>OU342429.1:10285939-13018439 GCA_910589575.2 Carcina quercana | reverse complement strand
TACATTACCTAGATTGTGCTACTGTGCGTAAAAATACATAATGATCAGCCCGACCCGTCGCCACGTGGGATCATAGAGCTGGTAACGCACGGGGGCGGCGCCGGCGCATGCTATCGCAACCGTCTGCGTTGACGCAACCCAGCTGAGAAGTGAAAGTGCTGTTACGACATAGTGCATCGTTCGGTGATGCATCAAGGGTCCCGATTGGTTGTGATGGATAGACGGCTGTCGAGAATTCTATTGTATTTTTGTGATTGATTTTTAAATTTAAAACCAGACAGTATATAATCCTACTAATTATGTATATCAATAACTTATAAGTTTTTATATTAGTGACTCTTTTGCGCATAAACAACGGATTTCGATGAAATTTAGTACAAAATTTGATTATGTTTGTGATTAACATAAATGATACTTTTTATCACAGTAAAACGGATCCTACCCGGACGCAGTTAGTGCACAGAAGCTAGTAAAATAATAAACACATTAATGTCGCTTGTTTTTATGTAAATTTTATGGGCTATCATCACGAAGGGCTTTACAAAAAAATTAACGAACGAAATTTTTCTTTAGGAAGATGATTCAATCCATATTAGCAATGTCACAACAGCTTTTAAGTTTCTACTAGCCCAGTCGAATGAACTCAAAAAGGGACAAGCAATGACTGTAACAATTTTTTCGTGTAATATTTAAAATAAACGAGTTGTCAATCAAACAAAATTCTCTCTCTCTTTTTTGTGTAAATGGGAAATATATAAGAACCAAAATTGTACCAAATTTTATTCAAAACAACCTTTGTAGTTACAATTTTTCGTGTGAAATTGAAAATAAACGCTATATTTAATGTACGTTAACTACCACCATATTAGCCAATTATGCCACCAAACTATAACTTACTTTATTTTTTAATGTATTTTTGCCCTTGTCCTTCATCTCACCTGATGGTAAGTGTCGTGTGCACCCAGAAACCTCAAGCTAATGAGGCGCTGGCCTTACATTTCAGACCTGAACACAACAGTGCTATTAACACTGTTATATGGCGGCAGACTTATGTAACATGGTGATTGGTGGTATCTAGCCAGGTGGTCATAGAAATGTCCTACTACAACTAGAACGAGTACCGATAGGTACAGCCACTGGGAATCGAATCTGTGACCACACAGCTACTGAGCTTCTATATAAGCGTGACATGTTAGAAGTCTGACATGCAGTGTGTTATACAGCTACTGAGCTTCTATATAAGCGTGACATGTTAGAAGTCTGACATGCAGTGTGTTATAAAGCTACTGAGCTTCTATATAAGCGTGACATGTTAGAAGTCTGACATGCACTATGTTATACAGCTACTGATCTTCTATATAAAACGTTACATGTTAGAAATCTGGCATACAGTGTGTTACACAGGTCTATGTGAGTCGTCTTAAGGTTGACTTACTCTTATATTTAAAGACAAATTGGATTTTGGTAATATGGGTCGTATGAAAACTTAATTGAGCAATAGAAATAAATAATACTTGATAGACAGATATACAATACAATCAATTATTTCTCTCACTATAAATACATTAGTGTCACACGCCGAGAGCCATTGCTAAAGCCCAGATATTTGCGTAAATGTTTAATATTACTGATGTCAACATAGCGCTCGCCCATTGCAACCGCTTACAAAAATTTGTGTAGTTGTTATTTTTCTTTATTACGCACTTTGATATAAAAAAACTCGGTGAATGTCAATGTCATATTGCAGGCAAGTCACTCGAGGGTAGCCGGGTGCGTTGCAAAGCTATCAATTTAGAGATCCATTCATTTAAGTGGCCAGATATTTTGTTTTAGAGAAATCAGCTTTAGGGAAATTGAAATGTGTAGCGTGACCTTGACTGCGTAATGAAATAAAAGTGGACAGACAATGCGGATTATATGAAAAGAAATTTTAAGAGATTCTAAGAGAGAGAGTAGAAGAGAGAGTGACCTTCTTCAATTGATGTGGGTTAATTCCCTTTGATGATTTCGATCGATTGGGTAGTTTGACTACAATGAGTTGACGTCCTTTTGGGTTTGAGTTGGATAATACTGAAATAATTATTTTAGGTATTTCTTGACTCTTCTAGATGGACTGAATACCTGGTAAAGGTCATGAGGAGTCACTTTAAGTAAAAAGCCCTGGACCTTCCATTGTGGCATACAGTGGGGAAGGTATGTGTATAGCATCGGACGTATCCCGTCTGCTGATGATGACCGTTTTTATATTTGATAGCCTTAAACTGTTACAGTCTGTTTCGACGTCAATCAAAACACAATCTAAATTTTTTCCGCAAACTTTTTAACTCATGTTTGAAAGAGGTCAACGTCAATCGGCTTTTGTGATACAAGACTTAGAGTACATTAATATCTGTTTAAACAATTAAACTTGATCACAAATATTAACAGTTCCTTTTACTTCTCTTTCGCTCCATCGAATTTTTAGAACTCTATTCCTAGAACTTTCCTTATTAATTTCAGGTTTTTACGATCAATGAAATAGCTAATCAGTAAATTAATTTATTGCCCGACCACGGTAATAAGGTTACAATTTCAGTAAGCTACGAGTATGTAAGTTTTTAAATATGTTGGCTCTAGGAACCTTTCAACAAATGAGGGATCATTGGAAGTGAACTCTTGCGCAAGTCATAGGTTGTATGAGGTCACATAAAATCAATTACGGTGGTTAATTGCGGGCTTTAGTTTTACCGAAAAAATTAAAAATACCGTGTTGGGTATCCGATAGGAAATCTTTTTGAGTACATTACGAGACTGAATAGGTTATCTAAAGTAATATAAGTAGGTACATACAAACACCTTATGAAATGTATAGTCATCTACGTCTAGTCGGGTTAAAGTTCTTTAACTTTCTTTGATTCTAGAGGGCACACAATTGTATGTAATACTTAGAAATAGAGCAACGAACTCAAAAATAGTGAACTGCATTGCATCTCAATCACAGTTGTTATCGATTAAAGATTCAGTGCATGCTTTACAAAATGCGAACGAGGACCTATCCAGTACATCGAGCAAACGAAGTCGAATCATGTGCCGTGAATGTAAAATGATGTGTTTAAAATTATACATAAAGATAATACTCTTTATCACCGGACTACTAAATACTGTATTGATATTATTACTAGCTGCATTTCCAGTAAAATGAAATAAAATTATGAAGGTAATAAAATGTGGACAAACGTTTTCAAATGTCAGCGCGTTGAAATCTATTGTATGAAGAAATGCTATTGGACGTTTAAAACATTCGATGTGATGTTTGTCAATCTATATGACAATGGCAATCCCATATTACTTTATACGTATAAATAACATCTAAATAACTGAAACAAACACACAAATAACTTTTGGGCAAATAACTTTTGGTTAAATTTTTTAGGCAAAACCTGAAGTTGGATCTGACAACACTTTATAGTAACATCAAGACTATAAAGTGCCTCACATACACTCATTTAAACTGTGATGCTAGTCATCCACCGATCACTTGGGAGACGGTACTTATCACGTTAGAACAGCAAAGGCATTCGATGTAACGTGTCCTTAAGCTCCGGGATCTTCTTGTTTGAGCCTGTTAAATTATATCTTCGAATAACTCTCAACATAAAGAAAAACTCGATGATAAATACATTCTTACCGTTGATTTTGAAGTCTCTCATAGAAAACGATTCTATTTGACAATTTTAACTGTACTGTGCTTTCGAAATTACGTATTAATAGCACTGTTGTGTTCCGCTATGAAATGCAGCAGAGGCAGAGCATATTAGCTTTGAAGCATATGTCTGAGCACGCTTTACATCCAACAGCCTTATCATCACTTACCACCAGGTGAGATGTTCAAGTTCAACCCATTATAAATAATAAATAAATAAATATCTGACTTACTCGCAAGAGCGGTGACTGCCGTCAATACTATGAACACTTTCATTATGATCTTTCAAATATAAAGTTTATAAAAAATAATAAAAAAATATGACTAGATAGCGGTCCGACCTCTTCGGCGACCCTGGTACGACTGACGAGTTAAAGGCTCGCGCGCGCCTTTTCTTCCCCTGACTTGCGCGCGCGCACCCAAAACCGGTACGAAGAGTTAGGCGTGATTTAAACAAATTCTTATATTAATGAACAATGAGCAAATTGTCTTGTTCATGCTGTCTTCTAATCACTATCAGTCGTTAGCTACTCGTTAATGGACAATAGAAATATGCGGTTTCTGTGAAATCTGCCTTTCTAATTCAGCATCTTTTTGTGTTGCGTTCTAGAGAAAGAAAACGAGAGATTTAGCGACAATTTTATAACTTCCATCATTAAAGAACATTTTCTTTATCTATGGATCAGTCAAGTTTGTAAATAAAAGAGTGTCAAGAGGTGTTATGATATACGTAGACAACACTCGCATAGAGTATATTTCAAGAACTAGAAAGTTTAGGTTATGACGGAAAACTCAATACTCGTATGTTACAAAACACTATAAATTGTATACGTATATTACTAATACAAACACACAAATAATAAAATTTATGACAATGTACATATTTTGAAGTGAATATGGTTTAGGCAAATAATTGTAATTTTATTACGATCTAGACTATTTATCATTTAGCCATTAAGGCATACTCGTACATTCAATTTGTCTTTTATCTATTAGGACATAAATACATATATATACGGCATGATTATTGTGAGCCAAGAGTGTTCTAGTATAGAATAATCATGTTCCATTATTGCCGGCTACCACCAGGCCAATATTATTATAAATTTAATTATTACCTGATTTTATGACATTTGCACTTAGGCCTTCGTTTAATCTGACGATAAGGTCGTTTGGATGGAAAGTGAGCTAACAAAATTTATTATCTTCCATTGGTAAAACACAACAGGACTTCTAATACTTTTTTTGGTGACAGACTTAGGCAACATGGTGATTTTTTTTTACAAAAGATAGAGCACTGACATGCGTTCACCCTCGTCTTAAAGACACCCAAATTGTAGCGTAAGAAGCCAAACGTTTATAGCTGATTGGTGGTAGCTTGCCAAGTGGATAACGAAAAGTCCTTTACCAACCAAGCCGAGTATGACTCAATGTGTTAAATAAGTAGCGTTATGCGATTCTATATATGAAACGTAACAATTGACAATATTTGTTGTTTCTTAAAAAGTAAATTATGCACGCATTTGTCTCAAAACTGACGTTTCCTCATTCTCTTTATGGTAACCAGAAGTAATGAGGATTTTGGGGTCAATATCGAAAGGTACCTTTTTCTTTTTACAACTTTTGTGTAACAAGTCGTATTAAAATGTACCATACCCGTTTTAATAAGCTATAATTTTTTGTAGTGTTTTTGACTGCATGTGATTTTAAGTGGATCATCACCTGTCCAGGTGTTCAAATTGTCTTTGTTACCCGTACCTCTTTTAAAAAGTATGTATTTGCATTTGTCACACTATTTTCTTTTGGATACTTCTCAGATTTAGGTGGCATCAATCAAAGATACGTCATAACGTCACTGATATAAATCACTCGTATAATAGTACAGTAATATTAATCTTAAATGCTCCTAGTATTAATTAATCATTTTATAAATCACTGTCATCGCCAGCACTCAGTTGAGACTCGTTGTAATAGCGGTGAATTTTTAACCAAAAATTTTAACCTAAGAAGTGCTGGGTGACCTCTACATGCTAAGCAAAATATTGTGCCCTTCCTTTAGCATATATTAAAGGTTGACCTTATCATAATTCTATTGTATGAAAACAATGCTACTCCGCTATTCAGTAACTGTACGTTTCCAAAATTCGTTGTAAATGGGTCACAGAAGGAAACTTCTATGATATTCCAACATTGTCTGACACGACTTGTTTGTTGTAAAAGCGGAACGATAGACATTTTAATGTTGGATCACGCTGTTTTACATACGAGGCAATACATACAGTATACGTAATGCCCGTGTTAGTACATATACATTGACACTTGTCTATACACCGTGTATATTTCATACGGGTGCATAATTTAACCAGATATAGTTAACGACCTTACAAATCATATGTGAAAGCAAATTGTTAAATAGCTTAATTAATAAACAGTTAATCTTTTTTAAGTGCGACCGAGCAGCAATGTATTGCGTCCAAATTTACTTGACTTGACACAGTATAAACGGTTTATTGACCTGTCATGATATGACGTGTAAAAAGAACCGACAATCAGTCGATAATTTTAAATGTAACTAATACATTGCGTGCTCAACTATTTTGTTTGGAAAAAGTACACAATCAATTAACGAAATTTATGTCATTGTGTTGTTTAGGACCAACACTAATTGCCATCAAATTATACGCCCGTGTGAAATATACACGCTGTATTCACGAACATATCTACGCACTTTTGTAAGGTGCTATTTACGATTCGGGATATGAGAGAGTCCTTTGCTCACAATGGGACAATTCAAGCTACACCCGGCGTAACCTCTTATTGACTATATACAGCTGAGTAATATCGGGTTGTTATCGCTCTCTGACGGCCCCGTGACATTACTTTTTCTCATTTGTCCGCGAATACTTCAGGATTTATTCTACTTGTTCGATAGGCATAGAAGGCATCTATCGTCAGTATCGTCGTATCTAAGCGTCACAAACATCCAAACATCCACACTTTCACACTTATAATATTAGTAGGATTACGTAAATTTATAGACTCTTCCGCCTCTGTGGACTATTGGCTAAATGTTGGATTCCCAATCTGGAGGTCCCGGGTTCGAGTCCACTTTGCTAGTACCACCGTGTTACCTAAGTCTGTCGCCAAACAGCAGTGTTAATAGCACTGTTGTGTTCCGGTATGAAAGGTTGCAGAGCCAACGCCTCATTCGGTTGAGGCTTCTGAGTGCGAACGCTTACCACCCAGTGGCCTTATCGTCACTTACCATCAGGTGATATGAAGGCCAAATGCAAACCCATCATCATTAAAAAACATAAATAAAAACTTCAGCATATCTATAGAGTGAGTGAACTCACCGAGATGTACAACTTTATGCCATTTTATATAGTACTGTCTAATCCGGCAGAGGTTCATCTGTCGCAGTTTCACAAAGGAGGATTGGGGGTTGATTTCTAATTTTTTCATTTTTAAATAATAAATAGCCGAAAAGGTCGCTCAAAGATTTGTTTAGCTTGCCCACAACTTCTTCCGCGCAGCCTTCAGAATGTATCCCACGGGAATTACATGCACGATTGGGATAAAATATAGCCTGTCCTTTTCGAGCCCTTCAACTATTCATCATCATCAGCCGGGAAACGTCCACTGCTGGACATATGCCTCCCTCATGGTACGCCACATGAACCGGTCCCGAACCACCTGCATCCAGAGACTCCCTTCGACTCTAACCAGGTCGTCGGTCCATCTAGTAGGGAGACGGCCTGGTACACGTTTTCCAGTACATGGTCGCCACTCGAAAACCTTTACTCCCCACCGGTTATCGGTTCTTCGAGCGATGTGGCCTTCAACTATTGCTATACATAAAATCAAATCATTCTGTCCCTCCGTCACGACGGGAAGAAAGGACTATATAATAAAGTGAATAAAGTCACTTTCGCATTTATAGCATGGAACACTGGACATGAGCTTTTCTCATACATAATCTCAAGCAAGTACATTTGCAAGTGCAACAAGATGTATTTTATATTTATAGGTTCGAAGGTAGACGCTACCCATTACCTGGTTTCTAAGACAAGACTGATTGTAGAGGTAATATAAAGCCGCGACCACAGGGGTTAATCTTTTGTATTTAAGACAATGCTAGGCGTACAGTACAGTGCATATAAAGGCACACTGTTACTAAATTGACCTTTGCGTTTTTGCAACCGGAACTCGAGAGTGTAAAAGTTTTGCTTAACAACTGCTTGGAATATCACACCGTAACCAAAGTATGACTCAATATTGTTAGCGCCATCGATATGACACCTTCCGTGTTTAATAAAAATAATGATTTGTAAATATATAATAATAATTATTATTATTTTTGGTAATACGATTTCACCGATAAAATTTTATACTAAATGATCTATATTTCACACTGAATATATTTTTTAAATAGGATAGCCGATTTGTGCTGTAATTATCTAAAAATAAAACATCGGATCAAATTATCACGAAATTATTATCATACATTACAGTTTTCCCTGCGGCTTCGTCTGCTTAGACTGATAAATCATTACACGTAAAAAGATTTTACTAGTATAACCTACGTCATTCTCCTTCCTTTACACTGTGAGCATGCCAAATTTCATCACGATTTGTTGTGCTGTTGAGGTTCCTGACAAACAAACACACTTATTAGAAATAATTATTTCAAGGAAATTTCAAGTTTCAGTTGATCTTTGGTAAAATTTACAGAAATAAGTAGCAACAAAAGTTTTTTCGTAAGGTTTACGATTGAAATAACATTGTTTTTCATTATCGACGTAGGTTTGCCTGTAATTATTATTTTTTGTAAATAAATAAATAATATCTTTATCGATTTGTAAAGATCAGACAAAGCAGCCCTAGCCCGAATGACTAAAGGTGTGTGAATCCAAGTGATGCGAAAGCCTTGTTGAGAACAGCAGAGCTACCAACGCGCCGTCGTGTGCCCTTGAATCATAATATGTACATAGAAAACAGTCCTATATCTCCGTGAATGTCATTGAAGGTGACTGAGCGAAATAATCAAGGTAACAGCGTCCATATTTAGTTATGTTTGCCACAGAAATACTGCGACTACGTACACAAACTTTCGTCTTCTTTCTTCTCGATCATACAATAATTGCATAAACCAAGCCGGACGCTTAGTTTATATAAACATGATGGATGCAAGTTTAGGATATGTGTAGCTGCTATGAATTGAACCGCCTAAAATAGAGAGAAGTGCGAATGAGGTCGCTTCGACGCTCTACAGTCAAGTACGTCGTGTACTGGGCCTATATAGCACTACATCGGACGCACTGGGCCAACGGTAATGCAAGCTTCTCGGGAACTGTCATTATGGACCATAGGAGAGGCTTTTGGATCAGCTGTTGATGATGATATAGTCTCGCTTGCGATGCGTCATGTCAAAAATAGCAGGGTTGTTACTTGCAGGCAGGCAGGGCCATGAAGAATCTGTTCGTAACCAAGAATTTACTCGTATTAGCGTGGTTTACGATCCTTAAAGTTGCATCTCGTTCGTTCGTATGTTCTCCTAGTTTTTAGAGTTCCAGTACATACTTGGAGATGTCAAAATTCGTACAAATTCCATTCAAAATTACTTTCCATTAGACGTTTGAACTTATTGTAAAGGGCAACCATGGAACCCTACACTGTGCGTGGCCCAACACGCACTTGGCTGCTTTTTTATTATTTAGTACTAGCAAACCTCGTACCGCCTCAGAATCAATAAATTGCTCAATGGTAATTGCAGAATGTTTCATTTCATTTTTAATTTCAATGAAGATTTATTAAAATAATCATGGGTCGCAGCCGAATGTGATGGTCGCATGATTATGAATACACAGTATTTGTGATGTACTATCGCTACGTGAATACATAAAAATAGATATTTCTTAACGTAACTATAAAGTTACATCATAGGCATAACGCTAGATACTTCACGCGAAGAAAACAATTATGATTTAATACCTGTCTTCAATTAAATCGTGAATGAAGTGTGAAAACGAACGCACATTTGTGTGTCTATTGGTGGCATATCGGATCGGTAATTTTTTCGAGATCTCTGTGATCCGGAAGTATTCAATTAATATAGTTCGTTGCGATGATAACGAGGAAACTTCTATTATTATACTTTAATTTAATGATCGTGATATACAATTACTATCTCTTTCTAATTACAAAATCAAGAACAATAAAAACTGTATGAGAACATGATACCTAAAAATATAAAAGAATTAACTGAAGAAGAAAAAAGAATTCTAATAAATAATGATATTATGTTGTTTTTTCGTCTCGGAGACGGCATTTACAGGCATTTCGGGTGAAGCTGTCATGGTCGCAAGACCACCAGCATGTAGTCCACTCGAAAAAATATCCTTATGCTCTGCCAGCACAGCATTTTTGTACTATATTTGCACCCATACCTTTCTGAGCGCGTTTCAGTCTGATAATATGGATTGGACACATAATATTTTTCTCTCTATATAATCTAAGATACGAGTACGTTAATAGTACTCTGTGCGAGTACATACTAACTACCGCAAGAACTTCCTTATGTCCATCTTATATGCATCTTATGTACAAACATGGTACCTTTGCATGGTACAGTCGAGTACAAAAATATGTATCTACTTTGGTACCATGTCACATTCACCCTTGTTTATGAAAACGTGACATGACGTGACAACGAAAATATGACATGGTTCAAAAGTGGATACATATTTTTGTACTTGAATGTACAAACCAAGTACTTACAAATACGCAAAAACTACAAATGAATAAAACACATTTTAACAAACAATCAAATTACTTTCAAAAACGAAACGCATAAAAAGTAAATTTGGTAAAGTGTGATTTTGAATAATTTTTTGAGTTCTGTATTTCAATCTTTGATTTCAATGGTACCGAAGGATTTTGTAACTAATGGCAAAAAAATTAGTTCTAAACCCAGGTTATATTTGGGTAGTGATTTAGTTAAAGTAGTAAACTGAACAATTAATGTAATTGTAATAAAACTAAATGTAATACTAAATTTTTTACATGATCTGGACCTGTCAAAACATTTTGAGCTAGTGTAATTTGGGAATTATGTAATTTTATATTGTGATTAGTGCTATAGCGAAGTAACACATGAATAAAGTGCTCTCGCCTAAATATAATTAAAGGGTGAATAGGCAACGGACTGATAACTTAGACGTAATTATCTTGAGAAGTTTGATTAAAACTAGCTATGTAAACTAGACTGTAATATATTAGAAAAATTAAATACATATCATTTCGATGTACCTTTGGCCGTGTCCTTAAATAAGTTGTTTGAAAACGTTCTGGGATGTGGAATATACCAGACTATCTGTAGGTATTTCAAATGCTATACAACTATCCAACGGTTTTTAAAATTTTGTAGTACGGAACTCTTTTATGTATCTGACACCAGCTGTCAAAGTGTCAAAATAACGTCAACAAAAACAAAGAAACGCTCTGAAAATATTGAAATAAACATTTGAACATCATGGCAGTTCCATTTGCCACAAAAGTCGACGAGAGATGAAAATTATACAGCCATCGTAATTTATTAAATTCTTGAGTGGACAGGTCCACAAGGAACATCATGATCATTGCATTGCAGACGTTGTTTTTTTTCCGCCACTCGCTGATATCTGTTCTGGAAGGGTTGCTGCGGCCTTACGTTGAGAAGTGGAGACTGAAGCTGACCGGTCGTGCTGATGAGGATGAAGATAGCGAGGAGGAAGTGTTTTCTGAGTTTGATGATGAGAGAGGAGTAGTGTTCTTCCCACCGATGTACGCCCAGCGATACGCGGCAGTTACAGACTGCTTTATGGATGATCGCTGGTGTGGAAAGCTGGAGAAGGTAGGTGTGATTTTTAAAATGGGGTTCTCAAATAAGGGCTCGTCTGCACTTTAGGTGACTACAGACCTGGAGATGACTGCAGGGCAGAAATCTCATCAGATAGATTAGGTTTGTTAGGTTATTTTTTTATATACAGACCCGGAGATGAGTGCAGGGCAGAAATCCCATCGGATAGATTTGCATGTTGAGTTCTACGAGTAAAAAAAGTTTGAAGGCGCTATTGTAAGTCACCTTAAGTGCAGTCCTTCCCAAATAAGACATTGTTTGATAATATTTTCTGGTAAAACTGTTCATGGTTTGAATCTTATTTAAAATCTATGAAAACAAAATTACTAGTTGGAAAATATCTTTCATTCTGTACAATGAGTCTATCGATCTCTTGACAGTTGTCACTTAGTTTGGTACCTATAAAAATGCAAAATCAAAGTAAAACAACTGTACCCCATTGTACAAACAAAATAATTGCAAAGATGGACACCTTGATGTGATGCGTCATTTCAATTTTTATGGATCCTTGATTGATAGAAAATGTTACTATATGCTGTGCTACTATTGTGTAATTGTAACAGTGTGAAGATGGCCAGAAATCACTGTTTAATTTGTTCTAGTTAATTTGTGAGTATATCATTGAATTTCTGCCTATGCTATAAAATCAAAAACTCAGAGCATAATTAAAATAACCAATCTAACATTAATTGTTCCTCGCAGCATTTTCATACTGTAAATGTGAGTAAACAATATACAGTTTGGGACTGATCATTGTGGCATACCATTGGGAAAACCTATGTTCAGCAGTGGAAGTATCCCAGCTAATGAATTAATGACGAAGAAACAATAAATATTGCACTGTATTATTAACAATTTCTTTTGAAAGGAATGCCATAAGTGTGTGCTACTCTCCATTTTATGAATTTTTTTTCTTTATACAATACCATTTACCTATGCATGCAAAACATGTTAGGGGGTACGGAGGCCACACATTTGATTCTGCAGTATTTCATATTTGCCATACTAGTTTGATTTATGCTGACCTTTGTGTGTAATGCCCCTTATGATGCCTGCCAAGCTTGGTGATTATGTCAATTTTTATTTTTTATTTTTAGGAAAACTTACAAGCTAAAAACAAAAATGTAAAAAGATAAAAAGCCAAGATTACTAACACTGAATTTATTTTATTTTCAGGTAGTTGATTTGGGTTACCATGACATGAGCTTCATAAAGTATTTGAAGGATCTACCAGGAGTCCGCAACATTATTGGAGTAGATTTGGATATCATACCGTTACGCTGCTCCTCTGACCTACTGGGCAATGAGGAGTTCACTCCTAAAAGAGAAACTCCTCTGAAGGTTACAGTAAGTATAAAGATTCAAATTCATTCATTGATTTGTGGTTTTAAGGTACTATCAAATAGTTGTATTTTCACTTCTGTCATGTGGGATGAAGGGCGAATATGAACCTCTTGTGCAATTGACCACAGTGAATGTGAGAGAAACTTTGAGGAACTAGACTACCTTGTTACTTTCAGTGAGTTAAAGATTAGTTTGGTTTATACCTGATATTAATTTTTATTTAGAGTAAAAAGGTTGTTCAGTCTAATTTACCTAGTGATGTTTGATAAATAAAGCTTCTATGTCTTGGACAGCCGCTGAGTGGTTCATGACACTCAGTAGACAGCATCTGTATGTTCCACATAACCATAACTTTTGATTTATATATTTGTTCATTTAAGGGTTTAATAAACTAGAAGCCCTTACGGTTTCTCCTTGGCCAGCCATCTGTCAGTCTGTCTAGATGTATATTCATGAATACTCCAGTATGTTTAATGAAGTTAATAGAAATTTTACATAGAGAAGTAAAAACTTCATAGAAAACTAATGGGAACTAACTAAGACCTTTTGTTCATGTTAGTCTCATGTGGGGTAGTTACCAAAGTTCACAAAGTCACAGGCAAAAGCATGACTAGCTGATAGCAATAATTTAGTGTAGAAATTTTTAATTTAGAATAAGGCATGTTTTAGATGAATAATTGATCTTCTATTTTATCATTCTTCAGCTATTCCAAGGAAATGCAGCAGACCCAGACTACCGGCTAATTGGCACAGATGCAGTTGTTTCTATAGAGATGATAGAACACATGCTACCCCATGACCTAGAGAGGCTAGTGCACAATGTGTTTGGTTTTATAAGGCCTTGGGTCGCCATATTCACCACACCAAATGCTGACTTCAATGTTTTGTTCAAAAATATGGAGAAGAATGGCCTCAGAAGGTTGGATCACATGTTTGAATGGACTAGAGAACAGTTCCATGATTGGTGAGTTGTTTATTTTTAGTGCGTGTGTTGTTGTAAACCACAAGTTTTCACTAACACTGTATATGTGGAGTTTAAATCACACATTATACAAATGAGTTTGAGTGAAATTTGCCCTACAGAATAATTTCTGCTATTTACACAAGACCTGTATATCTGGGACAGACCGTTCAACTAGGTAAGGTTAACCGAAAAATCCAACTTGACAGTGTTCAGGAAGTCACAGCATATCTTCTCTGACAATTTACCACAGCGTTTAAAGACAAAAGTCTGTAATCAGTATGTGTTGCCAGTGATCACATAAGGAACCGAAATGTGGTCCTTTACTGTGGGCCGAATAAACAACCTCAAAGTCATTCAGCGATCAATGGAACAAGCTAATTGGAATTTCGATATGTTATAAAATCCGGAATGAAGAAATCCATAGACCAACTAGGGTCATCGACATAGGAATGACGGTCTGGATCAGTGAATGTGGCATACCATAGAGGAGGCTTATATCCAGAAGTGGACGTTCCCTGACTGATGGTGATGAAGTTGCAATGGATAAGAGGAAGATGTAAAATAATTTGATAGATCGGACCAAGCTAGGTAAATGCGTAGGTTTCAAGGTTCAGTCATGTAAGAAATTTTAAAATTATAATTGCAGGTGCAGCAATATTGTCACACGGTACCCTCAATTCACGGTGACTTGTAAAGGCATCGGGCCAGGGCCTGCGAGCACTAAGCACGTCGGGTGTTGCAGCCAACTTGCTATATTTGTACAGAAGAACTATGTCAAACAACCAGAGCTCAGTCTCAATAGTTTAGCTATTGTTGGAAGTACGAACTTAATATTTTATTCGAATTGCAAAAATGCAGCAAGTTTTTTTATATAAATGTATGATGGGTTTGCACTTGGCCTTCATCTCATCTGATGGTGACAACAATAATGATGCTGTTGGATGGTCAGTGTGTGCACCCAGAAACCTGAAACTAATGCGGCGGTCGCTCTGCTACCTTTCATCCTGGAATACAACAGAGCTATTAACACTGCTGCTTGGCGGAAGACTTAGATAACATGGCGGTAGCTAGCTAGGCGGACATAGAAAATGCTCTACCACTAACCAAACCGAGTACTGATACGTATCCCCACTGGGAATCGAACCCGGGCTCTCCGAATTAAGTCCAATTGTGTCCATTAGACCACAAAGTGTGGCTACGAATAACACTTCCCCACAATTTAACCGTAGGAGTCAGTGTGGCCGGAAATTTTCGCGTTGGTCTAGAAGGTGCCTTTTCACCTTAAGGGTCTGATTTTAATTAATAATAATTAATTAATGTATTTAAGTTGATTGAAGCTTTCTTGGAAAAGAAACTCATTTTTCATCGCCAAAAGATATAATTACCGTATGGTTTGTTTAAGGCAGTAGATTAAAGGCATAACAAAAAAAATTAAAATTATAATAATAATTTTAATTAAATAATAATTTTAATTAAATAATAATAATAATTTTAATACAAAGATTAGATTGCTTGCTTTGTAAACAGATAACGACATGAAACTAAGCAACCTGCAAGTCTTAATCGAATTTGACCTTGATATTTAGTCTCAGCTTATATATAATTCTTAATAAAGTTATTAATGAGAATACTAGCAATTCAAGTTTATTAAGATTGTGCTATTTATTATTTTCAGATGTTCCGAATCCCAGCAATGTACTAGAAGAAATCGATACTTGGGATGTACCACAGGGAAAAGATAGTCTGGTCATTTTATCGCCAAATAAGTAAGTTTAAAAGTTGTATATTTTCTGTAAGCCTGTTTGTCTCATAAAAGATCAGTTAATATTTCAACAATATTATAAAAAATCAAAAAATCCATATTCTGAGTCTGCATATAACTGAACCACACTCTCATAACTCAGGGCAAACACATTCAGACAATACACCAGACCTATTTGTCTTATACACTTTGATTTTATATATACGTTATATAGTAGTAGTGGTAGCGCTAACTCAACTTTCCTGCACTCACACCACACACACACCCTCTCACACCATACACACACATACACCCGACACACATAGAGGATCACCACCAACATCATCATCCACAATAACAACTTATTCATAGTTTATAAATGAATTTAGAAGCCTGTATGTACTTTATATATATCAGTGGCGAAGGGTCCATACAACCCGATTCCCACCGGCTTACCTTTCAAAAATCCTTTCCACATATCATTAATGTAATGTACTATTAACTTTTATACGCTCAAAACATAACTACAAAAAACGCCTGCGCGCGATTAAAAAGCAATATCTATAAATTGTCAAAACCCGCCAAAACTATACCACAGGCGCGCGGCGCGCCTCTTTCTATTATTATAGGGGAAGCCGGCATTCACCAGCTTACGTCGTCCATAGAATCATACACGTAATCTCTATGCTTCACTATAAGGATCAACTCTGCGCCCGTGTCAACTAATGCTCTGTCTCTTACGCTCTCGTAGTAAACGTCGCTTTTTATTTCACGAAATAAGCCGGCTGATTTCGGCTTACTCGATTTCTTTCTTCTCTTTACACATTTAGTACGTGTTCGTCCGCCATTTGTTGCGTGAATGATTGTTACTATGGATGTTTTTTATGTGACGAATTAGAAAGTATTTCACTTAGTTCGAAGTTCATGTGCTGTTTTTTGTGTATATAAGGTGATTTACTTGCATATTTCGTTCAATACGGTGAGTTTTGTGCCATTATTGCTTTGTATTGTATTGTTTTGTATATTTTCTTTATTTTTGCTTACTCAAATTAATTTGGTTGGTTTTGGATCGGTGTCTGTGTGGGTCGTAATTTAACATTATTAATTTAAATTTACCTATCTTTTGTTTTAATGTTTGTTGACTTAAGTATCTCTTAGCGCCTAACTAACTACGCGGTACTTACTAACAAGCATGCATGTGTGATGTGGATTTACGCACGTCGAAAAAATCTTTTATCAAAGCCGCTTTTATCATACTTCAAAGACACTGTCAATCGAAACATCCAGTGCTTTTTTGTATGGTGAAAGTGGGGCCTCAAGATCTTCCCATTTGAAGAAATACTGAGAATTTCTGAAGTCGAATTTGAATCACGCGGTAAGCATTTTTTTTTGGATCGGCTTCCCTTCGCCAAAATTCCACCCTTCGCCACTGATATATATATTTATTTATTTTTCTGTTGTCTTAAACTAAAATAGGCTAATAAGATAAGAGCCCAGGAGGATCGGCCCTGCTAGCTGAAGCACAGGTTCCACCTAGTTCGGCAGCAGTGGCTCAATTTATGTTAAAAACCTAAAGCCAAACAATTTTCTAACGAATAGGTATATTTGTATTTATTTTATATAACTACATTTAAGTCAAAATTTTATATTATTATTTTTGTGGAAATAAATAAATATTTGATTTGATTCCGACCACTTACTATATGGGGAGAATTTGAGCGGACCAATCAGCGTGCAGTTTTCTATAGTGGCCAATCAGGGTGCATTCTCTTCTCTCTGCACATATCATTACTTTGACGGAATGGTTTGTATTAGACACAATGAATTCTTCGTCTAGTGGGTATCTGGGTGTTTTGTGAACAACTTGTTGTAAAATACATTATGTCTTGATACATTTTCCCTCTTCTAATGCTTCCATATTAAATTTATGTTGTAATAATCTTTTAAAATAGAATAGCCGGCTTTGATAGTGTCGCGAAATAAAATTGTGATTCACTGTGAAGAGTTGTGTGTTAATGTTACTCATTTTGCGACATCAGAATCTGATGTCCTATTTTTAGATGGTTACGAGTACTACACAAATCCAGCTATTATATTTTAAAAGATTATGGCAACAGAAATTTAGTATGAAACTTTGATGGAGGTGTATCGCCTTAAGTCCACTGTTATATTATTTGTTAAGGCTGTCGGACATGTGCCTCCCCTATAGAACTCCTCATTGACTTTCTAATATGATTAGGGGGGATTTTGCCATTCACCACGCTTGGCAGGCGGGTTGGTGATAATAGCAAGATGTTGTTATATAGGTGGATGCCGCCGCCCATCTCCTGAATATGTTTTCCTTAGGTGCCTTTTACGACACCTTATGCTACATCTTATTGTAAAGCTGATACCACAGATATCACATCAAACGTCTCTTTCGAAAGCAACTGTCCTATCTTTTTGTTGCCTATTCACGACTTCTTAACTGACCTTGATAAAATTTGGATTCCACGTAACTTATGTCATGGACATGGGCTTCTTTTTATATCGATAAAGCTTTAAATACACAGCGGGCGAGAGTAGCACGGGCCTAGCGCAGTTGTATTCCATTAACTTAGATGGAGGACTTCACACTGAACGCGGGCGCGTATCACGCGGCGGGCCCGACCCGAAGTCGCTGGCAAACATTTTGTTTGAATATATTTTTAAATTCTAGCCGCAATTCATTTGGTGAGCTAACGTATACGACTCAAGAGCCATCTTCCATAACGTTATACATGACTACTCCCGACATGTCGGTGCAAAGCCTCCAGTACTGCGATAGTACATCTCAATGTAACTTGGACACGGAGGTAGGGAAGAATTACCTGATGTTCAACGAAGAGGAGATGTGCTTCAAAGTGATCATACCGAGGCGGAAGTATTACGAATTCAAAGTATATGAAATCGAGGATGTCAACAGCAGGTTCTAATGAATATAATAAATTCAAGTAGCGGTAGTTTTGGTGATATAGAAAACATTATCGGAATTGAGCAGCCATCAGTAGGATCGTTGACATTTAGTAATTAAATTTGCCCAGCAATGGACTGCCGCAGGTTGTAGACGATGATACTACTAAGTCATTCTATAGATAAATAATTGTAATAAATTGGGGTCTCTGAAACAGCTGTAGCGATTTTGATGAAATCGATTGGACAAGGTCAAACAAAAACTAATTCAATTTCGTTTATTACAAGCCAGGATCGGGTACCCACACCATGATGACTATTAAACAAATTACCTTTATTTACAGATTAAACTGCACAACTTACCAAGTGACGAAGTTCTCGAAGAAAACACAAAATCTAATGTCTAGAAACAAAATAGATTCGTTAGTGCACACGAGAGAGGTGGTGGACGAGATACGTCACCTGGCCGCCATGTTGAACCTCAACAAGAACAATGAAGAGTCGGAGAAAAATGTACAGAGCTTTATATACAGGAACTACAACTGGGGGGAGTTCGCGCCATATTGGAACCAGTACTACAGTGTCGTCAGAGAGTACAATTATCCTTTTGAGGTATGTGCAAATGGTACAAACATGGTACAAATAGATCATAATGAAACGGCTGCATTTGTTGGCGACCGCTGGAAGATGTTGTTTTACATAGGTAATGATGCCTATCTCTTTAATAGCTTCCCCCTTAGTCGACTTTTACCATTGCATGATTTAGGATACAACTGGTCTTAATTATTTTAATTCGTCACAGCGCAAATACGCGCCATCTATATATTTACACGTGCTAAAAATTAGCTAAAACTTGGTACCCCTTTTTACGAAAATTGCGCGGACGGAGTATGAAATTTCGCACACTTATAGTTTTTTTTGACCACTGGGCGACCACTAGTTAGGTTTTAATTCGTCATAATTAAATAAATTTAGTTATATTTCGTCACGTCTTTTGCAAAAATGTTTTGCTATGTGACAAATAAATAGTTCTAACTAGTCGCAAGGTCCCGAATGAATAGAGACAAACCTTTTATACTGGTGGATGTCGATAACGTCATTTTAAAATATAAGAGTGTTTAATAATGTGCTTATTATACCAATACATACATTCTTGATACTGTTAGGTGTATGTGTTCTTATATGTATTATGGAACCTGCTGTTCTTTGCTCGAAACTAGGCTTTCACAACTCTTAACAATATGCTGCGCCAGCGTCTTTTCATGTCACGACAGAACGCGATACACCAGCCACATGTATTCGTTTTAGTTGTTTATCTGTAATATCTATGTTATATTAGTTATAGCTGCTATTCTTACTTATTGTTTCTATTGATTTGTTGTTATTTAGTTGTTTATCTGTAATATCTATGTTATATTAGTTATAGCTGCTATTCTTACTTATTGTTTCTATTGATTTGTTGTTATTTAGTTGTTTATCTGTAATATCTATGTTATATTAGTTATAGCTGCTATTCTTACTTATTGTTTCTATTGATTTGTTGTTATTTTTGTGTCGTGACAAATAAAGTTTTATAATCAAGAGCCGTGGTAGCTTAGTTGGGTAAATCGTCAGTCCTTGGAGGTCTGGGTTCGATCCTGGCTCCAATGAGATCCAATTTGTTATTTGAAATTTATGTACGAATGATAAAAATCATTATACCTAGCTTTTCGGTGAAGGAAAACACATACACACAGAAGAAATTCAAAGGTGTGTGTGTGATGTCTACCAATCCACACTGCAGGATTATTCTCCTACGTGTATGGCATACACTCTCTGTAGGAGAATAATCCTGCAGTGGGGACATGCTACTGATGATGTTTATATGATACCTATGCGCAGAGTAAAGGGCCATGTTTTTAGAACGATCGTGAGCCATAATGACTGATCCACTTCACAAATATGTAGATTCGATAAATTAATGAATTGTTGTATTGTGAATCAGCCCAAGTCTGACGAGTGCCGCATACTTGACCTCGTATCTGAAGAGATCAACCGCCTGGTGGACTCTCACACGTCCGACGGGGCCGTGTTCGAGATACCGCTCAAGCACATCATGCATGTCGTACAACATATCACCAACGATATTGAGGTGGTCAAGTGAGTTCGCTAAAATTATCTGCTTCTTCATCTGCATAACATCATTGCTCCCTGTTATTTTGTTTTCAACCGACTTCAAAAAGGAGGAACTATAACCAGAACCATCGAATTGAGAAATTCGACGGGTATGGTTTTCTTCTTTTTTAGGGTTTCGTACCCGAAGGGTAACCAACGGGCCCCTATTACTAAGACTTCGCTGTCCGTTTTTCAACTGGCTGTATCTCATGAACCGTCATAGACAGTTGAAATTTTCACAGATGATGTATTTCTGTGGCCGCTGTTACGACAAATGTGCGTTTTAACTTATTAGTAACGCCACCTAGTGGCGAGGATTAGTTTTGCTACTCGACACTAGATGGCGTTACTAAAACGTCGAAATCGAAAATGGTATTTAGGCGCATTCGTTAGGGGATTGTTCGGTGCATATTATTTATGATTTTCCATATTTTAATTATTCATATGCTGCTCCTTTCTGCGCGAGTCCGAATCGCACTAGGCCGTTTTTTTAAATGATCACCTAATCGTATGTATTATGTAGGCTCTCCACAGAGATCACAACAGCCAGAAGCCGTGTTCCACTGAACACGTATGAAGCAACTAGGTCATACACATTAGTTTGTTATAGAAAAGGTACATTCGACAATAGTACACTATAGGTCACAGCCTCACCGTCAATATGCAGTATATGTGTGTGTATTTTTGTCGACTTCACGCATTGTTACACGAGGTGGAATCCGTGTATTACTTACAAATCCGTGAGGCTCACCTCCGTGGATCTATGTAGCTGATGATGACAAAGATGACGCATTTTCAGAGATATGCTGGAGTGGAACGGCTACGAGATATCTGGTGACGTCATCGTCCACTTTAGTGCAGTCGGGAACGAGCTGACGATGTCGATCGACGACGACGACTGGCAGGACAACGATACTATATTCTCTGACGTAAAGTGATATTCCGTGTTCATTGTAGTTAGGTATAGATAGAGATTCGTTTGTTAACCGTTGTTACTAGTGATGCGGATACGACATGCGACATGCAACAGGTGGCATACACTGCAGCGTTAGACGTAAGGGAATCTTGATTTTGTAGGGTAGCTGACTGGAAAAATTACCGTAGTAAAATATCTAAAAATAGGTGGGTAAGATGAGTATCAACATTTGTAATTAAATTTATGTATTTCTTGAGATGATATTGGTAAACGGTGCCGGTATTTTGGATGAAAACACAAATCTAAGAAACTGTTTTCAATAGAGAGAAAAGATATAAGATTTATTCATTGTTTTTAAATCTACCTTGAACTGCGTGAACTAATGACGTCATAAGTTCATACACTGTGAAGTGACGACGTGTTAGTTTGATGAAAAATAATAAAAACCATGAAATGACACCGTATTCATTTCATGTTTCACGCCTTAGTATGTCAACAAGTGTCAACTATCAATGTCAATCCTATTTTGCAAGTTTTTGAGTATTTAGTAATCTGTTTCATTACGAAATGTATGAATGTGGGGTCAAATGAATGTCATTGTGTTTTTAAGAAATTATAACATTAACTTTAACTAATTCGAAAATTAAATGAGAAAATTTTATGTAAAAGCAAAATATCTCCAAATGGATTTTTTTATTTTCATGCCTTAAAAATATTTACATACTCAATTAGGCCGACCAGTTTGTTAGATCATTAGACAGTAATTTTGCCACAACTCATCTAATGCAGTTTAGTGCAACTTGTTCTGTGTTCTACCTGTTTCACTATTATAATCACTAGTAATAACAGCTATTTATTAACTATCACAAATATGTTATTTTAATTCCAATCTGAAGTCCGTTATAATCAATCGTCATAATAGCGACATTCATGGTAAAAATGTTATGTTTTTCGAGTTTTTTTCTAGTCTACGAGGGGCATACCGAAATGATCGGGAATATAAAACAATACATACAGGAAATAACTAAATTTATTTTTATTGCTTTTCGAAGTATTCTCCGTTGCAGTTAATGCACTTTTGCATTCGTTCGAACCAATTATTATAGCAGCAATTCCAGTCCGAAGTTGACATGGTCAAAATCGTCGATTTGTATGCTTCCACTGCTTCTTCTGGACCTTGAAACCGCTGACCACGCAATAAATCTTTGATTCTAGGGAATGTAAAGTAATCATTGGGACTCAGATCAGGGCTGTATGGAGGATGATCCATTAATTCAACGTTTTCCTGCTTCAAAAACTCGCTTGTTTTCTGAGCGGTGTGAGAGCTCGCATTATCGTGATGGAGGATTATGCGTCGTTTCGGGTTACCTCTACGGAGTTCGGATATCATCTGTGGCAAACAAACCGTTGTATACCAATCAGCGGTAACCGTTCTCCGTTCCTCTAAGGGAACTGTGACTACATGTCCTGTTTTCGCGACAAACGAAGCGACCATTTTCTTCGATACGCTGCGAGAGCGGACAACTTTTGTTGGCTTGATCTCACCTGCGAAGACCCAGACAGCCGACTGATGCTTTCTTTCTGGCTCATATGAATAGATCCATGATTCATCACCAGAGACAATGTTATAAACTGCTTTTGACTTTCCTCCGTTGAAGCGTTGCAGAGTAGACCGGCACCAATTGACACGAGCCGCCTTTTGCTCTTCGGACAAATTATGGGGCACCCAGCGGGAAACTAGCTTTCTCACTCCCAGTTCACCATGTAAAACAGTTTGTATCGCAGTCATACCTATCCCTAAAGTAGCCCGAATCTGCTCATATGTAATATGTCGGTCATCCTGTATCATTCGGCGCACAACAGCGACATTTTCTGGTGTAACCGCTGTTTTTGGCCGGCCTGTGGAAGGTACGGTGCCAAGAGAAGCACGTCCACGCCGGAATTCAGAATACCAGCGATATATTGTCGTCTGGCTAGGCGCTTCACTCTTGAATATAGATATAAGCTCAGCGAGACATTGTCCCTGAGATAATCCTCGTCGAAAGTTGTAAAAAATTATGGCACGGAAACTTTCTCTTGTAAGCTCCATTTTTTTATCGACCTATCAATTTCAAACTGATATTGTTCTTTAAAAAAAAAAATTTTTTTTAATTCTGTCAATTGTATTCGATTTTCAACTAACCAGTGTTTATTCATCAAAAAGAGTTTTTAATCTAATTAAATCGAAAGTACTCGATTACCGATCTTTTCGGTATGCCCCTCGTACTTGTCATTGCTACGATACGATTTGTTAGAAGGGAGTCGGAAGTTTTTGCAAATTTTATACTTGTTCGTAATTTATGGCATGGTATGCCTTTCGCTACTGAAGCGTATCTTCAGGACTTCGATTGTCAAATGATGGATGCGACTTTGCAGTTGTTTCAACTATAAACTAGAATATTCGTTAATATAGGGACGCCATTTTGAAACCAAAGTTGATCATTGGAATAAATATAAAAAAAACAAGATGAAAAACAACATAGGAGGTACATGACAGTAGAGTCTCTTTTTTCGATTGAAAAGTTGGCTGCACTGTTATGGTTCATTACAATAAAATAGAAATAACTGTAAACAAAGAGAATCCTAATATATCAAGTAACACCTGTGGTGATTAAAATATATAGCACACTAAATTATTGCACGCACGCGTTCTCGTGCTCTGCCCTTAAAAGTTAGAAAAATAATAATAAGAAAAAAGCCTAATAGCTAAGTCTAGCCTTAAGTTTTCCTAAGGATATAATTTGAATATTTGTAAGTGGCATAAACTTTTTATATTAAAATTTTTGAATATTTTATTTATTTACCTCCTATTTATTAGATCCCGTTTTACTACTGAAGACATGAATAAACTTGCACTGAAACACTGGCAATTAAAGATAGGTTTTAAACTGTAATTTCCTCTTTGCAGTGGGATGCAATGGAAATTCGATCCAATTCCGTGTCTGATGGAAGCGCCGTAGCAGGTTATATTGGATTTTGCATAATTTTTGTGTTCATTCGGGTAGGTAATTTTTACCAAAACCATCGAAGATCATCATTAATAGCTGTATAAGCCAACTGATGAACAAAGCCAGAGGATAAGGTGATTTGCCGTAGAAACCACGCTGGCCATAGTCTGAATATTATCATTTTTGTAACGATATAACTATAGAAATTTTTTATTGGAAATTTTCTGTCTGTTTTTCAATAATTTTGTGTTTTTTACTTTGGTTAGATGATTGTATTAATATAATATTCTTTTGTTGCCATGTCTAAAGTATTAAGTCTATGGCTTTAGTAAGAAATGACACTAAACGGTATGTATGTGGACACCTACTTCACTTGCCACTTGTCAACGTCTACTTGCCACTTATCACCTGCACTTGCTACTTAGCAACTCGTAACATACGAGCCATGAGACATAATGTATATCCGTGTCGTGGGTAGATAAATATGTGGCAAGTGGAAGAATTATAAACTATGATGACAGTTCGCGCACTGCGCCACGCCCTTGACAACAAAGTACGCAAGCTCAAGAACATGGTATCCGATAACAAAGACTTCACTACCGAGCTGGATAAAGTGGTCTGCCGGCTCATGAAGCTGGCCCTGAAGACGAGTAAGGGCTTGCAGGCTGCACCCTCCGCCAGATGGATGGAGAGCAAGCTCCTAGATTTACTCACTTTGACTGAAAAAGCTGTTTTAAAACGGCAAATGATCTACGTAGAGAAGACTCCGAAGGCGATTGGTTTTGGTAAGTTAATTTTCATGTTGTGTCCTTTTTTTTTTTACGAAGGGGAATCTTCAAAAGATACCCGACTCCTTAGGGGAAGAGTCGGGTTATGTGAGATTCTTACTCACTAAACCCCTTCGGTGGCCAACCGCTGCGCATATCAGGGAGCTCTGGGTCCTCCAAAGGAACGTCGCCAGTGCTCCCCTCGCGCGATGCATTGTGCTCTTCCCGGGCTGGTGTGCCAGCCCTTGCACTCTCGCAGAGCGGACTCCGCAGTGGAAAAGGGGCCACGCCATTTCCACTGCCCTCTCGGGATCGGAGCAGGACAGCCGGAGCCCCCACTCAGGCTGCCTCCGGTCCCTTGCCCTTTGCATCCAGGGCTACGGTGGCGTGACTACAGGGTTCATGTTCATGTTGTGTCCTAAAAAAATCTGAGGGCTTGTTTTTAATTCGATTTTTTTAAACTGCTTGAGGCAGTTGGCTTTATAGACTTAAAAATTGGAGTTCGTGGGCTTGATTGGTGACGAATAACTTCTATACTCGTATGTCCGCCTGGCTAGCTAATACTATGTTCTTCACTACTACTTCGGATTTGAATGTTCAAACTTATAATTTCAGATAACTATGATTCGGAGAATATACTTCAACTAAAGCAAAACGATCAAGGGTAAGTTGATTCCACTATATGAACACTAGCACACTTCACACAAAGCATCAAACTAATATAATTTATATAATGAAATAATGCAGGATACCACTTAAAAGCTATTAACGATATTTCAGAACGAAGATCGTTGAAAAGTATGGAGATTGGCTTGAAGGTATTTTTTTGGGTACTTGAAGTAATTTTAAGGTTTTAGGTTCTAAGCATAAATAATATCATAAAACTAGTGTGTGTACGAACTTGTAACTATGAGACGAGCATCTGGATTATCCAGGTCATGTCGGTAACTAATTTTGTTTAGTCGGTTGAGAGAAGTGTCGAAGCGGAAAAGAGCTTTAACACAGTTTAAAGCAAATTACAATCACTAGCCTAACTGGCATGTACAGTTTTTAACATACCTTTGTTTTTAGAAAACATGGGAAATTATGGATCCATGACTCTTTTAGACAATGTGCTGGAAGATTTAGACGACGAAAAAAAGACAGGTAAACCAATTGTTATAAATGACTCTTTTAGACAATGTGCTGGAAGATTTAGACGACGAAAAAAAGACAGGTAAACCAATTGTTATAAACAGTAACACATAGTATATCTCAAGATAAAACAGTGTTATAAATACACATTGAGTTACATGAGAATGATTTTATTCATCATCATCATCAGCCGGGAAACGTCCACTGCTGGACATAGGCCTCCCTCATGGTACGCCACATCGACCGGTCCCGAGCCACCTGCATCCAGCGACTCCCCGCGACTCTAACCAGGTCGTCGGTCCATCTAGTAAGGGGACGGCCTGGTAGACGTTTCCCGGTACGTGGTCGCCACTCGAGAACCTTTACTCCCCACCGGTTATCGGTTCTTCGAGCGATGTGGCCTGCCCATTGCCACTTCAGCTCACTGACTCGTCGAGCTATGTCGGTGACCTTCGTTCGTCTACGGATTTCCTCATTCCGGACCTTATCACGTAGAGAAATTCCGAGCATAGCTCGTTCCATTGCTCGCTGAGTGACTTTGAGCTTGTTTATTCGGCCCACAGTAAAAGACCACGTTTCGGTTCCGTATGTCATCACTGGCAACACGCACTGATCAATGATTTTATTACTAACTAATAATTAAGCATTACCGTCATTGGTAATACAGAACTCAAATTCATTACAGCTTTGGATTTATGTCGGATAAAAGTCTCGTCTTGTCCCGAGGAATCATGTCCAACAATATTAGAGGAGTCCACTAACAATACGAATCATGTTATTACAAAGTCTGACAGTAATACGACAAATTTGGTTCGAGATGCTTCTGTAGAAGATTTTGCTGTTGTGACATCCGTTGATAACAACGAAGACTACAGGACACTCAATGACAGTAGATCTGTAATGAGCGAACCAGAATGTTCATCTGATTATAGCAGCACAAGTAACAAAACTTCACAGAATCGAGCCGAGAATGATGAGACGGGACCCAAAAACGTTGAGGAGAAAACAAAAATTGTTCGTAAAAAGTCTATTTCTAATGCTAAGCTCATGCGTAAAAATTCTAGTCAAATATTCAATAAGTGCTACAAAAAACTGACACAGGAATACGCAAAGTACGCTACAAGGTCTAAAAGAAAAATAAAAGAACACCAGATACTGCAATCTACTGTATCTAAACCGGTTTGTCCTTTTTTTACTGATTTAGTTAAAATTGCGTTATTCAATTAATCAAATTAAATCCTCTTTTTAGATACCTGGAAGCTTAATTGAATTGTGTCATCCAGAATTACTGGCATCGAAAAATATGGACCAATTAATCTATCCTATAAAAAATGATTTAGTTGGAAATGATAATCTAATAAACAGCGTACTATTCAAGCCACCTTACACATTAGCGACAAATGAAAGTGTCCCAATAGACACCATGGATGATATGGAACAATCAACAAGTTTATATAGATCTGTAGGTATGGATGCAGAAATCGATCCAATGACATCGGAACATGAAATTATCGGTACGAATCTCACCAAAGACGACAGTAAAGTAACAATTGCAACTGAAAATATTCAGTCAGAGACTATATTTTTGTATGGTAAGTATAATGGTTTCATATAACGGACCTTGTTAGTATTTGATAAACGAAATACATAACTTTTTCTCTGCAATTACCAAAGCTGTTGTAATCGGTTACGCTTTTCTAATATAATTGACTAGGTTTAAATTTATTTGTCCCACTAATGATGCTAATACTGGTGCTAATACAGCACATATTATTATTATATTTGTGTGCCAAACCTCGTCGATATCCGTTCGCTCGTTAATGCGTTATTGTTTGAAAACATTAACCTGTGTTCACAAATTAATATTTATGATGCTAGCAGGATAAAAAGTGCAGAATACCCGACATGTAGAGGTACACTGTATATTACATCAATTTGTTAAAGGTAAGTAAATTGCAGATTTAAACGAACCTACTACATCGAAAGGAGTTCGTCATACTAGTATGGATGTCCAATGCGGCACGGATACAATATCAACTGCTTTTGCAATGTTGTCACCAGTCGCTTCCCATACCAAATCGGCTCACATTTTCAAACATGGTATTAAGATAGGAGATTCATTACCGAATGTCATTGGTACATCTACTGATTTCCATTTCATTAACTCACATGACATACAGGCTAAGACCACTGATGGTACAACATCTACACATAATAAAAATTCGGTGAATTGTTCGAAAGTATTAACCAAGGAATTATTTTCACAAATCGAGTCAAAGAAAAGAAACGATTGTGATACTTCTGCTGTCGGTACAGATGTAATTGTTTCGTCATTTAAAAATTGTGCTGTAGGCACAGACACTTATGATATTGGTTCTAATTACTTATGGCATAACGTTGAGGTTGAAGAATCATTTATAGAAGCGAAGGAGATAAAACAATTTTCAGATGCGTGTACATCTAACGATATTGACCTCAAAAATGATAAAATACTATGCCCAAGAGTAAGAAATTGTGGAATTGTAATAAAAGATTCTAACACAGTGCTTTGTAAAAAAGAAAATGATGATTCATTAGTGCTTTCAACAATATATAAAGAAGATACTTCTGCTAGTAGCAGTTCGAACTACTACGCAATAAAACAAATAAATGAATGTCAGAAAAAAATGCCAGAAAATACAAGTCTTAGTTGTTGTGGAGTGCACGTACTTTGTTTTAAAGAAAAAGTTATATCTGAAGACATCATCTATCAAGGTCATTGGCAGAGTAACAAACCAAGAACATATGGCCGAAAAAAAATTGTTAACACTTCTAGTAAGGCTATGGAAGTCACAGTCAAGAAGACATGGCTTACTCCTAAAAAAGCGATTGAGTTAAAAACACAACATTTTGAACAAAAGAAGACACTGTATCTACAGAGACGGTCAAGACCTCTCAAAACTCCGCTTTCGATTCATTCAAAACAAAAAGGCGAAACGCAAGCTAAAAACACTGTACCATTAAAAAAAGTTCATATAAAAAAAGTTCGATCTAACAAAAGTATCCATACGGTAAGCTATGCACAAATTTAATTGTAATTGAATTTGACATCTTCGGTTATTAACTTCTGCTGAATGTTACAGATCTCATCAAACATAAGGCTAAAGTGCGTATCAAAAATTTAGATTGATGCAAATAAAAACTATTTTTATAAGCAATCTCGTTTTTCAGCACAAACACGTCGAAAAATAATAAAAACGATCTTAATTTAAAGAAGAATGCTATTATATCACAATCTCTCAATAGCGGAGAGTGTAATCAGTTAAAAAGAAATGATATGAATAAACATACACCGGTCTCTTTGAAAAATCGAAAATTCAAAGCTGACAAATCGGGTTTGCATTGTATTAAAACTGTTATTCAAGCAAACAAATATCAGAAAAGTAAAAATGCTTCATTCTCTGATGCCGGGGAAATCACAAAAGATTTGATCAAATTTAATTTACCTTCTAAAAATACAACATACACTGTTTTCCGAAATGAATTGGATAGCACTAAGATGAGCTCATCTAGCTGTGTGCCCTTAGATATTGCTAGAGAAAATGTGATTGGGAGGAACAATACTAACAAGTCTAGCCCAAAATCACTAAATAGCTCATCATGTTCATCTCTAGACAGTATAGCAACCGTAAGAGAACAAGCGAATCGGAACAAACAATCTTCGAGAAAACAATGTGCTGTATCCAGAAAAAGCAGCTTTGGAACCACAGATTCTGAGCCACCTACACCTGGAAAGAACAAGAAATACAGTAAGAAAAGTAAAAGCAATAAAAACACAGATGAAAAAGATATGATAAATGCAAGCGTCATTAATTTAGATCATAATAAAGAAAATATCCCAGAGACTTCAGAAACATTAAACAGAGAAAAAGAATCCGTGATTCCCTATGAAAGCAGAAGCAAGAATGTGTACATGGCTCAGTTCGCAAATGAGAGTCTACCGACTCTAAAAAGTATATCGAAGCACAAATCAGTGACAAAATCTAATGTTAAAATCCCGATAATTGATAGCAATCACGACCGAAAAAATACGATTTCGACATCTAGTCTAAACAAAAAATCTACGAAATCAATTGTCAGCTGTAATGAGAAAAAAATACTCGAATCGACATCAGATTCTCTATATCTTCCGATGACTGTAGAAAATAGATTCAAAAATGATGAATGCAACGTAACGGAAACTCAGCGGTTACGACATCGCTCACAGTCCGAAGCTGAACTCGTTAATTTTGAAGAATTTAGCAGGAATATACTAAAAATTAATGAAAATGTTATGCGACAGATACTTGAAGAGACTATCGATTTTGTTGCTAATACTAAAGTGGAACTTGAAGATGACCGTGATATAACGGATTTTTGTGATGACTCATCAGTAGCAAGCTTCAAAACAGTAACATTGAACTACATGGATCCCAGTTATACGTATCTAAGTGCTGATGATGAAGGGCCTCCTACACCTATCAGAGATGGCCAGAACACGATGTCCTTTGAGACTTTGTCTAAAGAATCTGAATATGTTTTGGCAGATAATACGCTAATTATCCAGGATGCAGGCGTTTCAACTCAAGTGACTCCAGTCCCGTCATCGAGTTCACATAAAAGATGCTGGGTCCGTGATATATTTGGACCCAAAAACAAGGACCCGCTTCCTATAAATGTGTGTATATTGAGAGTAAATCCAATCTAGAATTAGCAAAAATTATATTTGATGTATTTCATCAGAACGCAAGAGATGCTCCCGATGTTCAAGCCTTCAGTGGTGTCTCTATGAACGCAGGACCACAAGTTGGGGATCAGCCCGACTATGTTAACTTAATAGACTCTGAAACTGGTAGTTTTTCGTTGGATTACTGTGCTAGGCAAGCGGTTAGTAAGATCATATTAATATGTCAGGCATATATTTTATGTGGTGAAGAAAAATATTTAATTGATGAATATTATTTGCAGGCATCGGAAGAACTATTCGTATCGGGAAGATCTTCTACGAGCTACGAGACTGTGGAAGATGATAATGTGGTACCAAATTGGCTTTTCCAGTATAGAGAGGTGCGTTTTCACCAAAGCAGAAACGAAAAGATTGAAGTGGATAAAAGTTGTGTTTTATGTGCGTGCATAAGCTCAGTAGAGTGACTTCTGAATGCCCTGCATTCATTCGTTTATTTTCTTTCTTTAAATAAAATGCAGAGACATTCATCTGTTTCGAGTAGCTATATCGTCCTATAACTGTATTTAACTAATTAGCTAGATAGTTGATCCTCTCCACTTTGCTCGTTTCCGCTTTGGTGAAAACGAAATGGCCAAATTCAAAATTTTTGATGTTTTGTTTTGGCACAGTTTCCTATACTGAATTCTGTATTGGACCTAAATGTAACCAAATCCGATCACGCTCAGTTTGCAGGTAAATAGAGTTTTTGGTTACTAATGAGGATTCACTGTATTCGGTTAGATAAACGATTGTTCTGGCTGCGGACACGATTGTGAACTGTCTCTTATGAGCCCGCAACTTATATTTAAATAACAAGATAGATAATCTTACCATATCGATGTCAACTTATTCATGAAGGTTCCTGCTATTCAAAATGACTAATCGATGTCGGTTGACGGTAACTGCCTCATTCAGTTTTATGTCAGAGTTCACTTGGGGCAGTAGTTGATATTACACACATATACTCGTATATGCTCCCATATATGATAGTATATGCTCCCATTAGCGAGAATGTTAAAATAATATGTTACGAGTATATGAAAGTAATTTCAGGAGACGGAAGATGACCCGTCGGAGGGGCAAATGGCGCTGTCATTTGTACAGCCATCGTTCGACGAGAATGGCAACGCGACAGAACCAGGCGTTGGTTTCGGCGCAGGCGCAGGCGATGGTCGCGGCATGCACAGTGACCACTCGTCACATGACAGTTCCGGACGAGGCACGTCGCTGACATCCACTGAGACTTCTTCGGAACAGCAGAGTGAGGCTATGAGTGAGGTGAGAGATGTTTACGTTTTAAGTATGATCAACTTATGTTTTCACATTGTGGTGCGTACAAACCGTGAATATTTATGTCGATGCATGTTATGATATACTGTATTATATGTAGATAATCTGTTTGGTAGGTGCTCCTGATTGATCCCGCAGCGTTCGTAGTTCCGAGCGAGCGACTCTACGAGCCCATCAGCAACTCTAACGCGGTGACGTCACTCGTTATGCCAGCAGGCTCACCGGAACAACCGCATGGATATATTGAAAGTAAGTTCATTTAAAGTGTGTTTGGTATTAATTTCAATTTGATACTTCCACGCGCAGAATTTTTTTATTGGCAAACAGACATAAAACAAAGTGATCCAATAAGAGTTCCTTTTTTTTTCATTTTGAGAAATGTATCCCTAAAAACGGACATCGGATCATAATGTTGGAAAATGTGTATTGTGTATCAGTAACATCCAACTTCTGGAAGCGTCGGTGGCGTAGTGGATAAGGTGCAGACTCTCAATCTGAGGGCACCGGGTTCAAATCCAGCTGTGTCTATGAGTTGTTTTTCAATTCAAGTACATTTTCCGACTGCCTAACGGTGAAGGAAAACATCGCGAGGAAACCTGCATGTCTTGAACAGGCATGTGAACTTGTGAAGTCCGCCAAGCAGCACTGGTCCCGCATGGTGGACTATGGCCCATACACTCTCTGTACGAGATTAGGTCTGAGCTCCTGCAGTGGGAACGTATATAGGCTGTTGATGAACATCCAACTTCATAGTGAATTTATAATATTTTTTAAAAATAATCGCTCCAACACCAGCCCATCCAGCCCTTTTCTCTTGCAGGTAATTGCGTGGGGGCCTTAGGGACAAGCCGCGGTGATAACTTTAGGCCTGAGTTGAACGCCCACCTAATAACCAGCGATATCGACGGTGACATCAGCTCTCTTGACACAGACGTGCCGGATTCGTCCTAGGTGACATTCCAGGTCCAACTTCATAATAATGTTAGGTTTTGTTACACTCGGCAGCACGGAAGCTTGCGCCGGCGCAAACTGACAAACTGGCGAAAAAAATGGATCATTTTTGTTATTGACTATTTAAATCCTAATTAAAAGTCTTTGTAAATCACGGTTACATTTGTGTGTATGATGAAACCCATAAAAAAGTATTTGCGTCAAAGCTATAAGGATATAGACTTATCTTTGTAACATTTTGATACGGCTTGGTTCGAATGATTTTACGTATTGTATATTTAAATAATAAATAATTATACTTTTGTTATTATCATCTCCTGCCACGTTGCCTTTAAGTAAGGACGATATTAACACGTGATTTTATTTTTAAATTGCGTGCAAAACTATATATTACCAAAATTATGAATATTCATGAACATATTTGTAATTCATAATTTTTTGTTAATTTTATGAAATTAGTTTAACTTGAGATAACTTCGAAAATTATCGGTTTTTAAGTTTGAAACCAAACTCCGTGCTGTTGGGTGTATTTAAATGATGGCAGTTTAAAGTGCATGGTAATATTTTAAATGCTCTGTTGATATTATTTTTAAACTCAAAAGTTATTACAAATTTATTCATGACACCTAAAGACAGCAAAAGTGTATAAATTCACTGTGCCAATAAATTATTTAAGCATTAACAGAATGATTTCATTTTTAACTGACATATAGAGTAGCCGTATGCTTTCGATTTTAGAACAGACCACCCCATTTCATTCCATGGGTTTACTGGAGAAATATTCAGACGGGCAACATAAATCCTCACCTCAGAAAGCTTCATATTTTTGACAGTAAACATAGTTATGAAATTGCAACATTTTTAATGATAAAATGATCAGCTGCATAGTCTCAATATGTTAATATAACGCATAAATTGTAACAAAAGTTGTTAGGATTCACAGATCCTACCCAGACGCGTAACACAGGGCGAACACTTATTTGTCTTATCGTGTGTGGCTTCGACTACTCACGATAATTTGAACCGGCCAATCAGAGTATACTTTTATCGGAACCAATCAGCATGCATTTCCCAATCCCAAAATGTACAAAAAGCAATATGTACAAAAAGGGGATCCACGGGGGATCGAACTCGAGACGTCCGGATCACGGAGGCGGTCAACATTTCAATTGAAAAATAAAATAAAAAATGGAATGAATGGAAAATCTGTTTTCTATAAACAGTTGACAATAGTGAATGTGTGTGATCATGGGCCTTCTTGTATAATTTGCTAGTTGTAGATACATTTTGCGAGTTTTGTTCATTTTGCGTTTTGTACATTCTGCTCCGAAGGGAATTTATGTACATCCATTGCTCCTACAAATTTTATCATACTGTATAGCCCTAGCTATAAAGCACGTATTTAATAAATAGGAGCAAAAATCTATACATATTACCTCAAGGGATATACCGATAGGAGCAATAGATGGACTAATTAATTGTATCCGTCTCGTAGCTAGGTATGTGCCAGGATCGTACAAATAATGACACAAGGTCGAGGAAATGTCTTTTTTGCATTTATTCATATTGTACAATCTTATAATATGATTCATTCTGCAAAATTTTACAGGCGAGCAAGAATTCATATATAAAACAGTAGCTCTTTCGTATTGTACATAACCATTTTTACCAGTATAGTGAAAACATGCGTATAGTTTTTTTTTAGTTTTAGGATAATAAATTACTTAAATACTAATTTAAGTTTGGTTCTTTATTAATACAATATCAATAGGATTGCACTATCCTGTAAAGTTATTGGAACGTACCAAAAAACATACTGTGGTGCTCTCTCGACTTGCCGATGGACTTCCCATGCTAAATATAGAGTAGTACATAATTATAACTTTAAATATAAAATATTGATTTTTGTGAAGCGATTATACAGATACAAGGCAGGCATGACAATATTGGGCTCGTTACCAGACTCACTTCATGCTTCAGCGCTCTGACAAGTTAACAGAGAGATTTCATTTCAATTTAGAAATTGAAAAAAATTAATTGAAATCAATTATATATTTCAAAATCGATTTTTATGTCGCCTAGAATAAATTTTATCATACAATGAATGTGTCATATTATTAATTTAGTATTTAAATGTAATTTAGAATGCAGTCGCCATTTGTTTGTAAATGTATTAGATGGCAACAAGAAGGTGCTAACGCGACAAAACATGAAGTAAGTACACGTATAAAGTGATTAAATTTTATATTTTTATTTTTAAATATATTGGCTATTAATTGCTGCTGTCATATTTAAGTGATAGTACAAAATTTCCGATTTGACAATGATGAATGAAAATTAATCACTGAGTCTTATGTGAACTCGCATATTTAAATAGTGACGTGATTCATTTGAACGATAAAAACGTATTAGAATAGTCGAAATGTCACTTATATGTAGTAGTTAAGGTAACATCGAACATTCTCATTATTATTTTAAGGCAGTGAAACACCCAACTTAAATTCAAGGACAGTTGGGGACGAGATTACCTAGCTAACATTAATAATAACTAGTAACATATCACTAGATATTTTCACAGGCGACCTCTACACAACGGCCGCGTAATATTTTACAATATTTACACGTCTTAAACACGTATGTTAGTGAAACATGTCGTCATTTATAAACGAGGGGATCACAAACACTAAAGCGGGACGCACTCATATCGCTATACCACTCAGTCATCGAAAGTCCATCGGCGTATTGTATCATCCTAACACCCCAATTACAAATGACAGAACGAAATCATCATACGCCTATGTATACAGTAACAATATAAATATACTTCATGAGACAAATCTCTGATAAATTATAAATCTACAATATAAGAAATCTAACACTCTGAGATGGAGGGTAACAATGGGTTATGGGACACGCATTACTCGACGGAAATCTAAACAAAACATTAAAATTTATACAACTAGTTAGCATTGCATTGTACTATTAATAATATCAAGAATTATTGAAATACACGGATTTATTGAGTTAAACGTAATCCGAAATATAATTCCGTCAACGACGTATAATCAATCAAATTGATAACATTTCTGAAAACATTTTGGAGATTGAGTTCTAATGGCAACAGTTTTCATACGTAGCTGTGACGTGGCTATGAATAGTATGTCAAAATAAGCTATAAATGGCTATACTGTAGACGGAAATGGCTAGCATAGCATATATAAAATTAAATCCTACTATAATAGATTAGATATTAATACTCATACTATCGGACACAACGGTTTGGTAAGTCCAAAGTGATTTATATTCATAATTCAGTCAGTTCAGCAAATAATACAACAAAAATTCTCTATGCGCTTTATCTAAAACCTTGTTTGACTACGAAACCCTAAAAACCGGTTAAGCGTATAAAATGTTTGAGATGAAATTTATTGAGAATTTCATGCTCTATAAAATGTTATAAAGGATACAAATAGCATAACAACCATAGGAAGCGAGATCATCAGCTGGGAAATGTGAAGTGCTGGACATAATGTCTCCCCAATAGTAAGTCATAAGGACCGGTAGCGATATATTTGACAAAAACTATTGTGACCTTTGGCCTTGAATTTTACACAAAAATGACACGAAATTTTATGAGACTTGACGACTCTAAACTCTCATTCGTTAGGATCTTTTTATTACTTTGTCATTGCTTAATATTAATACGTAATTATTTCTGATTCTTGATTTATTTATTTGTTCTCTTGTATTCGAGCTTTGTCTTTCAATGTAATAAGATAATTTGTAAAATTAAATGAAACAACACGTTTCCAGACTTAGTACGGCAAAAGTAAAATAGATGGCGCTGTCAAAGGACTGTATTATTACATAGTATCTAAAATAAGTTTTGATCCAGTTTTTATAGTTGAATGAAATTTTATTTTTTGGTTGTTTTCCTTGCGTGGAAACGGGACCGTGTAACCACATATAGATTAGGATTTTTTTATTGCCTCCTTGTTAAACTATTTCATACATTCTTCTTCTGCATCGCGTCAAATATTAACAAAAACAATTATTTATGACAAACATTGGTGGCGAACTATTTTTACCGACTTTTCTGCTGCTAATATAAATGTAAAATGTAAAGAAGTGGTTACGCTGATAACGTGAAACTTTTTTTTAACAAGACGAATATTTTATCTCTCAACCGACATCACACAGTCTATGCTTCATAATGCTATATAAATGCTATGTTTATAGTTCCTCATCGATAAAAAGTTCATATATTTTGTAAGTCTATGGACAGCGCCATCTATGAGATTTTTGTGCAGAAGCAGATCTGGAAAGTGGTCCATTTTAATTTCATTGATTCAATTCACCTAGAACAAAATATATCTCTGCTCTATTGCTGTGCCTCAGCGGGCTGTCACGTATTATACAAATATTCATGTACAATGTGATACGCAATACATTGATTGATTTTTAATTAGACATATGAAAACTGTTTACCCATCTCGTAAACCATAAAATACTCAAATGTCAACATATTTAGATTATCTATTAAACGTACACAGTATACACAACAGAGGTAAAATATAAAATAAAAACAGACTTAAAACTATTCGAGCCGCCTCTTTGCCCTCCGCAACAAACAACAAGGATCAAAACGTCAGGAACACCGTTTCGACTAGAGGGTTCTACAACAGATATTACAGTATATTTGAGAATGAACAATTTATAATTCAATTTCATTTTGGGAATTAAGGTTCGAATGTTTTACTTTAATCAGATACATTTGTTTGTTTGTTAAGATTTGCATAATTGATTTTGATTACTCATAAAACTATGATTTTCAGATGGAATCCGTTCACTGTTGAACATACGCCTCGTTCACTTTGATTTTCATTGTTAAATTATACCGGGTGTGTTGAGTTATGCAATCAATAACTATCAGTCATTTTGCCAATTGCAGTATGAACACTCATAACAACACCTGTGAATTCAATTCAAATTTCTTTTATGTTTTTTTTACAAATACCATTTCGTTTTCATTGTTGGTACCGGATGTGTACATAGTTCATTCGCAAACATGTTATATAGTGTCATAGTCAATTTAAAAAAAGATAATTAAAAAACATTTCCCTAGGCAATCACACAGTTCTAATAATATTCTCATTTTTTCCACATGTTATCACAGAAAATCATGTATTTACAATTTTTTCGTACTAAGTGTCGTACGTAACCTACATGCCTTTCAACAAATGTACTGATGGTCTATGTTCTGACTACGACTTTTGTACCTTATTCCAAAACGATAAGAATCATTTTACGTATTTATGTAAAAAAAAACGGCACTGACAGAGAACGCTCTCTTTCTATTCGCAAAATGTACAAAAAGACTGAGGCCTCTTTCACATCAACGCAATGATGCTTTTTCTGTAACTAACAGATGCAGATCAAGGTATCATGGCAGACTAAAAGTACACAGTCCTTATATATTTATTGGATAGTTTTGAGAATAATAGTAATAATTAATTAACTAAATGATAAGCGTGCGCAATCAGAAGCCTCAACCTAATTAGGCGCTGGCTCTGCTACCTTTCATACCGGAACACAACAATGCTATTAACACTGCTGTTCGGCGGCGGACAAACTATCACCTGCTATGCTCAAACTATGCTCTACCACCAAAGAAATACCGTTTTCTTTAAACAGTTGACAATATAAAAATAGTGAATGTGTGTGAACGTGGGCCTTTTCGTACATTTTGCGATTTGTACAATTTGCAACAAAGGGAGAAATACGAGTACCTACCCTTTCTCACTTTACGAGGGTTTTTAGGAAGTGAATTCCAGAATAATCGTACATTTTTTAAACCGTTCTTAACACTTAAACTAAATAAAAACATTCTATCTCGATTCTTCTTCTTTTGCTAGCTTGTTTAACTATATCATCACTGAAATAACTTAAATCACCTCACAAGGTTTGAATTATTTTCCACAGAAATGATAAAATTAAATTATTATAACTTTGAGAGAGAGAGAGAGAGACATTATTTAATAATTGTTAAAAACGGCTAACTCACGTGAACTCGGTAAAGGTACCGAGTAGTTTCGGACCTATCCGAGTTCTCGTGAGTTAGCCGTTTTTAACAATTTAAGTATAAAAACAATTGTGTTTATTATATTCAGTTTTTTTCTCGTAAACAGTTTTTCTTTACTTAAAATAATAATTTTAAAGCACAAAACTACAATCTACGACGTGGATTTATAAAATGTTTGATTTTAACTTGGAAAACTTTTTTGTTTAAAGAATACATCAGCCGTGTCAGAACCTACTAACGGGTGACTGCGAATGACGATGGTGTAACATACAAAATGAGAATAGGACATTATCGGATTTATCAGTAAATATGGTAAACGCAGTACAGTCGAGGCAAAAGTCATTCACTTAAGGTGTGACCGTCCTAGCCAATCGGAAAAGTTTTGGTGGATGAACTCTGCGCTCGACTGTCCAAAAAATATTAGATTTTGCGCCTGGTTTTCCTCTTGAAAAAAGAAAAGGCGATTACGTTCTAATTGTCTTTTAAGAAGATACAAATCTATGTATTTATGTCACTCTATGTTAAACTCTAAATTTGTTACCGTTTGAGTTGAATTAAATAAATATGCCATACACTTGGTTAAGGTTATAAACAGTGAGGTACAAACCAGGCGGCAAAATCATCTCAAACGATACAAGTACACGATTTAACAATTTAATTATTAATTTAATGCAGAAATACATATATATTCAAACTTTACATACAATTCATATTCAATTACTTTTAATTGTATTTAAATTTAAATAACGTAGGTATAAAGCACTTGGGGGAAGGACAGCAAATTCAATAAAAAATGTTTAATTTTATTTAGTACAATATTAACTAAGTAAAAATTATTCGCTATGTAAATATTTTATACAATACTAGTATTTAATTTGTCTGACGATGAATTGCTAGTGTTTCCCAACGTCTAATTTGAATCTGAAACAGCACGGCCGAGGTCGGCGCCGGCCGCCGACTGCCCGCGGCCGGTCCGCGGACCCCGCGACTCGCCGTTTCAACAGGCGATATAACGTAGACTTTATGTAGTGCAAATTTAATATAGAAAGTTTACTTTATAGTACAGACTAATAATTTCATTTTATGTAAAAATCCTAGCGCAAACGAGTCGTCTGGCACTGTTTCATATTTCGATTACCTTAACCGTAATATAAATCAAAGAGTAAAATTTTAGCGAATTAAAAATTAAAATTTCCAAAACTTTGTAAATACTAGAATTTGGATATAACTCGTGGAGGTCCGTCGACGGGTCGGAGCCGCCGCGGCGCCCGGTCCAGGAGAGACGTCCAAAATCCTGAGCAACGAGAGTTGTCTATGTACAGTACACACGTTCGGCGAGTATAAAACGAGATCGTTCGTCGCGCGGTGCGTCGGGCCGTCAGAAGGAGTGCGCGTGCGGCGCACAGGGCGTCGCGGGAGCGCGGCAGGCGGGCGCGCGCACGTCCCGCTGGGAGCGCGCGCGACGGCGCCGCTAGCACCAGTCGTCCTCGTCGGAGTCCGAGTGGCGCGCGCGCGGCTTGTACCCGTTGGGGAGGCGGGGCGCGGGCGCGGGCGCCGGCGACGGCAGCGCGCGCGCCCCGCCCCCGCGACCCAGCGCCAGCGCCGCCTCGTAGCTCAGCGGCGCCTCGTAGCCGCGCGCCCCCCGCTCCGACTCGTAGCCTCTACCGCGTCTAAATAACATGAAACGCGGCGTATACGGTAAGTTCTGATGAATCTTAAAACTAGTGGCTCTGTGAGCTGTAGACACATTCGCGAGCACATTCTTTGCCCCACAGAGCCAGTCAGTTCTTTTTAATATCAACGAAATTGAGGCATAAATAATACCTAGTACAGATTTCTGCAGTTTTACCACCTTTGGAGGAAGTAACCCCCCCCCCCTTTTTTTTTTTTTAAAAAAAAGAAACTTTTTGCCCTAGTAGTTCAAAGGGAGAGCTTTGTTCGCTTCGCTCACTCGGTCAATTACCGCTTGCGGAATCTTGAATCGTATTTTGTAATAGTATATTGACGTCTTGTCGAAGTAACATCGCCTGCGATACAAAGTATACATAATTATATATCCTTTTTCGACTCCTCAACTACCCATAAGGTACACACACACTACTAACATTATATGTATATAGACTTACCTTTCTCTAGATCTATAGTCTCGGTGTATCAGTCTTTCAACTTCTCGTCCGTATTCGTACTCGTCGTGTAGGGGCTCCACAGGCTCTCGTACCGTGTGCCGTAACGACAACTGAAATATATATACATATAAATCAGTATATATACAGAAATTTGAAAATATCTTACCTTGAAAGTACGTCCACAATGTGTAAACCCTAAGAACGTGATCTCGGCTTTAGAATGTACTTGTTATTATTATTACTAGCGGTCGCCCAGTGGTCGAAATACGACCATACATAAGGAGACTATATAAACGACTTGAAACTCACCGACAAATGCTTCCGTATTAAATTTCTGTTGCCATAATCTTTTAAAATATAATAAGTAACTACCTAACAATAGGAGATGAAATTAGTGTCGCGAAATAAATGTTAATTTACAACTTTATTGTTAGCTGCAATAGCCGTTACTTCATAGATGGCATTTTGAACAATAATTTAAAAAAAGTGTTTAAAATGAAAATTGTGATTAACTGTGTAGTTGTATATGAATGATACTCATTTCGCGACATCACAATCTGATGTCCTATTTTTAGATAGTTACTACACAAATCCAGCTATTATATTTTAAAAGATTATGGCAATAGAAATTTGGTATGAAACTTTGATGGAGGTGGATGCCAGTAAGAGATACATTTTATTTAATCAAAGTCCGGTTTTTACTACCTACTGAAACTATTCTTGTGTGTGTGCTTCGAGATGTAAGTTCAGAATGTGGTGTCACAATTGGTGGAGGCAGACTTTAATATAGGGGGTGCGTTGAGATGCACCAAAATACTTCGATTTAATATGTAACTACAATTTTATTCTCAGTAGGTAGTGAAATATTGTAGAATAGAAATGTGTAAATATTTGGAATACTCGTATTTACACATTTCTGATTAATTTTAACTAGTGTTATTTTTTGTAAAATTATTTATATGTGTTTAATGTAAACTCTAAACGGTTTTTATATTGAATTAATTTATATTGGAGCTGTAAAAATAGATGTTGTAAGAATTATTATTTTTAGCCAATGGTACCCAGTGTGATGTACTTACGTGCGAGGGACTGTGGCTGATTCTGTTGAAGGGAGGCTGCTGCTTGACCTGTAGCGTGGACGGCTTGGTCGGCGTTGGCGGGAGCTGTCGGCCGCGGCCTCGGCGTTGGCCCTCTCGCTCCCACGAGCGGTCGCGCCACTCCCGCCACTCGCGCTCTCTCTCTCGGTCACGCTCCCGGTACTCACCCCCGCCGCCCCCGCCCCCGCCACCTATCGGTGCCCAAACTGATATTTGAATAATTTGGACGTTCCACTCTCTCACCCGATGCGGTACATAACACAGGAACGAAAAACTTAACACATCACTCGGAACAATAAAGCAAGTAACATAACAGGGATACGATTACATATAAAACAGATGTGCAAACAATTTTCTTATGATTTACGCGTATTACGCCACTCTCTCCTGCGTTCCTCTCTTCCATTCATCTACACACGTGCAAAGCCATATCGTCAAAATTGATGAATTCTAATGCTTTCAGACATCGCTTTAGTGCCAGCAAAAGGTCCAAGAGAACAACTGTTTTTAGAGTATATTTAGACCCTTTGCTTTACAATATTTTGACTCGGTCATTGGCAACTAATCGATTGAGATTTCCCGAATAGTGGATGTCGAAGTAACATTTGTGTTCTTATATAAACCAGTGTATTTTGTTTCATTATATGATTTTTGCATTAAATTTATTATATAAGAGCATCAACTGAACAACTCTAAATTATATTCTTATTGTGATTGTAGTATAGTTGTCGAATGGATGTTACGGCATGAGCATTGTGAGCGCGAGCGCCGATATGCGAGTGTTCGTTCAGTGCACACTCTCATATAGATGTGTGACATACATATGTGAGTCGAGTGTGTGTGTGTGGCGAGTTATCTCACCGTAGGTGTGGTGTGGCGGGCTGGGCGACCGCGAGGGCTGGCTCAGGCTGGTCGTAGGGTGCGGCGCCCTCCACTCCTTCCCTGCTGTCAGGAATACCTTCATGTACCTTCCACCACGATACCCTAAGCCCGTCGGACAACCCGACCATTTCCTTACTCACAAAGGTGACTCTAAAAGTTTTGGGTGTCTGTTCAAGGTGGTTCAAATGTACAGGCTGTATGGACACGGATGGACAGAGATAGGATATGCGCGCTTCTGAATCAGTATGTGTCCAGTGACTACAGTTTGATCGCTAGTGGTCATCGATACCGCTATTGACAATGATCGACGGTAGATGGTCACGTTTTTGCTACAACTGTCTACAGCAGAAAGTACAACGTAAATTAATAAAGTCATTAAGCTTTTTGCATGCTGCATGATTCAAGAGTGGGACGGTAGAAGTGCATGCGCTTAGGCACCTTTGTTTTTTGAAGGAGCCCGCAGAAGAAAGCAGTCGTTGTGCAAACCAATAGATCAACCGGGCGCCGAAATGTTTACATGCAGCAGGCAAAGTAATTCCAATTTTTATGTCGAATTTTTCAACCTTCCGATAAATTAACATGAAATCCAATTTCCTACTTTCAGTATATATAAAAAACAATTTCGAATCTGTGGCTTTCTAATGCCAATTCGTAATGCACTTAAATCTAATATGTTATAACGTGGCCTGTAGGCATTAAATGTTGCTAACAATCAATTCATGAGCATCTGGATGAGTAGTTTGAAACGTGGCTAATATTAGCTACTATTTAATTACAGAATTAGCTTTGTGAATATGATATTTATGGCTAGGGTTTACAGTCTATATCTAGTTCCATGAACCTAATAATTGTTATCGCAACTGCCTCCGCTCACTGAACGTCTTACAACTACAACTACAAAACATGATATCTACAACTACGTTTAAGCTAGACGTCCCATCTTCTCACAAAACTTTCAGAGTACCTTCATGAGAAGAAAAATGTTTGCAAAACTGTTTCGATTTCTCGAAGCTAAATAAAACGGAGTAGGAATGTTTACGGTAAATGTTTCAACATGAATTAAACACTACAGGAAGAAAATAATATAATAACAAGTCGCGTTGTAGCTTAATACAAGCTAAGTTTAAATGTGATAGATACTTTACATTGGTAAAGGATTTCAGTTTCTGCAATAGCATTAACAAGCCAGTGACTGTAAAACTGTCGACTACCTGTTTATCGTAGATATTGTTACTCGGAAAACAAATCAGCAGTTCTACATTCACCATTCAAACTTAATTATTGGAGCCAAAATCTTGTAAATTGATAACTTTAGCATTTTCTAGGGTATATAAATGAAAGGTTGTCCTACCATGTGGATGGTAGTGGTGTGGCGCTCGATGCGTTCGCCCGTGTCTATGGTGTTCGTGTTTGACTATTTCTACGACGTTGCTGACGGTATCTGAGAACCCGATGTCGTGGTGGTAGCCGCCGTAGTGGCCTCGCCTTCTTGGACTCGGCGTCCGTCTGCAACCACAACGACACTTCAGGAACATATACACAACAATACACTCCTCATGCAAAGTTTGAAACCGTGCAACATTTAGGAGATAAAAGATTTCGGGGTTAGAAAATCTGAAATGGTTAGTTGAGAGAGAAAAAACACAGCCGGTTAGGAGCCAAGTGCTTGGTACACATACCAGTTTTCACTACGATAACTTTGAGATCAATCTCTTCTTCGATGTCACTACAAAATAAAAATGATAAAGGAGATACAAACAAAACATTAAATTAATTAAACGGAAGTAGGTTAGGAGGAATGATTAATATCGCACCTTAAGCTAGAAGACCTCCCATGGTGTCCATTCTGGTACGTATGGGGAGCTTGCAGTCTTGCTTCGTCTAACGATTCCATAGAAGCATGATGGGAGCCCACATCTTGAAGTTCCAACACCTAAAATCAGCATTGTGTTAGCTTTCAAAATTAGAAGTCTAATATCGTTCTATTGCTGTTATAGATCTCTAATTCAACCATGGTAATATTTACTGTCCCATATTTACAAAATGCTGTCATTCTGCAATCAAATGTGTGCATGCGCATCGTTGCTTTAAGTTCATGCAATGCGTCAAACGTGCACCGTGCGTTGTGTATATTATATTATGCTTACCCGGTACCTTATTGTGGAAGCTGCTTCTACATCTGAACGTTTACAACGACATGCATAAATATGTACATGCAGCTTCTATGTAGGTAAGAAATATTCACTGAGAAATGTTTTCATGTCATGTTATAAATTGATTGTTATGTATCTATGTATGTATATGTATTAGTTGTGATAGTGATTTGTCTAAAATAAGTCTCAAAACTACCCCGTCCCTATTTCTAGTAAGACAAAAATCATTCACTATTCCATATTGACATTAAAATTAGATTTGTACGATATACTACAATATTTAGATAAAAAGTCCTAAGATACCGAAATTGGTTACCTAATTTCAACAACCAGCTGTAAACTTTAAAACGTACCGTTAATATATTTAATTCATAAAATACGGTAAACTAATAATGGGCCTAAGCCCCTAATACAAAATTTATTTACCAAAAATATATTATTCCACTTCACCTAAAATGCAAAACACCGAAACACCGATTTCTCTAGGTTCTCAACATAATGTTACAACATCAAATATCTATGACACGTTAAATGCATCGATGTAGGTACAAATAGGATTCTAAATTTTGTATCCTCAATGATAATTATGTTTTTTTCTATGTTGGTACTACTGGGAACATCGATAGCATTTTATCTAGGTATCGTGAGAGGCCGGTTGATCGGTTCTCAACCGTAATGATTGGGTCACCCTGTTCACCAGTTTACGTAAGGTATTCACCTTTTTGCTGTTCCTGAAACAAGAGGAAACTTATATTACTGCGCGACTCCTTAATCTGCATACTTGATCTTCATTACAAAAGTTTAACCAAAATCAGGAGGCATACGTGTTGCGTATGATTTTATTCTGCATAAGTTTTGCAATTGAACATCTCATGGTATTTCAGTGAAGGTCGTACGATATGGAAGCGTACTTATCCCACAGCTTTCTATTCTAAATGTCACTAGCTATTTTATCTTTGCTGTGTTCCCGAACAAAATCAATACTGTCTGGATAAGTGGTACCTGACCAAGCGCACAAAAGGAAATGGCAAACTCCAATAGAACAAGATGGTAGTAGGTTGGTTTCGTTATTAGTCATTTTAGCATCTCCCAACCTCTCTGCATCTGTAATCTACTTAGAGTCGTTCTACTAGTTCCTCCGTGGTATAATGGCTACACGCTTGCACTACATTCCAGAGGTCTCGGGCTCGATATCCGGTGGAGTACCTATTGATACTCGGTTTGGCTGATGGTAGGGCATTTTCAATGTCCTCTTGGCGAGCTACCACCATGTTAAGTAAGTCTTCTTTCAAACAGCAGTGCTAATATAAAAAAGAAAAAGCGTATACTGTCAGATGGAAGAGTTGATATTTTTCCTCCACTTATCCCTAACATAAAATTATCGATTGAGAAGTGTCCAAATATTAAATGTAAATCTTTGAAATACGATGTGAAAACAATTAACGATTCTCGAGTGGCAAACACGTACTGGGAAGCGTGTATCGGTCCGTACCTCTACCAGATGGACCGACGAACTGTTTAAGGGAGTCGCTAGTTGAAAGTGCCTCGTGACCTGACCGTTTCCCAGCTGATGATGATGATATTAAACACTGTATCAACTTACTTGAGTGATTTTCTGGTGCTGCGACGAGCGAGGTTGACTAAACTGTGATCATCCTGATGCAGGTGTCCATCCGGCGGCGGCGGCATGGCGGACGCGTCGTGTGTGAGCGACCCCGCCCTCGAACCGGTCGTGTTCATGCCGGCGGCCACGTCCATGAGGCAGTTAAAGAAGGACGCCTTCTGCACCACGCACTCGTTGTCACCCACCCACCCCGCCCCCCGCCCCCCGGCGCGCAAACTCGCGCATGCTCATGTCACACAACGTCCAAAACAACTTGGACCCACTAACGACTAAGCCTACATGAGTTTGCGCAAACATCCTAACATGTTCTCATGTCCATGCTGGAGTTCTTTAAAAACCTCGTCGTGTGTGTATAGGTACTTGTAACGTGTTATTGTAGAATTCCAACGAATGGACATGCTCAATGCAATATAGGTATAGATATTTGTTAGTGTTCGTGAGAATGAATGCGGCTACACGTATCTGAGAAACAACTATTACAGATTAATGTCTGAGTGGTTGATGTTCAGTTTACGTTGAATACGTGTCGCTTGAATCGTATGTAGATATGTAAGAGCTGTAAATTACAAAGCGTTCTTATATTCAATTTAAGAAATAGGTGCTACAAATATAAAACCTTGTGCAACTTCAGTGAAGCCAGAGGCGGATTGTAGATCAGCGAGTTATCAATTGCGTCAATCACATTAGAAAACAGTTAAAAGTCGATGGATGTGATTTTATTCACCAGCATGCGCATAATTAAATTAATTAATGGTATTTTATAAAACTGTTTCGATGCTATAATACAAAAATTACAAATAGGAGGCAAACATGAGCGTAGCAAAAAGCAAAGTATCTCTTTTATTTATTAGTCAGGCTTCTAAAATGGAGAATTGAGCCAAAATGTAATCGTTGAAACAAATGTCAAAATATTACAATTGGGAATGCTACAACTCAACGATTGAACTAGTTCCGTGGTAAACAATATCGGCAGATCATGCACAAGTTCCGGATCAAGACAAAAGGATTAACGTACAGAATATAATTCAATGCAAACTGACACACTATCGTCTAGCGAGCAGAAAATGGGAGGTACAGTAGAGACGGACGACACAAATGGGGCAGACACAAACTCTACAAAGAACACGTTTCTAACTCTACGAGACAATTCAAAACATCTTTAACACTGACATATTATGGTAAGTTATCTACAATGTATTTTGCAACTATAGGACAGGTGTCTAAGTTGTGGTTTACGAAGCCCTGACGGACACTTGGTAGACAAAGATGTGCACACGCACACTTTTGCCGATTCCAAACAAGTGCGTCAATATGAACTAAATCTAATGTTTCGATCGTTTTAAATGACTAAGCTACATTTACTTTGATCAAATGAATGCTTTTAATTGACCATCGTGTCCTTCTTTTGGTCATCGCAATCTTTATTTCTCATTCTTTTATTAGTTTAGGTATTTAAAACAGGATGCGAGAAGAAATTCACGATGAAAACAAAACAAAAATATCTAGAATAGTGCAATAAAAAAGTAGTCAAAGTTTCGTTCCGTAAAATATTTAATACTACCGGCTGATTGGCCGTAGGGCTATTCTCGCTGAATGCCTGAAAAGTAAACCACCAATGTAGACGACTCGTTAGAGTCGAGTTTCGCTAAAGTGACTCTGTATTGTTGTTTGTGTCCAAAACTTTCAATCAGCCAATCAGGATTTTACATTGACGACATCATAAAAAACGATCTCTATCGAAAGTGTTTCGAATGTAAATGGTTTCAATTGGATTTTCAATATTCACAACAATACACCCACAGGTAGACAACACAACCAACTCTATATCTAGCTATATAATGTTTCAAATCGTAGATACAACTAATGTGGGGAATTATAAGGGGCCATCAACAAACACTACTTGTAAACGTGTAGTACCTAACCACTTAATGTTTACATTTGGCTCAAAAGATATGGTACATACAACATTAACAATTAGCCATACGATACTCTGGCTTCATTTATAACTACGCATCCTAAAATTTAAAAGGTTGAGTTTCGTCCATTTCAAATCACATCGAACGAAATAAAATCGGAAATTGTGCATTTAAATTTGAAAGGGGCTTACCGGAACACCCTGTGGTTCAGTCTGGCCAAACCTTGTTGTTCTCCAACTCTCCAAGATAAGCAGGCCCGCGTAGATCTTCCCAACTGTCAGTTTCCCTGTATTTAGTACATCACTTCGAGGCACCAACAAATCTAACATCTTTTTCGCTTGAAGTGGCCATATGTGGGTTATCGTTTCTCTTAGTTCTTCATCTGCTTGGTCCATTTCCTCGGCTTGAGAAAAAATTGATTGTTTACTCTTATAATTCTACATTATTATCATGTTTATAAATAATAATTTTAAAGTGTTTTACCTGATCTCATCTTTATGTTCAAATTCTCTCGTATTAAGGCAAACAGTGTTGTTGTAAAATTAACTTTCCCCTCGTCGTCTAACGGCATGTTCATTCTAATTAGTTTCTTATATGCTAGTCTATTGGGACATTTGTTGCCAAACCCCAGCGGTGGATCCATGTTCTTTAGCATATCGTACATTTCTGTATAATGGATCTTCCCCCTGCAAAAGATTGTGATTATCTTTTAAATAACTGTACGTGGAGATTATATATCGGTTCGTATATTAATAAATTTAGCGTTTGATAGTGGATCGGGTAGATGGTTACTTACGTTGCGTTTGGGTCGTATTCGGCCCATATTCTAACAAATTCATCGAGATGATGAGCGCCGAGGATGGACGAGTCTCTCGTCAGGTAGTCAAAGTTATCCATAATGACGGCAACGAATAAATTCAACATCTGTAAACATTTCCAACACCGTATTTCATTGACTATAAATTCTAGAAAAAATATTGATAAGTACTTTAAACAATTCGCAGTAAAAAGTTGATTCATTTTAGACTAAACCTTCAGGGCAGGGATTTTAAATTTTATAAAAATATGTACCCGCTTTTGTACCATGTCATATTCACATTGTCACTTATTATGCTGGGTGCATAGGAACAAGAAAAACAGTGAAGTGCGTGACCCGGTCACGTACAGTGTAGGGTTTCGTAGATCAATTGGTATTATAAGAATTAATGTTGAATAAAATTTGTACGAAATTTTCATTTTGACCATTCCAAGTACATTATTCATTACACTTTGGTCGACTATTAGTCGTTAAACTGTAAAGCCAACTAAGTCGTGATAGTTTTCCTTTAATATTCAACCAACAGTTTGTGTACGAAACAAATGAATATACCGAATTCACTGTCATTCAGTGATCAAAATTGATCATCAACTTATTTCTTTCAATTTTGAAAAATAACCACAACCTTTATAAGATTTACAAAGCGATTCTATAATTAATATGACAATGGTATATTATACTTACAAGAAATGAACAGAAGAATATAAAAGATACGAAGTAGGCATACGCGAGAGTGCTGCCGCACATCTCGTTTGACTTGTTCGCCTCCCTGGCGCACTTGGCGGGCTTGAGGCAGGCCAGCATGATGTTGGGCCAGGACTCGCCGGTCGCGCATCTGAACACAGTGTGGCTCACAGAATCTGGATACTCGACATAACAGTGTAGTAGAAAAACGAAAACAAATGATTAAATCTTGTACTTATGATCAACTTTGAATAAAATCAACTAGTTTTTAGAATACATTTACACATACGAGTATGTACTAAACAATCAAATCTTTTACAATGCTAGCAATTTACCAAAAGTCTGACCTGAAACTGATAAAATGTTCTCTATTTGTAAAATAAATATCTGATAAAACATTTACTAATACAGTTCCGCTTGCAGTCATCATAATTAATTACGTTAATGTTGAATGAAATATACAAAACTTTATATGTCGAATGATAGCTCCATTTAATCATTACTACTTCTTGATATAAGTGACTTTACACTCATGCGTTGCAGTCATGCAAATCGACACACATCGACAACGTACTAAACTATCGTTTGAAGTATTCCCAATTACCAGTTTCGAAAGCATTGATTTACTAGTTCTATTGTTAGTGTTTCTAGTCTATGGATATTGCTACTGCTGCTATTGCTGCTAGACTTCTAGTGTTTGACTCTTTATCATTATTTTTAATTTCGATGAAATAGCGATTGAGCTGGTCTGTAATTTAAAATTCAACCCTGTTCCTTACCTGAATAGCAGCATGAGTGCTTGAATGAAGCTTCGAAAATTGTTGTGTCTGTTGATATCTGAGTCTGCAGATAACTCTATATTGCCAAACACCTGTGTTCAAGCAGATACAACACAAAAGTCAGCTTTGTGCACGTACTTGTTACCTCAACGCCCTAAGCTCAACACCCCGATGATCAATACATACAATCTACCTGACGTGTCTATTGCTAGCACTAGGGATACGATACCAAAACAAAAATATAAAATCTAACAAACAATGATGCAATCTGAGAGCAACCAGAGGACAATCGATATGTCTAAGGATCGACTAACAACTACTGCTCGTTACCGTTGCACTAGACGTGTCAGATGGGTAACCGAACCGAATGACAATGGTGATGTACATGTGACACTGATAGCAAGAGACAGATTTTCGTTGGTCAACCGTTATGAGTAACAAGATGCAACATCCGACGAGGTTCCATGTGCCATGCTCTAATTCTTCGGAGTCTGTATCGCCCCTATACACCTGTGACTACCGACAAGGCAGACACGTGATACATATGGGTCTACTACTCGCCAGTACAGTACTCTCACCGGAATAGCAGCAAGAGTGCTCCCACGAAAGATCGGAAGTTGTTATGCCTGTTGATGGCACTGTCTGGATCGTATTGCATGTTTCCGAAAACCTGTCATTAGAAACTGGTCAGTGCCTAGCGTTTTGTTCACTTTCTTTTACACCTTTTCCTTCTACACCATTTGTGTCTAATATTTTGTGGTTATCGATAATGAATACGATTTGACTAAAGTACATCGAGGTAATGATGCTACTAGCTTTATGGTCGACTAAGTATTAATTAATATGTTTGAACTTCAGATAGCTTTGAGACATCTAATAAAAAGTGAAAATCAAGTACCCACTAACCTTTAGATTAGATAAAATAGTCCAGTCATTTATTATGAATAATTTGATATAAATTCTTAATTAATTATACTAAAGGAATTCCGGGTGTCTTTTAGGCCGATAGTAGGTGCTTGACTTGTTAAAGTCTAATTGACTGGTTATATACTATTCAAAAATCAAAGCCTACATACAGTAGGATCTAGCAAAATGTATTGTCAGGTTTAAAACAGCTAATAATTTGAATTTTTACCAGATAATACAGGAGAGAAAAACAAGCATTACAAAACTACCTATTTTGTCACCTATAAATACATAAAAAATAATTTATAAGAGATTTATACTAGTTGTAATCTCCGAAATAAGAATTTAAAATATACAGTCCTCATGTTTCGATTCTAATTATAACCAAACCAATAAGGAATACAAGTCCGAATAGTTCGATTGATCAAACTTGTTATGAAACTCACCACGGAGCGATTAATCGAACAATTTGGCCACAAAGTAACTCTGCTAATATTTAACTAAGAGATACCTAATAATCTAAATTAGGAACATGGCTCTATTAGATAACGTTACTTATAGATGTAAGGAAAATTCCGGAATAGATAACCCCAAAAGTCGAATAAACATTAAATGAATTATGTCATTTATAATCAGCAATCAATATAAACACCAGCACAATGAGTAGAAGCGAAACAGACCTGCATCCCAATGATAGCGTAGATGAAGAACAGCATTGCGATGAGAAGGCACACGTAGGGTAAGGCTTTGAAACTCTGCACGAATGTCCAGAGCAGTATCCGAATGGTGTACCCCTGTCTGAGCAGCTTGATCAGTCGCGCGGCTCGGAACAGGCGAAGGAAGCCGACGTTGAATGTGTTCTCCTGGAATCATTTCACGACACAATCGAATATACAACATTGGTTTTGCAACTCTTTAACAGCATCCCTCTCCGAATGCTTCCATGCTAAACTTCTATAGCCATAATCTTTTAAAATAGAATAGCTGGCTTTGATAAGTAATTACCTAAAAATATGAGGTGAACTTATAGTGTCGCGAAATAAATATCATTAATTTACAACTTAACTGTTACCTACAATAGCAGTTACGCAACTAATGGTCCCTAGACGGCGCTTTCGGCAAGAATAATAAAAAGTGTGTTAAAATGAAAATTGTGATTCAGTGTGAAGTTGTATGTTAATGATACTCATTTCGCGACATTACAATCCAACCTCCTATTTTTAGATAATTACTGCACAAAGCCAGCTATTCTATTTGAAAAGATTATGGCAATAGAAATTTAGACCGAAACTTTGACGAGCGGGATCCCATAGACAATCTATGCAAAGAAATCAGAGTGTTGCCAATTAACAGGCATCAAACAAACTTAGGTATCTAATGAATTAGGTATTACACAAAATAACTCCATGGGCTACCAAAAACGTTAGATTGTAAATCGTTATACAGTATATCTAAGTTCTAGATATAAGTGGATGCAATTGAACTATACATTCCGGTACGTTTTTAAATTACACCCAAATGAATTTCGGATTAAGTTACTTGAATCGGTCTTAAAAGAGTAACAAAGATATTTAAGTAAATATGATAAAGGGGTATTTTTTTACAATTGCGGGAGAAAATACGATTTCTAATGTTGCACTAATATAATTTAGCTCACACATATTTTAGAAGAAAAAAAAACACATTACGAATTAGTTATTATGCCAATAGAGTTGAGAAATGTCTGCATAACAATTTTAGAACAAGTATTCCTAAAAACTATGATTAATTTAGCGATGCACACTTTTAGAATATCTAGTGATAAATTTTAAATTCTAATATTTCTAAGATCACACCCAAATAGAAAGACAAAACAAAATATAATATACAACGGTAAAAGATTAAATACAACACAAATTTAAAATTGTTACGGGTTTGAAAATTTCTACATTTTCAATCTAGAATTATTTCCAACATCACATTGGGTATTGGACAAATGTTTAAAATCAACGAGTTTTAATTTGTAATCTAATCACAAAATTTATATACTTTTAGCTTCAAAGTTTTCTAAAACCAGAACACCAATCTGTAGTAACTCTAAACAACTTTTACTTTTTAACATATCTTTATTCTTTAGCAATTTAATTCTACGAATGATATATAAACACATCCTAATAATATCTAGCACTACTAGTAAACAGTCCTGGAGTATGTACACATTTTCTCTAAGTCAATGTTCAAACTTTACAAAATCTAATTTTCCTAGCAAACCAGATAGTTTCGTTACCTGCTGACAGGATATGTCAGCACAGTTTTCAGCGAGGTCGGTCTGCAATCAGTACACAGCCTTAACTTAGACGCTCATGACATAGAAAATAAATCACCAACAACCAACAGTAAAAATATATCATCCGATTTGAATGTCACAGGCGAAATCATAAAACTTATTGAAGCAGACGAAATTAAATATGAAAAGACGAATACTCACGCCAAACTCCATAATAAGGGCGTCAATAATACTTCCAATGACCGTTATAAAATCGAATGTATTCCAAGGGTCTTTGAAAAAATTCTGTAAACAGAAGTCACACATTACTCGTAAGAACATATTTACGTGCGCCAAAAATTGTATTCGATGTAGCTCTATTAAAAACAAATGGTACTTTTTATTTGACATGTATACAAATGTACACTTTCTATTTTGCGACTGCTTAAAGAAAAACAGGATATTTGAATGGGGATGGGATAAGGATATCTCTCTTAAAATATCTTGCTCATGAATTCATTAATAAAGTGATATGAAATCTATAAAACCCTATTAAAATAAGCGGCATTTATTAAACATTCTATAAAATCTTTCTAAATTTAAATATATTCAAGTCGATATTGAATATTGATTGCTAATCTAAGATGTTAAAAAACTTGAAGTGTATTAAAACTATTAGATGTGACTGTTGAAATTCATTTGTATAAGTCTTGCGTATTCAACAATCAATCTATCTAAAATATACACGACTTTAGAAGCCAATTTTACGGAGCTATTTAATAAAATTGACAACAAGGCGTATACATTTTGTAATATAATATGTATAAATGTAAAATGTATCAAATTCTTACCGTACATCCGAAGGCAATCATCTTGAGAACGGTCTCGAGAAGGAAGAAGAACGTAAACACGAGGTTCATGAATGTTAGCAAGTCCATGAGTAGTGCGGGGGCCTCGTGAAACTACCACAAAACCAATACCAATGTCTTTTAACCTAATTCTTTATATTTTAATGTATTATGGACACCAAATGCGAGAACAATACAACCGACTTAAAGAAAGAAATGTTGATAACGATACCTAAACTTTATCAATCATGTTTAGCCAATGCAAAAAAGTATTCCGACTCACAAAGTAGAGTAAAAAGTTACGCGCATTGGTTCACAGTAACTATTCTCGCATTCGGTGACTAATTATTCTAAAAAATATTGATACTACTGCTATAATTAAAAATAATTATTTATCATGTAACAGCGCGTGTAACGGTATGTGTGTGTGTATTATTTCCGATTTACATTTGTTTTTGAGCCAATTTTCGATGAGTGTGACAATGTAGTTGTATCGTGGCTGAGTGCTCGTGCTCACATGCACAAAACAAACATGCACATACGAACATATGCTGATAAACAATCGATCCTTCTTCCAGCTCCAGCGGAAACGATTGTATCACATTTGAAAATTATAAACTGTACTTACCTGTACTGCAGACTTCTGCTTATTGTTGATGTCACAGCATTTCTTCACTCTTTGTAACAGATCATGGCACACTCTAAAATTAGTGTAAAGTACAAAGGAAGAAATGTAGTACATCGAGTGTTAGACATACAGGTGCATCATGCAGCAGGAAAGAAAGCCATGCCAACAATTGTTTGCTATATGTTACAACCTCCACCTGCGTCAGAGAGAATCTAGTCGGATACGAAGGAAGGAATGGTATTTACTCGGCTGGAAATTATCCCATACAGTCATGTAAATAAAAACAGCCATGTTAAATCACAGAAAGAGTACATTTGTACTATATGTATTTGTCACCTTATCGTTAGTGTCAGTTCATACTGTGTTTGTGTACTTACTTTGACACCGTAAGCGACGATTTTCAACACCGTTTCCACAGAAAACATTCCAGTAAACCCCATATTCGAATACTTGAGGATATCCGCGTAGAGGTCATTTTGATTATAGTACTGCCATTTTGTGATCACGAGGCGGGCGTATTGGATAAACCCATGGCAATGAAAATAGATATTCGTTACTTCATAGAAAATTGAGTGGAATTAGGAAAACGTTTTGTGATGTATAATGGTATAGAATGTTCAGATGTTAGGTACCTAGTTGAGTGAAGTATACCTTGTTATACTATCAATTTAGAATTCCCAACAGATCCATCGATAGAGGATAATAGAAAGAAAGGATGTGTGAAAGTCTTTGAGGAGATGTGCCGCAGTTGTTAAAATTCGACAAAAACAAATATCACAGGGTCACAATGGATATGAAAGCTGGTTCAGACTAGACTAAAACACGAGTAATAAAAATAAAATAAAAATATATTAAATACATGTACATAAAATAATACAAATGAGTATATTCCGCGGCCCGCTTCTCCCGTAAATGGTAATTTTGAATATAAATGTATTTTTAGAAAGCCAGTGTGACCTGTATCAATGAAGCAGCTTGTAGCCACCGAAACCGCCCGGCGAGGCCATACCAAGCATGCAGAATGTCCACATTAAAGACGATTAGATGTCTTAAATAACCATGCAACACGAACAACATATATGGCCCATGCCACGTCCTAACTGACTCCAGAGTTTGTGCATTCACAAGCACGGATCCGAATAGTTTTGTGTGTAATATTTGTGCTTTTAAATGTGATGGAAGGACAGGTATATCGTGCAAAACACTGATACATAGGTACATAAATGAAACAGCAAGCAAGGAGTCACGACAGGATCACTTGACAGAACTTAGGATCAATGGCGGTACACAACACATGATGGGAGAGGCTCAGATATATGGAATTATGGCGCATTCCGATGCAGTGTACCTGACTCACGTATAACATAACATATTGTATGTAATGTGGGTGTGTGTTCCTACACGTGTAGAATTCCTTATGATTGGCACGTGGCAGTACTAATGTTGCCAAAAATGTTGCTTGACGTACACAAGGCTGTTAGGCATCAGGTTTTGCAAGTTCGCTATGGTTCTAACAGGTGCCAACAAATATTGGACGCTTATACATTTTCAATTTAATTGGTAGCCAGATCAGAGAGTTATTTTGACTCCCCGATAAGAACTCTCTAATAAGGCTCAGTGCAACGTGGACATACTAGTTCTTCATTATTTGTGCCTTGTGAGGTTAAATCCCTTCTATCGCATAGTAATCTACATATCACATTTATAGTGCTTCGTTTGTTTTGTATGTACTGTCCTTCACTTTCCAAGTGTTCATGTTTTATCACGTTTTCATCGAAACCTTGTAAATTACAAGTTGTTACTAAATAATAATTATTATATAATCTAACGTGAACAAGTATCGGTGTACATACCTTCATCATAAGAAGCAGTGTGTTCAGCACAATGAGTGTCATGATGAAGTACTCGAAGGGCGTAGAGACTACTATTCTCCACACTTTGTACTTAAAACTCGCCCTTTTACTTGGCATATACCTCTCGAGAGGTCGTGCTTCTATAGTGAAGTCTATACATGATTTCTAAAACAAACAAAGAACAGGTTACTTGACTCACGTTTTAAAAATTCGTTCGGAAATATTAATATCTCCAATCATGTATAATGTCTTTCCATCGAAACATCTTCTAGAACAGTACATAATTAACGCGTTCAAAAAGAACTAAAAACCGACTTGAATTGCCTTAAAAATTTGGTTTAAATGGCGATCAATCAATTCGGAAAATTTATACGGGACCACCTCTGAAGTATGATCTACCAAACAAAAAATAATTATCAAAATCGGTTCACTATTGGCGGAATTATCGCGTAACATACATACAAAAAACATACGCATCGAAATGTGAACCTCCTCCATTTTTGAAGTCGGTTGAAAAGACAGCAAAGTTTTAGCGTGATTTTAGTCGTTTCACTGTGCATGTGTCCTGAATCCTTATTATTCTATATAGCTAAATTGGTATGACTTACCTGATTCTTATCAATTTCACCGTCTTGCAACTCGGCTTCACCTTGCTCTTGAAATGTGATAATTATCAGAGCTACGAATATGTTAACAAAGAAGAATGGAAACACCACAAAGTAAACTATATAAAATATGGACATTTCTATTCGAAAATTTTGTATGGGTCCTCTGTCTTCGTAGGTGGCGGCCATGGAATTTTGTAATACTCTGAAAGGAGAGCATACGTCATTGAGTTAAAAATGTAAATTTACATTTGAGACAAATACACACTTCATGGATTCCACATTGTCCATACGATTTCTCATGAGGAACATATGTTCAATTAATTGACTCACATTCAAAACTTTTTGTATTGTTGAAACTATATCATGTGATCAATTGATGCACATGTATCGCGAAATATGTACCTCATCGATATACCAGATGCACTGAACCGACGGCTTGGTAAAGATCGCGGGAGCTGCTGGACACAAACGGCTCGGGGCCGGTCGTTGTGGCTTACCTCAGGGTAAGACTATGTCCAGTAATTGAAGTTTCCGGAGGATGATTGATGATTTTGGGTTACTACGAATATATGATATTTTGAAGAGGTTACTTACTGTGGCCACCCCTCCCCCGTCTGCACCGCAAACAGCGTAAGCATGGCTGAGGCGACGTTATCGTAATGGAATGATTGCGTCGTCCATTGCCGCTTCGCCACCTTCGGTAGCAGGCTGTTTGACTCGTAGACAAAGTACGACCCTCTGTGGAATTAAAACAATATTAATTTCACACTCTTCTTTTTTGGAGCGTTTTTAAGCAGTTCAACGCATAATCACAACCACGCTGGGTATTTTGTCCCGCTGGTAACTATTAATTGTAACAGATAAATCGTTATTCTGTATTACCTGTGTTTACATGAAGGGATACATCTGAATGATGAATTAGAAAACCGATACATTGGATAAGCGTGATGAATATGGCAAATCCCCTCAAAGAAATTCAGAAATAATGATCTATGATGGAGCCTCATGTCCAACAGTGTGCTACTGCAACTAGTGCTTCGGATTATGATGAAGTTGCTATTTTCCTTGGAAACTAACAATCTCAATCATATTTTAGGTGTAAACAAGATAAATGTGGAAGCGAGTCGCTTGACACGAGTGATAAATAACGAAGCGCTGGACATGCTATATTTTATTGAATTAAATCTCAACATAATGCAATAAATATAGCTGTAAGCTCCCCTAATAAAATTAAATACAAAAGAGTTTATAAAACTGCTGTTTGACGTCACTCTTAGATAACATATCGGAAGCTTGCCAGGTCTCTCTACCACTATCCAAACTGAGTACTAGGTTACTGCCACGTTGGATATAAAAGTATACTTTAGTGGCTGTTGATAATGTTGAAAAAAAAAACGAAGTCCACATTAATTAATAATTAATATACTTCTCATCAGAAAAATCGAAACACCTTGCAAGTTTAAGTTTTGTTAGGATTATCAGAATAACCTATGAAAATTTAATTTGAATTTAGAACATTAACATTAGGATTTGAAAACCTCATATTATTCACTATTGAACGACATTTGACATATATTCCTAAATATGCACATTTTTCTGTTAATCCTTACAAAACATAAACTTACAAGGTGTTTTGATTTTTCTGATGAGAAGTTTAAATCTGGAGTGTGATTCTATCTAAAGACGGTTCACTTTAAAATACTGTTATTGAATCACAAAGTTCTCAATAAAAACTACGCATTATTTTTAATTAGGTATATAAATAATATGTCGGTACTTACTGGCAGTCTTCAAAAGTATTCTTACTGATATCGTTGCAGTGAAAAAATTTACCATTAAAAAGTTGAACAGCGATTACAGCGAATATGAATTGGAACAATATATACACAATGAGAATGTTAATGACATTTTTCAAAGAGTTCACAACACAGTCAAACACTGCTTTTAGCTTTGGAACACGTTTTATAGTTTTCAATGGTCTGAGTACTCTTAACACTCTTAACGATTTTATTGTGGACAAGTTCTGTCCCGCGCCTTTTTTGACACCTCTGAAACAGAAGAGAAACACTTGTTATTCGTATTCGTATCAGATCAGATCAATTAATGTCATACAATATTTATTTTTACATATTATTACATTGTTATAAAAGTCATCTATGGGCTGCGTTGTACTTTATCGAAATTCTTTTAATATCCAATTATTAGATAATTAATTCTCAAAACTAGACGTGACATGTTATTTTGAATCAGCAGTTCCCAAAATGGTCCAGGGGTCCACGGGAGACTCTACTGGGGTGACGTTGGCGAAACAAACAATTGGGGGTTCACAATATGTAAGCGGGAGTCCACGAAAATGTATCCGCTTGCGATAGCGAACTAAAATGAGGTTAAAAAAGTAAACTTGGATGGAATCACGTTTTTGATTGGCCAGCTTTACTTTTTGACATCCACTCACAGCACAATCAATTAATTAATTAACCAACCAATCCTCATGTTTTTTTTGAAAACTCTTAATTCTTTGTTGGAACTCAGTCGCAACGCAAGTTTCCATAGTAGTAGACCTAATCTTTTGTCGAGTTTTGGGAATATGGTAGAAATGTAGCTGCAGGGGAACCACCGGAACCAGCTAAATTTTGAAAGTAGTATATGAGAAAAAAAGTATGTGACCCTCTGTTTTAAATCATCTTCCTGCCCTTATCCCACTCGGAGCGTCATCTCAGTACTCACACTTTTCACACACACATATCATTCTTCACACAATCCATCCATACCTTCTTAGGTCTGCCTCTACCCTTATAGCCATCAACCTTCATGCTCACCACTTTTCTTGTTAAATGTCATGAACCTCTGTTTTAAATGATTATTATAAAATAAATTGTGCAAAAACTAAGTAAAGTAATTTTATGAAGTCATTTGATTCCTGTAATGATAAAATAACGTACCCGATCTCAAAACCGAAGCTAACTAGGGCGCATATGACGACCGCGGCGTCCATAATGTTCCACAGGTCGCGTAAATATGCCCCCGGGTGGAACAGTATGCCGAGATCTACTATCTTCAGCAACATCTCCACTGTGAAAACACCCGTGAAGGCGTAGTCGAAGTAGTTTAGAATATTGTTCCTGGAAAACAACGAAACATTACAACGGGAACGAGGAGTAATGCTGCAGTTAGATTGCCCTATTGATCTGTTTTACTTAACCGCAGTTTTGTCAAACAACTAGCGGTTATGTAAAATAGCTTCATGTAAAATAATAGTGATAATACTGGATATTTTTAGAGAACATCGACAAACAAAATTATTTTTTGTCTACTTCAAGTGATCGTAAACGACTGTGATTGGCCGAATGGTTTATGACGTCAACTACTTGTAAACAGTTGCGCGTAGACAGTAGTCAACAACTAAAGTTTACAAGCAGGTGACGCCACGATGACATGAGACGCCATATTGTCAGGAGAAGGTTTTTGTGGGATATGTAAATAATATTTTTTGTTTGCGTTTTTTCTTACGCTATATGCAATGGATCGTAAAATATACGTTTTCTATAGTGTCCTTAAACATCAGTTATTAACTTAGGACAGTTTTTAAAAACCAGATACTACGCTTATGCGTCGGTGGCGCAGTGGATAAGGCGCGGACTCTCAATCTGAGGGTACCGGGTTCAAATCCAGCCGTGTACCTATGAGTTGTTTTTCAATTCAAGTACATTATCCGATTGCTTAACGGTGAAGGAAAACATCGTGAGGAAACCTGCATGTCTTGAACAGGCATGTGAAGTCCGCCGATCCGCACTGGGCCCGCGTGGTGGACTATGGCCCATACACTCTCCGTAGGAGAGTAGGCCTGAGCCCCTCCAGTGGGGACATATATAGGCTGTTGATGATGATGATGACTACGCTTATAGTGAACAAAATTAACATATATCCTCGTGTTTAAACTCCTCATTGAAGTATTTTATGGTGGTATTGCAAAGTAATTTTTGAACTATTTGTCTATTAGAGTCTTAATAATATACAATTGACATAATTACCTGTAGCTATCTTCTACTACAGGATCTTCAGCTGCTAAAGCCGCAGAACTCATACATATAACTAGCATGATAAAAAAATCAAAATATCTTAAATTTACAACCCAGTGTGCGCCTCGCCTAATTCTGAAATACAAAACAATCACATATGTACTTATACAAAAATCTATAATTATAGTTCACAGTGGTAGAACTACTTATTAATAAAAATTGGTTGCAATAGAAAATTTTCAGTAAATGTTTGAGACTGAAAAAGTCGTTTTGTGTCGTTCGTCGTTTGTTTTTGTTTGTTCGTTATTCATTGCTCATCATTATTTTCATTTTTATTAACCCCGACGCCTAAAAGAGGGGTGTTATAAGTTTGATGCCAATGTATGTCCGAATGTCTGTCTGTGGCATCGTAACTCTCCAACGGATGGACCAATTTTCATGCGTTTTATTACGTGTATTAGCAAGTTTCCTTGCGGTGATTCTTAGCTACATTTGGTAATCGTATGATTATTGTGTAGGTTTTATTTTTAATTTACTTTTATTGGTACGGATTTAAATATATTTTTGTTCGTTAAAGAATGTGGCATGAGCAATTCACTTGCATTATATTACAGTAAATTAACTTCTAAGGGCCTACTACAAGATTTATTTCGGATTGGGTGCAAATTGTTGGTATCCAAAATCGGATTTCAGGCGTCGTTTGGGTTGGTCAGTGGTGCGGTGGCACTTAGATTGAAAGTAGGTGCTTAATTATTATTTTTAAGTTCGTAAATACTCTATTTTAAGAATTTGCCTCGTGTGAATATGGTAATAAAAGTATCGTATATTATATTGAGAGTGTAGCAGAGTCATTGCACGTAAAATTTCATTACGATTGTGTCGTTCAAGCACCAAGTGGTGATAACCTGACTATCGCATTTGTAACATTTGTTTGATCTAATACTCGTAGTAAGTGTAATGTTATGAATCTATTTCTTAAACTCACGGATTAGTAGGGGACAAAATAAACATGGACGAATATGGCAGCATTGGTTTTGGTCCATCCTGTATCTCCTCATCGTCGTCTTTTTTGGCCTCTTCTTTCTTCTTGTTCTGAAATTTGATTTTAACCATTCATTACTTTGTAAAATACAATAAATCAAATTCAATCAATTAAACAAGCCTAATTTTGATTACTTTGTACTCAAGTAGCCTTACATTACAAGCAATTATAATTCTGTTCTTCACAGGATTTCTACATCAAATAAATATGTATGTAATAAAATATTAAATCAATAACGTTATTAAACGTAATTCACTTTCTTCATGTTGTTTAAGTAGCGACAATCGTCACCTCCAAAAAGCAGTTTTGAACAACTAAGTCGATCAAAATGGAGGCGTAACTACAAGCTTGTTGTACGTGCGTAGCGTGTGACTATAAATAAAAGTTATTGTAAGAAACATGTTATTGAAAGAGTAATGAATAATATAATGAATTAACGTGTGCCTTCACACCTCAATTTGAAACATCGTAATTAATATCAATCTATGATCATACAAATTTAAGGAAATAAAAGATATAAGTTTTTACAAAACACCTAAAAACATCTGGCCCACAAAAGCAACATTGATCCATTGTGACACTTAAAATATTGTTGATATCGGAGTATAAAAATAACTCAGTATGATAGACGACACAAGGTAAAATACAAAACGTGCAGATCATGCAAATCGTTAGAGAAGGCACGTGCTTCAGCCATGATGGGATGACAGGGGAGGAAGATAGAAATATTAAATCAACAATATTTTAAGTCACCGACACCAATAACATCAAGCGTAGCGTAGCACCAACGTGCTGCTCGTTTTACCTTCCTACTCGTAGGCGAAGAAGGACTTAAGTCTACTCCCGGGGGAGCCCCGTCCACCGCGTGTAACGCACCCATCTCTTTCTCCAATTCCTAATCAACCGGAACAAGGTTGCCGTATGAAATACAAATTTCGACTCCAAAACAATGAAAATCCATACTACAACCGCTCAAAAGATATTCAGTGGAAAGTGGAGCATGCTATGACTTTGAAGTCGTGATTCTATTCTAAAGCTTTGTAGGATGAGTTAACATTCTAGTGTTACAGCGTGACAAACAAACGAAGCGGAAAACTTACTTGGAGCTGCTTCTCCTTGTCTTCCTCGACCTGTTCCTCTTCTGCCGCTGTCAACTCCTGGAAAGACAGAAACGCAACATTTACACGAGAAGCGGCGTCAAATTTACAAGTGAACATTGACGAACACACAACACCTTCCGCGCTGTTCGTAATTTCATCACTTTGGACATCGAGTTCTGGTGCAGCTGTTCATCTCAGCTGTATTCATGCTAATGAAAACATAGTTACAAAGGGAGGAAGTAGACCAACAAAAAGCGGAACTTTACAATCGTGTGTGATCTTACCTGGGCGTTTGCCAAGTTGTCGACAGCGATGGCAAGGAACACGTTCAGCAGGGTGTAGTTGCCGAACAGCACGAGGATCACGAAGTATAGCGAGTAGATCATACCTCGCTGTATGCCTCCTTGTGACTGGATACCGTCGTACATTACTTCGTTCCAATCTTCGCCTGTTAATATCTGGGAAAGAATAAAGATATTAATCTCACTGCATCATTGATTAGATGAGTGGAAGTTAGCCCGAAACCGTTACCTGGAAGACAGTAAGCAGCGCGATGGGAAAGGTGTTGAAATTGGTGGGCGGCGTGCCATCCTCGAAGTTGAACTGTCCACCGAAGAGTTGCATACCGAGCAGAGCAAAGATGAGAATGAACAAGAATAGAAGGAACAACAGAGATATGATGGATCTCATAGAGTTGAGGAGTGATATCACCAAGTTCCGCAGTGATGACCAATACTTTGTGACCTGTGGAAGGAAGATAATTAATTCAGCTGAGATACAGTTTCAAGAAATAATTATATTCTGTCAATTCATGTCAAGTAAAACAACCAATTATACATTTTTGAAAAGGGCAGAGGATTAAGATGGCTTGGCTTCCTGGGATTAGGAGATTAGAGGGAGCTACAACTTATTAGAATACAAACCAAAAACTAAATATACACTTGAAACTGTAAAGTAGCAAATGATTTTGGTCTGGTCATGAAAAACACCTAATATATTAACTACATTGAAGAACATTCACACTGTTTTTAAAGGAATAAAAATAGTCATTTTGGTAGACCCGAAAATTAACTTTTATACCTACACTGATAATTTAATTCTGCTAGGTATTCTAGTATATTAATGATTTCGCAAGATTATACAGAGGCATATGTACATTGACTTTGATAAAGACTATAAAAAAGGAAAACTTGATCGGTGCTTACCTTGAATATTCTTAACAGTCTTAAAGCTCTGAGAACAGAGAGACCAAAGGAGCCTCCTTTGACTTCAGACCAGACGACCTCAAAAATGGAGCCTGATATGACCACGCAATCAAACCGATTGAACGAAGACTCAAAATAGATGCGTGGCCCCAACGCGTACATCTTCACCCACATCTCCATCATAAATAACCCCAGGAACACAAATTCGGCGTAGTCTGAAAATAATAATCGTGCGATAAAAAATCCTCCATCAATGTTCCCTCTATCATTGATGATATTGATTAATTCCGTCCAAGTTTTATTTGTGATAGACAGAGGAAACTGTAGTCTTGATTTGTAAAATAAATGTAATTATTTATGAGCTCAAATAATAGCTGCCTCTGTTGGTAATGAGCCTCCCCCTGTACCGTTCAGTCATCACCTTAGTCTGCCTAGTTGGAGATTGGCCCGGTACACATTTCCCAGTGTGTGGTTGTTACTGCTTACAATGACATTCGAATGTATATGTCTATTAAATTTATTACTTTTTGAAATTATTTAGCACAAAGTTTTCTTTTCAGTATGTCTATATACAAACACCCTGGGGTGCAATTCACTTCAGATAGGACAAGATTCTCTTTGCTGACGATATCTCCTAGGCAAAAAGGATCAATATCGAACGACGTATATACATCTGTAATCCGTGAGATTGTAAAAATGTTTGTTTTTAGTGAATGGCACCTACGAGTATGTTTACTGTTATTCCCTTAGTTACACCTATGCCAACCATGAATGTAGACGGAATGTAGAAGGTATCATACTCGTAATCGTCGGCAATAAATACTCACATAAAAATGAAGTTAGCCATTTAGGTTGTCTATAATGTTCAACTGCGACACATATTGTATTGAAGAGCACCAAAACAATGACGAACCAATAGAACCACTGGGTTTTCACTGTATGCCTGATCCAAAAACGAAATCTTTTCTCGGCGCGCCAAAAATCCGCGCATTTGCCGGCAGACCGTGCTTTGCTTTTCAGGAAACCTGTGAAAGTCAACAATCATTGTTATGAAACAAATAAAAATCGTAATCGGATCTAGCATTTGTAATGCTGGTAATCAAAGTTTTGCACAAAAATGTCAGTTCATATCACAAAACGAAATCAACGCAATTACTCTATAATTGTTTCATATATTGCACGATTATCAGCATTACCTACCAATTAATCTAATTTTATTCCTGTATAGCTATAAACATCTAGCTTTCGGTAAGGGAATAGCATAATTCTAAAACTTCGCCCGCATATAGATTATGGCGGTATTCAAAACATCCAGATATTTCTGGCGCAGTAATTGGTCGGATTCAGCTGGTTATCACATTACTAGTGGATTCGTAATCTGACACATGTTCCATATAAATCTTTAACTACCCCTCCTGGGACCACCATCAAGTTACATTCAGGATAAATACCTTACAGTTACGCATCATGGTAACTTTGTAGTTCATTGTGGTGCAGTCGATCTTTTTTATTCACTACGTTATAAATTGATAAAATTCAAAGGACAACAAATAAGATAAAGGAATAGCAAGGGACTTCGAAGATAAATATGATCCAAACTTTTTAGGGTACGAAAGTGTAGCGGATTTACTATATTTAACTACGCGTGGACAAACTCAAAAGTAAGGAATAGATAGGGCACTATTCCTAAATCTAAGACTAGACTATATCGACTACTTATAAGATGAAAAGGCATATTCTACCAGTTTCACGATCGATCCCATACCTTGCTTTTTCTTTGGAACTGTAAACAATCAATATTTAAATAGAATATGGATACAAGATGATTTGGAACTTTACATGCGACATTCAAAAGTAAATTATTAAAAATTAAAAATAGTTACTAAAATTTACATAAGAATACCTAGATGTTAACAATAGACATAACTTAAAACTTTGTGGTGCGAACTCAAATCAAATTATTTTATCTGTTAACCAAATAAAAGTTGAAATACAATTTGAATTTATACAGAAATTAATCAAATAATAATATACAGACATGCTTGCAAGCATGCAATTGACTGAACAACTCAAGCTTTCAAAACTCAATCACATTATACGTCCACAATATACGAGTAACATAAGATATAATACAAAAGACACGAAACAACATCAATGCATTCAAAGTAATGTAGTTTCAACTGACCGTCATCCCCGCAGTCTTCGTCCTGCTCTTCTTCCTCAGTATCTGTGCTTTTACTTTTACCAAGGTTTTTTAATTTTTTCTTGGCTGCTGCTCTTCTTCGAGCTGTTGAGCAAAATATATTAGCATTATTTCTCTGGTTTATATACCAATAATTTTATATCATCTGGTATATATGCATGTTTATTCAAATCAATGATACAATAGCAAATATAACTTTAAAACTGTAAATTTTATTTTCTACTTTGATGAATCTTACGTATGGTTTTTTTTATTCACTATCAGAATATTATCATTTTATCAGTGTTTTATTTTTCATAATTTCTGTGCTAGATTCATGATGTTGATAATCTAACTAATGTTTTAGATGCTCAACTATATTTGTTACCGATTGAACTCGTCTCAAAGTCAACAGCATGTTAATCTGTACATATAACATGAAGAGAGCCCCTCTTCTTTTATTACACTTACCAGACGAAATTACGAGCAAAATCTAGTATAGAAATATTTTTTGGCACTTACCCTCTATTATGTGCATTTTTTCTTCTTCGGTCGTTCTCTCTTCTGCTAATATTACTTCCTCTGTAAACGAAGCACATAATTTAAGAATATCTTTTAAAATTTATTCCAAGGCTTTTTACGCTCGTATTTTTTAAATTTGAATTCTTACCAGCTTTACATATCCACTCGACGTAACCATTGAGTTCTCTCTCGAGTTGCTGCTGTCTTCTTATCTTAAGGAATTCTTGTCTATTTTCTACTTTCTCTCTTTCTTTAGCGAACTCACTGCAATCATGTCGGTTACAAATAGCAATAGAATCTAGCTGTCTGAAAGACTTATTAATATTAATCTAGCGTCACACAGAATGGTTTGTATGAAGATGTTTGAAATAAATAAAATAGAAATGAAGCATAAATAAGTGTCAATCTTAATCTAAAACTATACGTAGATTTTACATTCATTAAATACATTTCTTGTCTTTCTAATTATTGCAAATTAAACAAAAAGAACGACATGTATTAACGACAAATTGACAGTTATCTATCATAAATGAAAGCGAATGTCAGAAAAATTACAAAAGTTTACAAAAGTTTTATACTTAGCATAGAACACAATTAGCATTGTTAGCAAATAACTTATCATAACGATCAACATTGTTACGATAAGGGCACAGTTATTAGTTTTAGCAGTTTAGTTTTAGCACCACCATCACACCTGCTTCAGTGATCCAGCTGAGGTATGCAGTGAAATCCTGGTTAAACATTTGTCGAGCCCTTTCCTTCTGGAATTGGGCTCGTCTTTCCACACGGCCCCTCTCGTTAGAAAACTCACTGGTTTTGTAAAATAAATCAAACTCAATAATACATAAATAAAATTACATGAAAACACATTTGAAGGACAAGAAAAGCTTCAAAATTAAAGTATATAATTGAAGATTGTCGTCAATCGATTTCAAAGCCTAAGACATAATTTTTGAAACGCGTTCCAGTTCCAACTGAAAAGCTATTTCCCAGCTTTATTCTGTATTAATTGCTTACGAGTATGTGTCAAATGGTCCATACTTTCTTGGAAGTTTTGAATTCGACTGATTTTTCCATGTAAATAAATGAATCGATGATTATTTCAAAGGGAAATTACTCACCCGCTAAGAACACCGAGAACTAAATTGAGCATAAAGAATGAACCCAATACTATGAGAGGCACAAAGTAAACCCAGTTGAACGCACTACCTAACGCGTCATTCGTCTGAAACAAAATTCATAATGAATTTAATATTAAAAACCGAGACATGGATTCGATTAGAGAAGAATTTGAAGCAGTACAAGAAGCATGAAATCGGTACAGGTACCGACTAGTTTCTAGCACATCAGATGTCCTTCTACGGAACGTGACCGTAAACTAGTTCTACTCGCCCTGAAGAAGGACTTCCGACGTGTTCGAAGCTACCTACCCATACCGATTTCACGTGAGTTAGGCGTTAAAACTATTATTATATAATGTCTCACAAAAGTCTCAGTAATTTAATAAGTTGAAGAAGCTTGCATTTGATTAGATGCAACCTCAAGTGAATTAATAGGTGTAATTGTCAAATGTGAAGGTAGATCATACCCAATAGAGGATGGCGGTCCAGCCCTCCATTGTGATGCACTGGAAGACGGTAAGCATAGCGAAGCCGATATTATCGAAGGACGTGATGCCCTTGTTCGGCCCCTCCCACTTCTCCAAGCACGTGCTCTTCTCGAACTCGCACACGTTGGCCCCGAAAGGGGCGAGCGATTCGTTATCCGCATTGCACGGCGTTGGACTCTCGCCTTCTGGTATTATTTCAGCTGTTGACAAAATGCATTTTGTTTGTTTCATCATATCATTTAATTGTCATCATCAGACGAGAAACGTCCACTGTTGGACATAGGCCTCCTCTAGGGCATGTCACAATGCCCGGTCCGAGCCACTTGCATCCAGCTACTCCCCGCGTAAATTGGTCATGTATAATATCGACATTATGCTAGCATGCCAGCATCATTGCTGAGCTCTTACACTTATTAGGTAAAGAACTGAAGAAAAAGACTGGATGGAATTTTATGACATAGCCTTAGAATTCATTAGAATTGAATTGGAATCAGTCCTTCTGTTTGAGAGGTTACAATGTCACAATCAGATGTACGAGTACAGAAAGAGAAACCAAGGCTTTTTCGAAACTTACAGCATCCTTAGTGTTGGAGATTAAAATAATGTGACACCAACGTTAAAGGTTTCCGATTTATATGGTTTCTTAACAGCAAATCATCTGCTATCAACTATGATTATTACAATACTCTAAACAAGTAGCTACTTATCATATTCATAACAAGATTCTGCTTGAATTAATTACTGGTAGTTTGAAACGCTTGCGTTTTATGGCAGTTAAATCGTTCTATTTTGTCACTGGCTGCTGTTTATATTAGATACTAGTTTTCGGTCTTGGCTTTTTATTCCAGCTTGTACATCAAGGGCTGAAATGTAATGATGACCACGCTGTGATGGCTAAGAGTTACACCGCATTTTCGGACATAATCACTACTGCCAGCAATGCGAATGCATACAGACCGCGGCATTAATTCATAGCTCATTATACAAGTAGACTTTTATCGTACTACTAGTAGACTATGCCAAAGAAAGTAGTGAGTTTAAAGGAGCAATTATTACTGTCTTTTTACATAATTATTTTTAATTTTTCATTCATCATGAGTGTTAGTTGATCAATGATTTTTGGTGATAAGGGTCTGACAATGGCAATAATAACTCAGTTGTATGTACGTGCACAAGAGGACGCCGATACCCCATGCCATTGAATAATCAGTCGCTTTCTATTAGAACAACGGGAAAAGCAGATTTGGATTTACTCGTATTCGAAAATTAAATTAGTCATTAAGTTATTTCATTTCTCGAGCGAACTTTTAATCGATGCAAATGAGTTACTTCACTAACATTATATAATGACCAGATAGAATAACTAAAGCCATAAATTTCAAATGTAATAATCATGCAAGCGTACTCAACTCTCATGGAACTTTTCAAACACAAATGCAAGTGGGTCAACAGTATTTGCGCCCGGCCCGGGTGCGGTAAGTGATGCTAAGTAAACATCGTTTTCTTCGTTAGGAAATTAGTTCGCTGGTGGCGGGAAATTTCCGTCACGACAGTTTCCAGTTTTCATAAAGTTATTGATAAGTATTACACAATCGTGTTATAGATATGAAATGCTGCATGCGAGGTCGTTTATCCTTGATTTATTGCAGGATATGGTTTATTATTGCAATATGCGAAAACGCAGTTAAGGTTAATTTGTTTAAGGCGTACTGTACTTCGTTCTATTCAAGCAGCCCGTGGGTCAGCTATACTCAAAAATCGCTTAGCGCTTTGCGCGTCCAATACAATAACGCGTTCAGGATGCTACTCGTATTGGAGCTGCCGCGCTACTGCAGTTCGTCAACTATGTTCGCGGAGGCGCGCACAGACAGATAACATGCTGTCCTCAGAAAAAAAGTACGCGTCTTTATCCAGTCGAGTGCGCGCCAGCTCCAATCGCATCCTGAACACCATAGCCTGGAAATTTGACTGTCCCATTATGGGCCATGTAAATAGTTTGACTAACTCAGTTGTGACATATACTTACTAACATAATAACATAAGCAGTACTAACGATTATATGGATACTTGACATTTGATAATATAATGACTGTATTTATTTATTTATGTAAAACATTTTCTGCCAAATTAAACGACCTCCATAGCCTGGCAACACGCTCAGACTCACAACCCGGAAGTCTCAGGGTTCGATTCACCGTGTTGGTCCTATCGGTACTCGGTACTTGGTGGTACGGTATTTTTTATGTCGACCTGCTCCCACCATGTTACCTAAGTCTGACGCTTTTTTTTTTCGAATGGACTTAATGCTGTTTGTCCTGCGACCTCTTCAGCTTCACCCGAAGAATGTAATAATGGCGAGCGCGGAAGGCGCTCAACCGGTATTATTATTACTAGCACCCAACCGGTATTATTATTACTAGCCTCAACCGGTATTATTATTACTAGCTCAACCGGTATTATTATTACTAGCAAGTCTGCCGCCAAACAGCAGTGCTATTAGCAATGTTGTGTTCCGGTATGAAAGGATGCTTGTGGTAGGTGACCTTATGGCCACTTACCCACAGGTGAAATTAAGGCCAACTGCAAGGCCCATTATATATAAAAATATGTTACAGCTACTATTTTGCTTCCTAAAATACATTTTTTTCTATTGTTGATCGCAGTAGCATTCGCATCTGTTGCCTATCTTTGTAAAATTTCCCTTAATTGCCTTTTGGGATGCCCACGGGATGAAATAAGGTTGTCCTGTTCTAATGCCGAGATCACACGGCACTTGAACACACTGAAACTAGTACCTAAAAGGTATTATAGAAAACAGACTAAACAGATTATTTTGGTGTATCTACTGATAGCTTAAATGGCCAATGGCTCCGGACTGGCGAGAGACGCAGGATCGAAACCCGCCCTTATTTGACTATTCACAAAAATTATTTAATTAAATAACTATTTAAAAAGGAGTAAGTAGAGTATAAATCGTAGTAATGAAATACTTACTAATATCTTCTAAACTATAACAAGTCTTATGAAGCGCCCCTGAGTAGAACTCGAGGCCGATAATAGCGAATATGACGATCGCGAAAAGCACCAAGAGTCCAATCTGCAGCAATGGGGCCATCGCCTTGATGATAGACTTCAGTACCACTTGCAGACCTAGAGACACAGACAAACAATTAAATAGGGCAGTGGTGTAATGCGAGAACATCTCTAAATACATCTTCTATAGAAGCTAGCCTGTTTGATCATGGTGCTTCTATCTATAAACATATAATATCTTTAATTGAGTCTCCTCCACACGATTTTGATGTTTTTTTGTAAAGTTTATCAACCTAACAAAGACTTCAGAAATGAATGCTTTAAGCATTAATATAGATAGGTACTGAGAGGTCATAATACTACTGGTATGAGCTTCCATCTGGACATGGACTCAGATTTACATAAAAACTGACGATTACTCGTACAAAGTCACGACAACTAATATGTGTTTTTCATGTGTTGACATCCGCTAGTCCATCAATTGCTTCTGGAACATTTCACGCAGAAGTAATTCATATCCATATATTGCTCCTAATTTTTAAAAACATGATGTATAGCCAGTGCTGTAGAGTATGTTAAATAATCTAGGAGCAATACATGGATATAAATTATCCCTGGGAGAAATGTTTTAGGAGCAATAGATTGAATACACGGACAAAATATTTACGAGTAATCTGTCAATACCGATATGTAAATTTTCTATGTAAGGATTCGTAAACAAGAGTAGCGTATATTATTAATTTGATTTCGTTTACTAATATATTTTTTTAAAACTAACATAGAGCCTCTTTATATAAGTAATACAGTTTCAAACATTTATTGTGCGAGAATGCGTCATTGCGTAATGGATCGAGTGTACGAGTAACAGACTTGATTGAACAAAATGAAATGTTATTGTTTCGTATATCAAAATAAACATGTTAAGAAAGGTGAGTGTGATATTAAAATTAAACACTAAATAACGGAAAATATTAATAAAAGCGATAATATTAGAAAGGATGAAATATTTACGTAAAAAAATCAATCACTATAATACAGAACATGAACATGAAATGTGTATGAAAGAGTCGTGCAGTTTTTAGACATTGTGAATGCTGTTGCATAGTTTTTAATGTTTTCAATACTGTGTCATTAGCAACGTCAACAACCGAACCTAGTGTCAAGCCAAGAATAATGATGAAATGTTAACTTTATTGAAATAGAAAGGTTAGTGATATCAAAATAAACATTATTAGATTTATTAGTATTAATGTGCCGTTAGTGTTTTTGTTAAAACAAGCAAATACATTTGATCTCAATAGCACGAATTAAAAGCAAAGGAAGCCACCTACAAAACGCCCAAAGTGTTCATTTAAAATTTATTGGTAAATGTCTAGTTGCAAGTTTTCTATGTACGGCGGAATAATTTTCATCTACTAACATTCTGCTGTTATAGTGAGCAAGTAAGAAATACTGCACTGTTTCTTTTTGATTTTGTAAACACTTTTTAGCATTTACGGATGGTTTGGTTAAAAATTGATAAGATCTCACTAGTGGGGTGATAGACAAGATTTCCGTGATCAAATGATATTCATAATCAAACAGCAGAACTGGGGCAAAATGATTCATATGTTAGGAATATCATCCAGTGTCCATGATCATTTTAAGCTCATGAAGTACCAAATTCATCAAGCGTGTAAATCTAAAGTAGACGGAGTAAAGCGCTAGTACATCATAACTGGGAGCGACATTTGTACAAAGAGTATATAAAATGGAAGAAATTCCTTTACGATTTAAAATTATTTTTAGAACGTGTTTGAGTAAAATACTATAACGGTTTCTACGAAAATCATTTTAAATTGTATAACTATCTCTTTTTAATAATTAATTTTGTTTAAATCGATTACATTTTATGGCAATCTTTTGGGATAAGATTTGTTAAGCCACTTACAATACGGGGCCGACTGCAGATCCTGCCGATGGAACTTCCATGTCACTCTATCTCTAGAGCCCTCAGTATGAATTATTAACTAACAGTAGATCACAAATAGCTGGTCGTTTTGGAAGCGCGTTTACCCGAGTAACAAAACAGATACAAAACTATGCAACAGCTACTACTAACTACAACAAAACTAATGGTGAATCTATAAACTCACTAGGAACGCCTGATACTAATTTAAGGGGCCTCAGCACCCTAATGGCACGCAAGGTCCTGAAGTCCACGTCGGGCGCGACCTTCGGCAGGTAGGTCACGATGCTGCCAACACACACGGCACTCGGTACTATTCTAGCTTGCTAATATTCTCTTCTACTTGAGACTGTGCTTTAAAGGACCGATCTTAACATTCTTAGTCACTAAAGTTTCAAAGTATGTTCAATTTACAAATGCGCCAGAATATTTATCCGGGGAGTTCGTTTCACACTGGGGTAAACAGATGAGGGTATGAGACCTAGGCTATTTCATATCTATTCCTTTATTGTGCTAAGCCGAATATGTGAAACTAGAGAGGGGTGAAGTTGGAAGATGTTTTGGCAAACTTATTGCGCGTTTTGATGACCCGGGGCCTGGAGGTTAAAGTTAGTTGCAGAGCAAGTAGTTGTACGGTTTGAAATGACTGAAAGTATGCCAAGTGAATTTTTGCGGTAAATTGGCCAATATGCCACTGTGATTAATTGATTTATCTATCGAATCTTTCATTTTACTGTATCTATTGGCATTTTTGGAAAGTGTTCTGCAGAGAAGGACAGTCCGAGAAAAGAGAATGTGGCAGAGAACATTATAAATATTATGAGGTAATATGAGATTTGAGCAGAACTTTAATCACATAATAATTACATTACACGAGTTTGAGAAACGCAGTCATTGATAGCGTAACAAACTTTCTTTAAAAGTTGGAGTTGATCACTTGAGTGTCGCTGGGCGCGTGTATTAGATTTCATGATTAACGCTCACATTTAGTAAAACTGATACAGACCAAGTTCCGTCATATTCGGTTAAGCGTATTCGTAATTTGTAATTGGAACCACTATTACCCAACTGAAATAAATAAGATTGATTCAGACTTGGCAAGGGTAATTTTAATTTCCATCAGAAACCTAAAAAGCACAGTACACACAAAATATATGAAAATAAAACTATTCAATAGCTTAAATCTACAATCTATAGATTATAATATCTAATGGAAAAACATGGCCTATAAATTAAATGTACTAGTCACATTTTTACATGTTTATGCCAATATGAGTACATCGTATTTATACACACCTAATCAGATTATTCTAAATTGTTACATTATAGCCATTATATCTTTCATTCCTACACAATACAGTAAATCAACCAATAGCAAATATTTCTCTATTATGCAACCACGTAGCCGATATCAAATCACGATACATCATCAATAAATTGTCAAAAAAAGCTATATATAAAAAAAACCACACATATTCTAAGACCTTATTCAGAATCGTCACCGAAAAACGCTACGTCTCAAAAAAACTATGAAAAGGTACTATTTTAATAAATCTAGCGAATGTACTACGTTAGAAAGTTTTATTCGAAAAATGTCTAGCGTTTCTATAGAACGTAAGGTATTTATTATGTGAACTTCTCGCCAATTACTGTGAATTACTTGGTATCCGGGAGACGAGCTTGAGCGGTCGGAGCACTCTGAACGAGCGAAGCATCCTCAGGTCTACGTCCACGTTGTATTCGGCGAATATCGTCATCGACCTAATTGTCGTCATTGCATATTCAATAATGTATAGAACTGAAGGCTCGCAAACCTACTACACATCTCCCTACACCGCTTATATACAATACAAATCATACATACGATTTAAACACACAACCAATAACGTTTCTTCAAACATGACAAATGACTGTTGGTCGTGGTATATTGTTGATATCTGATGAACTCATGGTCGAGGCCAGAATTACACGGACTAGTGTGACATGAGCGTGTGTAGAGAAGTGTTGCTAAAATTGATTTTTAAGTAATGAGGTAAGCATAACAATATTTTACTTAATTTACGCTTAGTAAATAACATTGAGGAACTAAAAGCACCACACTAGGTGAACTGTGGCATCATTAGTGTACGACGTACTGTCAAAGTAGTCCGTGAAATTATAGCGTTGACTGTAGTCCATACTGTTTTCGTAATGAGTATTTCAAGAAGTACAAAGTCCATCTGGTGATGTCTTCCGAGTTTGTACAGTACAATGTACAGCAGTTGGTTTACAATGTTCGTAATGTCTTACATCTAGGTAGTAAGGAAATGAACTCACCCGGTAACTACGACGAAAAAATCCATAATGTTCCAAACGTTCCTTAGATACGATCCCCTGTGTAAAACAAAACCTAAGGCTAAAATTTTTAACGAGGCTTCTACACAAAATATTCCTAAAAAGTACGCCTCTGTCGCTTCCTGTAACAAAAGAAAACATATAATTAAAAATGGATATGGAATAGTTTTCAAATATCTTTAGAGAATAATTAACGCGTTCAAAAAGAACTAGAAACCGACTACAACTGCCCTAAAAGTGTACAGCATTCATCCTCTAAAATATTCACTCTTAGATGTAGGTATTTGGTTTTTATGTATGTTGGTGGTATCTGGGTACATATTTGGGTTTTTGATTTTCTCAAAATGGGCTGAATCAATTTTGGTAAAATCTGCGATCACCTCTGAAAGATTATCTACCAAATAATAATAAAAGAATTATCAAAATCGGTTCATAATTGGCGGAGTTATCACTTAACAAACATATGAAGGAAAAACATACAGTCGAACCTTCTTTTTTGAGGTCGGTTGAAAACGGAAGTCTCGAAAGTCTTTTTCTGTTTGTTGTTTTTGTTGACTAGTATACAGGTGGTAATTAGACAGGCGGCCGTAGACAACTCTACCATCAACCAAGCCGTGTACTGATCCTATCAGTGTGTTATTAGTCAAAATGTTCAGCCCATGTCCAATGCGTGCGGAGGCGGCAGTACAGAAAAACTGGCCAAGTGCGAGTTAGGCTGGCAAACCGAGGGTTCCGTACAGAATATGAATAATATACTGAAAACCATATTTTATAACAATGCGTTGTGGATGTCGAAAAACAATTGTTGCTAATTTACACATTGAAATATAGCTAAATGCAGGCGCATGAACAGTTTGTAATCGTAATAGTCTGATACTGTCAACTTTGAAAGAATTGAAAAAATTGTAAAATTTGAAAATGACATTTGGTATTTTAAAGGCAAGTTATAGTGGTACTATATGCATAATACTTTAATAGCTTCTCTGACATATAACTATCACAATAAATGATTTTGATTTGATAATTTTTATTACATATATTTAAAAAAAATTACTTTTTAGATTTACCTTATACTGGTCTCGTATAAGACCTAACTTCTTAACAAATTTCATGGTTCTAGGTCAACGGGAAGTATCCTATAGGTTTTCATTTTTTCTACGACTAAAAATGCGGTGTAAACAGCTTTTAATGGTTTAACCTAGATGATACATTTTTGACTGCAGACTGGCGTATTCGATTTTAATTTCAACTTAATATTTCAACGCGTTTCTGAGAGAAAAGTTCTTGACAGACAGACCGACAGACATATAGACGGACAAGAAAGTGGTCCTATAAGGATTCCGTTTTCCGTGCGGGACCCTAAACACTCTAAAAGGTTCGTCAATGTTGTTTTTAGCTGACGTAATAATACGTTTTAAGTTATCAGGGTGAAAGAAGCGCTGCAATGCTATTCTGTAAGGATAAAGAATTGTCAACAATGAATACGCGAGAGTTTATAATTTCATTCGAAATTCATTTCAATGTATTGAATGGCCATATTCTAACTGATTAATCACCAAAAATATTGTCTAGTTGGTTTTATCTCAGAGGTCAACATTTTTTTCCCACTATTAAAAATTAATTTATTTGTTATAAATATCCTTATATTGATTTTCAACGGGTCCGTGGTATTTATCCGTAGTACAGTCAGTAAAAACGATGAAATAGAGCTAGATACAATTTAATTGCAGATATAATTAGCGCACTACTACACTAGAAAACATCGTGAGGAACCCGGCAATCTCCTGAGAAGAAATTGAAACATGTGTGTGAAGTCTACCAATCCGCATTGACCCCGCGTTGTGTTATCCTACTAATATTATAAGTGTGAAAGTTTGGATGTTTAGATGTTTGGATGTTTGTGACGCTTTCACGGAAAAACTACTGAATGGATTTGAATGAAACTTTACAATAATATAGCTTATACATCAGAATAACATACAGGCTATAGTTTATAAAGACATATTGTGTAAATTGTACAAAATCACACTTATAATATTAGTGGGATTACATGGTCAATTTGGGCATAACAAAAACGCGTTGCCTAGCAACCGACCATAGAATATGTAATTCGTATATACAAACTTTCGCGTTTATAATATTAAGTGTGAAGACTATTTGAATGTACTACGTCAGATATTGAAATTTATTTTGTTTCTTTAAATTATTAGACTAAGTAACAGAATAAACACTATTTTGTACCTTATGCTGTATTATAATTTGTCATATATGTCACCTGTGCCTATCGAACAAGTAGAATACATCCTGAAGTACACGCGGACAAAGTCGCGGGCGGAAGCTAGTATACAATATAAAAACAATATAATAACAATCAACAAAACAAAAATAGTATATATTTCATTATACCCAAAAATAATCGGAAAGAGCCACGTTACTTTTCCCGCGCGAATTGTTGGGAGTGTGTTCACTGTTCGGGTCATTCTAAAGGTCACGTGATACATGGTGATACAGTACTATTTCAACTAAATTTTTAGTATCCATTATATTGGGGATGGTCCCTAATATTTTTGTTGTTGCGTTTATTTATATTCTAAGTACCGTTTTCCCCGGGATTTCATGCACATGGACTCCACAAGACAAATGTTTGATCGAGATACAAAGTAGCCTGTCCTTTTTTGACTCTTCAACTATCCCTACACACAAAAATTCAGTCAATACAATTCTTCGTTACGTCTTAAAACAAGGACAATCAAAGATACTTTCGCATTAATTGCATCAGTATGGATTTGAAAGAATATATACGTTACATATACGCCTGAATTACATGGCCCCCGAATCTAATAATAGCACAGTGGTGCAATTCACGAAGGCCAAACATCCTCACTACCTCACGGCTCATCGATATCTTCGGTGACGTCATTCGATATCAAGGATCAATCCAGAAAACCAGAGATATCGTCAGAAAAGTCATCTGTGAGACGTCAGATTTTAATGACCTTTGTCTTTCGTGAAGTGTACCTTAGTGGTAAAGAAGAATCGCCTAGATATTTACATAAATAGTGACTTTGCTTTGACTTAATAAGAATAAAAGAGTTGTTTCAAATTTAGCCTGATTTTTACACTATTAAAAAATCAAATAATAATCTAAATATGTGTAGAAATATACTAGAATTACATTTTTGCATTTATTTTAACTGTACAAAATCATTCTTTTTGTACTAAGTGACAGCCTCAAATGTCATTTAATTGACGCCATCTTATTTTTCAACGTCAAGTATTACCTGTTTCGTGCGTTTTATATGTTTTTGTACAAATATACTAAACCAGAATATACGAAAATGGTAACTAAATAACTTTTATTTGATAATAGCATTTTACAGTTATAAGTGCACACGACCACGCCTTGGTGCCATACATTCGCGGAACGTGTTCTTTAGATCCCTGAGCGCTGTGGGTTGTGTTCCTAAAATTATATGCGCCCGCTAGTTCTACCGCGTAAATTCATTTCGTCTCAACGTGGCTGTAGAAAATTACCCCGCTGCTAGTTATATTCACGTATTTTAAGTGTCAAGTGAACCTAGCCAGATCTCACTAATCCATATCCTAACATTATAAATCAGAAATTAAGTTTGTCCTTTTTTAATCCCATCGAAACGGAGTCAGAATGACTTGTCTGTTTGTATGTTGATAGTTGAAGGACCAGAAAAGGACATAAGCATTTTTTTTGCCCGATCGAGCAAGTAGTTCCACGGGATATTTCCCGAAGTCCACTCGAACAAACTCGTGAAAATGTAACGATATTTTACTCCACGAAACATGGCAACAAAAGAGGTAACTAATCAAAGGTTTTATTTAAATTTCGAACGGGCTTTATCGGAAAAAGAAAACAAATGAACGACCGTTGACCTCCCATCAAAGCTTTGAAATACAAAATCACAATGAATAGACTACTACGAGTATACAACAAATTTCGACCTCGTTACAATTATTCCAAACTTACATAATCCCAGAAAGTACACTTTAAATATCAATATATAAAATAATAAAATACATTGAATATCTGTATTTTCGAATAAAAAGTTCTGCCTAGGTACTTACTTACTTTTAATTTCCGCGCATTATTTGAGAAAAGCCTTGCCTACAACTAGGTATTGATGGACTTACGTATGTGTGCCTCGCCTCGGCTTCGCCTCGGTCCACATTTACGTGTCGTCAATCAATGCTTATTTTGCTAGCCGCTGTAGCAATGTACTATATAATGGTAGCAGATAACACTATTTACCAGATTCTGTGCTAAGATGGTCTTATCGCCGTTGGGCAAATGCTCCTCCAGCGCCAGCACCACGCAGTTGGCGATGATGGTGAGCAGCACCGCGTACTCGAAGGGCGGCCACTCGATAATGAACTTTGTATACCTGGAATACATCACATTTATGATTTTAATATAGCTTTTTTACGTACGATGGGTTTGCACTTGGCCTTCAAGTCACCTGATTTTAAGTGACGACAAGGCATAAGCTTCAATGTAATAAGCACTTTCATACTGCAAATCAACAGTGCTATTAACACTGTTGTTTGGTGGCAAACTTAAGTAACATGGTGGTAGCTATCTGGGCGGATATAGAGAATGCCCAACCAGGACTTTGGGATTGTCAGTTAGCCATCCACATAAGGCGATTCCAACCGTAAAAGTTTCATACTTAGCTTATTTTAAATTTAAAAAAAAAAGGATAACTAACTTTTTGCTGTAACTATCTAAAACTAAATTACAATGTCTGTAAAGGAATGTCATTAATACAGAGAATATCAATTTTTAATTTTATACACTTTTTTTCTTCTTTCAAAACGACATCTAGGGCCCATCAGCTGCGTAAAGGCTATTGTAGCTGAGAATAACGTTTTACGTCAGAGTAATATTTATTAGGAAAAAGGTTATAAAATAACCCAAAAATAAAAATAAAATTCAGTCAGACTCTTACACTCTTAGTTCATAGTGGACGTACCTATGAACCTATACCTGTAGACGTTAAGCTGATATCCTTTTAACACGGTCCATTAAAGTATGCAGGCTTCCAATACCGTCGATCTATCCGTAAATTCAATTTACTCGCGATGGAACTGATAGCATAAACATAGCGCACAGGTATTAGTTTTCAATAACCAATTTTAATTGACGTTAACGGAAATGTTAACTCAAAGTAAAGTTTCTTAAATAATGATATTCAGTTAGATCACCTAATGGACCTAAGGCGTATAAAATATAAAAATATCTTACAAAATGTCTGTATTTATTTTGTATGGAACAAATGTAGTAGGTTCAAGCATTTATTGCTAGATGGTTTCTGTAGATACCATAGAAGGCGACGAAGATATAATTTGGTTGGATGATGGTCGTTTAAATCCAATTGATAAAGAGTGTAAACAAACACTGAAACTAAACTATTAAACTATAAAACCATGACGATTGTAACGTTATCGCTCTCCTAATGTATCCATACTAAATTTCTGTTGCCATAATCTTTTAAAATAGAATAGCTGGGTTTGATAATTAATTACCTAAAAATAGGAGATGAAATTATAATATCGCGAAATAAATATCATTAGTTCATAACTTTATAGTAAGCAACAATAGCCTTTACGCAGCTAATGATCCCTAAATGGCGCTTTGATCAATAATCGAATAACAGTGTTAAAAATAATTGGGAATCCCAGGAACCGCGTGGGCAAAGACCACGCTAGGGTATGTTATAATGGGATGGATGGAGGTCATATAAAGTGTCACCGAACGGACATCTTACTGCGAGCATTGATGATAGAGTGGAGGCAACTATGAGTAAGTACGAATGACGCGAAGTGTATATGCGAAGTTGTACAGCGGTTGAGACGCTCGGAGCAGCGAGCCGTACACACGTTGACAGCAAAAACACCCGTAAGCCATGATGTACGAGTGTCTTTAGCGAATTGAACCCCAGTAATATATTGAACATTTTGAAATTTGAGTAATTTACAATATTTTGAATTTTTTCGATTTGAATAATATTTTTTCGGGCTGATAAAGAACCTATCTAAAGCAGTTTTATAGGTTCAAGATTTTGTTGAAAAGTGCATTACATTGCTAGTTATTTTCTTCTGACCCGCTCCATATACATAAATTGCATATTTTAAGCATCCGGTACGAAAGAGAACTGAATTGCTTCCGTGACGACACGAAATTTCATTTGTAGGCGCGTCTCCGAGTCCAAAAGGAAATTATGTCTCAGACAAACAATAGAATAGAGAAAGAGTATAATCAGTTTATAAGTTAGGTGAAATGTTTTAAGGCGATCCAACCTCCAACAAAGTTTTATACAAAATTTCTCTTGTCATAATCTTTTAAAATATAATCGCTGGATTCGTGTAGTAACTATCTAAAAATAGGACATCAGATTGTGATGTCACGAAATGAGTATCATTAACAAACAACTTCACAAAGAATCACAATTTTCATTTTAAACATTTTTTTCTCGATTATAGTTCAAAGCGCCATCTATGAACCTTTAGCTGCGTAACTGCTATTGTAGCTAACTATAAAGTTGTAAACTAATGATATTTTTTCGTGACATTATAACTTCATCTCTTATTTTTAGGTAATTACTTATCAAAGCCAGCTATTCTATTTTAAAAGATTATGGCAACATAGATTTAGTATGGAAGCATTAGGAGAGGGATAACGTTAAAGAAGAATTCATGCATTAATAAAATAAAAATACTTTTTTTTTAAATATATGGTTAACATTATAATACTACTCAATAAAATAATGCATAAACAAAATAGGGCCCCGATTGCATATCCATGTTTGAAGATGGTTGGTGGTGGCCCTTGTGAAATTCTTTCAGTTGTGTGTTATTTCAGAACTCACCTCCGGATGGGATTTTCGTCGGAGAATATAAAGAGCGAGCTCGGCCCCGGAATAGCGGGCTGGTGCGCGCCGCCCATGGTATCAGCTGGCGCCGCGCGAGCTTGCGCGCCCGCCGCCTCCTGCGCTGCCGCCAACCTGGAACCCAACACACCACACGTTATAGCTTTGTCTCATATCGCTGACAACAACATTATCAAGTTTTTATTAGGGTGAAGACTAGCCACAATCTCAGATAAAGGATAGATTTGAACAATCAGGCACGAGAATATGTGTATGTATAAAACAAAGTCGGGCTAGTTACAACATTTATTTATAACTCAAGAAGGGTTGCAGATATTTTCACTGTCTTTGATTTTTAAATTTGTCTCCGCCCCGAATAGCAGAATAACTATAAAAACATAGGATACATTCACTATTCATTTTCTCATACATTAAAGTCACACGACCTAAAATAAAGTCCGAATAAATAGATTTTTTAAAGAGATAGTTGAATGGCTGGAAAGGGACATAGGGTACTTTTTATCACGATCGAACAAGTAGTTTCCGTGGGATTAATACTAAAGTCGACACAGACGAAGTCACGGGCATTGGTTGATAATTAATTAAAGTGTTTATGTAAAAGTGCGTGTTTAGTTTTGTTGTTATAGTTGTCACACTCTATTCACAAGTGTCTGCATATTACAGTTCAAAAGATACAGCCATGTGACAGAAGGACGGAAGGACACCGGATCCATAGTATTATGGTTGTGGCACCCTTTGGGTACAGTGCCCCCCAAAAACAATAGTAACTTGTGTAACCTGGCTTTGCTATAGAGAGCAGCGTGTAAGTATGAAATATCTTCTTAGTACGTGCCATAAGATGCTAGTCGTTACCGGGCGGGCGGTGGGTGGTGGGCGGGGGCGGATGGCGCGCGGTATCATCATCCGATACCGTTAAACCGTAAGTGACGTCGGATCAGTAAAGACCGTTGAAGTAAAATACCGTGTCACTGTACCTTTTTTAAACATAATTCATGTACTGCATGAATAATTGAACATGCAGATATGTATGATACGCAGATACCTTTGAGAAATCCATAAAGATTGGTACGTAACACAGGTACCTTAACGGACGCCGCTTCGAAAACAGCTATTGGTTGGGTAAGCTTTAAACAAAAGTTAAACAAAATATAAGGCTTCATTAAACTACTTTCGATGAATAGCTTTAAGATGAAACCCATACCAAATAAATGAGAAGGATGACTGACAAATTAATATAAATATTAATGATAACTCAAATATAGCTTTTACAACTTTTTAGAGTTCAATATACGATTTGAAAACATCGCTTGATAGAAAACATCACTACAAATTGGTGTGAACATATCACTTCAACGCAATCGACGCGCAGGAAATAAACACTAACAAGAACAAATTAATCAACAGTCGGCTCTTTTCCTACAAGATAGACTCGTATATCATAAATAATTTTCATTGTATTTTCAACGATGTACAACATCGCGACAACCTGATAGACACTCCTGAAAAGAAATTAAAATATTGTCTGAAATCAACAATCGGAGCTCTCGCAAGGCAGAACAAAACCGCAAAAGAACTAACATCGGCGAACATGCCTCTCAACAGGTCCATGAAACTCTATAACAAACTGTCTCTAGAAGACATTTATAGTAGTTTTCTAATAGCTTTAATTGTAATGTTTTTTAAATTATATTTTTAGTAGTTGTTAATTCTGTTTAAAAATTTCATGCTTTTATTATTATATTAGTTTTAGTGAATCTTTAGTTTTTAAATGTGTCACCTAGAATAAGTAAAATGTAAGATTTTTGTGTAATATTAGTGTTCAGGTCGATGGTATGAATTGGTATGTCTATTTCAATTTAAAAAAACAGGGCGTGTGAAAATTGCTTACTTGGATAAAGTTGATCAAAATTTATTAACAAATATCTACACCATATATTGCAAATTCTAAAGGGATATACATTTGTATTTATTCACATACACATTAGTTTTGATCGTATCGTAATCGTCGAATCGTAAACACTTAATACTTTAAAGAAATGAAGTGAAATTTTGACAGTCGAATGGACATACCCAATCTTGTATTCTACTATCACTACTCATGCAATTAACTGTCAGAAAACAATAATCTAGTTCAAACAAACATAACATCTGATAAAACGGAAACCATTCTGATATCATGTTCGATTCCACCGCACACATGAGTGCCGTGACGTCATAATTGAAATGTGTTATGCATGACGCTAAACGCTATAATGTCGTCATACCAAACGTTATGACACATAATGTTTCTGTTTACACTAAACTATGTTTAATGGACGAGTAGTAGTATTCGTATATCAAACATACTACCGTAGGTTGGCGACCAAGTACCGGGAATTGTTTAGCGGGCCGGCCCGGCTGGAGAGACATGCTGCTAAGGTTTGCGTAGATACGTATTTTTGTAACAGCCTATATACTGGAGCAGGGAATGCCAGAATTGTTTTCGATAGTTGCTCAAATTTTTTGTGGACCAATCGCGCAAAGTGTACAGTCCATAGAGGAGCAAACGTGGACCACACGCGATAGACAATAAACTGACAGATGATGACTGACTGACTGACGAAAAGCTAACTGGAACAAAAGCAAATTGACTCTGGCGGGAAACAGATGGTTTCGGTGAGTTGAACAAAAGTGAAGAGAATGAAATGTGACGAAAGGAGGAAACATAAAATTGAAGAAAAACTTTTCTTTATGACGTAAAAGAAGGACAAACAAAGAAACAATCAATAACAATTTCTTATTTTTATTTTAATTATACACGAGTATAATGTATAGGGAATAGAAATCTACATCCTTGAATACGATGAAACTTGAAGATCATTGAATCAAACCTGGCTAACAGTAACAATTGTTATGAAAATTTACCAAAAAATAGCTTCGAAATATATATAATTTCCGACTAGGCAAAAATTTAAATGAAATAAAATCTTGTAAATAATATAATTAATCTATTTTTCATGGTAATTGACAAAAGGATTCATAAACTCTGCTGCTGGTTAGGCCGCCATACGTTACGTTAATTTATGCAATCTGCCTCCATGGCCTAGTGGCTGTGGACTCATAATCCGAAGGTCCGGGTTCGATTCCCAGTGGTACTAGGTATGATTGGAGTTTTTTCCTAAGTCCTGCCGTCAGCAGTTTTAAACAGTATTATGGTAATGAAGAAGATAACTTCTAGCTTTCCATCGAACTGTAGTTTCGTCAAATCAGATTACGTAAAGTATAAATGCAAGCTCATTAAGAACAAAATTTGAAATGACGAAAGTTGTAGTAAATTTTGAGAAACTACAGAACATGTAATGTGGATATTACAACCAGTCCGGTGAAATTCCGATAGTTTGCATAGTCTAGAATTAAATTTAGCGCTTTCCGGTGCAAACCTGAATATTCCAGAGAGAATTATTTTTAACTGTGCGACCGCTGCATTCTGAACGAACCGCTGATGGGCTTCAAGTGTGGAATGTCAGGCCAATTCAATTTTTGGAATGAAAAAAATGGCAGCAAAATACTTCCAGTGCAGTGTTGCGTTAGATAGATGACACAGTGAAGTTATTCAGAAAATGAACATGTTATGCCATTCATTGAAACGCAGTGTGTTTTGACAGTAAACGTTCGATATTGGTTCGATATTATGATGATTTGCTAGCCGTCTTTACTTAAATCGTTACTTCCTTGTATTTTTATCGAGAATAATTTCTGTACCACGTATACTCGTAACAAACCAGATTAGATGAGACTACGAGTAACAGTGGGACAAATCTGGAGACGAATCAATAATCTACAAGATCTAACGCATAACTGAGTCTGTTCCTGAGGTATGGGAGCGGTACAGGACGTTGTGTTTGCGGAACTTCAAATGACGCATTTATGCATAACACATCCTCTCGTGCCGCTCTCATACCTCAAGAATAGACTCGTTATGCGTTAGACCTGAGTATCCATGCCTGCAAAGTAACCCAAAGAACGCAAGTAAGCAAGTTGAACAAAAACTCGAAAGATTAAATCAGTATTCAATTAATAAGCCCTGAATACATTGATGTCAGCGAAACTTGTTAGCAGAGTTGTACTTATGTTAGATTGAAATGTCATTCAAAATGTAGGTCAGTGCCTCGGCCCTGCGTGATTGTTTGTCGGAGCTAGGGCTGACACTTCAGTCTCAGAAGGCCGCGGGACTTTTAGAAAATCGCGGGTAAGCGGTTTGTGAATGACGTTCTGACATCGACGTATAGCGGCACATGACTCGTGAATGAAAAGAGAAAAAAAGTGGCATTCTTAAAATGAAGCTCGATAGACATTATTTTCATAATGAGAATGGAAAATCACCTCAGGGGAAAAATCGATGTTTTCGTCTAATAGAAGGCTTAGGTCCAGCAGTGGATATCAGTCAAGAAGGTACGGAACAAAACAATATACATAATATTGATGAGATCTAAATAAACATCAATTTTCTCTAGATGTCTTTAACGACATGTATTGTTAATTATTTTGGTATTTGTATCAAATTTCAACAATATCATGCCCTTGTTTAAGTATGGGGCTAACTTAAATAAGTCATTTCAATGAGTTTAACTAATTTACCGCATAATATACACTTATCATCAGAAAAATTTGCATATTAGAAAATATGTCAAATGACGTTTAATATGCGGTTTTCAAATCATAATGTTAATGTTATTAATTCAAATTAAATTTTGATAGGTTTTTGTGATAATCCTTACAAAACATAAACATGCAAGGTGATTCGATTTTTCTGATGAGAAGTATAGTAGTGTATTTAAATAACAAAATATCGTGTAGTACCTTCTTAATAACGACACATTCTCTTTTCACGTCGTTATATGGAATAAAATATCACAAAAAATTCAGAAGAACTAGTTTACACAACAACAATTCCATTTATGTTCAAAGATGTTAATTTTGTATACATGTTGATCATTTTTTAAAAGACAAGCAAGAATACATAAACTTGTAAATAAATGATGAAAACAAGTGGTTTTAGATTTAGCCCTCTGCAAGCAAACAATTAGTACCATTATCTATTAGTCATGGGTTTGATGATCAGCGGTAAACCCTCTCCATCCAACGATCTTATCGTCACTTACCGTCAGGTAAGATGAACGACAAGTACTAAATCGTTGTACAGAAAAACACTACTTATTAAACTCCTTAGAAACACAAGTATCAGCCCTGTACCGAAGCGAAGCGAAAACAGGAGCCTACGAAACGGGTGCATTAGATTAATTAAATATGGGGCTTGGGACCGATACAGTGTGCTACGCAGGTACGAGTATGTGTGACGCAACTCTAGGGACTCTCAAGGTAACCATAATTCTACTAATATTATAAATGTGAAAGTTTTTTGGTTTGCACCTCAAGCATGCAGTTTGGATTAAAATTTAACCGTCATGTGCGTATCGAGCTAAGCGCAATGTTGGTTTAGTGTCTCGTGTGTCTTTGGGTTGGTTTGCTAATCAAAGTGTCTATGACAGAGTGTGACGAGAGCCGTGGGTGAGTGAGTAAGTTTAGTAGTACCCAAAGACATTTAACATTAATAGTAATAGACCGGACAAAGCAAACAAAAATTTTGATCCTAAACTTATTACCAATTGGTAATAAGTTACTCAATCTAGTGTCACATCACGTCACGCGGCCGTACAAGACATTTGACATACCACTGACTTTTGAGATCAAAATGTTTATATGAAACGTTTCCCAATGCCCGCTCTATAACCTATTACTATATTTAAATCTCTCTGGTAGTACCGAACAGAAAAAGTTGAAGGGAGCAAATCTTACAGTAGTTGTCCGTCACAATTATATGCGTCCTCAGAAGAGGACTGGATTTACAAAGTAATAATGCTCCTAGTTTAAATTTATTACAATAACATACAAATATATTGACAAAGTCAATGAAACATCTTAAGATTGTTTTAAAACCCGACCAAGTGTGAGTCGAACTCGCGCACGAAGGGTGCCGTACTATTATCTATAAAAACGGCAAAAATCATGTCTGTTGTATGGGAGCCTCCTTAAATAATTACTTTATTTTGTTTTTTAGTGTTTGTTGTTATAGCGGCAACAGAAAAACATCATCTGTGAAAATTTCAACTTTTTAACTATTACGGTTCGTGAGATACAGCCTGGTGACAGACGGACAGATGGATGAACAGCGAAGTCTTAGTAATAGGGTCTCGTTGGTTACCCTATGGGTAGTGAATCCTAAAAATACTGTAATTGACAATTTGTCGAACTTTCTACAATGGGATTCTTCCTTGATTGGAATAGACACAGACAAATGAAGCGCCATCTTAATTTTTTTGTTACTTCTTGCCTATTTTACGTGTATTTAATGTTGTACAAAAAACTTCCAAGCCACGGCATCTCGAAACATTAGATATTTATTAAAATTTTATTAATTGGACTTCATGGCCCAAACCAAACTCTTTTTAAAATCTAATTTTTAAATTAGTTAAGGAAGACATTTGTATATGTACCTCTAGGTACTGAATATAAGATAGGTATAGAAGAAATGGAAGAACAAATATTCACCAAGGCTATGGTAGTTCAAAGGGAATATTATTCGAATTCGTATGTGGAAAAAATGCATAGAAAATCCTATACACATCTATTTTATTATCTGAACCGTCGATTCGATTCCAAGCGGAGTAGCCATTTGTGGCACTTGACTTGGCTGTTGTTAAAGTATTTTGCCGCTGTGTAACGCCAGGCAGCCATATCCTTATTCTATTTACAATAGAAACAGTAGGTATCCGAACAATGTGTTGTTCAGATAATCTAAAATAACACAGCAATCTCTTATTTCAATTATTGATAGTTACATCATATATCGGACCGATAGAAAACAGAAGGCGAATTATTGTTTTTGCACTCCAATCGACATCCTCCTTACCCATTAGTAGAGAACAAAATATGTCGGTAATCCTTGGTGATATGATTTACGTATTAGTATAGTCATGAGGCTAAAAATATTTTACTGCGCCTGCACTGTGTTTTTTTTTGTGTGACACACAATTTTTAAAGTGAAAACTTATTTAGACGCGTTGAGCACTTTTTGGGTGAACAAAATCATGGAACTCGTGTAATCGTCACCGAACGCTTTCCATTAGCTATATGTATACTGTGTATATATGTACATAGGTATACCAATTTAAACTTTAATACTTGCTCATAAACACTTCTTTATAAACCACACATAATTCGATAATAATAATCTAATAGCCCGACGATACAATTCACAAGTTACTTAGTTTTCACTTCTATCCGCAGTCCCCAAAGAATGCGTCGCATTTTTTAAACTGTCATGGGTATATAATTAAATAAAATGTGATATTTTTGTTACAATTTGAGTGCCACATTTCTATGGATGAAATTGTTATTATATTTTTGGTATAAGTACAATTGAAGCGAAGCCACTGAATTCGACGTAGATAATCGTAGGGTGTTCAGCGTCATTTTGAGGTACATTATAATTTTTTGTAAATTAATGATATGCATATTAACTGAATCAATAAATTATCTTGGATTTTCGCTCCGGAATTATTGTTAACATTCATTGTGATGTTAACTATATAGTTTCAATATGTATAAGTAAAACATAATTGACCTGTATAGATTTCACCGTGACAACCGTTTCACAATGACTTGCTCGATCCAGTACTATGTACGAGAAAGTAACCACTGAAAGTAAATCTTCCTGAATTTTTAAAATTATTTTGATGTACATTTTCACTTCCTCTGCATCCTAGTTCGATGACCTATCAGGTACTCGGTTTGTCACTTTTCTACGCCAGTTTGGCTGGCTACCACAAACATATCAACGCTTGTCGCCAATACATGTAGTATAATCTGATTGCTATTATACTGTACAAAGTAAGCTCCTTTTTTCATGGAAATAACCTGTAACGTTTGTCTGTATACAATGTGACAATACAGAACTGCAAATGCGTTATATTATTACTGCACAATTTCCTCCACACAGCATAAACATTTATTTCAGGAACCGTAATTTATTTAGCGGAATAGAGTCACAAAACATGCCGCAATCATATGAAAATTTGATACAGGTACATTCTAACACCGGTACGGAGTAAATCCCTAAAAACATCGCGCGACCCACAATACAGCGGGTGGACGCGGGGGTGATGTAGGTGCGTGCGGGACGGGAGACAGCGGATTGAGGTGAAGGGAGGGGTGAAAGAGGGGGGGTTTCGAGTGATCGGCCGTGGCGAAGGACGGCGCATCTTGCCCTTCGCCTCATCATTAGCTGAAACACTCGAGTTTTGTCGACTGAATATAAGAATACGGGTTTGGTTTTATGTTTTAAGTGGTGGAAATATGGTATAATGAATGAATCTTTCGTCGGTAGCCGGAAAAAATAAAGTTCATTTAGGTCTTTGCAATAAATGAATGACACAAAGTGTGGTGGTTAAGACTAAACCATTCATGGGTTCGTTCAAAGTGACAAGATTAAGGTGTAAGTGAAACTGTTCAGTTTTCACTTTTCTGGATAAAAAATAATCAATAGCGCTTAGTCATAAATTAATAAACAAAATAACCTGTCTGAATAAATATCTACATATTTAGTTTATTTCAATTTGCGCAATCTTATTCCAGTGATTCTCAATTTGGACAAGTTCAGTTCAATTTCTTGTCTCTGTTTTCGAACAATGCTATGCCGAAAAGCAATCAATCCTATAAACTCAAAACATAGATAAGTACAATGAAAGAATTTGCAGTTCTACTGTTTATGCCACTTCTAGAGTGTTATTCTATCATAAATAGTGATCGGTGACTTACGTGCAATTCGCGAAAAGACTGGATGTCATTGTTATCTCAAGTCGACGCCATAATTTCACGGACCACTTTGACAGTACATCGGACACGAATGCTGCCATAGTTCACCCAGTGTGCTTCTGATAGTTCAACTTTTTTTTTACTAAGTATATGTTAAATATAATATTACTAGCTTCCGCCCGCGACTTTGTCAGCGTGTATTTCAGGATGTATTCTACTTGTTCGATAGGCACAGGTGACGTATATGACAAATTATTATACAGCATAAGGTACAAAATAGTGTTTATTCTGTTACGTAGTCTAATAATTTAAAGAAACAAAATAAATTTCAATATCTGACGTAGTACATTCAAATAGTCTTCACACCAATGTTATAAACGCGAAAGTTTGCACTTACAAATTTACATATTCTATGGTCGGTTGCTAGGCAACGCGTTTTTGTTATGACAAAATTATAAGTGTGATTTTGGACAATTTACATTATATGTCTTTAGAAATTATAGCCTATATATTATTCTGATGTATAAGCTATATTATTGTAAAGTTTCATTCAAATCCATTCAGTAGTTTTTCCGTGAAAGCGTCACAAACATCTAGACATCCAAACATCCAAACTTTCACGCTTATAATATTAGTAGGATCATGTGTACCTCACTTTTTAAGATTAAATATTTTTGGCCACATATTTCTACACACTTATGTCTGACATACACTATATATGAATTTATATGAGTTTGCGATATGTAATAGAATATTTAATAAAATGTCACAACAAATTAAAGAGTGCAATAGCAATATTTTTTATTTTATTTTTATTTATTTATTATGGTTTGACAAAATGACTACATATATCTATGCTATATAAACACCTGGGACGGACTGTCGATCTTTACTAGGACCTTTACTAGGTCGACAGTCCATCTAGTAGGAGGACGGCCTGGTGCACATTTTCCGGTACGTGGTAACCACTCGAGAACTTTTACTACCCATCGGTTATCCGTTGTTCGAGCGATGTGACCAGCCCATTGTTACCGCAGCTCACTGACTCGTCGATCTATGTATGTGACCTTAGTTCGGTACCGTATTCCCTCATTCCGAATTTTGACACGTACAGAAATTCTGAGCATAGCTCATTCTATAGCTCGCTGAGTGACTTTGAGCTTGTGGAGTGGTCTATAAGTTTAATATCTGTGGTCGCTCGAAGTTGCATCTTGCCCTTCGCCGAGTCACTAGCTAAAGCACTCGAGTTATTGTCGGCTGGTATGAGTATAGGGGTCCGGAAAATGGGTCCATGTTGTTATAGTAAAGAGAATAGGGTCAAATGCCGGTGCCGTAATAAAGGGCATCTATGTTGTTTGTCCTATACTCTTAACAGGTACGTGGCTCTAACAGGGCTATTTGAATCTTATAGTGAAGACAGACGGGCTAGTTTTGTAATTTTCTCAGAATTATAAAAGAATTAAGTCGATATTGAGTGATATACATAGTTCATAATGCCTTTACATGAGCCCTTTTGATCTATAATCACATGGTTTGCTTTTGAAGCTACTTGGTACTCTGGTTGTTGGTATTTTTATCCACAACGGAACAGAAAATATCTGTTCCGGTTTTGACTTAAGGTCAAAAGTTTCATACTAAATTTATGTTGCTGAAATCTTTTAAAATAGAATAGCTGGAATATTTTTATGTAATTATCTATCAAAGCCAACTATTCTATTTTAAAAGATTATGCCAATAGAAATTTAGTATGGAAACATCATGAGCGAAATCTCGTTAAGGAAAGACTAATAAGGTAAGGTATATGAAAATATTTTTATATTTTTATCATAATAACTGATAGTAGACTGTAGGAACCAAATATTTCATATTATAGTCACATAGTGATTTTTCCATGCAAAATTTCATCAAAAACAGTTTAGCCGTTTAGTCGTAAAAGCAGCGAATATGTATCAATGAGAACAGTCTAGATCTACTTGATTTTAAATTTATTGTAATATGAAGAAAAAATATTATTTTGGCTTCACCTAATTAATAAATAACGAGACCGCATTCGTAACGCGTAACTCATTCGATCAAAATCGAAATCATTTTAAGAAAATGTTAACAGAATTTATAATGTTATATAAAATCTATGTAAATATTTATAAGGTGTTTGTCTAAAAATAGTTTTCACATTAAATGACATAAATACAGCAGAATCGAACAAGTATATAGAGTTATCTAAAAGATTTAAAGAGAAAGAAAATAACTAACAATCTGGTACGATTATATATATTCTCTGCTTCATTAACACTTGTTAAAAATAGGTGTCGATCTCGAATAGTTTAACCTGCCAGTTACATTTTGCCAGATCGGAGAAATAATTCTTTTTTTCTTTTGAAAAGGGTTTGTTTTAAAAAAAAAACAAGTTTTTATAAACTCCGCTTCACATTAAAAATGCAATGATGTGACAATAATATTTATGTACTCACCCAAACATTGTATCCGACAGTTTTTGGTTAAGTCTTCACTTTCACAGATATATAAACAACACATTTTATTGTCACTGCAATAGTTATTTTCAATTTAATATTTTGGTATCAGCCATCACAGGAGAAGCGGGTATTACGGTCAGCAAAGAGTATTTAATACTACTTTCTACCTGTGTCGCGAGAGCTATCGGCTCGAAACAGTGAATTCAGAACGACTGGTAATCAACTGGTAATTGAGTTCTCATCAAATTATAACAGTTAGTATGTCTTTTGATGTTCTTTAAGTTAAACTAAATAAAGTTCCATATTCAAACGAATGTCTACTGTTCTCAACTTGAATTTTGTTACTGCATACTGACACTTTTTTTATTATCAGGTACCCTCCTGTTTTGACATTTTCGTCATAATAAAATTGTTTGGCTTCGAATACTAAGCCTTTCCTTTATATGAACATTTTTAATCGACACTTACAAATGTATATCACACGGAAAATCGTATATATAGTTATATATACGATTATTTTTTACTTAATTGATCACACTATACAACTTTCGAAACTGGGTAGACAGTTAAATTAAAATTAATATATTATAAAATTAAATGAAAGTATAGACGAATTATAGCTATAACATCTCACTGCGATCACTAATCCGCCAGCCAAGCGACCACAATCTCACCTGATGTTAAGTGATGATGACGTCAACGATGTTACGCGTTACCTACTTACTCTTCTTTTGTTGGTGTATAATTCTATCAAGTAGCAACAGGGCAACGGATTGATGTACTTTTTGGGGCTGTAGAATGATAGCATAACTTTTGCATAATTTCAGAAACCACGCATAAAAACTCGGGTACAACAACTAGTTGCGTATATTTATTTACATACAACATTGAATTGAAACAGAAAAGAATGTAATATGAACATGTAGGAGCTCTTAAATCAGCTATATTAAAACAGTAACGACTGTTGTACCTTATACAGCGAAACTAAAAACAAACTTTTTAATATTATTTATACACTATATATTTTTCACAAGGCTATTGCTATGGAGTCTCCATTCCACTTTTATAGTTTTTTTATTATATCTGTACTACTTGGCCACTTTCCATTGGATGGATAACGGTTCACATGTTCTTGGCAAGAAACACTGTCGTTCTGTAATTGGACTAAATTATTTATTACGAATCCAATGCGGGAGAGAATGGACATGCTTATATATAACGCGAAATATTACATCAATTTTATTAAACAAGAATATGGATAGAAGGATATAAATATATATGTACTAGCTTTGACTTCGTCTGCGTGTGGACTTTGGATAGTATCTCATGAGAACTACAGGCTCGATCGGGAAAAAAATTAGTCTATGTTCTTTTTCGGTCCTTCAAATCATTATCATCAGCTTATTATATGTCCCCACTGCAGGGGCTCAGGCCTGCTGTTTTACAGAGAGTCTATGGGCCATTATCCACCACGCGGGCCTAGTGCGGATTGGTAGACTTCACACCTTTGAATTTCGTATCAGGAGTGTGCAAGTTCTCACGATTTTTTCCTTCACCAAAAAGCCAATGGTAATGATTTTTTTCATTCGATAAATTTTAAAAAATGGAACTGATTGGTCTGGATCGAACTCACAACTCGATTGAAAACCATCGCTGCGGTCTGTGCTGCAGCACACGATGAGCTCGGCTCCCATTTGACAAGCACAATACAACACAGATTTATTATTATTATTTTTCTTTTTATGTTTTACTGTATTTGTTTTATTTTGTTTGTATGTGTTTGTCAATAAAAATATGTGTATGTCTATGATTGTTCAAGGACTGACGCTGTAATCAACTGAGCTACCATGGTAGAACGTACTATATAACTCGAACTAACTATCAAAAGAACTACATCATGCGTTCTTTAACTTGATAAGGTATTCCATGCCGTCACAAAGATACTAACGATTTCAAAAGCCAAACTCAATTGATCTATCGCAACATTCAGTGATCGACCTCTATGCTTCATGATCGACTTGCACGTTCCGTGATCGTACACCCTAAACACGTGTTCAAGTTCAACGGAGGACGATCTGTTTCACAAACAATCAATCTTTGAGTGAGTTTCATGGCGAGCTTATTGAACCGCGCTGTTAACGCGCGCTGCTCACTGAATATCAGCGACAGACAATACATTTCTATAGGTACATATATACCTATCTACGTATATATTAACTTGTGTCATTGTACACGTGTTTCACTATCAGACACATCAATCAGAACACGTGTTGTTTTTCGGATAAAAGAACAAAGACAAAGAAGGTTTGGTTAGAAGAAAATTTAAATCGCATCTGTGGCCTCATGGCTACACGCTTGCGATAACAGTGCCGGTATGATTCTCAGTGAGGGTAACTACCAGTACTCGGTTAAGTTGGTGGTAGGAATTACCTATGTCCGTCAGCCTGGATACCACCATGTTACCTAAGTTTGCCGCCAAATAGCTTTGTTAATAGCACAGTTGTGTTTCGGTATGGAAGGTAGCAGATCCTGCACCTCGGTAGCTTGATGCTTACGGGTGCAAACGCTTACCATCCAATGGCGTTACGGCGTACATAATATATTTTTTTAATTCAGTAGAATAATATGTACATTGGATTTTTTCATGTTCTGGAGGAAGCTATATGACCATAGACAAAAGAATTTATTTCGCTACGCTTGAAGATAATTTGTAGCAAGATGTTAAGTGTCAATATTATTATATGTACTCAGATTATTGAGAAAAAAACTGGTATACAAAAGACACAATTCGGCATAAACCTGCGTTTGTTAGTCTATCCTACTTTCTCACACGTAATCCGCCGTATAATAAACAAGACTGGAACACTTACACTTGCACATTTTTATTTTATGGTTCACGTTTGTCAGATTCGGTTGATATCCTTCTATACGTAATTATTCTGTTAAGATTCAGCCTCGTTTGTATCCCTCAACGTCGAACCAAAACAAACTCACAAATCCACGGCGTTGATCCACAGCATTACCATATCGCATTAAAAATTATTCTACCGAAAAAAGCGACGAAGGAGCACGATCGCAAAAAATGACCCATCACAGCACGACACTGACAAATTACGGGTACCTACACCATAGGGTTTTCCCAGTCGCTGTTCCATTAACATAACTGCTGGTCTGACCTCGAGGCCTACATCAATAAGCAAAAAATATTCTCTGGGTGACTTCCAAGATCGCGAGGGTTTGTTAGAGGCTGGACAGACGCGCCGGCGCCGGGGCAGCCGCGACTGGCGGGCGCCTCTGTGAGAAGTAGGCTGCGTCTATGCGGACCGAAACGAGGACTGCGGCGCTCGGGTTCAGATAAACTAGAACAGTATGTATTCAAGGTCAAACATGACAAAGCGTCTTCATATGCGTTTCTCTTTTCAGACCACTACCACATAATTAATATAGAACTACGTACAGAACGGACGTTCATCGCCTCCCACCTGCTACTTACACATGCGCGTGTATACAAATGTTATCCGTTCGATGTGTGCCGATATCACGCCATTTGTCCGAAGTGTCCTGCCCGTGACACTACTGCAATACGGGACAATGCCATCATTAATTTTGAATAATAATATTGTTTCACGGCTAGTAAGAATTACTGTTTGATTCTTCTATTCTAGATATTCTAATTCTATTCTAAAATGACTATGAAATTTGGTGTCCTCATTATCTTGGCATATGTCGTATCAAAGAACATAAGATACATTTTATTTCGGTTCCCGCGGGATAGTTTGTGTCATCCACCCAGACGAAGTCGCGGAAAGCTGTAGTCTATACTTTTTTTTAAATATGACAATAAAACACAATCGATTGTGGCCCGCGCGTCTTTTACAATTTAAACGAAATAATGTAGGGCTGTACAATGTACACCATTCTTATCTTATGATGCAGGTTTTGACCAAAAATTTTCATGATTTCTTTTCTATATACATTATCTTCTTCTGTAATATATACTTTTTTATTTATGTACATGTATGTAGGTCTACTTTCAGTATATTTATTTTTTGAAAGCTCCAGTGTGAGTGCCTGGATAAATCTCTCGTTAGGGATAGGCTACTCTAATTATACAATTTTAGATATAATTATCTTTGTATTTTTTTATATACAATAAACAATTATTTTATCAGATGGAGTTGTCCTAGAAATGAATTTTATTTCTAATTCAACATATTTAGTTCAAAAGATTTTTGAAATTATTGCAAAAGTGGTAAAGAAAGTATTTGATATACAAGTACCTATTTACAATTAGTTCAAAGGTCAGATTGTACATTGTTGGTTTAATTCTGTCTGGATAGATGATATTCTCATTAATTATTCGGGGAATGACAAAGCTTTCGCACACAATCTGTGACTCATGTATTGTCTAACAAAACACCATGACCTGACTTCATTCAAACAATAAAGTCCAATTTAAACTATTGGCTATAAAGAAGATCATTTCGCTTTGCCATTTTTTACTAAAAAGTAATATAATAAGTAACGTTGTGAAAATAATTTTAATGCAATTATAAACGAGAGAAAGTAAAGTTTATTTAAGGTATTCGCTCGATAAAACTTTAATACTAAATTTATGTTGTCTTAAACGTTAAAAACGAAGAACTGGCTTTGTGCAGTTTATCTAAAAATAGAACATCGGATTATCATTAACACCCAACTTCCCAAGGAAACACAATTTTCATTTTTCGATTATTGTTCAAAGCGCCATCTAGGTACCATTAGCTGCGTACTGCCTATTGTGGCTAACTATGAAGTTGTAAGCTAATGATATTCATTTCGCGACACTATGATTCCATCTCCTATTCTTAGGTAGTGACTTATCAAAGCCGAACTCTATTGAAAAAGATTATGGCAACAGATAATTCGTATGATTAATAAAACATTCTGAGTAGGATGACGTTACCATGGAAACGTTACATACATAAGTTACGTACATATAGATGTTGGTACAATATGGTAGGAATTTTAAAGCTGAAATAATATTATTTTTAAATGTATATCAACGTTTATTTGTGTGTCATGAAGGCCCCCGACTATCACGTTGCTGTGACTACAACTTGTATTGGCAGCGTTCGTTTTCAGCTAAGTGCGCTTGCGCAAGTAACGGTTATTATAATAGGAATGATGACTAAAAAATATTATTCACTCATTCGAGAGACCGTGTGAAAAGATAAATTGCCTTGTTAAAGATTTTTTGATATGACTTATAATTTTCCTAATATAACCTGTTGAAAAGTGATTCTAGTCACGTGATGCAAAAAAACTCCGTACCAATAGGCACCTAGGCATGACATCACAGTAAGCATTGACATTGAAATTGTATGAAACTTTTAACAATATTTGAGTTATCTCGTTAAATAACGTTTTGATGTGATTACTAAAAAATCTTCACAGCGTAATTAAAAAGCAAAATGTAAAATAACAAATTTAATTCGAGTAAGTTGGTTATTTTGTATTTTTGAGGGCGTATATGCTGTAAAAGTTCAATACGTGTACTAAAAAAACCTCCTACCGAATGTGGATCGAACACTTTAAATTGGGTTTATTTGGAGTTAGAAGAAACAGAGATATATCATTATATGCGAATATTTTCAACACATTTTTCTGCACGTTCTTTTGTAGCATTTGCATAATACCAGATAAACTTACAGACCAAAATGTTGTTGATGTTCAGATAATTCTCAAGTATTTATTCCATCCATATACATTTGAGATATTCCTAAACTATTTACATTATTGTGGCACGTACATTGTTTAAGTGTGTGTTTTAGCTATTTACATAGCTATTTTTATGTATTCATTGGCGACAGACTCTTAAACAATTTAAATCGAATATAAAGGCTTGCGGTGTCAGGGTTCCAACTGAATAATACTAGTTACCTAAAAGTAAAATTGTATGTGAAGATACCCAGCCGCAGCAGTAGAAAAAAATATTTCCACCCTATACCAATACTGTGAAGCACTGCTTATCTTTGAACCGTCTGAAAAGATTTTCATTACACCATGTATAATATGATAGACCACTAATCAAACGTAGATGCAGAAAATTTTGATTAAACTGGCTTTCGAATAAATCCAATTGAAATCGGCGCATGCGATTGATTGATGACTGACAATTATTTATTTCTGAAATACTCGCAGAGAAAATCACAACATTCAAAACTATAATTCGATTACGATAAAAAGTTTATTAGACATAATAATAATACTACGATTTGTGTAGTGGAGGACTTTACTACTATATACAATATTTCGGAATCTACTCATCAACACCTTGATTTGATACCAAACATGATATTTTAATATTAAACTATTGTTATTAGTAACGGTACATTTCCCCTACAAGAAACCATTTTTTCTAGATTTTTGTCGCTATATACATAGCCTGTAACCCACGTAGGAGAACAACGACGCTTTCAACGATATCTCATAGGAAGATGAACATTGACCATACATACAAGACACATACATACTAAAAACATTACCAATTTCCCTCCTTTCACTGACGTATATACTGTAGTTGGGGAAAAATAACAATGACTACGTGATGAGTCAACAGCGTCTAGCTTCCAGTTAGGGGTTTTCTTAAAACCCGTGACTGACGCATCGAGACAGCGAGCGTGGGCGGCCTAAGCCGCAGTGGAAGTTCTCAGAAACTAATCAGTGAGATTGAATCGTATGCAAAACAAAGTTAACTTAGCTGATACTTTCAATGAAAATGAAAATATTAGTTGACATCGTGATTCATATTGTTAATATTAATTGGCTTAGGTATTGTTAATCAACTTAAGTACATTTGTTGGCAAGTGATGACAAGGCCGTATGAAATATGCGGCCTCACCCAGAAGCCTCATGTTGTTTGGTATCTATAAAAGTCATCAAAAGTATATTAAATGATTATTCATATGAAATATTATCTCATCCTTTGTGTACCTATAAGTTGCTGTACACATTCCACGCTATTCAATTTAATATTTTGCTTTTAATAATAACGTAATAATGCATATATCGAAAGAGCATATGTTTGTTGAGTGCAGGGGTCCGTAAGCATTTTACTGCAGCCACTGTCAAGTCACATTATGGAAACGGTGTTAAATAATTTGGTTATTAAATATGAAGATGATTTGAAAATAACTCTTAACGGTATTTGATCATCTACGAGCTTCCTTTCGAGAAGTGAGCGATTGAATTACACGACATTATTCTAACAATCAGTCAAGCAAAAGAACGGCCAAGTTCCACCCCTACTTAGTTGACATTCCACTTTTGCACTAATCGTTTCACTTTACCGGTTTTTGTGCTTCTCGAGCGCAGCAATCTAGTTGTCTTCAAGGCTAGATGAATAGGGTATTTCTAGGCAACCGTGCAACCATCCTAGACCGCATCATCGCTTTAGAATGTGGTGAAACGGAAGCCTATATATTTTGCAAAGGCTATATAATATAGGGTAGGTCAGGGTGATACATGACCTCGCATGTCAATAAAAGTTTGTTTACTTTCAGCTCTGGAAAGAAATACGATTGTTTCCTTCGACGTTCGTATTGTTTTTGAGCAGTTCCTTTATAGCAGAAGCTCCTTTTATGTAACAGTTTAAACCCTGTCATGACAACATAATAATGTTGTGAACGTTGTGAACTATATTACTTGATAATTAATGCGCTTGTATCAGCATGACATACTCTTATATACTTAACAGATACTGCTATTAAGTTTAAAGTACATCAGGAGGAGACGAAAACTCAGTCCTGCGAGATTGGGAAGGGGCTAAGTTCTTAGTGCTCGTGTCTTGGCGTCACATAACCAATTTCTGAAAAAAAAAAAAGATTTTGACAGACATCCATGTGATAAGGGTTTTTTTTTTCCTTTTGATTCAAGTAACCCTAAAATGGATTATAAAAATATGTTTACAGTTGTCAAAGATATTGAGTGACAGTCAAATTGATAACCTACTCCTTTTTAAAGTCGGTAAAAAGGAGTGAAAAGCTTACTAACGTTAAGATTAAATATACATTTATGGTAAGTTATATGATAGAGACGAGACGGAAGTCACTAGTGCGAGATAGCGAGTGGACGAAGTTGTTAATGAATGCGCGTGTCTCGGTGTTACATAACCAATCTGCAGCAAAGTTGCCTGGAGAGACGCCAGAAGAGCGAGTCCTTACGACACAGAACTTGTAAACTACATTTGAAAGCTAGCTTTAGTCACTGAACAGGAAAAACTACAAATATATTCAAATCCAATAGTAATTACGTTCAAATCTATAAATATTGCTAAGTTACATATTTTTATGTACCAAATATATCAAATTTTCATCTCAATCTCACCTGACGTTAAGTGACGATGAGGTCGACGATGTTACACGTTGCTCTAGAAGGTGCCTATTAACTCCTCGTTTGAAGATTCCCAAGCTTTAGTTTACGAGGAACACAGAAACCGGTGGTGTATTCCATTATTTAGCTGTACGCATGATGAATGTGGAAGCGAACCGCTTGGTTTTTAGATTTAATTTTAACTAATAAAATCTAAAAACTTGCACAATCAATGTTTTAGTTAGATACGTTATACATTTTGTCAAGATACAACCATTGATCCTCCTAATAAATGAATACTAATATTATGAGTAATGAGAAAGTGAGTTCGTTTGTCCTTCCTTTGCGTCGTAACCAAAAGTCAGAATGACTTTAATCTTGCATTGTCTCAAAGGGACATAGGTTAAAAGATTCATTGAGTCGTAGATATTTATTTTGGTTAAAATTAATAAATAGGAGGATTTTTTTGGAATTTTTTCTCTAAAGCTGGGTCTCTAAAGTTTCACCAATCCAAGCCCTTCCTTCCGTTTCGAGATAGCGAGAAGGCGACACGGAGGTGACGCGGAGGGCACATCGAACTCTAGCTCATGGGGTTACGACCATTCGGAGGTCGTTCCGGCCAACAGCGAGATCCGAACACCGCATTTTGTATCTCGTATTAAACCAAGCTAGATACTAATACTATAATCCATTTGCTTCATGGAATGGAATGAATAGCGATGTAATTATGGGGTATAACTTCTGTGGATACTCGTTTAGTAGTGGCCTTGGATTGTTCTTTTGGTTATTTCATATTATGATTCCTTTCTTATTGGAACAAATATAATATGTTATTTATTCAACCAAAGGGTGTCTAATAGACATTCACATAACAAAGCTTCTTAAAGTAATGTGATTTTATGTGATTACATTTCGTACCACGTAATATAAAATCGTACCATTACACATTACTTTAAACATCACCTAAAATACGCGCCGTGCGCTGCCATGCGACGGCTCTTTTGCTATTGTAATATTTGAAATGACATGATCTCTAAACATATCGCGTTCTCGAAATTCAAATACGTAGAATGTAAGCCTTAGGGTCCTAGTAATACAGTTGCATTTTAGTAATATATGCGCGTTCTAGCCGCTCGCTCGCTTTCGCTCGCGCCGCACTAGATGCGAGTGAGCGGTTCAGAACGAATACCTGCGCGCGGAATGCCATGAGTGATGCGTGATGTTTGATATGGTCGAGTAATGTGTGCTGCAATAGTACGCGGTCTCACATGTAATACATCACTCGCATAACTTACACTTGTTTAGTGCCTAACGGGAACTTATTTCTAAGCCTCCGCTGTCGGTCTGTCTGTCACGGCACTGTTTCTATTGAACCGTTATAGCCTACCCTCTCTCGGAATTTTCTCAGATAGTGTATTATAGCTGATATAATAAAAAATCAACTATATTTCTTACAATTAACTTGTATTAGGAGTTTGTTAGTCGATCTTGTGTTAAATATTGAACGGGGGTAAGAACCCTTCTTGTGGGAGTTTGAGTCGCACTTGTCCGGTTTTTTCTATTTCTTACTATTTACACAAATCCACTGTTGGAGGTAATGACATCATCAGATCGGATCATCACGTCAGACTTATCATAGAGAAATAAAGCACTATGGCAATTGACAATTCAATGATCTATCCCTAAAAAGCGTGGTGATTTCTTGATATACATATTGTTGAATGTTATATTAATTTTCATGTCATATTTATCATACCTTATAAAATTTTGACGCTTTTCATTTGGTTTATGCTTTATAATAGAACCACCAACCAATCTGTGTTCAAAGGAAATGTTAGAGCAATTGCAAACCCTTTCATACAATCGATGTTTCGCTTAAGAATCTACAGTTTTTCTAGTTGAAAAAGAAGATCATACTATCTAAATTTTAGTTAATCTAGTTACAGAAATATTAAAGGTATAGTGAACTTTTCTTAAAAAAATATAGATAAACATAAAGATAAGTTTATTTGGATCGAACATAGTAAATATGATGACAGTCAGAAAATGTTAGTTTCTCACATTCCACCTTTAGAGGAATGAAAATATTTTAAATTGTTTAAGATTTTAACAACTGACTATTTACTGAGCTATGCACATTATTTTATAACTACAATTACTTTATGACGTATTAAATTATTTTTATATGTTATAAATATGACGAATAAACTATCATCATCTTCTCAATAGCTATTCAATAATTTATTCTTTAACTGAATAAAACCTTTTTCTAATAGCCAATCATGCAATTTACGCTCAAAAAAGATTTTCATCAGTTCTCTTATATTCCTCGAAATCTTATTGTAATCCCTTATTTTCATAACATAAAAATTCTTTTTATATACAGCGCAGTTCTATGCTTAGGTATAAACGGACGTGTTGGATCTCTTTGTCTGAGTCTTGGATCATTTTCTGGTTAGTTGAATAGCTTTATGTTGATTCGAACTAATTTTGCAATTTCTAGTATTTACATTGTACATGGATGATAATGTTAATATTTTATGATTTTTAAATAAAGGTAGAGCAAATAGAGCAACAGTTGTTTCATAAAAAGTGTCAGCAACAACAAAGTACTGCTGTAATTAAACGTCCTGACAGCGCGGACACGTAACGACCGAATTCTTTCACTCTAATATTTTACATTTCACTGCTTGTTAATGCTCGAATACGGATTTTAGGTCACTGCAGTTTTGTTGCAGCTCATTTTAAAACTACGTTTTTTTAATACACAACCAGCCTATTTTAAAACAGAAACCCACTTGAAATGCAAATTAAAAACAGCTTTACATTTGGGCGACATATTACGTTTTATTTTACTTTGCAACTTTAATAATGCTTGGCAACGAACTCATCATATAAGTCCACAATCGATGAGGTGATCAACACAGTAGTTGGATTGGTTTCCTGTATTCCCTGTATGTGATTCATTATCTAATCTATATTACTGTGAATTTCATACAAATATAAACACGAAATGAAATTACAACACATAGAAATTAACTTAATCAAAAATTCAATTAGCTTGTTAATGCTAAAGACTAAAAACTCTACAGGTACTAGATTTTTAACCGGTTGCTTGCATGTTAAAGATTTTTTGTTCTTCTAAATAATATGTTTTTGTATTTAAAATACTAACCCGCGGTAGCTTTACAGCATAAATGCAAAGAGAAAATATTTTATAAACCAAGTATGTGATACAGAATGTTATGGTATTTAAGATGTCGAAAATGTGGTAGGGAATTCTCTTTTCTCGTAAGATTTTACATTAGCGTCGTTTCTAATATTAAATTTTCCCGGAAAAGCCTTTTCGGCTTAAACGTTGCACTTCATCCCCCGCAATTCTGTGGGAGTTCATATTTATACGCATGGCTTCGTACACAAATGCGATTACATGGTAAGTGGTTACTTTATGCGAGGTTCAATGGTGAGGCCCGCGCGGGAGCTTTTCATGTTTTGGTGTTTTTGCTAATCGTAAATTTATTACTATCGTAACGTACTGGAAATAAATACATGTAATTGTGGTATTTTTACTAGTTTTGCAGACCAATTTGTCAGCATTGAGTTGATAAATTGAGCAAATTTCACTGGAAAAAAGGTGAACTGTGAGTCGGACTCACGCACCCAGGGTTAGGTACAGAATATGAATAATTAACATACTTAAAAATCATAAATATAATAATAGATAAGGTAATATGCACCCTAAAATGCTCTATTGAAAATATAAGTCCGATTTAAGAACCAACTTGTTACATTTTACACGTTGGTTACATTACGTACTAAAAAGGTGCTATTTACATCATTATGTATTGGACTATAAATCAATAGTATTTACGGGGGAATACGGATGCGAAGCGGTAAAATGTTGTAAATAAATTTATCAAAATATTTCCGAGCTTTCATATTAGTGTGATAATCTGATAAATCCCTATGGTTTTGAGAAACTCGAGCCTATCGCGATATCGATGTAATGAGAGCTTCATTCGACAGCTCTATCGAGTTTCCGATAAGATTAAAATGTTATTAAAACTTTATTCAATGCGCTCGAGACAGTTCGATAACACACTAATAATAGCTTTGTACGGCCGCCGTGCACACATCATAGATAAGTTTCCCCTTATAGCTTTTCATACAAGCTATATAATTCAATTAAATCTTCTACACACGTTCTATAAACGAATAGCTGTGTCTAAAGTATATATATATAAGGGTTCCATAACTCAAAAAGAACGACAGGATAACTTGGTTGTCCGTCTGTCAGTCTGTCAATACCCCTTTTCTCAGAAACGGGTATATAAAATTATATAATAAATATTACAAATATTCAAATTTGCAGTCCCTTTGACTGTGATAGCTGAAATAAGAAGCAGCATCACCGTCACATAGGTTTTAGGTAGTTCTTGATGAGATTTATCGTATGGTACAGAGGTACACATGCTTACAAATTTTCGTTTATAGAGGTGTCTAGAATAATTCAATTTTGTTTTAGCTGATAAACATCGAGATCTTCCCAGGAAAGACGGCACGATGGCATGCAGGGGTTCTGAGATGCATGGGTTTATCAGGTGATTGACAAAAATCGATTGACTAAATTTTTGCATTTCCACTTGACTGTTTTCTTTTTTCAAATATAAAACATAGCTACGAGTATATGTTATTTTTTATACCGGAACATAAACATTTTTAAAAAACTTTTAAAGGACTATTCAAAGTAATTTCATAACTATCTATATATATTTACTACTTAACTATACATTTATTGGATAGAGGCAATCAAATCGCGTCAATGATCATCGACGATCAGGACAGCATTAGTAAAATGACCCGACGACCTCACGCCACGGTTTTCGTCCAATTGACTTTGATCAAGGTCAATTGTGATGTAATAACTCACACTGGTGCAGACATTGTAAAGCCATTAGCTGTTGTATTTGTCTACTCATAATTGTAATGCGAATATGTTAAAGTATTTCAATTCAATCGGGCAGACCAGCCAGACCTTTGATTCTGTCGTAGGTACATCTTTATACTGGCCACGTACTGGCTGAAAATTTTGAGGCTGTATAAGTGAAGCATTTGAGTCAATAAATATTTAAATTTATTTGCTAATTATTATCATTCAATATTGAACTCTATGGATTGATGAACCACTGCCAGAAAATCATCCCGCCTCAATAATAAAATAACTACAATGTCACTGTGTATAACGTACAGCCAAAATATAGAATTTTCTACCAATTGCCTTGTTGAAATGTATTGTTTCTTCAATAGTTGATATATTTTATTTAATAAAACATATTCTACGTAAATTATTTGAAGAAAAAAAATAGTTGAGCGTCAGTCCTTGAAGAATCGAGGTCTGGATTCGATCCTGGCTCGGACCAATGAGTTCCAATTTGTTATTTGGAATGTATATACTAATGATAGAAAAGCATTACCATTGGCTTTTCGGTGAAGGAAAAACGTCGTGAGGAAACCTGTACTCCTGAGAAGAAATTCTAGAAGTCTACCAATCCGCACTGGGCCCGCGTGGTGTACTATGGCCCATACACTCTCTGTAAGAGAGCAGACCTAAACCCCCGCAGTGGGGACGTAAATAGGCTGTTGATGATGATTATTATTATTCAAATTGTTTTAATATAGTGATAGATAGATAAATGATAGAGTTAGAGGCATTTGGGAAAAAGTGCTAGAAAAACTTTGATATTGAAAGTCAATCGTGCTACAAATATTTTGTAAATGCGTGTGACTAGACTTACTACTTACTGACTACACCTTAGAATTAGAACTACAACAAAGTATGAAGTAGCACACCAGCAAGCATCGTCAAAAGTATATTTGCACCATGTCACATTCATTTTTCAATGCCCTTGATAAACTAAACTAAGCTAAACAATGCCGAGAAGTGAATGAGACACGGGAAAAACTTGGTGTATAGTTATGTCGGTGGTTGTACACACGAGACTGCGCTGCGCTGAACTGCCTGGTAAATGTGGTACTAGCCCCACGTGCTCCGTAGCCCCACATTCCGTGATACCGAGCAATAAGTCCTCAATGCCCGCGTCCATTCAGAATTGGTAACTAACGTTATTATTTACGATGTCGAGACAAATTTATTTACATGAATCGCACGGCCATTACTTAAAAACGGTTCATTAGTTTCCTAAATTAACTCCAATTACCGTTTCTCCGCGTTCTTCCTCTTAAAAAAGTTTAATTTTTATTATATTGTGTAATGAGTCCTTATGTGCATATCAGAGTCCCTCTGAGTTTAAACAATAAGTTTAGAATTTTATAAATCTAACACTTGTTATATGAAAAAAGTGAGTCGTAATTCCCCAGAGTTTAAATCTTTAACTTGTTTATTTTTACCCAACTGCGGCAGAAGGAACATGCTCTCGAAGAACATAACCCATGTTTTTCGAGAATATGTATGCATAACTGATTGGCACGCTCTGCGGCCTGAACCTAAAAAAATTAGGTTGAGAGGTGTCATTAGGTTAGTATTTACTATGAGAGTGATACTAGGTACATCAAAATAAATAAAAAATATATTACTCAGTCGGGTTTTTAAGAATTTACTTTTCATTCACTTGTCTATTATTAGTTTCTTTCATACATGGTATTATTGTATTCTATACAAAACCCGCTGTCGCAGTATTCAGTGATTACACATTTTTGTTTTAAAAGTATCGTGTCCATTCATAAATGGTTGATTTACTTATTTCATCTAGTGACCAGAAAGAATAAATAATGAAGTATTATCACCATCATTAGTTTCATAAAAAAATATTTTATTTAAAAAAAAACACAGAAGTTACAGACCAACTTAAAACTATTCCTTTTTACAAGGTGCCACGTATGCCTTTATTTCTCGTTGATGTCCCACCATCAGGAGACCTTTATCATCTTTACGATTCATTTACATAAAACCTTCATTACAGAGATGTACATTTGCTCGGAATTATAACACCTTTTAAATTACACGAATTTGCTAAATCTCGTTGAAGCGGCACTGAAGTTGATGGACAAACTGTACCGCTTGGAGGTATCGAGCCGATGTCGGATATGGAGCAATTTCCCGGTAAAAATGACCGCTATGGAGCCGAAAGTGATACGACAACACTGACGCTGCCTGAATGCTTCTGTTCCAATTATATTCCAAAGCTGATTGAAATAAATTCGAGTTGCTCTTAGTTACAAAATTATGACACATAGAATTTTTTTCACTTTCGTTCAACTTCTATCTGATACTTAACCAGCTCTGACCCTAGTGGCGAGATCATATTATTACCCAATGCTAAGTGACAATTGTGTTTGATAAGGACCATTTTTATTACTATCACACCTAATGATAAATTTCGCTAAGGTTGTAGGATATAAGCATGCATACCCAGTAAGTAACCTTAAGCTAAAAAATGACTCATGCTAGCCTTTAATTAGCCTTACTATTTAGCTTAGCTCCAGGGTTTAACAGTTTTAGCCTATTTAATTTACGCCAGTTGGTTCATGCAGTACTGCCGCGTGAACTGCACTTGTATGCGAGACGAGCAAGCGGCAAAGTGGATTAGTTTCCAGACACTGACTCACTTTATTCACTTTGTGGGTATAGGTAAACTCATATGTGTTTAGTCAAATAACAATATTGTGTAGCTAACGTTTGAGTTCCGAGTCCAATGGATCGAAACTATCTATATATGAGGGCAGATAAGTTTCATCAAAAAATAGATATTCAAGAAGAAGGAAAGGGTAATGCTTTGAGGGTAGGTACAGAAAATTATATAAGTCTAGTTAAAGTTCTAGCAGGTAATATTTGATGTCCAAGTACATGTAAATGAATTATACTTACAAATTACGCATCTCATTTTTGTAAAGACTCGTTTTTTTAGATAGACTGGTAACATGACGTTCTGGCTCATTCACTCCGCCTAAAATTGATTTGTTTGTACTTTTCGTAACGGAGTCAGAATGACTCCATATTTGTGAAAGGGATTATTGGAGGGGCGGGTAAAGACATATGTTAATAAAATTCTGTCACAATTAGCATTAGACAAGTAGTTCCAATGGAATAATTTCTGAAGTCCGTGTGGATGAAGTCACGGGCATAGATAAATATATATATTTTTTTCAAGGCAAAATTTATATTTAAGGCAAGTCTATGCATCTGTCAGTGTTTACATACTTTTGTAGGAACTGCACTGCTTATGTGATTTCGAGGTCCAAAGTAACAAAATAGTAGATTATTGCACCGGGCCGAAAGTAACATCCCAACTCACCGAGTGTTCGTTTACCGCCCGAGTGACAGCGAGGACTCTAAAAACTCGAGTGCAACCAGCAGTCCCTGTGTGCTTGGTTTATAATTTGTTTTTCTTTAAACTACAGCGAGAAATATTTATAAAAAATAACTAAACAGAAATAATGACACTATCTTATAACGAATTATTAAGGCTTCTTATTTTGTATTTATTAAGTGACCCTTACAGAAAAACATTAGAATGTATATCTTATAAGAGACCACATCATGCCTAAAAATAAAGCAACATTATTTCCTTTTCTTGTAAGTAGGCTTTGATATACCCTTATTACTTTCAAGGAAACCAGCAGCTAGAATTGATTTATTGATAAATCAAGCATATTATTTAATATTGTGATTTAGAATATTTTTACTTCAAGAGCTATAATAGTGATATGAAAACTTATCAGTCTATTAACTATCACACAACCTATAATTTTAAGAGAGCAATATAAACAAGATCCAATACATGCCAAATAATTTCATTCCATTACACCTGGCACAGCCATTTAAACTAAAAGCGAAAGAAAATCCTGTCCGAAGCAGCGAGCGCGGGCCGCACAGTCACCACGTGCTCAGACCCAGGCGGCTGCGTTAAAATAAATATTAGTAGCGTATTACGGAACGCAGCTTTTCTGTCAGCCACCAACGCTGTAAGTGCGAGAAAGACGTACGAACTATGTGCCACGAGTGGAAACGAGACGTAGCGACTTTAGCCGATCGATAGCCGCAGCCGCAGAGTGCCGCTCGAGTGACGTCACGAACCCGTCTCGTCATCTTTGACTCTGTTCAAGAAATTGTCACTACATTTATGTTGAGGCTTCCACCATTGGACTCAGCACCCTGCTTTTGATCAATTCAACTTTAATATTAAGAGGGTATATGACGAAGATCTACCGCGACACGATTACATGTAAACATTTGTTGCGATAATTCAGAGAGATAAGAGTAAAGTATGTCAGTTACCTCAATGAACGGAAGTGAATGGCGGTGGGACGGGATAATAATTAAGTTTTGGAACTTCAATAGTGTATTTGGTGATATACGGTTTACGAGCATTGCTATTTATTTGTTTTTCAGGTTTTACGCTGCGATATTACTGATATGAATACATAATGGATTGAACATATAACGAATATCGCCCGAGTCAAAAAAAATAAGATTACTCTTATTGATTGATTTTTACAATGATTAAAACTATTTGCTCGATTAATATTAATGTGGGACCAGTAAATCAAGCAAAAGTATAATAATTTCAATATGAGTATAGATATAATATAAAACACAACTGAAAGAAACACAACTGAAATCATCGCGTGGCTTCAGTCGAGAGTCTGCTACATTCGGTTGCACTCTATCGTCACATTGTATTGTGTGATTCCACCGTCTACGATGTATGCTACGCTTCGTAGCACTTTCGTAGCGATTCGTAGCATGTCTACGTATACTCTGAGTACAGTCACGCTCATGTTGTCAGTGAAATGTAATAGTGCTAATTAATTTAGTAGTGTGTTGATTGTTTGTAGTGAATAATACTAAAAATAATATTTAATTGTATCTGAGTTTTGTTTGAAGAATGTAAAAAAAAATTGATCTAAACCCTGAAACAGATATTTATTCAGTACCAAAAAAAGACAGAGAAAGACTGCAAAATGATTTTATTTTACCTTAAATGTTTTAGATACAAGAACATAGGTTTGGCATTGTTTTATTTGTACAAAAACTTATGGAAAATATTTCCATGAAAAAAAGATATTAAGCAGCATATGCTAATTTTTTGGGTTAATACGACTACATACTATATGCATTATCATATGTTGAACTCACATCATATTTGTTTTACTGCGATAAACGAATAGACGTTTATATTTGACAAAACAATCTTAAAAATTCAGATAGTTTGGGATTGGTGAAAATATATTCATAATTTTTTTTAAATGCGGTCTTCGAAATGTCTACAGTAGACAGTGCAAACATTAAATGACTGTTAATTGTTTTAAAATTAGGTTAACGCTTAGTAACACTCTCAAAAAACAGTACGTGGCAAGATATGATAAAAGTTGAAGTTACTGAACTCGTTTAATATCTATATTTGAGAACTAATAACATGGTAAAAAACTAGAAAGTTGCGTGAAAATAACTTTCTAAAAATGTAGAGTTTTATATATTTAATAGAATTATCGTATGTTATTTTATTATCCTTATGAAGCACCATTTGCCTATTATTAAGTAAACGATATTTCTACATCAAGGTTGCCTGGAAGAGAGCTTTTAGCGATAAGGCCACCTTCTTGTACCTAATTGTTTGTATTTATCTTCTTCATCTATACTGTTCCTAGTGTACGCTGTAATACAAAAATATGTATCCAATTTTGAACCATGTCACATTCACTCTTGCGTGTACCTAAGTAGTGTTAAATTACAGGTGAATGTGACATGGAAGTAGATACATATTTTTGTACTCGAGTGTACAATAAAGTATATTTGATTTGAAATTCATAAGATTTATAATCCAATATATATTTGTTTTTGCTGAGCGTTGATTGTCAGATTAGGTCGTTGGATTAAAATTTTGTACTAGTCCATGAAATTTGAACTAAATTCATATGCTGTAAGATATCAAATACAATATTTGAACCTTAAGTCAAACTTCATAATTTAGCAAAGTAAAACAGTCGAGACGGTCTAGTCTAGACTGTAGCTAGACTGACAAGAGCACGATAGTTTGCGATCTAAAAAATTGAGACATTTATAGCAAGTTACTGAACATACCGAGTCTTATTTACGATTTAAAATGGAACACGATACTTGCATCAGAATACGTTGAGCTAAATATCTATTTGATATTTGGCTCAAAAAATAGAACCCAATGTCACTTATTGTTCTTATAGCCCTCGAGTCGAAGTATAGATGTATCACTAACTTTCACAGTCGGATATACTTAGTTATGTATATTTTGTCACCTTTACCGATAGTGATTATACGTAACATTATTAGTACTTGGCCTTTATGATTTGTACCTATGTTTACAAGAATCAATTTTATTAAATTCGATGTGTCAAAACATATGTTTAAGTGTGTGATGAATTACTTTATTTGTATCACACATATTTGATACAGAATTGAACTTTGTGAGACGCCAAAAATGAATTGTTATACACCTAATAATTTTGGATATACGTTAATTTCATAATTTAAAATTTGTAATAAAATCATTTTTAATAAATCAAGTTTTCTTCCAATTTCTTCGACAGTTGCCCAGATATTTGTTGATGTTTTAACGGGAATTCACTATGAAAGCTTCCATGCAAAATTTCTTTTGACATTATCTATTAATAAATTAGAATACCTGGCTTTGTCAAGTAATTACCTAATAGTAGGAGATCCGATTATAATATCGCGACGTGAATATAATTAATTTACAACTACAATAGCCATTACTCAGATAATAATCCCAATATGATGTTTAAAAATGTAATCAAATTAATGTCTGTAAAAATTAAGATTGTGATTCACTATAAAGTTGAATTGATACTCATTTCGCGAAATTACAATCCGATGTTCTAGTTTGAGATAACTACTGCACAAAGCTAACTAGCCTATTTGAAAAGATTATGGTAAAATAAATTTAGTATGAAACTTTCTTTTAGCGAAATTACCTGCTACACTGCCTAAACACTTTTAGACATCAATCACGGAAAAAATAATCGAAAGTTAGTGAATAAAGAAAATAATATAAATGCCTTATAATTCAACCCTCGCATAGCCCCAATGTAAATGTGTCGGAAAAATAGTGAACCCCACCGAAACATCGGCCCGAGATAAGGTTATCTGCAATTTCTCATCTTCGCCCGCCCTACAAATATACAGGGTGAAGCGGAAGCTGGCACAGATCTGCAAGGTTACTACAATGCAAGCCACTCATCCATGATATCGTGGAGCCCTCTTGTTATATAACAGTTATAGCGTTATATGTAAGGGCTGAAACCCAATAGTTTTCTATCAGAGCACAATCAGTGCACAATGGGTGTGTTTAAGGTCAGAAATTTTTCTTCTTCTGTTTGTAAACTAAAAGAGAAGTTGATTGTTATCGACCACAATCTACAAATGAAGTTGATGTTTCTGACTGTCAAAGGTTAATATGGTTTTACCCGTCTGCGCCAGAAGGAGGGTTATGTTTTTCTAGAGTATATTCATGTATGTATAACTGTTTGTCACGCTCTGCGGCCTGAACGACTCGATGGAATTTAGCTTGAGGTGTCGTTAGATTTGTGTTTACTGTGAGAGTGACACTGGGCATATCAAAATTATAATAGTAAAGTTTTTTTAAAAAAATACTTTTCATTTACTTGTTGTGTTTACATTATATAAAATGTGTGTTAAATATTGTAAACACCAAACTTTTATCACGATTTCAAGGTATGATCGTAGGTGTAACAAATCTGTAGATATGGGAATCTTTACAGAATTTTTTTCAGTGAGTGGAATTTATTTTATATAAAATTAGATATTCAGTGGTTGGACGTTCCAATTAATATCTAATTATGTTTCAACATATACAGTTAACGTAAGTAATATTATTCTTTAAAAAACGGCCAAGTGCGGGTCAAACTCGCGCATCGAGGGTCGCGCACAGAATATGAATAGTTAAAATTTTGTAAATCATATTCTATAAGAATAAGTTGCGAATGGCGAAAAAAAACCACGACCAATTGTTGTTATTTTCACATTAAAATACCAATAATACCAGTGCAGGAACAGTTTTAAAAAATTGATGCGAGAATTATTTCTATGATTTTATCACTGACCAATCTAATCAGACACACAAACACATGCCATTGTGTGAGTGATATGATGCACGTATATAGCATGATGCACATCAATAATTCACAAAGATTACAAACGAAGGTAGGCAAGGAGCTAAGCTAAGTTGTATGAAAAATACAGTAATATTTTTCATACAAAAACATCTGTACACCTTGTATGTAACTTGCAGCCATCTCCATGCCTCTACACGTAATGGAGATTACGTCGTAAGCTGAATTTTTAAACGCGTCCGGAGGCCGCCGCCGCCCCTCTAAAACCCTTAAAATACGATAGAGGGCGCTCGCACGAATTTTAATTGGTCCGTGTAAATATTACACGATGTGTAATTCTTGTAATATCACCGTGTATTACACATAGTGTAAATGTAGATTGTTCGTGCAAACAGGGTTTGTTTACGGTTTTTTTAAGTTTACGATGTTACCCAGGTTAGGGTTGGTCACGCTTTCGATATCGCCTAAAGTGTCGTGAAGTTGATAAAGGTATTTTATTTCATTTTTGCTTGATATGTGGTTTAAGTGAAAAAGATTGAAAATCGTATGCATTTACATAATAATAATAAAACACGCCACAATATATAACCATCGGATCATAATTTTATTAATCTACACGGGATTTTTTTCAACTAAGTTTCGAATTTTTTTTTTAGAATTTCGGGCTCCGTATATTGACCGTCAAGATTTCTCATACAATTATGAACTCCACTTTACTTTAGATAAAATGTAATTTATCATAAACCTGCGTGTGTATGTCAATCCTGTTTTCACTCACGTAAACTGTCGAATGAAAAATAAATACTAAATATTTATCCTTACTACATAATATGACTAAAATGCCAACTAAAGACTATTAGCGAAAAAAAGAAATTCATGTCGAATGAGTGTCAGAGAACGGAAAAAGTCGATGAAGTCGGTTTATAAAATTCCTATAAAATGACGTTTTAGGTCAGTTCAGGTTGTCTATGATGCCTTTTTCGACGTAGAAATAATCAAAATCTATAGGGTACTTCCCATTGACCTAGAATTATGAAATTTGGCAAGAAGCAAGGTCTTATAGCACAACTTTAGTTATTAATCTGTAGAGTATAATTTTTTAATTTTATCTCATTAAAATTTGATGATTACAGGCTTTTCCAGTGCCTGTCGGTTTATTCTTACGGCTAACAATTTTGTTAATGATTTCTCATTGATTTTAGTCAGGCACTATTATTTATGACTTTCATTATGTTACTTATTCATATTCTATACAGAACCCTCGGTGCACAAGTGTGACTCACACTTTTTTTGGGGTTCCGTATCCAAAGAGTGCCAACGGAACACTCTGGGCTCACAATTCTCTATTGTCTATACATCCATTCATCTGTCTGTTGTGGGGCAGTCTATTTTGAACCGTAATAGTTACACAGAGACTTGACATTTTCAAATAGTCTACAGTGTAAAAAAATAATAAAAATAATTTAAAATTAAAAAGGAGTCCCAATACAAAAAAGCCTTAGAAGTTTTCTTAATTTACCGCCAGTGCCTTTACCAGAATTAAAAGTAAAAAGGCATCGTCAACTGACCTACATATTAAGTGCCTTCTAAAACAACATTGCAAGCAAACTGGTTAAACAGTTTCTTTAAACGTTAGGCGATAACACCCCAGCTTAACGACAAGTCTGCTCGTGTTCTCCGTAATAAAACTCCTAATTCCTGCCTGTTGGCTGACAAAATGCCTCTGCGTATTCAAAATATTTGAGGAAACGTTCTTAGAAGCGGAGTCGCCTTCCATCATGCGATTGCGTGCAGTCACCCAGTAGCAGGGTGCACGGAGGTTTGTGGAGACTTAAATGTGTTTATATTTTATTAAGAGTTTAGCAGCTTTAATTATACGGTCAGAAACGTTACCGAATTAGTACCATGAAAAACGACAGATCTAAACCCGTTTGAAAATTGAATTTCGAATCCGTACAATTTAGACTCAATCTGCAAAACAATCTAAAACGAAACGAAACAAAGTTCGTGGAAGCCGGTGTGTTTTTACCAAATCAAAATATGTGATAAATATTATTTTGGTATAAAAATCAAGTGATACTCGTATTGATGTATAATCATTAAAATATATTTTTAAAGGTTTATTGTAAGGTGTTTTTTAATTTTGACTGTCTTGTATAACTTTATAGAAGGACATGGCACATTTTATGTTTTTTAGGGTTCCGTACCCAAAGGGTAAAAACGGGACCCTATTACTAACACTTCGCTGTCCGTCAGTCTGGCTGTTCGTCTGTCACCAGGCTGTATCTTATGAACGAGGATAGTTAGACAGTTTGCTCGATATTGATAATGGTAACAGGTAGACGCTTGAAATATTTATAGAATATTTAGTTACATATTCTTTTGAAAAATAAATAATTAAAATAAAATAAATATTTAAGGGGGCTCCCATACAACAAGTGTGATTTTTTTGCCGTTTTTATAGAGAATGGAACGGAACCCTTCGTGCACGAGTCCGACTCGCACTTGGACGGTTTTTAAACATTATTATTGCATTTTTATTTATTGTTTGTGATTTTATTTTTTAAAGGATTGATATTCGAATTTTTATTACTTTGACGTTCACTCTATTTTTTTTTCTATTTTATGTGAAATTTAATTTAGTACTGTGAAATAAATGAATGTAGTCTAAAATATTTTAGTTAAACAGTTATTAATTCATATTTTGGTTAGTTTATTTTCTACTACCACAATTATATACAAACTTACCACACAAAATCATTTGATAATGTGTTATAGTAACAGAGGACAAGAAAAAAATGTAAAATCCTAATAAGACAAGAAACGCACGTGTTGCTTTATAATTAAAATTATGTAAGTATACAGTATACTAAGTATCGACAATAGGTCCATTGCAGATATATTTTCGAAATGTACTCATTAAAACCTTTCATTTCATACATCGGGCAAACGATGCAGTTAGGCAGAAACAATTTCGAGAGAGAAGCCGATAGGAGGATACAGTTAGGGTGGGTAGCATTTGGGAAACTACTTCATGTCTTTACATCGTCGATACCACAATACGTAAAAAGAAAAACTCTTTAACCAGTGCACCCTACCCGTGATGACTTACGGAGCCGAAATGTGGACACGGCACGACTGATCCACAAATGTCAAGTCGCTCAGCGGGCTATGGAAAGGGCTATGCTCGAAGTCTCTCTGATGGACCGCTTCGAAACAAAGTGACCCGTCAGAGAACGAAAGTGACCGACATAGCTCACCGTATAAAAAAGCAGAAGATAAGATAATAAGATAAGCAAAGGACCGAATCGAAAGGCGTACTGTGGGAGAGGAATATGTCCGGATATGTAGTAGACTGCCGCAGACTACATGATGATGATGATGAAGATATTTCAAAAAAAATTGGTCCGCTACAATTCGCCATGTTGAATTTCATGTGATGTTATTATAGTTTATAACCCTCAGAGAAGCGAGATTCTTCCAATAAATACCTCATTAATTAAAATAATACAAGTGGTTTTGGAGGTATGATGGAACAGATAAACAGAAATACAAAAACACAACGGTGGCTGAAATCATAACGCTCCTTTTGCTTTCACCGTAGTCGGGGAATAAAATAAATGCGGTAATTATTATAAACATTGAATCTACGTAAACACGGCTTCATTCTACGAACGTCGGCCAAGAGCAATTAAAAATCTACCATTCATAATAAAATAATACAGGATGTTCTTTTTTACAACAATTTAATTTTTGCAGAAAACAACATAAAGAAAATGAAGTTTTTATGAAAGACCAGCTGTAAGAAATATGTCATGTATGATAACAAACAACACCTAAATGTTGCTGATATTGGAGTCATGGAGCTTCTAATTGCCCGTTCATAATCGACTTATGTCTTTAAAATAGCCAGTAATAAGATTAGCTTCCTCGCTACCAAATCGATTTTCTATAGAATTGCATAGATGTTTAACTTATCATAGACAAATATAGACGAGTAGAAAAAGAAACACTTTGACATCTCGACTTTTACATCCCTATGCAATGGCTTGCAGTAAGTTTACTGACCCAGACGACCGAAATCGATCGCTGGCTTTAGGTCAAATATACGTCAAGGTAGATTTTTATGTAATACCATATACTCGTATATATCGTCTCACAAAGCAGACATATTTTCAAGTTTCAACCTAATTGGCTATTGCTACCACTCTCAACCAAGCAACACCAACCAAGGCTTTAAAAATGCATTAGGAGACTTAATAACACCTCAATTAATATTAGTTTGAAAGTAAATAAGTTCGTCTATCTTTTTAAATATGTACAGTGGGTTTACACGTGGCCTCACCTGATGGTAAAGTGACGATAAGACTGTTTTATGGTAAGCATGCGCCCGCTCTGCTACCTTTCATGCCGACACACAACATTGCAATTAATGCTAGAGTTTGGAGGCAGACTTAGGTAACATAGAAGAACCTAGCCAGGTGGACATTAAAAAATCCCTCGCACAAACCAAAACTGTATGTCTGATGTCTAGCATAAGTTATCAATAATTATAATCAATGGTTCAAAATGATAGGGAAGTGGGAAGTGAGTGATATTTTAATAAATAGCATTCACCCCCTAATTTTCCACTTAGGGGTAAATTCAGTTTGAAATGAGAACATCCTTGTGATATTGCTGCTTAACAAAAGTAATAATCAAAATCGGTTAACGCTTGCCGAAAATATGAGGTGACATACACACAAAGATCTTATAAATTTAGAAGCAATATCAGAAAAGTAATTACATTTAAGTGCATCAACTTAAAGCAGTATCTAATGCCCTACGTGCAAAACTGGAGACATCGAAACTTTTGCAAAGTGTTAATGACAAATGCAAAAGTTTGAGAAATTTGCTCCCTCAAAAAAGTTTTTATCCACTTGACAGATTCTCACGAAATTTTGCGCACTTACCCTTCACTATATGCTAATTTATTGCAAAGCATAGAGAAACCATTAGTAAAGTCAAGAAGATCATTGAATTGAATAATGAGTAATGAATACAAAGGAAAAAATATTTATTTCATCTAGAAAATTATTTTTTTGGTCATGTTGTCTTTGGAATACGAAAAGACATTTGAATAAAGATTAATTCAGCGCACACGCTGTGGGCCTAAAATTATATAAGACTGCTCGTTCTAACGTGTGACTCTATCTCTTCAGACGCGACTTCCAAAATAGTAAAACCTCCTCGGGTAATATTCGCTGGTTGTACGCCTCGCGTGGGCCGTGTGCTCTCACCTTTAGAATAGGACTACCCCGTGTCATCCCGCGGGTGTCGTAAAAGGTGACTAAGAGAATAAGCTTCAGGAAATGGTCAGTATGAAACAACAACATCTTACTGCGATCTACAACTCGCCTGTCAAACGTGGTTATATGGCTAACTCCCAAAGTCTGCAGTGACGATGAACCGTTTTCACTTCTCAGTGAACAGTCTACTTTCTGCTACACTTTTAAATATAGTAGAATGTCAAGTGGACCATTGAGCGTCCATTACTTAAAACCAATTAAGATGTTGTCACTGCACGCCACGCCCGTTACTAGCTTCTATTAGCAAATTGAATCATAACAATAATAGGTGTGAAGAGCATGTGTTAGTGCTTATTTGTATTGCCGTTGGGTCCATAGTTCCGTGCAGTCGTGAGGTATTAACTTGCTGTAAGTTTCCACTTTGAAGTCGTTATATGATTATGATAACGGATATTATATTATGGCAGAGAAACGCTTGCCCATGTATTTTTTGTGACTGTAACGGTGTAAAAACTAAACACACGCTTTTGTCAGTTATGCATTCGAAATGTTCCTGTATTTAGGATGTAAATAGAGGAACTTTTCGAAACAGGATTCGTCATCCAAACTCAGTTGTGACATATACTTACTAACATAATAACATAAGCATTACTAACAATTATATTGATCCTTGACATCTGATAATAAAATGATTTTTTATTTATAACACACTCTTTACTAATCGCAATGTTAAAGTCTCGTCAAAATCATCAAAATGAGCCAACTTTGACAAAAATTATCACTTTGACAAAAATATTTCGCAAACGGATCCCCGAATCGAAAAGTAGTGTTCATATACTTTCAATGTTTTTGAACGACCTATTTAACGATATCCCACACAATGGGGTAGACGCGAAAAAATATATCATCCTCAACTTACATGTATGGGAGCCACCATTAAAAAATATTTTTCAAAATTTTATTGTACCATTTTGTTGGCGTGATTACGTACGTATACCCGTACCAAATTACAGCTTTCTAGTAGTAAGGGTCTTTGAGCAAAACCGCGGACAGACAGACGGACAGAAAGAAACTATAAGGGTGCCTAGTTTGACTGTGGAACCTTAAAAAGGGGTCAAGTTTGATACATACTACGTACGGAGGTTACAGGTTACATAAAAGAATACATAAAAGAATTGAAATCTAACTGGGGCCAATTTTGATAGCACTTTAAAAAAAGTATAATGGGATTCAAGCTCCCAGAAGCCTCAAACAAAGGGGTCGAAGTTTGTATTGATAACCGAATTCCATACAGTAAACATTGTAAACAAATAGTATTCATACTTAGATAATTGTTACCTTATACGGATCTGAGGAGTAGTAGTATGTGCTATTTGTGTGTGATAACTGCTTCAAATCTAAACACGGTTACCGAAATTCCGATACAAACAACATAATTGAAATCTGCACCATCCGCTACATTTACACCGAATATCGGTCGCTAAACGCCTACAGTAATCCGATCCGGAAATAGGCACTGCCGATGCTGTTTACCGACTACAATCTGTGCACTGTAAGCCTGCCTCTACCGTTTAATTAACAGCTGATGGACGTGCATTCCTCCGCGTAACCCTCCCAATGTGACTGGTTACCAAGGTTTCTTTTCGTTTGTCAAATTTGTTTGTCATCATTATTTAGATATCTTATATTTAAAAAATAAATAAAAATGTATTTTTAGTCAAAATAATTTTCGTTAATGATTTGGTCTCCAAGAAAGACCAGTACTATAAGAAAGAAAGAAAAATAAATTTATTGCTTTGTTAGAGGAAGGAACAGAGATTATAACATTTATAACTGTTCATGTAATCGTTTCTGTCAATGTAATTCTTTTCATAACTAAAAATTCTAATGAATAAATAATTAATGCATATGCATTAATCGAATAATACAGCAGCAATAATTTCGATGTTGTCGAGTTGTTGAAACATTGGAATAGATAGCAAAAGTAATGACCTTTAACAGTAGATCCAATTTGCATCCAAATTAATTGAAAACCTCACGTGCACAATTCCTGTGCATAAGCGCTAAGAAATTGTAACTTCAATTGAGACCGGTCATTATACGACGTAACGCGATGGAATCTCTCATGATGCAATGGGTGTTTGGAGGCGATGAACATCAACCCAAGACAAGTAGATATTTGGTATTAGATGTAAATTTCGCCAGGTATTCATTACATTTTAAGCGATAGCAAAAGTAACGGCCGTGAACTGAGAACTAGTTCCAATTTGCATTCAAATTAATTGGTAACTGCGTTGTACTCCATGCACAATTTCTGCGAACAAGCGCTCAGTTTGCATGTAAAATTTTCAATGTCATTCTTAGTTGGGTGTAGTTGCAGGATCTGGTATTGTTCTGTTCCAGCAACTCGGAGATAATGCTTGAGGGTCGCATATTACACAATACGTTTATACAATCCTGCGAACACGAGTATTTTTGCACAATGGTAATGTTTGGCCTTCATCTCATTTAATGATTAAGCTGAGGGATGAAACTGGTGGAAGGGTAACAGAAACCCAAATTTTAGACAGCGTTGGCAGTGATGCTTTTCGCAACACAAAAGTGATATAAACAGTGTAGTTGATGGCTGATTTAGTATTATGTCGTAGATACACATAAGTATGTAAAACGATAACAAACTGAAAAACCGAGTATCGGTGGTCCCGAAATAAAATTCCATGTGTGTATAAGGCCACGAAGGTTTAAGTAGGTACTAGTGTGCACGACCTTGCATTTCATTTCACTTGCAAATTTTAAATAGGCAACAATATAGAAAAGGTACAGATCCATCAAACAAATTAATTTAATTCGGTAAACTGAGGCCCCTGTATGGATTTTGAAAAATTATTATTATTACAAAATTATTATTTTTATAGTAGAAAGTTTTATAGAGGGTTAAAATTGTTTCAGCAAATTCGTTATTAACAATGAAACAGTTATAAGAAGCATAATATTTTGGTATAACATTTTTTTACTTTCTTCCCTTAACGGGATTCCACTTAGAATGCTTCCATATCTCTCTTGCTTTTAAAATAGAATTTCGGCTTTGATAAGTAATTACCTAAAAATAGGAGATGTAAGTATACTGTTGCAAAATGAATATCATTATCAGCCACAAAGCCAGCTAGTCTATTTTAAAAGATTATGGCAACAAAAATGTAGTATAAAACATTTATCGAGCGAATAAGCTTAAGATTCAATCCGATTCAGAAAGGACTATTCTGTTTCCATAAATTATTACTGGTAGAACTTCTCCACGCTCCACTGTCTGGCTACCACCATATCACAAACACCATGTAAGGCTGCCCAGTGTCGATAGCATTGTTGTGTTACTGCACTGAAGCTCACCACATGGCTCAATATAATTAGACTCTGGCCATGTTATGTAGTTAATCAATGTTACATCGCAGGAGAAGTCCATATTCAATCTAGTTATGTTGACTGTGTCCTATCTGACAAAGGGACAGATGCACAGCCAAAACTTTCGACTTTGGAAGAATGTACCCTCAGTGTACGTTAAGGTGCGATAAGAAGGAGTTTTTATATAATTTGAATCCTGGGCTATCATTGTAAGGGGTGCAAGTTTGTACGGAAGGTCGTAATTTGAGATATGTAAATACATAAACATCGGTACTCAGCTTTTCGGCTCATCATCATCATGATCATGGCACGCCACATCGACCGGTCCCGAGCCACTTGCATCCAGCGACTCCCCGCGACCTAACCAGGTCGTCGGTCCATCTAGTTGGGGGGGGGGGGGGGGGCGGCCCGGTACACGCTTATCGGTTTTCTGTTTCTAGTTTTTGGTTCCGCTTTTCAACTATGTAATTACTATTACTTACTAAGGTTGTGTTCTACGCTACGGGACACAAAAAAATTTAAATGGGCAATCTGTCATCTATTTTAAGTAGTTGCAATAATATTTTAAACAAATCTTTTTTTAGAATAAAGATTGACATGTTTAAGCGTTTTATAAAAAAATAGTCCAAGTGCGAGTTGGACTCGCGCATGAAGGGCTCCGTACAGAATGTGGATATTTAACATACGAAAAACCAATCGAAAGAATGCGTCTCGATTTTCGTTATCAATTTAGTTTTGCAGTAGCAGTAGACGAGTACGACACTAGATGGTGCTAGTTGTATGTTACATCGCACGTTTAAACAAAACACGTTTATTGTATCGGAGCCCTCTTAAATATTTATTTTATCAAGTTTTTAGTAATTTTTGTTAAAGCGGCAAAAGAAATACATAATCTGTGAACATTTCAATTGTCTAACCATCACGGTTCATGAGATTTTTTACCCTTTGGGTACGGAATCCTAAAAACTAGTAAAAACACATCCCGTAACAACTAAGCATTCACGTGACTCCAACACAGTTGGATATGAAGGGAGTTACGACCCTTTGCGTACTGTAATTTGGTACCTTTGGTTCATGGACTTTTACGACTGACTGTACATAGCATTTGACCCAATTCCAACCGAAAATGAATATCAACACTTCAAAGTTTAACCTTTACCGGGAGACTAACTTGCTGGGTTATTCGTTCGTATGCAAATTAATAAGTCAATGAACCGTATTTTTAACGTTTTTAGCTGCTTAATTAATATTAATTTTTGTTTGCTTCAGTTTTTAAAACGTTATGATTTTGATACGACTCTATTTCTGTTAGTTGTAAATGAAATGCAATTCCTAACTGCTACACCGAAATTTGGGACCCAGATGTCTCATAGCTTTGGTATTAACAAGCTGAAAATTACAATTACTTACTGAAAATTACTTTTAAGAGAATTTTACAAAATCAAATTCCATATCATTCGTATAAGTAGGAAAGGGAAACAATCATTTCCATGCTTAGCACCTATATCATATACGTAATATACATTTATACTCGTACATATTACAAATTATTAAAACACAATGAGACATTTAATACAGGAACGACACATTTTATATCCTAGTGTATTTACTAAAGGTACCTTTTAAACATACGAGAAAATCAATCCACAGCTAAATAAAGTCACAAATGGAGTCAAACTTAGTTAAAATCAAAACTAGCGACGCTAAAAATAAAAACTGGAACATACCAAAATAACTACACGAAAAGGGACTATCCTAACGACAAACCCAGCCAATACACTCGAAACCTTAACGTCAGGTTTTTAAAGTTCACTTGGGCACGTGTTGGATACTAAATGTCGTGTTACAAACCAAGATGTTTGGTAAAAGCCTCGATAAAGCCACGTAACTTGCATTGTTTAAGTTGGCACTTAAGTGAAGTCAAGATAATCACTGATAAGGGTTATTATATTATAATTCTTCAGTTTTTTTTCTTTTACCGACCGATAAAGTTGGTTGTTAAACTGGATCCCTGTTCAGGTGATATCGTAAAGTTTGAATTAATGGTTCACCTTAAAATTGAGGTGGGTTGTGAAAATTATAATTTTTTTCCTTATTTGTACGCTCATGTCCATACTGTTCAAATTGTATTTTTATGTAGATTCAGCGTCACTCAATATAACAAGGTCAATATTTAGATTGACAGATGTACAAGTTTACTGTTATGAATTTATAAAGGTAAAATCTTACTCATTTACTACTTAATTTTGACATTGCTTTTTCTCACCTAATTAAGACCAAATCTTAGACGTTTGAAATCCAGTGCCTTGTGCGACTTGTTTCACAAATTTTACTTAGAAATTAAATTCTTCCCGATTACAGGAACAGGTTTTGGTTTTCTTTATGCCGTTGTGGATATGTGTAATAAATAAATTACCTGATGGGTAGGCTGTTGGATGGTTAGTTAGGCTAGAAGCCTCAAGTAGTTTCATACCAGAACACATAGTGCTATTATCACTGCTGTTTGGTGGCAGACTTAGATAACATGGTGGTAGCTAGCCAGGCAGACTTAGAAAATGCCCTACCACTAAAAATACCAAGTATCTATTGGGAATCGAACCCGGGGCTTCCAGATTGTAAGTCCAAGCAGGTAGCCATTAGGCCACGGAGGCGGTATGTATGTTTACCTGTATATCTAATAATTTGTATGAATATATTTTCTGTCTCTTTGTCCGGGATTTGAGTATTATTGGTTTCCTACAGATAATTCATTCTCAAACATAGCTCTTTAAATAGGACTCATATCGGGAAAACAGCCGAAAAATTATGGAAAATTGTGTGTGTATATCAAAATGCCTAGAGAGAGCAGCAATTGAACTGAACTGGTTGAATACTAATGTAGGGGCGCATACGTCACAGTATGCTGACTTGACGTTTTGGACTCGGGGCTCGCCAGTCGTTCCCCGCGCCCCTAGCCGACCACGCGCGCACAGCGCTATATTATTGCGTCATACATTATTCTCGTCTAATCTAAGACAAATGTGTAATATCTGAATAAATAACGTATTGTTTCGTGAACTGAGTATCGTGGTTTGTTTTGATCATCTCCTCTCAAAACACAGACTAATTTGTGCAGTTAAAGAACACGCAGTAACTAAATTAACAGACTTAATATTGGTGACCCGTTTTAGTGAACTGTTCCAGTGTTGTACATACTCAGTTCCACGCTATTAGGGGGCGACTCACTTTCGGTTGGCTAGGTAGGCTATATTAGATATATAACTACCTTTTTTATCACCGCGCGTGTAAAAATGGCGGAAGAGAATAAGGAGGTCAAAGGAATCTCCGTCGACGTACGCGTACCGGACTTCTGGACGGATCAACCGGAGCTGTGGTTCCTGCAGTACGAAGCTGCTGTTTTGCCGCAGCATGCCAGTGATGCCGCACAGTTCCAGCTACTTGTCACGAAATTGGGCAAGCAAGTGTTACCTCAGGTAACGGACATCCTTCAGAAGCCGCCGGAAAAGGAGAAGTACAAGGCAATCAAAGCAAGGTTGTTGAGCGTCTATCAGGAGTCAGAGGATAGAAAAATACAGAGGCTCGTTGGAGAGATGCAGCTTGGTGAGCAGAAGCCTTCTCAGTTGCTTAGATGTATGCAGAACCTGGCTGGCACTAGCTTCCAGGATAACGCGCTCAGAACGCTATGGCAAGGCCACCTACCGGTTGCAGTCAGAACGGCGTTAGCAGCCTCCAGTGTAACAGCTTTGACGGAGTTGGCAACGATGGCCGATAGGGTTATGGAGAGCCTGAAGCCAGTAGAAGTAGCAAGCGTGTCGACCGGAAGTAGCGAAGAGAGCAGTGTTACAGCAAAGATGGAGGAGCTCAGCATTGAAGTGGCGGAGCTGCGTAGAGAGAGAAGACGCTGGAATGAGGATCGCCGCGTCAGGACACAGTTCCGCAAGGACTACGATACACAGCAAGGACGACCGCCGGGCAGGAAGCTGTGTTATTTTCATCAGCGTTTCGGAGCAAAGGCTTTTAAGTGCAGGAGTCCTTGCAGCTGGAAAGGAAAAGTCAACCAGGGAAACTAGACGCTGTGCAGTCGACGACGGGACCCTGCATAGGCAATGTTAATCGCCGTCTATGTGTGCAAGACAATAATAGTGGTCAAAGTTTTCTTATTGACACAGGAGCGAACGTGTCAGTGATACCTGTCGGTGTAGTTAGGCGTAAAGCTAGTTGCGACAAAAGCGAGTATAATCTATACGCCGCAAACGACACGCGTATAAATACTTATGGTACAACTTGTATGAATATTGATTTGGGTTTAGGTAAAATTTTTAAATGGACGTTTATTATTGCAGGCGTCAAGCAACCCATAATCGGAGCGGATTTTCTAAGCCATTATGGTTTGCTTGTCGATCTTAAAACAAAAAGGCTTATCGATAATTATACTAAAAAATATATAATTGCAAGTGTCGTAAATAGTTCTGTATCATCAATCAAAACTGTAGACGAATGCCACCCATATAGTAAATTACTAAATGAATTTCCAGATATAACAAAACCAATTTCGTTTAAGGAGACTCCACAGCATTCGGTGAAACATCACATAGAGACCACGGGGCCACCGGTGTTCGCACGGGCACGTCCGCTGCCACCGGACCGCTACAAAAAGGTTAGAGATGAGTTTAAAAATATGCAGGAAATGGGCATCTGCAGACCATCAAAGAGCTCGTGGGCGAGTCCTTTGCACGTGGTACCTAAGAAAAATGGAGATATACGTCCTTGTGGTGACTACAGGCAGCTGAACGCTATAACCAAACCAGACAGGTACCCCATTCCCCGTTTAGGCGATTTCACATACATTTTGGCAGGTAAGAAAATTTTTTCGTCAATCGATGTCAACAGGGCCTATCATTTTATTCCAATTAATCCGGCGGATATCGACAAAACCGCGATTATCACGCCCTTCGGATTATTCGAGTTCACGAGGATGACCTTCGGACTTCGGAATGCGGCCCAGACCTTCCAGCGCTTCATGAATCATACCGTTTTAGAAGGGCTAGATTTTCTATTCAGCTATATTGATGACATCATCATCGCCAGTGACAACGAGGAACAGCATCGAGAGCACCTGCGGCTACTTTTCGAGCGGTTAAACAGGTTTGGTATAACGATCAACTTGGCGAAAAGTTGTTTTGGAGCTGCCGAATTAGATTTCGTTGGTTTCCGCGTCACTTCCAATGGGATACGGCCTTTGGACGATAAAGTCAAAGCCATCTGTGACTATCCGAAACCAAAGAACATCAATGAACTTCGTCGGTTCTTAGGAATGGTAAACTTTTACAGGAAACACATCCCACAGGCGGTAAAAAGTCAATGTATTTTAACAAAATACCTAAGTAACGCCAAGAAGAACGACAAAACACCCATTGTGTGGACACCGGATGCGGAATCAGCATTTCGAGAATGTAAGTCGCAACTGGAGAACGCTGCGACGTTATCGTACCCGAGCGCGGACGCTACGTTGGCGCTAATGACCGACGCGTCGGACACGTGCATAGGGGCAGTTCTACAACAAATGGAAAAAGGTTTGTGGAAGCCTCTTGGGTATTTCTCTAAGGAGTTGACGACACCGCAACAGCGTTACAGTACGTATGATCGAGAATTATTAGCCATTTATTCTGCCTTAAAATATTTTAGAAAAATATTCGAAGGCAGACCGCTGGTCATATATACGGACCACCGACCGCTAGTACACGCGTTCTCAAGATCAAAATCAGCTACTGACGCGGAGACGCCGAGGCGTACAAGGCAGCTATTGTTCATTAGCGAGTTTACAACCGATATTCGGCATGTACAAGGTAAACACAATAGTGTGGCCGATGCCTTATCGCGTGTAGCGACGATTTCATGCCCAGCACCATTAGATTTGGAACGGCTGGCCGATTCGCAGAAATTGGACACCTATATTTCGCAACGACGTCATACAGACGACGACAACAGCGTATGCATTAAAAGCATATTTGTGCCTACATGTGACCACGAGTTGTATTGCGAAATATCAACATCGACCGCTCGACCCTACCTACCTAAGGAATTTAGGCGTCAGGTATTTGATAATTTGCACAACTTAAGCCATCCAGGAATTCGAGCTTCACGCAGATTGGTTGCGAAAAGATATTTTTGGCCGGGTATGAACACAGACGTAGGTAAGTGGGCCAAGTCTTGTATTAGGTGTCAAAAAGCAAAGATCGGTAGGCATACAATATCAGAATACGGAGCTTTTAAACAGGCAGAGCGTTTCGAACACTTACATGTTGATATTGTCGGACCTTTACTCACGACTGAGGAAGGGTATAGATATCTTGTCACCATGATCGACAGAGGTACGCGCTGGCCGGAAGCAGTACCGATAAAGGATATTACGGCGGAAACTGTCGCTAAGGTAATATATGATAACTGGATCACGCGATACGGTTGTCCTTGCCGAATAACAACGGATCAAGGGCGGCAATTCGAAAGCCAGTTATTCACCGATTTGATGAAGTACTTAGGGGTCGAAAAGGTAAGGACCACTAGTTACCATCCACAGGCTAACGGCATCGTGGAACGCTGGCATCGCAGTTTCAAAGCAGCGATGATGGCTCGCCTAGACTCAAGGTCATGGGTAGACGAACTCTCAACGGTGTTATTAGGACTTCGCGCTGCGGGACGTAGCGACAACGGCGTCAGTGCAGCCGAATATACGTTCGGCAAGCCGTTACGATTACCAGGTGACTATTTTTCAACAGGTAATTCTGTACATGGTGGCTCAAGTGGTGTCCTTGAGAACGTACGCGAAGCAATTAGCAGGCTCAGACCTATCGCTATTAATCATCATTGTAACCAAAACTGGTTCGTGCATCGAGATTTAAAATCTTGCACACATGTGTTTGTCAGAGATGATGCAGTTCGGAAGCCTTTGAAAACCCCGTATGATGGTCCTTTCGAGGTCATTAAAAGAGGTTCGAAAGTTTTCGAACTGCAGCTACCAAACAGGCGGGCAAATATCTCTATCGATAGACTGAAACCGGCATACGTTCTTAATGATTCGGAAAGCACGGTTGCGCCACCAAGTACGCAGTAACTAAATTAACAGACTTAATACTAATAATATTTTAAAATTATTGTAAAACTTGTCAGCCATTTGCAAGGTCATACGGTGTATGTCTGCGAGGTCATATGAGGTTAATAGATATACAGATAGGATGTTCATTCAGATTTGTTTTGATGCCCGATGATTCAATAAGCTGTATAAAGAACGCGTCAAAGTGCCGACAGTTTACTGCCAATTTATAATGTAACACCATTGCTAGACGAATTGCCCACATCCTGTAAATAATACTAGTAAGTGACTGTGAAAATAAAGTGACACTCAAAATATAAAATGTGTAGGTACAGTATACCTGAAAATTAACTTTTGTATAATGTTATGTTACGCGGGGCTAGATTCGATCAAGTAAAATAATTTTTATTCAATGACTTTAATTCTAAAACAGTGCTCCAGACAAATTACAATAATTTCAGATAGTTTGTAATTAGGCTGAATAAGGTCATCCCTTTGGAATGCCCTGTATTATAAAACTTATTTATTTGTTATATAGAAAAGTCAAGTAATATAAAGTAAAGTAAGTATAGTAAGTATCATTTATATTTTTCAAGAATATCATACGAAAAGCCGAATATGCCTAACATCAGCTGATACTTTTCAAACTGCTGAATCGATTTTTAACAAATATAGCTACCGCAAGGAAACCTGCTTTCACGTAAACCCGCATCAAAATCGGTCCATCCCTCCGAGAACTACGATGCCACAGACAGACAGACACATATACATTGGCATCAAACTAATAACTCCCCTCTTTTGCGTCGGGGACTAAAAATACTTCTGATCTATCCTCCAAAGCCAATCAACAAAAATAATCCGGCAAGGGACAGCCGGGCCCCTGTCTGGTCATATCCTGCAGACAATGCCGTTCTTAACCGACCTAATTTCGAAAGGTTGCATCTTGTCCTAATTCCGGAGTCCTGACTTGAGGTACATATTAGGTTGCTTGGGAGCGTTCGTTTGAATGCCTGAGGTTGAAATGAATCCTCAAAGTTGACAGCGAATATCGTTCAGTGTGTTTCTTTGAACGATACAATTTTATTCCGCAACTACTTAAAATTTACTTGACTTGTTTTGACACAATCTATTCAAATACTCGTACTATAAACTTTACAAATATTAAAAAGTGAATTTGTTTGTCATGCCTTCCTTCACGCCGTATCGGAGAGTCAGTATGACTTAGTTTTTCGAACAACATGAAAAAACTAGAAGTTTCTCAATTCGACGGGTATTTTTAAATGTTCGTTACCTCATAACTTTCAAGTAGGTGAACCGATATTGATGATCCTTTTTTATTTGAAAGCTGGTGTGTTCCCGCGTGGTCCCATTTCTTTCAATGGTGGTCCATTTTGCTCCAGTTCTTACAATGTCAGCCATGAGAAAACTGTAGAAGTATTTAATTTGATGACTTTTAGGGTAGTTGAAGTCGGCTTCTAGATCTTTTTGAACGCGTTAACTTTTATAGAGATAGTTGAAGGGTTAGAAAAGGATATAGTATAAGTTTAATCCGTATCGAACTGGGTCGTTCCCAGTGGATATTTAATGAAGTTGGGGGCAAAAGGTAGTTATGATATAAAAATAAACTACAATCGTTTGTCGATTTAAATTTACTGGACACCATTAGAGTGAATGAATATCATTCACACATTCATTAGAGGTGGAATTATCTGGGTAAATATTTGGTTTTTGTGGTTTTCAAAAAGCGCTGAATCAATTTCGTTAAAATTTATATGGGACCACATCTGAAGTGTGCTCTACAAAAAAACATGAAAACCGTTTATAATTGGTGGATTTATCGTGTAACATACATAAAAACATCTTTTCCTTTTTTGAAGTCGGTTGACAAAATCAAGTTTAGCCGAGCTCTCATTTGCTTGGGGTTTAAGTTAAATAATTTAATTTAGGCTCAGCTTTATCTGAATCTATCCTTAGGAATCTAGTTACCATATTTTGAAAAAGTACCTGTCATATTTTGTGAACCTATTTCGAAAAAGGAGGCTTCAAATGCGACTGTATGTTTTTTAAACATGTATGTTACGCAATAACTCCGCCAATTATGAATAGATGTTAATGATTCTTCTTTTTTTGGTAGATCATACTTCAGAGGTGGTCCCATAACTTTTTTTATCGAAATTGATCCAGTGTTTTTTTTAGAAAATTAACAAAACCTAAATATGTATCCCAGATAATTTTAAGGCAGTTGACGTCGGTTCTTAGTTCTTTTTGAAAGCGTTAATCATTTCATAATTGTGATTCAATTACTTTATGAAATTTAATACTGTAACTGCCTATGTTATAACAAAAGTCAGAAAAGATACAAAGATTTACGAGTGGTTTAAGTGAATCATTAGTCCCGACGAGTACAAATTAAGTTACAGACAAGACAACATTCTGGTAACTCCCATATGACAGAGTGAAATTTGTAAATTTCTAATACAAAACAATTCAACAACTTTTTAATCCTCTGTTTTTTCTACTCCTGTCTATCATATACCAAATACGTATTATATAATTATTGTCATACCCCAACGATTGGCGTATGCCAGTACAGTTAAAATTCCTATTCACTACACTATTATTAGCTATTTTTTGGATTTATATGTGTCGGAAAGCTTTTCACTTCCCAGAGAAAAGATAGTGATACTGTATGTGATAAAAATGCACTAAATACAATAACTCTGAATTCTACACCAAAAGAAACAAAAGAAAGCACAAATACGGAAAGAAATGAAACAGGACAACCTTATAACTGAAATCGATTTCTTGCAGGCATCCAAAAATATAAAATCGATGAGGTTACTGTAGTCCTGGGTTTAGAGTAAATCACATAGATGTTGTAAAAGGTGGTGATAAAGAGAGCATCATAGATAAATGTATGTAATACCTTGATTGGTATTTAAAACTCACGTCGCGAGAGTTATATATATTCAGTTTACCGAATCCAATCAAATTATGATGCCATAGTCAAGGAATAACGATAAACTGATTTTGACCTTCATTTCCAAGATCCTTGGATCCTTGAGACATCCTTGCGTTTAATATATTTTGACATTTCCATTTTCAAAATAGATAGAAAAAATCCGTATCGAACCTTGCAAATACAGAACACACAGCTTAAGATGAGAAAGCTCCAATGTAAAAGCACTTTTGATACTAATTAACAGAGCAATTGTACCGAATAAACTGAGGCTATTATCTATGAAGCCCCGAGACAAGCAGTAGTTGATTATAACGTTTAGGTTAGTTGTTAGTATATTGTCAAATAATTTATTATTGACCTAAGATACTTATGTTTAACCAATAACGAGCACAAAGCAATGGACGTGTGTGTCAGTCAACAAATTAATTAGGTTAAGCTGACATTGCCGCAACGTTGACATGGCGATAAATCACTGGCACAGAGAGGAAACAGTCAATGCTCAGCTCATTAGATCGTTGACATATAGTATACATAATACGAATCACATTCTACGACATAAGTATTGAAGCAATCCGTGGTCCTAAGCAGAAGTTATTGGTTTGACTGCGGTGCGCTCCATCTCCATCGAGTTCCCGTGGAAATAACATGTTTTAATGAAACCTTACACAATGTATCACTCACCAGACCGAGGGGCATGGGCGCGGCGCAGCGCTCGCGAGCGCACTCCTTAGCTAAATGAATCCACTACAAAATAACGCCTTATTCTCTCTCCGGCTCCTTAACAAATCCACTGGGCGATAATATACAGTGGAGTTACTAAGATGGTCGCCTTCGCCGTCTGCTCGGTTGCTAGGTGCAGATCAATCGCTAACCCTTTTAGGTTACATGAATGAAAGCTGCACACTTTCCGTTGCCACGTCATATCACATTCGACTCGAGATATCTCGCGGCTCTACGGTCCAACTGAACGATATATATTTTTTCTTAGAGTACCGAAAAGTAACTAAACGTTTTGTCACTCGGTGGTTTCTCGTAATAGATTTGGCACAGCAGTTACGCGGTCGGCGCGAGGGGCGGAGGGTTAGTGTGGGCCTGACGTGTCAGTGCCGCGTCCGAGCAGCGAGCAGCCGAGCGGCGGCGGGAGGTCGGGGAAGCCGGCCGCGGACAGCCGCGGGCCCGGGCTCCGCTGACGTCAGCGACGGCTCGGCGCCGCGCGGCCCTGCTCAGCGACGTCGCCGGACAATTATTATTTGATGTAGACGAGCGGCATGAAACAAAAGGCGGCTACAGCACGGGGTGCGGGCGGGGAGCGCTCGCCGCAGGAGCGACGCGCGGCGCCATCTATCGGTGCGCGCGGCGTCCGCTCGCGCCTACTCCTGGCGGCTGCGGACGATCGAATCGAGACGGAACCTCTGCGCTGACCGACCCTCGCCGGTGGAGGGTCTCGCGGAGCACTGGCACTGGTGGGGAGGAGGAGCCGGGGCGACGAGGCCGGCGAGTGGGGCTACGGCCTCGGGGCCAGGAGTCAACACTGAGGCGTACCGTCGTCGTCACGTGGCTGCGTGTGGTGGTGGCGGTCGGGTGGTCCATGCTGTCAGGCGGCGCGGGAGAGGCGCGGGCCGGGCATGGCGGGCTCCTGCTCGACACTGCGGTGCGGGCGTCCGCGGCGCGCGTCGCACGCCACTGGGCCGCGCACCGCCCGCGCCCGCGCCCGCCTGCGCGCGCACCAGCATCGCCCGCTGCCCGCGCCGCCCCGCCTCGCCGCGACGACAACACGTCGCCCACCGGCACCACACACCGCACGACGCCCCCGCACGCACCGCACGCACCACTCGCACCCCCGCACTGCACACCTCCACAAACTAACATCACGTCTGCAGACTTTGTCGTTCTCCATATTCTTGACAAGAAATGGCTGTTTACTAAATAACGCTATACAGCGATAAGTTTGCAACCTTTCGTATTTACACAAATTCCAACAAAATATTAACTATGCACTACGTACTAAATAATATATGCCACAATATAATTCAGCATAAACTCTGGACAATACATTCTTATTCATTTGCATTGTGCATGATATACGACGAGGAAACCTTGCAGTATGAAGTTCCAGTGAACCAACACATCCGCCGTCTATCAGTAAAGCTTGCTTGTATCAATCGAGCTCTCTAGGAACATGTTAGATTCATTCATCCAGTTTAAATGTTAAGGAAATATAAATACCGTTCTTGTAAAAATGTGTTGCATGAATTTATTGCCGGTTATTATCAATGAAATACCGATTAGGTTTCAAAACTCTCAACATACACCTATGAGGGCTCTATCAAAGATTTTGTTGATTGAGTGTCATATTTTCATTGAAATAACAAGTACTTTGATTACTCACAGAGGGAGTATCGGAATACATTCAGTGTCGTAGCAATGATACGATATGTTTATAATTGCGCTTGCGCAACTTGCTACGCTGCGTAGCAACAAACGAGCCTATTGCTACACAACTCAGTAGGAGTGATAAGCGAATGCTAAGATTCCGCTTTAGGTTATACATAAAAAATATATAAAATGGCCCTAAACTAGGAAATTTAACCACCCGAAATATACCACCTGTAACATGTCGATGAAGGTTTCTATAAGAGGTTATTTGGTCATAAGTGGAAGCCTTTACACTCATTTTTGACAGGAGTGATAATAGCACTGCTGTTTTTTAGCAGAGCTAACGCAGTACGTTGAGGCTTACTCCCCGAAATTTCTGCGTGATGTGGGATGAAGAGTGACTACAAATAAAACATATTAGTATCTATTGTTTAAAAATTACGAACAATTTCACAATAATAATGAAATTTTCGACTTCATGTATGTTTATTTAAATATGACTTAAGGTGGTTTATAAAACTGTTTACACTCACTCTCTATATGAGAGTAGGCCTGAGCCCCTGCAGTGGGAACGTATATAGGCTGTTGATGATTGATGATAACTTTCCTCAAAGAAACTACAGGCCATATTAACATGTGTTTAAGAATAACTTTTATTTATTTATCAAGATAATTAAAAGATTATTTAAACACAAGACTTTACACTTTAAAAAAAACATAATTAAAAACTAATCTATGAAACCGGATCGATTACCCGACTCAAACGTACCATACGTACCCGTTTAAGAATATCATTTATTTCAAATATTACACTCGCTCGTGCAGCATATAGCAGGTTTGCTAAAATTACGAAACCACATACATTTACCGAAATAAAAAGTAGCATATATCCTACGATATGTAGAGTATTTGCGTGTTTAAATTCATCATGATTGGTTGCGCAGTTTAAGAGCATAGCGGTAACGAACGAATAAACTAACTTTCAATCACCATTAGTGTAATATAAGTTCCATACTAAGGCATAAACAACATCAAAACTAACCAACCCTTAAATACAGTAGACCCTCCACTATACAATTTTCAGTATCAGTATAAAATAAATTCAGTAAGGTTTTGTTGCCCTTCCTGTTTGATGTTGAACGTTTTCTCAAACTGTTATCTGATTTGAATCTAAAGAACGCGTACTAAAATCAAAATTTGAAACTACATAACCTCTCTATCATTAATAGACGTGTATTCGCATGTTCTCAGTTAAATACCGTCTAAGTTGGACTCACGCACAGAGGGCTTCGCGAGCCTTGGGAAGAAACTGATGTTAGTCTGCAAGGAAGTTTAGTTTCGTGAATCAAAAACTACAGCACATAAAATAAAATAAAAAAAGAGACTTCATATTATAAGCAATTTTGACTCCACATTTTGCCACCTTGTGCAAACAAATATTTAAACGTTCTTATATTTGCAAGTGATGTCGGTAAACATTGTTTAATTAACTAGCTACACACACACTTTCCTCGTACTTGTAATATACAAAACAAAATACATACCTACTCGTGACGTAACATCTATAGTGCAATATTGTTAGTGATTCTGTTGTTCCATTATATTATTAGTTTCTTTCTCTTTCTAAATTTAACTAATGTATACCAGAGACAAGAATTCCGCTCGGGGAGACCTGGTTACCCATAACACAGGCCTCGAGCTTAGTTTGGGAACCAGCTCTCCCACAACTACTATATAACTTTTTTTTAAATAGTATGTAACTAGATATATGATGTTGTGGAGAGAGAAAATAAAAACCTATTTTATTTATTTTTATAGTTATCTATTTAAATAATTATTTAGTAAATAAATTCAATAATAATTAAAAATGATAATATTAATATAAAAAGCAAATAGGCACCTTCTAGAGTAGAACAAACAACGCATAATATGGTCGACCTCATGGTCACTTAAAATCAGGTGAGATTGAGGTCAAGCTACCTTTCATGTATTTTTTAAATTAATCAAAATTTCAATTTAGTTGCAGTTTAGCAAAGAGATGGATGAAGTCACACCATATCCTTTTTAACCATTTTGTTCGAAACACTAAAAAGCAAGGACATTGCAAATTGCAGACCATTAGAACAAAACTGGCCGAAGCGTAGGGAAATGCCTGTAACGGTTCGCTAATGTTGCTGAAGAATTTCAAAAGCATCAGCTGTAATAGTTTCAAGTTAAAATGAGCGCTGTAAAAAAAGAAACAGAAAACATTTGTTCCGCTGTTTCAGTTCCAACGTAGCTCTGGGGGTCGACTGTGATAAAAGTTAGCGGAGTTCCGAGTGTGTACATTCATTTTTGTTTTGGGTTTCTGTAAATAAGTCTTTTTAGGGTTCCATAACCGTAGAGTTTGGCAACGAGATAAAATTACTTAGGGCTCCGCTGTCTGTCTGACCATTTGTCACAGAGCTGTATCTTTTGAACCTTAATGGGAAGACACAGGGTATGACCACTATAAACATCAATAATAAAAAAGTAAAAATTACAGAAGGTACTTATAGAAGAAATAAATTTTTTTCCGCTTTATGTGTGAGTCCGACTCGCTTTTAATCGGTTTTATTCAGAGTCTCGTATTGCAATTATCCACCGTTTTAATTTCGTTAAGTCTATATGAGACATTTCGTAGTAAAGAAACATATTTTGAACGGGAGGATTAAATTCACCGTCATCAGTCGGGACACGTCCAAAGCGGAAAATGAAAATCTCAACTGCGTTTCTTTGGACTTTCTGATAATTTCTTTCTTTCTTTGCAGCAGCAGCCTATGAAAAATATGTTAGGAACAGATCGCCTAGTTGTTTACGAGTATTATGGATTTATTAATATTCATTTTGTGTGTGTAACTGGGTACTTGACGCCTAATTAGTTTGGGGTTGAAATGTATTTTATACCATAACGGACATTAAAAGAAAACCGTCAAAATAATATTACATCATAATTTTAATTTTTTATTTGGATTTTTCGAGAAAAAAAATTGCGAAAAATTTAGTTCCTCGAATAGTAAATTGCTTATTAGATTATTTTTTTCATAAAATTTTGAACGTTTTTATAAGGGTATATAGTACATAAAACATTATTTTTCGACATAACTCAAAATTTCGAACAAGCTAAATACATTTAACGCTCCAATATAGTAATGTGAGATCACAAAACACGCCCGATTTATATGGAGCATTTTAGCACCACGTGACTAGAATCACTTTTTAGAGAGTTTTACTAACAAAACTATTAGTCGTATAGAAAAAAATAATTATAGAGCTATTTATCTTTTTACATTGACAATCGAATGAGACAAAAATATTTTTAAGTCAAATACTCGTATCAAGGTTTTGTAAGGTGCAACTGCGTAAAGAACTTTTCGACAAACAGGTGCAGTTGCAAGAAAAAAATAATTGTGATCTCGTAAATGTCATCGGAGTAAATAAGTAAAACTGATGTTATTTAATTAATAAATGCATCATGATTAATTTGTACTGGTGTTTTAATATTCCCTATTATTATAGACTAGGCCAAACTAGTTTATCCTGAAGTATACTCAGCCTAGGTTAAACTGGTTTCTTCTATCTGACATAGGACGGACCAGTTTATACTAGTCTGTACCGGTTTATCCTATCGCATAAAGAGTGAACTAGACTGGTTTAGGAAAGACTAGTTTATCCTAAAATCGGGTTTAGCTGGTTACATATTATATATGTATATGATAGAGCAACGCTTTACCTCAATCAAGGTGGTGGTAGAATAGATAATGTAATATGCAACTATTTATCAACTGTCGAGCTATGCTAGGAATTTCACTACGTGCTAACATCCGGGATGAGGACATCCGTTGACGAACTAGGGTCACTGATTTAGCTCGCCGAGTCAGTGAGCTGAAGTGACAATAGGCAGATCACATCGAAGTGTCACATCACCATTAAGGTCGTGGGGAGTCGCCGGATGCAAGTGTCTCGGGAGTGGTCAATGCGACAAACCATGGAGGAAGCCTATGTCCAGCAGTCGACATTTCCCGGCTGATAATGATGATGATTTATTTCGGTTCAATTGGGCATGATTGAATGGGACATTGTTAAATATCATATTGTTAGACTTTACCCAGTTTGGTTAGGACATTGTAGGCTGAATCACCTCACCGATTGAAAAGTAAGATGAAAGCCGTTGGTACCGGTAACTATCTACGACACGTACTATCCATGTCAGAGGCCTCTATGGCGGTTCAACAACTCTGACACCCTACGGTTTATGAGATTTTACAACCTACATGATAAGAAGAGAGAAGATTCCAAAGAGACAACATGATGAGTACAGTTAGTAATATTTCCTATCAATAAATAGTTTTTATAATGGCCATTCATAGCAGTGTACCTTTTTCAAGAAACTTCAAGCAAAGCGGAGCATAAAATGGTAGCGGTCCTCGCCTCGTCCCCGGCAATCGTGTTTGCACCATTAACACAGGCTCAACGTTTGCATTCACGGAGGAAGAACAGTTTTCAGCATTTTAATGTTTGCATAACTTTACCTATTTGTATAATAAATTGCTTAAAAAGAATTGGAGAACTAGGAATACCACTTAACAAGATAATTTTAAACAATTTTTATTGTAGCACCCAAGATGTAGCAATAATCCATACCAATATTATACTTGCGATAGTTTGTTTGTTTGTTCATCATTCCCGCCCGTTGTAATATATGGTCAGAATGACTGGTTTTTTCGTATAAAGATTATTGTTTATTGCACATAATAATAATTACAAAGTCAATTATAACTAAAATCGTCCAATTAGAGTGGCCTATCCCTAACAATAGATTTCTTCCGGCACTCACACTGGAGCTTTCAAAAAATAAATATACTGTAAGTAGACCTACATACATGTACATAAACAAAACAAAAAACGAAATTTACAAAAAAATTAGACAAGAAGATAATCTAGAAAAAAAGCATAACAATAAATAAAAACACATTTATTATAGGATTATTATTGAAGGGCTGGAAAAGGACATCATAAAATTAAATTTACGGAGATTTCAATAATCCAAAATACATTTGGTGTTGCCTCGTGGAAGAAAACGTTCACAGTATGTGTCGCAATGTATCCGAAACACAATGCAAGATGCGCCGCATAAGTTACTCTACTAGGTCAGGTACTTTTGGAGAACCTGGAGCCCTCCAAAAAGCGCTGAGTTTGACATTCGATAATAAATGCGATAAATATAAATTATATGTCGCAAATTATGTGTCAAAATGAAGCGAATGGACCCCATTTGGGTTAATATCCACTTTTTGGAAAACAATATTCTTTAGTATTCAACTAACATACAATTCAGTTGCCAAAAACCGGGGAGCTGTGTTAAAAATACTTTGTTGGCAAATATGGCTATTGTCATGTATTACAAGAAATGCCGTTATTTAAACGAATAGAATTAGATAATTCGATATTTTGAGTTATTTCGTAAAATAATTTTTATTTGTTTATATAACCTTATAAAAATGTTATAAATAAGGATTTTACTATTAGAGGAACTATATTTTTCGCAATTTTCGACAATTTAAATTATTTCAAAATACAAATAAAAAATGAAAATTGTTATGTGTTATTAGTTTATAATCGTAGGGATCCCTTTTAATGTCCTTTATGTAATAAAACACAAATAAACCCCAATCTAACTTAATGTGAAGTACCCTATTGTTGAACTTGAATTAATATATCTAAAGGTTCATATGTACTTGTAACTTTCCTGCCTGATATCTTTGGTCGGTAACAACGTATGCCTTCTCCAAGAGCTTCCTGCATGCTTGCAATCGAACATTGCACTGCACAACAAACTGCAGGCTGCTATTTTCTACGGAAGCTACGTGTAGGCTTGCTATCGGCCCGTTTTTGTTTTCGTCTTCTTTTATTTTCTGACGACGACAACTTCGAATGTTTAGTGAAAGGCCTTTAGCTTTGATTAAAGACTTTCTTACTTGGTTTTTGGTCACGGATTTAGATTAAGACCCCGTGTCATCTCATGGATGTAGTACAAGGCGACAACGGGTAAATATATTAAGGAGATGGACAGCAGCATTAAATTTGCCCTCGGTCACGGGTTCGATTCTTAGTGGAGTTACCTGCAGGTATTCGGTCCGGTTGGTGACCTATTCTATTTGCGCCTGGCGAGCTACAACCGTGTTCCCTAAGACTGCCGTCAAACAGCAGTGTTAATAGCACTGTTGTGTTCCGGTATGAAAGGTAAAAGAGGCAGCACATCATTAGCTTAACATTGTCACTGGTAACTAAATATATTGCTACGAACCCGAAACCAAATTAGAATCTACGGTGGGTGTTCCTTTTGAGGATCGACCAACTAAAGTAAAGAAAGGAAGAAGTCAATGATGGAAATAAATATGATTGCCTCGTTCTTTGGTCGGAAAGATCATTTCGCGACAGTTGTGATGGCAGATGGAAAGACAGTTATTACAGACTGGTATGTTAACTTTTGTTTGCTTGTTTTCTTGTAATATTTGAGTATGGCAGGTGTCGTGATAATGAGTCAACCGCATATAGTCCCGACGTGGCGCCCTGATACTTTTATTCCCATGAAACTTCAAGGTATTCACTTTACGAGCCCTGAAGATGTGATGAATGTGTTAGGAAATTCTGTAGAAGACACCCCTGAGGAAGAACGGGCCCGTTGCTTTTCTCAGTAGTTCGTGCATGCGATGATTGTAATTAAAGAAAAAAATCAGAATAGCATAATTATATTTGCACTTGGCCTTCATCTCACTTGATGGTGAGTGACGATAAGGCCATTCCATAGATAGCATTATTAGCCTCAAGATAATGAATTACAGGCTCTGTTTTCATATCGGCATACAACAGACAGTGCTATTAGCGGTGTTAGCTAGCAAGGCAGAAATAGAAAATGCTATAAAACCAACCAGAGCACCTAAATAAATACCCTCGCTGCAAAGACATTTAATATTAATAGACCGGACAAAGCAAACAAACATTTTGATCCTAAACTTATTACCAATTGGTAATAAGTTACTCAATCTAGTGTCACATCACGTCACGCGGCCATACAAGACATTTGACATACCATTGACTTTTGAGATCAAAATGTTTATATGAAACGTTTCCCAATGACCGCTCTATAACCTATTACTATATTTAAATCTCTCTGCCTCGCTGGGAATCAATCCTGGGACCTCTGGGTTGAGAGCCCAACTGTGTTGCCCTAGGCTAAGGAGGCACGTATCACCTACTACTTTTAAATTACACTTGCACTACATTTAAATTAAATCTCTTTGTTTTAATCCTGTCATTGGATTACTCACAATTTGCCTCAGCGAACAGGTGTGGCAGAGTAAAAAACTATTTTATCGTTCATCAGAATATATAATGTTGGAACGGAGTTCAAGTGTAGTTGGCTATAGATTTGTTTGTAGGAGGTAGAGCTGCAGCGGGGCTGCGGCGGCGACCTAGTGACCGAGGTCAACGGCCGATGCGCCGCCCGAGGGCGTGCACCGGAGCCCTAAGCTCGTGTGTGCCAGGCTAGCCAGAGCTACTACCAATACACGACGTTATTGAAGATGGAACTTCACCTTTCGCTCTCTATCGCTTAATATGTATCTCTCTAATCCTTGTGATAACTTTAATTCATTTGAATTATTATTTATATTCGTTTATATATATGCCCAACAAAAAATATATTTGAACGTACATCATAACTGTAGGTGTAAGTTTTCCGATGACAAAAAGATCTGGAATCTTCTGTAAAAATAAAACAAAGTCGGGTTAATTCAACAATTTATAACTCAATAACCGCGATTTTTATGACCTTTGATTTTTTAAATTAATATCCGCCCCGGATAGAAAAACAACCATTAAAATAAGGGATAAATTTTCTGTAAAAAATATTTACACATTTTTAACCTATCAGAAAGTGAAAATGACTGATTGATGAATGATCGTTGTGTTGAATGATGACTGAATGATTTTTGTAGAGGGATAGTTAAAAGGTCAAGAAAGGACAATAAATTACTTTTATACCGATCACAAGAGTAGTTACCATGGGATAAATCCTAAGTCCACCTGGGTGAATATGCGGACAGAAGCTAGTTCTAAATAAAGTATTATTTATGTTTTTAATGATACGAGTATGCAATTATGTTAGACTGTGATATTGACGTATTAGTGGAAATTAATATTAGCATACTATAACCAGCAACTTTCAAGATGGATAGAGACGAAATAACAACAAAAAGTGATCGCGTGAGAAAGCTAGATACTGATGTATGGCATTCAACTGCAAAGTAGTGCAAAGCTTAAGTTTTTAAACACAAAAAAGCTATTTTTACTGTGTTCTAGGTTAACTGGAAGTACCCTATAGGTTTTGATCCCCTTGCATTCTCTAAGGATATGATCTAAAAGTTCGACTTAAACAGCCATATATTTGTATTGCGTTGACTTGTCAGTTTAATTTTTTCACAGTTATAAGGAATCGCAGACTTTCGTATTCCCTTTTAATTTCAACTTGACACCTTTACGCGTTCGTGAGAAAATAGTCTTCTCAGACAGACAAACAAAATAGTGATCCCATACGGATCCTTTATTTTTACCTTTTGTGGTACGGAACCTTAAAAAGTAAAATACAAGGCACATTTAGTCAACCCACACAGCCCTATACAGTCATAAGTACGAATCTGGCAAAGTTAAGTGAACGTTTGTGGTGCATTCACAGCCTGCCACAAAGCGAGGCTCGATGATCTACAAAGGGGGTTGCTTTGTTTCACACTGTTACAAGAGCAGACCCACAGCCACCACCCGCTCGCTGTTGATATTCCGGCAACTTGTGCACCAAGCGTTCAGCTTCCACTTTTGCAACACAACTGGAATGCTATTTACCTTATTCCCTGAAAGCAAAGTTTGAGAGTCTTCAAAGTAAAGGCATATAAAACTGACATGAGTAACAGTCAAGAAGGATATTCTGATATCAACCGAATCTGTCAAATGTGAAGCAGAAAACGGCAAAGTGCGAGTCAGACTCGAGCTTCAACGAAATAAACGGGCAATTGTTAATAAAATTCTTAGCATTAAGAATATATTGACAAGCGCTGGAACAGTTTGTACTCGTAAAAGCGATTTTAATGAGATGTAATTCAAAATTACATTTTTCCGATTTAATCCTATACTTGTTGCTGACCTTGCTCCATTCAAAATTTTATGGTTATAAGTCAATAGGAATTACCCTATATATATTTTGATGCGCATTCAAGGTAAATGGTCAAAATAGGCAACATAAACGATCGTATCTTATTATTACATTGATTTTTGACGTTTAATTTTTACAGATCAAAAAAATTGCAGACTATTGTGATTGATATTAATTTCAATTTGATACCGCCACTTGTTTCTGCGAAAAAGGGCTGACAGGGTGACAGATATACAGATGGACAGACAACGAAGTGAGCCTATAAGGGTTCAATTTTTTCTTTTGAGGTACGGAACCCTAAAAATGACAATGACAAAACATGTTAACTTATTTTTATATATTGTTATCATAGCCATAGTTATTCTCTACACAATATGTTGAACTAAGAAACTACAAATAACGGTTTATATATAAAAGAAGTAACGATCGGAAAAACCGACTTCAACTGCCTTAAAAATGTTCACCCTTAGAGGTAGAATTATCTGAGTACATATTTGGATTTAGTTAGTTTTCTCAAAAAGGGCTCAATCAATTTCGATAAAATATGTGTGGGACCATCTCTGAAGTATGCCCAAACCATATAACCAAACAAAAAAATCATCAAAATTCGTTTACAATTAGTGGAGTAATCACGTAACATACATAAAAAATACAGCCAAATTTAGAACCTCAATTCTCACATCCTTTTTTGAAGTCGGTTGAAAAATATCAAGGAGAATGTTGGTAACAGATCGTAAATTAACACCTCTGACTTCAGTTGCATACTCATACAGATAGGGATGTTATTGCGCCCCGTGTTCGCAGAGGCTGCGTTTGTATTTGGACACACAAAGAACAAAGCGAGGGCTTGATGACCCACGACTGACACCGGAGGCTTCGTTGCCTCAGACTTTTTAATTATCTGTTGCCGTTTTGTGTTGTTTTTTGTGAAGATAATTTTCATCCTAGAGCGCTCCATACAAGCTTCCTTTGCAAGCCCAAGGGAATCAAAACCCGGTAGGTATAGATACCGTTGACCCAGAAGACTGTCATTTGGCCACAAGCAACCAATATCTTTTTAATTACAAACTTACATCTGGAGATGAATCATATGATAATGATTTTTATGAGCCTGACGCCTACGAGTATGTCGCACCAAGTAGATTTTTAACTGACGTCAAAAAGGAGGAGGTTCTCAATTCGACGGGTATGATTTTTTCTTTAACTTTTTTATGTTTCTTACCTCAGAACTTTTGACTGGGTGAACCGATTTGGATGATTCTTTTTTTTATTTGAAAGGTGTTGCTTTGGTGCTTTCCGTGTGGTCCCATTTCAATTTGGTCCAGTTATGATAATGGCATCTATGAGAAAACGTCTTAATTGAATTCGGTTTTCAAATCATTTTGATCGCATTTACTTGTTTTAAATCAATTTATTGTAATAGCGAAGGTGGCCCACGGTGATATTTACGAATAGGTAAGAGACTATATTGCTAACATTAGTACGCATTGATCTAACTAGAATCATACAGCAGTTATAGGATGAGTTTAAATTTGACATTCCCTTTCTATCTATATTTCTGTCTCAACAAATCTTTAAAAAATATTTTAAATAATTAAACAAGCTTTTCTACGCTAGCATTCTTCCGGGCAGAAATGAAAGACAACTCCGCGGAAGCTTAATTTTTCCTTCCCAAAAATTAATTAATTTTTGTTGTTTTGTTAAAAACAGGGTAGAGCGCGAGGGGAATATGCGTAATATCTTCTAAAGTAGAACACAGTCTGCAGCTGCACGCTGGGTCGTGCCTGGCCGCCTTTATGACACGGAATATCGCGAATTTGTTTTTGAATGTATTTCAAATATTACTAGCTTATTTGAATATCTCTGGAGAATGCATTTCCAAAGTGGTGGTGGTGGTGAAACCACTATCATTGGCGTTAAAATAAAAAACCTTTTTTTTTCTTTGTTAGTTTGTGTGTTTGTTTGTTTTTATTTGTGTTATTAACTGTAACGTCTGCCACTGAAAAATCTTTCACATGGTACTCAACAATGACAGCTTTTGCCGCATGCTCTTTCTACACACCGGAGACTCTTATTTTACTTACTTACTCTTACTTAATTCCTCTTTATTTTGCTGATTCGTTGAGCTAAGTTGAAAACCTTACTTTACTTTAATTGAACCTTTATCATTACCTGTGGCTTACTGGGGCTTACACTGAGAAGTTCCCTGTAGGTTTTGATTCCTTCTTTGTCTTTTCAACTTGAATATTTCATATTTCAAGCGTCTACATACTGTCACTGTTATCAATATCGAGCAAAAACGAGCAAAAATATCACGTAAGTGGTATGGGATCCCCTTTAAAAAATTATTTTATTCTGCTTTTTAGTATTTGTTGTTATAGCGGCTACAGAAATACATCATCTGTGAAAATTTAAACTGTCTAACTATCACGGTTACAGCCTGGTGACAGACGGACAGAAAGACGGACGGACAGCGGAGTCTTAGTCCCGATTTTACCCTTTGGCTACGAAACCCTAAAAAGACGAAATACAGGTGCCTTAGTTTTCGATTGACTTCAAAGTCAGCGGACTTACTTTACAAAATGTTGATAATTGTTGTCTACAACACCGACGGGAAGGCAATGGAGTCATCCCATCCTGAAGCAGAATCCGTACGAAAGCGGTTGAAACTAATCTCGTTAAAAAGCTTTCCAAAAATGAAGATACATTTAACGAGGCTTTATTTGGAACGGAACGTAAAATGCAAGAGCAGGTATCGTATATCAAAGCAAATCTGGAGCAATTAGTGCTATAATCCAAGTTTCGTGGCCGCGCCCGCTCTCCTCTGCAGATGCTCTCATTCAATTACAAACGGCCTGATTATAAATCCTTTGATTCACATTGAGGTAATATTTTGACTCAATGGCGAGCTCTTGGAGCCCCATTCATAAAGAAACAGGAATCCCTGTTTCAGGGATATTATTGTGAAGAAATCGATTGATTACAATTTATTTAGAAATGTACAATTTTATAAAGAATTCAAAACAAAAAGACTCTACACTGACATGAACTTAGTTTAATGCCTAGTCAAAACTTAACATTGCGGCGTGAATTGCTCATTCATTGTATCTACCTTGTTATTAATTTATCATGGTAGAGACTACTTATATATTTATTGTATTTAAATTATTTTATATTAATTTGTACAGCATGCAATGAACACCAAGGAATCTAGAAATCTAAACCACAGATTTCGCAATTTTTTCTTCTTCAAAAACGAAATGTACTTGTACAGAAGATAAAATCGAAGACATGCAGAAGACAACTCGAAAAGCCAACTTTGAACTAAAGAATGTACCAAAAAGTAAAACTGAGACCAAAGAAGATTTAATTTCCATGGTTGAATGCTTCTCAAAGTCGATAGGCTGCGACATTACCATCGCTGACATTAAAGATATATACAGAGTACGAGGGAAGAAAGAAGGATCAGAGCGCACTCCCATTATAGTGGAGACTACCTCCACTATACTGAAGACAAATGTGCTGAAATTAAGTAAGGAGTTTAATGTCAAGCACAAAGCAAAATTATGCGCCAAGCACTTGGGCCTGCGCACTTCTGAGGACACACCAATCTTCATATCCGAGCAGCTCACTCCAAAAGGTTCCAGACTCTATTTTCTAGCTCGAGACCTGGCTAAATCGAAGGCATATAAATTCTGCTGGACGGCATACGGCAAAGTTTACGTGAGAAAAAGCGAGAACTCCCCTATAGTGGCTATCGGAAGTGAACCTCAAATACAACAACTAATGCAAGAAAAATGACTATATTCTGTTATTTACATCAGGCGGTGCAACTCAAATCGAAAATACAACTCAATACTAAACCACAAAGAAGCAATGTCTATAATATTATGGATAATGTACCAATGTATTTGTAAGTTTAACCCTAATTATATTAAAAACACATTCCCACTCGAAACACACCCCTGTCCACAATTACAAATCATTGACTCAACACATACATACACACAGTATTCACACATAAACAAACATCGGCTATATCCGTACTCACAATTCTTGTCTCAGACTAACACAAAAAGTAGGACAGATAGCGCCTATAAATTTCGAAATAAAAACTCAGAACTCTCATACCACTCGTATCACCCGTACATGATGCACACAGGCAGATCACTGATATCCTTTCATGAGTGACACACTAAACAATTTGAACGCGATAGACCATTCTGAAATAGCGAGTGCTATCTGTTGTGATGTAGAGGACCTGCAAAAATTAATCCCAACCAAAAAACCTGACCTGACAATAATTTGTCAAAATATTAGAAGTATTTACAGTAACATTGACGACCTACAACTGACTCTCACTGGTTTAAGTACTGACATAGATGTACTGGTCTTAACAGAATGCCGCATACACCCAAACAAAACTATTCCTTACCTAGATAACTATTCTTCTTTTTCAACCAACCATCATTTAAATCAAAATGATGGTGTTGTGATTTATGTAAAAAAATCAATCAAAGTAAACGCAAAAGAAATAAAACTAGTTCATGCATCGTGTCTACAAATTGAAACCCAGAACAACACAATACTTGGTATATACCGTTCTCCCTCTAAGTCTAATGCTGACTTATTCATTAACTCGCTAAATGAGCACTTGGAAACCATAAAAACACACAAAAACATAACCATAACCGGTGATATCAACATAAATCTAACTCCCAAAATGGCAGAACAAAACCAAGAGCGATCGAATAAGTGTAACTACTTAAACATGCTTTGTTTGTATGGGTTGTTGCCAGGACACATATTGCCAACAAGAGGAGACCATTGCTTAGATCATTTCATTCTTAAATTAGACAAGAAAACTACTTCCGCAAGTATAGCTATCCTAAATACCACAATAACAGACCATTGTATGATTTTCCTTAGCCTAAGAAACCTTAAACCTATACAAACTAAACAGAAGACCAAAACGATTACTGACTTTAGTCAAGCAGTAGTAAGTCTGTCAAAAAAAGAAATTCATAAACTGCTATTTAGTAACGACCCTCATTTTATAATTGAGGAGTTAACTACAAAAATTAGAGAATCTATTAACGACAACACTACGACAGTAAATATTCCTAAAAGTAAACGAACGATTAAGCCGTGGGTAACAGTAGGTATTCTGCGTTGCATCAAAAATAGAAACCGGATGCAAAAAAGGTTAAGATCTAACCCACATAACGAAATTTTGAAAATTGAGTACAAGCGTTATAGAAACTTTTGCAATAAACTCATCAAAAAACTGAAAAGGAAATATGAACGAGATCAACTACTTAAATCATCAACGAACTCGAAAACTTTATGGAAAAATATCAAAAGTATAACTAATTTAACACAAAATAAAACTGATAACTGTAAATTGCTTAATATTAAAACTTCGTCTCCAGATTCAATCAACTACGTTAATAGTTTTTTTGCTAATATAGGTAAAACTCTTGCTGAGAATATACACGTCAACAAAAATAACCAAAATCTGAACATCAATATGGAGAAAACGTCCTCTCACACCTCGTCTTTCGTTTTGCTGGATACCGATCCTAAAGAAGTTCATAGCGTGCTTCTGAGCCTGAAGTCGGATAGTTCTCCAGGTTGGGATAATATAACAGCAAGATTTCTTAAACTGGCTAAAAACGAAATTGTTCCTATTGTCTGTCATGCAGCTAATCTATGCTTCCAAAACGGTGTCTTTCCGCTTCCCCTAAAACGAGCCATCATCACTCCAGTGCATAAGGGCGGGGACGGAAACGATGTCAACAACTACAGACCTATATCAGTGCTTCCGGTCATCTCTAAAATAATTGAAAAACTTATAAACAAAAGATTAATAAAATATTTTGATAAATACAATATATTATCCAATTACCAATACGGATTTAGACAGGGCAAATCAACTGAGGATGCGGTAGCAGCTCTAAGTTCGCTAATTGTAGATACACTTGATCAAGGACAGAAATGCCTCACCGTTTTTCTAGATCTCAAAAAAGCATTTGACACCGTCTCCGTTCCCATTCTTATACAAAAATTAGAAGCAACTGGCATTAGAGGTAAATCCCTCGATTTGCTGAAAGATTATTTAAGTGAAAGGAGCCAGCGCGTTAAAATTGGAAACCTCCTGAGTAGTAACGCAAACATAAGTTACGGCGTACCTCAGGGGAGTGTTCTAGGTCCTACATTATTCTTAGTGTACATAAACGATCTATGTAACTTGAACGTTGGGAATTGCCAAATATTTTCATATGCTGATGATACTGCTCTCGTTTTCACTGGTGCCTCATGGCAGGAAGTTAGAAAGGCAACTGAATTGGGTTTGGTTAAAGTGGCTGATTGGCTTGAGACTAATTTACTCACACTAAATACCAACAAGACAAATTACATTTGTTTCTCCATCTATAACAACTCACAGCCGGATAACCAATTCAGTATTAAAATCCATAGGTGTGACGACAGAGCTAATGTTAATTGTATATGCCCCAACATTGATAAGGTGTCCTCTACTAAATATCTTGGTGTTATACTGGATCAGCGCTTGTCTTGGCATCAGCAGGTGGAAATAGTAGCCAATAGAGTCAGGAAGTTGACGTGGATCTTTAAAACTCTGAGACATGTAGCCCCTATTGACCTACTGACCAAAATTTATATTTGTTTGGCCCAGTCTGTCATAGCGTATTGTATTCCCATCTGGGGTGGAGCTAATAAAACAGCATTCTTAGAAGTGGAGAGAGCCCAAAGATTCTTGATAAAAGTAATGCTTTTTAAACCATCCAGATTCCCTACTGACCTCCTTTACTCAATCAGTAACGTTCTCACTGTGAGAAAGCTCTATATTGTTCACATCATTCTGAGACTACACCGGCAATTACCTTTTGACGCTGCATGTACAGGAACCAGAAGACACTACACTGTTCCTCACATCAATCCAATAAATACAAATTTTGCTAGACGACAACTGAACAAACTGTCTACTCACTTATATAATAAAAGTAACAAATATCTTAACATTTATAATATGAAATATTATGATTGTAAGAAAACACTTATCAGTTGGATAATTGGCTTAAAATATGACGAGACAGAAGAATTATTACAATTTCTAAAATAAGCTAATAACACACACACACACACACACACACACACACACACACACACACACACACACACACACACACACACACACACACACACACACACACACACACACACACACACACACACACACACACACACACACACACACACACACACACACACACACACAAACACGCCCACAAACACGCCCACGCTCCCTTTCTCTATCCCTATCTTAAATTATTTCCCTTAATCCCTACATAAATTAAATTACAATTATTGTTATAATATGAAATATGTATTAGCATGTTAGCCTAAGCAAATATTTCCTTAAATATAAATTTATTTTTGTTATGGAAGAGTGGGACCCTCTGTTACAGGTATTTTTATACTTACAAGAGGGTCTCAACCTTGTGTCTGTAAACAACTTTGTTCAATGCAATAAACAATTTTGAATTTTTTGAATTTGAATAAATATAACAATAACCACGATAACTTCAAAATAAAAAAAATAAAAAAAAAAACATGTATTTTATCCAAAATCTATTTGACCTCAATGAAACTACAGCCGGTTGAAAAATGAAGGCAGGTGAATTTACGTATTTAGTCAATTACAAATGTCAGAACAAATGCGTCCTATCCAATAACAACCCCCTTCAGCATAAACAACTGCCTTCTAGATAACACGGCCCACCGAACTTTTCACCTAATTACTTAGGCTGTATTAATATAGGGAAAGCGGCATAAAAATAGGTCATATATTGGCGAATGAGTAAGACGGAAAATAGTGCAACAAATTATGGTAGAGCGCCGTCTCTTTCCGCCGCCGGAAATCAATAATGGCATCTCGCCACGTGGAGCCAGGAAGCGAGGCTTGTTCCATTTACACTGGCCAAACGTCGCCAGCGGACGACTTCGGCAACGTTCCATTATTCTAAAATTGAATTCGAACGTCTTGCTCTCTGTTTCAGCCAGTTGTAGACTTGAATAGGCAGATCGAGATTGAATTTGGAGCCGCAGCACGAATGATCGAATGGAATGAATCATTCCGCTGGCTCTCGATGTTGCGACGAACGGGCCGACCTTTGTTTTGCTACAGAGCGGCGCTGGGGAACTATTCCCCAAATTGATTTTCTCCTTTGTTTTTCTTAATTTACATTATATTACATTGGGTACGTATTACAGATATTGATGATTTCAACTGTCTATGTTTATTGGTATCCTGTTACCAACATCAAGCAACCCGAGATTTTGTTTGAAATTGAAATACTAATGAAAGAACCTCTCTTGGTTTATTCTACGGATTTATTTTAATATCAATGAAACTTGAATTCATTGTCGCTCTATCTTACTGTACTAAGTTATCTTATAAACAATCTGATTCCTACAGTACTGCCATCGACATCTACCGGATTCTAGTACTACCTTACGCATCCTTATCCTCCAGGACTTCAATTACATAGGTTTGTACAGGAAGGCATCGTACAACAAGATCACCCTCCGAGAAACAATAAAACCAGCCCTAGCGAGTTTCAACCTATCAACACTAGATGGCAGTAACGCGCTTTTAGTTCCGAATTTTCCCGCTATGTACCCGGAGCTATTGCTATTGAAAACCTTAGGCTGTAACACGAACCACTCACAGGTTCCACAAACGATCACAGATGGCGCTGAGTTTAGAAACATTGCATATTTTATTCGAATCTCTCGTAGTTCGTACATTGGTTGGTACACAAACAGTATAGAAAAACGAAGTAAATATTCCTTTACGTTCTGTTTGGGGAGTTGATTACGAGTAGGTTTCCAGTAGAGCGGTTCGTTGGATCCATTGTCACGTTTTGCTATGGAAGCTCTGACGCGCTCGATTCCGTGAATGTTGAGATACTTGGTAATTCACGTCGTTAGCCACTTGGTGGTTGTTTAAAGGTATAAGTTTTCTGAATAATGGGAGCACGGCATAATTTAACAGGCTACAAAATATTAACTATGCGTTGCGTATCACAATCCATGACATCCAGATTTTTTTTATAATTTATTGCTCGCTACTTTTTCCGTTCATGAATTGATCATTGTTATGAACGCTGAAATATTATGTTGCTGAAGTGGTTTCATAGATGAACATTTTACCGCATGTAGACCACGACTGATACACTATTGCTCAAGTGACTTTTTGAACAGACGGTACTATACATGTATATGTATATATGACTGACTGTAAACCGTCAGTGCATATGAAAAGTGTATGTCAGAAAGATCCAATAAATTAAAATATTTTTTAAAATTATTATCTACTTACTAGCTTTTACTCGAGACTTAGTCTATGTGGACTGCATAAATTATCTCAAAGGAACTCTTTGTTCGATCGGGATCAGAATAATCCTATGTTCTTTTAAGACACTTCAACTATGCCTGTACGAAAAATCTAGTCTTTCTGAATTTAGTTACAACATGCAAGAAGGGCAAACTACCAAACCCAATATTACTCGTATAAAACGAATTCGGAGACCAATTTTATAGTTTTTGATTTTTTGAATTTGTCTCCGCCCCGAATAGCAGAATAGCTACTTATATTAAAACATGGCTTAAATGCACCAAGATAAATATGCGTTTTCTCATAAATTCACGATCCAATAGAAAAACAGAATGACTTGATATTTTGTAGAGGGATAGTTGAAAGGATAAGGATGGAGAAAGGTTAGTTTTATCCCGACCGACTGAGTAGTTCCCATTGGGATAAAACCTGAAGTCCAAGCGGGAAAAGCTAGTTTATAATATCAGTATAGATTCTATTGATATGTTCACCTAATAAAGAAATAAGAGGTTTTCTGCCAAAAAACTACAGATGTCGTTAGGCAGTTACTGTGCGTAACATATTTATTATATGCGAATATCAGGATTTTTTTTACTCATTTTCACCTCATCTTATTAATTATACTTACATGATGTCCCCGAGCTTGAGTCTCGTGTGTATGAGCGCGCAGGTCTTGTGGTCGGTAGCTGCGAGCGCGGCTCGTCGCCGTCGCGGCGGATGCGGCGACACGGGCGGGGAGTCCCCCGCCGCCGCCGCCAGCACGCCGCGCCGCACGCCCGGCGAGCTGCCGCGACGGCGCACCGACGCGTGCCGCCCTCCCACGCCGCCCAGCATCCTGCGCACACACACACAAACATTATGGCTTCTGATTTACAAATAATATAATTTTATCTGGCTGGTTTATAGCCCACACTTTATTTACACTATGTCGGTATCCGTATAAAAAGCTAAAAATTAATTTAAAAAATACTCAAGTCAAGAGCAACAATATTAGACCAAGAAGATTCCTATCTCAGCCTTTATTGCTGACTGTACCCAACAAACTCATGGACCTTGGGAACGAAAAATATCTTTATTTAAAAATAACATGGACCCATTGGGAATCAAATTATGAACTTTAAGTTTTTAGAGCAATAGAATCCTTTACCTCTGGGAACGATATTAATTAAGGTTTATTCATATTAAAGTTAACACAACATTTCTTAGTGTTTGTGGTTCTGGTGCAACATACAGTATGTGCAGTGAGAGATTTTACGAAATTTCAGTTCCCTTTTGATGTGCTTATCTCGCAGACAAATTGGTTCCATTTTTAAAACAAGCCCGTAATGAACACAAAAATGAGGACATATATCTCCATGTGTTATATTCGAATGTACCGTTGTTCGACAGTACCGCGGGGCCTTATCAATATTACTTACATTTCGCTCCATCACTCATGGGGAAAAACATTTCCCAGTGAAAAGTATGTTTTGGACGGCGCCGTGTTGTTTGTTACATCAATTCGCTTTCCTGTAGTTACTTTATCTTTTGTCCTTAGTTTAGTAGAAACTAATAACTTTGATGACTAACAATAGGTCTTAAATTTAGTTAATTAGGTTAATTCCGGCAATACATATTCAACAGAGTGTCGATAACTGCATAGGAATTTAAATGGGGATATTTGTTTAAAGTTTATACAAATACGAGTAATCGAGACAGATCTTTGAACCGATTAACCGACTGTCTGTTACATACACTATATATCAACATGAGACAAGATTAGAAGTATTACGTTGCTATTGTAAAAGTGACGGTATTGTTTGACGTCTATAATTCCTATTGATATTGGATATGTTTGTATACATTGTGGACTGTAGAAGGATAAACCTGTGCTGGGTGGCCAAGTGCGAGTTGGACTAGCGCACAGAGGGTTCCGTACATATTATGGATATTTAAAATATGGAAAACCATAAATAGCACCGAACAATTTTCTGACGAATGCGCTTCGATTTAGTATTTACTACTCGTCACTAGATGGCACTACTAATACGTTAAAACGCGTCTCAAAAATCACGTTTGATGTGTGGGAGCCTCTTTAAATATTTATTTTATTCTGCTTTTTATAGCGGCCACTGAAATACACCATCCGTGAAAATTTTAACTGTCTTACTATCGCGGTTCATGAGATACAGCCTGGTGACAGACGGACAGACAGGCAGACAAACGGACAGCTGAGTCTATTAAGTTCCCATGACATAAAAAACTATTTTAAATGCCAGATGAGCTACGCCTTGAGCATCAATTTGAATTAATCGTTAGATGCCGTTGCTTAAATCCCAAAAAAGTTAAAAGACAGATATTTACGAAATAGCTAAAAACTAATATTCATAAATAATTAAACCGCCACCAAACACTGAAACACGAATTTAAAATATGATTGCGTTAGTTATTACAAAAGCTATAAATACAGAAACAACATTAGGTCTTGTATTTTTCTTGACTTTTAAATTATAGCATCACAAGACAAAGAACAGCAGTGCGGGACAATTTAAAAATAAACTTTTAATTAACTTGAGTCAAGAGTTTTACTCGTTCCCAATGCTTTCTCAAGTCTGACTTCATCTGGTATCAAGAAGCTAAAGTGAATTAAAAAAATATTATTCATCTAAGGTATTTACATCATCATCATAATCAGCCGGGAAACGTCCACTGCTGGACATAGGCCTCCTTCATGGCACGTCACAAAGACTGGTCCCGAGCCATTTGAATCCAACGACTAGTAAGGTAACCAATTAACTAATGATATTACACCTAACATTAAATCCAAAACCCTTCATTTCGTTAAGAAAAACTGATCCAAGTGTTCAGCATAACATTCAGCTTACTGAGTTCAAAAAAAAATGTGGAAACGTGTACGTGTACTTGTGTTTAAGACAACATATATTTTTTCCTTCCGTTCTCCGACTTCCATCCCAACACACCTTTGTTTTTATTTTGGGTAGGAACAATTTATTGTCTGCTGACCCCAACTTAATAAAAAATATAAGGTCACACTCGTAAATCTAAAACACAATCTACGGTCAGCGTACTTTGTTTGACCCTAGTGCACTTGATTTACAGACACGGCACAGCACGTCATTATATTTAAAATTTGGGAAAAGACAATAACCAATATTAAACCAATTGCAACCTTCTCTCAACTACTCTTTTTGAGGGGGTTATGTACCATATAAACATTATCCATATTAAAATGACGACTCTTGAAAAAGTATCGCTGGAACTGATATTTATATATAGTGTATAGTCAGTTTTAAATATAGACGTAAATAGCTGTTAAGTTTTCTGAATAAAATAAAATGAGAAAAATAAAATAAAAAGTTTGTTTTTAACACTTGCGTTATGTCTATCAGCTTCACCACATACCTACCGATTCTGTTCTAGGTAAAATTGAAAGCGGAAGGCTTCGCGATAACGTACGTCGCGATGGTAAAATTTCGCTGTAACGTACATCATAGTAGAAAACCTTTGCAACAACGTCCTTTGCGAATGTGAACTTTTGCAGTAACGTACATCATAGTAGAGAACATTCGCAACAACGTACTTTGCGATTGTGAACTTTTGCAGTAACGTACATCATAGCAGAGAACATTCACAACAACGTACTTTGCGATTGTGATCTTTTGCAGTAACGTACATCATAGCAGAGAACATTCGCAACAACGTACTTTGCGATTGTGAACTTTTGCAGTAACGTACATCATAGTAGAGAACATTCGCAACAACGTACTTTGCGATTGTGAACTTTTGCAGTAACGTACATCATAGCAGAGAACATTCACAACAACGTACTTTGCGATTGTGATCTTTTGCAGTAACGTACATCATAGCAGAGAACATTCGCAACAACGTCCTTTGCGAATGTGAACTTTTGCAGTAACGTACATCATAGTAGAGAACATTCGCAACAACGTACTTTGCGATTGTGAACTTTTGCAGTAACGTACATCATAGCAGAGAACATTCACAACAACGTACTTTGCGATTGTGATCTTTTGCAGTAACGTACATCATAGCAGAGAACATTCGCAACAACGTACTTTGCGATTGTGAACTTTTGCAGTAACGTACATCATAATAGAGAACATTCACAACAACGTACTTTGCGATTGTGATCTTTTGCAGTAACGTATATCGCAGTAGTGTACTTTCGCGACGGAACACGTCGCTATGACAAACTTTCGCAGTAACGTACATCGCGGTAATAAACTTCGCAACTATGATAACGAATAACCGATGCGGAGGCAGTTCACTAGTGGCGGACACGTACTGAGAAATGTATATCAAGCTGTCATGTGGACTGACAACCCGGTAAAGGTCACGCAGAGCAGAGAGAACATGCGGCTCGGAATTGGTCATTGTGGCGTGTCATGAAGTAAACAAATTCACTGCTGGCATAGTAAAATCTCTGTAACATGTTTACTAATTGAAGTATCTCGACTGATAATTACAAAAGAGAGAAAAGATACTAAAACCTATAACATTTGTCGTCAAATTAAAATCGGACAATATTATGGGTTAGTACATATAGCCTAAATTTTTTGCTACATATTTTCTGAAACTTAATAGAACTATTAGCTTTATAAATTAAATTGCCAACTTTGTAGCCATAGTTTAGTAGGTAGGTAGTACTCAATTTAAAAGGGATCAAGGGATTTCTATTTACATTTACCAACTGATGGGATCAAACGTTTCCATTACCAGTGAGTGCTCCGGAATGTATTTATTATCTTTTTGTTTATTTACAAACTTTCAAGGTATTTTCATTTATATTCCTTTATATTGTTCTGAAAGATATGTTGTTAAGAAGTTGCTATTTGTTTTCTATATAAAAACATTACGAAATAGTTTTGCAACGACGACGATACGATATTGTGTGATACTTTTTGCCGGCCACTTCATCCGCGCATCAGAAGTTTTCCTACAAAAAACTCCTTGCTTGATGGGGATAATATGTGCTTTTCGGGCTCTTGATCTATACCTCCTGTAAAAAAAACTTAAGGCTCTCTGACTCTTTATTACGACTTTATTAACGCGTTCAAAAATTACTAAAACCGACTTCAATTGCCTTAAAAATTTTTGTTCTCAAAGAGCAATCAATCAATTTCGATAAAATTTTATATGGGACCACCTCTGACGTATGCTCTACCAAACACAAAAAAGAATAATCAAAATCGGTTCACTATTGGCAGAGTTATCACGTAACACACATTTTAAAAAACATACGCGTCGAATTAAAAGTCTTTCCTTTTTTGAAGTCGGTTAAAAAGGGAGGACAAACAAAGAAATAAATTCACTTTCGCATTTTTAATATACATACGTATGGATTTCATGAATATACATACGCCTCTGTATTTGTTAAGAGTAGAGAGTAGATTTTATATATTTATTTACATGTCAAATCCTAACCAAGAAATTGAAAATGAAATACTAAAATATTTAATATTGACAATATTTTAATATTCTAAGTGTAAAGTAGTGTAAAGTTTGGATTTTTCAAACTCTTTCGCGAATATGTTCCGAAATAAGATACAAAAGGATGATTTTATCTCGACAATCTTAACTAGGACTAGGAGTCCTAAAAATTACCAAACAAAATGACCATCGACCTATCACTTGATATTAATTAATTAACTTAGAATTTGGACATCGCTTATAATGTAATTTTCAAAATAAAGACTTATAGTCTGGATTAAATGCAATGCATGCTAGTCTGCAATTTCATTTCATTACAAAAAAGTATTAAGCAAAACCAGTAGTTTTCAAATTTTGAACAACTGAATTACAAAATAAAGTTCATTGCGAAACAGTGTGCTTATTGCGTGCTAAGAAATACTTGTTTGCTTCTTTGCAAGATACGGAACCCTATGAGTGTGTCAAAGTATAACTTTGCCATACTTTTCTATTAGATGTTTTCGCCCACGTCAAATTAGTTTGACTGAGATAGAAATTCTATCATGTTGTTAACATCTAACTGCTAAATTTCTTCCAAATCCATTCACGGGGGAAGAGTCAGAAACATCCAAAATCACAAAATAGCTAATAGGATCTAAATCATTTGGAATCTAGTCTTTGTAACCCGCTTCCAATGCTATTTTTATAAATGAAGTGAACCGTCAATCACTGCTACCTTCTTGCATTTACGCAATACGTTTTTAAACGATAATTAACGACCACTTACCGAAAAAGAAAATTATTCCATTCCTTTTTATTGCATTGATCCCTGGGGGAGCAATAAAGAAGCCATTTCTCGCGATGCCGGCAAGGAATTATACATTTTTATTTCGTACCTCAGCGATACATCGAATGCTTGCCAGTGCAGATCAGCAGGGTGAAGTAGGGAGGAGCGTAGTAGGTGATTTGCAGGTTTTAATGTCTGCTACTGTTGCGAGTATAACTTTTTACATCATTCATTGTTAAGTGATGAAAGGTTCGTTAAATGGTAAGCCTGCGTAAACAGAATTCTCAGGCTCTGGCACTGATTCTGCTACATTCCATACCAAAACACAACAGTGCTTAATACTTTTGTTTGGCGGCAAACTTGCATTACAATAACAATCTGTGAATTTCAATTTTATATTTAATTCTATTTAATCTAATCTCTATATTATCTTGTTTTAAATATGTAACTAACTACATTAATGTTATGTGCATCTGTAATTGATTCTCGTATCAGATTAAGACCTTTTTAATGTATAAATTTATAGGTTCAGTATGAGAGACTGTTGATGCTCCTTATTTAATAAAATAAAATTAAAACAAGCTTAGGTAACGTGGTGGTAGTTAGCCAGACGGACATATAAAATGCTCTACTGCCAAACAAACCGAGTACCAATAGGTGGGGAATCGAACCTGGGATCTCCAGACTGTTAGTCCGAGCGTGTAGCGTAATACTGACTGACTGAAATGACTTTGACACTGACACCAGCTGGGAAGGCAGATTGGCTATCTCAAAAAGATGTTTTTGATACAAAACTGATGAAGATGCGATTGCTTACCACTAGAAAACTTATATTAGTTGTATTTTACGACACCCCACGAAAAATAATATTCTATGGCTGGTTCAAAATCAGCTGATTCACCTCTGTGTAATAAATAATAATTTTATTTCGTGTATTTAATTTTTAAATTAATGTTGAATAGTTTTATATAAATGAAAAGGCTAAACATACTATCTAAGAAATACTTATGGGCACACATATCATAAAACAGTTTTCCAATAAAAGGTTTTCATCTAAATCAGTCATGTATATATAGTAATTTCATGGTGTTCACATTTACGCTTACCTGAATATTTACTGAACATTATTTCCGTTGCTATTAGCCTTAAAATGTTGTTTGCATTGTTTAGTAAATGATACTTATAAATTTTCAGATTTAATTAAAGCTGGCCTCAGGAACGCATTCATTAAAAATTAATTTAATTTGGAGAAAACGAGAAATTAAATAATGTATTATGAATATTTTTTATAGAGCTATGTTTTAATTATTGAAACTGTTGTTTGCTTTCATCCATAAGAAGAGACCGATTCTCAAAAGAGGATAAGGATATAGCCTCGAGAAATATGGAGAAAAGAAATGGCAATATTGGTCAAATATACAGCTCTATGTTCGTGAGATCTTATTCGAAAACCGGCCAAAAGCGATTTGGAATCACGCACCGAGGTCTCCGTGCATAATATGAATAATTATTAACATATTGAAAAATCATAAAAATCAGGTTAAGGTCACCGCATAATAATACTATTACGAAAATGTAAGTCCGGTTGAATCGTGAGAAAGCGATTTTTGTGTGAAATAATAAAAAATTCTTGTTTTTAAATGAATTCCTATATTTGTTTATTATATACTGTAAGACCCCGCGTCTTGTCAAATTTCAGGATTCTAGATCAACGGGAAATAACCTGTAAGTTTTGATTCAGACCTTAGAAGCTTGATTTTTTCACATATCCAGGAGATCGCTCACTTGAGGGTATGGAATTCATTTCACCTGGATACCTCTGCGGGTTTATGCGAAAAAGGGCTATTGACGACCGACGGACGGACAACGAAGTGTTCTAAAAAGTACTTACATGTCTACTTCATTAAATATTTTCGAGGGACCTGAACATTATGTGTACACTTCTCAGCTCTATTTTCTAAGCGAAATATTGACGAGTATCGATAAATGATGCGGGTACAGGAGAAAGTTATGCTATTTGTATTGTATCGAGCTCCAAATTTCCTCAGATATAAATAAATCTGAGTAAGTTTATTGGCTCTTCTACACTCTTTGTTAGCTCAAGTGCCCTTGGACCTTTTCGTTCCTTCGGACACTTCAGCAATTGTATCGCAAACAAAATATTTTTATGAGCATTTGAAAATGTTCTGTATCTACCTATCTTACTACTACATCTACTCAATGTCACACCACCATGTTATTTAAGTCTGACGCCAAACAGCAGTATTAATAGCATTGTTGCGTTTCAGTGTGAAAGGTAACAGAGCCAGCACCTTTATCATAAACGTAAGGCTTTTGGGTGAACAACCTTTCCATCAAACAGCATTATCGTCACATACCCCTAATTATCGTCACATACCCCTCAATATCGTCACATACCCCTCAATATCGTCACATACCCCTCAATATCGTCACATACCCCTCAATATCGTCACATACCCCTCATTATCGTCACATACCCCTCATTATCGTCACTTGCCATTAGGTGAGATGAAGACCGAGTGCAAATTAACTCATCGTTCTTAAATATATACATGATCGTTAGTCTTAAAATCATTCCAAGCGAATGGTGAAATAATACTTTGCAAAAAAACTTAAATAGACTGATTTCATTCAACCTTCGAACAGAATTCAGGCTGTAAAATACAATACAGTTAATCTGCAATGGTATATGTGTTCAATTTTATTGTAAATTGAACAATAAGCTATCTCATGGGTGCAGCTACAGCGGCAGTAAGCTGCACATTGGCCGGACAATACTCGGATTGGCCGAGCAAGACTGGGCGGATAAAAAGCTTATGACTGTCTTTAGGTTTCTAGCTCTGAGTAATGGAAACATTATCCCTGAGAATGTCTACAATGTTTTCGTTCGATGTGTTAAATTGTCTTAAGGAAAATTTATGTATTTGGCCAGAAACTAAATATAAAATACCAAACCCTATTATTAGTAACAATGTTTTTTGATTAGATATATTCCTTCAACCTTATCTGCGTGGATTTCGAAAATTATCCATCGCGAGCAGAACACTAAACCAACATTTTTATACAACCTCATGGCCCTCGGATGTATTTGCTGATGATAACTACTTTCTTAGGAAACACGGCTTAACATCGAATGATAGTAGCAAAGACGCTGGAGCTATGGAGTTTTTATGTATTAGATAGGCCATTTGACCACAATCTCACCTCAATGTTAAGCGACGATGTGGTCTATGATAGTACACGATTGCCTAAAAATAGTCTATTCACTCTAGGCTTGAATATATCCAGGTTGTAGCGGCAGGACACACATGCTGACAGGGAATTCCACTCCTTAGCTGTACTCATAATAAATGAAATGGTTGAATGTCAACCACGTAGAGGTGAAACCCAGCCGTGGTAAGGATGTTTGTCTTTAGTGAACGCAGCCTCTGCTTATTATATATATGTGGGCGTTCCAAATTTAATAAGAGAGTTTCCTGAAGCGCACCGGGGTTGTAACAGACCAACGAATTCCTAAATTATTAAATCTCGCTGACAGTTAAAACCAATTTTAAAGCGACCGCCCCGAGGCGAGCGTCTTCTAAATAAATTGGCCCTCCCGTCACCTGCTGCAAATTTATATATGAGGTTTTCCTTTTGCAACTGTCTTGATTTGACGTAAATGGTATTCTACTAGGCCCACGAATGGTTTAGTCGTCATGTTAACGTTAGAATTAGAAGTACCTAAACAAAATAAAGCTGTAGATGTTATTATTACCTGCTCCATTCCTTCAAATCAAATCGGTTTATATGCATTAATGTACATAGAGTCATTAGATTTTAAATAGTGTTTGGATCTACCTACATGAATCCTGTCAGGGCATAGAAAAAGGTATAAGTCAAATTTTATACTACAATCCAAAACAGAGACAGTCAAACTTTATACATATTTATCATCCATAAATTCCTTTATTGTGTAATATCATTTTCCCATTTTTACCTTAATTTATTCTTGCCAGCCTTGGAAAACATGGTGGCTGCTAGCCAAGCGGACATAGAAATGCCTTCGACCAAACCGAGTACCAACAAGTACCCACTGGAAATCGAACCCGGGACTCCAGGTTGTTAGTCCAAGCGTGTAGTCACGTCCACAAAGTCGATTTTCTTTCTATTTCTCTCTCTCTCTTCTGTCAGAAGCAGATCTGATTATATAGCTAAACTGATAAAAATATGCCTGAATATAATTAATAGCTGAAGCCCATTGTTTTTTAGGTACGGGTCAATATCTTTCAATATCTTTCGAACATTAATATGTAGAAACAAATAAATATACGTGAAAACGTCGACTGTCTATTATATTATATGATATATGAAATACACATACCCTAGAGCGACGATATACCAAAAAAACTGTTATGCCATGTGTATCAAAACTTTTAATACACTGTTTATACTTTCACATAAAATACAGCTGTTACCTAGGCGCTTTAAGACAGTTGTTAAAATTGGCCAAGGAAAAGAATCTATAACATAAGCTGTTGTTAAATAGTGTAAATTATAATTATTCACTGTTTGTCAGTGTCTGACTAGATGTGCTGAACGTATTTACCTTATTTAACAAGCACAATCAAAATTATTTCAGTATATAATTTCATTCATTTTAACAAAAATGGTTATAATAATACACCAGTAAGAAATACAAAATGTTGAACACATGTCCCGTTTATTTTTAACGTTCTCGTTTAAGTATACGAAGGTGTGGGCGCATTCAATTCCCAACTCAACCCGTCAAAAACTCCGGGACCTCTCTCAAGACAGCGAATAACCAAATATGTCCCGCTTGAGCAAAATAACCTGCGCTCCGTATGGAAATCACGAGAGCGATGACGGATGTCCCGATCTCACGAGACACTCCACATAAATGTCCCGTAAATGTGACCTGGAAGTTTCGTATTTCGCCTTTGTCTCCCCCACTCAACAATGACCTTGCATGTCACTATGACAAAACAGTCTTATTTCCCGTTCATACACCTGGGAGCTTTACTATTTTCTGTGTCATTTAATATATATATTTTTCGTTAGTGACTTCGCTGTCACTATTGACAATGACAAACGCTGCCAGTTTTAAGTGATAAGGACGACAGTGCGAAAAAGTCTACTGGGAAATATGAAATTGCAATAGTCATTCAACTAATGAAATGCATACACAATGCATATGAATTCTATTACAATATCAAGGAAAGATTTCATTTAAAGTAAAGTTACTTTTTCGGCAGTATGTTGTTTATACAAAATAGTACTAAGAGGCCAAAGTCAATTGTCATTTCATAGACGTCATCTTTTGACTGGTTAAGTGTAGCCCAGTTCAACATCATCATCATCATGAACAGTCTATATACGTCCCCACTGCAGGGGCTCAGGCCTACTCTCCTACACAGAGTATTTGATTGTTTTGATACGAAACCTAGTCCTGATTGAACTAGACCTATTTGAAACGCTTTTATTTTATCATGAATTTTAAAATTAGTTGGATAGAAGAACCAGGATGGGGCTCTGACCAATTAACTAAACAACTTATTAATAAAGATTTCTTAACATTCAAAATGCAATTCAATTACGTTTGTACGGAGTTAGCTACCACATAACGTCAGGCCTTCTTTAGGTGTAAGTTGTTATCATTGATAGTTGTTGAGATAATAAACTGATACCTACAGACAGACAGGCACCAGAGTTATTTAACAAATATGACATACTTTCATTGGACGTCTGGAATCTTAAAATTGGTTTTTATCCTAACTTTCAATCCATAATTTGGTGCATTATGCAACCAAGTTCCCTAATACTGTACGTACACCCCTCATCAGAAGCGATTTGTACTTAACACAACACGAAACACCACCGTAACTTGTTGTTTAACTTAATAAGCGTGATCTAAGTTACAAAACAAAGTTACATTAAGTGCACATTCGTCGAAGTCCGCTGTCCAAGTAGATCCAACAATGCCTGATCGAGGTCGACGGAGGTCGACGGAGGCACTGGCAGAACACCGTCAGTCGATCGCTTGACAAGGGTACAGCTCTTACCTGCTCTTTATGACTCATGACTACTGACTATTGTGCTCCTTGCTGATTCTATTGGTACCAGTTTATAAGTGGTTTTTAAATCAATTTAAAAATATCATAGAACTATTACGCGATTAACGATTACATTCTAAATGTAATAAAATAAAGACGCTTGAATCTGCTATCCCTGCAAGGTTATGTATGTATATATTTTCAGCGGAAAAGCTGTAGATGTAATTCCTTTGTCTCTTTCAAGTCTGCAAAATGCTTTTTGAAAACAGAAGGTAGGCTCTTTGACATAAAGAAATATTAGTAATTTTGCTCTGAATAAAAACTTGAGAAAATCATATGTGGATGTTTTAGGGTTGGCTTCACAGTTACTTAAAGGGAATTAGCTCAGAATGGTTCCACGCAAAATTTATCTTACATCATAATTACTTTTTATAACCTTACGAAACTTTTTTGAAGTCACTAAATCTACTGTCACATTTTGACAGGACTAAAGAATATAACTACATTTATTTTGTCTACAAAGAGGTTTATAGCCAATCAGAAATCAATCTCTTGCGAGCGGATATGGTAATTTTCCTTTTCGATTTTTGAGACAAGGCAATATGGCGCCTGACGTATCGGTGCGAAGATTTTTAATTATTTCACGCCTTTATGGCCACATAATAACCGCAAGATTCCATTTACCATTTTTTCACCAAAAAGCGAACGATAAAAAATAAAACAGGTGCTATTCAAGTGAAACAACCGGCAAAACTAACTTTTTTTTTTTCAATGTGTCTTTAGGATAAAGATTTAAATATGTGTGCATTTCTTTTCATGGTTCACGAGTTAAACAATTTAAATCTCCTTGTATTAGGTTCGCAAACAGACAAATACATAACATGTCTAGTATTTACACAATCTCTATCCTTTGTCAAGTCAATTTGGACGCAATACATCGCTGCTCGGTTGTACTTTTAAAAATGATTAACTCTTTCTTAATTAAGCTAGTTAACAAAATAGCTTTGACATATGATTTGTACGATCGTAAACTATATCTGGATAAATTATACGCCCGTATGAAATATGCAGGCGGTATAAGACGCGCAGGCCACGGGAAGACATTGCGTTCCCCTCCAAAACTGAAAACACAGTAGAGCCACGCAGTCCATGCTAGTATTATACATGCATCAGTTTGTGAGGCTTTTTTTGTGCTTCCATCACATCGTAACAAAGTGATTATTGTATACGGATAGTTGAACGTCTGGAAAAGGGAGGTGTGGGAGTTTCTAAAGTGCACGTTGTCGAAGTTGTGGACAAAGGTCTACCACGATACGACGACGCAACGCACCATTTCACCATGTTTCACGTCACGTCACGTTGCACTATGTTTCACGTAACGTAGCGTTTCACCATATTTCACGTAACGTCGTGTCGACGTCGACGTACCGTCGTGATGTGGCCGGGGCTTAATTTAATGAGTAGGCACATAGTGGCTACTGATTACTAAATTGACAACCTCGTATAATTAGCTAGTTAGTGGCTGCCTCTGCTCTAAGTTGAATTAGAAGCTGAATGCACTACTCTGCAATACAATTTCATTGTTGTGATAGCATTTACAGGTATTGAACAGACTGCGAAAAGAAGGTCTTCAATTATTTTCAATGTTTTTTTTTGTGTATGTTACATCAAACGATCGTTAACTTCAAACCGAATCAGAAAATACTGGTTTATGCCCGCATCGTCCTAGTGAACTCAGAAAGGAACTCAGGAGATCATTATAGGATCACATGGTTGTCCGTCCGTCTGTCTGTCAGAACCCTTTGTCTCAGAAACGCATGAAAGTATCAAATTGAAATTAATGTCAAATACATAAGTCTCACCTAGCCTACTATTTGTGATTTTCAGTATGTTAAATATTCATACGGAACCCTCGGTGCGCGAGTCTGACTCGCACTTGGACGCTTTTTCTATGTCTACCTGCCAAGCTAATACCACGTTGTCTAACTCTTCCGCCTAAATAAAAGTTATAATAAAACTTTTGTGTTCATGAAATATAGCATGGCACTGACATGTGAGGCAACAGGTTGAGCACACTTCCATTCCTTGAGCTCAAAATCACTGGCAAGTGCAGTGTAGTAGTAGTAAAGTAGTTGTTGAGACTTTCAGGGACTCTGTCATCTCCTTACAAGCTTCAATCACTAAGTTAAACTCCGAAAAAACAAAAATGATAAAGGGAGAAGATAAAAGTCCACAAGAAAAAAGCAAACACAGTAAATATTACCTCTATATTCGAATTCCATTCCTGAAATGGATTTGCCCAATGTAAAGCAGGGGCTGCATCCCCAATCTGTTTATTTTCGTCTCAGATTGTATTTTATATGCGTGTTTTATTTATGGGGGATGGAACTCTGACAACAACGAATAAAATGAAGGGTTACTATAACCTTATCAAATAGAAATGAGGATCGTATGCGATATTCAATTTGATTTGGGTAAGTTATACGTATTACAGTCCTCTGTGGTTATATTCACAGTGCTCCCGATAAACCGTGTGGTCTCGCCTTTAGAATAAGCCCATATATCATACCGTGGGTGACATAAAAGATTGATTGAGGAGATGTGCAAATCACCTACCTACGTATTAAGTGGTAATTACGCCAAATTCTGTTGAAGTTTCTCTCTTCGATAACCATACCAGACTTTCGAAACGCTTCTTAGGTGGGTAGTTATAATGAGTTTGAACTTGATATTAATATCACCTGATGGTACGGGACGATGAGACCGTCGGATGGAAGCCGTGCCCACCCATAAGTTTCAATCTAATGAGATGTCTGTCTAAATAAAAAGGCGTCTGTTAACTTTCATACTGGAACGCAAAAGTGCTAGTAACACTGCTGTTTTGATGCGGATATAGGTGACGTGTGATAGAAGCCAGGCGGACATAGAAAATTCACTACCACCAACCAGTAACCATCAGTTTGTTGATAGAGACAAAAACATCTAAAACATCACATTTATAATATGAGTACGAAAAGGATTCCACATTATATCAACGGGATATCGTGTTGACTATAGGAGCATAGTCATAAATGTTTTACCTGCCATTCTAGGCTCCAAACCAATGTCTGAACATGCCTATGCGGCACACAAGATTGCTTGTCGCGCGTAAGCCTACCTTGCAAACTCATTATAATTTGCCGCCCCAAAAACTTCAGCTGACGAATACAACGCGTAAATATGGAAAACATATTTTCATTTCGAAATTTCCAGGAAAAAATGATCCAATTACCTCATCACAGCGTCTTGTTTGGATAGTCGGTGAATGTGAAAGGAATAAGGTCCGGACACAAAACCATCGATAAGCGAACTTTGTCACACGTCGACTGCCTAGTAAAGGTGGCGAGCAGTCACTAGATGTAAGTGGCTCGGGACAATGTAGCATTCCATGGAGGTGGTCTATGTCCAGCAGTGGACGTTTCACGGCTGATGATGATGATGCTTCATTTCTCGGCTTTAGGTAAAACCATACCGTGTCATTCCACGGGTGTCAAAACACGGTACTAAAGGAAAACGTGTAGAAAATGGGCAGCAGTATTTTTTACTTCAATTATTAATCCTCCTGCTAAGCGTTGTCATTATGGTAAATCCCATAATGGAAAGTCCGACGTGGCATCTCAAAACTCATGAAGTCATTAATATTAGCATTTTGACATTGGGTGAATAAAGCCCACACTTACCCAAATTCGCTTCGCTTATCGCATCGCTCTTGTACATGATCTTAGTTTATCAGAGAGGATCTCCAGCAGCTCAGCTCGAGTAGGAAAATTAAAAACCGAGGACTCTAGTGCAGAGAAACTAGATTAAAAACGTCATACAAGGTGAGAGGGAAGATTGAGCTGTCATGGCTGGCAATTAATTTATAAATAGATTTGCGTATTTTCCGTTGAATTATATTATTAGTCCTTTTTAATATATTATTAAATACGCTTTCTTTTTTGTCAAAAATAAAACAAAGTTATAGATAAAGAAAGGAATTCCAGCAACCACTCGCTCCATTTTGTCAAACATAAACCAAAATTCAACAGCTGTACATGCACGACACCGGCGTCATTAGATAAAGGTTTGTTTGCATCGATAACAGTCTGAAAATTTTAGTTTTTCACATTCCACCTTCACACTTTAGATAATTGCAAACATTTTAAATTGTTCAATATTTCAAGAACACATACACATTTTAATAACATTTTTACGCATAATATAATAACAACAAAGTCAATACCTACGCAAACTAAAAAAAAAAAAAACTACACAAATTGTGATTCCGAAAATTTCAATTGTAGAACATTCCTATTGACATGTCATTTTCAAAAAGTTAAAATTTTTCATTTTAGAAGAAATTGCCACGTAATTTTCGAAAATGATTTTCAATTTTTAAAACTTGTATTTTTTTATCTGACATTGTGTGTTTTAACACCGTTTGGTGAAAAGCTACTCACCCATTCACTTAATTACGCAATGTATGTATTAATTGTATTTTGTATTGTGTTGTGTGTGTTTTAGTTAAATAAATATTTTTCTGTTTCTGTTTAATTATTGAGGTGACACAAGTTGCCATAATCTTTTACAATAGAATAGATGGTTTTGATATGTAGTTACCTAAAAATAAGACATGGGATTATAGTGTCGCGAAATGAATATCGTGAACGTACAATGTTATTGTTAGCTACAATTATAGCAGTTACGCAGCTAATAGTACCTAGACGGCGTTTTGAACAATAATTGAAAAACACTCTTTAAAAACAAGTTGATGCTTTCAAAAAGAACTGAAAACCCACTTTAATTGCCCTAAAAGTCTACTTTTAGTAACGCAAATTTAAGATTTATATCGTTTTCTCATGGGTGCCGTTGTCAGAACTGGACCAAATTGAAATGAGACCACACGGGAAGCACCACGTTTCAAATAAAAAAGGAATCATCCGAATCGATTCACCCAGTCAAAAGTTCTGAGGTAACAAACATAAAAAATAAACATACCTACTCCTTCTTTTCTGAAGTCGGTTAATAAAAAATTCACTAAGAAGTTGGATGTTAATTTCGCGACATCTAATCCGATGTAAAAGAAATGTAATAAACTTTCATCAAACGAATTTAACCTTAATAACAAATACATATAAGTATAGTAAACGGTCAAACATCCGATGAAGTCGAGAGCCGTTGCCGTAATACTTACAAATTCGGTTTACTCCACCAGTTAGTGCTGATTACGGTTTTTGATTGCGCTCAGGCTCTCGTAACTCTGTTACCGTAAATACATGCTGAGTTTTAACGAAGGAGTACTTGGTGCCCACGATGTAGTTTTAAGTGATGGATAAATAGTATTTGAAACGACCATGTGGTTGCTTCTAATTTGAATGCTTCTATTGATTGCTTCAGCGATTACGAGTACCTCTTTTACTGCTTATATTCCCCTTCTACTACTAACAATTACGAGCACGGTATCACATCCAGCGCCTCTGGCTTCTGGGTGTGCATGCGCATCAGATGGGTTTAAGGCCAGATTCAAATCTATCAGTGGTACATTAAACACATTCAAGATTTGTATTTGTATTAAATAAATGTCGCTTTTTAAAGTTACGTACCTTAAAAAGACAAAATAACCCTTATAGGATTACTTGGTTGTATGTCTATCAGTCTGTCTAGGCCCTTTTTCTCAAGATCAGTTAAACTAATCACGGTTTTATCTATAAAGCACAAAAACACAAACAAAAACATTGGGTTAATGCGCAAAATACATTATAAAATATAAATAAATTACACGGATATCCCACTGAGGACAATCCTTAACGTGTCAAAACGTCTGATAACTCTGAATTTCGCCTGGAATTTCTACCTCAAGTAAAGGTAGGCCCTTAAAGACGTATTTCCATTGAACCATCTCTCGCTCTAGGGAGTTTAAAATTCATTGGAACCCGTAAACTAGTTACAGTTGCGACTCAACAGATTAATGTTCGGATGGTTGCTATTTCAATCCTAAAAGCCTGCTTTAATATTGGCCTTATAGATAACGCTGCTATCAATGTCACCTCAGTAAGCTTTCCTTATCATTAAATATTATGCATCAGTCACAATGGATGTCCATTAATTTCAACATATATAGGTTACTTTCTATACGAATTATTAATTTACATATTTATACGAAGTTCCATATTGCGCGTTGTGAAAGGGGGCTAGACGGAAAAAATTCTTACGAAAAGTTGTCACCGACACTTTTTGCTATAGTAAGTTAGCGTCATCTGTTAGTACGACGTACGTAGTAGTAAGACGATACCAACAGTACAGCTATGTGACGACAGATAGCTCTGATTAGTTGCCGCTACTCAATGACAGATGTCGCTAAAAACAAAACGTATCACGTACATAAAAAATCTAATGAAAAACCTACAAAACCATATTTAAAATACAATGTTAAAAATCCGTTCAAACCTTATTTAAAATTTGTAACATTTTATTACAATTCCTTCACTAATTAATCGAAAGGAACTTCGTTCCATCCGGGTGTCCCTTGACACCTCTCAAGTTTTTTATTAATCTGATTATTTCCTTACGTTATTAAGATTACACACTCAAATGGTCAATTAAATTTGGATAATATACCTGTATTTTTACAAAATATTTATCCATAGTTACAATAAGTCATCTCATACTATGTTATTGGTAATCATCTTCAAAAGCCGCGAAACGTCAACTGCTGGATATAGGACATTGACCAGTCCCGAGCAACTTGCATCTAGCGACTCCCCGCGACCTTTACTAGTCCATCTAGTAAGGGGGGACGGCCGGGTACACGTTTCCAAGTACGTGGTGGCCACTCGATGCATTTTACTCCCTATCCGTTATCCGGTGTTCAAACGATGTGTCCTGCCCATTGCCATTTCAGCTCTCTGACTCGTTGAGCTATGTCGGTGACCTTAGTTCGTCTACAGATTTCTTATTCCGGATTGTATCAGGTAGACAAATTCCAAGCATAGCTCGTTCCATAGCTGGTTGAGCTTGTTTATTCGGTCAGCAGTATAGTTAGACTTATTTAGTCAGGATAAATTCCCAGCGGGGCTACATTGTCCGCCTGGTTGGCTACAACCATGTCGCCTAAGCCTGCCGCCAAACAGTACTGTAAAGTTCCAATATGAAAGGTAGCATCGCAAGCGCCTCGTTAGATTGAAACTTCTGGGTAAGTCAGCATACATGCAAATACAAAATGCAAAGCCATGTTACAACATTCCGAAAACTTTCCGGTCCACACCCATGGTAGATTATGCCCCAGGTACGGTGATTTTCACGAATTCAGTTCATAGTGAGGAAATTTTAAGCTTAGCGAGCGACAACCTTTGTTTACCGTACTGTTATTTATGAATTCACGACACATAATAATTTACTCGCTTAAATTTAAATTAAATGAAAGTAAAATCAAGATAAAGGTAAGAAAGCTATTGTGTATGAAGCAGTATTTTACCCAGCTACCCAGTACTAACCATGTATTTCAGTAAATGCGTGGCGGAAGTAGGACACTCCATTCACGAGTTTTTCCAAAGAACGGAAATGGGCCACCGCATTCTTGATGAGTTTTAACTTCAGGGGATACGGTACGTATTCAAATCCTGCACCGAGAAAAAACTACAAGTTTGTGTCATCGTAACAAACTGTGAAACAAGGGTATTAATGTGTCCTTTTAACTGACGTCAAATAAAGGAGGAGGCTATCAGTTCGACGGGTATGTTTTTATTTTTTATTTTTATGTTGGTTACCTGAGAACTTTTGAATGGGTGAACCGATTTGGATGATTCTTTTTTTATTTGAAAAGTAGTGCTTCCCGTGTGGTACCATTTCTGACAACGGCATCCATGAGAAAACGATATAAATATTAAATTTGCCTTAGTAAAAATAAACTTTTAGGGCAATTGAACTCGGTTTCCAGTTCTTTTTGAATGCATTTACTTGTTGATTCATTAAAAGCAAGTGATCCTTTTGTTTATTATCCATCTGTCTGTCAAGAAACATATCTCGATAAAATGTTACCTTGGAATAATTTATAGACACCACGCAGACAGTGGCACGTTAAAAGCTATACGACCTATAAACTAATATTTACTTTGATGTAAACCTCTGTATTCAAGCCGAGGCTTCCATTTAATTTTATTTACCGCCCAAAAAATTATAAACAGCGTTAAAAATTCTAAAGGCCCATCAATTTCCATTTATTACGTCTCGTACAAAGTTCATTATTAAGTAATTCACCAACTTAGGAATATTAAAAAGTTGCTCGTTCAAATGTGCTACTGGAAACCACACCGGGGCCGGGGCTCTGGCCCTTGGGCCTATCTTTAGAACAAAAAGATAGATATTTTATTTTGTGACGTGCTATCTCTAACTTAGGATATGTTTTCTTCGTCTATTTTCTTTGAGATCGCAAAAGGCGACTAAGAAAAATTTTAAGACTTGACTAGCTACTAATATTTATTACATATGGAGCATCAATTACTGAGTACATCTTCAATCCGCCTCCGAAACAATTATGTTCAGCAGTGGACATGCAGCTTTTAAATAACAAACTGTAGCAATATACAGTAGTATTTAGTGGAATCAAATTACAAACTAATTTATTAACCCGTTAATTTTAAATAATTTAACCTGTTCATCATTTAGATCCAACCCAAGCTTTTACTATATCTGTCAACAGCTGTAATGAGTTTAAATTTATAGCCAAGCCCTTGGTGTACAACTCATAGCATTTGAATTCTAACGATACGCCTTCCATTTGCAACGACAACCTTAAGGTACTCCACCTGTCTGTAAACTAAATATTTAGCACTCAGGTGTTGGCTTGAAAGTAAATTACGTTACGAGATTGAGTGATGAAATTACTCCATTCCTTCATAACCTAGTTACTTCGAAGCAGCCTCGAATAATCCTGAATATTATTACGAAAAGAAAATTGCTCTTGATTCTGAAACTCTATTGGCAATTATAAGTCATGAAAAGTAATGTAATGGATGACTGTCTACTTGTCTAGTACTTTACTTTTCGTCGCATGTATTTAAGCTATGAATTTCATTAGTCTCGAATACATACATGTGGAAACTTTGTTAAAGTTAATTTTACAACTAAGTAAATTTTGCACATTGATTTTGATGAATTATTTTGTATTTGTTCAAGTGGATTCGAGAATGGTTTAAATTTATAAGTTTGTGATTTTTGTCTTGCATAAAGATACATTTACAGGCGTCGGTGGCGCAATGGATAAGGCGCGGACTCTCAATCTGAGGGTACCGGGTTCGAATCCAGCCGTGTACCTATGAGTTGTTTTTCAATTCAAGTACATTATACGATTGCTTAACGGTGAAGGAAAACATCGTGAGGAAACCTGCATGTCTTGAACAGGCATGTGAAGTCCGCCGATCCGCACTGGGCCCGCGTGGTGGACTATGGCCCATACACTCTCTGTAGGAGAGTAGGCCTGAGCCCCTCCAGTGGGAACATATATAGGCTGTTGATGATGAAAGATACATTACTAAGTTAATTCCAAAATGTTTAAAACATAAATGTCCATCCGTGCGAAGCCGGGGCGGGCCGCTAGTATAGTATATATTAGCGGAAAGTGCTTATCCAGATATTTCATTTCATACCAAACACGATACTTTATTCTGAAAATTCTTATGTTAATTAACTTGTAAAATAAACCCTCTTCTGAAATGATTGTCTTTTGGTACCACATTGGTAATATTTGGTAATATAGCCTGTGACTCGCGGACACACACGACACTTTCAATGACTTCTGATTTGTTAAAATACTACGAGTAGCTTAAGAGACTTGGGGAACAATATTATACTTACATACAAAGATTGTTAAAATCATACGCCTCCTTTGGCTTTGCTGTAGTTGGATAAAAATGAGTTAACACACATGTCGTCGTTCAAAACAAATAGGTTGTAAGTGTAACAGGCGTAACAGGTGGGTCTGAAGGGCGGACCGGACCGGACCGGACGAACTCAGGTCACGTCCGACACTCGGCGAGATTGTTCTGACCTCGCCTTTCATCGTACACACCATTTGTTTTCATATTATTCAACTTACTCTAAATCTCTTGTTGTAATCAACGAAGCTTTTCCAAGCGATATGAGCCAGGAATTTCCAGCGGCTACATAGGAGTCCGAGGTTCTATCCACAGCGGGGTACCTATACTAGGTTAGTGTCACTTTGCTATGCTCGCCTGGCTCGCTAGCTAACACCACGCTCCCTAATAATGCTGTTAGACAGCAGTATTAACATAAATGTTGCATTCCAGTAATGAGGGATAATACATCTACTTATCTAGCGCTATATATTAACTTGAGGCTGCTAGCCCGCCTAATCGTCACTAACAATGAGGTAATTACAAATGTGGTGGTTACAATATTTACAAAATAATAATAATAATCATCATCATCATCAGCCGGGAAACGTCCACTGCTGGACATAGACCTCACTCATGGCACATCACGCCACATCAACCGGTCCCGAGCCACCTTCATCCAGCGACTCCCTGCGACTCTAACCAGGTCGTCGGTCCATCTAGTATGGGGACGGCCTGGTAGACGTTTCCCAGTACGTGGTCGCCACTCGAGAACCTTTACTCCCCACCGGTTATCGGCTCTTCGAGCGATGTGGTCCGCCCATTGCCACTTCAGCTCACTGAATCATCGAGCTATGTCGGTGCTAAGCTAAAATAATAATACAAATGTAATAAACAGTTCAATGAAGATAAAGTTATTATTACTATCTTTTTATCCCACGGGAACTGTCAATAAAAATAGTGATCTCTTTTTCCTGTCCTACCAATACTCCCATACCGAAATTCAAGTCATTCTGACTCTCAGTTACGTTTCTTATTTGTTGTATAAGTATGGATTGAGTCGGGTAAATCCACTGCTGCACGTAATAAAACCTCCCGCATGTTCCAGGACAATTAAGGACGCAATATGAAGGGATTAGCCATAATTACCACGCCCGGTAGGCGGATCGCAGTAATATGTTGGTAATTGTCTCCTGGATTCCTTCAGTCACCTTTTATAACACCTATGGGAAGCCAGGGGGTAATATTAGTCTTATTCCGAGACATGTCACGTGTATAGATAGTTTTTAGGCTAGAATTATTTAAAGGCTAACTAAATTGACGATACTTGAGAACTAGTTAAACACAGAATGAACGAAAAAAATTACAATGATTGGTCAAAAAGTTTTAATCGAGAAAAAAATGTTTACTTTGATTTTAACCGAAATCTTTCAAAGTAAACAAATCTGAACTTAAGGTACTGCACGAAATTTTGTAAATTAAAGTCACTACTATTATGCGCCGATTTTAATGAAGCCGCGGAGCTTATGGCTTGGATAGGGACATGATACTGCTCATACCGACAAATTTTCCCATAGGATAGTTTCTAACATTCACGCAAAAAATACGAGTATAAGAGTATCCTGGTAACTAATGCTCCGAAAAGTCGTAAAATAGATCTTATTGTTATCGATAATCCGATTCTCAGAATACAATTGTATAAGTGTTTCCGGATTGAAAGACGTTCTCAGGGCAGCACTATAATATCGATAAAAAATAAAAGTCACGTTTTCCGAAGCACAAATACACGTAGGCCGTGATGCGAGGGGGCCATTCGACGAATTCATCGATAACGCAATTTGCGGCGTACACAACGGCGCGGCGCTGGGGGTAAAGTCTGTGTCTATGGTATGGTATACACCGTGACCGTATATCTACTGAGCTTTATTTAGATTTTGTGAGGTTTAAGGCTAGATTTTGTTACGAGCCTTTATTTTCAATCAAGTTCAAACAAGGTGGAGTTCTCAATGTGACTGTATTTTTAATGCATGTTACGCGATAACGCCGACAATTATGAATCGATTTTGATGATTCTTATTTGGTTTACATACTTCAGAAATGGTCCTGTAGAAATTTAATCGAAATTGATCCAGTTCTTTGTGAGAAAATCAATAAAAACTAAATAATTACCCAGGTAATTCTACATCTAAGGTTGGAAATTTTAGAAGATGAATACTGTATACTTTTAAGGAAATTGAAGTCGCTTCCTTAGTTCTTTTGAAGCCGTTAATTATACTAGTCATGTTTATTAGTGGCATAAGAATTCCAATTATCTGTGTATATATTCTGTTTGTTTACTGATTTTCTCATACAGCGCTAAATCTATTTTGATTATATCTATATGGGACCACCTTTGAAGTATGAAAAAGAAATAATCACCAAAATCGATTCAAAATTGGTACAATGATCGCATAACATATTTACAAAAAACCGGCTAAGTGCAAGTAGGACTCGCGCACGAAGGGTTCTGTACCATTATCTACAAAAACAGCAAAAAATCATATGGGAGCCCCCCTTAACTATTTGTTTTATTTTAATTTAATTATTTATTATTATTAAAATATATATTAAAATCAATACATAACTTAATATTCTGTGAAAATTATAAGCGTCTACCTGTTGCCGTTGTTAATATCGAGCAATAATGAGAAGAAAAAAATCACGTTTGTTGTATGGGATCCCCTTAAATATTTATATTTATTGTATTCTGTTTTTTTATTACTTGTTGTTATAGCGGCAACAGAAATACATCATCTATGAAAATGTCAACTGTCTAACTGTCACGGTTCATGAGATACAGCCCGGTGACAGACGAACAGCGAAGTGTTAGTAATAGGGTCCCGTTTTTACCCTTTGGGGACGGAACCCTAAAAAACATAAAGTCAAATTGAGAACTTCCTTCTTAGAGTCGGTTGAAAATATGCAAGTAAATCTTATCTATTCTCTGTAATCTGTAGTTTTTCAAAGCATCTGATTCAATTTACTTCATTTCATTTTGACTGCTGGTCATTTAATGTGGATAATGGAACAAAAAGTTATTTATACAAGTAAGTTCAATTAACGATGAATCTTTCAAGGCTTATTTCCCGAAACGAACAATCACACCAATCGTAATTGGTTTTTGATTATTAATTTAATTTCAATCAATGTCTAGACTTCTTAAATGTCTTTGAGAATTGTTGAAATTTCTTTTTAATTCTTCATCAGTTGTAATCTCTTATCAAAATTACTTCATGGTGACAAAAAATCAGTATTCCAATTTTGAATAATTTGCAAATGTGGATGGTTTTACTACTTTTATTTAGTAGTAGCCACATGTCGTAAAGTCATCTATCCATCTATCTAAGTCCATCTTCTAACCCAAAAAGATTAAAATATCTTGTTTGGTATCAAATTGTCCAATAAATCATTGACATCCCCAAGGCAATTTACCTACATACGCTTAGCGCTTACCGCAACAACGGTATAACGAGACTGTACATTTTTTGCGTATCCTACAAGACAAGGGCCTTTAGTTCCTGTTTAGGTATGTGCATACCTGAATACGTAAGAGCATCCTTCGAATCAAATCTCATCACAAGTGGCTTTTGTCGACGAACATGGAGTAGTCGGCAATTACTATGCTCCACCTAAACGAACGTAATATTGCTTGGGATAACGGAAAAGGTTGTCATTTTATTGTCGCGAGGTTGGTACCATGAAAAACGATCGATCAAAATCCGTTTACAATTCGAATTTCGAATTCATAAAATTTGCACCCAATCCAAAAAGCAATCCGAAATAAAAACATAACGAATTTTTTTTGTCGTAGGGCTCCTGATTGTTTAACTAATATTATGCTAAAACGTCTAACATATTAAATCTGAATACATCTTCATTTACCGACGTTTTAATTCGATGTCCTATTTTTAGATAATTATTGCACAAAGTTAGCTATTCTGCTTTAAAATATTATGGTAGACGAAATTTTGTATGAAACAATCTTCAGCAAAATCGTATTAAAACTAATTTATTTGCTCATTCAATTTTAACCTATTTAATTATCTAGCATCTACAGGTACTTACTGTCTTGTATACTTCAATCTCGCAACAGATAGTGTAGAAATCGCATTTCACATGTTGTTCCGATTGTAAAGACAGACATGACAATCGCTTTGTGGTGAAGATAGGACACAGCTTACAATGAACACGCTCTTGTCTCTCTATGTACAGTACAATAGACGAGACGAACATTGTTACGTCGACAACGACAGATGTTAAATTATTATTAATGTCGAACTACATTCTCACTAAATCGACAACTGTTAATGAAGCAAACAGTGTGGCCGCTATAAGTGAGTAGTTGATTTAAAATTATCTCTCTTTCGAGAGGAATCCTGAAATGATATCTACCCTGTCAAAGATTTTGAATCCGACTTCTATTTTTATTCTTCTTCTATTATTATAAGTAATTATAGTCATGTGTAGCGATGATTTTCTCATTCCGAAATGAGAAGATCTGAAGACGGACTAAGGTCACTGACATAGCTCTACGAGTAACCTATGGGTAAGAGTTCTCGAGTAGCGAACACGTACCGGGAAACATGTGCCAGGCCGTCCCCCTACTAGATGGACCGACGACCTACTAAAGGTAGCGGGGAGTTGGAGATAATTCAAGGGCAGGAAAAGCCCATGCATGACTTCTTTATCGCGATCTAGCAAGTAGTTCCCCTGTTATAACTCCTGAAGCCCACGTTGCCGATCGGTGGCAAATCGTATTAATAAGTAAATAGACGAAAACATACTCATAACTTTTTTAACCTTAATGATCCCGAAAGTTTTATTCATAAGTTATTCTTATCAACGCGCATTCGTGCCTGGAAATCAAAGCATAAAGCAGTTTCTAATAAATTATCGAAATATAGTCAAATCTTATTGTATACTACACGTGACTCTTTGTGACCAGTGTGAATGAGCTTTACCAAAAGGCAATAGGCCTGTCCATTAGCGGTGTTCATTCACCTGAATAGAAGTGCGTAGCCCCTCCGTTAGTGAAAGTAACTTCGGTAAACTAAGGGGGGGTTCGAGGATAGAAAAAAACGATTTTTCTATAAGAAACCTATCCAAATGTTTATATAAGGAATATTAATAGAATTTCATTCATGAGCGTTATACTTTGGAACAGAGGTGCTCTTTTACTTTGTGACGGCCTCGGCAGTAAACTAAACCATTGTTATCGTAAAGAAAGAGAAAACTGGTAGCATATCCCTTGTAGCGATTTATAAAACTAGTCACTTTGTTACTGTTACTTACCATCTTTGTAAGTGGTTCATTCAAAACCATTTAGTTTGAAATAAAATCTTCATCTGTTTTTGAATGATAGAAACGAGATACATAATTCGTAGTATTTAAAACATAACAAGCACATACACAGTCCTTATAGCGGTTAGGCTTTCAAACTGAAAACCGCTTGTTTCCCTCGTGCACTGAGCTGAGTTTTCAGCCCGTTTTTTCAGATACAACATATTTTACATAGACTCGCAGTATAAATTTTAGCTATAAATCCATCAATACATAAATATGTAAATTATATGGTGTTGATTGTGAAAATAAAATGATCTGTCTAAATGTTCGTAGCACACTGCTACGAAAGTGCTACGATTATGGATGGGCATGGGCAATTCACCGCTCTGGCGAAATACGTTCCACTCCTTGACTGTGCGCAAGGTTATGTTTTGTTTAGTTTCTTAGTCACCTTATATAAAACCCTCGGGACAACATGGGTGCTCCAATTCTAAACCTGGGACCACGTCGAATACATAATATATAATATAAGATCGATTCCTTTTCCCTCACTTATACATCTTATCCCACATATATCACACAAGTGATCTAGTACGGCACGCACCTACTTATGTATTTTCAAATGCTGGACCACTTACTGGAATTGCAAGCCTTTCCAACATGTTACATCTGAAATAACAAACGCACAAATACAACTCAGACACAATTTCCTTACCTCATTGTAATATCAATGTTGCATTGTCTATCATTCTACGTGATACTGTGCATATTTTTAATTATTTTCATAAATGCGCCCACGTGTAACACTGCAGAAACTCTAATATATGTATGTATCTATACAAATAAAACAAAGTTGGGAAAGTGTTATGGCTCAAAAACGGCTGACCCGATTTTCCTTTAATTTTTTTTTTGGAGTAGCAGAATAACTTTTAAAACGGGTTAATTTCACTTAACAGATCATTTTCTCAAATATTAATGATCTAACAAAATAGCTTCTTTCATCCCTATAGATCAAGTCGCTCCCGTGGGATAAATCCTAAAGTCCACGCGGTTATATATAAAAGACGAAAAACCACAACTGGCATAGGCTGACATACCCTGAGGGTTCCGGTATATTTTTGTCGAATTTTTAAAACTTTGGAAGCTATAAAGTTAGCATTGTAGATTATTAGGGTTCTTTGACGTGATTAAAACACTTAATTTAATTTATGCCTGTAAATATTCTTTTTCTCATGAACGTGTAAAGGTATATTATACCAAAACCGAAATCAGGATGAAAAACAAGTATGCTATATACTTCCACCACCTCATAACATTTAAAACAATTCAAGCCACGTATAGAATGCAGTAACAACATCTATTTGGATAAATAAAGTATGTGGTTCCACCCCTGGGCTAGAAATAGAATTGTACGATTTGTTACCTAAACCGATCTGACCTTTGAATATTCTACTAACTTTATTGTGGAACTTTTCAACCCTGAGTACTTAGATGAAGCTGCTGTGACTGCGTAGCGGAGTTCATTCCGTCGTCACTCGCGTCGTTGACAAACAATGCGAGTACACGCAGTTGTTTTCGCGCGTCAATCAAACGCTAAAGCGGCGGAACTTTGCCAATATAAATGTAAATCGACGCACGCGCCGACTAATAAATTAGTTTATATAGAAAATAAACGTCTATTTAGAGAGATTTTTTATTTATTTTATTCAAAGGGTGCATCTTACCGGATGTGAATGAAATATAAATAAGTTGGAACCGGCTCATTCCTATATGTATTGAGACGTAGTGATTTGGTTACTTTTGCAGCAGATTTTGAATAAAAAAGTTCAATTCTTATACTTTTACAAATTGGCCACGAGGTTTAATCGGTAGCATGACTAGCCAATAATGTCGACAACCAGTAAATATCCGTTTCAGTAAGTCTCTTGTGGTCCGGAAATAAAAGATCGTATAGTCAAAGAGGTAGGTATGTGGTAGAGGTCAGACCACAATCCGGATTTCATTTTTACGTTTTGATTGTGATTGTGTCTGTGTTTGTCTGCAAATTAAGTAACATATATAATCATAGTAATATTGCAATGCAAGCGCATTTATTTGCTTGTTTTTTTTCTTCAGATTCAGATTGATTTGCTTTTTTACAGGGATAGGTAAAAATGCACAAAGGACAAGCTATTTTTATCTTCTAAAGTAATTTCGTCATCATCAGCAGCCTATATACGTCACTGCAGGGGCTCAGGCCTGCTCTTCTACAGAGAGTGTATTAGCCATAGTTCACCACGCGGGGCCAGTGCTGTTTGGCAGACTTCACACACACCTTAAAAATTTTGTGCAGGTGTGTTCAGATTTCCTAACGATGTTTTCTTCACGGAAAGGCTAGTTATGATTTTTATAATTCGTACATGATTTCCAAATAACAATTTGGAACTCATTGGTACAAGGCAGGATCAAGCCCAGACCTCGATTGTTCAAGTACTGATGCTCTTACTAACTTAGCTACCATGGTGTACTGTAAATAAAGGCGATCAGGGCGCAAGAGGTACTCGTATGGAGTTTGAACGAAGGAAAAGGCAAAATACGTAGAGCAAACGCATATAATATGTATAATAAATTGAATGACACGGCTTACGAATACGCAGACTGGATGGCAACAGGGATTCTGCTAATAACTATTTTATTCACAACCAACTTTATATCCAAGCAGCGGACACATCGAAGTCCATCCTCGAACTCTCACAATGTCACTATTCGGCGTTCTAAATTTAAAGCATTATAAATCAGAGATCCCGCCAACCAGCATTCGAAGCCACGGAGATCATAACCATGTAGGCTGACTGCTCTACAGTACCATCAAAATAATGTAAAATGTAGTACCCATCAAAGCATCAAACAAAGGATTGCAATACTTTGAAGCTAGTGACCGAACATCGTAGGCGTATGTATATGTCAATAGATACACGCTAACAAGCCAATTAGTTGCACCGGGTATTCTATTACACAGTTGTATTGCCATTACCAAGCCGAGCCCAGCCGAGCGCTATGGATGCACCGAGCGCTCGAGCATTGCTCACTTCATAACTCAACTGCTCAATTCTTTTGTGAAGTACCTTACGTTCCTATACTGAAACATACTTTGTTTTCGTTACTGCGTCAATTAACCTGCCAGAATCACAAATGAAAACTATTCACTATTAACTGTGTTTTTATGAAAAAAGAAACCATAGGATCTCTTTGTTTTCCGTCTGTCTGCTTATATCCTTTTTCTCTGGAACGCGTGGCCGTGGAGGTATCCAGTTGAAATTAAAATCAAACACTTAAATTTGCAATCTGATCTGTGAAAAAACGTAATAAAAAGATACGGACGCTTACGATGCATATTTTGACGATTTCTCTTGCGAGCGCAAAGAATCAAAACCTATAGGGTACCTACTTCCCATTTACCTAGAATCCTGCAATTTGGCACGATGCAAGATCTTACACCAAAAGTGTAGGAATATATTTAAAAACCACAATTGTTTATTGCTTTTTACTATTCAGTCGGACTTGCATTTTCGTTACCATCGTTATATTGTGTACCTATTGTTTATTATTTCCAGTGTATTAATATTATTATTTTCATATTCTGTACAGAATCCTCGATGTGCTCCGACTCGCACTTGGCCGTTATTTATGCATAAAGGGTCTTCTATTGGACTTAATTTCAACTGAAAAAGATAGTACACTCGAGTACAAAGATATGTATCAGCTTTTGTACCATGTCACATTCAACCGTTCTAGTTCCTATGCAGTGTGTAAGGAAATGTCAATTAAAGATTGAATATGACGTGGTTCAAAAGTGGATACATATTTTTGGATACACGTTTTCGGATAAGTAAGAGTTGATTTCCTTTCTAATATGCTAGTACATTTTATCTAAGACTTGCATTTGCCCGTAACTTCATATATGTAGACATGGAAATTATCACAAGGGAACTACTTGTATGTTACGGATAAAACTTATTCTTACACAACTTTCCCTATAAAACATCAAGAACAAACGAGCAAATTGGATCCATATTGATGTCGAAATCTATATTCGTCCAGCTGTGGATATTAACGACCGTTTCCCATCAATTTTAAATGCTAAATGTAGACAAGTGGAACTCGCTAATCTCGAAACCGCCGTGGGCGTGTTCGGGTAATTGCTTATCCGAAACTAATCTAAATATTACAGAGAACTACATCTAATAAGAGAACTGAGAGGAGTTAGTTAATGTAATTGTGTAGCAGCTGTGTCGCTTGGTAACTACATATTAGGGGAACTATTTCATACGTACCTGCTCATGTTATGGTAATTTGGCATACATAAGTGAAAGGTGTATAAATACAATCGGGAAGCGTTGGTATTTGACCAAATTTTTAAACTACATTTTGTAGCGTACGAGTATCTATGAGATGTTTGAATAGTTAAAACCGCAATTTTAAAACCACCTCCGAGGCGTAATGGCTACACGATGAAGTTGAGGGTACCTATCGAAAGATAGGTAGCAAAGTAGCCAGTAGTGGCCAGGAAGACATTGAAAATCTCGTACCACCAAACAAATCAAGTACCGACAGGACCTCCACTTTGAATCGATTCGGGACCTCTGGAGGTCTTAGTGTGTAGTCATTAGCCCACGAGGCGGTTAAAATTTATAGATATTTTGGTGTAAATTTTTTGCACAAAATATGTAGCTGTATACCAAAATAAAATATGGCTTCAATGAAATTACATTTAACTTTATCCAAACAGCACAAAAAATAATGATTTCATACCAAAAAAAATTCTCTACTAAAATGCAATTCTATTGTTTTCTCGGACTGTAGACTATTCTTTGATTTTTAACAGTGTACAAAGGGCAAGCCGGATTTGAGAATTCTCTTTTATTTGAGAAGGTATTTCATTTATTAACCTACCACCGTTCATTTTGCGATATTTCTACGAACCTGTTGCGCTCCTGAACGTTTGTTATCAGCCAACAATAGACCCTAAATCAGAAAGCGACGATTGAGAATACCTTTTACACAAAATAGTAGAGGAACACGTAGTCAGTACACAACATTGAGCGTAAATTCAATTTTGTGATGCGTCAAACGATATTACGATATAAATATAAAGGAAGAAACCTTCGCCTTTTAAAAAAAGACATGTTGTCACGACACAGATGATGGAAAGGGCCGGAAAAGACTTCTTTATGTCCCCTTGTAATATTTCTTTTGTTTACCTCACCGTCGCTTTCGCAATCGAGACGAAGATTTTGGCGGTTATCCTTTACGCGAACGACAGCGCCGTACAGTTATCAATCATAGAAATCCTTCAGTGTCTCAATATATGTTTAATCTTACACCTCTTCTATGATTGTATTTTCAAGCAACTATAAACACGAGATAGCATTCAATGGTTTTGGGAATAAGAAAACACATTTTTAACCGCTTCCCTGGCCTAGCAACATTAACGCTTGGACTCATAATCCAGAAGTTCTGGTGTCGATTCAAAGTGAGGGAATTTTATACAATTAAATAATCAATCTAAGTAGAACTTGTTAATCTGAACGATAGACAGACAGAGACATCTGAGACAGAGTGTTTATTGCTCAAAAAAATGTGTCCTAGCATATTAACTGAACAGTTGCAAGCCAATATTTAAAAAGCACTCCATACTTCCATCACCCTGCATGTATATAAGTTATGCCTGTTTGTAAAGTATCACCCAGAGTACTTTAACAAATTAAATGAAACTAATACAAGACAACTACGGCTTCAGTATACAAATCAGTTGCACCAACGAAAATGTTACACGTACATCTGTAAGAAAAATGTATTTAATACATGCATTGCTTACAATCATCTACGAGTATCAAGGGTTTTACAATTAGAAAACTGCATAGATTTTAAGGAAAAAATTATGGATTGGCTTCTTGAAAACTGCTTTTATAGCTTTCCTGAATATTTGAACCATAAACATTAACCATTTTAAATATAAATTGACATGAATTAATGAGATGACTTGTGAATTATTTAATGACAAAATTATTAACATTAATAACATTGACATGCTATGTAAACACATTTTATTTTTTAACAATTAAATTCCTTATTAGATATGTTTGTAATATTATACCTGTGTATTATTACATTATTATATACAGTATTATTACACCTGTGGACAGGTTAAGTACATCGAACTAATTGAAATTACTATCTTAACACTTAAAAACTATGTACTTGACAAATCAAGTCTTTCTTTCTAGAGTCTATCAACTTGAAATTTGATTTTGATCCCAAACCACCCATATTATCGTTGGCACCTGAAAGTTCGGTAAGAATCGCCCAATCAAACTTTCTTCACTACACGTTTACGAGACGTGTTCGACGCTTTCTTCGTAATTTTCATATCAACTGCCATCACAACTTCCACTTTAAAGAGTTTCGCTTCTGCGGAGTCCTAAACCTAGTTGGCTCAGCCATAAAATAGTTACAGTATTTTTTATACTTGGCACAAAATTCTATTTTGTATTTGACCTTTGTCTCAACTGGAAAGTGAAACTTATTACGTGGTCAACAGAAGCCTACATTTCTTTCATTTAAAATATACTGTTGTTAATTCTAGTGATGTACCTGGGCTTCTCTCAAAGATCATCACATTGGACTTTGGCCATGATCATAACGCTTGGCAGGTTGATTGTGATCCATCCACACTATCAGGTAAAACGAACACTAAGAGCGAACCCATTGTATATATCATTATTTTTATAATTTCGCAAAAGTATCCGCCGTAGCGAAGCGTCCATAAATTATAATCTATTCCAAAACAGGCTTTAATAATATTCCATAATCATTAAAAGTTAAAGGGCTGACGCAAAAATGGACGGAAAGTTTATAATACGTTTTTAATTGAATATTTAATTAATTAAATCTGTAATACACGCCTTATAATGTACGGGTACAGGGTTAATGGCATCTAGCACACGCAATACTAGACAATGAAATTCAATGAGTTTTCTAGACAGATCCAGCTACAAGTATCAGATTTTAGTTAAATTACATAGTTTCAAATATGTGTATTTCAATCAAATGGGGTACGTAAATATATAATTTAAATGAACACATGACAAATCATAAACACAGATGTCCATTTCTAGAGCGGGTCTACAAAATTAGTTGACATTGATCCCTTGTTATTCATAAAACGGACCAAGTGCGTGTTGGACCTGCACACTGAGGGGTATGAGCGCTTACACATCAATTTAACTCTGCATATTTAAAAAATCGGTAAAATTGTTAAGACTGACGCCAAATTAAACAGGTTTTTCTTTTCACCGTCCCCTTTCAATTTTAACTATTTTGATGTCTTGTTAACGGCGACACATTCTACAAAAAATCCAGTGTCAAAAGATACAGCCCTTTGACGGACGGATGTATGTACGGATGGACACACAGCGAAGAGTCAGGAATGGAATGGAGTTGGGTATGGAACTCTAAAAACTTGTTCACGAAACGCCCTACGAGTTGCTTTGACTGTATCAATACCACCATATACTCATACTAAAAAGCTAAAGCGAACAGAAATTAAAAACATAGTCCACTAACCATCCTTAGGTAGCTACCTCCACCAAAGATCATCCTAGCCAGCCAGCAGGATAGCTGCCAGAATCCTGTGCACTCTGCCTAACGGAGCGGGTCTGGACGACGTATTGTATAGGGTCAAGTAGTTAAGTATTTAGATTTAACTAATGTATAAATAACTAGCTTTTCACCGCAGCTTCATTTGTGATGGCTTCGTTATGTATCCCACGGGAACTTAATCCTCTATCGAATCCTTTTTTGATCTTTCGACGCTCCTTTACGACGTGCAGGAAGGGCAAAGAAACAAAACTCTAAATACATTGGAAGTTGAAATCAACAACTAGTCATGTTAGATACCCAATTTTGAACGGGGTTGTATTACAAAATAAATTAATATTACATTCGATCCGAAGCCTAGTGTGGTTATGATTAAATATCCATACATTGCCATCCCTTGGATATCGAAAAAGGAAAATAAGGGATAATGGGATATACCGCCAATTTACCCCCTCGTCTGCATAGACGACTGCATATCCTGGAATTCCGGGTTTGATTCCCAGTGCGGACGATCTCCATGTTATCTAAGTCTGCTTCTAATAAGTGACAATAGACTGTGGTGCATTCAGGAAATGAACGACAACATAGCCACTCTCTCTGACTTAAGAGCTGACGTTGGGCGAGCACGTTTTCATCCTTCGTTCATATCGTCACATGCGAACAAGTACTCTTCTGATACTAAGCAATACATTACAAGACTTACTGTAAGTCACAACAATCAAAATTTTCAAACATCACACAATTTTCATTAAAATAATTTTAATAGGATTGCATTTAATAGACCTACGAACGTGTATCAAAATAATAATACAAAATCTAATTAAACATGATTAATTGATTTAATTAAGGACTACCAAGAAGGGAGCACAACAACATCCTAATAGTAAAATTTCTGACGTTACGTTGGTACTTCACTGGTGTCATAGATTTAAAACATGGACACAGTACTGTGTAGAGTCACTTTACACGGTTGCGTTTTCCTTGGATACGTATACTGGATGGCGAGTTCTGTTTGAATATAGAACACGTTGCAGTGACATCTGATCGAATTTATTTATAAAAGATCAGTTCTGTGGATCAGTTAGGATCAGTTTGTTAGAGTAAGCCGTGAAGGGTGTGTCTAATTTTGATGTGAGAAGTACGTAGTACATATATAGTGATCTGTGCTGAGCAGTAAAGTAGGTCCACAGCCAATCTACATACCTACGTGCCCAATGGTGATTATGTATCGCTAGTTATTTGATCATTTGATCTCATTAATATATAATATCAATAATTTGGCAATTGTATTATCGTATCTTTGATTGATCCTGAATAAGATCCTTCGCCCTTCATTATAGCACTCCGGACTTACGTCTGTGGTTAGTGGCCCCAGCTATCGACTCTTTATCAATTATTAAAAATTATTGAAAAAATTATTTTAAAAATTTTAATTTAAAATTTATTAAAAATTAGTAAAGCGTTGTTAAAAATACAATAGCATAATAACATAAAGCATACGAGTATAACAAACGTGATTTTGATTTTCAAACTTAAAAACACACAAATCGACGCCGAGTCATACTTGTTTCATTGCACAAAATAGAAAAACTATTTTTATAGATAGTGCATGGTTATATGTATTTAAAAAAACAGCCTTGAGCAAACTGAACTAAAGTGGCTTAGTTTTACTTGGTTCGCCATCGCGTGCGGACGCACTTTCTAGGCCTTGTAAAGATACATTTCGCAAATTTTATTAGCTCGTAGTTTTGGTGTCTTTTACAATTGATTTTACATTAACGTATGATTAACGTATGCAAGTAAGTGCTATAGACCCACTTCACGCGGCACACCCAAAAGCACAAGGCTCTGCGTAGTGGCGTATCTGTGGATAAATTTAGAATCGGTCTGATGTAATTTAGTTTGTTGGAACCACCATCCCCATGACAACCTGGTGACCGGAAATAGGAGTGTTTACGGCGTACTTTAACGGCCTGGAGTGTCAAAATGACCATAAAGGCAGTTCGCAGTAGAAATGTCATTTGTCGGAGGTTTACGAGGTGTCTACCTGTTTATGGATAATTACAATAAGATTAACGGAAAGAAACAGCTGGAGCAATTTTGTTGTTCAAATTCGTCAACATTGTAGATTTGTATGAATCATTTGACTAAAGTCTTTGCGTATTGCCAGTGACGACGAGGACATACTGAACCGAAACGAGGGCGTTTACTGTTGGAAAAATAAATAATCTGAAAGTGACTCAGCAAGTCATAGAACGAGCTATGCTCGGAATTTCTCTACGTGATAAAATTCTGTAGGTGTAATAGGTTCATATTTGTCTTGGCTCTCATGTCACCGGATGACATGTATCAGCAAGGCCGTTGAATGAAAAGCATACTCACTCAGAGGGCTCAAGCTAATTTAGCGGAACAAAACACTAAAGCACAGTTTTTATAGCAGTTCTTGGTCCCGCTAATGTAAGATAACACAGCCAGCTTTTTAATTGAAGGCTTCTTGGTAAGCATGCGTTGCATTCATCGTCCTTATTGAGACTTATCAACAGGCGAAATAGGCCAACTACAAACCTATAAATTATGGTTGAATTTTTTTATTGAAACGCGAATATCAGGTATATGCCAGGGCGACCGAGTGATTTGCATCTGAGTTCAACATTGCTACCAACCACTATGCTATACCTCTACATATAATGTTTGTATCCGGTAAATTTAACAAATATACACTTAGGAGATTTACAACATTTTGCACTCTCGGTTTATTACAGACAGCAAGCCGCTCGTTTTTGTCAAGTATTTTTTCATACGAAGAAAACTGACAACGAAGAAAAGTATAAGAAAGATAAGCTAGTTACGTTAGCAGCATGAAGAGTTAAGATAATTTTAAACTAAATGGGTCAAAAATTTTCAATACACATGTTCAGCCAAAAATAATCATACCTTTAAAAAATTTGTTGGAGTGGCCTCGGTTTTTAAACCGAAATATCCTGTAATTTTCACGTTAAAATCTCGTTTTCTTAAATTTGAGGATGACAACCATATTCTACGTGTATATATTTACATCGCTACATTATTATCTATTTTATGCCGCCACGAAGAATGTGCTTTCTATGGACGGATATGCTATAGTGACCGCACTTAGCAGACGGACTGGGTATCGCAGTAAGATATCGGTGATACGTTATCTTCATTAACCTACTTAAATATTTTTATTCATTCTAATTAAATTTATTCCGCACATGGATCCCCGTTCCATGTTTGGTTTGGACGCTGATAGGAGTATGTCAACCAATGAAGAGATACTTTTATATACATACATATAGACTTTATTTGTTCGGGTTCTCTATTTGAACGGGTTTCGAAACTTCGTCTATCATCAATCCAAGTTACTTTACCAGATTATATGAATACTGCATTAAAACTTCCTTGGATTTCTTCTTCTTCTTTGTAATAATAAATAAATTATTATTTGAAGCTTACAATACACAACCCTAAATGTTTACAGTCAATCGATTTACACGCAAATTAGTCTGAAATCCTGGTCTCATCTCTAATTCATTAGGACAAAACGGTTTTAATGAAAACTTGAGCTGAAAACTTGGAGTTTGCGCCGAATATTTTTAATTTAAGGATTCTTTTCTTGTTCTTTTTTCTTCAAAATTGAGATTGTTCACTCGAATCATTAGACAAATACGATTCTTATTGTTGGGTTGTGATTTTTGAGACACTCGCTGGAATTCTCGCTCAGAAGGAAGCGAGCGATCGGAATGTGAATGAGTTCTCGACTCTAAAATATCTCTCCCTTTGTCGTCTTATCTTCTCGTGGGTTGACTTTTTATATTCACTGAATTTAGATATTTTACGACAGTTCTCGCTGACACGGGTATCTATGAGCTGACGCAATATAAAACATTGAAGATGATTGTAAAATGTTAATATCTTTTACAGAATATTCGGTTGGGGTAATGTTTTCAGCATACAACACCTATGTCAGATCGCGTTCTTCCATAACTAAAATACTTACCATGGTAAAACATTGTGAAGTACTGGTATATTACTGTTATATTTGCAATATGTTTTCAATAAAAATATATTTTTAGCCTAAACCTATCTATCTTGATGATATTCGGCAAGTCGTAGCATGAAGAGGGACATGGGCTACTTTTATCCAAATAAAGCGTTCCCGTGTTACAATATCTGCAGTCCACGTACAGTATGTCAGGGACAGAAGCTTGTTTTCTGGATCCATAGCTCGCTGGTTCAAATCTGGCTCAAAGTATCACGTAAAGTTCCCTATTTAAAAAACACATCCAAAAATAATATTATTACTAACAGTAGAAAAAGGATATACAATTTTATTATTATTACATATCACAATCAAGCACAGCACACATAGATCGGTACACACACACACACACACACACACACACACACACACACACACACACACACACACACACACACACACACACACACACACACACACACACACACACACACACACACACACACACACACACACACACACACACACACACACAGCACAACAAACATAACACACAAAAATGATGTCAAGGATGTCGAAAATTACAATATAAACTATAAACATTGATGTTTTGGATTCTGATTATTTATTTATTATTTAATACACTCGCAACATATGAATTTTTTAAATAAAATTTTGAATGTTGACCTCTTCAAAAAAGGCGACCAATACTTACGTCCATCAAGTTTTCATTTCCCTTTTTATTATTATCCTTATTATTTTCTTTAATAAACCGACTTGAAAGGAAACCTACTGGAGACGAACGATATTTGATAAATTGTATGCAAATAAAAGGTTCAAAATAATTTATCATTTCTTTGTTTTGCAATCCTCTTGTTGCGACCGTCGTTAATCGAGTTTCCGAACGAAGTCAAATCAATTCAGTGGAAATTCGATTTTGATGATGAATTTCTTGCGAAATAAAGCGGTGTTTGTGATGGAACGACAGCGGTCGGGTAGGAAAATAGAGCTATATTTGTATTTATCATTCTGCATAGTGTGAATCTTAAATATCTATATTAATACCTTTAAACTAGCAATTCTTGTATATTTAATTATATATATCGGCGATCTCGTTAACGGCTCCAATCACTTCGCTGAAATTTTATATGTGGGAGTTTTGGGGGAGCGAAAATCGATCAAGGTTGGTCTTATTCTTTCGCATTATTCGACGCAAAATATGGTCACTAATGTCGATACGCATCGTTTTCAAGAGGCCAAGGTGCGCCAATCACAGGTTTCCGGGTTTGAATCCGGTTGGATAAAAAGTTTTCACTTCTTTTTTCAGTTATTTTGTTTTAAAGTCAAATTAAAAAGAAAATTTTAATAAAGAATTAATGGCGTATAGTTATGCCAGTGCAAGTTATTTTTCATGGCTTTTGGAATCAACTATTGTATAGTGAAATATTATACATCATCCAACACAATAATTTAACGTTAGTAATGAGGCGTTTTTTAAAAAGTTCTTAATTCATGGATATGTGGCGACGTCGTAGCATGACATGAAAGTTATAGTATTATATTTGTCAATATTAAGGACGAAGATTTCCTTATAGGAAGAAGGACAAACCACGAAAAAAGAAATTCCCACGGGCGATATACTAGTTGAAGAATAATATTAAAGCATAGCGTAAAAACAAGGGGTTACAATCCCCTTAATTCTACCTCATTCTTCCACTGTTTTTCTCTTTTATATCGCCATTAACTGTTTTCGGAGCTCCTCGCTAAATTTTAATGTACCATCAACTTAATTTGGGCGATTCTAATTTGTTTATTACTCTCCAAAGACTTCGGGCATTCAATTACGCTGTACAGAATATTAAAAATCGGAACGTTTGGAATTTTATAAGGGTTCCAAGGCTTCTTCTGTATGATACAAAATTATATTTTAATCAATTAAACGCATCGTGAAGTATATCCTTTGTCTGTTTGTGTCCTTTCCTCTACACGAATCTGTCTCGAATATCGATACGACGACATATGTTTCCTCAAGAAGATTGAACATAATCATCACGCTGTACTACATGAGGATGCCCTACAAAATACTTATTGTCCTTTGACACTAAACTTTTAGGGTTCCATAGGAATACTTACAGTTTCGCTCTGTCCGTTTGTCTTACTACTAGAAAGCTGTAATTTGATACGGGTACATGTCCTGCAGTTTCATGTTTAAATTCACAGTAGCATGCCTGTATGCTGAAGTTAAAAGGCAAACTATCACGACTAAGTTGGCTTTACAAGTTTACGAGTATTAGACGTTATTTAAGCGTTCAACCGTGAAATTATTGTGACGGGTAACTACGAGACTCTACACTGGGCGTGACCCGACACACACTTGACTGCTTTTTTTTACTAATCCTATTCGACATGAACACACAGCATCAATGGTGCAGTGAATAAGGCGCCGACTCTCAATCTGAGGGTTCGGGGTTCGAATCCAGCCGTGTACCTATGAGTTGTTTTTCAATTCAAGTACATTATACGATTGCTTAACGGTGAAGGAAAACATCGTGAGGAAACCTGCATGTCTTGAACAGGCATGTGAAGTCCGCCAATCCGCATTGGGCCCGCGTGGTGAACTATGTCCCATACACTCTGTAGCAGAGTAGACCTGAGCCCCTGCAGTGGGGACGAATATAGGCTGTTGATGATGATGATTCGACATGAACGAAAGAAAGAAACCATTTATTAGCAGGAATATAATTAGGGGACGTTTTTGACTATTTTCTATTTAATTTAATCTAAGTGCACATGCGAGCTATGGAATTTCATTACGTGATTAAATCCGACGACACACTAGGGTCACCGACATAGCTCGACGAGTCAGTGAGCTGAAGTGGCAATGGGCAGGTCACATCGCTTGAAGAACGAATAGCCGATAGAGAGTAAAAGTCATCGAGAGTCGCTGCATGGAAAATCAATGTAGCCTATGTCCAGCAGTGGACGTTTCCAGGTTGAAGATGATGATGAAGTGAGTGGGATTGGCAGCAGCAGCTACCTATGTAACAACAAAATCATACTACGATTAAAGAACCACATGACAAGTGTGGTGATTTTAGCAAATCCCTACGTGACATTTATGAGGAAGTTGGTTTTATGCTGCCGATAATTAATACTATACCTGAGCGGTGAGCGTTGATGCTCAAACGATACAACATTATATGTCGGTACAAGATCGTAATTACTAAATTGAAATTATTAATTGAAATTGGTAATACTTCACAGAAAAGTAATCACTTTAAAGTATCAAGAGGCTGTGTGAATGAAACGTCATAAGGGAGGGAGTCGGTTGGTGCGTACGACCATTAGGGCAGTGCGACCGTCAATCCATCACGTTAAGAGCACACTGCTACCGTGCTTGTGTAATCCCTGACAGCGAGCGGCTAAAGGATTAGTTGACATTCAAGTCAACAACTGAGTGATTGACTTGCAAGATGCACATAGCTCCAGGCTGCTTTGTAGCAAATAGTTTAAACGATTAAATGGACAATAATTGCAATTTGGTGTAACTTTGACGAGCGGATCCATAGATTACCGCGATACTAACCCGGTAAAGTATACCTATTACCTCTACCTCTAGGTTCTCTAATTGACTAAGAACTCTGAAAAATAGCTAAAATTGTTTCATAAACAATTGTTCGTTTAAACATACATTAATTTCTAAACTTTCGGATTGATCTCTTAAATATCCGCACTGGTCATTACCTCCTAATTAAGGAGTTAACAGTGTACGCTATCTTGAGCTCCGCAAATTGCTGAGTGGGTCGTAAAACTCGACAACCGTCGCTGAGAGGTCGCTAAACCAATGGGCAGTGTTGCCGCGGTGTTTACGGCTGGCGACCAGTGTTTATTGACATCACAGCCTCTAAGCTAATAGATTATTGTCTCTGGTATTTCTTCTGATACCTAACGGCACCCGGGGTTCGTTACCAATCCAAAATCTAAACAGAATATATATATAACTACTACAATTTAAAAATCGAATGAAAAAGTCGGACACGAACTGGAATGGAATGGTTCCGCACCACCATTCCAAATTAATACAAAGACAAGGACGTTTCTTACGTTTTCTTGTATGGAAGACTCCCATTAATTTTTAACTTTTTTATTATTATCTGTGGTTATAGGTTGCATATTAATACACCTTCTGTGAAACTTTCAAGTGTCTAATTATTACGGTGCAAAAGATACAGCCTTGTGTCCAGACAGATGGACACCATCCACCAGATGATATGGGATTGTTATTCTAAAAATTATCCAAGTGCGAGTTGGACTTGCGCACGAAGGGTTCCATACAGAATATGAATATTTAACATGCGGAAAACCAATCTAAAGAATGCGCCTCGATTTTCATTCATTCAATTTAGTTTTGCAGTAGCAGTAGTAGACGAGTACGTCACTTTAGATTGCAGTTTTAGTATTTGTTATTACAGCGGAATATCATCTGTGAAAATTTCAACTCTCTAACTATCACGGTTCATGAGATACAGCCTGGTGACAGACGGACGGACGGACGGACGGACAGCGAAGTCTCAGTAATAGGGTCCCGTTTTTTACAACGGTACGGAATCCTAAAGACTATACGGCAGAACAGCATTCTTGGAAATATACTGTTTCATTTATAGAGACTGGAGGAAATGATCCAATAGCAAAAATATATTTACTCCTAATACAAAAAGATCTCTCCAGTGACATTTTATCGATTCCCGAAGCAAACAGCCATGAGACTAGTGATATATCAAATATACCATCTGCGAACAAGATTACGTTGTCTTGACGAGCAGAGCAAATTGAATTGTTATCCACTAGATGATGACGTCAATTGATGACGACATATCTATTATATATGTTGGTACAATCTTCGTACCTACCCAATTTGGTTGTGTGTCTCTTATTTTGGATTGATATTTCCGTTGATACACTCAGTAGTGACAGGCATGGTGACGTGGGCAATGGGATGTAGTAAAGTACTCAGAGTAGCTAAAATATCTCGTGGACTTTAGAAACGTCTTGCCTGATAATCGATTCCATTGCCCAAAACACTTTTTAGTAGTCTTTCAAGTAGACAATTTCAAAAATAAATCGTACCATCCTTGGCAACTATATGATTTATAATAAAAACATATCTTATGTTTTTATCCTTAATTAGACCTATTAAAATGTAAGTTGAAATCAGCTGTAATTATGACGATCTACGAGTATGTGCTTCCTTACGTTTAGATTGAACAAAATTTTGAACAAAACATGATTTCGGAGCAGGTGATTTAAAACAAATTGTTACAATAACTCAGATTGTTTAGCCGCCCTAATTCAAAACGACCCAAAACTTTTCTGCCCAAAACTCAAAAGAGTAAGAACAAAAGTTATTTCGTGATGAAAACGACAATTGACGGCAGCAATGCTGCCTTTTAGGATATTAACAATTTAGCTACACGTGAGCCATTTTATGACAAAATTAATTAATTGGAACGCGAACGATGAGAATCAAGGTATCTGATCTATAAGCGAACGTCTTTCGTGATCGCAGAAGATATATTTACAATGTTGGTTATCTCTGGATAAGTTCGATGAGCCTCTGAGAGTAAATAGAGATCCGGTCGATGGTGGGAGACCTAGGGGGACGTAAGGCGAGGTGGGGCATCAACAGGTTTGCCGTCGGCATGGTAACGTAGCCCGGCTTATGAAGAATTTGCACAAAATTATCTTGTTCCGTCGTTTCTTTTTAACATAAATAGCAAACTCGGCCTCGGAGACCCTCCAATTGCTCTTCGATACGGGATGCGGATGAAATTTAAATATTTTTCTCATCAATTTGTGGTTGTCGTCTCTTTTCATGACTGATGTTTGAGTTTGCCGTGCTTCCGTTGTTATCCATCGTCAATTACCAGTCGTCCGGTCTAGTTGTCGCCAGTGTTCTACAAGCTCCTTGCCCATGTTTTATTTTAAAAAAATTAATTAAAAATAAATAAAATAAAAATACTTTTATTTGTTCCTCCTTATTACATGGTATATCTATCTATAGGTAAATCTTAATAGCTAATGGGAATAAACGGCCGATGGGCTCAGGTCTACCGTTGGCAAGCCGCCGGCAGACCTGCTTTTCAGCCCACGCCGTTTACATTGTAATATAGTATTTATAATACAATTTATGGCAAGACTAGCCTGTTAATGTCTATTATTATTAGTCCTGGAGCTGTGTGCAGGGAAATAGATTACAAACACTTAGCCTATACCAATCCTATGACATAAAAAGTGACAGAAAATAGATTAAAGTACTGATAATATATAACGTAAATTTTTTTCTTAGTCGCTTTTCGCGACATCAATAAGACATGAGGTGATTTTACTTAGCCGGGACTGGTCTATATCGCACGGGCATTCTCTCTCTATTTAATTTGTGTAATCAGGAATAAAACAGGCCATCCAATTTAATTGATTAAAAACGCATTAAAAATATTAGTAAAATATTGTAATGTAAATTATGTAATAATAAATTATTGTACGCCTTAGGGTAGGAAATAGAGATTCAAGGAATGTATCAAACCCAACAACATTGTACCACCTATTTCCATAATAAAGAGTATTCTATTCTATTCTATTCTATTCTATTCTATTCTATTCTATTCTATTCAATGTAATCTTAATAATGCTTATTTTTGTTTAAAAATGTACCTGTCGATCCCTAGATAGACTGACAAGAGAGCAAGATCTGTGTATCACTACCAGTAGGGATGCGCAGTGCATCCTCCCAACTAATGATACATAGAGGTATAATTTTTCAACTTATATTTATCGGTTGGGATAAGTACGCTGGGTACTCCATACCGTTGGGAATATGCTGGTGAGATAAGTCGGTGAGGCGATAAAATTAAAATGGATTGTCAACAATTGATCAGTCTGCTACAACAATTTATAAAGCTACAACAGCCGTTACGTAGCTAATGGTCACTAGATGGCGTGTAAAAGTGTATAAAAATTAAACCGAACCGAATTCACTTTGTAGTTGTATGTAAATCTTACTCATTACAATACAGGAAAAAATGCTAATATAATGTATAGATATAAAGAAGTAACAATTTCAGTAAAGAGGTCTAACAAATCTATTTTAAAAGCGTATGGTAAAATAAACTAACAATTAGTATGAAACTTTTGTCAGCAATATCGCCTTTAGTCTATCCTGTCACCTGTCTACACTACGTTTTCACACTATCCTGTGTTATTTAGAGCGGAAAATCTCTATGACGTCGAAGACAATGTCTCTCACTAATAACTATGTACATTACCTACGTATATATCCGCCTAACGTCCTGCCAACAGTCTCTAGTTCTGACACCTTATGGTCGAATTTCGAGCACTGGGCAACCACTAGTTTGTATAATGATAGCGCGTGATAGTGGGTTGCTCTTTGTTTTATTATTAGATTACAAGATAAATAATAATGAAATAAAAATAGTATGTGTACCTACTGTTCAGTGTACATATGTATGTATAAATTATTGTTATTTGATTTATTTTAACTTTCGTTTGTCTAAACACTAGTTCGTTCTCTCTATTTCTCTTTCTTCTAGTTCACTTATTTACATTTATATCTCTATACTTATTCACTATACACTGTAAAATATAACATCATTATTTTAAAGAATAACGTTAGATTATGTAGACACCCATAGGTGGAAACTTGTAATTAGGAATAGTTTTAAGTTAGTTTGTAATTTCTATTTTTGTTATTAGCCTGTAAGTTTTCCCAAAATAAATAAATAAAAATAAATATTTAACCGCCTCCGTGGCCTAATGGCTACACGCTTGAACTTACAATGCGGAGGTCCCAGGTTCGATTTACAGTGGAGTATCTATCGGTACTCGGTTTGGTTGGTGTTAACATCAGGCACAGTGACTAAAAGCGAGGAAATATGCGAATGTTTTAACTCATTCTTTGCAAACATAGAAACATTACAAGATAGAGCCTATCTTAGCTAATAAAATCCACCCTAATTACCATAACAGCAATACCTACCCTCATGTGTCCAGCAAAGCTTATAAAACTAATCGTATAGAACTAATAAGTCTAAAGTTGGCAACAGTAGATGAAATTAATCAAATAATTGATGCCCTAAATCCCAACACTGCTACTGGCTTAGACGGGATCAGCTGTAAAGCCGTTAAATGTGTAAAATCCCTTATCAATGACAGATTAATCTTCTGTATCAATAACTGTTTAGAAAACGGCCTGTTTCCTAACTCACTAAAAGTAGCTAAAGTGAGCCCAATTTTTAAGTCCGGGGAAAAAACCGACCCAGGTAACTATCGCCCAATATCAGTGCTCCCAGTATTGTCCAAAGTACTAGAAAAGATTCTCTACAATCGTCTCTGTGCTCATCTCGAATCTATTAATTTCTTATTCGATAAGCAATATGGTTTTCGCCCTAAGTCAAATACTCTCTCCGCAACTTTAGACCTTGTAACCAATCTTAAAAACAACATTGATAAAAAGAACATAGCTCTTGGGGTATTTATTGACTTAAAAAAGGCATTTGACACGATTAGTCATGATTTTCTGTTAAAAAAGCTTTTCTCCATTGGAGTGAAAGAAACCGCACTGAGTATGTTTCGGTCATACCTGTCAAATAGATATCAAATTGTCAAAATTGGTAATACTAAAAGTACTCCCAAGTTAATTACCTGTGGAATCCCGCAAGGATATATTCTAGGACCACTACTTTTCCTCGTTTATATAAATAACATTAACGAAATAGGTCTAAGCGGGAGTATATCGTTATATGCAGATGATACTAGCCTTTTTTATTTCGGCGACTGTATTGAAACTATTGTCAAACGAGCTCAACACGACCTTAATACCCTGAACATATGGTTACAGTACAACTTGCTAACGATTAATGTATCCAAAACGAACTATATAATTTTCAGTGCGAAAAACAAAAGAATAGGAACTTATGAACCGCTGACAATTAATAATGAATTATTATCGCAAGCTGAATCTGAAAAATATCTTGGCCTTTATCTTGACTGTAAATTGACATGGAAACCGCACATAGACAAATTAAAATCAAAGTTACAGTCTCTCATGGGCGTCCTTCGTGGTATCGTTCGTTGTTTCCCAGGATCTGTGCGTTACACTATTTACAATTCTATGGTAAAACCACACCTAGACTATCTGATAGAAATATGGGGCTCAGCAGCGAAAACACACACAAAAGCTATACAAATAGCTCAAAATAAAGTAATTAAATTGTTATTTCACTACGATTTTCTCACCCCTACAGAAAAAGTCTACAGAGAAACCAAGATAATGTCACTGTCACAAATGTATAAATACAATACATGCCTATTAATAAGAAAAATATTACACAAACAAATACACACACAGGTGACATTTACGAAGGTAGGACAAGTCCAGGAACGATCGACTAGACGAGCGAACCACATATGTTTGCGTGCGCCTCGAACCAACTACGGAAAGAGAAACATACTATTTGAAGGAGCACAGCTATACAACAAATTACCAAACGATATAAAGGAAATCAAATCATTTCTTCTATACAAACGCGTAGTGAAACATCATATTTCTAAAGATTTTTCTGACTTGTGAACCCACACCTAATGTCTTTGAAATCTCTATGGCTGTCGACTATTGTTTTGACATGTAATAGTGTAGCATTTTTTCATGTGTTTTGTTTTTATATATAAGATAGGTGGATTTTAATATCCAACCTACCCACTGTATCTTAATGTAAATAATAATTGCAATAATACCCTCTGTATCTTGTATTTCACAATACAAGTGAATTTTATTCTTTTTTGTGAAATAAATGTCTTAAACCGTAAACCTTGGCTTGCTTGCTAAGGCTTGCTACCACCATGTAACGTAAGTCTGCTGACAAAAAACAGTGTTAAAAGCACTGTTGTTCCGGTATAACTCTAAGTGGGAATTACTGTCTAAACAGAAAAAGAAAAACTTTAATAAATATAAGTGTTTACGTTTACTGTTTTAAGCTAAATTAAAAAGAAAATTGTACTTTTGGCCCAAAACTCCGAGCAAAGCTCGGACATCCAGATATTTTAACTAAAAATACATTGATTGCGGCGATCGTAAGCCGTCGTCGAAAAGATCATCAAGAATAAATACAAAGTGAGAATTAATACAATGACACCCAACTGCGTTGATTGGGCGAGGGGGTGGGTGTGCAACAGAACCAAAAGAATAAATTCAAATTGACAAACTTGGTTACGCACTGACTAAGTCATTGTTCAAAAACAATTTGAAATTGTTCAAGAGGAAAAGAAAATTTTCTTGGCTGTTCGAGAATAATTTTGAAGTGATTTAATAAAATTGTTACGCTTGTCAGAGCCTTCCTTAGAATCAATGTTTTTATCATATCAAATATTATTTAACTGGTCGGTATTAAAGTTAAAAGATTACGACAGAGTGCATACATATATATTTTAAAAAAAGTTTACCCATAACAATATTTTCTCTTCTATATCCGATTTTTTTTAAAACGGTCAAGTGAGAGTCACACTCGCACACCGAGGTAACTACAGAATCTGAATAAATATTTCACAGGTCCAAGGCACTGCACATTTTAGTATTAGATATTAATTTCAAACTGATACCTCTACGCGTTTATTTCTGATATGTCCAGAATGGTCTAGAAAGCACAAAAGCATACTAAAGTTTAATATCATAACTATTTAATCGAAGACAAAAATATTAACTTCCATTTTATGTTTCGGCAAAATACCGTATTATATCATCATCATTTTCTTCAACCAGGAAAAGTCCACTGCTGGACATAGACCTCCTTTTATGGTGCCACATCGACCGGTCCCCAGCCACCTGCATCCAGGAACTCCCCGCGAACTTAACCAGATCGTCGGTCCACCTAGTAGGGGGACAGTCCGGTAGAAGTTTCCCAGTATGAGGTTGACACTCGAGAATACTTACTCGCCATCTGTTATCGGTTCTTCGAGTGATGTGGACAGCCCATTGCCACTTCAGTTCACTGACTCGAAGAGCTATGTCGGTGACCTTAGTTGTAGTACATGGTAGTCGCTAGTAGTAGTTCAGTTTACGCCACCGCAGTATCTAAACGCAGCTATGGCTAAATACTCTAAACAACCCTCTTTACAGTACAGTAGACATCGGTCGCAATTCCGTACAAACTCTACTGAGATAACATTATCTTATCGCAAAATCAAGAAAGGGATGGTAAGATTGACGTCGAAAGTTTATAGTAATCTAAACATACAAGTTTCCAAAATCACATTTCCATATTTAAGATCTTTACTAAAACTGTTCTACACCGATCGTTTTTACAGAATCTTTCACTTAGATTTAGGATATTCATTTCTTTCTGTAGGAATTTAAAACGACGTGCTATTTCAGGAGATCTTAAACTTAAGTTTACTTTGCTTAAACTTTGCGTTCAAAAAGAACTAAGGAACCGAATTCAACTGTTCAAAAAGTCTACAGCATTCATCTCCTAAAATGTGTAAAGATATTGTTTTTGGTGATTTTCTCAAACGCGCTAGAATAATTTCAATAAAATTTATATGAGACCATTTATGAATCTACTAAATAAAAAATGAATCATCAAAATCTATTCATAATTGGTGGAGTTATCGCGTAACATACAAACAAAAAACACAAACTGTTGAATATAGAACCTCCTCCTTTTTTGAAGTCAGTTGAAAATATTAAAACAAACAAAAAATATAGCACAGATAATGGCTTACTCGTATTAAACTTAATTCGTTGGGTTAACCATATTTCTAGCCTTCGTCATTATTTTAACTTTTCATCTTTTTAAACAGCCGTCACAATTTTAAACTGTCATTCTATTGGAAGTAATAACTGTTCTAACACATCCACAGATATAATTGCCTAACCAAACAATCTCACGGAAACGCAGACCTTTGATCATCGCAAGAACAAGTAAACAAAAAGTTTGGAAGTCAACGTCAAAGCTAAAGGAGTGTTTAAACAACCCGGAGTACTGCGAAATAAATTAAACTGAACCGTTTCTAGTGCCTTCTAAATAAATTTGTAACAGACAATAATAAATAATACGAAGCAGCTTGATAACTGTATTATCAAAAAAAGTGTATTCTCGAATGCCTTTTAAAACAGCAACTGTTGTCGGTAGTTCCCTTTTGTTATATACGAGTAGAACGTGGCGTCATTGCTCAAAATGAAACACGCAAGGAACAAAGCAGCTTTCCTTCGAATTACATGTCTTAAAACAAAAAGGGAAATTTCCCCAAAATCTTCAATGAGAAGCTAAATGACACACTAATAATGACAGTTATTCTGTCATACAGTTACAAAACGTTCCTGTAACGCCTTAGCCTATGGAACCATTTGAGAAATGAAAGTATTACATGTTCCATATAGTTCAAGATCCAAGAGCGATCAGACATAACTTATTTTCACATGAATGAAACTTTAGGTTCTTAGCAGTGTTTCATGTGCTTTGTCATACCTGTGTGTTTGTGGAGTTTGCCCAGTGACACCTGGACAGGTACCAGGTGAGAAAGGTAACTAAAAATAAGAGTTATTTAACTTAAATTTGTATAGCTGATCTTTATATATATTTTGTAGAATATTATCCTGAACTAGTATCTTAAGTTTCAGACACTTTTCATGGACCAAAACTTTTGTCAGACGCTTTAAAGCTCAACAAAAAATAAATAAACTTTACTTATTTTTACATGTCTGATTTTTACATATGTTATTCAAATAACTATTACAAAAGTATATTACATCAGTCAGACAAATTTGAGTGACCAAACATCCCCTAAACACGAAAGTTATTCAGCCGGGAGTGCGAGCGCGACGGCACTATGCGCATGCGTATCAGAGTAAAAAATGTAAATGTATTAAAAATACTTACTACTTTCAATCCAAGATTTTTGCATCCTTATTTTAATAAAGTGAGCTTCCATGTTAAGTTAATAATTAATAAATATTTAAAGTAACTTTATTTATTGTCTGAATTTGGGATAATGATTAAATTGGGAGCTATTTTGTTTTAAAAGGCATTATTTTTATTTTATTGTAAAAAAGGTACTAGTTAGAATAATTTTAAGAAAAAACATGTAACTATGATTTATTACAGCAAATATTTTTAATTTTTCAATCATCGTAATCATCGACAAAATCATTAGAATGTTTAAGTTATGAGGAGTGAAATTCCCCATATCTTCCTTACAGTTTTCTATTTCCTCGTTAAATAACTCCATGTATTGTCTGTGAAGATAGGTCAGAAAGTAACATCTACCTTTCTCAACGACATTTTGTTGTATAAAATTACAAACTTCATCAAAAACAGCTTGATGGTGTTGGCGAAGATCATGCCAAGATGTTTTAACTGTATTATTTTTCGACGATATCTTATAAGAATACTCCAATTGACATTTTTTGTGATAATATATTATTGAATCCGTTACATCTTGCACTTTCTCAATTAAGTCCGCCATGTCTTCTTTTTCTTCATTTAGTTTATTTAAAAAAAGGTTTTTATCGCATTTATGCAATGGTAGTCGTTTTAGTTTATGCCTTTTTGTCTTTTGGTCACAATAAATACATGTCTGGGTTTTGTCGGTTGTCATATGACTTTCAAATGAAATATTGTGAGGAGGGGAATTAACATCACATTCAAATGTCGCACAAGGTTCCTCAGAAATACATGACACCGGCTCAACTGATTCTAATTCAACACTAGGTTCAACACTTGGCTCAGAAATTACAATAGGTTCAGATATAGTATTAGCTGGACTTGAGTTTGATACTACATCTGAATCTAGAACTGTAGAATTACTTTGTTGACTTGGGGTAGATTGTGTACATGGATCATTGTTAATACAAAGATCGCTCGGTAGCCTTGATGTCGATACAACTGATGTATTTTCAACATCACTTGATAAAAAATTTTTAACTCTTTTTGAATTTTCTGGAGCGGCAGAATAATATTTCTTTGGCAAAGCAGTAAAATTTTTATAACACTCTCGATGGTAACCATTGTCATACAAATCTTTCGGTAAAATTAAGTCTTTGAATTTTAGGTTATGGATTACTCGCTGTTTTAAAACTTGTTTACATTTTTTATATGTCTCATTACTAAATAATATTACTTTATCATGAGATTGTTTGCAAAATGAACACTTTAATTTTTCTTCCTCCATAGTTTTCACTATTACGAATAAGTTAATATCAATAACAAATTACACGATATAAACAACAAAATCATGTACTCTTACAGACCCAAACTGTACTGCTCTAGATTGCGCGGTAGAGGCACATACACACACACAGTAGAGTAGAGCAGATAGTGAGTTTGAGAAGGGGAACCGAGTTGCTATGGACGTCTCACTTGCTCTGAAGTGCATGCATAGTGCCGTCGCGCTCGCACTCCCGGCTGAATAACTTTCGTGTTTAGGGGATGTTTGGTCACTCAAATTTGTCTGACTGATGTAATATACTTTTGTAATAGTTATTTGAATAACATATGTAAAAATCAGACATGTAAAAATAAGTAAAGTTTATTTATTTTTTGTTGAGCTTTAAAGCGTCTGACAAAAGTTTTGGTCCATGAAAAGTGTCTGAAACTTAAGATACTAGTTCAGGATAATATTCTACAAAATATATATAAAGATCAGCTATACAAATTTAAGTTATATAACTCTTATTTTTAGTTACCTTTCTCACCTGGTACCTGTCCAGGTGTCACTGGGCAAACTCCACAAACACACAGGTATGACAAAGCACATGAAACACTGCTAAGAACCTAAAGTTTCATTCATGTGAAAATAAGTTATGTCTGATCGCTCTTGGATCTTACTCTAATAGTACAAAATAAGAAACAAATCTTATTATGACCGATGACGTCACGTTCCACAGAACAAATGGAAACTAACCAGTATTTTCATTTATATACTAAGTCTCTGTAGGTACGTCAACCAGGATTGAAACCATTTAAATGGAATTCCACAACAAAAATATGCTAATATTTTTAAGGACGCCAAAAATAGAATTCCGAAAAAATACGAAAACTTTTTAGCAACGTTACGTTTTCCCATAAAACTTTTGCCAAAGGAACAACAGGAGTTCTCGTAAACAGTCTGTGGTACAAGCACTTGTAGCGATGAAGATTGACAGTTATTTGATCTTGGCGGTTGTTGTGAACAACCGAACAACCACAGAAAACTAAATTAACAAGTAATGAAAGTGCCAAGTCCCATGAAACATTGTTGGGGCTTTTGCGACGTTAATTGTCTCCAATACAACTTGCAAAAGTGATTGTCCAAAGTAACATATCAAATGTGAATTCCACAATTTAACAGCCAATTTGATCGGATTTACCTCTTTCATGTATTCGTAGTGAAACCCTTTTCAGAGGCCTGACCAGGGGAGCATTTCACTAAAGAAAACCGTCCAAGTGCGAGTTGCAATCGCACACCGATGTTTCCGTACAGAATATGGTTATTTAAAATACGGAAAACTATATAAAATATGCACCGAACAATCCTCTAACGAATGCGCTTCGATTTAGTTTTGCTTCTCGCCACTAGATGGCGCTAATAATATACGTTAAGTTTGTTGTATGGGTCCCCTAAAAATTTCTACCGTCTAACTATCACGGTTCATGAGATACAGCCTGGTGACAGACAGACGGACGGACGGACAGCGGAGTCTTAGTAATAGGGTCCCGTTGATAACTCTTTGGATACGGAACCTTAATAAAAGTCCATACAACCTCAAGGATTACGGATGTATTTGCTGAGGTTATTCTATATTGATCTTTCTTGCCTAGGAAACAAGAGATATCGTCAGCAAGGACAGACTTTTATTTGATTTTGGGGTAGCACATGTCCGCTACAATCCGACATGATGGATTCCATGTGCCGTGAAGTACCGTAATGATTCCGATGATACCTGGTTGTTTAGGATATATGAGGCATCAGAAGGTCATCATTGCATTGCATTTAACAAAACAGCTTCCCCTGTTTAGACTCTTTGCAGAATGGATTATCTGCAGTCACAGCTTTTGCCGTAAAGCAAACAATTACCAAATGATTCAGTATAAATAATAAACCTTATTACACTTTCTGTATGAGGGTAGGCCTGAGCCCCTGCAGTGGGGACGTATATAGGCTGTTGATAATGATAATAATAAACCTTAGAATCGCAGTTTTTACTTAATTTCTTGTCATTTTTACTCATATTACTGGTTTGTTTTGACAAACTACCTCTACATGCTGCTTTGGACGCCATTGTTGTTTTCATGGCATACGGGATCCAACAACGAATTAAGAACTAAAATTTTACCGTTAATAATTAATGAATGCAACACTTTCATTCTATTCTGCGTAGTAAAACTCAAATGACGCTTAAAGTCGTTTAGCTGTTATGTAAACAGGGCTGCTTAGTATAACAGTTGGTGTTTATGTAAAACCTCTTATTAAGCAATCAAACTGAGACCCATACAAAGGTTTATAAAATCTTTTGGCTTCGCCGTAGTCGGGCAAGTGAAAAGGCATTTCTATTTGCGTATTATAAATGTATGTGCGGGTTGTACAGACGTACAATGCCAAAATGGAGAGCTCGGCTTCCCAATACCACCCGTTTGCCTCTTGATCTCTATTGTGCGTTATTTTGTGCGAGACCAAATAAATTAAACGTTTATTGTCAAGTGAATATTACTATATTCGGAGGATAAACGTTCCAACCCGAAGTGATAATAGCATGTGTATATTTATGCTGATTCATGTCCTGTGTTCTCGAGTTTATAAAGAATAACCCAATATCGTCCCGTGGTAAAACGCGACTAAAGGTATATTCAGGATATGAGAAACAGCACCTACCAATGTAACAATAAACTGTAACTGAGATCACAAATCCACCTTCCAAAAAGTCAATCGTAGTGATCTGTGGTAAACCTAGGTTGATCTGAAATGTGATACTGATACTAATTTAATATTTACATTAATTCTTCTGCTTAGATATTTGTCGACTATAACACGTCGACGATAATTACACTCAATTATTTATCTAGTATCATAGTTTAATGTAAAGTTCATTCTGTTTTGATTTAGAATTCCATTTGTATAAGGATGGTTGACGATAAGGGACGATACGGCTGTGTAATGGAAACGTGCTTACCCAGGAACTAATAAGGTTTCATTCCAAACACAAACAGTAGAAACCTATAACCGTACACTAACAGTGCGAAGAGTTACAAGTGTTAAAAGCTTAAGAAATTGGAAAATCTTAAACTCGAGAACGCATAAAATTCAATCGTTGGAAATGTTGTAAAATCCGAACATCACCAACTCACTCATCGTTTTATTACTTTAGAAGTGGGAGTGTGAGGTGGGAGAGGAGGGGGCGGGGGGCAACAGGTCGCTCGTTGGCTGTCAGCACGTCGACTCCACAACAAAGGTTTTTGACAAGCCAACGCGATGAGGCCCAAACTTATTTTTGTTATTCGACGGCTGCGAGTGATTTTAAAAGCAATTTTTTAATGATCGATGTCTGACACCTCTGACACTGCAGTCATTTTGCCGTATTGTAAACAATGTTGTTTGAGTTTCCTTGGAACGGGTCAAGGCATTCGTTTTCAACCGACTTTAGAAAAGGATGAGGTTATCAGTTCGACTGAAAGTTATAGAATAAAACATAAATATCAAAGATAATTCTGGTTTGCATAAACTTTATAATGACTCTTAATAAATCCAATATTTATTGATGTTTTATTACGTTTACGAAATAAAAACATTTATATCTGAAACAATGAAATTTTAATCTCTCTCCACTGCACTTAAGCAAATACTTATCCGAATATGTTTTAACGTCAATATGTAAAATTCGACAGTTAATTACAGAAAATTTGGCACATATTTAATTATTATAATCGGAACTAATTTGTTTGTCATCACGCGCAATATCTGTCTCCTGACCAGCGATATAATATGCGTGCTACGAGAACTGAATGATTGAATCGAATCGAAAATAATACGCTTTATCGATATGCACAATTCTAGATCGCGCGACACTTGCCACGATTGCTTTTAAATACAGACTTTCGTGGCCCTTAATTGTAAGTTTGATTGAGGCGATAAAAACTAGAATGTCTATAATTACAGAAACCCGGATTTAAAAAGTAACGTAGTATCATACTGCATTTGTGGTAGAGCTTGGTTTTTTAATTATAAAAGATCGTGACTGGCTATCTCGGTTGCGTTTACAGTAGAAGCCTATAATTACGCTCCTGGATTGAAAGTGTGTATTTATCCTTTGTTCACAATTTCAAAGAGATGTAGTAACAATTCGAAAATATTTAACTGTATCGAAAATAAGATACAGGTTATCATATCCATCTGGTTTCTATTTAATACTATACTAACTGGTTTTTTTAATAAATATATGATGGTTTTGCTCTTGGCCTTCATCTCATCTGATGATAAGGTCGTTGGGTGGTAGCGTTCGCACCAAAACAAAATTCAAACTAATGTGGCGCTAGCTCTGATGTTCCGTACCAGAGCATAGCATTTGGTAGTTCCATTGACAAGATTGGCTGCGGACTTATCCACAGACTAATATATGTACCTGACCTAACTTTCTACTATTATATTTAAAGACATTGTCACCAAATTGTCACACAGAATTTGCATAGAATCATATTCTATTCATAATTTTCACAAGACATCACTCCGACGTGTTCCAAATTTAAACCGATCCCGCCAGCCAGCATACGCATTCGAGGAGATCGCAACCAAATAGAGCGACTACTTTACACTACAATACTGCATTTGTTCAATATAACCACGCCATCCCTTCCCGTGGATGTAATACGTAGGAAGCTACTATTATGGGAAGATTTCAGCAAAATCTACTTATGACATAAGTCCATTGTCCAACGTGATAATATATGACGTAACATGAGGTACCCTTGAGGTATTTGGTATTATTAACATCAGGTTGGTGGCAATAATACGTTAGCAATGAATTATCTTACTACTACTTGACTACACATACACTCGACTCCTGCGACTACACAAAGGTAAATTGATTTTTTTAATTTACAAAAGGTAATGAGTTGCTTATAAAGTCCCCGCCACCGCTCGCGTTCTTATAAGCCGAGCTTATTATGTAATAATCCTAAGCTTACACAAATGAAATTAAGGTTTGCAGAACCCTTTGTCGCGAATGTTTGGTATAGTTCATCAGTGAAATCATTTTACGTACATACATGAATGGTTGTTGTGAAGTGAACATTTCCTTAGAGCCGTTTCATATTTATTTCCAACGATATTTCTTCTTGGTTTAAAAATGTATGATGAATAGGAGACATTCCAGGAAAACCCCTTGTTACACGAATGTTTCGTCCCAATTATATTATTTTTAGGCCTCCGTACCGAATTGTAACGAAGGCTCCACTGTCTGTCTGTCTCCTTCCGTCCGCTCATCTGTCACATGGCCATAATCAAGCCATAATATTGTAAATAACACTTGAAATTCCCACAGAGTGTGTATTACTATGGCCGCTATAACAACAAATACTTAAAATAAAAGTTAAAATATAAAGTTTGACTTCCCTATACTATAAAAGAAACGAGAGAAGAACGAACGAAAGAAAAAATATCTTTATAATTTTACTAAAATAACAGTGTTAAATTTTATCGTGGTGCGAAACCCTCATGAGTTTCCGACTCGCACTTGGCCGGTTTTTCGATTTGTTGTGGTGGTGGTAACGTGTTTGTTAGCCTAAAGTTCTTAAAGTTATCGCGGTTATACATTATTTCTTGGTGAGTTTCCTAGCCTAATTGCTGTCCTAGCCAGCTTTTTTACGGAGGGGAATTTTCTAAAGCTACCCGGCTCTTTAGGGAAAGAGACAGGTTATGTAGGATTTTTACCTACTAAACCCCTCCGGTGGCCATCCGCTGCGCATGTCGGAGAGCTCTGGGTCCTCCAACGGAACGCCTCCAGTGCTCCCCTAGCGCTATGCATATCGCACTTTCTGGGTTGATGTGCCGGCCCTTACAATCTCTTCGGAACGGAAAGTAGCTACCACCGTGCTATATGCTATGCCGCAAAACAACATTTGTCTGACAATATAACTTTTATCTTCCTGTACTCGGTAGAACGAGATAATTGGTTTCGTTGGTGGTTTTTCACTTTTCTATGCCCGCATGGCTAGCGACCATAGTTCTATCTGCCGACAAACATGTTTAGGTAGACGAAGATAGCAAAGTTTCTTATCAGGCTATTGGATGAGCAGGCTTCTATCCTTTAAAAAATTCTCACTGAACATCAGACGAGATGAAAGACAATTGTAAGCTTATTATACATATATTATAACATGATTATGCTGGTTATTCAGAAAAAGTAACAGAGATACTTTCAGCATTTAGAATGCCTATTCGTTTGAATCTTTGATCTTTGGAAATAAATTACATCAAATCTTGGTCTACGCCTGGTTAGGTCAACCGCCGATATCCACGTGTCTTTCATAGGCCTCCTTCAAGCTCATTGACCTCAAGGGATTTTTGAAACCCCTATTCTGCCCATCACAGGAATCCGCACCCAAAATGAAATCCGATTCCCTCACGTACCTCTGTCGACTCGCTCCTTTCCAATCATTCAATAGGCGGTCTTAGCACGTGTAATTGGGCGAAAAAAGGCCACTATCGACCGAATGTCAAATCTACCGATGTGGTTGATGTGTATTCCAATTAAAAATAGCGTTCTACTCGTACTTTCAAACTTCTGATGCTTGAGAATTCATTACTTACATTCTATGAATTGTTTCACAAATATTATATCAAACTAATGTAATACGAGTACCAACCCCTAATGGTCAATCGTAATGTAAACAATATTGCAATTTTTTATACACTATACTATACAGTACGGCATTTATCTAGTGAAATTATCTAGTTTTAATTTTATTATTTAACACAACTACTGAACTAGAATCGACGCCAAAATTTCACGGACTATTTTGTCAGTTCATGAGACACGAATGATGTGTATAATCGTGTAAAAAATATCTTGTGTCTTTTAGTTTTTTTTTAAAGCGGTAATTATTTTATAAATATGTAACTTTAATGAGACAAGTAAATAAATAAAAACTGAATTTCGCTTGTTTTCCCTAACTCCAACTTCTCATAAGGCAAACAAACACAGTGGCATTGTTACGTGTATAAGATGTTATGAAAGTACTTGGACTCGGATGTATAAGATCTTTTCCACTGCCGGAACTGTATACGAATATCCGAACGTGTCCCGTACCGCGCCCACGTGCCCGACGACTTAATTTTTTTATAAACCGACACTGAGTGGCAAAGTTAAGATTTATTGTTTTATTCCATAAGTGAAGGGAAAAGATTTCCACTGGTTTGTCGGGGGATGTAAAAGTTCGAGATGTGACGGAGTTGAAAATTAATGGGTTTTTCATCTTTTTGGGACTAACGCTTTTGTAGAAAAACAGTAATAAATCTCTGCTTCGTCAGTATTTAGAAAGCTTGGTGGTCATTTTGTAGCGTTAAAGCCATTTTTTCATTACCTAAAATGTGTATATTTAGGAATATGTATTCCTAAATGTCAAATGTCGTTTAGTAGTGAATAATATGAGGTTTTCAAATCTTAATGTTCTAAATTCAAATTAAATTTTTATAGGTTTTTCTGATAATACTTACAAAACATAAACTTTCAAGGTGTTTCGATTTTTCTGATGAGAAGTATATTATTGGTTGTTGCAGATCTAAGACATATTTTAACAGATAATAGAATTTAATTCGAGCAACAAAAAGAAAGACAAAATGTTTTTCCGACTGCAATACAACTGTGTTCGTAATGTAGTAGTTTGTACAACATAGCAATTTCAGATGAGAATATTTTATTGTTTCATACCCTTTAGAAAAAAATGCATTAGTTATTAATTTGGAGACCCTTCTCTTTGTAAAGTTAAAAGCGGCTGAAATAAATAAAAGCTTTTAAAAATAAATGCGTCGTTGACATGCGAATAGGCCGTAGTAAAAACGAGGCACGAAATCTTTAAAATTATTGAAGAAATAAATTAATACACCATCAGTGAGTTCCGACAGTCTTCGTTGTTTTATTCTTGCGTTTTAATTTTTTAGGGTTCCTTTCCCCAAGAGGATGAAATGAACCCTTATACGAGTGCTTTGTTGTTTATCTGTCCATCAGTCCGTCTGTCGGTCAACTTTTTCTTAGGAACGAATGGAAGTATCAAGTTGAAATTAATTATTTTTTTTGGAGCTGTGAAAAAATTATGTTTGTCAACGCGTAAAAAAATATTTTTTTAACAAAGAAGGAATCACTATCCATATGATACTTCCCATTGACCTAGAATCATGAAATTTGACAAAAAAGCAAAATATTACAGCACATGCACACCAATCAGTATTTTTTATTACATCACATTACATTTGCTTACGGTCGGTGATCTTGGATACTATAATTTTCTAATGAGTATGTTAATTATTCATATTCTGTACGGCACCATCGGTACTTCGGTGCCTGGATTGTAGATGTCCCCCAGTAAGTTTAAATTAATATTGAAAACTGCATCCAAAAACCAGTTTACTATATCCGGGGCATTATATTGTATTAGCGCCAGCGCCATCTATTAAATTATAGTTGAAGCTGGTCGTAAAAGTTCCTTATTGTAAAGGACCGTGTATTTTCCTACAGTCATGCCTCGGGGACACGCTATCGAGTCGCTCTGAGGTTATTAGAACAACTTGGAAACTTCTGGCAGACAGTGAAGAGACGAACTAATAATGACATAGTCTCGCGCGGCTCCACTGGCAGACCGCATTCCAAGTTACCACTCGAGTTGCTACTGAACACTTTTTGTAACTAATCTAACTTTCTGTTTACCTATTTCGTAACCCCAAAATTGCCCTCAAATGTCGATACTGTGTCACTTTTGACAGATCTCAAGTTGAACATTTGTGTTGTTGAAATTGTTATTTTAATTTAACACAAACATCGTACACACGCGCACAATAATACCATAGATTGTATGATATCTTAAACTAAATAAAATAAATACGAAATCTAAAACTTTAAGTAATTAAAAGTTTAGGATGAAAATCCTTTTGGATGTAAGAACACAGTACCAAACGTTCCTAATTTGAAAGTAGCTAAAGCCCAGACTGATTCGCTTTGAGACTAACTTTCAGAAGCCAGGTGAGTGCAGACTGAACAGATCTGACGTAAGTTGTGCTCCAAATAGACTTACGTTGAACGCAATTACTGTAAACTCTTTCATATATTCTGTGCCTTTGTCTCTCTCGATCACATAGGCTGCATGTTTCCCAAATTTCATCAGGATCGGTTCACACGTTTAGTCATGATATCGCAACAACTCAACTGAGAGAGACGGAAATAGTTACATTACCTACTTTCTCGTTAGTTAATTATTGAGATTACACAAATTCGCGCACATTCTAGATCAAATTCTTTTTCAAAAGTGCGCTATAGAACTCGCATAATAAGTTTGCCTCTCTGAAGTCAAAAGACCGCGAAGTATTAATTAATTATTAACGTATAATTGACAGGCAAGACAAGTTTGCGGATGCACAGAAATGTCCTAGTGTTTTATGTCATCTAGGGATAGTTATTATCGAAATTATTAGACACACATTCCGTCTGTACATGTTTAAAATTGCGGAGAGCTAACTTCAGAGGGGCAAACATAGCGTGCGAGTACTGTATATTGTACTCGTGCGTGTCTTTGACTTTATACACTTCCATATTGGAAGTTTCATACATTTTTAAATGCATATGTATAAGTTTAGAGTTATAATAAAGTGAATATTGTTTGTTACTGGCATTGAAATTGCTAATGTTGTCCAGAAATAAGATATTGAGAAATATAAATTTTTTTCGAAATGTATTATTTAAAAAATCTTTGAATTTCTATCCTTTTAATTGATTCATAAATAGAACTGAGTATCCGTTTCCGACCGACGTTAAAAAAATGATTCAATTCTCAGTTTGATTTTACAAACTATAAATAGCTAACTACTGCTATTGCATTTATTATTTTCGTTTCATAAAGTTCATTTTAACATTACAACCACTAATAATATCCATGTTACCTTATTCGTAGCATACGATACCTGTAATATAACTTAGGAACACAATATTCTTAGCAAATTGCAATGATTCGATATGGTCGCTCGGAACGTACAACTAGCTCAAATTCTCAAAACACATTAGTCTCAAAAGCATATTAGACTGAAGCGAAACAGTACCAACCCTCCCCTGGGCAGGCAGGGATGAGCTGGGAAGGGGTGCGTGGGTTGGGGGGAGGCATCCAGGCAACAGGTGGAGGTCCGGGTAGCGTTGCCAAGCATCCCCGGCACAAAATCAAGTGTAAACTCCAATAGCAATCACAGGCTTTCGTGTACATCGGTTTGATGTTCAATTTAGTATATTGCGGTCTTGACAGGATACCTAGACCTGCTGTCGTTGATGTTGTGTGCCTAATGGAATTTCTTTCTTTTTCATCGTAACAGAAAATGCGGGCTTGTGTACCTGTTTTTGTTAACTTTACTATCTGGCTAATGGGATCTTGGTTTCGGTACGAGTATAACTGGAATACGGGCTGCTGTTGTTTTCGCTAGCGGAATACTATTTCAATGCATATAAAACAATCTGAATGAAGCTGTTGAATTTAAGAAGAAGACGCCTCATCATCAGCAGCCTATATACGTCCCCACTGCAGGGGCTCAGGTCTACTCTCCTACAGGCACTGGATTGGCTGTAGTTTACCACGCGGGCCCAGTGGGGAACGGTGGACTTCACCTGTTCAAGACATGCGGGTTTCCTCACGATGTTTTCCTTTACCGTTAAGCAATCGGATAATGTTATTGAATTGAAAAACCTCTCATAGGTACACGGCTGGATTCGAACCCGGAACCCTCAGATTGAGAGTCCGCGCCTTATCCAATGCGCCACCGACGCTTATTTGTATTAAAAAGCCTACCCTAGCTATTTATTATACAAAACCAAAATATACGAGTATATACATACATTATAAAGTTACTACCAATGAGATCATTTATTGCCATAAAAGTAGCAAACACAAAAACTAATTTGCATAGCCCGTATTTGTATAGTGTACTCGTATGAATGAAGTGAAAGTTTACCGCCTGATGATGGATGGTACGTAATAATGACAACCAGAAAAAAATTGGAGATTTTTTGACGTTTCCACATCAGTGAACTTTGAGTTAATGTTTGGCTCGTTACCGGCGTCAGTCTCGGAAACGGCTTAGCGCTGGCTTAATGTAGGGACAGGTCATCAATCAGAATCAATCAACTCGATAATTTACCTACAGTCCCTTCTAATGCTGTACAGTTGCGGTACGAAAAGGTTTCTCACCTTAAAGTATGTTTTTCCTTGTACCAGACATTTACAGATAGTAGCACTAACTTTTCTCGTTCGAGTTTGACAAGAATATAAAACTTAAAATTTGGAAAGGTTGGAAATCCCAGTTAATGCCCAATTGCACGCACCCGGACCGCAAAAGTCAATTTCTAACATGAATGCACAAAGAGAGAGCATTCGCTTTGTAACAATATATTCTGATAACAGAGTTCCATTCTGTGCTCTCGTCATATACCAATGAGAAACAGTCTCTCTTTGATGGCGGCGGTCACAATGCGCGAATGAACATTTTAGGTGTATTCGGTGTTCATTTAATTTGTCACTGTCTCCATCATAAACTGCTGAAAGTCTACTGTTGGACTTGAGCTTCTTTCAAGAATCGCCTAATTAATCATTCCATGAGACCATTAGATAAATGATCGTGATACATCGGTAGATGATAAAGCTCGTCTCCTTAGTTATTTCTTTGTCGCTTTTTCCGATACCCACGGTATGAAATCAGCGACCCTCTCCTGGATTCAATACTACACAGACGATGAAATTTGTAATTTTACAAAAAGGACTCAAACTACGAAAAACTGAGATAGAATTTGCGTAACACTCTATTCTCACAGTTATTTTTTTGTAAATACACTACTACTACCAATTTCGTTGTCAATAAAAATAATTCAAATGCTTTACCCAATAAATACCCAAAAAACGAGTCCCTATTACTAAGACTCCGCTGTCCATCCGCCTGTCAACAGGCTGTATCTCATGAGCCGTGATAGTTAGACAGTTGAAATTTTCACAGATCATGTATTTCTGTTGCCGCTATAACAACAAATACTAAAAAACAGAATAAACACACACAACAACATTTTTGCTCGTTTTTGCTCGATATCGATAACGTCAACAGGTAGATGCTTGAAATATTCACAGAATATCTATTTGTATATTCAATTTAAAAATAAATAATTAAATTAAAACAAAACAAATATTTAAGAGGGGCTTCTATACAACAAACGTGAACTTTTGCCGTTATTATAGATAATGGTAAGGAATCCTTCGAGCGCGAGGCCGACAATAATATAATACACACTTATTTACTATGGCACGTTGGTGCTGCTCTGGCGGTGTTGGTCGCTATCTATTTTAACTCACATAACATATAAATAAAAGCTGCTATGTCAGAGAGGATTTTCCTGAGTTTCAATCAACATTGTATTGGCTGAGTTAAGAGACGCTATCTATAGAGAAATACTTAGGTAGTAGTACGTTGTGTCGTCTAATGAATGTTTTTTTTATCAATGCTATATACTTATAAAACTCATGAACACCTACACATAATGCCTTCTCTGTCAGCACCTACGTCACGTGGGCGGGCGTCGAAACCACTAGCAAGTGAACTAGACACTAGAACTGCTGTTACGATGTGCAACATGACCGACGGGTACAGGGTTGTCATCGAACTAAACAAAATATATTATTTGTTACTGGTAGTTCTTTACAAACTTTTTACTTCTTTTGATTCTTAGTTCAGAGACTGTTACTACCAGACAGCTGTAATTTGGTACGGATATACATATAAGTCTTTCAAATATATTTAGGGTATAGGAACACCTCTTTTCGATTTAGGGCTCCGTTTGCGAAATACCAAGTTATAAAATGATAATTTTTGTTAGAGTCGAGCGTTATGCCACTCACATCAGTCAGGTAAGCTTTATACAGATGAACAGTGTTTCATTCTGCTAGTAATCAACCCTATCACAAACGGTACAGGACGGTAAGTGCAGGCTTTGTGCAGAGTGCATTATAATCCATCGCTCGGCTGCATTATGCTGCGGTAATTGCGGAGTCGACGTCACGGCGACGCGACGGGCACGACGTGCGTGCACAGACTGCTCATACGCTATTGCTCCATGAAGCTTGCATGAAGCCTACACTTTGTGATGGGCAGTTGAACCTTGTAACAAATTATATCAATTCAATTCAAATAAACTTTATTGCACACACACACACACACATACACAAACAGAAAAGTATATAAAAGGTACGATGAAGGCGGCCTTATCGCTCAGAGCGATCTCTTCCAGGCAACCTTGGGGCAGAAGAATCCTATAAATAACAAGGGGTAAGTGGTGCTACATATAATATTATACATACATATAATAATAAATAATAAATAAATAAAATAGGTTTTTATTTATTTATTTTATTTTTATTTCAATAATGGATAAACAATAGACAAAATATAGTTTAGTTAATCACAATGAAGTCTTTTAGCAAAATTTCGTATTAACTATGTTTAAAGTACTTTTAATCCATGTGACATAGGCGTGAAACAGCCTGTATAATAGCACTTTATTAGAAAATACCTTTCATATATGGAGTCAATATTTCAAGACCGATATTCTAGAAAAGGAAGGTCAAAGGAAAACAAACTTGGCTGACCTTCGGTAACAAATAACACCTGTCTGACCTCAACACTAGAAGAGCGAAGAAAACGAAGTGGTCTCAATGAAACATAACATACGCAATGGAATAGCCGCGTAGTTTAGTAATTTATGAGATTGCGTAGACTTTACAAATTTTCCACACGAACACCGAGATAAAAAGTACGTATATCCCATTCCATGGCATAGGATACGTCAAATATCCTCACGATTGGCACAATGCCACGTACAGTGGCATCAAAAGCATTACGTTTCCGGGCTGATGAGGGTGATGTTTTTGACGTGAGTTTACGAAACACAAAAGCAATATCAATCAAAGCTACCTACGACATCACTACTGCCTATTTTAGGACGACTTGGACTTGACTATTTACTTTTTTACGAAACCGTTTACGATGGTACATACATGTGACAACGAGATGTGTTCGGTCGTAAACACAGTGTACGCTATGCCTAATGCAGCCACTAGCCTTATACTGCTAGACGTGACTAGAGAATTAATGTGCTGCTTTCTTAAAGTGTGCCGCTTTTGTTACCTCGTGCGAAAAGTTTTTTGCTCCTAACGAATGTCTGAACCTGCTGTTTTTACGAGCAGCAAAAAATATAAAAATGTGAAATGTCGAATTGTTTAAACAGCCACAGAATTATGTGTAAAATAATCAGCGCTTAATGGAAACATTTTTTTGGGCAGATTTATCGACTTTCTCGAAATACGTGAAAACTTACATATTACACGTTCGAACATCGTTGGTCAAACATATTTGATAGTATACCTAGAAAAACGTTAGGGTCGTGTTAGGCGGGTTTACCATTTCAAAATGTTTCGCTTGTATTGTGTGTGACGGCAGTTGACAACATTTAGACATAAAACACTGCGCAGCCCCAAAAGTTCAATGGATACTCAAAACGGCATTGTTAAATCTGCTTCTTGTTAGTTCGTGAATCAGAACATCTTTGAAACCCCTTCTAGACGTGTACGGAGAAGTTCTCGAAAAACTTCTTTTCGTTCAATTGTCTTTATTTAAGTGGTTGTTTATAATAAATTATTCATACTTTTTTTTCATCACATTTTTCATATTATTTACAAAATGTATAATGAAAATACAAAATAATTTATTTATTTGTGAGAACGAGAAAGTTCAAATGTGTCCAGCTATTAACATTATTTGTTTAGGTAATAACATTATTTTAAACTGTAAAAATGTATGTTTAATCGTAACCACGCCCATCAAACAATAACATAGGAAACGAAGGGACGAAATAGTACATTTCGATACTGGTGCGAAAAGAACATTTATGTTAATATGAAAAACGTACGCTTGCCTTGTGTTTCATTGCATTCACGAACTTTTAGCACGCCAAACAGCTACGAAACGTATCACTTTTTGAGCACATGTATTAAAAAGTATATATATAACGTTTTAATTTAGGGGAAAATTTTTTCTAACCTTTTTCTTTGGAACGTTTATTTTCGTCTCTAAAGGTTTTTAGGAGACACAACCCTAGACTGATCTAGCGATAATAACCCACTCATAGACACAAACTTCATAGATTTATATAGCCAAGCGATTGCTTTTAGCTATAATCCATCCCAATCACTAGAAAGTGTCGGTCCGCCCTCCCTAATTCCCTAAAGCAAACAATGTAGTAATTCCACCGAGAGAGAGTCTCGTAAGCCCCGCTCGCTGGACGTGAGACCGTGGATTACGTCGACACGTGACGTGCGTGACTCATTTCCAAGTTCACTTCCAACACACGATTGAGGTTTCGACTGTCGTAAGCCATGACAGCTTGCTTTGTGACGGTTTACAAGCCTACAAGTAGGTACACGGTGATAGGCAATATAAGTCCTCTGGCTACAATAATACGATATGAAAACACGGGACTCATAAAGATGAAAGGTACTGGCACACTAATATTATAAATTCGATAGTAACTGTGTCTATTTTTATTATCATTTTTCAGTCTTTTTGCAACTACACGATTGAAAGGTCTAAACTGAACTCAGTGATAGAATTTAGCATAGCGTGATGAATGGTGACAGTCAATCTTCTACTGATAAAGCGTTTCCGTGAACTAACTTCTAAAAACGCAGATGAAGTCGTGTTCATAAGCTTATTAATTATGATTTCAAATATCTGTGTAATAACTCTGATTGATTTTTAACAAGCAACAAGTTCTGTACAGCTTCCTTAATTATCGAAAAACTTCTTTAATAAATTGAAATATTGTTTTTTTTTTAATCAGAGGACCAGTTTCTTTTCACATTTGATGAAGGGTTTTTTCTTCATTTGTAACAGAATTACACGAATATTCAAAGATACAAACATATTCTCGCCTAAACAACATTAGCTAAGACAAACATTCTGCAAACTTCCTCCCGTCGAACTCTAACTAAATCAATGACGCGTCAGTAAACTTCGCTACAAGTAAGTCTTTTCTCTAATCCATGACATAAAATTAATGACTCTACAAAGCCATAACTGCGTGTACTGTGCGTCACAGAAATCTAATTTATGCTAATAGAAAATACATTAGTGTTCCACCTGTACGTACACACATAAATGGCTGCTTTATTTAATGTCATTTATGTATTTCAACTATTAGGAAAATTACAATAATTAGAAATAGAAAAAGTCTCTAGCAACGTGAATCTAGCTGATACGTTAGACTATTGGTCGATTTCAATTGATGTAAATTAATGTTCAATAGATGTCGCTATTAGGCGGTTCTTATAATAGTGAACAATTTTAAACGCTAAAGGTATACGAGCTTAATTGGCAACGCATGCCTCTCGAACTGGCTAGCGTTTTGTGACGAAACATTCCTACAGGTGCCGGGACTTAATAATGTATTCTAAAGTAATTGTGTTAAGGTTGTCTTTTTATGCAAAATTAGTGCGCTTCTGCCTTCATCTCGCCTGATAGTTGATAAAAGCGTGTTTACCCGAAAGTTCAAAGTTCCTTAGGCACTGATTATGTCACAGTTCTTTGCCAAAACATAACAGTGCTGTTAACACTGCTGTTTCAGTTTATGTAATAAAATCTATTGTTTATTAATAGTAGTGTATGAAACTGATAAACACGATGGGTTAATAAAACACGAAACGTTGGCTTTTTTCCTTTCGATGGATATCAAAAAATTTTCAGGACGTCCATTGGAGACTGCAGTGCAGCAAAGCAACAGTGACACGACATTGCAATGGCACAAAATTCCTTCGGGGCGATATATCCATTGAACAATTTTGCAAGATTTCTGTGGTTGCAGTTATTAATTTTCTTCGCTATATCTAGTTTTATATAGGTGAGGGAAATGTCAAATTATACGTAACGACTTTCTGTGTAAGCCAAGGTTGTAAACTTAACGTCTTCCATAAAGCTTATTAAAATGTGTATCGTATAATAGAATCATACTGCGATATGAGAATTTGTACAACCAGTCCGCTTAGACGATTAGGTGTTGAAATAGTTGTTTTTTTGTTTGTGGTGGAGCATTTCACGAGGCCCAAGTCGATAGCTCTGTTTTCTAAGTATGCCACCACATAAAAGTGTTGTGTTCAGGTAAAGAAAAATAACACAGACTTGGAATCCGCCTCCGTGGCCTAATGGACTAACCAGAGGCCCCGGGCTTGATTCCCAGTGGCACCTGTTATTACTTGAATTGGTTGGTGGTAGGGCATTTTCTATGTCTACCTAGCTAGATAAAACCGTGCTACCTATGTCAGCCGCCAAACAGCAGTTTTAATAGCAATGTTGTGTTCCAGCGTGAAAGGTAGGTGAGTTAGTGCCTCCAACGGCCTTATCGTCACATACCATTACATGAGATGAAGGCCAGAACCACTCTCCTCTCTCTCTCTTTTTTATTATTTACAAAATTTTGAAATAAACATTTGAAGACGATTATTCAAAAAATTTCATTTAAACTTGAGAACAATTACATTATCATTTAAATTCCTGTACATTACAGTCAAATGGATGACGAAATTGAGCTGTCAATGCTGCATTTTATTAATAAACCGACTTTGAAAAAACCAAAATGTATGGTGCCTACGGATGTCAGTCATGAAGGTCCGTTCTAAATATTAATAACATAATTTTTGTAATGGGATGAATAGTTCTTAGATTACCTTCTACATCCAAACGTTCAAACTTTACCTCTCCTAAATATTTGTATAGATATATCCAACACGTATTATCTCCGCTAATAGTGGTAGAACGTTTCTACTGAACCGGATTCGTAGATGACTAGATAATAGTCGAGTTCGTAGAATTAGAGTTGCAAATCACTCGGCAAATTTACATAAGCATGTGTGGGATACAGTTGCTAAGCTCCCCGTGTCGCCCAGGGATCTGATAATGAGCACATAAATGAAATTGTTACCCTGAAGACAATGGAGCTGATTGAAATATAAAAAGAAAAAACACTAATTTCTTTACAATTTTAAAACTGTTTTATAAATTACAGTAACATTTAAAAGACACATTTTAAAGATTATCATCAGCCAGGAAACGTCCACTGCTGGACATAGGCCTCGTTCATGGTAGGACACATCGACCGGTCCCAAACCACCTGCATTCAGGTACCAGGTGCACATGCTTTCCACCCAACGCCCTTATCATCACTTACCATCAGGTGAGATGAAGGCCAAGTGCAAAACCCACCATACATAGAAAAGTAAACTGTTTTGTGTAATATCTAGACTTTTTTGTGTACGTGATATATGTAAATACGTCCTTCCAAAATACGTAAAAGTTTGTAGACGTGTCTATGAATAAATTGAATAGAACAAATAAAACTGACATCGCGTCTAGAGGAACATACGAACTCCGAAATGATAGGTTGACCCGTATGTCGCGGATTTTCAACGAGTCGAGCTCCAATGCGAGATCAGCTTGAATGAAGGGCATTCGAAGCTGCATTGAGCGTGCCTGAGCGTCTCACTCAGCTACCTACCCTCACTCAGACTCGAGTCCGATACATTTGTAAATATACAATTTTAAATGAATATCCTGGTTTTGTACAACTTTCTAAAGAAATAGTTTAGTAAAATTTCTAATATCGGCCTAAAAAAACCTCGAAAAAGCACGTTTTTATGGGCTCTATTTAATTTTTTTTATAGCAGCCGTAGTAATTTATACTGATTTAGGGCACACCTTGTCATAAGAGTCATAACGATTATTTGTTCTAATTTATCATATATAAATTTAATTCTAAACAGTCATGACTTACTTTTTAAACTATTGGTCACTCTGAAAAACTGTTTCGATTCGTCACCTTGTCAAATACTCGTAGTTATAACTTTTCACAAGGTTGCTCACTCTGTAGAAATCTATTAAACTACGGTTCAAAAGATAGGACGAACTACAGACAGCCAAGCCTTAATAGCACACTTTGGGTACGTAAACCAGCCTTAAACTTATTATTTATCGGTGCCAAAATGTTGTTTACAAGCAGCAGTCACCAAAAAGTTACAAAAACAATCCTATTTCATGTAAATTGACAAATTCGCCATAAGGTGTACGCAACAGCCGATTTGCTTTTGCAAAATTTTGATGCTACAAGATTTGCTTTGGCGGTGCTCCGGGCGTTGCTTTTACAAAAGCGACGCTATCTAAACGAACGAACTGTAGGCAGCTGACTCTCTGTTCAATTTAGTGGTCTTTTACTCTATTGTATGTGCAAATCAAACTCAATCTTCGATCGCTCACACAAAGTCAGTTACAGCACCGCAAAATTATTTCCTTAAACGTAAGTCCATGATCTCGTTTGATGTCCGCGGACTTACAAACTGAAGGTGGGGCGGGGCTATCCAAATTAATTGTTCTCCCAAGCCCCTTGTAATTATACCAATTTGATTTATTTAAGTACTGTAATACTATTGTTGTCGTGATTTATAGCGGTTTCCCGCAATTGTGTTGTTTTGATGGCTGAAAAATGGTTCACTTGTGTTGTAATAGTGTTTTTATTACGCTATTATAGATCTCATTTAAAAGTTATTGCTTAAGTGGTTTGTCCATAAAGACAATTCACCCCTCTCATCTCTTTAGGGATGGAATGGCAAAAATAATTATTTCTTAGTGGTATCCTACTAAAACAGATCGATGATGTTCTAAATTTCAAATTTAGATCACACTATTTTTACTGTGTGTATGACAATATAAGTAAATAAAAGATAACGACATTGTACATATTGGCTATTTACAAACTACGGGCTGGGGGGTCATTCACATATTTCTACACTACATAATACATACATATTGTTGTATACCTAAGTATATCTGTATTCTTGCAATTTGAAGTCTATTATATTATATCGAGCGGGCTTTTTGAAACTTTTCACAGAAAAAATTGGCCAAGTGCGAGTCAAACTCGCGCACCGAGGTTTCCGAACAGAATACGAATAATTAGCGTCCGGAAAATCATAAACAAGAAGTAAAAATGCCTTACCAAAATCAAGGAGTTCTTGTTAACAAAATCGTTAACATAAAGGATATACCGACAGGAGCTTGTTCAGTTTTTAATCGTAAAAGCGATTTTAAAAAAAATTAAGTAAAAAATACATTTTTTATATATTCCTATACTTGTGCTGCAAGACCTTGCCTCTTGCAAAATTTCATGATTCTAGGTCAATGGTCCCATAGGTTATGATTTGCTTTCATGGGGGATTGTCAAAATATGCGGAATATATGACTGTATCTTTGTATTGCTTTGACTAAAAGTTTGATTTTTCTCAGATACAAGGAACTGCAGACAGGGAGACTTGATGAACCCTAAAAACTTTTATCTTGAAAGTCAATGTACTGGTATGGGCGCGTGACGTGATTCGATAATAGATTGAGTAACTTATTACTAATCGATAAAAATTTAGCATCAAAATTTGGCGGTCTAATACTAGTAATATTAAATATCTTTAGCCGGTATACACTATACACATTGTACGAATACGTAAGTAAGTGACACACTAGTCACATCACTAGTTGGAGGTGTGTTTTTATCAAGATTGATGAAACCGCTCCCCTAAGACACATTGTAACTCGCCGCGGACACACCACTAGCAAAGTTTATGGGACACTTCCCTCATACTGCGTGTCCCCAACTCCCTCGCTACATGTCGTCTTAAAGTTTCTTGCAATTGTTTCACAATAAACTGTGTTTGATGGTCGTGTAGATCCAGATAGAACAGTTATATACATATAGAACAGTTTGAACTGTTCAACTGTTTCGATTAAAATCGAGGCTCGCCTGTGAACGGACCGTGTCGTGAAATGTTTATCATTTTGTTTTGAACTGTGTGTGTGTAATAATCGGCTTCTTATCGGATCATGAATTCATTACAGACAAATAAAAGCTGAAATATTCAGTCGTTATTATAACCTATCTTAAAAATAAAATTGGACTCTACACACTCTACGTCACGGTTTTGATTCTCAGCCGGCTCCGTATCTCTACTATAGATAGATACCACCATGTCATCTAAGGGCCATCGCAAACTTGCCAATTGTCACCGCCGCCAAATCGAAGAACTGTCGTTTGCATCTGCGTTTTGTCGCTTACGTCTGCGACTAGTCGTTACAATAGACGTCATCGTGCATTAATCGAGAAAGAAGTTCATGTTGTTCGTCTTGTGAGTGAATATGGAGCACCTCTAGTTGCACTTGCCTTGGTTCTTGTCATGCGAAAGCGAAAGTGGAGAGTAAGATGAAACAATCGTTGTTATTCGGTATATCAGATACTAAATTCTCAACAAGAACAGCAGGACGCGTTTAAACGTCGAATATAATATTATACGTCGACATGGAACGTCGAAAATGTATATTGATGAGCAGTACACCCGTGCATCTTTCTCAGAGCTCACAGTGAGACTGACGCTGACCTGTCACGTGCGAGTGTCGACGTGTGTGCACGTGCACCACGCGTGTAGTCGCTGCGGCACGTGTCGCTCTCCTGTCCTGTCGTGGCGACTCTGCTACTCGGACGCGAGTATGAGGAGCAATGAGCAAAATACGTGAAAATTGTTGTGTCTAGTCGCCAATCTGTCGCTATTACCTGTCGCCTAGTGTGCGCCTACACTTAGTCTGTCGCTAAACAGCAGTGCTAACACTCTGTAATGTTGTGTTCTGGTAATAACGAGTAATATAGCCAACGGGTCATTAACTTGAAGATTCTGGGTGTGGGGAGCATGCTTCCATTCTACGACCTTTTCATCTCCTGCTATTAGATATAGGATGAAAAATGCACCCCTTACCCTTTATAATTGCGAAAAATGACCTATTGTTATGTATTCTGTATATAAGCAGGTGATGTATTCTAAAGAAAACACTGCATTATACTTGGCTTGAAACTATGCACGTACTAGGTATTGGTCCTATTAACAAGCAAAATCTCACTAATGACGACAAGCCTTTGTTCTGTGTGCTCTACTAAAATGTAGCATCTTCTACGCTGGTGCTACGACGCCCGTAGTACTGCTACGAAGTTGCGTGTACGTCATTTTTCAAACACATGCGCGAACCCTTATCTTGATAGTCGCTAATGGCATTTTCTGCGATTGACATGAGCAATAAGCTTTCTAGTTTTCTGAGTGCCAGTTATGGAGTGTTTTCGCATTTACATTGTTAGCTACCATTTATTAGAAGACTTTTTATTAAAGTATACTAGAAGTAAAATTATATTTGCATAATGTGTGTAAATAACCTAAAGATATTTAAGCATAACAAGGCACTTTTGGAGACCAACCAGGGAGTCCATCCATCTGACTGGTCGATATGACTGTGGCCGCGCATTCCACAATGCGCTGTTTGACCTACAGTTATCAAATTACTGTTACTTAGCTGTATTGGCTGTGATAGAGCGCGTAAGGTGCGGTCATAAACTCGTTGGTATGGTTGCTGCTGATCACATGTTATGTGGTGCTATCTAGATACTGTCACTTACCTATCTTGGTCAAGTTTATGCAGCGTAAGGCGCGCCAGTCGATCGTCATCAACTCGGCAGCGTCTTGGCACCATAGCTGTGGCCGCCGACCACACGCTCACGTTACTGTTTGACGTTCTACTATCAGATTCCGTGTAGTTATATCTAGACACTATCACTTACCTATCGTGGTCGTGTTAGTGCGGCGTGAGGCGCGGCCGTCCGCCGTCGTCAACTCGGCGGCATGGCTGTGGCCGCCCCGGGCCGCGGACTGACGCCGCCCCGCAACCACTGCGGCCGCCGGACACGCACTTCACTCCACTCACACTAACACGCACATTTTTCACTTTGACAGCTTCCCAACACTTCCTTTTTATTTTATTTTCACTGCACTATGCATCTGGAACAACAGAAAACTCGATTAAGTCCGATTTTTTGGCTTGACTGCTACGGATAAAAGTGTGGGTGGGTATTCTTTTATTGGATAAAAAACTTCGCATTTCTAATAATTTAACTTTATAACGGTGAAGTAAAAGAAAGGTCATGAAGTTAGTAGAATTTGAGACGTTAATGATCTGCTTTTGTAGAGTACGAAACACCAAAAAGCCTGATAATATTGAGCTGCGTGCTGTAATCTGTATCAGCGATAAATCAAAAATCGGACCCAGTTTATCACAAGAACAAAGCAATCGAACATTTAGTTTCGTGTTTACCGTTTACGGATGACTTAATGAAACAGATCGCCGCAATAAATAAAACACAAGGAATATTCTACAAAGCCCTCGCCCGCACGGCTTTCTCTTAATTAGTGATTTTATTTGTGATTCTGTCTACACCGCTTGGGCTCATTAATCTGTAGTGCGATCTCTACTCTTGAATTTGCGGCTTCTTGTGGTAATATACTTGTTTCAGTTAATATATTTTACAAAATAGAACGTTGGACCACAATCCTGCCGGATCTCAGGTAACGGTGTTGACAACGACCTTGATAACGATATGGACTGGAAAAGGTTTGTGACAATTTTAGGTTCCATTTAAAATTAAGCTAGAGTCATGAATTATTTATTATAACACGGTAGTGCCTAATCATAACCAGGCTTTAGAAAGCGCGAATGAACAACAGGTGTTCAGAATGTATGACGTTCCACCATGTTGCGGGATTACGCTGAAACTGAAACTGAACTGAACTAAACTGAACTATCTCACACTGGTATACATGGCAACAAGTTTATTCCAAACAAATTATTTCAAACAATTTATTCTTGAACTTCTTTCACAGTAGCTCCCCCTTGACAGTCTTTACGTTGATTTTGTTTAAAAACAGTCTAGTAAATATCTCTTTCTACAATCTAACCTAGTAAAGTAATGGCAAAGGTAATAAATGAAATTATTCCATCGATACACAAACAACAAGAGCCTTTGTCGATTGCTCATTAAATGCCTCAAGCGAAACGTGTATCAGAAACACAAATTGGGCATAGAATATTTGTAAACAGAAGATTTACTCGTGAGATTACGTAATCATAATAAAAACCCGGGGGTTACGAAGTAAGGAGGGAGAGGGACATGATGTATAACATTCTGTTATCACTTGCACTCGATTGATAAAGGCTATTTATCACGTTCCCCAGGTTTGGTTTATTCACTCACTGATAAAGAGTTCATATCAATGTTGAAGCCATATTCATGTTTCGCAGCTACGGGATAAGATTTAAGAGTGTCATATTTCAGTATCGTTTATAAGTTTATAAAAGACGAGATTATCAAAGACAGTTTTTCTTGGATTATACATAACAATCAAGTGTACAGATTTTAGTATTTTATAGTCAAAGTTTGATCAGCGCTTGACCATTATTTCTATGGCCAAGTTATGAAGTTCCTATTTTCTACTCAATTACTATCAAGTTCTATATTCAGGGAACACGTAGTAAGCTTAGTTGTAGGCAAGATAAAAGTAGAAGCGAAACGCTTGGTACGAGATGTAGGTATATCCGGTACGAGTGGATGTGCCGGGTTTTTTCCGGTACTTAAATGGCAAAAACGTTTCAAAATAAATTACTCAAGGGCACACTCTCCAGAATGTATGCTGTTGAGTACCGATTAGTAACCATATTGACGTTTATGTTGGAGGTTTTGGTACTTATCCTGCAGAATCGTATCATTTCAGATTTACCTATCTCATAACTTAAGTTACTTTCACTGTTGTATTTTACACGGAACTTTGAACTGAATCTTATTATAAGATTAATATAAGGATAAACTAAATATATGAACATAGAGCCAAACGATGTATGGTCTTAGTATATAACCCTAAAACGTACAAAGATAAGGTAAACTGGATCCTGGAACTGGACTTAAACAAAAATTGGATCCCATAATACAAATAACAAAAATGTCTTTTGGCCCAGGGTCCGACTGAAAACCATCGCTGCGGTCTGTGCTCCACATGATGAGTTCGGTTCCCAGTTGACAAATTATTATTATTATTATTTTGTGTTCTCTTTTTATTGGTTCATGTTTTACTGTATTTGTGTTGTTTATTGTGTCTTTTTTATTATTATTTCTTCTGGAATCTTGTATATCTTTCTGTATTGTGTTTGTTAATAAAATATACGTCTATGTCTTTTATTTAGACGGAAGATAGAAAAGCGATACCAATTTAGTAGATCTCAGCTTTCTGTTGAATAGTTGAAGTTACCAGGATTTTGGATTTATCAATATAACCTCAATGAAAATTAATTTAGCGAATAAATAATGGAAAAACTGTTTCAAAAATATTCTGATCTCTTATTATACTGAAATTTCATACTACAACCAAAGCTAAAACTCTAAATTACTTTTTTAAACGTTCATCAACAGTATACATAAACTTAAAATATTTTCAAATCCAATTAACGGATTATTTAAAAATAACGGTCACTTCACTAATACGAGTACTTCATACAAGTATACCTACTGAACCTATGTACGATACGACAGCTAATAAAAGGGCTTTCGGTCAATATTCCGCCGAGGATGCTACTAATGAAAAAGATATTTACTGAGACTGAATGAGGCAGGCAGGATACGCACATATTGTTGTATTTTTCAAAGGCTTCAAGTGTGGATAAATAAGCGTTAAATAATGAGGAAGAGAGCTCGGCTTTGTGTTTGTTTTCCGAGAGAAACTTGATTTTTATAGACATTTAAGATGATACCAAAGTTACTCAGAGAGCTGTGGAATGATCTACTGACTTCGAAAAAAAGAGTTCTTACACAAACTTTCAACCCCATTTCACCCTCCATTAAAATATGTGGAAACACGTATTTATTTGTTTCCTCTCTAGCCAATCACCAATTTTCTTGTTATTTATTATCTTCAAAAATGACTTACTTTAATTTAAATTTGCATCCCTGATTTTAGCCTCTAAGGTTTGATTTTTCAAAAACGATAAATCAAGTTACCCTTACTTTTAATTCATAAGACTGAGTATCATTTTTTATGTTATGGGCTATAAAAACAATAGAGTTCGCATACAAATTTCATACGTAATTTTCACCTCTTTTAAGAATAATAATCAAAAAAACTGTGAAACACGTACCTCGTGATTTTTGAAGAAAAAAAGCTGTGTAAAAATTTTCATGGATTTATTTTCAAAAATGACGGACTTTCTTACAAACTTATGTAATCCCTTATGTTGCCACACTGTTAGGGGTGGAAATTCGCAAAATACTTTCTTAATGGATACCTTCAATTTACAAAGAACACACCCCACAAATTTTATGTCTCTAGGATCAGTGGTTTATTCTGAATTGATATATAAGTCAGATAATGTAGAGATAAAATCCAGAATAAGTAAATCTCCAGACGAACTAATGTTATCTACATAGATCCACGAGTCAGTAAGCTGAAGTAGCAATGGGCAGACTACATCTCTCAAAGGACGAATAACCGAAGGGGAGTAAAAAAAATGTTTTTGCCCCTTTTAAAAATATTTTTGTCAGTTGTGGCACCTGTAAGTCACATATTTCCGTAACTAACCCAAATTCAAGTCGATGACATTAGTAGTTTCTGAAAGAATCAGCTGATTGTGAGACGGATGGATGGACACATACAAATTATAAGGATAAAAACAACGTGGACACATTAGCCAAATGCCAAATCACCAATTAAAGATCAAAGCAAATTGTACATTCGAGATCGCAAGACAAAGATCCAATTTATTTATTTACGTGTACAATACTGTAAACTCTAATTGTTTGCACAACGAATCCCTCAGTCTAATAGACCGCTCGGTCCTGGGCTCTGTTCTGTATTATTTATGCGGAAATCAACATAATACCATAATCCGTTTCAATTAATGTTTGTTCAGGTTGTTGCCGACATTTAAATGAACAAATTTCTCGTGATGTTTGATGTGGGGACGAGATGTGAGATGACGTTGTCAGTTACTGTTGCGCTCTTGGTTTATATCGTGGACAATTTAATTCAGTTGTATATTAGACAAAGGGTTTGAGGTCGGTATGAATTTTTCAACATCAGCAGGAAAAACGTCTACTGTTGAACATAGACCTGAACACCTGAATGAACGTAATGCGGTGATTCCGTGGGAGTACTTATCGGTTACGGTACTCGGTAGCAGAGCATTTTCTATGTCCATCTGGCTAGCTACCACCATGTTACCTAAGTCTGCCGCCAAACAGCAGTGCTAATAGCAATGATCGTTCGACATGACGTTATCAAGTCACGATTCTCACAGCACTGGTTCCCGGTCACGATTTCATCCACTTGTCGTAACGTTAACGCCCGTTATAAAACAGTGATACAGTTTATGCGGTGGCCGAATGATCTATTGTTTCCGAAGGCAGGCTCGTAAAGTCGTTAGCTGTAAAATTTACAGCATAATCAAAGTGAAACTTTATAGACTCAAGAGATTATCTATAAAGTGAAAGTATTTCCTGTTAGATCGTTCTCGAGATTTATCTTCTTGTTTCGAATGAAGTCAGCCGGGTTTGATTTGGGTAAAGTTTTTTTTTAGGTTCTTAAATCTGAAAAGGGTTCGGGTATTTATCTCCGTCATCAAAAAATTTCGTTTGACGATACAGATAAATCTCAACATTAGATTTCTTTCGTACTTGCATATTTATTAACGATGAGGGAATGTATTATTCAACATATCGATTTTATTTATTTTTGTTGCTGAAATGTGGTTTGTAAAAGATTTATTAGGAACTGTTTGAGCTGGCCTAATCGAAAGCGTTACTCTTATATAAAATTAAAATTAAGGTATTTTAAAATCGTAAAAATTCTGGGTTTCACACCCCTTTGAAAAAAACGTTAATCAATATCATAAAAAATATTGAATGAAAATATTAGTACTAAAACCATTTTACAGGTACGCAAATCAATAAAACCAAATTTCAAACATACTTACAACAATTAAAAACAAGAATCCAAATCCGAAAACACACTGGCCGATTAAAACAATCACCAACACATCACAATTTTCAAATCTAATCCAAACGTTCTTTATTTAAAAGTCCCGCCAATAGAAGCGGGGAACACCACGCGGCTGGCAACCTAGCGTCAACAGGTCGCATCCCACACTGGCTGGCCCGGCCCGGACTGAGTCCCGATCGCGCTCGCGCCAAAAATAATACCCCCCAGAAGGACAACGGAGGTTCCCAATGACCCTGTTGCTATTGGAAAATGGCTTTCTCCAATACTCCATTGTTGGCTCTCAAATTGGCATTGATTCGCTAATGTTCCACTCTCCTGTCGATACGTTATAATTGGGGTGGATTTCTTTTTGACTCCTTAAGTTGAAAATAATGTTTTTTATTACTCCTGAGTTAGTTCACTAACTCTAGCTTTATCATAACTTCATTTTCTTTCATTAACATTACCGGTTAAGTTATGTATTTAATACCAGAAAGGTTTTTTTTTAAATTCTGAAACATATATACTTTTCAAACCCTTAATATTTTATACATACATTTTCTGAACTGAATTTATACGTCTAAACATTGTCAACGTTTTTAGAACACCATATTTTTACACTACTGGGATTGGCGTAGTAGAAAACGTCCGCACGATGATATAGTGTATTTGTAATAATAAAAACTTTCTTTCAACTGAAATATAATATTTTCACTGGCTGGGCTTCGCAGAAATAATAGCCGAGAAAATTATTACCAGCAAAAAAGCCATCCCGGCTTTTACATCAATTAATAAATACAATTTTAGCTGGTCGTAGTTTTTAATTCGATTAAATTCCATAATTAAGCTTCACGAAAGACAATACACTTGATATTTATGTGCAAGCCGCCAAAGAGACCTAGGTAGAAATTGCGCTATATCTTAAGATTTTCAAAGTTCACTTTTTACGAGACAACATCTGGCAGCTGGCACCACACGGAAAATTTCCACACATAATCCACTACAATATTGTCTAATAGGTGACATTACTGAACCTTCACGCCACTTATCTTCACGTGAAAACAACCATTAATGCCTCCGATCAAGAAACCATTAGCGCCAGACAACCTCTAACGCCCCTGAAGAAGAAAAACCTATAGGCACATACATTTTTAAGGAGATACAAAGTTTCGTGAATCAATGCTGGGAGTAATTACAAGGAAGGAAACAACTCTGCGAAGTTTCTTACGATTCTTACAATAAAGTGCTCGTACATTATATATTACGCTAATGGGCGGAGTTTATCATTACTTTTGTTTCCAACAAATATTTATAATCATAACCATTTTTATATGTACAATGCCCATGCAGTTTTCCTTCATTGAAAATCACCACGAAGCCAACAACAATGCTTTTTACTTTGAAACGTGATTCTGTTAAGTTTCTTTGTGTGACTTTGTGAAATAATTCTGATTGAGAATGTGTAATTTAACACAATTGCTACTAACTGAATTTATGGGAAACCTAAGGAACAAAAAAGTAATGTACATTCTGAGATATTCACTTCATTAAAAAATTTCGGCATATGAAAAAAAAATCTTGTATACTAGAATTATTAAAATAATACGATTTTGCATAAAATCACTGTTCCATATTTTTTACGTTAATTATTGTGGTACAGAAATAAACACGTTGGTTTCTCACATTTAACCAGAAACTGGCATGCTAAATTATTTTCAGATCTTACAAATAGAAGCAGTATAGCATATAGCATACTAGTGATCGCCCAGTGCACAAAATTCAACCATAATTAGTTTTAAAAAATTATGTCCTTCTTTATCCTCCCTGTCCTGTCCTCCTTCTTTATACGAGTATAAACCATAGTATGCGAAATTTCATACTCCTCCGTCCACGCAATTTTCATAAAAAGGGGTACAAAGTTTTTGCTTCACGAATTAATATATGGATTATAGACTGAGTACTCGCAAAGACATTTTATTTTACTTTCACGAGCATTATTAACTCCATATAAGTGCAAATGCGTGCGTCTTACATCGCATCGCAGCCCAGAACAAACACCTCATTCACAGAGACTCATAAAGGATGATTAAGATGAAATTTCAGGACAACATCATCACTATCATTAACAACATCCAACTGCGACAATCAATCAATCAAGATATTCATATTATTATATCTATGAGAGCGACTTTTATCCAACAGTGGACACGTAGTAATAATATTTATGTTACAATTGATCAGATACAATTTATTTACAGATTTTAAAATGAGAACGCAAATAATATTCGGGCTCGAATATATTTTTTTCGACTAGTAAAAAATACTGAGAATGCCGCACTGTGATATGTCACAAATCTTCTAGATTATGTCACCAAAGCACCTCAATCTGTGATGGATGAGGTTTTTTGGCGGAGGGAAATATTTCAAAGATATTCGGCGTTTCGGGGGAAAACGCTGCATTATGCTGGATTTCCACCAGCTAAAACTCCTCCGGTGTCCTTCTCTCACCATTGTTTGCCAAAAACCGGGAACATGCGACTCTTCTGCGACTCTGCTGGCAACCCCATCCGTCTCTTCTATGTGCACCATTCCTAGTGATAGATGACCGCCATTAAGAGCTACCAAAAAGGAATCAATAGTACAAACAGCACGTCCACGTTTATCTAATCTAAATGGTTTAGCTTCGAATGTGTCGCAAACTGTGTGGGAAAAGAATCACAAACATTCGTTCCACATTTTCTGCTAAGGAAAAAAGAGGAAGTTTTCCTTATGACAAACGAAAATAAAACAAACAAAATGTATGTCTTCACACGATAATAGGGCTGACCGCGTGGTTTCAATTTAAAAATAGAACCACGACAAGTTTTCCCTAGGGAGGCGTAGGGAAAATGCTTGGGCATCAGGCAGCAGAGCGTCGATCTGCGTATCCGTCATCAATATTGAGCACAGTATGAACCAACGCCATCGGTCGCGCGTGGTGATTGTGGCAAATCCAGTCCTGGAAAACTCGTAGTAACAATCTATAGAGAAGGAACCTACATCAATTTGGGCTTAGGGGAAAAAAGAGAGGGAGAGACAGATTGAGAGACATAAAAGGTCGCACTCAATTAAATCGGTTCCTTTTTTTCGATAATTGTTCAAAGCGCAATCTAAGAACAATTATCTGCGTAACGGCTATTGTAGCTAACTATAAAGTTGTAAATTTATGATATTTATTTCGCGACACCATAATTTTCATCTCCTATTTGTAGGTAATTACTCATCAAGGCTAGCTATTCTATTTAAAAAAGATTATGGCAACCGAAATTTTGTATGGAAGAGAGGGATAACTTTAAGATCACCAAATCAAACCATAATCACTCCTAGACCTTCGAGGCGCTTCCAGGTGAAACTATACTCGATTTCATAATAATATATGTCAGTGCCATTTAGGGGATTCCGTCGTTTAGCCAAATTACTAGACATTTAGTTAAATGCTTCCGGCAAGACAAATGTTCATTACCTCGAAGGGCTGACCTTTTGAGATAGGTTAGAGGCTCTAATTACTATTTTTAATTGGAAGTCGAATTTTTGGAGGGCGTATTGAGTGTGACGATGTAATGACGTCATTGGTTAGCATTGTTAGTAGGATGAGTTGAAGTTGAGCTTCTCCCGTAGCAACAGAGAAAGTTTTTGTTAAAGATACACAAATTGATATTTAAAGTTAACTCTTCAGCCGACGCTTGAATACAATCTTACTAATAGCTAGCTGATAATTATATAATTTTTACGTATGATAGGTTTGCTCTTGGCCTTCATCTCACCTGATGGTAAGTGACGATAAAGCCCGTTAGAGGGTAAGCGTGCGCACACATAAGCCTCAAGCTAAAAAGGCACTGGCTCTGCCATCTTTCAAACCAGAACACAATAATGATATGGCGGCAGTCTTAGACAATAGCTAGCCAAGCGGACATAGAACATGACATACCACCAACCAAACAGTACCGATAGGTACTCCACTGGGAATCGAACCCGCGACCTCCGCATTGTTAGTCAAACATTTAGTAATCAGGTCACAGAGACAGAAACAACAGAAAATTTAAAATGACTTAATTCTTTGTAGATTTGAAAGACCAAGGCAAGACAGAGGCTACATTTTATCCCAATTGAACGAGCAGTTCCCGTCCGTAGAGAAGGAGTGCAGAATGCTAATATTTAAAATTTTTTTTACTAAGATCTAATTCTGACTACTGGGCGACCACTAGTATTATTGTATAGTTGTAAAAAAGGTCAGATAATATAAATGAAATTCACGTATAATCATGTTTAGAATTCCTTGTAAAGTAATTCTGCGGATGTAGACATTTTGCAGACCAACTCTGGTACTAGTTGATTTCTTTTCTACATCTTTTTTCATTTTATTTTCATTTCATTTTTTCAATATTATTATCACTTACAGAAAATCCACACGTCCGTAATATTGTCAAAAGTGTATCAATTAACTAAATATAAATCTACTGGTCTTTTGCTAGTCCCAGCTGTAGTTCGGTCATAGTCTCTTTGACCTTCCACTATAAATTACTAAGTACATTATTTGGTAGAGAAAATGTGCTAGTGTGCAGTTGTTTCGGTCAAAGTAAATTGGTTTTCTTTCGGAACAAACTTCGCAAATGTTTTTGTCTTTCTTCTCCATATATAAAGTATATTCTCATAAGTAAGTAGACAAGGCAGTTTGTAAGTAGACAAATTTATGGAACCATCTCTGCCTAAAACCGATTCGGGTCTAAGTAGTTAGATTTGAGGTAATTATGGCCTAGTGGCTTTATAGCTCACTTACCATCTGGAGGACTCGGATTCGATTTCCAGTGGGGCTACATAACGGTACTCGGTTCCCATTATATATAAAAAATCGGGCTGGTCATGGGTACGAAGCTACCAACCAAAAGATTCTTTTTCTTTTGAACTATGAAATGACACGTGCCGCGAATGTATGGAACCGAGGCCTGGTCTCTTGTACACTTATAATTTTAAAATGCCGTTATCAAATAAAAGTGATTTAGTTACCCTTTTAGTATATTTCGGTTTAGTTTATTTGAAAACAAAGATGGTGTCAAATTATATTTGACATTTGACAACTGACATTTGACGCTGTCACTTAGTACAAAAAGAATGTTTTTGTATAATAACAATATATGCAAAAATGTAATTCTAGTATTTTTCTATACATATTTCGATTATTGCTTGATTTTTCAACTAGTGTACAAGTGCAGGCCGAATTTGAGACGTATCTTTTGTACACACACAAAATATGGTTATCCTCAACAGTGTATTTGTAAGAGATGTAACAGTATTATAAGTGGAGGAAGCCAAAAAAAGCTATTCAGAAATACCAAATTTCTACCATTTAAAACTCACAAATTTATACCCTTTCCTCTTCAGAACATGGCAATATTCATTCAAAGTACCATGGAGGGCCTCTTCAAACTAATTGCGAGTCTCTCTCATTCGATATAACGTTACAAAGAAGCTCTATGTTCCGTTACTCGTGATATGTAAGTGGGCTGATGCTCGGGGAAACAGGGCTTTCAGTTACGATTTACGCGTTGTTGTGTCTGATTTCATAATAACGGAATGTGAATACAACGGCTGTAATGTTTCCTTGATTTGGGCTACACAGGAATTGTAGTGAGTAGTTAACCACTGTACCCCACTGTTCCTCAATGAAGTGTATATGAAAGCTTATGCTTACTGAAATATAAATGAGTAGAGGTCAGTATGCACTCGTCCAAATGGTTACTAGATGGCGTTTTATCAACAAGACAAATTATTGGTCAGAGGTCAAATTGTTGTTTATTAATAATGTTAAGATATTTTTTTCATCTAATCTTAGTTAATTAATAGTATACTACCTTTTGTTTTTTCCCCGTGACTGCTGTTTGGACTTTATCTTATACGGGAACCACTTGTTTGATAAAATATATATATGAGTACCATCAAATCCTAAACCCCTAGAAGAGAGATTATGCGCAATCTACACACTTTTTCGCACTAGACTCAAATAAGCAAACCTTGAAGCACGAAAGCCAGTTTTCTTTTCCCATTCACGAAGTCTAAGATATACACTTACTGTATATAAGTAGGTAGATTATGCCCGTAATAGTCACTTATAAGTTAAAAATACGGCCAAGTGCGAGTTGGACTCGCACAACGACGGATTCGTACAGAATATGAATCATTAACATACGAAAAATCATAAATAATATTTGTACCTGACGAAATCAAAGAATATAAACGAAAGGCGCCAACAGTTTGTAATCTTTAATTGGCGATTTTAATGAGATATAATTAAAACATTATACTTTTCATGCTTATTCCTATACTTCTGTTGTAAGCCCTTGCATCCTGCCAAATTTTAGGATTATAGGTCAATGGGAAGTACCCTATAGGTTTGATGCGCTTTCAAGTGAAATCGTCAAAATAAACGGCATAAACGACCGCATCTTTTTATTGCCTTGACTTATAAACTTGATAGCTTTCATAGATCAAAGGGACTGCAGACTTTAGTATGTGATAGACGGACAACCAAATGATCCTTGGGGTCCTTTTTATTATTATTTTCCTTATGAGGTACAGAATAGTACAGATCCCTAAAAATTAAGCCGTAGTAAGAATATTTCGCATGCCTTATTTTACTAAAAGCTATTAACGAGAAACATGGTTCAAGACCTTGGAAACCTCATCGCCCTTCCTTCGATAATGTTAGCTTTGCCAATAAACATTCAATAGTCTCTTTTACTTTTCGCAAGGAGAGTCAACGATATGATGGTGACGAAATTTTACCGCCGATCGATTACGAAAAGTTTATCCTTTCTGCCACGAAACATTTCCAAACAATATTATAGGTATGTCAATGTCGTAGAGATACTTATTGATACACACGCGACTTTGCTTCATCATCGTCAGCCAGGAAACCTCAACTGCTAGACAAAAGCTTCCTTCATGGTACGCCAAATCGACAGGTCCCGAGCCACCTGCATCCAGCGACTCCCCGTGATCTTAACCAGGTCGTCGGTCCACCTAGTAGGGGGACGGCCCGGTCCTCGGATTTCCTCATTCCGGATTTTATCACGTAGAGAAATTCCGAGCATAGCTCGTTCCATTGCTCGCTGAGTGACTTTGAGCTTGTTTATTAGGCTAACAGTGAAAGACCACGCTTCGATTCCGTATTTCATCACTGGCAACACGCACTGATAAAAACGTAAACAAGTAAACTTAATCTATTATTTATGAATTGCAGATTTTGTATCCGTAATAAAAATATATCTTTCCGAGAACTCTCGACTAATTCACAAACAACCAAATTTCACATTAAATATCGATAATTTGGTTCTAGTCCAGGGATTATCATATAATAAATTTTTAAGTTCAATAAACTAAACACGATTTTGTCAGTAATGCACGAAAAAGTACAAATCAAACCAAACAATATGGTCCCAAACTCGAGGAGTTCACTAGTACTCATCCACTCACTCAAAGTTCCTCTATCCAACTCCTTCCTTCAGGGTCAGATCAGCTCGGTGGCGCCAAATTATTAACATTTGAACTACCTGAACTTGTTAAGTTTCGAATACATGGATAGAGTTTGACCACTTATTGTGTCCCCTAGTCACAGAGGCGTTCCTCTGCGTTCTAATGGCTAAATCTTGGACTAACAATCAACAAAACTAAATAAAGGTCCCGGGTTATGGGTGACCTATTGGTACTTAGTTTAGTTGGTGGCATTTTCTATATCCTGTTACCTAAGACTGCCACCAAACAGCAGTGTTAATAGCACTATTGTGTTCCGGTATGAAAGGTAGTAGAGCCCGCGCCTCATTAGTTTGAGGCTTCTGAGTGCGCACACTACCATCCAACGGACTATCGTCACTTGCCATCAGGTGGGATGAAGGCCAAATGCAAGCCGATGCTGGACATAGGCCTCCTCCATGTTTAGGATCACCACGCTTGCCAGACGGGTTGGTGATCACAGTATTCGGTTTAGTTCTTCGGGAGAAGGCAAACCTATCACACTTTTTTTTTAAATTCCAATCGAAACAAAACGTTATATTGCACTATTTATTTTAGGTAAGTAATTAATAACTTACCTAAAAATAGGTAATACGAGTATGTCAAATTCTTGTAACAGTTGTACATAGCCGTTAGACAGCTAAAGGTATATAACAGAACAGAACAATGGCGCTTTGAACAATAATAAAAAATGTCAATTCTCGGAATCATAATGTTTGATAAATACTGCATTTACCCTATTTCAAAAGTTATGGTAAAAGAAACTAGTAGCCTTACGGCACGTGTCAATTTTCACTTCCAGTTGCGTAATTTAATGTTCCCAATACATTTACACGAAGTGAAGGAAATCATACAAAACTTCGCACTTTACCTGTGCTATGTAGCGAATTTAGTTGATATAAAGTTGGCAGTAAAGCCGTGATGGATTACCTAACCTAATGGTTGAAGCTACTTTAACCTCAAAACATTTTTAGTATTTTACCACTGTATAAAGGAAGCTTTTTCTTGAAGTGAAAGTGTTCTTTATGTAATAAGATATATATAGCTTTATGACATAATATTAAAACATGTGTTTGTGACTTGTTTAGTAAATAAAACACGAAAAATATATATTTCTATAGTTGTACATAATTATTGAGGTAGTTTAGAAAGTACCTCCTTTTAGGGATCCCTACCTCAACGGTAACCAACGGGACCGTATTACTAAGTCTCCGCTGTCCGACTGTCCATCCGTCCGTCTGTCAGCGGGATACAACTCATGATCCGTAATAGGTATAAAGTTGAAATTTTCACATATTTATTTCTGTGGTCGCAATAACAACAAATAATAAAAATAAACATACATTTAACTATTACATTAGAGGTATACTCGCCACTTAACGCTACAGCTTCTAGCTAGAATATTAATGTTAATGTGTTAACAATTTTTTGTTAACTTACCTATCATTTATGATTTTCTGTATGCTAATTGTTCATATTCTGTACAGAACCTTCAATGCGCGAGTACGACTCGCACTAGGCCGGTTTTTATTGGAAGTCGGTTAAAAAATAGTTTCAACGACTCACAGATGTCAATGTAAATATCGACGCGATGCGATATGAAGACACTGCACAGAGCAGCATTGTGATTCTAACCACACATTCACAGTATCAATACAAAAGCAAACTCAATGCAGAGCATGTTTTCAATGGGGCACAAGGCAGCTATCGGCCCTATCGGACGGAAATTGCGCCCCCAAGAAAAGGGGGGCGATCTAATCTAACCGTTGCGTGTACCGCCTTCGGTCATTAGCGCTATCCACTGATAGTTTCACCTATTCTTTACTTTCTCTCTCCACGGCTTACTTTCGAAGAGGGATGAAAGATAAGGACAATATTTCTCCCTTTTCTGCCTTGTAGGGAAAGTGTTTTACGAACTTCCGGTTTCCGGATAATACTGAGAACGTTTTTTACCATGTTTATTGTTAACAGTCGGCTCAAGGAACAATTTAAAGACAGTTGCTTGGCCTTTTTAATGTATTCGACCTGAAACACAAAGGACAATAACTCCGCGACCTACTGAATCAAATACATGACCGATAAATACCATAATGTTATAAGATCCATCTTGCTACACAAAGTATTTGATTGCCCCAAGATTAAATTATTTTACGTTTACTTTGCCCTTATTATTGTTTATTTATATCAGACCAAATCCATATATTTGTTAGTAAATAAAATAAAGTCAATTTGTCCTAGTGTTATTAATAAGCTCTAATTTACACAGATGTCTTTTTTTTACCCGACTGCGCCAGGTTATGTTTTTCCAGAGTATGTATGTATAATTGTTTGGCACGCTCTGCGGTCTGAACGGCACGATGGATTTTAAGCTTGAGAGATGTCGTTAGATTCGTATTTACTGTCAGAGTGACACTGGGTATATCAAAATCATAAAACGTTAAAAAAACGCAGTCGGGTTTTCCAAAATTAAGAGGGTCTAAGCTATTGTTTTAACCGCCTTCGTGGCGTAATGGCCAAATGTTGAACAAACAATCAGGCAGTCCCAGGTTCGATTCCCAATGGTGTTACCTATCGGTACTAATTTTGGCTGGTGCGAGGTCTTTTTCTATGTCCGCCTGGCTAGCTACCACCATGTTACCTAAGTCTGCCGCCAAACAGTAGTGTTAATAAACTGTTGTGTTCTGGTATGTAAGGTACTCGTAGCACATCCAGCGCCTCGTTAGATTGATGATTCTGGGTGCGCGCGCTGAACATCCAACGGCCTTGTCGTCAATTATCATCAGGTGAGATGAAGGCCAAGGGCAAACCCATTATATACATTAAAAATGTCTGGTTAGCTACCAGCAACCATATGGTCTAACTCTGTGTTCCATCAAGAAAAGGTAAGCCAGCTAGAGTCTGAATGATTGCCTGCGTCGTATATATGTATACTACAATAAAACTGTAATGAAAATGTACCTGTACGTACATTTAAGATATATATATAAGTGTTGTCTATTTTTCTCAGGCCCTAAAAGTCCAAAATATAGTTAGTCTGTTCGAGCATCGAAAAAAACTTAACAATTTTGCTAAATCCTTTAGTCGTAAAAAGCTTATTGTTAAAATAAAGGCTTATTACTATATCGAGGACAAAAGCAAGTAGCCACTTCATAGTGAGATAAAGCAAACTCAACACACGTTAACAAAATATATGTATAACAACAAATATGTAGTTGTTATCCCAATCAATAATACGAAACTGTTGATATAACCCCGAACTTATATAAAACGGTGTCGTGAAATGGTGTTATGCTACCAAGGTAAACTACAACGTCATGTCATAGACCTCTATCGAATTCCGTATGTGATTTCAATCGGAAAAACCTCAGGAATCAAATTTTCGAAGTTACCAACCCTCTGGATAGGCGCGAGAAACTTTGTTTCCGAACGATCCCGACCGTGTGGCAAAAAGGGGAAAAATGTTCTCGTATTTTGAATGATTTCATTATTTCAGGAAAGAACTTTGTTACGTGTGAAACAAGTTTTCCAATTTCCATGTAAAGATAAGAAAGTTACCAAGCTAAGATCTGAATCTACGTTGATTGAAATGGGACATAAATTACTGCAATTATAGTTTACTTGGTGTAAATGCAAGCGACTGAATCTACGGGAAACCGAACAAAGCGTATGTATACCTATTTCTTTCTCTAATTAGTGTTAGGAATAAACTAGAACCTTGTCATGAACACGTGTATTTCTATTCAGGTTAACACAATAATACCATGTTAAATACATCACCGAGCATCTCCAACGTTAATTGCTGTTCAATCAGACTTAACATTTCAAGTAAATACAATGTGAAACCCTAAGAATACTATATTTTAGCTGGAGTTCGAAGGCCGGCCCGAAAAAGCCATTCCTTCTTCCCAGGTGGTCCCAGACGCTAATGTCACTCTCCCGCTTGACAGTTGACGTTTTACACTGCGTTTTGAAACTCCTAACAGTAGTGTCAGAAAAATAATGCGCCTACGAAAAAGCAAATTAAATACAGTATATATTCCAAAGTTTTGCGAGTGAAAAGCAAAATTATAAGGATAAATACCTTACATAATTTTTCTGGTCCGTTTGTCGGTCCGTTAGTATTAATCGATCTGTATGAAATTTTGAAAATTTCTTTAATTTCCAAACAACTTTCATCTCACCGATGGATGTGACGATAAAGCCATTGGATGGAAGCCTACTCTCCTGTCTTAAGTTAACTATATGTATATTCGAAGTGATAGAAATAATTTTATAAATGTGAAAAAATATTTTGGAGTTGAACGAGATTAGCTTGTACCACAGTAACATTTATTTTGAAACCAAATGTTATCCTATAAATGTACACTACAAGGCAATATTTGAAATGATATGTAATTATTAGCTGGCTAGCTAGCCTCTGAGAGACAGACAAAGTTACTTCAACAATAGTGTTCCAACTGGATTCTTCGGATTCGGAATCCTAAAAAGTGATTCCCATTAACTATTCCATACCCAAATCTTAATCAATATTTTAATGTCGTCGAATATACCGTCACTATTAAAACGCGTTTTGGGAAAAAATGCGAAATATACTCAAACAAAATAGTACCTTTATACTGTCTACTTATTCAATACTCAGGAGAAACAGGGGAGCTATTTTCCTAATTAACCCTCTCTTTACAATTCAACATTTCTCAACGAGCACTTAGCACAACAGCGAAATAAAAACATTTCAATAAAATCCGCTGAGTAGCCCAATTAGCTACGTCCCATCAACTTTCTATATTTGTGTCAAACACGCTGTGGGTCTATTCGTGACTTGGAATACATGAATTTAATTTGAATAAGTATAATCAGAATTCAAAACATTGTAAACGAAACTCTTTGAAGATCTTTTCATACACACAGCCTATACGATGACTCAAATAACGAAAACATTACTTTGATAAATTCATCCTATTTTTCCATGTATTGGATACTCGTATCGGTTGGAAGGTATCGCCAAGCCTCTTTTGAATTCGACTATATATTACACCCCATGTCTCTCCAAGTAAAAATATTGTAACAGCTATACCGCGACGTGCGACTACATTTTCGAAAGCATTCGTCAGTTACAGTTATACTGCACTACAGACCGTTATTATTTATGGGAAATTGCGGTTGATAATATAATAAGTGGCTATTACTTTGCGATTTTCATGGCTGTGGTTTTGCAGGTAAAAAAATTCAAATTTTAGTCAGAATTTGTATAAAATTAGTATCTGCTCGCAGCTTCGCCCGCGTGGACTTTAGAATTTAATCCGTGGGACTGGGAACTGCTCTTTCGATCGGGATAATGTAGCCTATATCCTTCCTTGTCCTATTAACTATCCCTCTTCAAAACATCAAGTCATTTATAACTTTCTGTTAGGTTGTGAATGTGTGAAAAAATTATTTTTGGTGAGAATTTATTAAATGTCTTAATAGTTATTCTGCTAGTTGGCACGGAGACAAATACAACAAATCAAAAACCATGAAAATCGGTTCAGAAGTTGTCGATCTATAAGTGTTCGAACAAACCAAACTTTGTATATTGAGAAAAATATACAATACAAAATTTTTTAGTTTAGACATAGTTTTAATTTTAACATCCTAAGGTTATCAAAGAATTTTTTATACAACAGAATAGAAAATAGAAATCATTTATTTGCATAGACACATAGCAGCGTTTAAAAGCATTTTGTTTGGGTTTCCGGTAAATTGAGATTTCCGTTCCATGATTCTGGATGACCACGCTTCTATGTGAAATGAACGTCGAATACAAACCTATTATGTATGAAAATAAATCTTTTTTTCAATATTTTTTTCAGAGCCCCGGATGTATTTACATATGAAATGCTGCCGTCTACATTTCGTTATTTATGCTTAAGCAAATCCGCATTTTCCGTGTGGTTCCAAGTACCACGAATATAATTTCCATTGTTTGTCGTAGATGATGATGGTAAAGCTCCATTGAAATCTTAGTTCGATCAACCCACTTACCGGGTGACGTGATTGCAACAAATCACTATAAGAAAAGCTCATTAGACATTTTCAGGAGAGGATCATTCCGTCTGTCAAAGAAACGGCCGCCAAATCGCGCCCTTTGCCACATATATTTTTAGGGTCACGTACCTCAAAAGTATACAGACATCTAATAGGATCTCTCTGTCATCCTCACCCGTCCATCCGTTCATCTGTCCGTCCGTCAAGACCCTTTTTCCCAGGAAGGGGTAAAGTTATCAAGTTTAAATTTACGTTTAGCGAATACAAAAATCTAAAATCTCTTGAAGGTCTAAAAAATCAATGTCACATCAAAAAGGCAACACAGGGCAATCAAACTTGCTATTAACACTTCAGCTCACTGACTCGTCGAGCTATGTCGGTGACCTTAGTTCGACTACGGATTTCCTCATTCCGAATTGGTATCATGCAGAGAAATACCGAGCATAGCTCATTCCATTGCTCGCTGAGTGACTTTGAGCTTGTTTATTCGTCCCACAGTGAAGAACTACGCTTCGATTCAGTATGTCATCACTGACAACACGCACTGATTAAAACGTAAACGAGTAAACCTTACCTAAGAGTATTTATTATAATATGAATTGCAGTAAGTTCGAAAAGTGTGGGGCAGTACGAAATCTTTAGTGCACGAGCACTCCTCACACTTGTCCAGTTTTTAACACGCTTTTTTGTTGTCGTGCCTTACTTATGAGCTACAAAGGCGTTTTTTACGTACGTTGGTGCATTGACGATGACAAATTACATACCGTAACGTAGGGTAGCAATTCTATGCCATATCCGTTGTCGCTCGGCGGTGGGTGGTGTTGATCGACACGTCGACGCGACCGGTCTACTCGTCGCCGAACGACACTTAATCGCTGAACTTCGATTGACACCGGGTTTCGCTCCGTCAATCACCATTAGATTATTATGAGGTGGGCGTGAGATAGCGACAGGGTATTATCGATTCTCATTTGTTAGGGACTGTGATGGGTGAGAATGTTGAGGATAGGTGCAATTTAATTTTTGCTGGTATATTTTTTGCTTAGTCATTAAGGTCCGTATTGATAATTCGAAGTCCAGATGGACTTTCTCTGAACATCAGTTAAATTACAATATCTTTGTTTTAATTGGGGCCGGAAAGTCCATTCAGTGACGAATGTTCTTTCATTGCTAGCTTTTTCCCGAGACCTCGCCGGTGTGACTTCAGAAATTGTGCCTCAACAGCTCAAACATTGTGTTAAAGGCACGCACAATGCACATGGCCTATTGCGTGGGAAAGCACAGAAGGTGTTGTTATTTAAGTGAAAATTTTCCGTAGAATAATCTCAGAAGTATTCGGAGACGAAGTGGACAACAACTAGTATTTTTATAAAGGTTTTCAAAAAGATGAACATAATATAAAATACTTTAATAGATGTATGGTATAAGCTGGCAGAAGCCCACAGTCCGTAAGAAACGTTGAGTAATCCATTGAGAGGACTACAAAGGGGCTCTCTGTAGTTAATCTCTTTGCTGAATACGTACTACACTGTATCTTGGGATGGACTAGTAAAGTGAAGTAACTAATCAACTTTTCACGTAAGTGTACATACTACTTACCATTCCAACTTAGTCGTGGTAATTTTCATTTTAAGTTACATATACTGCTACTGGAATTTTTTCAGATTTTTAAAGGCAATTTTAGATTATTGGTTGGGGGCTCGACTTTGGCAAAAATTAGCATAGGGATCCCTAAATCACAAAAGCAATGTTTCCAGACCCTCAATGTTCTGTCTCTGTTACCTTTCATACTGGAACACAATAGTGCTTTTTACACTACTGTTTGCCTTAGATAGCATTGTGGTATGTAGCCAGGTGAACATAGAAAAATGGCCAACCATCAACCAAACAACTTCCGTTGCCTAGTGGTGCAAACACCTGCAGTGACTCTTGCGCAAGAGTGCAGCCTCCCACGCGCGCAGGGTGCGACACTGTATCATGTCTGACATTATAATTAACTTACTAACATAGTAACTTACTAACTAGTAACTTTGATTTATATTTTCTAAATAAATCATCATTGCAAGAGTATGATTGAAATAAATGAATTAGAATTGAAGATATTACGAAGGAGTAAGATCTGGATAATTCCGGAGATTTATAATCATAATGGTGGGCACGCGGAGAAGTAAGACATGCGTGGGAGTTGACATTTAGCGCTACGCTACACCCACTCCATGAAACTACGGTAAAGTTGAGAAGTTCACGTGAATCTAATCTGCATGTATTTACCATTTGAATATTGTTTCTAGCTCGCAATAGATGAGTAATGAAATACATTTTAAATAAGCAATCAAATGAAAAAGGTAATGTGTAGAGTTTCTTATTTGAAAGTACATACTACGTACACATATGTATGCTACATGGCAGGAAACGTGTAATGGGCCGTGCCTTTACTAGATGGACCAACCCCTTTTTTTTTCGAGGAGGAAATCTTTTAAAGATACCCGACTTCCTAGGAGAGAAGTCAGTTTATATGGAATTTCCATCCACTATAATCCCCTCGATAGTCCTCTGCGCAAGCCGAGGAGCCCTGGGAACTCCACGAACACTCCAGTGCTCCAGTAAAGTCGGGAGTCGCTGGATGCAAGTGGCTCGGCATATACCATGGAGGAGGCCGATGTCCAGCAGTGGAAGTTTCCCGGCTGATGATGATATACCTCAACATACATAATAATAATATCAGCAAAGTGATAAGACGGATTTATATTTACATTTAGCAAAGAACTAGAAAAACTTATAGGCTACGAATCCTGAGTAGTTCGCTCGGGATCACGCACGTCATTCGACGCGGGTAAACCCGATATATTCGTAAGTTGGTTAAAACTGTACAGCTGGTAATAAGACAGGCTGTTGACAACCGCGGAACCCTAAAATTTTTAAACAATAAATAAATTAAATTTATAAAACCCTACGCAATAATCATACTAAAATATATAAAAATCCATTTTATACTGAAAATGTCTAAAATCAGCTGATACTCTTCAAACTGTTGAATCGATTTTTACCAAATATAGCTAAGAACCACCGAAAGGAAAATTGCTTTCACGTAAAAACGCATTAAAATCCAAACGCACTAAGTCCATACCTCGAACGTATGCTAGCTACGATGCCACAAACAGACAGACACACAGACATTGGCGTCAAACTTGTAACACCCCTCTTTTTGCGTGGGGGGCTAAAAAGCAATTTAATATTTAATTATGTTTACCTTATTTCTCTTGGCTAAAATATATTTTCATACTTGATGAAAACTAAAGTTTTATAGTAGAGTGTATTAAATACAGAAACGAGGACCGCTTGAGCGGATTAATAAATTGCCCAAAGGATTACTCAATTTGTTTGTTTATTATTCATTTCTCCATTAATTTTCGGTTTACCTCTTTAGACTTAATGCCACTCCACAAAATTAATATAAATATACTGAAAGGTAATTTTTTCGTACAAAGTGTCTACTTTCCTAATAAAACTAAGTAGGAAATAAAATTCATCAGTTCAGTCTGCCGCCATACAGCAGTTTTAATAGCACTGCAAGCAAAAGTATGATGGATTTACACACTTGGCTTTGGCGTGACGATAAGGCAGTTGGATGGTAAGCGTGCGCACCCAGAAGCCTCATGCTGATGAGGCGCTGGATCTGCTACCTTTCGTACCGGAACACAACAGTTCTATAACAATTCTATTTGGCGGCAGACTTAGGTAACATGGTAGATAGGAACCCCCTACTGGAATCTAACCTGGGACCTCCGGGTTCTAAATGCAAGCATGTAACTTTTTGACCACGGAGGCGGTCAAAATCACTTAGATGTCACTAATTTTTTTCCTATTTCAGAGTCATGAAATTCTGAATGGAATTTCATTTTGTTTCTCGCTTTTTGATGAGTTAATCGATGATTTTGTTATCAATAATTATATTTATCACTTTGCAGTCATACATACGACGATACGCAGTAATCGTGGTACGAGTATATCTCCAATAATATTTTTATTTAAAGTCCCGGCCCATTTTTTTCTCTCTACCAGCCGTGAATTTGTGTTTTATGACAAATTTATTGATTCAGTTAATAATAAATGTTAAACAATATGCTAAATAATTAATGATTACATGTCAGTCAATCAGGAAAGCTTGTATATATACAGAAGGTTTTAAAAGTTATGTTGTGTTCCCTAAGTGTACTCAAATCAATAAAATCTCATTCGTAATCAACTCCTTGATTTACTGACATAACCCAACGTTCTGCGGTGGGCGTCGGTTAATTGCTTACTCAGAGCTACGTTTTCTTTCGTCTTCTATGGGACCCTTGTAACTAAGGTGATTTTAGGGTTCCTTAACACAAAAGAGGGACCGGTTGTTCTAAAATTATTTTATAATATACACTTGTGTAGTGGTTACACAAACCAGCCGTAGTAGCTCAGTTGGTTAGAGAGTCAGTCCTTGAACAATCGAGGTCTGAGTTCGATCCTGACTCGTACCAATAAGTTGAGAAGAAGAGAAGAACTCCTGAGAAGAAATTGAAAGGTGTGTGTGAAGTCTACCAATCCACATTGGGCCCGCGTGGTGGACTAATGGCCCATACACTCTCTGTAGGAAAGTAGTCCTAAGCCCCTACAGTGGGGACATATACGAGTATAAGATGTTTATAATGATAGTTTGTTTAAAATTAAAGTACACTTTGGCCTGAACAATGAATTGTCTGGGTTTTTTTCTAGCATGGAGAATTATATCTAATTATTATTAACCAAAGAGTTTTCAATACCAAGGTTTACACCATGAAGGTAGAAATATTATCAGCACGGCACAGTGACAAGTTTTCATCTTCATGAATCTTCAGTGAATAGGTATAGTATGGTCCTTCTTCTGATCCTGTAAGTTGTAAAACACTTGTAAATATTTCCAATTACAATACATTTTTATAACAATTTTGCAAGTATGTTTTACAGTGTGTAGAATTAAAAGATTTATGAAGATCAAACGTTTAAAGAACGGTTCTAACAGCGAATTACGGTCATACTTCCCCGGGTTTTTTCTTATAGGTATTACCGATAAGCCCCTATACTCGTAAAGCCTCACCGTTTCATACAAACAGAGCTTATGTGATAAGCGAGCCTTTTTATTTCGAGTTTTCCTTGAAAGATACACACAAGCAAAATCTTCGTCGGCCCTCAAAAATGGGATTTGTTTTCTTGTCTACGGACTCACCTCATCAAAGTTATACGTTGAAGGAATCCGAGGAAAAGTTTTTAAAACATTAATTTTCGTTTTAGAAGAAGTGCCTCGATTCGGTAAAGAATATTCTCTAATGAGGTAGACGTAAGAGAAGCAGTATGGCTACGTATCCCATTTTTAAGGTTCCAAACATCCGAAGAAAGAACGGACCCCTTTAAATTAAAAAAATGTTTGTGACTCAATTAAGCATTATGGTTGAAATTTGGACAAAATTTTATACACCGATAGGATGTTGTGAATGTAAATTTTCTGAATAAACTCAAAGCATAATTTTTATACCAGTAAAGTGTTTAAATTGACGCAAACAAAGTCAACAGAAAAAGAGTAGTACGGTAATTAATTATAAAAGACCACAAAATAAAACTTTCATGCAAGAGTACTTTATTTTTAGTATTTTTTGGAGGAACTGGAGTTCCTCTTTTAAGTCATGCTAAAGGCTTCCGCAATTTTTCTCATCATTCTACTGTTTGATATAAAATCAACAACCAATTTAAAAAGAATTCAAAATTGTTATAAACGTGCAAACATAATAATTAATTTCCAAATACGTGTTCGGATTAGCTCAAATTCGTTTTACAGCTTGAATCAAATTCAAAAATTCAATGTGGAGTAAAGAAATCGCCGCCTTTTCTGTGTCTTACAGTTTTCTGAGAAAATATATTTCTAAAGTTTTCTTTCGTAGAATCAGTAGAAAGTGTGCTTATAGGTTTTGCGTTAAGATTCCACTTCCATTTTTCTTGATGAATAAGAAAGTACTTAGCGTTATTTATATTCTGTTAAAGTTGTCTTAGGAATATGAACAAAGCCTTTTGTGAGCTATTTACACAAATCTCTGTGTAAATTTACTCTCGTCAGAACGCCCTTCCGAATGTGTTAGTAGATTCATTTGTTCACAAAAAAAGTATTTTAAATGAAAATCATTAAGTGTCTGTAAATTAAGTATATCAATGGTTAATGTTAATTTGACCAAAATCTAATCAAATATTCTGAAAATTATAAATGTTAAAAATTATTCGGTAAGAAGTGGCTGTTTTCACGTAAATCACGTTGAATTATTTAAAAAAATGCATTACATACCAGACTGTAGCTTGCATCCAAATTTCGAAAATCCTCGTTTGAAATCACTTATACACAATAATCACATCATCACAAAAATATCCTAAGAAATACATCTACATAAAACCAGAATTTATTCGAAATACAATTTGAAAAATAGAATGTGATATTTGAATTTCGCGGTGTTCAGCGCCTGTATAGCAAGGGCGTCCTAGCATGAAAGACCCGCGAAACCAACTGACGGAATCGCGCAGTCCCCACACTGACTGGTAGTTTCAGCTTCAAAGCTCTATCCTACAAGTGTCCTACTCATGAAATTTCAGAGTACAGCGTGTGGGACAACTGTTGCTTTGTTTTAACATTAGTATATGATAGATCCGAAGCGAATCTTTAGTCCGTGAGTAGATATGTTATGTAGACAGGCGTATACATTTTCGGAGTTCGAAATTTAAAAGTCATTGCGATACTTTGTTAGAAGCACTTCCTATTTTTATAGACTATTCCTGAAATCTTCTTTTACGACTGGACATCAAAGTTTATTGAAGATGCTGCCGTATAATCTGATATAAATAATGCCTTCCCAAATCAATTACAAAAATATGTGTGCTAATAAACTCCAGTTAAAAAAAACAGATTTTTCATGACCGCATCTGCTATGAAGAAATAGAGATATTTTTCTTTTTCTGCTATCCCGCTCTAGACAAGGGACTGGGAAAAAACATTTTTGTTTTCCTTCTCTCTTTTTGCATCGTTGAGGCACGAGACACGAGACTATTACGGTATTCGAATAATCGTATGTGTTTTCTAAATGGAGATTCGATTGTTTTATACAACAGCCTGACGATAGGAGGTCGTGTCCGGTGCAATGTAGCCCACATGGGGTCTATTTTGCCACTTATTTCTTTCTTTTTCCTTTTTCCCCACACCACCACCATACATATGTGCCTGAGCCGATCCCAAGACTCACTCGTCGTAGGGATAACACACACACACACACACAAGCAAACTCACAAACACACTCTCTAACTGACACTCACCTGACATAGTAACGCCAACATGTTTTAAAAATCTATTGGTTACGTTACCTAATACAATATTGTACAAAACAAAATGTCATCCGTAGAGAAAGAGAGCCTACAGCTGTCGCACAGGGCTCCCCCTATGATAGACTGTATGGCTACACCATATTAGTTCAATTGTTTTAGTCAATAAATATTATTGTATTTGTATTTTGTTAAGATTTTTAATCCTTTAAATACTATTACAATCTAACCAATCAAAGTAGTAATTGTGAGTTTGCTTATTTAACCGCTCTAGGCTTTAACGGCACAATTAATCGTTATGAAATTTGTACATCCGAAATTTACTGCACCCCCATGGGAAGGAATATAGGTATATAAGCTCCTTTTTATCCTAGTTAAGTGGTCCAAAAAGTCACTCATAGAAGCGCATAAATAGTTTATGTTTTTTTTATTTATTTTGTTAAACTATTTATATAAATTGTATTTATTTTAATCCAACCAAAACAAAGCCTACGCCAATTTAGACTTCAGAGACTACACAAACAATTGCGGTGAATGAATATATATATAAAAAACTAAATTGAAAAGAATAACCCTTTGATTATGTTTGCTCTTAGAATGTAACGTACTAGTTCTGAGTGAGAATACATAGTTAATCGGCTCTTTTTGTATACATATATATGCAAAAAGTATTATCAGTATTTGATTCAATATCATTTTCATTATATGTATATCTTTAATGAAGTATTGGAATGGAACTGAAAATTATTTTCATCTTCAAACTTGACACACTTTTAACGACAAATTCTTCCGAGTTCATTTTAATGCAATATTTCCGTGTTCGAAAGTCTCTTTTAAATTGCAACTGCTCCCAATTTAAACATCTAAAGAAATAAAATTGCCGCTGCCGTAAACTTAAATCTGAATCAAATCGGCTTAACGATTTATTTCAATCAAATCGTATTACAAATTCGTTTCCTTTGAATGGAGCCCAGGTGTATGTGGAATGTGGCGGGATTTCACGTTGATTAATGTTTCCCGCCAAAAAGAATTACTGGCCGCGGCTAATGACTGCCGACCCCGCACCTGAATGTAGGCCAGGCACTCTGTTTGGACCTTAGCTTGGCGTAAAAACAAAACGGAAATAATTGGCCAAGAGCGAGTACGACTTGCAAACTGAGGGTTAGGTTAGGTTAGGCGTCCTAACGTGATAGCTATACCTACGAGTATCTAATATTACCTTCTTATATTAGATATATACCTATATTATAGCTCTAACGGCTTCGCTGAAATTTTATTTCGGGGGTGAAAAATCGATCTAGATCAGTCTTATGATTGAGGAAAACGCGTATTTTCGAGTTTTCAAGCGGCCAAGGCGCAAGTTTGACAATCACTGTTGTCCTGCCGGGTTCGTCCCGGTCGGATATAAACTTTTTTCTGTGTTTTATTTTCTTCAAGTTTCTATTTAAGCTCCTTCATCCTGTTATAATGTCGCCCAGGTAACAGGTCGCCAATTATAATTACAACTTAAATAAATTGTTGTTGTTGTTTAAATTGTAAATTCGCTATAGTAATTTACTCAAACAGCACTGTTCAGCGATAGCGCTATTTATAAATTATACATTGATTTTATGGCGCAACCAAAAAATTATGAGAAAAAATGTTGCTTAGGTTAAACCAGCTAGTCTAGGTAGAAATCCTTGTAAAATATGTAATTTATTTTTAAAGTTTTTTTAAGTTGCGCCATACACATACATATGTGATAATATCAAGCTTATATCTGTTTTAGGAGGTTTCAGAGATACAGTTCTTATTCGAAATTATCCATGTAGTCCCTTCCTTTAGTGGTTTCGCTAATGACTAAACCGGTAGGTTTGTGGTCTTAGTAAGCTATTGTTGGTACATAAATATATACTACATGCGGCTCATCATCTGATCTTATTCTAAACCCGACACTACACGGCCAAAATAGAAGATACTCCAATACTTCCGAACTTCACATTACAGTAAATATATTTAATTTAGATTTAATTAAACTTTGAATACTTCCGTTTACTTTGAGTTTCGGAATCAATAAGCATTTTGCGTCAGTGCACGAAATCACGAAAGTCTTTGTTTTGCAAATAACAATATTTGTGCTTGACTTTGTTGACTCCACTTCGTTGATAAATAAACTCTCGTTTTGATAGGAAATAACTTCGGGCAACTTGTGAAACTTGTTCATGGGAGTCGTATATGTACACATATATACCTATGTATAATACAAATAAAGTTGTACTGACATATATACTAATACATTTTGTTTGTATATTCTATGCCAACTGTATCATTGTTATTTAAACCTTTATTATTCAACATCATCAACAGCCTATATACGTCTCCACTGCAGGGGCTCAGGCCTACTCTCCTACAGAGAGTGTATGGGACATAGCCCACCACGCAGGCCCAATGCGGATTGGCGGACTTCACATGCCTGTTCATGATATGCAGGTTTCCTCACGATGTTTTCCTTCACCGTTAAGCAATCGGATAATGTACTTGAATTGAAAAACGACTCATAGGTACACGGCTGGATTCGAACCCGGTGCCCTCAGATTGAGAGACCCGCGCCTTATCCATTGCGCCACCGACGCTTTATTATTAATCAACCACATTTCCTTTGAATACCTGGAGTGATCACGTACCACAAGCTGCGAGTGAAGACATGAAGTGCGACGTACCACCAGATATCTAGAGGTACATTTAGTGTTAATAGTTAGTTTTTATATATTTAACTAAAACTATGTGTAACTTGTAAATACCAAAATCCATTAGCATCGATTTATTTACACCTCGATAACATTTACAATTGTTTAATAGTTAAAATTTTCGACACGAGCTGGGTTCGAATCTGCGTCTCTTGCCAGGCCGGGGCGAACACTTTACCAACTAAGCGATTCAGTCGTATGCCACTAGCGTCAAAACTTATTACCATTAAGAGGCTATGTTGGTAAGACCACGTGGTCGGTTTCAAGGTTAAATTGTTTTGTAGCTGTCCCTCTCCAAGCCCTATCCTACCCGAGCGCGTACGGTGAGACAGCATACATTATGCGATGTTATCCACCCGTTATTTGGATGTTTCGTAGTCCAGGGATCATTTGAAGGATACAGTATATTATGTAACCATTTTTTTAATACAGTATACTAATGAAATTTCAGATGTCGGTGGTTTTTCCAAATTGTTCTAAATTGATTCATACTCTTGTAAATCAAGTTCAAAGTTGGGGCTTTTTACTACCGAAAAATACAATACTTTGACGCCCTGTAACTCTGGAAGTATATATTTAAACGAAAATCTGACTCACCACCGACACAGATATTTGTTTCTAGATTGTGTCTTGAAAATTTCATAGATTTTCATAGCTTAATACTCAAAATATGACTGGACTACGTATGTATGGGCGCTTTGACAACAGCATAGCCTCTTAATAAGAACCTATCGAACATTGATTTACATCAACCAATTTCAGCTAGATTCATGTTGCTAGAGATTCACGCTTTATCTATTTCCAATTATTTTTTGGTATTGTACGAGTATGTACTGCTCAAAGCACAATATAGTCAATAACACCTCTCTCTTATCGAGTTATAAGTAGACGATGTCACTCTCCAGTCCAAAAACTCGCTCCATCGCTGCGTGAAAGAACAAACTAACAAACAAACCTTCGCGTGTATATAATATTACTAAGAATTCTAACTACAAGTTCCTCTTATTTGAAATCGCATTGAATTCAAAATGAGATCGTGCTCTGCTCTGCAATAAAGTAATAAGTACCTTGGAGCAAGCTCTACCCTGGAATATAATAAAAGGTTGCAGCGAGCAACCGAACGCTGCAAACTGTATATTCCTTGAGTTGAACGCAATGATCGATATGAAAAAACTTCGCTTCTTTTATTTCATTGAGCATCGCTCTGCTTCAGTTTATTTACTTGTTTATTCTGAAGAGCTCAATACAAAATATCCTGTAGGGAACGTCGAGGTAAAAATAGACAGTCAAGCGGAAAGATGAATCAGTACTTTGCTCGTGCAAAAGCTCAAATGAAAGCTCATTTTTATTTAGTTTCTCTAAATTGAACGCTGTTCCACGAAAAGTAATATCATTTCCCTGTTGATTAACTGTAAATTACACTCAGAGATGATTATTTGAACAACACTACATCAATCGCATAAAGCGGTTTAAGTGATATGGAGATCAGGTTTCACTGTTGAGTAGCCTGTTTCATTGTAAGTACATGACAAGGACCACAAACATCGATTTAGCAAGAGATGGCATTAAACTGATAAGATGTATCCAAATATTTGTAAATGTGATTCTGAAAACCTTTACACGTAAGATAGAGATCAGTGGTTCCCAAAGTGTTCCACGAGAGACTCGACGGGAGTCTACGTTGGCGTGACAAAAAATTTCACATTTCTTGACAAGTTTTGGGAATGCAGGAACCAGAAACATTTTGAAAGTGTTCTATGAGAAAAGTCTGGGAACCTCTGATGTAAATAGTGCGCGCGGAATTGAGTTGCGTTTACTGGTGCATTGTCACCCTTATATATCATCCTACGCGATAAAGCGAGACAGATGTAATCAACTCAATACATATTTTCTTCTACCTTTCTTTTATATAAATTTTTAGTAACTGACAAATGTAGTTCATGTTAGGTTGGATCCTCGAAGCAATACAACGTCATCATATACGAGTACATCCATTGCCACGCAATGTAGTGGAATAATGTATGGTATAAATTACGAAGTTGTGACTCCGGAATGCGTCCCTCTCCCACATACGCCACATACAAAGGAAAGGTTCCATTTACAAACCAATAAGTGTTGCCATCAGTTAGGTCCTGTCGTAATTGATGGTGCGATGCGATCAACTGAGATAAACTCGAATTACGGAGTTGTACCAGGTAACAAGTATTTATTTCCAGTTCACCGTTCACACTTTCTAACTAACTAACTTTTTATGTTATTTGTATTTCTTAAAACAATACCTTTCATAGATTAGACATTATGGATCAACGACAAAGCAGCTATTAAATAGCTTTTTAATAATGATATCATCAACGCTTGACCTCATTCCCACCGGATGTTAAGTGAAGATGAGGTCTAACATGTTAAACGTTGGTCTACATACTAGAAGGTGCCTATTTATTCTTCTTTTGAAGATCCTCAAGTTGTAGTCTCCTTTTGGTTTAGATGTAAATGCTAAGATTTTTTTTTCTTCAGATAAAAACCCTTGAATACATTGAATTTACGCCGCAATCAATATGTTTCCTTCCGCCTTTATGAGGTCCTGGTATCTATATGCGTAAGCATCAATATAATTTCGAACAGTTTAAGACAAGCATATGTATCAATATTAAACGAATTCGCTGTATTTTTACAACACCTTTTTAATTCATTTTTGGTGAAGGTTATTGTTAGAGAACTTCTTTAAATAAATATTGATGTCTCACATGTATTTCCAATTTGGAATCCATTGAAAAGAGAAATCAGTGAATATCAGGTCTGTGAAAGTTAAAGAAAAATTAAATTAACTTATACGTATTAAAACTTAGCAGTTTCAAGAAAAGTAATAAAGAAAAAATTGCAAATAAATTTTTTTTAATTAAAATAGTTGGCATTAGTTGGTTCACTTAGATAGTGTCGGTACAGCCGAACGGAATATGTGGTTGTAAACGAGTAGTAAATAACGCACATGATTTAAATTAGGCAGCAAAAATAATTTAATTACATAATATGGGTACACATGACCAGAGACATGACGGAGCATAAATTTAAACAGTGTCCTGCGCCTCACTGCGACGATCCGATATAGAATGTCAAATTCACCAGCGGGTGTACGACGCAGCCACCTACTTTGATTTCCTTTGACTAGAGGACGCATATAACAAATTTAATCACGACCATCTTGACTTTTTCGTAGACATAAAACAAACTCGACTCGAATTACACCAGAACCAATCGAACATAAAACTGTCCGATTCAAAACCATAGCCGTAAAGCCTTCGGTTTCCTTTTGCATAATATAAACCTAACTGCAATGCACCGCACCGACCGAGTTCAGAGCGACCGAGATCCAATAAAGCATGCACCGGAATACAGCTCGTTAAACCATACTAAACTACTAAAGACTTTACGGAAAATTTTATATTTCATGATAGCGTGGGGCCACACCTATCTTTGCTGTTCTGATCTACCTACGAGTAGAATTACCTAGATCAGAAAAGAATCCGGGTTGATCGCGTAAACCCTACCTGTCGAGCTTTCTTAATTAGCACAACGAAAGGCGTACTGAGGCAGATCTCTTTCTCTCTCAGATATTTGGAGTTTGTATGTAATTTACGCCTATTTCTGACCGGGAAGAACGTTCTCCGGGGATACTGGCCGGTTGCTTGCTTGAAGGTGTGGGTAGACAGGTGTGTCTAAATCGGTACATTTTGTATGGCATTCTAGAATAACAAAGACAGGTGTGTCCCCACGCTTAGACGCCAGAGCCACCAGACTCTGTCAATAATAGTTAATAATACTATATCCATAAACAAATAAATAATGAGATATTATATTTTTTACTACGATGCATTTTGAATTCTGACGTGACACAAAGTGGTCGTCAGGTAAGTTCTGGAATGATTTTTTTGTGTGACAGACCTGGAAAGAGTAAACTATTTCAAATTTGGGCAAATTCATTGTTTTACATTTTGGAGTTGTTATATTTGCAGAAGATGTATGGGAATAGATGCCAGGAGCTGGAAAGAAGTATCATGATGTGTGTCAATACTGACTGACTAATGACTTCATTTTAGAGCGATTTTGTTCGGTCACCAGTACCTGTAGGTCTTGTCTCCTAGGATAATAGCAGAACGTCCTGGGTAATGAATATTAAACATTATTTATAATCTTCATATTACTGTTATACTTGTTATTATTGTTTCCTATTAATTCAACAACCACAAGCTTCTTAAAACTATACTTTCCATATATCAAGGTAAAATAAATGAAAGAAAGTGCCACTAACACCACGACCCGACTCGCTTAAATTACAGACGTACTAACGCAGATAAATGACAGGCATTTGTCTGATTTGTAAGCCATGACCTCCTCACCTTCTAAAACGTATTATCGCGGCTATAGATCACCAAAGTTTGTACCATCGCCGACTTTAACCCAAAAAGGGGCGCGGAGTCTACGCTTCATTCGGAGTTGAAACAAAAGTGCTCAAATGTGGCCCATGTTTTATACTGTCTAAGCCGTAACATACCTTTTAATCGACCGATACTCGGATATTTGGAATTTCTCAAACGGCGAGCAAACCTTCCGTGAACGAAGCTCCAGCGCCCAACTTAGTTGTTTTTGTAATATATGATGGGTTTACATTTGGCCTAAATCTCATCTGATGGTAAGTGACGATAAAACCGTTGAATGATAAGCGTTTGCACCCAGATACAGAGGGATAATGATAGTATAAAAGGCTATTTGGCTTGACTAAGATATTTTCTTAGAAAACCTAGTATAAACCGTTTAAAAATACCTGAGCTAATTATCTTTCTACGAGATTCAGTTTGTCCAACTGGCCCGAGCAGCTCCGAGTGGAAGGGCGCATCGACCCTGTCACCAGTCAGGTAACTTTTCTCATTTACTAATTTACCAAGTTATGCCTCCACCACTCAAACTAAAATCACGATAGATGGCACAATTAATACAATTAAATTGATTACACGAAATCTTTAAAAATTATTTAAAAAAACTTTCCAACCTAACTCTGGATAAGTCAAGTGGTTGGTTGTAGAGCAATTTCCTATAAAGAAGTGGGTAACTGCGAGTGTTTCTTGGTAAGCACTTTTCCATCATACGATCTTATCGTTACTAGTTACTAGTGAAATTAATGACAACTATTACAAAATTGAAGTTGCTGTCACGTACTCTTTACAATATTTGGACTCACAATCCAATTGTCCTGGTTTAGATTCCCAGAAGCGGAGGATAGATAGATATCGGTACTCGTTTTGATTGGTGGTAAGGCATTTTGTATGTCGTCTGGCTGTCTGACTACCACTATGATATCTCTTCCGACAAACAGCACTTTTTTAGTCCGGTATGAAAGGTAGGTCTATAGGTCTCATTAGGTTTAGGTCATTAGGTCCTTATCTTCACTTACCAACAGGATATACAACAATTTCTAAACCCATTACTCGCATATAAATTCATTTTGAAAATAGAACTTTATTCCTTGTCATAGTCTAAAACTTGGCGTTGCCGCGAAATGGACTCTGATAGGATTACGCCTGAAAATTACTCCACCCTGTTACAATTTAACGGAGATACGGATATCAATTTGAATTATTGTTTATTTCGCAATTACGTGGGTTCAGATGAGATCTGAATACACGATGAGATATTTGCACCCGCGCCATTAACAATATTACTTGTAACATTATCATGTGGGATGTGAGTGGGATGGGATGAATCTTTACGTTCGTATTCAAGTCCCACTCGAGGGCTATTTTCCTCAATTTGTTAGGTGTAATCTGTTTCAATACTAAATCCATGATAATCACGGGTTTATTCGACAAATGTACTGGGTAAGAATTATGTTTTAGGTATAGATATATAGGTAGATAAATCATTTCTTTTCCGTCAACCGAAACGGCAATATGGGTAAACAAAAATTATTTAGAAATTGACAAGTGTTTATTTATTTCTGCTCACAGAGTGCCACCTCATCTAGAGTAAACACAACGTAAATCTTACAGAGTAGGTGTACCTGTTGTCTACGCCATTATTGTCATCCTACCCTCCTTACCCACCTACCTTTTTATTTTCAATTCGCCCGCTACCGCCGCAAAGCAACAACAAAATTGTGCAAGACATCTGTGAATACTTCATATATTAATTTCAAACTCCTCACAAATAATACGTGTTACGTGAAGTGGGTGGAGAATAAGAACCAGTGCAACTCCTGGCCAGAGGAAAGCGGCGAATTTCGGCGAAGAAACGTACGTATCCCTTCTCCATTCATATTCCCGCGTATAATTATTCACCTGTGAGAGACTGATGCCTGAGATAAGTGTTAATGCAACATCCAAACATCATCTTTTGGAAAAGTGTTGTTAACAATATTGACCAATTTTGACGGTTAGATTTTAATAAGAATAAAAAGTTAAGTTTTTATTATTCAATTTTTCTTTCATTTTTATTTATAAATTCATCTTTATTTATAAATTTTTCATTTTCTTAAAGTGACTTAGCTTTAAAAATTTCAAAAACAATGTAATTGTTATTGAATCAATTTGAATAGCATTGAATTTAGGCGGTTAAAATTCATTTTATGTATAATTGGGTGAAATGTGTGTCGTGCCTGAATGAAGCTTTTACTTATCTATGTATCGATATTTGTTTCAGGGTAGATACGCTTCGTGGCACGCAAGCAGTGTCAATATTCGAAAAGTTTTGAATGTAGACCGCGGAGAGCTGCGATCGACGGTCGACTCTCCAGGCACACGGCACACGTTATCAGAGTTTTAATTTAAAATGGAAACTCCATGCGAATAAAATTTGGCTTTCAATTTGAACTAAATTGAATTTGTAGCTCGTTGGAAACTCAAATTTGCGTCTCTAGAAATATGCACGGTCGGTGATGTTGAGTAACGGAATACGTGTTTTATGCACCATGAATTTGCTTTTGGCCTTCATCTCAGATGATGGTAAGTGACGATGAAAGCCATATGAAAGAAGCGCGCTTAAAACTAAAGCCTCAAGTCAGTGCTTTATTTCGTTACGAGAACACAATCTCCTATTCTTCAGCTTTAAATAACATTGTGGTCAGTCAGGAGGGTATAACCAACCAAAACTAGCACCGGGCCCCAGGGGACTTCCCCTGCTGGGAATCAAACCCAGGATATCCGAATCATCAGTCCAACTGTGTAACCACTAGGCTGTGGACGCGGTGCAAATAAAAGAAGCGTTCCATTTTCGAATTTATTGAAATCATACGGGAACCACGTTTGCCCAAAACAACATCTCACTGCAACTGATTCTCTATCTCTCTCTCCCTTCAATTATCCCTAAACAGAAAGAAGAAAGAAAGAAAAATAAATTAATTGCTTAACATAAACTGAGAACATTGATAAAGTAAATATTGAAGCAAAAGGCCTACCTCAGCTTATGCTGCAATATATACTCAGTATATCAAATCCTTCCTACTCTATGTTATGACGTGAAGATAAAACAAGCAAAGAAACGGAAAACAAACTGGCATTCGCATTTTAACAAATAAGTATACGTCCATTTCAGTCTTGCAAAGATCCAAATGAGCTAGGCTTTAAATAGTGGTACAAGGAAATTTGTGCTGGTGATAAGACAGGAGCTAAATAATCCACAGGTAAGTTCGGACCGCATTAAATATGAAGACGGTCACCGGGTAAGGTAAGGTAGTCACGTACACCGATTAAGCGGTGCCTGTCGATGTCTCTCGGCCTTGCATTTTATAGTTACACGTACCTACGCATGTCTACAGTTCAATGTATACATTTCCAGTATAAGCTGAACTAGCATCGTACGGGAGTTCATTCAATGCGAGGTCAGCGTATACTAGAAATATATAGCTAGATGTGTAGTCGTGTGTACGTGGAGGCATCGTCGGAAGATTCGTGGTCACCGTGTATCATACCCGGGTTATTTTCTCCTAGGTTGCTGCGGGTATTTAGATATGATTCTCGACGTGGCCTCGAGATGGATAAACGAACTCACGTTTCCTGGTAAACACTGTTGAGTAGCCAAAGCGTTTGTTGGAGTTGGACTAACTCTCCTGGTTTCTGGAGGTGTAACTTAAAATCTGGTGCATGTTTCATTTTGATATATCGCCTAAAAGCAGTAAAGTAAATTAAAAAATGATTTATTGTCCAAAAACTACACCAGTGATTAATGCAACAACTACATACAGAACAACAGTCATACATAATTATTGATCAGCCAGTGCTTAAAATAAGATTGTAAGTCCTGTAGCATAAGCACTGGCTAGCTAGCACGTTGTTACACCGACAGACATTCATTTAAAGAAAAAGAAAAAAATAGTTGGTATGTTGGTATTGTTGAGGTGTGTACGTGTGTGTTATGAAATAGGATGTAGAAGCGCCTCCGTGTCGTCACACACAGCACTACATTGCTCCCATGCGAAGCAAGAGAACGTTGCATAGTTTTATAATAAAGACATTGGCAATGCAAGAATTGAACTCAATACTTTCCTTTCTAGGGTAATAAACTTAGCAAACTTTATACTTCCATTCCTGCCAAGAAATCTCAGTTTTCATAAGTTATTTTTCTTCGTAACGTACGAGTATCCATATAATCTCGTACAAGTATCAGTTGGAAAGAAAAACATAGGTATAGATATGCATCGCACGGTAGACAGTAGAGGCGACCGTCCCAGAGCATAAACAATGCAGTACTTCTGTTGAGGCTTGCTGAAACTTCCTGAAACTTGGAAAGATGTAGTGGAAGCGCAGTATCACAAGAGTGTTTTACAGCAACATGAAATAATACTCAGAGACTACGTTATGCTTCGATGTTTTGTATTTCTTTATTTCAAATAAAATTTCACGCAAATATACGCTGGGTTAAGAAAACGCTGCCAATTGCGAATCGTGAGCGCACTAAGAGTTCAATTATTAGATGAATATTTATGAAGATATTTTTAGCATTCAATAACGTTTTTAAAAATATTTATAATCATTTCCCTACATTTGAACCCTGTCTCTACATATAGGCTCGTCGCAAAGCTGGAGGCAATAGTAATATATGCGGATGTATGGATAAAGTTTTCAACAGCAAAGTTGTTTTAAAAAGTAATTTCGCCTATTATTTATGATTTTCAGTTATAAATAAAAACAAAAGTTCGCTGTGACTTTCAATGGTTTAGTAGAACTCGAAATATAACTAGACTTTAGTGAGCATCATTAAGGGAGAAAACACATTACCTACAAGGTGGTCTGATTTACCTAAGGCCAAATAGGCTCATTAAGGGTGGTTGGGGGTTTTATACGAAGTACGATTATGATACGATAGGCCTTTAAAGGAAAAATGTTTTGCAGAGTTATATCTAGGGGCACGGCAGTGCCCCCGACAAGTCGAGCAAAAAAGCGGCACGGCCGTGCCGTCCATTTCTCGAAGCAGTTCAGGCCCCCGACCCCCTTTTTAATTTTCATAAAACACAATGATTCTTCAAATACAAGCTTTTTGAACGCCAGTTGGTTTGCCATGAAAAATTTCATCAATATCGCGGTTTTGTTTTTGCTAAAATGAAACAGACAGGATTTTTCACTCAACTGCAAATAATAACATAAAACCTAAAACACTAAAGTAATGCCCAAACTTTGTTTTTAATCTCAATAAATCACCCACCGAACGCAGTCGTATAATCTTCAGGCTCATGCGGGGTCATTCAGCCCCCAGCTAGTATCCAGGCCGATTAGATTGCACCACCCTTTACGAACGGCGTCCCCGGGCATCCCCGAAGGCTCGCCCGCAACGGTGACCTGATTTTTATACTTCAGCCGCGGTAATGGAGTCCTATAAAAATATCGACGCTGTTATCGTCTCAAATCCCAGGGCGCGCCTTGACTATTAATTTTCTGTAAATTATGCTCGTAGAAATGAGCCTTGTGTACTCCAAGAAATGCCGTGGGCGGCGGAATACGAGACTTGTCGCCGGTGCTTGTAACAACCATGGATTTGGTACATATTATTACATCTTCCCGTAGGTGTCATAGAAGGAACCATAAATTTATAAAACGATCCTTAAGAAGGTACTGCACAACATTTGGCGTATTATTAAAGTCTACTACTATGCGCTGAATTAGTTAAATACACCGAAATGACTTATTAGGTTAGCCCGATCCTTGAACAAGGGCAGGCACCCTCTTGTTGAAATTTGATACAAATTCATAAATAATTACAGGTCTAGCGCTTAACTGAGTCGGTTCCTGAGCTATGGTAGCGGCATGGGGGTGCGTTTATGGAACGTCAAACGAACGAACCTCTTTCATTCATTCGTTTGACATTCCGAAACCCCCGTGACGCTACCATAGCTCAGGAACCGACTCAGTGAAGCGCTAGACCTGTAATACACACTAAATAACGTTTATGAAATCTCAAAAATGTCATTAACGGCATGTATCGTTGCGGGTAGGTGTGTCTCGATGGGTACATTTTGTATAGCGTTCTAGGCTTCCGGATTGCGGCCGATCTAGGTAGATCAGAACAGCAGACAGGTATGTCACCACGCTAAAGCTGCCAGGTAAACTTCCATTCTTCGCGATCTTTTAAACAAATGAAACCACGGAATAATTACTAAATTTTTAATCGAATTTAACAAGTTATTCTTAAGAAGAATCCTTAATAAGTGAATCTTAACTAAAACGTAATAGCTAATCCTTTTTTTAACGTTTTTCATTTGCACGTCTGATACAAAAATATGTATATCTTATAACAACCGAAAATGCACACTTTTCCGACTAATGTAAATAGAATTGTGTTCTGCGCACGAGTCTCATAAGGTACCATAGAGGTAGGCTTGTAGACAGGGGACAGCGGCGTACGTAGGGACTCGCAATATGAAGCCTCCACACACCTCACAGGATGCTACCTAATCTGTAACAATAAGATACATAATAATTGTATAAACTCTTACAAAAAGTCAAACTACATCTCGAGCTGTATACTGGCTGCACGCTTAGGCGGCTAGTAGTTATCTACAGGCACAGATGGCGCCAATAGTAATAGGTGCTTGGTGCACGTTCGGCGCATGTGCAAGGAGACTGCGAGTCTCTGGAGGCGCGCGGCCGACGTCGACCCTCCCCGCGCTGCCCCCGTACTTCCCCGCAGATTGCGTCATCTCTTCGTTCAAGGAGCGCGCACTGGTGTTTTATGTCTATCTAGGCTTTGATATAATATCATCATCATCATCAACAGCCTATATACGTCCCCATTACAAGGGTTCAGGCCTACTCTCCTACAAAGAGTGTATGGGCCGTAATCCACCACACGGGCCCAGTGCGGATTGGCGGACTTCACATGCCTGTTCAAGACATGCAGGTTTCCTCACGATGTTTTCCTTCACCGTTCAGCAATCGGATAATGTACTTGAATATAAAAACAACTCATAAGTACGCGGCTGGATTCGAACCCGGAACCCTCAGATTGAGAGTCCGCGCCCTATGCAAAGCGCCACTGACGCTGATATAATATAACTGTACCGAAAAATAATGGTATTTATAATACAAAGGTAAGTAGTAAGGTACAAAGGTAAGTAGAGTAAGCCCCGTCACAGACGTACCTACCCGGTCCGATTCTTGTTTGCTGATGCTCACTGGGAATTCTAGCCGGTTCGAACCGGAAGATCGGTGAATTTTCTATGTTTATGTTATGTCCTAGGTAGAACAGAATTGGTAGGTCTTTGACGGTAAGTCATAGAATGTCATTAAAATAAAAATCGGTCAAATGAGAATAACATATTTAACTAAAGACCGAATAAAATACTGTGAAAAAAAACACATTTTTTATATCTTGTAATTCTCAACTTTTTAGGTTTTTATTATTTTTAGTTGTAGTGTCCAAATCTGTGAAAATTTCAATTTCCTTTCTATCACTGTTCAGAGATACAGCCCTGTGGCAAAGGGAAGCACGGATAGCAATAGTCCTCTGAAACATTTATATGGACTCATGTCATTTTATTTTATTTTTATTTTATTTTTATTTTATTTTTATTTTATTTTATTAGGGTGGCTTACAGCTATAAAATCGGAACATAGTGTAAAATTAATGACGAACAGCCATTGACAAGCCTCCACATATGGCTTTTTTATCAGCTATAAGTTCACAATTATATATATTTTGACTTCAATAAAAAAATTCAATGTGTACTTTTAAAACCCACATGTTCTACCACATAAGTCAGTATGTTCCTGACGTACTTATGCATAAATGTGAAGTTTGAAGTTCCGTGAATAAACCCTCCCGTACCGCGCCCATACCTCAGGATTTTTTGGAACAGTGAAACACATATTATATTGCTTTAAAAGTCATTTCAGCCAATCAACTTCACAGGTTTATCCTATAACAAAATGGCTAATTTCTTTGGCTGTACTATATATGGCTGGAATCCAAATGTCCGAAACCAAAACAGGTAATTTCTCACCACTAGTAATCTTAGGTGTCGCTCTTCCAAAGCTTGATAGTCTTATCATTTTCAAGTGCGGCCGAAGCGATGATGTTCTCGGTGGGGTGGCAAGCGGTGCACAGGACGGTGTCCGTGTGACCAGAGAGTCGCTGCACAATCTCCTTCGACTGCAGGTTCCAAATGTATACGAGATTGTCTTCAGATCCTGATACTATCCACTGCGGACAAACAATATATCCTTACAAAGTTTGAATCGATAAATTAATACAAATTCGGGTTAGTTACACAATTTATGACTCAAGAACCTGTGGTCCCATTTAATTTATCTTTGCTTTTGATAATTTGTCGTTGCACTGAATATCAGAATACATTTAATTCTTATTCATTTTAAAATTTACTTTTCATTCACTTGTTTGATACTGATGTTCGATTTCTAAAGTCATAACCGTCATTTTCGCTCTGCAGTAGGCATGTGGACACTGGATATATCTATTCCTTAAAATTTAGGTGTTTAAAAAATAGAATCAGTAATTAGTGTATATTTTATTGCCCATATAGTTTCCGGCAAGCAACTTGAACAACAATGGTCATAGTGGGATTAGTTCGCGCATACCGGGTTCAGGCGTCTTAACGCGTTCGAAATGACATTTTCAAAATTTTCCGCCAAAGAGACCGGAAAATCGTTTACTGCGCAGTCAAAGTCATTTTTCAAGTTGTTTGCCGGGAACTATAAGAAATATCTCTTTATATGCATGTAAATGTCTTATGGGCATAAACTTCATTATTAAAAAGGTGCTACTTAAAGCACTGCTGAAGCAGCACGTCTAGGGATAGTTGAATGACCAGTAAAAGACTCCCAAACAATATATTAACTAGCTTTTGCCCGTAATTTCGTCCCAGTGGACTTCAGAAATTATCCCATGGTTTGGTCGGGGTAAAAAGTAGCCCATGTCCGTATCTGGACCATCCCTATACAGTTCAAAATCATTGTCGTGAACGAAGGGCAAACACACACTTGTGTAATTACAACATAAGCACGATGATTTGGTGTGCAAGCACTGTAGATTTGGTGACACAAAAGCCTGAATTCATGATTTACACTAACATTATATTCATTTTCAATCAATACTTATGCATACGTTAAAAATTGTTAATCGAAAACTGTATGGTCTTATTTGTCCTTACTTGATGATGCGGTGGCTATAACTGTTATACAACTTCATAGCCACTGTGTTGCAAAAGCTGTCGAAAATCATGTCGAATCTCACAAACTGTTTGTACTGTATTCAAAGTATAGTCAACCTCAAATGAATTGTCATAATAAATGCATGTCATAGTCAAACAAAATCATACCTTTCCACCAGTAACACTGAAGTTAGCGAAAATGCAGTATTTCTCGTTTTTGTGCCCCGTATATGTTTTGAGGCACTTCCCACGGCTGTAGTCCCACAGTTTGAGAGTGTTGTCCAGGGTTGCTGCTAGGATGTATTTGCCATTGGGTGAGAACTTTACAAAAGAGACCGGAGGGTTGTCGTCATCAATTAGCGTCTTCAGACATTGTCCTGATGCTGTATCCCAGATTCGACTGTCAACAATGTAATGTATACTTAGAAATACAATATATTAAATAAAAAAATGTTTCATTATCATCATCAGCCAGGAAACGTCCACTGCTGGACATAGGCTTCCTTCATGGTACGCCACATCGACCGGTCCCGACCCACCTGCATCCAGCGACTCCCCACGACCTTAACCAGGTCGTCATACAAAAATGTTTAGAGCTATTCAATATTCAAGTTTAAATTTAGAAAAAGCTCTTTGACACTGATCAAATAGACCACTAAATAGATTCTCTATAAGGTCTTACATAACTCATAGCAGGTTATGAAGTAAAAAGACAAGATAACATCCTTCAACACATAAATGCTTGTACAAATATTACGTAAAACTCACCATAAACCGTCATAACTTGAAGAAACAATTAGGCTTCCATCTCTGTTGAAATGCACAGCTGATACGGGATCAGAATGTGCAGGTAGTGTCTTCAAACATTTACCTGTTGAAATTAACAATGTTTTAAAGTGTCATACCAAAAATGACATTAGGTTAAGAGGAAAATCAGCAAAAAAAATTGTTAACTGATCATGAGGGGTACAGTCAAGTTTGTCTTATAACAACTTTAAAATTGAAATTGAATCAGAGCAAGATGCCACATGAAATAAAATCATTTATCTTGCGCTCATGCATTCTCAACAATCTGATACTACCCATCCTGAATGTTGTAGAAGTGTCAAGATAGATATCAGCAAAATCACCGTAGCAGAAGACTAGGATGTTTCTTCCTGCCTCCGATCTGCCAACCGAACTGTTTGATAATTTGGAGTGGTAGCAATGTCCGCTGGTCAATTGTCAGTTTGTTGTCAATACTAATTACAATACAATGCACACTAGTTTATTAACAGTAGTATATGCACAGTGTAAATACAAGGACATGTGATAAGTAAAGAATCTATTTGACCTCATTAAGATGACCTAGATTAACTTGCTTGCTTGTTCCATAATGGAGAAAATAAAGTAATCAAAAAGTAGATGTTAACAATATGACACAATCTCTTATTGTGCAACAGAGCTTTGTATGTGACTTCGTCCACTTTGACTTCTGAAATTATAACTCGGGAACTACTTGCTACAATCAAGATAAAAAGTAGCCATTATCTTTTTACGGATCTTCAACTATCTGTATAAAAATCTCATTCTTTACTCTCCATTACGGCGTAAAGGAAGGACAAACAAACAAACTCACTTTCACATATATGCACACATATAAGACAGTTAAATATAACTTACCTGTTCTAACGTCCCATATTCGGACACTCTCATCAAAACTTCCTGACACGATGAGGTTGCTTTGTGGGTTGAAGTTGCAGCAGAACACGTAGTTGCTGTGACCTTTCAGAGTTTTCAAACATTTGCCAGAACTTAATTCCCAGACCTGAAGAATAAACAGCACATTATTACAAGGTTCAATACGTCATGTCCATCAAGCTCTAACAGAATATGATAAGATTTGATTGCAACAATTAATATCCCCATACCATCTCACCGGTGTCGTAAAAGGCAAATAAGGGACATAATCAGGAGGGATAGCAGAATCTACCTGCTATCTAGCAGAATGTACCAGTCACATCTTACTGTTATCAGCAATCAACCTGCCAAATATGATGATCATAGCTCCTCTCATTAAAACAGTACTCAAGAGTTAATTGACCTCAAGATAACTGTCTTAATGTCAATTTCTATATAGATAATTTACATAATTTATATAGTCAGCAATACAAGAACTAAATACAAATACTAGAAAAAACATTGTAGATGAATAATGAAAAAACCTACATAAAAAGTCAAAAACACATGAAAAATCATACAAAACCCTAATCATGTATGCCCTCTTACTTTATCATGTCTAACAATGTATGAACACAAATAATGCTATCAATACTATGATAAGCAAGGAGGTCAATCACCGTGAGAAAATAGACTAAATTCCATCAAAGATACCTAAGAATATGACCATTTTCTGCCCGTTTAAAATGTGATAAATAGCAGTATTTTTGACTGTGCATAGATAGGCATATGAATGCATATATTTAACACTTCATTACGTGTTTAGTTGTACCCTGACCAATTTATTCCTAGACCCCAAATCATACTGTGAACTTTATTCAAAGTAGAAATATTTCTGTTGTGAGATACCATAGATATAAACACAAATTACAAAGACCTCAATAAGTTTGATAACATTAAAAGCTTACCTTTAATGTTTTGTCATCACTCGCACTGACTATCAGCCTGCTGTCTGATGACCAAGCAACATCGCTGATTCCCATCTTGTGTCCAGATATAGTCTTCTCAAATTTGCCATCATAGGCACCCCACACTTTAATGAGTTTGTCAGCAGCTGGAAAATGCAAAAGTGACATATGTAATATGACCTCTAGAAGTAAATTGTTTAAAATATACATCTAATTTGGGTCTTCCTAAATATTCCTAACCGTATAAATAACACAAAAGTTGTGAATTCATTAAAATTAATCTATTGAGTGTATTTAAACACTTTAAGAATAGTATTCTGTTGAAGAAGAATAGTGTGTGATTTTGAAAATAAATATGAGAAAATGCTACTACAGATATTCCAAGTAAAGACTAATCCAATGCAATAATAATACCTGAACAGAACAAAATCAAAACAATTTTAAACAAATGTTTTCATGTACTAGTACAGCAGTACAGAAACTTAAAAAGCTGTAACAATGAGTGCATAAACATACAATACACCAGTGAATGTGGCAATATACTAAAAATTGATTGCCTAAACAGTCACATAATGAAATTGACAAACTAATTGGTTTAACAATGTTGCTGCCAGAAAATAGAACCCTATTAATTATGCAACTATTTCACAACGCAGTCTGTCTATAAGAGTTTGTAAAATGATGCAAGAATATGAAATGTGGTAATTGTTAAGAAAGGTTTTGGATTATATATACAATTTAATGATTTATGCAGTGAGGACTGTAGTAAATCTACTAACAAAAGTTTCTATTTTTAGACTAACTTCTTTGAGACATAAAACTTATACAGGGTGGTCCAAAATGTGACGTCCAAAAAATTTTTTTAGATTCCTTACACCTGGGTGTATCCGAAAATACCCCATGTATGTTCCGCGATTTTTTGTAGTTTAGAAGTTATGATTTTTTAAATGTATATTTCGAATTTTCTGCCGGAGCGACTTAAAATAATCGTAACTTGTTTAATAGTAAGGTTTTTTTATTTATTTTTTCTCGAAAGTGATCGTCTTGAATCACCCTTTCTACTTTATTATCAACTACACAACGTTATTCATTACAAGTTACCGAAAAAAGGGATGAAAGTAAAAATTTTAGGTTTGAGTTGAACGGAGCAAAATTTTCAAAAATTTCTTAATAATACAAAATTAATGTTTCATTGGTTCAAACTAATTTTAAAAACTCCAGCAGTTTGTCAGCTTACCAAATAATAAAAAAAAAGTTGTTCTTAATAGGCGATTTTACGACGAAATTGGCTTCAGAACTTAGTTAGGTGAGAATGCATAAAAAAAAAATGTTGTCGTAAAAAATGTTTAAGCTTATTTTTTTTTTTCATTTTTATGGCCTACATTAGCAAGGCATCAAAAGCATTCAAATAATCTCAAATTGAACGATCAGTGACACATTTCATTTTCTGTTTTTAGACATGAAATTATGAAAGCTAGAATTAAACCAAAATCTACTTCAAGGCCAATCACACACAATGACACAAAGCAATAAATAACACGTTTCAAAAGGCGCCAGGCCAGTAAGGTCTTTCTCTTTCGCACTGTTATGGTTGCGTAGAAGTACGAAAGAGAAAGACCTACTGTCTTGGCCACAAAAGTCAGCCGTGCGCGCTAGGGGTTTTTTACCTGCACTTCCCTCTCCCCCCTCTCCCCATACATTCTCCGTAGCATCTCACTGTATCGTCCGTCCGCTAGTCGTTCACTCACTTCCATCGCGTGTGATACTACTTGACGTTGCTTCTTTCCGATACCGATATTTTGAACCTACTTTCGCTTTGTTACTGGACTCCGATTTGCCTTACGACTAACTTGTGCTTGTGTTACGGACTCCGATTTGCCTTACGACTGACTTGTGCTTGTGTTACGGACTCCGATTTGCCTTACGACTGACTTGTGCTTGTGTTACTGACGGCAACATGAGTAATTTTAGTCTAAGCCAGTACGCAGAAATGCACTTTTACTATGGTATGGCCAAAGGAAACGGTCATTTAGCCGCAAGGCTATATCGTCAACAACTGGACCGGCGAGGAGAAATACTGGACCATTACCCGGACCATAGGGTATTTATTAATACTCATAATACGCTGATGGCCGGGCGTATCCCCGGTCGTAGCCAAAGGCACGAAGGAGTACCCAGAGTAGATCCGGACAGAAGAGATGAAGTCATCGCAGCTGTAGAAAGAGACTCTTCTACGAGTTCCAGAGCAATAACCAGAAGGACTGGAATACCACGGACCTCAGTTCTAAGGATATTGAAAAATGGTATGTCGTTTTGTTTTTTATTTACACAAAACATAAATCACAGATACAATGCCAGGTATTAGACTTCTTCCTGCCTAGGTGGTGAGTAATAGTCCTTTTCTTTTTTCAGAAGGCTACCACGCTTACCACATTCAGCGCGTTCAGGAGCTACAAGCTTCAGATTACCCTAGAAGAGTTGCTTTCTGCGAAACAATGATACAAAGGTGTCAGGAAGACCCAGATTTTTTTAATAAGATCTTATGGACCGATGAATCCCGTTTTGAAAACACTGGAGTATTTAATATCCATAACTATCACAGCTGGGAAATTGAAAACCCACACCTTGCAAGAGCATCAAATTTTCAACATCGATACAGCGTAAACATGTGGTCGGGAATTGTAAATGGAGAACTGATTGGGCCTTTCGAGCTGCCGTCTAGGTTGGATGGAGACACATATCTAAACTTTTTGCAGAACAACCTTTTTGAATTGCTGGAAGATGTAAACTTGGAAACAAGAAGGCACATGATATTCCAAAATGATGGTGCTCCTTGCCATTACGCACGCCAAGTGAGGGGGCACCTTAATGAAACATACCCGGGCAGATGGATTGGGCGTGGCGGCCCAATCGAATGGCCTGCACGTTCACCGGACTTGAACCCAATAGATTTTTTTATTTGGGGTTACTACAAAGAAGTTGTCTATGCTCAGCAAACTAACTCCGAAGAAGAACTGAGACGAAAATTGAGAGAAGCAGCGACGAAAGTCAGACAAAATTCAAGCGCTTTCCGCAGACTAAAAGATAACTTTTTAAGACGTTGCCGATTGTGTATCGAAGTTGAAGGGCGTCATTTTGAAAATCTTTAATAAAGTAGTTGAACTTAATTTGTGTTTTCTTTTATTGATGCTAAAAATAAACCAAAATAACCGTATTAATAAAAACTAAACTAAGCTTTTTTAAAATAAAATGTTTTCTAATGTGTCACTGATCGTTCAATTTGAAATTATTTGAATGCTTTTGATGATGCCTTGCTAATGTAGGCCATAAAAATGAAAACAAAATAAGCTTAATATTTTTTTTTGACAAAATTTTTTCTTTATGAATTCTCACCTAACTAAGTTCTGAAGCCAATTTCGTCGTAAAATCGCCTATTAAGAACAACTTTTTTTTTATTATTTGGTAAGCTGACAAACTGCTGGAGTTTTTAAAATTAGTTTGAACCAATGAAACATTAATTTTGTATTATTAAGAAATTTTTGAAAATTTGGCTCCGTTCAACTCAAACCTAAAATTTTTACTTTCGTCCCTTTTTTCGGTAACTTGTAATGAATAACGTTGTGTAGTTGATAATAAAGTAGAAAGGGTGATTCAAGACGATCACTTTCGAGAAAAAATAAATAAAAAAACCTTACTATTAAACAAGTTACGATTATTTTAAGTCGCTCCGGCAGAAAATTCGAAATATACATTTAAAAAATCATAACTTCTAAACTACAAAAAATCGCGGAACATACATGGGGTATTTTCGGATACACCCAGGTGTAAGGAATCTAAAAAAAATTTTTGGACGTCACATTTTGGACCACCCTGTATATCTGTAGCAATATGTCATCGTACATGTTTTATATAATAAATAATAATATAGCTATGAGCATAAACCTGTCCTAAATAACATTGAGTGTGTGTGCTTTGGTTAAACTTATCTACATTCTGGGTCAGGTCTTGATATAAGAATAAATTATCACATCGTATATATAATCTATTGTACCAGAGAACTTTGTATCTATATGTAAATAATTCTAGAACCATATGATTTTACTGGCCACTAATGATTTATTTATGGTCCCCAGATAAATTAAATGAAAATAATTCAAAATTTCAGTTAGGCGTTCACAAAACCTTTATAATCCAAATATTAATTCTAATTTTGCCATGTGGCAGAGATGTTTATTTCATTTTCTTCTGAAAGCTTACAGCTATTTTTACAAAATGACTGATCTTATACACTAATATTAGCCAATTAAAAGCTTCCACATATAGATGTGAATGTTAAGATGGATGTGTGGTGTGACTAGAATGGAAAAAATCAGGAGTTAGTATATAAGAGGAAGTTTAAAAGTTACACCAGTAAAGTAAAAACTATGCCATAAAGGAAGGACAAACCAACTCACTTTTATATTTAATAGTATGGTATGGATTGATATGAAAATTATAGGCCATAGTTATCGCCTTTTCTAAATGTATACTAGCAGAGTGATAAGATGTCACTGGAATTATTCAAGGAAATTTACTAGAAAAAGCATTTATTGTACAAATATTGTAACATATGGTTAGAATATGCTGTATGACATGAAAGTTATACAATTTCTTAAAGCATCTCAACTTTCCAAAGTTTTTTGTGTGTCCTACTTTCGCAGAATATGTTCTGTCAATGTGTTTAGGATGCAAGTTTTAGCTTTTGCTTTTTGCAAGAGTTAAAAATAATCACATAAGTTGTATTTTATACAAAAACCATAGTAGACAGCACCAAACTCCTACAGATATGCCTCAGCAACAACACATAAAGTACACTTTTTTTTGACACATTTTCATAATAGGTAGTACTTGCTCAAGGCCACTGCCCATTCGCAACGCCTATACATACGCTTTGATGTTGATTATTATAAACTTCGTTATCTTTTTTGCTGACAGTGCAATGAGTCTACCTATTTATACTGATCTATTTACTTAGCTATGACAGGTAAGTAGCAATACTTACAGGAGCTAGCGAGCCACTCTCCATTCGGACTGAATTTGACTGATGACACCGCTTTTGTATGGCCAGCGAGGGTGAATTTAAGAGTGTAGTTCGGCTTCTGTAAAACGAAATCGGCTTTAGCGGCAACTCGCACGTGCGCGGCATGAATTCAAAGTTACATAAACATGTGCCGCGGTAACTGACGCAAAGCCGTGAAATTCGACACATATGCGAACACTTACCGCCACTGAAGACTTATTCGATTGTGGAGCGCTCTGTGAGAGCGAATTTGGACCGGCAATGTTCGTAGATGGCCCGCCGTGGGCCTGGTGAGCCTGATGGCCTGGCCCCGGTCCTAGCGGCACCATGTTTCAATTTTTCGACGCACTTCGCTATTCTTTGTTCGTCAGCCAACACAGTCACTAACACACACTAAACAACTATCCAAATTGAACTTTGCACTATTAAATCGCCGCAACCTTTCACTCAATCTTGATATTCTATTTATTTCAGCGTAGATTTTCAAAGAACATTCTAATTCCGGGCGTCCCAATGCGTGCATATTTCGCGAAGAGCGAGCAATGCTGCCAACATAATTTAACAAAAAGTCCCTCCCACATCGGTACTCCCACCAAGCTCTACATTCTCTATGTAAAACGTAGTTTTTTACTACACAAACTATATTTGGCTTAGAGCTAAACACGTCACATGTGCAACAAAGTGTTGGTGCAATGTAAATCTGGTAAACATATAAAAAGAATTTTTTTTACCTCTTCCAATCGATAGATTTGCTATTTTGTATATGGCAAGACTATTTGACCCTTTTTGACATTCCAAGGTTGGATTTGACGTTTTAAAAGTTAGTGTCTGTCTGAAAGGCAAATCTTTTAAATTTTGCATAAAATATAATCGTTTTTCCTTTGAAAATGGCTCTAAACAAACTTAGCATTGATGCCATAAGCTTGGGAGGAAAACGTGTCCTGATGAGGTAGGTTATAAAATATAGAATAATATTTAAAATACGCTTGTTAACCGCTACAGGTTAACTTAATTTATCTCTGGAAATAAACTATTTCAGAGTTGATTTCAATGTTCCTCTGAAAGAAGGAGTTATAACGAACAACCAGCGCATCGTTGCTGCTCTTGACTCTGTGAAATATGCCCTGGAAAAGGGAGCGAAGTCGGTCGTTCTTATGTCACACTTAGGTCGCCCTGACGGTCAGGCCAACCTTAAATACACCTTGAAACCGGTCGCCGTGGAATTGAAGAAACTTCTCAACAGGTGAGATCAAACAATAGCAATCAATGTATCTTTTCATACTTATGAACACATTACCTAATATTGTTATTACATTAATCACTTTAAGCTAATAATATTTATCATTTTAACTGGTGCTAAATGACCTCTATGTTTATTTTCAATGTATTGGTATTAATAACATATTATTCAACATTAAATGTAGGAATTATATATACAATGGTGTTGTTACCATGGGTACTTTCTCCAAACGTTAAGAATTTAAACTTTACAATGAGAATCTCTGTCCTCTTGTCATACTTATCATTACTATGAAACTGGAATGGTTTTTAGCTTTGTGAAATTTAGTATGTTATATCTGTTTAAATCTATTAAATATTTGAAAATTTAAAAACCTTTATTTATAAATTCCAGGGACATCACATTCCTCTCAGACTGTGTTGGGCCTGAAGTAGAGGCGGCATGTGCAGACCCTCCAGTGGGCTCTGTTATCTTGCTTGAGAATCTCCGGTTCCATCTTGAAGAGGAAGGCAAGGGAGTTGATGCTAGTGGAGCTAAGGTCAAAGCTGATCCTGAGAAGGTGAAAGCATTTAGGGCTAGCCTGAGGAAGCTTGGTGATGTCTACATTAATGATGCGTTTGGTATGGATTCATATATATTTTATTATAGTGAATACTTTAGTCATTATTAGAGTTTCATACCGAAAGTGTGCCAACATAACCCTATTACTCATTGTGTCCATTTGTCACAAAGATATATTTTTGAACCATAATCTAAATACACTTTTCGCAAAGCTTGTATTAATATGCCCACTATAACAAAAAAATATAAACTTTTTGGGCACTTTTTGTTAAATCTTGTGTTTAATTTTTATACAGTGGTAGGTATGGACAGATCAGATGCAAATTTGCCTCACTTGGATGGATTATTAATGTTTTGCCTGCATCTTCTTCAATGTGTATTCTGAAACTATCCCACAGGATCCCCCTATCTTAATTGAAATAAAAAGTAACCTATTTCCTTTTCTGCCCAACCAAATGTTCCGAAGAAAAAAAAACAAGTAGTATATCTACTCCAAGGCCGCCTAACTTCCTAGATTTTCTTAAATTTAATAGGGTTGCATTTGACCAGAAAATAAACATAAAGGGAAAATACTCTCCTAGTATATTTACATGGTGGCTCTCTCATCTCATCTCAGTAATTTGTATTTTATTTGTAGGTACTGCTCACAGAGCTCACAGCTCCATGATGGGTGAAGGCTTCGAACAGAGAGCCAGTGGCTTCTTGCTCAAAAAGGAACTACAGTACTTTGCCAAAGCTCTGCATGAGCCAGAGAGGCAAGTATTTGCAATTTTATAAGTACTATTTTCATCATTCATTATAAGCTAAATAAATCCATTGTTATAGATGTGCCATTTTCAAATATGTTTTTAATGGGTTTGCACTTGGCACCTGATGTTAAGTTACAATAAGGTCGTTAGGGGGAAAGCGTGCTCACCTAGAAGCCTCAACCTAATGAAACAAAAGTGCTATTAATATTAACACTTAAGAACTGCACTTCAAGAGGGCTATATGACTGTATATCCAACTGACTTATCATTGAATCTTTTTATGGTTATAATATAATATTAAATAATCTTTTAGTATTCACTCATTACCTTTCGATTTTAACTGTCATTTTACGACATATGTTTGCTTACATTTTAAGTAGGAACTTAGATAGTAGTAATATTATTTTCTTGTGAAGACTTCAGAAATAATCCTCTGGAAACAGTTTACTAGGATAAAAAGCAGCCTATGTCACTGACCATGCCAATTTTATCACGTCTGTGCTATTAACGCAAACAAATCGGTCTGTGTGGTGTAGTGGGCTGAGCGTTAGTCTCAGACGCGCAAGACACGCAGGTCCCTGGTTTGATTCCCGGTGGGGGGACTGTACAAATATCACTTTGTGAGACTTTCCACAATTGACATTGCAGGATGAATCTCCTGATTGTCTGAAAAGTAAGATGATTCCAAAGGCATGTTAAGCCAAGTCCCTGTTACTATCTACAATAGGTAGTAGCTACATGAGCCATGTCAGATGAGATCTGGGGCTTGTGAGGTTGGTCATCAATCTTATAACCTACATAAGATGCAGACACCACAAATGGTATCAAACAGGCTCAATTTTTAAGATTTCTTAATAATAAATATAGTCATTTTGTAGGCCCTTCCTCGCCATCCTGGGAGGTGCCAAGGTCGCTGACAAGATACTCTTGATTGAGAATCTGTTGGACAAAGTGAATGAGATGATCATTGGAGGTGGCATGGCTTACACTTTTCTCAAGGAAACCAAAGGGATGCCTGTAAGTGCTCCTTTTTTCTTTACTCTGTGGATATTCAGAAAATTAAATAACAGGACTATGATTTAAAATTACTAGCAATTATTATATTATATATACAGGGTGGTCCAAAATGTGACGTCCAAAAATTTTTTTTAGATTCCTTACACCTGGGTGTATCCGAAAATACCCCATGTATGTTCCGCGATTTTTTGTAGTTTAGAAGTTATGATTTTTTAAATGTATATTTCGAATTTTCTGCCGGAGCGACTTAAAATAATCGTAACTTGTTTAATAGTAAGGTTTTTTTATTTATTTTTTCTCGAAAGTGATCGTCTTGAATCACCCTTTCTACTTTATTATCAACTACACAACGTTATTCATTACAAGTTACCGAAAAAAGGGACGAAAGTAAAAATTTTAGGTTTGAGTTGAACGGAGCCAAATTTTCAAAAATTTCTTAATAATACAAAATTAATGTTTCATTGGTTCAAACTAATTTTAAAAACTCCAGCAGTTTGTCAGCTTACCAAATAATAAAAAAAAAGTTGTTCTTAATAGGCGATTTTACGACGAAATTGGCTTCAGAACTTAGTTAGGTGAGAATTCATAAAGAAAAAATTTTGTCAAAAAAAAATATTAAGCTTATTTTGTTTTCATTTTTATGGCCTACATTAGCAAGGCATCATCAAAAGCATTCAAATAATTTCAAATTGAACGATCAGTGACACATTAGAAAACATTTTATTTTAAAAAAGCTTAGTTTAGTTTTTATTAATACGGTTATTTTGGTTTATTTTTAGCATCAATAAAAGAAAACACAAATTAAGTTCAACTACTTTATTAAAGAAGATTTTCAAAATGACGCCCTTCAACTTCGATACACAATCGGCAACGTCTTAAAAAGTTATCTTTTAGTCTGCGGAAAGCGCTTGAATTTTGTCTGACTTTCGTCGCTGCTTCTCTCAATTTTCGTCTCAGTTCTTCTTCGGAGTTAGTTTGCTGAGCATAGACAACTTCTTTGTAGTAACCCCAAATAAAAAAATCTATTGGGTTCAAGTCCGGTGAACGTGCAGGCCATTCGATTGGGCCGCCACGCCCAATCCATCTGCCCGGGTATGTTTCATTAAGGTGCCCCCTCACTTGGCGTGCGTAATGGCAAGGAGCACCATCATTTTGGAATATCATGTGCCTTCTTGTTTCCAAGTTTACATCTTCCAGCAATTCAAAAAGGTTGTTCTGCAAAAAGTTTAGATATGTGTCTCCATCCAACCTAGACGGCAGCTCGAAAGGCCCAATCAGTTCTCCATTTACAATTCCCGACCACATGTTTACGCTGTATCGATGTTGAAAATTTGATGCTCTTGCAAGGTGTGGGTTTTCAATTTCCCAGCTGTGATAGTTATGGATATTAAATACTCCAGTGTTTTCAAAACGGGATTCATCGGTCCATAAGATCTTATTAAAAAAATCTGGGTCTTCCTGACACCTTTGTATCATTGTTTCGCAGAAAGCAACTCTTCTAGGGTAATCTGAAGCTTGTAGCTCCTGAACGCGCTGAATGTGGTAAGCGTGGTAGCCTTCTGAAAAAAGAAAAGGACTATTACTCACCACCTAGGCAGGAAGAAGTCTAATACCTGGCATTGTATCTGTGATTTATGTTTTGTGTAAATAAAAAACAAAACGACATACCATTTTTCAATATCCTTAGAACTGAGGTCCGTGGTATTCCAGTCCTTCTGGTTATTGCTCTGGAACTCGTAGAAGAGTCTCTTTCTACAGCTGCGATGACTTCATCTCTTCTGTCCGGATCTACTCTGGGTACTCCTTCGTGCCTTTGGCTACGACCGGGGATACGCCCGGCCATCAGCGTATTATGAGTATTAATAAATACCCTATGGTCCGGGTAATGGTCCAGTATTTCTCCTCGCCGGTCCAGTTGTTGACGATATAGCCTTGCGGCTAAATGACCGTTTCCTTTGGCCATACCATAGTAAAAGTGCATTTCTGCGTACTGGCTTAGACTAAAATTACTCATGTTGCCGTCAGTAACACAAGCACAAGTCAGTCGTAAGGCAAATCGGAGTCCGTAACACAAGCACAAGTCAGTCGTAAGGCAAATCGGAGTCCGTAACACAAGCACAAGTTAGTCGTAAGGCAAATCGGAGTCCAGTAACAAAGCGAAAGTAGGTTCAAAATATCGGTATCGGAAAGAAGCAACGTCAAGTAGTATCACACGCGATGGAAGTGAGTGAACGACTAGCGGACGGACGATACAGTGAGATGCTACGGAGAATGTATGGGGAGAGGGGGGAGAGGGAAGTGCAGGTAAAAAACCCCTAGCGCGCACGGCTGACTTTTGTGGCCAAGACAGTAGGTCTTTCTCTTTCGTACTTCTACGCAACCATAACAGTGCGAAAGAGAAAGACCTTACTGGCCTGGCGCCTTTTGAAACGTGTTATTTATTGCTTTGTGTCATTGTGTGTGATTGGCCTTGAAGTAGATTTTGGTTTAATTCTAGCTTTCATAATTTCATGTCTAAAAACAGAAAATGAAATGTGTCACTGATCGTTCAATTTGAGATTATTTGAATGCTTTTGATGCCTTGCTAATGTAGGCCATAAAAATGAAAAAAAAAAATAAGCTTAAACATTTTTTACGACAACATTTTTTTTTTATGCATTCTCACCTAACTAAGTTCTGAAGCCAATTTCGTCGTAAAATCGCCTATTAAGAACAACTTTTTTATTATTATTTGGTAAGCTGACAAACTGCTGGAGTTTTTAAAATTAGTTTGAACCAATGAAACATTAATTTTGTATTATTAAGAAATTTTTGAAAATTTTGCTCCGTTCAACTCAAACCTAAAATTTTTACTTTCATCCCTTTTTTCGGTAACTTGTAATGAATAACGTTGTGTAGTTGATAATAAAGTAGAAAGGGTGATTCAAGACGATCACTTTCGAGAAAAAATAAATAAAAAAACCTTACTATTAAACAAGTTACGATTATTTTAAGTCGCTCCGGCAGAAAATTCGAAATATACATTTAAAAAATCATAACTTCTAAACTACAAAAAATCGCGGAACATACATGGGGTATTTTCGGATACACCCAGGTGTAAGGAATCTAAAAAAAATTTTTGGACGTCACATTTTGGACCACCCTGTATATATATATAAATTTTATATATATATATAAATTATTATACACAATAAGAAACAAATCAGCTTGCATAGTGCTGTGACCATAAAAATATACATACACAGTGATACAGTCAAAGTTCTATTCTTGTTTAGGATTGTAACTAAACAAAATGTGTAAATTTTATTATTTAAGTTAAAACCGAGTTATTTTTAATAAACGTATATGGACGGTCAATAAGTCAGTTTGAAACGAAAGTCTAAGTTAAGATGGCCGCCAACACCCGCTAGGTTGGGCATTGGTGAGGCACATATCGTGCGTTCACGAATTGTTAAATTAAGTTATATTCTTAAATTGCGTTCACTATATAAAATAAATAATAACCTTTGACACGAATATGATTCTATATATAACAATACAAAATATATGCCGTGGCGCAGACACGTGTGTCATTTTATATGTTTACTCGTAATATTATTACGGTATAGTTAAGTGATAAAGTAGTGATTAAACTAGGTGAAGTATATTCTATCTCCTTAGAAATCGTTACAGAACAACATATAACAATTATTTTAAATTCTAAATGAAATACAGATACAATAAAGTATTATTATGTCCTCCATCCCGTGTACCACATGTATTTTAGCTGTTTATTAGTGAAAAAAGTGGTATACTCGTTCAATACCCATCAGCAATTTATCGTCAGATTGGCAACTCCTTGTACGACGCTGAAGGCGCCAAAATCGTGGGCAAACTTATGGAGAAAGCTGCCAAGAACAATGTCAAAGTGCACCTGCCAGTTGACTTCATTACTGCAGACAAATTTGATGAGAATGCTACGGTAAGTGTTGGTATATTAAAATTTATCGTCATAGACTTGTTTGCAAGGATGACGGGTGGAGAGAGTTTATTTAAAAACAAAACTGGCCAATTTACGGTGTATAGTACACTCTAGTACAAAAAACTGTATCCACTTTTGAACCATGTCATATTCACCCTTGCTCCTATGCAGTGTGTTGAAGGAAATGTCAATTAAAAGTAAATGTAACATGGTTCGAAAGTGGATACATATTTTTGTACTCGAGTAAATATGAAAGCAATCAATGTGCATCTCAATAATTAAAATTTTTTAATTTTAAAAAGTTTAATTAAAAATTAAGGATATTTATTTTTTACTTTTGAAGGTTTTTAATTTTGTACCTTTTAGGTACATTACTTAAGCAACTTCCATTTAGTATACGCAAAAGTATGTTCCGATGAGCTTACGCTGGTGGGTTGTATATAACTATGTCACTTACAAACGTCGATATAATATACGAGTATATACGCCGCGTCGTATCTTGTTTTTAGTTGCCCCACGACAAGCAATTATCCTAGCGCTTATCGCAATTATCGGCACATTCCGGGCCGATTTTCTCCGATTCCTGCATCACAAAGCCATAGCCCAAAGCCGAGGTCGAGCCCGAGTGGGCGACCTTTGGCTAGTCGCTTGTAAATAGTTAACCGTCTAAGCACCTTCCGCGCTCGCCAATTGTCCAGGTGAAGCTGTAGTTTTTAATTGCGGAAGGATTTTTATGAAAAGCCGTCTTTGTTTTAAACACATTGAACTTTAGTTGTTCTTTGTAAACAAACTAATGTACGCATGTTTACAGGCCGGTACTGCCGACGTAGAGTCAGGCATCCCAGAAGGCTGGATGGGTCTTGATGTTGGCCCGAAATCAAGGGAACTATTCGCTGAACCCATCGCTAGGGCCAAAGTTATCGTTTGGAACGGGTAAGAGACTGTTATACCACTGATTGATAGTATTGCCTATATTGTATGTAAAGTAATTTGAATGTAATTCCTTGTTAGACCGGCCGGTGTGTTCGAGTTTGAGAAGTTTGCCGGCGGCACCAGGGCTCTAATGGATGGCGTTGTTAAATCAACCCAGGGTGGAGCCATCACCATTATTGGTTAGTCATTTATTTTATATAAACATTTACGGATGAATTCAGTTTCAAGCGAGTTATGTAACAAATTAGAGCCTTGCCGACTCTTTAGGTAATTTCGCCGATAATTATAATTGACCGAGTGAGCGAAGCACACATAAGTCTCCCCTTAGACTACTAGGCGAAAAAGCTACTTTTTGTGTGTTTGTAAGTACTGGCCGCATTTCTGAACCGATCTGGACAAAACTTGGTATATACATAGGTTAATCGAATTTTTAGAATTTTAAGTCGTCGGGGATATTTGATTTGAGGGGTACTTCCTCCAAAAAGTGGTAAAAAGGGGGTACTGTATACCTCCGCCATGTGATACTCGTATCTGATTTCGATGCGGATTCTTATTATTTGAAAATTTATTTAAATTATGGAGTAGAGGATAAAGTACACATCGAAAATGTCTAAAAAGTTTAGCTTTTAAGCTATCAAGCACCCTATGATTGGTAGTAAATAGAAATCGTGAGTAATAATAATGACATACGCTGGGAGTACCAATCAATTTATTGTCATTGCAATCTGGGTGAAGCTCCTGGATCTGGACAACTGAGCTGCCACGACTTAATGCCGCGCGGTCCAGAAAAGTATAATATAACTCACTTTTGACGCTTAATTACGATTCCCAGGTGGCGGAGACACAGCCACTTGCTGCGCCAAGTGGGGCACCGAAGACAAGGTTTCTCACGTGTCCACCGGGGGCGGAGCCTCCCTTGAACTGCTCGAGGGTAAGTCTCACTTATCTTAACCCTTATCTTAAATAGGTGTCTGTTTGAAGTATATTTGAAGATAATGTCTTAAAATCATGTAAGATTGTGGTCAAGCGACAATCTACGAGTAAGTGAAAATTTATGTTATCGAGAAGGTATTTAAAAAAAATTAGCAGAAACCCAATGTAAAGTTATGTATGAATTATGTGGATGTTTGAAAATACAGCTTTTGACAGACTAGAGAACTATTTAGGAGCGAATCGCTGTTTTCCGTGTTTCGGATTTTTTTGAATGCTCAAATATTACTCAAACGACGAAACATTCAATTTAATAGATCTTTTATATGCTTCCTTCAGTATATCATTATATATATTATTATATATCATTGTATATTTATATGTAGTAACTTAGAACACATGTATTTAATATTTCAGTAGTTGTATCGTATCTAAGTAAATATTATATTTTCAGGTAAAGTGCTTCCTGGCGTAGCTGCCCTCTCCGACGCGTAGATATAGTGAACAGAACATGTCATATATATGAATACATATTATGTAGTTAATATGTACTAAGTAGACAAGAAAGAAGCTATTAAGAATGTATGTACAGGGCTAAATAAATATCTGTAGTATAAAGAGCAAAGCGCCCTAAATATGCATATCTCGTAGACGTAATGAGTTAGGCAGGTGCTTAAAACATACAATACATTACACAATACATTGCTGTTTTACTTGGAAACCAAACTGCACCTAATAGTCTCAAACAGCAATGAAAAGCGTTAGTGTGGAAACACCGTTAACCACTTGCAAGGGTTGGCTATCATAATACAACAACAGTGAAACTTTTGTTGCGATAAATACGTATTTAAAAAAACACCAAATTCATAAAAATAACTTTATCAGGTATTTATTTCACGAACAACTAACCCAACTCGAAATACGAGTATATTAATTATACATAGATGCGTTTCAATAAGAAATTGCTCTTTTTTTTTTAACTTAACAATGATGAAGTTTCCATAATGGCGCTAGTATTATCCTACAGATATGTTTTTAGCAATATAATGTAATATCCAGAGTGAAGTGTCATAATTTATCGAATATAGTACTCATAAAAAAGAATTAAGTATCATTTGACGTAAGAGACTATTAATTGAAAACTTTTTACAGCAATCAATATAAAAAGGCTACGGAGTACAGACATTAAATTGATTAGAAATTATTCCGTCTTGCCTGTCAAAGAAGCTAACAAGTTATTTAAGAAAAGCAAACTCTTCGAAGTAATTGTTTAATTGAATTTTCGTCGCTTACGCCATTTTATACGTGATATGAAATATGAAGACAATTATTAATAAATGTTGGTTAACGTTGTACTGTTGTTTGAATTTCGATGTTTATCTGTTCATCCTTGTTCTATCAGGAAAAATACAATAAGATACCGTTTAAGCTTGGTTATTTTGTTAATTAAATAGAATTCTCTGTTTTTAAAAATCTTAATGAATTGCGGCTTACCTAAGCGATTTTCCACTGGAGTATCTTTTGTCCGCAACTTCGATTTCCGATTCTATAGGAGGGTTGGTGACCGCGGTAATATGTTATTGATACAGAGGTAGGTTTTGAGGGGAAACGTAGGTGCTATTCTGCTTTCATCTCCTGAATATTTTCGACTTTCTTTTATTATAAAAATCGATGAATGAAAACTGTTCACATACATTTTTAAATTATACACAAATTTTAATGAATAAAATACAATTACGTGTACTAATTTGTTTATTTTAGACATCTAGAAATGTTTCAGCGAGGAAACTTTTGGACCGTACCTCTAAGATTGAAATCGTTCCCCCGTCTCGTAATCAACTCACTAGAACTTTCCGCATTTGCCAATGAGTCTTCATTTCGAACTGTGCGACACACACATACAAATACATATATCTTAGGTATACGATACGTGCTTCATTTAACAATGTACAGTCAGCAACAAACGTCCAAAGATTGAAGGTGTTACAAATCAAAAATAAGTAAAGGTGTATTGTGAAATACTTCTAAATGTTTTTGTTTTAGCAGGGTAGTAAATAAACTAATCGAAGTCAAAAATTTAAAAATGAAATGTTCTGTCTCTTCTTTCTTTTCTTTATCCTGGTAAGTGTTCCCTTGGCATATTTACTGATATCCACGCAGACGAAGTCGCATATATAAGTTAGTTATAAAATATTTCTCTTATGACCAATGCGTCGAAATGACTTTTTAATTGGTACGCATTTATATACCGTGTCATATCCCACTATATTATTCCTAATCAATTGAAATATCAATCAAGTGAGGTAACGCATAAGTACTAGTACATTGAATATTTATGCATGTTGCGTAGCCGTTAGAGTTTGATTTTGATTACGGCACTGACTCCGTTTGCGAAACCCACATGAATAAAGGGGAGTATTACCCTACTGAAATTATAGGGCTCGACAGACTTTTTAATTATGTTGAATATTAATGGTTAATAACGGTGTCTGCCCCTTTGAGACAAAAGAAGTGGATTTATGAATTTGTTTGCTACATGAATTTTTAAAATTTACGGATGCTCAGTGGCCTGAGTTTTAATTATACGCAAACCCGTGTGGATGATATAGACCAAAGAGCACTCTAAAATTGCCCTTTAAATTATTGGATAAGTTATGATTATGTGACCAAATTTGAATGAGTAGTCGAAGTTGGAGATTTTACTTGTCTTTTAATATTTTGTTTAGAAAAAATTGAAATTAAATAATTATATCGAAATTAAATAGTTCCCACTGGGTTGCTGATTCAATCAAGGACTAGGCTTCGTCTTAGGCTCTTGCCTCTAACTAACCCTTGACCAACAGATCCTGAACTTTCAGAGCTCAATAAAACAGTATATTTCCCACCTGACCCTACTAACGTAATTTAAGCGCGTACGTTCAATATTGAAGCAGTGGTCATTCCAAGAGGGACGGACCGTCAGGAAATGTGATTTCCTATCAATCTGGGATACACGCGGGTACTCCCTAGACTCTGCTGACCCAGATTATATCTATGAATTGTATAAAATATGACATACAGTGTGAAAATGTTTCTAAAATGAGGCTGTATAAATTGAAATACCGCGATTTCGTCTGCGTGGACTTCATAAATTGTCCCACAAGACCATAGACTAGAATTTCATTGATATCGTTTCGGATTTCGGCCATTTTACCGTGAAAAGGTAACAAACAGAGTTATTTTTATTAAAAGCTTTTTTGTTATTTGATAGGCACCCCAGTGATCTGGGTGCATGTACACGGTTGAAAATTGAGATCACGAATCCAATTTTGCAGCCATGAATTTCGGTATAACATACGGTATAGTTATACCGAAATATTACTTCTGCGAGAAATAGGTTAGTTAGTGCTCATAAATGTAGCATACATTTTGAGCACATTTTGAAGTGCCACTCCAACTTCTGGGCAGTCTACATCGGCGGAAGAATGGATGACCGGTGGAGAGAGAACTCCTGAGTGGCGATTGGTTCCCACTAGATATACGAGTTTCATACTAAATTTCATTAACCATTGTTTCTTTCATATGCTGCTGTTATATTAATTACATTCCAATAAGCACGTGTTGTGGCTTCTTGTCAATCAAGATAATCCGATATTGCTTCCTTATTGAAACTATCGACATCTAATTGGACGACGACGAAACGAACCTCTGCTGTGTAAAGGTATAACATATTTATGATATATTGTTAAGTAAACAAAAATGATTTCAAATTTATTTCGCCATATTCTTTTTAAATAGAATAACTAAATGACTTTGGTAATGAATTACCTAAAAATACGTCGGATTGTAATGGCGGGAAATGAATTTCACCAAAATAGTCGTTACGCAGCTAAATGATCACTAAACCCTAAATGGCGTTTTGAACATAATCAAAAAAAGCGTGCAAAAATGATGATTTGTAATTCACTATTAAATAGGAACCTAACCTAAACGTGGCCCTTTACTGTGGCCCGTAGAAACAAGCTCAAAGTCACTCTGCGAGCAATGGAACAAGCTATGCTCGGAATTTTCTCGACTTGATAAAATCCGGAACCAGGAATCCGTAGACTAACAAGGGTCACCGTCATAGCTCGACGAGTCAGTGAGCTGAAGTGGAAATGGGCAGGCCATATCGCTCGAAGAACCGGATGGAGGATAAAAGTTCTCGAGTGGCGCCCATGTACCGGACCGTCCCCCTTATAAATGGACCGACGGCCTAGTTAAGCTTAAGTCACATATATCCCTCTCCATGGCATAGTCTATGTGCGTGCCAAATTTCATCAAGATCGGTTCTGCTGTTTACTCGTGCGGGAAGACAAAAAGATGGACTGATATACTTTCTTGTATTGATATTAGCGGTTTTAAAAGTATATTTCAAAAGGGCCATCATGCAGTTTTTAAGTTAACCACATTCGATGGTCCGCATTGGAACTGCAATGGGGAAGATGCATGGATTTTGTTATGTCTAAATCGATAGTCCATGTAAAAAAGTAAACACCTCTATCATATTTTTTGATACGACTGATATTTTTTAATACAACCCTCCAAAAAGTAATTCTAGTCACGCGGTGCTAAAACGCTCCATGTAAATCGGTGACATTTGTGACGTCAGACGTGTTTTAGAGCGTTAAAATGTATGGAGCTGCTCGATATTTTGAGCTATCTCGTAAAATAATGTTTTCATGTGTTATATACCCCAATAATAAAATGTTCAAAATGCAATGAGGAAACTAAATCTATTATAATAAGCATTTTACTATACGAGGAACTCAATTTTTGAGACATTTAGTCCTTGCAAAATAAAAATTATTACGCATTTTTATGTTGGTGGGATTTTTTTTAATATCCGTTATGCTATAAAATACAATTCAACCCAATCTAATTTGGTTGCATCTTCCCTATTTACAGGGAGTAACTTTTCGCGTGTCGGCGATTATTGCCTCAATTATCAACACGCAATCAGCATTAGGGCTCAGCTGGCAATGCTACTTAGTTCAAAACCATATGAGTAAACGTTTGATATCCCCATGAACTGTTATATGAGGAAGATGAAATCATTTTATGTTTCTTTTTACATTCTCCGGGTTCCGTACCTCAAAATAAAAAAGTTAACACTTTGCTGTCCTCATGTCTGTCAAGGCCCTTTTTCTCAGAAATACGTGGAGGTATCAAGTTGAACTTCATATCTAATACCCCCCAGTGTGCAGTCCCTTAGATCTGAAAAAAAAATCAAGCTTCTAAGTCAACGCATTAAAAAGATACGGCCTATTGTGGCGTTTTCCTTTGCGAGCGCAAGGAATAAAAACCTATATGGTACTTCCCGTTGACCTAGAGTCCTGAAATTAGGCAAGAAACAAGGTCTTTAAGCGGATGTAGGTGTAGGTACTGCAGACAATTCTCCTCGGAGCCTGCAGAGATTATAGAAAGAGATGCTTATGGATTGCTCACTGATACCTATCAGTGACACCCTAGTAGGTGTAAATATACTCGTATTGAATAAGCCGCACGGGAATGTCTTGCCGGTAGAATAAAAATCACAATAAATAAAATATTGAAAAAAAGTCTTAAAGCACTAATAATAAATCTGAAAACCAGAATTTCATTATTATCATATTAAAATAACTTTTTTACGTTTCAATCGGACTTACTATTTCGTTATAGTACTGTTCGGTGACGTTACTCATTATTTATGATTTTCAGTACTAATAAATAATTCATATTCTATACGGAACTCTCGGCGCACGAGTCCAAATCGCATTTGACCGGTTTTTAGGAAGCATTTATTCGGCCGTTTATAAGGCTTGTGTGACAAAGAAGTATTTCTTGTAACGGGCAATATTCCTATTTGCACCTAGAATTTAAAAAGGTTTTTATATCCTTTGGTTTCACAATTGACCACTCGAAAATTAAGGTACTATTACAGCAATTATCTAGGTATTTGTCTGTTAAGAAGTAACGGCACTGTTATAAGACATTTTTGAATTTCATAATAAGTGATTGATTGTAGCTTTCGACATTCAATTACTTATCCGATGAGCAATCAATCAAATTATCATTTACTTATAAAACAAACTGACGGAGAATTTCGTCTCAACATTGAACATAAACAGCAGATACCTATCTATAAATAAATCTAAATATTTCATCGTTACATGTCAAAACTTTACGCATATCTAGCTAATATAGACCGCGTTACCTAACTTTACTACCTCTTTATATAAGCAACATCTACAGCAAAATGTCATTGTTATCAAAAGGCTGAAGGGGTCCACTTTTTCCTTTAGGGTCGTCAAAGCAGCCCTTTAACAAATATCAATCGCTTTTGTTGTGACGCAAAACCAATTTTGATCTTTATTGACATTCATCTACACGGTAAACAATACCGAGAATCAAACAGATAGTTGTTTTCTTTAAAAATCGTCAGTGTTTATAGAAATTTCGACTCTATGTCTCCGCCAGAAGACAGTTTGGAGGTCTAAAATGAGCTCTAAGACAGGAAAATGGCGTTTATCGACCCGATTTACGCGCACGCGTTCTTGGTTTGTTCGTATTAACCGACGATACGCTGAATCTTCGTATATCTTCGATAATTGCTAATAAAGCTCCCATTTATACATGATAATGAATCCTCGAGTTTATTGCTAAATTTTATGGTTTGATTGTCTAATGATGATGCAATTCAGGGGGAGAAAGCCAGCTGTTGCATCGACGTAGAGAACAGCTTATGAACTTTGGTCCAATTGGCGAGGGCTCGCGCATGCCTCCTGTGCCTTATAGCCTTTAATCAAAATAATAATCTCACGTCTGTGGTGCCAGTTATGTAAAGACACCCGGTTGCCGCCGGTTCACCCGGCAATAGATTAACCAATAAAATGTAACATATAGCTAACGATCAGTAAAATATATACCAATAGTTTAAAATGTATCAGTCAATATCAATTGTTGTTTAGTGTTATCGATTATATACTATAGGTGAATTTATAGTTTGTTTTTAAGGAAATCTAGCAGGTGAGTCGTCGGAGGCATGAGAATGTTTTCATTAATGAAAAGCACCATTTTCATTTCGCAAACTATAATGTGCAAATTGGTATCGTGTCACGGTTCATACATCATATTTGATATGGTTTTTTGTGTTTACCTTTGTTTGTTTTTGTCTTGCTAGCGATGAAGATCCTAAATCATGCAGTTGCATTTACTAATAGTTAATTCTAATAGTATATAGTTTGGTTTATCTACGTGCCTTTAATGGTAATAATATTTTTTGCAAAATATTCTACTATAAAAGTAGTCCTTATGTTTGTTTTTTGAGAATAATATACGATACGCTTTAGCTGATTATCGAGCAATATGCCATTAGCATTACAATTAGGAATATTTAATCTATACTTAATATTATTAATGCGAAAATGAAGTTTTATTATTATTCCTTTCTTCCCGCTACTGCGTAGGGTCAGAATGACTTGAGTTTTTGTATAAGGATAGTCGTAGGGACGGAAAAGAACATACGTTACTTTTTATTCCGGTCGAGCTCGTAGTTCCCGTGCGATAATTTACGAAGACCACGAAGATGAAGTCGCGGGCAAAAGCTTGTAATATATAAGATACAAACTACATGTACTTTATTTAAAATTAAACCGAGACATAAGTATTTAAAATAAGAATTAAAGAGATGTTTAGTATAGTGTATTCGGTGTTATCTCTCATATTTATAACCTGAACCTACATTTGAACCACCACCGAGATTGTTTGGCTATAAAATCTTTATTTAAGAGCAGCCATACTTTAATTTTGATGTAACAAAGCGAGCACCTCACTATATTGCATATTTCGTTTGTACTCGTACCTGACTTGAGATTAGAAGGAAAGGTTGCTTTCTACTCTATTTCTACTCTCTTTTCGGAATGGTAGTTTTTACGAATATTTGTAACTTTCTTTTATATCTTTTATGTAGATACCGTAAAAAATTTGAGGAGAGTTTTAAATATAATCCTTACGTAGTTCTCGGCTGATATATCATTAGGTTTGCAAAACAACGCACAAAGTTTTTCAAATCTCGTCTAATGAGAAACTATATGTAAATAACTACTTTACAATATACTATTTTATTTTAGTTTATTCGGAAAACATACAGTTGCTTTTTATAAGTATACCAAAAAAATGTATAACTAGAAACCATTTAAACGTTTTCACATATGTTGTGTATATACTTCTCTTATTACAATTTTCTTGATGTACTGCTTCTTGAAACTCTAGGAAAATGCACACTATATTCAAATCTCCATGGTGAAAAACTGCATGAAAACTGTAAAGACATGACCTCTTCACGGAACAGCCTCATTCAAGAACTGGAATATGAACGCGACTCCGCTCCCCATTCATTACTTTCGCTCACCAGTCTTAGACAAAAGCTCGTCTCGCTTCCATTGGCGTACCTGTTACATTGTGCTGAGTACCTTGGAAAATATACGAAATAATTCAGAGATAAGATGGATTATTTAGGACAATAGCGCGTTTAGGATTATTGCGGCAAATAAATGTTGTAGCGGAGGGTTTTTGACACTGTAACATGTCGGGTTATGGTTGGTTTTATCCTTTTTAGGGTTCCGTATCCAAAGGGCAACCAACGGGACCCTATTACTAAGACTTCGCTGTCCGTCTGTCACCAGGCTGTATCTCATGAATCGTGATAGTTAGACAGTTGAAATTTTCACAGATGATTTCTATTGCCGCTATAACAACAAATACTAAAAAACAGAAAAAATAAATATTTAAGGGGGCTCTCATACAACAAACGTGATATTCTTGCTCGATACTGATAACGCAAACAGGTAGATGCTTGAAATATTAACAGAATATTTATTTATATATTTACTTTAAAAATAGATAATTAAAATTAAAAAAAATTCCCAAACAACAAACGTGATTTTTTGCCGTTTTTATAGATAATGGTACGGAACCCTTCGTGCGTCCCATATCAAATATAAAGCTAGCAAAGTAAGCTTGAAAAGTGTTTTAGAAGGCAATTATATAACCGATTGCTTTGGTTTGAATAGATACGATATCGAATAATAACATCAGTCAACATCTGATGAGTCTGTCCTGACGATGACTAATGACAGTCTATGTTTCCAAAGATACCTACCACTTGACAAAAATACTTTCCTTCAGAGCTAGCCTCGACACTTAGCTTTGATACGTAAAACATACGGCTGAAAATAATTTATAGAACTTTTGGTAATATTCTAAGCCATCAATCATCAATATGAATAAAAGACAAGTAAATGCGTTCAAAAAGAACTGGAAACCGACTTCAATTGCCCTAAAAGTCTACTTTTATTAAAGCAAATTTAAGATTTATATCGTTTTCTCATGGAATGGCATCCATCAGAACTGGACAAAATTCAAATGGAATGGACCACACGGGAAGCACCACCTTTCAAATAAAAAAAGAATTATCCAAGTCGGTCCACCCAGTCAAAAGTTCTGAAGTAACAAACATAAAAAAGCAACAACAAAAATACCCGCCGAATTGATAACCTCCTCCTTTTTGAAGTCGGTTAAAAAGACATTTATTCCGCATACAGAAGTACATATTCAGACATATAGATACTTAACTAAGCCATTTATTTCCAACAACCTTACAAAACATGTTTTTCCTAGAACTACGTAAGTATATAAATTTTATTCTTTTATTGGAACCCCATTCTGGGTATAAGCCTCCTCCAGCTTGCTTCCTGTGTCCCTATTGATTGCTTCGCTTCTCCATTCTTTTCCTGCTGTTGATTTTATGTCGTCGATCCGTGGATTCGATACATACATATTAACAAATACGATATTAGCTGAAGGGGCAACCAGCTCCGCATAAGCTGTGGTTAGACCACAGCGCTGATATTCAGCCGGGACTGATGAGTTACGCACATATTGTTACGAGCTTCTAGGTTCGTTTAGATTGAAGAGAAACACGACTCCAAAGTTCCGGAGTTTATTGGTAACACAAGTCCACACACCAATCTTCAAAATTACGGGTCCCCCCAAACAGAGTACGTCCCTGTCTCACTAGTTCCGGGTCGTCTGCACTGAGTCCGTTGCTGGATTCCACGTACAGAGTCCTTGAGCACTACTGACGCCGATCTGTCGATACTGACACCACGTGACACACTAGTACACTAACACTTTTCCACCACGACTGTACTTTCGCTTTACAATTTCTTCCGGTTTTCGTTTCTTCACTTTTTATCGCTGTGAACTCAACTCAAAACGAACTGACTGGAAGCTCGGCTCGCGCCTATATATACCCCGTAGTGTTTCTAGATCCTTCAGTCTAGAATCTTCAGGAACATTTGAGATTATTCGACACGAAGGAGATAGATGAATTGCTCTCCCTTTCGCACATGACAATCCTTATGCGAGTATTCAAGAGCTTTCTACGGTAGTCATTTGTCAATTTCCAACACGAAGGGGATAGATGGATACGCCCCTCTCTTTTCTTTATCTCTAGACTTTTCGAGCTCCGTGACAATATAAAACAGGGTTTTCCTAACATAGTTATATAGATAATACACAAATCGTTTAGTTGCTTATATAGTAGACCATGTACTATGAAATAAACTTAATTGAAGCAAGGTTAAAGTTATTTTTTTAAAGAAATAGTTAAGGGTGAGTTAGTTACATTAGAATCGTCGGTGGCGAGAAGCGTCGGTGGCGCAGTGGATAAGGCGCGGACTCTCAATCTGAGGGTACCGGGTTCGAATCCAGCCGTGTACCTATGAGTTGTTTTTCAATTCAAGTACATTATCCGATTGCTTAACAATGGCAATGGCCCATACACTCTCTGTAGGAGAGTAGGCCTGAGTCCCTCCAGTGGGGACATATGTAGGCTGTTGATGATGAAGTTACATTAGGCGGTCATTGATTCTGTCATTCTGTAAGTTAGCTAATTGTAATGATTGAAATAATATGGATCAATTCAAAACCTAATAATATAATCAGCCGGGAAACGTCCACTGCTGAACATTTGTCTCCCCCATATGCCGCAAGATCGGTCCCGAGACAGCATACAGCGACCATCCGCGACCGGCATTTATAACAGTATGGATAGATAGGCAGAATCTATTCGATCTTGAATACACATTCATATAAAATATTAAGTTCCCGCTAGACATCGTCTAGGAAAAAAGGGTCCGCCAGACGAATGGCAACCGATAAAAGGAGAAAGGCGCAACAGATAAAGGGTGAAAAAACTCTACCAATATTATCGTTGTACGTCATACGTCATACGTATGTCGAGCCGCCTACTTTGTAGACTTTTTTCGTGTTTTTTTGCTAGTCATGTGATATGACGGAGGGTCAGCAATAAAAGTTGGTAGATCGATCAACATCAACAAATATGATTGATGCTCGTGTGTGTTTGTCTGAACCAGAACTGAACTGAACCGATGGGATTGTTTGGTATAATTGTTTATGAACTTCCGCCTTTCTCAACACGACTTTCCTTTTGTTATGTAGTAATTTCTCTGTTGAAAGTGAGTTTTCCGCCAACCTAATCCCTACCTCCATTCAAATTGTTCCCTTAATTGCAAGACGCGGACCCACAGTTACTTAGTAACTTAGTAATAATGAAAACTTACCGAACGGCGTGTGTTGGAATCTCAAAATACCAGGATTGCTTTGTCCACGTATACATCTGTTAATATACTGCTGTCCACTATAGCACAATATTCTCCCTAATAGACCGCCATTTCGGACTGTAGGTGGACTGGTAATCGAAGTAAGATGTTATATAGTAATAGCCTTTTACGACATCTTCGGGAAATGGGGTGGTAGCAATGTTTCCTTCATAAATCGAATAATATACTTATAGTGGCATTATTTTCATTTGCCAGTCAAGCAACAAGGATGCCAGACTGGACGTGGCTGCTACTGGCAGCGCTTCTCGGTGCTATATCGATGCTGGCAGTTCCACTGGCACTTCTCTCGTACTATTTGAGACCGTTCGAGAAAAAGAAGCCTACAGAAGAACAGTTCTCCGTGCCAGTAACCATTCCGCCGGTGAGTGCAATACATAGCGACAATTTTAGCGGAGCAACAGCCCATTTCTATATATTCGAGGCTACTTTACTCTCTTATGTATATCTCCGCCCAAATGCTATTCAGGAGGGGTCTAATAATGGCTGTGCTGAGTACCAGATGTGAATGAAGGGCCATACAGTACCCATTACACTAAACTGATCGCAATCTGTTTACTGTTACTGTTTACTCAGAATTCTGGGTGTACGATTTACAGATAGACAATTAGAAATTCTCTGTAGTCTAGGGTATTCGTAGTCAATAGCTTACGATGCAGTCAGGTTTGTTAAACTTTCTGAAAGCTTATCGAGTAAAGCTTTATTTTCAAGATCATGTGTTGTATCAACAGTTGCTCTAACCAAATTTTCCGTATACAACGCTACGAGCTAATTTTTTTCCAGACATGTATTTTGCTGCTTAAAGATAATTCCGATATTGATCGAATTTGAAGAACTATGTGAAATGTATTTTATCGAAGTTTTTATTAGCCGTATAAAGATTGTATATAATTATTGATTATCTGTAAAGTATACTTTATATTAGCCGTATTTTTGACACACACAATCCCCATCGCATAACTCTGTCATTTCTGGCACGGCTTCCGACAGAGTAACACCACCCGAGGTGGCCACGAGGCAGTAAGTTGACTTGCGACGAAAATGACCACCGAGGGGAGTTAGCGGATGGAAATTCCACATAACCCGGCTTCTCTCCTAACGAGTCAGGTATCTCTAAAAGATTTCCCCTTCGAAAAAAGGTATATACCTTTAACTTTGCAAGCCTAGCACATCATTAGCAAGAGTATTAATCAATTATTGCGCTATTCCTCTATTTATATATTTTTCTGTAGGACATAATGTCGAGCATTCTGTACTCTTTACCCTAAGAATAGGGTCATTTCACTCCCCTGAGCGTATGAAGTGAATACAGGCCATTTTATAAATACCTCTAGGTTGCAACATCCTCTAACAAATGCTGACGTTATTTGAGAGCCGTTAGTGATTGCAGATCAGTTTCTAATGTTAACGTTACATACATACAATGTGCCTACATTTGGTCTTCATCTCACTCGACGATATGACCTATGTGATATCACACATAATCCCCAAGTAGACACTTACTATGTTATCTTTCATTACCTCCAGGGCTGTTAACAATGCTGGCTTATTTAGCTTAACAATGCTGTTTAGCGTTAGCCTTAGATAATGTGCTAGCTAGTCAGGCGGGCTAAGAAGAGTCATCATCAGTGAAACGTCCACTTCTATGCATACGCTAGTGACCGGTCCCGAGCCACATACATCTTCCCGCAACTTTGACCGGGCCGTCGGTCCATCTACGATTAGTAGAAGGAAAGCTTAGTACACATTTCCCTCGGTACATGGTTGCTACTTGAGAACTCTTACACCCCATCGGTTATTCGTCCTTCGAGAAAAGATAGGGAAGAAAAGTGCCCTACCACAACCAATTACCGATTACCTCGCTGGCGCTTGATCCTTAGAACTTATTTTCTGTTATTTAAGATACTTAGTATACTTTTGCGCTCGACTTCGTCTACACTGGAGCTGACTGGAGTGAGAAAACCGACCAAGTGAGAGTCGGACTCGCGCACAAAGGGTTACGTACCATTATCTTTAAAAACGGCAAAAATCATGTTTGTTTTATTTTAATCTAATTATTTATTTTTAAATTGAATATACATATAAATAAATATTCTGCGAATATTTCTAGCGTCTACCTGTTGCCGTTATCAATATCGAGAAAAAACGTTGTATTTGTTTTTATAGCGGCAACAGAAATACATGATCCATCTGTCTAACTATCACGGTTCATGGGTGGCAGCCTGGTGACAGACGGACGGACAGTGGAGTCTTAGTAAATGGGGTCCCGTTTTTACCCAAAAACTTGGTTATTTCAATTTTGCACATGTATTTTGAGGTTATGTGAAAAAAGTGTAAATACTAGTTGTAGATCTTTTTATTACCTACAACTTGAACTTTTTTCCATAGGTCGGAAATCAAGATAAATCGTTTTTTATCCTTAATACCTCACCACTTCTCGACCTCAGATCGCTCGTAAATTATTTTTTTCTTACATTTTTGTTTTATTCTCTCCCTTTTCCGATGGGTTTCATCCTAATAATTTTTTCGTAACTTTTTCACATTTTCCACGGCATCAGCCCTGGTCTATTATCCATGCCTTAGGCTACGTGCGTCCAAATTTCATCACGATCGGTTTCCCGTTTGACGCGCCAAGACATAACAAACACTCACTTTCGTATATATTATTAACCGCGATAGTTTACACATGTAAGCAGAGTATGTTATTCGTTCTTAGTATTACGCTACATAATAATTGAAGTACCTACCTATTAAAATTTAGAACAACCGATCGGCATTTGAACTTCGTCGCAGGAGAACCCATTAAAAATAAATTATGAAATTTTCTCCATTACGATGCGTAGTTCGCGTTCCGATCGAGGAGTTTCTGAAGGAGGGCCTAGGTACTTCGCCAAGAGCACTCTAAGGGCAGGATTTTGGTCTTGAGATATTTTATTATGTAAGGGACACTTAAGAAAAGAAGTGGCCTATATATATAACCTAAATTAACTCACATACTTACCATCCAAAGACCTCATCGTCACTTACCATCAGGTGAGATTAAGACCAAGTGCAAACCCATCATACATTTTTTTAACTCTGATATCATTAATCCGCCTTCTATACGTGGTAGTTATCGATTATAGATTTTTGAGGGAGGCTCATATCAGGTATTGGGCTTATATCATAAGTTTTTGTTTTATGTAAATGGTGACGATTAAAGTAGGGATATTTCAAGCTTCAAGGGTGCCTGTAGTCCATATAGAATTGTAGTCTATAATCCATATAGAATTGAGGTAGTGTGTAATCCATATAGAATTGAGGTAGTCTGTGATCCATATAGAATTGAGGTAGTCTGTTATCCATATAGAATTGAGGTAGTCTGTACCATATAAAATTGAGTTAGTCTGTGATCCATATAGAATTGAGGTAGTATATAATCCATAAAGAATTGAGGTAGTCTATAATCCAGATAGAATTGAGGTAGTCTATAATCCAGAAAGAATTGAGGTAGTCTGTAATCCATATAGAATTGAGGTCGTTCATCTACAAAGGTGCGTGAAGGCCGAGCGCAGATTCCACTCAGACTCATAAAACATTTATGTTCAGCGAAGCGCCGTAAAGTGACACAGAAATAGAAAGGGCTTGTCAATGCCTGAAAGGGTTTCGGATAAGACGCAATGTCTCTGTAATTATAGAAACAATAATGAAGGTAATGAATAACGTAAAAGCTTTTATTAATGAATAATTATTATTTACTAACAGTTTGAAAGGTAACAAGAAAAACTCTCATTACTTACTAATGTGATATACATAACATATGTCATACACATCTTAACGCCACGCTGGACTTTCCATTAGGTTGGGTCGGCAGGTGGACTGTACCAGTATATTCCTTGGACACTTTTTACGTCACCCACGGGTTAACGTGAAATGATCCCACGGTGATCCTATTGAAATTCATATTCTTATTTTATGGGTGCCTTAATAGGCGACTGAGGGAAAACTATTCAGGAGATGGGCAGCAGCATCTATGTAACTACAACATCTTACTGCGATCACCAATCCGCCTGCCAAGTGTACCTGCTGATTATGGGAAATCCCCTAGCATTCAGTGCAATGTGGCGATCTATCATATCCAACAATGGTCTCATACAGCCGATTATTATGACTCCTTATTCGTGCGTGTTTAAAAAAAAACTTTTAGAAAATTCAGAATAGATTTTATATATTATGTAACAGTTTGTTTTTTGAAATTGTATTCTAAACAATATTAGCCAGCTATACTTACCATGTATAGCTGTCGTTATAATAAAATACATTTTGCCTTGTTAAGCAAATTTCAAAAGTAGGGTTGTCAAAATTCAATTCCGTAACCCTGTCAATAACCTTGGCGTAAGACATCAAACATCATAAACTGATGTATAGTTGACTAGATACAATTTGTCGATCAATACATAAACATAGCTCTTAGACAATACGGGACCTATGTACGTCAGAGGGTCTTATAAATTATTCCTGATACTAGATTTACGAAGGGTCGTTCTCAATCCAATAAAATCTTACTTCAGCCTCAATGTAATGAGGCCCTGGATTTTTGGCGGCAGACTTAGGTAACATGGTGGTACGAAAAATGCCTTACCACCAACCAGAGTACCGACAGATACCCACCCCCACTGGGAATCGAACCCGGGACCTCCAGGTTGATAGTCCAAGCATGTAGCCACCAAGCCGATTATCCGTCTGCGTTGACTTCAAAAATCCCACGTGAACAAAACATGTCCTTCAACATGCCATAGACTAAGTGTGTGTGAAATTTCATGACGTTCAACTGTGAAAAGGCAACAATCATACAGATACAGAGGGGCAGACATAACCTGATTTAAAGACAGCAGATATGGTTTGCTGGGAACTTGTGGAAGTGGCAATGGGCAAGCCACATCGCTCGAAGAACCGATAACCGGTGGGGAGTAAATGTTCTCGAGTGGCGACCACGTACCGGGAAACGACTACCGTGCCGTCGCCCTACTAGGAGTCGCTGGAAGCAGGTGGCTCAGGATCGGTCGATGTGGCGTACCATGAAGGAGGCATATGTCCAGCAGTGGACGTTTTCCGGCTGATGATGATGATATGACGACATATTAACAATACAAATTCGCCATGAAATTTATAGCATCGTGATTACTGACACCCCTAGGTCACCACTTGTAGGCGTAATAAAAATTCGTCTTCTAAAAATGAGGGTCTCCTGTAATTTTCCCTCGCGTAGGTGTACTGTACGTAGTTACCAAATGATGAGACACACACACACACATACGCAACCTCACACTCATGAAACCAAGTGAGCACTGTACCTCTAATAAGGAATGTGCAACATTATAATAACGAACGTGGGGGGTGTATTCATAAGCTCTCATATTGCTGAATTTACATATTTATATGTTCATTTGTTCAAGGCTATGTCTCGACTTTATTTCATTATTAATTTCAACTTGGTATCTCTACTAGTTCCCGATAAAAAGGGTATTTGACAGACTCCTGGGGTTTCCTTTTTTCTTTTGAGGTACGGAACCCTAAAAAGACATACGTCCTCCTGATTTGAAGTTTCTTATGGCATCTAAAGTAAAAATAAACGTCCAGCAGTTTCCAGAACTCAACTACTGTTGCTTGTGAAGTAAGGAACCCTAAAAATTAAATGGAACAATCCCTTCATGCAAGAAACTTTTTTTTGCGTTTTTTTACTCGATCTTGTGTTAAATATGGCGATAAGACGAAACTTAACGTATGGGAGCCTGACACTTATCACTTGGCCCGTTTTAAATACGAGTACAATGTTGTGTTTTGTTCCAGGAGATTCTAACGGAGTTGACGCGCGGCGCGGGCAGCACGCCCGAGGGCGCGCTCAACGCGATGCTCCAGTTCATATTCCAGCAGAGCACGGCGGACACGCGCTGGCTCCGAACAAGGATGGCCACAGAGCTGGCTGAGCTGCTCGCCAAGACATCCTCGGGGAAGATATTTGAATCTCTCACGGTATGTTTTATGTGTAATGGATTTTGGGTGGCCTTCATCGCACCTGATGGTAAGTGACGATATGGCCGTTAGACGGAAAGTGGGCCTGCCCAGACGCCTCAAGCCCGGGTAGGTACTGTAATGAAGGGTGAAGCTGACTCGCGAGAGGTATGGGGCTCGTGCCAAGGAAAGACAAGAGACGTGGAAATAAAACCAACTGAACGACACAGCGTAAATGGATGCGCAGGCGACAGGGATTCTGCAGAACACTATTATTCGCAACAAACTTTCTATTGCCGGCGGAGACCCATCGAAATCTTTCATGCAACAGACAATGTCACATATTACGCATTCTACATTTAAAATCAAAGATCCCGCCAACTAGTATACGCAGCCGCGGAGATCACAACCATATGGGCCGACTGCTCTACAGTACCACCATGCTGCTGATGTCTGCGCCAAACAGCAATGTTAATAGCACTGTTGTGTTCCAGTATGAAAGGTTGCAGAGATAGCATCTCATTAACTTGTTTGATTATATTATGAGCCCTAGGGATATTGTTAAAGGCAACACGTAGACGCATGAAATATTCACAGAATATTGAGTTATATATTCACTTTAAAAACAAATAATTAAATTACAATAAAACAAATATTTCAGGGGGGCTCCCATAGAACAGACATGTTTTTTGCCGCTTTTATAGATAATGGTACGGAGCCCTTCGTTCGCGACTCCTAATCGCACTTGGCCGGTTTTTACTTTTGAGGTACGGAACCCAAAAAATAACGCAACGTATTGTTATTTCAGCTGCGTTCTCTGGACGTGGGTACTGAGTTCCCGAGCATGACGAACCTGCGTCTCCTGGGTGGAGAGCTAGAGGAGGACGGCGCGAGGCTCCGCGCACTAGACCTCAAGTTCGATCTCACTTACGACGGTAACTTCAGGATCGATGTCGACGCCGTCATGCTGCTCGGGAAAATCGCTAATATCTCTATCACTGGTAAGTTGAAATTTAAAATTTCTTTTTCTATTTAAAATCTTTTCAATATGATGAAACGAGAAGACACGGACTGGTTTAATACAGAATTAAAAACCACACGACACCTTAATTTTTTGTTTATTGGCTATCCTAGGAATACTCTTGTATACTCGTAAATGTGATCAAATATTTCAATTAATTGGGCCCCATTAATTATTCTCCAGTGGAAAGCCTCAGCGGCAACGTTCGGGTGATGTTTCGTCGTACTCCATACACCCATTGGGCTATAGCGTTCGAGTCGCCACCAAAACTTGAGCTCCGAGTCCGAGGCAGGTTCCAGGGCAGGCAGCTCAAGCCTAGACTGGCTTCGTTGGTAGCAGCACATATCAGGAGAGCAGTGGCGCAGAGACATACGCTACCAAACTATAAGATACGGTGAGTTAAGAAGCTACTCAATAATCCATCTCACTGTCTAGTGATTTAAAAATGATTCTCAGATAAACAAACACATATTATAAAATATTAATTTGTTGAGTAAAATTTTGTATGTACGATGAAGGCTAGGCTAGGCTGTACGATGAAGGCGGGGCCTAATCAGTGTTTACGCCGCTGACTATCTCTGCTGTAGTCGAATAATATATTTGTCTGCTGGGCTGTAGCTTACGACCTCACATCAAGTTCCAGTCTGTCTTTGATTACCTAGAACAATGATATATTATGTCCTCAGCTATAAGCCGTTCTTCCCGAAGTCTGAGCCGGGCAGTGTTGACCTGGAGGACGGGCCCACGCCGCAGGGCCGGCTCACCGTGCGGCTCGTTGAAGTCACCCGCCTGCAGTGGACCGGCGGCAGCGCGAGCGGAACTGTGCGCGCTGCCTTAGCTGTCGATTCGCATGCCTGGGTCAGTGACATACTCAAATAATTTGTCATTTAAAAATTTTCCAATCAAAAAATGGAAGCTTAAATTGAGCCTGACCTTTAGACCAGTATTATACAAATGGTCTTTACTAAATTACAATTACTCAAGAAACTGAACTTTCCGCCAGGTATCCCTACGCCGCGGAGTGTTGGTACTAGATATAGTACTGCCGGCGGTGACGGGTCCCCTCGGGCTGGTGTGTTGTCAGGGAGTGGGCGTGGTACTAGTGGACACGGTGGTGCCCATGTCGCCAGCGTACCGCGCCGACCTCAGGCGGGACGATGTCGTGCTCGCCATAGACAACAAGCCCGTCAACAATGTGGCGCAGGTGAGTGACATGCATCGAGACAGTCTGTCGACATGAAATGTAACAAATATAGTTGGAACAAAATAGATGAGACAGCTCATCATTACTGAATGAAACAAAGGTCGATATCTTTTTTATTATCCAATCGTAGTCACTGCTACGTGGTCGCCACTTGAGAACTCTTTGTCCCCGTCCGTTATCCGTTCCTTGAGCGATATGGCCTGGCTATTGCCACTTCAGCTTACTAATTCGTGGAGCTATGTCGATCACTTTAGTTCGTCCATGGCTTTCCTCATTTCGGATTTTATCCGAAAAATAGCTTGTTGAGTAATTTTGAGCTTTTTTATTCCGTTTGTCTTATAAGATAATAAGGCACTAGCTATAACTATTAGACAAAGCATGATCCAGGATCGGTTTCTTGTAAATTATTTATGTTTTCAAATTTGATAATTTAATAAATAAACATATTCGCCGTTTGATGTTTGACTTAGATTATTATATAGGTGGTTCCAGTCAAGCATAGAGAGGTGACCACCAAAAACTGTCTTACTCCACAGGTGGGTAAACTCCTGCGCTGCGTGGAGCGTCGTGCGGTGACGGTGCGCGTGCGCCGCGGCGGGGGCGGGGGCGGCGGCAACACGTCGAGGCGGGAGGAGGCGACGGAACCTCGACGCATGCGCGCTAACTTCTCTTTCAGGCGGGTCTCAGAGGTCATGGAGGGGGTCCGGCTACAGGGGATGAAAGCTGCGGCGTCTAGGAATAATTTGCAGGTGTCGTTACGTTTTTTTAAAATCGCGCATATTTTCATGTAAAAGTTAAAGAAAGAAAGAAAGAAAAATAAATTTATTGCTTTTTACACGAAAAAGAAATAACAGAGATTTAGAAACTAAATATATATTAAAGCAAAAGGCCTATCTCAGCTCATGCTGCAACCACAGAGTGATTGCAGCGCTGGTTTTCAGATAGGCCTTGACTAATACTAAACTAATCTAATTATCTAATTAAAGTAACCACCTACTAAATACAAAACACAACGAATATACTACGAACACACAACTAAAAATATATAAAAGGATTGTACACAGACAACAGTAATAGCATACACATAAATACTAATAACAAAAATAATAATAATAATAGACTAACATAGACTAAACAAAATGATGTTCAAAAAAAAATTAAGAAGTAGAAGGGAAGTCTGTATGCATCTACAAAGAAAATAAATTTTAAAATAAAGCCTTTGTAGAGAGATATCAGTACTAACTGTGTAACCTTATTAGTCTGTCACCAAACCGTCTGTCTAGCGTAGTTGGCATATCCCCGCCAATAAATCACCTAGTGGTGGTCCTATCTGCGCCTTTTTCGTCTTTTCAACTTTCTGGTACAAAAAATTTAAAATATGTTTTTATTTCAGGAATCGGAATCTCCATCAAAATCACCCGAACAACCAATCGAAACTGACGCACAAACGAAACAAAAAGCTGAGACGGTTCGACAACTATCAAAGACCGACCCTGGACCGGGAAACTTCGGGCTGCGCAAGCGACGATGTTCCGTCGAAAACAAGTCTTCTGACAGTTCAGCGGGCAGCACCCCTCCCGCTTCTGGAGCCAGCACTCCACTAAAACAAGCTACCACAAACAAAACTGTCAAACATCCTGATATACCTATCATAAGAACTGACTCATCGGAATGCCGAGTTTCTGAGAAGGTTGAATCAGTTGCTGACGAAGATGAACTATTTGAAACGGGGGGACCACGACAAAGCGAGCACGTAGAAATTTGTCAGATGTTTTGGACCAAAAGTATCCCAATAAAGCCCATAATACATGTTGACGAGGAAACTGAGTTCAAATTGAACGAGAATCATAAATATTTGAATGTGAATGTATGGGCAACGGCTCCGGGAGAGAAGGAGGAGGTGCTGTTAGGGTATTTAAATATTCCGCTAGCGGCGTTACTGACTGAATGTCAAGACTCGACGGTGCCGCATCATATGAAGAGATACCAGTTCTTGCCGCCTGACGTAGATATTAAATTCAGGTAAATAAATTGATAAATTCCGAGCACAGCTCATTCTATAGCTCGCTGAGTGGACTACGTGAAGGACCACTTTTTGTTTCCATAACTGGCAAAACGTTCTCTTGCCTTCAGACGCTGAGGTATTTTGGACGAGAAGATATGCCGTAATTTTCCAAACATACCGTTCCTCTACTCGATGAACTGGTGACGACCTTTTCTAGCTAGCTGAGAGTCACTGGATCATAGCAAGTGTCTCGGGACCGGTCACGGTATCGTACTATGAGGGAGGGCTATGTTAGACTGCATAAATCCACTGCTGGACACTGGACTGATCATGATTGGAAGGTGTCTTTGTTATCTTAGTGAGATGTTTTTATATAGGTAGATACTGATACCCATCTCTTGAATAATTTTCCCTTAGTTGCCAGTTGCGACACCTACAGAATGACTTGGGGTGATCCTATTCTAAAACCGAGACCACACGGCTACTGTTACAATCATGTTACAGTAAAACCCACAAACTGTCGTCACACACGGGGTTTGAGCCGTGCCTGTGCTTCGGAGACGCACTCGTCTGGTGGGAGTGGGAGGGTGCCTGCAACGCTCGCTGCGCGCCCCGGCCCGTGTGCAAAGAAACGCCCTCGAGGCACAAACCTTCGCGTGCGCACGACTTTGTGCGCACGCACTTCCATCGGTCGACGCAGTGTGACTTCTGCAACAAGAAAGTATGTATACCTTCACGGAAGTCCTCGTCATTAACTTTACTATCTTTGTTTTGTTAAGTTTATAGGTGAGCACCTTTCTATGGCACCGCCATCAACACTTATCACAGTAGATGCCAAACGCATGCTAATTTTACAGATCATTAGAAGAACGCAAAAAAATCTGATTTAAAATACATTCCTTTCATGTATAATACTCTTCATGGCGTAGTTACATTTTTATAGACCTTGTTCCTTTTCAAATAAAATTGAAATTCACTTGCGACACCTGTGGCCATGAATTACATAGCCAACTATGTACTAGGACTGGCTATGTACTTCGTGCCAGAAGCAAGTTTGTATAACTTGTTTTAAATCGATAGCATTAGTAATTTCTAATTAATGTCTTAAATGGCCACTGTCTCGTCGGAATCAGCGTTGCGGTAGCTAGATTAGATCAGAGATGAGATCCTTAGTGCACGAGTCCGACTCGCACTTGGCCATTTTTTTTTTCATCCATGCCGATGCCGATAGTTTAATAAAGTTACTTCCATGTCATTCGACCTTTTTCATGCGGGAAAAAGGGTCAGATAGTGATCTTAATAAATCTTTTTTCTTTTGTCACCAGATATGGCTGAAAGACGCAATGCAGTGCCGCAACTGTGGCCTTTGTTGTCACAAGAAATGCGTCACCAAGTGTCAAGAGTCGTCACCGTGCGTGCCCAAACAGGACCGAGGTAAGGGAGAAGGTATCCGTAAGCCAAACAAGAAAACGTTGGAGTGGAAAAATGGGCGTCGCAAAGTGTGATTCGATAATCATACTTCAACCGAACCGCTCGTTCATTGCATTCTCATTACGAATATGTTTGCCATGAGAAGAGCTAAATAATCTAAATATATACAAGCCAAATACCACTCACTCGCTCACTGACTGACTCATAACAATATCTCCGAAGCTACAAAGGCTACCAGCTTGAAAATATACAGGCAGCTTCTTTTTACAGCGTAAACGCTCGCTAAGAAAGGGTTTTTCGAAATTCAACCTCTAAATGGGTGAAAAATGGGTTATAAGGTAGTATGTAAACTGAAACTACAAAGTCTGACAGCTTGAAAAATTCAGGTAGATTTATCAGGTAGAGAGTTTATTGTAACGTCTTACTACGTGGATGAAGTCGCGGGCAACAGCACAGCTAGTAAATAAATATGGGGCAAAGCAACTAGCAGATGTGTTTAACTAAATAGTTACATTATCTATATGTTTAAGATAGAGCGTTACTCCATCGAAATAAGCAGCTATGATTGAAATGAAAGCGTTTATTCCAGACTGCAGCAGTCCATATTCCAGGCTACAGTTATCTAAGACTACGAGTATCCATACTAATATTGTAAATGTGAAAATGAGTTTGTATGTTTGTCCTTTCGAGTCAGAATGACTATATTTTTGTATATAGACAGTTGAAGAACCGTAAACGGTCATAGGCTACTTTTGACCCGATAGAACAAAAAGTTCTCGTGGGACTATTTTTTAAGTCCATGCGAACGAAGTCTCGTGTCAAAGATAGTATTTTATATGACATATTCTACTTTTTATGATATCTAAGTCTGACGCTAAACAGCAATGATAGTGAGATATGCCAACTAATTATACATTTTTTTTAAATCTTTTTTGCACCATTTTGGTACACTGAGTTTGAGCCTTATTCCTTGGTCAATAACCTAACAGTTTAGTATGGCCTATAGGCTTTACATATTAAAATTTAGTATCAAACTGAAACTCTCGCTCCGGAAACGTTCAAGGTCACGATAACAGCCTGTTTGATGACGAAAAGGCTTGCGCGCGTCGCCTCGGGCTCGCTCGTACACGTTACGTCCGTTCGTTTCTACAAACGTATATGTCTCATCTCTGCCGGGATCGAGGGCGTTGCGGGGTGAGAGGGGAAGTAGGTGTAGTAGGTCGACGTTTGGGACACGCATTATGGAGATTACATTCTCCTTAGTTATTCTTATGATTTAGCCTTACCAACCAGTAAGACAAAGCCTTTTTAAAATAGAACCCTACTTTCATTTAGACATGAAGCTAAAGTCACCGGTCTGTATATAAGGAAAGGTTAAAGACTCGTGACGTCACTTCCCCTTGTTTACCTAACGATCTTTAATGACCCTGCCGCCGCGCTCCTGCCAAGTTTCCGTTGCGCACTATTGCATTTCCTAGAATAGTTCATTATGTCTATAACCGACGTGAATGTTCGGATATTTTAATGAATTCATATATGAACTCACCTCGCTCCGTTGCTCCGAACTTTCACATTTACAAGTTTTTATTTTAAATGAGAAACTCAAAATCTCGAACTCGAAGGAGAGGAGAAAGAAATAGGCGAGACGAAAGCTACCCTGTGATAAAAGTGCTCAGCATCATCACCTGGCAAAGAGCTAGGGTTTCGTGGTTCACTGTCGAAGGAAACCTGAAGACAAAAAATATCCCATCGTTGACAACCCACAAGGAAGCCCCAAGATCCCAAATAAAGGTGGGAAATGGGCAGGAGGAATGAGATTTTAGTTATATTATCAGCAGACGTTAAGAGGGTATGCTGTTGTCAAAGCGCCCATACAAACGTAGTCCAGTCATATTTTGAGTATTAAGCTATGAAAATCTATGAAATTTTCAAGACACAATCTAGACACAAATATCTGTGTTGGTGGTGAGTCAGATTTTCGTTTAAATATATACTTCCAGAGTTACATAGCGTCAAAGTATTGTATTTTTCGGTAATAAAAAGCCCCAACTTTGAACCTGATTTACAAGAGTATGAATCAATTTAGAACAATTTGGAAAAACCACCGACATCTGAAATTTCATTAGTATACTGTATTAAAAAAATGGTTACATAATATACTGTATCCTTCAAATGATCCCTGGACTACGAAACATCCAAATAACGGGTGGATAACATCGCGTAATGTATGCTGTCTCACCGTACGCGCTCGGGTAGGATAGGGCTCGGAGAGGGACAGCTACAAAACAATGCAACCTTGAAACTGACCACGTGGTCTTACCAACATAGCCTCTTAAACGCCCACTGTTGGACTTTGGCCTCCCCTATGGCCACCACAATGAGTGGTCCCAAAATTTTATAAACCCCTAAATCTGTAATCTGTAAAAATCCTCAGTTACGAGTAAGTAAATAATTAAACAAACTTTTTCTTGTGTCCAACAAAAACCGATATTGTCTGCTATAGTTCTATTTTTGTACCACTTAAATTCAAATTCAAAATGTCTGTATTGTGATACACAGGTTATACATTAACGCCATCTGTAAATCGCAGAGTCAGTCATTTTCGTGTAACTTCTAATTCAACTAGACTAACGGCTACCGGGGAGAAAAGTATTCATATTTTCTCATTTGTGTTGAACTGTTTTTATTTTAATTCCATATTTTTGGAGCAAATACGTATCACAAAAAATACCGAGTGTAAGTGTTACGTTGTGACATTTTAAGAACGAAACGCCAGAAATAAAGAGTAACGCTAAGATGCGAAATTTTATTTCTGTCATCAGTATTTCCTTCGACAACGCGAACTTCAAGCTTTTCGTTCAAATATAGTTATATTACTTTTTTATTGCATCTCGAAAGGACATTTATTTTACAAAGATCGAATGTGCTCACAAGCTTCCTTTGAAACCCAGCCAAACGTTTCGTCATTAACTAAAAGTGTAAATAACCACATACGGTCGGCGACCTTACTTCATACGATGTGTTTTTCACAGCAAAAGGAATGGGATCATTTAATTTTATAAACGTTTGCTTGTGAGGACGAATTTGTTATCATCGCTTTAAAAAATTGGCTACATAATATGCAATTTTGCTATCCTAATTACTTTGCTTAGAAACAGAATAAAAAATATTGACTTAAGAATTAGAATCACAGCTTGTACAATGTACTAGACTAGACTAATGACTAGATTTGTTGACCCAAGAAGTATTAGGACGCAAACAACACGGATACAAATTGACACAATATATAAAAAGAAATGAAATCAATTTTATATTCAGTAAGCAGGCAATTCATATCAAAATATTATGACCGTAACATTTAGAAAAGATCACTTCCTAAATGTCGAAGACAAATTACAAAACCGGGTTAATCAATGAATTGTTGATGTTTATATTGCTTTGGTCGCCCGCCATTTTGTAATAAAGGAAACACTTCCGAAGAACCGAAATAATTGTGGGTTGTTCAAAGATATGTAGATCAGACATCTTAGTTACATCAAACTAAAGGCCTAAATTTCTTTAAACAGAACCAAACAATCTTTCAATCAAGAAAAAAACCGTAATAAACGAAACAGAGCGAATAACAAACGTCTATAAAATGTTTAAGTACAGTTCGTTGTCTGTGAATTGTTTAATTACAATCTGGCCGAGTCTCTAGAGCCGTTGAATGTTGTTTGTAACGTTCTCAACTCAAGTACACAAAGAGTAGTATAAATATTACACTGTAGCATTCCTATGATACAAGAAAAATGAGGTAAAACTAATATAATGTTCTGCGGGAAAACCAGCGTAAGTTGAGCTATGGGTGTCGTTTTTAGGCTGTTATATTTTTCTTATTTCTTACAACGATCTCAAACCTGCCTTCCCGAGATTGGTAGCTATGGCCGAATCCCCTAAGCTCGAAGCTCAGTTTTCGGGTTGACAACGAAATCTTTTTTAGCAGCGACCAATGACCAGATTACCCTACACTACACACATCACATAACCCTGTGTTGTATTAAATAAACCACGTGTATAGCTCGAAATCTATCATTAATAAAAATACCCACTTGAACGAGATTGTGGCGAAGTTAAATTATGTGAAGATGCCTTCGAATTTTGCTTAGGACAAGGAAACAAACAGACGAAAATTCCAAATGCTCCACACTCATACGACATTTCGAAAGCAATCACAATTTTGGATCATAAGTGTGCAAATACTATTTAGTGTGTCCCTTGAAGCTAGTCAATAACAAGTGAATAATCGTTCATATAATTAGAAACACTCGTAATAAATTGTCACATTAATACCTGTATAATTGAAAACTAACGTTCCTATATTTTTAAAATTGTGTTTGCCTAAGTGCACCATAACGTATCTAATTTATTTCTGTCTTGTGTCTTTATAAGTTGTATGGGTTTGTTTCTATGATTTTTCTCCAACCACTAACTGTGATTAAAGGAAGTTCCGTCATAACGTTTAAACGACTATATGTTTTTTATACAAAAATCAATTCTCTTAGATTCATTCGTGGACGGTAATACGCCATTTTGCAACCGCTATGTCGACACTTAGTACTCGAGTTTATTGTTTTAAAATAATTTCGTTGTGTACCGCATTCATTTTAGTGTCGACTGGTAAAACACGCCAGTTCCATTAATTAAAGATCAATTTATGTTGGTCGTTCCGAGACAGTTGCGTGAACGTTGCGTGTGCGACGCGGAAGACGAGCTGGTTGGAAGAATGCTCCACTTTGACGTCGTTGTTGCATGTTCCTACCGGCCGGGTGTTTGGTTTATGACGATGTTATACACACTTTCTGTTTCGATTGGCGACCACTGGATATTATTTTATTGTGTGTCTGTTACCTGATTACTTGTATATTGAGCCATTCAGTGTACCTGGTACCTGCACTGGTTATCACAGGGACTCATGGTACGACAAAATGTCTGGCCCCGAACCGTTTGCATCCAGCTGCTCCCCGTGGACTTTACTAGTTGGTCGTTTTACCTAGTGGGTAATCGGCTCTCCTAGTCAGGTATCAGTTCTTCAAACGATATTACCTGCCCAATGCTATTCCGCTTATCGAATCATTGAGCTATGTCCATGACAGGAGATGCACTTCCCCCGTTGGTAAAGTAAATACGCAGAAAAAAGATAAATCATATATGTATTTAAAACAAGCCCATGCGTCTAAAACGTGCGAGACTTGAGCCTTGAGAGCATATTGGGGTCCCCAATATTAGACAAATATTTATGGCCAAATCACCAATGGATTAAGATAATCTGTTTGTGGTCTACCTATATGTGACAACCTATTTCAGCTGTAAACATTAGTGCGGTGCCAGTATTATCGATATTATTTCTGACTAATTTTTAAAGGTACAAAACAATTAAAAGTATAGAAAGTGTCGATAAAGATGCACCTCCTGAAAGTAATCCTGCCCGACGGCGCCCATGATGTCGAGCATTTTACTACTTTTACGGACGTTCTGACGAGTGACACAATTTATACAACTATCATATCGTAAAATATTACGGATGGAACATAAGACTTCTTAGCCTAGGATAGCTTATATTCTTTCTATATGACGCTCATCTTTTCCACTACTATTTCATCTAAAACAACTTATCTACAAAAATCTAGTCAGTAATTAAAAAAATCACTTGACACTGCAAACTTCGAAGACGTATCATATACAACTCGTATTTGTATCAAATATTGAATCGACCGCAACTGCTAACACCTTTTTTATACGTTCAACTAGTTCCTAGGAATCGATGCGTGATAGTGATTAGGTGCTGACTGATGACACGTGAATAAAGGAATAATGTACCAACACTTATTGATTCTATTTTAGCTCTGAATGATTGACAGTGTGCTTAAATTATCAGAAAACTTGTATTTTGTTTTGTGTAGTTTTGGGAAACGATTTTATTTTCGTTCGCTGTGTAATAAGTAACAAATACGAATAGAACTAAATTTTAGGGCGTTTTTACCCAAAGGGTAAAAACGAAACCCTATTACTGACACTTCGCTGTCCGTCCGTCCGTTTGTCTGTCACCAGGCTAGATCTGATGAACCGTGATAGTTATACAGTTGAAATTTTCACAGATGATTAATTTTTGTTGCCGCTATAACAACAAAAACGTGTTTTTAGACGTGCGATGTAACAGACTACTAGCGCCATCTAAAATAACGAAAACTAAATCAATCAAAACTAAATTAATAACGAAAATCGAGGCGGATTCGTTAGAGGATTGTTCGGTGCATATTATTATTTATGGTTTTTCTTAATTTAAATATTCATATTCTGTACGGAACCCTTCGTGCGTGAGTCCGACTAACACTTGGCTAATTTTTTAACAGACTTACATGATAAAATTTTCTAAAATACTTTCGTCAGAAAATTATCAACTGATATCATTATTTAGAGTTGTGGCTGAGTTCCGAAAGGCATGGTGCAGAGCAATATGTAGTGTAATGAGACTTATCGCTGTTTATTACAGATACCTCCATAGGCAGTGGTTGTCCGCCCCCAGAACTGATTATGACGGAAGCTGACTCCATCGCCGACCCTGACTCGGACGACGAGCCCGAAAGGAAGGACTCCCTCGACGTGCACGAAGAAGGTACTGTTCTTTATTTAAACACATGTAGGCAAGGGTTAAAATTGATACAAACGCACCGAGAGGTAGTGCGTATATAAAACATTGACGGTTATCAACTCTATAGCCCTAGCTATAAAGTATGTTTTAAAACATAGGAGCAATAGATGGACTTACCAAACATGGAGACAAACCTGATTCCAATATCAAATTTTAAGCCCTTCACTTTGAAAGTAGTTATTATTTAAAATATTATAGTTAGTTATTATTAAATAATTTTTATCACGTTTTTCCTGATGAGTGTTCAGTTCATACTTCTTCCTCATTATATTGAAGCTTCTGGGTGAGCATTTCATCCAAATGCCTTATCACCACTGACCATCAGGTGATATGAAGGCCAAGTGTTCATGAAGACATTAATTAATGATCTAAATAAATAACGAAATGAAATCTTTATTTGCACAAAATAGGGTACAGTACAGGATGTTAAAATTACATATAATGTCAGCTCACATATTTTACCAAAATTTGGCATACAAAATTTATATTAATATTTACATTAATACATATTGTGTATATAATACATAATGTATTACATACAATAATACAAATTATATTCCTCTGTATTTAAAAATTAATATGTCATTGCTAAAAAATGACAAATTACTATATATAATTTAATTAAAAAACTTTCTAGACTAAGGTAAATTAAAAAAGTATTGCAGGTTATAAAAACATTTTGTAGTATACTTAATAACGAAATACTTAAATACACACTTACATTATTTTCTTACTTTTGCCGTGAAGTCTTTATCACTATAAAAAGATTGAATTATCGTTGAGATTCAGAAATACATTTCTTGAAAAACTGAAGGTACACAAATATTTTATCTGATTGATGATTTTAAAACGCATTTTGGTTATTTAAAACTGCAGACATTTCATTGTAAACTGCACCTTACTTTGTTTACGAATATTTTCCTTACTCGCCTCATTTCTTGCGTTTGTTTGTGCACAGACGAATTATTCGAATGCTGACTAACGGAGTGCGTACAACCAATAAATTAACACACATCTGGACTGACCCGAGACGTTTCTCTACACCTCCACAGGTTTTTGTTTGTTTAAATTAATTATATTTCAACACACTGTGTGGACGTGGCCCGGTTCTGAATATCCTGTAGCTTTTGTTGTTGCTGTCCTCTTTTTTATGTCAACGTATTTGTCTGAGCGACGGATGTCGTTCACTTTCTTTGTCTAACAGTTTGTCGTTAGTAAAACCGGTTTGACAATCCTAATTGATCGAACATTTTAAAAATCCATACTATTCCTTGCGTATACTGATACGGTATGTTGTTGTTGTCTCTAGTGTCCCTTAGAGTATTGTTGTTAATTATGTAGCTCTGTGGTAAATCATACTGAATCAATCCGTTTCCTATTGGCAGATCTGAAACTCAATATTAACAAGACAGTTCCATCTTGTTTGATCATCCAAAATTCAGTACCATTTGTTGTATATCCTGCTACGGTATATGTTGTTTCGCTAGTGTCCCGTAGTGTGCTGTTGTTAACATGACTGAATCAATCCTAATTTATACTTCGATAGAAAAATCCAAAACTGCTTGTTGTTATTGTCACCTTCTAAATTTAGTCAATTGTTACTCGTATATTTTGGTATTTGTTGATTGTTTCCATTCAGTAAGTGGCCTGGATGTCACTTATCACCCTTGTGTAAGTGACATGACCTGACATGCAAATTCCTATAGCTTTGTTGTTATTGTCACCAAAAGTCAGGTATCTCTCAATCATGATTCTTGTTGTATTTGTTATTAATCAATAAGTCACTTGCAAAATGTTACACTTTCTGTTAAATGTCAGCCGTCCATACTATAATGTAAATATTTTTTAGTATGTATCTTGGTATGGAATGGTGGAAAATTAAGCTTGGAACGCTCGAAGAATCCACATGCTTAAGCAGTAACACCAGCTTTGTAATTTGTAATTGTATATTTGAAACACAATAATGCTACAATTACAACACGGCTTTTTTCACGACAACAAGATACTTATTTTTAGGTGATGAGGTTTGATGAGGAGGATTGATTAGGTATTACATGTGACCTTGTAATAATTATCTGTCACTTGTAACCTAAGACTGTCAATTTTGTGACATTCACGCTTTATTCACGTATTATAACGAATTCTGTTACTTGTTTTATCAATAATTAAAGCTTTCTAAATTACAGTTACCTTTTTTCTCGACGTGACTAAATCTGCTGCTGTTGATCACTAAATTTATTTCTGTAATTGTCTGCAATGAAATTGGGATGTCCCAGTTAATGGAACTTCCTAATTAATTCAAATGGACTGAATACCTATTTCCAGAATTCAAATGTGTTGTTAATTAAGAACTTAGAGCTAGAATAATCTCTAAAATTAAGAAATTAATGTTTTTGTCCTTTACCGCTCTGATTAACATGATAAAATTGCAACTTGACCGCTTCATAAAAGTTAAATTCGTGTTTTTTTTCTAAGCCAGTTTGACCATAATTTATATGTCAATGATATGTTCTACGCGTCTTCCGCAATCCTTGTGTACATAAATCCTGCGTAAACTCGGTCAGTCATTGTTGCATTTGATGCAATGGTTACTTACTACATAAAATTCATACAGTATACTATTTCCGGCCGATGTGGCGTACCATAAAGGAGGCATATGTCCAGTAGTGGACATTTCCCGGCTGATGATTATGATGATACTATTTCGATAGCATATTGAAATAATGTATGGTTAGAGTAATTTGGACGTGTAACAGCAAAACTAGAAGATTGTTTTTACTGTACTATGGAATCAGATGTCATACTCATATCACCTACGTATAAGTTTATATTGGCAACAGGAATGGGTTGTTAGTAAACATAACGGGAATCTACCGATGAAAGTATTCCTAAAATACACATAAATTGTACTTTGGAGTACATATGCAGATAAATCATTTCTGAATGTATAACACACAATCAAAGGAATCTATGTTTTAAGTTTCTGGGGCCAGTTGTTAGTTTTGATACGTTAATCAACCAACGTTACGGATTGAACATGAGGTTTAAGTATACCCCTAGTTATTCCAAGTCCTCCCTTGTTTTGCAGTAACTGACTGATTTAACTACTGTGTTACCGCATTATCAGTGGTACTAGTTCACGTCGCACGTTGTATCTTGCACCAGGTGTAGGCGGCACGATGAGTGCGCTGGTGGCGGGACTGCGACGCGCCGGGTCCGCGCACTCGCTCTCCGCGCCCAGGACCTCCTCCTCATCACGCTCCCTGCCGCCCTCGCCCAGCCACACACCAAGGTATCACAAATCTTCATTATTTATATACAGGTATAGCTCGTCGAGTCTGTGAGCTAAAGTGGCAATGGGCGGGCACATCGCTTGAATAACTGATGGGGAGTAAGAGTTCTCGAGTTACAACCACGTACCGGGAATCGTCTACCGGGTCGTCCCCCTACTAGATGGCCCGACAACCTAGTTAATGTCGCTGGGATTCACTGGATGCAAGTGGCTAGGGGCCGGACAATTTGGAGTACCATGGAGGAGGCCTATGTCCAGTAGTGGACGTTGCTTAGCTGATGATGAGGTATAATAGTCAACTGATCAACAAAAGCCTCTCTCACGGATCGACACGAGGTCTGTGATTTCGCTGACAAAGGTTTAATACATTTTTTTGCCATAATCTTCTATAATAGTTTTAGGTATATTTGTATAGAAATTATTTTAAAAAGGATATCGGATTTTAATAAGTATTGGGAAACGAGCAAATAAAAATTGTGATTTACTATGAAGTTTATATGGTATATCTACACTTTTACTTTTATTGTTATTTATATTGAGTAGCTACGTAACGGCTATCGTAGATTACATTAAAGTCTTCTCCCAACATTATAATCCAATGTATTTTTGTCAGGTAATTACATATCAATGCCAGCTAAATCTATTTTAAAAGATTATGACCCCAAAAAATATTTATGGAAGCATTCTGAATGGATTCCCGTTTACAAATTCAAATATTTAAATAATAAGGCTGACGGTGACGACAATGGTAGATTGTATAAATGTACTCGTATGGTGGTGTAATTTTGAAAGTGACTGGTTGCTCTGTTCACGGTCAGCTGTTGTGATCAGGAAGCAGTCGCTGGAGCAGCTGGGCAACCCTTTCAGCGGCTGCGGCGCCACGTGGCTGCAGCGCGGCGGAGTGAGCGCTATGCTGCAGCCAGCGCTGCGCAGCGGTCTCCCTCCCGACGCGCTGCTGGCGGCCGCCCGCGACTCTGCGCCTGAGTTGGCGGCGAGGCTGTCCGCACAACAGATACATGAGATGGTAGACAACATTCATTAGCATAATAATACTTGCGGGAAAAAATACTATTCGCTTAAATGTTTCTTTTTTTGTTCGAAACGTAAAAGTTGTCAAAAGATGCTGAAGGGCAGGCTAAAATTTTGCGCACTTAAAGAAGGGCACTTTGTTCAAATCCTTTTCAAGTTTATTTATCTGAAAGTGATTCGGACTCGATGCGCCTTTCGCATTCCTTCTTATTACCGATGATTATTTCAGTCTAGGCAAACCTACTAGGACCCCAATGAAGTCGTCGATCTCGATTTTTAGGCCATACATATTCGACATAAAGCCCGCCTATGGATTACGAAGAGATCGCTAATGGTTTTGTCAGTTAATTGTTTGGGATTTAAAACTTGGGTTTTAAAACTGTACCCCTGTATATGTAGTATGTCCGATATAGACAGAGATTCATGAAAGCGTTCCGTTGTTCCAGCTTCAGGCAGTGCGTGAGGAGCTGTCTGCGTCGGAGCCGGCGAGCGGTCCGTGCGCGGGCGACGAAGGCGGGGAGGGCCGCGCGTGCGCACTCACCGCACTCATGCTGCACTGCTGCGCGGCCGCACAGCTCGCACAGCAGAACACAGCAGCGAACACTTGATACTAATATACTATATTGTTGATGTCATACGTTTGTTTTATTTACGTGTTCGATTTTGATGAAAATCACAGATTAGGGGGTCAGGGGATCGATTGGTTTAATCACAGCTTCGGAAAGATTTGACTTTCCATATACAACCAAACAGACCATATAATTTTTATAATTTTTACCTATGAGCGAACTTCGATCAAAAATAAACAATATTTGTGTTTAGTTTTGATTGATAATGACTTTACGTATGGCCTCACTTCCTGGTAAAGATAGAGAACTCGAATGATGATGGCGTAACACAAAATCTTCAAGTTAATTCTAATTAATTTCTATTGATACCCCATCTACCATTATCATCGGTCGAGAAACTCCTAATGCTGAACGTGCGCCACGGAACGTCCAAAAAGAAAAATGTCCGGTCCCGAGACTCTCGCATCCTGTGGCTCATATCAATTACCAGGTCATCTAACTGCCAGAGTCTAGGGCATCCTTTCAAAGAAGATGACTGGGGAGATGGTCGTGATATCATTGATAGCCTCCAGCCAGACCAATTTTCTATCCGGAAAAAATACCCCTTGAACAATTTGTAGTCCTACCGCAGTCTTCCCAAGTAAAGCGTAGTTGTACGAGTAGCGTTTTGGACTATTCATTTGAGTGTTAATTGTATTTATTTGCGAAAGCATAAAAAAACTATTTGTAAATGTAGACAATAGAATACTTGTTGCTCCCATTTATACGAGCAATATCTCAAACGTTGCACGTGTGAGCCGAGCCGCGCACGACGCGACTTATTATGACGCGGACACCGACCGTTACGCAGTATCGAGCTCAGTTGGCGACCAGCTTACTGTTTTTTTAAATCATCTGGCTAAAGACGTGCTAAAGAACTTCCGTCTTATTTTCCGTTTATAATAAAGACTTGGATAAAATTGGACTCAATTACGGGTGGACGATTCATTGATGTTAAAATTTTGCCTATTGTATTTATTTTAAATTTCTTTTGATGATAAATACATAATTGTAATTTGCAAAAACGACTAGGACGCCTGAAAGCTACCTAGCTACCTAGATAGATCCGAATGGTAAAATCATATTAATTAAAACACCGAATCATATGAAATGGGTAGAGGCTGCTGTTCGCTTGTCTTTGCGTGATTCAAATTAAAAACGAAACCCGAAAACGATGATCGAAGAGCGAAGCTTTTAATAGTTCAAATATTAACTGACAATATCCGAACCAGCACCGAAAAAGTGAGACAGATAACTGTTATTCGACATAAGTGATTCAGCCGTCCCGTAGTCTTCGTGCTACATCACTGGCTTTACTATGGATAATCAATCATATTGTCAATCTTCACAAAAACTCTAAGAAACACTCGCTCCAAAAGGTAGTTTTAAGACATAGAACTCTAGCTTTTACCAGCGATTTCATCCGCATGGACTTCGTAAAGTTTCCCGTGGGATACTACATGATGGATCGGGATAAAAAGTATCCTATGTCCTTTTCCAGTCCTTCAACTGTGCGTGTGCGTATAACAAAAATCTAGTCATTTTGACGAAAGAAAAAAGTCAGAGACAGAAGACATATATAATTAGTATGAACAACAAACTTCTTGGCACCTCAACGCTCAACGTCATAACCAATCGCCATGAAAATTAGCACTCTCAAAGGCTTTATCATGTAATGGGACATTAGGCTGCGTTTAAATCCGGTCTACGTCTACGTCTACCCATACGAAGAAACAAGTCCTTTAAATAATACGATTATGTCAAAAACGACCAACCGTGCGTGACCTATAAAATTTGTATTATGTGCCGTGACAAAGAATTACAAAGCTACGAGTACATCTTATGAGTAGGTACGATGATCATGACCATGGCGAATGACTGGTTCGGCAATCACCCCGTAACGTTTGACCGACAACAAATGTCACAATGTATCCCATCAGAGTATTTAGAAACTATGAAGTGATAAATACGAGTATTCTGAATTTAATATCTCATTTTATACATGTACAAAATATTGACAAATATGTTTGCTATCTCATTACTTAAAACTCAATCTAGTATCAAATGTTCAGATTTTACTTAAACAACAAATTCTAAAACATACATAATTTACGGATTTTGCATTTTTTTACATACTTTACAACAAAGGCAATACAACTTTTTACGACATACATATGCAGTGCATACTCTTTAGGTACCTTTTCCTTGTTAATATTATATCCACTATCCCAGAGTATAGCATAGTGTTTTGTAATAAGAACTTGTGCTCTTTAACTGTTATTATTATTCATGTTTCATATCTCATTATTTATAAACTTAATCCTTACTCTGATTTCTGAACAACCGTATTTATTTATTTATTTATAATTATTACAATACAAACAGTTGTTTAGTTAATATTTATAGTACTTTACTTTTGCCCTTTCCTAATTTAAATGTCTTAGCGGGAATGTTTATGACGGCAGATTGATATATTATTCTATAATTAATTTTGTTAATTTTATAATAATCTGTACTCTGTCGGTGTCTGTTTTTCTCCGAAACTTAAAATAAATAAACAAAAAGAAAACTATTTAATAAGATAACGGAAGTGTAACATATAACACTCGTTCTTATTTTGGTCGGCCGCTATAACGCCAGACTTCAGTGAATAATGAATACCTATGACATTTTATAAATACGCAACAGAGTAAAGGGCCGATCACCATGTGGTGTTGCCGCAACCTGTTTACCAGCATTATACCGCGCAATAGACGAGTTTTCGGATAATCGGATTATTTGACACAGAAACATCTAATTTCGTCGCTCTATATTTTATACGCAGATAAATGCGAACATTATGATCGTCTTGTTACTTCCGCGTCGTCGCTGTTTTTTAACACGCTGGATTGACAAAACCACGTGTCCGTCTATGCTCTAACATATTGCGTATTACATTGTACTAATTTAAAAGCCGACTTGATATGCTCATCACATAAAGGACACGGATGGTTGAATGAATAGCTATTGTGAGTTACAAGATAGGTAGCTACATTCATAGTGTGTATGTATAGTATAGAGGTATGTGACAATGCAAATTATTGATATGTGTCGGAAGTGTTTGCCTCATGCCTTTTCAGGTATAATTCAATTTTCATTCATGTGCTCGAAAACATGGTTGTACACGCCACGTGGAAAATATCAAATCGAAACGCTATTCGATACTTATTTACTTATACGTGCAAAATTATTGCATCTGGATTTTATCTAAACAAAGAAATTCGAATGTACTATCTAAAATGTACATAACTTTGCAGTTTGCACCTTATTGCGGCAAGTTAAACACTAATTTCGAGTGAAAGTTTCAGGGATCAAAGAACGACGCGCGCGTCGATTTGCGCCGAAAGGGAACTGGCTCGGATCCAGGTTTTCCTGAAATAGCACAAAGGATCGACCTCAAGCTCGAGCGGTGAAAAAACTTCTGCGAAATGTCAGCGGTCGCGTTATGGTGGAAAATTTGGTGCGTCACTGGCCACGCGGTTCGGGAGATGCGTACACGCAGCGAGGAAAGGATTGTGTTTTTCTGAAAAATATGATGAGCGAGGAAGATACTTGTTTATGTTTTGTTTCTATTACGTCTAAACTATTTCTCCGTGGTTTCCTTAAATGAGTTAAAGTAATATAGAATGTTCAATATTTTGAACCAAAAATCGATTAGCCAAAAATGAATGTATTTTTAACCTAATAAATTAGACGCCTGACCTCCTATTCATCATCATTGTGTGTAAGTCATGTTGCTGCTTTTAAAATATGAACGTGCTTGCGTGTTTTGAAAGCGCTCTTGACTCAATATACAGAAATTGAAACACTTTATTAGCATGCTGTTGAAATAAGTAGGTGAGTAAGAATTTTCCTACAGACTTTGGTGTAGTTAATAAATCTCTCAGCTAATAGCATTTGCGAAGTGGGCCGTAGGAATAAACTTTTCATAGTCTTCGGATCGGGGTAATGTTTATCGATGTCCTACTTTTGGGAAAGTATCTTTAATGAACCAGAATAGTACTATAAAAATCTGTATTCCGCGCAAAAAGGATGAATTTGGCAACTGGCAACATGGCAATTATAGAGATGTAAAGTTTATAAATTTTGTGTACGAAGCAATCTCCGAAAATGCTCATCGGATAATTCTTTCAACAATATCAAAGATCTTATGGACCTTCAGTGGTGCAATCCGCTAAGGAACTACATCCTTACAACACAGCTTACTGATGTCGTTACTAACGTCATTAAATTTTGATCCGCAAAATATCGTAAAGGCCGTAGTAAATTGAACCTCAGGATGAACAACGTAGGGTACGGTAAGTTTGTTGGTATAAAACTACTAGTAAGATATTTATCGTCTTATAGATAGTGTACATATTTCAAATAAATTTTTGACTAGATGAAGCACAGAAGCACAGTCAGTGCAAGTTGTAATAATTTGGTACATTTTAAGATAAGCATATTGCATTATTGTACAAAATTTTCAAGTAACTCATTGCCTGTTGGCTAGCTCACGACTTAACGGCTAAACCGATCTTGATGAATTTTGATACTTAAGTGGTATATAGGAAGAAGAGGGAAATAGGCTTCTATTTAACCCTATTAGCGGTTCTTGGGGAAGATTTTTGAAGTAAACCCAGACGATGATGCGTGGAAAGCTTGTACTCGTAATTTATAAAGTTGTTTATTTGCGAGAGTCAAGGATACGATTCGTTAATAAAAACTGTTGACTTCGATCTTGATTTCGTATTTCGCAGTTCCTCTGTTTATTAAATACACGTCTCAAAATAAATAGATACAAAATATATAACCGGGCCACGGGACTCGGGGCTTTTGGCAAATATTCAAGGTTGGTGGAGATGAAAAATCTACGCCTCTCTTTGGCCAAGAGTCGAAGTGCGTTGAACGGGCTCGTATGCACGTCAAACTTGACGCAATGTACTCGAATACGAAACATTATCTTTGTATCTCATATGTACTTGTGACGATTAAAAAGATATTTGTTTTCTGGCTCTGATGTATTTAAATTTTATTACTGAATCTTGACGTGAGAAACCTATCCTATCGGTACTCGGTTTGGTTGGTGGTAAGGAATTTTCTATATCCGCCTGCTAGCTACTACCATGTTACCTAAGTCTGCCGATAAAACAGTATTAATAGCACTGTTGTGTTCCGGTATGAAAGGTAGCATAGCCAGCGCCTCATTAGGTTGGGGCTTATCGTCACTTACCATAAGGTGAGATGAAGGCCAAGTGCCAATGTATTAACTAAATCCTGACGTGAGAAAACTAGGACGCAAGTCTAGGATGTAGATTGTAGAGCTATTGGTGAAGATACAGAAAGGTTGTATATAGGTCTAAAGTAAATGACTATACCTAAGATCTCAGACTGACTGTTTTAAATTTGGTTTAACGTGCGTAATGATGTGACTTATGCGTGCTTTAGAAATAAAATATAAAATGTGTGCACAAAATTATTTGGCAGTAGTAATTTACAATGTACTATCTCGCACTAGCATTTTTAGTTCTAGAGTCTCTCCGAAATCGTTGAGGGTTTTTTAACAGACAGAATATTGACTTTTGGAGCATTGAGTTTACCACATAGTTCGACGCAGCAACGCATTTCAAAGACAACGACAGTAAAGTGGTTATCGTAGTAATATGTCGGTGGTACACCAAAGTGTGCTGCTTCCCGTGACGCTGGCTATGATGATGATGATCATAACAGTTGCCATCAACGGCAGCCAAGGGAAGATATGATGCATTCTAAATACGAATCAGAAGCTGAATTTTGTGCTGAAGCTTAGTTTGACTATTTATTCGTCAAGTGATCGTTTCTCAGAGGTCGGGGTAATAATCGATTTCCAGTGAAGTCAGCCTTTTTTTATTAAATCTTTTATTTGCAATGCTGTTCATTAGCTACTTAATAAGGACATGAGTTCACTTTGCTTATTTAGTAGTCAAAATCAATATAAAGGACATTTAAAAAAATTATATACGCATTATTTCATACAAAAGACATCAACGAACACTATGCTTTTCACGGAAACGTAAAATTTTAAATTTGAAAAAAATTATTAGCCTTAAATATTACCAATAATTTTTAAGAGAACTATATCTAAATAAAAAGTACGAAATTATAAATACTGTTCGCAATTCACTGACCGTTATTTTCGATATAAATGTTTATTTCGATATAATGTTGTTGAAAAGTATAAAAACTACCAATAAATGAACATTTTGTGATTACTAAATTGTATTTTTGACACCAGTTTAATTTTGCGTGATCCTCAGAAAACACCCAAATAGTTTTATCAATGTTATGATGATAAATGAAAGTGGAAAGATTACATCTATGTAATCTATATTATTTATTATATCGTGATTACAACAGATATCATTCTCAATTACGTCTCTGAAGTTTGAATCACCGTCTGATAAAGAAATGCAAAGTGTATTAGTTATCTTTTGCATACAATATATACTTCTTATTGCAAGGGCAAGTTTATGTTTTGCAAGGATTATCATAAAAACCTATGAAAATTTACTTTGAATTTAGAACATTGACATTAGGATTTGAAAACCTCATAATATTTACTATTAAACGACATTTGACATATGTTCCTAAATATACACATTTTTCTGATAATCCTTACAAAATACTCAAGTCACTTAATCACCTCAAGTTTGGGCTCATTTGGTTTGGTTTGACGAGTCCAACACATCACAAGTGATAGATACACTTGGTAAGAAAGGTCTGATGATTATTCGGATCTATATACATGAACTCTGTCAGGGCATAGCAAAATGAATAAGTCAAATTTTATACAATAATAATAATAGATGTCAAATTTTATACAATAACAATAATAAATCTCAAATTTTATACAATAATAGTTCAATGTCATGATGGGTCCAGGATGAGGAGTCTATGTCTCCATTACTGTCAAAAAAGTATGTTTACTGTTTATAACGTGATTTAGGATACTTAAAACAAAACAATCGAAAGCTGGTCAATCGATGACAGCGGTTTTTAAAAAAGAAATCTTACAAAACCTTTAACCGTTACGAATTAATCAGGTTTTTAGAGATTTCACAGTTCACGAACTTAACTATTAGCTAATTAATTGATGAAGGTCGTTGAGAAACGTAGATATGCACGAGGCATAATAAATGGATGGCTTCAAATTTTAGTTACATAACGGACTTAGCTTAGTTTATTATGCCACGATGGGTTGGTAACATAATGCCATCTAATGCTCTATAATCCGTTATAAATCTGAGGAATATTGACATTTTTTTGATAGTATATAACGGTAGAGTTCTCCCGAAAGTACTCTCGCCTTAAACACGTAACAAAGGAAGTGTAATGATGACTATGCGGAAAGTTTCATACATTTCTACACTAGTGGCAATCATGTTTGTGCATCAAAGTGCGCGGGCGCAACTAATTGCACCACATGTGCTCACAACAAGACGGCACCTTGGGAATTAGGCTGGAAAATCGTGTTCGGACCATCCTTTTATTCATACGTTAATTACAATCAGTCTCAAACAAAGGACCTGATAACGCTCTGAGATCACAATGCCCCGAACGTGACCACGTGGGCAACAATTAAAAATGTTTATCCCAGCGGGAAACTGTCACCTCATGGTTTCTTATTTTCTTTTGTAAAGGACCTGTGACGTGCGTCGCTATCCTAAGCCAATATTTTCCGCGAGCTTCCGCCAACCTGCGTCAACTGCGCAGCAGACGGCGCGAGCGAGATAGCCGTTTGTTGTTGTTGCCTCTCAGTCTCGCACCGCGCTTCTTTGTTTTGGCGATGATATAAAGGCAGGGTACTGGCGCGGCGCTCGAATTTACTACCGTAGCCGTGCTGCCGTGCTGTGAGCCCAGGCGCTCCGCGTTTCGGAGCGGTGCTTGATGCGACGAGATATTGACAGCTAGGATTTACTTAGACATTTGAAACATTCAAACTCATTGACGTGCTTCTGTGGTAGACTGAGTTTGTGCAGTGACTATTGATATAGCAAGTGCAGTGATGAGGCCGCCGACTGAGTACGATGGAGAATCTCGGATGCCGGCCGAGGCTGAGGAGAGGGACCCTAGAGCGCCGGCGATGATGATCTGCGCGCGGCTGGCTGGCCGGGCCATCATCAGGGTTGTGGGCCGCTGCGAGGATGCTCAAGAAAACAGTCAGCTTGGTGAGTAAGGCAGCAGTGAGTATACACTAATTAGTCCAGGTACGAGAAGGAAGCAGAGAAAATAGAGAGCTCTGATAAATTTTTTCTTCTTCTGTTAGGCACCTCTTTTGTGCAAGCAACCGTTTAGTAGTTATTGATAATTAACGCGTTCCAAAAGAACTAAACTTCTACTGCCTTAAAAATGTTCACCCTTAAAGGTAGAATTATCTGGGTACATATTTGGTTTTCTTGATTTTCTTAAAAAAATCTAAATGAGACCACCCCTGAAGTATGATCCACCAAACAAAAAAAAGAATCATTAAAATAGATTCACAAATGGCGGAGTACCATACGTACAAAAAAGATACAGTCAATTTGAGAACTTCCTCCTTTTTGAAGTCGATTGCAAATACAATAACATAAGTAGGTGTAAACCAAAAGCATATGTGTATTAACACCATTTTGCTACGGCAGGTTACGGTACCCGGTTAGTCATGACCGCGTAAGATAAAGGTTCATTACACTTATCTTTAAAACGCAACTCTCACAAAACACCTTACATCTACAAACGATAAACAAACGATTACAAACTAGTTTTGTACACAGCCTTATCTTTTTGCGTAGTTTAATAGTCTGTCGCATCTAGCTCATGCGATGTACCATGATTTGTACCAATCTATTTGGGTCAAATAAAATATTAATTAGGTGTGAAATATCAACCTATTAGTGAACGGTAGTGTTTGTCAATGACGGATGGCCTTGACTGAATGACCTACAGAACATCACGTTTTACGTGTCATTCGAAACATCGTCTATATGCCACAATAAAAGTACTTAGAGAATATAGTATACTTATTCGAAGAGATCGACATTTACATGCGTCTCTGCATAACTTTAAAAAGCGATTTGAAGAGCGATATTAGTAGTTACGGTAATATGCACCCAACAATGCTCTACCGAAAATGTAATTCTGAAAAACCAACATTGCATCCATACATCCTAAACCTGAATCATAATGGCCACGCCGAGTTCTGTGACGCACGTTTGTCCGGTCCAGACTGACCTAGAATTATGGTTATGACGGTGGACTAAAGATCAGAATCGATTAAAATACATATCACAAGCCTTTCTTAACTTATTTTAAAAAAGCTTTTACGAGTGCAATAGTCCGGCTTCAACTTTTTGAATGAGTCATACCATATCCTGCTTGTGCAAGCCAGTCCGCATTACGATGTTGTAAAAAAGATCGTACTTTTATGATTCATCGATATCAATATTTCCTCTTGCTTAACTTTCTCCAGGCTATAACTTCTTCATACATATGATGTTATCGACGTGTGATTAATATTATTTATGAAATTTAGATGTCACGAAACCACATCCCTTTGTTTATTTGTTGTTAATCTGTTTATCGTTACGTCTATAGTGAAACCGCTAGTTGATTGTCGGCGGTGATAAGGAACTATTTAAATTTCCAACTTTTGATTATTATCTTTTTTTTATTATTCAAAATAAAAAGAGTTAACACGTTTATTTACCTTACATTGTGTTCACAAAGAACTAAGTATATCAGCAGTAGAAGCCGGGAAACGTCCACAGCTGGACACAGGCCACCCCCACGGTACGTTATACCGAAGTCTGTATAAAATGTTAAAGCATTTCAATCCCTATACCTATTATACTACAATCGAAAATAATAAAAACGAAACTACTTATGTAACAACACAAGAAACCCATAGAACATTTGTTACATTTTTTCTTTACTCCCTCTCTATATAAGACAGAGATAGCTGGTTCAGAAATCCTTACATAAAATTCCTCCGAAGTTTTTCCTTGAGTTTTTTCTTCTTTTATGCACAATGGATTCATCATGCCTTCACATCTCACCTGATGTTAAATAAGGCTGTATGAAAGAAGTGATTCATCCAGAATAGCTATGCTATTTATTCATTACCTGCTTATGCTGCTGTTGCAGCAGGATTAGATTTAACATGGTGGTAGCTAGCCAGGGCGGCACTAGACCATATCTAGTAATAATAGGCCCCTCGCTGGGAATCGAACTCGGGTTGACACGACAGTCTATACGGGCGGTAAAATTGTGCTACAGCTTCTTGTTCTTATAGCTAAGCAAGTCGCCAACATTGCAGCAGCTTATATTCGTGTCTAATTTTGTAACAAAGGCGAATAGCTTTAAATAATATTCAAGTAAAAGGTATTGTTATCCTTGTATTATATGCATTGTTTGAGATGACCTCAGTATTTGCAACTTAGTGCGGGCTCATAAAAATCTTGGCAGAATTAATTAGTAGTTCATTCAGTTTACACCGCTCGCTGACTCACCTGTTTAGCAATTTGAGAAACCGGTATGTTCTCTCAAAGTGTTATATGTATTTAATACTATAAGAACGCACAGATCACGACCATAAATATTCTATGCCACGTTTTTCCATTGCTTGATTTATCTTTCTACCACATTTCATCCAAATCCATCCAGCTGTTTCAACGTGAACAAATATACACACACACTGTCTGATACTTTCGCATTTATAATAATAGCAGATTGACGACTATTGACGAATGTTCGTTGAAAAGGTGTTCGTGTTACAATCATCAGTCGGGCAACGTCCACTTCTAGACATAGGCCTCCCTCATGATACTCCTCTTCCTAATGACCCGTCCCAAGCCGCTTCTATCCATCAGCTCTTCGTGTCCATTCAGCCCGGTACCCGTCCGTCAATAAGTGTTCGCCACTCGAGAAGTCATACTCTCAATTGTTCATGTATTCGTCTAATTCCACCAAATTACACTAAATGGCTTCTGATTCTTATAAATGGGCCCTTACCAATGTAAAACACACTTTTAAAGATTGTTGTTTTACTAAACTCATAAATGAGAAATTCACTTCGCTGGCGAATAGTTTCAAAAGCGCTTACCCTCAAAGTAACATCATTCAAAGTGATTAAAAATATATATCTCTCTAATTTCAATGTGTGTCGACGCTTGCAAACACTCCAGTTTCCCAATTATTTCTGTAACGCGTTACCAAACACCCCAGTTTCCATTTGCTGGCAATTTGTGAACATTCATAAGATACGTGTCTATAACGTTACATCAGTAGTGTGTTCGTTACGTGAAATATGGGCTCTTACGTGACACGAGAATGATATTAATATTATAAAACCGAAAGTACGTTTGTTGTTTATTTGTACGTATTTTACCTCATGGAGCCTCAACGGCACAACCATCGTGATGATTTTTCACATACACCTTCCTGGATTCCTGGAGACATAAGCTACTTGTATCCTAATCCATTTAGTAGTTCCTGATATATTATTAGGTACTGAAGTTCACTTAGTTGAAGACACGGACACTTAGTTAAAAACGAGTTTATTATAAAGGCCATAAAGTTATATCGTGATATATCTGGAAATGATTATGTACCTGTGCACAATTTACGATTAATATTTTGGCGTGAACGTAAATTGGAACGGAACCAATTCTACTCGTACCTGGTTTTAAACCCCTATTTTATATATCGACACAACGAACTACTCGCATGGATGGTTAGGCAATATTATCATTAAAGGAAACATAAATCTTATATTTCTGCTTTTAAAGGTCTGAGGATTGCTGAATCATGAGCATGGTATACACAGGATGATACCCGCTAGAAGTTTCTCTGAACGGGGTAATCCTTACAGTTGACAATTAACAATTATTTTAACTTGTACTTTCCTTTAGCAAAAATTAGAGAAATCTTGACTTCACCGTATGAAAATGATAGTAAAAAATTTAGACTAAGATATAACTTTCTACGAGCGTCAGTTTTTGTAGCATCGTCGATTACGCTGCTTGTTATATTTGATATCATCAAACAACCACAAAAAAGTCGTCTTTAACAAGCACGACGATGGCTTAAAATATTTTAAAATTCAACCTTATTAGATGTATAATAACAGAGGAAATGCTACGTGGTTGATAATTACGCGGAATATTCGTTTTACGCAACTTTTGCTCACTAAAATAAGTGCTTGGGCTTTCGTAAACGTAGAAGATATCGCATAGACGTTGGGAAATTTACCCGAGGTCGGCTCAATCGTGGCATTGCCTTTGTTACGCGGATTAATTTTTATTTGTATCTCTTATTGCAAGTCACTGTTGCATGTCAGTCAAGTAGGTATAAGAAATTGTATACAACATTACATATTAGAAAAGTTTATTGTGCTGAAGATTTTGCCAATCGACTAATTAAAACTATTCCAGAAAGTAGGTTTCTTAATTGTTAGTCTAGTACATAAATAAAATGACTTATTTATAGGACACGAAAAGTACTTGTGTACAGTCTTTACAAATTGTAGTCATCTCATAGGTACTCGTATGTTTACGGAATATGCAGAATCAGTAACTTTATAAGTTGTACAATAAATAAACAATAAAGGTCTCGTGGCATTTATGCAGATTTTCCGCGTTCTCAAAATTATGTTTTACTAGTGTCCTAATTTTAAACCAGACCTAACATACATAAATTTATAATAAAATCAATATGTATATACGCACGCTAATGTGATAACAGTCCTCGCACGTTAATAAAAACAAACGACACCTTGTTTAAAAGCGGCTTCCGACGAAAGAAAAACTATAGTTTGCAAACGTCTTTGCGACCTTCGGTTTAGCTAAAAATATACAAATTTAGACCATTCCCGACATTTACGAGTACAGCTCCACCGAGAAAGACGCAATTTCTAAAATTAGTAGTTGTTTTGGAAGGAAAATCTTTTTGCGCAGTATATCCCAGACATGTGCTTCAGGAAGACATTTTGCTATGAAGTTTACGGAGTCATTACAAAAAAAATTCAATAGCCGGGGTCAACTGCCTATCTTTCCTTACTTCTAAGTTCTCTTTGTATTCTTTTGGTATTCCCTAGTAATGTATGAGTGATCCAAAAAGGTATAAAACTTTGTAACGAGTACAAACACGCTTAGGTTAATTAAAGTAAGCCTTGTGTATTTACTCGCAATGTATGGTGGGTAAACTTCGTTTTCTTTGCCGTCGCCTCCCGGAAGAGAAGTCGAGAAATATTAAAATAGAATAGTGCCACGCGTAACATGCGGAAGACAAAATCCTGCATGGTTTTATTGCGTGTCGATCATTGGTTAACTAACATAGCCGAGGATCTATTGCTCTTTGTGTAAGCTATTCGTACAAACTACATATATATATACGATTGATATAGATAGGTATGATTGCGCGTTGATTTACAAACAAGAAATACACCAAACTTGCATGGAGAACAGGTTGGCCTTAGCAAACTAATTTATACCATACGGAGACAAGACAAAGGTCACTGCTCGATAAACGTACTTCCTTTAAGCTTTTGGTCTTCATCAGGCACAATGATTCATCGCTGTCGCTATATCTACAAAACTTAATTGGATAAGGGGTTAACACCTGGCCTTCGTCTCACCTAATGGTTAATGACAATAAGGCCGTTGAACGGAAAATATGGTTACCTAAAAGCCTCAACCTAATATAAGCAACTCATTGAATATAAGTATCAAAACGGGAAAAAATATTTTCGATTTACTCTATTAGAATATACGTGTTGAGTTTTCTATCAATAACCACAGACAGCCTTGCTACAGCATATTCAGCGTCTTCAAGCCTAAATACTTCCTCAGCTGCATATGGCAAAGCGATGAAGTATTAAACAAATTATGCGTTAGACCAACCGTGGTTAAACCTCAAGTTCATCATCTGTCAACAGCTGAAAAAAATACATTACTGAACGAAAATTGACTTATATTTTAAAACGAAAATTTTAATGTCATAGAACAGCTGTTTGTCAAAAAGTTTTTGAGGATTATTTAGAAGTAGTTACTACTTAGTTTATTTACTATGTACTAGTTGATAGGTATCGTTTAAAATTTAGCACTAAAAGAATTAAATTAAATGGTTAAACATTGCATAGTCTCAAAAATAAGAACAAACGCTACCTGAAAATCTCTAAGAAAATTCACTGTTCATATAAATGGCTGCATAGTAAAGCGAACCGCGATACATTATAGGGTTAAAAATAACTTGCCTTGCCCACACTTTTCTAAACACAACGATCCAGTGTAGTAGTTTATACGTGGTGGCTCTGAAAGCATGGCTCTGGCCGTCACACGAGTGGTTCTAAGGTGTGAAGAAGCGGAAGAAACTAAAGTTCTAGGTTAGTTTGTACTGATATAAATTATATACAGATTAATAATATTATTAAGTACAAAATTACACGTAAGTCACCAATGTAGAGTGCATTAACGGGATGATGTAACACGCTAGTAATTCGGAAATATTTCCGCTCTAATACGCGCCAAAAATGTGTAATTTATGTGCAAAGACTTGACCGATTCATTAATTAAATTGCATTGTAAATTAATGAACTAGTCAAATGTAGTTAAACTGCGTTCGAAGTAGGACAGGGGCGCAATTATAAGCTAATTATTAGTTGTTAGGTGTTGATTACAGTTGTAAATCAAATTTTTGTGCATATCCTGGAAATATATATTCTAGGTCAAATTCCTTGATTGAGTTTCATCTATAGCCCAAAGATATGAGCAGCAGGAAATTCCTGCATAATAACAAATTTTATGTATGATTGATATAAAGCCAAGTTCTTTTATTTACAATGTGTGTATGTATCTATTATTCCATCAATCTGCTTCTCATAGAAATGTTTATTTATCAGCACCAAAGTTATTTTGGCCTCACTTTAAAATATTGGACGAATATGGTCACATTAGATAAATATTTGTACCAAAATAAACTGATTTATTTGAAAGTTGTGTTTCTCTTTTATTCCAGACTTATCGGAATGTCAGCTGATGCAAGTACCTGATGCAGTATACCACTTGATGCGACACACGGAGCTCAAAAGCTGTGATCTTAGTGGAAATGTCATCACAAAGATACCACCAAAGTTTGCTGTCAAGTTTAGTTTAATTACAGGTGGGTTTTATTTTTTATATACAAATAGCTTTAAATCTACCTACAAACAAAGTTAAACGTTTTAACCCTATAGGTAGAATAGGATATATAATAGAGCATTTTTCATAACCTATTGAAACTTTTTTACTACCTTAACTAATATATTTTTTTCTCCCTCAGACCTGAACTTATCAAACAACCAAATGGCAAAGTTGCCAGATGAGCTGTGCACACTGGCTTGCCTCGAGCGTCTCGACATCTCACACAACACATTTGTTGCCCTGCCACAGATCTTGGCACAATGTCCCAGCCTCCACACAGTACATGCTCACCATAATCAGATCATTGGTATGTATCAGTGGTATCAGTAATCTATTATAATCATTCTCTAGAATTTTATTTACATGAAACATCAGCTGCACAGTACCACTGACATAATAAAAGGGATCACAGATTTTTCAGAAGAGTGATTTTTCCATAATCACCATACTTGGCAGACTGATTGGTGATAACAGTAAAATGATATTGTTAAATAAGTAGATATTCCATTTAAACAACACCCATAGATAGACAAAGCATGATCCTATTCGTATTCTGATACTACACAGCTTTGTTAATCCCAATATATTTTGGATTAAAATGTTAAAAGTTAGATTACAAATGTATGTATACCGCAACTGTCAAGAGTAATTATGGTTCATCTAATATCCATAAACAAATCAGGAAGTAAGCTGAAATCTAACTAGATGAATAGATTTTCATAAAACCAAACCATCCCGATTAAAGCTGTCTTTTATATAAGATAATTCAAGTCATGGTATTTATTCAAGAGTTGTGATAATGAGTGCAGTGAACACAGACAGACTTGAAACTTAGAATTCAGATTTTATTGACATTATTTTATTATTATTTTTCCAGAAATCGACGTAGACAGATTATCCAGATCTCGTGCGCTGGAGTATGTGGATCTCAGTGACAACCCAATACCTCCTCGAGCACACGAGGAACTGAAACAGCTATCGCGACCCAAAATTGAGCTCTCAGAGAGAGAAAAGGAAGACTGGGAGGATGATATCTTAATATAGGAAAATATTCTCTCTAAGGACTTTGCATTCAGGGTCAGAGTGTTGTATTGAATGTAGCAACACTTGTTTGAAATTTGTAATCATGAGTTGAGAGGTGTTGCTAGTGTATTTGAGAATTTGCTCAGGAATTCGAACACAACTGGCCCTAACTTAGCTGTGATCTATCTCTGTGAAAAGAGGACAATATCAATTATGAAAATTAGTATTAAGGCTTTGTGAAAGAATGGCTATGAACATTATAATTTCATAATGTTGACGTCATATGTTATCGACGCTAAATATTGCAACTTTGATGTGCTCAAATGTTCATACTGACTTAGTATAAAGGGATAATGTTCCTGCAATATTGGTAATGTTATACTGAGATTTAACCATTATTGGTTTTGTATTTTATATTTTATATGTGGCTTTATTGGAAATCAGCTCGATGGTATTAATTTTGTCTCATTGTATTGAATACTAGTCCATCGAAATAATTGTGAGTGTTTTAGCTAATTGATCAAGTACATTTTAAACCTAATTTGTAAGAAATAATTTTATAATTTAGCAAAATCTTATAATTTAATAAAAGCTTATATAGTGGAAGAAATCGAATAATAAAATATCAACATTGTTTACTGCAGTACCAATTGATGTATTTTCTCTTAACCTGTAAACTTTTTAATTTTGATTGACTGTCTGTCTACTGCATCAGGAAGCTTTTAGTAAGGTACGAAGCTCATGTATCAGTAAAAATATTTTGAATTTTTAGATTTTTCAGACTTTGTAAAGAGCTATGCCCAAAGACAAGCGACTGATGAAATGTGAATCATTAAATACGTGTCAAAAATATTGTAAGTTATAAGATTTGTGATGTACGGAATTCGATTGTAAGTTCATTAAAAGCATTTAATGCAAAACTGTTTTTATTTAAACTATGTCGTGACTTACTGGGGATTCGTCTGTTTCTCAAAATATTAATCGTTATAATTATAAGTCTTACGTAACCAAAGATTTAAATATGTGTGTCAATATGCTGACCTGTAATTAGGTATATAGTTAATTTTATATTTTTTCGAATATTATAGTTTGTGAATATTTGCGGCTGAACATATTTGAACGCAATTAAGCACACAGTTTAATACAGGATTAACATATAGGATACTTTTATCCTAGGATTAAACGAGTATGAAATCTTAGGCTAAAACGGTTTTTTTTTACGTGTAATAGGTTTTCACTTGGCCTTTATCTCACCTGATAGTGACGATAAGAAAGCGTGTTCACCAAGAAGTCACTACCAAATGAAGCGCTGGATCTACTTCCTTTCTAAGCATTACAGTGCTATTTACAATGCTGTTTGGCAGCATACTTTTTTTTTTTTTTTTGCATCTGGCATTAGGGCGCCCGCTCGGGCTCGACCTCGGCTTAGGGCTGTCGCGTTGAGACGAAAGGGTCGGAGAGAATCGGCCCGGTCTGTGCTGATAATTTCGATAAGCGCTAGGATTGTTCATAGGGACGGTGTGTATTTGCCGTCATCGGTAAAGTCGATGTATCTGTGCAGTTTGCCCATGAAGCTGTTATGTAAGGTCTCAAGTTGAACAAGTGTTGAAGGGCCATTTTTATAGACTAAGAAAGTTCTGGCAATACGCTTCATTTTTTAAAATGAGGGTAAATTAGAAAAAAGATTAACGTTTGAATTATATATGACTGTGTTGAGTTTTTTTTTTTTCTATAAAAAAATAACAAAGAATGTATGCTCAAAAAAATTTTTTTTTTAAATAATGTTTGTGAATTGTCAAAAATTTAGAAACTTTTTTGAAAATGCAATCTGTCATTCTAGTGATCTAATTTATATCTAATGCACCCACACAAAAAATTTATGACAGTTTTTACTTAATTCACAAATTATAAGTACTTAAAAGAAAAAAAACGGCTATCAATATGGCTGGGCATGAACTAGACGACGATCCAAGCCTTAAGGGTCTTAGTCGCTACTTTAATAATAAAACCACAAGAGGAAGAGCTAATGTAAGTATAATAATAAGTACAAATGAATTATTCCATCATTTGATTCCTGTCTAGCTAGTCCGGTTCTAAAGAATATGAAGTTGCCGATTTAAGTGCATCATAATATATACAAATAAACTCAATGTTGCTTTTAGTGCAATATTATTATGATTGTGCCAATTATTTGACTTTACCAGAAATGCATTTCAGAAAAGCCACTTCAAGACTAAGGGCATGCTACACATACACAACTAACAATCTATTACTTTCATTCAAAGAGATTTAAATATATTTTAAATTTATTTTAAATTTCTTTGCTTTTATTCTATATTTATTACACCTTGCAGCATGATAGGCATACTTTATATGCAGATTTTTATTTATTAGACACTTCGACTTCATGAAAACTCAGTAAAATAATTTTTGTTTTGCAGGTATCAAAAGTTACAATATCATTAATTGCACTTTACTATGTATACAGCAAGATAAAAGGGTGAGGGTTGTAGTTCAAAAATGTGTTGTGTAAAAATTATAAGCTTTTGCTTATTTACATACATGCTAAAGTTCTTTTTTCTGATTTTAGCCCTGCACCACCTAAAAACATTTGTGTCAAAAAGTAGATCGTGAGTTCATTGAAGGTATGTAGTTATAATACGTTTCAGTATAAGGGGCGGTCAAGACCAAAGCTATAGCTAATACTAGTTGCCTATTATGTATATGTAAACAACTTGAAAAATGACCTAGACTGCGCAGTAAACAATTTTCGGGTCTCTTTGGCGGGGAGCAGGAGGGGAATGTCATTTCTACCGCGTTGAGACACATGATTGACAGAACCCTTGCGCCCCTCTGTCACACGGTGTGCGCGAACTCATCCTCAATATGCTTGTTATTGTGGTACTATGGTAAGCGCGGGGAGTTGAGGCGGGATGCGGGCAAAACGGTCATGAACCTAATCGTTTTGGTCGTGTAGTAAGTACGAGCCAGGATCGAACCCAGATCCCAATTGTCCAAGGACTGACGCTCCGCTCTACAAACTCTACCCAACTGAGCTACCATGGCTAGTAACTTATCATAACTTAAAATTCCTAGTAACGTATCATAATTCTGTCTGATTTACAACAAATTCGGTGACTTCCTTTCCCCATTTCCTCTTTACTTTTTGGCACCATTCAATTTTGAGTCCGTAATTGAAATGAAACTACGTATAGTTAGTAGCGTGTTCATGAAGGCATAAATGCACCACATTATGCTAGCAACATTGCTGTATCATTAGTACCGTATTTTATAAAAATACAAAACTGACAAATGTCGGCTATTTTAGACTTCTCGACCAATCAACGGGCACTATTGGCGAAAATGACATCACATATTTTTTCAGCTTATTACGAATTCTATTTATATTTTACATATTTTATATGAAACACGGCCCAGAACAATTTTTTTGTTCATAAGTACAACATATGATAAGTACCTGCTGACTATAAGTTCAAAATGGCTAATAATATCAGTCACGTTACTTTTTTTGTACATTAAACCCTCTAAAAACTAGAAACAGAGCTAGAATATCATAAAAAATGTTAATGAATTTCTTTTTGTTCCAGTTTTATTTTTGGAAAAATCTCAAATTGTACCTAAGGCTAGTTTAAAGAATATTGGAATTGTAAATCAATACAAGTACTTTTCAGCTATTTTTTCATAGATTACTAACACATTACTAGGAAATAAATGGTCACACCAAAGAGGATATTATATTGTATTGGGTCACACTGTAATTCACCAGCTGTCACTTTGCCTACAGTAGTTTCAAAATTACATAAGAATTAAATAATTGATTTTAAGGTAATTTTCATCCTTTCTTATTATTTTTGAACACGGTGTTATTATTTATTGAATGATGTTTTTGCTACAGTGAAAGTAAATACCTTGACAACGTTTTGTGCATTTTATTTGAAACCAATTTTACTTTCATTTTATACGAATTTCTTGGATTTTAGGATGGCAGGAGATGGCGCTGAAGGAGCCGAGCTGAAGGGGCTATCTAAATACTTCAACAGCCAGACATATACAGGCAGAGCTAATGTACGTAACCTAAGTATTTCAGCCAAACTTAGCTGTCGCAAGCAAGTTTATATTCTTTAGGTTATAATTGAGAAAATCTGTAATTACACTGGCAAAGTCAGGGTACAACTATGAGAAAGAGTCGATGGTCTGATAAAGATTATAATAATGATGAAATAATTCTAGTACTGAGTTTTCCCGACTTTTAAATAAAAAAAGAGGATTTTCTTATGTGTCTGATATATCAAATTAAGAAATCACTAAACTATACTTTGCCTTGAGTTGTGAAAACTATAAATGATATTGAATTAGCAATTAGATCTTACAGTTCAAAAGAAAACTATTTTTACAAGTGTAGCTAAAATTTATTTTTTCTTTCAGGTAGCTAAGGCCACCTACGCTTTCTTCGGTGTCGTCATATTATACTACGCCGTTAAGCCCAAATCAAAGAAATGAAATGCATATAGTATAACTTATTTGTTAGGCTCTTTTCTTTTTTTGTGTTAAGAGTAATGTATTCATATAGCCATTATTAAAATCATTTAAAATCCAGCCAGACTTTTTTTGAAAATTCTCTACAGTAAGGTTACTAATTTATACTTAGACATTTTAAGTTTGATTTATAATCAATCATTGAAAAGTATGACTCTTGTCATAGTAAGCTGCTAAAAGCTTTCCAATATTACCAGTTCTTTTTCTGTGTTTTGTCTGTGTTATTACAGAAAGGCATGATCCTGTATAAGTGAACCTATATAAATATCAGAAACATTTGTGGTACATAGATGGGTAAGCAGAGTCTGCCTCTGTATCACAACACCTTACTGTGATTGCCACCGATCCTGCCCGTAGTGATGATTATGGCAAATCTGCCGATGGAAAGTGTCATAGCAATCTACGAGGCTCAGTGGCAAAGTCCAAGACAGTCTAGAATTAACAAGGAAATAGAAATAATTAAAACTGTTTATTCATGACACATTTATTTATATTGATATATGATGCATGAGTAAAATTTGATGAATAGAGCAGATCCAAAACATATTAACTCTTAATGTTAAACACTTTCAGATCTTCTAAAATTTTAATTACTCGGAAAATAGTGCTTTAATTTCTTTGATGAAAAACACAGATTCATTTTTTGGTCATTCTGATTTTAATTTGTTTATAGCACAGGTGTAACAAAAACTAACGGGCCATCTAATATTGAAGAAAATATTACTTGTAGGTCTAAGCCTACCATTCAAGTAAAGTAAGAGAGGTGTGGTGATTACACACAATATAACAAATCTTTTGTGCAGTGAGAAAATACTTGTGAGTCACATGCACAATCAGTTAAAGAGTTATTTTATTTCTGTCACACCATGTAACGTTTTAATGCTAAAAGATATAATAAGTGGTCTGACAGTTTGACATCCTTATAATTTACATTTTATTGGAAGCTATACTATTTCTTAGACATCAAATTAACACCAAGAGTATGAAGTCAACTACATTGTGCGTGCTACGCCTTTGTTTGTAATAGTTTAAGCCTAACAAGCACCAAATAGCAATAAAAAAATAATAGCAAAGTGAGATCTAGCACTATTGAGTGGAAACCTAGATAAATTAGGTCTGTTTATATTTCAGAAATTAAAAAAGTTGTGCCACAATAAATGGAAGATCGAATTATCATATAAGATCTAGAGTCCTAGACCATTAATTGAGGTCTAAATTAAATGATTTATTTCTCACATTTTAGTTCAGTAAATAAAAGCTTTGAGACATCATAATCAGCTGGCATGTACACACGGCTACACATCAAGCTATACATTTCCAGTATACCAGTCCCGTACGACGCTAGTTCAGCTTATACTGGAAATGTATAGCTTGACCTGTAGCCGTGCGTACAATTATTATTTAAAAAGTATCATGTTTTAAATCATGTAACTATAGGTAGACAGCTTACAGGTACAGGATCTGCCGCCCGCTCCTCTCTCTAACTCATTTAAGCGATCGGTGTATAAAATTCAAACTTCCTCATACTGTGGCTCACTTTTCCTATAAAATTGGGAATGTCCAACTTCTAAAAGCCATTATGATTTTCCTAGTTAATGGAATACAGATTTTATATCGCTTAAAATAATATTCACGCAATATTTCAGTGACTCTTTTTAAACTGGGACAAGGTTTTGCCGGTTGATTTCATAATTAAATATTTATGTTCGAAATAGTTCTTTTAAAAATCACAGCGTCAACAAAAAACAAGCCATTTTGAGCATCAAAATCAAAAAATATTACTGAATCAGTCAGAATGAGCATCAAAATTGGACAATCCTAATTGCTACACAGTATAATATTATCATAATAAATATACAAATAGTGCGATTAGAATAGCCTTCGTTCTCCAACACTATGACTAGCATTATCAGGTTGTTCATTAAAATGCACCCTTCATTTACAATATCCTATCTAATTCCAAGGCAATACAGATTCCTTCCAACTTTACCAACATCACAGTTTCTATGAAGCTCCCTCCACCTACATACTACATTTAATTATTCATAAATTATAATTTAAGACAGTTTTGGCTAATACGTGCATATAAGGTACCGGCCGTAGGGGTTTCATAAGAAAAATTCAAGATTTTTGCAAGTTTTTGAATAACACATGGTATTACCGAACTTCACTTCGTTTATCATTTTAGGCATAAGAAAAAAATACACAACTTAATTACATGATTATATAAGATCAATTCGTAGTTTAAAAACTGTCAAACACAATTGCGCAAAACTAGCGTTACAGTCGCATATTGTAAAAACATGCAGATGTAATATTACATTATAATATTAATACTCTGTCTGATTAGCCGTTGATCTTCCTAAAATAAATAATAAATATCATTAACAGTAAAACATTCTTCGTCACACAAAAAATTTATAACTAAACAGTGACGTTACAAAATGTGTTAAAAATCAACAATGATCAAGAATGATAAATTTTTTACATACTATTTTTAAAATTTAAGGCCTTTATTCCATCAGAGGGCGACTGATGATAGGCATCAAGGCCCCACGACGGAAGCGTGCAAAGACTTAATAGAAATCTCAAAATGAGCCATCCACCAAACCTTTTGACCAAAATTTTTCTTGAAATTTCCAGTTTATTCATTTAAAAGTTATAATGACCATACATTGTAAAATATTGTAAAACATACTCTACCATATTACTGTCGCATTCATGCGTGCTAATTTAAAACAGTTTCGTCATAAAAATGGAATGGTCGGTCGTTGTATAAGTTAATTCTTATGTCAATCAACATCCATCGAATCCTCATACCATGATCACTAAAAGGCAAACTATCCAAATAATTTGCTTTAATTTTATAAGCTTTCTAACAGTAGCAAATCAATATCAATGCTTCTTATTATATAGATATATGTTTTGTATTGTAATCTTCTCAATCTATGTGCCACAAATATGTGATCAGCTACAAAGTCCAGCTTTGGACATAGCCACTACAGTCTTTACAGAGTTTGCAACAAATCCTTAATTACTCTACTCTTTGCAATTCAGTACTAGGTGCTATTGTGGTCTCAATATGAGATCGATGGGTGCAATACATTCTTTCATCCAAGCAAGTGTCTATATCTATGATAAACTTGATGTGGATGGAATACGTAATGGGTACCAAGCTGCAAGTAACATTGACTTATATTGTAGTCTTAACAATATAAGGAAGTCCTACAAAATACCCACAAATTAATATCGAGTATTAAAAAACTATGTCAAAATATTTAAATACGAGTACACGTTTACAATGAGTATTCGATTTTTCTCTCAAGATGATAAAGTTTGAGGGGCTTGCACTCAAGGCGATTTAATTGGGTTAATTAATTTCATATCAAACTTCCCTCAAATGCAAACGATAAAGTGAGTTTCGTATCCAGACACTGATCGACTGTTCCTCACTAAATAATTTCAAATTAATATCGCCAACATCGTTAACAAACAATTGATTGTGGGACAAGTAAGGTTCTTAATAGTTATTAGATAGAGGAAATAGGGGGCAGAACGTTAAATTTCAAACTGTACATTCAACCATCTGGACGATCTTATATTTTAAAATATCTAATTGACAACAACATTTGTCAGTTGTTTTGTAAATTCGCGATTGATTTCAAATGTTTTCCAAATGTTCTTAAGACCACGGAGAATTTTGTTACAGACTAATTCAGAGCAGTAAAGTTTTCAATAAGAGTCATAGTCGTATTCTTAACCTCTTAAAATTACAACCTTTTTTGTAGCATGACCCAATAAGATGACATTGGAGAATTATGTACTTTTTCTTCTTTTTTTGGAAGTTATTTTAAATGTATTCTCCACAGTTTCAAGTGAATCATACCCTGAATTTCGTTTGGATAATCGTTCGATTGTACATGCATTACTGATTCTGGATTGAAATTGAAAAATCATTCTAACACATAAGATTTCGCAGATACGGACTAGTATTGACATTGGACTTTGACACACTGCGAAATAAACATGTCGCATGCAAGTCCTAACACTTCATTTTCTTGTAATGAGTATTGATCACAATTAATCTCTAGTCATTATCATCAGTTGGGCGAGACATAGGTCTCCTCCATGGTATGCCACAATGACCGGTCCCAAGCCACCTGCATCCAGCGACTCCCCGCGACCTTTACCAGGTCGTCGGTCCATCTAGTAGGGGGACGGCCCGGTACACCTTTCCCGGAACTTCTCCCCATCAGTTAACCGTTCTTCGAGCGATGTGGCATGCCGTATACGAACTAAGGTCAACGACTGTATCAGTGAGCTGAAGTGGCAGTCACTAGTGAATTGAGTAAGTTATTTTAATTGCAATAGAATGCTGAAAATGTTCCAAACCCCCGTTGCTAACGTTAGAATATCAGTACAGTGAAACGGTAGCATATCCTGACTATTCTCATGTGTCATAATACATTTTAATCTCCGAAAATACAGTAAATAGCCATAGATATAGCCGTCATATATGCCAGTCGGATGTGGCACCTGTACCACTACCATAAGTTGGTGTAAAAACTTTTTAGATACTTCAGTAACAGTGAAAACTTGATCAGTAGTTTCTGCACTGTAGCTAAAACAGTTTGGGAGGGGTATTACACATTAATGATAACCCCCAATGACGATAGTGGTATTACAGCCAGGTGGGTGCACGTGCTAGAGAGTATATAGCGGGTTGTGGGTGCGCGGGCGCAGGCACCGGGGTGCTCGCGTCGCCGTCCGAATCCGACTCCTCGGACGACACGCGTTCCGCCGCGCTCAGGGCCACGCGGGCGTATTCGTCCGTATCTATACTCTTGCAGAAGTGTATCGCGTATCTGAGGACAATACGTTATTAAAAGGGCTTATTACTGGGAAGTATTAATGGCTGAAACATATTACTTGAGTGAGTTACACTTGAACCTATTACGACATTTTCTATGCTTGCCTGACTGGCTGCCGCCTATCCGCAGGGTTAATAGCACTGTTCCGGTATGAAACCGGACACTTACCATCACGTGAGATGAAGGCCAAGTACAAACTCCTCATACATTTAAAACATATGGGTTCGACATTATCGAAAATAAAATACGCAACGCTATAAAAATTACAACTCCTTTTCATTTTTTACCTACATCGAAATTGTAATTTGTACAACCCACATCTCAACTTACCATTTGACCATAGCAGTCAGGTTTGGTATACTCGTAGTAACTATACTGTTTTGGTCAGGTCGGCGTCGTGACGTCACACACGAGTAATGCCATACGAAAATTTGCGTTTCGGGTATTTAGAATTGGTGCAATTTATTCAATTCTACTTTATATAATTAAATCAACGAGCAGAACTTTTCTTACAAATATAAGAAACATTAATTTGAAAAGTGTTTCTACAATTTAATTTAAACAGTGCCAGCCAAATCGATAACGGTAGCTATTTCACCATACACAACGTTACATTCGAATTCTAATCTGTCTCACCTTAATTTTTCTCTCAGAACAGCCTTGCACGAATATCTTGGCATCTTGAGCAGGAAGAAACACGTGTAGCTCTCCGGAAGGAAGTGATCTGGAGGCTGATACTTGTCCAAAACCTAACCAAAATATATAACCATCATATACTATGTATTATCTGCACAAGAATACGTTGAATACATTATAGAAGAGCGGGGTCCCCTAATACAAGCTATCTTTAGCATAAAAGGAGTACCCCAAAACCTGTATATTAATTTTAGTAAGTAGTAGTAATTTTATGCAATAAACATCTTTTCATTTTTTCATCTCACGTTAGTTAATACAAGTAGGCCGTAATTACGTATCTCCCTTAGAAAACTGAAAACAAAAAATAGTATAAACGTTGTTGGACTGACTTTATTCCACAGTACGGCCAAAAGGTTTATTATGGCCGTTGCCGTACATGGCTAAATTCGGCCGAAGACGTATAAGTACTGATAACAATATCCTAGCCACCGTGGTTATAAAAGTCCTCATGGATGGCCTGTTTATTTGTTGTCGGTCCATTGTGGTAGTATACATGGTGTCCTTTAAAAAAATCCGCACAATTAGCCTGTGTAAGGCATATTATAGATGTATATAACTTATATTAAAATTACAAATGTCAAATGTCAAACATTATAAATGACGAAAACTACTTTTAAAATCACAACTATTTTTACATAATTATGTTTGTCTTCTATTTACTCGCTAACATTTTAGAAAGAATTGTGTACCAGCATCCTAAGTAGTTTATTTTAAATGTATTCAGGTCTATATCTTTCATAGTTTTTGGTAGTTTGTTATATAAATGTTCACGTTTAGTAGTGGCAGAGCTTATATAAATCTATGTTGTAGTGTAGTGTATATACCTGTAGGACGAAGTCCCTCTGTCTGGGGTCCTGTGGGGCGCGGGGCAGCCTCGTGCGTCCCCACACGAAACGCAGGAACAGGGCGCGCTCGCTGCCGGAGAGCTCCTCCATCACTTCCCAGAACCACTGCACGAGCGGGGCGTTCGGCTCGATGCCTGCATACAACTTATGTTAATAACTAGGTTCAAGATAATGTTAAGACTGTCCCTTGCGTCGTGGATGCATGATTTAAGATACTGGATTTGTTCCGGACTCGTCGTCTTCCTGATTGTGTTCCGAATTCGCCGCAATCCTAGCTCGACATTGCACGGTCAAAGTAATAAATTGTTTCGCGGATTTGGAACTTTAATTTTGCTGTAATATATTTACGGGATCAAATGGCTGATGCCAGGTGTCATTTGACTATAAGGTGATATGCAATTTATATTACTCTGAATAATTGAAGTGTTTTTTCAATTAAATGAAATCAGTCAGTCAGGAGTTTTCGGCTACACTTTATTCAGAATTGTCTAAACGACGAATTGATAATTTTGGTGACGATATCTCTAGTTTCATAGTGAACAAAAATGCATGGAGCCAGCAAAGACATCCGTGAGCCATGAGGATGTTTGTCCTTTGTGCATTGATGATTATGATAAATCATATATTTTCAATCAGTGCCAAATTTAGGATATAGTGGACTTATGAAGCTGTCTAAAGAAACAAATCGCGTGTTTAAAAAGTATCTGGTAAGTTTGCACGTTAAGTTTGGCAGTGATGTGTGTTCTTTACTGAAGATAAATCGCCGCTTGAGCGACGATGTGGCCTACGATGGTGCGTGTTGGTCTAGAATCTAGAAGGTGCCTGTTCGCCTTCGACTTAACGACAACCAAGTTGTAACTTTGTGTGAATAGACGGCAGCAGTGCGATTACCTTTATAAGTAGCGGATGCTCTCAGCGTGTGGACGGGTATGTCTGGGGAGCCGCAGACCAGCGTCTCCAGCTCGGCCGCGTTGAAGAGCGCCAGCAGCGGGGCGGGGACCACGCGGGACATGCCGTCTCGGACAGCGCGGACTTGCTCGTCGAACTCGTGCAGTCTGACCGGCACAATTAAGTGAAACATAGGGATTACATTAACGTGTAACTGCAATTTTAAAACATCCATAGAGAAAACATAGTTGGGTAACTGATTTATCTCTTCTTAGTATTGCTTAGATTGAAACGCCATGTATGATTGTGAAGCATTAATATTATGTGAAATTGAGTAGAATACGACACATTTGCTACTACGACTAACGTATTTACGCTCGGCCTAAGAGAATCCTGACTGACCCATTTTCACGAACTACCTTGTCGCTCTAAATGAAAGTTAATATTAGTTTGGCTTGTAACGGATCTTAATTTTCACTACGAGTGACAAGGTTGCATACAATACGTATCCACAAATCGCCGGTCACACTACATTTCCATTCCATCCCAATCACCATATCCATATGTAAGAATAACTAATAATATAAGTTAGTATATAAATGAAACTCTCGCTCCGGACGCGTTCAAGTTCACGATAATAGCCCGCTTGACGTTTTCTTAAACAACACGTGAGTCAGGGCTTGCGTACGCTGTCCTATCTTTTATGTCACAACAATTTCGTATACGCATATAGCAGGACCCGTCAGGTGGTGGGGCATTGCGGGCTGAGAGGGGAAGTAGGTATATATGAAGTGACATTGGGAGCACGCACTAAGGAGATTCCATTCTATACTCGAATTATTTATGTCTATACTAATATTATACATGCGAAAGTGGGTTTGTTAATTTGTTTGTTTGTTCATACTCTACGGCATAATAGAGAGTCGGAACAGGACACAGTTTACTATTATATTATAGTTCCCACGGGACAAATTGCGAAATCTTTAGATGAGAATAAAAATACGCAAGTTACTCCTGGGTTCGACCTTGACCTATGCTGGAAAATAGTGTATGTATACCATTGATATATAAAAGTATGACATACCTGTAATGTAGTGCCAGCTGAACGTACTCGTCTTTATTGTCAGGCGTGACTCGTTTGTGTCTCGTGGACAGCGGCACCTCGTGACCGGCCGCCGACGGAATAGAGAATGGCAGCTCTAGATTTTGTAGTTCCTATAATAAAATATTTACAAATGTATAGATGGTAAATATCGTAAAATGATCCTCAGTCCAGATGATGATACTCGTAGAAGGTACTGACTAGAAAGGCGAAAAGAATGTAAAATTGGTGAATATTTTAAAGATAACAATTATTTTTTATTAATTACAATAACAAATAACTTCTAATAATGAAAGTAAATAAAATTGTTTTTCAATAGCAGTATTTAATTCATTTTGTACATAAAATCGTTAAAACATACATACTTATATATCGAACTTCTGGCACTATAGTTGTAGTTTGTCAATACAAGATTTATTTTCAAGAAGCTGATTTTACTTTCGCTCTTTCTACGATGGAGGGAACTATAAGTAATGTTATTTACTTTATTGTGTGGCGTCATGTCCCGAATACAGAGCAGTGCGGGCAGGAAGTCCTTGTCAACTTCGGCCAGGTCCTGTGGCCGGAGAGGCTGCCCCGCCAGCTGTCTCCACACGCCCTCCGCCAAGGACAGCGACAGAGGGGATCCGGTGCGGATCGCGATGCCCATCAGCACGCCTGAGGAATGCATCAGAACAGTCAGTCTTCGATTACCCCGACACCCCATATGGATCTTTGTTGTAGTTTTCCTCATCATCATAAACTAGCTTCTGCCCGTGACTTCGTCACGCCTATGTTTGGCATAAAATGCAGCGTATGACCTTTTCAGGCCTCTTAACGATACCTCTACAAAAATCAAGTCATCCTAACTTTCTTTTAGGTTGTTAATGTGTGAGAAAAGAAATATTTTCAAGTTAATTTATCTCATGTTTCAATTGTTTGCTATTGTGATATTCTATTCTAAAAATCAAAGATAATACAAATCGGTTTAGCCGTTCTTGAGTTATAAATGGTGAAACTAACCTGACTTTTTATGTATACAGATATATCATACCTAGAAACCGGAAGCAGTTGAGGTGTAGCGGCGTGTTCGCGACTGGGTTTAGTAGGAAAGCGTCGCGTGACGCGCCGGCGTCGCCGCGTCCGTTTGGCGTCGCCATCAGCAGCGGTAGGGAGCCGTTCTGCAGCTCCTCGCACATCTCCGCTATGCTCTCGCTGTACCCACCGCCACAGTCGTCCACGCTCTCCCCTGTAACATTATTTACGTTTCACTACATCATCTATATTATTATTTGTGCGCGACCATACCTAGGAACAACAGAAGATATTAGTCAGATAATTCCATCTTTTTTAACTTTGTGTCTACTCCATAACTCAATTCAACTTTTAAATAATAAGAAACCGCATCGAAACCGGATATCATATGGCGGAGATATCCAGTACCACCACTTCCAAGTACCCCTCCAATCGAAAATCTCCGAAGACTAAAAAATTCAAAAAATATACCAAGCTTCGTCCAGATCGGTTGAGAAATACAACCTGTAGAGGAAAATATACAAACACACAGAAAGTAGCTTTATATTAGCTGAAACGGAGCACGAATCAACAATCAAAATCTTTTAAACAATTAATTCCTCGACCGTGCCATATGATGCACGATATTGATGGTACTCACCAACGAACTTGACCTTCCACACCCGATGTGGCAGGGCGAGGGCGTCCTGGGTGAGCGCCGGCAGCCGCGCCACCATCTGTCCGAACACGGAGCGCATGCCCGCGGGGCCCGCCAGGCCGCTGCCGCCGCGCCGCGACCTGCGGGCCGCAACACGCGACAGCTCCACCACCGGACCGTGTTGACGCTCACGGACCATTGTACCCATTATTGCCTGAATAATTTCCAATATATACATATTATAATCAATTTGGTGAAATGTGATAGTCAAGTCAAACATAGAGGTCGTGGTGGTGAACCAACTTCCAACAACAAAATCCCTTTGATTCAAAATCTTTTTTGACGTCGATCAATATCATCATCATCAGCCATGAAACGTCCACTGCTGAACATAGGCCTCCCATGTGATATGCTACAATGACCTTTTCTGAGCCACTTGCATCCAGCGACTCCCAGCAACCTTCAATAGGTCGTTGCTCCATCTAGTAGGGCGACGACCTGGTACACGTTTTCCAATACGTGGTCGCCACTCAAGAACTCTTACATCCATTATTCGTTCTTCAAGCACTATAGCTGGCCAAGCCAATATAGCTGGACGATTTAGTAAGTGCCCATTGGCACTCTAGCTCGCTAAATCGTTGAGCTATTCAGTCATACCCCCTTTCGGGAATGCTTTCTGCCGAGTAGAAATGCATCTTTTAACAGTACAGTCGGTAACCTTTCTAAAGGCAGCTTCCTTAACGCTGTAGAACAGTAGGTTGCGTAGTTGGTCGAGAGGTCCGTCCAGTATCAACATCGGTAGGTTGGGACACACGACCTCGGAGAACTGATGCAGCAGTACCTGTGATAGAAACAACGTATTTATCGGTACTGGCTTAGGGTCATCCTATTCTAAAGAATACGATTCACTTGTATTGTGTAATAAAAGATAACAGTCGCTAGTATCAGTAAGAGTTTGTAGGATGGATATTGGATACTACTACAGAAACAAAATATATAAAGCAGTAACAGTCGAAGTATACTTTAGCTGTAAAGTCAAATGTCAGAAAAATCCTTAAAAATGTGACGTTTAACTACGAGTTTGTATATAATGAAAGATATACAATTAAGAGTAACTGACATATCCATATATCCATTTCACAAATTATCTATCTAACTAATCAACTTAATTTGCAACGTAGAAATTGTTGGAGTACTTTAAGTTATAATTTTTTACGACTAGTTCGACTCACCAATCTATTGCATATGAGTTGTGGTGTGACGTCACGCAGCAAGTGACACTCCAGGGGCGGTGCGGGGGGCGCGCGCGGCGCTCTCGGCGCCTCCACGCACAGCGCCACCGTGTGGGCGCTGCCGCACGCTACTTTCGTCACTCGCTTACCCTAAGACATGCATTTAGTAATATCAATTGCCTTCATTCTGATTCTACAATTCGAGATATACACGGTAAGTCGAAGAAGTCATTGTCATCAGTTGCAATACGACCACTGTTTGAAATGAGCGTTCATAGATGGACATGTAGATTCCACTCGTTCAAAATCTCTATGCTTGATAGACAGTGTATATAGATCCGAATAATATTTAAAGTGTAATGACTCTATGTACACAAATAAACAGATTTGATTTGACAGTTCGATATAAGACGTTCTTGACATTAAGACGCTGCACCCCAGTGGTGTGTGAGAGCATATAAATCGCTGTTTTATAAAAAGCTGATAATGATAATCGTTCAGTAAGAATATGTTCCTACTTATTTGAGAGTAAGCTATGTAATATGTAAAAAGACGTTGCAGTTACGTGGGAGTAAGTAACATTGGGATAAAGTTGGAATTACATTAGAGTTTCGTTAGATATACGGAATTACGTCATGAAGCGAATGCGCTATAGCATACTCACGCTGTCTCGTGTGTCAATGTGTAGGTTTGCTAGTACCAAACATGCGGACATTGCCGAGCCAGTGAAGTGATAAACAATTATATATATATTTACCGTGTTTTCAAATTTAGTCAACTGGCCTGTATATACGGAGTCTCATCTTCTCATATGTTTGTTAACATTGGAGTTATAATACAGTTTTATTAGATTTATATGGGAGTTATAGTGGAGTTTGAGTCGAGTACAATATACCTGCCTACCTGCAATATTATATCTGTCAAATATTTGTAGTTTGGTTGTAATATTCTTTATTTGACTATGAACATCGAGCACATACCCAATATAGAGGAAATGTCATTAATTTGATGGACCTTATTTCCTTTCTATAGGGTATGTGTTCTAAGACTATGGATACCTAAAACGTCTTTACGATCAATTACGAAGCATATAATTACCTGCAAGGCAACCAACAGCCTGGGTCTCTGTGCGGCGAGGGTGGTCCCGTCCCCCAGTTGACCTTCATCGTTGTCCCCCCACGTGTACACCTCTCCCGTGTCCGTACACGCCACGCAATGTAAACTGCCTAAAATGAAGAAATAACATTTTTACTACAGGGAAAACATGCTCACGTTGAACCACAATCGCACCTGTTGCTGAGTGACGATGTGGTCAAAGGTAAATGTCATGCCGCCACATTGACGGGTCCCGAGTCACTTGCGTCCAGCGTCTCCCCGCGATCTTCACTAGGACGACGATTCATCCAGTAGAGGACGGCCCGGTACACGTTTCCCGATACTTGGTCGACTCGAGAACTTTTACTCCCCATCGTTTACCGTTCTTCGGTGTGTTCTGTCCATTGTCACTTCAGCTCACTAACTCGTCAAGCAATGTCGGTGACCAACATACAAGCTTGACTAGAACGCAGTAACAAGCAGATTGAACTACATTCCTTATCAGTGGGCATAACGTCTCCCGAAAAACATAATGTAATAATTTTTGACAGATAATTCAAATTTTGTATAGACCACACTTATTAACGGTTTTCATCGAATTTTTTTAACTCATAGAAGCTTTTCGATGAGTTGACTTCGAAAAACATTCCATATTAAGATGTCGTAAATGCCATAGAATAAGTGCGTGACAAATTTAATGAAAATCGGTTCAGGCGTTTAGTTGTGAAATGGCAACAGAGAGTTAATTTCTAATTTATAGGATGAATATGATATTTTCGTATAAACACTTCCGCCAATCCTCCAATCAGATCATAAAGAGCTTTTTCGAGGTTTGTGGCAGCCACTTCCATGGCGTTTGCTACGAGTAGCTCTCGGAGTTTGCTTTGGAGGCCGCATAGCACGTCCATAGAATATGAATATCCATAATATTATTTGTGTATACAGTCGTTTTACGAGCTTACCGGTTGCTATAGAGACGATCATCTTCCCCTGCATGCCCGTGACACGCATCGGTCTCCGGACATGCTCGTAGCTGCCGTGACCGAGACGGTGGTAGTCTCCTTTGCCCCTGCGCATGAAACCACGACTCTAGGTGTCACGTCACCGCAAACTTAATATACCGATCGTCATTATTTTCAATAGAAAATGCATTTTATGAGCCATCATCTGTATGTAATTTTAGTAAGATAAGGATCGACGATTATTTCAGCATTTTAGAAGACAATGTCTTGCAAGAAGTAAGGAAAAAACCGTCAAAGTGCGAGTCGGACTCGCGCACGAAGGGTTCCGTACCATTCTCTATAAAAACGCCAAAAAAATCACGTTTGTTGTATGGGAGCCCCTTTAAATATTTATTTTATTCTGCTTTTTAGTATTTGTTGCTATAGCGGCAACAAAAATACATAATCTGTGAAAATTTCAACAGTCTATCACGGTTCATGAGATACAGCCAGTTGACAGACGGACAAACGGACGAACAGCGAAGTCTTAGTAATATGGTTTTTACCCTTTGGGTACGGAACCCTTAAAACGAAGGTAGAAATATTTGTAATCAGCAAGCTAGCTGGTTGTATAGAAATTACATGTCTCGTTTAGTCGCTACGGTAAGAATAGGAAACGACAAAGTTTAAATGTTGCGTTATTTTATGGATAATGGAATTTCAAGCAGTGTAAATCCGCACGTATTTGTGGTTTTTAAAACACTTACCACGTGTACACGCTCCCACATTGGCACAAAGCGACAGAGAACTGCGAGCCGCACTCCACTTTGATCACCCGGAGTCCCTTCAAGCAGTCGATTCGCATTGGCATTTTGCAGCCTTCCGAACCACCACGACCTGAAAGGAAGAACGTTTAATTTTGTCAATTGTCAACATTTGAATTAACTGTTTTGGTTGATTGTCAAATTGATGTGAAACTGAATTAAAATAATATTATTTTTAGAGGAAATTGCCATGGTTTAATTTTATTCGCTGTTTCAAGCCCATGATCTCGGATTATAATAATAAAAACGATAATTTTTGAAACTGTACGAAAAGCAACATCATTTTTGCTGCGCGAGCAGAAAATGCGGGCTTGCGGAGAAGAACATCACTCCTGGTTAAGCTATCAAGAATGTCGCATAATAAAATATTGCATCAAGATGGTAGTGCATAGCTCACTAATACCCATACTGACCTAGTTTCCCATAGTCCCCGTCTCCCCAAGACCAAACGTTGTCGTCATCAGTGATGCAGAGAGTCTGAGCATCACCTGAGCCGCACGCGACGTCGATCACCCGGCTCATGGCGAGAGCATCCACCTGGAAAGATTTGACAATGAAGAATTTGACGATCATCATTAGCTCTACCTTGGCTTGCTTTGTCATAATCACCAAGAACAGAAGAACCACTGCTAGCGCCCACTAGACGTCTAATGCAATACCACTTTCAGACAGCACATCAAACTAATATAGTCTATGATCCGAAGTAAGGTCGTCCTTCACTGTTGTGTCAACCCTATCTGGTTTATTATCTCTGGTTTAATAATTATTTATTACTATGTTTTGTATAATCACTTATTTTAATGTATTTATTGTTTAATAATAATAATAATAAAATCCTACTAAACATGTATTAAATAATTAAATTATGTTAAGAAACTGATTTAATTCGATAAAATATCACTTTTATCTGGCTGACACAATAGTGAACGACATATAATTTAATATAGGATATATAAGGATATATATGTCTTATACACTTTAGTTCCAACACACTTGTGACACAGCGCGAATTCGAACAGACCTATCAGTGAGTGCCATAGAAATTTCATAACGAGACTGAATTATTTGTATTCGAAATAATGAACATTAGGTGTCTCGTTCGTGGTGGTGCTCATCTCGTAGGTCTATTGCAAAATGTTTGGTAGACGGATTCCTGATAGCATCAGTTGTTAATGCATCTTTTAAACTTTTCTCCCTGTCGCTTTTTACGACACCTACGGGATGACATGTGTGATCAACATTACTCATATTACTATACCATTCGATATTTTTATTATATTATAAACTTCTTCTTCAATCTAGTTAACTTTCGTGAGAACTTAAGGAACTTATTACTTACCGCCAGATAACATGAAGGCCAAGTACAGGTCTATGGTGTATATAAGAAAACTCACTCAAAACTTTTTATGTGGGAAATATTTATATTACTGCTAAGTAAACTTATAAACATGTTGATAGGAAATGCAAGCTTACCATCTTCGGCACTAGCTGGTCCTCAGAATCGCCATGCCCCAGTCGTCCGTATCTGCCTTTCCCCCAGGTGTAGATGCGTCCCCTCGCAGTGAGACAGGCGGAGTGGGCGCCCCCGCACGCTATCTGTACCACTTCTAGCCCAGACAGAGCAGTTATCAGCTTCGGACGATCGTAGCTCCTGGTTTTAGAATAGGTAAAAAAGCTTAAGTACATGTTTATAAACTAACCGATTTCACAAGGTATTTCAGACCAGGTGGTTGTGTTCACATACATAAGTTTGCGCAATTATATTAATGAGTGTTAATCGATTTATTATTTGAAAATGAAAATATATTTATATCATAAACTTAAATTATCTTATTATACTTTACGCTGGAGCTTCCTGAGAAGTATATAAATACCTGTAGTAGGAAGCCTCGCTCCTCCACATTAGACATTTACTATTACCGTAAAATAAATACGGTATATATATTTTTAAATCCCCTTATTATCTCATTTTCACTCTTAACTCTAGCATCATATACTGCGCGTTTCACAAATATATTTTCAGTTGACAGAGTTACTTACACTCTATTCCCATGACCGAGTTTCCCGTCTTCCCCTTCGCCCCAACTGTACACTTCTCCGTCAGCTGACAGGGCCAGACAATGTTTGCCTCCTGAATTGCAAGCAACCTGAAAATATCAATTCATTAAATTGATTTATATTGTAGATTATAGATAAAGAGTGTAAGTAAAGTTTAAAAATGTGTATATGGAATGGTTTACATTTTGTTGGTAAATTCGTGGAACTGAACACTTTACAAAAAAGCTTTTTCCATTATTGTAATCATTTTTAACGAAGCATATTTACAGTTGCGGATCATGAACGTATCATTTCATAAAAATGTTATCGACAGCTTACTTTTGTTATAAAGACGTGTTGTATTGACGCCAACAGAGTTGGCTGCGACACGGAGTCGATGCCGCCGATGCCCAGGCGTCCTCCAGCACCGTACCCTGTGAGGAATTACAATTTATCAGATATATCCAAATAACTTATGACTCAGTTCATCAGTAGGTCAAGGCGATATGATTACTTTATGTAGACCGCTTAAATGAATCTTCGCCGGCGGGGTCAGGGGCGCGGGGGTATGGCGACAAAGGGGATCGAGAGAGGAGCGGGCGGCAGGACACTAGACTCATTTAAGCGATCGGTCCAAGGGCGGCCTATATCTTTTGGTGTAAAATTTAATAATTACAAATATATATTTTTTAAAGTATGTCTTAATATATAAAATTTCAAACTATTAACTTGCTGCAGATGGATCCATGTACATCTTGGATGATATAATGATATTTCTCATGAATGCTCGCCCAGCCATAATAGCATAGCGTAGATAAGTTTTGTCGTTACGGGGCTGGCATGTCCCGAAGGACAGTACTCTCAAATTAATTATTTTTTTAAAACTGTGAGTATAGATGCACTTATCAGTAATATGTCACTTTCTCAGATAACCATTTACTATTTATTTACCGGTAGCATAAACCTTCCCATCTGGCGTGACGGCGAACAGCGTCTGCTCGCCACCGACCAGCTGCACGGGGTTGAGGGCCGCGAGCGCGAGGCAGGGCGTGGGGGTGCGCACCTTGGCGCCCTCCACGCCACCCAGCTGCCCGCGGTGGTTGTGTCCCCAGCCGTACACTGCGCACCCGCGGGATCCGACGCCCCACCAGCCCGACCAGTCCTCCGGACGTCTACTCACACACGTTTATACAATTTGTTAATAAACCCTAAATTATACAGCACCCTCTCAAATTGTGTTTGACGTCACTAAAAGATCACAGAGTCTATACAAGGCGCTAGAAAAGACTCAAGGTCAGACAGTCTCTTTCGAACATCAGAGGGGCCTGTCAAATACATTTTCCTAGTTATATCAGTAGTTTTACTAAACTCACAAAATGTTTGGTACCCCAATGCCATACTTCTTAGCAACCAGTTAATTTTCTCCGAAGGATACTGAGCGACACTGCTCGTCTCTCAAATTATACACTCCCAAAGTCATTCAGGAATTGTACTAAACATATTAGGGTATACAAAAGAGAAACACTTACTTGTTAACCCAATGCAGTAACTGTTCGTCGTGCTGTCTGGTGAACTTAGAATTATCCTCCCAAGGATACTGAGCGTCAGTGCTGCTCTCTTCAGTGTTATACACTCCAAGGTCAGCCAGTCTCTTGCGCACGTCAGATAGGAATGGCGTAGGCATTGTTACTCGACGTATCAGTGCGTCGGCGGTTCGTACGCAGAGGCAGTAACGTTTGAACCAGAGCCACCGCGCGGCGTCAGGGCCGCTGCAGAGCCGTGAGTCCATGCGGAGACCGCACGCTAGCCAGGCCAGTTCCTGGATGAATAGAAATTATTAAATTGTGGTTTCGTGTTGTCAGTCAGGTGTCGTAAAAGAAAATTATGAAAATATGATCAAATAATGAAATGACAATTACCACATGGTGCTTTGTTTACTTATATCTTAATTTTATATTTCGAAGAATATTTTGCTGTACTTGAACAAATATATAATTGTCATGCCTATATAAACACATTCCTTGGTTTGTTAACAATGGGAATCATCAAAATTAGGTCTATGTTCAGCAGTAAACGTTTCCTGGCTCATGATGATCATGATGTAAACTATGTCATATTCACCTTTGACGGGCATTTTCTCTGACATCGCTTAATAGGAATTGACATGGCACGGTTCGTAAACATTTATGACGATAGTCGTTCAATGAAGTCTTTTTTTGTTGAAGTAATGCCATTGCGTAGAAAATCGTCAACCGTAGTAACAGATTTATCTGCTTATAACAGAATTACATTCAACTGAGGAAACTAATATATTCTCATCATCACCTTGAGATAGTGAGTGTGAAGCAAATGTGTGCCCGTTCTCAAGGCCGGTTCCTCATGCTCGTACTGCGCTTGAAGCAGCTGCGGCAAGCGCTGCAGCGCTGGAGGCGTGGCGGCCGTCGGCTCGCCGTCGATGCCGCACACGACTCCGCGCAGGCGGCGCACGCACCACACTCGAGCGCGCCAAGCTAACACAAAATTTTTTGATGATTTTGAAGATACCGGTTGTGGTTAAGAACTCCATTGGCTTCATTCGTCCAGTTGTCACACTTAAAAGGCAGTGGCTATACAGTACTTTCCAGGATTCACATATAAATAGTAATGTTATAGGTGTGAAAGTGAGTTTGTTTGTTTGTCCTTACTTTTCGCCGTAACGAAGAGTCAGAATGACTAGATTTTTTGTATAAGGATAGTTAGGGAAGTTAGGGAAGGGACGGAAAATGACATAAGCTATTTTTTTATCCCGATCGAGCAAAAAATTGTCGCGGAATACTTTCCGAAGTCCACGCGGACTAAGTAGCGGGCAAAAGCTAGTATTCTATATGTCAAAACAAGTAAACAAAAATTTAAGCTGATCATCCCTACACCTGCTACATTTGCAAGTTTTATACTAAACCTGGTAACAATAAAACAACGCCATCTCTCGAAACATGTTCGTACTAAGAAGTTTGTCTGGCTGCGGTAGCCAGACATTCGCCTTCAGAGACACATACAAAACAGCCCTAAAGCTACTTACACAAAGTCGGCATTTGAGCACAGATGGCTAGAGCTTGTGCGAGCCGCGGAGCTAGTTGGTGGTCGTTGGAGATAGCGGCCAGCAACGGTCCGTCGAGCAGACGCCATGCCAGTTCTACCGACGGGCAGGATAACACGTAGCGGTCCGATCCGCTTTCCTGTAAAACATTATATTTATTATAATGAAGATCAACAGCTGTATTTTAAGAGGCCAATGAAGCAAAGTCTCCGTAGAATAGTAGGTATTTGAATATGTTATTGCTGTCGCGATTCGGTACGCACACATACAGCCTTTCACATGCTTTCACTCACACAAATAACGCTGCATAACATCCCAAAGAGGCCCCTGCGCGCCGCGCATCGTCGCTACCCCTCCGCCTGGGCTAGAGTGTATTTTTCAAAATTATAATAAACTTGACGTGAGCGTGCGTCAACCCTTGTTTTACGTTTTGAGAAATTATTGTTCGCATATTGGTTTAGTCTCGACATACTGTGGTTGTATTTGATATAATTGACTAGTAAGTATCTATCACATATAAATACAATATAAATTATGGCGTTGCTATTTTAGGGTTCTACGGTCAACAAAGAAACCTTTTAGTTTCACCATATCCGAACGTTCGTCTTCCAACGATACTTTAGGTGACCTAGAGGTGTTTTAGTACCTAGAGTGCTAGAGTCTAAGGACTAACAAGTTAAAGCGTTCAAAAAGAACTAGAAACCGACTTCAACTGCCCTAAAAGTCTACTTTTATTAAGGAAAATTTAAGATGTATATTGTTTTCTCATGGATTCCATTCTAAGAACCGGACCAAATTAAAATGGGACCACATGGAAAGCATCAGCTTTCAAATAATAAAGAATCATCCAAATCGGTTCACCCAGTGAAAAGCTCTGAGGTAACAAACATTTAACTAATAGAATAGAAATAATTTATTCGGCATACAGATTACAGTACAGTTAAAACATTAATTTTAAATTTGCTCTGCTGCACTGCAACGCCGAAATACACACTTAACATTCCCAGTCTCAAAAACTACTGAACCGATTTTGATGAAACTTGCAGTCTTCCCTAAGTTTTACAATACCTAGGTAAACAAAAAAGGGATTATTTAAATCGAACTTGTAGTTCCGGATATATAAAAAATAAATTAAATAAAATAGCCTTTATTGCTGAACTAATTTTTTGTTACAATTTTCTTAAAAATATGCTTACTTTATACGTTACTTATCTTTTTATATTAAGTATCAGTAACCGGTCGTTCCTACATTTCAGCTTGTCTTTCGACATAGGCCTCCTCTAAGGATTTCCACTCTATTCTATCTTTCGCTATGCGGGTCCATGTTGGACCCGCAACTTGTCTGATGTCGTCCTCCCATCTTCTAGTCTGTCTGCCTCTTTTTCTTTTGCTATCTCGTGGTTGCCATTCAGTTATTAGTCTTGTCCATTTCTACATACTCTATTTCTCCATTATTTACTGTTATGGGCTCTGTTTGTGAGGAATTTGACATTACTTTTGTTTTCGTTAAGTTCGTTGACAGGCCTGCTTTCTCGCTCTCTTCCGCTAACTGTTGGAACATTGTCTGTAGGGTTTTCGGGTTTTCCGAAAGTAAGATCAGGTTGTCTGCAAAGCGTAGGTGACCCAGCTTTTTGCCATTTATATTTAGTCCTTTATTCGTCCAATCCAGATTTGTGAATATCATTTCCAGGATAGCTGAAAATATTTTTGGTAAAATTGGGTCTCCCTGGCGTACCCCTCTCTCAATCGAAAATTCTTCGCCTGTAGATTCTAGCTTCACTTGTGCGGTGCTTTTTGTGTATATGTTTTTCAGTATTCTTATGTATTTTGCATGTACGCCTTGTTTTTCCAGTGCGTCCCAGTAAATCTATGTTCGAGTGTGTCGAATGCTTTGTTGAAATCCACGAACCCTATGTGTGTTTTTCTTTTGTGTGTGTGTTCCGGATATATGCGAGGACAAATAAACATACACTTTAGAAATTTGGCACACTTCTTTAGAAGCTGGTATAGACTAACATATATGAAAACTGGGCAGTTCTGGAAATATTACATACATACAGGTCGCATTGATAACCTCTTTTTTTGAAGTCGGTTAAAAAACTGTAATTTCACGACACCTCACACAATAGAATAGACGAGTTAAAAATCCCGTCTTAAGTGTATGAGATGTATAACTGGGAAAAAATATTTCAAGTTTTTATTTGTCGACATGAATAATAATATCGTCGAAATCTATCGTATTTCCTACTGTCATACTTCATATTATACTATTATATTTTAAGTACCTCAAAAGGAAAAAAGGAATCCTTATAGGATCACTGTGATATCGAATACTCCAGTCTGCTGTCCCTTAGATCTGTCAAATAATGAAACTTATAGGTCAACGCAATAAAAAGATATAGCTGTATTTTAGACCATTTCCGTACAAAATGCAATGAACCCAAAATCTATACGGTATTTCCCGTTGACCTAATGTCTTGAAATTTGGCAAGAAGAAAGGTTTTACAGCACAACCATAGGAATAAATCTGAATTTTTTAATTGTAACACAGTAAAATTGATTTTTTAATGTTTATAAACTTAACTTCGTAATATGTAATTTAGCTTAGAATTTCATTTTCGGTAGAGCATTGTTGGGTGCATATTACCGTACCTATTATTTATGATTTTCAGTATGTCATTAATTCATATTCTGTACGGAATCCTCGGTGCACGAGTCCGACTTGCACCTGACCGGTTTTTGAGTTGTTGGAGAGCCATTTCAAGCTCTTGCTGGCTGATCTCCGGGATATCTGTGTCGGGTCATATAGTCTCCGTAGCGATTTGTACATGCGATGTCCATATAACTTCTCGTTCTCTCTCAAGACTTTCAATAATAATAAATAACAAAAAATAATATAAAAAAGCTTTTAAAAAAGTTATAAATAAACGGATGTCCATGCAATAAATGTTATGTTTTTTCTGTGTTTTTTTTCTGTTTAGATATTTTACAGTGGTACGGAACCCTTTGTATGCGAGTCCGACTCGAACTTTAACATTAAAAAAATATTTGAAACATAAGTCACTTATTCATAAATCATATTTAATTATTTACACGTAACAAAACGTAACAACAACTAAGAATTTCAGGGAAAATGTTCTGTTCTAGAGATAAAATAAATTTCCTTAGAATTATTTGTCTTTATATTTGTTTATTTAGATCAATCTAAACATTAAAACTAACAGGTAAAACCATTATAGCTCGAGAAAGGGTATCTATCGATATATTTTTCCCACCACTATTAGTCGAAAAAATCGATAAAGCTTATTGACATCACTAATGCATGCTTACTTTATTTTTATACATATAATACACAGTATATAGTTGTGATATAGTGTACCCTGCCTCCCGAACCGAACTGTGCGAGAAGGACAGTTGAAGCGTTTTTTGGTATTTGCCTAGTTTTGCCGTGAAATTAAGGGTTTGGGATATAGCTGTTTTCTCAACGAAACGTTAGCCAAATTCAATCATTTTGATCTTATTCTCTTTATCAAAGAATAATCTAGGCCCGTTGGTTTTGCTTTTTCTGAAAATGTTACGTTTACTCTAAATAATGAGTACCATAAGTTGAAAGAAATTTTTTCTGAAATTTTGAGTTTTGAGATGCCCATAATTCTAATTGTAGACAAAATATTGAAAAAAGCAAAACCAACGGGCCTAGATTATTCTTTGATAAAGAGAATAAGATCAAAATGATTGAATTTGGCTAACGTTTCGTTGAGAAAACAGCTATATCCCAAACCCTTAATTTCATATGAAATTTTTTATCTGCTGTTCCCTCTTAACAAAGTATAAAACAAATCATCGAAACAGGTATCAAGAGATCTACAAGCTACAAATGTATATACCTCTATAGGTACAACATTGTACTCCTAAAGCACAGCATTGTTGTTACGTCAAGCAAAGATAAGTCGGTAGGTAGGTCTGGATGAGCTCGAAACCATCTTATGGAGTTACAGTGAGTACAATACATTCGCAATAACCCTTCATCTCACCTGATAGTAAGTGACGATAAGACAGTTGGATAGAAAGCTTCCTCATTCAGACGACTCCATTTTATCAGGGTCTATGTATATAAATTTTTTATTACCGTAATACAACAGTAGTCGTAAAAATGGAAATATTAATAAAATATTGCTTTAAAATACATACAAGGTTGGAACCTCATTTAATTATGAAAATATATGTTCCAGGAGGTTCCGCCCTTTTGTCAGTAGCTAGTAAGGCGGATAAGCGGCAAAAATAGTAATGAATGAACGACAAATTATTTTGATAATTGCGGAACACACCGGATCTGATTATTATTTCAGTTTTAATCATTTATCAAATTAGATGTACTTACAGCGACTGAGTGAGACGGCAATACGGGATGAGCGGTAAACCTCCACCCCCACCCGTTGACCGAGCCGTCGCTCGTAAATCTCCATCGCAGTTCATCCCCTGAGTAACGAGTACAAAACTTACATAGCGCCAATGAGATGGGAGACTATTTGGGGATTCTTCGTGTGTCATGATGTTTACTACAGTTAAAGATTAGTTTGAAAGATTCCAACCATAAACTGTATTTATGATCCTCTCATCAGACCTATAAACACGCTGACGCCTATTGAGTTGCGGCAAAATCGAATCGATGGCCACTCTTTGGAAAGTATGTTAATGAAACAAAAGAGTTTACTTTTGGTGGTCTTTCAGTATTTACCATGATTATATCAAGACATACCCGGCACAATAATCTCCTGTGACCAATCAGCTGGCTCCCTGCCCGACCTGGTGGCTAGCACGCGGCCGCAGCCGTCTGATATAGTGAGGGGATCGTTGCGACGCTCAGTGGAACAGCCCTGCTCGAATACCACGCGCAGGGATGTCGCGCCCGTTATCTTGACCACACCTGTGACGTAACAAACAATTGTATACTTATACAATAGCCAGACTCTATAGTAGAAATACAAAACAGTGATTTTGTATTTACTAGGAGAAAAAGAATACGCAATAACTAAAGTCAATCCGTTGCTTGAAGTACAATCCATCAAACGCAAGTATGCGCTAAAGAATGAGTAAATAAATAAATGAGTACCTGAAATATCTGTGTCGTCAGCATATGGATGTGGGCTGTCCACAGTGACAGGCTGGGGCGGAGTCCGTCCGCCGCCCGAGGCCGCCTCTTCCAGTTCACACACGCACACTTCCACCACCATGTCCGCTACCGCAGGCTTACTTGCACATAGTGCTGCTCAAATACAAATGAAGCATAGTAATAATTATGATACACAACAATAGAGATGTTTGTTTCTTTTTATAGTATTTAATTTCTTAAAAAAATAAAAATGAAAGCATACAGTTTTGTACCTTATGTATGTAGGGATGGGGCTGGCGGATTAACACTCGTGACTCTTTTTTAGACCTTTATTTTCAACTATTTTATTTTACATATTTCTCGTATTTCTCACGCACGTCTTTCGTTCGTCGTCCGTCGTTCTCTTGTTTTTTCCTGCCATTCGACTACTCTTTCACTCTTATCAATTCAATCACATCATGTTCTCTTTCACTCAGTTTCTTCTAAAATCTGTCATGCTTTCATCTTCTTTTATACATCTATCCATACCACATGTATTAAATAACATAGGTTGGACTTATCCCCACACAGGAAACACTTTCAGACATCAAGTTATGCCAAATTTGAAAACAAGGGCGTATGGTATAAGGAAATCAACATAAGTTTGTGATGTTTCGAAAAACATCTCTATGTGTCTCAAAACAATACATTCTCATTCGTAAAAGGTAACAATCGGCGTTTTGCCGTGCGGTATTTGAATTTCGAAGGGAATCACCTCAAGCCATCCCATAAATGTCAACGTTCACCGGTGTACCTCTAAAATCAATACTCCATTCACCAAACAACCAAACCCAAGCAAGGTGATTATGGAAAATCACAATTGAAAGCCTGTTTGATGTAATCAGTGAAGGAGTAGGATGTTAATTAGTTGAGTTTTTCAGTCATTTCTTACCCATAAGAACTTCAGTGATAGTTTTGACGGCATTGTTAGAATCGGGGATCCGTCCGGCCGCGGCCAGCTTCAACAAGTCCACGAGCGCTCTCGCGTCAGACTCGCCCAGGTGAGACGTGAACTCGTCCAACACCATCTAAATAAAAACAGAGAGCTAAACAAATTTCCCGTTACCACAGTGACCCATCACATAAAAAATTCACTCGAATAGAGTAGTTCCACAAAATAACCAAAATTGCATCTATTATATTAATTAACTGATCCTAAGCATGATCGAAAAACGCAGTCAAAAAGTAAGACTATAGATTCTTAAAGATTCAAATCGAATTTATTAAAAGCTTTTATTTTTTTATGTTACTTCTGTATGTTTTTTTGTACTTGTATAAATCAATAGTCTGTCATTTTTCGTGCTATAGACGATCAAATTTCACGAGTCAGCTGTCTACACGTGAAAAGCCAAGACAGAGACAGGAGATACTTTCGCATTTATAATGCCAGTTTGATGATATTGTTTTACCTTAGGAGCCTCGGCCTGTTGGACGGTCATTGTTGCTGCGGCAACTGAAACAGCACTTGACGACATCACAGCAGAGTGACGGGATGATATTGAACCGCTGAGGGGACTACTGGCTCCGCTCTGGAAATCAAAGCTCAATGTAAAATGCAATAAAAGGTTGCTTGATCTCTACAAAATGAAACCTTATGTATAACAAATCAAAATACTAAATCAGTAACGTAAATATATACACAATTAAGTTTAGGCATCAATGAATTTTTAGCTTATCATATTAATTTAAAAAGACAGCCTTCAAGAGAAGTATGTTATCCTGGTACATCAAACTTACTGGTAAAGTGGCTCGATCGGCTGGTGCTTCCCCTCCTCCGGTCCTGGCGTCTGCTTCGACGTCATCTTCCTCGGCGTCGATGCCAGCACTGACAGGCGGTGCTGTTGAACACGCCTCGTGGGCTCGTAAAGCCTCAACGAGAAGGCTGCGAGCCTGGTACACACAATCAATTAATTTATTTTAATTTACACATAATCATTAATTTGAGGTTATTCCAATTTAACTGTGATATTTTGTCTAACTAACCCAGAACAATTTTTGAACATCAGAGTATAAGAATTTTATAACAATTATAAAAATAGCTATTATTTGATTTGTAAATGAATTGTAAAACTACGTATTTCGAAAATAAACTAGGTTTAACAGGGTTTTATAAACGGGCGTTTCAATTTATAAACAGACTATCTTTTCCCGCGACTTCCCTTCATCCGTGTGGACTTCAGAAATTGTCTTACCGGAACGACTTGTTTAATCGGGACAAAAGTTGTCTATGTCAATTTCAAACTTTTAATCTACGACGTAAAAGGAGGACAAACAAACAAACTCACTTTTAAATTTATAATATCAGTATGGATAAAACGTTGTTACCGGTATAGTCATTATTTACTTTGTAACAAGACGCAATATATCGTAAATGCCATACCTGTGTAATATGTAAAGCCAGTAACATGAGGGACAGCGCGTGTTGAACGGCAACAGGGGGCTCCAGGGCGAGGGCAGCGGCAGCCAATGACGGACGAGGTCCTTGCGGCTCTTCCACGACGGACTCTTCCGAATATAGACCTGAAAACAAGTGACAGCATTCAGTTTTACTGTACAATAATATGTCAGGTTTTCGTTGCTGTACGAACATTTCTAACACTGGCAACACAGGACAGGAGAATACAACAAAATACAGCTTGCAATATAATCTATTTACATCACGGAGCACAACAACCAGCGGAGGGCACGTATGAAGACCCTGCACTCACGAAAAATTTCATGCTTATGGGACAGATACCTTCCATAAAGGCTGAGTTATTATCAAGAGGAAAATATTGCATTAATAGGTTTGTTACATGTAATGGTACATTAGTTAGTGTAATCTGTTTCAAACTGATGGCAATCATCATTAGCACACATAAAGTCTGGCCGAACTTACCGAGACTCTGCGCTCCAAGTGGATCTTTGAGGCTTGGGAATGGCAGGGGCGCTACGTGCGGCGTCTGTGTCTCCGCGTGAAGCGCGGCGGGCCGCAGCGACCAGGCGGCTGAGTGCGAGGAGCCGGCCGCGGCGCGCTGCACGCCCTCCACGCCCGCAACCAGAGCCGGGCGACGGTTCACGCAGGTCGTGCCGTTGCCTTGTTGGCCGTGGTCGTTGTCCCCCCATGCCCACACCTGGTAATGATGCCACGTGGTATATTTAAAACTTAACAAATAATTAAGAGCATTGATATGTTAAATAAAAATAGTTTGATCGAAAAAATCCGTAATTCGGGGGGAACTACTGTTAGGTTAGGCACCGACCTTTATGGTGCGCCGTAGAGGAGGCATAAATAGTTTTTTTTTCTTCTTTCAGATAGTTATTAAGTCTTTCACCGCGACCGTGTCACAGCTGTGTTTGAATTCGAAGTAGTCACAACAATTATCAAATACCTGATGGTCACTAGTGACAGCCAGACAGTGGAGCGCGCCGACAGCCACGTGGATGACTCTGCGCCCGCGCAGCGCCTCCACCAGCGTGGGGCGTCGTACATGCGCGTCACAACCGTGGCCCAAGCGGAAATAGTCACCTTTACCCCAGGTCCACACCTGCCATGGGTTAAAATATGAATGTTAATTTGTGACGCTTTTATTGACATTTAATACTTAATAATGTTACATGTGTGACCAAGGCACTGACTGACGAAGTAATATCTAGAAAAAGTTGTTACTCTAATACAGATTCATTATTTCAATTTAACCAAGATTTATGTTTTGTTATAATATAAATATACCAGCGGAATGTTATATGTAAATTCAGCTTTCTGGACTGCCTATTCGCTAGTTTTTCAAATTATAACAGATTGGTTTACAAAAAAAAACAGGAGCTAAAAAAGTAGCAATATTATAATTGTGTAAATGAATCTGTTTGTTTGCTAACTATAAACTCCTTAATCGCACAATCAATCTTGATGACATTTGCCAAACATATTTGAAAGGGACATTTAAAGGGACAAAATTTATTAAAGTACCTCTCCATCTCGAGTCAAGGCGAGACTAAACTGTGCACCACACTCAACTTGCACCACTCCGAGGGAATTGAGCCTCTCAACATTCATAGGTATCGCGCAGCCGTCCGACCCGCCGCGACCTGAACAACAGACAACCTTATGTATAATTAAGCTACAAACAAAAAAAGCAAGCGAAAAAAGCGAGGTTCATGAAAATACAAAAAGTGAACTATGAACATATTTTTCCATGGCATCAAACCCTCAAGTGACAGCGTGCTGCCTTAAAACAGTAACCGCACTAGGGCCTGTATTAATGAATTGAAAATCGTGCTTTGTAGATTGAGTCGATCATGACAAATAATCAACTGATTTTTGAGTCAGTCATCAACAGTATAAAAACGTTCACTGCTGAACATGGGCGTATCCCATACTCTCCATTTCTATGAACGCAAGACTAAACCGGATGATTCAGGACTAGGTATAATGTGACAGAGTCAAACGAATCAATCGATTAATGAATATGAGTTTGAAACCAAAAACATGTAGCAAATCATATCGTAATTTATTAGTATGTAGGAAGAGAACTAACATTTACCTAGTTTCCCGAAGTCTCCATCCCCCCACGAGAACACCTTGCCGCAAGCAGTGAGCGCCAGCGTTTGGGCGTCGCGGGAGCCGCACGCAACTTGGATCACTCGGAATGGCGCCAGTGTCTCAACCTGAAGGATACATACAACTATAGCTGATGGGTGAGCAAGGTTTGATTGGTGGTAGGGCATTTTCTATGACTACCTGGCTATCTACCTCCATTTTACCTAAGTCTGTAGCCAAACACCTCTGTTAATAGCACTGTTGTGTTCCGTTATTTTTTAATAACTGCTAGGTCATGGTCAATGACGTCAAAAAATGTTACGCGTTAGTCTAGAAGGTGCCTATTTACTCTTCGTATCTTTGTAACTTCTATATCAAGTAAGATTAAGGTCAAGTGTGAGCCCATTTTGTATAAAATTAAATAAACCAAGATAATACCTAACTATTGTGAGCTAAAAAATGAGCAATCGACGATCTTAATCATTTAAGCTCTTTGACAGTAAGTTTTAGTTGAAATGTTTTCAGCGTAGACTATTTTTTCTGACATAAATAAACTTCATTACTCACCATTTTCGGCAACAATTGTGTGACGTCATCACCGTGCCCCAATCGCCCGTACTCCCCTAGTCCCCAAGTATAGAGATGCCCTCTAGCAGTGACGCAGGCGCTGTGGGCCGAGCCGCAAGCGACGCCGACCACACGTTCTCCAGACAAAGACTCTATCAGGCGAGGCGCTTCTAGAGTGATACGGTTTCCGTGCCCGAGCTTGCCGTCTTCTCCTTCGCCCCATGAGTAGACCTACGAGTAGTAAATATAGGATTTATTAAAAAATAGCTAAAGTAAAAAGTGGAATTCGTATGTTCATTACGAAGTCCGAAAATTAGGACTAATTTATAAGACATAGCTTTTCATAGTTTCTAATTTATATCAAATATCACAATAACCTTATACACATATAAATAATCACACGACTAAAAAGTATGTAAAAATTATGTCTGACATTAAAAACAATCCATTTTAATATTATAAAATCCGAGAGTGAGTTTGTTTATCCTTGCTTTAAACGGAGAGTCGGAATTAGTGTACAGATAGTTAAAGGATATTGGCTGTCTTTTAGGCTACAAGATTTAAAGCTTAGAAGAGATTTTCAGCCTCCACTAATTATATATTTTTTCGATATAATAACAACGATTTTTTTATTTTACCCTTTATGCCGATCGAGAAAGTCGTTCCCGAGGGATGTTATTTTGGAAGTTCAAGCAGACGACGACGAAGTCACTGGCAAAACGCTGATATTGTTTTAAAATGTGAATGTATTTATTACCTTCCCATCAGCGGTGAGAGCGAGGGCATGCTTCCCACCGGAGTGTACGGCGACGCGGCGAACCAACACATGCGCCAAGTAAGGGTTGGCTCGAGGCGTGGACACGTTGTTGCTGTGTCCGAGGCCGAGGCGACCGTTCGTGCCCTCGCCGCATGCGTACAGCTAGTATACAAGAGATAAATCATTATTATAACCGACCTTCGTACAACACAGATAACAGAATAAAAGAAGACAGTAGACGCGATCATTTTCACCTAGCGCCACTAGCTCGACTAACTCACACAATCCAACAATAACAAATTAAAAGAACGAATTCCACAGCACGGTATCCACACTTCCATACTAATATTATACTCGTAAATGCGAAAGTGTGTTTGTTTGTTTATCATAACTTTACTCCGTAACGAACAGTCAAAATGACTTGAATCTTTTTATAGGGGTTGTTGAAGGGCTGAAAAAGGACATAGACTTATAGTTCCGATTAACCCGATTTATAGTTCTCTTGGAATTGAAGTTCTAGCAGAACAAGACGCGGGCAAAATATAGTTTAGAAATAAAGCAAATTTTCTTATAAACAAGCGCGCGCGCTACCTGTCACTTTGTTCCACCGGTCACACAACGGTCAGCCGTTTTGTGGCGACTGGTTCCTTCTTTAGAATTCTTTGCTCAGCGATGTACACAGGTACACATCAAGCTATACATTTCCAGTATACACTGACCTGGCATTGAATGGACTCCTGCACGATGCTAGTTCTGCTTATACATATTAGAAATGTATAGCTTGACCTGTAGCCGTGCATACAGTCTGCTGCTCAGTCAAGAGCGCGACTTAAGCCGCCCTGAACTATTTGATAAACAGCGTCATAGACCTTGGCAAACGGTCCCATTTGCCATAATCAATACGCTTGGAAGGTGGAATGAAAATCGCAATGAGATGTTTTTTTATAGTGAACTGGAAGTTGGGCACTTTGATACTTACTTTCCCATCGTGAGATACAATGAAAAGCGTCTTTGAACCGCCGGCGATATGTACTGGCCGCAGCGAGCTCAGTGCCGGCGAGAACACTGGAACCTTTACTTTGGACCCTTTAACGCCAGCCAGCTGGTCTTTATCGTTTAAACCCCAGACGTAAACCTGAAATAAAAAGTCACCTTTATACTCCTATTTTAAAAAAAATACTAATATTATAAATGCGAAATGTTTGTTGTTTCATCCTTCTCTAATGTAGAAACCGAGAAACGACGATGGGAAAAACTTTTAAACTGTTATATATGTTTATTTATTTATTGTCTGGAGAGAGAAAGGCAAATTTCTGAAATTTACGAAGACGATGTCGTGGGCAAAAGTTAGATTAAGATCTCATTTGATAGTAAAAGTGATAACTATCAGTTAAAAAGATAGGGCAATTTACTCGTATAGGAAATCAAATGAGATACACGCTTTTGCAACGTCATATGAGATAAAGTAGCTGGAAAGGCACAAATGTGTCACATGAAGAAGTCATGGCTAAAAAGCACCCTACACGAGGCAAAATGATAAGATATTGGTAGTATTGATATAGCTTTTGCTTTTAAGAGTTATCCAAGACTGGACGAGAACCACAAGTGACGCCGATCTCTTCGCCTAGCAACATATAGGAAAACGTACGTTGAGTCGACAACCCACTTCCACAATGAAGGTAAAGAGGCAACATAAGAAAAACAAAAATTTGAGGTTATTAGTTTTCAGGAAAATTAAAAAAAAACGAAATTTCATAACATACCTTGGGACAATCACTTGGCAATATTGGCGGGTTATTGTCAGCTGACACAGAGCCAGTAGGATTATCTTTTTCCATCCAGTCTTCTGCTACAAAATTCATGCTCTGAAACAAGATGGCAAAATTTTCTCAATACATATTTCAATCATTACATTATTAGTATCAAATGGCAGTGCCCATCTATTGTAAAATTAAGGAGTAAAAGTGAAACAGCTGACATATTTTTAGTAATTTTATACTCACAAGCAAAACATCGGAGTAGAGCGGGTTTGGCCTGAAGCCGGTGATGTATAAACCGTGGATGCGACAGTCTGCATTCACGTTCCGATTCTGTTTGATTCCGATCTCAATGCAAGGATAAAACTGAAAAATAAGGGATTACAATGACGTACAGTATTGTACAAAGCTGTGAAACACTATTTGATTTACTGGTTACCTGTTTACAATCAGCCAGCAACTGTATCTGTGCTGGGGGCCGGTCGCGCGGCGCGCAGGCGCACGGGACGGCCGCGAGCGGGGTCAGCGCGCACTCATCGAAGCTGTTTCCAAAGCGCACCGTCAGCGCGGCCGGACCGTACACGCCGCTAGGCACGCCCAGACCGAGGCGACGTATACGCACGCCACTACGCATTTCTATGCGGATCCAATGCTGGCAACAGTCAAGGAGAAAAGTAAGAAATTACTTGTATTAATGATTTAATGATTTCGCAAGTCTCCATGGTGTTAGGTTACAATATTAATTACTGTATGAACTTCTTCTGAACAATATTTTAGATACTCGTAAGATCAGCCAAAAACCGGACGGTCGGACAAAGGCGACATACAGTACTTTCCTCCGAGTGGACTGGCCGTGGAACACACTGTAATTTATCGTCGATAATGCCAACAAATAAATGCCCATCTCCTGAGCAGTTTTCCCTTGGGACATACGATGGTCCTTATCAAAAGTAGAGTCCGGTAACGTCTGGTGCCTTTTAAGGGTTTCGTACCCAGAGGATCTTGAGGAGGACCTTGACTCACTTGACTCTTTAGGCAGCTGGTCGCTTGAAGAGTCAAGGTCAAGAGACCAAAGCCTTGTGTCGTCGAACACATCGTCATCAACATTCAGATGTGGAGCTTTTTTGTGGAGAAAGAACACAACAAGATTATATTCTATCAGATGTGCCGTACCTGTCCAGTGCCAGCAGAGCTCTGCCAGTAGGTGTGAGGTTGTCCGTCCAGCAGTCTCTTTGTGCCAGCGCCGGGTCTACACGAGGACACGCGCACCGCTCGCACCGCGCCGCGCCACCCGACCGATGTGCCACCCGCGCTCTCACCCCATTCCGCTGTCAAAATATGTATTTCATGATCGTAGGAAAACTAACAGCTAAATTACAAAATAAGACAAATGGCTGACGGACTTTAGCGGATTTGAGTTCAAGAAACCAAAAACAGACGAAGAAAACAATCCCGAGTCCTTTTAGTTCGGTCCAAGCGATAAACTCTATTGGAATTACTGACTTACATTGATCAGTGACTAGTTCCATTTCACTGACTTGCCCGGTCCAGCCTGGTTGTTGTGGAAAATCTACCGTCAAATCTCGACCGTTGCTTGATATAGCTGAAACAAAGACCAATATGAAAAAGAGGCTTCGCAAAATGATGAACGAAAACCTAAAGAATGTAAAGACACTTGTCAATGTGACGTGTGTAGGTGTAGCCAATAGTGATATTAGCACTGCAGTTTGGTGGTAAAATTAGGTAACATGGTAGTAACTAGCCAGGCGGACATGGGAAATGCCTTACCACCAACCAAACCGAATATCCCAAGTGGAAGTCGAACCTGGGACCTCCAGGTGGTGAGTCCGAGCGTGTAGCCATTATGCCAAAGAGGCGGTTGATGGTGGCAATTTAAGGGAGAGTCTCATGTTGTTTGTCTATGATCATACCAGTAACAGTTCCGACGCTGGTGTGATCTATGCACCCCCACTTGTACCGCGGCTGTGTGACGGCGGCCCGCACGCGGACACGGTCCCCGCTCGCGAACGGTGGACCGCCAGACACCACCTCAGCGTGAACCGCTCGCACGCCAGCTACTTTACCCAGACCACGCCATTCCACCTGCAGAAAAGTATTTTATTAAATAAATAGCCTTTCTTTTGACTAAAATCTCAACTGATGCATATAATTAATACTACTACGTACAGAACGGACTCGACACTTAACAACGATGGGTAGTGAGAGTTCTCAAGTGGCGACCATGTACCGGGAAACGTCAGCCGGGCCGTCCCCCTACTAGATGGATCGACGACCTAGTTAAGGTCGAGGGAAGAAGGAAAGGTTCAAAGCTTTTCCTAAAAAAATAGATCAATTAAAAGGCCTACGCATACGTTTAAAATCTTTAGACTTACATGCAAAAACACATTCTGCTTGATGTCCCTTTCAACTTTTTGCACTTGACCAACATCACCCAATGCGACCTGTAACAAAACCTAGTTATTAGATAATAACCACGACAGCAACTAAAATACTATAGACATATAACTCGAGTTGATGAGCTGATGGGTCCTCTCACTTTAGGTATAAGTAGAACGTATGTAAAAATTAAATACATACTAATATTATAAACGCGAAAGTGACTTTTTGTTTGTCCTTCCATCCCATCGTAACGGAGGGGCAGAACGACTTGTTTTTTTGTATAGGGTAAGTTGAAGGGGCGGAAAGGGACATACACTACTTTTTATCCCGATCGAACAAGTAGTTCTTGTGGGATACTTTCTTAAATCCACGCAGACGAAGTCGCGTTCAAAAGCTATTTCTATGTCAAAATACACACAGATTACTTACACCTTCGAAAGCTTTGCAACAGCGAACAGTCATCCCCGCAGTGATAACATCCGACAAGTACTGAGCGTACTCGTCTTCGGAGGCGAAACAGCTGCGCCACCTGTACGGCGGTGTTTGCTTCTTGTCTTGTTTGGATATTGGCGGTTTCATTTCGTACATTGTGTCTTCCATGCCTTGTTGAGGTAGCTCTAGTAAGTATGCGACGAGAGCTTCCACTGAGGGTAGGGTCGAGCCACCTAAAAAGTTAAGATTCGGCTTTTAAAAAACCTATAGATGTGTCTCGAAATATATTTAAAACAAGAAGTTAAAAAACGGGCTAAGTGCGAGTCGGACCCCGTACCATTATTTATAAAATGAGCAAAAAATCACGTTTGTTGTATGGATCCCATACAAAAATAATAATAACAATAAAAATACAAAAACCTATGTGGTTTTTATTTAACATTAATTTTTTTTACTATATAACAGAGTAACAAAACAGAATATACCTAAAGCCTGTATGGCGGCATATACGGCCGGTCTTGAGAACCCCATTTCCACAACTTGTGTCACTTGAGACGAATTAGCCCACGTGTTTAAGTCTTTCCGCGCTGAAAATCAACCGAAACATTATGCAATCATAAGATTTAAAGGCTCTACAAATAAATATTCAGAAATATTATCAGTTTATTGTTATTATTGTCATATAAACTTACACAATGAAGCAGTGCTAGTAGAAGGCCCCGAAGATAGCTGCATCATGTTACTCTTGTCTATGATAGGCATTTCTGGAGGATTGTCATAGTCTTTCTCTTCACCTGCAATTCATGAGTAGGTATTTGTGCTAATGTACGCCCGCAAGTTTCTGTACATAATACGTCATAATACGAAAATTGTAAATGACACGTTCCGCGAATGTATGGAGCCAAGGCCTGGTCTTGTACACTTATAATTTTAAAAGGTGATTATCAAATAAAAGTGATTTAGTTACCATTTTTGTACATTTTGATTTAGTTTATTTGTAAAACAACATAAAACGTATGAAGCCGGTAAGACTTAACGTTGAAAACAAAGATGGCGTCAATAAAATGACATTTGACGCTGTCACTTCGCACAAAAAGAATGATTTTGTACAATTTAAATAAATGCAAAAATTTAATTCTAGTATTTTTCTATACATATTTGGATTGTTACTTGATTTTTAAATAGTGTAAAAGTGCAGGCCGATTTTGAAACACCTCTTTTGTGACTGATTGTTTAATGCTTTAACTGACTAACCGATCTTGATGACATTAACTAATGAGATGGATAGGGACATATGCTACTTTTTATTCCTATATACTGCATTCCCATGGGATGTTTGGTTAGTCAACGAAGAATAGCTCAGACCAAGAGTTTCGTTTTCACATTTATCATGCGTACTTGCATTTATCGTTTAGACGTATTTCACCGTAGTGTTCTTTTACTCTTTGATAAAGTTAAAATACTGAATCGTCGACCTCATCGTCGGTTAACATAAGGTAAGTATGCGAAAGAAAGTTTGTTTGTCGTCCTTTACGTCGTAACGGAGAGTTAGAATGACAGGATTTTTATATGGGGACAGTTGAAGGGTCGTAAAATTACGTAGGCTACTTTGTATCACGATCGAGACAGCGGTTCCCGGGGGACAACCTCTGAAGTCCACGCGGGCAAAATGCTTGATATCTATAATTTAGAACCACTTTACCGTTGATATGAGCGGCGAGTTGTTGCACCACAGTCAACGAGGCGGCGGCTAGGTCGCGCGGCGTGTGTGAGGTGGCCAGCGGACTCGGCCTCGTCGCCAGTGCGAGCAGACGTCGGAGCAGCGTGCCCTCTGTGCCAGCAGTGACCGTGCCTCGATCTACAGGCGTACCTGTCAATACAATCAATTAGTGGTAGAAAGAAATCTATTTATTTGCATTAACATATAAGTGAGAAGTATGTATGTGTTTTAAATCTCGTTTTTGTATTTATGTAATCTTTTAATCCCCCAGAAACTGTATCTCGAGTAAAAGTTTTTGAGGGGCGACCACGTACCTGGCCGCCCACTAGATGGACCGACAACCTGGTTAATGTCGCGGGGAGTCGCTGGATGCAAGTGCCAAGTGCAAAACCAATATTAAAATTTACATATAAACTTGACATTGCTTGAAAATATATTTCCATACACTTTAAATGGCTTTTAAGACATTTAAGGTCCTTTGCTCCCACTAGATTCAATAAGGGCAGCACATACTAAAATCTGAGTCGGTAAGAAAAAAACTCTAGTCATCGATAGTTCCCGGCACACAACTTGAACAATGAAGGACATAATGGGGATGAGTTCGCACATCCAGGGCGACAGAAGGGCGCAAGGGGGGACTGTTCGGCCAATCACGTGCCTCAACGCGTTCGAAATGACATTCCCCTCCCGAGCCCCGCCAAAGAGATCCGAAAATAGTTTACTGCGCAAGTCAAAGTCGCTTTTAAGTTGTTTACCGGTAACTATACCACATATGCTACGACCAAGATACAGTTCCTGAGGGTCAGTAAACAATGTGTCTCAGGGTTCTGACTCACTTGCATTATCCGGAGGCTGCATCAGCACTTTCCTCAGTCGTGTGCGTGTTGTCAACAACCCTCGCACAGTGCACAGAGTCAGAAGTTCTATTTGCTGTTTCCTCAATCCATATTCATCTATTTCAGCTGCAAAGAAAAAATACACCGTTCATTCATTGTAAGGTACGTAAAACTATTTAAAAATTAACAATATGTACAATCTATGAAAAGTAACCGCCTCCCGCCTATCCACGAAACCCCGCAAGAGACTGGCGCAGAAAATGACCATTACGTATGGCGTCTGCTACTTACTCACACATGCGCGCGTGTACAAACAACTATTATTACAACATTTATTCGAAGTGTCCGACATGTGGCAGTGTGTTGAGAGTGACAGAAATGTAAATTAAAGGAGAATATGCTTTGTACAAAAGTGGGTACATATTTTTGTACTCGAGTTTTTATTATTATTGAAGATAGACCAACCCTTGACCTCAATCTCACCTGATGGTAAGTGACGATGAGGTCGACGATATTACGTGTTGCTCTAGAAGGTGCCTATTTACTCTTCTTTTGAAGATTCCCACAGACATTGAAAATGAAATGACACGTTTCGCGAATGGCGCCAAGGCCACCCGGCCGGCCACAATTACAATTTTAAAAGGTCATAACCAAATAAAAGTGATTTAGTTACCATTTTTGTGTATTTTGTTTTAGTTTATTTGTACAAAAACATATAAAACGCACGAAACATGTAAGACTTGACGTTGAAAACAAAGATGGCGTCAATAAAATGACATTTGACGCTGTCACTTAGTACAAAAAGAATGATTTTGTACAATTAAGTTAAATGCAAAAATGTACTTCTAGTATTTTTCTATGCATATTTAGATTATTACTTGATTTTTAAAATAGTGTACAAGAGCAGGCCGAATTTGAAACAATATTTTACTCGCGACATGTAAAAAAACGTACCGAACCTTTTCAGACCGCAATTATACATAATAAAACTACTCATAACAACATCATAAACTCGAGGATCGAAATCATTTCCCAGGGCAGACATCAACCAATCTGACAGCCATAGTGACTATGGCAAATCACGATCACGTTATCACCATTCGCTTTGGCAATGAAAATGAAAAAATGAAAATGAAAAATATATTTATTCCATAAACTTAAAATTATCCTGGTATACTTTACGCTGGAGCTTCCTGATAAGTATATAAATACCTGTAGTAGGAAGCCCCGCTCCTCCACATGAGACATCGATTATATATTTAAATTTATGAAAATTATATATATATTACTGTACATATTTTTAACTAAGTAGTAGGTATACAATATTAGTTATCTAGTTTTAAATATAGTTGCAATGAACCCATACTTTGGAAGAAAACAGTAATACAATTAAGAGCGACATTACGTCACTGAATCTCCTGCATCTTTCGGTAGGTTGTTGCTATTGTACCGAGAAGATGAGGACATGTATGATGACGTACCGGGTAAGTGATGCGGGTGCATCGGTGAAGCCTGCGGTCCGGCCCCGAGCAGCGCAGCACACACCCGCAGGGCGCTCTCCCCGCCCGCCAGCGGTTGGATCAGGCGGTCACATTCAGCGCTCTGTACGCCGGTCAGTTCCGTCTGAAATAATTCACATTAATTTGTTCATCATTATCATCAACAGTTTTTTTTCTTTTTTCTCTTGCCCTTTCGTAATTTAAATGTACATATAAATTTTAACGATAATGTTTATGGCGACAGATTGATTTATTATTGTATAATTAATTTAGTAAAGTTTAAAATTATCTGTTCTCTGTGTTTCACCAAAAACTTAAAAAAAGTTGCAACAGTCCACCATTGAACACAGACCAAGTTATCATTCCCGATAAAATTTCGACACAAACAGAAACAGTAATTTGGTGTCGAATAAATCGATTTAAGTACATGAGTATAATGGGTTTGCACTTGGCGTTAATCTCACCTGATGGAAAGTGACTATAATAGGTACGTTGGTAAACTGCGGACCCAAAAGCCTCAAGCTAATGAGATGTTGAACAGAACGGAACAGAACCTTTGACAGCAAACTTAGGTAACATGGTGGTAGCTAGTCAGGCGGACATAGAAAATGACCTACCACCAAACAAACCGAGTTCTGATATGTAGCCACACTGGGAATCAAATCTTGCACCTCTGTATTGTTAGTCCAAGCGTGTAGCTATTTAGCCACGGTTAGTAGCTGGTTAAATATACGATTAAATACACGAGCATTTTTAACGTACAAAATAAATAATTATGGCATAGTTTGCTACGATAAATTGTTGATTTGATGTTTTCTCAGTCTATCAATATGGGCCTAATACATTCAGAGCAACTGATTAACGGGAAACGAGCACCGGACCGTCCCCCTACTAGATGGAGCGACGAGCTAGTAAAGGTCGCGGGGAGCCGCTGGATGCACGTGGCTCGGAGACGGTCATTGTGGCATACCATGGAGGAGGCCTCCCGGCTGATGATTATGACATAGTATGTACTTGTAATAATAATGTATACGAATACATCCTCAGCAGAAAAAAATTGTAATGGTGTTATCACTTACCTTAGCAGTGGTATTGTCCTCATGTACTATGTTGATTTTGGCCCTCGGTGTGAAGTTGGTCACGATCGCGTTGCGCGGAGGAGAGCCCGCTGATACCTTCTGACCTAATCTTGTTCGCCACTCCACCCCGCCGACTACTCCTAGGGCACCCGCTGATAAACAATACGTTAGTATAATAAATATATAATTATTCTATAAACTATTCCTAATGTAATGGTAGAAACAGATATAATTTCTGGTAATACTAATGATACTCGGAAAGTGGTATTTCTATAAACCTGTAACAAATATAATCTGTGCCATTGTAACATCGAATGCATTAGAACGTTCTAACAGACCAATGCCACAGGCCGGACAGTTCAAACAAATGTCGTGATATCGGTTCCTATTCGCGCACATCGAACGGGTGACGTTTGTATACGTGCGCATGTGTGAGTGGATTTACGCGCGCCAACTCAACTGTCCCTGGCTCAACTGAACTGGCTACTTTCTTGCGGGGTCTTAGTCTAATATTACATAACCTTGTAATAATATTTAACTCATTATATGTTAGGAACTGCTTACCAATCAGGCATGTGTCCAAGCTAGGCGGTGCTGGTTTCATAGTCTGCGTCATATCTTGACTTGTATGCGGCCACCAGTGCCAGTCACTCGTCACCTGTTCCGATAAATTAAATTATATTTCAGAAAAAATTGCTGTCTGTAATGTCGGTTTTCCAAAGATCATTTTACGTGATAACGTCATAAGAAAGGATGCGTCACAAGCCGAACTCTTAGGCTGATCGCACCTCTCTATCGCTTTTTCCGCGCTTTCGCTTGCACGCTCAGCTCAGGCAGAACGTGGCAATTTTTCGTGCGTGCAGACGGCGTTCATCAACTTTACTTTTTTGTTTGTTATTAAGTACAAATAAAAAATATTTATTTTAATTGCATTTTTTAAATAGTATATATATATATATATATATATATATACTATTTAAAATATATATATATAAATATATATAAAATATATATATATATATATATACATCCTGCAACCTTTTTGGCGTCATGCACGTGGTGCATCATTACGACGTCCCCCAGTTCCCTTCACTTTATTTAACATGTCTTAATGAATATTGCTTAGTTTTTTGATTTCAGGCCCTTTGGGATACGTCGGTTCCCGATAAAAAAAAAAATTGCGATATTCGTCTTTCAGTCATGCCCAAACATTTTTGAACCCCCAACCATGGTGATACATTTTAGCCATCCTAGATATATTGATCATAATTTACCTATGGCATCGATTATTTAGCGTCCTCACAGGATGGACTGTATTTGGGAGTGCGACGTTGCCAGCTTTGGGTTTATTGTCTCTTTCTTTTCCTATCGCTTTTCTGTACTAAACAGTTTCAACGTTTATTTTGTTCCAATATTCGCAAGGTTTATACATATACGGATGCCCAATATGTTATAATGTGTAAATACAAAGCTTTCTCACGGAGGATCAGCGAAAAACTTGAGCGGATTCAAAATTTCTATATTAGATTCATATTTGGTTTGCGCAAATATAATCGTGTCTCTCATTTTCGCTCTTAGCTCAAAGGGCTGCCCATAAAACTTCGCCGGAATAATTATGTCCTCTCTATTATATTACTTTGTTGTTGTATTTGTCATCTCCTGTGTTTTTTTCCTGTATGTCATAAAAAATCTACCTACCAAATTTCATATTTACATTAATAAAATGATAGTATTTATAATAAAATGAATTAACTGGGAACAGTGCTTTCATCTTACAGTTGGTAGCTTGCAGCCACATAGTACCACCTCAAATAGTACCGTATGCCTCAAGATCACCATCGATCGGCTATTGGGCGTCCGTGTACAGCTATTGGGCATCCGTATATGGCTATTTGGCGTCTTTACAAAGTACAAAGCTTGACGCCGGTTTGTTAACACCAAATAATAAAAACTACCGATCACAGATAACAGAAGACTTAACAGTACAGATACCTATATATCATCACGATTGATATAGACGTTGTAGAAACTTCCACCCCTTTTTACCCCCTTAGAGAATGATTTCGTGGATGAAAACTATCCTTTGTCATACTATCTTCATACCAAATTTAATTTAAATCGGTTTAGCGGATATAGATTCCCTATACAAACTTCTACTCTCCTTTTTTATCCCTTTAAGAGATGATTTGGGGACAAAAGTATCCTCTGTTCTTCTCCGGGTCTGATACTATCTCCATACTAAATTGAATCTAAATCGGTTCAGCAGTTTAAGCGTGAAAAGATAACAGACAGACGGACATACTTTGTATTATTAGTATTAATTATTATCTATTTATGAATAAATTATTTAAATAAAATAACTTATTTCCTGTAGCTCTATGTTAGTATTTATCAATCTATATTTTACTGATATAGGGTAACTATTCTAGGTAAGCAAACAAAAACAAAGACATGTAAATGTAATCACTTTTATTTTCATAGTTCTCAACCATACAAAGTACTTAAATAGGTTACCATAATTTAAAAACTTCTTAAACTTTCAACAAACTTTCGTTAAAAATTTGACTTTGCCAACTTCGTTATACATTTTTAACAAAAAATAGTTTCACAATGGGTATAATCTACTCTAACTAATCAACATCATAATTACCTTCAATAAAATCACCTTAGATGACTGGCACACAGACGAGATAGTTTGACATTGCTTATTTTTAGAAGTAGTTCTTTTTAGTAGTACAATCAATAACACAACAGTAAAATTACTCCTATGGCACAAGAAATTTTGGTATTAATACTAAAATATCTGACATTAGCTAAGCTACTATAATTAATAACATAATAACGTTATTACGAGATCATCCCAGACTTTAGTTGCTGATCTAACATCACAAAAATTATGATAGATACCTAATAAAAAAACTTTATACAACGTGTTTTTTTTTATATCAAATTGCATATAAATTATTTGTCAAATCAAAAGTTACTTTTTTTTCTTTTCCATGTCAAAACGTAGTTTTGTCGAATGAATTTGTTAAGAAAAATAAAATAAAAACTTTTGATTTGACAAATATGAATATGCCACATGAATCTTTTACATGGTCTGATCAAAACCTTAGTCGTGGGATATCAAAAAAACAAGTTGTATAACTTTGGAACTTAGTTCCTTAAACTTTGCTTATAATACAAGAACAGCTCAGACTTTGGCGTGCTTTAGCAATTACTATATATGTTAGCAATTACTATATATTATGAATGTTATAGTATTGATTAATAAAATTATTGATCAAAATATTTACATACAATGTTAGGCAAGATATATTTGAGTACGTACTTACCTAGTTATTAATACTTTCTTAATAAATTTAATTTAAATATTAGAAACCAATCTTTGAACTTTTCATATAAGTAGGTACTTAAAAAAGAAACGCTTATAACCTAGTATAAAAACTTCGCATCAGGTGGTGTAGTAACACGCGTTGCTAACCTACATACGTAAGTTTATTAAATGTTTTTCTTTATAATGTCTTACAGACATACAGTCCTTCTTTTACTACCCTTATCTATTTATGTAGGTACCTACCTACATAACTTACTTAAACACTAGATAAATACTTAAGAACAGTCGCTTCGTACTTAGGTTGAGTGGTTTGATCCGTCGTCACGATAACTTTTTTTAAATTATCACTGGCTGCGCCTGTCTTCAGTATTTCCACTAACAACAGCTGGCGCCAACGTTTGACTGAAGATTGAAAAGATCGATGTAAGCAGCTTGCCAATAGACCAATCAGACAGGCCACTGATTGGTATATTGGCAAGCCGGTACTGCAATCTTCAATCTCCGGTCACATATTGGCACCAGCTGTACTCTTTCTTAACCACTCAAATTAATTACCTACGTATTCAACAAAGAAAAAAGTTTAAATTTTAAAAAAGAAATCTTTTATGGTATAAGCTAACCGAAATTATTCCGGACAGTTATTTACTGCAGAATCAAAGTTGAGTCATTACAGGGTTATTTTTGAAACACTTATAACCTCGCAGGAGTAGATTACTAACGTTATAAACAGTAAAATTTGTTCTACGACTTTTGAGAAATTGTTAGATTTTGAATTCATACAACAAAAAAATATATTTTCAGTCACTACTCGAATGTTCGTATCTATTCGCGCACCGTTCGCCCGCTCGCCGTCTTGCGCCCGCCTTCGCGCGCTTTGCCATAAAGACTTATAAAGTGTAGGTGAGTGCAATAAAAGTTAAAAAAATAATATTTAGATAATGTATTGAGTCGTAGAACAAAAGTTGTTGTTAATAATGTTAGTAATCTACTCCTGTGAGGTTATTAGTGTTTTAAAAATAACTCGGTATATCAATGAAAGTATCATAATCAAACATTTTCCTTAAAAAGTCTCCAATCGTCACTTCAACTTTTTGAATAAATATTTTGTATATATACTTTAATTTTAAGCCAGTCTTTGTTATGAAAAAGTGTAGGATATTTATTTTTTAATTCGTCACATTCAGCTCGTTTGGGGGGTTTTTTATACTTAATGTGGTCTTTAAAATATTTTGTTACGACATTTTTTTGTTCAGTTGTCCAAGGAACAAGTGTACTCTTTTTTTTTGCAGATGTCTTGTGGCTTATTTCTTGGGAAGGGGCAGCAACTGGCTCGTCTCTACTCAAACTAATATGTTGCGATGGACCTGCTTCTTCCAATTCAAAATCAACAACTTCCTGATTATCTATCTCGTTTCCTGTGATTTCTTCATCTAAGTTTAATTCAATCTCATCTAAAGCTTTTCCTTGATATTCATCCGCTTTCCCGTCTTCCATCAATAGTAATAGTTTAGAAATTTTAGCAGTCTGATATACGTCACTAGGTAGCCTGTAATTATTTCTATGTACACTCAGGGTGTGACCCATAAAAGTAGCTAGTTGTTCGAGCTCTGATTCAGTCATTGAAAATAACTGGGTCATTGTTGCTAAATGTTTTCTCAGACGCGTGGATGTTAAAGCCTTATAATTTTTAGCACCGCTTGCTTTTGCATATTTTTCTAAAATTTTGTACCCACAAACAGTTGATCCACCTGCCTTTACAAATAACAAATTATTGTCATCTGCAACATACATGTGTCTGTCTGATAATATTTTTTTTAAATCTTCTTGTACTTCAGTACTAAACAGTACTGGCACCCCTCTCCCTCTTTTACCACGGATCACTATTCTTTTTAATTTACTTATTAATATTTTTTCAGTCGAAGTAAGAACTTTGTCAAATTCTTCATATTTATTGCTGTCGTTGCCATGATCATTGTAATCACTTAATTTTAATCGTTGTAATTCGCCGGGCCGACGCCTATTCAATAGAAGAACGCGACAATATGTAGATTCCACCAAGTTATTGAAAGCTTCAACGTTCGTTTTTCCTTCGGATTGTGTTAAACTATCGGATGACTGTTTTGACATGCCACAAAGATAATCTTTGAATAATTTTAAATCAGCAGCAAGTGGCACTATAGTGGTTTTATTCCACTTCTTCACATTAAGGTCATCAGCAGCTTGGCTAGAAATATCAAACTTCCAATTCTCCTCAATTAATTTTGATAGTGTTTTTAAATCTGCTTGAACAGAAGCCGTTTGAACAGAGGCTTCTCTTTTACAACTTTGCAATAAAGCTATACTACAACATTGTTTTATTGATGTAGCAATGTTCATGGCATATGTCGGTGCATCAAATGTTTGTGATGCGTCATTATACCGGGCTACGATTTTGGTTGCCTGTACTAAAGTGTCATAGTATTGTGGTTTTAATACTTGTTCAAGACTATTAATATCCGGGTTCAGTTTAGTTACTTCCACAAGCAATTTCGCTAACTCCCTCATCTTACGTGAGACCACAGTTGCAAAATGTTCCTCGCGATGTGTTCTCAAATACTGTGCTCCAAACATACAAATCAATTTATCTTTTTTAGCTACTAATGATATTTTGTCTGGTTTCATACGAGGAAACACGTTTTTCATTAGATTGTTGTCGACTTTAACGTAACGTACAAGAAAATTTTGTGCATCAGCTTGTGCTTTGTTTGTAGAAGCAGCATTATCACATTTTTTTACATGTCTCCACAGTTGTTTCCTTGAATAAAAACCAAGACATTTAGAGCAAGGTAAATAGTCAGTCTTTTCAGAAAACCTACACTTCTTCACAGGTTTGAATGCAGTTTGCGAATTACTCACATAATTACCCTTTTTTCTTAAAGCGCTAAAAACTTGTTTACGTTTAAGACTATTTTTGGGATGTGCTAATGCTGATTGTACTTCAGGTTCAGCTGAGTGGTTTCGAACCATATGTCGTGAAAAATTCAAAATGAAATCTTCACAGTAGTAACAAAAATCTCTTTCTCTAATGCGTTTACCTTTCAAATTACTCTCTGATGTTTTTTGATTATTCGGCACTTCTGTATCTATATTTTCTTTGTTTGTTTCGTGATTATTTTCCGAATCTTCCCCTAAGCAATCTTCTTTCGACGAAACTTTTTCTTTTTCTGTTGGATTTATATCATCGCAATGGCTTGAAGCAGCCTGAAATAATATAAGTTTATCGTATAAAGAGCTTACGAGCTAATGTATTACCGACAGCGTGTATGCAAAATTCTATAATGATCAGTTTTGTAGTCAAAGCATGAAAGTAACAAACAAACAAATAAAATCGCTGTCACACCATATAAACTGTTTAATGAAAATTATAGCATTAAAATTAAAACAGTGTTATTTCTCTTAATGATCATAAATGTCTTTGCCAACTTTGTAGGTATGTGTACCAATTTTCTACTGACCTTATGTGATCCATCTAAACATTCGGTTTCCATTAATATTTCTTGATCAGATTCTGACGTGGATTCATAAGATGATGGTTCATAATTCATATCATTTGAAGATTCAGAAAAGTCAGACTCATTGTCAAAGCATGGTACCGACTGGTCTTGATTTCGGTCATCTGATATTACGCATGGGATTTCTACCGGAGGTTTTTCGATATCGTCTACATCTGAGACGTAAGTAGGTTTATTTAAAATTGTATTATCAGCAAGATCAAGCTGTCTTATAGGGCTTAAGATAGACGATTCAATTGCTTTTAGAGGAGGTTCGATATTATCAGTACTTAACAGGCAGGTGTAATTTTTCTCTATATTTTTAGGATCAAGGGGTCTAGCGTAGTTCAAGATAGTAGGAGGATCAACTGTTATTGACGGAGGCTCGACATTATCACTACTTAAAAGGCAGGTGGAATTTTCCTCTACAGTTTCAGACTCAGGGAAGCTAGTGTGGTTTGAGATAGCAGGAAGATCAACTGCTACTGGCGGAGCCACATCAGAAACAACTGCACTTGAGACGTAAGCAGGGTTATCTGAGATTTTATTTCCATAATCCAGAAGGAAATTATTCACAAAGGATTCAGATAATATATCAGATGATTTGCAAAAACTATGCATCTGAGAATCAGGTATGTCACTGAAAGACACATCAAAAGAACTATTATGACCTGCTTCACTAAAGGGAACACTTTCTTGATTCTGAGTAGAAAGAGACGCGTAGGAATCTGATATATGAGTAACATTTGAAGATATGGAAGGATCAACAGTGTTTTCTATCTTCTGATTTAAAATAGACGCATTAAAGTCCGAGATATTGGTAACATTTGGAAGAATGAAAGAGCAATGAGTGGAACTTGGAGGCTCGTCCACGTGAGCACTGACTGGGACAGATGTTAACAAAGTATTATTTTTGTCACTTATATCTTGATCGATTGCTTGAACAGGGTTTGCATCAACTCTACTTGTTTTCTTTTTGCGTCCTCTATTTGTTTTTCTGGTACCGTTTCCTCTTTTTTGATCTGCAAAATAATAAAAATGATAATATTTTTAATTCAGACCAAAATTAATCCATAGTAGTGTAAGTAACAAAAAAACTTATACACACTAGTGTTAGTAAACATTAACGTGCGGACAAAGTTTTTCTAAACCGGTGAGTTTTAGTTCTACTATACTGTTTTCAGAATGCTGTTGTGACTATCTCTCATCCTTCTCAGCAGCGAAATAATGCAAATTATTAATGATTTAGTCAAGTATCATATGATTTTTTGTGCGGAAAACTATTTTCAATGAAAAATCCTAGATAAAATAAAAATTCTAAATTTGAACTATGATGTTGATGATACCTACTTAATAAATGATTCACTCTTACAACTGTTAATGCGTAGATAAGTGCTTTAGATTAAACAGTTAAAAATATTTTATTGTTACCTATGGGAGAGAACGTATAATTTATGTATCCATTATATGTTATGCTGAGTTAGCTATTGGTTTGTTGCAGCTCGCTAACCGTGAAGGAAAACATCGTGAGGAAACCGGGGTGCTCGGGGTGTGTTCGCATATCTCAGTGCCTGAAACTCGAGCCATGTTAGAGGCCTTAAAAGGCGGCTCAAATAATTCTGACACTAGATGGTTCGTTCCATCACACGATAAGAAGAAGCTGTTGGTTTTCCAATAAACAAAAAAAAGTAAAACAAAAAATTTTTTTTTTTACAAAAAGTCTTTATCTCTTTGTTCTTCACTGCCTTCGATATTCATTAAGACATGTTAAATAAAGTGAGGGGAACTGGGGGACGTCGTAATGATGCACCACGTGCATGACGCCAAAAATATTGTAGGATGTATATAATATATACAGACGCCGAATTAACGCATAAATCTGCGAAATACCATCTTAATATAGGTAGAGTAGCATATTTATTCGCATTATTATTACAAAATTAATAATGTGTTCGAAGAGTAGTCTTAGGATTTGTGTCTTTATGTTTTTTACAATTTACCTCAGCATAAGCTAAACGAATAGGTGTGAAGTGTTGTATGGCAGTCGTTTACTCCTTTGATTAACATACAAATAGGTAGACTAGGTACAAGAGCGTCGGTGGCTCAGTGGCTAGGGCGGTTGTCTCTCATCCGGGAGGCGCCGGTTCGAGCCCCACCACGTACCAATGTGTTTTCGATTTTCGAATTCATATGTACGTTTATTCGACGCTCTTACGGTGAAGGAAAACATCGTGAGAAAACCTGCATACCACTGCGAAGAAATTCAAAGTTTGTGTGTGAAGTTGACCAACCCGCACTGGGCCAGCGTGGTCGACTATGGCCTATTCACCCTAGTTCAGGGTAGGCTCGAGCCCCTCGGTTGGGGGCATATATGGGCTGATAACGAGGTAGACTATTTTTATCCCGACGTATGTAAGTGAACAGCAATCTTAACCGATTTCCACGCAGATGATATCTTTATATGTAGGCACCTATTACACTTAAATGTACTTTGAAAATATTAATGTAGTAGGTACAAACCTTTCTTAATTTAATTATTTAATTCAGCACATATTATACACTCATCAGTTGGGTAGTGATCGTACAATAAATAGTTACAAATATGACAGAAAGAGACACTATTCTCTAGCCACCAAATGATGTTTAATTTGTTGTTCATGTCGACAATTATATGTTTAGGTTTCCCAAAAGAACTTGAATACACTCCACAAATTAAACACTTATTCCGCAGTATGAAATGAGTCGAAGGCCACGGCCACTTTAATTCCTTTTTTAAAATATATTTTAAGTAATTTTTGTTCAAAAATCTGTCTATATCAGCAAAGATGACCATTTTGTAAGAGAAATCTAATAATTTAATTAGGTAGGTACGTTGTAAGAAAATTGTATTGTTTAAGGTGTGAGTAGATACAGACACAAGAACAGCATAGATCGAACTGACGTTCTGTAAGACGATTAATAGAAAAACACTAGTCTCCACTCATAAAAATATTTAAACGCTTGATTAGTTAAATAGTGTTTTGTCTCATTTTGACATTTGCGAAACATTTGGTGTGAGAAAGTGACAATTTAACTAATCAAATGTTTATAAATAAGGGGTCATACATATACCGATCCTCAAACTTAGATACAGAAAATAAAACTTACCTGTAGTGAAGCCTGTAGCCAAAGTATTCTCTTCGACTAATTTTAAAATTTTTCTACCACGAAATCCTTTTGAATTCATCTTCAAGCAACATTCAATAAGTTCCAATAACTGCACGTGAGTTTATTTGCACACACTGATGTAAACAAACAATAATCAAGCGCCGAATATTATGCAACGCGTACGTGACCGAAGACGATATATATTGTTTTGATTGCGGTAAGTAGTTAGTAGATTGTGTAACAGATTTACTGAGCGAGATGGCAACGTCGCAATTGTGGACGCCAAATACGCGAATCCGTAGTCGGGAATTCCCCTAGATATACAGTGTGGATATACGCGCTGCAGCAGCGCCTCACCTGCGCGGTGATTTCTTCGGGAACTTTTCAATATTTTATTACAACCATTTAAAGCGACTTTTAGCTTCCGTCGATTTTTGTACTACGGCTAGCTAGGATCAATAGGACCTAAGTGCCACCGGCTAACAAAGTAGCGTCCGGTATGCGGACGCCAAAAGCAGGTGGACGCCAGTTTAAATGCACTTTCGCCTTCAGTGGACGGCCAATTGTTTGCGGGATATATATATATATATATATATATATATATATATATATATATATATATATATATATATATATATATATATATATATATATATATATACTATTTAAAAAATTTCTTAAGACGTCAATATTACCATTTGCGCCGCTAGTTGTAATTTCTCGAGCAACAAAGCGGATACGGGTGTGTGCCACTGCGGCGCTGCGTGAAGCTGTCGCACTAGCTGCACCACAGCTGCGCAAGTCGAGCCGGTGTAGCTTGCAGTAGCCGGGGCACGCCATCTGTTGTCTGATTCATAAAACAGTAACTTTATTAGAAAAGAATAATAGAAACTATCCACCAGACCATCATAATTAAGAGTATTGCTATTGGGATTTAATTTGTGCCGTCTGATACGCAAATGACAGTACGGCAGCCAAATGTTCTTGCTCGATTAGTCATACACTTTTGACGCGTGTAGGGTACTGATGGCAACCCTACCATCCCTGACTCAGAAGTGAGTCAGTTTTCTCACGAGGTTTTCCTTCACGGAAAAGTAAATTATGATAAATTTTATCATACGTACTCCAGACTATGGATTCTAGGTCTTTTTCCCGATCTAGCACCGCTTAGTTATACTTCGAGTAGCCCTTGAAAGAACATTTATTAGTAATTAATTAACTTAGTATCAGTAACGTACCAACTTCCTCCTCCATAGAGCCAGTGCCAAGAGCGTGATGGAGAGCTGGATCCCACTGATGTGTCTCCAGCCACAGCCGTCCTATGAGAGCCAGCAGTTGTGCTCCCACTGTGCGACGCCATTCAGCCGGGCCGCTGTGTTCCACCAACACTCGACGAAGTAGCCAAAGAGATTGTATCTACAGTAACAAGAAGTCTGCGTTTGAATATTCATAGATAGATATAAAAGTAGATATATATTCACAGAAATGGATAAAACAAATTTAAATACAATAATTTTTAAGAAAAAATACCAGTAAAAGCTATGACTTAGAAGTGCATTCATGAACTTTTTAATATAGTACCTGCATGTAGACAAGGTCCTGGGTGATGGGTTTGTCCGCAGCCGAAATAATACTGTAACAGAGCTCGAACCACGAATCTGTGCACAGCGACAGACGCATGTCGGGACTTTGCGCACTCGCTGAAACAATAAACAAGTTACTAAACATACTTAAAATTATATTCTACTTGTTCGGAAAGTACCTCCTCCTTATTTGAAAAAGTAGAATACACGTCATTACTTCAAATAGTCTATAAAAATCATTGACGTGCCAATTTGTTTGATAACTTGAGTAAATGCCAAAAGACAAAGTTATCATTGCGAAATTTGCAAAATGATACTGTCAATTTGTATTTCCCCTACATTATTAACAAGTTAACGCGTTCAAAAAGAACTAGAAACCGACTTCAACTGCCCTAAAAGTCTACTTTTATTAAGGCAAATTTAAGATGTTTATAGTTTTCTCATTTATGCCGTTGTCAGAACTGAACCAAATTCTTTTGCTCCAAAAGCTTTCAAATAAAAATAGAATCATCCAAATCGGTTCACCCAGTCGAAAGTTTTAACTAATACACACTTAACATTCCCTATCTCAACAACTACTGAACCGATTTATATGAAACTTGCAGTCTTCCCTAAGTAGAACAATACCTAGTTCAACAACAACAAAAAATGATTATTTCAATCAAAAATGTAGTTCCGGAGATATGCGAGGACAAACATACAAATATACATACACTTTTGGCACACTTTTTGAGAAGGTGATATAGACTAAAATAAACGAAAACTCGTCTCTAAGTTCTAAGCTCTAAGTTCTGGAAATATTACATACATACAGGTCCAATTTATTAACTCCTTTTTGAAATCGGTTTAAAATCACTTGGGAAACGCTTCCTTTTTATTTATTTCTATATTTCAGTGATAGTGGAGATTATTTGTTTTTAATACATCTCAGTAAAACATGCAAAATAGTATTATAAAATAGTCACCAATTCAATAAAACGAACTGAATATATGAACAGGAACTGACCTCTCAGCAAAGCCAGCGCTGTATGATGATGTGCTGCGAACGCTGTTGGCGGCGGAGTGGCGTGCGTGTGAGCTAACGTCAGCAGGCGCCTCTGCAAGGCAGCCACGTTGCGCCGCGCAACTGGGCCGATGGTCGTGTTGGGACTGCCGGCGCCGGCGCATAACGTTCGAATAGCACCCGTGCATGCAGCGCGGACTTCGTTCACTGGCCACCATTCCACGCCGTTCTCAACTACAATAGATGGCCAAGTGTGACAAAGGACACAAGGTAAGCACATTAGTCAACATTATTTGACATGTCCGTGACACCTCCGTGGTCTAATCACTACAGTTGGACTGGATGTTGCAGGTTCGATGCCCAGCGGGGTTACCATCTTCTACTACTACTCTTCGAACGGCTTTGGACTCTACGAGCCACATATCGAAGGATTATATACTTTAACTTTGACATTTGCACAACTTTTCATAGAGGCTTTTATCACAAATGTTCTCGCATAATTTGACGTTTTCCTGGAGAAGATAATATATGGTATTACTTTGTGAGAATAGTTCAGTGATTTCTTACCGGTGCCGTGGACGGTCTCGTCGACGGAGGGTGGCGGGGAAGGCGAGCGAGCCAGTTTGAGGTCGTATTTGCCTTCCTTGCCCATTCTGTACGAGTTTGTTCCGCCTGCGTCCCACGCCACGCGGACCCAGCCGTCCTCTCCCAGCTCGCCTATCACGCGACCCTCACCCCCAGCTACTCCATCCTTTAATAATTTAATGAATCATTCTTTTACTTGTGCTGCACTGCTTGTACTGCACAAGGTGTAATGTAATGATGTATTAACAAAAACTGTACTACTATTCGTTGAGATTATTTCATTTTTGTTGTTGTTTTTAATTAGTACTTTTCAGTGTGATTTTATTAAAGTATGTGGAAATCTTAAGCACAGTTGTATACCTTACCTGATCGCCCCACTTCCAATCTTTGCCTCTCACTACTCTAGTACCGATCTTCATGAGAGACGCCAGCTCCGGACCCGACAAGGACGCTCCTCTAGCCCGTGCTCCCAGTCTTTCATCCTCGTAGATAACTACACATTCCACTGAAACATTATAATAATAATTGAATTACATTTTTTGAAAACACTAGAGGTAGTTAATGTAATGCTATTCAATAAAAGTCAATTGATAATCAATTGAAAAAATACAAACTGTTTTTGGAGTTTACTCCTTAAGAAACGATTTTCATATATACGAGTAAGTCTAGGATATGAAAATATATTGTAGTTTTTGTAATGTATGACGGGTTTGCTCTTAGCCCTTATCTTACCCGATGGTAAGTGTCGATACAGCCGTTCGTAGTAAGTGACGTCAAAGTCTATGTTACCTGTTAATTAAGTGATGCGAACTTACTAAAAAAGGATTTGCTTAAGCGCAGTCGAAAAATATTCCGACGATAGCCGATAGATGCGTTTACGTCGTTATTTTATTTCAAATCAAGAGATTATTCATGCTAAAAATAATTAATTAACATTTAGCGCCGTGGGTAAAACGTAGAAATACGTTTAATTGACATTCATCTTATCCGATAATAAGTGACGATAAGGCAGTTGGATGTAAAGCGTGCTCACCCACAAGCGTCAACCTAATGAGGAGTTCGCTGTTACTGTCATACCGGACCGCGGACTCAACTGTGCTATTAACACAACTATTTTCCGGTAGACATGGTGGTAGGAAGCCAGGCGGACATAGAAAATGTCCTACCGCCACACAAGATTGGATGGTATGGCAGCTAGCTACACGCTCATGGATATATTCTCTTACAACAATCAATCCGAGAGTATGTATGAAAAAACTTACCTTTTATTTTATAAATGAAAATGACCGCCATTACGTCAGCACTTTGATTAACGGTAGTGTCGGACATCCAATAATTCATATATTTTAAATATACGGTATATAATATTGCTGACAGATCGGCAATTCAATAGAGAAAAAGCATAGAATACGTATATGTCAAAGCGAAATAGATAGACGAGGTCATTCGGGTGCATGCTATCGATCGGCCTGTATCGGCGCAGTTGCAGTCGCGCCCGACACTATTCCCGCTTATTTTTGAAATGTGACAGGTTTTACAGTGTTTTCCTTAATTATGACTTATAACCTGTGGGGCGGTGCCCGAATTTAGTTCATACAAAAAAGAAAACACACAGAATTAATTATACATTTTACATGTAACTTGTGTTTTGCTGTGGAAATGTTATGTTTTTTAACTACGAAAGATTTGTTTATAAATGGGTAAAAAATCGTAATTCATTACATTTATACTAAGTACGCTTACGAATTCAATTTAATATATATGTTGTAATACAAATTACAACATTTTAATTTTGAGTTGTGTTACTGTCTGTGTCAGTGGGTTACTATTGTTTATTGTTCAGGTTAGCGTGTGATGTGATATTTTATATATACACCGTGTGCTTGCACTTGGCCTTCGTCTCACCCGATGGTGTAGATTAGACCGATACGATGATAGTGATAGAAGCGTTCTCACACTAAGCCTATTAATATAAGCCTATGAATATATTGTATCTTTAAACATAGCCAGTCCTTCATAAATGTGGTAGTCCTTCCTAACATAACAGTGGTAGTATAACGATTGTATTTCACTACAGACTTAGGTATCATACATGTAGCTAAGCAGGCGGAAATAAAACAATATTTAGTTTTTTGTTTCGCCATGTCATTATCAATCCTTAGACAATCTTCCTGTAAAATTGACACCGAGAGAACATCGCACTTATTAGACTTACTTTTGTTATTAATCTTCAATCCGTTGCATATTAACGATGAATTTTGAGATGTATCTCCTCCAATTTGCTTCAGTAACGTGAGACAAGAACTGAGCGCTCCGCCATTGATGAGCTGGTCTAACTCTGGTCCTAGACACCCTTCTATCAAGAGTGATAGAAGTGTTATTAGGAATCTGAAAACAGGAAAGTCCTATAACCTGCAAGAACTCATATCGATTGTGTAAAAAATGAATGTTTCATCTATGTAGAAAGATGTCTTAAATTTCGATAACCTTGTGTAAGCCAAGTGCATTGTCTACCTAGAGAAGATATCAGAGATGAAGAATATTATGTAATACTATTGCTACACGATACAATTACGTGAAAGCAGCGATCACCAAAGAGTATGAAAATGTCGTGATTAGTAGGTAGAATAAATTACTATGAAAATCATAAGCAGAACTGTAGAGTCATTTAAAAATTGAATGAACTGTTTACTTCGAGACTTGGCAACCAAGGAAGCAACGCATTCAATATTATATTTATATTTCGTAATGGCTTGTAGATAGAAGTGTTTTAAAGAAAAAATGAAGAAGATACAAAGGAATAAGCGCGAGAAAAATAATTATTGTTCGTCATTCTGGAATTAACAATAATAGTTAATTAATTTTCACGAAAGAGTTCACGCGAAATTTTTTCTCGGTTGTCCATCAATACCTGTTTTGCCGACAGCTGCAGTAATGTACTATTGTATTATACAAAAGGTTAAAAAACAGCAAAGTATAAAGTTCCTACCTTGCTCTAGAAGGTCTATTCAACAAAGCATGAGCTCCGTAATTCGCCGTCATTTTTAAAGGCAGTTGCTGATTTTGTTCGCCTTCCAACACCCTCGCTTTCAACTCAATGAGTACAAAATCCATCAGTTTGGATCTTTCTAAAAGTAACATGTACTTTGAGTGAGGTATTACTGACTCAATGCCTTTTAAAGGCGCCGTTAAGGGTATCGTAGGTTTTAAACGAACGTAAGGAACTGAGTCGGCCATGGAAGCACCTAGAAGCCCTGTCAGTGCCGCGTATTTCACGCTTTCTGACATCGTTTGAGACGAGTGTAAAATACTGTTTATCATGCAATATCCGCTCGTTCTAATTTCTGCCCTTTGTACCTAAAAATTAAAGCATAATTATGTGAAAAGAGCATTGCCGTAAAAATCTGACAGGGTGTTTTTAAAAGGTCAAATAAATAAAATCTCACCTGGCAATATAAAGCTCTTCTAAGAATGTCGATATCACAGGGATTTTCCGTCATGACAAAGTCAATGATCGCCGTAGTTAAACCTTGTTGCTCTGATGTTACTTCTTCGAGCATCCAATATAAATCTACGAAATTAAAATTCAGAAATAATATATACTCGTTGTTGTTTTTAACTATATATTACGCGACGAAGAGATTAGTAAACATATTACCTTTTTCATCACAAGCTAGTCTAGAAACCCAAGTGTTAACAAATTTATTTCTCTCCGAGTTATCATCGTCTTTCTCTTCGTCCGCCATAATGAGATCATTTTTGAGATCATCAGCTAACATCATCACTTGTTTCTCACTCTCCATCGACTCTTTCAGAATCGAGTTGTCAGTCATATCATTTATAGAACTAATTGAGATCTCGTTAGTAGGGGTCTTATCTTCAATATCTTTATCGTCTTCTCTATCTACTCTATCGCTTCGACCTTCATTCGACGCGTCAAAATTGGAAGCGTTTTTCAGATCTTTCTCTAGAGGCTTATCCTTAGTTTTCAGCTTAGATTTAGTTTGTTGATTTGCTATATCCTTAGCAGCTACGTCTCCTGCACCTTCCATTATACCTCTGGAAGGTTCTACAACAATACTGGGCGGCTCTTCAGGTGTTTTCATAGCGTTAGCTATACTAGATGATTTAATCAACAAAGCGTCGCCTTGTAATAGGCTGCCTGACGCTTTGAGCATGCTCTTACTGAGGCTATTTTGACGGTTTCTCAAGTCTTTGGTGGTTTCAAAGCTGCAAAAAAAGTGCGATGGAAACATCCTTTGTTAGAGATTAATGTTACGTAAAAACTCTATATAAAATGTTAACGTAAATTTGTTCGGCCTACAATACAAGTAGATACAGATATAGTAGCGCTCGAGAAACACTCCCTAGCAATATAACAAACACAGAGAAATATAATACCCACAGTGCATATAATGATGTAGTGGGACGTGTTTGTTCAAACGGATCAAACAGGAGGATAAAATATATTTTTAGCGACAGGGAAAAATAGAAAAATCGGAGTTAAAGAAAGCGCCATATATACGCCAATACCACTGAATAAATGTATTATTCAGATTTTTACAACTAATATAATGAATTAAATTAAATTTTTGAAACATATAGCAGAATAGATCATTATCAGATCACTATCGTTATTGTTTTATCGTTTTGATGAATCTAGCTATTTTGAAAATCTCAGATAATAGAATCTAATAATTATAATTCATTGATCAAGGTGAAAATAATCAAACAGCAGAAACGGACCCAGCTACTTAAAGCTTCCGGATATGTTTATTTTACACTAGTAAGCCTTCTTTTACTGCTTATAAATATATAACACATACCATTTATTAAAACTAGGCGACTTGGCCACACGTGCGACTTTCTCGAATATCTTCTTGGCGGTGGGTGGTCGTCTGGAGGGCGGCCGCGAGCGTAGCGCGGTGACTGCGGGCGACATGGCCGCGCGGACCTCGTGCAGAAGGAACCGAGCCCTCTCCAGAGGTGCCGCGCACACCTGACAAACCATACCACTCTTACTGCATGACATAGGTTTTATAATGCAATGACACTTAATAGGCAAAATTTTAGACATCTATATATCATCAACATTGTACTTGGTAATTATGATAAATCCCTTCATGAAAAGCCCGATTAATATATTTGATATCTATTCAGCAGAAAACGATGTTGAAATACTGGTTCCTTCTAAAATAAGTAGATTTTTTTATTCTATGAGGCACTGTAACTCAGTCGAATAAAACTAAAGATTGTATTTTTCTTCATCATCAGCCGGGATAAGCCCAAGGCAAATAGGCCTCCCCTATCGTATGCCACAATGATGATGGTCCCGAGACACTTGCACCCGGCAACTCTTTGCGACCTTTACTAGGTCGTCGGTCCAACTAGCACAGCCTTACCAGACTTTGTCGTAACTTAAGACCTTTTACTGCTCATCGGTTATTCATTCATCGAACAATGTGGTCTGCGAGCTGATGTGGCAATGGGCAGGCCAATGCCACATCAGCTCACTAACGCGTTGAGCTATGTCGCCCTTCGGGTTTTATCACGTAAGAAAATTCCGACGCTCATTCCATAGCTCGCTCAGTGGCTTTGAGCTTGTCTATTCGGCCGACAGTAAGGACCACGTTTCGGTTCCGTCTTTTGTTAGAAAAAGATAAAGTCCCGAACGCTGCCCAGACGGCCTTCTTTCTTACCTCTTTATAGCCCCGTGATAGTTGCTGCCTTGTTCTCATGAGAGTCCATTTACTTTGTTGGACAGCTTTCACTATTTCCGACATCGCTGGTGAAAGTTTCACCTCACCCTTCTCCATTTCTAGAATCAAAAGATTAATAGTCTGTAGACTGTATTATAGTTGTTGTTATAGTAGTAAGTAATTTAATTCCGAAGTGGAAGTTTGGATTTAATAAAAATGTGTTTGAACTTTTGATTGCAATTTCGTTATAGCTCTATACTATGTTAAGTGTTACTAACAGCGTAAAACGGCGTGAGTAACTCAAACTGCGTCTGTTCACTTTTGGGCAAAGGCTTTCTAATATTCATTTAGTTTCTCTCTGAAAAACTTCCTTTGGCCAGTTGCTCAATAAATACTAATTGTTAAAAACGTATATCTCACGTGAACTCGGTATAGGTACCAACTAGTTTCGGATCTATCGGAGGTTCTTCTTCAGAGTGAGTGGGACTAGCTCGCGGTCATGGCCCGTCTTAATAATATAAATACAACACTCCACATGACATCTCTATCGCAGCCATAACTATTTTCTAGGGATGGGTGTATTCAGTTACCACCTATACCCACAGTTTTAGACATGCGATTAACACTACCACCTAAGCTTTGAGTCAGTTAATCATCATGTCCGTAAACATTCACTGCTGCCTCCTTCACGGTATGACATGCTTTACTAGGTCGTCGGTCCATCTAATAGAGGGACGGCCCGAACTTATTCCTCATCGGCTATCCAATCTTCAAGCGATGTGGCCTGCCCATTGCCACTTTAGCTCACTGACTCGGTGACTTTAGTCCGTCTACGTATTTTCTTATTCCGAATTTTGAATCAGTTCACTTATAAATTATGCAATTGTTTTACCAGTAGTAGCTGTTGCCAAAGCATGTTCCTTGAGTCCGGCGTGATACAGTAAGGCAGCTAGCAACGCTCGTCGCAACTCCTCCAATGGATGTTCGGGCGGGAAGTGCGGCGCGCAACCCTCGCGTCGCTCGCATGACCACCACAGGTGCAGTGCTAATGAATCCTGGTCATAACAATACGTAGTCAACTTTCAGTTCAATCAAATAATATTATTAGTCATTGTTGTATATTTTAAAAAGAAATAACACTAAATCAAACTAATGAAAAACAATTACTTCGCAAAGTTAGTTAGAAAGATGTGGTAGCTCAGTTAGGTAGAGCGTCAGTCCTAGAACAATCGAGGTCTGTGCTCGATCCTGGCTCGTACCAATGAATTACATTCTGCAGATATCATCCAAAAATAGGACATCAGATTGCAATGTCGCGATATGAGAATCAGTGACATACAACTTCACAGAGAATCACAATTTTTACACACTATTATTTTTGTTCAAAGTGCCATCTATGGACCATTAGCTGCGTAACTGGTATTATAGCTAACAATTAAGTTTTAAATTAATGATATTTATTTCGTGGCACTATGATTTCATCTCCTCATCATCAGCCGGGAAACGTCCACTGCTGGACATAGGCCTCCCTCATGGTACGCCACATCGACCGGCCCCGAGCCACCTGCATCCAGCGACTCCCTGCGACTCTAACCAGGTCGTCGGTCCATCTAGTAGAGAGACGGCCTGGTAGACGTTTCCCGGTACGTGGTCGCCACTCGAGAACCTTTACTCCCCACCGGTAATCGGTTCTTCGAGCGATGTGGCCTGCCCATTGCCACTTCAGCTCACTGACTCGTCGAGCTATGTCGGTGACCTTTGTTCGTCTACGGATTTCCTCATTCCAGATCTTATCACGTAGAGAAATTCCGAGCATAGCTCGTTCCATTGCTCGCTGAGTGACTTTGATCTTGTTTATTCGGCCCACAGTAATAAACCATCTCTCCTATTTTTAGGTAATTACTTATCAAAGCCAACTATTCTATTTTAACAGATTTTGGTAACAGAAATTTAGTAGTAGTAGGAGTCCCGTTAATTTTATTTGTAAAGTGCTTATCCAGTAATGGTTTCCTAACAAATATCAAGTAAACACGAACATGCAGCTTAGGTTCAGCCAGGGCGAACAGCAGCGCATCAGCTCGAGCGGCTGAACTCCCTGCCACGTTCCCCCGGGGCATAGGACGAGGTACGCGGGACGGCAGGGGGGCGTCGCTGGCTGGACTGTTCCCGCCCGTAGAGGAACCGCTACGTGCTTCCGCCTTCTCCTCTTCGAAAGGATTCGCTAATTGAGACACCTGGTAGGAGAAAAATATAATATTTACTAGCTTATTTAATAGGGTCTCCTAACACAAGTCATCTGTACTCAAGAGGAGGTCCTGACAGTATTGTATAAATTCCAGACTTTTTAAAGAAAAATAAACTATTTCATTTTTCTTGATAATGACTATTTATCAGAACTATGTCGACTCTGATGCACATACACTACCTCTATGCAAAACAACGGCCAAGAGCGAGACTCACATGGCGATTTTAATGTGATATAGCTAAAAATTTTACTTTCCAGGGAAATCGTCAAAATAAGCGGCATAAACACCCGTATCTATATTTTATTGAATTGACATGGAAGTTTGAGGTTTTTTTTCACACGTCACAGGCATTGCAGACTTGAGCATTTGATAGTAATTTCAATTTGATACCTCGACGCGTTTATTAGAAAAAGGGTCTTCACAGACGGACAACCAAGAGATCATATAAGGGTTCCGTTTTCCTTTTGAGGTACGGAACTCTAAAAATTACGAAAATAGGCAACATAAAAGATAAAAGTAATAATCATAGTTTTGTAATAGTATAGACAATTCTAGATAAGGTGCTGGCTCAGCATTTTGCTGTGAGGGGATGCAGCACTGATATTCTGCAAGTACCTAAGGTTTGTATAGATAAGTTTAATGGGTATGACATTAATTTAAATGAAACTTTAAAAAACCCATACAAACTCAGTTCGTGTGTTAGATGATTGAAGTATTATATAGGAATAAGTGTTAACTTAAATAGAAAGAAAAAATACTAAAAAGTTTTTGATGTTCTTAGATTACTAATTAGACACCAGGCGTTCCTTTTCAGTATATTCTAAGTGTTGCCTAAAGTATTTCTATAACTTTATCATAGGTCCCAAAAATTGGGAAATGTTTGAAATAGGACTGGATGAGAAAACTATTTGATATAACTATTTTCACATACATACTTCGTTTAATAGGGTAAGTAAACGTGTTCAAAGTCATGAAAAATTGTTTTATTTAAATTATAAAATATTTAAAAACTGAAATGTGTCGCAATAACTTAAGTTATTGGATAGTTTTTACACAAATTAATTTATAATTAAATAGGCGACAATATATATTCTAAACAAATAAAAAATAGTTTCAAAGTTTGGTTCATCTTACTTTTATAACAATTAATGCAGATGAAGTTACAAGCATAAGGCTTGTTATAAAAGTACAATGAACAGTCCCTCAACTTCAATTTGTTTCATAAAATACAACATGTAATAAACTGACAAATGTCAGCCATTTTCGACCAATCAATCAATATTGATGAAAATGACATGACATTTGTCAGTTTATTACGAATTGTATTTTTGTGGCTATATGCCTTAGTCTCCTTAGCCAATTTACATAAAATGCAAACCCTTTACAAACTCAATGCTTCAATGAATTGATTGGTGAGACTTATCCAAGTCTATACAGACTTTTACTGTTGAGTTAGTGATTCAGAACATCTACAAGTGTTGTACATTCATTTATTCAAAAAAGGTAATGACGTGTTTAGGTTATGGAGTGAGGGAGTGAGAGAGTCACCCGAAATCATTGATGTTTTGATTTGTTGGTTTTGTTAATATTACCTAACCAACACTTGTGTAAAAAGAATCATAGCAAATAATTTACTAATTCAAATTCTGATCTCTCAATTCTGATTCTGCCAACTCTGCTTTCGCTTTAGCTTCTCTAATCTTCTCACGCAGTAATTGTTTCTCTAAATCATAAAGCAGGTCAGCTGTTTGGAACTTCTGTCGCAGCAACTGTTTTTCTAATTCATGGAGGTCATCTGCCCTTTTCTTTTTGTCTTCATATTCTTTTTCCATAATAATACATTTCAGTTTTTCACTTGGACTTGTTTTATCCAAACAGTTATATTGATTTGAAGCTTCTGAAGATGTACTTTGACACATGGATGGTTCTTTATTTTCTGCATTAACCAACAAATCTGGAATCAATCATAAACTGAAGATTAAAAACAGAAAGTTCTTTATAAACTTACAATCCGAAATGATGAAGAAAGCCAACCTGTTTCCGTTGGTAAATTATCAATCAAAACTGGTTTTTCTTCTACTATATATTCAGTAAGTGACTCGAGAGATTCCAAAGGGTTTATTAAATCATTATCTGGAAATAAACAAGCATTATTGTATTCAGATGTTAAGTATAGTACACACAGAAAATATATAAATTATCACCTCCAGCTTCTTGTTTCTGCTTCACTTTCAATCTGTGACGATGTTTTAAATTAAACCATAGCCGTCTAAGTTGTCCTTTACTTGCCTGTAAAAATTATTTTCATATCAAAACTAAATTATTACCAATACTAAACTTTTCATTTATATCTTGCGGGTTATGGAAACTAGCAAAAGCCACTGCAACCGATGATTCTAACCGCTCTTTCTTTTAATTGAACACTTCAAGTATTCATATGAAGCGACTCAAAGAAATTTCAGCATATTTGTTGTATGAGAATTATGAGGAATAAATTAGCAACGACAAAAATACTTGAATGTTATTTTAGAATAGGTACTATACTTACAGTTCGTACTGTGTGGGGATTTGCATTGTACTCTCGATGTATTTTCTCCCAAGCTCTGTTTTTCGCAATGAGAGTACTTGAATCAGTGCGTTTGTTTTCTATGATCGCACCATATTTCTTCAAAATATTCACAAAAGTTTTCTTCTCTAATTGAGAATAAACATGTTTTTTGGGGACTTCCAAGATAAAACTGTGTTCCATGACAATAATAATTAGTTAAGATAATTCGCAAAAAATATAAACAAAGCACCGACCGATCGAATCCGAAATGTGCCAAAATTAACCAGACTGACATTGACATTTATCAAGCGTCACTATTGCGTTTCGACAACTTCTATGAGTGGCATTGTGAAACGTACGTGGAAAAACAAAACGCAAATTATATACAGCCGTGGTGGCTAGCTGTGTTACACTGAACACTGCATACATATAAAAGTACTACATACACAAGATAGACAATACACAACAAAAGTCCACCAAACATGAGACACTCACTCGTCGGTGTCAGTTACACGCGTATGTGTGTCATCATCAGCAGCAGCAAATGTCTACTACTGGACATAGGCCACCTCCATGGTATGCTAATTGACCAGTTCCGAGCCACTGTATATTTTTGAAAACCTTGACAAACAAACTGCGGTCGGAAAAATGTACCACGTTTCAATGTCATGATCATAATATCTACGTTTATTTCCATGGTTCGGAACTTCATGGTCCGGGAGTCGCAACTCGCACTTTTCCTAGCTTGTCACTTGGCTAACAATTAGGCATACGATCAAAGTACTCGTACCTACTAACACTGCTTGATCCTAACATGTTGTCTACTTGATTCTACGTTTTTTGACATACCGAGCGACTAAGTGAATGTGCATTCTAAGACATTCAGAGCGCCAGTCACAAGAAACACCGAGTTATACGGAGCGACTGGTCAAAAGTACATTATAATTACAAAAAATATTAAATAAAAGTGCCAAACCTGCAACCCTCCTCTGAGGAAAACAGCGGCTGCAAATGGCGCGGCTTCACGCTCAGCTTGCTGTACGGGTAGCGAGCGCGCCAGCCGCAAGCCGCACTGAGTTATACCGAGCGCCATATTGAAAGCACACGACGAGAGAATGTGGTAGGCTCGGAGACTTGACGTGCTTTCCTGTTATCAGACAAGAATTGCATTTCGATGGAAATCTTTGAGCTAACTCGATGTGTCCAAAAAGAGTTGGAATGGTGATCCCAAAGGTCGCGGATTCGATTCCTGATATCCCACAATCAGCGATTGTAGTTGAGGATTTGTCTGTCTGGCGAGCTACCATTATACCATACATACCACTATTTACATGTACGTAAATTGTGTGGTAAAGTGAGTTTGGATTGAGACACACGTGCTACGTCATTTTCGCCGAAAATTTATCGGTGTTTGTGTTTTTATCAAAATCATGAATGAAAATTTAATTATTTCAGTAAACAAAAAGGGTCCATTAATTTGGCATTTTTCTGCCAAAAATCAAATAGCGTCTACAACTATTTATTTTGAAAGATTCTCAATTGCGAAATCAACCATTCTATTTTACAGCCTTATCATCACTGATCGTCAGGGAAGATGATAATGTGCTTCTCAAAGAGCAGCGGCGTCATCAGGAATTATAAAGTATAAATTACAACACCTATACTCACACTGCACTTGTGACTGTAAATATGATCAGCGTACATCCCGACACAGCGTTCAGTGATCCTGGACAAATATGTGGCGTGAGGGCCGACGCTCAGAGCGGCCGTGGCGTCTCGCCCGCGGAGCTTCTGTATGGTTTCCATGGTGCTCGCGCTGTCGCACTCAAAGTTCTCGACGTCAAACACGTGGCCAGCGACCACGATCCACGAGCCACCTTCCCTTGTGTGGTTCTCGAGGTCGCATCTAACGAATATAAAGAAAACTTGCTACTATTGTTTTTAACCTTTTCACGACGTAGCGACACTGAATCAATCTTGATGAATGAATCAATTATAAACGCCTCAGTGGCCTAACGGCTAAAAGTAACAAGCCCGAGGTTCGATTCCCAGTGGGGATACCTATCACTACTCAGTTTGGTTGGTGGTAGGGCATTTCTATGTCCATCTGACCAACTACCACCATGATACCTAAAGAGCAGTGTTAATGGCACTGTGTGTTTCGGTATGAAAAGTAGCAGAGCCGGCGCCTCGTTAGATTGATGCTTCTGGGTGCGCACGCTTACTATTCAACGACCTTACCGTCACTTACCATCAGGTGAGATGAAAGCCAAGTGCAAACCTACCATAAATTTTAAAAATATATCTAAGTAGCCTATTACGAATATATTAGTACGAATAAGGACTTCTGCCCCTTGCTCTTTGCCTGCTGGTGTTGAGCACAGTTTTCAGGGAGTAGCTTTCATCTCGCCTCATCACATTGCCTTGCCACCTGAGTCTGCTCTCTTTTTAGTTTCTCAATTACCGGTGCTACTTTGAAGACGATAAGCGATAATGTATCGGTAAAAACCCATGAAACCATTACTTTTTCCACATGTAAAGCTGCCAAGTACAGTCAAAAACATGCCAAAACTTCTTGGTAAAATTAGTATGCGCGCGAACATTGGCATGAGTCTATAAGAGTTTCTTTCGTTTCCCCTAAAATACTCCTGCCTTCACTCCGATGGACTCCGTACTGCTGTAAGAAATTTCTTATTCAAATAAGCTTCTTCCTTTTGTATATTGTCTCTGTATTTTGTGTTCTTTAACTATTTTCTGTGTACAACAAATTGTAAATAAAATAATACTGGGCTTGGAAATGTACTGTCATCAGAAACGTCCACTGCTGAACATAGGCCTCCTCCTCCCGCGTACAATGACGTTGTAAAGTGTACTGTACCTGCGTATAATTTTACTGTTGAGCTGATGCCTCTTGGCCACGAGCCCGGGCCAGCCTAGGAGGTCAGCATCAAGCTTGGCAGCGGAAGGAAGGCACTTGGCCGCCTCGTCACATGCGCGTGCGATCCTCACAAGCGACTCAGACGCGTCGGTGAGCGCGCCGGGGGAGCGCGCTGCGCACGCGCACACCCACGCTGCTAGCTCGCTTATTACTCGACCTACATGTAAAGAGTAATGATATTGCAAGGTCCAAAATCCACCGCAACACCAGCTAGAAATTCTGCCACAGTGAATACGAGTATTAACGGGAATCCGCTCAGACTGCTTCCATACAATTTTTCTTGCCATAATTTTTAATAATCGATTTGCTGGCTTTAATAAGTAATCACTACTACTATACGCAGCTAATGATTCCAAGATGGCAATTTGAACAATAATCAAAATTAGTGTGTAAAAATGAAAATTGAGATTTACTATGAAGTTGGATGTTAATGATACTCATTTCGCGACATTACAAACCGACGTCCTACTTTTAGATATTTACTGCAATAAGTAAAATATCCTATTTTAAAAGATTATGGTAATATAAATTTTGTATGAAACTGTTATCGTCCGAAACCACCTTAAGGCGCTCTCAGTCATAATCAATATTTATAATTGGCCTTAATTATTTTTCGTATGAATCTAAAGCTTGACTTATCAGTTAATTTTGTATCTATTGCATTATTAGAATAGGACCAACTCACATCTAATTTGACAAACACTTAGCCTAAATTAAAATTTTTATATTGCTTACATTATGACCAGACATTGATTGACGAGTTCGTAATGTATGTCACATACCAACAATATCAGCTACAATGAGATCGCAGAGTGCCACCAGCTGGTTGTTGTCGGCTCGGAAGACGGCGCGCGTGAAGGAAGCCAGCGTCGAGTGTACGTGCTCGGATAGCAGCGTTATGTACTGCGATGCAAGTGCGCGCACGCCGCCCCGCGAGCTACGACCGCCCCGGGACCACATAGCCTCGCAGAACAGAAGTCTACAATAATAGAACATCTTGTTAATGACATAGTGCACGTAACTAACCGTTGTATCAATGAAATACTTCCTTAGACTAGTAGCTTTGAGGTCACGTGTTCGATTTTCTACGGGAAAACCAATAGTTTGGTGCATAATTTTTCTTACACCAAGTTTGAGCCCTTCCCTTTTTTATTAGGATAAAAAGTAACTTATGTCCTCCTTCATGATATAGACTACATGCATGCCACATAAATATCAGTTAAACAATGAAAATAGAACAAACAAATTGACATATAAAATTATTTTCGATATTATTATATTAATTCAAAAACCTCGTCCGCATGGACTTTAGGAATTATCCCAAAGGAAGTTCTTGCTCGATCTCGCTAAAAAGTAACTCATTTCCTTTTTCGGCCCTTCAACTACCCCTATTCCAAAAATCAATCTGATTCTCCGTTAAGACGTAAATGAACAAACAAACTCACTTTCGCATTTGTAATAATAAATCACTGTTTGATCCCTGTAGTACAGTACTCGAAAACTAAGTTTGCCCCTTTGAAGTTAGCCAAAAAAGACCGCGAAGTATCAATTATTAAAGTATGTATTACCTTTGGAATCTTATAAGTAGATCACAGCTCGGGCTGACAGTGTCCTGTCCTTTAGGATCATCAGTCTTGCTCGTGTCACCACACAGTATCGCATTTATGTGCATTTGAGTTTGACAGGTCGTGTTGCGGATTAAATGTTTCACCTGATAACAAAATAATATCATAAATATATTATTTTATGTAACCGAAACAATAGGGTATTTGACAAGTTTTTAAAAACTATTCTACGTTAAAGCAATCCACCTCCATCAAAGTTTCATGCAAAATTTCTGTTGCCATAATCTTTTAAAATACAATAGCTGGATTTGTGTAGTAACTATCTAAAAATAGTACATCGGATTGCGATGTCGCGAAATGAGTATCATTAGCATACAACTTCACAGTGAATCACAATTTTCATTTTAAACACTTTTTTAGATTATCGTTCAAAGCGCCATCTATGAACTATTCTCTGCGTAACTGCTATTGTTGCTAACTATAAAGTTGTAAATTAATGATATTTATTTCGCGACACTTTAATTTCAAATCATATTTTAGGTAATTACTTATCAAAGCCAGCTATTCTATTTTAAAAGATTATGGCAACAGAAATTTAATATGAAATAATTAGGAGAGGGATTACGTTAATCACTGATGTCTAAGGACCTAAAGAAAATTTATATTTTACGTTTTATTATTATTATTATTATAGCGCAAGGGAAAACGGCAGCAAATTATTTTCATATCCAGCGAAAACGCTTCTCCTGATGATATGACGCCTCATATGTTATCGTGACGTCACCTGCTGTAAACTTTGGTTGCTCATTACTGTCTACACGAATCTGTTTACAAGTAGTTGACATCATAAACCATTCGGCCAACCAACCAGCCGTTTACGATCACGGGATTGGGAGCGGGAGGATAAAAAATCATTTTACTTGTCGATTTTTTCTTAAAATATCCACTATTTTTTCTTAACTGACTAAATATTTGGTTTCCAAAATTCGGATGCCATCAATGGATGTTGTTTTACATGCTGTCAAGTAACCTATTATAAAATAACTGGATAGACTACCAAATGCATTAAGGGAACAGATGCGCCTTTGTCGGATGATGTAGCATTGTTCAGTTGATATTCTTCGGCACAACCTGCAACAATGATTCAATAGTAAAGTTACGCTAATATACCACTACTTTATGCACTGTTTTGTAAAAGAAACTACCGGATAAGATCCTTATTTTTTCAGAGAGTGTCAGTGAACAGATTTCAACAGCATATGGATTTTGCCATAACTTTTACAGTTTTACCATATTCAATAGGAGTATTTATCTTACCCTGGACAACATCAGTCTCATCTCCTCTAGTAGACGCCTGAGAGCCGCACTGCCCTGTTGCTATGTCAATCTGGTCGTAATCACTGCAAACACAATGACCAAACACAAACAGTACATTAGTAATGCTTGATGTTCTGTCGACGAACAGACGGTCGATGGAGCAGAAAGATTCTCGAGTGGAGACCTCGGACCGAGAGACGCGGGGTGGGATGGCCTCCAGCCCGCTGGTCTGACTACCTTAAGAAGATAGCGGGAAGCGAGTGGATGAGGACGACTGAGGACCGGAAGGAGTGGCGCACGTTGGGAGAGGTCTATCTTTAGCAGTGGGGAGACACGGGCTGATAAGTCAAAGTAACTCAAGTCAAGATTGATGTAATCAGGGTATCTAGGCACTCTATATAACACTAGATGGATCTGCACAATTATTGTCAGGTCAATCAATTGAAGGTCTCGGAAAAGGCTATTCACGTCTATTTCAATCAAAATATCAGTTTGGTTTGACGTCTTTTAAGTATTGATTAAACAAAAGACTAACCAATCATTGCACGGTCAATGGCCAGCTTTTTGACTACAGGTATAACGCATAACTGAGTCACTAACTTCAGTCGGGCGTCGATTGACGTTCCGAAACACACCCGTACCGCTCCCGTACCTCAGGAACAGACTCAGTTATGCGTTAGACCTTTAGTTGTATGTGGCTTTGGACGATTCAAAAGCGTTTTTCAAATGTGACAAACTTTAGTTCCATTATCAAATTAATCAGAGCAAAAGTTAAAAAACTTATTCAAATCCATTCTGTACGTTCTAATTCCAAAGGATTTCATTTCATTCCAAAGGATCCAAATTCTAAAGGAAGACATGGGAGTGATCCTATTCTAAAGCCAAAACATGCTTGGACAAAGGAAGGCATGCTCAGATCCTGCAGTTCTTCTGCAGTTGATGGTCAAAGAACAACGGAAACGTGAAAGCATTTGTATTTTATCCTACTCACACATCGAGTAACAGATGACTGTATGCGTCAGTGGCGTGTGTTTGTAGAGCGTTTTTGAGAGCTTCTCTCAGCCCTCCACCGCCGAGTAGAGACCACACGAGCAGCTCGGTCATGTAGCGCGCGCCTGCACTGGCCGGGGCCGAGCCTGCAGTCAAACATAACACACAATTTATGGATTACTTCAGCTACTTATCACACAGCAGACTGTTGCGTAATTGACATTAGTTAAGCTGTACAGTGACGGTTTCCTGACGAGAAGTGGTAGAAAACATATCTATTCTGTTTAGGCAAATCTTGCAATACCGAACAATGACAACAGTACAGTTATCAAATATAGCTTATCTCTGTCACTGTTCGAGAAATTTAAATATATGTACATTTAAGGTTGGTTCAAATGGTTCCAGGGACATTAATACTTGTACGGGTCTAGTGCTTGAAATAAAGTGATAAATAAAATAATACGTATTATGAACAACCTTGCGGCAAGAGCGCTATTAGGTGCTGTGCGCGCACTTGCGTGGTCGGCAGCAGCAGCGGCCATGCTGCGGCGAGTGCGCGCCGCGCGGCGGCGGCCGCAGCCGGCCCCGCCCTCCCTTCCACCAGCGCGACCAGCGCGCCGTGCACTCCCGCGCACCACGACCGGCCCTCCCCGTCCGAGTCAGCGCCGCGAGCGCACTGCCACGCGTGTACCTGCACAACAAATAATACGAATGCACTCACAATTTATATTTACTGAAGGTCACTTACACAATACAAGTTTAATTTCTTTTATCCTAATTTGCTATAATAATAATAATTTATTTTCCAAAAATTGTTACATTTCACTTATGAGATATGTGCGTGTGTGGTGTAAGAGGGTGTGTGGTATGAGAGCTGAGAAGACGACAATCATACCCAAGGAAGGAGTAAATCTGAGTTTTGCATACAGCTTTAGCAGTATCGTTAACCTTATAAGGAGCAATGCACCCCATACTAGCCGAGGCTGTGTGAGATGTGAGTTTTAAAGGTGTAAATGTGTGTGATTTGTGCTAACGTGTGGTGTTTTTAAGAGTTTAGTTTTTAAAGTCTTTACTTATGTAAATCTAAATATAAGCCATTCCATTATGTAGGGAAATGAATTTTATTATCGTATAACTTCATAGCGATTCACAATATAGTATTTTTACACATTTTATACCATGGTTAAAAACGTCATCTAGGGCCCATCGGCTGCTTAACGGCTACTGTCTCTTACGTCTAAGTAGTTTAGTCTGCCATGTTGGCAACTGTTTGAACTGGACAAAATTTCACTGATGAATCAGGAAAAGTTCACTGCTCAGCATAGATCTCCCCGAAGTCGTTAATCACATTTGCATGATTTAGATTTTAGTTGTACTAAAACTAGTTTATATTACTCACTTGAAGCCGCAGGAGATTCAAACACGAAATGGCCAGACATTCATTCTCCTTTATTGTCGCCGAACTGCTTTTCTCAACAACGATCCGGAGCAGTCTTTCCAGAAACCTGTACCCAGATTACGGTGAAATGAATAAAAAGGACCAAACATATAGGCAAATGTAATACTCGTACATTTTAGAGATATATTATGTCACTTGTATTGTATACAACGGTTATATTATATAGAATATATTTTTCAGGGTTTTTAAACAATGAATGAAGCATGTTCCGAAATAGTAAGTTTGTTGCAATTACTTACTTGAAGGTACTATCAGATAAGTCTATGACGAAAGGCATGGACGAGGGCAGGTCTCTTGGGCTCTCTTCACTCCACACGAATATTTGCGCTGGTCCGCTTGTGACACCTGAAGCAAAATGCTAGGTAAGACACATGAAAGGCATTCTTGGGACAAATAAACTGATAAAAATCGTAATTTACATTGCTATAAAAACAACTGGTACACAAAGTGATGAATGATGTAATCAGCCAACGTATAAAAGTGACCAGACAAAGACAGGACACATCTGAACAGACGTTCGCTGGAGCAGAAAGGTTCTCAAGTGGAGACTTCAGATCGGGAGACGCGGGGTTCTGGTCTGCATGCTGGTCTGATGGCTAAGATAGTGAGGAGCGAGTGTATGAGGAGAACTGAGGACCGCAAGGAATGACACACGTTGGGAGAGGCCTGTCTTCAGTGGGGGAGAGACTCGGGCTGATAAGTCAGAAAGTCACACTACGTCACACTCATAGATTCGACGTCATACTTTCATAAGGAGATTAGTCCAGTACAGAAGCTTGTATCCTACGGGAGACTCATGCAGTTGACGACGTCAAAACATCAGGATAGTTTATGACGATGGCTATTGGTCATTAATAGCTTACCATTGGCTTTAAACGAGGGGTTGAGGACTTGCAGTAGTTGCGGAGTCGGTTTCGAGATCTGAGCACGCTCGTGAGTGCCCCACGCGTACAGGGCTCCCTCCGACGAGAGAGCGACGCCGTGCGACGCGCCCACTGAGAGTTCCACTATTCTCATACCTAACAAACAGAACAAAATTATACAGGTTTTTGTATCGCAGAAACTAAAGTATTATAAAGCACAGGCCGGACACTTCAAATAAATGTCGTTTGTATACACGCGCATGTGTGAGTGAATTCTCGCGCGCCATATTACCGATCCTTGAGCGGGTCACTTTCTTGCGGAGGATGTGAGGTATCGCGGATCGGTGGGAGGTGGTGAATGTCCGTTTGTACGTAGTTAAGGTTAAGCTATATTAAGTCTGTACCACAAGTAAGACAGGTTTAACTGACGAATTATTTAAACAATATTACAGATAACCTAACCTCAATCACTATTGAAATAAGATATTGCATTACCTTGTAGCGCTTCCACCACCTTCGGTATCCTAAAGCTCTCCATTGTTCCGTGACCGAGACGATATCCATCCCCTTTGCCCCACGTGTACACTTGGCCACTGAAAACAATCATTATTTAGTTCAAATAAATGCATTATTCAAAATGAATTTTAAGACGTTAATAAATCTTTTCAGCAACATCATTGTCTGGCCCGACCGAAAAATAAAATTACAACCGGTACAGTACTGTTAAAAAAGTTTTTAGCAGATTATTTCAACAGAAAAAACTGTAGAAAATATAGAAAGAAGTATAGGCTGCTTTGACCCACGAAATCTAGTGCAATCTTGTATACAATGCACGTTGTTCACCTGTCGGTAAGGGCGGCGTGCCAGTGCTCGCCGGTGTACACGCGCGTCACTCGCAGCACCGAGAGTGACGTCAGAGCGCGCGGCGCGCCCCCCTCACTGTCGCCGAACACCTGCACGGCCCCTTCCCACGTGCAGCACAGCGTTTGACTCTCACCCCAACCTAAACAATACAAAATATTAGCAATTTATTATAATCTGATATCAAGACGTTCTGATAAAGTTAAAATATGAATATAGTTTGGGATTAGATTTTTTCCGTATGCAAAGAGTATCCAACGGTACGGCCATAAGGCTGGATAACCTTCCGCCTGTCACAGGGCTGTATTTTTTGAACCGTAATAGGTAGAAACTTGAAATTTTATTAACATAGCAGAAACGTGATTTTTTGGCGTTTTTTACTCGATCTTAATAATTTTACTTAAACTACTTAAAAATGATTTCTTCCTTATTTTTGGTGTTCTTTGCTTTATTAGAAAAAAAGGATGATAAAACGCCACAGAACGCATTTTTTGTAGTCAACATTCTTTCGATTGGATTCATTGGATTGTCACCAATTCAATTCTAGTCATCGAATTTTTAGCATTGTGTATTGCAATTGTGTTTATGCAAAAATATTAAAAAATAATTTTATGTTTCATTTAGATACATTTCAATTTGACTGGTCGTATTCACATATATTATAATAACATAATGATCGTAGGTGGGGATACCTAGCGCGATGTCGATAATTCTCTCGATATTGTGCGCGTTGAAGGAGACCGGCTGTGGCGTGAGGCAGTTCTCTATGGTGCCGTGACCGAGGCGGCCGTGCGCCCCCCGACCCCACGTGTACAGCGCGCCACGTGACGTTATCACAGCGCTGGAAACATTGAAGGGACACTACACAAACTCTGGGAATACGTTGGCTTCTAGTAATACAGTGGTAATATGATTTATTATATATCATTAACAGCTTGTACATTCCCACTTCTGGGTAAACATTGCAGACAGTTCCCTACACTTTGTTCACTCCAGAGCTTTCTCTGGTCTCTTAACTTCCTCTTTTGGATATAATAGACACTGTTATCTATATAAATAAAACAATGTTACCATTTATAACTCAAGAAAGATTGAATTGATATTTGTGATCTATGATTTTTTAAATTTATCTCTACCCCGAATAGCAGAATAACTATTAAAACATATATATTCGCTTTTTTCATACATTCACGACTTAGCAGAGTGTCAGAATGACTTGATTTTTTTAGAGGGATAGTTCAAAGGCCAAGGCAGGACATAGCCTATTTTTATCCCGATCAAACGAGTAGTGCCTATGAGATAGCTCTTAAAGTCTACGCGGGCCAAGCCGCGGGCAGAAGCTAGTTGATAATAATACTTGTAATATCATAACTGACAACTTTACTACATCAAAATCTCACCTGCACGCAGGCCCGGCGGATACTCTGATGACCTCATGATGTGCCAGATGGTGTATGGCGGCCGGGGCGTCCCTAGAGCCAGTGTCTCCGTGCCCCAGCCTTCCGTCATCGCCGGTGCCCCACGACCAAACCCCGCCGCAGGACGAGCAGCACAGGAAATGGCGGCCGATGGAGTGGCACGACACTTGCGTTATCGTTTTAGTTTCGAGACCTAAGAAACAAAGTTTACGTTAACTCTAGAAAACGAATAGTTAGTAATCGGCGCTGTTCAAATATAGTTCAAACAGACTGAAAGTTAATGTCTCTTCTATTTTAGTAGTGGTAGTGGTGCGTAGTTTGGTATTCCCTACTAGCCTCTACATACAGAACTATAATTTGGAACAATTTGGTCGATTGGTTGGTGAAGTGTTTTGTTCTAAATGAAATTCAACTTTTTTTTCTCGAATGGATTGATGCTGTTGGTCCTGACCTCTACAGCTTCACCCGGGCAAAATGGCGACCAGCGCGGACTGCGCTCAGAGGCAGGAACAACGGTGTGAATTTACCCCGTGTCGTTTTTGGGACTGATCGATAGCGCTTGAAGAGCCAAAGAGATCGGATCATAAAATTCGATATAGAACATTTTACCTGGCACCAGTTGTGGTGTCAATGTGTCATAAGGCAGAGTATAAACAGCTCCATCTTGCGTCAACAGTAGAGCCAGCTTCTCTGCGCATGATACCTGCTGGATGCGCAGGGCCCCCAAGTGCAACGGTCCCGAACCAACCGACACTACCTCTTGCGCAGATTCCATGCACTAGAAATATAACAATCTCCTTACATCACATCTCTATGTTTGATAGCTGTATGGTCAACCGCTGAAGCTTATGATCTGTGTCATGCAAAGTGAATATCTATAGTGATATTCGTTATTCAAAGACGGTTTAATGATCCATACACTCCCGAATGCAATAGTGATTTTTACAATGCGAATTTATTTGAGTAATCTTTTTATTCATGCAGAAGAATCACCATGTTACCAAAGCCTGCCTCCAAACGGCAGTGTTAATAGCACTGTTGTGTTTCATTATAAGCGGTAGCATAGCCAGCGCCTCATTAGGTGGAGGCTTCTGGGCGCGCATCCGCTTACCATCCAACGGCCTTATCGTCACTTACCATCAGGTGAGATGAAGGCCAAGTGCAAACCCATGATAAATTAAAATCACAACATCGTCATGCCGCTAGATTGTGCTCACCAAAGCTACAATGTAAGGTAATGAATTGTTTACATGGCACTTCATTCAAACCCATTTGTAAACGGAACTACATTTGACAAAGCACATCAGCAAAGTTGGCAAACTCAAACGATTAATCCATGTATTGATCATGGAACATTTCTCCTCCAGAGATAATTAATACTTATCTATTGCTCCTAGATTATTTAACATAGAGTTCAAAAATAGGAACAAAAATGGATATGATTTACCCCAGGGGGAAATGTTCCAGGAGCAATAGACGGACTAATCCTAATAGCAATCGGAGTCAGAGGAGAGGCGGAAAAACTTAATGAGAATAAACAGTCAGTTTGTATTACAAATCTACACGAACACAAATTGGCCGATGAAATTGATCCGTGTAGGGCGATTTTAACGCGAATTTTCAATCTGTCAAATGTAGTTTAATTTTGCAATATGTCCTAAACTCAATAGCAGTGAACCAATATTCAACTGTTTATGGTAATATGACGTGTACTTACAGTGACAAACCCCTTCAATGGCGGTAACAATGGTGCACCAAGCCTGTCCAAGTGACATAGTAAAGCAATACCAGCCTTTCTCACTTCCATCAGTCCATCACCACTGGGTATTGTGAGCTCTCTGTAATTATCACAACACTTTATTAATATTTACAATTAACTGCGGTACCAACTCTAATTGTGTGATTGTTGCCTTTTCACGACCGATCGTGATGAAGTTTGGCACATGTGTGACTTACACGCGAAGTAAGTAATAATCTGATTAGAGAATTGGGCTTCTGTGTAAAGGTACAATTCAAGATGTTAATCAGCGTATAAGAATTCGTAATCATAAAAGCAATTAAGAAGTCCGCTGAGATTGAACTTAGTATGTGATTTTTCAAATCTTTACTAGCGACTGCTGTGCTTTTAGACAAGCATTTGATGAGACAGTCAAACATATTTTTTATAGTTGGAAAAAGCTCTGTTGTCTATGAAATCATTATACATCATAACATACATGTAGTAAAGAAAATCTACACTAGCAAAATTTTCACTTTAAATGCTCAAGCCACACGTTTCACAATAAAAATAATTTTTACTAAAAAACACGTTTACTCAGGGAAATTTGATTGTAGAATTTGCAATCAGAGTGTTCCTGTCACGGTCCAATCACAGACGAAACAGGCACGATATGAGCCGAAAAAATTGAAATATAAATAGTTTATTCGGCATAAATACAGTTATAAAACTAAGTTCCTATTTATAAATGCTATGCTGCAGCGCGGATTTTCAGACAGGCCCAGACTTATTTACTTCCACTGTTTTTGAATTGCTAAATTGCCCTATGCAAATTGATTGTAACTTTGTAACTCAAGAATATTAATTTTATAAAGGTCAAAGAACTTATTAATAAATTGTACACAAACTCGACGATTTACAAACACATAAACAATAAGAAAATAATAACAAAAATATTTAATAGGTATCTGAGTAATTTTCTAATAAATTACTGATGATTAACGAGTACTTACTTGAGAAAAATCTCCGTTGGATTACTGTCACCCGTAGGCTCTGGATTTATAATGGGACTCGGTGCATTTACTTTTGCCATGCGCCTCAGAAACGGCCCTAAAGGAGCTGTGCACTCTTCTAACGTAATCCTGTAAATATTAATAAATCCCATGTAAACCAACATTATTTTCAGGCTTAATATTTACTAGTTCTGATAATCAACTGAAAAATAATCATTACTAACAAATTGTATTAGAGGTGTGATAGGGGTCTGATAGCTAAAATTGAATATTATCAAAAATAATCCATATTGTTATTTGTAGTTTTAGCTGTAAAAATAAAACAAGTAGAAAATTTTTAATTTAAAGGCAACCATTCAGGAGATGGCCATTGTACACTAGAGTACAACAATTAACGCATTCGAAAAGAACTGAAAACTGACTTCAACTGCATTAAAAACCACCCTTAGAAGTAGATTGATCTAGGTACATATTTGGTTTTTGTTGATTTTCTATTGACCTTTCCGTCAACACACTACATACGAACCAGAGTGTGACATGGTACAAAAGTGGGTACATATTTTTGTACTCACGTACATATGGACATCTTCTTACTGTAATTAAGGCAAATGGCAATGAGACAAGCCCGGAACTGAATATTAATCTTTCAATCATGATTCCATCTGTTCAATAATGCTAACAGCATATAATAGCATATAAATATATTAATAACATTAGATATCAAACGGATAACCGATGGGGGGTAAAAGTTCTCGAGTGGCGATCAAATACCGGGAAACGTGTACCGGGCCGTCCCCCTGCTAGATGGACTGACGACCTATTTAAGGTCGCAGTGAGTCGCTGGATGCAAGTGGCTCGGGACCAGTCGTAGCATACCATGGAGGAGTCCTATCTCCAGCAGTTGACTTTCCCCGGTTAAAGATAATGATTATTATTATAAACCTAATGATCCTTCATACCTGTTGTCCGGTTGTCGTTTCTGTCGTGGAGGTAACGTGACTAGAACATCAGCTGCCTTCAGAATGGCGGGGAGCTCAGCGCGTCGGGCGCACAGTTCCACCCAAACACACAGAGATGTTCTCCAATCGCCGAGTGGTACATTGCAACCTACTTCCCTGTATAAATATTTAGAAGTTAACTATATGTACGATACTGGTAAGGTTTCAACATAATTTTGTAGGTTAAGTATTTATTTATTTGGATTTCCAACAAAGAAACACTATAAGTAATAACACAATAACAACATCTTAAAATAGCAATAAGTAAACACTGTGATGTTATAAAAATATGTTACGTATTTTACATTGAAAGTCAAACTACATCGACAGCCTAGTGTCTACAATACACTGCTTGTCAAGTCCGATATTCTTTGTAGTATCAAACTAATACTTGATTTGGTTGATGTCATTTTTCTTTCAGTTTCGAAGACTTACAGCCAATGCTTACATACCTAAAGGTTTAAAAAGTTATTTTCGTACCCAGTCACAACTTGATGAAGGAACTTGGCAGCGCTATCAACGACTTCCGCCCAGATTTTCTGTGATCTCGGCGCTTGTTGCGCAGCGCCTGCGCCTGCGAATAGCGCGGCGTCGGGAAGAGCTCGTACCGCGTCCAATGCGTCTTTGAGTAACGCCGAGCAGACGTCGGCGTCTTCACCGCAGCGCCATGCACGACGTACTAGCGATAATGCAAGGCGTAGAGCAGCGCGAGCGCCGACGCGAGCGAGGCCTAGGGCACTGAAAGTAGTATTAAACACATTTGCATATTATATTAAAACAAAATCATATTAAATGATTTCAATAATACTCAATAATGTTATTTTAGTAAATTAAGACAATAAAAATGGAGAAATAATTTTGAATTTTAAAAAACAGCTGCAATTTGTTTTATGGATTATGATGATAAAAAGCAAAATAAATGGTAAAGTTATGTTCGTAAGAGTTCAGACTACTTGAATTTGTTACCTTTCAGAGTCATCTGTCTGCTCCTCACTATCTTCATGGCTGTCAGTCAATTCACCAGCTTTGTTCAGTGTGCCAACAACGCTGCTCAAGGCTCTGTTACTAACGCCATGTGCCGGTTTCTTTTCTAATTTTACTTTTCTTACTTCTTTGTGGCTGTTTTGGTCTCTGGAATAACGTAATTAAATGGTTTCAAATTAATATGCTGAAACTGAATTAGTTTAAACATTAAGCATCACTCACTTGATCTTCTCATATGACTTTGCCTAAACGATTTAATAGTATGAGTCCTTGATAAGTTATTTGATATTTCCAGTGTCACACAATCTATTCATAGTTAAAAGAAAAGACAGTAGTCACATATTGACTGTTACAGATAATACTGATTAAGTCTTTTCAAATGACTTCAAAACAGGCGGTCCTCAATTTGTCAGAATATTCCCCGATTACACGAAAATGTTTGAACTGATTTGGAAATTTCTTTTATTGTTTGAAAGGGTTACACTTCCTAGGTAGTCTCATGTTCAGGATGTGATGGAACCCTGTAAAATCGAGGCGATTCAGTCATTTTTGTTTGATAAGCTTATTTCATCAATAGTGATCCACTTGGATTAAAAAAGACTGATGATGAAGCCAGGAAGTACCTTATATCCAAATTACAAGAATTTTTCCAGGCCATTATTTATCTCTCTTAAATTTTTTCATGTGTTATACTGTCTGCTGGTAAATTTTAAATTTGGACTTAAGCAGCATTAAAACCTGTGTATTAATATAATGTCAATTTTTGGTACCTGATAACTGCGACAAGATGCCTATTGCACAACATGATCAGTCGCCTTGCTTGAGAGATGAATGGACAGCTAACAGCTGTGTTGATGGCTCGGTTGCGCTGCTCCCAGGTTAAGGAGTCCATGAGGCTTTGCAGACATTCTGGACCTGAAATATGAGTCAGTTATTATGACACACTTTAATGACTCTATAAAAACTGTATGCTTTATTGACTCTATAAAAATTGTTTCAAATGGTACTTATATAAATGTAAATGAGTTCAAAGAACCTAGGTTTCTGTAAGTATGACAATATTCTTAACAAACCGGTGCAAACAGAAAACCTTTAAATCTTTTTTAAGATACGTACACATAAAAACCCCGATATTAAATTAAAATATTGAAATTGTTACCTGGATCCTGTTTCCATTTGATTTCATCAATAACCTGGACTGAAGGTATTGGTGCCACAACCTTAGCTAGACTGGCGACACGAAGATCCTCTTCTGATGACAATGCTGTGCATGGAGCACAAGCACACCCTGAATGAGGACCACAGAGCCCATCACAGCAGGTGCAAGTCAGAATCTGAAAAACAAATTTTAAACTGCCTACTAAGCAACAAATATAACAAAACAAAATTTCAAATCACTACAGACAACAACCAATGTAAAGATATTGTTTTGGTGTCTAATTTAATTATTCATATTAAGGGTCAAAAACTTACTACAAATCATTTAACCCAGAGCAAACCAAGGCCTTGTACATGCATCCCATATGTCCAAATATGCAACTCACATGTGTCCAACAGCCATTCTAACCAAGAGCATTGTTGGTATTACTCCATAGAGGAACTATGGATTTCGATGCATCAACTGATCGAAACTCTGCTCGCCATCGCGGATGCGTATTATACGCCTGGATTTGATCTTGCCCTTAGAAGCTTCAAAAATGCTTTTCTCATTTCTTCTATCACACTTACACAAAGGCAATAAGTCAAAAGAGTATGTTTAAATTATACAGACCAATAATTATTGGAGTATACGGTTTACTTACTCTCAGCCCGCAGTAGTATTTGCCGCTATCCCCAAGTTTTGCAGTTACACAGGCATTATTCACAAGACCATTTCCAGCGTCGAAATAAATCTCCCTGTCTTGCAGGAGACTGTTGAAAAGAGTGCACAGGACGTCAGGGTTATGCAGCGCCTCTTGTAAGTCAGGATTCAGCCACTTGGAGTCTAAATGCTGCTGAGGACGAAATATGAAATCGTCTTGGTCATCGGGGACAGACATTTTCGCAACCGGTCCTTTCGACACACTTGCAGCTAAAGCATTCTAATTGGAATCTGGATTGATTATGAATATTTGTTCAAGGAATCGCCGTAAAAACTTGCGCAAAATTCTACGTCTTCATTTTGAAAACAAAGCAATTTATATCCCATAAAAATTCAAGAATAAATCGAATCGAACAATCGAACGAAACTTGAAACTGTCATGTCAAAAAATATTCGTTCCGTTCTACGATACTTTATTCAATGATTATAATTTGGGAAACAGTAAACTACTTGCTTTGAAAATCCACTCCAAGAGAAACTATTGTGTGTTACTTGATTTTAAAGTTTATTTTTATTTGCAACAGACTACTCCTTAAATTAATTACTGTATCACCGTGTTCGGCTTGTCCTCATATATGCGTACAAAGGAGTGCATTGGATTACCAAGAAACGTTCGAAAGTTTATTTCATTTCACTACTCTTTCAAAATATCATATATGAGTACTTTTATAAAAGTTTTTTTTACACTAAAAATAACTTATTCCAAAATACATATTATGATAGATTAGATACATTTTTACATTAATCAAATTAAGAAAGCTACACATCTAATAATTTTTGAACGATTTACAATTTATTTTCTGCCGAGTTTACCATAGTTTAAAAAAAATGGCCAATCGAACTTGCCCATGAAGGGTTCCGTAGCAGCAAGTAGCATAATATAAAAGTTCTTGTAGTTCGTTACAACTTCGATCGATGTTTTAATAATAGTGTATTTATATATATATATATATTTATTTTATTATTATTTATATATATATATATATTTGAGTTGATTGAATGAAAGATAAATTGCGGTTTACGATTTATGACGTATTAGAAAAAAGCACTTACTAGATCTTGTTCAAACTAATTTTCGGTGGAATTGTGCATGATAATGTTCATCATATATTTTTAAAGTTTTATCATTCTTTTATTTTTGAAATTACAGATGTGTCTCTCGCGCAAACTATTCAGTTTATAAAAAAAATGATATTAGCAACCTCAATATCATTTTTGAAGACTTATCCATAGATACCCACACATATGGGTTTGATGAAAAAAAATTCTATGTTTGGGGAACCCCCAAAATTTATTGTTTTTCTTCTTCTATTTTTGTGTGAAAAATCTTAATGCGGTTCACAGAATACATCTACTTACCAAGTTTCAACAGTACTATTTAAACTTATAGTTTCGGAAAAAAGTGTCTGCATACGGACGGACACAGACATGTCGAATCCATAAGGGTTTCGTTTTTTGCCATTTGGCTACGGAACCCTATTTTTAAATAGGCACTTGAAGGTGGTTCATTTCATATATTTATTACATACTCTTTGAATTTAAAATACAAATGTCAATTTGTCATCTGTGTTTGTCATCAAGCGTGTCTGTTGCTTTATTTTCGGTAATTTTCTTCTAAATGTAATTTCTCCTGAAATTTAATGGATTCAGTATAATTTCTCAAATGGATACGGATATACTAATCGAGAACAAAGATTATTTGTGCGGTATGTAATGATTATTCCGTTTTATTTCGTGAATTAGCTCCGGCTAATTGTCTGGCAATAACAATGTGGCTAATCCATGTGCACATGTTATTGACCCGGCACATATTCTTCTGTAGTATTAGTACGATACTACATAGTATTGTTTAATTGCGTCCTTGAGTAGACTTTCTGTTTTGTTACATGATAACGTGTAAATACACAATTGGCAATTTATGCATGTAAATATTTTAAGTTGCCACATACTTTACACTTGTAAGCTATGCCTACATTCTTATCAATATTTTATCATGTCGTAAATTATTATTGATTTCTATCTATGCATCGAAGCCAATATTTTGCTTCTATCTGCAGTCCCATATTTGAGATAAGTGGAATCCTCTTGAACGTGGATGTACAATGATGTTTAATTTAGACACTCATTATACTTTCAAATTAATACCTTTGGTTTTAAAGTGGGTGTGTTCCTGAGTATATTAATTATTGGCTTTCTTAATTTGTGTGTTATTTTTTTGCTTATTATATAAACAACTATTAGACATCTAATGAAATCATCAAATGTATTGTTATTTCTTATCGAAAGCAGGTTTATCAGGATGTACTAATAGTTTCTGATTCTGAAATTACACATAAATCAATAACTCTCACAATATATTGTTCCAGCAGAAGATTTTTTAGATCAACTGACAAAGGAGTACCAATGGTCATCACTGCTGGATGCCACTGATGCTTCACCAAGTGAGATCTTGGCTGATGCTGCACCAATTTTGGTGCCTCCAATATCACCCACTTTGAGCGTTAAGTCATCTCCTACAGAGAGCAGTAATTCAGATTCTGGCAGTGAAGATGATTCTAAAAAGTAAGAATTGTTAATACTTTAATCTTACATTACCAAATGAGAAGCTAACTAAGCATTTTTGTGTTTCTGCAGCAGCTCCAGTGGTTTCTCTGAGAGGCAATCCTCACAGTCACCATTTGACTGGATGGCAAGCTTTGATGATGAGCCCCCAAACAACCTGAACCTGGAAGATGTAGAACAGTTCCTACAAAAGTCGTGTATGTACCATTACATTTATTTAATGTTCTTTAAGGCCTTGCAGTTCTCTTAATTATAATGTACAAATAAATTACATGTAACGGTATTGTGTACTGTTTTGCTCCAGATACTAAATGGTACATAATTTACAAAAATATGTCTCATATTTTTATGCTTTAACCTATGTACAGTACAGCTAGAAAATAAAGTGCACTGCCAGCATCTGTATATCCACAATTATAATGTGGCATTCTTTAAGTCATTTAGGGAGTCGCTGGATGCAGGTGACTCGGGACCGGTCGATGTGGCATACAAGGGTAAGCTGATGACGATGATTTTTTAAGTAGAGGGTGAACAGGGATTTTATTGAACGATGTATGCTATCGTTGGCTAGACAATCACTTACCATCAGGTAAGATCATATGTAACCCATATCATTACAGGTATTATGAAGCATTTTGGATTCCATAAAAATGTGCTTATTTGCTGATATCACAGATTGCACATTGAACAGGGCAGTACCAGCAACTTCTCTAGATTTCTGCTGGGTGTAGTAATACTGGCTATGGCTATTAAACATCTATCATTGCTCATTTGCTGAAGTTTCATCAGTCAGACAAAATAATAAAGTTTTAAAGTGCCTTCTTCCCTTGAAAGTATTGGGCAAGTTCATATTTGATCCTTTATGATTTCAATGTCTGCTAAAAATAATAATTAATTCAATGTTTTTTTTTACCTTGCAACTGGAATTATTTTAGTTGCAATAAAAACACATTGTAAAAACTATATTCTCAACTGAAGTTTTGCAATGCATTTTTAAATGAATGCAACTAATGAAATATGGATTTAAATCAATTCTATATGTTCATTGTCTGCAGCGCCGGTTCCAGCTCCTTCACAAACCACATGCCAGAGAAATAAAGCTCCTGAAAGAAATGGTCCTGTTATGGCCATCGAAAATGGCGTCATCAAGGTTATTCTTTCGTTTTGTGTTTCCTTTGAAACTTTTTTAAATCCTACTAATATTATAAATGAGACAGGGTGTGTTCGTGGGTGTGGATGTATGTTTGTAACTTCTCTACACTGAAATTTCTAGTGTTACAGATAGTAATTGGGGATCTCAGAAATCGAAGACATGAACGATTTGGATAAAGGTTTGAGGACAATAAATCGATTTATCAAGTCTTATCTTCTAGGAAATTCAATTTATCATATTGAATGGGTCCACAGTCAAACATGACCCTTTATGTTTCTTTCATTCACCGATTTGTGTAGTAGGCGCCAAGATGTTGTGAGTAACTTGTTTAAAATTTATTGTTTACACAGCAATTTCTTCTATTTTTCAGATTCAGGGAATTAAAATGGAAAATCAAGACCAGCAACCGAAAGTTATCAGTTCATTGCACCCAAAGCACAAAGGTTCGAGATTATAACTTATTTTTTGGCTGTTTATTGGTTTATCCAATTATTTAGATATATGCTGCTGCCCATCTCCTGAAACGCTTAGTCGCCTTTACGACATCCGCGGGATGATAAGGGTCCTATTTTAAAGCCGAGACTTCACATGTTTCTGTACCATGTGATATTTGTTTAAGATTGCAATTACCCTCAACTCTCAATGAAAGAGGCATATATATTTTTAAAATAACCATAATATCTGCCCTAACACTCACTTGTTAAATTTTAACCGCGTAATGGCTACACGCGAGGTCCCAGGTTCGATTCCCAGGGGGTACGCATCGGTACTCGGTTTGGCATTTTCGATGTCCGCCTGGGTAACTATCACCATGTACCTAAGTCTGCTGCCAAACTGGCTTTATTAGATTGGTAGGATGCGCCTACCATCCAACGCCCATATCTTAAATTACCGGCAGATGAAGGCCAAGTGCAAATCCGTCAAACATAAAATAAAACACTTATTTACAGCGAATGGCCAAATACAAAACTCATACTTCAAAGTCGTAAACGAGAACTCAATCAACAATTTGCCAAGAGAAGACAATAAAATAGTGCTTAGTGACCAGATACACTTGGTTGTGGAACAGAAAAAAGTGCCAAGTATACTTAAGCGACCTCTAGTAGTAAACACGACTCTACCCAGCGTGGTTATACCGTCAGAAGGCAAAGGTGGTAGAATAGCCATATCTCCTTTACAACATGTGGCTGTCAATGGCTCTAATCAGATTAAGGTCAGTAATCATCATCAGCTACATTAACTCCAATGCTAGATATGAGAATCCTTCACACACCCACACTTTTCTTTAAAAAAATCAAAAATAGAACGCATGCAAATTAATTTTATATTTCTATTAATTATCTTTATATATTTGTATTAAATTTATTTTCTGGTTACACTATTAGTAATAATAGTTATTTTTTCCGTTTCATATAAGTATAAAAAAAGAATATAAAGCTATCTATGGAAGAGCGAGGCCTTCTATCACAGATATTTTCATACTTGAACATAAAGTCTTAACTCTGTTACTAGTTATAGTGTAACAATGAAATGAAATAAACAATTTTTTTAAATTCATTGATCGCCATCATGAGTTGATTTGACATAATCACTGAGGTTGAAAAAGCAATTGGTGTTTGCATTAGATGTGGTTGATGCAAATAACTAAATTGTTCTTCCTATTGTACATTTATAACTATCTCTTTCATACAAAGATACAAGATCTTAGCATGTGACAGTTCCACCTTCGATTCGTATTAAACTACTAAAGTTTCAGACTCTAAACTGACTACTGCGTGTAACTAATTTATTTTCTAACAATTTTAGCTATCTCCTCCCAGAAGCAATATAGTGTTAAGTCCCAAAACAGTTGTGACTGAGGCACCAACTGCAGTAGTACAAAATGGTGTGATACCCACAGTAAAAACGGAAAGTCCAAACAACCCAGCCATAGATATGTCTAACATTAATGATGCAGAGATCAGAGCGCTCAAGAAACAACAGAGGATGATTAAGAATCGGTAAGCACAAGAATATTAATTCCTGTTTTCTTTCGTGAAAATTAACAAACTGAGCAAAAAAATATGTTTTCCTCATTATATCGTATCAACTGAATTATAACTGCACAGTGGCCGTATGAGCCTTCTAAATTCGAAGTCTTTTGGCACTACATGCGCACAATAAGCAATACACCATAACAACAAAAACACAAAATATAGTAAGGAAAATAGAGAATTTCGTAACAAAAATTTATATACTGCTACATGCACATCTCCCGCCCACCGACTTAATGCCGGTTCAGGATTCAAACTGCATTTTTTACTGAACATAATCAAATCTTATACAGAGCCGTACACTGAACATAAGATTTTGAGTCAACCCTCACAATCATCACCTAATCAATATAGAAGAATACCTCGTGTTTTTTCTGCAGTGTTGTATAACTGTACTTACAAGTACTTCGTCCTGCAGGGAGTCGGCATGTCAGTCTCGACAGAAAAAAAAGGAATATGTAACAGCATTGGAACAACAACTGCTGGATGCGCAGCAAGAGATCGTGCGACTGCGGCTCGAAAACAAATTACTGCGGGATCAGCTTGAAAACGGCGGCAGAAGTCGAAAGGTACTTTGCATAAAACACTAACTTCCGCTAGTTCAAATCCTTAGAAATCCAGAGCGCTATAACCAACACGTAGTCGATCCTTAGCCATATATTAAATATAGTAAAATAGTTACATGTTTTTAAATTCAGTTTAATTTAACACACATTGCTAGACAGTGCGATTATCGTATATTCAATAACAAGCAATTTTTCTTTGAAGAACAGGGTCATTTCTATGGGAACAACATAACCAGTCGATTTTATAATCTACATGTCATTTCCGAATCCATTTCGCATGACAAATTCCTGGTGATCAGTTGAAAGTTGCGATGTGACAATGGAATTGAGTTTCAACATACTAATTCGAGAGAAAATTAAGATAATATATTTGTTTACAGATACCGCGTCTGGACGCGTCTCTTTTAATACCGAAAAAGAATATTGCTGTTATATTCGCCATGGTGTTCATGGTCTCCTTAAATTTTAATTTCCTTGGGTAAGTTACAAATCGAATTTATTTTTTAAATTGAGGACAAGTTCCTAAATACAAAACGTAATATTTTAAGTGCATAGCTTTTAAATGTAAGATGGATTTGCACTCGGACTTCACTTTAATTGTTGATAAGGCAGTTGTTTCAACTAATGAGTTTCTGGCTCTTATCTTTCATACCGAAACACAAAAGTGCTGTTTGGCGGCATACTTCGGTGACATGGTGGTACCTAGCCAGGCATAGGAAATACCGTACCACCTATCAAACTGAGTAGCGACACTGGGATTCGAGTCCAGGGCTTACAATAAATAATTGTACTATTCATAGTTCACACATTGATCACCCAGTTGATTGGAATGTCCAAAGTGTGAAATATTTATATTTTTTGTTGCAGGTGGAACAACAAGCCGTTCGTTGGTCCCGCGTCCCCACATCGAAATACGCGGCATCTATTGTGGTCAGAAGAGAATCCAGCAACGGATGTTGTATCGCCTGGTCAGTATTTGACAATAATATGTAAGAATTGTCCGAACAAAAACGGATACCATTTTAAAGATATTTTTAATGTTAAAAAAATTATCTAGCGCGGCAATTCATCTGATTGGACGATAACGCCAAAACAATATTTGTATTTTTGAAGCAACTTTCCAGGTGGATCGAACAATCAATGGGGAAGCAAAGTTTAAATATTCCTTGTTTTGTCCTTTCGGCAATGCAATAAATAAATCTATAATTCTTATTACTATCTAGGTATTTATATATTACCACAGTAAAAATTTCTTGCTAGATGTTTACTCAGTTATAAGATTTTTCAGCCTGCTAAATAAATTTGAAATAACTCTCGCAGATTACGAACAGACAGTCAACATAAGCACTTACAATAGAGACTGCCAAAACAAGACGAAAACAAACGATGCTACCGGTATGAACCAGACAGAAAGTATCAGAATAGTGGGCGAGCTCAACCGCTGGATCGGCGAAGGAAAAACTCTGAACTGGACTAACAACCTGTCGAGGAAGAAACGAAAAGTGTTTTTGAATGAGGAGAAAATTAACGGTATGGACTACAGAGCAAGTACGCCCCCTTAAAATAGAATAATGTGGCATGAAAATGCTTAAAACCATGTTTTTTATTTGTATAATCACAAAAACAGTAAAATGTTAGGTGGACGATTTGCTGCCTAGTAGGTAATCCTCTTAGTCCGCCTTTAAATACTGAGTGTTTCTATCCCAAGCCTGAAACCTCGCTGTGTCTTATCGTCATCATAATCTACTGCACGAGTCCTTTATGAACTCATTGGATTTTCATACTAGGGGATTGGTCATAATGACCACGCCTTGCAGGCGGATTGATGACCGCAGTAAGGTGTTACATAAGTCGATGTTGCTGCGCATCTCCTGAATAGTGTTCTTTTAGTCGCCTGCCTCTTATTCATCGACAATATTATTGTTCCAGGTGGCCTGCTTGAAACATACAAACTCTTCAACAAGCTGAGTTTGGACAGCGATCTCGTCGACTTCCCCACCGCTACCCGCAAAAATATGAAAGGGAAGACCCGTCTTCGGCGCCTCAGACGAAACAAAGATCTAGACTTTGCTGCAAACGAAGTCTACGACTACAATACGTTGAACGATCTCACCATGGGAGAATTCGGTGAATGGAAGGCGTTGTTAAAAGCTCTGCACAGGAGGGATGATACGTTTTATGTTGTCGGCGTCGGAAAAGGAGAGCATCTTTTGTTGCCAGCTGTGTCACACAATGTTACCAAGCCGCCTAAAATGGCTTTGATTTTACCGGCTAGAAATGGAAATGGTAAGCTATGCTGAAATTTTCAGGAACATTTAGTCCATTACTACCTATTTTGTTTAGCGTATGTGAATCTGGCTTGAACTCGCGAGATCGTACACATGGTTTTTCTTTCAATTTTTCAATTTTTTATAACAAAGTTAAAATCATAAATTGAAATTCATTGACATAATTTTCTTCAATAAACTCGAAGCTAAACAAATATTATCAACTATAGTTTTCATGTTGTTGATAAAAATATTGTTTCTATTTAAGAACCTGACAAAAACAAAAGAGATATATAATAAAGTATATTTAAAAAATTCAACCTACATCCTCTATTAACTTGCAACAAATTAATGTTCTTACTTAGTGGTAGAAGGGAGTTTTTTAACTTCGCCTTAAGTAATTTATTGTTGCCTATCAGTCAAAAAGCCACCTATAGTCTAAAGCAGCTAGTTGATAGCGAGCAGAACTATTCCCATGATGGTAGAAGTACTCCATTCACGATCGCACTTGAGCTCGGTATAAATTTCAGAACTGTGATAGCTGCAAGTACCGCCTGACATAAAATAGGATGCCGTGATTTTAGACCATGGATTCAGGTTGCTACTCGATGTTGCTCCCGAACTCTAGATGATTTGTTATCGGCATGGACACATTATAAAGTAATAAAGTCAGGTGAAATGAACTCATGGAATTATCATCGCCTCAATTCTCAGTCGGACACGGCCTTCAGCGTCAACTCAAAACCTTCTGTTGCTTGCTACGTAGTTATTGCGAAGTTGGGCTTTTTAACGGATTGCCTAGTATCGTTATATGAAAATGTGTGAGATTAATTTAAACATATAAATAAGATATTCAAAATGACATTACGCAGCAATATTTATATCGAGACTAGGCTATTTATAAGTTATATTGCCTTTGTTACAGATTCCCTCATGAGCGGGCATGTAACGCTGATGCAAATTGATTGCTCGATCGTCAACACAACACTTGTAAAGCTAAAATCGGACACACTACCAGAAAGCTTAAGGAAAAAACCCGAGGAAGTTAAAACCGTTTCATTAGACAAGTTGAAGACTAGCAAAACTGACACTAGCAGTATTGATAGTACTCTCTCCAACCTCTTACAAAATTCTAGCGGTAACGTATCCAACTATCCCGCTAAGTTTAAACAGCATGGCGTGTCGAATGAGATAGGTGCTAAAGAAGATTTATTCGCTCAATACTTGATTTCAAAGTATGAAGAGTCGAAAATTGATACCTTTGCAAAGTTGGGTAGTAGCATTAATAAAGATAGTATAGAAAAAACTGCAAGCATAGGCAATCATTCAGGCTAATAGCCAAAGCAATTTTTTATGGTATATTTAAGTATAAAAGCCAGTGGTTTTGGTTCAAAAATGCGCATTCTAAAACTACAAATTAAAGTATTGGGAAAAGATTTGTAAAACTTTTAGAGCGCGCCTTTCCGGGCCCAGTATTGTATTTGTATGTTTTGAATACTAAATGCACTTGAATTACGTGACAAATATTTATGGGAATAAGAATTGTCCATTAGAATGCATATTTTAAATTATTGGAAATGTTTGTCTTTGACATGTAATAACCAGCAACATACCTACGGAAGGCTGACCTACTCGTACTACTGATCATTTTTTGCTTACAACTGTTTTTAACGTTGGCGCTTTACACTTTTTATTATTGTATGTAAACCAACCTTAATAAACCGACTTCAAAAAAAGGAAGTTATCAATTCGACTTGTATGTAATTTCCAGAACTGCTCAGTTTTCGTAAGTCTATATGAGCTTCTAAACAAGTGTGTCAAATATCAAAAGTGTATGTATGTATATTTGTCCTCGCATATCTCCGAAACTACAAGTTCAATTTAAATAATCCTTGTTTGTTGAACTAGGTATTGTTCAACTTAGAGAAGACTGCTAGTTTCATCAAAATCGGTTCAGTAGTTCTTGAGATAGGTAATGTTAAGTGTGTATAGTGGAATGTCAGTAGTGTAAGTGTTAAATGTTTGTTACCTCAGAACTTTTGACTGGGTGAACCGATTTGGATGATTCCTTTTTTATTTGACAGCTGGTGCTTCCCGTGTGGTCCCATTTTAATTTGGTCCAGTTCTGAGAATGGCATCCATCAGAAATACATCTTAAATTTGCCTTAATAAAATTTGACTTTTAGGGCAGTTGAAATAGGTTTCTAGTTCTTTTTAACGTGTTAACGTGTTTATATAACTGGTATTTCATTCGTTGTTTGGACATCCTAACCGGCTTAGCGCCTCCGCGCTCGCCAAATTGTGTGGGTGAAATTGTAGAGTTCACACTACTAAAATGACAATTTACAAAATGAAAATGAATGAAACTTAAATGAAACAGAATGAATAAAGTTTGACTGTCTTATACTATTTTTATTTATCGACAGTCTTTTGTTTTTTATATAAATTGCAAATGCATATTAATTATAGAATTTTGGTCGAGTACATACTGAAGTCGCCAGATTAAATTAGTAAATTTCGAGTAGGTACTTATTTTAAAATGAATTTCATAAAAACAAATGGTCAGTCTGCGGTGTCGTGCCTTGGATTGCAATGTAACCGATCTCAAAAAATATGATGTATGTTTTTATTTACATATTATATTTATTTATTACATTACGCAAGTTACTATATAATATAGTTTATTAGATAGTGCACGCAGGTGTTGTCACTGCCACGACTTTTTTCTTATGTTTCATACTTGTTGTTAAATTTTACTTTATATTCTAATTATTTAAGCTAAACTATTATATCAACAACTTTATCGATTCTAAAATGAGTTTTATTTCACCATCGTAAACAGCCCTCCACTTATTAATAGTCCTCTCATAGTGCGCCACTGACCACGGTCCTCTGCTGTCAACAATTCACTTCTAGCTACATACCCTACGTCTTTCCACTTCCTGTCCGTGCAGGACACTACGCTTGCCTAGCTAGACGGTCTCCACCAAATAATATAATACTTTGGGGTCTCCACTCGGACTCGTTTGACATCTTAGCATAGATTAGATCCTTAATTAAAGTTTATTTCTTATTATTAAGAACTTTCGGTCGCTTTTATTTGTAATCTCGTGGCGTCTTAACGTGATGAAAATAGGTACGCTATGGCTTGGTGAGGAGGCGGGTTTCGGTTCTGCACCCGAAGCGTAACCAACGGGAACCTATTACCTGGGCCCTGGGCTACTAATAAGCCCCAGCTGTCCGTCTTACTGTCTGTCAGCGGGCTACCTGGCTAGCAGACGTGACCAAGTAAGTCAATATATCTATTTAGGTAACTACACCGATTTGTTAACCTATCTAGGCATATTCTGTGTGTTAAAAACTATCAGTTGAGATGAAATTCAGAAATTCATTCGCTTATGAAAAGAGTGAAGATGATGAAAGAAAATTGATTAAAATTAATTCAATTAAAAATAGCTGTGAACTCTTTTCGATAGGCAAGTTATCATAGGCATGTTTCTTAATAAATTATGTTCGATAAAAATATGTCTCTTCAAGTTATCGGATGCGTGAAGGTCGATGTTCCACGGCTCTTAGACTGTGTTCCTTTTTCGGTTTGGCTGTAGTGGGGTAAATACTGAAGAAATGGCTGTAAGCTCTTATGACTATTGCCTTTCCTGTGGATAAATAACAGTAGCAATTTTTTTAATAGTTTTGCCTTTGAAATGGGTTGTATGGTGTTTTGCCTTTGCCTTATCCTAGTAGGAAAAAACGTACCAAAAAATTGACTTTGACAGCTAACAGCTGTGTGTGATAAGAATTAAAATAACCTCTACATCTATAGTTTTTCATGGATTAAATTGCAGTAAAAATTGAATTGAATTTGTAATATCTGTTATTACTTACGCAATTTACCTTATCTTCTGGATTGTTTCAAATAATGATTGTACTGGCATAATAATATAAGTCACTTTTGCCCAGAAACAATGAATATGAACAGTTTGCGGCTTCTCAAATGCATTCATCGCCCAGCTATTTTTAAGATATCTTCTGTAAAATATGTCTCACAGCATCCTCTTAAGTTCCTGGAGACGCAAGACATGTGGAGAGACCGAGATGGTATATCAAAGAATTATCAATTAATTTATAAAGCGCCCATGGACAACTTGCTGAAGTATGCTACAACCTATTTAACAATTTCTTCAGTAACTGTTGCTGCTTTTGGATCATACTATGGAGTATTCACATTTGACCCAGCAACAATCAATGATCCGGTAATAATTGGTGATAGTATTGTCATAGCTAACAGTGGAATAGAATATTTATGTTATATTGGAGCATTTATTTCGTTTCATGTAGCTGTAAAAATCCTCCTTTCTAAATATGTCATACGATTATATCAGAATGGTGATGACTACATCGCAATTTTCAGAGGACACCTGTTTAATTCAATAAAGAAGCATACATTTCAATTGCATGAATTTAGGAAGTTACAGCAAACTCTCGTTGTGTCTTGGAGCGATTCTCGATTTGCGTTAGGTAAAAAACAAGGAATTTTATTATATAACTATTTCAAGACTCCAGAGTATTTTAATCGCTTGATGTATAAGAATAAGCCTAGCAAACAGAATGAAACAGAATAACTTTGTTTGGAAATTAGCATGTGTATAGATTATTTATAATTATATGTGTAAAGAATGTAGATTGGATAATTTAAAATATCCATTTTTGTACAAAAGCTTTCATTGTGACATATAGAGCAGGAGCCAATCCTATGAAACTACTCTTCACTCTGTATCAAGTGTCTTCAAAAGATTGGATTGGAAAACTGAATAGTGAGATTTGCAGTGTATTGATGACAGCAATGCAGTGATTGTGATTTCATTATTTTTCAGAAATTCATTAATTATTGACAGAAAATAACATTTAAATAAAGAAATAATAATGATAAACTAATTTCTTTTATTTATGCTAATATTCTACATTATATGTAAACAGGTTTTAAAATCCACCACCATAAGCATTATTCCATTTATATCTAGAGTCTTTCTTAATTGTTGTTGAATCCATTTTCTTGGCATCATTATCAAATTTTTCTAAAGCTTCAATCTGTTCTGGTGCTGGTGCCAGCTTCTTAGTAACAATGCATTGTCCATTTTCTTTGAGTATGCAGTGTTTCAAGTCTTCTGCAGATGGTTCACCATATGGAAAAGTTATTGGTGTTATCTTGACTAAGTGCTTTACTTTCCACAGTTTTGAATTTATTTCTGGTATATTTTTAATTACAGTAACTCGTTCCTGCAAATAATAATAATAATTAGAGACAAAGGTGCCCTTTCATCTGGGGCCAGCTCGTTGTACACTGTTTTAAAATAAAGGTTAAAATATGGGAATTACTTTAAAAATTGTGTTGACCAGATTATGTGGGTAATTTACGTTTACAAAATACTTTCTTTTTCTAATTCTAAGTCAATTTCACTTTCATTTTTATTATTAAATGACAACTCCAACTACTTAGTATTTTGCACAGTCACAGATTGGTTATTAGCATGAGTAAATATATAAAACATCTGTAGTTTGATTTTGACAGTCTGCCATTGTTGTTTTGTGTTGCAATTGTTTGAGGTAAAACATATGTTGTACACGGCATTTGCTAAGATTTGTTGAGATTAGACAATCAAAAACATTAATTTTAACAACACCATTATTATATTTGGTGACCTGGCCCAGGCTCCATATATTTTTGAAATTCATGTTTTAAAAATTATTAACATTAACTAAAAATTCTAAATCTTTCATCATCAACAACCTATCTCCACTGCAGGGGCTCAGGCCTACTCTCTTACAGAGGCCCAATGTGGATTGGTAGACTTCGCCTTTGAATTTCTTCTCGGGAGTGTGCAGGTTTCCTCACAATGTTTTCCTTCACCAAAAAGCCAGTGGTAATGATTTTTATCAATCATCCATAAATTCCAAATAATTGGAACTCATTGATACTAGCCATGATTGAACCCAAACCTCAATTTTTCAAGGACTGACCCAACTGAGCTACCATAGCTTTTCAAAATCTTTATATAGTACTATATACAAATCACAAAAGAACTATAGAATAAGCCAAGGCAATTTTGCACAGAAAAGGTGACCAGTTCAACATGCGCTACAGCTAGAGCCAAAGCGCAGGTTTTCAGCTGGACCCACAGGTGATGGTTTATTTCTTTTTCATTGATTGGTAGATTGCGCAGTGTTAAAATACCTCCTTGTCTATATGAAGTTCTGCTAAAATACTCTTTAGCCAGTAAGGATTGCCTTTCACAGGCTTGATTCGTTCCACTCTAAATAGCTTTGTAGGTTCATATTCAGGATCTTTGTGCGTAGCTGGGTCTCTAAAACAATCATACTAATAAATTAAATGTGAGTTTATGTATTAGTTACCTAGTGGTATGGGGGAAACCAATTGTGAGGAAGTTCGGCATACAAGTAGCCTATGGTATGGAGAAGGATATATGACTTTTTATCTCGGTTCATTAAGTAATTTTATTAAGTTCATGAATTCGAACGAGAAAAACTACTAGCAGAAATAAAAGAACGAAGGATTTAGGCTTCATGCTGTTCCTCACAGATTGACGAAAAGCACTAAGTCTATCCATACTATGGGTCCAGCGGTGTATAACCGACTTCCACTGGACGTTGTAAACGCTCCGAGCTCCGCAATATTTAAAAATCTACTTACGTGTTTTACAGCATTCATGATTTTTTTGAATTAAGAATGAATTAATTGATAATGTATGATATGCATCATATTATGTGAGTACTTTAGTGTACCTGACTGTGAACGTTAACATGTAACGAAAGCTATTAAATATATTGATTTTATTTAGGTTATATTTTTGGTCAGATATAAATTAGGATTCCTTGAACCAGTTTCTTACCTCGGGTAATAAACAATGCCGCCAGGGTATGTGATGCCTCCTGGATGTTTGTAACCCTTTGAACGTGCAAAAGAGACCAAGGGGCTAAATATAACTTTAAGATTTCTATTCATTTTACAGGCTTTGTAACGTCGAAAAATTTAAATTATCACCATAACACATAAGTTAAAATTCAATGATAATCAGTTAAATTCTTATTGTATTTTAAAATCAGTTATATGGCGTCGCCTTTGCGCCAAATATCTATGGAGTTCAACTTTCTTAGCTTAGATTAGAACAAGCTCAATTATTACCAATAAATAACAAATAATAACCTAAAATTCAATTGTACGTGTGACAGTGACAGATCGTTGTTGATTTTTTAAATTTCTTCTTTAGAAGAGAGACAATGGTTTCAATTTTGAGAGCACTTCTTTTGTATACATTTTACGTACTTTTATAACATGTTTTTGAACGTAAAAGTATATGTCAAAAATAACTGTCACATAATTTTGAAAAGTTTGTTAATAAAATAACAGTGGTGGTTGGTTTGTAACGTGTTTTCTGTATTTTATTAAAATTTTGAAGCCAAAAATATTTAAAATATATACATACAGCAACGTTATGCTAAACCTTAACAGCTCCACAAAGCATAAATATAATCAGATACTGTTCAGGTAATTGCTTTGCTATTGGTACATGTCTCCGTGTGAACACTTTGAAGCTAATCCATGAAGAAAGTACGCTTCGAATCACCTAACAAACATATATTTAATAGAATGGACGATAGAGAATGTCACTTTCCACGACCGTGTATTGAAAAACAACCAAGCCTTGGAGAAAATATGTTACAAGAGAGATTGTTACTATATAACAATGACCCCATACAAAGGTTTGAAACTAGCAATAGTTCCCCGTATCCAATTGCAACTAAAACACAATTTCCTAGCTTATGCTATCATGAAAGTCATAGGACACCTTCAAGTGACTTGAATTTAAGCATGCTTGATGGTTCTTGTCATCAACCAAGGCCTTTTGTGTGTAGACCCACATTAGATTCGCCACAAGAAATTCCCGTGTCCCACAATGTAATAAATACCGCAATTCAGGCAACCAGCAATATAGGAGGGCCTAGTCAAAAAGTATTGACAGCAATAGAAAATACCAAAACATTGGTTAATGACAATGGGTTCTTTATAAGGCGTGAAAACTTTGATAAATATATCACAAGTGCAAATACATTTCACAATCAGTTGAAAAATCTGAATATTGATAAAGAAAATGACCCAACTGCTAAGAAAGCAGAAATCATAAAGACTAAGACACAGAACATGGTTCCCCCAAATATGCTAGAAAAACCAGCTGTTGCCTGCCCACCAGTTACTCCATCCGCTGCTATTAATAATGATTGTAACTGTCATCACTGTATTAGAGCTATGAAGATAAGGTTCCCTCATATTGCACCGCCAGCACCTGTGAACAATATTCAGAATCCTTGCCGACACTTTGAAGAAATAAGTCCTAGAGAATTCCAGTGTGCTTGCGTTCAGATTAGAAATTGTTACTGTGAGGGGAGCATTCCAAGCACATACCAATGCCACTTGAACAAGGGAAGTCAATCTCCACAGCCCAAAAATGCTGTTGACAGAAAAACTTGGGCTGTAGAAAAATATGAGAAAAGTTTAAAAGGATCAATGGACATTGAAAAACAAGCTAATGTAATTAAAGAAAAAAGAGAACCAACTGTTGCAGATTTATTCAAAATTATCAAGCTACAAAATGAGCAGTTACAGCTATTGCAAGAAAAAGTTGATAAGTTTATTTCTGCTAGCAGCAATAAAGCTGAACACATTTCAACTGCTCCAGTAAACAATTATGTAACTGAAAATGTAGCTTTGCAGACTATTGATACTAACCAACACAAGATATCTATCGGAGTTATGACTAGTTTTGAAATGGTTCGAACTTCAACTGTGATTAATAAAGAAATTGTGACAACCAAGGAAAATGCACAAATACAATGTAACAGATCACAGATAAGCATAAAAGAAGTTCTGTCTAAATCACCAGAAAACTTGAACTTTTTAGATGGAATTATGCCTAATAAAACAGTTCCGTATCAATCTTTTTCTTCACTACAAGATAATAATGTGAACAATAATGCAACAATTCAGCAGAGTGAAATGGTGAATGATGAAAAGACTCTGAATGAGTTCAGCCTTTACAATGTTCAAGTGGATAATGCTACAACTCCAATAATGTCACCTGAACAGAGCATGTATTTGGATGTTAGAGATTTTAGCGAGTAAGTTTCTAGTCTAGTTCCATTTTTCTTTTTTGGTTGTCCCTACTGTCCTAAAAAATGTATTTAGCTGAGTGATCTTTCAACTTTTTATAATTATTTATGCTGTCAGTAGAAATCTTCATAACATGAAATTATCAAATTTGGTGCTTCGAAACCTTTAATTGGAATCCAAACAATGTGATACAAAAATGGACTTTAATATAAAAACGTAGTCTTGTAATGCCACACACACTGAAATTATTTGGAAACTTAAAAAGGACATCAAATTATATTGCCGAGATCAGAATTTAAGTTTAATGTAAGTAAAATGTAGTAATTATGCTGCAAAAGACCCCTAGATGGAATTGTGACATCACTGTAAAGTTATTGCTAGATAATTACTGCACGAAGCCTCTCCCTTTTTATATATTGTGATAAAATAAATTTTGTGTGAAACTTTTCTCTTAAAACTTAAAACTTTTCGACACATATTCCCTTAAAACATAGTACTATACTTTTGGTGTCTTTTGATAATACATTTAAATTTGAAAATGGGTTTTGTAAAAACTTTACATGTTCAGTAAATCTAAGTCAAACAAAACAATGTATATACGAATAATTGAAACAAACAAAAATATGTCTTCTCTATTTATACATCTAAATCAGCTCCCCGTTTTTTCTCTCTTTTCACTTCAAAACTTGCTATTGGCTTATGCTTCCTTTTTTGAGTATGATTTTTTTTTCAGCTCTGAATCCACATCCAGTGATGACCATTCTAATGTTGGTTGGACGTATTACAACAAAGTTATGGTAAGAATAGCTTTAAGAGATGGGAACAGAAGAAGTTGTAGTGGCTTCCATTCTTTGGTTGTTACAGCAACAGCGGCGTAATGTTTTAAAAATAAAAAATAGCAATGTCGAAGCCAGGAAATTTAACCATAGTGAAATGTGGTGCAACATCTTTTAATTTCAGTAATAAAATAATGAAATTTGTATTATGTCAAAAAGGTAAACCCTTGACAAATCAAGACAATGCCAGAAATTAACTGTTATTTCTTTGAATTTAATCTTTTTCAAACCAGACTTTTTTCTCATGTGAAAATAAAATATATCTAAATGTATTTATGATCACTTTGTTTCACAGACTCACGTGAATGGTTTACTCCAAGATTCGGACATGCCTTCATCAGCAAGTGCTCTCTACAGAAACACGCGACAGCAATGTGTTCAGATGCAGATTGACAAAACCAATGTCAGTGTGACTAAGAGGTATGATAATCGTCATATAGATTCCCCATCATTATCATGTAAAGACTGCAGTATATTATGCCTGGTATTTTAATTTTCCAGGGTGAAATTTGGGGATGATCCGCTTGGGATCCATCAGCCACACATCTACGCAGCATCAACTGACACCAGCTTGAAAATGAACCAGCTCGCCGCTAAGTATCTGAAGACCGTCCCCGTGGTGCCCCAGCGTCATGCTACCAGGCCCACAACGACGCCTATCGACATTTCCTACGCTACTAGGAACTATATGGAGCGACATAAATTGTTACAAGGTACCATATTTTTCTACACAGTTGGTTTCACTGCTTGGAAGAATCAGTTCGCATGACATAATAAATAATGACAGTTGCTACGACGCGATAAGGAGCAATTCAGCTCGCACAGCGGTATTTTTTTGTGCTCTGTTTTGTCGCTCTTTCTATTGCGTAGCTCTATCTCTTCCGACATAGTAAAATCACAGAATAAATTATATACGTCTATTGTTGCATATGTCCCTTCTTCATAGATCGCCACGTCGAATTTCCAGGGCGGGATCTTTTTATCCTTGCTTGAGGAAACACAATAATGCTAGAGAACACTTGTTTTTAGGCGGATTTAACATAAATCCATGCCAGACGTTCCGGGGATTTGTAATAATCGAAATGCTTGGCAGGCGGATCGGTGATCGCAATAAGATTTTTACTAACATACATACAACAATGAATCTTGGACATCACTCACCACTAAACAGACTGTTGCGTCAATTGTACAAAACTTGATATTTTTTTATAACAATAAATTTAAATTAAAAAAATATCCTATAAACTGTGTATTTTGTTATAATTCTTTAAATATTCTTCTTATCGTTCTTATTAGCATGTCGTTGTTGCCTGTAAGTAGGATAGCATTTAGATACACTGTTTTTGTGTCTTAATACTTCTGTTAAAATATATCCTGTAGGTGACCTTGTAAAAAAATAAAAAATACTCGGTAAGTAGATGCTGCTTGTCAGTCTCCTATTTTTTCCCGTAGCAGCCTTTTACGACATCCACGGGATAAAGCCCGGGACCACGCGTCACGGGACATTAATAGTTACTATCCATACATTACTGATATAGTATAATTTTATTTCAGGCCCGCCCGTGGCCTCGACGTCTCCTCAATCAGGTGAGATACCAAGATTTCTAGATATTACTGCATTGAAGAAACAACCGAAGTTGTTATGATTTTTAACATGTTATTTTTAAGTTAATTTACTATATTTGTAGATAATAACGATATATGTACTTAATAGTACTTATGATAATGTAGACAATTTATTGAAGAAAATAAACGACGTATTTTTTTATTGAACAGACATTTATTTTTAAACCTCAAGAGAAATTAACAGAGTAAAACTTATATTTTATATTGGGTACATTCTTGGAACAACTGATTTATAATATTAAATATCTCATATCTACTTTTATTCCTACATATATATTTAATATTGAATTGTACTTGTATAAATAATTCCATTTAGTAAGTTAATTTTTGCTTTACATATATGCTTTCAGCAATTTGTTTTATGCACAAATATATATCACACACTTATTTAAATAACTTCATTGTATTTCGTGTCGTACCTTTTAGGTATGCCTTTTTTAGTTAAATATTTTGTCGGTCGATTCAGATATTTTGTATCTAGAGAGGGATCAAAGTCCAAAATTTTGTAATCGACGCGACGTCGCTGCTGTTGCCTTTTCACAGAGTCGAATATATTTGTTTATTAGGTTCATTATAGTACATTTATTTGCATTGCTACCGTGCAAACAATGCAAAAAGAAGGGGGGGGGGGGGGGGGGGGGGGTCAAAGCGGTAGGATGATGGAAGCGTGCTCACTCATACTGTTTAGTGCTCACCCAGAAACCTCGGTTAATGATACAATGCTGATGTTATCTTTTAAAATTGGAACACAACGTTATTAACAGTTTGGGGGCAGACTTGAATAACATCTTGGTAGCTAGCCAGGTGGTACAAGAGGATACCAACCGAAAACTTTGGCTACTTTTCAATTCTATTGGTATTGATAGTAAGATTTGGCCCACGATGTTTGGTTTGGGCCAAATGAAAAGGTACTCCATGGTGGCTTGTCTATTCGATAATTAATATTCACGTCAATAATTTAAATTTTATGATATAGGTCTAACGCATAACTGAGTCTGTTACTGAGGTAAGATTTGCTAGTAAGAGAGCGGTACGGGAGGGGTGACAAGTAGCGTGTCGCGTGACGCCTGACTGAAGTTATGCGTCGTTTGACGTTCCGTAAACACTCCCTCCCATACCGCTCTCATACCTCAGGAACAGACTCAGTTATTCGTTAGACCTGTAGCTATAAACATATATGGGATTATCTATCGAACATGTATCATAAATGAATCTTTCATTCCGTTAACTATTAGGCTACAATAGTAAAATATTTTGGAATTATAATCTTATGCACTTTATAGAAGTATTTAGACGTCTCTTTTGGTTAAAAATAATGGAGAATTTATTCCCAGACTAAAATATATCGTTTCTTATATGTACTCTAATGTTTTCTAAAGATTAATTTTACGCATCCGCAGTCCACTGATAGATACCTCTCCCAAAGCGCACTTCTGGCGCTCAAACTATCTTCATTTTGAAACATTTTCAATCATGAAACATCCAAACAGTTGTAAGTATATTTATGAATAATTTAATGCTAACTTAACACCTATCAGTTTGGTTCTTTGGAAATTACACACAGTTCCGTTCGACGACACATAAACAAATTGGACTAATTTAATTGATTCCTCAAAGCTATCGCCCTCATCCAGCACGTTACACATGATTCCGATCTGAAAATATTTATATGTAGACACCGTGTCAATTATGATTCTCGTTCTCTAAAACGAAACTTTACCACGTTTAATAACTGAACATCTCTTAAACATACGTAGCATGTAAACCTGCAAAAATAATCATTTTAATGATGATAACATAGTCGGGTAGATTGAAGATTTAAAGTTTATAGAAACCTATTTTGGCAAAGACTAGACAATTTATACATACACATAACTTTATTTAAAAACACACACGGCACATAACACATACAAATAAAACACAACAGGATTAAAATAGGATACCAATATGTCGTATATGAAAATCATTACGTTCTTTTCCATTTCTTGTGATCATCATCAGTCAGGAAAAGTTAACTGCTGGAAATAGGCCTCCTCCATGGTACACCACATTGACCGGTCCCGAGCCACTAGCCACCAGGTCGTACCACCTAGTAGGGGGACGGCCCGATGGACGTTACCCGGTACGAGGTCGCCACTCGAGAAGTCTTTCTTTCTACTTGCGATCAATACAAAGCAATTCAAACATGCCAATAATGTGTTTTGTTACATCTTAGAGAACGTGTCCTAGAATTTACTAATGTATTCATCCACAAGGACCCAAGATGTTTTCTCTTGTCTAGCATCTAGTTTGAGGAACCAATACTGCTAATCTATGTCAATATCTACGACTATCACCTAAGTCTAGATCTCTAAATAACATTTAATAATATCGTCCGCTAGTTTTACTCGTGTTCTATATACAACGAAGATAAGACTTGTATCAACACTTAATATATTTCAATTCTCTTGCATCGCAAATATGTTATAGTAAATCTATTTGAGTGATAACCAAATATATTGGATGGCACTTCTTTTCTGTTTTTTCTTCTCTATATATGTATATTCGTCATTATTCGTTAGTCAGACAAATAAAAATTAATTCTTCACAATTCCTTAATTATATTCAACTATCATACAACATCACTTTTTTGTCTCGTCATTTGAAATATTTGACTAGATATTAATTTAATATAGAGATTCATATCGCTAACTTTATATAATAATTAAATACATGTACATATTTATGCACATAGACACATTCTTATATAATAAACACATAAACACTTGACATCATTTTCTAAAACACTGTTTATTATTACGAATAATATAATATTTCCCTAAGTTGTGTGTGCTGTTTAAAATATATTTCCTTGAGCGTACGAATATAATTTGTGCATTGAATTTTATCGCAAATATATAATACTTACAATCAATTTTCATTCGTAATATATATATTGTAAAACTACAATATATTCTCATAAACAAATTTATAATATGTACGATTTGTTTTTTAACCATGAAATTTAACAGTCAACTATCTAGCTACCGTATTTTTAAGAACATTTTCTGTTTATCGAGTAGAACTCGTATATAATAATAATCTATTTTCAAATATTCATGTATGTATATTATTGTACATGTACAATCCCAAATTCACACTTGGGTATAATAATATTTAATTGTTCAAACATCTCGTTACGCTATCAATCAAATTGTTTGTCAAACAGCAGTTTATTATACATTGTATTATATATTGATAGGTCTACAGCAAGGGCGGATTCAGGAAAATTCCAGACGTGTGACAATGCTGAAGAATGGTCATCAAATCAGTTTATTGTGTATCATCACACTATGGTATTTGTAGTAAGTAGGTCAGCGTATATCTAACGACGGAGCAGCGCAATGGAACTAGATATCTGTTATAGGTGAATGAATATGGCGGGCTACTATCATTCACAACTGTTTATAAATTTTAAACAAGATATTATGCTACTGTGACTTCGTACGTCCTTTTTAGGGTTTCGTACCTAAAGGGTATCTGCTGTCCGCGTCCGTCCGTCCGTCTGTCAGCTGGATGTATCTCAGAAAACGTAATAGGTAGATAAATTTTCACAGAATCTTTATTTCTGTTGTTACTATAATAAAAAAATATTTACTTTACTATGGCTGTTAGCGCCTATGTAAGAATATTATTCTTAATATGTACATTAACAATTGCTCGTGTCTTTGTCAGGCGTTAGAGCTTTGTTTGGTGGATGTTGTTAATATTTATAATTTTCAATATGTTTATTATTCATATTCTGTACGGAACCCTCGGTGCGCGAGTCTGACTCGCTGGTTTTCGGTCGGTTTTTAACAATTTTGGTTCGTGCAAAATCTTCGTGTTCGGATATTATCTGGTTGTGCTCAGCGGCCCTCCAACATGAGCCTCAGAAATACTCTGTAGAAATATTGTTACGATTATTTAAATCCCTTGTAAGTTTTAAGTAGCATTTCTTTAGAAATTGTTCTGAATCTGCCATTGATCTACATAAAACACATATGAACTATATAAACAAAAGCTGATGTCAAATCTGCAACCAAAACGTATTCCAAAGACTCTAAAAATTCGATACTACCTTCCATATCACAATTTGTAATATTCCAGTTTAACAGTAGTTACCAGAATTGACAGCAGTTGTTGTTATAGACGTACACCGATATTTGTAGTTAACATAGGTGGCAATTTTAGGACGCCCTTGAGATTATAGACAACAGAAATCTGTCTTTTTCATGTCCCTGCGAGAAAAAAAGGACGAACTATATATGACTATACTTAGACCTGCCGAATTTAGGTTAGCGTCCTAGAATTATGCTCACATTCGCTTATATTCTAGCTTCTATGAGTGACTGCTTAAGGTTGGGTTCGGCAATCACTCATTATGTAGAAGATTTATTGACCGACCTTCAGCTCAATGCCACTAAATATAAATTTTATTTCTGGTCTTCGAAACTAATTATGAAATGAAAATTAATTTTCCATACTGAATCTTTTAAATAAATGGGGGTAAAAACTTATCAGTTCTTAATTGTACCTAACCCTATTCTCTGCGACCGACATTAATAGTATTTCCCAGATCGTTACAGTTCTATTACATATTTAAATATTTGCATTTGAATATCTATTTCAATTAGGATACAGGAAAAAAATGCCTTACTTTTGTTTGAATGTAAACTGGCAAAAGGAGCAAGAGGGCAGTTTAGTCGTAAAAGTAACATCGCGCTGAAGATACATCGAACGTTGTTACACATCGTCTACTTGTAGATTATTTGTATTTTCTACGTAGAGCGTATTTTGTGCACCTCATTAGTTTGATACCTACCTATGGCAATGGTTGGCGATATTATAATAAACATTCAAATACTTTATAATGTTTCGTCTTCACCACCTCCTCTCGATTTGCTGTCCAGCCTTAACTCCGCCAGCCGTCTTTTCGTACTGTTGGGTCTGAAATTATTATTTTTATTCCAATAAGAAATCGTATACATATATTATTCTCGGTTTAACGACGGTTTGCACAATCATCTTAGTTACGAGAGCTGCATTGCCTTTCAAAGGTGTTTAGAGTGTGTTGGGTCCCTCCGACCATAGACGGCGTTTGTCAACCGATGTATCTAGCTGCGCTTGAGCAGACCACCCTGTCGAGGACGGTTGATAACCGTGAATATGTTAAACGAATGACTGTGAAGTTGAAACAGATTCAATCGTGTCACATTGGTCGGCAATCTGTTTGCAACCGTTTAACAGCTTTAAAGTGACGAGCAACCTAAACAGTCCAGTCACAGTTGGTTGATAAATAATGCTTTGCAACCTCTCGCGTTGGGGTTGCCGCGTGCCAGGTCTTCTTAGCTACATGTGACTAGGATATATATAAAAATAAGAAGTCAGATCAGAAGACAAGGCAATATTTCTCGAGACTGTAATAAAAACATGTCAATAGAAAGGAAGTTGTACCTATCAGAGAAGTAAGAGGTGACGACTTGGTCAGCGGAGACCGACTGTCGCTGGTACGTTCCCGCGCTGAGGTTGCTCTGAGGGATCTTGTAGATGCGCACGCACCGCCCGCTGTTCTCCGGGAGCACTGAAACATGCACGCACTCAACATGAATAAATAGATCCATTCATTACTATAAAAGACAACAACAAAAGTCATTTTTTAGGGCTCCATGCCTCAAAAGGAAAAAAAGGAACCCTTATAGGATCACTTTATTGTCTGTCTGTCAAGACCTTTATTTAATGGAGCGCGTGGGGTTATCATGTTATAGGGTTATAGTTATAGTTAATATTGTATACTAAAATCTACAATCCTGCGAAGCTGTGAAAAAAGTCCAACTTATAGGTCAACGCAATATAAAGAATATGGCTATTTAAGCCGCATTTTTAGACCATTTCCTTTGCATAGCAATGAAATCAAAACCTGTACTTCCCGTTTACCTAGAATCCTGAAATTTTGCAAGAAGCAATATCTTACAGCACAAGTATAGGAATACATCTGAAAACCAGAATTTTTTAATTGTATTACAGTTACAAACTTATATTTGCAGTTGAGAATTGATCGTGATACAGACTGGTGACAATTTTTCAACTGCAAACTTTTGTCTTTCCTTCTCGTCGTAAGGGAAAGACGTCAGGTAAAGTTGACGGGAAAAAGACAGGACTTTCTAACAAGGAGTTCCCGTAGGATACTTACCGAAGTCCACGCGGACGAAGTGTTAGGCAAAAGTTGTTAATTTATATTGATAGCTACCTTGAGGTGAGCTGGGTGGCGATATTGGAGCCATCCTCTGCAGAGGCGGTCTCATGTTCTCCTGCTCTGACGATATGGAGCTGCTCCGACTAGACTCGGAGTTGGTCTCGGATGCGCGGTTTATCTGGTTGTAGTCGGTTCTGTTGAATGATTTGATACATATATTAATCGTATTACACACACTAGCTTTGCCTTAATGCCATCTGTTGGTAACTGACGATAAAGCCCCATTATAAGTATGGTCATATTAGCCAATTAAGCTTCATCAGATTAATATAATGTCTTAAACAATATATAGTACACCGTTTTAAGATTTGCTATTGCTCCTGAAACATTTCTTACAGGGTAATTCATATCATATCCATGCTGAAACATGACTAACCGAATGGTATAAAGTTGCAAGAAGTATATGCCAAGACTCCTAATCTAGTTTTGACGTGGTAAATTAAAAATATGGTTTTAAATCAATTTTTGCAAACAGAAAGTTATAATGACATATTTTTGTGCTATAACAAAGCTTTGAAGGAGTGAGTACACAAATTTGGGATAGGAGTTATTTGCATGCCTAAAAATAAAAGCATTTTAGTAGCGGTCAAACTTTTCAGTTATAATTTAGCAGAAACCATAACTTCGAGAAACGTGTCTCCAGCTGTCACATGCCAGTGGCAAACGCAAACCGAGAAGATAGGTTTGTGATATGTAAAGTAAAACCAAGAATAGTGGGACCTTCTACCACAAATCTCTCTTCTCAATTATAATAGATACATGTACCAAACTTTAACCATTATCATTTGAAATAGGATAGCTACTTTGTGAAGTAATTACCTAAAAACATGACGTCGGATTGTAATGTCGCGGAATGAATATCATTAACATACAACTTCATAAATCGCAAATTTTGTTACTGTGTTTGATTACTGTTCAAAACGCCATCTAGGGTGCATTAGCTGATTGTAGCTGACAATGAAGTTGTATGTACCCGTACGTTCATTTCGATAGAATTTCGTATTCAGAGAGAATTCCCGTTAAGCCTTTTTAGAAGACAAACTATTTTATAATTATGATTTGTACTTGTTTTCATTGTTATCATCTTCATCTACAGAGTATGGTCCGCACTGCTTGTTCATCTGCCTCATGAGCTCGTAGCTGTCGTGCTGCATGAAGCAGGGGTCGATCTCGCGGCTCAGCGGGACGTACTCCGGCGCACACGCAACGTAGAATATGTCCTGATACATACATTATACATTTTTAATGTCTGATGGGTTTGCACTTGGCCTTCATCTCACCTGATGGTAAGTGACGACAAGGCCGTTGGATCGTAAGCGTGCGCACACAAAAGCCTCAGCCTCGCGCTGGCTCTGCTACCTTCCATACCGGAACACAACATTATGTTTAGGTTACGTGGTAGCCCGGTGGACAGAAAATGCCCTACCAAACCGAGTACCTGTATCACTGGGAATCGAACCCGGGACCTCCGAATTGTTCGTCCAATTTAGCTATTAGGCCATGGTGGCGGTTGAAATGGCAAGTTTTGAACCTCCTTGTTTGCCATTGTCAGATGAAGCTATTAGGAAACCTTTTAGAACTAATAACTAAGAAACCGACTTCAACTATCCTAAAAGTCTGTAGCATTCATACCCTTAAATGTTCACCATTACCCATATACTTTGTTTTTGTGGATTTTCTCAAAAAGCGCTAAATCAATTTCGATAAAATTTATATAGAATCACATCTGAAGTATGATCTACCAAACAAAAAAAGAATAATCAAAATCGATTCATAATTGGCGTAGTTATCGCGTAACATACATTAAAAAACATAAAGTCGAATTGAGAACCTCCTGCTTTTTTGTAGTTAGTTGAAAAAGATTGCAACTTACTCTCCGTCCGCACAGCAGTTTGAGACCAGGTATGCAAGCAGCGTGCACGAGCGATCCGTTCGCGACTAAACGTATTTCTAACAAGTCTTCTGCGAATGCCATTATGTAGGGAAACGCGCATACTGAAATGAAATTACGGCTATGAAATACTTGCTAGCATAGAATGGGTTCACATTTGTATTTAACTTGAAGCAGCGTTGCTAGCTTACCTACTGCTGCAGGAACTGTTGTCCAATGGAAATCGTATTCGCCGTCACTTTCCAATCCTTTAATTGTTATCCTTTCAAAGTGGCATGTGTCTACAAAGAAATGGATATGTATTTTCTAATCTAATAAAACAGAAAAGTCTGACATGTATATTGGAAATAGTTAGATCTTCGATGTTATGTGGAATTCTATGAGAGAAATATACCTAATTTATTATTAGCATTCTATTACCACAGAATAAGGAATAGTTATCTGTTTATCACTCAGCTGTGTGAATCGTAATCTTACAGCTTTAGAATAAGATTGTCTTCGAGTGACTTACTGTCGAGTGTTGAGACTTTGGGAAACCTTATAAACAGCTTGTTACTCGTGGTCTCTGTTAGAGGCTCATTAAGCATTTACGGCTATCAAAGAAGATCGAGGAATAGAAGAGTTGTCTATTCAACTTGCCAGTCTTGATAGCAAGACTTACGGTTGTAACAGAGAAGTATTTGTCCATCTCTTTCGTCACCGATTCGGAGTGCATTCACCAGCGTTCCTCTTCGCGGCCCGCTGTCATCGCAGTTTTCTGCCCTTTTTACAGCCTGTTAACATATATCGTTATTAGATGTTTATTTGTGTTTACCCACAATTATATGGAACAGGATCAAAATAACTATATTTTAGCCATTCTAACATCATTGAATTGTCATAAGACAGAAAGAGATAAATATACATTCTCTGTGGCAAATTATGTGTCAAAATTGAGCGAATGGCGCGAATATTCTTTAGTTATACTGCAGTTAACCTACAGTACAAGTAACAAAATTTCAGTTGTCAAAAACCGGGGTGATGTGTTACAAGACGTGCAAATGTCATGTAGTCATCTCTTTTTGATACACGAAATGTCGTCATTAACTATTAACTTGGAATCTCTAAGCTACCTACTTGTAACATAGATTATGTAATTTATTATCCACTGACTCTCTAGTCATCACATTAGTTGACTTACCACTCCCGTGTTAGTTTCTAACACTTCCCAGTGGTGTTTGTAACCGATGACCATAGTTCCTACATCACCATCCATTAGTTTTATCAGTACCGGTGATTCGCTAAGTTGTATATCCTGAAAGAATATTTTTTTGTTATTAATATTATCTAGAATAACCATCTCCATGTCAAGTGGCTAAATAAACAGCTGGACTCACAATCAGGAGGTCCCGGGTTCGATTCCCAGGGGTAGCTATTGGGACTCGGTTTGGTTGGTGGTAGGCAAAGACATTTAATATTAATAGACCGGACAAAGCAAACAAACATTTTGATCCTAAACTTATTACCAATTGGTAATAAGTTACTCAATCTAGTGTCACATCACGTCACGCGGCCGTACAAGACATTTGACATACCATTGACTTTTGAGATCAAAATGTTTATATGAAACTTTCCCAATGACCGCTCTATAACCTATTACTATATTTAAATATCTCTGGTGGTAGGGTATTTTTTATGTCCGCCTGGCTATCTACCACCATGTTACATAAGTCTGCCGCCAAACAGCACTGCCTTGTTCCGGTATGGAAGGTAGCAGAGCCAGCGCCTCATTAACTTCAGACTTCTGAGCGAGCACGGTTTCCATCCAACGGCATTACCATCACTTACCATCAAGTGAGTGCCAAGTGCCAACCCATTATAAATATTTTTGCATTTCCTACTTATTTAGTTTATAAGAATGTATACCTTGATATGTGTATATTCAAATCCCATTTCACTATCAGTCTTTGGTTCCTCGATCATCAGTAGGATTCTTCTACCAACGGCTACAGCTAACGTAGTATGACTTCCATCACCTACAATAAAATTTATTGAATATAAAGTATAATTAGCTTTCTATGACTCACTGGATACAGATATTATCTATAAAACCATATTTCAATTGCGGCGCCTGATGTGGGTTGTTAATATTCGCCATAACTATTCAAAATATCAAGTCGATAACATTACTAGTTGTTGAGATAATCAGCTGTGACAGACGGACGGATGGACAGACACACATCAGAGTGAGATTATGAGTTTTCTGTTTCTCATCGGAAGTTTGGAAACCAAAAAAACAATCCAAAGCGTGCCCGAAAAAAATTGCGCACATTCAATTCACCTCAAATTTCAAAATGTTTGACAATGCCTCCAGGGAACCTGCCCTCATTTTCGTTGAGGCATCACCGCCACAAACGTGCCCCTCGATTCTACTGGTGTGAACTGTTTCAGATAGTTACCACCCGCCGCTATCCTCACTGCATACTACACTCCAATGGAATCTTGGAGAAGCTAATAATCTTGGAGAAAGCGCAAGTTCAAACCCGACTGCGTAAATCACTGCGTAATGAAAAATCAGAACCAGCTAGAACCAAACCGATATCGATTTCGTACCATAAATATATTGTGGACTAAATCGTGCTTATGTGGAGTGCGTAGGTATACTCATCCAGAAGGTATTCAACTATTTCTGGACATCTAGGACATTCGAAGAGCGTCACAACAGGTGACGGTTTTTCAGAGAAAGTCGTTGGTGAAGAATTGGTAATGGTTTTGTTATTTAGTTTCCGGTCCTTCAAATGCGTGCAAGTTTGTTATACTATTGTTAGAATAGGGGCTGGCTGAAAATCAGTGTTGTGCAGCATGCTGCATAACGGGTACTGAGACAGCTCCTGCCACAGAACATTCTCATTTTAATGTGTAATTATAGTAATGTGTAAATTTTTGAATTAGTTTTATATATGTGTGTGTGTGTTTGTATGTGTTATTTGTCTGTGGCAAATAAATGGTTTAAATATTTAAATTTTAAATAAATAGCCTCTCAAGTTAAAATTCATCAATATAGAGCGTGCTAAAGAAATATACTCACGCTCTCAAAAATAATAACTCTAGTTCTGACTCAGTCGGGTAAAACACTGATGTTAAAATTGGACCTTCGCAATTACCTGTTTCGAGTACATCGAAATAATGCGCAGTCTTAGTTCGCGGCAGTCTAGCATGCTTGCAGTCTTGCAACGGCCTCATAGCCCAGGCTCCCGCACTGAGTTCCTGAACAGGAAGGGCGTATACCCCAGCTCCCCCAGCCCCGCCTGTCGTGGAACCTCCCCCTATGACCCTGGCTCCGACGCGGAACAAGCCAGCGCGTTCCGTCACTCGAGCTGCGCGTACGCATCCCTCCCACCTCAATACTACTCGCGTTGTGCCGCTTTCTGAAATGAGATCAACAGTTTATAAATGCATAACGAGTGTATACTTCAAAGTGAGAATAAATCACGATCTAATCCAACTATGTTCATATACGAGATCAGCTGATCGTCGATCAATGTCTTCCAAACATTTTTTGATTTTTTATTTGATCTACGGAGAAGGTTCTCTATTTGAGCTCCAAATTTTTTATTTATATTTACATATGTTCGTACTCTTTTCTTACCTTCTAATATATAAGTATTGGACGTGGTGGACAATAGCAGTCGCCCTTCCGATAGTTGCTCAGCGCAGACAGGAGTGGCAGGCAGGGGCGCAGATCGCCACACACGACCCTCCCATGGGGCGCGGCGAGATCCTCCGCTTCCTAATTACAACACGCATTAGCGTAACGATTTTATATATCTAATAGCTAATAGTAACGTTTACACTAGGCACTGAATGTATCTAAAGATGTGTCTAAATGCTGATGTGTCTAAAGACAACGCCAGAATTTCACGGACAAGTTTGACATAAGTGTGTGTAGAAAAGTGTGGCCAAAATTGGTAAATTTTAAATAGCTATGTAATAGATATGTACATATAAGTATAGGCTTAGTAAATAAAATTTTGTATCGATAAGAACTGCGTGAACTCTGGCAGCATTCTTGTCGTATGGACTGTCAAAATAGTCCACTGAGTATTTCGAGTTGGATAAGCTGGTGTGGTAGTCGAGTGAGATAGGCATGTACCTGTAGATACCAGGCTAGTTGGAGCGTCTCCTCGCAGCACAGCGTCCAGTTTGAGAGCCTGTCCCACGTGTAAGAATCTCTCCGTCCTTGCAGCCCCCGCCCCGCTTGCGCCCGCGCCGCCCGACCACACGTCCGATAGTGCTCGTCTTGATAACATTGGCTGTGGAACAAATGTGATGGTCAATATGTACAAGTACAAGCAACAAGTATTATATTTTTTTATTTGGTAGTTGAATTTGGGAATTGAATAACAAAGCGAATTGTAATGTTTTAGTTTTAACAGAAAATCTTCTATTGAGCTTATAGGTTTCCCATTTGTCTGTATTTCGATCTTTGGTTACTTTCTAGAAATATGTCGCTAAACATCAGTGTACACAAAAATATGTATCCACGTTTGAACCATGTCACATTGACTCTTGCTTGTGTTGAAGGAAATGACAATTAAAGGTGAAAGTGACATGGTTCAAAAGTGGATACATATTTTTGTACTCGACTGTACAACTATTATTCGTTGCTATCTTCTTAAACTTTGTGAGACGAAGGCCAAGAGGAAGCTCATTGAGCAAAAAAAACCTTTTCTGCATCTTTAGTGTTACTGTGATCAATCGTTGAGGTACTTTTTAAAAATATCACTGGCCTATTTATTTAATGTCTCGAGACTCACCACTTTGTGGTCAGAGCAGTGTTCAGCGTAGATGTCTCTGATGAGAGTGTCAAGGGTTCGTTGTCTCTTCAGCGCAAATGTTGGTGTTTGGAATGCTGCCTTCTCCCCGTTCATTAGTTTAACCTGATGGTGAACAGTAATTTTACAAGATGGTTGTTCGAAATGCCTAGAAACTTTGCAAAAGAAGATAACATAGGCATAGATTGTCCTTTAAGGACTCACGTAAAAATTCTTAGAGCAAGTAAGTTTTCCAGTAACCTCGTGGCTAGAGAAAGCTGTTGAAAGTCATCTCTTTAGCAAAATACGTGAGGTTAATACACTTACCAGTAGGAATTCCCTGAAGAGTTGTGGGTCGTTGAATATCGGGGGGCAGGGAAGGGACGGACCGAAGGGAGGGACCGTGTCGTCACTGTAGACACTCAGGCGGTATCCCTCCCCAGTAACCTCAGACACGACTGCGAATATATCTGATTTTTCGTCAGGGATATTATTTTTTATTGCACTCGCAGATAGCATTGATATTTCAGTTGGCTGAGCCTCCATACGTGATATGGGTTTGAATTAATCCCGTCATGATCCCGGCTTATGCCCGTGCTGAATTTTCGGTTCGTATATATATAGGAACGCTCTGGTAGAAAATATTTGTTGTCTATGTAAATATTCAATACAGCTATGCTTTTTTGCGAACAGAAATACTATAAATTGTTGTATTTAGACATATCTAGACATGCATTCGTTTAGATAACGGTAAGCACGTTATAGAAGTTAAAGCTGTATGGACTTCATGGACTGTGCAATAAGTTTACGCCTGAATGGGACACTCTCCACATTTTATTACCAATATTCCTTTTATGCCACTGTAAACTACCGTCGAAACTGTTATTTTACGAATGATAACTGCAATAATGCGTTAACAAAAGGGCAACATTGTGTGAATTTGTGTGAACAAAGGGCTAACATTGTAGAATGTCAGTGGCATCTTTGTTGGGAGATACGAGTACGTTGTTTCGTAATGTCTACACTAACGATTATTATATCTTGCTGAGACACATAACTATCTTCGCTATTGTCTGTGACGTTACTGTGAAATTCAAAACTTTAAATGAAGTTTTGAGTAACAAATCGGAAAGATTTAGAATATTTTGTTAACTACCATAATAATGTTGTTACAATTATCACCCACGAAACGTCTACTGCTGAATATAGAAGTAGAACTCCCTCCACAATGGTCCCGTAATTTGTTAGAAAACTTTGGGAAGTGTATCGGTTTATCGTAAAAATACATTCTAAATCGTAGCATGAGCTATTTATGTTACCTTGTAAAGCTGAAAAAGTTTTGTTATAAACATTTAATATTAGAAATGGGTTTGAGAAAAGTTCAATTGCGGTATGAAAACTTTTGTCATTTTCATTTTCAATGCCAGTGTACTCCAATGTCAATGGCTAGTACGTTCCGTTCGGCTCCGGTAAGCGTAAACTTACCCACTTTGACAAACCGAACTACCTTGTAACTGTAAACACAACAAAAGTTAAGATTGGTTTGTAACTGATATTCATTCTCATCTGATAATAAACTGGACCGATCGTAAAAGCAAAAATAAAACTTTGAGGTGACGGACCTTTTCATACTGCGATTGTACATACGAGTGCCTGCAAAAAGTTTAAAAGAAATGAAGCACTTTAAATATGACTCCTTATTTATAACTAGCGACCCGCCCTTGCTTCGCACGGGTACAATGTTTAATGTGATATAACTCGGTTTCTAGGCGGCCGGTGTATTAAGATGAAACATGGACCAGATTATAAGTTCGACTTCCAACAAAAAATATTACTGTTGAAAACTGCATGATAGAAACAAACTCTAAAGAAAATTGTGTTGGCTTCTATATTTCTGTTATAAATATCCCTCATATTATTTTTGGTCTGGTGCAATTTATTATGTATATGTGTATGTATAGATAAGTCTACTGTCAGACAACAGCTTCAATCACATAACACCACTATGAACTCTCTACTTCTAGAGCCATCAATAAAAGCTTATGTTTAGAATACAAAAACTCTATAACCTAACAATGAAACACGTAAAAATAATAATTTAAAAATAGACCAATAGGCTTGTATCGTTATCATCAGGAATAAAAGGATACGAGTGAAGTGGCTCTTGACGCACAGTGGGTTGAAGGTTTGGTGCACGAGGTCGTCGGTGAACACGATGTTGACGATGTCGTTGCCGATGTGCCGTTTACGTTCAAGCTGGACAATAGACACGGCGAAATGTGAACAAACATCTATACATTATTCTAGTGATCCCAAGTTGGGACATGGGCTCTCTGTGCAAGTCTCGTCTTGGGAATCGTACACTCGAATACAAAAATATGTACCCACATTTGTAACATGTCACATACACCCTTTCTTGTTACTATGCATAACTGTAGAATCAATAGCAATATTTTAATTAGAATAATAAAAAAGGTTAAAAATGGACTTAACTTCAATTAATGCTCAAAAATTACCGCGGGCTACAGCGGACAGACCAAAAATAACGATAAAGATACGTGAGATCCCCGGAATAATATTTCTGATAACGACAAAATTTTGGCATTAAAACTGAGGTAAGTTAGGTAAGTATCAAGTTTGAGAAAATGATGAAGTCGCTAGACGTCCGGAGGGATCATTGTAGAGTCACAGCACATAATTAATATAGTACTTTCTACGTACATAACGAGCGATACCTCACCTCTTCCCGCAAGATAGTGACTCGCTCAAGGATCGGTAATATGGCACGCATGAATCCACTCACACATACGCGTGTATACAAACGTCATCCGTTAGATGTATGCAAATAGTCGCTATCACGACATTTGTTTGAAGTGTCCGGCCTGTGGTCACAGGAAGAATACTTTTAATTTACTGTGTAATTCTATGTTTATTTTGTATTGAAACTAAACTACGACCGTAAAATAGCAAATAAATTACGAATTTTTTTGTTTCGATTTCCGTGTATCTATGACTTTTAAGTTACCGACATGACATGACATGATAAAGACAATTATTTTTATAAAATTTGTACGAAATTCGATTTAAATATATGTTAATGAAACAAGGCTATACATGTAATAAGAAACCAACCTGCTGCTTATTGTCCTTGGAGAATGGCAGCATTGTAGACACGTGAAACATTATCTCGTGCCCTTGGTGCATCGTATAGATCGAATGGCTTCCCGTCATGTCACCTGTAACAACATTGTAAAACTTGTCATACCGATCTACTGCTACGAGTATCTTCTTTGAACAACAGATAAAAAATTAATTGGTTGAAGATTCTGCAGAAGCTTCTTGTAAATCAAAGTTTATTTGCCTTTGCTTATTCAGGCATAATAAGTGCCAATTAATTTTTTTATATACAGTTTATTAAGGATTTAAAATTAAATGTACTAAGTTTGTCTAATTGTACAAAGTTTCTACATGAAAATGCGTGCTTATTATTAACAATTCATTGACACTTACGCTTGCTATAAAATGATTACCTAAATCCCGTATGCAGAGAAAACAAGAAGACCTAATTGCAAAAAAAATCGAAACGAATTGGTAGACCTTTCTCCAAGTTTCTTACCGCGTAATCTTTTGAATATATTATTATTTTGTTAGGAGTCCACAAGTTGGGTTATTGTTAGAAGTTCCGAGATCCAGACCTAATTATTTATTACGATAATTCAGGTCGTAATTCAATGTGAACAATATATATAACTTTTTACTCGAATTTCATCGAGTTTGCTGAAGGAAGTTGGAACTAATTAACTTTTTAAATTCTCTGCGCCTGAATGAATTCAGGGAGAAAAATCTAGGCAGTTTACAAAAAAGACTAACCTTTCACGTCAAGACCTCCTCGAAAGCGGTTCCACCCTCTTAATCGAATTTTGTCTCCCAGAAGCGAAATAAATCGGTCCCATTCCTCGTCGCCCTGCTCTGTAATATAAGAGACATTTAAATGATCTGTATAATATTATTCAGTAAGATAACTTTGATAAAAAATCACTTTTAATTAAATCAATTTCAACTGTTTGGTTGGGTGTATCTTTGTCATTTGTCATTATGAAATTGGGTACATTAGGATTAACACAGCAATTGTTGGCAGCACATAACATAGTTAAATTGGGCCCTTACTACTATAAACGATTGTGATCACGACCGCTTGGACTAAATTAGCCACAGGCCCAAATACACAAAACTTGTATGCCTGTTCACCAAGATTAGCATACAGATAAATGTTAAAAGGCTCGTGATCCCCTGCCTTACATGACCGAATAGAGCATAAACTATAAAAACTGGCCAAGTGCGAATGGGACTCGCGCACGAAGGGTTCCGTACCATTATCTATAAAAACGGCAAAAAATCATGTCATGTTATATGGGAGTCCCCATTAAATAAATGTTATACCTATTGTAATTTAATTATTTTTAAAGTGAATATATAACTTAATATTCTGTAAATATTTCAAGCGTCTACCTGTTGCCCTTATCAATATCGAGCAAAAACGAGCAAAAAATAACGTTTGTTTTATGGGAGCCCCCTTAAATATTTATTTTATTCTAATTTTTTTTAGTATTTGTTATATCGGCATTTGGCAACAGAAATACATCATCTGTGAAAATTTCAACTGTCTATCACGTTTCTTGAGATACAGCCTGGTGACAGACGGACGGACGTACAGCGGAGTCTTGGTAATAGGATCCCGTTTTTACCCTTTGGGTACGGAACCCTAAAAACGCTGCAACATTAGACTGGCATGCTTTTGTGCCAGCTATTGGCATGTGTAGATAATATTTTGTATATTCACTTTGCAAGTTATGCTTTTGCGCATTGCATACACTGCATTAGCAAAGAATGCTAACTACGAGTACCTAATCCGCGTTCTAGAATGTACAATGCGCCGAAATCGTATTTGTAGTAGGCCATTAATAATTTATTTTGAATAAAGTATTTAAAAACATAGTTACCGTTAGAAAGCATCTCGTCGTCAGTCTTTTGAGAAGGCTTCATCAACATGACGCCTATTTTAAAATTAACGGAGCCTTCTTGCTCTTCCAGCAGCAAGATGTCCTTTTGAAGTTCAGCGCACGTAATCTAATCGACGAAATTGCCGTGTTTAGAGAACAGTACATTTGATTATGTGAGACAATTTGGTTCGTTACACGCCAGTCTAAGAATCCAAAGTGATTTACCAGCCTCGTCACAAATCATCCAATATTTAGTCACGAGTTATAATGAAATCTTTACCGAGAAGATGTTCAATTTGCGATCTATTAATACACGTCTGGAAATTGACGTAATGACCGTTTGCTTAATTGAGGGTTGCTTAAGGCAATCAAGTCGAGTTTACTTGATGAAATATAATATACAGCGGGACATTTACCAATCTCTGATTCTGCAGTTTGATTCCTATTTATGGATTGGGTAGGGTAGGGTACCTTTGTATTCAATCTCCTATACTATAAATAGCATAAAAAGTATTATATATTTACTAGTATATTTTGAAATCAGACGATATTTTAATCGTCGAATCTAATCGCCACAAAGCAAAAAAATTCATTTGATCATATTAGAACGGTGAATAAAACCTGACCAAGGTCGCAATTAACTAAATACAATTATCCTTACAGCCTCAAGATGGACAGAAGGAAAGTAGTAGGAAGAATTGATTTGCAGACGATATCTCTAGTTTCCTAGGCAATAAAGATATCCCTGAGCCGTGAAGTTGTAAAGCTGTGTTTCCTTAGTGGCACAAACACGTGTTTTATCCTCGAAATCGAGTTACAAAGGCTAATATGCAGCTTACCTCTCTGGGAACTTTATCAACCTTCTCCATGGAAGGGAATTGAGCTAATATCTGCTTGATAGTAGGCCTGGTGGGAGCTTGACTGCCACCGCTGCTCCACGCGCTCGGCGGCAGATATATCTTGTGCGCTCCCTGTTTTAAAAGAAAACAAATTAAAATGAATTTCCGTTCGTATCATACGCGCTTGTTTGTTCAAGTGCCGTTTTATGTGATCCTTTTGTGCATTGAGAGGAAGAATAAACAACTTGTTTTATTGCAGCATTCTATTTGAGCACGTGTTAGATACCCGAGCGATGCTGCAGCGAATGCTTTATTTATAGTCATATATATTTAAAGCTTTATTTATAAGTAATAAATCGCGTGGAGTCGGGTTTAGAAAAGGACCACCCCATGTCCCCATGTCATCCCGCGGGTGTCGCTAAAGGCGACTAAGGGAAAATTATTCTGGAAATAGGCAGCAGCATCTACTTATGTAACTACATCATTTTACTGCGATGATCAATCAAGTCAAACCCAGGCCAAGCGTGGTGATTATTGCTGGCTAGCTACCACCATGCTACCTAAGTCTGCCGTCAATCAGAAGTGTTAATAGCACTATTGTCTTCCGGAATGAAGGGTAGCAGAGCCAGCGCCTCATTAGTTTAAGGCTTCTGGGCTACGCTACCATCCAACTGCCTTATCGTCACTCTACATCAGGTAAAAATAATTAAATAGAACATAAAAGTGCAGCACGAGGTTGATTAAAGCCTCACCATTTTGTTGAAGAGTATAGCTCTTAAGAGTCCAGCTCCACCTTCCTGCACGACACTCAGGAGATACGGTTCTCTGGATCCATCCACTCCAATATAGTTCTGATGCACTGTAAACAATACATATGTTTCTGGTGAAGGCGCTTGGATAGCATAGTTGATAAGTGACAAGTATTCAGTTATATTAATAGATGCATGAACTCCGGACACAGAATATAGTATCACCTCCCACCGATCCGCGATACCTCACCTCTCCCCGCAAGAAAGTGACTCGCTCAAGGATCGGTAATATACGCGCGCGAATTTACTTGCACATGCGCGTGCATACAAACGTCATCCGTTCGATGTATTGTATTTTGATATTAGGAACCGATATCACGACATTTGTTTGAAGTGGCCGGCCTATGCCCTGGTGGACAGTAGAGTTAAGCCTGTTGATAGGGTATTAAAGTACTCTGTTCATAGATCATCACTACATCCAACTGTTCCATTAGAATAAATCCCAGATTCACGTTTCTTGGCAGACGAATTGTCGCTCGCAGCATGGTGTAGGATGCTGCTGAAAGTCTCTTGATTTTCCCTTTAGTTGCTTTTAACGACACATACTGGAAGCAACGGGGTTTTGCTTTGAAAGTGGCCGAATGTTATAATAGCACTGACAGATGAGGCCCTTTATACAACTTCTAAAATATGTATAAAACTATATTTGTGTCAGCTATGATTCCAAGTGTTTGTAGATGTAGGCATAGTCTAAACTATTTCACGATTCAGCCTGTCTCAACAGCAATAGTTAAGTCTACATAAAGAGACAGAGACAAAGGATATCAAATAACTTGGCTACTAAATGTTTGCCGAAAGTGTGGGTAGATTTGCTTCATGATATGTTCTATGCTTTATATTTATAGATTTGGTTGTTGGTTATAAATCTTCATACAAGAAAAACTGCTAAAGCGTCAGTATTTGTTTCATAATCAAAGAAAATCTTTAAACACCGAAGGCCCCTAAAAGTGCTCAGATTGCATTCAGACTCATACTGATAGACGTAGAAAAAAATATAATATACAAGTACAACGATTCATAGCAGATTTTCACCCAAATGGCGCTTTTGCAGTTTTGCATTTTTATTCTATTACATTTTTGACAACACACATAAATTTTAATTAAATTACATGTGAATAAAAGAACTCATTGTTCGCAATAAATCGATGCTATACAGGTGTAAACTATATACTCGTAGCAGCTTTTATAGATTAAATTGAAATAAAGAATGAAACGTTAAAGAAAAAAACCAAGACCGTTTCCTAAATGAATACCAAAACAAACAAATTCATCATAAACAAGGACATCACTAACATTCTATGGCGCAATTCAATTCAGAGTCGGAAATAGGAAAAACTTCAGCCGCAAAACGGTAAGTGAAATAGGATTTTATGTTCCCAGAGCGGGGAAAAACGGCAGCTTCATAAAAGCAAGCAATTTGTGTATACATACACTCTATCATCAGGTTAAACTTTGTCTAGGACCAAGTAAACAGTTTAAGGAAATTTTCTGGACCTTCTATTAAATATGGCGTTTCAAAAATGTATGACAGCGTAACTGAAGGGTATGCACAGACCCGACCGTTTTTCGTTACGACGACGATGATGATCATGATGATGTGGCGTATTTTTTTGTACGCCTGTTTATTACGAGATTTTATCTAGTTTGGATAGTCTGCCTTTCTGCTATCAAATCTTGCAATCAAAAATGTATCCACTAGCGGTTTTTGCGCAGAAATTTTACATGCAAATGTTAATCGGATGACACTGAAATATTAAACATGGAGCTGATCTGATGATGGAGCCAGAAGGAGACCATGGGAACTCTGTGATAAAACGACGCAACCCAATTGAGTTTGGTCTCGTTTTATCTGTCTTGACAAAGACTCTGGTGCTAGATGATACGTATCCATTTGTTTTGACTAAAAATTTCATCTCAAAATATGATTCTTGTATATGACTAAGATAAAAATGTTCGTTCGCATCGTACAATTATTTATAAGGTTTGTGGTCTAATTTTGAAGTGGTCAGTTCACTAAATTGTCTGGATTTTTTGGGAAGATTATTTAGTACGTCTGAGCATCTTATAAAATATAATATATTTAAAAGATTTAATAAATTATCACACGGTATAAAGGTAGTCTATGACTTGTTATGAACCTTCAACTATCCTTATAAAACAAGATATATTAGCAGTTGTTACATAGTATTTATTCACTAAACTCACATATAAACTGAAATAGTTAATATGCAAAGTTAATACACGTAAATATACACATAATCCATTACCATAAGGACACCAGCAAAAACACACTTGAACTGGCAAATGGTAGTACTTTAAAAAATCAACAGCCAAGTAAGTTGTAGATTCGTGATATATTCTGTAACCTAAATAACTGGCTGCGTCTAGGAATCGAGTAAAAGCGCAGAAGTACAAAATATAGGTAGAAGGCAGACTGATTCAATAAATAGTGTAGACCTGAAGCCAGTGGCTGCTAACTTTAGCTTTACACGTCCGTCGTGAAGAATATTTCTCACTAACAGGTTTTCAAGAGAAAGCGCTATCGGAGAAAAATATAAGTCTAATATAATATTGGAGGTTACCGAGTAACTTTGAGACGTGTGATATAATCTGCAAGTATACAGCTGAAGAACAGTTTAGTAATGAGACTCGGAGATAACGGTGTCGAATATTACTCAAAATTTTACGTAGGAATAATTCACATTCCACGAACTACGTGAATATACATGAACTAGTGTTCATACCATGAACTAGTGTTTATATCACGAACTAGTGTTCATATCACGAACTAGTGTTCATATCATGAACTAGTGTTCATATCACGAACTAGTGTTCATATCACGAACTAGTGTTCATATCATGAACTAGTGTTCATATCATTGGTACAGCTAAGATGTTACGAAAAAATAAATATATACATACCTAAGTTATCCTAAACAAACTGTTGCAATTCAAGCTTCACCATAAACATTTCCAAACTCAACAGTATCACAACCCTAATTAAATCTGTGTTGATCACGTCTCTAAGTTTATTAAGGTCCATAGTTGTATTTATAGGGGTTCAACGAACAAAGTTAGTTTTCGCAAGTTTGTTGATTTATTCAATAATTCAGGACGTAAACTACGACCCCTATGTATCAGTAACTTCATACATTGTTATGTCAATCATGTTTACCTTTGCCCTTGAAACATGATATACTCTGCTAACAAAACAACCTGTCAGGATCACAATATCTGCATGACACACACATTTATTTATGTGGTTTGAGCTGTAGAGTAGGTCCACCCTTTGTCTTTCCGTTAAAGGAGACTCAGGTGTTTAAAAAAAGCGTGATGGGTTTGCACTTGGTCTTCACTTCACCTGATGATAAGTGATGATTAGTCCGTTGGACAGTAGACGTGTGCACCCAGAATCCTCAAGCTAATGAGGCGCTGAATGTGCTACATATACAAAAACACAATCGTGCTATTAATACTTCCGATTGGCGGCAAACTTAGGTAACATGGTGGTAGCTAGCCAGTCGGACCTGGAAAATACCACCAACCAAACCGAGTACCGATAGGTACTTCACTGGGAACCGAACCGTATCAAAATTAAGCTACGGAGGCGAAAATTCCCAAAGACGAGTAATTTTTGTTGTTTTTGGGCGGTTTCCGCACTTAGCCATATTTAAGCCAATGTGGGTGTGGAAGTGGAGTCAGCTAATCTAGAGGTAGACAATTGATCTCCTAAAGGAAGTACGCAAGACGCTTGATGATCCTGAATCATTCACGATTCAGGATGTATGGCCTCCGAGGGTACTTCTCGGCGGCCATGCATCCACGACACAAGGGTATGTCTGTAGTGTTGCGATGAGATGAAGAGACAGTGACCTGTCAAAATCCTTACCATTCTTCCTAGGGTTTTCCTATTTAGATTGAATAGGATACGTGACGGGCGTTTAGAGAGCGATGGCGTGGTCTCTCTCGTTTAGTGACATTCTTTTATTTCGGTCTAGTGTATCGCGTGTTATATTGTAGCAGCGGGAAATATCAGAATATGTAACATTGGCACATTATTGGCACAGTATTAATAAACTAATTACAGGACGGTCGTTCACTGCCTCCCGCCTCACGGGTTCTCACTCACACATGCCCGCGCAAACGTCACCCGTTCGCTGTATGGGAATATCACGACATTTTATATGCAGTGTCCGGCCTGTGACATCAGTTTTCGAAAAATACCTATCTATCTTTTTGCAACGACATGAAGTTGGTTTCAGTTGGTTTCGGTTCAGAGTTTCTTACGATCATTTTATTATAGATAAAAAGTATACACGCGTGGATACAATCATCTTAGTAAATACGAGGTCCTTAATATATATTCAAAATAACATACCACAATACCTACCCTTAAATTTGCTGAGAGAATAGTATGCAAATTTAATTAAGAACATTAATATCAATGCCGGAGCTCATGCTATCTTGTGATGAGGATGTGGCTCAAGCATAAGTACGAGCCCTATACTATTCAAGGATAAAATTGTTTTGTGTTTTATTTATATATGCAGGTGTGTCAATGAGTAGTAGGTCCAGCTGAAAACCAGCGCTGTGGCTCTAGCTGCAGCACACGCTGGTCACCTTTTCAGCACAAAAGTTAGCTTTTACTTTGCTTATTCTATTTTGTATTTTTTGTTGTTGTGTTTTGTTTATTTGTGTATTGTATGTAAATAGCACTGAATATAGATTTTGAATTTGAAGAGAGCTACTGAGCCAGCGGGTATAATAACCTCCCGAAATAAACAGGAGCGCCAGCAGCAATCTTAGAAATATTGAAGTAGACAAACTGGATTTACACTGTAGGCACGATGAGATATTGGGTTTTGAATTGGGCGGAGGTCGTTGATAGATTTATTTTCACTTGGTATGTAAGATAAACTGATAAACCATTCAACCCGGAAAAGTTAAAATGATAAATTAAAAGTATCACAAATACTACTACTAATATAATTTTAATGTATTGATTTTCCTATATTTTAAAACGCTTGTAGTACAGTCAGGATTTCAGTAATAAAACTCGAAGTGGATTCAGTCCATCAGGCATGTATATTCTTCAGCATATTCTCAACACACAGTAGGGCAGAGTAATGCTAAATAGAACGATTTCAACAGGAATGGTTTACAAAAAGCATGTTCATCAGTTCTTAGGGTTCCGTACCCAAAGGGTAACCAACGGGACCCTATTACGAAGACTTCGCTGTACATCCATCGTTTGTCCGTCTGTCACCAGGCTGTATCTCATGTGAGAACCGTGATAGTTAGACAGAAGGAGGCTCCCATGCAACAAACGTGATTTTTTGCCTTTTTATAGATAATGGTACGGAACCATTCGTGTGCGAGTCCGACTAGCACTTGGCCAGTTTATGTGCTGCACTGTGCATGACGGTTTTGCATGGCTTTTTAAAATGAATGAATTAACTTTTAATTGACATTTCCGTCAACACACTACATAGTAACAAGCAAGCAAGTACTCGAATGTACCATGGTTTATGTGTGTCAGTGACATGACATATCCAGCAGGAGCCCACGCCGACGTCGCATCAAATGAACATACTAGTTACTCGAATACATGACTGAAATATATGTGCATCTAATGATAAATGGTTAAACAATAAGTGCTTTTGTATCTTGATATGTACATGTGATTTATTAAGATTAATATTGTATAATATGTCGTCGGCAATTAGTTCCGGTGATAAGGCGCTGCCGGTGTCGCAAGCGACGATCATTTCCAGCACGCCGCCTCAACCACCATCTCATTTTAAGAATAATTATGTGATTAAACAAATGAAACAATAAACAACAACAAAAACAGCACGTAGTAACAAATATTGAATATAATTATTCGTTCTGGAATTTTAGTATTAATGTAATTTGTTATAGGGATTAATAAATATGTGTGTTTTGATTCACGAAGTTTTTTTCTTCAAAGTGGGAACTGACAATGGTGGGAGCTATGAAGCACCACCACTGTGGCGGCGGCAGTACAACGGTCACTATTAAATATACTCCTAAATCAAAGATTAAGAGAAACGAAATTCACATGAGGTCACCCACCAAGCATGAAATTTTCCCTATTTCGCCTTCGACAATACCCACGAAACCGCACGAGCAATATCTATGAGTTGCTTCTATTATATAAACGGAACATCATCCTACACAGATGTTTTGCTTACGTTGCTCAGCATGTAATTTGACGGAATATCTCATTAATTTCTAGTCACATTCAGGGTTACAATTCACGCAACTGTTCTATTAAATATCTGTCACACGCACCGCGCGGCAAGTTGGGCACATTGTGCGCGCCAAGTGAAACGTTGCCGGGACCCGGCTCGGGCACAAGGTCAATACGAGCCAACTTTGTTGTGGGAAACGCAACAATAGACTCGATTTAAATCCAATCTAGTGGGTTAATCGATTACTGTGTTCAGGTACGACCCACACATGTACTTAACTATGTAATTTAAAGCCACCAACTATTGTGTTAGCAGATTTAACATGGGAAAGGTGTATGATTCTTTACATGTCCCTTCGATTCGTGTGTTATGAATATGAGCATATCCTTTATAACCAACTTCAAAAAAAGAGGTTCTCAATTCGACGGAAACGTATATATTTATAACATATATAACTAACGTCTTTCATCGTAGGTCGACCACAGCGTCACTTACCATCAGGTGAGCTGAGGTGAGCATCAAGCTCGTTTAGAGCGTGGTTTAGAGGTACAATAGGTTCAAATTCGCGAATAACGAATGTGTATGTAAACGCCTGCTACAAAATATTGTACTGGTACGCGTGGACTGCAGGAATTATCCAACGGGAACGACTAGTTCGATCGAGATAGAAAATATCTTATGTCCTTCTTCAGCCCTTCAACTATCCCTATACAAATCACTTCAAAAACCAAGTCATTATGACTCTCCTGTACGTAAAGGAAGGAGAAACGAACAAAATCGGTTTTGCATTTATAATATTGATTATGGATTTTTCAAGTAAATTACTTCTAATATTAGTTTTATCATATGAAAGTACAGGCTGCCTTTAATGACACGAAAAGCGTCCAGTAGCACTTAAGGTTCCTTAAGTATCCCCAAAGTTATCTTAATCTGAAATTATAATACAAGTGTACCACATCAAGTAACCTCTCCAAACCGGCGAAGGGAAACTTCACCAAACATAAGGCACAAACTTTTCCCGCAGAAATGATGAGGAGATGATATCAACCTCACCTTGGCCCCCTTTATTCCAGGTTTATACACCATTCTGGGGCGCTGGCCATGACAGCAGCTTGAGGTAGAGAAACCATTGGCTTACTGAGAATATAGACGGTCTACTCACAATAAATTACCTCTATATCTAAGCCTGGTTTATAGATGATATTAGACAATTTTTTGCTTTCGGAGAAGAATGTACAAAACACAAAATGTACATTGACACATATTCACTATTTTTAGATTGTCAACTGGTTATATAAAACGGATATTTAAAAAAAATTAAATTTTAACTGCCTCCGTGGCCCAGTGGCTAAATGTTGACCTAACAATCTGAAGGTCCTGGCTTCGATCCCCAGTGAGAATAGGTATCTATCAACACTCGGTTTGGTTGGTAGTAGGGCATTTTCTGTATCTACCTAGCTAGTCACTACCATGTTGCCTAAGTCTGCCGCCAAACAGTAGTGTTAATTAGCACTGTTGTGTTCTGGGTATTGAATATAGCAGAGCCAGCATCTCATTAGATTAAGTCTTCTGGGTGCGCACACTTACCATTCAATTGATTATTATTATTTTGATTATTTAAAATATAAAAAATATAAAATGTTTTATTTACATAATCTCATAAATGCTATAATAAATAGCAGTAGAGACTACCTTTTAAATATAGAAATATTTGTTTTAGATAGCCTCGTTCTTCCAGATTTAGTTATTATACTTTTATACTATTATTCTCAAAATTATCAATTAAATAAAGCCGGTGCGGTGCACCTATTTTTGTAGTACATTTCGTCGGCCATGATGCTTTGTTCTGCATCTGCCACTTACAGAAAAAAGCATCATTGCGAAAGAGGCCTTACTCCTTTTTGTACATATTGCGTTTTGTGCATTCTATTCCGAAGGTTTTTCTTCTTCTTTTTTTTTGCACCAATGATCCAGACCTTTACCATCGACAGTCAGAAAATTACAATTTTTTTCTCGTGTTTGTATTATATTGAATCATTTCGTTTATATTGTACTCAATACACTTATTGCATGTCATGCATATACATCATACACCCAATACATATACTACTAAGCTATAATAAATAAACATATTTTCAAATATAAACCACTTAGCCGACTCTTCTGTCAATAGAGCCATTATGTAACTCGGGTTTGATTTACTGCATTATTATTTCAACATCACTTTCCTATTCATCAACATCTTACTTCGATCACCAAGCCTGTTCCACCTGGCAATCAATAAGGAGGCGCAAGCGCATGTCCAACAGACAATGTCCAGAACAAATGGATTGCAGCGGATAACGTAACATACATGATTACAAAATAACGCCAAATCAAAATATACAGTACGTCAATATGTAGTGAGTCATTATTAAAATAGAAATATTTCGTTTTTAGACATGTCAAAATCTTACGCTTGAACAATGTATTTGATAACATTTTTATGTCCTTTGGTAGTGCATTATAAATTATTACGCATATGGCATTAAATTGCTTATGTATTGAGATAATCGTGGCGCACTCTCGTGTAAAAGTTTTGGGCATTCAATACATATCCAGCATGGCGTATTACTACGTGTATAGCGTTTGTAAGTCAATGTCATCGACCGTGATAATAAACCCATAAAATGTAAGTATCTAAGTTGCCTCGTAGTGCGATCACGAGCGCGTCCCATCGCCCGTCCAATGGTAAGGGTCCAACAAAGATTTACACACTTTGTTGTTGTTGTTACCTTCTGTTACATCGCATGGGCATGAGTTGAGTCGTTATTGGCCCGAATAACGTTTAGCGTTCAACAACAGTGCGGCTTCTATGCAGAACTATATCGATTACAACTAAAACACATATTACCTGGTGTTTAAAGGATCTGGAGTACACTTGAATTTCACTGGTTTATGGCGACCTTTCGTACTTTATTTCGTAAAATGATTGCACACCTTCTAAATGAGGAGCAAAAAATATATAACAAATATATACTGGAAAACAGACAAATTGGATCAGTTAATTGATTTTTTGTGTATGTGTTGAAAGGAATTCCCGAAACACGCGCGAAATGAAAAACGAAATTTAATAAGGTTTTTCTTCTATATACTAATTAATTCATGTGCCTGGCCCATCCGGTCCTGCCATTCTACAAAGAGAAATACGGATTTGAAGTTATTCGCAAAGGCTGAACATCATTAATTTTGGATATTTGTTACACACGTGCCTTTTAAGTCAATACTAGTCAAATGACCTACAAACTAATCAAAATCTAATGAATAAAACTCTCCCCACTCCTTTTAATTAATGACCATGGATCGGAAGACTTCACAAATGTATGTCTGTAATGAGGGACTTTCATAGGCGTCTGTCAGTTAGTAACTTAATGTACTCGATAGGTGGCGCAGAAGAGCTCGAAATTAACCTGTCATAAATCATAATGGCAGTCAACACACAACCAAAAAGTCTAGTTAACAACTTTGACAGATTTATTTACACAGCAGTTATATTCTCTTTCATAGGTGTACGAGAGTAAACTTCAATGAATCCAGTATATAAACTCCTTGCTTTCAATTCATACGAAGAAATATACATTTGATAGTAATATTTTGTTACGACGGTGCCATCTATCCATTAATGAAGAACTATTTTTTGAAGATGTGCTAAAGTCTGTTTTGGTTACGGAAAGGTGTGCTGTCCAGAAACTTTCCAGACTTTTATTCAGTGAGAATATTAATTCGGAATATCCTTTAGATATCCAATCCATACTGATCACCCATATTATAAATGCGAAAGTGAGTTTGTTTATTTGTCCTTCCTTCACTTCGTAACGGAGACTCAGAATGACCAGATTTTGTGTACAAAGAGTTGAAGGGCCGGAAAAGGACAAACTACTTTTGGTACCAATCGAACAAGTGCTTCCCGTGGGATAATTTGTGAAGTCCATGTGGACGAAATCGAGAGCAAAATCTTGTAGAATAATAATTATAGCCTACTCTGTACTTTTGTGAAGCTAATAAAATTCAGTTACATTTTATATTGGTTGTATTTAAATTGTGTAGTTGAGGGCGTTTGAATAGTCGGGAAGTTTTGTGTGTGGAAGTTTTGTGTTTTCATTGAAATCGTAGATTCAGATTAAATATATGTTCTCTCTGAAAACATAATTTCTATAAGAATATACTCATAATATAACAAAGAGTCTTAACAAGAAGTTTCTTTATAAATCTTTACTCCACAGTATTACGTAAAGTCTGAAGTTAGACAGGTATTGTCTATCTACTGAAATAACTGTCTTAAAACTTTGTCGAAGACTTCACGTCACTCAGTAATGGATGAGCGATAGACTAGGAATGGGAGAGAAATCGTACAAATCGAAATAGGAAACTCCAACCTAATAAACTTGAAGTAACGTTAAAGTTGCTTGGCCCAAAACCCAAAAAACGTTCAAGAGAACCGTTTTTCGAGCTTCGATTTTTTAACGAAAAGAGAATGTTGATTAAGTAATTATATTTTTGGAAAGTCAGGCAAGTGGTCGGCAATTGCTTACTTTCCACTAAATTAGCTGCTAGTGATTATCCTAATGGTAGTGAATAACAAAAACGAATAAACGATTTGTATTCAACTATTATTTATTTTTATTTTATTTTATTTTCAGTTTTGGAGAAATAACAGTGAACAGATTATTTTGAACTTAAATAAATTTACTTGTTGTTCAAATCACTACCAAAACTTGTGTTTACTAGAAGTACTAATAACTTAAAATTCATGATAGAAAATCTATCACCTAGGGCTTATATAGAAGCGTTTCAATTGCCCAAATCATCTGAGATGAAACTTGTAGTACTAACAGCCAAGTTAACAGACTCAGAGCTGCCGGCTCCGGGCGGAACTAGTTCACAAGTGAGGCTTCAGGGACGATTCATTTCACAGTTGCACGACTGTGCAATCCAAGGATCGCTGACTAACATGATCCCAAAGCGGTCTTGATAAGATGTACAAACGGTGACACCACAATTCCTATCGAACTATCATTTTAAAGGTTTTAATCGATAGTATTGTGGCTATCACGACTTCAGTTCAGGTTTTCAAATTAATTTAGGCGATTACTGTGAAGGTGGTAAAATGTAAACTAGCCCTTTTGCAATTTTTTTACATCATCTTCAGCCGGCAAACGTCGACTCCTGAACATAGACCTTTTGCATAGGTTTCCGAGCCGCTTGCATCCAGGGACTCCCCGCGGTCAGGTACATGCTTCACTCCGTGGTCCCCACGGATAATTCGTGGTCGATAATTGGTTTAAATTACATTATTACAAGAGGTCTTAAGTTTTCCTCAATTTACGGAACTATCACAAGACGGAGAACAATGAACTTAAACAAACATGATTAAATGGTAGATTTTCGAGTAAACCTCTGAAACGCAACTTGTTAAATTTAAATTTCTACCTACCTCTATGTTATTGTCACTTCTTCAGTTCCGTCGCACAGAATTACTCTAATAGATTATACTTCGTCAGATACACGCGCTAGAATTACTAAGTAGGTTGCGAGACTAGGTACGGGGGCAGATCTACTTTAGTTAATTGAAAGGAGTTGTTTGCTCATGTATGTGTTCGTCTATATACAAAACAGGATCTACAGATTCGTTTTCGGAGACCCCTCGGATCTCCAAATATCGATTTTGAACGCAATCATTTAATGTGGTGCAAGATCAGGGAGGCAAATGTCCAGCAGTGGTCTTAAGTAGCCAACCAAGCTATTGATGATGCTCTGTATTATTTTGTATTAAAAAAAGGTCTAGAAGCGTTACTTGAAGGATCATTCGACTCGGACCTATGCTTCAATTGACTGTTTGTAGATCAATCCGGTCTTCGTTAGGAGAATACTGACACGCTCCCTTTTAATGTAAATTTACTTTCGTCGTTCCGAAAAAAGGTCTGGTTTATAAATCAGCTCTGTAAGGTCTGTGGACAGCCAGACAAGATAGACTGCAAGACACAAGCTCGTTTATTACAAGAAATTTGTTATAAAAATGGCATTTGTAACTGTTTTCTCTTTTCTTTTTTCGGTCGGAAAATCCACTGCCGGATATGAGCCTCGAATGGATTGGATATCACTACGATGCTCGGCTGAGGAGTCAGTGATCGCAGTGAGATATCCATGGTGCAATTGAACGTTACCTTGGAATTGTCATTAGTATCGTTCTACAAAACTCAAGGGAAGATGTGCGGTTCTATTCTAAAGACGATAACACATGGCATCAGTAGTGTCAGTAGTGCCCCCGCCAAGTCGAGAACAAAAGCACAGTACACACATATACGAGTAAAATAGCTGTAACACACCTCGGATTAACTACCGGACAAATATGCGTACGGTCTTGCCATACTTACTGCGGAGCCCTATAAACAAGGCAGCATCGGTGTTTTAACCGACTTCAAAAAAGGAGGAGGTTATCAATTCGACGGGTATGTTTTTTTTGCTTTTTTAAATATGTTTGTTACCTCAGAACTTTTGACTAGATTCTCGACTCGATTTGGAACATTCTTTTTTTAATCGAAAGGTGGTGCTTCCCGTGTGGTCCCATTTCAATTTCGTCTAGTTTTGTCAACGGCAACCATGAGAAAACGATATAAATCGTAAATTTGCCTTTGTAGAAGTAGACTTTTAGGGCAATTGAAGTCGGTTTTCAGTTCTTTTTGAACGCATTTACTTGTTCGTATTACATTTTCATCTTATTAATTATTTTATGAGTGGTGCGTATATATTTTGGTAGCGCTCTTGTTTTGCTAAAGTAATAATAACAATCATTGGAAATCTTGTTTCAATTTTAATAATACTAAAATTATTTACTTTGACGAGAGGAAAGGAAATGAGAATTGTTTTCTTATTTCCCTGAGGCAGTGGGGCGAGGACGTCTCTCAAGCGCTCCGGAAAGCCCCGGAAATTTAACCGGGCGTTCGTTTCTAATTCACCGTGTACTGCGTCGATAATTCATGTGATACAGCTCCTTCAATTACTTAAGTGGTTGTGTAAGAGTAAGGCGATAGTGTTTCTTTATTAGGGTTTCCATACTTGTTTATTGGAGCATGATTTTTTTTGAGGTTATTACAAGCTAGGAACACCCGTTACAGTCTCAGAGTTCATACAGCTATAGACTTATCTCTGTAATACTAGAATTATTTAAATATATTTAACGCAATGTTATTTAAATTACTAAAGTTCTTACTTAAGTATGTACCTGGTCATTCTTTTACTATTTAATTTTAAGAACCACAATATTAGTAAGGTACATTTATACTCACTGCTATTTTTAAATCACTGGACCGCTACTCGTAAACCACTTTTCTAATTTAACTAATTTATGCAAGTAAACACAAAAGTCAATTTGTTAGTTACATTTTGATGTATTAACGACACAACCAATAGTTATGAAATTTGGCACGCACGCTGCGTATGCATACATTTTACATGACATGGTACTTTTATCCAGCTAAAACGGAACGTCGGATAATTTCTGAAGACAGCCGACGTCGTGGGCAAAAAGTAGTTCATAAAGTGTTTTTTCATTTGATTGAATCTACCCACGCCTCGCGTTGTCAACACCAGATATCCTGTGGATATTGAATAAGCATATATATTCTGTCTAACACAAAAGATTTCTATTTCTTATTTATTGTAGACTATTGTTTCGCATATTACGAACGAGCTGTACGCCCAGGGATTTTTAAAATGTATTCCGCGGAACCGAAAGGTTCCGTAGCAAAGTATCAAGGGTTCCAGGAAGGTTACCTATGCAATTGAATATTTGAAATTATGGGACGTCATTAGGTTAGGGGTTCCTTGAAATAAAAGAACCTTATTGAGGGCTCCGCGGCTTTAATAGTTTGGGAAACGCTGCATTATCCTATAACATCAAACCCCTGGCCTTCAATGCTGATTTTGTATTCGATCACTGATCTGAGGGATGGATTATCACTTTTTGCAATACACTGATGTAACAATGTCGTATTCTAGAATTTTTACTAGAATTAATATGTTATACGACGTTGTGAGATATGAGACTAAAAAAAAAAAGATATAATGGCAGCTGGGTTATACCGAAAACTTAGAGTGCAAAGAACGTTATTGTTTAAGAATTTATGCTCATTTGTTTACATCCTATTAAAACAGTATTTAGACTAGTTTACACACACAATTAAGGTTTTTATTAGAATCCGTACTGTTTGCGTACTCTCAATCCGATTTTTTAAATGCTTATCATCATCAGCCAGGTAACGTCACAGGCTGTACACTTAACAAACGTCGTGATATCGGTTCCTATTACCATACACCGAACGTATGACGTTTGTATACACGTGCACGCGCGCCATAGAAGCGATCCGTATCTGAGTCACTTTCTTGCGGGAGAGGTGAGGTATTGCGGATCGGTGGGAGGCGGAATATATAATTCTGCGGCAGCGTTCACTGATGGATATATTCATAGCAGTCTGCCTAAAAAAATTTTCATGCTCCTTACTAATTATTATTATTATTTATTTGTATCAGACATAATCCATATTTTTGTTAGTAAATAAAATAAAGTCAATTTTAACCTAGTGTTAGTGTTAACTAAGCACAAAGTGTGTTGTTCTACTTAATACCAAAACAACACAAGGGTTCTTATGGTTAACTTACTTTTCCCAAGGAAGTATTTGAAGTACCATCTCGTTTGGAACTCGGGGTTTTCGAGGACAGGCGCACTCGGGGGCCCGAACAACTGTAACAGGAAAATAGTATTAAGTTGATAGCTTCTGCAGTCTAGTGCAACGATTCTTAACCTTTTTCAGCCATGGACCCTTGGGAAACCAAGCGCGATTTTCAAGGACTAGGACTGCGATAAATTTCTGACCATTTGTTTTCGTTTTCCAAATAAAATTCGTATCTTGTTTTCGTTATTATAAATGTGTTAGCATATATCTGATTTTTAATGAAACAAAGATCTCAAAGTGCGGTCGTGTTTAATCATTCCGTCTAGTCCAGAGGCGAGACTGCGGAACCCCATACATAATATAATATTAATATTATTAAGGTTAAGAAACACTGGGCTAGTGGCTACACAGTTGATCATAATCCAAGGGAACCGGGCTCAACCCGTTTAGTTGGAGATAGGGATGTTTATTTACTTTTAACGGCTCGTTAACAGATCATCTGCAGGAATCATACAATATAACTTTATTGTACACCAATAAAAACTTAAACTAGAACATTAAACTTAAAAATTGTACAAAAAGCGGTCTTGTCGCTTACAGCGATCTCTACCAGACATCAGAATAATATTCTTTGTTTTTCTCTCTCTTCTAGTCTCTTTCATAGATCACTACGACAACTAAAACCTAGCTACAACAAGGAAATGTTATAGTACAATTGTTTTACGGAACGCGTACGTAACACGTAATGTTTATTTTTGGCATATCATGTCCGCTACAGGCCATTTACTTTTGATTTCGCTTCGGGTATTAAACAGACTATTTGCGTCTCGTTAAACACCAGACAAATCAATAATGATATTTCTAAAAGAAAATAACTATTATCGTCTTCTATCTGACATCGTTACTAATTGGAATAAAAATAAAACTGATTTTGACTCAACGACATTAATTATTTTCAATCTTCGAATATGAAAGAACTCCGACAGACTGTCAACTCCAGACTAAACGACTTCAGCGCGGAGACTTTAGAAATTCATTAAGACACGACAAATTCACTTCTAAATTATTGAAATTAATTAATTTCGATGTCTAAGGTAATCGGAATTTACTTTCCAGATAACGTCTCCTCATTAATATTCATAGAGGTCGAAGTTCTAATTATTTTTATTTGGCAGGCTCTGGAAGAGGGTGGATTAAGCTGTAATTATGAATTTGCGTCTGGTTTCCGATGCTTGATTTGTTACGGGGAAATTTATAAACTACATAGCTGCACTGACTGGAGACCCAGAGGTTGTTAGTTCGATTCCCAGCGACTGATTCGACGATACTGGGTTTGGTAAGCCCAATCTTCAATAGAATTTTCAATAGCACTATAGTGTAAAACAGTATTCTAGTAAGTAAATTAGAATAAAACTTTAGTAAGGTGCTCTGTTCATATCAGGCGACATGAAGGCCAAATGCACATCCTACAGTTGCGCTCTTACAAACAAAAACATATAACCTATTCCCAAAATCACACGACGTTTTTTCCCTAACTATCACTTACCATCAGGTGACAAGTGGATCAAGTGAAGGCTAGTTTTGAATTTACACATGAGAATGAGAAGAAGATGGAGTTACTGTGGATAATATATTACAGGAATACTACTCCTTGGTCAGCCTATTTCCAACAAGCGATAGTTAGTCACCTTCTGATCGTGTAGGTTGTAAGGTCGATAACCGACCGTACATACCCTAGTGTCAGAGTTGTTGAGGCGCCATAGGCCTCTGATATAGCTCATGTGGCTCTTAACTGTCGTAGATAGTAACCGGGACCAACGTAAAAGTACGGAATCATCTCACTTTTCTGACGATTAGGTGATTCAGCCAGTAATATCCTAACAAAAGTGAGGAAAGTCTCACAAAGTGATTATTCGACAATGTCTGTCTGTCACTGGGGATCAAACCCGAGACTGTCTGAGTCTAACGACAACTGCGCCACGGAGGCCGTTATATAGAGTTATGAATACTTTACTATAATTTTTTACGGTTAACGGTTTCCATCGCAGCACGAGCATAAGATAACCGTAAAACAAGAAAGATCCCCGTTACGTATAATCGTTCCCTAACTAATACCCAAAATTGCTTTCGGCTTTTGCGTGATTGATTGATTTGGTGTAATGAAGTATCCATCGAGCCAGTAACTGGCGACTCGCTGCGTTGGCTGAATGCCCAGTTCAATGTAGAGTCTTCAAAGTAATTAAATTATTTAAAGTTCTGCATTGGGTTGATAATAGTTTAGTTAATTTACGAGCTAACAAGAAATTCTAATTGTGAAGGAAATTTCATTCACTATTTCCATATTCAACTAGAAATCTTGTATTTTATGTTCATACTAGAGGCCCTTCTGACCAGTTCGTCCGCTGCATCATTACCTCTGGAGCCACTGTGTCCCTTGATCCATTGCATGGTTATGCAGTTCTGTCTGCTTGCTTCTGCAAGTGAATCGTGGTAGTCGCGTATTAACTCAGATGTAATTGTGTTTCTATTTAGTGCCTGTAAAACTGAAGCGCTATCTGGTAATATGCGGATGGATGTATCCGTTATTTTCCGTTTAGTGATCCAGGCTTTAGCTGCATCTGTGATGCCTGAACATTCAGCTTGAAATATCTTGTTGTAGACTCCAAGAGGCAGTGATACTTTGATGTTGAGATCTTCCAAGAATACACATCATAATCACAAACATAGTATAGATTATACGAGTAATATTTTTAAGATCTTAGACAGATCATAATTATGTCTAATTCAAAAATTTTACGTTAAACATCTTTCGGTTGGATGGAAAGCTTTTAAAGGTTCCGTTTTACCTTTTAATGTACGGAACCTTTAAAATTATAGTTGCAAGTTTATCAAAATGTTACCTACAATAAATATCAGGCGTAAAAGAACATGTGGTATACACATATGTACAATTGTACAAGACGTATGTATTAGCTACTAGTTTGCTTTGTAGTATTCGATTCAGAAAATTGCTTTTCTGTAAATCCTTTTCCAGTAAAATAATGTTGATTGTTTCTTTTACGCGTTTTTTCCTCGTCTATTCGCCTCAAAGATCAAAAAACACACTCGTCACGAGTTCTCTCTGAAAACAACTTATACAGAGCGAAATTGAAATTGTTTGTGGAATTTCCCTTTTGTTGCCTTCGAAAGCGTGTCACAGCAATATGCTTTAAAGAAAATGTTTGCAAACAATTATTGGTTGCGCTGAAGGAGTGGTTGCGATAAAATGATACGCTGCCGCCAGCCGTCGCGTTAACTACGGTTAAAATTAAATCAATTATCCTAGTGGCAATGCAGTAAAGCAAGCATTTAAAAACGAGCCGTATTTGTTTGGAAAACGAAAACCGATATGCGAAGAGGGTTCTGTGAGCTAAGTCACGGAGAGACATACATGTTCCTTATTGACTACGAAACTCGAAACAAAAGGATAATTAAAAATAGATATATAAAAATTTTCTTCTTAATTGGGAAGCTACTGGTATTTTGAATCTTTTCAAGTTAACATGTCAGCAGTGTCCTTACCTCATCCTTCTCTCCGAGTGAGTTCCCGTTCTCGAGTCGGTATCTACGGGCCACCGCGTCCACCGCGCCGCCCGCCTCGCCCGCTGTGCCCGACAGCTGAAAACACATCGCTGATATATACATCTGACAAACAAACGACAGTCACTATAACAGTTTGTAGTCGTAAAATCCTTTTTTCCTTTTGAGGTGCGGAACCCTTAAAACACCTACAAGTCGAGATAGCAATAGTTCTTGTAATTTTTTATATTCTTTGTTATATATAGCCCACCAACTTGCATGTTTATAAGTACTCAATACTCGACAGCAAAATAGGTTGTTGTGGTTAAGTGAGAAAAAAATGATTAAAAATAGTGTATGTGGATTTAAAAAGAACTAACGAAGGACCAAAAATATAGGGTGTATTTCTGCATCGCGTCGTATAAAGTTTCAATAAAACAACAACTATGCTGTACAGATTGAAGGCAACGTAAGGTCTGTTAGTAATAGCGTAAGCTCCGTTTATAGCGCAAATGAAACCATAGGTGTACACAGCAAACAGCCTTGTTTAATGTCAAGACAAGCCCTGGTTGGCATTATCGTGCGTGAGTGATTTTATTACGAGTGTACATGATAAACTACCCGCCCCTGTTGCTTAATCACTACGTGATCTGAGGTAAAACAAGTAAAACCGATCAATGCTGCACAAGATATAAAAAACATTGCAAGTTAAATAAAAGCTTTTAATAATATGAACTAAAAACCATGGAATGCAAACCGTGGCCGAATAAGACTTGAAGGGCTTGACTTGTTGGACAGATTGGTTAGATGAAAACACAATATCATCATCATCAGCCAGGAAACGTCCACTGCTGGACAAATTCCTCATTCATAGTACGCCAATATCTAACGGTCCTGAGCCGCTTATTATATCGCTAAAACATCATCAACAGCTTATATACTAGTATATGTCCCCACTGCCTTTTTAGCTTTGAATTTCTTCTCAGGAGTGTGCAGGTTTCCTCTCGATGTCTTCCTTCACCGAAAAGCCAATGGTAATGATTTTTAGCATTCGTACATAAATTCCAAATAACAAATTTGAACTCATTGGTAAGAGCCAGGATCGAACCCAGACCTTCATTGTACAAGGGCTGAGACTCTACCCAACTGAGCTACCACAAATCAAACGTATTCGGTGAATATTTGTAGTGAAATTCGTTAAAAACTAACTATATCGCTAAATATATTTAATAAATAAAAACGGTGTAAAATAAAGTAGTATTATGCTGTTAGTTTTCCCGGATTTTTGCGCAATATTGTCAAAAATAAATGAGGTCTTTTCCCCGATCTATGAAGTGAAAAGACAAACAGACAGGCGAGTAGTTCCAGATAAAAGTTTGGGGAATTATATTTGAAAAATGGCATCTGAATTTTCATATAAAGTGCAGTTTGACTTTAAACTACAGGAAAGTTTTTATCTGCGTCCTACATATAAATAATAAGTTTGTGTTCCTTCAGAGGTGGCATTTAATAAAAATTCATCGAAGTGACTGTCTATGAAAGTAATAAAGTCAGTAGATCAACTTGTTTATTAGTCTTTATGAGTGGATTAATGGCTCCGTGGATATCGTAAAACCATTTATTATTGAGTTAATGAAAATCGTGATTCGCATTCTTTGTGACATTAATTTATCGAAAATAGGCTAGTAGTGTCAATAACTTTCTTAGTCGACGGGAAGATATGAGTTCGTGGATATTATTTCATTTTATAAAGTTTATTTTATATGTTTGTGTGTAAGTAAATAAGTGGAAACAATCTATAAATATTCGATGCGTGCCATGAGGAAGCCAGCACATTTTTTTCCGCAGAGATTGCGTGAAATTTCATCACTGTAATCAGCCAGAACACGTCTACAGTTAAACAACATGAGTTGAGTAAATAAAAGTCATCCGTGAACACTATTGGTCCCATGAGTCGCTTGCATTTTTCATTCATCCAATGGAAAATGTATCAAGGTTTCTTACTCAATCATAGACAACTTAGCTCGATGCAAATGGTCAGTAAACCCTCATTACGAGTATCATAGTAAATTCTCGACTAACATTGTTGCAGGCGCCTGCAACTTATATTTCAATCTGTTTTCATGACTGTGGTAGCCCGTCGCTTAATTATAATTATGTCTTTTTAAAGGGTTAAAAAGGTTGTTGCCGCTTCATGGCCGTTGGTTGTAATATAAAACTCCAGTAAAATAACTCCAGAAATTTCATCCCATAATGCTCCCCAAGGCAAATTTTGGAACCCGTAAAAGTAGGCTGAGGTTTATTTACCTGACACATCTGGAAGTACCCCGAGAGGTCATTCAAGTTTATCAGTACTTCGCTAATTAAATTTTATTACACTAATATCTTGTACAGAAAGGGAGAGATGCAGATAAATGATTTCAAAAAACAGGTCAAGTGCGAATCAGACTCGCGCATAGAGAGTTCCGTGCAGAATATGAATAATTGAAAACCATAAATAATAATAGGTCAGGTAATAAGCACCGAACAATGCCATACGAAAATGTATGTTGGATTGAAAAACTGAACTGAAATTTGTTATGTAAAATGTTTAAATGTGGACCACGTTGTCCCTGACAAATAAATGATATAAAAAACTTAGCTTTGCAGTTGAAAAATTATATTTCATACATCCGACCAGTTTTAACTGCAAATTAATAATCAAAAAGCTTTAATTTTTAGATTTATTACTACTTTACTTGTGCTGTAAGACAGGCTACACAGAAGGGGCTGGGGCTACTACTCGTAACAACTTTCGATATTATGTGTAATTCACAGATACTATTTCAACGATTTGACTAAAAACGTTGATATTAGTCATTTTTTGGTTCCAATAAAAATGATACGTTAAGTTTTCATCGATTCACTTTCTTGAAAAAAGTGTGCAAAAATGAAAATGTGGTTTCACTATAATGCTGTCTAAGGTCATCGACATAGCAGGACGAGTCAGTAAACTGACGTGGCAGTGGCGTGGTAACCGGGAAACGTGTACCGGCCCGTACCCCTAGATCTCCCTAGATGGACCGTAAGTATCGCAGGGAGTTCCTGGATGCAATGGCTGGATGCGATTGGCCATTGTGGGCTACCATGGGGAGGCCTATGTTCAGCAGTTTGATGACGGATGATGATGATGTTGTCAGTTACTGATAATTACTGCACAAAGCCAGCTATCCTATTTTAACAGATTCTGGTAAAATAAAATCTAGTATGAAGCTTATCAGTGAAATTGCCTTCATAATATTATGTGCAATAAAGCTACGAGTATATTGAACTGAAACATTTAATAATGTGCGAGAAGGATTGCTTATTAAAATTGGACGAGGTTGGATTTAGGGGGTGGTCGTACTGTGTATATAAGAGCCTTTTAGACACTATAAAAGGGAACGATGACGAAGACCGACGCTTAGCAGCTTGCCTTTATTGAGAATTACCGCGGAATCTTTATTAACGTTGCCGGATTACGCGGACTTATTGCCTCGATTATCCCAGAAGCTGGGCGTTATTGCGGGCATGATCGTCGAAACACTAGATTGAAGCGATTCGTGGGCGCCTGATAGATAAAAGTAGATCGTCTGACAGGCAATATAGACGCGGTAATGAACGGTAATATTGAATCAATCTTGTATTTTATTTAATTAATTAATTTGAAAAACGTTACATAACTTCTTCGAATTAGACTAGCAGGAGATTTTTCCTGTCTTCCTGTCACACAGTAACCTCCGACCGCTGAAAATATGCCTACTTTGGAACATGCGAGTAGTTATTACGCATTTCAGTATTGTATGCAAGTATTTATGTTATACACCTTTTGGATCAAAATCTGACCTAATTGAGTTTGTTAGACAAAATGTCCTGTGGCAGTTTTGGTGTTGTATAAAATCCGATTGAGACTTTATTTCAATGTAGTAAGGTTATTTCTGGATACATATCTTAATAATTAGTATTCTATTAAAAATAATGACTTCGAATAGAATATTATGTACACTCGAGTACAAAAATATGTATCCACTTTTGAACATTGTTACATTTACCTTTAAGTGACATTTCCCTTAACACACTACCATAGGAGCAAGCAAGAGTGAATGTGACATGGTTCAAAAGTGGATACATATTTTTGTACACGAGTGTAATGTTTAATGTTTAATGTTCGTTTATTTGCTATTAAAGTTACATAAACTGTGCAAAAAGTATATACAAAACATAAAGGACAATAATACTAAAAACTAATCCTAATAACTAGAGACGGAGTCAAATAATTTACAAAAAAACTCTTTTATGTCATAAAAAGGTCTACTTATTAAATATTTATACAATTTATTGGAAAATTCATTTAAAGTTTTACAGTTTTTTATGTCATTATCTAGATTATTAAATATTTTTATGCTATTAAATTCAAGGCTCCTATGGTAATTCATATATTTCGTCGTAGGAAGAACAAGTCTGTTAATATTTCTTAAATTTAGATTATGTTGATCTTTCCTGCATTGATAAGTTGACTTCCTAGAAAAAACATATTTTGCCGTCAGATATATATACAGAGATATAACTGTTAATATTTTATGTTCGATAAAAAGTGGTCGGCAGTGTTCAAGCGGAGGTGCACCTGCTACAATTCTTACAGCTTTTTTTTGAAGTATTAGAACTGATTTTATTCCAGCACAGTTACCCCAGACCTCAATACCATACCTAAGAATACTGTCAAAATATGCAAAATAGACCATTCGTAATGTCGAAGAGTTACATGTCGATGACAAATTCTTTATTGCATAGCATGCACCGGCTAATCGTTTTTGTACATTTTCTATGTGAGAGGACCACCTTAGTTGTGGGTCCAAATCCACTCCCAAAAATCTAATAGCATCAACTTTGGTCACCGGTAAATTTAGGTTGTATTCTGGACTATTTGTGTGACGTCTATAGACCATGTAGTGAGTCTTGTCTAAATTAATACTGAGACCGTTGCTCTTAAACCACTGTGTGATATCAGTCCAGACTGTGTTTATTTCAGCTTGTAGCATATTTATGTTACTATTTTTTACTATTATACTCGTATCATCTGCGTATAAATAAGGTGTTCCATGAGATATGTTATTTGGGAGATCATTAATGAAGATTAAAAATAGCAATGGACCCAAAACAGAACCTTGGGGGACACCACATTCTACTACAGAAGCGTTAGATTTTACTGATTCATGATCCCCTTTTTCTTTGTAGACATTTATTTGTACAAATTGTGAGCGGTTAGTGAGATATGAACGCATTAGACTTAATGCAGGTCCTCTAATACCATAGTATTCCAGTTTCTGTAGTAGAATTCGGTGACTGACACAGTCAAATGCTTTGCTTAGGTCACAGAAAAGACCGGCACAAAATTGTCCATCATTAATTGCATTTAGTACTTCATTTACTAGGCCACAGACTGCATTAATAGTATTTTTGTTTTGTCTGAATCCAAATTGCTGCCCTGTAAAATATTCGTGTTTATTAAAATGATTTTCAATTCTGATTGCGATTGCTTTTTCAAATATTTTAGCTAGTACAGATATAAGTGATATAGGACGGTAATTGTTTTTGTCAAAGGTGCTATTCTTTTTGTGTATGGGTATTACTTTGGCTCTTTTTAAAATAGTTGGGAATGTTTCATTATTAATGCATTCATTGTATATATGACATAGGGGGATGCATAGATTATCAATACCAATTTTAATAATATTAGTGTTTATATCATCGGGCCCACATGAGTTCGTGTTTTTTAAAAATTTAACTATTCTAATAACTTCAATTTCGTCCAATGGGGTCAAAAACATTGATTTTGAATTGTTTATTTTAACATTAAGTAACAGATTATTGAAGTCAACATCTGCATTAGAGTCAATTTTAGTTTTTCCTACGTTTACAAAGAAGTCATTAAGTATATTTGTAACCTGCATAGGGTCTGTAATTTCTAAATTATCTTCTTTTAGAACAACTTTTTTATTTTGAGTTTTGTTGATTTTACCTGTATTTTCTTTAACTAAGCGCCATATAGCTTTACTCTTTGATTTTGACTTTTTAATCACTGTTTTCATGTAAATATTTTTAGCTGTGTGCATAGTCATTGTGAGCGTTTTTTTATACTTTCTAAAATAGTTATTAAAATTACATTCTATTTTATGTTTTCTGCTTTGTAACAGGTATTTCCTTTTTTTCTTGCAAGAAATGCGTATCCCCTTTGTTATCCAGGTATTTAGTTTTGGTTTCACTTTAATTTGCTTTAGTGGAAAATGTTTATCTGTTATTTTATTTATCATCTCTATAAATATACTTATTTTTTTGTCACATGATATTTCACGGTAGATACGAGACCAATCAGTTTTATTTAATTCATTTTTAAAGGCATTAATAGATTCGCGATTCATCAGCCTTTTAGTTATATAAAATATTCCATGTGATTCTAACAGCACTTCTTGATCAAAATGTACGAGTTGTGCATCGTGATCTGAAAACGAGCACGGTACAACCACGGCATGTGAGTAATCGTCAATATCTGTCAAAATGTTATCAACTATAGTTTGTGTATCGTCTGTAATGCGCGTATAGTCCATTATGGTAGGCTTCACGTTGTGTTCGAGAAGCAATTGTAGAAAGTTCTTAGTATTATTGTTACATACTCGTATGTTAGGCAATGAAATAAACAGCAGTTTGTTAGTTATGAAATTGAATTTTTCGCAATGTTTGATCAGTACATTTTCTGCTTGCCAAGCACACCGCAACCACATGTGGTGGTTATAAATTATTATTGAAAGGCGCGGTTGTGTTCACACCGACCACATTTTATAACGTTTGTCAACAGTAACGTGTCGATGACAAACACCTACCACATCACAATCAAAATAGAAGTATTGTTCGTATTTTAAAAAATCATTACGTAAAGGAAAAATCTAACCGAGGTGACCAAAAAACGGCAAATGGTCGGTTGAATTTAAATAAAATACAAATTGAGTCGTAAATCTAAACGGCTGTCCTCTAGCGTGCGCAGACAGAATGAGGCAAATCAAGGCTAGGCTCGTGCCCTCTAATGGGACTACTGGGGACCAGACGCGGAATAACAATGGCACGCACACATGCGCAACGAGGATGTGTTCCCCTCATAACGGAAAGCCAGCTGTTCGAGCTATACACTGTTCGACATGAGATTGGTCATGATAGGTCACATTGGCTTTCCTCCTGTTGTTTATAAAACTCATTACGTAAGATAGGAATTTTTCCGGTGTAAAATACCAATAATGTCAGTAAAACAAAAAATTGCAGCCCAGTGAGCCTGTGCTGAGAAGCTCTTTATTATTTTTGCTACGAAACTCTAAACTAACGGCTCTATGTAAATGCTAGCTTCAAAACCAGGTATATTCACTCACAATAAAGGCTCCTTTGTATTGTTTGACTCGATTTCCTGCCAGTGCTGTGTCGTATGACATGTAGAGTAAAAAGGATAAGATGCATGTCAAGTAGAGTTGAACTTCTTTGTAGAGATACTTTTTATTTTGGAATCTCCTTCCATTCTCTTTTTAAAGCCTTTCATGTGACGCTTTATTTTAGACTTTATATCAGGCGGATCACAGTAGACTATTGTTTAAATTAGTTTATTCACCTTATGAATTTTAAACTCTGAATATTACAGGCAGTTTCTAAAATAAGTTTCTAAGAAACCCGCTACGTTTGCCGCTTAAATACTCTTACCGTTGAGCACAAGTTGAGCAATTATTTACATAGTAAATTAGCTAGTCATCCAGAAATAACAGAGTTTTCAGTCGCAGGTGGGCAGAGCGCAAGTAATGCTTGTTTTTTGCTAAAACATTTTGGTTTGGAGGTTGTTGATCCGACCGGGCAAGTTACTGCACGAGGCATTATTGTGAGAAAAAGCGAGAACTTTTCACCAACGAATAAATGATGATCGTGAATGAAATTCCTCAAAGCGGTTTTACAAAGTAAATCTTCATGCTTCTCCTAAACAAAAAGCTTTTATAATATTAACTCAGCCAGGTACAACGATTCCTAAGAAAGTTGGTAGTGTCAGGAACGGAATAAAGTACCACTTAATATTTCACGCAGAATAGAATAACGGCTTAGTCAATTATGAATAATTCGGACTCAAGATGCGGGGGTCGCTGGTTCGATACCCAGTGCGGATTTTATCTGACACACGGTTTGATCGGTGGTAAGGTATTTTTCTAAGTCCGTCTGGCTAACTACACCATCATGTTATCTACGTAAGTCTAAGGTAATGATATATCATCATCATCATCATCATGAGCAGGGATACTTCCACTGCTGGACATAGGCCTCCTTCGCAATATGCCATATTGACCGGTTCCGAGCCACTGGCATGACAATGATAGCACCTAATTAACATGTGGGTTTTGGGTAAACTCGCTTTCATCAAACGGCTATTAAGATCAGGTGTGATAAAGGCCACTTGGCGAATCTTTAGCATATATATTCTTGTACGTATATATAAAATAAAGCTATTAAATTTGTGTACCGGTGCACGTAAAGCATGACAAAACAATAAATAATATCCTCGCGACCTCTCACAGGCGCAGGAACTAACCATCACTAAGACAACAGCATCTTACTGCGATTACTATTTTGTCAGAGTACGGGAGAGGGTCACAAGAAGCATAAAACAGATTGGTCTAAGATAGAGACAGGAGATACAGAGTTTTAGTTTTAAGCCAGGCAGGATGCTTTCAATGCCGCAAGGGGCCGCGGGGCTTCCACTAGTCCCAACTTTATCATTTGCGGTTGACAGGGGCGTCAGAGTTCAAAGATTAGAGACATTTAATGAATTTCCATCGAAACAGAAGGGTATTCCTGCAATTGAAGCTGTCAGCGAAAGTTGAAGCACAGATAGTTAGTAGTGGAAGCCATTGAAATAGTACTACGTACATTGCGGGTGCAATGTTAGCAGTAGGATATTTGACTTAAAAGCAACACTTTTTTAAATTTATTTATTGAGGGAGAACAAAAAAAGTCATTGATATTGCAGACGAAAGTTTAATAGTAAATTTATTTTACTATCATATTTTAAAATAGGATAGATCACACACGTAGTAAGTCGTTTATCGTACCATTGTTTCTACAGAACGCGACAGATGTTAAGTAGTTCAGCGTGAATAAATTCAGTACTACGGGCCATTTATCACTTGCCTTTTAGCTTTGCCAAAGCACGGCCAGACACGTTGGGGGCGTCGGGTACGGAAATAGGGATACGCTTGTCACACACAGATGAAATTACTATCCCCACTAGTGTCACTACGAGAGAAGAGAACAGACGATGTGGAAATCAGCTTTGGGAGTCTGTATGCCGTTGTGTTGTAAATCAAATTACTACCCGTCAGTACCCGTATACCGTTAAGGTTTCAATATAATGTTTTCTATCAAACGCGGATGACTTACACGTTTGATAGAAAGCAAAGCTCGTGTATAAATGATTCTTGATATACATCGTCAAATGAATCGATGTTTTCAAAGTCAAGCTTTTCATCCCCTCAGGGGTACATTTTCGTATAATCCTTTCTTAGTAGAACTTTACATCATAAAAGGCATTGTTCCAAGCTTCAAGTCTGGGCGATGATATATTATTGTTTATTGGAGTGAAATGAGGCAGATTCTGTCTAGACAGCTTCCGTTGTGCTTGATCTCTGATAAGATATTCGAGTTAGATTGTTTTTATTCAGTCACGATCTAAGTACTCTGAATGTCATAATATGACATTTGTTAGTTAACAATATGATGGGTTTACACTTGACCTTTATCTCACCTGATGGTAAGTGACGATAAGGCCGTTGAATTTTAAGCGTGTGCACCCAGAATTCTCAAGCTGATGTGGCGCTGGCTATGCTACCCTTCATGCCGGAATACGACAGTTTTGTTAAATGCTGTTTGGCGACATACTTAGGTAACATGGTAGCTAGCCAGGCGGACATAGAAAATACCACCAACCAAACCGAGGACCTACAGAAGTACACCTATTTTATAAATGTTTAAAATGTACTTCTCATCAGAAAAATCAAAACACATTGCATGTTTATGTTATGTAAGAATCATCAGAAAAACCTAAGGAAATTTAATTTGAATTTATAACATTAACATTATGATTTGAATTCTATTATATTAACTATTAAACGACATTTGACATATATTCCTTAATTTACCCACTTTTCTGAGAATCCTTACAAAACATATACTTGCAAGGTGTTTATGATGAGAAGTATTTCGGGATTTTTATTATTCATTTATTTTCAGGCCACAAAGACCCATTCGTATTCGTTATCGGGGCAGGTTTCCGTAACTCGACGTCAGATGCGCCTATTTTGCGTGTAAATATTTATATTTATTAAACAAAGACCGATAGTTATATATAAAATACAATACAATACATTTAATTAAAATTATTACAATATGAGAGAAAATCAATATTCTATTTTTATTTACTAAGGCACGCTCGTGCGCCGCTCTGGTGGTGTTGGTCGCTGCCCTTCCTCGAAAGCGACGGTACATACAACATATTATGAAAGTGAGAAAAAACTGACTCCTAGTCCTTAATTAATAGCTAGCCTGAATTTAACAGCCACTGGAACTTGAGTTATACAGGCTACTCATATTATTTCTGTTTGCGTCCAGGGAAGCGACAGTGGTCAACCGCCTCAATAGCTTGTTAGCATCATTTCACTCTGTGTTGTATGAAGGCACTCCGCCCGTAATTGGAGACCGGATACTCAACGGACCACTGCTTTGAACCGCAGATAAACAAACAGACACGATTTATAGGACTGTATACATAAACCTAAATGTTTATTGAGTAACAAACTGAGGTCAAGGTACTTTTTATTTTAAAACTTGCTTTTTGGCCAAACATTTCTGTTATTTCCTTTCAATTCGATTAGTTATTTGAATATATAAACACGGCAACAGACACCATATAACATCTGAATGAACAGCCTTATATCACGATAATAAGTTGAACCAAAAGACAGTTATTAAAGAGTAAATTTATAAAAAAACTCGACTCGACTAAAAAAGTTTTGAAAACCAATTATAGGCACAAAAATCGGTCATTTTAGTTTTTTAAAGGAACTAAAACCATTTATTTGCTAAACTAAAAGTTTTTTGCAAGTTACTATGGTAGTAATTGATTAATGATAACCAGGTGGTAGCGATCCTATTCCACAGCCCAGACCAAACGCCCTAAAACTTACATAGATAACAAAGATAACGAGTCGCCAGACAACAACAACAGTGCATATATCATTCAATAACTAAATAATTAACCATTGAAGCACAAAGGAGGGTATCGTGATCGAGTGTCAACACTGTACAAACCGTGTCAGCATTGTTGCCGCGAAGCGCTAGTCCAATATACTCGTATTAATTAGTGTGGTTTAGTGTGGCAATTAGTGTCGAGTTACAAGCGATGCATGAAACATTAGTGCCTCTGAGGTTACTGCGTGAATACAATATACAACATTAATATAAGATTAATTCATTTTACCTACTTATCATATTAGTTAGATAGATAAAAACTTTATCTACCACGCAGAAAAAAAACGGTCAAGTGCGAGTCGGACTCGCGCCCCGAGGGTTCCGTACAGAATGTGAATAATTAACATACTTAAAAACCATGCTCTAACGAAAATATAAGTCCGATTGAAGAACCAACTTTACTTTACGGTTACATTAAATACCTACGTCTGGCTTTCAACTACAAAGCTAAGTATGTAAACATAAAAAGCTATTTTACTTAGTTATAATTAAAAATCTTGGGGCTCATATTTGTTCCTACGGTTGTTCTGTAAGGCCGTTCTTGCCAAACTTCAGGGTTCTAGATTAACGGGAAGTACCTTATAGGTTTTGGTTCCTTTGCATTTTGTATGGAAATAGACCTGAGTATTAATTTCTACCAACTTAATATCGCCACGCGTTCCTGAGAAAAAGGGTCTTGACAGGCACACAGACGGACAACAAAGTGATCCTATCCTAAAAAGGTTCCTTTTTTTCCTTTTGAGGCATGGAACCCAAAAAACCACGAGAAACAATAAGAATAACAATTACACCTAATCTAATCTAACATAGATATTACCGATGTTTAAGCAATTAAGACTAAAACTAATAAATGTGGCTGATGTGTCGCGTTGCGTCGTAACATGACTCAGCATATTGTCACGAGTTCGAAACCCGTGACACTGGTATTCTGAGCTCAGATCGATCTCATTAGCTTGAAGTTTATTGTTGAGCGCGCTTACTATCCATGTGATTATCAGCACCTAGCATCAAGTGAGATGAAGGCCAAATGCAAAACTGGCCAGTTATACCCGTAAAAATGCGGCTAAGTCAATGTAAAAAATAACACTTTAAAGCTTGAAATTTTGGAAATAGAGTGCTGAATAGAAACCACGGCCACGGAGGCGTTTTATTTTCATCGAAGGTAATAAAACACTTGTGTGTTGTTTAAACTCGTTGACAACGTACTAGTATCATAAATTACTATTATTCGAAAGATCCAGAAAATCTTGGACCATTTAAAGAGCAGAAAACAGTGTCTAATCCAGAATAACACAAAATACAAGTACTTACAGACAGATCACTATTATCCAGCTAGAGGACTACTTGTGACGTTGATGGATAAACTACGAAGATAAGTGAGTCCTGAGGGAATCACTGTGTTCCTAAGCACTAGTTTAAGTTACGTAAAGGGGAACAGAACAGATGTGTATTTTACTTGCCCATTTTACATCCAGTCTTCTTCATGTTTACTTATTAAAATAAGTTTGTATTTATATAGTCATGAAATATGTAATTTGTCGATAAAGAATTATAATGATATTAAGTAATATTTAAGTAAAAAATTAAAATTTCCGCTCAAAAGTTAGTCCAAAGCGCGTGGCTTCAGACGTAAGTAAAAAAGTTTGTCTAATGGCTATTGGGTAAACAAACGTAAGCTACTAGGAAAAACGGTCCAAGTTGTTATTTAACAGTTTTTGTAGTAATTAAACAAAAACTATCGTTAGTTTTAGAGAAATAACATAACTACTCTCACGAACTCACTTTACGTATACACACGTGACGTCATACGATGTGTTTGGTGTTTCGCTTGACATGAAGAAGCGTTCAGTTCATAAATCGATATTATTTCGATAAAAAATTGATCATAAGATTTTTTGTGACGACTGTTCGGTGCCTATTTCATGTAGGGCGCGATAATCTTTTTACTTTCCTGGTATACACAGATGCTTTTGTTGAAAGTTGAAGTAGGTGTGTGTATATGATATGTGAATGATACTGGTGAGTTGAAAAAGCCTTGATAAAGTTTTCGTACCATTACTCACACGGCGTTTTCCTTAGTGATACCCATCTGACGCATAAAGTTACTGTCAACAGCGAAAGTTAAGATTGGGTTTGAAGATAAAATGTAAACCTAGCTCACAGCTTGCAACGAATTTCAGGGATCGTGTCACGCAAAAATTTATTACTGATATTCAAATACAATACAAAATATTTGTCTGTCTTTTCACGCGCAGCAACGTTGCAATGTATTGCTGTGATTTTTTGCTCAATAAAAGGCAGTTGGCCGAAAATATTTAAACATCAAACGGATTATGGTTGCTACAACGAAATACAAAGGTTCTGTGTTTGAAATCTTCATATTTCAATGGAATATAAACTCTGTTACTAAAAGTGAAATTTTAAAAAATCGCCATGCCTACACAGAATTAATATAGCCTACATAAAATATATTGCCAATGATTTCTTCCTCTAATCTTCTACTCATTATTAATTCCCAAGGGTACAAACTCTTGAAGGAACAAACTGTACCCTTGGCCAAGGGTTGGCCCTTTTACTTCCTAAAAATGTTGTGTAACTTCCTACCCATTAATTCGGAACGTAGTAACGGTCTGAGTGAATAAAAACAATGCACTGTTTTAGGTAGCTGTGTAATGTTCCATTGTTTTGATGGTCGTTAGCACATACACAACAGAGATGGAGTGTTGGGCTGTATTGATTATTCTGTTATTGCTTGGTCATCCGTTTATAATACGGACGTGATGTGCTCCGAATAAAGTACGGTATCACAGTTGAATAACTAGATATCTTATACAGTGGCTTCAGTTTTTGCCTGGCTACAGTAACCCACCTTGGGTTATGATTCTAACAACATTTGTATCTGTTTTACCGTATCTCCTAAACCACTCTCTGTATTTTGACAAAGAAGGTGTCAATGAAAGCTTTGTGTTTGTCGAATAACTATAACTATATCTATGCAGAAACATTGCGAAAATATCTTCAAACCAACTAATCAATAAACGCACTTTCGTATTAAAAATATTAGTTAGATTTTACCGCAAAAGGACTTTAGTAAGCCAATTATGAACATAAATGTAAAAATACACCGGATGAACGTTTTTGTTCAAACGACCGACCTGACATGTTCGTGACTCTAGCATTTCTGCATCGTCAGCGTGACACATGGTGTGACGACCTCTGTGACACAGTGACACGTCTGTGGGTTTGAACCACATACGAGTATGTGTCACCGCAAATGTCGCCGCTACAAGTGTGTCGTGACCTTTATTTTGTAATACATCACTTTGTTTGACACTGGAGTGCACGGTCGCGATATATTTTATACATTTTAATGAAGAGTCTATAGTAAAATAGACGGTCCACGAATCTAGCCCCAACCTGTAAATTGTAAAATTCTAGGGTACTATAAAATAAAAGTCAATTAAATTTTTTGCACAAAATCATTATATGCAAATCATAAATATGTAAAACTAAATAATGAAGATGGCGTATGAAATAACACTTGACGTTTTCCACTTAGAAATTTTTTTTCTAAACAATTTACAAAATGCAATCCTAGTGTTTTATAAATAATATTTCGATTTTACCACGATTTTTAAATTTTGTGCAAATTTCAGGGCGGATTTCAAATAATTCAATTATTACAAGTGCAAATCCAATGTTTAGGCTGATTTTCGCATTCCACCGCTAGTCGGTGTTTGCGATGACCAGTATGTGGCGTATGACGTTCGGTGGCTAACATTTCATCGCAAAACGTCTCAACGGCTGCGGTCAAGGTAGGTGTAGTTTGGTGTGTGCGTGTGTATCATCTGAAAACCTTGGACCATCCTCTAAACCACGGACTGCCGTAGGTCTCCACAAAATCATAAAACACCCTCCATTAGTTGACCATTAACGTCTCCAACTGGTTCGCTCAACGAGCAACGCTCCAACTTCAGCCTCAGCCGTCTCATCTAATTGTTACTCAATAGTTATGCTAGGTTTTAAATTTATACAGTCTTACCACAAAAAAGATAAACAAGCTTTACACATACGTTTTACAAGTGTTTTGAAAAAATGTTACCACAAATGCGTGTTTAGCGATGTCTTAGCTTAGACACTGCTTAAAAGAGGGTATGCTGTTGTCAAAGCGCCCATACAAACGTAGTCCAGTCGTATTTTGAGTATTAAGCTATGAAAATCTATGAAATTTTCAAAACACAATCTAGAAACTAATATCTGTGTCGGTGGTGAGTCAGATTTTCGTTTAAATATATACTTCCAGAGTTACAGGGCGTCAAAGTATTGTATTTTTCGGTAATAAAAAGCCCCAACTTTGAACCTGTTTTACAAGGGTATGAATCAATTTAGAACAATTTGGAAAAACCACCGCCATCTAAAATTTTATTAATATACTGTATTGAAAAAATGGCTACATAATATACTGTATCCTTCAAATGATCACTGGACTACGAAACATCCAAATAACGGGTTGATAACTTCGCGTAGTGTATGCTGTCTCACCGTACGAGCTCGGGTAGGACAGGGCTCGGAGAGGGACAGCTACAAAACAATGCAACCTTGAACGCGGCCACGTGGTCTTACCAACATAGCCTCTTAACATAAAACTTTAATTTGAATTGTAGCCTGTCATAACATTCTCTGCCGGAATTCGCAATAGATTTCGTAGACTTTGTTGATTTTAATGATTTTGAAGACGTGGAATTAATGGACAACTATCGTGACCGTTTTAACAGTGCGAATAAATACATTTGAACATTACAACGAGCGCAACTTACGAAAACGCTACAGATTTAGTAAAACTTTCGGGGAAATTATTATTATTATTCATTTATTTCAGGTAACAATGACCCATAAGTATATATACAATAAAATACATTAAATTAAACTACTACACACTACAAAAATATTCTGCACACTTATTTACTATGGCACGTTAGTGCCGCTCTGGTGGTGTTGGTCGCTATCTTTCCTCTGAAGCGACGGGTCAGGTTGCAGGTCGGGACTCGAACCACGAACGACTTAAATGATGTACCGTGGCGTGACTTCAGCTGCGCCATCCTCACGGTGTAGTTGGACCTCTGCTATATATATTCTGTGACGTCCTGCATGGTGGTGATGAAATGTAGGCGTGACAGATACGTGGCCGTGTTTGGAACTTCAGCGCGCAGCAGGTAGTTGGGCCCTGTGGGTGCGGTTCCGCAGCGGTTCCGAGTCACTCGTATACGGTACGCCTTTTTCGTCTTGACTTTCTGAAATACATCCTCGTCCGTGTCATCAAATCGGACGCGCGTCCGCTGCTGGCTCGTGGTCGTCTGCGCCTTCGGTAACACCGGCTGCTGGGCTTGAACAGTTCGTTTGTTAGCGACGGAAACCACTGAAGCAAAATCACGTCGCTGTGATTCAGCTTCTTTGTGTCCAGCAGCAAGCTGTTTCACTGGAGGCTGAGGAGGCTGGTGACGTCGACATGGTCACGGTGACGGGAGGCAGCTTGTGCAACTCCTTCGCTACAAACGTAGGCACGTCGTCAGGATCGGTCTCTTTAAGCACAGTGATGATATCCTGCAGGCTCTTCGGTGTCCCTTCACGTCTGTGTGACACCATCTGGTCGCTCTTATTGAGTGCCGCGTACTGCAGCTTCCTCGCCGCAGCTATGTCAGCCTCGCTGAAGCTTGACTTACATATCTGCAACGCTCTGACTTCGTCCATCACATCCAGCTTCTGTTGCAGGAGCACGAGGAGTTCGCCACGAGTTTTTCCTCGCCCATGACGCTGACGTCGCAGCGGCTAGCGCCGCGCTTCGCAATTTATAATAAAATAAACGTAGTCACGTCCACACGAAACCACGCATGACTCGAGACGAATAATCGTTGATATAATTAAGGACGATATTCCTCACGATAGCATAAACTATAGCTCAATTTTAATATTCGATTCACAAATTCGATTGAGAGAATAAAATTAACCTGACACTGACCTCATGTCAGTGAAAATCACGTTCCATTGGATGTATAAAGTTGTTTATTTAAAAAAGTTTAGCATTGTCAATCCACCAAATGTATGGCAACAAAAGCAAGCGTGCGTTTATATATTACATAAAGTATATATTTCGTATATTTTTATAATGTAGAAATTACTGAATCAAATCAATGTGATAAATAAAAATTATGTAAAATTAAAAAAAATGCTTTCAATGAAACGTTTTCTAGAGGTGCCAACATAAAATAAAGATACGTCAAGATAAATCGTGCCTAAGTAACCAAAGGTTGGATATGGTTTTGTGGTAAACAAAATAAAACAATTGTCTATGAAACAGAAAACAGAAACAGAAACTAATCTCAGCATCTGCTATGGCAGTAGCCATAGCGCTGGTTTTCAGAAAAGCCCTATATAGTATGTAAGGCATTAAATAAATGTGTAAAAGAAGTGTATGTGTGACTATGCAGTGTTAATCTTTTAAATACTGTCTCACTAAACTGGTATTTAACTATGAGTTAAAATATTTTTTGTGGTAAGACTGATATTGTCTAACTTAAGTTTATTTTCGTTCATTTCACTGTTATAATAATTAATTTCACAAAATTGTACCACACTGCCTCTTTAATTTAAACAGAAATGTTCACAAGGGATAAGATAACCTAGAGGTATGCTTTGACGCAAAACAAAAAACTAACTCAACACATTGTTATACTCGTATATGTATACAGGTAGGTATGTATGCATGCTCTCGTGTATGTTAACTATGGTAAAACAAGGGTACTTTAATTAGCCGCAGTACCTTCATGGCGTCACCGCGACTCGGCTGCGAGTGAAAGAGATTTACAGCCAGCTGGTTTTGTTTCAAAGTTTTGTTAGCAAACTGGGTTTGTTTTGATTTGACAAATGTGTCGTTTGTAGTTGTATTTTGAGCATACTTTATAATTACAAAAAAACTTGAGAGGTGTCAAGGGACACCCGGATGGAACGAAGTTCCTTTCGATTAATTAGTGAAGGAATTGTAATAAAATTTTACATATTTTCAATAAGGTTTGAACGGATTTTTAACATTATATTTTTAATATGGTTTTGTAGGTTTTTTCATTAGATTTTTTATGTACGTGATACGTTTTGTTTTTAGCGACATCTGTCATTGAGTAGCGGTAACTAATCAGAGCTATCTGTCGTCACATAGCTGTACTGTTGGTATCGTCTTACTACTACGTACGTCGTACTAACAGGTGACGCTAACTTACTATAGCAAAAAGTGTCTGTGACAACTTTTCGTAAGAATTTTTTCCGTCTAGCCCCCTTTCACAACGCGCGATAAGGAACTTCGTTCCAAAAATTGCGCAAAGGTGATAATGATCAGTTCTCGAATATTAACGAACATCTGAAAAAACACAGACTCAGATATTAGTTTGTAACTCGATTTGTAAGACGGCTTCCGCTGAATCGTTTCCCCGCGCATTAACTTTCAGCACTCGCATTTTCCCGCGATCTCTTTGTTTCAAATCGTGTCTAGACTATGTCATTCACTTTGATTTGTAATTGTTATTAAAATAGGATGAAACTTCATTTAAACTGCGTCACTTTGTCATTATTATAGTCACTTTGGCCTGCGGGTTGGTCTGGTCATCGATATGTAAGACTTTTCTTGTTTTCAGAAGACAAATTTTGAACGTTTAGCTGTTACATAATGGGAACACATGGGAACTGTCAAGACAGTGAAATGATACGTAGAGACACTATAGGGGCCAACCCCTACACATAGTTAATCAAATATTTAACGTCCACTGCTGAACATAGGCCTCCCTCACGGTACGCCATATCAACCGGTCCCGAGCCACCTTCATCCAGCGACTCCCTGCGACTCTGACCAGGTCGTCGGTCCATCTAGTAGGGGGACGGCCTGGTAGACGTTTCCCGGTACGTGGTTGCCACTCGAGAACCTTTACCAACGATTATCGTTTCTTCGAGCGATGTGGCCTGCCCATTGCCACTTCAGCTCACTGACTCGTCGAGCTATGTCGGTAACCTTCGTTCGTCTACGGATTTCCTCATTCCGCACCTTATCGCGTAGAGAAATTCCGAGCATAGCTCGTTCCATTGCTCGCTGAGTGACTTTGAGCTTGTTTATTCTGCCCACAGTTAAGAACCACGTTTCGGTTCCGTATGTCATCACTGGCAACACGCACTGATTAAAGACTTTTGTCTTTAGATATGTTGATTAAATTACGGTAGAAGAAGCCAGATAATGAAATTAATTACCACTAACAAATATGAATATCTCATCAATTAATGCTGCCTTTCATGTACTAATTTAATAGTATGTTATTCCCTTTTGAAGCTTGCGTACCTTCGTTATTAATATTATCCTTCTTTAATGACGTAATACTAACACGTGCGTTGCTCACAATCTCTCGCTACGATGCTACGACGACAGCTACGCTGAGCTACGAGATATCGTAGCTTATTGGTAACGACGTCTAATAGAGTCATAAAAATTATTCAATTTATACCTCAACCCACTCTCAACCATTACAGGTGATGGTTGCATGACCCTTGTATTTTCTTTATTCCATGGGAATTACTTGTTTAATTGGAATAAAAAAGTACATATCCTATGTTCCATTTCGTTGCTTCCACTGTCCCTATTCAAAAAATCAAATAAAGTAAATCGTAAAAATATGTCGGTTTTTCTTTCGATGTTATGCGAAGAGATTTTCTTCAAAAATTAACAAGGTTTTTAAGGTATCAGTTGTTTCAACTACTACAAACTTAAACCTACGTACAAAGAGAGGTAGTGTTCTATTTTAAGCGTTTGTTGTATAACTGACCTGTTCCACAGAGCCATACTGTCTCCTCGAGAACACGCCCCGACGCGATATCAGCTCGCTCGCCGATGAACTGGGGACAAACATACACATTATTAGGTTTTTTAATATAGTCATAAATAATATAATTGTATAGGTGAAAGTGTATTTTTCAGTACATTCATTTAGTTGTTTATCAATTTTATTTGTGCCGTGGCAAGCGACAGCCCCGTAGCCAAATAGCGCAAACTTTGCGTCACCGTAGAGTATTTCTATTCATTAGGCATGATAATCTCGTACGGCTTATTCTATATTATTTACTTCTACTAGGGAGTCACTGAAGGTCATCAAGTATCTCTTGTTTCCTTACGCTAAAATTTCACCGAAAAGGTAATGGAAATAATTTGGATTTCCTTCCTTGTGTATGATTCTCATCTTGCCAGCTCTCATCAAAAATTAACATTTTTAGAATCACATATAACACTCAAATAATACATTGACACAGATGCACAAAATTGGAGATTATTAAACTATAATTTTAATTAAACTTAAAATCACAGATTTTTTGAATATTTTTCCCAAAAACGGTACGGTACCATTGGTATGAGTAAGGATTGTCGCCAGAATCAACTTTTCTATTAATATATGTATATTATTATAAAAATAAAGTAGTATTAGCCTTTCATATGTCGTAAGTTCAATAACCCCTCGCAAAAGTACATTTGTTTTCCGCAACAAAATTTATAGTAACGTGTGGGGGTCAGCAAATAAAAAGAGGTTTACATTAATATGAAGATTTTTTACACCCATGTCAGCTGAGAATAAAATATAGTCGCGGGCTGGGCCCATCCTTGGCCCAGTGCCCTGCTGAGGTCGAGGCAGAAATTATATAAATTTCCGAATCAACAGACGGCATTCTCCCTCCTCACCTGTGATCTGTTTTTTATAATTTGTGTACACTATGACATTGAATTTAGCGTAAGGCTGGTGACGGTGACGATTTTGCTTTATAACGGAAGTGTGCTCATTAATGTTACAACAAAATACCTCTATATATGATATACTCGTATGTGACAAATCCCAAAATTGCTCGAAATACGAGTATGTTTATTTAGAAAAAAATAACATACAACAGGTCTAACGCATAAGTGACTCTGTTTTTTTATTTTAAAAAAAGCATATTTTTTTTCACCACAAAGTTTGTACATATTAATTATAAAATCACTTAATTCTATGGTTTCGTGACTTTGTGAAGACTGGCTCCTGAACCCCTGTGCTACAGGAACCAGATTCCTGAAGTATGAGAGCGGTACGGGAGGGAGTATTTACGGAACGTCAAACGACGCATAACTTCAGTCGGGCGTCACGCGACATGTAACTTGTCGCCCCTCCCGTACCGCTACCATACCTCAGTAAGACTCAGTTATGCGTTAGACCTGTAGAACAAAACGGAAGACTTAGATCTGTCAAAAATGCAATTGACATTGACATGAAAAATTAACTTAAGGGTTCCGTATCAAGTGTACTGCGAATCAGTTACATTCATCGCTAAGTAATTCATGAGTCAATTATGGAACTATATTAAGTAAAGGGTTCCTAAAAATACAAGAGTGTACCTTTAAAAGTTTGGGAATCGCCACTATAGTCAAAACCATACTCATATATGCTTGTACACTCGAGTACATAAATATGTATCCACTTTTAAACCTTGTCACATTCAAATTTAAGTGACATGTTCTTCAACATGTTACGTAGGGACAATCACGAGTGAATGTGACATGGTTCAAAAGTGTATCCACTTAAAAAAATTATTCATTATTGTACCATGTCATATTTATCTTTATTTAATATTTCACTCGACACACCGCAAAGAAGCTGAAAAGGGTGAATGTGACATGGTACAAAAGTGTACCAGAATGAACTTGATTGTAACCTTCATTTGTAAAGTATTTGCACGCAACACTGTTTACTTTAGTCCATATTCCTTACATCTCCAGGTGAGTGTACCTTCTGTATATGGTACATTACTCTTTCATTTCGGCCTACGAGGACCCTAAGGGATTACTCTCTGAAACTGTCCCACAGTTGGCCCGCAGCTGTCCCGCGACCGTACAGTCATCCGCTTGAGTGGGATACTTTAATCAACAAGGGCGTATCCCCAGATATTAAATATGAAGCCTTATGAATTATCTGAGAGTGATACAACTTTGTTGATGGTCGAAGTGAATCTCGAGGCAGGTTGTTTGACTTTTATTAAAAACACAGATATTAACAAAAAATCGTCATATATGACAACAGGGTTTTTCGTGAAGGAAGTTGCAATAAGCAGTATGATTGGCAGGCAGATTGGTGATCGGACTGTGTTTTTGATACATGGATGGACGCTGCCGTGCGACGTTGCAAACTGCATTTTATTTGCCTTTTAAGAAATCTACGAGGTGACAAGTTCTATTCGTACGCCACCGGGACCATACCGTCTTTTTATGTGAAAGCAAATACAAATAATTTTATTGTCTAAGGAAAACGTCACATTGATATATCGCGGCCTCCACACAAGGCTGAGCCTGTATCGTGGAGACCAGATACAATTTACAAATTAAGAAATTAGAATTAAGTTTACATTTACAAAGCGTATGAATTATTATTATTATTTGAGACAAGGGGGGTGGTCCACCGGGCCCAACCATTCACTGCGACCTTGATAGATCTATTGTGACCCCTATGTGGTTAAAGCACTTCCCCGAGGCCCACTCCGATCATATATCGGACGATGTCTCCAGGGGTGGAGGCCTTAATATCGTCTGGTGTGACGATATGGCCTCCAAGGTACTTTTGTCTACTGTGATGGAGTGCATCGCAGTGACAGAGGATGTGGATAGGTGTCTCCTCTTCCTCTTTACAGAATCTGCAAATCTTATCGTCTCCTAGACGCATATAGGTCAGGTGCTTGTTAAGTTTGCAGTGCCCTGTGAGCGTTCGTGACAGAATCCTTAAAGGATTTCTATCTAAGGAAAGTGCTTCTCTTGCAAACTTTGCGTTGTAGCCTGCTAGAAGCGCTTTTGAGTGGTCTTGACCTGGTGTCGCTTTCCAGTATCGTAGTCCTTGCTCGCGGGACCAGTTTGCCAAGACACTCCTAATGACGCACGAGGAGACGCCCACAATCGGTTCTGGACCAATTATTTGGCCCTCGGCGCCAGCTCTAGCCAATTCATCGGCGGCTTCGTTGCCGCCAATGCCGCAGTGTCCAGGCACCCATCTGAGAGTTACTGAGTTGGCAGCTCCCAGTTCATTGAGTTTCTGGACACACTCCATAGTCAACTTGGAGGTAATTTCATATGACATGAGGGCCTTCAGTGCAGCCTGGCTATCCGATAGGATAACAATTTTCTTGTTCTTGTACGAGCGAAGTAGGTTTTCGTGTACGCAATGAATGATTGCGAACATCTCAGCTTGGAACACCGTTGAGTGCTTCCCTAGGTTGACGTATTCGTCCACCCTAGGACACACTCCGTGCACCCCAGCCCCTGCTTGCCCGTTTTTCTTTGATCCATCTGTGAACCAAATGAGCTCTCCGGACTGAAGTTCAGGTTGGTCTTCCTCCCAATCAGTCCTTTGAGGCAAATGCACCTTGTAAAGCTTTTGAAAGCTGAACTCCTTCATCAAGGTGTCCAAGGGCATTGCGCTGATGTCGCTGCGCATGAGATCTGATTGCAGTTTTCTCATGGCCGATGATTGCCAGTTGTAGTTGGAACTGACACGTGTGCGGAGCATTGCCATCCTCGCCTCCATTTGCACCTGAAGGTGTAGAGGGGTAAGGTTTAGCATCGCTTCCAGCGCCGCTGTAGGTGACGAAGATAAGGCGCCCGTGGTAAGCAGGCAGGCCATTCTTTGAAGTCCATCTAGCTTCTTGATGCATGTCACCTGGTTGGCCTTGCCCTGCCACCCCACACAGCCGTAGGTGACCATGGGTCTCGCTATAGCCGTGTAGAGCCACAGTGCGATCTTTGGCTTAAGACCCCATTTAGCACGAACCATCCGGTGACATACTCCCAGTGCCATCTTGGCCTTCTTGATCACATAGTTAATGTGTGAGTTCCAGGAGAGTCTGTGATCGAGGATTACTCCAAGATACTTGACCTCGCTGGAGAAATTGATTGTTTTACCAAAGAGTGTTGGTGGCTTCAAGAGCTCCAGCCTTCTCTTTCTGGTAAAGGGGACGATAATCGTTTTCCCCGCGTTGACAGAGAGCTGAGACTCTCCGCACCATGTTTGGACTATATTCAAAGCCGTTTGCATTAGATCCGATATGACACTCGGAGATTTCCCCACCACGGTCACCACCAGATCATCTGCATAGCCTTGAGTGTCAAAGTGAGCGTTGTTTAGCTCTTTTAGGAGGCCATCGACTACTAAGGACCACTCGAGTGGGGACAGCACGCCTCCTTGGGGGCATCCACGCGTAAGTTTCACTTTAATGGTGTCGTCCATTAGTGTCAATGTCGCCTCCCTGTTTCGTAGCATCGCCTCCACCCAATTTATGGTTGTAGAATCAATGTTACGCCGTGTCATACTTTCCAGTATGATGTTTGTGGAGGTGTTGTCAAACGCCCCCTCTATATCCAGAAAGGTGCACAGGGCGACTTCTTTGTCGTCCATTGCTCTTTCAAGTCGGTCTACCAGTGCCAAAAGTGCACTTTCGGTTGACTTTCCTTTCTGATAGGCATGTTGTCTTGGATGTAGGGGCTCCTTTGATAGGTAGCTTTCCCTGATGTAGACATTAAGTACTTTCTCCATGGTTTTTAGCATGAAGGAAGTTAGACTGATCGGTCTATAGGACTTTGGTTGGGACTTATCTTTGTCCCCTGCTTTGGGGATAAAGGTGACCCTTACCTTAGTCCACGCTGTGGGTATATATCCCCAGGCATAACTGGCTCTGAATACCTTCAACAGCGTAATTAGGATGAGATTTATTCCCTGCTGCAGTAGAGCAGGAAATATCCCATCTGGTCCGCTGGTCTTGTAGGGCTTAAAGGAGTTTACCGCCCATCTGACTCGGTCGGGTCTGAAGATCTGGGAGGCTCTTCGCCAATCGTCGGTGCCTGGTCGTGTCTTCTTAGGCACTTGCTCCGAGATTCCCGTTCCACAGGGGATAGACACTGAACCAGGGAAGTGGGCTTCAGCCATGAGCTGCAATGTTTCCTTCGCCGAGTTCGTGTATGTACCATCTGGTTTCTTTAATAATCCTAGATGGAGAGCTGGGGCCTTGGAGAGGACCTTGTGGATTCTAGCGGACTGTGAGGTGCGTATGAATACATAGATACACAAAAATTGTTGCGATGTTTTAGCAGACGTCGGACGCTTCGAACAAATGTCGTGATATCGGCACACATCGAACGGATTACGTTTGTACTCGTATACATACGCATGTGTCCGTGCGCGCCATACGTAATGGTAATTTTCTGCGCCAGTCATTTGCGGGGGAAGTGAGGTATCGCGAATTAGCGGGAGGCGGTGAGCGTGCGTTCTGTACGTAGTGCTATTTTAATTCCTTGGTTTTAAACTAATAGTGCAGTGGAATTAATTATGTACACGTTTCCATTCACGATACTGACCTTTGGTGCGCGAGTCCAACTCGATAAAGTATAAAAACTAAATGGGTAGAAAATAAATAACAAAGTGTTATGGATGTTTCCACACTAATACTGTAGAGATGGGGGTAAAACAAGCAGTCTATTTCCCACACGTAATTTAGAACCAACACCGCCAACGCCTTCCTGAAGCGATCAACCATGATTGTTAGAGCGATTGTCTTGACTGTGATGGAACGGTCGATCGTCGTCAGTTCAGTGTGCTCTTAACCAGCCCTTATGAGGCTTCATTCATAGCAACAATCATGTCTCTACTACGAACTAACGACCCACCTCTGTTTTGCACCAGAGAAGTACACTTATGTGTACAATACAGTAATTCTTGTTTCTTGTTAAACTTTTAGGTGACGCGTCAACTATGGTGATGTGATGAAGTGATGGATACTTGAAGTTATACTTTTAGCAATTTAATTGTGAAAGCTGTATCCGATTTTGTGCAGCAGTTTTAAGTGAACCGCGTACGAACATACAGACAGACAAAATTATTAAGTAAATTGTTTTTACTTCTTTGCTCTTACAAATACTTCTCAATTTTGAGTGTACATCATAGTTGCAAAGTTCATTACCGCGATGTACGTTACTGCGAAAGTTTGCCATCGCCACGTACTTTGTTGCGAAAGTTCTCTACTATCAATTCATTTTTGAAAATTTCAAGGGTCTACATTACGGCTCAAAGGATACAGTCGTGTGACAGACGAACCCGTTAGTCACCCTTTCGGTACGGAACCCTAAAAATGAAAGACACACATTATTTGTTGCGCATTCACTCCTATCAGCTACAGCAAATAAGAGATAATAATAACTTACTATAGTAATTTAATTTGAATTTTATTGATTTGTTTTTGTAGACCGCGTATTCATTACTAACCATTCAATCCTCGTTTCTATCTAGAGTGGCACTTTACCTGATGAGTATACGCGGCTACAGACAATTTATGGATCTGCAGATGGTAATGTATTTTTAGGGGCCGACAACCTCTTACTAAATCCTATTTCGTGACAAAGCTAAATGTACGGTTGGTGTAAATTTTTGCATGCACTCGAATTAGATTTTTTCTCACACTCGTGTTTGTTTTTTTGTGTGTCGAAATTAGAAACTATACGAGAAATTATTCTAAATCGCGAGTGCCGTAGAACTTTTTCGCTTATCGACGGATAAGAAAAAGTGCATTGAGTAGACTCACAGCCAACCTCAACTTGTTGTAGAGGAACCACAAGAAGAAAAACTACCTCTAATACAATTAAACCACAAAATAATTCAATATGGCGCCGCCAGTCATAAAAAGGATTTACGGTGTTTATCCTATCCTACAATATGTAAAAGAGAGCTACAAACTTTTTTTTTTAAATATCAGCTAAAAAGCTACATTTATTTACCGCTCAGAAAATAATTTGCCACTAATCCAACACGCTAGATTTTAACACATAAAATATAAGTTTAAAATGTACTTGTGTGCCGCTATGTGATAACAGGATTTACATATCGTTGAAATATTCATAGCATGATCGTTTTGGTGAGTACGTGGCAACCGATTTGTTTCGGGATAACGAGCTTCGAATCCCACCTGTCCGATCGTCTCGACGGCTTTTTGTCCTACTCGAATTCCGGCAAAATGATACGTATACCATCCTATACCGTCGGTATTTCGATTACATGACGTCATTGCCTACATTTATTCCAGTCATTCGCTTTCGTAATGACGTTCCGATTTACGCTTATTTTCCACTGTAATTTTGTCTTTTCTTTTGAACGTTTTGTGAGCAAAATATTACGAATTGTCTCTAGGGAAGCGTTACGTTACGTTACATTCAGAGGCAATGATTTTCTTCTCCTTAACGAGGCCTTTGAAATCAACGACATACAGGTATCTAGTCAGAATTATGGATGATAGGACAGACATTTTATATTTCATCTAAGTTTTCGTGTCTTACTTGTGTATTAAATAGTTGGAGATATTCCAAAAGCAGCTTTATTTAAATCTGAAGAAAGTATTTAACTTTTCAGTGTGAAAAAGTGGGTGGTGAATTTAATAAAACGTATATTTATAAAAGATTTCCTGCTTAAAAATATGTCCTTTCTTTCTTCAGTTCTTTTTGAATTATCTAATCAAAGCGTATATAAGTGAACGTTTTGATCCCAAGATCATGCAGAGTGTTGAAGTCAGCGTAGTCAATTAACGTTATTAACGCTGTGCTCCACTTCCAGCACGTGAAATGTAAATTCGGACCGTCATGTTTCATGCATGCTAAACAGTGCTGTGCTGAAGATCAACTTAATCATAAACGTGGTTTCATTAAACCGATTAACATATCCAAATTGAATAACTTTGGGATTAAGTTTGGCAATCATATGTTCCTTGAAACTTTAATGTTAATATGCACACATAAGCTACGAAATTTAACACACACAAAAAGAAACGAATGTGAACCAGCATCGTCTATCGATGCCAACAATCAGACACATTGTCATTTGTCACTCATTATCAGATTATTCTTGTAATCGTAGTACATTTTACATCTTTAATACGTAAAACAAAGCCGGGTTTGTTCCAACTCGAGAACAGCTGGTCCGATTTTCATGGTTTTTGATTTGTTGTATTTGTCGGCGTCCCGAATAGCAGAATAGAACATAAAACATGGGATAAATTCACATTCACGACCCAACAGAAAGTTTTAAATTGACTTGATTTTTGTAGAAGGATAGTTGAAAGGCCAAGGAAGGACATATGCTCTATTTTATCCTGACCGAAGGACTAGTTCCCATGGAACCTAAAGCCCACGCGGGCGAAGCTGCGGGCAGAAGATAGTTAGTCTTCCCATATTAATTGACTAAAAGGCCGTAAGAAGTGATAGATGGTAATTTAGCACCCGGAAAAAGAATTCCAAAAATATATAAAGTGTTTGCACTTGGCCTTCATGTCACCTAATAGGAAGTTACAATAAAACCTATTGGATGGAATGCGAGCTCATCATGCTCAAGTAAATGAGGCGTAGACTAAGATAAAATGGCGGCAGTTAGTCAGACGGACATCGAAAAATGTCTATCATGGGCGGATAAAATTTAGCACAGACAAAATTCGCTGGCGAGCTATTAGCTTATCGATTTTAGTTCGAATGGAGAATACTGAAGTTTAACGACGCTTCGATCGGCCCGGTGATCACGAGCTCCTCACAAAATATCAAATGTCCCCAAAGACAAGGCTCAAGCCGGCAGGGAAGGGCAGGCCCTTACTACCAGACTGCGTCGTAATTTCTCAACGGGTCGAACCTTTTGTTCTGTCTGTTTCTACGCCAGTGATCTTAATGGGACCCGCATACAGCGTGGCTCGGGACATTGGATAGGGCTGCTGTTTAGCTAAATATCCTATTTAAATCTAATTTTAAAGGTAGGGGATGAGGTAGCTACGTCATGTCAGAATGTTTACCCTTATAAACTCAATCTAGTGCTCTGACTTGTTTAAGGGTTTTTTGGCTGCTATAGGCAGACTTTTGTCTGCAGTTGTACTGGTTATATAGACAGAAAGGTGGTGAGCCATCAGATGAAATAAAAGCCAAGTGCGATTACATTGGGTATACAAATAAAGTTTCATACTAGATTTCTGTTGCCATAATCACTTAAAATATAATAGCTGGATTTGTGTAGTAACTATCACAAAATAGGACATTAATCACAATTTTCATTTTTCAACACTTTTTTTCGATTATTGTTCAAAGCGCCATCTAAGAACCATTAGTGCGTAGCGGCTATTGTAGCTAACTGTAAAGTTGTAAATTAATGAGATTTATATCGCGACACTATAATTTCATCTCCTATTTTCAGGTAATTACTTATCAAAGCCAGCTAATCTAATTTAAAAGACAAATTTAGTATGGAAGCGTTAGGAGAGTGATTAAGTTAAGCCATTTTTTAAGCCACATTTATACGTTATTCAGGACACGAATAAATAAAATTTTATTTACAATTTAAATGGAGCTGTATTTATTTCGTAACATACAAGTAGCAACCCTAATTGATAGGAGTCGTCTGACAGTAAGTCAATGCTAATGTAATTATTCGAGTATCTCTGGAGAAATTTACTACAAATAAAATTTGCTTTTTGTTCGTCAATCAATCCTATTCATAGACTGGCAAATTGAATCGATTGGAGTGCTTTTTGTAATCGACGGTTGAGACAGACCTACCTAACTTAGATTAGTTTCATTTATTTTACTATATTGGGTACAAAATATTAATTAATTGCTTTCATTATAAGAATCCAAATAACAATGTCTGAAGATAAAGAGAAAATCGATGAATAATTCTGAAAACTGCTTCTAGGTGAAATCGGGAGTATTAAATCGCCTATCTAAAGAGATTTTTCATCAGTCACAGCTAAGAACTATTCTAATCAAACTAGCTTTTTAATCGAATTGAAATAGGAACAGCTGTGTCAGACCTCGTTTCAGCGTGAACTGCAGCAGACCCACATTGCTGGTAATCTGACGAGCGTTGAGCGTATTGAGTTGCGTTTATTTTTGCTTATTAGGCAAGAAATAATCAGTAAACAATTACATAATTCTCAGCTTTATAGAACATAGAAAAGAGTCTTGATTTGCTTTGGATACAGATATAATATAGATGTTACAGTACAATTTGTTTAATAGTAGATTATAGATAGCTTGTAAAATTTTCATATATTACCAAATTAATATTTACAGTAAAAATTCTTACTAACTGTCAGCTAATTTAATATTTAGTATTATGGAAAGCCGACACAAAGACGGCCATTATCAATAGTAAAATTTAAATATTATGAACGTAACATGTCCTGCACGAGTCCCAATACGTTAGCTAAAGTAAGGCTTCGAATATCAAATTACTTGGTTTCATTTTAGATAGAAGCCGCAACTAAAAATTGCACATACAAAGTATTGACGATAAATTTAATAAGTTCGTGTTTGCCCTAAACGCTTAAGAAAAATGGGAGCTATTAGCAATCTCTGCATTAATTTGGATAAACTAGATTCGTCTTCTCGTTGGAGAATTGCCTTCCTCGAATCAAGCATTTCCCAAGTGCGTATTAAGCCCCGCAATGACGTAAACGTTGTGGATTAATAAATCACCCACAAAAAGGATCCTTTTTAATAAAACTGAATACCCTTTCGGTTCTCTAAACATTTTGCCTTGAGCGCGGACATTAGTGGAACGTAATACACATTTTAATTAAATATTTTGAAGAGCTCTCTACAGCTGGTTGGACTTAATTACTTATTAGCATGTCTAGCGTACACTGTTCTAACACATAACTTATGCTAAGTCTGAACAAATGCCTCAGTGTTTCATCTGCGTGGCTGCTAATGGTGTTATGGTTCAACGGATCCTAAACTGTTTTTTTTTTAATTCTTAGTTCTCTTACCTCACTATATCTGTGTACTTTACAAATTATATAATTCGACATCACTATGCCACGATAAAAAGTAGCCAATGCCCCTCTCCATGTGCCATTGCCTAGCCGAATGCCAAATTTTATCACGATAGGTTGTGACATTGAGGCACAAAATGTGTATAATTGATGCATTTACTTGTTTCTTTAGCTTGCTTCGTTAAGTCCTTCCATCCGTGGGATAATTTATATAGTATACGAGAGGAAAACAACTAAAGCTCACAATAATAACAAAACTTTCTAAAAGCAAGTCAACATTTATTGTGTTTAATGTATCTAGATATTATTATGTGTAGATAAAAGTACCAGGTTTTAATGTCGACTCGTAAGTATAAACTAATAAGTTAGTTACGTAAGGGAATAGGGAATAATCGTAATGCTTAAAACCTAACCGATTAACAGGCCTCAGGTCTTTGATAACTGAATGTGTGTTATGCTGATATATAGAAAGTTCCTAGCGGAACAAGTGATAACACTGAAAGCCAACCGCTTGGTACGGGAATTCAAAGAGATCCCAGGATCCTAGTGCAATAGTTATGAAGTTAAATACTACTTCCAACTGGAATCCAACATTATATACATTTCAGTTGTAGATATACATTTATTAGCAGACAGTTCAAGAGTATAACTGCATCTTGTCGTAATGTTTGTGCACAACAAATGAATTATTTACATATACATATGTTGATTATACTATCTGCTCCTGTTTAGCTTTAAAAATTAGGTGAAATAAATCAATGTACATCAAATTGATTGACTAAAAACTACAATAAAGACAAGTCCTGTTCGGTTTTGAGCACTTTTTTACTGAGCCAACTCTTCCCATGTTTGTCGATGTTAATCTTACTCCTGCGTATGATATGGTACATCTAAAATTGGTGACCTTAATTCGTTCGTTGAGTAACACAAAGTTTACGAGTTACTTGTGTTCTACTTTAGAATTTAGCGAGCAGAAGTTTTAAGTAGAGCCATAGAATAGATAAGTAGAGTAGTCAATAATAAGGCAGCTACATTTGGGCAACTGGTAGAAAGACTAAAAGGTTTTCTTTTCGACTATGTGAACATTATTTCGACCATGCCGTGCCAGTAGAGGTCAGTTTACATGATCAGCTAGACATGCCTCCCTCATTTATATCAGTAAATTAAATTCAAAAACTTAATTTATTGTAAACTGTAAATATTCTTTTTTGTGTGTATTTTTTATTGTTCTTTTAATTTCATTACGTTCTTATTAGCATGTCGTTGTTCCCTGTAAGAAGGATAGCATTTAGCTATACTATTAAATTTTTAAGTGTCTTAATACTGTTAATATTTATCCTGTAGGTGACTTTGTTAAATAAAATAAATATATTGTCATATCAAACGGGATTTTCATAAGGATAATTTGTATAACCATCACGCTTGAAAAAGCGGGTTGGGGATCGCACCAAGACGTTGTTAATACAGAGGTAGATGCTGCTACCCGTTGCTTAAACTTCATTACAATGAATGTATGACATGGTGTGATCCGTGATAAAGCTGGTATCACACGGACAAGTCAAGCTAGAGGTTATAAAGCTTTATACTTACTTCATCCAATATTGTTTTATTTCAATATTAAGTTTTTTCTATCACTGAAAAAATTTATGAATGTTCCAGTTATATGGAAACTATGATACATTTATTAAATTATGCATATTTATGTCTGACTTATTAGAAAACAGAGTGATTGTAATTAACTCTAAAGCTATCTAATTATCCATACATACCAAAAATATAAACAAAAACATTAGCGTGTTTTGCTCGCCTTAAAAGTATTGCTATAATAAATAAAGTCGATTAAAAATCTCACCGGCCGTTGTTGATCTGTTCTAGTACATTGTAATTCAATATTACCTACAAAAGTCAAGTAAGCTACATAGAAAATATCTTGACACCGAAACCCTTTTAAACGTAATGTATCTCTAAAAAAGGAATATAAAAGTATACGATGCCATTTTCAGGTTCACGCCCCGTAAAACAATGTCATAAGATTATGAGTCCCAATCTCTACTTGTTGACCTACTTAACATCCTTGAACAGGCTGAACCGAAGCAGAAAATATATTATATACACATAATACCAATTGAAATACCTACTATTACTTGCACAGCCCACTGCTGGACATAGGCTTATACCAAGGTGAGACGTAAAACTCTTACGTCTATGGCACACTTATGTTAATAAATATGCCTAAATATTATATATATAAGATACAAATTAAACCAAAATATAATAAAAGGAAAAATACCTCATCTAATATCCCAAATAAATTAGAAAATCTGAATAACACAAATAAACAGAGCCACAAATTTTACTTTGCACGGATTTGTAAAGAATATACGGATTCCACCTCATGAGGTCAACAAAAATACACACACATGTGTAACTGACAATGCTGTGTACAGCACATTGACGGCCAAACCTTTGGAGTACTTTTGTTGTGTATAACAATCGAAAGTGACGTAGTTACTTCATACGTGTTCAAGTGGTACGACCACTGAATGTTCTGAATATTCTGATCTCTGTGGTACTCAGTTCGTAAATACTTTGTTTGACATCGTCAAGGGTCAGTCTCCAGTATTGTTTGTAGGTAGGTACGGAACGGACGTTCACCGTCTCCCGCCGTTCCGTGATACCTCACTTCTCTCACAAGAGATCGGCGCAGAAAATGGCCAGCACATATGGTGCGTACGCACTACTCACACATGCGCGCGTGTACTAACGTCATCCGTCCGATGTGTGCCGATATCTCGACATTTGTTCCATGTGTCCGACGTGTGGTTTATGGGAGGCCTATACTTGTGGACGTTTGCCGATTGATAATGATGCTAGAGGGCTAGCTACAAAGGGAAAGTATTGTATTATATTTATACTGTATGAGCTCCCCACGACAAATACTTCTTAAAAATTTCGACGTCGTTGTTCGTGACATAATATATCAAGTCAATCGAAAATAGCAAACCTTCGTTATTTTTAACAATGAGCCTGAAATATTGTATAAATTTCGAGCTAGATGTCGAGTGGGGAGAGCGAAGACGTCGTGTCGAGGGCCATCTACCTAGGACCGAAGTCGAGAGAGGGTGCTGCCGTAAGCGATATTTCAAAAGCTGCTGAGAGGGCTTCACTTCAAAATTATCAGGCCTAGTATCTATATATATAATATCTATATAGTAAAATATGTACGAAAACAAAATATCTCCGAGCAATGAATCGCACTTTTAAACTTCACAACTTAGGAAGTACGATTGAGTAGCGTGAAAATACTATTTCAAACTTGAAAAAGCTATTTCAGTTCGTACGAAAACTTTATTTCTCATTGGCTATAAATAGATAACGCTAAGAGTTTTTCTTTTACGTGAAGATTTTTTCTGTATTCTATACAATTTTGTTGTTGGTTGGTAGGTAGGTTCTTTATCCGCTACCTACCGCCATGTTACCTAAATCTGGCATCAAACAGCAGTAGCACTTTTGTGGTCCGGTTTAATCGGAAGCCGCCTAACAAATCTTTTCACTTACCATCAGGTGATATGAAGGGCAATTGTAAAACTTATTAAACGTTTAATAAAGAAGAACAACATCTAACCAAAACTACATTACAGAGGCATTCTTAATTTGAAAATCATTTCTAGTGGATGATTTAACAACATTAAATTTATGCTGTTATAAAATTTAACAAATAACGCGTTCAAAAAGAACTAAAAACCGACTTCAATTGCCTTATAAATGTTCACCCTAAGAACTAGAATCATCTGGGTACCTATTTAGTTTTTGTTGATTTCCTCAAAAAGCACTCAATCAATTTCGATAAAATGTATATCTCTGATGCTCTTCCAAACAAAAAAAGAATCATCAAAATCGGTTCACAATTGACAGAGTTATCGCGTAACATATTAACAAAAAAGACACAGTAGAATTGCGAATCTCCTCCTTTTTGAAGTCAGTTGAATACTATTAGATTATTGAAACACGATAAAAATCAAGAGGGACACAATATTCAAAATAATTAACAGATTCGAATGATTAACGTCAAGGTAATGATGAGTTGGTAATAAATTCAAATCCAAGCTCCTTGTCCATTCATTGATTCAGATCTATCGCAATTAATGTGGTATACAGGCAAACAATTGAACTCTTTCGTCGTCGTACGTTCTTCCTTATTTAAATAACGCTACCTAGTAATGCCTCAATTGATCAAGTTCTAAAGTTGAGCTGGCAGCCTGGGCATGGTAACGTGAGTCAATAGTTTTACGAACTGTCAATTGCAGTGGCGTGCACCAGCACTAGTGCCACAAACACATTTGCAAAGTTAGTTGAATTGAGTGCCAAGTTACGTAGTTCAACATAAATGGAGCTACTGGGGCAATACTGGGGTTTGAGTAAGTCATGCATATCATACTGAGATTGTTTGTTATCACTTAGCACTGCAACGGCACAACCAGTAGTGATGGGATTGGCCGGTCAGGTAGCCTGGCCTGAAGTCGATCCACGCAGACGAAGCACGCAAAATTACTAGTACTAAATTAGAGTTGAAATATTATTTTTATTCAACCGTCTCCGTGGCTTAGTGGCTAGATTTTAGACTAACAATCTGACAGTATATCGTTCGATTTCCAGTGAGGTATCTATTGGTACTTGGTTTGGTTGGTGGTAGGGCATTTTCTATGTCCGCCTGGCTAGTTACCATCATGTTACCTAAGTCTACCGCCAAACAGCAGTGTTAATAGCACTGTTGTGTTCTGGTATGAAAGGTATCAGAGCTAGCGCCTCATTAGATTAAGGCTTGTGGGTGCACGCTTACCATCCAACGGCCTAATCGTCACTTACCATCAGGTGAGATGAAGGCCAAGTGCAAATACGCCATACATTAAAAAATTATCTTCATGAGTAATTATTTTTACAGGTTCATTTTCTTGTATTGTTGTTATATTTGTAAAAAAAATCCGAGTCGAGAGAGGGATTTGACTCTCCATTATTTCTGCGTCTTTTTAGCTATAATGTTCGCTATTTTCCCTAATTCCACTCCGACTGGAAATCCCAGTCAGTGAGTAAATTCAGGGTGAGTAATGCTTTTTAAAATGAACGTATGTACGATCCTTGATCCAAGAGTCACGACATTATAAATATCAAAAGTAATGACAAATTGAGACAAAAAGCTCGCTCTGTACACTATTCCTGCATATCTCCGGCCCATATTCCTCCCGTGTCTAGCTTGTTATTCCGAGTGCTGTGTGCTCTACAATTCAGATGAGACACTGTTCCACTGCTATCTGCTTACCGGAAGGATAAAGTTTCTTGGTGTGACTCCAAATGGGATCCAGACTTATCTAAATCTTGCGAATACCGTTTATCGAAGTTGAATCTCTTTTTCAAAAACTGTATTTTACAGTCTACAAGAACACATAAATGACGTAGTGAAATCAGTATAATCATCATCTACCAGGAAACGTCCACCGCTGAACATAGCTGGCTAGCTTGTGCCAAACTGCAATGATCGGTCCCGAGACATTACATCCGGAAGAGGCTCCCCGCTACCATTACCAAATCGACGGTACACCTGCTAGGAGAATTGTATATCACAAATTTGTGTAAGGAATATCGGATCAACTGTGCAGTCCCTAAGTTATTTGAATAAACGTTTTGACGCACCTTCGCATTGTTTGCCGGTAAATTTTGAATGTTGCTCGGTGCAACGTTGAATTGTTTGCGAGGTAACAAATTAGCGCACCTGCGATGTGTGAACGGTGCAGACAATATGCAGTTGTGCAATATCGCAGACACGTCAACAGTGACAATAATGAAAGCAATAAAATATTCAGTCGCTGCCGGTGCGGCACATATTTTTTAATTAAATTCGGTTCTTCCACAGCGATACACGCCGATACACACTTTTATATATTTTATTCTTTCAGTGACAACATATTCGAAACCTTATTTCACTATTTTTGTTTTTATCCTCATCATCATCGCCAGGAAACGTCCACTGATGGACTACCTCCTCCAATGTATGTAACATTGACCGGTCCCGAGTCACTTGAACACACACACACACACGAACTTTTACTTAGTATTGGTTATCCGTTCTTCCTATCTTATTCTATCTTATATCCGGAAGGAAGTTCTGTTCATAGCTTTTTATATATCTCAAAAATTATATTTAAACAAAGGTAGACTTGCTGTTTTCTTTTGGATGGATGTCAGAAACCATTAAACGAAAACACTTAACCGGGTTAAAATATTTTAATTTTCATACAAATCTGCCAATGATACACAAACATCCAAACTTATTCACAAAAATATAAGCTTTATAATGAATGAGAAGTGAAATACAACTTTAGACGGAGAGATGATTATTAATTAGGTTACCTAAAAAGTATCGCAATAGAAAGCCACTCGAGGCTCAACAGTGGAAGACGCTTCCAAAAATAGAACGAATTAGTAGGTGTAATAACGTAGAAACCTGACTGGATATAAAAACACTGGACTCCGTAATAGGTACTTACGTTTTTCTAGGCCTATAATTAAATTACGAGTTCCTCCGGTAATTCCGTGGAATAGGACGCTGTATCCTCGCTATTTTTAGCATAATGGGTATAAACTTGGCCTTCATTTCACCTGACAGTAAGTGACTAAAGACCGAGTGGCGCACTCTGGGAGAGGCCTATGTCCAGCAGTGGACTGCTGCAGGCTGTACATGATGAAGTGACTAAAGGGTGTTCTCACCGGAGGTAGTGAACTATTTGAAATTGTTTATTGTGTCTGTCCTCAGCTCTGGAACGAGCTATACTCAGAATTCTCTAAGTAAGGAAGTGATAAAATCCGGAATGAGGAAATCCGTAGACGAACTAAGGTCACCGACATAGCTCGACCAGTCAGTGAGCTGAAGTAGCAATGGGCAGATGAGGAGAAAACGTACTTGAGTGGCGACCACGTACCGGGAAACAAGTACCGGGCCGTCCTACTAGATGGACGTCTCCTGGCTGATGATGATTGTGTTTCAGCTTCTTTTACCATCCGATTAGTCAAAAAACAATTTTTTAAGATAGTGTTAACGTAAAACTTTTATGGTTAATTTCTTCTTTTAGATCTTTTCCGCAAAGGTAGCAGAAAGCATCTCCTTCAATTAACGAGTAGAAAAGTTCGCAAAGCGACGAGACTAAGAGATTTCTAGGAAACTTTGCAAAGGTAATGAAAAAACTTTTAATAATTTGTATTAGTTACAATGGCATTCGAGTTGGCAGATTGCGTTATTGTTTCGAAGTCACAAGCTTCAGGGTCTGAACAATAGGGAGGATGCAACCAAATTACATTGGGTTGAATTGTATTTTATAGCATAACGGACATCAAAAGAAATCCCACCGAAATAAAAATACGTAATAATTTTTATTTGGATTTTGCAAGGACTAAATGTCTCAAAAATGTAGTTCCTCAAATAGCAAAACGGCTATTAGATTTAATACCACATAAAAACATTATTTAACGAGATAACTCAAAATATCGAACAAGCTCCATACATATTAACGCTCTAAAAACAGGTGTGACGTCACAAATATTTGGATTTATATGGAGCGTTTTAGCACCGCGTGACTAGAATCACTTTTTGGCGGGTTGTACTAAAAAAAGTATCAGTCGTATAATTATACAGGTATTTACCTTTTTACGTGGGACTATCGATTTAGACAAAAATATTGCATGCATCTTCCCCGTTGCTAATCATTTTTCATAAGGCACAATTCTAATCTGCGCTCGTAAATCTAGTCGGGGAATTTTTGGGTAAACATTTTCATTAGTTGAGAAGATAATATAAGCTCTATGGTGCGTCTCTCTACGAGGGCGTGGACGCCAAAATTATTTTGCTGTAATTTTCGTCTTTGTTTCTTCAGACCAGGATTTTTGTACTCATAGACATATTATATCAGCAGTTACTCGTAAATTAAATAATTCTGTAGTATTTTTGAAAAACTCGTTTCTTCCAAGCTGGTTTATTTATAAACACGAATAGACTGAAAATAACTGTGTTATAGGTGTTGTAATACAGATTAAGCGTCTTATCTTCGTAAATTTTTCCGAAATTGATTTAGCGATTTTTGAGAAAATCAACAAAAACCAATTCTATTCCCAGATAATTCTACCTCTACGGGTGAACATTTATTTTTAACGGTAACGGAACGGTTATTTTTCTTTAAACGGACAAAAATAACAAATGCTGTTCATTTAATTCGCATCTAACTTGTGTTTATGTTTGCTTTCGAATTTATAAACAAGCAAATAACATTTAGTAGATACAACCGTCATTTCATGTCGGAGTATTATTCCAGGGCCCGCGGGCAAACACAACAGATAAAATAATAGCAAAGCATTTCATAAAACAAATGTATGTGCCACAGGATACAGCGGCAGCGTTACAAATGTTTTAATATTTAACCGGGAACTACTCACATGTAGCAATGCAATACTGCCGTGTGTTTTCAGCTGAGTTCATAAAAAACGGTCCAGTCGTTCTTGAGTTATAAACGTTGTAATCAATCCGATTTTTAAATTTATATACCTACTAGCGGCCCGCCCCGGCTTTAACGTAGAGTGTAATCTTTCTAGATCATTACAGAAATTTCCAGAACTTTCCATAAGTTCTCATGTGAACTTCTTCACTCATGTGAAGTTCAATGAGTTAGATAAGGACAGATATATATTTTTCACATTTTTGCCACCCACAACCACCCACTTCCACCCATCGCGACCAAACTCCCTTACTTTCAGCAGGAGACCAAGGGGTATAATATATTCACTAACCCAACGGGAAGTTGATTGGAGTTGGTGGTGATAGAGAAAACCCTGTCTTAACGTACTAAAATTAGCTTTTATATATAATATTGATAATGTAAACATATGGAATGCAATCATCACCAGCTTATATATGTTCCCACTGCAGGGGCTCAGGCCTAGTCTCCTACATGTGTATGCGACATAGTCCACCACGCGGGACTAGCGCGGATTGATAGACTTCACACACACATTTGTATTTCTTCTCAGAAGTGTGCAGATTTACGATGTTTCCCTTCACCGAAAAGCCAATGGTAATGATTTTCATCATTCGAACATAAATAACAAATCGGAACTCATTCGTACGAGCCAGGATCGAACTCAGACCTCGATTGTTCAAGGACTGACGCTCTATCCAACTGAACTACCAAGGGAATGCAATAAACATATTACATTGAGTATTGGGTATCAAAAAATGTCAGTTCGTGAGAGACTGAATGCCGCGTTATATGCTACTTTATTCAGTCAGAAGCCTTTAAAGCGACCAAATGTGCAAACTTACACATTTACAATGTTATTTACTCTGTACATCATAATCATAATATTTATTTTGCATAAACATGGTTACAAGGTGTTATTTTACAATTTAAAGTACAAATACATGTTTAGCCACATTAATACTAGGCATGCAAAAAATACTAGGCACCCCTTTGAACGCGGAAATTTCTCAGTACCAAGTATCTACATGTAGTACATCTACAAGTATATATATTGTAGTACATACGGAGTGTTGATGGCCTCAATGATTTGCTGCCGTACTATCACGAAACAATCTTAATAGCCACCTGTCGTGCTTCTGTTCGTAGTCATAAATAAAAATGAATAAGCAAGACAAAGCAGGTGTTCTACTAAGGGACGATAAACAATATTGTACGAGTGTGTTAGGGCATGTAAGCATGGCAAGGAAGCGTAATAAAATGTCAGTATATTAGAGGTATATCTACGAGCAAACTTCCCCGGATTCATACCGCAATTCGCTTTGTTACTTTGCACTATAGTTATCTATAAATACATAGTTCAACTTATGTTCTGTGCTCTAAAAGCTATTTGGGAATAAAACATCAGTATAAAGTTCATTTCGACCGTTTAGTTATAAAATTTTCAATCATCATCATCAACAGCCTATATACGTCCCCACTGCTGGGGCTCAGGCCTACCCTCCTACAGAGAGTGTATGGGCCATAGTCCACCACGCGGGCCCAGTGCGGATCGGCGGACTTCACATGCCTTGTTCAAGACATGCAGGTTTCCTCACGATGTTTTCCTTCACCGCTAAGCAATCGGATAAATGTACTTGAATTGAAAAACAACTCATAGGTACACGGCTGGATTCGAACCCGGTACCCTCAGATTGAGAGTCCGCGCCTTATCCATTGCGCCACCGACGCTTTTTTTATTGCATTCTAGCTTTTCGGTTTCAATTCTAACTAGAACAGAATCAGTAGGCGTGAGACGGGGCTAAGGATTATGACAACGATGTGAAAATATTTTATTTAAAATAATTTGTGAAAGAATCTTTTCGCCCGACTTCAAAAAAGGAGAAGGTTCTCAATTTACCTTGTTTAAAAATGATTGTTACCTCAGAACTTTCAACTGGGTGAACCGATTCACCGAACACTTCCGCGTGGTGATTATGTCAAATTGACACAAGAGGGCAGCTCATGGTTAGCAGTGGACTTCCGCAGCTAACAATGACGAACGATGATTACGCTATTTGATAACGAGAAGTTAGTAATATTCTTCTATAACAGCTAGTTGCCCGGTCATTCACCTGTCCCTAGCATAATTCAGAAGAACCGTTGAAAGGGCCAAGACCGCAATTACTGTTTATTCGACCTAAGATATACGAGCGGGTACTGACATGCCGTTGAAAGAAACGGCAAATTGGTTTTAATGAAATTCTGTTAGGATTGTAGGATGTAGTCCCTAAATATATTACAGGTACAGATCACAGAATGCCTGCGAGGTTAGGTTACCATTCGAATATAAATTACTAGCGTTTTGCGTGTAAGTGACGTGACATAGCTTCATTTGTACATTCTTTCATGATGAAAAACGTATAAAATAGCATTCTCTTTTTTCAATTATTTATTTTACATATTTATTAATTTTCCGAAGATTGTCAATTAAACATGTGAAATGATTATAGTTAAAGAAGATTGTGTATATATTACAGGAAAATCAATATGATGTTTCAACTATCGTACAAAATGTTAACAAAAAAATTCTCTGAAAAATTTGCTTTAATGCATAACTAATCTTAATACCTATTCGTTTCCTTGCCAGGTAGAGAAACCTACGTTCAACTATGACTATGTCATTTTTGAATAATTTTCTGTTCACTAAACAACAATGTGAAAAAAGGTTTTAAAAAAACTTACAGCGCAACATACACTCGGCTACACATCAAGCTATACATTTCCAGTATACGTTGACGTCACATTGAATGAACTCCGCACGACGCTAGTTCAGCTTATACTGGAAATGTATAACTTGACCTGTAGCCGTGCGTACATAGTTCATTACATAATTCGTTCTCTTTTATACATTTCTAAAAAAGAAACAAAGCTTAGATTATCCAAAAAATCATTATTTAATCATTTGGAAAGCAAGACGTGTACTTCACATTCCGAAAATAAATTAGATATCTTCTCCGAGATGTTCTACTTACTTCAGATTTTGTTGTTGCCATCGTTATATGTACGGTGTACTCCCTTGTTAATACGACATCGGTTTCGCAACGTGTGTTTCCCCACCACCCCGTATCTCATATGTGTGGGTCGTCAGCTTCCTCATAGAGCTATGAGAATTCTACGCATGCCAAATTTTAAGGCAATTTAGGAACAATCAAACTTTAGCATTCATAATTTAGCAGCAACCATGACTCAGTTACAGCGAGTTGTTTTTAGTGTGTCAGCTGGAGACATGGGTCTCCAGCTGACACATGCCAGGAAGGCAAACCAGTGAGGTTAGGGCTTTAGTCTATAGTCAGGCATTTAAAGCACAATTACAGCAATGAGAGCCAAAAAAATTAACGATCACATTGATAAACTGTTGGATCTACGAACGAAATACCGTGTGTAAGCTGGCGACCCGTGTCACCAGCTTACACATCTGGATCTTCGTAATTGTTCAAGTTACGATTATGTATTGTACCTCATATTTTAGAGCAAAATAGCAGCGCCAGGCTTCAAAATTTTCTAATCTCTAGTGCTAAAACTGTTTGAGCTACGAGCCGATATGTGTGTGTAAGCTGGTGACATGGGTCGCCAGCTGACACATGTTGTATCTCTGAAACTACATAAGTGAGAACTTCGTTTTAAAGATCAGATGAGACCATACAATAGGAGCGTTCACGAGTCAAAATTTCAAATCTCCTGGCTGTCTAGATTCAAAGTTATAAGCAAAAAACTATTTTCCCGCCAAAAAATTCAAAATAATCGCACGGACGCCGCTGAGCGGGCCGTTGCCGTTCCGTGCGCTACGCTACTACAATAGAGTTTCAACTTAGCCGTCATTGTTTTAAAATTCATTTTAACCTGCACTTTCGTATCGATTCAATTGGTATATTGAGCGTGTTAGACCAGGAGCCGACAGAAATAAGCAATGGTATACTACCGATTAACTTTATAGAGAGCCTATTATGCCTAGATATATTATTTAGTCACAAAATTAACCGTTTATGTCCATAATTGGTCATAACAAAGGTGCTTCCGAAAGGCGATAGTTGTATTCTAAAGAAGTAAACAAGTCATAATTTTGTATGGGAACCCATATTTTGTTGAAACTTATAATAATAACCAGTAGAGTTCATTTTTGAAGTAAACGTGGATGAAGTTGAGTTCACAAGCCTACCATTTAGTTATAATATAGCTAAAAGCCGCCTTCTGAGTACGCACATTGTGACAGGCAAACATTTAGCTGGAACTGGAGCGGTGAAAATAACTAAAATTAAATGTTTGAGAAATCTATATCATGTTTTATTCAATAATTGCTACTGAAAATATACTAAATACCGAGCTCAACACTTATTGATCATAGTGATATAAGCTGTATATGTTGCACATAATATACCTCTTAAACTATGTTATATCACACCGTAAAGTGTTATTTCTTATATGTTGATTCATTACTAAACTAAATCTTGATTCCGTATTAGTAAAATTAGTAGATTTGAATTATGCACCAACGATGAAGGGTTATATTCTCACTTGACCTCAAATTTGGTGAAGGTCGTTCGTAGTCTCTCTATGAAGTTAATCGGTAGTATACCATTGCTTATTTCTGTCGGCTCCTGGTCTAACACGCTCAATATACCAATTGAATCGATACGAAAGTGCAGGTTAAAATGAATTTTAAAACAATGACGGCTAAGTTGAAACTCTATTGTAGTAGCGTAGCGCACGGAACGGCAACGGCCCGCTCAGCGGCGTCCGTGCGATTATTTTGAATTTTTTGGCGGGAAAATAGTTTTTTGCTTATAACTTTGAATCTAGACAGCCAGGAGATTTGAAATTTTGACTCGTGAACGCTCCTATTGTATGGTCTCATCTGATCTTTAAAACGAAGTTCTCACTTATGTAGTTTCAGAGATACAACATGTGTCAGCTGGCGACCCATGTCACCAGCTTACACACACATATCGGCTCGTAGCTCAAACAGTTTTAGCACTAGAGATTAGAAAATTTTGAAGCCTGGCGCTGCTATTTTGCTCTAAAATATGAGGTACAATACATAATCGTAACTTGAACAATTACGAAGATCCAGATGTGTAAGCTGGTGACACGGGTCGCCAGCTTACACACGGTATTTCGTTCGTAGATCCAACAGTTTATCAATGTGATCGTTAATTTTTTTGGCTCTCATTGCTGTAATTGTGCTTTAAATGCCTGACTATAGACTAAAGCCCTAACCTCACTGGTTTGCCTTCCTGGCATGTGTCAGCTGGAGACCCATGTCTCCAGCTGACACACTAAAAACAACTCGCTGTAACTGAGTCATGGTTGCTGCTAAATTATGAATGCTAAAGTTTGATTGTTCCTAAATTGCCTTAAAATTTGGCATGCGTAGAATTCTCATAGCTCTATGAGGAAGCTGACGACCCACACATGTATCTCATGCCCTGTCTATTACATTTCACGGCTGATGGACATAAAATCTGATATCATTGCAATCTGCCGCGGCGGTAAGCCTCATATTACTCGAAATAATGTTTTATTGTTATATTACAAATATGTACTTGTCTTATGAGCATCGGGAAATGTGGGTAGTAATGTTCTTCGTTCACATTACTGTAGTAATGATTCAGCAGAATAACGTTCAAAGCTGAAGGTAAGGTCTATTTCAATCCAATAGCAATAACCGTAAACAATCAAACGTATCATTATTATCAACTACAGCCATCAACAGCCTATATATGTCTCCACTGCAGGGGCACATTGCTGCAGAGAGTGTATGGGCACTAGTCCACGCGGATTGGTAGTCTTCGCACACCTTTGAATTTCTTCTCAGGAGTGTGAAGATTTCCTTGCGATGTTATCCTTCACCGAAAAGCCAATGGTAATGATTTTTATCAATCGTACATACATTTCAAATTCCAAATTGGAACTCATTAGTACGGGCCAGGATCAAACCCAGACCTCGATTGATCAAGGACTGACGCTCTACCCGACTGGGCTACCATGGCTTCTTACGTATTTTATACCTCCGTATACATATACACAAACAAACATAGTCCTATAGCACTCATACACGTATTTAAATTCTAATAAATTGCGTTTATAAATACTTATTTCGACATCGTTAAGATTCTATAGTGCTCTGTATACTTGGTTGGTTTGGTTTCTGTTTACGGTTATTTTTTATTAGATTGAAACTAACTCTAGTATTAGACAATGGGGCTTAATGAGGGAGAATCATGTCGAGATGTACGATTTTCGTAACCAATAAAGAAGGTATAAACTGAATGGATATATTGATGAACTAACCTTACTCCGAGAATTCTTCTGCGTGGGTAGCAGAAATTATCCCACAGGAACACATTACAGGGATAACGAAGCCCATGCCATTCTTCAGCTTATAAACGCTCTGCAAAAATCACGCGGCCCTGTGTTGCAGCGTGATAGAAGGACAAACCAACCCATCAAAAATACACACAATGTATTTGTGATATGAAAATGTGACAACATATTCTATAGAACTATTATCAAATTATTAAATAAACAACTTAACAAATATATGTGACTATTAACTATTTGGTACTGTTGTACATTCAAAAAATAAATTATAATAGGTTTGCACTTGGCCTTCATGTCACCTGATTGTACGTGACGATATATCGTGCGGGGGCTAAACATTACAAACCGTGATAACATTAAAGGGAATTAAATTATTACGCTGGCTAATTAAAATCTGCTTAAAAATATGCAGGTCACAGAGAAAAATTGAGAAGACGATAAAAATCAACAACATTATGGTGTATTTCCTATGGAAATTATTATGTCATTATTACGCAAAGGAAAAGCGAATAATTTAGATAGCAAGTGGCCACGTTTGCAGCGCTCGCTCAATGGCATCGAACTTTTGGAGCATATTGCCTTCATAAAATCTGCTAACAGACCCGTCAGCTGCGTTTTATAACCCCATTCCGTGTAAAATGATTACTTAAACGAACCTAATTCAAAATAACAGATAAACGGGAAAATATCACGAAAACAATCTGAAAATAAATCGTACTTGGAAATATTCAACGGTTACGAGATTTTTTGTCATTACTTAGATTTTAATACTGAAGAAACAAGTACATAATTTAAATCTCTTTGTGAAGGAAACATCGTAAAACATTAAATTGACACACACACAGGAAATAGTATTTAGTGTGATAATACATGCACCAAAATAGTATTAAAAAGAATTGTTTTGTTACGTTTCAGTTTTCTTATCAAACAAACACTATGTTCTTCATATATCACGTCACGACAAAAAATATTCTCTATGTCGTGTTGTTTCGAATTCCTGGAAAGGCAAACAAATACAAACTAATTTGTATTTAATTTTTGCAAAAAACAACAACCAGATTTTCTAAAAACAAAAATTATAAAGTTGGATACTGTAATAAGGTCACATTCACCGCACCATTGAACTTTATTCGTTAAACAAAGAAAAGCCGGAAATCTTAACGGAAACAAAGCGTCAATACTATCAAATGCTGAAAACATTGAATCTTCTCTTTTATATTTGTCTTTAGCGCCCTTTCGATGTGTTATTGGCGCATAAAACTGGAATGACGAACTGCAGACGGAAACTTAAATTGAATTTTGTAAACTTGAAAGCGCACTATTTATTTGATTTCCGACTTCTTTAACTTTTTCATTCTCATTTAAATAGTCTTATAAATATATGTATTATTTATACATTCTGTTGCTATGATGTTTTCGACGCTTGCCAAGTTTCCTTCATGGAAAACCAATTCACCGTGGAGCTCTACAATGGGACACAGGGCTCTACTCATGTTCAGAATAACAAGGAAAAATATGATTGTGAGGATTCAAGAGGCTATTGTACGCACGTAAATCACTTATCTTCGCATATCATGTATAGAGGAATAAAATATTTTAGGAATTGTCTGTTTTTTGTTATCCCCGGGTCCCGCCGTCGTAGCAAAAATCACTAGCTCTTGGGTCTATGCATTAGTGTAAAAAAAACGTTAAAATTCATCCAGTACTTTTTAAGAGATGCAGTAACAAGTTAGCCAGAATTTTTTTGGTGTGATTTGGAGTTAAAAAGACAAAACAGTAATCAGCCATTTTCTTGTAAACATCTATAAAGTGCAGACACACTGCTGTTACAGTTTTATGTAAGTACTAGCTTCTGCCCGCGGCTTCGCCCGCGTGGACTTTAGGTTTTATCCCGTGAGAACTACGTCATAACAAACCCTTAAAAACCTTTTTTCGCATTAAAAAGTAGCCTATGTCCTTTCTCAGGGTCTAAAGATTGTATGTGCCAAATTTCATCAAAATCGATTGAGAGGTTTAAGCGGGAAAGCGTAACAGACAGACAGAGTTACTTTCGCATTTATAATATTAGTAGGGATACATACGTAGATAAACATATAAGGTAGAACATAGTGGAGATTTTATGTGTAACTGGTATGCACTTGGCCTTCATGTGACTTGAAGGTAAATGACGATAACGCCGTTAGATGGAAAGTATGCTCACCAAGAAGCCTCATTCTATCGAGGCACTGGCTTTATTTCCTTTTATACTGGATCACAACATTGTTATTGACACAGCTGTTTAGCAAACCGAATATCAATCAGTACCACTGGCAATCAAAGCCAGACCTTCGGATAATAAGTCCAAGCCATTAGGTCACGGGGGCTGTTAGAATAGGTGTAATAATAACAGTTTTTAAAACTGATTTTAGTATTGCGAATGTCCTAACCCATTGTACTATTACAATCCCTTTAGTAAGTTTGGGAGATCGAGGCGGCTTGCGGTGGGAAGTGGCATCGAATCAATAAAATCGTCAGCCCGTATAGAGGACGTGCCGTAAATGCGAATTGCCCTTTCAAACTAAATTATTTTGCGATCAGCCACCGGCGACAGGTGGGCTCCGATACCATTAAACAGTACAGGCTGGATTGCACAAATTGCGGATTCATTGTGAGTTTGATAACATTGTTAATTAAATACATTGGAAATAGACAAGTAAATAAAATTAGTAGATTTAATTCCCATCAGTTTTTCCTATTTAACTGCCTCCGTGGCCTAATGTTGGACTCACAATTCGGAGGCCCCAAGTTCGATTCACACTGGGGGTATCTATTAGTACTGGGTTTGGTTGGTCCTATGTCCGCCTGTCTAGCTACCTCCATATTACCTAAGCCTGCCGCCAAACAGCAGTGTTAAAAGCACTGTTGTGTTCCGGTATCAAAGGTAGCAGAGCCAGTGCCTCATTATTTTGAGGCTTCTGGGTGGCGACGCTTACCATCCAACGGCCTAATCGTCACTTACCATCAGGTGAGATGGTCAAGTACAAACATGCATAAAAATGAAGGGATTTGCCATGATAATTTTGTCAGGAAGGTTGTTGATCGAAGTAAGGCTATTCATTATAAAAGAATTATGTCTGACAGTGTGACATTTCACATTATGATAGGAATTTTAAATTTAACGTCGAATAATGCGAAAGAAAAAGCGCATCAAAACTCGAAAACGCGTTTTCCCAGACATAAGACTAATCTAGATCGATTTTTACCAAAACCCCCTAAATGCGAAATCGTTGGAATTGCTCGTTTAAAGGTATAATATAATATATTTAAAATAAAAATAAAAAGTTTATGTGACCAGACTGCGTTCATGGCCTGTTATGGTATCAATGGCCTGTTACACAAACTTTTACCCGCGACTTCAAGCTTTTAATACAAGAATTATCAATCGCGAATTCTTCACCGGGGTAAAATTTAGCTCATGGGGGTGCCAAATTTCATCAAGGTCAGTTCAGACGTTACTTGGTGAAGAGACAATTACCAGACAGAGAGCCAGAGCAGCATATATATTTGAATTTATAATATCTGTGTCATAGCTAGAAGCTGTTGATAAAAAAGCAGCAAAGTGCGTGTCGGGCCACGCGCAGTGTAGGGTTCCGTACTTGTCCGATACAATAAGTTCACGGTTAAACGCTAATAACGTCTAAAAGCAGACAAGTGCATGTCGGCCCACAAATTTTTCATCCCCAAGTGTAAGGGAGTCACACATGATTTTATTCTACCACTTTGTTGGCGTGATTTATATGTATCAAATTACAGTAGTAAGAGTCTCTGAGCTAAGTGGCGGCTGGACAAACAGTCAGTTCATTCTAAAAAAAGTTCATTTTCTGTTTGGATCTCTGTGGGTGGAGACACGTTTTATTTTGACTATATGTTAATGTTAGCGACTGGATGAAGACTGTAGAACAACGGCAATATTTTGTTAATGCTCAAGACGTTTGAAACGACTCCGAAACCACTGCGGTGCGGTTCTAATGGACCGTTTAACTCTTGATATACTCGTACACTTGGTTGGGAGTAAACACCTTGTCTGGGTGGCTTCTAAATTGTCGCAGTACACTCGAGTACAAAAATACGTTTTCACTTTTGTACCGTGTCACATTCACTCTTGCTTGTACATATGCGTCTGTTGAGGGAAATTTCAATTACAGGTAAATGTGACATTGAAAAGAGCATACATATTTTTGTACACGATTGTACCACCATGTCTGCAGACTTACTTTACCACAGAAACATGCTACCTACAATGTCGCATTCAAAGATATTCTATTATACGTCTGATAGTTGAAAACATGCATAGTAAAAAGTACAAAGCATTTTGTGGATCCCTAAGTAACTCAGATGTTTATAATAGGACCATCCCATGCCTTTCTGTGGGTGTGGATTAAATTTGATCAATGGAAAACTCCATTGAACGGGCTGTAGTAATCTGAACATGCGTTCAGATCCATCGGAACTCGGTTTGGTTGGTAGTATGTCATTTTTATGTACACCTGGCTATCTACCACCATGCTACCTAAGTATGCCACTAAACAGAAGTGTTCATAGCACTGTTGTTCCTAGATATCTTGAAGCTTCTGGGTGGCTTAACAACCAGCGGCTTTATCGTCACTTTACCATCAGGTGAAGGCCAAGTCAACAAGTTTTCGGGAACCGACGGTAGTTGAAGCTGATGAATCTTTCTGAAACAAGATCCGTTATTCATGTAGCGTCAAAGAATTCTCAAACCACGTATAGCATGACGGACAAAGAAACAAAATTGTATCACTGTTTCGTTGGCACCACGTTGTGTATAAATAATGTAAGCCGAGGTTGTAAAGGTACGCGTATATAGCTTTTTTTGTGAAAATGTTACAGAAATTACATTTCCTGCGAATAAGAATTTGGAAGATGGTATCAGAATTCAATTTATTGAACTATATTTTTTCCTGGAGCCGCGTTCTGGAAGATTTGTGATGCGGAATCCAGCGGCATCTTCCGACCACGAGGTTTATTCGGGAATACCCGACTTACATTTTGATTTTATCGCCGCCGTTTGCTATTACAGTTCCATTGGAACTTCATAGTGTCATTGGTCACAAACGAGAAAGTGTTCAAATAATGATGGTATTCATATTTTTGCATGCTTAGGTCTCTCCATGCGCATAATTACGAGCAGGCGCCTCGTTGAAAATGAGTCACCAGTAGGTGACATGAAAATTAATTACGTTTACTATTTATCATCATCATCATCATCATGATGACTATTTATATTATACAATTATTTTGAGTGTTTCTGTTTATAACATCATCATCATCAGCCAGGAAACGTCCACTGCTGGGCATAGGCCTTCTTCTACATCGACCAGTCCCGAGCCACCTGCCTGCATCCAGTGACTTCACGCGACCTTAACCAGGCCGTCGTTCCAACTAGTAGGGGGACGGCCCGGTGGACGTTTCCCGGTACGTTGTCTCATATATTCTCATATATTGGAAATAAAATTTCGCGGAAGCCGCTGAATTCAAGTGAAGGAATATTTCAGTAATGCGCATTTACCTACATTATGATTAATCCATAGTTACCATTCTGCTAAAACTGTCCAAGTCAAGTATGCCAAAATAGGTCGTTGTCAAATCTAGTCATCCTCAGCGTTAAACTAATTAAGTCAATGGAAAGACTCGCCAAAATGTGTGTCCCAGTTGCTCTGCGACACATTATAAATCACACTATGCCGCTGTATGACTGCATGGTCGCGGGCTTTGACACCCGCGCGTGACTGCAAGCAGTAAAGACAAAGTATCCAATTACCCACTTGCCTGTGTCCTGTTGGACACATACTCATGAATATACGAGTAAGAGGTTTGAACATGTTCCAAATCCTGTGTTTAGAATGTCTGACTAATCGAGCACAAACCCGACCTTAATTGAATTTTGGGCGTGGCTGTTAGAATTGCGTCGACGTTGGCACAGAATTTCAATAGGTAAGATTTTTCTTTGAAATGACAGACTTTACCAGACACCCTCTCAGTTTAATTGATAGATCAATTGCACTGAGAACAATTAAACTGATAATTGAATGTCAGATTTGCATTATATTAGTAGCATTTAAAAAGCAAAGGCTTGCATCTAATCCAATCCACAATCTCACCTAGTGTTGACATGTGATCGAGGTATAGGACAGTAGGCGCTTGCTTATAAATATCGTATCGAGTGAGTGACTCTGAAGGTCAGTTTATGCCGATATGGTAACGCAGAGGCTAGCAGATATATTATTGAAGATCAAAATATCAACGTAAATCAAATACAGAGAAAAATTGTTTCTATTTCTGTCATGTTAATGCTAAAAGGCTTGACACTTTCCTTGTTTGCATGTATCCGATTCCAATCGACATGATGCATCGTGCGTCACAGAGGCTTGTCGAATTATCGGGAAGTGGGTCGGAAATATTTGCTGTTTCGTTGGGGAACGGCGTCAAACTGCCGCCTGGGGCACTTGCTCTAATATGTGACACCCTTTCGTTGTAAACATCGTCTAGGGTGCACACCGATGGTTGCGTTACAATGTGTGAGCTCTTTCATGGGGCGACGACATTATAACTCACTTAGAACGGTTAGTGAGCTCTTAGAGAAGGATGTAACTCGTCTAGTATCAAAGAATCACAAGTGTATTGTTTGATATGAGTATATAGCCTACATAGGTAGACGTATCTAAGAAGTCAGTGGAAGTCGATGGGTGGTATGATATCCCAGATTGTATTGATCGACCTTAGAAAATAATCATGCCGAGTGATGTGTATCATCAGAATGGAAGGCACGATCAAACTGTCTTTATCTGTACGAGTAGGTCGCCATTTTTCCCGTTTCTACGTCCCGTGGTAAATTTTTCAAGGTCGTTGGAACGAGGCCAGTCACGTAAACCTTCGAAATTAATAGACCCGATCAATCTCGACAGGGGAACTTCTAAAAGCTTTCGAGCGTTGCGTTCGAAGGTGCTTCATAAATGACTTCCTAATATGGACTCGAATGAGCCGAAGTTGCGAAGTTTTTGTTTCGCATATGAGAGATAATGTTGTTCAACTTTCTCAAATATGCCTCACATCTGCTCAGTTCCATTAGGTACTTTTTACTTAAAACTTTTTATTTTTTTGCGATGAAAATGTACATTTTACATTTATGTAAAATCCGATTGGGATTAGCTCGATCAATAACTCTACCTACAGTCTAGAATGGCAGAAGCTTCATAAGCCTCTTTAAAGATTAGGAAACGTCAGTTTAAATTAGCGGAATGACTTTGGTATCGGGACGAAGGGAAGGGAAGTGCTAGAAATTTCGAAAACAAATTTGTCGGACTACTTCCATCTGTTTTCAAAGTTTTCCTCCGTTTTTATTAAATTAGCTGCCAAGAGGCTTTTGGTTCAACTCTGAGCAAGAGCCCACGACGGCCAGACCTTCGTTATTTAATAAAAGCTGGAAGTTCTTCTGTGCGTGTCATCTATACAGGTGAGAACGACCAGGGACTATAGAGTTTGGGTATTGGTTACTTTGGCAGGTAACAGGTAGTAAAGGTGTATAAAATATTACCTTAAATTCGTTAAAGTGTAACGCTCAATTTTATTTTATTTTATTAGTGATAACTTTAGAAATATCGTTATCCATTGCCGGACACTTATGACAGTTGCTACCCCCTGCCAGACACCCCTAAATTTTAATAAATTATAATTATACTTTCGTTACAGTATTTATACTGTATTATATGTAATTTAGCTTTTAAGCTAAATTTTATATATGTTACTTGGGAACCTATAAAAAATGATACCTCAATAGCCGGACAGTTTTAATGGTTTTTACACTTTGCCAGACACATAGAAAGTCCGCTGTAGGTGCAAGCTTGTTTATGTTGGTGATGTTTATCCAAAACCGTTACTTATACAATTGTTCCTCTTGCTTTAAAATATTGATGGACTGGGGCTAAGTACGATCTACCATATTTGTGATCGAGAGAGATACATTTTAATGGAGTTTGCCCGCTACGCGTCTAAAGGAGATTGTCTGGTATATTATCAGATCAAACTCATCTCCAAGAGGTGTTTTTTCTGTTTGTTTGCTTCAGAGTCTACAGTGTAGATTGAAGCTGTAATTTTTCTCCAATTTCTACAAAATAAAGATATAAAGTAATCCATACTCATACTATAAATGCAAAAGTGAGTTTCTTTACGTCGTCGTCACAATAACTTAATTTTTTGTATAGGGATGGTCGAAGGCTGGAAAAGGAAATTTGCTACTTTTTAACCCGACCCAGGAATTAGTTCCCATGGGTTACTTTCCAAAGTCCACGCGGAGGAAGTGGCGGGCAAAAGCTAAAGAGTTAATAAAAGAATAGCGTTTCAAAAAATCTTCGAATACGTAAAAGTATTATCAATTTTTTTTTCTACCAAGTTTTTCGAATTACTTCAACATAACCATATGCGTCATACAAACACAACTTTTCAAAAATGTAAAGAACCAAATGTGTTAGGATTGAGTTATTGAAGATCCAAATAATCTCTATCATCAGCGAAAACAAAATAAAGCGAACGGGGTTTAGGTAATTTATCTAAGGCTGTCTACATACTTTGTCTTCATTCAAAGTCTGACGGAGTCAAAGTAAACGTGCGCCCTTTAATATGTGACGTTCATTTATTTTCTGCATGTTCGTACATTACGCGGTAGTCCTACCACAGACTACAGCAGACTACTACTAGCTAACTGCGAGACACGTTGACAATAACTTCCACTCTCTTGTGGCTCTGACCACGCGGGGCCAAAACAAACCTTACAGACTTTATTTCGCATATCTTTGTTACAATTTTTTAAACATTAATGACTCAGTTACAGTTATGAAGAGTAGATAGGATAAATTATGTGACTAGAGCTTGAATTATGAAATTGTTTCATATTTTGAAATCTTTGTATACAAGTAAATGTGTTCACAAAGAACTGGCAACCGACTCCAATTGCCCTAAAAGTCTACTGTTACCGAAGCAAATTTAAGATTTATATGGAATTTCTCATAGATGCGGATGTCAGAACTGCGCCAAATTGAAATGGGACCACACTGGGAAGCACCACCATTCAAATAAAAAAAGAATCATACAAATCGGTTTACCCAGTCAAAAGTTCTGAGGTAACAAAAATATCCGTCAAATTAAGAACCTCCTTCTTTTTTTAAAGTCGGTTAAAAATGTAATAATCAATCAAAATCATGAAAATATATCTACACAAGTATTTCAGTTAAGAGCAGTGTTAGTGGACGGTTTTCAGTTTCTGAAAGTTACTAAAATTTTTAGTAGAAAATTATCGATATATGCATCAATGCTTCGGTTGATTGTGTTGGTTGCATTCGAATCCTTTCATCCATTAAACCACCTCCGTGGCCTAATGGTTACAAGTGGATTAACAATTGGGAGGTCCTGGATTCGATTCCCAGTGGGCGAACCTATCGTTACTCAACTTGGCTGGTGGCTCAAATGTTATACGTCTGCTTGGCTAGATACCTCCATGTTATCTAAGTCTGCTGCCAAACAGAAGTGTTAATAGTTAGTAAGAAAGGTAGCAGAGTTACTAGCCTCATTAGGTTGAGACTTCTTTATAAGCACTCTTGCCTTCCAATGGCTTTTGATTGAGTGGGCTTTTTATGTGGACTTTTTACTACGCTGTGGTACGAAACGTGAAATCTGTATATATTTTAGCATGTGAATGTTTACGGCGATTGATTTATTACATTTTCTCTACTCTAGCAGAAAGATAATTCTTGGAGACCTTTGCATGTTGTTTTCGTCGTCGTTTTCTTCAGGTTGAAGACCTGTTCTATATATATGTATAAACATTATAATATATATAAATTATGAATTCAGCGTTATGTTGTCTTTGCTTGTCGGAACACAATATCTGTATGTGTTTTGTTGAAAAGACAGTTTGTATTGTTTGGAGCATGGACAGATTTTGATTACTTGGTTGCTAGTCAGTCGACATAGAAAATTCCAACCATTCAAACCAAGAGCAAAGCGGTATACACCCGCATTACACTAGGATTCAAACTTTTATTTGAAAATTATAAGAAGAGTCTAAGAAATTCTGAGAAATTATTTATATCAATTTACATTTACCGTCAAAGATCAGCCAGCAGGATAATGCTGCCATCATCCTGGGCACTCTGCACTACGATATATTCTATTAGATATAAGTATGTTATATCCAGTATTTGAGTATTTAGATTTAACGATTTTACAAGTAATATTTAAAAAATCGATTTTCGATGACATAGTCATAACGGCAGAATCCTTGGAGGATCTGAACGCAATGCTCAATGACCTCAACAGAGTTTCCCAACAGGTAGGTTTGAAAATGAACATGGACAAGACGAAAATCATGTCAAATGTCCATGTTGCACCTATGCCGGTAGTGGTTGGGAACGCTACAATCGAAGTTGTAGACGAGTATGTATACCTGGGACAGATCGTTCAACTAGGTAGGTCCAACTTCGACAAAGAGGTCAACCGAAGAATCCAACTCGGCTGGGCAGCGTTCGGGAAATTACGGCATATCTTCTCTTCCAAAATACCTCAGCGTCTAAAGACAAAAGTCTTTGATCAGTGCGTGTTGCCAGTGATGACATACGGAACCGAAACGTAGTCTTTTACTGTGGGCCGAATAAACAAGCTCAAAGTCACTCAGCGAGCAATGGAACGAGCTATGCTCGGAATTTCTCTACGTGATAAGGTCCGGAATGAGGAAATCCGTAGACGAACGAAGGTCACCGACATAGCTCGACGAGTCAGTGAGCTGAAGTGGCAATGGGCAGGCCACATCGCTCGAAGAACCGATAACCGGTGGGGAGTAAAGGTTCTCGAGTGGCGACCACGTACCGGGAAACGTCTACCAGGCCGTCCCCCTACTAGATGGACCGACGACCTGGTTAGAGTCGCGGGGAGTCGCTGGATGCAGGTGGCTCGGGACCGGTCGATGTGGCGTACCATGAGGGAGGCCTATGTCCAGCAGTGGACGTTTCCCGGCTGATGATGATGATTTAAAAAAAACATTCATTATTTACATATACATAATTTATACAGTAAGAATACATACATACTGAACGGACATTCACTTCTCCCACCGATCTACGATACCTCACCACTCCCCGCAAGAAAGTGGTGTACTTATTCACACATGCGTGTATAAACAAACGACATCCTTTAAATGTATTACACGAACCGATATCAAGACATTTGCTTGAAGTGTTCAGCCTGTGCCCACAGCATCACTGGGACCATCAAATCAGTTCGACGATAATGCATGAGGTTAACAAAATACACACACACACACACACGCACACACGTCACAGAATGAATATAGTACCACGCATGTTACTGACGTGTGCTGCAAACTGACGGCCAAGTGTCTGATGGTTGATGTACTTTTGTTTGTGTGTACCTTGTGTATAACCAACGAAAGTGTCTGATGTTGTTCCTTCATATGTGATCAGTGGAACACAGCGGCGTCTGGATATTCTGATGTCTGTGATCGAGGCTGTTATTTGAATATTTTAAATATGTTTCAAGGGGCTAACAATTTATTCTGAACTTACAGTTTGTTTCTATTCAATATACATTACTAAAACAAGACTAAAATACTCTAGACCCTTGACGATGTCAATGTAAGTATTTATAAGCTGAGTTGCATTAAAATTTGAAGACTACAAGTGAGTAAACGTTGTGGGGCTATGTATTGTCTTACTGGAGTTTCTGTTTGTTTACTATTATTTATATTGGATTTAATTGAAAGTGTGCGTATTTCCCAAAGGAAACTGTGGTGCAGGAATATTCTTACGTCAGCATCAAAGCCAGCCGGTAAATATCAAAACCGGCCGAGCTTGAAAAGTAGAACAGATCCTGGAAATAACAACTTTCATGCACCGACGGCTTCATGCAAAATAACCAGAAGATGTTTTTCTTAGAGCTTTTCCTTCCCGACACAATTCAAGTTTTTGGAACAGTAGATATCTGAAAAATATTTTTAATAGGTAATATTGTATTTAATTAAATAAATTCTCTAGTGGATGCAAAATTTTGGAGCCGCTTGAACATCTGACAAGAACCAATGAAGACAAGACACTTTCTTGCGAAAAAATTGTTATAAATGAAACGATAGCTAATATTTTTCATGTTTTAAAAATCGACCTGCACGAGGCAATTTAATGCCATTGACCAATCAAAGTCTGATTTGTAGTCACGGTCTAATCATAGACGAGATTGGCACCAAATTGCCCTGTGTATAGGGTGCTTTTAAGGCATCTGGGTGATCATCTTAAGCCTTCGGGTCTTATCGGTCATTTACCATTAAATTATGTATACAAAACTTACTAGATTTAAGATCTCATACCAAAATCTGTGTAAAATTACCCTGCATCTAGAATTACAATATTATAATTCAAAACTAGTCAGATATGTGTATGTATGTTGTACGCGTAAATGAGTCTCAAACATATCATAATATTTTATGGTTTAACTGAAGTCACAAACCAACAGTCACGTACTGTGTACACGCTGGAGGAGTTTACTCAATTTCTGTGTTCTCAATGGAACAAACTGTCGAGTGAATTAATTTGGTATAATAAATTTGTGGCTTTTAGACAGGTGGGCAATTAACATGAACCCAAAATAAAGGTTTCGCCTTATTTCTGGTGTAACAAATTGTTTATAACGAGAAATGAACCGAAATCTAAAATAACATAAAGATTAATTTAGATATTATTGCATATTATTCAAACTATCATGAAAGTGTCTGAATATATTTTTTCGTCCTGATATTTGTTTTAATAGTTAACGAAACGTCTTATTTTAAAGACCTGTAGTCCGATGTGATTTTTCTTAGAATATTTGTTAATATGTCGAATCATCATCATCAGTTGGGAAATGTCAACTCCATGGGGGTACATGGCATAATAACCACGCTTGCCAGACGGGTTGGTGATCGCAGTATTCGGTTTAGTTCTTCAGGAGTAGGCTGGTGACCCTCCCCCTCATACGACACCCACAGGAACAGACGGGGTGCTTTCATTGTAAGGAACCACACGGCGATTATGGCGAATATGCTACAGAAAAATATTTCTCGGAAAAAAATTATCCAACACAAGAAACATGTACATATTGAAAAATATATAACATAAAATGTGTATTGAAAACTCTAAATCATAAAAACCAACTTAGATTTAGTTGGTCCTACTATGAACACTTTGTGATAAGGTATGAGAAAACATACGATATTTTTGGTAAATACTCCACGGTGTTGCAGTTTTATCTTGGTGTAACAAAATAAGGATTTATTTATTTCTTCATATGTTTTTTTAAATATTATTTATATGTTTGTACAGATCAAAATATGATATTCCATTCTCGAATGGTGAGTCCCGAACACAAAGTACCTTGTAAATAAAGATAATTAATGATTTGGAATCAGAATTTACTGTCTGTGTTGGGACCTATGTGACTTCAGATATTATCCCATGGAAATAGCTTAATGGAATACGATAAAAAGTAGCCTTTGTCCTTTTCTATGCCTTGCCACGTCCACGATGAAATTCATCACGATTGTTTGTCCATCCAATAAACTGCATTACGCAAATATAATAATAGTGTGATATATATCATCATCAACGGCATATATACGTCCCCACTGCAGGGGCTCAGGCACACACCTCGCGGGCCTAATGGCGGACTTCACATGCCCGTTCAAGACATGCAGGTTTCCTCACGATTTTTCCCTTCACCATTAAGCAATCAGATAATGTACTTGAATTGAAAAACAACTCATAACTATGAGTGCTCAGTTCAGTTACGCGGCTGGATTCGAACCCGGAACCTCAGAGAGAGAGAGAGAGTTTAAAGGTAACGTTATATCTCCATGTACAGACTGAAACAACGAATCCGGGAATCCCCTAATCAAGAATTTGAATTTGATTACATCTCTCTTAAGCGGATAATGCTTTCATTTAGAACTCTGGATTCAAAATATTCTTCAATATCCTATTTGCATCGCTAATACTTATGTCAGAGTTTCATATTAGATTTGCATCTTAAACCGTCCGAAATTAATTTTGAAACACTTCCTTGTAAAAATGACAAAAGAACATTCTTTCCTCCCCTAAAGCTTGGTTCTTAGGAGACGATTATGCAAACTTAATAAGATTGACTAAAAATAAGCGATGTTCAGGAAGTCCATTCATTTCACGGTACGGGATTATTTTTTATCCAGAGTGTCGGGCGATTATTTTTTGGGTAAAATCTCTAAATCCATCAAAAAGGCATCTTTTATATAATATAGAGACTGGGTCTAAAATATTTAGAGGGAGCGAATTGATATCAATTTAATTTCCATTAAATTAAATATATTTCTGCGCGATTTATGGATGAGTTAATTGCTATTTTACCTGACTTTATTCTTCTTCTATCATGAAGAGTTAATTTGGAAATATATACGCGAGATAATTTTTATGTAGAGGTATAATAAGTTTAACTAACCTGATTGTATGTTGCGATAAGGCCTCAGGGTAAAAGCGTGCTCAGCCAAAATCCTCATATTAATGATTAAGTACATTTTTATATTCAAAAGCTGATACAGCAAATCCCTCGTCTAGGTTAATTTATTAAAATAGTTAACAAAAATTGTTGGGTTATTTTTTTGACAAACGATATGCAATAATTGCTAGTTTAAGAGTTAGTTTATTGGAAACATTTCGGAATTGTTTAATAGTCGTTTCTGTACAACCACCAAAAAATATTTATAAATTATGCGAAATTGGCAAAATGAGCGAGCATAATTTTACTTTTGAATCTTACGACTTTAACTAAAGTAGTTTTGGCTGCGACTTCATCTGTGTGGACTTGACAATGTATCTTAAGTCAACAGGTTATTTTGACTCCCCGTTACGACGTGAAGGAAGGCCAAACACACACAAGAACGAAACAATACACGGTTCCTTCCCAGGGTAAGAAAAAGCGTAACTATGTACTCGATACGAAATATTAACCAACCTGAGTCTAGTCGTTTTGTTTATTAGCCCCCGACGCAAAAAGAGGGGTGTTATGATTTTGATGTCAATTTCTGTGTCGGTGTGACTGCGTGTGGCATCGTAGCTCTTGAACGGTTGGACCGATTTTGATGCGGTTTTGTAACGTGAAAGTAAGTTTCCTTGCGGTGGTTCTTAGCTATATTTAATTAAAATCGATTCGGCAGTTTGAAAAGTATCCGCTGATGTTAGTCATTTTCGGCATAAAATGGGGGAAAAAACTGCGTAATTTTTTATTTATTTAAAATTTAATTTACTTATACAGGGTGGTCCAAAATGTGACGTCCAAAAATTTTTTTTAGATTCCTTACACCTGGGTGTATCCGAAAATACCCCATGTATGTTCCGCGATTTTTTGTAGTTTAGAAGTTATGATTTTTTAAATGTATATTTCGAATTTTCTGCCGGAGCGACTTAAAATAATCGTAACTTGTTTAATAGTAAGGTTTTTTTATTTATTTTTTCTCGAAAGTGATCGTCTTGAATCACCCTTTCTACTTTATTATCAACTACACAACGTTATTCATTACAAGTTACCGAAAAAAGGGACGAAAGTAAAAATTTTAGGTTTGAGTTGAACGGAGCAAAATTTTCAAAAATTTCTTAATAATACAAAATTAATGTTTCATTGGTTCAAACTAATTTTAAAAACTCCAGCAGTTTGTCAGCTTACCAAATAATAAAAAAAAAGTTGTTCTTAATAGGCGATTTTACGACGAAATTGGCTTCAGAACTTAGTTAGGTGAGAATTCATAAAGAAAAAATTTTGTCAAAAAAAAATATTAAGCTTATTTTGTTTTCATTTTTATGGCCTACATTAGCAAGGCATCATCAAAAGCATTCAAATAATTTCAAATTGAACGATCAGTGACACATTAGAAAACATTTTATTTTAAAAAAGCTTAGTTTAGTTTTTATTAATACGGTTATTTTGGTTTATTTTTAGCATCAATAAAAGAAAACACAAATTAAGTTCAACTACTTTATTAAAGAAGATTTTCAAAATGACGCCCTTCAACTTCGATACACAATCGGCAACGTCTTAAAAAGTTATCTTTTAGTCTGCGGAAAGCGCTTGAATTTTGTCTGACTTTCGTCGCTGCTTCTCTCAATTTTCGTCTCAGTTCTTCTTCGGAGTTAGTTTGCTGAGCATAGACAACTTCTTTGTAGTAACCCCAAATAAAAAAATCTATTGGGTTCAAGTCCGGTGAACGTGCAGGCCATTCGATTGGGCCGCCACGCCCAATCCATCTGCCCGGGTATGTTTCATTAAGGTGCCCCCTCACTTGGCGTGCGTAATGGCAAGGAGCACCATCATTTTGGAATATCATGTGCCTTCTTGTTTCCAAGTTTACATCTTCCAGCAATTCAAAAAGGTTGTTCTGCAAAAAGTTTAGATATGTGTCTCCATCCAACCTAGACGGCAGCTCGAAAGGCCCAATCAGTTCTCCATTTACAATTCCCGACCACATGTTTACGCTGTATCGATGTTGAAAATTTGATGCTCTTGCAAGGTGTGGGTTTTCAATTTCCCAGCTGTGATAGTTATGGATATTAAATACTCCAGTGTTTTCAAAACGGGATTCATCGGTCCATAAGATCTTATTAAAAAAATCTGGGTCTTCCTGACACCTTTGTATCATTGTTTCGCAGAAAGCAACTCTTCTAGGGTAATCTGAAGCTTGTAGCTCCTGAACGCGCTGAATGTGGTAAGCGTGGTAGCCTTCTGAAAAAAGAAAAGGACTATTACTCACCACCTAGGCAGGAAGAAGTCTAATACCTGGCATTGTATCTGTGATTTATGTTTTGTGTAAATAAAAAACAAAACGACATACCATTTTTCAATATCCTTAGAACTGAGGTCCGTGGTATTCCAGTCCTTCTGGTTATTGCTCTGGAACTCGTAGAAGAGTCTCTTTCTACAGCTGCGATGACTTCATCTCTTCTGTCCGGATCTACTCTGGGTACTCCTTCGTGCCTTTGGCTACGACCGGGGATACGCCCGGCCATCAGCGTATTATGAGTATTAATAAATACCCTATGGTCCGGGTAATGGTCCAGTATTTCTCCTCGCCGGTCCAGTTGTTGACGATATAGCCTTGCGGCTAAATGACCGTTTCCTTTGGCCATACCATAGTAAAAGTGCATTTCTGCGTACTGGCTTAGACTAAAATTACTCATGTTGCCGTCAGTAACACAAGCACAAGTCAGTCGTAAGGCAAATCGGAGTCCGTAACACAAGCACAAGTCAGTCGTAAGGCAAATCGGAGTCCGTAACACAAGCACAAGTTAGTCGTAAGGCAAATCGGAGTCCAGTAACAAAGCGAAAGTAGGTTCAAAATATCGGTATCGGAAAGAAGCAACGTCAAGTAGTATCACACGCGATGGAAGTGAGTGAACGACTAGCGGACGGACGATACAGTGAGATGCTACGGAGAATGTATGGGGAGAGGGGGGAGAGGGAAGTGCAGGTAAAAAACCCCTAGCGCGCACGGCTGACTTTTGTGGCCAAGACAGTAGGTCTTTCTCTTTCGTACTTCTACGCAACCATAACAGTGCGAAAGAGAAAGACCTTACTGGCCTGGCGCCTTTTGAAACGTGTTATTTATTGCTTTGTGTCATTGTGTGTGATTGGCCTTGAAGTAGATTTTGGTTTAATTCTAGCTTTCATAATTTCATGTCTAAAAACAGAAAATGAAATGTGTCACTGATCGTTCAATTTGAGATTATTTGAATGCTTTTGATGCCTTGCTAATGTAGGCCATAAAAATGAAAAAAAAAATAAGCTTAAACATTTTTTACGACAACATTTTTTTTTTATGCATTCTCACCTAACTAAGTTCTGAAGCCAATTTCGTCGTAAAATCGCCTATTAAGAACAACTTTTTTATTATTATTTGGTAAGCTGACAAACTGCTGGAGTTTTTAAAATTAGTTTGAACCAATGAAACATTAATTTTGTATTATTAAGAAATTTTTGAAAATTTTGCTCCGTTCAACTCAAACCTAAAATTTTTACTTTCATCCCTTTTTTCGGTAACTTGTAATGAATAACGTTGTGTAGTTGATAATAAAGTAGAAAGGGTGATTCAAGACGATCACTTTCGAGAAAAAATAAATAAAAAAACCTTACTATTAAACAAGTTACGATTATTTTAAGTCGCTCCGGCAGAAAATTCGAAATATACATTTAAAAAATCATAACTTCTAAACTACAAAAAATCGCGGAACATACATGGGGTATTTTCGGATACACCCAGGTGTAAGGAATCTAAAAAAAATTTTTGGACGTCACATTTTGGACCACCCTGTATAGGATGATGAGAGTGCGGAAAGCTCCTGTGCACTAGGACAGTTGCTTCAATACCTACAGTACGAGTACAACACTATTCACGGCAGGTGTGTAATAAACCTAATTTTCCACCTGAATTTTACGAGTGTGAACCTCCCCCTCGCGTTTTAATTACTGCTTCACTCTGTTTTGTAACAGCTAGTGGAGGGAAACAGGCGAATATAAAGTGTTTCTCCTATTAATATTCTGCGTGGATTGTTAAAGACATGCGACTGAAATTTTAACTAAAGTCCCTTTGATGCGATCGATCGGTTTCATTACTTCCACGCCAAGCTCACCCCAGACCCCACGGAGACCAAGTATTAATCAATGAATAACAAAAGGTTTAACAAGGTGAAATGGAAATAACGAGAAAATTAAATAGCAACAGGAAACCAGCAGATGAAGGAAAGCCAACAAAGAAAAATGGGCGTATTGCATGGGAATTGTCCAGTATGGGCAGAAACTAATATCCGTTTTGGCGCGATGAGTATTTTTCCATACAAAGTGAAAAAAGTACACATGCATTGACAAGCCCGTGGTTAATTAATACAAGAAACCTATTAACTAGGATATGATTTCTGACTGATCTGGGTCAAAACCACCATCATTAACCAAGAAAAGTCCACGCTGGACATAGGCCTCCTCCATGGTATGTCACTCAGTCCCAAGCTACGTGCATCTAGCGACTCCCTGCGATCATCGACCCGGTCCAGCTAGTAAGAGGACGTCCCGGTACCCGTTTACCGGTACGTGGTCGCCACTCAATAACTCTTACTCCCCATCGCTTATCCACAAATCACATATTCTTGTTTAATTTTGTTTTCTTATTCTAGTCTCATACATTATTTTTAACACAAAAGACTGAATTGACAATGGAGTTGGGATGGAATAAATTTTTTAAAAATGTGTATTTAAGTAAAACAAAATTGTAATTGACAGTGAAGAACCAACGCGGTGTACCAAAACAAAAGTGGGTCAACTTGTCAAGCCCATTCAGTTTAAATAATTAATAAACTGAAAATTAATTATACTTTGCGATTATAAATCAAAACGTGACGCGCTGTAAACAACAGAAACGAGTCGAGGAAACTGAAGACAATGTCGGCTGACCTGACCTGGATGGTGTTTACATGGAAATTGTACAAGTTATTTTTCTTTACTATCAACAAAATTTTATTTGAATATGACAAGTTATGTACTCTGTATTTTATTCCACATAAGATTTAAAGACGAAAGAAAAAACACTGCTGTACCCAAGCTGTACCTAAGAAGCGCATGGTTCAATTACTCAAAATGTCCGTCGTAATAACTTACTTAAATTTTCTTCTATAACCTGGTATTACATATAAGAGCATAATGTAAGTATATATTTCAAATTTTACTGCCCGCTTAGCTCTGGTTATTTAGATAGCTGTTAGTTCCAACTATTCGCTGAGATGAAGGCCAAATGCCGATTGAAGACAAAAAACTCAATCAAAATGAAAATTGGGTTGATATAAGGTACGAGTATACTCGTAAAGATATTGGAAGAGACATGGTCAACAACGCTACGAGAATTCTTTTAATATAAATTATTATTATTTTATGTAGATATTTCATTTATATACTTTCTATATATGTTTATATACAGTTTGTCGTTAAATTGATTTCAATATAATAATACGTTGACATTTTCTGGGGCTATATAAATATTAGTTTTTTTAATGATTTTTAAAAAGGAATAAAAACTCGTTGAATTATCTGAACATAACAATTTCTGGGGGAGTGCAAAAAGTTTTTAAGTTAGGAATAACTTGTATTAATTGGGTACTTTAGGAGGCCCTACTCTTCTTTAATAATTTACATATCATGTTTATTGAAAATAATGAAGTGAATAATATATTATTTGTAAGGATATAAATATCTTCGTCATGGAAAAAAATATAAACCAATGTAAAAATATGTACATCAATATACTACGTAATGTAATCATGAAAACGATTGCAAAATGTTCAATTTTATCTTTATTGCTGACCGCGTTTGTAACAGTTGATTCAGTCAGATCAAAAGGGTTGATTTGACTAAATTAATTTTTTTGAAATTGTTTGAGTGAGTTTTAGGTTATTAGGTAGTTTCGAATCTGTTGAAACATTTTTTATGGTTATGACACATTGACGGACCAGTCATAGTCTGAAGTTATAAAGATTCCTTGCTAAGCCAAGTGTCCGATAAAACACCAAGACCAAAAAGGCCAGCCACTAAGAAAGACAATCAGAAAACATCCTTAATAAGTAGAACTAATTACAATCTAGCAGAGTCACGTTCCAAGAAAGAATTGGTCCGAAGTCTTCGGATCGTTGCATCTTGCCGATCTCCGAATGACCCAATTTGCACTATTGGGAAGTAGGACAGCCTTACAAAGCCCCGTTATGAAGCTGTGCTTGTTTTCTGGTAACTTCGCTTTTTGGCTACGCTTACTATTGTTGTTTATTAACAGCAGTCTGAGTTGAGAGAATTGAAATATTCCTGTATTGCATATTGCTTAATAGAACTTTAAAAATATCAGCATTCGGTTGTTTTCTTCTTTTTTACACTCCCTAGACATATTTGCAACTGTACAGAATTTATATAGTTCGTGATTTCGGACTCCTGTTTGAAATATTCTTGCCTTTTTTACCCACTAGAAATTCAAAAGCTCATAGTCCGCCTATGAGCAATTTAAAAGGACCTGTCAAATTCTGTCAACATTTTTAAACTGTGCGTTTATATCTGTCATCCGTCACTTAGAACATGGCCTTTTAAATGATGTTCTTAAATATCGAGTCACTAAAGAGTAAATCAAAATTCAGATTCCCAACGGAGATTTTTCGAATATTCCTGATTGCATGTACACAATTATCCACAAATTATCGTCGAAACAGATAGCTGATGAAAATTGATCACCTCCGGGAACTGCAGATCGTTGAGTCATTTGTATTATGGAACGCTTTCCGCTCTTTTATTTACTCACAGCGACCTTGCGTAACTCGATCCTGATGAGGTGATTTGTTTTATACGGCTGTTAATAAAGCTGGTGTCAATCTTTTTAAGGGCTTTATTACGAAGCGGTTTCCACCCGTAATTTAAAATGAAGGGAAAATTCCAAGGGACAATATTTGAAATCTTCATTCAACAACCAGCGCGGCTGACATGGTTTGTTTACTGTGGCAATTTTCTGATAGAACGCAAGGATTCTGGGTCATTTTTAACATAATATTATTTAAAAACCACAGCAATTAAAACAAATGATATGTGGGCGACCGAGCTTCACTCGGAGTTCTTTTAAAAAATATATTTCTGTGGCGGGTTAGAACCCAGAACACAGGCCATAAAGAGTGTAACAATTAGCCACTTCACCATAGGCTTATGCTCTAGAGTGCGAAATTAGTGACCATCAACAGCCTATATGTCCCCACTGCAGGGGCTCAGGTCTGCTCTCCTACTGATAGTGTATTTTACCCCCAAAAGCACCTAACCTACAAGAATTAGTCGTTTAAAGGTATAAGATTATACAATAAGAAAGCACGTCTTTGTTCTACGAATTTATATTTGGAGCAATAAGCATTAACTCATTGGGTCCACTCAAACCAATGTTATAAGTTTGTCGTGTCTTCACTTCTTACCGGAAAGTCAGAAGGACTTGATTTTTATATAAGGATAGTTGAAGGTCCGGAAACAGACATAGGCTTATTTTATTTCGATTTAACGAGATGTTTCCGTTGAATTTCTGATGTACTTGCAGGCAAAGTTGCAAGCAAAAGTTAGTAGATAATACTATTATGTACTTAGCTCACAAATTATTTCCTGAATGACCTGAATCACCTTAAAATGCGCTTCAATATGAATGCAATTAAGGGTTCAAATTGTAAATTAAATTAATACAAACAATCAAACGTTACTGTAATGTTTAATTAAGAGGCTATGCTGTTGTCAAAGCGCCCATACAAACGTAGTCCAGTCATATTTTGAGTATTAAGCTATGAAAATCTATGAAATTTTCAAGACACAATCTAGAAACAAATATCTGTGTCGGTGGTGAGTCAGATTTTCGTTTAAATATATACTTCCAGAGTTACAGGGCGTCAAAGTATTGTATTTTTCGGTAATAAAAAGCCCCAACTTTGAACCTGATTTACAAGAGTATGAATCAATTTAGAACAATTTGGAAAAACCACCGACATCTGAAATTTCATTAGTATACTGTATTAAAAAAATGGTTACATAATATACTGTATCCTTCAAATGATCCCTGGACTACGAAACATCCAAATAACGGGTGGATAACATCGCATAATGTATGCTGTCTCACCGTACGCGCTCGGGTAGGATAGGGCTCGGAGAGGGACAGCTACGAAACAATTTAACCTTGAAACCGACCACGTGGTCTTACCAACATAGCCTCTTAAATAACAAGTTGTTAGTATTTGGTGATTAACACACCCGTCAGACACACGACCGTCAATATGCAGCGCATATCTGTGTCATTTACACGTGTGTATTTTTTGAACTCACGCAATTATGGACGACGTGGAATCCGTATATTCTTTACAAATCCGTGTTTTAACTTTGCCCCGCTGTTTCTAATAGTCCAATTAAAACTAAAGCTTTACGTATGTTCGCACTTTGAAGTCGATATTTATTAACCACAGAGAGATTTTGAGTATTCAGCTATAGTTCAGTTTTGTTTCATGTGGGAGCTATAGTTGGTCCCGTGTCTACTGCGTCGCGTGACGGAACCGTCAGGTAGACAGTCAGGGACGGAATCCTAAGACGGATTACTAAAATTGATGTCTTTTGGGACCTTGAAATTCAGGTCCACATGGTGTGACAATGTTTCATAACAAAACGGTAAAATATCGTTCTGTTTATGTATTCATGCCAGGTCTTGATAAAATATGTATAATTATTCAGCATAACGCGTCTAGATTAGTCGAATAGTGCTTTAGTACACAGTATTTTTAGAGTTGCAATTTAAATAAGCTCTTGTTTGTTGGATATGATTTATTTTGTGGGTGTATGCATATTAAATATTCATTTTAACGCTGTGCTGCTTATTACGTAAGTTAATTACGGACACACTTCGATGCGATAAAATGGCATGGGCTTGAATCTTATTTATTTCTCCCTTATCTGTTTACACAAAAGTTCTCCCTGACTGACTGACTGACATATCAACGTCCAGCCCTAACTGCTTGAGCTAGAAACATTCGATTTTGAATATCGAGCTTTTTTTATAATGTAGAAGTAACAAGATTTTTTGAAGATTGACCGTTAAAAGGTCATAGGGCGAAAGCGGCGCCCTCATTCGCTCTGTTTTAAATCTCTCCGCAATCATACTATCATTTTAAAAACCAAGCCGGAGTTTTTGTCGTCATTGCTGGTTTACGGTTTATTAATACATTATGGATTCATGTTTAGATTCTTTGTAGTTATTTTAAAATGAACCGCCTAAAGTGTTCACTTTAGCTGTTTTATTGATAGTAGCTGCACTCGAATTATCAATTCATAATGTATCGATAAAACTTAAACCAGCAATAAGTCCGGCTCAGTTTTTGAAATTATTGCGGAGTAATGTAGAAAATAGGGAATGAGGGCGCCACTGTCGGCCTCTTAAGGAGATGAAAAAACGTGAAAAGCTTTTTTGGCAAACCAAAAGAACTAGAAATTGATACTTGGATTTTATTAAAGGTGCCATACTACTATGTATTTATGAGTTCTGAATATACACACATAGTACGATAATACTTTCATTATACACTTACTCGTGAGTAGTAGAAAGGAAACAAGCAAGTAACTGTTAAAAGGTGTGGCTTTAAAAGCGAGGCTACAATACTGAACCCCTATTTTACGACTCAGAAGTCGGTAGTGTGAAATAAAAAATAACACAGCCGTCAGCGTTCGTGACTAGAAAATGGTGAGATGTCAGGTTATAACACAGAACTTTCTGGTGCCAACCTAGTGCCGATCTAGGCAGTTAGGTTTATTGCTTTATAGCGCGGTGTGGACTTTTACGTCAGGACAAAGAAGTTTGTTTTGTTCAAGTAAATTACGGAAATGAGTAAATGTTTGGAACTCCTCCATGTCCTAGATGCGTTGGAATTGCGATCATGAGATCGCTGGTTTTATTCCCGGCAGATTCCCTATCTGGTATTTGATTTGGGACTCGTGGACCTAACTATTTTACCCCACTAGGCTCATGGTCCAGCGGGTATTGAGCTCATGGTTCCACCAGTTATAACACAAGTTACTTGTGGAATTTTTTACTAGTATTTATAAAAATACGGAGTTGCTGTTGTACTTGCGAAATTTTCTCGAATGCAAAATCATAATTACTACCATGTCAAAAACTACTATCGAATAACAGTGGTAAGGACGTAAGTAAGTAACGTTGTCCGGTTATACGAGTAATCAGTAATGACATTGAGGATTGGTGTGCTTCTGGGTTCGCAGTTAGCAGGCTTCCATTCCTTGTCTTACGTAATAACAAGTGAAAGCGGTCTATACTAACATACCAATATACTGAAAGCTGTGGCTGCGTCAGTTGAAATCGGTACATAATTACAAAAGAAGTTCAGTAGAGGAGATCCATGATGAATTTACTTTATTGAAACAAATGAAATTATATTGGGATATAACTAAGAGTACCTTGTAACAATACACTGTCTCCGTTCCGTCGTGGGTAAAAAGGAAACAGATTCATTTCTGGGATGGGAGACCTCTTGGCAAAGTTTCGCCAACTAGTGGCGAAAATTATCTATTAATTTTTAATTAATAATTATAAATTAAAGTAAAAAATCATCATTGTTTGCAAACATTGATTAATATTAAATGGGTTTAGCTTGACTTGTACACCAAACTAATAATAATAACTACTAAAAATACTAATAATAATTCGGAATTATGTTGTTATATGTTGCATCTGCTGTAGTTATCCAAATGACTCACATAGCACTGCTGGCTCGACGGTGCAGCAGCTGCAGTAGGCTGCCATCTGCGGAGGAGCAGAGGCTACGGCTGCGCGCGCGCCTCTCTCCCTCTCGCTCGCGCGCCGCGGCTCCGCGGTCGCGCCATCGCGCCATCAGGGACTCCAAGCACAGCATGGCGCCACCATCGCACACCATCCGCTGTAGCTTGTCGATCACGGTACTTGCAATCTTCTGATACTCTCTTATAGTGCGGTAAAGACTTTTGTGCTGGATTTTTTTCAGTTAGTTTCGGATAATATTCTCTTCGTTGCCTATTTTATGTTCGGACGCAATTTTAATTCTTCGTCGTTAAATTAAGCGCAAATATGGACTTTTTCTTCTGATAAGTAGACTACATCTATCCACTCCGGCCGGATTTTCGTTGTACTGCGTATTATTTTACTTTATTCCCTTGAGGCGAAACTTTGTTTTAAAGTATCTTAATCAAAACTTGAAGGTCTTTTGTCACTTGGTTGACTAGTTTGTTTCAAATATTTGAAATTGGTTTTTTATTATTGACTAGTGGTTTTGACAGCGATCAAAACTAATTTACTCAAGGCAATTATTCGTGCGGCACCACTTAAGTAAAAAAAGTTTTCTCATTAAAATTCTACGAACAGTTAACCATTTTTAGAACTGAACAAGTAACAGTGACAAATTATTTCACTCTTGTCATCGGTCGAAAGTTTCACACTGTATCAAAAATAAGAGTCACATGAGACCGCATTGCTCGCCGAAGTTGCCGAGTTCATACATTCATAATGTCAATATTGTAGATATTCATGCCTGTTTCGCGGCAGAGCGTATAATAAACAAGGTTCACGTGTCAGCTATCACGTGAAGACTGCCGGCCGTACGTTTCGTAGCAAAACTATCGCATTCGTAAATAGGGCACGTTACATCACGCGAGCCCGCCCGCTGGAAACCTCCGCGCATCCACGACACTGCCGGATTGCAGCAACATAGTGTTCTAAATATTGTCACTTTGTTAAGTTTATTTAGTTGTTAGTTTCGCGGCCGCGTGCGTGCGTCGACCGAGGCAGTAGCGTCTCGCTCGAGAGTGACTCCGCGACTGAACACAACAGTGAGTGGCACCGGGCCCCGTGCTCCCGCAACGTAACCTTATGACACCCTTTTCAGGCACCCCGGCCTGGCAGCGCGCACTCCCCCGTTTGTTAGGAAAAGCTTCGTCACTGTCAAAACTTATATTGTGGAAAGTTTAACGAATGTGAATGCGTTTGATTTGTATGTCAGAGCTAATGCTATGTGGAGTTGTCAGTGGGATTGGATGATGTGACAAAAACACTTTAGATTTATGTACCTGAGAATCAGCATAGCGGTAAACTACGAACTTATTTTTTCAAATATCCGTTTATTCCAAGATTAACCGATACTTTTTGTACACAGATTCTCATCGCAGAATAGTTCTAAGGTTTCTGCCATATTTTGTAAAATTTTAATGATATTGAGGAATCTGAAAAGTAGCAGATCCAGCGCCTCATAATGCATTCCGTCGTTTTGTCGCTACTTACCATCAGATGAGATAAAAGTGAAGTGTAAAAACCAATTATGCATAAAAAAATCATCGTCATCGACTGGGAAACGTCCATTACTGAACATAGTCGTGGGAGACGCCACCGTGACCTGTCCCTATACGCTTGCATCCAGCGATTTCCTGGTAGGGGGACGGCCCGGCACACGTTTCCCGCACTTACTCCCCACCAGTAATCGGTTTTTCGAGCAAAGTGTCCTGCCCATTGTAACTTGGGATTGCTGACTCTTCGAGAAACATCGGTGACCTTAATTTACGGATTAAACACATGAGCTAATAGTTAACCCTATCTCCCTCCCAAAAGATTCCCTGAGACACGACTTGTGTGTAACTATGACCTGAGAAATTGATCTGAGAAAGAAATTTTTCGTTCTTTCTATTACTAGCATTCTAATTTAAGAAACAAGTACAATTCAATGACTGATGAAGTCCATAAAAATTCCGGTGTTAGTGCAATAATAAAAATAATAAGTTACAATAATAATCCTCCTTTTGACTTTGCGCAAAATATAAGGGAACAGATTGTTATTTGGTGGTATTGTTATCATGGTAGGTAAGTCGATACCGGTAAAACGTCAGGAACGTGTGAGTTAAGCTTCTATTATAATTTCCAAGCCCGGCCGGCTTGTTGTTAGGGAAATTCCGTCCTCGACAGTTCATTACCACTTGTAAAAATAAGGAAATTCTTTACTTATTTATATACATTTTATACACTGAGAAAGTTAAATGAAACCGGAAAAATAACAAATACAAATACCTGTTAGTATATACCGCGTGTCTTCCAGTTGTGTTGTAGAAGATGGCTAAGGGAAAATTATAGAACGTACCCTGACATATTACTGAGATTAGTTTTATATATCATATCATATATTTACAAAGGCTGGTTTATGATTTAATCTATGGCCACACCACTGATCGTATAGCGCTTGTTCGGAAACATATTACAATCAAATCAAAATCAAGATATAAAAAATTATAACCTCAACAAAAGAGATTTAAATATATATAACTTTAGTAGTAATAATTTAAATGTCTTTGACCTCAACATTTCTTTTTGAAATTTAGCGATGGAGTTAAAAGTAAAGGAAAGTTGACATATTGCCAATGGAAGGTCCTCAGATCCTCTAACTAACCAAGGGTAAGTAATCAGATCCCCTAATGGTAAGTTGACAAATCACCTAATTGAGAATTTACAGATTCCTTAGTAGAAAGTTCGTGTGTCGTGATGATCCAAGGAAAGTTTATTGTCCAACAGTGGATTTATTTAGCTGTTATAGATATGAGTGCATGACCGTCGGTGACTACAACAAACACGTAGATGACAACAGAATGTACACAACTTAATTCAAAACAGACCTCTTCAGCCCCTAGGTACATAATGTAGCAGTTGACGAGGCAAAGGGCACACACTCCAGGGGCTAGCGTAATTAAACCTTGCTCATCGCCTGCTGAATCACGCACTGTCTAATAGCTTTCGTTAGATACAATCACTTGATTATGATAACAATGTAATGATAAATTTAATTGTGTTATTTGACACTTGTCGTAACAGGCAATTACGGGTAAATTTTAAGGAGACTGGCTTCATCATCTACTAAATATAGTAAAAAGTTTAAGTTAACATATTTTTGTGTAAAATACTGAGTGAGACCTAAACTAAGCAAAATCTCGTTATATGACTAAATGCTTTATTATTTAAATGGTATTTGGTGAAATTATAAGTGAACAATTTGTTATTTACATTCGAATATTTTATGCAAGCGCTTTTAATTGTTAATTGTTTACATATAGACATAACTTTATTTAAAACACACACACAACACAAAACACATTAAAAGAAGTTGTTACACTTTGTAGCACGCGAAACATTTGACAATTTAAATCGTAATGCGAGCAACAAGATTTCGGTAAATCCCCGGAAAGTCCGCGTGACAATCATCGAGGTAAGATCATGTGAACTTTTGAAGCTGTTGGTAAATGATGACTTTGATGACTATACGTCAAGTCAAGAACCAAAGTCAAGACTATCCTTCACGCCAAAGTCAATACTATTCTTTATAGTTAAATTATTAGTAAACATGGCTACAATTTTTATTTTAGTAATTTTACCTCATATACTCGTACTCTTGTTCAGACTTTAGCAACAGAACTAAGAGCTTTGTTCTCTGTGATCTGTGAGTTTAACTAAATGCTAAATTCAATCATTCTAAACACGGTGGAAAGTGTTGCCACGTGGCAACAATCTAATGTTCAATTGTAGCGAACGGCTGTAAATGAAATACGTGATCCGTAACCGATCTCTAGGTGGTACACTGTCTGCATTGGAACCAGTCGAGCTTCTGTCGGTAATGCCAGTCTAGGCTTGCGAAATGAGAATCTAATTTTAGAATTCAATATTCCTGAGTTCCTTCGAAACGCTACTTTCATAGCTAGGTATATAAGAGTCCACGTTTCAATCGCATTTTATTAGCTTTTAATATTTATGTCATGAGTCGTGGTAGTTACTTTATGCTTATTAGGGGTCCGAACGTATGTGTATCTGAGGGTGCCGGGTTCGAATCCAGCCGTGTACCTATGAGTTGTTTTTCAATTCAAGTACATTATCCGATTGCTTAACGGTGAAGGAAAACATCGTGAGGAAACCTGCATGTCTTGAACAGGCATGTGAAGTCCGCCGATCCGCACTGGGCCCGCGTGGTGGACTATGTCCCATACACTCTCTATAGCGTGTGGTCTCGGTTTTAGAACTGGAGCGTCATACCAATTACGTAACAATAACATCATTCTGTGATCACCAAACCACCTGACATGCGTGGCGAAATCAGTTCAAAGATCGTCAAAAGAGTGATCTATGAGGCTGATGTCCAACAGTGGACTTATTGTAAATTATTATGATGAAAACAAAAGAGAACAACTAATCCGTAAAAAATATTATGTTATTGTTGCAAATGTATAAAAGAAAAAGAAGAGAAAGAAAGACAATAATTTATTCCAAGCTAAAAATAAATACACACGTAATGAAAAAAAAAAACCACACACACACATGACACATACAGAAAATAAAAACAAATAATTACAGCAAAATTAAGTTAGCTTGGAAAACGGCACCAGCTCAGCCCGATGCTGTAACCCAAAGACCACAGCGCTGATTTTCAGCTGGTAATTTATAAAAGATATTGCGTTATTTATTTCAGTGCTGAATAATTGGAGACGTAGGCAAGCTACTGTACTCGTAGAGCTGCACCAAGGCGAGTCAACGCACGCTCCATTGACCCGGGCGGAACTAAAACGTTGCCGCATATGACACAGTAACTTATTTAGAGACCTATCCAAGTTATTTATACTGTAAGGCTTACTGAAACCTTTACTAAAGGGTACAGATTTTTTATATGAAATGCGACCGACTCACAAGCTTAAATATAGAGGTATAAATAGATTATTTGAATCAGTAACCAGAAAAATAATTTTAGTACACAAGTTAATCTCGTTATAGAAGCGGAAAAATGTTCGGATGAACAATGTCAGCATTTAATCTGTGATATCATAAATATTGTTATATGAAACTTATTCATACGGAGTTTAGGAGTTTCTCCGAGAGTTACGAAGTTGAAACAAACGAATGCGGTCTGTATAGCTATAGATTGTAATCAGTTTAATATGCGTAATAATTGTAGTATGCTGTTACTAACCTGTTGAGCGATCATGGTGACAATGATGTTCACTTACGAAGTTTTAAGGAGGTTTCATTTGAAATAGACGGATTTTTTGCGTGTTTGTCCAAGGCTATGAAAAATGAAATTTACCTTCGTCTCATCAGGTGAGGATAAGGATTGGCGGAATCGTGCTTCATCGTCAACACCAGTTCCGCAAACGTCAACTGCTGCACATAGGCTCTCCCCAAGTTACGCCACCGTGACCAGTCATGAGAAACTTGCTTTCAACCGTGCTTATTTATTATTTTTAGGCAACTGACCTCAAAATATGCAAAAATTATATAAAGTTAAATATCGCTTATTACGTAACATATTTACGAGTCAATGTGAAGTTCAGTACCTCTACTGTTAGTTTTAGCCGATACTATCGCGTTTGCGTAACGTCAGATTTGTATAAAAAATTAAAAGAAAGAAGAACGCCTCTCGTTAACGAAACTGTAATTCTTCATACAAATCTGACGTAAATTGGAAGCTGATACTTGGTGAACGTTGGCTTATAAGATTACTTACATTGTAAATGCAGCTGTAAGCTCCCCGAATAAAATAAAATAACAATAAACGCAAAACGTTTACGCCGCGATAGTATCGATTGACAACTCACACTAGAGGTTTTGTATGTTTGCTAGAACACAATCGCAGTGCCTAGATTAGAAAGCGTGACATAGTAGGTAGACAAAATAAAATGCTCTTTATGCTCGTAGTTCTTCATCATCATCAGCCAGGCAACGTACATTGCTGGGTCTCTCTGGATAGGTCCCTCGCAATCCTCGTAGTAAGCCGTATTGACCGGTCCTAAGACACTGGCATCCAGGATCCATCTAGTAGAGAGACAGCCCGGTACACGTTTCCCAGTACGTAATACGTATCGCCACTCGAGAACATTTAATCCCCATCGGGAGTTCTTATATTAGGGCAAATATTAGGGTACTCGTACAATATTATAAAGAGACTCCTTAAAATAGAAGCCAGATGATGTGGAATATCCATCCACTAAAACCCCGGTGGTCATGTTGAGGGAACTAATTATTATCTATCTCTGATTGATAATTTTGACCCATGATTATCGTATTACATGTGAACTTACTTATTACCAATGTGACTACTTATCCTCTAAACCGGAAATGAACCAAACCAAAACTAGCTTTGGTGGAGGCGCTTACAAACATACATACGCCGACGGCCGCAACGAGTTAGAACGGTTACCAATATAAAATAATTGTATCTCTATTAGAAATCTCGAAGCGTTACAATAAATCTGACCCAAGCTCAGTCCTCAGAGTGTTACAAATAAGCCAACTAGGATTGGTTAGGATTTTATGGGTCTTGTCTCGAAAACTTATAACCCTCTTATAAGACGATTCTGCTTGTAGTCTTTTGCGGGTTTATTTTAAGTTAGTTGGATGGACCTACTGATCCGATATGGAACAAGCTCTGGCCGTTTAAAACTTTCGAGGATTTGTTAACAAGTTCTATGAGTAGTTATGGATAGCTTTTGCGGAAGTAGGTCATCTGAAAAGGGGTTATACCAAGTGAACGTAAAAATGAAATTGCCTTACAACTTTTTATGCAGTCGCTTTGTTAGAGGGTTTTATAAAAAATCCTTGGAGTTTCATCCGAATACTGAATTATCCGAATACGTAAAAGTAACATTGGCGCCCGGTCATCGCTTGCAATCTTGCATTTTTATTACAAAATTAGATTTACCCGTATAAAGCGAAAAATTAATTTTTGGCTAAGATATGAACTTGATTAGTCGTTTCGTGGACCCCAAAACTCTCTCATCAGCAATTTTTTTTCAAAATCACATACACACATTATAAACTGTGCCTCTCTGTCTGTTGGTTTCCTCTTCACGACGCATCATCTGAACCGACCATGATTTTAAATAGCCTGTGGCATGGGGAATTGGGGATCCCAGATTCATACTACTACTATTATTAATCCCGGTAAAGTATTGCCGTGCGACTCTAGTTGAAATAGACGAAGTCGCGGGCAGAAGCTTATGTTATTTACGAGTACAATTATTGCTCGTACAAAGTTATAGCATAAATGATACAATGTCAAAAATTATATCTCGCTACGTTGCGACGCACTAGCATTTCATGAGCTGATTTGTCTGATTTGATAACATAATTTCTACGGTTATAGCAGGTGGATTGGATATCATCTATTCGTCAACTTTTACGACCCCCAAAGAAATAATCTATGCTAAATCCACCCAACTTGAAATACATTTAGTCCGCTATAATCCTACTAAACACCTTTTGTTATGGGTTACTTCCAATGTTATGAACTAACGGCCTAACTAACAAACGGCTTACAGCCTCCGTGGTGCAGTCGACTGAGAGTTAGATTTAGATGCAACACACAGGAAAGGTTTTCCTTTCCCCAGTTTGGTTAGGACATTGCAGTCTGAATCACTGCACTGCAATACGATAGCTACATGAGCCGTCAGAGGGCAGTGGTGGCTCAACAACTCTGACATTAGGATTTGGGAGGTCACCTTAAAACCTACACGATAATAAGATGAATGCTATGGAAACTTAGCTGGAATAATCTAGGAAGCAACCATTAATATTGCCATAAAAAAATCCAGAAAAAATTGGGCAAGTTCAGTCAAGTTTAAAAGTGTCAGATTATTACATTTCAGCCATTTAAAAGTGACTTTACAATCTGCACAGCGCAATCTTCAAATTGAAATGCCAAGGTCGGAGGGATTGCCTGTGATCCCTATCCCTATCGAGAACCCTTTGATGTCGAGGCTTGAGGGCCCTGTCCGAGACGCTTTGTAGCACCAACGACACTTGCTCCCTTTGAAGGATTCTTGCAGACGACGGAAAAAACGTGTGAATCAATTTGTCTTTAACAAGACTTGGGGAAACCTAACTTGTTCAATATAATGATAAAGGAGTTTTGTTGACAATGTTTTCAAGAAGCTGTTTTTCACGGGCGTTTTTCGACTAATCCCAAACAGAGTGTCTGGAATAGCGTTTGTGGCTTATACCTGTAGCCTAACTAGTCAAATAAGGTCATTGTAATAATCAGCCGTGGCTCTTGATCATTGATTTAAAATGAAAATACATGCATTTTAACCGCCTCCGTGGCCTAGGGGCTACATAGTAGGACTTACAATTTATAGGTCCTGGGATCGGTCCCAGCGGAGGCACGGTACTAGGTTTGATTGGTGGTAGAACATTTTCTATGTACGTCTGGTAAGGTACCAAGGTGTTACCTAAGTTCGCCGCCAAAAAGCAATATTGAATGTTCAGCTAAGGCATCTGGGAAATTACGCTTCCCACCAAACAGCCTGTCCGTCTGACACTATCAGGTTAACATCATTTTTAAAAGCTGCCAAGTGCTTGTCGGGTCACGCGCAATGTAGGGACAGATTTTTAAAAGCAAGTGTAGCAGATAGAGACGTGGATTATGGGAGATGGGACGCTCGACTCAGACAAAAAATTATCACTTTATAGCCTGGATCCTGGATCCCTGAATCGAAAAGTAGTTGTAGTAGTTTGAAAGACCTATGCAATGATACCTTACACAATGGGGAAGACGCGAAAAAAATATTCAATTAGTGCACCTTTTGTCACCCTAATCGGTACTGCGAAACAAAAACAGTTCGCGAATATGATAGGCGTGTGTCTCAATTAACTTTGATGCTAATTTCACTTTTCAGTACCAATGACTTGATGCAATTGTTATTTATGACTGCGAATGGTTCAGGCTCTTGAAGTAGGTATTTAAACCTGTCTATACACTTTGTGGAAATAGTGAAAAAATTTCGACGCTAAGGGTATACGACCGATAGCTTAGTTAGCAAAATTTCGGCCCGGACTGGCGAGAGAAGCAGGTTCTAATCCTGTTTTCATTATTTTCAAAATGTTATTGGTTTAAATGCACATGAGCAGTACATACGAAACAAACAAAATCTGGTATATATACGTATGTATACACTGACTACAAACTTTTTAGAGAAAATATTTGTTTTCAAAAGGTTTTTAACGTAACTTTCTACTGCCATTTTGAAATGGCTTTTAACCATAATTTTTGCTTGGAATACGAAAGGTTACTCTCTAGTCTGTACTCATTACTCAACCCAACAAATGTATAAGTGATTATTACTGATTATAAATCACAGTCCGGCCGGTCCGTAGAGCCATTAGGAGATCTATCATTTGATTTATGTTTGAGGACATTGCAAGAACTATTGACGTAATAAATTACATGCGGAATCCAGATAATTAAAGATACACCTGAAGAAGGTTCTATGGGATTATAACATTGATATAATTAGCGTTGAATGTTTCGTAACGACAGTATTATTGTTTTTTTCTTCTTTTCCAGACGGAAATACATGTAGGGGGGCTATTAGGCCAAAATTCACGGAGTTTCCGTAAGGGGAACGGTCATCAGCTTGAAGCTTCTGGGTGATCACACTTACCATCATGTGAGATGAAATGCAAGCGCAAACAACTTGCTATCTCTCTATTTATTTCTATCTAGAGGTTTTTAAATACCACTTGCTATGAAACAGTATTAAACATCAGAAAGGTTTTATGGGTGTCATTTATTTGTCCAGATAGCTAACACTCAAATAAATAGAAAAACGCGATGAGGAGGAAGTAAACCACATACATAATACATGTGGCGAGCATTTCATGTGACGCACTAGAACATGCCCCTTTGATGTCAGACTCATGGCCGATAGCGGACGTAATTTATATTAGTGGACTATATTTCTTGTACTGGAAAATTAGGTCTAGTGTGTGAACATAGATTCCTGTAAGCGCTAAATGCCAAGAGACACGTCCTTCCCACTCTTGCGTGGGTCGACCGTGCCTCAGACAAAAACCTATTTTTACAACTTGGAAAATGGAGCTATTTTGAAATGTCGATAAAAATTTAAAATAAAACGCTCATCACGTCACTCAAACCGATACTTTTTTATTTCTTCATGAGGGACGCAGTCCTTACGTCCTGCGTGTCACTGGAACCTTCATAGTTCTATTGTGACAGTACTCTATGGATAAAATCACCTCCGCGAGGCCAACCACGGTCATGAACCGTACGATTGGTCTGGGTTTGGAGGTCCTGATGCTGTCCGTTGTGGCAGTGTGGGCTCGGAGGTGTCTGTTTCTGCTGTGATGTAGGGCGTCACCGTGACAGATGATGTGGATGGGCGTTTTCTCGTCATCCTCACAGAATTTGCAGACTTAACTGTCACTCAGGCCCATGTAGCTGAGGTGCAGTTAGGGTCCGTGTCAGGTTCCTTGGTTTTTTACTGCTTAGCGAAAATGCTTCGTTTGCTTAAGAATTGGTGTAGTCATATAGAAGTGCCTTAGAGCAGTTTTGGCCAAACACGTAGTGCATAAATTTAAAAAAACAACCATCTCATAGCTGCATTATGCTCTTTGAGAAACATTTTAAGCTACCTTATTAAGGTAGGTAGACTTAATCAACCTTATTAGAGTACTGGAGCTGGATTCATCAATTCATTTATGCAGTAAAAAGGATACCTTTAAACAGAACTTCTCACTTCTTCTGTTCCTTCGGAAGAATATGGCAAATATATCAGCAGCTATATATAATAGTTAAATAAATCTGACAGACAGACATACGTTATGAAATAATAATATGTGAAAATAACGGAGTACGAAAACCAAGTGTTTACTTTTGCGTTCTCAGAGTAAATTGGAAATTTAGTTTATTTGCTTTCTTTGATTGAGAAGAAAACATAATTGTGATTCCTGAACTTTATCATACCGTAAAGCAAACGCCAGTTTCTAAGAATCCTTTCAAATGTCAGAAACACTCATGAAGTTGTTTGATTCTGTTCTTGTGTTTACAGTTATAACTTAAGACATATGTTGGAATATGTTTTGGAAATTCTGTGAAACTTTTTTATGCCTTTTAAACTAGGTATGTTAAATTATTATTGGGGTATTAAGTACTCTAGTAAATAGTTCAAACAGAAAAGAAAATGTTTTTCTATGTCCCATAGCCGCCTCACCAGCTAGCCCTTTTTTTGTCATGATCAGGAGGCAAGATGTTTTACAGCAAGTAAAGAAATAACAGAGGGCTACTAGGTGAGTACTGTTTTCTTTTATATATTATGGAGGATCATGTCCAGCGGTGGACTGGAGCTGTCATGATAGTAAGTGACGATAAGACTCATCTCAAATCAAGTTCTATTTTAAAGAGAAAAAGTAACGAGTCCGTTTTCTTTAAAATTGAGACTAGTTGCATGTTTCGCAGTAATTAGTGGTATTCTCATTAGATGGTGAATTCAATTAGTACCACCCTAACTAACAAACGCCGCTATGTAGGTGTGAAGTGAAGGCTCGCTTCGCAGTCAATGCACGACGCCAACGTACTTCTGCCCTAATTAACATACTGTGGATCTTCCTCGGAATTGTCTTAAAATCACGTCTTACTCACGAATTAGGGACAAATAAAGTCATCTTTTTGAATATTAACTGCATTCGTTTGACGCTTCTGGGTGAGCTCGCTTTACGTGTTTTATCCAACGGCCGCATCAGCCCATAGATGACCAATAACAAGTAAAATCCTATTGAACATAAATAAAACGATTTGTGCATGTTTGCAGACAATTTATCCTACAAATTTGAACTTTGTGTCACTGAATAAAATCGGTTTATAGTAATAGAGGTAATAGTTTGACAAGTTACTGCAAGCACATAAACAGTAATGGGCATAGAGCACGAAGAAAGGAAAACTGTAATCAGTGTCCTGAAATATAGTTGTCTCGTTTTAACATAGGACATTAGTTGAAAGAGCAACAAGTTCTTCGTACGGAATGTTGGTTTTTCTTTCTCAAAGGCAGGTAGAGATAATGTCACACACAGATGCATACAAAGTATCAAGCCAAAAACCTTTACCTGTGTTAAATTGTCCGGAAAAATAGATCCAGTACTGACAACGTAAAAGTTCGCCTATTAAGAGACTCAATAAAAGGCAATTTCGGGCAGATAGTAGGGTAGGGCTCAGAGGCAAACATCTTCAAAACTGCACGACCGATTTGCTCCGATTTCCATTTTATTGGTTTGACCTATTTAACTATAGCGAAGGACAAAGTACCGGCCACAGGCCAAACAGCTCCACGGGGGACTCTGTACAATGCTAGGAGGACTGTAATATCTTGAAATCCTGTTTTTCTAAAAAAAACTGCTTTTACAAAACTTACATGACAGCCCTATTGTACCCTGGCTCTTTTCCTATGTTACGTATCGTCGAAACGTTTAAGGCGATTTTCTAAAATAAACGAAACTTTGTGTGTAAGACCCTGAGAATCTCTAAGTAAACTATGTATTTCTTTATGGCTTTATGACTACACTTTGCAAGATGCAGAAACGTGATTCGATGATTTTGGCTCGATGCATTTTATTTTCGAAAAGAACTCTTAAAATCGTATTTCCTCAGATTACTGTTAAACAACATAAGGTATGCAATTGTTAGTTCTCAAGAAGCCTTTTTTTATAAACCTCACGCAGATTTTTTAAATGAATTAAATGTGGTTTTGCGTTTCTAAACGCAGGGCTCACGCGGAGCGATGGCATTCTTCACCCTATGGCTGTAATATTAGAGTTTCAGTTTCTCACACAAGACACGCCCATTAGGGTTTCAATGTAACGCCTTAAATACGAGTTTATTCAAGTAGGGTTGTCTTTGAAAAAAATTCAAGTTTTTAAATACGTAATTATTTGAAGATTATTAATATGTGAGTAGGTACGAGTAAGTGTGAATGTTTGTGACTCATAACATAATATTCTGCTGTGAGAGTCCACTGTTGGACATGATATTCCATCATCGATCGCCACATTGAAGTTTCTATGAGGGGATTTGCCATAACCACCACGATTGGTTGGCGGATTGGTGATCGCAGTAAGATGTTGTTGTAACATAGGTAGATGATCATTTTTTGTATAATTTTCCGAACCGAGACCACACGGCCCATTTGTTGAGTTTGTTACTCAAACACACATAAATAGCTTATAGGATTTGGGTAAAAGATACAATGTGCTCTGAATAAATAATAATAATAAACTTTTTTATTATTTATAACCCGGTATTTACATAAGTTAATTTCTGAAGTTGAGGCAGACGAAGTCCAGGTAATACAGTAATGTCGATGTAATACAGTTGCCGCTTTATAAATTTATTCCGTCTCTTTTTGTTCTAAGTATTAATTACTACATTGAGTAAATATATCATATCAATACAGCATATCAATTGAGTCACTTTTATCTTATATCATGAATTATATCTGCCTGAATTACCTATTGCCTCGATTTATTGTTCAGTGCTGCAATTTACATGTCATACTGGCAAAGAGCCAAATGGTACAAATGGACCAAAAGTAATATAAACCGACTGGGCGAGCGGAGCGGTGCGGTGGCGGCTGCATGCTAAAAGTTATCGAGTAGAAAAATCTATTAAACTTTTAAACATTTGGTATTTATATTCGGTTAATATACAAAAACAGTTTTTATGTAAGGCAAATGCTTTGCAGAATATTGTGCATGTGAATAATGTCACCTCTACTAGATGACAGTTAAAAATATATCCAGATAAAATTATAAGAATACAAAAAACCGACTTCAACTGCCTTAAAAAATATTGGGATATTATAAATTGCATATCAAATAAATAATCGCCTATCAATACATACTCATCATTTATATTCTTTTTTACATCAAATAACTTACTTCACTACAAATAAACTAAATGTTTAACAAAACTCAAACTGCAGATAATTCGAAATTTTACATCAATATGACATTACTTTTTTCCTCATAATGCAATACAGTTAAATTTATTTTTGTACAAAAATACTACATACATAGCATAAATACTGACTGCACAGCAAATTTTTCATATTTCATAGCAAAATAACTATCCCAGTCGCATATTAACCAATAAGTACAACAAAACCTGTTCATCATATTTGTCTTAATTTTCAAGTAGCCATGCTCGGCAAATTTAATGATTATTATACCAAAAAAAATCCTTTTGCATTGCATTATTTCTAAAAGCAGAACAAATTAACTGAAAAAGGCGCTTTTTCGTCACTGGAGTGCAGAGTGGCGCGATTGAGTAAGATAGAGATAGCACTAGGTCGTGTCGTCGGGAGTTAACCGTATATCTCGCGCGTAAGAGCGAAATAGAAATATTTCGTCAGTGTAAGTGTCGTTTTACACAATCCGCGTGTATTTGTTTGTTTATATTCATTCGGTGTTACGTTGCGCCGGCGACCCGGAAAGATAATCTTATAAAAACAATAATTGCAATATTTGTGTGTAATTAGTGTGCATTTGACTTTTGAGTTTATCTAATGTTAATTTACTGATGATATACCATGGAATCATCAAGTAATATACAACAACAAAGTGATGTTCCTGTGTATTGTTCGGACAGTGAACCTGAGTCACAAGAGGAGCCATGTACCAAACGAACGAGAAAAGGTGGCCTAGACTGGATATTTGTCAAAAAGTTCGTAACTTTTGACGAAGCACAACAATTTCTTCGAGATGAAAAGATTTGGACTGCTAAATTTACTCACACGACAGAAGAAGGTAAAAAACAGTATTACCGTTGCAACAAAGTTAAATACCGAGGCCCTCAGTGTGCAGCACAAATTTATTTGCTTTTTGAGTCAAACTCCGATGCTGTCTTACTGTACCGTACAAGCAGCGATCATGATCATGAGATTATTGGGACCAAAAATGATTATGGCATAACCCAAGAAACAAAGGACGAAATTAATAAGCTATACGCATTGCATTTAAAGCCAAAAGCTATTTTAGCACGTCTGAGTGAAATAAATGGTATTAAAGTTCCCTCAAAAAAGCAACTAAATAATTATCTTTCTGACCGTCGCAGAAACAAAAAAACATACAAAAAAAAGTAGAAAAATTGGTTGAGAAGAAAAAACAGAAGGAATTGTTGGATGATATAGATTTGTTGCATTCAGCTACCTCTTCTACATTATTTCAACGAGCGTTAACTGCGTTTTTACATAAACACGCAAAAGAAGAGCAATTCATATCATATTTCAAACAGGAGTGGGTTTCGCTCAATCCAAATTGGTATCTTGGATCAGCCGAAGGTTCTCCAGTGACAAACAATGCACTAGAGTCATTCAATAGAAGTATAAAAGACAGCCACACATTACGAGAACGACTTCCTTTGTCTAGATTCATCTCAGTCGCAACAAATATGGTCAAGGAATGGTCGAAAGATCACAAACCAGAGACATTTAAAACTTTACCTCCGATAGAACTGAAAGACTGGACTCTTGCATATCAATGGGCGAAACTTGACAAGAATGTAAAATTTTTAGAATCTGATTCCGGACTAAATACTTATATAGTTAGAAGCTCAACAGCAAGTGACATGACATTTACTCAAGATTGGGACACTTTTGATGGTTACAAAAAAAACGCTTTCGCATATTGGAGAGTTGCTTTGCCCACCCAACAAACCGCCTGGGTCAACGGAAAATGCACCTGCCCCATTTTTTTTAAGAACTACATGTGCAAGCATATCATCGGACTTGCGATCCGACTCAAGTACGTGGCGCCACCTGCAGAAGCTAAAAATGTGCCTATTGGCCAAAAAAGGAAGCGTGGACGCCCCGCGAAAGCAAGACCTGCTTTAATAATTCAATAAATTACAATTTTGTATCTAATTTTATATATTTTTTGCTGATCTCATTATGTGGTAATTAATAAATAATAAGACGACTGTGATTAATAAAACGCTGTTTTATTTAGAAAAACTGCTGTAAATAATATAAAAATAGAAGCTATATTTAAAAGAAAAAGAGTTAACAGGTATAATGTGCATTAAGATTATTAGCTGTGCATTGATGAAAAAGCTTTTGCTTTAGGAAAAATCGCTGTTCGCTGCGAAAATAAATTGTAGTGTGTTTAGTGATATTTTGAGTTGAATATTATGCTGTGCAATCAGTAATTTTGATGGGAATTTGGAATCTTATTGCATAGAAAAAGGATATTTTTTGATTTGCGTTTAAATACTACCCAAAAATATTCACCTTTAGACGTAGGTACATATTTGATTTTTGTTGATTTTCTCAAAAAGCGCTAAATCAATTTCGAAAAAATTCATATGGGACCACCTCTGAAGCATGCTATACAAAACAAAAATCACCAAAATCGGTTTACAATTGGCGGAGTTATCGCGTAACATACACAAAAAAAGCATACAGTCGAACTGAGAACCTCCTTCTTTTATGAACTCGGTTGAAAAGAGCAAGAAAATCAAGCAGAAAACTAATTGGTAATAGTATTTATCATATTCAATCACGTACATACTAGTACCTAAATTTTACTAGTAAATTTTACAGTACTAAAATCAAACTAAAATTATAAAACGCCACCTATCGGTAGTAAGCCTAATTTCTAAGAACAGCGCCATCTATTGTACTTAATACTTATTTGTTCTTCGACAACTATGGAACGTTGGTTACCGTACACTAAAGTATACGTAGTGTGCGATAGAGGGCGCTATATCTAGAGACTGTGTTCCAACTGAGTTCAACTGACGTGACGCCGCTATATGACGCAAATGTGGATTGGATCAATACACTGTCGGGTCTTAACTTTCTTAAACACAGTCTATCAGCTTAATAAAATAAATCTCCCTCAAAATATTGGTTATTAGCCAGCACAAAATAAATATAGCATACAGTATCAAGTGCAAAAGTGATAGAAGTTAATTTCTTGAATTTCAAGCAAAGCAAAGTAATAATTTTGAACGAGCCTGTTGTCCAACCAATCTCTATTGATCGATCAATAGTAAAAGTTAGCGAATGACATTGACATATGTCTGATTGTGTGTGGTCTGATTTCAGAAAATACTGCTGTGTGTATTGTGTTATTCGTTATTTTTAATCAATAGTAAATAGCGGATGACTAGAATCTGAAAAAACTTACCGGCCTGACCATCCTTCCAAAGAAGTACTCCTGTGTTCAGGTTTGCATTTTTTGTGTTGTACACTGTTTAGCTTATTTTTAATTTTCACTGTTAGTTTTTTCGGACTTCTTGGTAATTTTACACTGGTAAACATGGTATTAAGTTATTGTAGCTTACTTGTAACTCCTACAACTGAAGCTGTGAAAGTGTTCATTATTATTTCAACTTTATGTCACATAAAGATTCAACTTTGTTTTATACATTTAATTTGGTAAGAATAATCAATAATATTATGTTTTCAGCTGACAACATGGAGAACTCTGACCTAGAAACTCCAGAATTAGATGGCGAGTTTGCATTTGAAACGGATCATCTAGCCATCCGTGGCAACAAAGATTACTGTGAACTGCTTAAATACATTGTTACATTAGAAGCACAGAAGATGCAAGTCCTTAAAGACATTGAAATCTTAGCAGAACAGCAAAATAAGGCTTTAGCTGATCCTCTCAGTTTCATACAAGACTTGAAAGATGGCAAAGTAGTTTTTCCTCCAAGGCAAATTATTGCAGAGCTTCCGGATATTGATTGGAATTTATATGGCATTGATATATCCACTTTGGATGGAGATGAGCTAAAAGATACAAAGGCAGCTAAGGATGACTTAGAGAATGCTACAAAAGTACGTGGGAGAAAATTCACAGACAGCAAACCTGAGACATTCAACCAGCTATGGTCTTGTGAGGAACAAAAAAGGCTTGAAGAATTATTAGAGATATATCCTGAGGAGACTACTCGTGCTAGAAGATATAAGAAAATTGCTGAAGCACTCGGAACGAGGACTCCTATTCAAGTAATGAGTAGAGTACAAAAGTATTTTGCTAAACTAGCAAAAGCTGGTCTACCGATTCCTGGCAGGACATCGAGAAAGATATCTAGGGATAAGACTAAGTCAGTTCTGTACAAGAAGTCGACTTTCTTCCCTCAGTTGCAGGTCCCAGTAAAAATGGAAGACCCATATGACACCAGCGATGCCCAAGAGAGTGCGCTGCCAATGGAAACAAAGAATGATCAAAAATATCTATTGGAGTTACTAAAAATGGCTAAAGAACAAAGGTTGCTGGATGAAGTATCTCCTGTATATCAATCTGATACGATGTGTGTTGGTTGTCAGAAAACAGGCTTTCTTGGAGCACGATGGACAGACAATGCGGGCACAGACTATTGCACAGACTGTGTGGTGAAATTATTGCCTGATGAAAAGCTGACACCTGTTCGGAAACCGCTCTAAGCAATTTTTAAATCATTTAAATTATAAGTTTATAATATGTACCCAAAGTGTACTGGAAACCGCTTTAAACAATTATTCAGTCATTTAAATTGTAATTCTATTTTTAAAATATATATGCATAGTGTACTGGAAACCACTTTAAACGATTTGACAATTATTCTAGATTTAAGATACTATTATGTACCGGAAGTGTACCCATACCTATAAACTGATTATTGATGGAATGACTTTAGCAGTCAATAAATATCCATGAAATAAAATTTGATTCCGATCTGATGCACTTATTTTTATTTATTTATTTGGATTTGGCTTATATCTTCTCTGAGAGTAAATTATGTTTTTAGAGAGGGCATTAGAAATAATTATGATCACTTGGAGATCTAATAATAACAACAGTGTTCTATTACAAATAGGCACCCCATTAGGAATCGAACCTGCCTGCGTAGCATGACGTGTGAGAGTGGTGAGGATGAGATATTGTCATATCTAAACGTCAACGTATAGATATTTTTAAGGTCAAATATGACATCTAACGCGTCTCATACTACGCAGGCTGGTATTTTTACATTTCGATATCTACAGTGCAGCTACTAGACCGTAAATGTAGCTCAAGTATTGCTATGATTTTGCACATAATTTTGCACATATTTTTATGAGTAAGTATTTTTAATCATACCTAGTATATTGCGATTGTATTGATAAATTTTAAAAAGGGAATAAATGCAGCAAAGTTGTTAGGTGGGAACAATGTAGGCGTCATTTAGCGCAGCACTTATTTTTACACTGGAGCACAATTGCCATAATATTTTACAGCAAATCAGTGGCAAACTGTCGGCTATCATTTAGCTAGCCTCGCGCGATACTGCGCTAGAAGCGGCAGTGATCAAGATCCACTGGCTTGGAACACTGAACACAGCTAGCCACTATTGTACCCTCTAGTACAGCCTACCGATTGCTACCCCATCGCACTTTAATTTATAGGGTAAACTACACATTAAATAATGAGCTGAGATTAAATTATAATTTGAATGGTAATTCATACTTTTTAAATCTGTATAAAAAATATTGACTCAATTATATACTTGTGCTGTGCTTAAGTCCACCGATAGCCGTGAGCCTCTAAAATAGATCGCCGCGTTGGATTTTCCATGGTCACCTCGGTGATCGCAGTAAGATGTTGTGGTGCTACCCATCTCACTGATATTTCCAGAGACCCATTTGCTAAACAGTTGCTTTTAAAAATCTTAAAAAATTCCCAGTAGTATGTATACTGAAGTTGAAAGGAAAACTATCTCGACTAATTTGGCTTTACAGGTTACCGAGTAATAGTTGACCAAAGTATAAAATATACTTATAGATGTCCTTATTAAAGCTTAGTACAAATCCCATTCAAAATTACATCGTCCTGTGTGGGCGTTTTAGACCTTATGTCCGGGTAACAACGGAACCCAGATTCGATTTATAATAAAAAATGAAATCTTTATTTTCATAAAATATGATTTAAAAAAAATTCGGGCCTTTAAAATTAATAATGTATTTTACCAAAATTTTGCATATAAAATTTATAGTAACATCATTACTCTTGCCCTTATAAATCCTATTCTGCTATATTAAAACTTAAAATGACAAAAACACAAAGACTAATTTTTGCATGGAAATTGCTGATCAAATTGCTAGGGTGCTTTTCAGAATCTGGCAAATGTTTGATCTCGCTACAATGACGGTATTAAAAATCTCCACGCAGAGGAAATTGCGTCCCAATGCCAGTATCTCTCCATTTGTGTTTAGCTTGATTTAGGTTGGACACAACAGGCCTTGACTGTCCCTTATGAACGACGGTACACGTTTCAGATGTTGCGTATATTACAGGATCCGTCGACCCGCCCCGAGAGATAATACACGTGACAACAATGGACGTCATCGACCGGGTAATGTTTGATCTACGTCCGAATTCACAAAACTGTCATTGTTTGTTCTTCCTAGATAGATACCTAATAATAATATCATCTTTATTTCTCTTTCGACGAGATACAATAATACCGAAAATGGTTAGTGAGATATGGTAGCCTAAAAAGGACGAATATTTGTAATAGGCAAGCTTAGTACTTGTTTCTGTTGGATTTCGCATTCCACCGCTAGATGGTGCTTGCAGCGACCGGTGTTGTAATGACTTTCGGTGTCTGACACTACATCGCAAAACGTCTCTTCGGCGGTATTGCACTATAAAACTGTGTAATTAAATGTGCAAATTGTGGCCTTTATATGTGTTATACCACCGAGCTGTAGTGAAATATTTGGATATATATCGATTTCTGGAGTCGAGCCGGCGGAACATCGGTCAAGGTAGGTGTGCTTTGGTGTGGCAATGTGTGTGCGTGCATATCAGCTGAAAATTCGTATAAAGCTTAATTCTCGTAAGACGCTCGTGCTTCGATCTTTCTCCCTGAATGATAGCTAATTGAACTAACAGCTCATTATACGACTATCAAATATATTTTTCTAGAGAAATTTCATTCTTATTTTGTCATATTCAATCTTTGAAGAAACAATAATAATAAATAAATAAGTATAATGTACCATGTTCGCTAGCGAGAAGATTTTGTAAACTCATGGTAGTGGCACGAAGCCCTAAATTCATTTGTCTCAATAATATCCTCGTAAGCACCTGTCCTGATTTTTCTATGTAATATTTATTTAATCCGTGTAGGTTTGTATTACAAATTATATAGGTATTCGTAGAGTGTGAGCATCTGAGAATCTACTAAGTAGGTCAGAACAGGACTAATCTAAGTTTAGAACATTGTTAGGTATGGTGACAACGCTGTTCTGGCAAAACGTGCTCGGTTTCCGTAGCGTAAATAAGCGGTCTAGCTAGCTTAGAATAGGTACTAACAGCTATTCTAGAATATTACAGTCTAGTGTGTAGTTTCATGAACAAGCTTAAAGCTGTTTGACATTTATCACCCAGCTTTAGACTATTAGAAGTAGACATAATTTATGCTAGAAGTAGGTTATGTTAGCAGTTTGCCATCCCTACATTGTCAAAAATCATAATAGAACTATAACGACTAGTCCATGCATCGTTATCGGAATTGCATATACCTATATATATTTTAATACATGTGCTCAAAAAGCTCACGTTTCGTAGCTGATTGGCGTGCTAAAAGTTCGTGATTTCAGAAGGTTATCTGAAAACCCCAAGGCAAGCGTGCGTTTTCTTATTATTAATTAGTTATAAAGACTTATTAACTGAAGGAATGTTTTTCATGTATGTCCTTCAAAAAGCATTGCTAGTGTTTTTGCTTATTCACTGGGCAGTATTTGCTACACACTCTTGGCCACCATCTCAATAACAGACTACTAGGCTGACATAAGGGTAAGAAGAGAGCGTGTAAGACAACTGTTCCGCACTAACCTCCGTACAAAGATCTCGCGAATTTTACTATTCGTTATATTTTTTCGCAAATGTTAATTCAATCTCGTTCTGATTGGTTCACCGTCGACTGCGTCTCAGGCAACAAAAGTCAAAACTCGATTGAATTTACAGACTTTTCGCACTAGTTTCGAAATGTACTATTTTAACAAGACCACAATTTTATTTACTTTAATTAATTCTTAATGCATTAATTTACTGTAATTAATCTGCTCATAGTTCATATGATTGGGGTTGTAGCTGTCCCTGGCCTGTATGTATCTGTGTCCATAGGTAGGAGGTGCGTACACCGAGTGATACTCGAGTCATCATAACAAGCTCACGGCTAATCTGACAATGACTGGTCAGTGCAGTGCTTTAGCCATCCATCGTGCACGCAAAGCATCTAAAGACATCCTATTAAAAAAACTCTAGACTCACCTAGGTCCACCTTTCTGATACACTGAAAACAATATGCTTGGTTAATTTTATTTGGAAATGTACATAATTTAGTTCAGCTGCATTGATAGAGCAATAATAAAATCAACGAGTTTTTATTTAAAACATTAGCTGCAGCGCAATTATTGAAATTGACGAATAGTAATGAATGAAATAGCAAAGTAATTTACTGTTTTGCGTATCATTGTTTAAATATTAATACCGAAATATTTTTACAGCTGAAAGTAGTTTAAATGAATAGGCAAAATGTATTTAGTAGAGTTATGAATGTACTTAGATTTCGGGCTGCCGAGCTACTTAAAACTGTCAGTTCTAAAGTAGTATGTACTATAAGGAAGTCTTTGCGCGGTCTTTGCGGAAATACATATAATACATTTTTAATTACTGATGACTTGATAAAGCTCGTCAGGAGACCAGTAGTGGACGTTTCTCAGTGGATAATGATGTAATTTTACTTGGCACTTCACCAAAATGGCAAAGGCTAGATGGAAAGCGTGCACACTTAGAATCCTCAATGCATTAAGATACATTATTACGTATATGTAATTATCATTCAAGCAGCGGTTCCCAAAATGCAGAGATGTCTAGGGTTTCTTTTCTGCATGCTACTTTTATTATTTTGTGTGTCACACCTAAAAGGTGAACTGTTTATAGACCAAGGTTAAGACTGAATGTAATTGATTGGGCGGTCTTACATACTTTAGCCGGCTAATGTTAAATGCGGTCGCTTGTCGGCTTTTTACTGCAACATAACTCGTATTGTATATCATTAGGGACATCTGAAAGACATGAAATACATTTGTTATACCAGATAAGATAACTTCACGACGTTATAGGTGGAGGTATTAAAAAATGAGATAATGTATTGCCTACACTCAATGCCTACGTAGATAAGTTTACGCAGAATTAAATTATTGATAGGCCCATTTGACAGAACACCCTTTTACTCCCGGTGAACAATTCCAAGTTAGCTGTATCCAGCTGCGTACCTAATATTATTCAGATATTTTGCAATTTCACTCTTTGAAAGCTCGTCCCTCGTGGAGAGCTATGAGGGATTTATGCGGAAGTACAATATCCCTTCTGTCAAAGAAATGGAAAATAATATCCATTTACATAAATACGTAATACGATGAACGATGCATGAACGCGTCGATTAAGGTTAATAATCAGTTCCTACCAACTTCCTACAATAAGCATTATGTATGGTTCGGAAAACGAAACAAGGGATTTGCTGTAAAAGCAGGAAATATTGGTTGTATAAAGCTGTGTAAATGGGCGTCGCCGGCACTCTACACGCGGCAGGTGTGGAGGCGCGGGCAACAATTTGTTTGAAGGGATGAGCTATTAGCAAACACGACACACATACTGCGTTATGTACCTGACTAATGTATGTTATAGCACGCACAACTTTAATGAATGGAAACATTGAAAACACGAACTAGTACTAGCCGCCGAGACCGGCAAACAGGTATTGGACGAGTTTTATGAGCAATTACACTTTTATTCATTTATGTACACGAGTGTCAAACATAGCTGTTGAGGTGGACATGTAATTGTATTTCAAATATTATTGATTTTCATACATAAAAGGGAGACGATTGTATTTATTACCTACATGTTCTTTTTAAAAAGAAACATTTATGAAAATAGCAGCCAAGTGCATGTCGGGCCACATGCAGTGAAAAAGTTTATTTATTTATTTTCAAAGTTTTATTTTACCACTTTGTTGGCGTAATAAATATGTATACCCGTACAGCTTTCTAGTAGTAAATGTCTCTGAGCCAAGCCGCGAGCGGACAGACGGACATAGCGAAACTAAGCGTTCTTTGTTTGACTACGGAACCCTAAAAAAGGTAAATTAGGCATTTTTCCTTAGAACTGAATACAGGGTGGTGCCAAAAAGTACTCTGATTTGCCCTTGCTCATGCCGCGATTGTCGTAAAAAGAAAAAGATGGGCTGAAGTACCTATCTTTATACTCGTATTGACAATATTTGACTGTAAAGCACGGAGATTATGGCTAATCCCTTTATAGAAGCCGATTGTAAATGATCGGTTTTCATTTCAACAAAATAACACAACGAAAAAGAACAGAAATTCACTAACCTAAAACAGCACTATTCCGAATATTCAATTTTACTCGTTTAAAATTGCCTATTGATTAAAACCCGCCCAAAACCACATTCGACGGGCTACGAGTCCAGCCAAATGAATAATTAAAACCGCGGCTCACTAATTTTTAAACAGACTGCGCGTAATTTTACATTTTCATTCTCAATATAGAACAAAACTCATCGGGAGTACAGGCTTCAAAGTAACATTGCTAAAAGTTTCCAAATATTATGTGCCGCGTCTCATATTTATCTGTAATTAATGTAATTAATGTTAAAATTCTTGTGAAGAAGAGATTTTCCAATCGAAATTACAAACCAGTTAACTTATTGAAACTTTGTGAGACATACATACTATAATGATTGTTAAACACGGCTAACTCACGTCAAAATCGAAGTAGGTACCGACCAGCTTCGGACCTATTGGAGGTCCAGGGTGTGGGTCCAGAGTGGAAGGGGGAGACGCGATACACGTGTCTCCACAGAGTGCCTTGTCGCATCTCAGTGCGAGATGGGATACGACCGCGAACTCAACACCCTGATGAAAGAACTCCTATAGGTCGGAAACTATTCAGTATCTACTCCGATTTTGACGTGAGTTAGCGAAGATTTTCAATACATAAATAGCATTTTTCACTTTAAGTTTAACTATTGACTTATTGACTCTTGAAATAGGTAGTAATAGGCAAACTGAGCCAAAATGCGGACTCACCTGGGCGTTATTCTTCTACGTAAACAGAGTCGGTGTTTTTCAGTGTAGTCAGTCAGTAGGTATTAGTACAATAAATCTGTATCCAGTGTGAATGCATCGTAGAATTGATCTGGGATCTACTGCTCGGCTCGCACAATGATTGTGTCCAGCGAGGTGAGGCGGGAACATGATTGAAACCGACATTGTGCATTTATAAGATGAAATGTAGGTTGTTATGGTTCCGTACCTCAAAAAGTAAAAAGAAACCCTTATAGGATCACGTGGTTGTCTGTCTGTCAAGACCCCTTTCTCAAAAACACGTAGAGGCGTTAAATTGAATTATCAAACACAAAAATTCGCAGTTCCTTGGATCTGTGGAAAAATCAAACATCTAGGTCAACGCAATTAAAAAGGATGCAGCAATTTATTTTGACGATTTCCCGTGAAAGCGCATCAAACCTATAAGGTATTTCCTGTTGACCTAGAATCGATTTGGCATGAAGCAAGGCCAGCACAAATATAGCAATAAATCTGAAATGTGTATTTTTTCATTATATATCATTAAAATCGCTTTTACGATCAGTCAGTGCAGTCGGGTAAATATACCCTGTCTCTATGTATTATTTCCATTTATACACTGGGTAATGTGATATAAATTTCTGCTGGATAAATTACACCGAATTAGAAAGAACAAAGTAACAACAGCCCCTCTAAAAACTTATAATTGAGCTTTCAGCGGTGTAGTTCCATTCGCGCCAGACTTTAATGTAGAAATTACACATATGCCGAGAAAGTTTTATAACATGAAAGTCGGAGGAACACCATTTATCCTAAAGTTATACAAAGTTTGGTGCTCGCATCGTATCCTTCAATGGAAATTTTGTTGGAATAACTGACGGGCTCCCAACGGTCTTGGCAGGTTCCCTCCAGGTGGCGTTTAATATTTCTTACTATCAACGGACGGAGTTATAAATTGCTTTTCCGTTTTAGTATGTTTACCTACGCATTTACCCAGTAATAGTAAATGTCATAGACATCATAATTAGATGATGTGACAAACATATCATTATTTCAGTAGCTACATCATCGGAATGATGAATTAGAATGATTTATTTTTTGATTTTTACATATATTTTTTAATGTTGGACTAACAATCTTGATTTCCCAAGTTCGATTACCAGTAGCGGTACCTACCAGAACTCGGCTTGGTTAATGACAGGTCATTTTCTATGCTCGCCTGGCTAGGCTACCACCATGTTACCTAAGTCAGCCGTCAAACAGCGGTGTAAATGGCACTGTTGTGTTCCGGTATGAAAGGTAGTAGAGCCAGCGCTTAATTATTTTGAGGTTTCCAGGTGCGAACATATTCTATCTGTACATGTTTGAAATTGCGGAGAGCTAACTTCTGAGTGGCAAACTTGGTGTTCAAATACTGTACGTTGTATAAGTGGAATGAATGTAAAACCTAAAACATTGTACATTCAAACTCTACATTCGTATCGTAGCAATGTCGTAGCTTCATCGTAGCTGAGTCGTAGAGCAAAAAGCGTAGCACCCGTATTGATGATAACGATTTCGACCAACAACCGATGTGTCTCCTTGCAGTGCGTAAAATTCGTAATCGTAACCAATGTTGTTAAAAGGATTAACCGCCGTTTGCGTGGTTACAAAGGACCAAGCTCAGTTTCGTAGTGGCCTGTTATCGACCGTGTAGCTGACATTTTATGCAGCTAAATATTGCGATGTGATCTGTACATATATATTGTAATATTCGCTTAGCATACTCATTTAGTGCATCGTTACGAGGATTACAGCATTATTTAGGCGGCACCGAGGCGTGACGCCAGATAAACGAGCAGGCTTTGTGTTTGCTCGGGTTGTCACTCACTGTGCCTTCACCGAACTAATATCAAGTTTTAGTTTACGGCCTGCGACTAAACAAAGTCAGATAATAATAGCTTGGAAGTACTTTGTTTTGTCTGTCTCGGCTTATTGTTACAAACATCTGTATTCTAGTTAAAGTAACGTTAACATGTTGTTATCGTGTATGGACTGGGTGCTCGAAATATTACGTCAACCATTGGTCCCAAAACATCGAATTAGCACCAAAGCTAATTCAGTCGCACGCCGATCACGTTCGTGTACGCATTGTCATGCAGTACCCCAGCTGTATGGTAAAAATGTACATTAATTACTACAGAAAAGTGATAAAAAGTTGGGTTACTATTTTCTGCTTAAACAAGCAAATTGAAACGAGTACGATGAGTACACAATTGTTCGAATGACCATATTTGGTAATGAATTAATTAATATAAAATAAATGTAGAGGAATGTTAGAACACCTGCACGGAATAGGCCTAAAATAGTACAATACCATCTCGTATGTATTAGTACGTTGCATCTAATGGAAATTCATAGAGGACGGGCAGCATATTACTCTAAACAGGAGATAACTAAGGATCTTGACAAGGACTCTAAAGGCGCATTTCAAAACCTCAGCTGCATGGGCTTGAGTGACCACAGAGATCTGCTTTGCATCACAACAGAAACAGACAGGTTGGAGGCCACACTGCCGTAACAGACAGCGAAAGTTTCGACCACATAATTAAAACGCAAAGTTTCCGGTAAGGTTCACGTACAATTAAATTGGTTCGTGAGTTAAACTCAAAGCCCTGTAATTCAATACTGCTGTCATCACTCCTCAGTTGTAATTATAAACCCTAAACCAGCTCCGAAATATAACGGCTGTACCGCTGGAGTTATTACGTAGTAATGTTATATTCTTTTTGGTCGGAATGATGATAACGAGTTTACCCGTAAGAAAACACATTTAATATTCTTAAGTTGGTAGTACAGCACTGTACAGCCAATTACATAATACAACCTACCAGCTCCAAGATCCCAAATGGAATTTGTAAGGCTGGGAGCTAAAAAAAGCTAGTATACATAACAACATCATAGCGACACCTTCCTGTCCTTTCTGGACACCTATGTAACTGTGTTTTGTAATCTGTTACAAAAGAATAAACGTTTCTATTAGTTACAAACTATAAAATAATAATAATAAATCATATTTATTTTTCTCCACAAAGTTTATACATATCAATTATAATATCACTTAATTCTATGGTTTCATAACTTTGTGAAGACTAGCTCCTGAGCTAGGATCCCCTGTGCTACAGGAACCAGGTCTCCACCATCAAACTAAAATCTTTCGTCCGCCTTTGTACCGCAAGTTTGTACCGCATACACAACTACAATGATTAACGAATTTTTGTGGTACGTACATAATAATTATTGTAGGTAGATACGGCTGAAACAAGAAACATAATAAATTCTATTGTTTCTCTAAAAATGTTCATATTAAAATTTGGGGAAACGGAGTACTTTATGATTGGAAATATTGTTGATTGTATTCAGAGGTACTTTATACATTTTATTCAAGTAAATTTCATCTTTTACGTCTGTACATTTGTCAACGTAAGTTTCTACAATTTTAACTGAGTTTAACATACGAGTATCTACATGAAATATCGTTAGAAATATTAACCGCTGCCGTGGCCTAATGGTTAAATGTTGGATTAACATTCCGGAGGTACCGGGTTCGAATCCTAGTCGAAGACCCGCCTGGGCTATACTATCATACTATCTAAGTCTGCCGCCAAACAGCAGTGTTAAGAGCACTGTTGTGTTCCGTTATGAAAATTAGCATAGCTAGCGCCTCACCAGCTTGAGGTTTCTGGGACGCTTACCATCCAACTGCCTTATGCCTGACAAATGCAAACCAATCGATAGTTTAAAAGAATCTGTATTTCATTTTTCACTATAACTGGAAATAAAAATAAAAGGTTAATAACTTATTTAAAAAAATTAAAACAGCTATATTTTTCATGTTCCTCGCTCGAGGAACGTGTTGCGGTGCGCGAGCGAGCGAGCGAGCGCGGAGATTCATGCCGAGCCTCATAACAAGCTTATATTTTTTATGAATGTCGGAGCTACAGATATAAGCATTCATGGGCCCATGGAGATTTTCAATAAACGCAGAGGAATGTTGTGTTTCAAACAACGAACGTTTCGCGTATGAATTAACTTTGTGGCATAGTAGCTACAAAGGTAATCAGTAAACTGTTTGGTTGGTGGTACTACCTTGTTAATTAATCTACAACTGTTCTTAGAAGAGTTATACAGTTCCATCAAGCAAAGATAACAAAACCAGTGAGGTCTAAGTTAGAACGTTTCTATCGAACGGCGTAATCGTTACTTAGAATTTTTTCTTAAATGAATCTCGATGGAATGCATTTAGAAATGTGTCGGTGTACTTTACAATAACGTTTAAAATTGTTTGTAACGGATGTAATCAGTTAATTTAAAACGAAAGCCATTAAATTTTATATCATCAGTATTTTTACAATAATTGATGGTCTCTATCGATTTGCTGGCTAGTGGAATAGTGGGACCTTGGAAGCAGTCCAAATTACGTCACATTGGTTGTTCAATCGATTAATTATACTTAAAAAGGGAATTTTAAAGAAGAAAGTAAAAATCATATGTATACATACTGAAATTTATATAAAACATGGTCATCATCAGACGGGAAATGTACACTACTAGTTAATAATAGTTTATTCCAGACTAAAATACATTACATTTGTGCAAAAAATACAGCCATAAAAATACATTTAAATATTGAAAACTAAAGACATAATAATGACATTGTATTCTACAGCTTCCCGCGAACTTCAAAAAGTCGTCTGGCCTGGTGGATGAGATAAACATATCATAACAAAAATTTAACTCTACTGACTCTGTTTGAAGTTTTTGTAGAAACCGTATAAATAATTTTTGTTGAATTTACAAGTACGAATCGTGTCTGAAAAAGTAGATACCTACGTACTTAGATCACGCCTGACAAACACTATCTGTAACGTTAAAAGAGATATGTATTGCGAATCCAATTAATATAGGAATTTAAGGCGCTGAGTTAACAAGACATTAATAAGGGATGTATCGTACTTGGCAGGCGGGTGTCTCGCAGTAAGATTTTGTTGATACATAGTCTCATTGTAGTTTTTTCGACTCACAAGGTATTACATGGGTAGAAGCTGAAATCCAAGACCTCAGATCCAATCTTTCAGATTTAATAGAGAATCCAACCATAGCAGTCTGTTCACATTTTCATTTGTCATAGGTATATTGTTCTGAATCGAGAGTTCAAGTCTAACTTTTCAATCATTCATAATGTATGAGTTTGGAATTAGGTCAGTTGCGTAGTTTAAAGTAGCTATCCGTAATAATGAGTTTTGATTCCCAGGCGAGTAGATTATCGAATTCCACTTGGTAAACTGCTGAAATGTGGCTTAACTTCGCCATAGCTTTCGGAGGACCAAATAAATACTAATGCATACGAATATAATTCTGTTCTAATATTATAAATGCGAAAGTGAGTTTGTTTCTTGATTTGTTTGTCCTTCCTTCCCACCGTAATGGAGGGTCAGAATGACTTGATTTTTGTATAGGGTTAGTTGAAAGGGCAGAAAAGCGACGTATGCTACTTTTTATCCCGATCGAGCATGTAGCTTCGGTGGGAAACTTTCTGAAGTTCACGCGGATGAAGTTTAGGGCAAAAGCTAGTTATTACTGCATAGAGAAGAAAAATCACTTTAGTCGTTCTGTGGTGGTACTAGTAGTAGTTTTAAAAATAATAACTCATATATATGGACACATAAAGAGCAACGAAAGTGGAAAAACAAACGATATAAAATGTTCTTGCAAAAGCGCTCTTTTAAATCCGTCAGAAAGGTCTGTATTCAGTTTGAAAATTGCTTTCTATTACTTTGCCTGTTTCATTTAATGGAACGCGATGATACTCGTATGTATTTCGTCTGGAAAATAGCGCTCTTGTTTCAAACTCCTAAATGTATATTTTCGGGAACACGGAAACCATTTTAATGGTAATTTCAAATCTTAGAGGTGCCCTGAATAATGGAACCTAAATCCTTGGCACAATAACCTATTATGTGAGTCACTACCTATGCAACAAGTAGTGTTGGCACTCGGCACTCAGTTCCATCAGGGTTGTACTCGGTGTCCGGTATCGCTTTGGATGACCAATTATCCGGGGCTGTTTGTCATACGAGCAGTCCTGCCCGCACTCACCGACTAAACTCATTAGAAGGACCCTATAAAACTTTACTTAAACTAATAGGTTATTATGTATGTCTACAACAATGTTGGAGCTTTTTGTTAGTTTTGCTAATTTTCTTATCTACGAGCGACTGGGTGTTTTGTTGTCATTCAACAGAAGTGTTTTAGAGAAACAAAATGATTGTAATGTTGTATTTACGGCAACATTTCGTGCAGGGTATGAACATAAAACAGTTTAGTATTTTAAAAATGCTTAGCAACGCGTCACTTCTCGTCCTACATTGACTACAGACAGAAAAAGTTACTGATATTGATTCGGCGCTCGTCGACGAAAGTAGAAAGCCACCAATATACAGTTATGATTAGTACTTAATAATACCGCATGATTTTTTTAAAAAACTCATGCTATGAATAATAAACATGGTCGTGCCTTTATTATCTTTTCAATTTGCTGCGTACATACGATCATATCGACGCTTGCCATTAAGAGAGATGAAAACAAATTGAAACCCCCTTATGTATCTAAAAGAAAGAAAATTTTGTTTGTTATTTGTTAAAAAAAAGCAGGCAAGTGCATGTCGGGCCACGCGCAGTGTAGGGTTCCGTAGTTGGGCCCACACAGGACGATGTAAAGTAATTTTGAATGGAATTTGTACGAAACTTTCATTATGACATCTCCAAGTATATTTTATAACATTTGGTCAACTATTACTCGTTAACCTGTAAAATCACCTTAGTCGTGATAGTTCAATTCAATTCAATATAACTTTATTGTACACCAAAGCTTAAGTTAAAAATAAAATAAAAATAAATAAAAAATGTACAAAAGGCGGTCTTATCGCTTACAGCGATCTCTACCAGACAACCTTTGGGTAGAGGAAATAAGTAACAATATTTGGGTGGAGGTGTGACAGATATTGATAGATTATAATTAAATACTTGAATAAACACATATGTATACTTATATTAATAATATATAATATTAAATAATAATTATAATAAATACAGACAAATTAAATATACGTTATTTTATGGATACAATACATACTAGTACATAGGATTACTACATAGGATTAATTATTGAGAAAATGCGACTTAAGTTGGAATTTGAATGTGGCCATAGATTTGGCTTGCCTGATAGCCTCGGGAAGGGAGTTCCACAATCTAACGCTTCGCGCAGTGAAGGAGTCAGAGTAGAAGCTGGTGCGGTGGGAAGGGATGTCAAGTGTGAGCGTTTCTGAGGAGCGGAGGACACGATTAAGACTAGACGAGTGAAAGCTGAAGCGTTCTTTGAGATATGAAGGGGTACAGGGATTAAAGAGGACGGAATAGAGAAGGGAGAGGATGTGTAAGTCCCTACGGCGACGGACTGGGAGCCACTTGAGTTGAGTCCGGTATTCTGATACGTGATCAAATTTACGTAAACCGAATATAAAGCGAATACAGTAATTTTGAAGGCGCTCTAACTTACTCAGCAGCTCCTCAGTCAAATCAAGGTAGGAGACATCTGCATAATCTAAAATGGACAGAAGAAGAGTTTGTGCAAGTAAAACTTTGGTGCTGGTAGGGAGTAAGTTACCTAATCGCCGAAGCGATTTACCGGCGAAAAATATTTTCCTGCTGACTTCAGCAACCTGCGACTTCCAAGAAAGAGTGCTATCAAAAAGAACACCTAGATTTTTTATCGTATTGCTGTACGGTATTTTGACTCCATTAAAGGTAATCAGTGGCAGTTGGTCTAAGTCGAGTCTGGATATGTACCAAGGGCTTCCAATAATTATCACTTGCGATTTAGTAGGGTTGACTTTAAGTCCGTAAGAGTTACTCCAGGCAGCGATAAGGTTCAGGTTCACATTAACCAGTTCAACCGCATGTGATTTAGTTGTTTTCTTTTTTAGTTCAGTGTAAATACTACTATTGTTAACTTTTTCAAATTATTTAAATCAATAGTTTAGAAAATAGAGGGATGCATAACTTTGACAAAAATTATCACTTTTATGCTTAATGCTTCGCAAACAGATTCCTAAATCGAAAAGTGCTTTTGCCAGGCCCTCGGTGTTTTGTTGTGTTTTTAAAATACCTATTCAACGATACCCCACACAATGGTGTAGACGCGAAAAAATATTTCATCCCCAAATATTTTTCAATATTTTATTCTACCACTTTGTCGACGTAATTAATATGTATACTCGTACCAAATTACGTTTATAAGTTGTTTTCGAGAGTCATTACGAACCGACTAGCACGCAGGTTTGACGACTTCCAACCTCCCGAACAAGCCGGTTTCCGAAAAGGCTTCAGCACCGTGGACCACATACATACGCTCCGGCAGATTATACAGAAGACCGAGGAGTATAATCGGCCATTATGCCTGGCGTTTGTGGACTACGAGAAAGCCTTTGATTCAATCGAGACTTGGGCAGTGCTTCAGTCTCTCCAAAGGTGCCACATTGACTATCGCTATATCGAAGTGTTGAAATGTTTATACAATAAAGCCACAATGTCCGTCCGAGTACAGGATGAATGCACGAAACCGATCCAAGTGCAGAAAGGTGTAAGACAGGGTGACGTTATATCCCCGAAACTCTTCACCACTGCACTGGAAGATGTTTTCAAGCTTCTGAACTGGAAAGGACTGGGCATCAACATCAACGGCGACTACATCACTCACCTTCGATTTGCCGATGACATAGTCATAACGGCAGAATCCTTGGAGGATCTGAACGTAATGCTCAATGACCTAAACAGAGTTTCCCAACAGGTAGGTTTAAAAATGAACATGGACAAGACGAAAATCATGTCAAATGTCCATGTTGCACCTATGCCGGTAGTGGTTGGGAACACTACAATCGAAGTTGTAGACGAGTATGTATACCTGGGACAGATCGTTCAACTAGGTAGGTCCAACTTCGACAAAGAGGTCAACCGAAGAATCCAACTCGGCTGGGCAGCGTTCGGGAAATTACGGCATATCTTCTCGTCCAAAATACCTCAGCGTCTAAAGACAAAAGTCTTTGATCAGTGCGTGTTGCCAGTGATGACATACGGAACCGAAACGTGGTCTTTTACTGTGGGCCGAATAAACAAGCTCAAAGTCACTCAGCGAGCAATGGAACGAGCTATGCTCGGAATTTCTCTACGTGATAAGGTCCGGAATGAGGAAATCCGTAGACGAACGAAGGTCACCGACATAGCTCGACGAGTCAGTGAGCTGAAGTGGCAATGGGCAGGCCACATCGCTCGAAGAACCGATAACCGGTGGGGAGTAAAGGTTCTCGAGTGGCGACCACGTACCGGGAAACGTCTACCAGGCCGTCCCCTTACTAGATGGACCGACGACCTGGTTAGAGTCGCGGGGAGTCGCTGGATGCAGGTGGCTCGGGACCGGTCGATGTGGCGTACCATGAGGGAGGCCTATGTCCAGCAGTGGACGTTTCCCGGCTGATGATGATGATGATGACCAAATTACAGCTTTCTATTAGTAATGGTTTCTAAGTAATGCCACATACGATACGATACAGACGGACGGAACGAAAGTATAAGGGTTCCTAGTTTGACTGCGGAACCCTAAAAAGGGATCTAAATTATTGTGTAATCAGTTTCGTAGTGGTGCCGCCAATGGGATTACACGTAAATCTGGGAATCATTAAACACCCAGTCCATTACAGTTAATACCTGGATTTACACAGTACTGGTAGCTTTAATGAAACGTGAGCGGAGCATGTTTTGTTAGGCTTATCAAATAAATAACGAGCCACGAGCTATATCGGGAACGTCACAAATAATTTCTTTTTGTCTGCCAGAATATGAATCTCTCACATAGATCGCACGCTGAACGGGATCATGCCATTACCACAATGCGCCTCCAAGCAGGTTAGTCATCGCAGTACAATGTTGCTGATGTATAAAATAACCTACTATATATATTTACTAAATCTCTGTGGTAAAAAGAGATAGAAGGATATAGTAAATTTTAATGTTGTGGTAGGAAACCCACGGCTTGGCATGGGATGTTTGTGATCTAAATCTGTATATATAAAACAATATTGTATTACTTAATATAAATAATTTCTAGAGATATAGTCCACGCAGACGCAGTCGCGGGAACAAGCTAGTAACGTTATAAATGTGAGTATAATTTAAGTAAACGATTTTTTAAACGTTAGGCACGTTTTTGCAATTCAGAGAAACACATTCGTTTAGCATATAAAGAGAATCAATTTGCCTGAATACGTTTTGAAATTCAATTAGCGGAACCGATCTTTTGATCTTATCAATTTGGAAAATTTATGTAATTTTATTGCCTTATAAGATACTCTGTGATGAATATTTACGCGATATCGTTCAGTTATATATTTAATTGACCTTATTGAGGGCTTGATTCTATATTTTATTTGATACCGTCAACATTAATAGTAATTGATACACAAAAAGAAATTTAACCTGTACCTATTTCGACATGATAAAATGTAATAAATATATTACATGTACATTAAAATCTAATTAACTCAACATGTGCGATCACAGTGGCTTTAGAATTTATATGTCTTTCCGAAGGAGGCCGTAAAATGCAATATTTTTAAAAAAAATATTTAAAAAAGTACCCTTATCTGTTTGACCAATACACATGAAATCGCTTGCAAATATTATTTTTTAATTTCAACCAGAATCAGTGCCAATGGGATGTTGATAGAATCTCGACTAAATGATGTCGGGGGTAAAAGATAAATCAAAGAAAGTTCCTCTTTGCGTTGTTACCAATACCATGAGTTTTCATTGACGGTCGATAGAGTTAGCGTTAACATCAAACTAGTGTAGATTGCTTCATGAAACCAGAGCCGATTTGTGTGTGATTGCAAACACAACCAAACTACTTTTAACTGAATTAATTAGTTTGTAACTAAAGACAATGCAAACTTCTAGTAGGGGTACAGAAAGTACTTGAATTAGTAACGTGACCACAAGTATTTATTAAGTAAATAGTTGATTCCCGTTGGAATTGAAACCGCAACTACCACTCCAAGTAAATGTTTAATGTTTCAATTAAGCCCTGGGAAATTTATTTACTCGTGAACTTTTAAAGTAAATACGAAATCCCCACGTCTTAATGGCACTTTCCGCCTTAGTTTTGAAAATGAAACTTTGTGATAACTTCCAGACGGGCCAAGTTTAAGACCCTCTTCTTATCGAAAAGTCTGCGTTCAATCTTGAAAGTAGACAGCGAGATCATTCATTGTGAAAAAATACAATGTCCATCTGAAAACTTGGAAGGCTTTTTTGTGAAATTTTTGGGTGTTACATGAAATTGAGTCATTAAAGTATCGATGTTACTAACTCGCATGTTTCTTTACATGATTTCTTACAAATAACAATGGCAAAGTTTTAATTTTATTTAATCTGTACAATAATCCCATTCAAAGATAAAAGGAGATTCTTTTGAATTTTGTTTCACAATACGTCAATCAGAATAACGCCTTGGTTTCACCCCTAGTTAGTTAACATCTTAAAATTTTGCACGAAGCATTTCGCTTCTTCATTTCTATGCTTACAGATGAGGAGTGGAATTCCCTGCCGGGTTCTGTGTTTCTTTTCTCGGCCAGAGTAAATAGTCTACTAATTTCAAGGTAACCGTGTACCAATCTAGAGCACATCATGGCTTAACATCACGTGAGAGTGTGGTGAAACGGAAATTTATATATGGAACATTTTGGGGTTATTTGAGGTATAAAATACTACAAATCATCGCAGTAGTTGCGGATTCTATTTCGCCTTGAACTGGAACTTGGAATTTGACCGATTTGATGATTCATATAACGTTTACGGATCATATTATTATGCGTATATAGAAGACTTAGATTAATGAATCTAAGCCTAAATCTAGTTTTCTATCAGTATTCTATCAAACACAAATACACAAAAGGGTAATTGATATCAAGCTCGGGTTAATACCAAACTCGTATACAGTTTTCCAAATAGAATTCATAGAGTAAAAGTAAATATGATGAGAAGCGGAGGGATCTTTTGCCTAGCGACTGGTATCAAATTATTGCGCGCCGCTGCCTCGCTTGATAGACACGCATTTATTTTCTCATTCGTGTTGCAGATAGGATAGGGTGGGGTAGCCTTGCAGGGAAGGTCAGTGTGTGTTTACACTTCTGTGTCCAACGTCCCAATGATAGTCCCAGTGGCTTCCCGTGACCAGGTCTTCAGTCTACCTAGTGGAGATTCAGACCTGTAAAAAATTTCCTAGTGGTCACGCGACTTGATAATTCTTACTTCCTACCGGCTATCCGTTTTCGAGCGATGTGACGTCGTCGTCAGCGTTGTCACTTTAGCTTACTGACCCGTCGAGCTACGAATATGTATGAATATGCCTTTAGTTCGTCCACGGATTTCCTCGTTGCATCCTTTACCATAGACTATATCTGGGTATATTTCGTAGGATCTTATGATGGCAAATGTCATTTTAAATAGCGTATCGTCTCTCAGTCACTTATGGGTATTATACCATGTCTTATGTATATATGTCTCATGTATGTCTTGATTAATATATACTGTTTGATCCTAGCCTAATATAGTAGATAGATAGATCACAAGTTTATTTGTCACGGCACAGAAAAAATAAATAATACAACAAGTCATTCAAAAAAGAAGAGATACATCTCTACAATCTAATCTAACAAGATTATTACATAAAATAAAACAACTAAAAATAATACGTGTGGCTGATGTGTAGCGTTGTGTCGTGACATGAAGGGCGCTAGCTCAGCATATAGTCCTAGCTATTATAATTGGGAAAGCAACTCTGCCCCTGTCACTTTTCACGACTAATGCTTGATGAATTTAGCAAGCACGTGGTCTAGCATGTAGATAAATTGTTGGATCACTTTACAAAAATAGAGAAATCGACTACTGTTTGTCAGGATGTAATGTTTTCGTGGAATAGTTTCTAAAGTTAACGCCGACGAAGTCACGAACAAAGGCCTGTTTGTAATAAATGTATATGCTTGGTACTGGTGTTTCTTTGATATATAAGTATATATAAATAGGTCCAAAACTTCATACACTGAAGTAATATTGAAGCACGCTGCATTACGTAATCAGCTCTTCTCAAACACGTGACTAATTAGAGGATTCATTTGAAATCTCAAGCTTCCATAATAACATAAGATTAGCACCAATCAGAAGATTTAGACTTTCTCGACATTTAACTAATTAAATCCTGATAGGTAGTGGTAACTACTAACGGAACAATTAAAATAATTGCCTTTATGTTATTGTAAATTTCGAAAAAAAAAAACACAAGTAAATAAAATAGTAAGCTAAATTAAAAATTAAAAAGCCCTACGCAATAATCATACGATTACCAAATAAAGCTAAGAACCACCGCAAGGAAACTTGCTTTCACGTAAAAAAACCGCATCAAAATCGGTCCATCCGTTCAAGAGCAACGATGCTACAGACCATGAAGGTAGAAAAAATATCGCCTCGCCGGGCGGCACAGTAACATCTTCTTAGCTTCATGCTACAGACACACACAGAGAGAGACATTGGCGTCAAACGTATAACACCCCTCTTTTTGGGTAGGGGGCTAAAATCTATTTCACTTATATTCCAATATATAAAATATTTGGCAATGATCTCAATCGGTAAGTAACGACAACGGTCTGTTGGTCCTGGAGAAAACAAATACTTTGAACTAGGCGTTCACGCATTTGTAAAACAACAAATAATTTTTGTAAAGCTTCTTCGGATCAGATGAAAAGTATTTATTTGAAGGCATTCAGTTAGGTAATTATTTTTATGGTTGTATTCAACGTACCTATTTATTTATAGCTATCGACCCACCCTTATTTCGCTCGAGTGCAATGTAGACGGTGGGCGTTTTAAGATGAAACATGTGTGATGCGGCATATTTCAAGTTAGACCTCCAGTTATACTACTGTTAAAACCAATTTAGTGCAAAAGTTTTTGCGTGATGTGCGTACAAACATATATAGAAAGGCAGACAAAAATTATGAAGATTTGAAAGGGTGCTACGAACGAAAACATAAATCGAAATATATTTAGTGTATGCCTTTCACACGTTCAAAATGTCATAATGGTGAGTAATGGATTGATTATTCCAATATAGAGCTGTGGTTGTGAATGGCTGGGAAACCTAATTTATAATATGTGTTATTATGGAACATTCCGTCAGCGGAAAAGAGAAACTATTAAAGTGCAATTTGGGCCAGAACGAGTTATGTAGTATTGTTAATGATTTTTTCGTCGTCGTTCATTATATACGTTTTAATGCAATCTAATCAGATTTGATCGTTTTAGTATTTTGTAAATTTGAAGAATATCACTATCCTTTCCTTTCCACTTAGGATATCAATATTCTGTTCTTGTTATAAAAATTATATATGATGATTCTCTATCAGTTTAATCTGGCTACAATTTCTATAATTTCTTTAAAGTTTTGTCGGAATCGATTTTGTTAGCTTTCTTCCTTTTACTAGTAGTTGGAATGTACTTGAAACTAAATTTGAATATCGTCACGTCATGTGCGTGACATAAACACAGGTTCACAATGCGAGTGACTTATTACACCGACTTGAGTCGGCATTTAGTTTCGGCCCTTTTCAAGTTGTTTCTGGCATTCCGTAGGATTAAATTTTATTAAAATACAAAATAGTACATTTTCATACTAGTGCGAAAAGTCTGTAACTTCAATCGAGTTTTCACTATTCAACAAGTCGGAACGAAATTGAATTTACGTTTTCGAACGAGTTTTGAACGACGATTTTTAATCTATTTGCGAAAAAGTATAACAAATAATAAAATTATGATGAGGACCCAGTTGTTCCGGGTAGCTATGGTTAGATTCTGACATTGTATTTTTACTTCAAAACATCGGCTTCAGTTCACATAAAGCCGTTGCAATTTCATTTGTTAGAAATGTACAGGTCTTGAGAAATTCTTTTGCGTGGATTCCAGAAATTTTTCCGACAGTCGAAACACTCATATCCATACCGGGATAAAAGTACGCAAAGTTCACTTTCCAGCTCTCTCTTTACAAAACATGAAGGAAGGGCAAACCTACATATAAGTGAAAAATTGTAATAATGACAGACTATTTATCAAAGAAAATGTTTTCCATTAATACACATGGTTTTGGCGCTCGGGAATATATATGTAATACCGCCAAATCTGCCAAGCATGGCGATCATGTCAAATATTAAATATTTGTAAAAAGTTTATGATAGATGAGATAGGCTCATGTCTAGATGTGAACTCAGAAGTCATTTTACTTAAAAATACAACCATAATTTTCGAATTATGTCGCTGATTGCGGTCTGTGATCTAATCCACAGCATCGAAGTATGTTAAACTATAGTTAGTTTAAGATTGCTCGTAAATAATGCAAAAAGTTTTTGTATTATGATAACGACGCCGTTCTTCGAGCATTTCAATATTCTATTAACATAAAAATCATGAAAGTATCAGTTTTTAAACAAGCATTGTGAGAAGTTTTGTAATTTATCCGAGTCACGCGTCGGGAACTTTGTTTTGAAGGCGATTTTCCGCCCCGAGTTACTTTCCGGTGATTTAGGAACAACAAAATTGGATTTAAGTTTTCGGTTGAACAATTTTCAATCTAGATGCCCATTTTCACTAAGATCTATTGTTATGCATTGGATTATATTTAACTTGCATGCTGTGTCGTTGAATCAAAAAAGTCCTATCCTTAAAGTCGAGACTGCGCGGCCTTATAAGTAGTATTTTGATATCACTTGACATTTATACCGTTATAACAATCGTTCATCGTTAATAAAGGTACTATTTTTAAATATCTGGATTCATGTTAGCCTAACAGGGTCCTTATAAACTTTTTGCTTCACAGGATAAGAACTTGAATAATGTCCTACGCCTCATAAAGCAGACGAATGGCTCTTATTTCTTGTACGAGTAATTACAACCTAATTCAACCTACCTATGTACGTACGTACATGCCCTAGTTGCTACACGCTTGAACTCAATCCGAAAGTCCCAGGTTTGATTCCCAGCAGGCATATTGGTGATACCGTTGTTACATAGGTAGATGCTGCTTCCTATCCCCTGAGATTTCATTAGTACAATGTTCAATAAGACCGCCATTTGATTTTGTATCACGTCCACCTGGCCATCCATTATTTTATCTTCTCGGTCAACTTATTTTTTTATTACAGACTTTCGGGTATCGTCGGTATACTCGAGTACAAAAATATATCCACTTTTGTACCATGTCACATTCAACCTTCCTTGTTCCCACACAGTGAGTTGAGGAAAATAACATTAAAGATGAATATGAAATGGTGTAAAAGTGGATACATATTTTACATGTCACGTGAAATGAAGGCCAAGTGCAAATTAATTATAATGAAATTTTATGCCAATGTTATTTTACCATTTCAAAGAGAAAACTCTCATATTAGTTTTATTTGAGCCAGAAAGAATTTAATATTAGAGAACCCTTGTACCAAAAAAAGTAATTTAATTAATGGAACGCCCACAGCTTTCCCAAACATATATCTTTAGGTCCCTTTATATGGTAATGAAAAGTCAATTTTACTCACGCGTATTAAAATTAATTAGTGACGTAATTTACATACACATGGACAATTATTACATCTCGGTACTGTGTAGTTCATTTCAATCAAATATAAATAAACGTAAACAAATACCGAAACGAGACTTTTATAATACTATAGACCCTTGATCCTTTATAAGAGCACTTGGTTCTCCGTCTGTATGTCTGTCAAGATCCTTTTTTCTCAGGAATGCGTGGAAGTATCAAATACTCAAGTATGCAGTTCCATGGATCTGTGAAAAATCAAGATCTCGCATAATTTGATGATTTCCTTTACAAGCGCAAGGAATCAAAACCTAGAAGGTACTTCCCGTTGACCTAGAACCCTGAAATTTGGCAAATAGTAAAGTATAGTAATTAATCTGAAAACCAGATTTTGTTTATTATATCAAATTAAAATCGCTTTTTGATTTACATTTTCGTCATGACATCGTTTGGTGGTTACTTTATTATTTATTATTTCCGGAATGGCAATTATTCATATTCTGTACGGCACCCTCGATGCATGAGTCTAACAGATACTTAGGAGCTTTTGTTACAAAACAGAAAGCGTTAAATTGCAATAAAAATTGTAGGTAAGACGCCGTAAGCAGTAGCTATTTAACAAATAAATAGCAATAATGCCGGCGCGTCCTTGAAAATGGTGATATATCAAAACTGGGACGCCAGACTCTCTCATATTAATGTGTCGGAGAAAGTTTGCTAATAAACAGAGCCGTTAATACGAATTAGTTGTGTGTATAGTTTTTACTGCGTCCGGCCTGTTACTTTGGAAGGAAACTAATTGAATACTACTGGTTGGAAGGGTCGGCTCGAACTCACTTGTCTGTTATAATGGTTTGCTATTGAGGCGATAAGCTGGCAGTCGAGTGAGATGTTCTGTTCCATGTTCCCATGGATAAAGAGAGTCGTGGCGCGCTTAGGTTGAGGCTGTGTCTAGTTGTGAACAGTCTCATTTTGATGACTAAGCTGTCGCTTGCGCCGAATAACCCATCATACATTTTTAAAAAGCCCTAGCCCCAAGTGAAGATAGCAAATTCAGTGCAGAGGATTAAGGTTAACCATATTACACCAACCGATCTAAGTACATTTAAGGATGGCATTGAGAATATATTAGGTTCATTACCTTATGCTAAAATGTAGGTAGTAATTTATAAGTATTCAGGACTATTATTACATTCTTTTTCCATTGCCATTGACAAGGACGCACTTTATCGAGGATAACCTGAGCTACAAATAAACTCCAGAACTTTGGACACGTGTTTTTCTTCAATCCATCGAACCTGAAGCTCGCAACAATATAATAGCAACCCCTAATCCCTTCACAGTCAATAGATGAATGAATCCTGATCACAGGCGCGCTCTTGACAACATTCCTCATGCATCTTCCTATTATACTATCTGTTTGTCGAAACTCGACCAATTTTCCAGTTCCATAATTTTTCCAAACACCTACCGGGTGTGTTTACTTTCTTAATAATTGAAAACGGAAGAGTACCTTTTCTTCATTGTTTTCTTAACAAATGTCTACTTACAAATAATTGGCTCTAGTTTCCGGAACACTTGGATTTTTATTTGTTTTCCTCCCACTTCAGTTAACGACCTCATTTCTTTACAATAATAGGGGAAATGGTGCTGTTTATCACTTGCTCTAACAATACACTTGATAACAACTTCTGTATTGATTCAAAAAATTGTCTCACAAGAAAAATAAATAAAAATCTTTCAAAATTATTTTGCTTACGGCTAAATTTGTGTTAACTATTTATTATTAGCGATATTAAACTAGGAAATCTCTAAACCATTACATATAGCTTTTTTCTTCAAAATCTCATTGACCTTTAGTTATGGAAATCATAGGACAAAATAAAAATCACTCCCACCATCAATTACATTCAGCCGATCAATCCCAGTGAGGTAAACGATAAACGTAAATATTTTTTCTAAATGAATTGTTCACATATTTATTTCTGAGTCAAATAATCTACACCCTCTTTCAGAAATGCGTTGTTTACATACATCGGAATGGAAGAAATCAAAGAACATTATATCACACGATTCCCATGTTTGACCTTCTCCAGCAATTTCCGTCCGGTAGGCAAAGTACTTATCCGATCCGCCCTTATCGTGGCAAGGGACACTGGTGTATTTACTCTGTAAACATGGGCCCAGTTAGAGGAAAGCTATTCAATATTAACTCAAAATGCAAACTCGTGTGCAAAGATTGCAAATCTGAGAACTACTGCTTGTAATTTGCACGCAGATTTGAATTGCTCTTACGATCGATATTACGATCAAATATATCATTAACAATAGCAGCAGCCAAAGCCAAAGTCATAAAAATTTCCAAAGCTAAAAAGAAGAGCCACTCAATGTTATATTCATCATCATCAACAGCCTGTATACGTCCCCACTGCAGGGGCTCAGGCCTACTCTCCTACAGAGAGTGTATGGTACATAGTCCACCACGCGGGCCCAGTGCGGATTGGCGGACTTCACATGCCTGTTCTAGACATGCAGGTTTCCTCACGATGTTTTCCTTCACCGTTAAGAGGCTATGTTGGTAAGACCACGTGGTCAGTTTCAAGGTCAAATTGTTTTGTAGCTGTCCCTCTCCGAGCCCTATCCTACCCGGGCGCGTACGGTGAGACAGCATACATTACGCGATGTTATCCACCCGTTATTTGGATGTTTCGTAGTCCAGGGATCATTTGAAGGATACAGTATATTATGTAACCATTTTTTCAATACAGTATACTAACGAAATTTCAGATGTCGGTGGTTTTTCCAAATTGTTCTAAATTGATTCATACTCTTAAATCGTAAATCAGGTTCAAAGTTGGGGCTTTTTATTACCGAAAAATACAATACTTTGACGCCCTGTAACTCTGGAAGTATATATTTAAACGAAAATCTGACTCACCACCGACACAGATATTTGTTTCTAGATTGTGTTTTGAAAATTTCATAGATTTTCATAGCTTAATACTCAAAATATGACTGGACTACGTTTGTATGGGCGCTTTGACAACAGCATACTACCCTCTTAAGCAATCTGATAATGTACTTAAATTGAAAAACAACTCATAGGTGGTCAACAAACAACACGGCTGGATTCGAACCCGGAACCCTCAGATTGAGAGACCGCGCCTTGAACTGCGGCACCGGCAATGTTATATTAGTTTATTATATTTAAAGATACTTCACAATTTACCATTAAACCCATGGACGACGTCTAAACCCCATTACCATTGGTCCCAAAGCCTATTTGTTGTGGCGTGAGGTAGCGCAGAGTTCACACAACGCATTTTTACGTAACCGTAAATAGTTCTTTGACGGATTTACGCTTACCAGTGTTTGAATTCTACTAGAATTTACTCGTAGGACCCGAAAGGGAAATCCCTATAATCCGAGACTTCCTAAGCACGCTGTCAAGACATGGGCCTCAAAGCAAATATTTCAAATTCAAGTGCTAAGCGTATTTAAGCTTCGCAATCAACGTTGGGTCCCTTTTCTCTTACAAAGGGCGAAGTAGAGGGGTATAAGAGCTTTTATGAAGAGGAAGTAAGGCCTACCATGTTACGTAAGGAGAACTGTGCGTGCATTTTGCGAGACAGTTACCTTTATTTTTTTAATTTAACTTGTTCCCCTATCTCATACATCCACTTATTTTATTTGAAACAAAAATATGAGTAGTGAACGATTCGTATTATACGAAAGAGGGAAACCATTTTAAACACTTTCGAGCACAATAATACTTAAGAAGGCATTATACCTATCAGTGGCGAAGGGTGGAATTTTGGCGAAGGGAAGCCGATCCAAAAAAAAATGCTTACCGCGTGATTCAAATTCGGCTTCAGAAATTCTCAGTACTTCTTCAAATGGGAAGATGATGAGCAAGTAGTCAGTTAGGCAGCATTCCATACGAATTAAAGCCATAATGGCACACAAAACTCACCGTATTGAACGAAATATGCAAGTAAATCACCTTATAAACACAAAAAACAGCACATGAACTTCGAACTAAGTGAAATACTTTCTAATCCGTTACATAAAACCATCGATACTAACAAGCATTCACGCGTACTAAAGTTGTTTATTCCAAACGGAACAAATCACACGCAAATACGCCTAAATAAAACAATGTGACTCGCGATGAAACTTACTATCAAAATACTACTTTCTAAATTTTGCATTATTATAACACTATTAACTTGCTAGAAAAAATGTCTAATTGGCGATGTATTTTCTCCTTAAAATTATAGTTTTGAAATTACTAGCATTAAAACTCTCTATCTCGCTCCGCATAAGGCGTTCGAAAGAGAAGAAATCTAGAATGCCGAATTCCAAGCGGCTTATTTCGTGAAATAAAAAGCGACGTTTACTACGAGAGCGTAAGAGACAGAGCATTAGTTGACACGGGAACTGTGGTATAGTTTTGGCGGGCTTTGACAATTTATAGATAATATCTGTAACCCGGTGGGAATCGGCTTGTATGGACCCTCCGCCACTGATAGATATTGCTTTTTAATTGCGCGCAGGCGTTTTTTGTAGTAATGTTTTGAGCGTATAAAAGTTAATAGTACATTACATTAATGATATGTGGAAAGGATTTTTGAAAGGTAAGCCGGTGGGAATCGGCTTGTATGGACCCTTCGCCACTGATACCTATCACGAGTTTATATTTTTCACAAAGTGGCAAAGTGCGATATAACTGCGATAAAAGTAAAAAAGTAGGCATAGTGCGATGTTATGTATGAAGGTTCCATAAAGTAGGCATGGTGCTACTGATTGTCTGAAATTATTGGAATGTTAACTATGGGCGATAGTACGCATCGCGCTACAAAATCTTTTCCTAGAAAAATAGTGGATTTTTAGGGTTCTGTACCCAAAGGGCAACCAACGGTACACTATTACTAAGACTCCGCTGTCCATCCGCCTGTCTGTCTATCCGTCTGTCACCAGGATGTATCTCATGAACCGTGATATACAGTTGAAATTATCACAGATGATGTATTTCTAGAGGGGGTGGGTACATTCCTATCGGTACTCGGTTTGGTTGGTAGTAGCGCATTTTCTATGTCCGCCTTGGTAGCTACTACCATATTTCGTGAGTCTGCCATCAACAGCAGTGATAATATAGCACTGTTGTTTTCCTGTGTGAAATGTAGTAGAGACAGCACCTCATCTGCTTGCGTGATCTGGGTGCGCGCGCTTAGGATCAAACATTCTTCCTGTCACTGACCATCAGGTGAAATAGAGGCCGAGCGTAGTGCAGTCCTATCATACATAAAATAACTATTACAGTATACATATAACATAACAGTTATTATTATTCTACTGTAAATGTCGTTGACTTTAATTTTATTCTTTTATAATAAATTTCGCCACGGAGTTTACACTTATTAAATTGGGGTGAAAAGTGGTTTTTATTCTTTACCCAACCTTCAACTACCTCAAATTCAATTCAATTCAAATAGTCTTTATTGCACACACACACACAAAATAAAAATAAAACAGAAAAGAAAATAGAAGAACATAAAAGGTACAATGAAGGCGGCCTTATCGCTTAAAGCGACCTCTTCCAGGCAACCTTGGGGCAGAAGAATCGTGTGATTAAGAAGAGGTAAGTAAGTGGTGCTAAATATATATTAATAAATAAATAAATATATCCTCTCCTCCTACCTCTATTCTATACAAAAAACCAAGTCATTCGAACTCTTCATTACGACACAAAGGAAGGACAAACTTAACCAACCAGGAATCAAACTCACATCTGTATTTATAATCTAAGTGTGTATTTTTTTTTGTTTCATTGTGGTTTCAGCTTAATCACTTCAAAGTAATATATAAAATTGGCAATCATACAGAAATAAGTATATGTTAGGTTATCAAACTCCTCATTTATATATTCCTTTTATATCGTCATAAAACGAATATTTTTCTCAATTTTCGGTTCTCAATATCGTTAGAAGCAAATATATGACTTCTTTTGTAGAAAGCTCATTAGAATAATTTTTTTGAAGTCGCTAGGAATTCTTTCATCGGCATGTATTTGGTTACACGGGTATCGTGTTTGCTTTCGTGGAATAGAAGACGTGTTTGCTTCATTGATTTTATTGTTACGCCAGTAACTTGTAAATAGCAAATCTACGAAACCCCAACAAATCTTCTCTCGTGTGACGGCTCATAAATTGAGTTGGGAAGTCGCAAACAGTATTAGTGACTTACAACTGTATTAAGTGGAAAAAGTTCGCTCCGAATTTATAACTCCCTAAACTTCAAGACCTAACTTGCTTGGCCACTAGTAGTCGATGGTTCTCATGGAGTGAATGAAAAAATGCCCTCAATCAAAAATATGTGGGATGCAATTCACTAAATATAAACAACTTAGTTTAGCTACAAACGCTTTCGTTTTCAATCAAATATTCTAGCCAATTAGATTTAAGAAAACATTTTGTACATTTTTATAAATAAATTTATTCTTATTCTTATTAACTTTACAACCTCACAGCTCACGGCTGTATTTGCTGTTATACTTTGTCTTTGATCTTACTACAATAGATCGATCTGTATAGATTCGACAGATTACGGGCAAATTCTATCGCAATTAACACATTTCCTCTGTCTTGTTACAAGCGAAGATTGGATCACCCGTATAAAGAGGCTGCCCGATGCTAGGATTTGTCTCTCTTATGACCTCTGATCAATCAATAAAGGTTAACGAAAAGCAATCGTTGGTAGCAAATCAGAAAGACTATATAAAATTGCACACATAAAAGCGTGTAGTACCGTATTTATGGCTTTGTTTATCTCAATAAATGAGCTAAAAGCTTTTCAGCTATAACCTAGGCTGGCTAAGTAACAAAACCTGTTAAGTCCCGACCTGATAATCTGATAATTCTAGGTCAGTTCTAACTGTTTAAGCACTATAGACGCATTTAGGTCGGACCGGATTCAATTATCCCAGATTTGGGTAATATTACACACGGCTATAAAAACGGCCAAGTGCTAGTCGGACTCGCGCACGAAGAGTTTCTTACCATTATTATATATAACATATAAACAAGCAAAAATCACGTTTAGTGTATATGAGCCCACTGAGATATTTATTTTATTCTGTTTTTTAGTATTTGTTGTTGTAGCGGCAACATAAATACATCATCTGTGAAAATTTCAACTGTCTAACTATTACGGTTCATGAGATACAGCCTGGTGATAGACGGACAGACAGACGGACGGACGGACAGACAAGCCCGTTTTTTACCATCTGGGTACGGAACCCTAAAAAAAGGATCAAATCATATCGTGTTTAATTGCGCTAAATTTGGTAGTGTGATGTAAAAGATGTGTGAGTATCACATATCTGGCTTCATTGAACAGCATGCAATTATTCTAGATTAAGTTATTACCCAATACAATATTTAAACGTCAATTACATTAAATCAGTAAGCAAGATTGTAGTAAATACATTATTTAAAAGATAAAATAATTAGATCATGTCCCTCAAGTATATATTAAATAATCGCCACCGGTGACACGGTGTGTCGTAAAAGACGACTAAAGGAGGTGAAAAATGGTGATCCATAAGGAATATTTGAATCCGGCAGTTCCGAGATGTAAATAGGACCAGGTAATTACCCAACTGTGTCAGAAGGAAGGGTAATGTTTTTTGTTGGTATCAAAAGTACGTCCGTCCATCCGTCTGTAATTTCTATTTCAATGTGTAAATTAACATTTGCTCGTGTTTTTTGCCAGGCGCAACTTATTCGTATAAAATATCATTTTAAGGCAGTTAATTATTCAGATTCTGTATGGAACCCTCAGTGCGAGAGTCTGACTCGCACTTGGCCGTTTTTAGGGTTGCGTACATCGAAATGAATTTTAGAATGATTATATCATTACATAAGACGTTTATTATGTAGACATTTATATATATTAACATTAACACAGACATACATGCGTAAATACCTACCTATTTTGTATGTGCCTGAAATTGGATTACATCAGATTCAATGTTCAATTTATTTTCAATACTTCAATCAAACGTCTAGACAGTCAACAATTTAAATAAACGACAAACTAAGAGCCTTAAAAATTCTTTTATGAAATTGTAATTTCGTATTTAAAGTTACTGCTGTTACGAATCGAATGGTAAATATTCCTTGGAGGACACCAATTTATGCCAAAATGAAAACCTTTTCACTTTTACGAGAATAGACGTCGTTGCTACGTCGAGGAGGCTTTGTGACATTGTTTCCTTTATTAGCATCAAAATGGCTTTAGAGACGTGAAAATTGGCATTTCATTGTTTAAAAAAAATATGAAACGGAAAGAGTGAGTCAATGTTAACTTCCGAAAATATCTGAAAAGAAAATTTATAATAAGAAAATGCAGTTGTTTGGGTTGTTTAGATTTAGATCCTGACATATAAAATAGTGGGCTGTGTGTGTGTCTCAGATCAAGTTCGTAGAGACGCTGCAATCCGCTCGGGATTGGATTCCATGGGAAGAGGAAGGTTTAGCAGGCTGTAGACGTTTTCTGTCCAATTCCACATTAATGTAATTTACCTTATTATTTGTTATGCTTTCACCATTTATTTCATTCATATAATTTAGCCTCTTCATTTAAATGGGCTACATAAAATAATAGTTGAATTTTAACGATGCTCCGGACGTGACGTAATAAGGATAATACGAGCTTAGAGAATAATAAAACTAATTCGTTTCAACCATTACGTGTTACATTACTATGTGAATAGTTAGAGAGGGATCTTTTGCATTTTTATTAGCATCTAGTGAGTTTTTACAGCCATAATCTCACTTTATGGTAGACAACAAGGCCGTAGAACGACAAGGATGCCCGTAGAAGGATAAATTTCGTATGTTTTAACGAAAAATATTTTGATTTTGATGAAAAAATGCTCACCCAGAAGCTTAAAGCTATGTGCTTTTATTGACCGTTGGTATATCCCTCAAGTGTCAGTGAAATGAATAAAAATACTATTGTAAAATTTATTTCACATATATATACTTATCTATATAAAATCTTTCTGGTATTGGTAGTAATGTTTAAGCAATATAAAAAATACGAGCAGGTCTAAGAAAGCATCTAAGAACATTTTAGGCGCTGGGGGCTAAAATAGATCAACGCCTGTCCATGATCACAAATGCGAGTGATGATTTATACGATGGGCTGGTCTACAAAGAATGAGAGAGGTCTACAAAGTAGAAAGAGGTGTGAGATTATTGATTGACTTTAAAATTATAGTTTCCTGGAACACAACTTATATGTACATACGATTTCAAATATAAAAAATATGTGGACATGTTGGGCTTGCGATCCAGAGATGCGGGATATCTTTGGCCCCATTTGCTTGTTGGTAGGGTTTTCTATGACATTTATAAGTTCGCCTGGACCGCTAAACAGCAGTATTAATAAAACTGTTTCTGTATCTTACGCTATCCATATGTATAGGCCATGGATCTACCATGAAACATTAAAAATAGAAAGCTTGGTGCATATAGTTTCTTATCGAAAAAGGTCATTTTGTACCTAGCGAATGTGCTACAACCTACATCAAATCCTGAGTATATGTGAACTCAGAAAAAAGTACCAAGAAAACGGAGCTAAGAGACAAGTGGCTTATTAAGATTTATGGCGCCAAGGAAACGGAGACCGCAATTAAATCCAGTTTTAAAACTTTCCTGCAGCTTTGTGTAAGCAAGAGATATAGTCCGACAGCACGACGAACAAAAGAGAGGATTCTTATGATGCGGGAAGTGTTTTAACGCGCATTACGCAATTCGGTCCAGAAAGGACAAAGGATGAGGAGTTCTAAAAGGAGTCCCGAGACACAGAAACATACAAAATTTCTTTTTGCTCGTAGAGTGGGTTGAAATATCATTTACTTTATTCGCTTTAACGTTATCTCTCTCCTAATGCTTCCATACTCAATTTCTGTTTCCCTAGTAATAAAACTTCACTAGTTTATAACTTTATAGTTAGCTACAATAACCGTCACGCAGCTAATGGTTCATAGATGGCACTTTTAACAATAATCGAAACAAAGTGTTTAAAATGAAAATTGTGATTCACTGTGAAGTTGAATGTTAATGATACTCATTTCGCGACATCACAATCTGATATCCTATTTTTAGATAGTTACTACACAAATCCACATATTATATTTTAAAAGATTATGGCAACATAAATTTAGTATGAAACTTTGATGGAGGTGGATCGCCTTAAGTTAAAAATAGGGCATAGCTGTATTTCTTCATAATCAGTTGCAAAACTCCACTGTTCGACATGAGCCTCATTGTCGTTAATAGTGGTATTTTATATGCCTGCTTGCAATTGTCATGTTGTCTAAATGAAATACTCGTAGCAATAAAGTTTTTCAATGAGCAAAGCTAAAACTCGTACTTATAATAATAAAAAAATTAGTACTTGAACTTTCATCCTTGTCGTCATTAACCATCGTGCTAGATCAAGGCCTTACAATATACAAATTTAGGCCGTAAATGAATTCCTTGCGACAACATACAAAACAATGTAAACTTAAAAATGTTTTCGGCATTTCTTGTTAGGAAAACAAATTCCATACAAAAAAAAACATAAACCAGATGGAAATTCGATAACATTTTGATCGCGTCAAGGATTTACAAAATCACATTCATTTCTAAATCGTTATAAACATTCCAAGAAACGCGAACAAGAGAATAAGATGAGAATGTTGCGATGGAACGACAAAGTCAATAAAGAATAGCACTACTAAAACAATATTGGGCACTTTAAGATCAAGTTATCCGTTAGGAAACGACCGTAATGCTTTTATCTCGAGATTTATTATATCGTGAGGAGCAACCGATGATGGATAGATATTTCTTTTAACTTTATTGATATAGTTTATTGACTGGGTGACAATGCTGCTCTATTACTTACCGCTAAGAGTTTCGTTTTAAGTTATAGAAAAGTTTCAAGGAAAAATCTTGATTTCTAAAGAAAGTCGTTCGTCAATGGATCGGACACTTTACAGTCGGACAGTTTAGGATCAAAGTTTTGTTTGTTTCTATCACTTGCCGCAGTGATTCCCAACCCCTTGACCTATATACCATGTAGTTCCGTTCCCACCCACGTAGTAAATTACTTGAAGTCGTCACCTTCATTATTATTTATCATAATTATAAAGGAAGGAGAAAGATGTTGTCACACTAAAAATTAAAGCGTCATTCGTTCAGAGCAGGACACAAACTTTAATCAAAGATTTTGAGAGATTAGCGCGCTTTGTTGGTGGGAAACGTTGCAAAGTGCGTATTGATTTAAAAAGTATGGTAACATTTGCTAAAACTAGCGCTCTAATGAATTATCTTTGGTTAAATTCAATTTTTAATATAATAAACAAACACTAATATGTAAAAATTCAAGGCCCAAACACGCTCTGACTGACAGACATTCTCGTAAAGACAGCGGCTTTTCCAACATTACAGCTCCAGTTGAATCTTCTGAATAAGGATCCTTGATAATAGGAACCCTTTTAAGATCAGTTCGTATCGCGCATTCTTTCTGTTGGAGGCAGTCGTAAAGGGCGAAAAAGAAGGTACCAGGAGAGCATCTACCTATTTCTATGAAAGTGATATGTACGCTCTCGGAATTTGTTTAGCAGATGATCGATGATGAAAGCATAACTTTTATTCTCATCCATTTCATAACCTAACGACAATATACCTACGACAATTTAGGCTACCACCAAAAAAGTTCTAAGGGAGTAAAACTGCAAGATATTACCAATTAATGTTTAGCATAGCTACGCCAAACAGTTGTTGTTATTTTGAAAGCAATACTCGTATTTCAATTACTTTCACACGTATTTCTATCTTTGTCAAAAACATTACACCTCTTCAGACAATTATCTATTTGGGCCTTCGAGCCAATTTACATAAAAACGGACTGTAAATTGAAATCTATGAAACTAAAACAGAAAAACACCTAGGCTTTTGCCTATTTCATTTTCCAGCCCTCCTACTATCCCAATGCAAAAATTAAGTCTTTCGTCTCTCCTTTACGGCGTAAAGCAAGGACAAAAAAATATTTCGCATTCATAGCATTCGGTTTTATTTTCGCTACAGATAATAACAACATGCTCCATTCTCATATTTACACAATAATACGCGGGTGTAACTTTCAGACGAATCTCAACTTTTTTCATCGTAACAGAGATTTTAATTATATTATCATCATACGCACAAAGGCTTTCCTTCCTTTGATGAATTTTTAACAACCGATATTATACTTGAGCTTATTAAAAAGCTTTTCTGGTGATTTTACGAACCTGTTAGTCTAATTGACTATTTTAATATAAATGATTTCAAAGGAAATGTGGCTACTTTATAAAATTCTAGAAGTAAATTAAATAAATGGCAAGCGTTCTCACTAAAACTTTCAACCTAATGAGATGCGGGACAAAGCGGTGGTAAGTAGTAAACCAGTTAGACAAACTCTAGTAAAATAGTCACGTACCAATACGAGTAACTTTTGTACCAATTTTTCAGATTGTCAGTTGAACTGTGTAGTCACTGCGTCATGAATGCGGTATTTTTTTTACCTACTCTTCAACCTTAGACACGTATACTCCCTTTTAAGTACAATAAAAATGTAGTCCAAAGTTTCAAGACCGCACCCAACTTAGACGGAATTGTTCACGAGGAATTTATGTCCTGTCTTTCTAGATATCTAAGACAGATTGCCTTTTTCCCCATCTCGATTTTATGGTACATTTTAAAACTCAATCCATACTAATATTATAAATGCGAAAGTTTGTTTGTTTGTACATCATTTACGTCCCAATGGAGAGTTAGAGTGACTTTAAATAAATTATAAACTACTAAAATATACAGTCTCATGACGAATCACTATAAAATTTTCTTTGCACTTTTGTTAATTGTTGATTTTGGTTGAATTGAGGTTGTCATATCATTATCATGTCATTCAGCATGAAGTCGTTTTAATATTTTTAAATGACTTATTGACTTAATAAAAATATTACTGTATATTTACATAATATCTTCTACTACTTGAACGAATTAACTAATCAACAGGGCGAAAAGGGTCGAATATCTTCATAAAACACAACTACGGCCCTAATAGTTCAAGCTTCACCGGGTTTAGCAGGCGTTGGAAGTTGAGTCATTTAACCCTTTTATGTATATGTCGCAATTGGATTGCTTAATAAGCTGTTTTACATAATCTCTAGCTGTTTTGTTTACTAAATAGTTCCGTTATGTAAAACAGTTGAACAAAGTAAAGCGTTAGCTGAAGTGGCAATGGGCAGGCCACGGGCGACACATCGCTCGAAGAACCGATAACCGATGGGGAGTAAGAGTTCTCGAGTGGCAACCTCGTACCGGGAAATGTCTACCGGGCCGTCTCTCTACTAGGTGGACCGACGACCTGGTTAAGGTCACGGGGAGTCGCTGGATGCAGGTGGCTCGGGGCAAATCTGATACCGGTGGGAGGCCTATGTCCAGCAGTGGACGTTTCCTGGTTGATGATGATGATGAACTTTAACACGCGGAATTGACTCAATGATTTGCATTTCACTGCAGCGGGTCAATAATACAGCGTCAAATGAAACGTCGCAACGATTGAAAAATTTAGTTCTAAATTTGTTGTTCATGGCTTTGAATGGCATAACAAGTAAATGCGTTCAAAAAGAACTGGAAACCGACTTCAATTGCCCTAAAAGTCTACTTTTACTAAGGCAAATTTAACATTTATATAGTTTTCTCATAGATGCCGTTGTCAGAACTGGACCAAATTGAAATGGGACCACACGGGAAGCACCGACTTTCAAATAAAAAAAGAATCATCCAAATCGACCCACCCAGTCAAAAGTTCTGAGGTAACAAACATAAAAAAAACATACCCGTCGAGTTGATAACCTCCTCCTTTTTTGAATCCGGTTAAAATTTATGAATCTATGAACCATTAGCTGCGTAACTGCTATTATTAAGTTGTAAATTAATCAGATTTATTTCGCGACACTATAATTTCATGTCCTATTTATAAGTAATTAGTTATCAAAGCTAGCCACAATTTAAAAGATTATGGCAACAGAAATTTAGTATGGAAGCATTAGGAAAGGGATAACGTTAACCAATCCAACTGCAACGTATATAAAAGCGAAGCTAAATAAAGAGTCAAAATTTCCTTGATCTAAAGGGTTTCAGCGTTCCCTGAAGGTTTTAAAGGACAGCTTATGCCTAATCAAACCTGCCCGACCCAAGGCATGGACCTTTCACAAAATTGATATCTTTAAGTAATTCTACTTTCATAGGATTATCCTCGTTACCTTAAAATCTATTTGGGTGAGGTCCGAGATAAAGTTACGTACGCTCGAGTACAAAAATATGTATCCACTTTTAAACCTTGTCACGTTCTCCTTTAATTGACATTTTCCTCAACACACTGCATATAAATCCATCAACAGCCTATATACGTCCCCACTGGAGGGGCTCAGGCCTACTCTCCTACAGAGAGTGTATGGGCCATAGTCCATCACGCGGGCCCAGTGCGGATTGGCGGACTTCACATGCCTGTTCAAGACATGCCGGTTTCCTCACGATGTTTTCCTTCACCGTTAAGCAATCGGATAATGTACTTGAATTGAAAAACAACTCATAGGTACACGGCTGGATTCGAACCCGGTACCCTCAGATTGAGAGTCCGCGCCGAAGCGTCGGTGGCGCATATAAATAACAATGGTTAAATGTGACATGCTTTGTCCAAAAGTGGCTACATTTTTTTGTACTCGAGTGCACCTATATACATATAGATTAAAAGATTTATGGTATCCATTGTCAGTATCATAAATATCTCCTCACCTTTTTACCAAGATAAAGTACGAGTATTATTATTTAAATTTTACTGGTTCACGTACATGTGAAATGAAATCTAGCAAGTCAATTTTAACCAACTAATATATGTATCCATTTGTAACTTTCCGATTGTATGTACACGTAATTTGAATGACAATCAATAATTTGGTATTATCGAACTGATCTGACCCCGGAGCCTGAAGGTGTTTAGAGGAACTACTCCTCTTCCAGTTAACCTCTCAATAGTAAATATTTCCAGGTCTATCGAAAATAAGTTTGAATTTAGTATGATTTTAGCAAGCGATTTGAGCTAGTTATTTGTTCTAGAATGTTTTGGAATGCTTTCGAATGTTCCGAACTGTTCTAGAAATTTCTAGGGGGCGAAAATTCCAGTCTTTACATCTTCGCAAGCACGCCCGTAACGTAAAAATGGGAAGCTTCTTTATGGACGGAAGATAGAGGTTTACCACACCATATAGCTCCCTCGATCGTACCGGGACTCATTTCTGAGTTTTAGCGGCACGCACAATGTACACTTTCTTTTATATAATAATATATTTCACAACTTGATTATATATTAATCCGACTACGCAAAAGCTAATATGTGGTTTTAATACTTATAGAACTGTACCTACATTTATATTTCGCCCAGTACTCATTGAAAGGAGAAGACCATTCAGAGATGGCTTACTGGGATTATTGTCTTCAACTAAATATAAAAATTGATGAAAAGGCTGCGTAATGAAAGTTAAATCTATCGCAGTTATTAGGTGTGTGTGTGTGAGAGATATTAAACATTATGCCTTGTAGTCGTAGTCGGTTTAGGGCTTGTTGAAACATAGAGGATAACAAAAATAATTAATGCATTCAAAAAGAACTAAAAACCAACTTCAATTGCCTCAAAATTTTGTTTTTGTTGATTTTCTCAAAGAGCGATAAATCAATGTTGATAAAATTTATATGGAACCACCTCTGAAGTATGTTCTAACAAACAAACAAAGAATTATCAAAATCGGTTCACTATTGTCGAAGTTATCGCGTAACACACATACTCAGAAAAAATTACGCGTCTAATTGAGAACCTCCTCCTTTATGTCGGTTGATAAATTACTGAAATTTATGGCTGCGTTTAAACATCCAGTAACAACTAAAAATATTTTCTTTCTGTCTCATCTTATCGAATAGATTGTAAGGTCGATGAACGATCTCATAAACCCTAGTGTCAGAGTTGTTGAGCCGACATAGGCTTCACGGCCTCTCATTTGGTTACTACCTGTCGTAGATAGTAACTGGGACCAATCGTCTCAACGTGCTTTCCGAAGGACGGAATCAACTTACTTTTCAGACAATAAGGTAATTCCGGCCTGCAATGTCCTAAACAAACTTGGGACAGTCTCACAAAGTTATGTGCAATAAACAAAGTGATTTTTAGACAATGTAATCCAGTAAATATAATATTAGTAGGATTTTAAAGAAATGAACAAAACACACAACTTTGTGACAAAGTCACATATAATTAGCTTCTTTACTCAAAAGCATTGGTTCCTGGAGATTTTAAACATTTCGACAAAAAAAACTACTTTTAGAATAACTTCAATCGGTAGCTGCAAATTCACCTAAGCCTTGAACAAAAATATCATGACGCGACTAAACGAATGAGTGAAAGCATTTTTCTACAAAGGTATTGTTGTAAGAGCCTTTTGTGTCCCATCGACCGAAGTCATCAATAAGAATCGTCTCCGAGTCACCCTACTTAGCTGGCGGATTAAAATATATCCGCCCGAGAGGACTTAATATAAGGACTAGAGATTGCTCCCGGCTACGTCTTTATGGACTACAGGATTTACCCCAGGGGATTTACTTTTTCGACCTGGAGAAAAATTATCATATGTCATTTTTCGACCCTTCAACTAAGTCAATTTAAAAATTATGTCATTTGGACTCTTCGTTACGGCGTGAAGGAAGGACGAACAAACAAACTCATTTCCGCATTTGTAATATGTATGGATAGCGTATTGCTGTTTGCCACGACATTGTCTTCGTGGACACCAGAATTTATCCAGCAGGAGCACACCACTGGAATAAATCTTATATTAGAGGTGCCAAATTTCACCTGGATCCGTTCAGCAGATAATTGGTGACTAAGTTGGCATGCATAATTTTAAACTATTCATAATGAAAGCTTATGTCAGACAGACAGTCGTACGAAGTTGCACAGTTTCGTTCTTCTTTTCTTGAATTCAAGAGTTTCGCTCTTGTTGGAGTGTTCACTACTATTCTTCTTAGAAGAAGATAGTAAGAAAACACGGCATTTATCTTTTTCTTTACACCGTCAAAGTATTCTTTCTTATCCCTGTGAATATGAATGATTTTGACAACGCCTATTTGAATCAGATTGCAACATAACTTACAAGATATATCAGAAAATGGATCGACGAGTCTGTGATGTCTCCTCGAGATAAAGTATTGAATATCCCGCCGCACCGGCCCGCTTCCTCTATTTCGTTAACTTATTTGTCAGTCGTCATCTCCTTTTAAATCCAAGCCTTAAATGCAAATGAATTGTTTGGAAGTCCGCCACGCAGAGTGAATAAAATCACCTGTCACAGATTTGAATATTTCTATGTACAAAGCAGTATAGTAGCGGCAGCTCGCTTTCTTACACTAAGCTTTTTAGACATAAAGCCGACGAGACTGTATACTAAACAAATTAGCCTTTGTGTTTGCGAAAGTTCTCGCCGCTCGCTACTGAATAAAAGATTCAATTTGAATTTAATTAATTAGACATTTGAAATACTAAAACATTCCATTGGAAACTGTATTTTTTTAATTCACTTTCAAAGCTTGAACATTCTCAGTTTACATCAAAGGGTTTCATCCCGTTCAATAATTAATTTAGTTTAGTTATTTGTTGCTCTCAAATGTAACTCGTTCGAGCATGTGTCTTTGCCTACGACTCATCTGCGAGGACTACATAAATTATCCGTGGTAAAATGTAGCTTATGTCCTAACTAATAAGTATAACTGTAGAGTAGTATAGGTCGTTGGTTCAGCAGTTTAACGTCAAGTAGTACCAACACTTGCTTAAAATTTTTCGCGTCCATAGTTCCATATTAATATTATAAGTGTCAAATATAATGTCCATATTAATATTATAGTATCAAAAGTGCGTTTGTTTGTTTGTTCTTTCTTCTCGTCGGCTACTTTAAATGCCGATTGTATGGATTGTATGTATGGAATGTTGTAAAAATCATATTTTATGGAATAAACAAATACGCATCTTTAATTTGAGGCTTCTTACTGAATAGGTTCTATATTACGGCCGTGTCGACACTCGCTATCAAGTGCGATGTAGGTCAATATCAATACAACTGTAAATATACTACTACAAACTCAATTCGACGTGGATTAAAGGCAAAGCTTGCTGGTTCCGTTTCGTCGGAATACCGCATTATGGAGACCTGTGCACAATGCACACTGCTTGTATTCTATATCGTGGAGCGTGTGTATTGTCTCAAGCAGCGAGGAAATTAGTTGTTCCAGACACTTGACACGTGACTGTCCTGTAACGGTAACTACATAACAATGTATGCTAAACTAATACCCGTGACCACAGAATAGGCTCACCACATATCGCGTTAATGATGGATGCATTTAATAATTAACGCGTTCGGAAAAAACTAGAAACCGACAACTGCCCTAAAAATGTTCACTATTAGAATTTTAATAGTCATTTTCTTCAACACACTGCATAGTAACAAGCAAGAGAGAGTGTGACATGGTTCAATAGTGGATACATATTTTTGTACTTGAGTGTAAATATTTTGGTTTTGTTTGATTTTCACAAAAAGTACTAAATCAATTTCGATAACATTTATATTATGGGAACACCTCTAAAGTATGTTCTATCAAACAAACAAAAAATAATCGAAATCGATTCACAATCGGCGGAGTTATCGTGTAACATAGAAAGAACAAAATACTGTTGAATCGAGAACCTATTTTGAAGTCGGTTGAAAAATTTCATTGCATGCGTCTTGTTCTTACATGTATAAGTTTGCAATCAGCCATCCCACGCGTGAGAAGCTTTACCGCGTGGAAGTCATTGTAGATAATCATGTATTATGTGTTTATTTCGTGAACTTGTACATTGTTGGATGTAGAAGTATGTTTTGCCAACAATATGTAATGTGCATTATTAGGAATAAGAGTAAATGATTTTTAAAACTATGTATAAAGGGACCACGGAATAAAAAAGGGCTTTAATCGCCCAGACATACCGAAACGCAATACGGTAATTGTTAAAGGTACCTTGAAAATACTAACGCAATAAAAAATTTACTTTGTGTATTCAGGCTGTCAAGTATTTTGCCAGAAAATGCGCCTACACTTTCTGGTGACTCATTATCTCCCTAACTGCCTATAAATAAATTATGTCCCTTTCTTACTGCCTACCGGCCACCTTACGAACTGCCGGCCTCTATTAGTGTGACTATTTCTATAACTCACTGGTGGTCGACGGTGAGGGCGCGCCGGGGGGGCGGCACTAGCGCCACAGGCCACGCAGCCTGAACCAGTGACTCTCGCACGAACTGCTCCCAAGACGGCGATGTCCCTGTCAACAAGAAATATTGTCAATGACTTACTGTTCCAAGCCTTGCCATTTCACTAGCACATGTCACAAACGGGATCTGTTGGAAGATATTTTACCACTCCGTAGAAAAAACCCACTACAAAATACCATGTTAGGGTTTAATTTTTTTATTTTTTGTCTCGGACAACATTTATTAATATATTTTACATAACACGTTATTATTATTATTATACTGTACAGTCAGATAAAATGTCATATAATTTATTACTACTGTTAGTATAAGTTTAATTGTCAAAATATTACTAGTGTTTGTCTATTATCTAATTACATTTGAGCCGTTATTGTACTGAACGCGCAGGGCGCTGAGTGATCTCTGCGTAAAGTTGGCCCACAGGCTGCAGGCTGCGTGTAGAATACGAGTACGAATATAAAATGCGTGAGTGCATATAATTGAAGACAGATACGATTTTTAAGGTTCCGTCAGTCAAACCAATGACAAAATGAAACCTTTGAAGACACACCCGCGATTGTATCTTTCTTTGCGTCTCGCTGCGCCTTCTATCGTCACCTTATCTCAGCAACCAAGAATACTTTTGACCAGTAATTTGGAAAATTTTGCTAAAAATAATGAAACCTCAAATACAATTATGTTCATTGAAAAGGGGGCAGCATTGGGTGCGCCTGTGTCGTGTCCTAGAAATAAATGTAACCTAATAAACAAAACCGCATTTAATTGAAGCTTCTGGGTGATCACATTTTATTCTAAAGTATCTTTATTTGGCATCGGGTGAGATAAGGTCAAGTGCAAGCCCATTATGAATAAATTAATAGCGGATTCTCCCCTTACAAGAAAATCGGCATTTACCTTCGCATAGCCGCCATAAATTGTTGAATATTTGATTATATGTTCTTTGTAAAGTATGCCAATCAGACGTCCGGTTTGCTGGAAAACCTCACACCCGGTTCAGCCCGGTATTGATTTTAGAACAAGTTATCTAAACCTGAAGTAAAATAGGTGTTTCAAATCCAGCCTGCACTTATACTCTATTTAAAAAATCTAGTAATAACCTAAATATGTACAGAAAATACTAGAATTACATTTTTGCATTAATTTTAATTGTGCAAATCATTCTTTTTGTACTAAGTAACAGCGTCAAATGTAATTTTATTGACGCCATCTTTGTTTTCAACGTCAAGTATTTCCTGCTTCGTCTGTTTTATATGTTTTTGTACAAACAAACTAAACCACAATATACAAAATTGGTAACTAAATCACTTTTATTTGATAATGGCCTTTTAAAATGTACAAGACACACACATTCGCGGAACGTGTCATTTATTTGTTACCTATAAAACCTTCCTACCTTCCCTTCTTCATCGTATGAACATAAAAAGGGCGAAATATTTTGAGTCTCACGACAAAGTTGTTAGTTATCGAGTAATAGTCAACCAAATTATAAAATATACTTGGAGATGTCAAAATGTAAATTTCGTACAAATTCCATTTACAATTACTTTACATTGTCCTGAACTTATTGTGACGGGCCACTACGGAGCCCTAAACTGCACTTGGCTGCTTTTTGTGTAAATGAGGTCAAGTTTTCTCAGAAATTTATTTAATCTTTAATTCTACAGAGCGACGATAATACGTACGAGTAGATTCTAGGAACATACTTAACACCGCACATTCATGTGTTCTGACGTGTTACGATGTGCTCTATCTATTTTATTATGAGTTTAACACCTCCGGTTTATTGCCAGTAAATAATGTTGTTGGTGATAGTTATATACTTTGGGACACTATAGACTCGTAAAGTTGTAGATAAAAGGGTCCAGAGCAACCGTTAAGACACTACTTTGTAAACAATCTGTTGCACGACTTCAAAACTATCTGATCGTAATATAGCTACGGCTATAGCTGATCGTAATTTTAGAACGTCAATCATCGGCAAATTTCAAAATTGTAAACATGCACGAAAATAGTAAAATTGGGAATCCCTAGAAAGTTGGATTTTAATGATATTCATTTCGCGACATTACAATGCTACTAACTATTTTTAGATAATTACTGCATAAAGCCAGCTATTCTTTTTTAAAAGATTATGGCAACAGAAATTTCTATGAAACTTTTATCGAGCGATAAAAGCCCCTGACGGATTTTTTCGGACTTATTATTGTAATAATATGTAAGCTTCTTTTTATCTAGTTACTTACTTCCATTTAGTCGAGGGTTTCTCAAAAAATTATTTAACCCTTTTCCCATTACAACATTTACATTTGTCGCGGGTATTTTCAAAATTTTTAATTTTATTTTTAATTTTAAGCTTCTTAGAGAATTCATATATTGTAGTCTAAATATCGTGACGTGTGAAGTATCATCACCAAACACTCTATAAAGAGCTTAGGCATAGTTTATTCGCTATGTTCCTTCACAAAGTTCCCGTCAAAGTTATTCTGCTCCATCATCAGACCCTCAAAAGTTCATGTGCAGGTTCTGCTTACCAAACACTCTCAAAAGAGCCCAAACACCGCTTACTAGGTATTTGCCTTCGCAAGGTTCCCTACAACGTCGTTCTGATCCATCATCAGACCCTCAAAAGTACATGTGCAGGTTCTGCTCACCAACCACTTTCAAAAGAGCCCAAACTCGGCTTACTAGCTATTTGCCTTCGCAAGATTCCCTTCAACGTCGTTCTGATCCATCATCAGACCCTCAAAAGTTCATGTGCAGTTTCTGCTCACCAAACACTTTTAAAAGAGCCCAAACACGGCCTAGTAGCTATAAGTCTTCGCAAAGTTATCTGTCCCTCATTTTAATGAGTGAAAATCTTGATTGCGGCGCCCCCTGGTGAGCTAGCGTCATGCCACCTATCTACGAACCATCGCTGACGTATCAGCAACCCTTTACAAAAAACCGTATGTAAATCGGTCAATCCGTTCTGGAGATAAGTGGCAACATTGGTTTGTATGTACACACAAACAAACAAACACACAAACAAACAAACATCCTCTCACCCTAAACGCATATACTGTCTCCGTTCCGTCGCGGGTAACAAATCGGGAACAAAAACACAGTCTGCGCGGGACAAACGTATAGAACTATTGACGGATGTAATGCAAGTAAGACACAAACCTTGGTCTTGTCGTTATTTCGGTAAAATTCAAACATATTAGAATTTAAATTTTTGAAAAACAATGGAACGAATATTTTAACTTTCTCTGCGTACCTAATATTGTCATTTATTATTAAAAAGGAGTATAGTAATCAATTCGATGTTCCTGCGATATTATCCACTTCCTGGACATTTGTTCTGTCAGTTATTTTAAGTATATTAGTGTACTTAAAATAATTGACCCAACAAACGTTGTCCTGTTTAAATTATAGGTAGATCAGAACAGAATCGGTAGGTATGTGACGGTATTTAAATATTGTATGTAAGGCAGTACGAAACCCTTTGTGTGATTATACCTATTTTTCCAATGATATAGCCGTGTGGTTACATCTTTAGGATAACCACTATATCTGCTCTTAGTTCTCGTAAAAGGGGACTATTGAAGAATTTCAAAGCCAATTGTGTAATTCTGAAATTGTGATCAACAAACCGTCTATCAAGAGTCGTAATTATGTAAATCGTTACAGTTTGAAATATTTCCTTGTGGCTGTCAGGATCTTTTCTGAATGACCATAAATCTAAATTAGATTCATTTATGTCGTTTCCCGCAAAATGAAATTATAGTACTCTCAAACTAAGTTTGCCCCTCTGAAGTTAGTCACAAAAGACCGCGAAGTATCAGTTATTGATGTATAAATAGAAGGCAAGGCAAGTTTGCGGGTACAAAAACAATCAGGACAGACAATCAATCTTACTTTGTATGAGCAATCTTCATATAATAATGTATTTTAAGTAAAACACGAGAAAAAAGATATATTATTGTAGTTGACAGTATGACAGAAATGTGACTTTCATACAAAATTATGCAATTCTATTTGTTTCATCAAGCAATTATATTTGATGTCACCTGCACCGGTTGATAATGAAGGTCATTAACTACAGTTTATGATTTCATAAAGTTAGTTTTAAAGTACTAATAATGTAAGTAGGCTGCGATCTATTTAATGAAGGTAATAAGTAACACATTATTATACACGTTAAATATGTATGCGTTGTGAGGATGTGTGGTTTGTGAATATGTATGTTTATACAAAAGTAGGTTTAACACAATTTTGTATTCGCATTACATCAAGTTTATACGTTGGAGAAACGTGAACTCATCCATGTTAATATGCAAGCAAGTAAATGAGATCCCGGGCGCTATTACTGCAACCCTTAAATTTACTGCCGAGTGCTCTAAACCACGAGCGCAATCCTTGACCTCTCCGGTATATGTATCATATACTCCCCAGCTTACAATCTATACTAGCCTTTATTACTATGGCAGTAAGTATACCCTTTGTTCAGGAAGTTTAGAAGGCAAAGCGGAACTGTTGAGCCCACTGAAATCTAAATAAAATACGTCAATAGAAATATCTTTCACGCCATGCCGTGTGCAGTTATTATAAGAAACACACAACATAGTAACTTACTCATTTTGCTTAAAACAAGCAAAATTGTTAAAGATATGTTAAGTCCACCAAGTTGAGCATGAGTTTGTCTCTTAGATGGCCACAGTGTACTTTCCATGAGGAGATTTCCCTTCATCACTATGCTGGGCAAGGGATTGGTTGGAAGGTGGATTCCAGTAAGATTATGATGATGATGCCCATCTCATAAATACTTTTCACTTGCTCACGTTTTACAACACCCGATTGGAGACACGGGATAATTCTAAAGTCGATAAATCTAAATAAAACCTTCATACCTTATTTATTAAAATTCCAATTACTGTTTTTTTACGTCTATGGACTTAGCAGATCTTTGAGAGATATATAAGTCGGATTACATAAAAATAAATTTTGTGAAATCAGTTTCGACCGGTCAAAATTTGCTGCCTTTGAATCTCCTTACTGCAGAAATCACAGACCGCGAAAGATCTTATGCATAATGGATAAATGGTTTTGAAAAGAACGGTTTTACGTGATTACTTTGATCGTTCTGAAAAGAACGATGTGATGATATTTCTTAGCGTCCAAAATCGTAACAGATATGCTATGAAACACCGTATCATGTGATTTCTTAAGACGCCTTGGGTCTCTAACGCAGCGACTGCGCTACCGCAGAGGCCATTTCTATTTAGGTTTTGTAGTTCGATCATTAATTGGATTTTTGGCTTTTAAAACTGACCTTCGTTGTGGACGGGCGATATTGAACTAATAGACCGCACGCCAATGAAATATTATGGGGTGTTTATTTTGTGTGGCGACTGATTTAGGATACCACAAATTTTGTTTAAAGTTTACGTACTGAAAAACAGTCCACACCTACCATGATGTTTTATGACAGATTAATTTCTACCTCTACTATCTCATCTACTGACAACTTTGAGAACACGACTGACAGACGTTTCTGCAAATGCCTCATTCAGTGACGACCGCACAATTTAAGGGGTCCGTAGTCCACAAGGAGACCTTATAGTTTCGAGGTCCTCAGATAGTATTAGTACTAAAATGAGTAATTGAATATGAGTAATTAATTGAAAGGTGTTAAACTTAATTATATTTAGCACTTCATATTATAAAAATTAATTATCATAATTAGATCTTAAGCATGTTTTATAAAATACAATTGAAACATGTCTTGAAATAAAGTTATAAAAAGCTGAAATTTGCTACGTTTATACAAATAATCACGCCAACAATGTTATAAAATAGCAGTAAAGGTACATTAACGAGTGACAGTGGACGAACGTATTGCTACGAAATCCTTCACTGCTCTCACCCAGTTTTAATCAACTTCAGTATCCTGAAAGCTAATAATAATTAACCAATAATGTAATCCTGATATCAAATGGCATTCCATTCACTTATGTCAGCATGAATAAACGATGTTAACTAAGTAACGCTATTATGTGACAACTGACAATCGCGTGGCATTTAACAGTCATTTGTTATTAAGGATCGTATTTGTGCACGGTTGGACAACATCGCAAGATTTTTTGTACGGTCATAAACATATTGAAGATAATAATAATAATAATAATAAAATATCTGTCTTTAAACATGTCATTGATATCTGTTTTACTATACGAAACTATAAGAGATTCATAAAAGTAACTCAATTTCTTAGGGCTGTGAAAAAATCTAACTTCTAAGGTTCTTGTTTTCTAAGGTTGTTGTTTTTATACAGAAGATAGACCAACACTTGACCTCAATCTCACCTGATGGTAAGTGACGATTAGGTCGACGATGTTACGCGTTGGTCTAGAAGGTGCCTATTTACTCATCTTTTGAAGGTTCCCAAGTTGTAATTTTCGGGGAACACGGAAACCGGTAGTGAATACAGTGTACGGGTGAAGGTCTGCCGTTCTTCTGTTTGAACGGTACTTGAACGGCGAAGATGATCAAAAGATACGGCTGTTCATGAAGCTTAGGACCCTTAACATACGATACAGGAATGATTAATGTAGTATACATCCATATAAGGAGCATGTAGTATGGCCTCAGGGCTTTCACTCTAATCACCAACAAAGTCATTATATCTCTGTGATTAACATAGTCACATATATGCTCTCAAGGAGAACAAACAAAGACAGTAATATTAACTAAATTTAGTCGAGATGTCAGTAACTATTAGGTTAAGGAGGTTGATTATGCTGTCCGTAATAATACATATGTTAACATGCGGCGTGTGGTATAGGCGTTGCAATAAGATCACCTCATTTCGTCCTGCGGGGTCGTCTGCCATGTATCAATGTGAAGTATGCATGCTCTGCAGTGTAGTGTAGAGTCTACACTAAGGAGATTGCATTTATCTACTTTAAGAGGCTATGTTGGTAAGACCACGTGGTCGGTTTCAAGGTTGCATTGTTTTACAGCTGTCCCTATCCGAGCTCTATCCTACCCCAGCGCGTACGGTGAGACAGCATACACTACGCGAAGTTATCCACCCGTTATTTGGATGTTTCGTAGTCCAGGGATCATTTGAAGGATACAGTATATTATGTAACAATTTTTTTAATACAGTATACTAATGAAATTTCAGATGTCGGTGGATTTTCAAAATTGTTCTAAATTGATTCATACTCTTGTAAATCAGGTTCAAAGTTGGGGCTTTTTATTACCGTAAAATACAATTCTTTGACGCCCTGTAACTCTGGAAGTATATATTTGAACGAAAATCTGACTCACTACAGACACAGATATTTGTTTCTAGATTGTGTCTTAAATATTTTATAGATTTTCATAGCTTAATACTCAAAATATGACTGGACTACGTTTGTATGGGCGCTTTGACAACAGCATACCCTCTTAATTATTCTCCAAAGAGTTGGCCTGTGAACTTATGTTTTTAATGCTAACTTAGAAGTTTTCTTTAGTATTACATTTGTTGTTAATACTTGGTTACTGTATGAAAAGCCAAATCGATGCATAAAATCACGCGAAGTCATTTTTAAGGTTCCGTACCCAAAGGTAACCAACGGCACTCTATTAATAAGTCCATATGTATGTCTGTCTGTCCGTCTGTCACCAGGATCTCATGAACCGTGATATGTATTTCTGTTCCTGATATAGCAACTAATACTAAAAAACAGAAAAAACTAAATATTTAAGGGGGCTCCCATAAAACAAACGTGATTTTATTGATCGTGCGCTTTAAAGTATTACTAACGCCGTCTAGTGACTAGTAGCAAAACTAAATTAAAAATTGTATTTAGGCGCATTCGTTAGAGGATTGTTCGGCGCATATTAATTATGATATTCCGTATTTTAAGTATCCATATTCTGTACGGAACCCTCGGTGCGCGAGTCCGACTCTCACTTGATCGGTTTTTAATCATGTTCCTCGTATTTATTATGTCCATCTTTACTGCGAAATATCTGGGACAGGTGCAGTTTTAGGTCACCATGTTTCATTTCATTTTTTGTTTATACATTAGTCCTCTATAGATATACATTATCAGAAATGGTTTAATCAATCATAAAAGGTTTTAAAACTGGTCACTAAGGCCAAAATCCTCGAACCCCTTTAATCAGAAATTATTATACATCAATACAATATTCGTGTGAACACAACTGTACACTGATTGAAAAATCTATGTAATAATTTCCATTGTTCCACCCTATTCCACACTAAACAATTCTGAACCACCTTGACTTAATACCTTGAGAGACTCGTTTTTTCAAAGATCGGTACATTAGAGCTTTTGACATAACTACCACTGCTGGCAGTAAGATATTTTTGATCAGAACTTGAGGTAGATAATGCTGCCAATCTTCTATTTGTTCCCCGTCGATGTAACGACATCGTAACCGACACCAGACACATGAAGCTATAAACTATAAAAAATTATTTAAAATGACGGGTGCAGAGGTCCCATAAAAAACAGAAAGACACCATAAAAGAGAATAGGTATTTGATGTATTGCGATACATAGGAATAAAGGCTCGGTCCCTTTCGGTGACAATTTGACGCGGGCCGTAAATTTACCGTGAGCCCCGCGGAACAATATTTTGATGGATTATGGGAAAAAGTAGAGTTAAACACGTTGCTGAGTGTTGAACGATGTTACTGCTAAGAAACACAAAAGTAAGAAACTAGCATTACGCCTCGACGAAAATGGTTAACTGTAGTTAATCAACATTGCTATTGCATGTACTTTTTTCTTATTTATTTAGTTTAAACGGTTTAGTCCATGTACACATTATTTTTAATAATTCATGACACACTAAAAAATTGTATTTCTATTTACGCATCATAATTATCACTATTTTAGAACATTTTCATATTTTTTTTACAGTCGTATGTGTGATCAATATTTTACACGCAATAGGAGCACCCCATGTATTATTGGATAGACGACTAATGGATAATTCCAGGAGACAATCATGCTAATACCATATCCATTCATGGCATCCAGGTATGGTCCCTTCAGAAATTCTCTCAAAATGCTTCCATAATATTTGGCTGGCTTTGCGAAGTAGTTACCTAAAAATTTAGATCAAATTGTACTGGCGGAAAATGAATATCATTATCGTACACCTTTAATATACCTACGCTACAATATCCGTTACGCAGCTAATGGTGCCTATGTGGTGTTTTGAACAATAACAAAAATGTGTGTAAAAATTGAAATTGTGTTCACTGTGAAGTTGTATGTTAATGATACTCATTTCGAGAGTTCAATGTTTTGATTTTCTACTTTCGTTACCATCGTTATAAAGTACTCCACGAAATTTTGTAAATTAAAGTCACTGCTATTGTGCGCTGAATTAGTTGAGTTTTAAGTTACCCAGATCCTTGAACAAGGGTATGCTCCTATTGAAATTTGATTTAAAAAATAATATTGATACTGTTTATTAAAAAAAATTACAATTTATTTAAAAAATACATGTGCGCGTAACCTTCATTTCTAAAAATTATGATACAAATACACAAAGCATTAATACACAGTACATAATTTTTACGACATCTCAATTAACATTAATTTCTTCTAAATGTCATTAACGCTATGTATTGTATATTAATTATTTATGTATTTGTCTCTGTAGGAGAGGAGGCCTGGGCCCCTGAAGTGGGGATATATATAGGCTGTTGATGAACTAATTCAGCGCGTCGTAGTAGACTTTAATTTACAAGATTTCGTGCAGTACCTTCTTAAGTAGTGTTTGTATTGAAATAACAATGAATAAATCTGACAGTTGGTCTTGATTTCATCTCAAGGCTACAACGTGACCGTGATGCTGATGAGTATTGCGTAGTGACAGGGTACGTATCTAATGCGATAAAAAAACATGAGCCCAAGTATCATTACAAATATAATATCTAAACGCAAATGACTGTCTGACCTCAATGATCTATTTCTGATTGGTTGTATTTGTTCCATCCACGCCAGGATAAGTATAGTGAAGCCACGATTTGAACTAAAAATATGTTAGCATTTGTTTTCTTTTCTTTCTTTTTACTGTGGGCCGAATAAACAAGCTCAAAGTCACTCAGCGAGCAATGGAACGAGCTATGCTCGGAATTTCTCTACGTGATAAGGTCCGGAATGAGGAAATCCGTAGACGAACGAAGGTCACCGACATAGCTCGACGAGTCAATGAGCTGAAGTGGCAATGGGCAGGCCACATCGCTCGAAGAACCGATAACCGGTGGGGAGTAAAGGTTCTCGAGTGGCGACCACGTACCGGGAAACGTCTACCCGGCCGTCCCCTTACTAGATGGACCGACGACCTGGTTAGAGTCGCGGGGAGTCGCTGGATGCAGGTGGCTCGGGACCGGTCGATGTGGCGTACCATGAGGGAGGTCTATGTCCAGCAGTGGACGTTTCCCGGCTGATGATGATGATTTGTTTTCTTCCTAACTGCACTAGAAAGAGGGTTCTGTTTTTCGAGCATCATCAACAGCCTATATATGTCCATACATACTGCACATCATATGTCATTTAAAAAAAGTTTCTTAAATTTTGACAGGCGCTTTATTATTTTATAATTATACTTTCCAGTTTTATTCCTATACTTTTGCTGTCGTACCTTGTTTATTGCCAAATTCCAGGATTATACGTCAATGGGAAGTACCCCATAGGTTTTGATGCGCTTTCACGGGAAATCGTCAAAATGTAGAAAATAAATGGTTGCATCTTTTTATTTAAAAATTTTTGATATCGTTACAAAATAAGGCAGCAATATATTTAACCGTGGTAACAGTAGTTATGTCAACCGATGTAATGTTACCACCACAATCTATTAAACTCCTGCCAATTTCAAATACATAAAACAATTAATAATTCAATATTATAATTCAAACTATTTGCCTATTTGTTCTCCGGGTACAGTACTATCAAGGCCAGACAGATAGACTTGTCGCACCTTGTAAAAGCAATAACGTACAACTGTGAAAGCGGAGACATTATAGGAATTTCAGTCAGAGTCCGCCCCAAAGGGTTATTGTCGTTGAAACTTGTCGTCTGATTCAAGGCGGGTCACGAAGCTAGCTTCTGTTATGCCATATGAATATTAATTCCTTTCACTTTCAGCAACAGAGTGTTACACAACATTGTTAATCAAAAACACTTTTTTAACAATTGTACTAGTGAAAAGTTCCATAGTTTAAAGAAGTCCATTATTTACCCAAAAAAAGATGTGTTTGCACTTGGCCTTCATCTCACCTGATGGTGACGATAAGACCGTTGGACGTTAAGCATTTGAACCCAGAAGCCACATGCTGATGAGGCACTGGCTCTGCTGCCTTTCATACCGGAACACAACAGTTCTATTAACACTGTTGTTTGGTGACAGATTTAGATAACATGTTGGTAGCTAGCCAGGCGGACATATAAAATGCTCTACCACCAACCAAACTGGGTACCGATAGTACACCCATTGGGAATCGAACCCGGGACCTTCGTATTATTAGTCCAACAATTAAGCGGTTACCCTTATCTGATCATTTAGAAAATGTTATAAGTAATAAAATCTTTAATGGGGAAATCGTAAGATAAACTGTCTATTCAACTGTGTCAAATTCTTGCAAATAGATCTTAGAAAGTCTCTGATCATACTCTTAAACTCTCTCGAGTTCCACGCTAAATGTGTCTGCAGACTCCAGATGATTCGTCAGAGTATAGGCATCTAAATAGACATATCTCTAAATCGTTGCGACACGGTATTGACACATATTCCGATATACTCATATCTCGATGAGTCAGTAAGCTAAGGTGCCCAAGGCAAGACACATCCCTAGAGAAAGACCTGGATATATGTATGTACACTTGAGTACAAAAATATGTACCAACTTTTATTATATATCATATTCACCCTCAGTTCACATTTTCCTCAACACACTGCTTAAGAATAAGAAATGGTAAATGTGACATGATACAAAAGTGGCTACACAGTTCTGTGCTCGAGCGTACCATGCCTCTCACTAGATATACCGACGAACTTTAAAGATCGCGGGGAGACGCTGTGCTGGATGCAAGCGGCGTTCATAATCGCACAACATGGCCAACCCTATGTATGTATGTATATGTACGTTTCTCGACTGAAAACTACATGTGCGCCTCTTTTACGTAAACATCTAATATTGTGAAAGACGACGAAATAATATTTTAACAGCATAATAAGAAATAGAAGGCGTCGGTGGCGCAGTGGATAAGGCGCAGACTCTCAATCTGAGGGTTCCGGGTTCGAATCCAGCCGTGTACCTATGAGTTGTTTTTCAATTCAAGTACATTATCCGATTGCTTAACGGTGAAGGAAAACATTGTGAGGAAACCTGCATGTCTTGAACAGGCATGTGAAGTCCACCGATCCGCACTGGGCGCGCGTGGTGGACTATGGCCCATACACTCTCTGTACGAGAGGAGGCCTGGGGCTCTATTTTTGATTCGCTCGTGTGACATAGCTTCGTCGCACACGACTTAAGTCACGATCGACTACAAGTCGCATGAAAACAGGTTCGACCGTATTTTTGAATCATTCGCCTCAGGTGTAACCAATATAACTAAAAATGTTTAATTTTATCCGTTTTACGCAGAAAAATAAAACGGGTAATTCATGCAAGGAAAACGGAACACAAAATTCATAGAACAGTCCCTACTTTCATTGTCAATAAGTGGTAATGTCAGTGTTCGACGATGACGTTTAGTCTATCGCTCGCCTCCGCAAAGAGTGGTCCCGACCACTCGTTGCAGAAGAGCGATTCAAAAATACCAAATTTCATAAGTCGAACGAAAATCAATCGAAATGGAGCGCTCGCGGCGCGTAGAGCGAATCAAAAATAGAGCCCCAGAGCCCCTGCAGTGGGGACGTATATAGGCTGTTGATGATAATTAGGAATAATAGCAGAAAACATTATACAAAGTCACAATATACATTCGTACTTGTACAAAACATTGAACAGAAAATAAACACAAACAAAAGCATCGTAAAAAAAATTTGTACGCCTAGACCACGGGTAACAACGAAATGTTTGTGGCTATGACAGCCGTAGCCATTTTGCTACGACGCGACAGTGACGATGCTACGCAAACTCAAATTTATTGTTTCTGGGTATTTGACTCCAAAAAATTGATCTAATTCGACAGACCACATACAAATATAAATGGCTCTATGAATTATTTTTTGATACGCGTACGACTATTTTTTTAATGTAAAATCTGACGAAAAGTAATTTTTGTCACGCGGAGCTAAAACGCTCACCGGTTGAGCGCATTCCGCGCTCACCATTGTCTTAGTGAATCTGTAGAGGTCGCAGAACCAACATCATCAAGTCCATTTGAGAAAAAAAACGCTCCATATCAATCGGGTGAGTTTTGTGGCGTTACCTTGGCGTACTGGAGTGTTAAATGTATGAAGATTGTGTCGATATTTTGAGTTATGACGTAAAATAATGTTATTTTATTATATCCCCAAAAGAAAACGTTGAAAATGCAAAAACAAAACTAAATCTAATAAGAACTTCACCATCCGTTATGTGGTTCTTGTGAGATAGTTTCTGATGTACACAATAATGATGTCGCTGTAAGAAACACTATACATACATATACATACTGTACATAAAAATAAAACTCACTATTTTAAAAAGATTACAAATACAAAGTGTTACAGGCAAATGATAAAAATATCTCCGAAAAAACACAGCATAGTTCTTGTTTGTAAGATTTGGAATCATTGTCAAAGTCATAGCGTTGCGTAACATATTTTCGTTTCATCTATTATTTTGTGACGACATAGACAAAGTTACTATCAAATTTAATAGACATTTGTCTAATTATGCGCCACTGTACTCTCTCCTCTACATTCCTCATTCATTTACGTACTTCCTGACGTAATAGTGGCATCCACACAGGATGAAAACAATGCTTGCACAAACAAAAATAGTAATCAACACTTTTTAATTACAACTGCACTCCAAAACGACTAGAGAGAAACGTTTTTTGCTCTGAGACCGGACGACAGGCGTTAATCGAAGTTAGCTGTTACGTCATTTCCGAAAAGATCAAATACTAACAAACGAGACACTCCTAAAGGCGAAGGGTCTTGATAACTTAATTAAAAATCGAGAAGTATTTTAACTACGTCGTTCTACTTTATTTCCAAGTAAATTGTTACTTCACCAAAGAGCATAAGGAAACAAGAAATGTGACTAAAACCTGCGCAGTCTAGTTTTAAATATATCTTTTATTTTCTAAAGCTCTGCAGCAAACGAACATGTTTTGGTCCAATTCACTGAGGAAAAACATCTGAACCCCCACGGATGTCTTTGCTGACGTCATTCGATATTGTTCTTTGTTGACTAGGTATCTAGAGATATCGTCAGCAAAGATATATGTGAGGATGTAAGTGAATTGCATCTCTGAAGGCAAAGTTCCAAAGCTCCGAAGTTTTAAAGATCGGAAATAAAAATAAGCAACTTTTCATAATATAATACTTATCGATTTCATTCTCTGAACATGGACACATTTTTACTGTTAAGAGGTATTTACATTTTAATTACTTAAACCAGTAACTATTAACACTAGTTACAACATAAAGGGCGTTGTTGCGAGTACTCTTTGGTATTGCATTTTGGATCAAATTAAACATTTGACTAGCTGAATATAAGGCGCCGGTCGTCAAAATCAGAAGAAAAAAAATTCTTTTGCTTTCCGTGTCGTGTTTGAAAATGGTTAGCCGTAATTCGTTCACCTTAAAAATATCCAAAGCTAGTCCCAATGCTCACACATAACAACTCTTGCTTGCCAATTACGTCTGGTACATCATTAGCTAGATGAAAGAGACACTGGGCTCGTCTCGGCGCCGAAATGTTGATTTCATTCATAATGTAGCGAGGCCGCGGGTTGAATCACAATCGGTGTGATTCTTGGCTGAGTTTAGTTAGTGAAGTACGTCTACTTGTAGTATCGTGTAAATTAGTTGGCAAGTTAATAGTTCTGTTAAATATGCAGTCATCCGTAGAATTAATGGAATAGCTTTCAGTTGTAACAGTATGCCTCGTGATCAGTCAACTGATCACGCTCCTGTACCTATCAGTGAGATGATCGATGCATTACCGAAGTTTCTAGCTAGATTTTGTTTGCAATGTACGGTACGAGTATATTGCAAACAAAATCTAGCTAGAAACGTGACTAATTAAAAATTTTCTTTATAAAAAATGTGTTGTACTCGCGCACCGAGGGTCACGTACACAATATGGATATTTAAAATACTGGAAACCATAAATAGTATGCACCGAACAATACTCTAACGAATGCGCTTGCATCTAGTTTTGTAACTCGTCACTAGATGGCACTACTAATACGTTAAAACGCCCGTCTCATAACAAATCACGTTTGTTGTGCCGTCCTACATATTTATTTTATTCTGTTTTTTGTTATAGCGGCAACTCGACAGGGTTTACGTTTTGATTAAACTTCTATTTTAATTTAATTTTAAAACGTTCTTTCGATTTATAGTTATTGTTTAGTTCAAAGTGTAACAAAACACTCGTACGAAGTAAACCTACATAAGTCTACTTTAGTGCCCATTTCCATGTTGTTGAGATGGGGAGGCTGTAATCTCCTCCCTCATGACTTTATTTCCTATTCAATGGCTTGTTTTGATCGTTCGGCCTTGACTGGTGCAGAACGTAGACTAGATTTTCAGACAGATTAAGGCGATCCTCCTCCTTCAAAATTTCATACTGAATATTGAATTTGAAAATTGGATTTGTGAAAACTATCTAAAAATAGGATATCAGATTGTGATGTAGCGAAATGAGTATCATTAACATACAACTTCACAGTGAATCACAATTTTCGTTTTAAACACACTTTCGATTTTTGTTCAAAGCGCCATCTTTAAACCATTGTCTGCGTAACGGCTAATGTAGCTAGCTATAAAGCTGTAAATTAATGAGATTTATTTCGCGACACTAATTTTATCTCCTATTTTTCGGTAATTACTTATCAAAGCCAGCTATTCTATTTTAAAAGATTATGTCAACAGAAGTTTTGTATGGAAGGAGGAGAAAGATAACGTCGAAGGCTGATTCACAGTAAATTAAACATTTGTTTAATCTGGGGAATAACATAAAGGTTTTGGGTCCATCATAATTTTTGTTGTTGGTATAGTGACAGTGTATAGTTGTATACCTATATATAACATGCCTACACATGTAAACAATACACATTATAGGTACATACAACGTACATATAAATTCAATTTTTATACAGAAAATTCCGTATTGTGTTGTTAAATCTCTGTCCTGCTGCTTCTATAAAAGCCGCCGGCTACACTCCAGAGGTCTCGGGTTATTACCAGGGTATCTATCGGTACTTGCTGTAATTTGTGTTAGGACGCCTGGCTATCTACTACGATACTACCGAAGTCTGCCGCTAAACAGCAGCATTAATAGCTCCGGTGTTCCGGTGTAAAAAGCAGCAGAGTCAGAACCTCATTATCTTGAGGCTTCTAATTGACTAAGCTTACCATTAAACGGCCTATCGTCACATACCATCACATGAGATGAAGGCCACGTGCAAACCCCATCATTCATTTTTTAAACAGCAGACTTTTCCCATTTATCTCATCATGAATGAAAACGAACCAGATTTTTTCAGTCAGACTTAACGAAATAAATAAAACACGTAAAAATAATTTGAATTTCAAACACGTTTTAAGGAAAGCCGCTTTCTAGGCTTGAGGGATTCTAAATCCATCTGCATAATCTAAAACAGATTTATCACCAAACTTTTAGCCACAGTTCTTGTACAGTCTCGAAGAAAATGGGATGCCAGAATGTTATCATGACTGTTACACAATACTTTACTATAGTTGCTCGGTGAAACAAAGAGGGATACAAGAAAAATATCGCTTCGGGCCGTAAAAAACGCGCTGTTGTCTTCTTTGTAGGAAAATGGAAATGTTTTAAGAATGTTTTTCTTTTCTCGTTGAAGCGGAAATATTAGTCAGGTAACGGAATCCTATGAAAATATTTTCATAACTGTTCAGAAACATTACAGACAAACCATGATCCTCGCTTGTATTTTTACGTAACATTATTATGCTTATACAGGGGTGCAAAACCAATTGCAATTAGCAGCGTGTTATTTCATTCCTTTCATGAATACGACGTTTGAAACAGCACGTATGTATATGGCTTAAGCAGGGATGTCAACCCATCGATACACGTGCCGTGGCTGAAACGCCAATATTATCGGCACGAGACTGATTGAGAAATATCGTATATATTTTACAAATGCTCTAAATATATAATAAAATAAATACTCTGCCGAGAATGGATCCTGACATATGTACGTAGTTGAAATAACCATTAAAGTGAATCCCCTGCCAATGTTCCACTTATTTGTATTAAATAGTGTTTGAATATGAACCAAGATCAATATGCGAAACTCATTCCGGCATTTTAGCTCTATGCAACGCAATCAAAAGTTTCCGGATGGACGGGGCGCTGTGAAACGGCTCAGAAACAAATTGCCACTACAGACTATGCTCGTTTCTCTTTAACATTGTTTTAACGCTAAAATGCTATTGACCGTTCCAGTTTAAATTTATTGCTTTCTAAATTGAGATGTCTTGTTTAAATCGCCGTCATTATTTAGAACATTTTTTCAAGGAGATTATCATTATTATGAATGGTTATGATAATCTCATTTAAAAAATATACGTAGTTATAATTAAATAAATAAATGTTTGTTTATTGCTCTACACAAAAAGTTCTTTAAGTAATATTACATTTTTTATTTGTTCTCGCCAGGCTCTCATCCACAGCGCTTTGGATGAAACAAATACAAAGATTCAAAAAGCTGTCAATGGAATTTAAGAAAAACACTTAAAAACTTAACTATAGTTGACTATAGTACTATACTTAAATGTGAATTAGTTATGCACGTATTCTTCCGCTTTACCTTTCGTTATCCTACTAATATTATAAGTGTGAAAATTTGGATGTTTAGATGTTTGGATGTTTGTGACGCTTTCACGGAAAATCTACTGAATGGATTTGAATGAAACTTTACAATAATATAGCTTATAACTAACATATAGGCTATAATTTATAAAGACATATTGTGTAAATTGTACAAAATCACACTTATAATATTAGTGGGATTACATGGGCAATTTGGGCATAACAAAAACGCGTTGCCTAGCAACCGACCATAGAATATGTAATTCGTATATACAAACTTTCGCGTCTATAATATTAGTGTGAAGACTATTTGAATGTACTACGTCAGATATTGAAATTTCTTTTGTTTCTTTAAGCTATTAGCCTACGTAACAGAATAAACACTATTTTGTACCTTATGCTGGAAATGGAGATATATGCCTTCTATGCCTATCGAACAAGTAGAATAAATCCTGAAGTACACGCGGACAAAGTCGCGGGCGGAAGCTAGTGTGACTATAAAGAGATGGAGTTGACAGGTTCCTCCATCGAAAATTCGATCTCCTAAAACGGAACGTCGACCATCAATTGCCAAAACAAGAACATGAAATGACCCACGTCGCGGCAAAACGTCATCAATCGAAAACAATTGGACTGATTTACGAGAAAATAGCTAGTATATATACTAGAGATAAGGTAGGTACAAAAACTCTCCTCCCTCGAGACCTGACGTTCTCGGTCGTGGGATAATATAAATCACCCCTTATGATAGTACTATCTATGTTTTCGTGTAACAGAATATTATTACTGCGAAGACTCCGGAGATGATATTTTTGCTTGATACAAGAATTGTTATTAGATTTCTTGTGCATATAGCAAGTGATTCCAGTCTGCATATTACGTGGAAATAGGCGAATAAAATACTGGTTATGCTTATGTATGTTTATATATACGTGTTACAGAATGTTATTGCTGCTAAGAGAAGATTTTTGCACTATACAATTTGCTATTTGATTTCTTTACGAGCGAGTGTTTTCAGACTGACTTGTATGTGGAAATTGACATTAACATACTGGTTATGTATGATATTACGGTTATTTAAGAGTGCGGCAATATTATTGGAAAACTGAAGCTTTTTTGCTGTATGTATTCCTCAAACTACACACTCACTGGTAATTGGTCGCTTTCTACTCTCGGTGTACAATGTACTATCCTATGTGAGGGTTAGCGTACGATGTCATTTAAAATTATTTAATTCTGAAAATTAAGATTATTCACGCTATGCATTTGATCACTTTGGTTAATAGTTAAATTACTAAAAAGTATTCCGTTATACAACAACAACTTTGCCCATCACAGACCATCTAAATTCAATATTTCGCCAGTACAATATGATATACTCGTGAAAGTAATAATAATATTGTGTGTAAATTGCAAAAAATTTACGAGATATGTTTGTCAAATCAGATAGATTAGTTGTTAGTAAAAACTACGATACCTTATTTTTAATATTTTTTCAATTGTTGTACTTTTTACAGTTTTTTATTTACAAGTTTTGTGGTTGTATCAATAAGGTACAAAATCAATAATTGGATAACAATCATTTGTGTTGCTACGGTCTAATCACAATCTTATTTGACAATGATACTTAAACCACCCAAGTTCCCCAATCATTGTTAATACTCTAAAAGCCTGATATTACAGGCTTGCAAGCAGAGTTAAACCCTTTTAAGGCGACAATTTATATTTGAAACATGTTAATCCCTAGTCGGACAACGGGAGGATCTCAGGAAATAAATTATAGAGATTATTGTGTAAAATAAACACGCCACGTCCCCGGCGATATTGTGACTCTCTGGTAGTTATAAAGAAACTGAGATCGAGTAAACTGTATACTTTGAATTTTAAAAAGACTGCATCGAGGAACAACCCTTTCGTAAATCCAATACATGTTAAAGTAAGTTTGTTTAGTTGTCCTCCCATCGTAAGGGACAGTCAGAATGATTATATTTTTTGTATATGGATAGTTTAAGGGCCGTAAAAGATACTTTTTATCCCGATCGAACAATTCGTTCTAATTTCTGACGTCCACGCGGATGAAGTCGCAGGTAAAAGCTAGTATTTTGATATTTGGTACATTCTAAAATGAAATACATATTGTTTTTATTATTATTACTGTTTTGTAGTGGCAGCTCTACAAATATAACGAAGTTATTGAGGCATGTATATGCCAATTTTATTTATAACTTATTTTGCCACTTTTAAAAAGGAGTTTCAGAGATTCTTGATCGTGGTAAGATCGCATATATGTTTATAAGTAAACGCGTTCAAAAAGAACTAGAAACCGACTTCAACTGCCCTAAAAGTCTATAGCAAAATTTAAAACCTATATGGTTTTCGCATATATGCCAAACTATACCAAATTGAAATGGGACCACACGGGAAGCACCAGCTTTCAAATAAAAAAGAATCATTAAAATCGGTGCACCCAACCGCAACTAGTGATTGATACCTCACCCCACACAAACATTTAAAAAAACTCACTTTTGAAGTCAGTTGATAAGAACTAAGGCTGCCCTAAAGGTCTACAGCATTCTTCCCCTAAAATGTTCACCTTTAGAGGCAGAATTATCTGGGTATATACCTATTTTGTTTATTGATTTTATCAAAAAGCGCTAAATCAATTTCGATAAAATTTATATGGGACCACCTCTGAAGTAAAATCTACCAAATAATAAAAATATAATCATAAAAATCTAATTATCGGAATTATTGCGTAACATACATTGAAAAAACATATAGATGATTTGACAACCTTCTCTTTTTTAAATCGGTTGAAAATAGCGCAACACTATATTAATATATTAAGGTTTTGTTTCTAAATAATTTTCTGAAACACTAAAGAACAATTATAATCTTATAAAATAGTAGCAGCTAACCAGGCGGTAAAATAAAAACACTACCGCAAGGAAAAACGAGAAATTGGAAACGAATAGATATAATATTTTCTTTGTAGACTGTATCCACTTAGCTCTCAGGACGTATTCCGAGCACGTTGCACGTTTCCACGGAACATGCTTTTCTTGTTCTTACGCTTCGCATACAACCTTCGAATTCCGATTAAAATTCTCGATTAAATCGTTATCTTTCTATTACTAACTGGCTTACAAACGTTTCAAATTCTTTGAGGATCATTTTTTTTTCCTTTTGCAGTTGAATCCACATTCAAAATTTTTGTTATCTGAAGGCAAACAACATTATCTTTTACACTGATACCTCGATTTTATACGAATAACTGAGTGACATTTTAGACTGAGATTTTCGTTGGGAGAAACAAAATTAGAAGCAGTGTTACTGGTTTTTATAATACATTTGGATAAATCGTTGTTATTTTTATCGAGTTTGATATCATCCTGCACAAAACAAACACTCGTTGTGCTTGGTATCGTTTTATTCTAGTTATCGTACGATTCCGCGACTAAATCCCGTTTCTCGTCCACCATGGCCGGCGCGGCGTAATTCCCGGAGCTCAGTGCAGAATAACTAAAAGTATACCGTTTGCACTCGCAGATCGAGGCAACGAGCTGGCTTTGAGCCAAAAACAACGATGTGGTCCTGTTGATATCACAGGATTTCCACGCGAACGTAATTTTAGATGCACTTTGAGATAAAAATTAAATTTTAATATTATTAAAACATACTTGAAACGAACCCGCTGAAGGCATAAACGACCCAGACTGAATAAACGTCTCTAAGGCCACTTTAGATCTGAATATGAGTGAATTTAAATATTTCAAAGAATTTTAAACCGCCTCCATTGCCTGATGGCTCCACGCTTGGACAAACATACCGGAGGTCCTGGATTCGATTCCCAGTGGTGGTACCTATCGGTACTTGGCTTGGTTGGTGGTAGGGATTTTATCCCTCACCTGGCTACCTACCACTATGTTACATAAGTCTGCCGCCAAACAGCAGTGTTAATAGCACTGTTGTGTTTAGGTATGATATAGATCTTCTGGGTGCGTACGCTAATCATCCAACTGCCCTATCGTCACCATGCAAAACTACATAAAAAATAAATTTTAGGGGTCTTTTTGACGTCAATGAACGTATACATATGTAAATGCAATGAATCACATAAATAATAAACTTATTAACACACTAACTAACTAACACTATCGATGTGTAAAAAATATAACATACTCTACTTTCAAGAAACAACCTTTACCATACGAGATGTATTTGAAAGAGACATATTATCAAGTACCCACTTCCAGTTCAAGTCCTAGACGAGTACTGGCGCCTTTCTTTAACTAATTAAGTCTTCAGAAAGGACCATCCATAATCTTAATGACCTGTCTGTTTAATACCTCCTCCTTTTTGCATTTAATTTCGAACAATTGCGTCGATTTGGGCACTTTAATTGTGATCAAGGAGGGCTTAATAAAGGCAATCAATTACTCGCTCGGATTGCGTGCAATTCAAGAAAACGCAAGGAGAACCTAAGCTGGTACTAACTAATAAATAATGTTTAAGAGAAATATTGAAAGCCATTAATTATGCCTAATAAATTTATGGAATAGATAAATGCGTGTGCTCGAGAAACCTTGTTTTATTTTTAGTGATTGTACAAACCGAACCAATTAAATAGTTTTGTAACAAATTATTTAGTTTATGTTCATGTATATTCTGTACGTAGTAAAATAAATAGCAGCCGTTTATTTAATAAAATGTATTTTATAAGATGTATTAAACGATCGTGTAAAGCATGCAATCATATGTGTGGAGTACATATTTGCTATTAAAAGATCGAGTAAATCATTCAATGATGTGTATGAAATACATACATGCTATCAAACGATCGAGTAAAGCATGCAATAATGTGTATAGAATTCATACATGCTATCAAACGATCGAGTATAGCATGCAATAATGTATATGGAATACATACATGCTAATAAACGATCAGGTAAAGCATGCAATAATGTATATAGAATACATACATGCTATCAAAAGATCAAGTAAAGCATGCAATAATGTATACAGAATACATACATGCTATCTAACGATCGAGCAAAGCATGCAATAATGTATATAGAATACATAGATGCTATCAAACGATCGAGTAAAGCATTCAATCATTTACATGAAATACATGCTTGCAAATATACGATTGATTAAAGCTTGCAATCATGTATATGGAATACATGGTTACTTTTGAACGAATGTGTGAAGCATGCCAGGTATATAAAATCTCATACCCAAATTTATGTCAGTCGTACTTAAATAGGCGTAATATCACAGGTCAGTACTGTGACCAAATGTTTATTTTGACTACCCAAACCAGCAAACTATTTTTCTTCGGCTATTAAATTTTTTCACATTGGCATTCGTATTAAAGAACCTGGGTAATACTAATTCATTATTAAAGACAAAGATAAAACAACTAGGGTGAAAAGAAAGTGCTTACATAAAACTCTAGTCCAACCAAGCCAGTATCAGACATTAATAATTAAAGCAGAAACTTTCCCTCGCCAGTGGCACAGTTTTTGCTCTAGAGATTATCTCAGTGCTTAATAAAAGATTAATGGTTAACTCTTTCTTTTCCTTAAAATACCTAAATTGTGGGTACATATCATCGCTGGCTCTCAGAAAAAAATACAAAAGCAGCTCAATCATTTCATAAAACTTCATAGTGATGGCCGTGTGCCCTCTTTAGAATTTGATCATCTCTCTGTGCGGTTGGTCCATCTCTTGCTCCTGAATCATTTCATTTAAAACATGAATTATAACTAGAGCCTTAAAGAATGGTGACATAATGTAGGAGAAATAGATGAACATAAGTTACCCCTGGGGTATATAGATAGATAGACTAACCGGTTCCGTGGAAATAAATGTTATTTTGTTCAAGTTTTAAACGTAGCCAGACGTAAAAATAGAGGCACATAACTTTTTACAATCTCTGTGGACATACGTGGTTAGGTGCATGTATTTGTATTTTTAAAATATGCTAATAACTTTTATTACACGTTACGAGGCAGATTCAAGCGCGGGGTGGTTCGTAAGGACTTTTTTCCTTGAAGACGATTCGGACGATAAAATATTCATTATTTTACCAATACTGAACATTAAAGTTGTAGGATAATGATATTCATTTTCTGGCGTTGCAATCCGTTGTTACGTAATTAATTACATATCAAAGCCAGCTGCTGTATTAAGAGTCTAAAAGATTATGGATACATAATAATAAATAATAATAATAAACACAAATACATAATAATAAACTGCCTTAAAAATGATCACCCTTAGTACTACCTGTATTATCTGGGTTCATATTTGGTTTTTGTTGATTTTCTTTAAAAGCGCTCAATCGATTTCGATAAAATTTATATGGAACCACCGCTGAAGTATGATTTATCAAACAAACAAAAAGTATCATCAATATTGGTTCACAAGTGTAGCAGTTATCGTGTTAAAAACATACAGTTGAATTGAGAACCTTCTCCTTTTTTGAAGTCGGTTGAAAATAAGTTTTATAATACTTACGGGATTTTACTTCATAAAAGCTGATATAAGCTTCCAACCTCAAACTGTGCCAAAAGGGAAGAAATTAGTACCACAGAGAGAGGTACATATATTAGTTTGTGCATAGAGAGATTGACACACAGAGGTAGTGATTAAATGCTCCTAGACACAGAGTGAGAGACGTTGAACAGCTTAGACGTAGTGATTAAATGCTCCTAGCAGCTTAGAAGCAACGGACAAAGTAATTTCTGTCACACAAACTCCAAACAAAAATCATTAAATGTGAGTACATATATTTCCATTTTGATGTTAGAAATGAATAAAACTTGCATGAATTGTTTTCCTCATTGTTTTTATACTTTATAACACAACACGTATCACACGTAACACACAACAACAACAATTTCACAAATGACAAACCAGAGTCACTACATATTACTACATAATATCTCCACAGACTAATAAATGTACCTATACGGCATATCTCTGCCTAGGAGCACATAATCACTATCTCTGGCATTTCGATTTGACGGTCCCCACATTACTTGTTCAGTGGTCCCCACCACCCCTTGCACATATAGAATAGTAAGATAATAACGAAACCGTTTAAAGGAGACCCGTTACATTTTCTAGCTTCTAACGAGTTTGTATACCAATTTAAATTTTCCAAAGCAAACTCGATTTCATCCCTCAATCTATAGTGACGTAAACCCTTTTATTGTATCGATAAAACACACGATATTCCAAACTTTAACATTAGTTCCCAAAATTTATTGATTTATTAAATATATTAATCTGCCGCAATAATTTGAGCTGGAAACGAACCAATTCACGAAGTAACTTGAGGTTTAATGCCTTCATTTATTTAGAACTCAACGGTAATGAGTTGCAAATTGTCTAATTAAAATTCTTAAGCAGATTTTCTCACTATACAATTATACTTCTTTGAACCACAGCCTTTGAGATTAAGCAGTACCAGTGGTTTCAAGGACAGAAGCTACGAGTACATTACGTTTTACGAATTATTCGTTCCAGAATTTACACTCAGTTCGGAAAGTGAGATGAATATGTAACAGGTACATAATTTATGTATTTAGTTTTGTAATTGACGTTAATTTAAATTAATATTTTAAACCATTACAATTTCTTAAAATATTTTCTTACACAATCTCAATTAATTTTGTATTTTAACAACTGTCATGGATGTCATGAGTCAATCTAGAAGAGTCACTACTTTTAACTACTTGTCTAGTCCAATCCTTTCCCTTCCCGGCCCTTTAGCAATTCCTATACAAACGAACGACAGTAAAATCACTTTCACATTATTAGTTTGGATCACTGTCAACAGGAAAATCCTTCAAAATAATCCGCTTACTGAAAACGCTTCCTATACAGCGACATGTAAGTGCAAATTTAATGCAAAAAGTAATGACATAATATTTGCTACTACAATTTATAAGCAACGCCAGGGACTAGAAATATCTTCAACATTTTCTTATTTTGCAGAACATTGCTGGCATCAGTTTCGATGCAGACAACCGAGTAGAGACTCCTAATGTTGTAAATGAAGTCCTAATTGAGCTCATGAGAGAAGAGAACAAATAAACCCCGTCTATCTAGCTAAGGAGGCGTAGTTAGTCGATAGGGTATTTAATACAAAGTGGCTTTTTACGCCGTACATCGACAATGCTATTGAAAGCCTTACTTTTGCGAGATACCTATCATAGCCGTTTGCTCTATAACTGCAACACTAGCAGAATATGATAGCTCCGTGTCATAAGAAAATTTTGAAAAGCTGCTATCCGCATTAACCTATCTATCCCGAACATTTTACTGCCATTCAACATTCTACTAAGGGTGGTCATCATCAGCTAGGAAACGTTAATTGCTGAACATGTAAATGGTATCCCACAATAACCGGTCCCAAGCCGCATGCATCCAGCGACTCTCCGCAACCTTTACCAGATCGTCGGTCCATGTATTAAGAGGGATATGAAGCAAAGTCTCCGTAGAATAGTAGGTATTTCAATATGTTATTGCTGTCGCGATTCGGTACGCACACATACAGCCTTTCACATGCTTTCACTCACACAAATAACGCTGCGTAACCTCCCAAAGAGGCCCCTGCCGCGACGCGCATAGACGCTACCCCTCCGCCTGGGCTAGAGTGTATTTTTCAAAATTATAATAAACTTGACGTGAGCGTGCGTCACCCTTTTTTTACGTTTTGAGAAATTATTGTTCGCATATTGGATTAGTCTCGACATATTGTGGTTGTATTTGATATGATTGACTAGTAAGTACCTATCACATATAAATACAACATAAATTATGACTTTGCCATTTTAGGGTTCTACAGTCAACAAAGAAACCTTTTAGTTTCACCATATCCGAACGTTCGTCTTCCAACGATACTCTAGGTGACCTAGATGTGTTTTAGTACCTAAACTGCTAGAGTCTAAGACCTAACAAGTTAAAGCGTTCAAAAAGAACTAGAAACCGACTTCAACTGCCCTAAAAGTCTACTTTTATTAAGGAAAATTTAAGGTGTATATCGTTTTCTTATGGATTCCATTCTAAGAACCGGACCAAATTGAAATGGGACCACACGGAAAGCATCAACTTTCAAATAAGAAAGAATTATCCAAATCGGTTCACCCTGTCAAACGTTCTGAGGTAACAAACATTTAACTAATACACACTTAACATTCCCAGTCTCAAAAACCGACTGAACCGATTTTGATGAAACTTGCGGTCTTCCCTAAGTTTAACAATACCTAGGTAAGTTCCGGATATATGCAAGGATAAACATACATACACTTTAGAAATTTGGCACACTTCTTTAGAAGCTGGTATAGACTAACATATATGAAAACTGGGCAGTTCTGGAAATATTATACATACAGGTCGCATTGATAACCTCTTTTTTTGAAGTCGGTTAAAAACTGTAATTTCACGACACTTCACACAATGGAATAGACGAGTTAAAAATCCCGTTGTAAGTGTATGAGATGTATAACTGGGAAAAAATATTTCAAGTTTTTATTTGTCGACATGAATAATAATAAAATACTACTATATATTACAGGTTTTAGTACTACGAGTCTCTGATTTAAACCGAAAATAGAGGGGCAAAGCGAAACTACAAGACTATAAGGGTTTCTTGTTAAACACGGGACTATAAAAATGGCAACCGGCATACTTTCAAGTACTATATTTTGTTCGTTTTGTTTGAATTTCAGATTTTGTTTAAAAATAATTACTTATTAAATCAAATAGGTGGCCAGAGTAAACAAATATCAGGTAAATCTATCGTATTTCCTATTGTCATGCTTCATATCTTCATATACTATATTTTATATTTTAAGTACCTCAAAAGGAAAAAAGGAATCCTTAGAGGATCACTTTGATATCGAATACTGAAGTCTGCTGTCCCTTAGATCTGTGAAATAATGAAACTTATAGGTCAACGCAATAAAAAGATATAGCTGTATTTTAGACCATTTCCGTACAAAATTCAAAGGAACCGAAATCTATAGGGTATTTCCCGTTGACCGAATGTCTTGAAATTTGGCAAGAAGAATGTTTTTACAGCACAACCATAGGAATAAATCTGAATTTTTTAATTGTAACACAGTAAAATTGATTTTTTAATGTTTACAAACTTAACTTCGTAGCATGTAATTTAACTTAGAATTTCATTTTCGGTAGAGCATTGTTGGGTGCATATTACCATACCTATTATTTATGATTTTCAGTATGTCATTAATTCATATTCTGTACGGAATCCTCGGTGCACGAGTCCGACTTGCACTTGACCGGTTTTTGAGTTGTCGGAGAGCCATTTCAAGCTCTTGCTGGCTGATCTCCGGGATATCTTCAGTAAAGTGTCGGGTCATATAGCCTCCGTAGCGATTTGCTGTCAATATAACTTCTCGTTATCTCTCAAAACTTTCAATAATAATAAATAATAATAATAAAAGTTATAAATAAACGTATGTCCATGCAATAAATGTTATGTTTTTTCTGTGTTTTTCTGTTTAGATATTTTACAGTGGTACGGAACCCTTTGTATGCGAGTACGACTCGAACTTTAACATTTTAAAAAATATTTGAAAAATAAGTCACTTATTCATAAATCATATTTAATTATTCAAACGTAACATAACTTGAAATCATTTTAATGTTTACCGTAACAACTTTTAAGAATTTCAGGGAAAAATATTCTGTTCTAGAGATAATATAAATTTCCTTAGAATTATTTGTCTTTATATTTGTTTATTTAGATTAGTCTAAACATTAAAACTAACAGGTAAAACCATGATAGGTCGATAAAGAGGTAACTATCGATATATTTTTCCCACCACTATTAGTTGAAAAAATCGATAAAGCTTATTGACATCACTAATGCATGCTTACTTTATTTTTATACATATAATACACAGTATATAGTTGTGATATAGTGTACCCTGCCTCCCGAACCGAACTGTGCGAGAAGGACAGTTGAAGCTTTTTTTGGTATTTGCCTAGTTTTGCCGTGAAATTAAGGGTTTGGGATATAGCTGTTTTCTCAACGAAACGTTAGCCAAATTCAATCATTTTGATCTTATTCTCTTTATCAAAGAATAATCTAGGCCCGTTGGTTTTGCTTTTTCTGAAAATGTTACGTTTACTCTAAATAATGAGTACCATAAGTTGAAAGAAATTTTTTCTGAAATTTTGAGTTTTGAGATGCCCATAATTCTAATTGTAGACAAAATATTGAAAAAAGCAAAACCAACGGTCTTAGTTTTCGGTAAGATCTTGCATGTGTCCAAAAATCGTCACAAATGGTGGAGGTTTAGGGGTAGCAAACAGCTATGCCTTGTTGTATGAAATTTTTTACCTGCTGTTCCCTCTTAAGCCGAATTTACATGACGAAACTAGTGGCGTGAAAGTACGAGTAGTTCCGTGACATTAAATTTCATCAACAATTTCACGTGTAAACGTCAAGTTATTTCTATGCATGCATCGATTTGACGACACAGAAACGATTAAAATCCCCTTAAAGTTATAATTATCGGAGGTATTTTGGACGTGTAACCTCCATGTAAAAATTCTAATGTATGTAACAAATAGGGGAAATGTGTTTTGTAGCTTTAACATATGTCTACATTTTTATAATGCCCAATCAAAAGCAAATTACACAAGTTATCGTCATTTTATGTAATAAATTTTATTAGTAGGCACCACGTTACCATATTACTGTCGGAGATTATTAAATGAAATTTATGAGACTCAAATTCGCACATAAATTTTGATCGCGTATAAAGTCGTTGTTTTTTCAAGTTGCAACACATAGCTTTAGAGTTTGTTTCGATCAAAAATATCTGCAGATATTTAGTAGGCGTCAAATAAAGTAGTATAAAACTAGAGATATTAGATTATGGCACTAAAAAGCGAAGTTCTGGTCTAGTAGCTACAAAGTAGTGCTTGCAATTTGGAGGTCACGGGTTCGATTCCCAGTTAGACCACAGTAAGGTAATGAAGTTCCAATGGCAGATGCTGCAGCCCATCATCTGATTATTGCTTCCCTTTGTCTTGACGATACCCTCGGGGTGACAGGGCAGATCCTATTCTAAGGGCGAGTCTACACGGCACATCAAGAATACACTGAATTAACTTTACTTGAACTGCCGAACAACTCTACCGTGGGTATCTACGAGGAGGGCTCGTGTCCAACAGTGGACTTCAGACAAGTGCGTGTCGGGACACGCTCAGCGTAGGATTCCGTAATTTTCCGTCACAGTCTTACTAACTCATCAACATACATATACTATTAGAGGTATACTTTACTGTGATAGTTTTCTTTTACTACAAAATATATACTGAATAAATGAACCTATAAATCAACTTTCAGCTGCTTTTCATCATCAACTCATACATTTATTATCTAGGGATATATTTTTAACGTCTTTTTATAGGCAAACTCTTTGACCTTTGACTACATCTCACCTAATGATAAGGATGGTAGCGTGCTCACCCAGAAGCTTAGTTAACGGGGCACTGACTTTACCTGTCATTGACTGAAATCAACAGTGTTAATCGCGGAGATTTGATAACAAGGCAATGATGCTAGGCGAGTATTGTAAAGTGCCACGTACTGGAAGTGGTTAAAATTAGTTTTTCTTAATTTCAAACAACAAAACAACTTTGTTTTAAATGGTTCTGAAAACTTATAGAAACCTTTTCTAACCCTTTTAGTTCAGTTCCATTTCCATCAGCAATTCGTTCGAAAAACACGAGCAATACTCCGCCCACATCGCCGACCCTGTTAATTCTTATCCGTCGTTTTAATGAGTGTACCTATTCATTAAGTAGGAATAACAAAAAGGTGTAACGGATGACGTAAATCTGAAAATAAAGAGTCCTTTCCCGTTTCCATTCGGTCTTATTCTAGCTAGTGGATTAGAGCGAAACATTATTTTGTCACAAAAAAGGCAATTAGTGTTGCGCAACGATTTTAGCTGGCACTTAAGTGTCCCGCAAATCTAAGAAAGTACTTCATTCCACGTTTTTCTAATTAATTTACGACTCCGCTTGCATAACTTTTCTTGATATTTCCTTCTTTTATTATAACAAAGTTTTCGTCTTCTTTTACGTTTTTAACAGTGCCTGCACGTGCCGGACACTTCACACAAATGTCGTGATATCGGTTCCTATTCCTATACATCGAGCGGATGACGTTGATATACAGGCGCATGTGTGAGTAGATTCGCGTGCTCCATTTTAGCGATACTTGAGCAGGTCACTTTCTTGAGGGGAGAGTTGAGGTATCGCGGATCGGTGGGAGGCGGTGAACGTCTATTCTGTACGTAGTACTACCTCTATATTAATTATGTGGTGCCTGCCTGGCTTAGCTTTACCTGTTCTCCGTGGGGTCATGGCTTTATAATATGACCAACCCATGTCATCCCATGGTATTACTATCTACCTAATTCTGTAACGTCAACATCTACCGACGTCATGAAGTGCGACTACCAATCCGCCTGCCAATCGTGGTGATCATGTCTCATACCTCATAGCGAATTCAACGTGTCGATTGATAAGGGATACCCAACAGTGCACTTATGCTGCCGAATGGCAACATACATTTTTTGGGAGGCATGAGGGGCGCAGTCTGTGTCACTGCGATCTTCATAGATCTATTGTGACAGTCCCCTATGGGTCGAATCACCTTCCCTTGGTCAATCTCGGTCATTCACCGTACGATAGGTCTGGGTTTGGAGGACCTAATACTTTCCGTTGTGGCAGTGTGGCAGTGTCTGTTTCTGCTGTGATATAGGGCGTCACAGTGACAGAGGATGTGGTGGGCGTTTCCTCATCCTCCTCACTGAATCTGCAGACTTTGAAGACTTAATTACATAGTAGCAGCTAGCAGCTATCTATGCGGGCATAGAAAAGTTTCCTACTACCCCACTGAGCTTCAAAACCCCGCTGAGAATTTAACCCGCGCCCTAATCCTAACTACGGAGTTGGATGTTGTTTTACCATAGCACAAGCATTTGAAGAAGCTTTTGGAAATACACTTTGTCTTCAACCAACTTAGAATAAAATGTTATTCAATAATTTGTGATTCAAGCGCGTGCTTTTCGGCACAGTAACTTCTCTTAGAAATACAGACAGACAAAAACACTCGAAACCCTTTTAAGATAATAATAAAGTGAGAATTATTCTACGATGTCAGTCGGCCCAAGGCTATAAGAAATGTAATAATCGCTTCTTGCTCCCATTCCGAGCTTCCTTATGCCTTTGGAGCCTTGGGTTCGGTCTCTTTTATTATTAACTAGCTTTTGCCCGCGACTTCGTCTGCGTAGACTTCAGAAATTATCCCACGAGAACTACTTGTTTAATCGGGGAAAAAATTGCCTATGCCCTTTTACAGACCTTCAACTATCCTTTTACAAAAAATCAAGTCATGGACTCTATTACGACGTATAAAACAAACATACACTTTCGCATTGAGATTTTAGACGGACAAGTCAGATTATACAGATGATAGAAAATAGAAGAGGTAATATGATAGGTCATCTGATAGATGGAAAACATCAGGGAAGGGAATATTAAATTTAAGGGAATATTTTTTATTAATATTAAAGGTAGAAGACTACCACCTAGGACTAGTACTTTGACGAAGTAAAAAGATAAATGTCAATGGCATGGCATTCGGAAGGACGCTATTGCCCAACCTATACAACGTGTACAAAAAAGGAGTGATAAAACTTAAGTGCGGTATATGTTAGGTAAGGTTTTACCTTTAGAGCGGTAGTAGACATCTGTAAACCGTACGAATCTGGAGAAAAACGAATTTAAAACACTGACTAAAATTTTTGAATTTCATCCCTATCCTAGTTCTACATGTGTCAATAACCCCTAAAACCTAAGATAAGATCATTCATCATTGACCTCAGTGCTCGCGTTGGTAAACAAACATTTAGGGTTGTCAAAAATTACGACGTTACACCTATGAAATAAAAATGTATATAAATTTAAACTAACCTGTACAACGCTGCTACTTTCACAGTGTATTCTATACAAGGGATATATACCCACCTTTAAGTATTATCACTCCTTTTTTGTACACGTTGTATATATGTAAGGACGTGGAGAAGTCCAAACGCAGAACACTTTCCTTCAAGTCAATGTTTGAGAAACGGTATGAAATTTAGTTTAAGTTTTAGCAACTCTATTAGGACTTTTATTACCCCTATATATACATCTTTATCCTACATTGACGTAAGTATTTAATCTGCACTGTAATACTGTATATATTAGGTAATGAGTTAAGTAACGAGTTAGCAATTTGTAGCGTGTATAACTGAAGGTCGAATGTTGTTATTAATAAATCAAATCATTACGCCTGAGCTAAAGCGATAGTGCTAGTACGGTCCTAATCACAGAAATTTTAATAAATAGGAACTAGAAGTAGCATAGCCGCGGTGAAAGTGTTGCAGCCACATGCGCGCTTAGTATTGCTCTGAGTACCACATGCATAAATATTCTCTACAGCAAACTCCAGTAAAATAATGGAATCAATTAATTTCAAGCTTATGAAAAGAAAAATGGTTCATTTAAAAACATCATCAGGAATTTATCAAGGACAAACTTTGCCACAATAAGCCTCGTCCTACACCGGAAGGCTAGAATGTAATACAAAATGTACTGATCGTCACACATCTACCGATTAACAAACGACCGAACAAGCACGATACATTCCGGACCGTTCCAGGTAGACCAGAACAGAATTGGTAGGTGTGGGACGGGGCTTGAGCTCGTAATGAACAAAATTGTAAAGGCTATTGGTTTAACTACGGACCCAATTTATAAAATTAAAAGTAAAATTTTCTTGAAGATAAGAAGAGAGACATCGACCAATCGATTCCTTGATTCCATAACCCTTAATCTATGATTTCCATCAAAATCGCAGCAATTGAGAAACTCCATAATGTCACGTTTGAAACCAATACATTACGACCAACTAGCAACCTACCACAATGTGATGTGGTATTAAAAGATTTGTAATTCACTGGAACGTTTTTAACTAATAAAATACTGTTGTGAATCAACGGGTGTCTCCACACACGTTTCCGATGAAATTATCGTTGATTTTATTTCTAGTGGCATTTTATTTAGATTTATGTGGTCCAAATACTGATACGTAGACTTGCCCTCATTTTAGCTAGCTATGCGTAATAAATATTTGATAGTATATTGGGGTAGTATACACCCTTTTCTTATATGTGTCGTATCTCGAACCTTTTCATCGCTTTAAAGTCAAAATGAACCCACAAAGTAATATTTCAATCCTATTCCTAATATCATAGAAGTGAAAGTTTGCATGTCTGAAAAGGATTCATCGTAATCTATGACGGAAACGAAAACCAGTGTTCATCAATGAACGTAGCTGATTTGAATGCAAGGTTTTTAACCGACTTCAAAAGAAGGAGGTTATCAATTCGACCTGTATGTATGTAATATTTCCAGAACTGCCTAGTTTTCGTATATGTTAGTCTATATCAGCTTCCAAACAAGTGTGCCAAATTTTAAAATGTATGTATGTATATTTGTATGTTTGTCCTCGCATATCTCCGGAACTACAAGTTCCATTTAAATAATCCTTTTTTGTTGAACTATGTATTGTTCAACTTAGGGAAGACTGCAAGTTTCATCAAAATCGGTTAGTTACCTCAGAACGTTTTGGATGATTTTTTTATGTAAAAGCTGGTCCTGTGTGGTCCAGTTCTGAGAATGTCATCCATGAGAAAACGATATACATCTTATTTTTTTCCTCAATACAAGTAGACTCTTAGGGCAGTTGAAGTCGGTTTCTAGTTTTTTTTCAACGCGTTAACTTGTTTGGACCATCTTCCGTAACGTTGTTTTAATCAGGAAGCTTCGGCGAGAAATTCGATCAACTCGAAGAGGAAAGTGTTTGGAATCCAATAGTGAGTAGTGATACATATTTAATGAGGGCGGGCAACAGGTACGCCCTGAATTTGATCTCAGTGAATGATGGATGTTGCTGTTTGTTTCATTCTACAAAACTTTTATGTATTTGAGGTTGTTTTGTTGGGAAGAGCTACTTCAATTACTTACGTTAACTACTCTTTTATTCCATGCGATCTTAGTATCAACAGTACTTTACATTCCGTGTTCAGATACTGAACGATATAACACGGCCATCGTCTCTTCGCTTGAGGCTTATAGGTGACCACGAATCCACTGGCTTTATCCTCACTTACCGTCAAGAGGTAAAGGAAAAGAACTATGAATAATAATAAAAATATACAACTCATATAGGTCAATGTTCGAAGTGATACTCGTACTGGCAAGTCAAGAATAGATGATTTATTGTTGCCAGGTAAATGAAGCCTGTTCCCAAGAGGGATCATTGTATTCCCAGCAGTTCCATTAGATGTTGAAGGGCTACATCTTTATTACGAGTCACACAGTAGTTAATATGGAAGCGAATGACAAAAATGAGAGAATACAATGATCAAATACTCATATACTATATATTATACTAGCGGCCCACCCCGGCTTCGCAAGAGTGGACATTTATTTTGGCATAAACGTAGAGTAAATGTAATCTTTCTAGATCATTACAGAAATTTTCAGATCTTTCCAGAAGTTCTCTCTTAACTCATGTGAACGAGTTAAACAAAGACAGATATGTATTTTTCACATTTTTGCCACCCACATCCACCCACTTCCACCCATCGCGACCAAACTCCCGTATTTACTAAACTATTGCTTTTAAAAGGTGGTTTACGATTAAGGTGGCTTCACAGGTTAACGAGTAATAGGTGACCAAATTATAAAGTACACTTGGATTGGTCAAAATGAAAATTTCGTACAAATTTCATTTAAAGTTACTTTTTATAAAACAAGTTCAACTACGGAACCGTATACTGCGCGTGGCCCGCAACGCACTAGACCGTTTTTTTTTGCTCAAAAATAAGAAAATTTCTAGCATGTTATAAGTTTTACGCAGAATCGATCTTCGTACAATGGTTTGTTCTATACACATAGCTCCTGTATTCTTGTTTCGCTGAACGTAATTACGACTAAATACCAACTATCTCAACAAAACACCAATTTTGTTTTGATGAAATTCTTGTTCCACTGAATTCACGCGAACCGTGTACGAATTGTTGTTTTATTTAGCAATGTGTTTACTCGATGTTCCTCAAATCTAATTGTACAAGGATTAAATATTTCTAATAACGTTTTTATACGAAAATCCCGCTCCTGGCAATGTGTAAGCTTTAGCTTTACTTCTTGGAGGTTTATTATTACAAAATGTTTTGGGAGGTTCGCAAATATGTTCTGCAGTATGAAGAAAAAAACGTTTTCACTATCATTTGCCAATCAAAGTGATTATAGAAAATCCCTTCACAGAAACGCATCCGTGGTCTAATGGCTAAATATTGGGCTAAAAATCGGTGATCCCAGATTCGATTCCCAGTAGGAGTATCTATAGTACTAATAGTACTCGATTTATTTGGCGATAGAGCTATATATAATATAGGGCATTTCCTATGTCCGCCTGGTTAGGTTAGTTAAGAGGCTATGTTGGTTAGACCACGTGACCGCGTTCAAGGTTGCATTGTTTTGTAGCTGTCCCTATCCGAGCCCTATCCTACTCGAGCGCGTACGGTGAGACAGCATACACTACGCGAAGTTATCCACCTGTTTTTTGGATGTTTCGTAGTACAGGTATCATTTGAAGGATACAGTATATTATGTAACCATTTTTTTAATACAGTATACTAATGAAATTTCAGATGTCGGTAGTTTTTTAAAATAGTTCTAAATTGATTCCTTCTCTTGTAAATCAGGTTAAAAGTTGGGGCTTTTTATTACCGTAAAATACAATACTTTGACGCCCTGTAACTCTGGAAGTATATATTTAAACGAAAATCGGACTCACCACCGACACAGATATTTGTTTCTAGATTGTGTCTTGAAAATTTCATAGATTTACATAGCTTAATACTCAAAATATGACTGGACTACGTTTGTATGGGCGCTTTGACACCAGCATACCCTCAAGTCTGCTCCCAAACAGCAGTGTTAATAATACTTTTGTCGTCCGGTATGAAAGGTAGCAGAGGCAGCGCCGCGCCTTATTAGAGTGAGGCATCTGAGTGCGCACGCTTACTATCTAAAGGCCTTATCATCACTTACCATCAGGTGTGACAAAGGCCATGTGCAAATCTATTATTAATTTTTGTAAACCTTGTACGTCGTAATACATAAGTTATAGGTAGCTCATGGGCTGCTAGCTGGTTGCTACGATCTTTTCCAGTCAAGAAAAATCCTTCATTGTTGTTTGTAACAAATGGACCATAGGGTCCGCCCTATACTGTGACCTTATTGTGGCCAGAACGCTTTGTGTTTTCCTCGTGTAATTGTAATAATAATAATAAAGTGGGTTTAACTATCGAGTAATGCGTAAATGGTGCTAAATACCATGATCAATTAGTTCAAACAACTTCAGGAGAACAAAGTTTTCAAAAACAACAATGTATACGGGGAGATCAGCAATGAATTTTCAAATCGAATCAAAACAGAATGAGTTTAAAGATAAGCAAGCACCTATAGTATTACTTATGTAACTGTTTGATTTCAATGTTGTATTAATTCTGCGTGGGAGACTTTCGTTTTAAAAGCTTTTGAACACTTCAGCACAAACAAATGTTCTAAACAAACTGCGTCACGGTCGATATCTAATAATTAATTTTGTGAACCCATTATGCCCGCGAACAAACTGTTTTGTTGGCTTTCGGTTTATCAATATGAGAAACGTTGTTGCTTTCTTTGTTGTTTGAAGAAAATTGTGAATGTAAGGAACCTAGAATTCATTCGTTATTGATTGTAGACTATGTCTAGCCGTCGCGTCGTATCAATGGCAGCAAATCACTTTAGTAAACTGTTCATTTAAAATTCATAACGAATAACGTGTTGTCTGAGCCGATACCGATAACTTCTATTTAAATAAAGACGCTACCAAAGTAATTTATTATCCGAAGTTGTTTGTTTAGAGAGTTTGTAGAATATTAATTTATTGAAACATTTTACTGCACACGAATAATATTAAGAATATTTACAAAAACACACACATTTTTTTTATATTGAAGATAGACCAACACTTGTCCTCAATCTCACCTGATGGTAAGTGATGATGAGGTCGAAGATGTTACCTGTTGGTCTAGAAGGTGCCTATTTACTCTTCTTTTGAAGATTCCCAAGTTGTAGTTTTCGGGGAACAAGGAAACCGGTAGTGCATTCCATATTTTCCATTCCATTCCATCCAAATAAAGATAAAAATATACACAAAACGAATAGCTTATTTCTATAGGAACTTTTTGACACTAGTCCTGGGTCTAGCGAGTAATAAAGAAGAGAAGAAAGAGAGAGAGAGAGGCATTATTTAATTTTGATTTAGTAAGGCATTATTTAATTATATTTATTTGTTTTAGGAAAACTTACAGGCTTATAACAAAAAATAGAAATTACTAACTTAAAACTATTCCTAATCAAAAGTTTCTACGTGTACGTACTTACATCTATACTAATATAATAAATGCGAAAGGCAGTTTGTTTGTCCTTCCTTCCAGTTGAAACTGAGGGTCAGAATGACTACATTTTTTGTAAATTGCGAATGACATCATATTTTAAAGGACCTCAAAAGGACCTAGGGTACCTTTTATCTTAACCGCGATAGTTGTTCCCGTGGGATACTTTCCTAAGTACACACGGACGAAGTCCTAAGGTCACGCCTATGTTCAGCCATGGAGGTTTTCCGACTGCGAGCTGATGATGATATATCAGTAGATCTTACCAATGCTTATTCAATTGTTTTTTGTGTGACAAAGCTGATATATTTTACTTACAAGTATGTACCCTGGCATCAAGCACTAAAAGTCTTTTTACTCCCACATTCAAGTGCCCGAAATTCATTCGTTCGCTCCATAAATTTTTCCATCGGTGGAGCACAATAGACTGGGGTTACGCAATTTGTATAGAAGAGAAGTACTGGAAGGGACGGCATGGCATGACCTCGCCTCTTTCCGGTTCTTGATACAAGAAAGAATCATCTAACAAAGGGGATGGTCCAATTATTGATATACATACATTTCTCACTTTTAAAATATTTGCAAAATCTTATTTTTTGGAACCCTACGATAAGTCAGACAACAGAATTAATAAATTGGTCACTGCCAGGGCCGTTTTTAACTTATTGGAGGTCGTGGACACAAAAGGATAATGTGGCCCCTATGACCTGGAGGATAGCACTATTTATCTAAACATCCTGAACTCGGAAAGCCCTTTTACGGAGGAGTGTAGAGTATCATAGCGCATGAAAAGCTAATAAGCAAGTAGGTATTGTAATCAGCCATTATCGTTTTATTTTTTCGAAATAAATATGTTTTTCGGTTATCATTGGTGATCTGGCAGGAACTATCGAGCACGTACCCAGAATGCCCAGTGGGAAAAATAGGCCTGGTCGCTGCCTCAGAATTGGACGTAGAATCATGTCTTCCATTGGGCGATTTAACGATAAAAACCTAACAGACATGCAGTGTAGCAGTGAGTTGCGATGTATCACCAATATTTATGTGGTCACCAATCCAAATATAAAGCAATCTGGTACTGGGTTAGTTTGGTGGTAGACAAATTTTCTGGGTTTGGTCTGTCTACCACCATATTATTTGAGTCTGCCTCCAAGCATTATTAATAGCACCTTCGTTTTCCAACAGTAACGGTGCAGAATAGCAGAGTAAGTCCCTCATTAGTTTGAGGCTTCTGGATTATTAGCACGCTTACCCTCCCACGGCCTTATCGTTATTTACTATCACGTGAGATGAAGGCCAAGTGTGGCCCATTGGCCCATGTGGCACATGTAAAGACTCATATTCGGCAGTGACCTGATGATGTATAGTTATGAACACAATGTCAAAAGGTAAATAAAAATTAGATTATTAGAAAGGCGACAGCGTAATTTTTTTAAACTTTTTATGATTTTGATATACCCAGTGTCGCTTTCACGGTAAATACGAATCTAACGACACCTCTCAAGCTAAAATCCATCGAGCTGTTCAGGCCGCAGAGCACAAGCATCTACACATACATACATACTCTCGAAAAACATAGCCCTCCTTTTGGCGCTGTTGGGTAATAAATAATTGATATTTTCTATATGAACATTACTTTTGGGTATTGATTTTACAGTTGGTAAAATATCAAAACATTTTAGAGAGAAGTGAAATGGCTAACAAATTAATACGTTGATTTCATTTTAAAAGAATACATATTTTTATTTTATATATGGCGATTAGCCAAACTGTGGAACAGTTTGTTGGCGGCAAGCGCTCTATATATTACTAATTATATATATAACATCTGGGCGACCGAGGTTTAATCGGATTTTTGTCCATCGAAACAAATAAAACTAAAAAGTTGAATAAATATTAACAAACACAATATTATCCGGTAAAAAGTATCCGTCAGGGATTCGAAACCGGGCGCCTGTGAATGACTATTTTGCATCTAGACCACTTGACCAAATGCCCACGACGCTTATGCCCGAGCGTGTGAAATTAGCGACCATATTTTGCGTCAAGTAATGCGAAAGAAAACTGCGTGAAAACTCGAAACACGCGTTTTCCCAGACATCAGACTAATCTTGATCAATTTATCGATTTACATACCAAATTTCAGCGAAATCGTTTGAGCCGTTTCCAAGATTTAGATTATATATAAATATCATCATCATCATCAGCCGGGAAACGTCCACTGCTGGACATAGGCCTCCCTCATGGTACGCCACATCGACCGGTCCCGAGCCACCTGCATCCAGCGACTCCCCGCGACTCTAACCAGGTCGTCGGTCCATCTAGTAAGGGGACGGCCTGGTAGACGTTTTCCGGTACGTGGTCGCCACTCGAGAACCTTTACTCCCCACCGGTTATCGGTTCTTCGAGCGATGTGGCCTGCCCATTGCCACTTCAGCTCACTGACTCGTCGAGCTATGTCGGTGACCTTCGTTCGTCTACGGATTTCCTCATTCCGGACCTTATCACGTAGAGAAATTCCGAGCATAGCTCGTTCCATTGCTCGCTGAGTGACTTTGAGCTTGTTTATTCGGCCCACAGTAAAAGACCACGTTTCGGTTCCGTATGTCATCACTGGCAACACGCACTGATCAAAGACTTTTGTCTTTAGACGCTGAGGTATTTTGGACGAGAAGATATGCCGTAATTTCCCGAACGCTGCCCAGCCGAGTTGGATTCTTCGGTTGACCTCTTTGTCGAAGTTGGACCTACCTAGTTGAACGATCTGTCCCAGGTATACATACTCGTCTACAACTTCGATTGTAGTGTTCCCAACCACTACCGGCATAGGTGCAACATGGACATTTGACATGATTTTCGTCTTGTCCATGTTCATTTTTAAACCTACCTGTTGGGAAACTCTGTTTAGGTCATTGAGCATTACGTTCAGATCCTCCAAGGATTCTGCCGTTATGACTATGTCATCGGCAAATCGAAGGTGAGTGATGTAGTCGCCGTTGATGTTGATGCCCAGTCCTTTCCAGTTCAGAAGCTTGAAAACATCTTCCAGTGCAGTGGTGAAGAGTTTCGGGGATATAACGTCACCCTGTCTTACACCTTTCTGCACTTGGATCGGTTTCGTGCATTCATCCTGTACTCGGACGGACATTGTGGCTTTATTGTATAAACATTTCAACACTTCGATATAGCGATAGTCAATGTGGCACCTTTGGAGAGACTGAAGCACTGCCCAAGTCTCGACTGAATCAAAGGCTTTCTCGTAGTCCACAAACGCCAGGCATAATGGCCGATTATACTCCTCGGTCTTCTGTATAATCTGCCGGAGCGTATGTATGTGGTCTACGGTGCTGAAGCCTTTTCGGAAACCGGCTTGTTCGGGAGGTTGGAAGTCGTCAAACCTGCGTGCTAGTCGGTTCGTAATGACTCTCGAAAACAACTTATAAACGTGGCTCAGAAGGGATATCGGTCGGTAGTTCTTCAGTAAGGCATTATCGCCTTTCTTAAAGAAGAGCACCACCACGCTTCTGCTCCACGCTTCTGGCGTGCAGCCTTCGTGTATGACGGACTGAAAGAGCTTCTGAAGGACTACAAGTATCGGTTTTCCACCCGCTTTCAGAAGCTCTGATGTGATTCCGTCTTCACCTGCCGCCTTGTTATTTTTGAGTTGTTTGAGAGCCATTCGAATCTCATACAGGCTGACGTCCGGGATATCTTCGGTATAGTGTCGGGTCAGTTTGGCTCTTCGGTCACTCACCGGGCTTGCGCCTGGTCTCTGTGACGATGTGTACAGCTGTCCATAGAACTTCTCGATCTCTCTCAAAACTTCCGGTTTTGACGAAACAATGCCGCCCGTATCGGTCTTCAGCCTCGTCAGTTGGCTCTGCCCTATAGACAGATCTTTTGCAAACACCTTGGAGCCTTTGTTCCGCTCTATCGCGTCTTTAATACGTGATGTATTAAAGTGGCGAATATCGTGTCGCATCGATTTAGAGATCTGTCTATTAAGCTGCCTGTACTCTGACGAATCAGCTGGAGACTGCAAGCATATGTCGCGTCTATCCCGCATGAGTTTGAGAGTATGATCAGAGAGTTTCTGGGTTCTATTTGCGGGACGGGCCTTAAAGAATTTAGACCCTACCGCATGGACAGTTTCCACGAGCCGATCGTTAATATCGTCAACGGTTTCTATAGCGTCTAAGCATTGGCAAGCATATATAAATATACATATCAAGAATTGCTCGTTTAAAGGTATAAGATTCTTATGCTAACTATATATTACCTATTATCTATATGTACATTGTTATGCTAACGACCTCTTTTTTTACACTACTACATATTTATCTACTTACTACTTTAGTATGTATGCCCAAAAAAGCAATGAACATTCCGCATAGAGAATAGCTTGAAACATGCTGTTTCACTGTACCCGTTTCGTGACAAGGTTTATTGACAGCAAGTGAATGAGAGAGCCAAATTATCTGTAACCTCGTTACTCACACGTTTGTCGTGAAACAAAGGCTTGTCTGAGATGAACCAAACTTTGTTTCACGAAGTTTGTTTCGCGTCAAGCCTACTTAGATATATAATGAATGATTTGAGTAATTATAATCTTTTCTTTGTGATAGAAGAGATAAATTATTATCAATTATGCGTTCCTCGGTATAAATGCAACAAATATTTTTTATGGATGCCTTAACCTAGCAATGGGACGAAAATTTAAAAAGCAAACAAAATTTCAAACAATTCAAACACATTCCATGCGTCTTTGATAAGAAGGACCGATGATCTATATCCATCAGAGGAGGATTATTTCAAAGTCTGTGAATTGATTATGACCCTTATTACATACAAATTATAGTAAACATTATCGAGTTACATCATCATGGACGAAAAAACAAAATTATTCATACGTGACCCAGTATTTTGCGAAGAATAATTTTCCCTTGTTGTACTACCCTAGTCGTAATATAATAGGATTATTACTCAGTACCCAGAGACTCTTGGAATTTCGCTTTTCGCATTTCATTCGCTAACATACGCCTTTTAAAAATTTCTGGTACAGGCAGTAAAGGAATATTAATTGATGTAACATTCTTCATGATGATTTAAAAAACCAAAAAGCCAAAAGATGTATAATAGTTTATCTACACCCGTGGTATAAATCCTCAAAAGTTTCTGAACCGCTTATTGCCATCATTAAAACAACCAGTGTCATACTAACTATCATATCATCCAAACGAATGTTATAATAATGTACAAAATGTCATTATGCAACTCGAACTTGATCCCTTCCTTACTCACCTAACAGCCACATTCTCTCTACTCAATTCATGTTGTCTTTACTAATTTCAAAAAAGAACATTGACATGCACGCGCTTTTCACTTCCACATCTCCTTAATTTTTTTAAAAACTTGTAGGTTATTAGAATTCACCTCGTATTCCGTCATTTTTGTTCGATTTTAATATTGCAAAAATGTATTACATTAAATTATTATATTATTACCAATAAATAGTTTGTTTGTATTAGATACTCAACAATTAAACTTACTATGAATTTACACAGAGGTCTAATGATTTGAATCTATGATTTCATAACCTTTTATAGAGGATTTACATCATGGGTGTAGATAAAGTCTTGTATACTACTTACTGTATATTACACTATTATCACATTTGGCTTCGCCTCGTGTGTTATACCCAAATTCGTGTTTTAATACTCCTTATTATAGAACAATTGCATAAATAATTCTCAATTAGACGTTTCTCATTATAAGTATTTGATTGCGGTTTATTGTTACTTTTCAAACAATTATCGTGACACGCAACAGTGTCTGAGAAATTTGCATGTTTTGTAATAAAAAATGCAATTTGAAAGGATATATAAGAGACACGTATAATAAATGTAAAATTTTAAGGGCTGCGTTAAATTTTTATAGGCAGTCTGGCGTACCACGTAATTTAGTCGTGAGTGTATCGTTTCACGAGAAATTACTCAAAAAGTATTTTCAGACGGCTGGCTTTCTTTCAATTTATTTGTAGATTTTTGTAACACCATAACAGTATTTTTGAGGCAATTTTTACGAGTGCACCTCAATCGCTGTCTATGTACGTCACGAGACTATGTACCAATCCGAAGGCCCCAGGTTCGAATCCCAGTGCTATCGGTACTTGTTGGTTGGTTGGTGGATTTTATACCTGGCTAGTTTAAAGCGGTGTTAATAGCACTTTTTTGTCCGGTATGAAAGGTAGCAGAGCCAGCGCCTCATTAGATTGATGCATCTGGGTGCGTGCGGTTATCATCCAACGGCCCTATCGACAAACACGTGAAATGAAGTCCAAGTGCAAACCCACATACACTATACATTAAAAAAATAACTCAAAAATGTAACTAGCATCCAACCTTATACAAATTTCTTTTTAAAATTTTCGCCGCATATTTAAGCGTACAAAAGAGCCAGAGGCAAATTCTCGCAAAAACAAACGAGTGTGCATGATGCAGTTTTTAAATAAACCATTTAGAGCACTTTTCGACCGCCGCCCCTTCTATCTCTGAAGCTCGCAGGGCCAACATTTTCAAGTCTTTTTTAGAACATTTTTATGTTTTGACAGTGTTTTTATTCATTGCTTGGACGTAATCTGGACTTATATTACCAGCTGTGCTACAAAACAGACCTTCGTACAATCGTCGAGGTAGTCGAAAATTCTTACGAAGCAAGGCCAATTCTATGTTTCCCCCAACATCAAACTCCCTCCTCGTCTCCTACTTCCGAGTAATTCCGTATACTCTCATTCAAGCTTCAGCGTAGACCTTTCCAACGAACCCTTGTCCCCGTTCCTGTCACGCCCGCTTACGTTTGGTCACAGTACGTGACAACGTGCTCGTCACATATTCATTTTGAATATTCTAATAAAAGAGTGGAATGGAATGCACTGCCGGCGTGTAGTTAACACAACGCTACAAATATGTGTGTATTTTATTGTATGTAAACAGGGTTCTGGGACTATTCCAGTTCTAGACTCCGCGTAAAATGAGAGAGCATTGCGTGCCATTATCGTCCATTGTTGCGTACTATCAGGAAAAAGGCCACTAAGTATATTAAAAACCAAAATTGCAAAATAATACCTTGTGAACAACATCAAGAATTTTACTGATATCGTTTTTTAATACTGTAAAAAAATTTTTACTTCAAAAGCGACAAAAACATAACTTGACATCTCTTCGTATGATCTCTGCATCCCTGTCAATGATAAGTGATCTTAGACAGCATTATATGTGAATTGAGACCAATGTGCTCAAGTCGTTTTACGCTAAGAAGGGATACTGAGCTTAGTATTGGCGTCCATTGGACTCGATTCACATACAGACCTGTTTAAGATCACTTAAACAGCCTCGACGATGACAAGAGATGTAATATCCGGATTAAGAACGGAACTTGAATTTCACCAAGAAACTGGGATTCCACACAATTCCGCTCGCGTCGGAAAGACAGTCCGCTCCACTTGACAAGCTGGATGAGGGTTGCTTTGAGCTAAACACCGCTCGCTCCAAGCATGGAGGTACTCGTCCCCGCTGTGAGCTAGATTGATGAACTTATTACTGCCGATTCATTCCCCGACGTGCGTGTTTCGTAGACACTTTGTACCTTCACTGTTTGAAAGCCACAAAGTCATCATATATGAATAATAACAAAAAGGTGTCTAGCCGAACGGACTCTACACTTTTGGGTTAAAACAAGTAGTTTGGTGGAAATTCACGTCGATTGATTTATCTACTTTATCAATCATAATTAACGCGTTCAAAAAGAACTAGGAACCGACTTTAACTGCCCTAAAAGTCTACAGCATTAATTATTATTTTAATTTTATTATTATATTAAAAAGCTCACCCTTAGAGGTAGAATTATCATATTCCGTTTTGGTAGATTTCTCAAAAATAAAAACACTGAATCAATTTATATTAAATTTATATGAGATCACTTTTAAAATATGTTCTACCAAGGAAAAAAAGAAACATCAAAATCGATTTATTAACCGACTTCAAAAAAGGAGGAAGTTATCAATTCGACGGGTATGTTTTTTTATGTTTGTTACCTCACAACTTTTGACTGGGTCAACCGATTTGGATGATTCTTTTTTTAAAGGTCCCGTGTGGTCCCGTTTCAATTTGGTCCAGTTCTGACAACGGCATCCATGAGAAAACTATATAAATCTTAAATTGCCTTAGTAAAAGTAGACTTTTAGGGCAATCGAAGTCGGTTCCCAGTTCTTTTTGAACGCATTTATTTGTAATTGATGGAGTTATCGCGTAACATACATAAAAAAGAAGAAGAAAAACATACAGTCGAATTGAGAAACTCCTCATTTTTTGAAGTCAACCGAAAAGTTTACGTTATGAGATTTTATCAGTGTTACTCTATGTTTCGATGTCTGCCTTCGATCCGTTCATTTATTTTCATTTTCTCGTAGCTTTTACATCCGATTTAACAAAGGGATGTCTCTACGAGTATGTCTATACTGAATCGCACTAATGAATTCAATTACAAACAACAAGCAGCATTTGAACTTTTCAAACAAAATGTTGCAAGAATATAAAAATCGTTTCCGATTTAAAACGGCTCTTCTCTAGTAAAGAACATTCCATTGCGAGAGAATAATAACGGTAGATTGAAACTTTCTCGATTTTTCAATGGAAAGAAAAAAAACCATTTATTTTTCAGTTTCGCGTGATTTGTTTGATTTTCCCTTATCTATCAATTTGTTGTTCAATTCTTGGTCCTTAGTGTGACAAAACAGCAATATTAAAAGAAGTGCAGTAACAAAATGAAAACAGCCAATACTCACAGGTACATTTATTAGATTGGAACAGTCACTACACACAATGAAAGCTATAAATTGGCTAACAAAACAATTTGACAATAACTTAGACGGAAAACATATTTATTTTTATTATTACATAAAATAACAGTTTAAAAAAACATATGGTCTTGGTCACGTTTAGGAATAATGATGCTGGGAATACCTGAATATTAGCAGGGGGAATAACATGAAACTAAAATATTTTACGGTGACGCCCGGGCGCTAATATATATATTTATGTTAATGGGAAATAATTCATACAGTCCAACCGGAATTCAAATTTCCTTTTTCGCAACAACATTAAACGAAGACAGGGGTCTAATATTGATGAAAGGTCACGTTCAGCGTTGGACTTAACAGCTAGTTATGAATGGAAACTTTATAACCAACCGGGTACACGAAACATATGGCATGGCGCATTGTACACCCGCCGCTCACGCACTTAGTTTTTTATTTCAATTTAATCGTCAATTCACGCAGATCTACAAAAATATAGAGCATTCTGTTGGCTATTACTCATTCAGGGCAGCGGCCTCGTTACTTCAACGTTCAGCTGCTCAACGCTTAAATAAATAAACCGCTGAAGAATGTAACCAAACGAATGCCTGTTGGATGTTTGAGCCTCAGAGTGAAGGATACAACTGTGTTTATGAAAGACAGACGGGACGGGCATATATTTATCATCCAATGGTGGTCCAGCGGGAATCCTCTTTAACGCTATCAGTATAGATGAGTAACTTTTCATTGCTGAATGTAAGCGGCTTCTGCCTACAGCTGCTGACATTTTGGAAACCTAAAATTTCTGGCTACGGACAACATAGATAATACTAGCAGGGGCTAATGATTCTCATAGTAATTGTACTGTGAAAATTGTGTCAGTTAGCTCCTACGACGTTTTTGACTTCACTAGCTCGGCAATGCCCACGTATTCGGTACTATTAAACGTCCACATTCACCCAAGGCTCTCGGGAACTGTCAATAATTGACATTCTGACACTTACGTTTAGCATACCAACCCCCTAGACACACGGGGCAGTGTAAATACGTTAAGATTCATACACTACATAAACATGTAGCATGTTTTGTCCTAATTGTTTCGCATTTTGTCATTCGTCAAATGCATCTAAGTACCGGCGAAGTTCTTAAAATGCAAAAGAAATGTTGTAGAGCAAAGAGAGAGTTGTAGAGTCCTTGTCTCAATGTTGCCTGTTAGAATACGCTTTAGCAATAAGGTTTCGACTTGCAAGTATGTTCGAGAACTTACAAAATGTTGAAACTCGTACATTAAAGTATTGTTAAGTATTAAAGATTGATCTATTACCATCGCTCATGTGCTTGTGGTAATAACCTACCAAAGCGAAAACAAATTGACCAGTCAAAGCGTCCTCTCTCCCTCAATAACTTCTCCCATACAACCTGTTCCATAATAATCGCTCCATGGCACGGCTATACTCGAAATGCCACCATCGAACAATTTGAACTGTGATTCTGGACACGTTTGTCGACGGATTATCAGTCGGAGGGCCAGTAGAAATTACACTCAGGTAGCGTCCGCGAGCATCTGTCTCTGACCTCCATTATATTTTACTACATCCAGTTACATTAGAGATTGTGTACGTGATACGTGTAATTTAGTTATATCATAGTTACTTGAACAGTTGAGTTGAGTACTGTAGGATTTAGTCCGTATGACGTTGTCTATCACTGGCTCGGCAATAACCACAGGTTCAGGGGCTCAATTTTTGATTCGCTCTACGCGCCGCAAGCGCTCGATTTCTACTGATTTTCGTTCGACTAATGAAATTTGGTATGTTTGAAGCGCTTTTCTGCAACGAGTGGTCGGGACCACTCTTTGCGGAGGCGAGCGATAGACTAAACGTCATCGTCGAACACTGACATTACCACTTAATGACATTGACAGTAGGAACTGTTCTATGAACTTTGCGTTCCGTTTTCCTTGCATGAGTTACCGTTTTTTTTTGCGTAAAACCGGTTTCAATATTTTACGGTAACATATATATTAGGTTTCCCGGGAGGAACAAAAGAAAAAGTAATCTATCGTAATCGTAAGAAGCAGAAGCAAGCAAGCAAAATCAATCGACAAGTGAAAAGGCTTCGAAAGTTAAGTTCATGATAAACGATTGATGCTTGATTTTATTTTATTAATACCTTTCCATAATGAGTTTGTTATGCCTTCAACTGATCTAGAGGAACGCTAATAATAAATATAGTGAGAAGCTACGAATTTATGTATAATAGGAAGGCTTATGTAAGATTCAAATGTGAAAACCGTTTATAAGACATTACGCCGTAGGAAAGTGCGCGAAAGGTGCAGTTGTAGAACGGAGTATTTTAGAACAAAGATATCTCAATACTCAACAACAGCCTATATACGTCACCACTGCATGGGCTCAGGCCTACTCTCCTACAGAGAGTGTATGGGCCATAGTCCACCACGCGGGCCCAGTGCGAATTGGCGGATTTCACATGCCTGTTCAATGTACTTGAATTGAAAAAAAAGTCATAGGTACACGGCTTGATTCGAACCCGGAACCCTCAGATTGAGAGCCCACGCCTTATCCACTGCACCACCGACGCTTTTTACAAAATAAAAAATCCTTCTTCTTCTTTTTTCTTCTTCCCACTATAAATTTTGTGTTATTAAACAAAACAAAATAAACAATTTTTTAACATTACCGTGCTATTTATCTGTACCCATGTCCAATCACTGATGTTAAAATTATATATTTAAAGAACAATTGAACCCTAATTTTAAGCCTGAATCTGTACCTGATACTTCTTCACACATTGTCTGTTACAAAACGGATACCATCCTTAGTAGCGAGTTGAGGGTTGCTTTCGCATCTTGATGTGGGTAACCCTTTTCCTTTTGAATATTGTCTACGTTACCTGAAGGCAAATGCTTCTATGTCGACGTCAGCATTTTATTAGGATCGATCCCAAAGATACAATACCTGTAGGTATACATTTTTTATTTACATGCAACACAAACATAAATAAAGTTATTTAGTAAGTTAGTAAATATGCAAATTGCTGGTTGGCAGTGTTGATAATTATTTTACATTCAGACGGCCACGAAAGCACACAATACATATATAATAATGCTAAATTGCATTAACGTCCGGAAGGTTATTATTAATTAAGAATTATGGTCCGGAATGAGGAAATCCGTAGACGAACGAAGGTCACCGACATAGCTCGACGAGTTAGTGAGCTGAAGTGGCAATGGGCAGGCCACACAGGCCCGGTGGGGAGTAAAGGTTCTCGAGTGGCGACCACGTACCGGGAAACGTCTACCAGGCCGTCCCCCTACTAGATAGACCGACTACCTGGTTAGAGTCGCAGGGAGTCGCTGGATGCAGGTGGCTCGGGACCGGTCGATGTGGCGTACCATGAAGGAGGCCTATGTCCAGCAGTGAACGTTTCCCGGCTGATGATGATGATGAAATTACATTAACAGTATTCGTACATCAAAGAATACAGTCGACAAATTAATGGCCCAGTAATTTTCTTTTTATGTAAAAGAAAAGTCAATAATATCTGTCACTAATTCTTTTCTTACAAACTGTGTTTCAGAGTTGGGTATAAACCAGTGAATTGTAATTTTATTCATTACTGGAGATTTAAAAGAAATAACACTCTAGCACGTTTTTCAAATATGGCGGAGAATAATCTGAATTATTTTCAATGCATAAATATAGCAGAATTGTCGGGAATCCAAACCAAATATCCAATATTCATAGAAAGTTTTTTAAGGATTGCGTTCACTATCTGTACATATTTTCGTAATATCAAAACAGTTCTCGTATCAAGAAGGCATCTAATAAAGATGCTTCTAGCATGTGAGAATGTTATTGGAACAAACGACGGGTGCTGTTTTTACCCATGATAGCATGATTGTTTTAACCATTACTCTTTATCTTTGTGGGATCAAAAGCCCATTTCTCACATCGTTCAATGTGCTCCGCCTTGCAGGAGTTAGTGTCAGGATACAAGAAATATGTCCTTATGTTTAAAGAGACTATAATTCAAGCTCAATTCGTAATGGCTAAATCCGTTAATTAACATACGGTAAGGATACGATTCAGAAAATTTATTACTTCAGAATTACTAAGAATAAATCATGATAAATAGAACACTTAGTAAATTATCTGGAGTAGATAGTCTATATTTATTAATTTTCCAACACATACGTTGTAGTTTTAAAGTCAATTAGCGGTAATAATCGGTTTACTAACTACACTGTCCAATTGTCCATACTGATATTTGAGGCTGATGTTTTACCGAATAATGACAACAAACTGCTTTATTTTCAACTGCAGCGAGAAAAGTTGAAGGAATTGATTGTTTTTATAAAGCCTTTAATGTGACGTTTTGTGTCCGCGTTTTGGGTGAACAATTGATAAAATACTGGTAGCTGGAAGAAAAGTGTATAACGAATTGCATTTAAATTGTACAACGTGCTTGCATGCGCTTTGACTCTCTCGTTGACGTTACGAAATCACTTTTAATTTAAAACTCTATCAAACTAGTTCAACTTTTATTTGTACTTTATATACAAAATATCTGATTCTATCGACAGCTGGCAATTCAGTTACCGGCTGGATTTGCTCTATTCAAACATGTATTCGACGCCGCGCTTAATTTAAAATGAATGATGAACTTTTTTCTGCAAATGCAATCAACGCAGGCTGGGTCATCATCATCATCAGCTCGTCATCAGCTGTGACGACGAGATCACGACGAGATTTCATAAAAATGTAAATACACACTCGTAAAAAGGCAATGAAATCTAAAAAATCTGTAGAAATATATTTTTTCAGTTTAAGGAAAATGTGGTGGAATCTTACGTTTTCCTTATAATGTTAGTAAAAATCAGTCGTGTGAGTTGGCTCCATGAATTGAAGATTTCCCCGTCGACGATAGGGCGACATTTTACAAGCAATCGATTATCCTAGCTTTTACCCGCAACTTCATTCGCGTGAACTTTAGAAATTATCCGACAGGTACTTCTTGCTCAATCGGTACACAAAGTGGCTTAAGTCCTTTCATTCCCCTATAACAACTATCCTTATACAAAAAGTTGTCTCGGGAACGGCAGTTAGCAGCATTTTCAAAATAAAAGTTCCCCGATGTGGTTAAGTTTACACACAAGATGTCCCTAGTTCGGAACCTCGACCGAACTTTTAATATTTGATATTTTAAAAGGTTTCCTAGTACCACATAGTAAGTACTCTGGAAGGAAAGAAGGCAGTAGTGAAAGAAATATAAGATGCAGAAAATTAAAATTAAGAAAATTCTAAACCCTTGAAATTGAATAGCGGCGAAATCAAATCGTAAGACATTGTCGAACAAAAGAAATAACCAAAAATTAAAACAAAAGAATGACAATACGAGGCGTCGATAGATCTTCTACTTTACATCACAGTCTCCTTGAATTATTTCAGGTAGATCAATTTTATTTTCTAAAGATTACGCTTCAGTAAATTTCTCAATAGGTCTTTGATATACACAATACAAAACCACGATTACTCAATCGAGATTTTACACCTTGTTGAACTCTTCAAATTGTCTTAATTTTACGCTGTTGGGAAGGAGTTGATTTCAAGTAATAACACCAAAGCAATTTTGCCAAAATTCCCAATCAATTCGTTATTAAAGCAAACCGTTCAGGGGCAAATATAAACAAACAATATTAAAGGCTCCAGTATCTTAGCGTCAGGGTTATCCAACTCTAGACGGGTATTCGATGGAGGTAGCTAATATTGACCGGTGTTTCAATTTGCATGTAAATCGGATGAGGTATACAGCACAGTACAGACGGAGAAGACCAATTAACTGTTCCTAGATGGACACAACAAAATACGCAATAGCACAATGTATTCTGATATGAAAGCCTGTAAGCATCTTAGACGTAATCTTGGGGATATCGGGATAACTTTATGTCATTTTCATATTAACTTATGTTCTAGAACTATAATTAGATGTAATTTTATAAATTCAAGTACTTTTATAAATGACAAATCGTTATTACCAGCTACCAGTATTATCAATTGTTAAACGTCTCATTAAAGGCTTTATAAAAACAATCAATATCTTCAACTTTTCTCGCTGCAGTTGAAAAGAAAACAGTTTGCTGTCATTATTCGGTAAAACGTCAGCCTCAAATATCAGTATGGACAAATGGACAGAGTAGTTAGTAAACCGATTATTACCTAATCAATAAACCTGGACTGTAGAATATCCAATCAGTGTGTTACGGTATGAAATGTAGCAGAGCTCTCTCATTAGTTTGAGGCTTCTGCTAACAGCCCTATCGTCACTTTCAATCAGGTGATATTGCAAAACCCATGATACATAACAGAATGAAGTCAGCGATGGTTATTTATTTGTCACAGTTTTCAAAAACACGGATGACGAATGAAGAACGTATGATTGAGGTATGCTAAAATCCAATCCCTCGCGTATAAATTAGATTTACGTTGCCAAGAAATAAGCTTTAAGATTTACGCCAACGATTCAATGTGCGAAACATTTTACGTAAATAGGTACTTTACGGCAATCTTTACGGTGCTATGTTTCTTGTGGGTTGTTTTAGATAAGGAAATGAGAAATATTAGGCCTGGTTGCTTGTCTCGTTTGTAATAAACATTTTCATGATATGTTATATATTATGTCTTATTTGCTGCCATGTTTTGATTTTATTTATTATTATTATATGGTTTACAAGTCAAAAGAGTACACTAATAGCACATTATGATGCAAGTACGGTAAGCTGGATATTATACTCGAGGTGTTTATAGGCACAAGGCAAATCCGAGTGCTTATAATAAACCGATGACTAGTTTTGATGATTGATTGATGAATGATTAGTTTCTATGACATAGGGACCGTATTAATATCAAATGCATTGAAAAATAAATTACACATAAATTAAGGTAGATTAATGATAGACAATAAGTAATCCTGGGGCTACCTCATGCAAACTTCGTGTTCGTGTCGTAACCTCTTTCATAGTATTACCGTAGTACTACGTACGTAACTTAATGCTTGCTTACGCGTTTAAGCACAATTGCTTCGTCGTTTGACATTCCAAAAACACGCCTCCCCGTGCCGCTACCATACCTCAAGAGCTGACCCAGTTTTCCATATTTTCCACAAAGATAAATACATATGGAACAACAACAAAAATTAATATTGTATTGCAAAAAAATAATTGACATACATTTATGCAACAAATATTCAAATCAGCTCATATAGTAGGTAGCAATAAGAATGCAATGAAATTCCACTTCGGTATTCGCAATCACCTGCCGCTTTTGGGAGAAAGGAGTGACGTCACAAGGCATGGAAGCTCAAACTTGGGAGTGAAAAATGTTACGTATTCTATTGGGAATAGCTTTCTACCTTACATCGCAGGTACTAGAATAATTTATATAATTTATAGAAGATTCCCCTCCGTAAAACAGGCGGTTGATGGTGCTAAGAATTCTACATCATAAATAGAGTTTAAAAAAATAGAAAGCATTTATCGTCCATCTACAATAACAAACTTATGTATGTGATGGAATCAAATCAAAACTTAACTGTAAATAGCTCATTCTTGTGAAATATTAACAAACAAATCAGGATTGAACGTATTAAATGAAGATTTGTAAGCGGATATCTTCTATGTACGAAGCAAATTCAATCGAATGAAATTGTGTAGGTGTGTTATTTTGGATAAGGTTCCCAAGATTTGCATACGACTCGTTTAGAATAAAAACAATATCATAGCTGCGCCCTGGGATGGTCCAACGACGAGAGCAAACATTACGGCGCTTTGTACAGTTGACCCAAATTACCCCACTTTAAATGCAAATCATCCGCAAAACGATCGTTTCCACACCAGAACCTTCCAAGCATTTTTATTGTATTTATCAATGTTGTGCCGCTTAACCATCTCGCTTTGTAAAGACATTATTTGGAGGGGGAACTTTTTCCAGCACTTATACACGCCTTACGAGGTGCAAATATTCTAACCATACACACATCCGTTGAGAATACCGAAAGCGATAACGTGTAGGAGTAGAAATATATATTTATGGTCGTTCTCGCTGCGGATGGAATACAATATATCACTCGTAGTTCAACGAAGTATTGTGTCTGTTTGTATGACACCCGACGTGTCGTTTAACGTGTCGTCCTTTTTGGCCCAGCCTATTGCAGGTGTCTCACCTCTTGACCTCAAATATATTTTATAAAACTCACGGAAGACGTGGTGTTGTTATATTTTCAAACCAAAACAACATGTCAGCTTTTGATATAAGAAGTACTAAAAACTGCGAATAAAGATAATGAAAAAGCAAAAATTTTATACATGCAATGCACCCATAATAGTCATTTTATATGCTCGTAACAAATAATGGTAGATTTAATGGGAGCTCTAGTAAACAAAGAAGGGATGAATTCCTTTGTCTCGTGCTGTCATAGTTACATAGTCACCGGGCACAATGGGTGAGCTCCACGTGACGTGTTAGAAGAGGTCTCTTCCGCAGCAGGCCTTCCCCCCACATCCGGCGGTTTTATCTCTGCTACACTGCCAGACATACTTATAAAAGGTTGCTTTTACTCAACTGAAGCAAGAAAATAAACTGTTCTATTACAGGCATTATTCGAGCAGCTATACATGGAACCGTAGACTGTTCACGCAATTTTAGTAGTAGTAAAATATATTGAATGATGTTCTGATTTTTTATTAATTACAAACTCTTTCTTTTATCTATAGCCAGGAAACGTTCCCTACCTGTCGTGTACAAATCCAATACACAAAAATATAATTATTATAATCAGCCCAAGCACAGAAAAATGTAAAATGTTATCCTTTTTAGGGTCCGTAGTCAAACAAGGAACTCTTATAGTTTCGCTCTGTCCGTCTGCCCGTCCGCGGCTAAACGCAAAGACTCTTACTACTAGAAAGCTGTAATTTGGTACAGAATTACATATTAATTACGACAACAAATTGGTAGAATAAAATCTTGTCAAATAATTTTTTAAGGGTGGCTCCCATACACGTATTTTGGGGAGGAAATATTTTTTCCACGTCTACCTCATTGTGTGGGGTATCGTTGAATAGATCTTTTAAAAACATTTTTAATTGAGGGATTCAAACATCAGAAAAAATTTACAATGGTAGTACATATACTAAAATTTAAGAAAAACTATCACGACTTAAGTGGCTTTACAGGTTAAGGAGTACTCATGACCAAATTATAAAATACACTTGGAGTGGTCAAACTGAAAATTTCGTACAAATTTCCGTCAAAATTGCTTTCTATAAAACCAGCTCACCTACGGAACCCTACACTGCGCGTGGTGCGACACGCACTTGACCGGTTTTTAACTGCTGACCTCGTGTCAGTTATATATTGTGGCACACCGCAATCTATTTTGTTTCAATTCAATCAATATATTAATTTTATCAAAGTTGCAACTTTGATTAAGAACGTAACCGAACCCCCTTTATTCGAACTAAAAACAATATTGTCATAGATACCTTTATATTTATTGTACTCCGTGTATTTGCTCCATGACTTTTAACAATATCAACGCAGGCTGGCCATGTCACCCCGCGGATAACAACCACGTAACAACTGAAATAATAAAAATGACAACCAACTTTGCCTTTATTTTTTGTAAAGCACCCCAATTATTTGACTGTCAAAAGGCAGCGATATGATAACACTGGTAGCTCATAAAAATAATGGGCACAACTGTGTCGTTTGACAAAAACCTTCTTTGTTATCATGAAAAAGAGTTTCTTCAAACTTGTTTTGGACAGTTTACCCTTTGATGTTCCAATGTTTCGTTGGATGATGTTGATCGGCGAACAAGGGGCCATTAGGCCTGAGGACATTTTGAAGACCAACTCACGCAAATACGCGTAGAATCATGATCCATCAACCTTAGATTACAGAACTGTGAACCGCTATAGATCTAATTTAGAATAATATGAATTTGTAAATGTATTCTGTTTCTTTCCGCACACGTAACATTCCAAATGAAAGCACGAGACGGAAACATTTTTAACAGTAAAAACATTTGAACTACAAGGACTGAAAACTAAGGATTCCCATTTGACCACTCATTTTAAAAATAAGTTCAAGACAAATGACGTTTTTAGCTGTTCGTATTGCCAAGCCGTGCAACTTTTATTGATCTTACAAAAAAAATGTGTCTGTGCATGAAGGCAAAAAGATTATCGAACGCTCGCCGCCTTTGGCGACACAGTAACATCTTTTTAGCTTCATGTGTGTGTATTCTATGGTTTCAACCACCTTTTAAGCGTCATCGTTCTATAAAATCGCGATGTAAAGATATTTTTGGATTTATTTATTGTTAATCGGATAATCTTACGCGCTTTAATGAACGTCATCAGATACAAACGATGCCATGTCTATTTCATACAGCTATTAACGATAAGTAAATTATATGCTTCCCATCTCCTAATTTTTGACTCTTATAATTAAATCTAAGAAAACGCTAATATACGTGTAATAAGACCTTCTCTTACACCAGCATAATTAAACCAGCTATTATTCCGAAGATTAGATTTACATAACAAGTACATAGTGTGTATGGAAAAATGCGTGTAGAGCCTTGGATTTAATCAAATCCTGGAGCCATTAAACTCACCCAAATAATCGCGCTCGGTGTAAACATCGCGACAGATTTACGTGCCGGATTACGTTGCCCATAAACCGTAATAGTTCGCGATATTAATAGTCCCCAATTCGTGACAAATGTGGCGAGTCTCAAACCTGTTACCTAATCTACTACATTATATAACTGAGTTACATTTTCATTTCAATTTTTGTCACAACTTTTATAGCCACTGGTAATAAGGGCTAATGTTTCTAAATTACCTTTAATACTAAGTTGCGAGTAAAATTTATTGTAACATTACGTTGCGTCATGATTTTCTTAACGGGAATCCGCTTCAAATGCTTTCATACTCGTAATAAATTTCGATAGACATTATTTTTAAAATTAGAACAGCTGGCTTAGACAGGTAATTACCTAAAAATAGGAGATGGGATTATAAGTGTCGCGAAATGAATATCATTAATTTCCAACAGTTACGCAGCAAATGGTGCATAGATGGCGCATTGAACAGTAATCGAAGAATAGTGTTTAAAATGAAAATTGTGATACACTAGAAAGTAGGATGTTAATGATACTAATTTCACAACATTATAACTTGATTTCCTATTTTTAGATAATTACTGCACAAAACCAGCGTTTCTACTTAAAAGATTATGGTAACATTCAGTATGAAACGTTTATCGAGCGAATAACTTTTATCTCTGGCCATAGAAGAGTTACTTTTGCATTTGTAACAATAGTACTCGAATATATTTTAAACGAGTCAGTGAGCTGAAGTGGCAATGGGCAGGCCACATCGCTCGAAGAACCGATAACCGGTGGGGAGTAAAGGTTCTCGAGTGGCGACCACGTACCGGGAAACGTCTACCAGGCCGTCCCCGTACTAGATGGACCGACGACCTGGTTAGAGTCGCGGGGAGTCGCTGGATGCAGGTGGCTCGGGACCGGTCGATGTGGCGTACCATGAGGGAGGCCTATGTCCAGCAGTGGACGTTTCCCGGCTGATGATGATGATGATATTTTAAAAACAAAAACAAAAAACTTGGTACATAGCAAATAACATGACAACTGTATTACCTTAAGTAAAAGATACGTGTTCCCATTTCCGAATAAGTAAAACAAATAAAAATCCAAAGGAGCGTACTTATGCCAGCTCTACAAGGTCCCATTCTTGGTTACAAGGCAAACACTTTATCATTCATGAAAAAAACTTGGCAGACTATGTACATTACCTTTTTCACACAATTTTAAAAATGGAGGTAATCTTTTGGAATTTGACTCTCCTGGTGTGTCGTTTTTGCTTTCTCGTTTAGTCGAGAGTTCGTTTAAAAGTAGGTATTAAACTTGTAACGCTACAAAATCTGTACCTGAAAATAAGGCTTCCAAGATTGTTAAAACAACGCCCGGTCAAAACTGCTTGAGCTGTTAAACTTTAAATTAGGAATAAAGATTTGGTAATGTATTAATAACGCTAAGAATGTCGCTTTACCAACGGAAATATAGGTAGAAAAAGGTAGCGTTTGCCATTTGAGTTTCTAGAAAAAGTCGCTCAACTTTAAAGGTGCAAAGACAAAGGTCTGTGTTAAGTTGTGATATTACTTACCACAACACAAATAAAAAATAACACAGGTAAATAGTAACCTATCTACCAACTATATAGTATTACTTTCATTATTCTTACTAGTATATTTAAGCATTAAGTTTCTTAATATTTGTATTTTTCTATCCTTAAGCCATTTGACCACAAAAACTTCATTCCCTTGGGGAGGAATATCATAAAATCGAGAAAGCCTTTTTACAGATTGATTTTCCAAGTTTGTTTTTATGAACATTAAAATATGTAAATGCACCCTGATTTTATTAACGCAAATAAATTACACTTATAATATTCTGTTCAATGTGAGGCGAGACAGCTTGAACAAATAATATTCTCTTTCTATGCATTCCTATATCCCCCACAGTTAAGTGGAACATTACATTAACACACTCTTACATTAAAACAGTAAAAGGATATTGCGGAAGTGAACGTAAAAATCACTGTTTTATAGAAATTGTCTTTTATACTAATAGCTTCTAGTGGGCTTTATCTTTTACTCGTTCCACAGTCAATAAAACTGTGCTAGCGCTTTACAGCACTGTACTTCAAATCAGATGTTATCGCGCCATGGCTCAGGTATAACGTTATTTACGCTGGTATTTTTCGCTAAGAAATTATAAAGCGCGTGTTATTATGTAATGTCTTAGATGGTATCGGTACAAGAACAAAAAACGTTTTTGTTCAGTCAGTCCACGAGAGTAAAATCATCTGGAAATTATTAAGACGCCAGTCTTTAGTACTAACTATACATAGCAATGCTATAGCTGTGCTCAGAATTTCTCTACGTGATGAAATCCGTAATGAGGAAATCCGTAGACGAACCAAGGACACCGACATAGCTCGACGAGTCAGTCAGTTAGCTGTCGTACAGCCGCTGGTGAATTTGTAATTTTATATCAAGGCATCACAGTGTAGTTGTGACTTTATAGTGACTGCTGACATAGAAAATGTTTTGTCTTTAATTTCATCCATTTTGCCGATAAAATTTATTTTCTGCCTAAATTAAGTTAAGTGAATTATTGAATGCTGGTTTTGTTACAATAATCACATATTCCGTTCAGGTGTACCGACAATATCTAAGCGAAATGCCATTAAATGAAAGATGTTTTCTTCAAGAGAATGAAATAAAGCTACCATTGAGTCGTTTTAAAATAACATATAGGAGTTACCCTCATCAAATCGTATACTAGCTCGTGAAAATGTCTCATAATTCGCGCGAAATCGCCAGATACACGACAACAACAACAGTCGTGTGTCAAGTTTACTATGATAGTGTCTCGAAGTTACCCATTTACGAGACTATTACATGTTTGCCACGCAACAAAATAAGATTACAATTAATTTAATTAAAGTTTAAGTAAAATGAAAATGAATTATATAATAAAAAAATCATAATCAATATCAAACGACTAGTTTCTCCGAGTTATATGATTTTCCGAGTATTGATTACTTACTCGGTTTTTCAAAATTTGAACAGTTTTATGCCGTAACTGTCGAAATGGATTCGTTGTTACCTCTTTGAGTTTTGCCAAACACAAATCGCTCTCTATGTTTTGTTCCCTTACTTTTCAACCAACTCCAAAAAAGGAGGAGGTTATCAATTCAACTATATGTTTTTAATGTATCCTATTTTTGTATAGTAGAAAATACTTTATAAGTAGTACATAAGATTTATTGAAATTGACTCAGCGCTTTTTGAAAAAAATCTACAAAAGCTAAATATGTACCCATATAATTTTACCTCTAAGGCCTACCTCTAACATTTTAAGGCAGTTAAAATTGGTTTTAGTTCTTTTTGAACGCGTTAATTATATATATATATATATATATATATATATATATATATATATATATATATATATATATACCTACTACAACAAAGCACAATGAGAGCGAGATATATATCGATACATCGATGCACACTCGTGCAGCACTAAGACAGCGCGGGTGATGAGACTCTCGGTGTCATGTTATAACTCCATTGTTTATTATTATTGTACAGAGCAACAACAAAATGCCGCCGCAGTCAACAGAAGGTCCTTAGAATTATCGTAATTTGTGTTCTATTTATGTCAGCGTAAGTTCTATGTACTTTCCGATCTACGAAGATAATTCTGTCGGACCCTTTGTTGCTTTCCTACAATTAATTAGAAATACCTTTGTGGGGAATCTTGTCTTGGGTAAGTAAGGCAAGCCACGACCTTGAGGCTTCCACTTCAGACTAATCTCAACCGAGACAAAGGGCATATTATCAAAACTTTACTCGAGGAACATAAATTATGCAAAACTTAGCGCCCCGGGGCAAAATCCTACGATATTTCAAAAGGCAAAAAGTACGAAATGTTAGTTTGTAATTTTTAAACTTTTACTCTTTGTAAGATTAATTTAATAATTATTTTTGAAGTTGCTTTTAATCTTACTTGAAATAATAGTCAGAGAACTTGTATATGAGATGAGAATAATAGTGGAGACTTATTATTAGTTTATAGCTACTCATAAGATACATTATTTATTTATATACTATAAACTGTTAGTCTTCCCAAAAATTGTAAAATAAAATGTAAAATAAAATAAATAACCCAAAATAGGTGAACTAAAATCACTTAAGATCTGAAATAGAATGATCTCTGTGTAACGCGACGTATTTTTAGTTAGGATTTTACTTATTTATTCATAGGGATTATATCTTGTGTGTGACTCTGGAATCAGGAGTTGGCTGGAAAAAAATTACACTGATCCCCTCGATATTTTTTTTATTAAGAACGCTTGTCTTCTTTTGGAAATCTTGACCATCTAGATTCCAACCATAGTTTGTTTGACAGTTCGTGGTAAAGCGTAGTGATTAAATACTCATAGTGTTCGTGGTGGGACGTGGGTGGGACGGTGGGACGACGTCGTTGTCACTCGTGTATTTGTCAAACGAGGGGAAAATAACCTACTTTACAAGTAACCAGAGAGATTTAAATATAGTAATAGGTTATAGAGCGGGCATTGGGAAACGTTTCATATAAACATTTTGATCTCAAAAGTCAACGGTATGTCAAATGTCTTGTAGGGCCGCGTAAATGCTCCTAGGGCCGCGTGACGTGATGTCACACTAGAATGAGTAACTTATTACCAATTGGCAATAAGTTTAGGATCAAAATTTTTGTTTGCTTTTTCCGGTCTATTACTATTAATATTAAATGTCTTTGCAAGTAACATACTCTTATTTATTTATAGAATAAAATTGTTGTTGTTGTTAAAGACTAGAACCGCTTAAAGTACACTAAGCGCTTGACAAAACAACGCAGCAACCGAGTGTCACGGGAACATCAGTAAAACCGCACGCTCAGACGACCGTCTCACAAAGAAATTTTAAAATATTTGCGGAATTATGCACCAAGTTAAAACAGGAGAAAGAAATTAATAAATGAACACAGTTTCTAGTTGTCTAGGTCAGTGTCTAGGTCCGTCCTCCATCTCTACAATAAAGTATGTGTGTAATAAATACGTACTCCTATAAAAGTTGTTTTAGGATTAAAAAGCTTTTTAGTACGACACTCGTAATGCGTGTGTTAATTTTTTAACTATAATTATTGAGTTAACTTAGAAAAAAGCAAGTTTTTTCACAGATCTGAGGGACTGTAGTGTATATTTGAGTATTCGATACTAATTTCAACTGACACCTTTACGAATTCCTAAGAAAAAGGGTCTTAACAGATAGACAGAAAATAAAGTGATCAGGGTTTCTTTTTTCCGTTTAAAAGACGGAACCTTAAAGTAGTTACATACATCATTATGGGATATTTTTCTACCTACTTTTCAATACATGTATCAAATCAGAATCGTTTACTTGAATGGAACGTAGTTGGTTTGGCAATTTTTTTTATATATCCATCGATTATACTAAGTGTATACATAGGTTGTAAGTTATTGTGTCATAAGTTTAAACTTATACTACATCTCCTTAAACGCGCAATATTATATTTACCTTGCAATCGATAAAATATATAATACACATCAGATAATCTGCAACGAAATTACGACTACAAACCTCAAGAGACTTGAATAATGAACTAGAAGCTTGAAATTAAAAACCGCAGCACAAAAGATTCTGAATTCCAGTTGATATTACAAAGAAATTCCTTCGCTATCAATCGACGGCTCAGTCCCTTGGGAGAATAAGACATCCTGGGACCTTGGCGCGGAATAAGACAAACCTTGCCTTTTATGAAGTTTACTCTGGCTACATAAGTTGGGCTGGTCCATTAGTGTCGTCACGGTCCAGTTGCCACGCGGTCTCCATTACCAGGGGACAGTAAGTTCACTATTCCCCCCATGCGGGTACTTTAGCAAAATGAATCCTAGTGAATACTGAATCAGCACTCGGTCAATTTACTCCCAGACCAAATTAGTTTCACTTGCACTTTCTGGGTTTCTCATTACCTACTTGTTTTGTGAGGGATGTAAACTTTTACTATCAGCGGCTAGAATGTGTGAGTGAAATCGATATTACAGGGTTCCTATAAACACAAAAGCTAACTTTATTGGGTTCTTGTCTTTACTACATCATGTCAATCTTATCTTTGTTCTTTGTTTGTCAAGCAGCCGTGTAAGTAATAAAGGTTATAAAGTATTCCAATATATAACACAATATGACGGAGGAAAAAGAAATCTTACAGAAAACGAAGATAGATTCGCTTCTCAAGAGACCGGAATATCGGCGAATTGTAATGCTGCTGGAACTCTGATCAAGGATTAATCTATTGAACACAATTTCTGTTAATATTGTATATATATTTGGTGGCTTTATTGTTAACAGAACTGGCACTCGAATAAATCAGAGCTCGAAATAATAGGCATTCAGTGACCATTTTTTCCGACCGATAAACGATAACGGTGAAAGGTTTGTCGGTTTTTTGTCCGATACTCGTATGTTAGCGTCGCTTCTAGCCACGATGAAATTGCGCACGAAAACAGTGAAAAATGGGTAACATCAGATTTTATCGTTTGAATTGGATGTTTGAACAAAACTTCGTATTTTTTTAAAAATAATGTAGAATACACATTAAGATAGTATATGGACATTATTTCCAAAATCTTTTTATTTTTATCATGAGAAATTTCACTCCAGTCCTCACAACATTTTACTCTATACAAACTAATGGCAGAAACGAACCTGGATCTTGAGGTGCAGCTGATCTAGGTCTCCCGTCATCCGTCCGCCTCTCCATGTCACCGGTATTTCACACTTCTACATCACTTATTTGTATCCTGTCGTCAAAGGTCAATATTGTTTTAAGCACTGCCTGCCCTTATTGATGGTAACTTATCTATAAATACCGAGTAAAAGTTTTGAATTTATCGTCTTCTAGGAAATGTTTGAACTATATTCATGTTATCTCGAGATGAGATCTATTTTAAACAAATCACATTAAAATAAATTTTCTCCATCATTTGTTTCATATATATAATCATATTTTTTCCGATTGGTTATTAAGATGACTCGAAGGAAAACTGAAACAAAGTTGAAAAAATAATGAAAATTGTAAGGATGTACATCTGATTGAAACGGAAAACATTAAGGCGAAGATGGATTTTTTTACAAAGAAGCGATGGACCTATCGACATCAAATAGTAGTTGATTTATTTTAAGTACTTAGATTAATATGATTTACTTTGTTCACAAATTATTTATAAATCATTTGTAGACAAGGTTGTCACTCTTTTACTTTTCGCTGAATACTTAATTAAATGCAACAGCAAAACAGTACATAAAAATGCTGTTTTCGTAGAATTTTGAATTCTGTGCACAGTTAGCTGATATACGAATTTAGTCTTCTCGATGAGTATTTTAGACACTAAATATATTTTCTACTTGAACTTTTTTATTATTGTGAGAAGACTGACTAAACGACGCCGTTCGTTTCCGACTCTAGCATTCAATCGCTACACATTTTCTCAAGCGTGTTGTTAAAGCAAACAAAGGGAAATTGCAGCAGCAACCGTGCACCTATCTACCAACTACAACTTACAGAGAAAGCCACATAATGTCAGGGTTTGTGAACTTGTAGATACTGATCATTGTGGTTAGATACGGAGAAGATTTATGCCCAGCTGTGGTCATGCGGTTGACAATTATGCCGATAATTACTATCATAAAAGCTTTCTTCATTAAAATCTAATTAATTATTATAATAAATAATTAAGGTTAATCAATAATCATTAAAATTACTTAGTTACATAATAATTACAGTTGATAAATTTATAAATTATTTATCAACTACATTTTACATGTTTTTCCCTATTCAAGCATTTAACACTATCTCAGGTAAGAGATAATTTTATTACGCCCTCTCCAAATAGTCGTGTTTCTTTTATTACGTACATTCGAGAGGCAGTAGTCACGTTCTGAATTTTCCCAGATCCTCAATTCAGAGACAACTATAAAAAAGACAAAAGTCCTGTAAAGACGACCCAAACCTGAATTATGTTTACGTAGAAGCTGTTCCCAACGTCGGTTTTATAGCTACGCCTGCTGCTACGAATTTTGTAGCAACAGCTCCGAGCGTAGAGCTTCTACGAGTCAGTGGATGGCGTTATTCTTACATAAATTATGTACAACTTTACACAATCCTAATAAATAACGGAATGAAAGAGCTATGACGGTAAGTGTCTTAGTTAATTTATCCATATTTCATGCTCATGGTTGTAAAAATGACACAGGAGAGTGTTTGAATACTCTTTATTCATCTTAACTTAAATAATTAAAATTTTAAAACAATAAAGAAATCAGAATTGGCGGACTTATATCGTAATTAAAGAACTATAGATGTATACGATGATTATGAGCTACGTTAATGAATTTTCTAGCTAGAGTAATTACGCAGTCGATGCATTAAGGCAAGCGTGCAAATGTGGCGGTTTTTATCCTTCATGAAAGCAGCAATTGATAGCCCACCACACGCGAAGAACTTATGGGGAGCAAGAGTTTATGAGCGGACTACGAGCAGGGAAACGTGTATACGTATCATTGGAAGCGTCGTTGATGTGTAACATATGGTGGTACTAGACTGCTACGTATCATTGATGGAATTTTCGTTGATGTGTAACATACGCTGGTACTAGACTGCTACGTGTCATTGATGGGATTGTCGTTGATGTGTAACATACGGTGTACTAGACTGCTACGTATCATTGATGGAAGCGTCGTTGATGTGTAACATACGGTGTACTAGACTGCTACGTATCATTGATGGAATTGTCGTTGATGTGTAACATACGGTGCACTAGACTGCTACGTGTCATTGATGGGATTGTCGTTGATGTGTAACATACGGTGTACTAGACTGCTACGTATCATTGATGGAATAGTCGTTGATGTGTAACATACGGTGTACTAGACTGCTACGTATCATTGATGGAATTGTCGTTGATGTGTAACATACGGTGTACTAGACTGCCACGTGTGTATCATTGGTGGAAGTGTCGTTGATATCTATCATACGGTGCACTAGACTGATACGTGTCATTGGTGGAAGTGTCGTTGATGTACCATGTGGTCTTAGGGTACCTTACTGGTCAGAGGGAACCGATGAATACAAGTGGCGTGCATGTTCAGCATTGGATGTTCACAGCCTGGTGATGAATGTAAACATCTACGCATTTACGAAGTTTATCGTAGTGATAGCTTCCATATTGCTTATCAGTTGCAAAGCTTGTGGATTTTTACAGGTTTTTATGACTACACGTACATATAAAGTGCTATATTTATCTGCTTTATCAGTGATGCAATATTATAGTGTTTTGTAGTATGTGGAATAATAGGCGTCGACTCATATCAGAATTCGTAGTACTAGCAAAGAATACCAGCTATTTGCTAGAGGTAGTTTGATATATCTTGACAATTACTGTACATATGTGCATAATGAGTAAAATGCGAATTCATCAGTACCACGTCCACTGCCGAACATAGGCCTGCTGTATGGCAAATCGAGTTACTTTCATCTTACTAATATTACATTTGTAACTCAATCAATCAATGAAACGTCTGAAAGGATTTGTATGAAATCTGATAATTCAACACAAATGGATTATAATCTGAATTAACAAATGTGAAACTTCTTATCCCGATAAATTGCTGTCGTGGAGTAATTTCTGAAACCCACGCAGACGTCACAAGCTGAAGCTATAATAATACATCATGTGACTTTTTCTAGTGTCAAGGGCGTTTTACTTGACCAAAAAGTCGTATAATTAGTGAAATTTTAAATAGTTTTTAAATGGTTGATTTGCACCATGGGGCCCGAAAAATCTCAGTAAAATATTGACTATGCGATCTTTGTTTGTATTATATATTTAGATAACCACAAAAGATAGGTTTAGAAAAATATTAAAATGGGACCAACGTTGATCCTGTACTCTAAGCTAAGTAGTAATGTTTCATGGATTAAACTGCTGAATGTTATTCTGAACTAACTCAAAGCCTCTGCAATTATTACTACTTTTTATAGTTTGAAAGAGTTTCTTAGTCAACATTAAATGGTATTAAAAGTATGCTGATTGTGTCTGACATTCTTAATTTAGTTTTGTTTTTATTATTTTTTCCATCGACATGTTATTATATTTTATTCTAACGTATTATTGACATTCAAATTTTTGCATGCCACATTTTGGCGAAATGTTAAGGATACCAACAAATGTAATTCGATCATCTTATAAACCAATATTTCTGCAAATAAATTTTCATTTCATTTCATTTCCAAACACCATGAAGGCCTTTGGCAATAAACTTTCATGTGACATTAAAATGTAAATTATCGTAATTTCATTCGTTTTAATTACGATTTCATTAAAATTCTCAGTTGACTCAGTCTACCTGAGCCTTTCACGCCGAACAAAGGAAATCAAATATACAGAGCTACTATTAACAATAAATGACCAAGCTACCACCACGCAATTAAATCTGCCTACAAACAGTTGAATTAATAGCACTGCTGTGTACCTAAAATAAAAGATCACATAGACACGCGCCTCATTTGAGACTTCTAGATGAGCACATTTCTACATTTAGCTTCACAAAGTTGTAGATACTTACAATGAAGCTTTTTATATGAAAAAAAAAACATAAAAATGATTGGAATATTTACATAGAATACTTGTTTACCGAATGTAATTTATTAAGCTATTTTTTGCTTTACTTAAATACTTCTAAAAAGAAACTTCTAAATTATACATCATTTGTTAGATTTGTTTGTTGTATTTTTATGTAATTTGTATATTCCTAATCAATGTTGAATCAATGAACAACATTATACGGCTTTCAATAAATAGTAAAGTAATATAACTATTATTATTTATAAAAAGAACATAATCAGAAACAATACGTAAACTTACTACCCAGTGAACATTTCCCGCGACTGCTCTCGTTCATGCAATATTCAAAACTTTTATCAATCGGTTTAAGTGAATAGTGGCTACCAAGCCGCACCTTTATCAGTTAAAACAATGCTGGCAGGCTGATTGTAGTAATTTAAAAATAGAACGCAAAGTTACCACAGATTCGGTTGAGCGTTCCAAAAGCCCGAAAGCAATGCGATGCTAGGCGCGACGCGACTCGCACGATCGTACTGGTTGCGAGTCCGAATACAACTGGCCGTGCTTCATGTTAAGCTTACGCTCTCTTCTTCGCTTATGTAAGCTACAGTACTGTACCTCTCATTTTAAGTATCGACTTGGCACTGACATCAAGCTATCAGAGAGATGCTTTTCGAGCAACAGCTGGATTCAACATCAAACAACTTTAAAAGTTGTTTTAAGTTTAGTAAGTTCAATTCTCTCGCGTCTCTAGTTTGACCAAGTCGGGTTCAGATAATTTTCAAACAACTATTTCCATGGCTTTTGTCTTATGATAATAGGAGCTATGATATAAAGTTATACAAGAAACGATTCTTGTTATTGATAAAATATAGTACAATTAGGATATATCTAGCCAATTTTTGTAGAGAGTTTGCTGATATTAGAATTTAGCGTTTGAGCCTTTGAGTGGCCAAGTCCAGACTTGTATGTAAATCATATTTTATGTTATTGTATCATTTATTACCGACTTCAAAAAAGGAGGTTATTAATTTTATATTGAAAATCCTCCATCTCCTATTTCAATTCCTAATTTTTATTTTATTGTGCTATTGTCCCTAAACAGTATTATAGTTTGTTCCCACGACGGCCACAGCTGCGTTGATTTTCAAATTGAAAAGTTATTACACAGAAATCACATGAACACGTAACAACAATTTAAAAAATTCTTGTTCGTTTTTTTGCCACTGCATAAAAAACTAAAAAACATTATACGTAAATAGATGCAATCAATCCCATCCAATTAGATGATGCCCCCCCCCCTAAACTCTTCAAAACTATTGTTTTTAAAAATATGAAGAAGAAACAAACACAGCAGTAGTACATATCCTATAAATATATAAATATTCCTTTAAAGGAAAAACTATCGCGACTAAGCAGGCTTTACAGGTTAACGAGTAATAGGCGACCAAATTATAAAATATAAAAAAAATTACTTTTTATAAAACCAGTTCAACTACGGAACCCTAGACTGCGTGTGGCCCGCAACGCACTAGACCGGTTTTTTGTATTTAGCACGAGAAAAGTTGATTTACGAAAAAGACATTCGGAAATACAACAAAAGAAATTTAGTATGGAAGCATTCGGAGAGGGATCCATCCTGTTTTTAATAAAGTATATCTTAAAATTTGGGAAAATAAAGTATACTCACCTACTCATCAGAAAAATCGAAACACCTTGCAAGTATTGTAAGGATTATCAAAAAAACCTATCAAAATTTAATTTGAATTTAGAACATTAACATTAGGATTTGAAAACCTCATTAAACCACTATTAAACGATATTTGGAATATATTCCTAAATATACACATCTTTCTGATAATCCTTCTGATAATTACATTACTTTAAAAAATTTAACATATTTATACTGTTGCGTTTGTAAACCTGATACTAAGCATTGAATGTCTAAATTTATATAAGAAAAAGTTTTTAATCTGATACGACAACCAATTACAGATGCACACGACATTAATGTAGTAAGTTACATATTAAAAAAGAATTAAATATAAAATTGAAATTCACAGAAAGTTATTATAACGCACAGTGTTTAAAGTCCGCTTAAATTTGGATAATGAATTAGAAAATATATCTATTTCCGGCAAAATTTTCTCCTCGAAAAAAGAAAGGTACAATTATATATTTATGTTTATGGTACAATATTATACATTTTATTAATAAAAATGAAGAAATGGCTTCGTCCTTGTTTTTATAAACTTAAAATTCGAAGATAGAATATCATTATCATGGTTGTATGGTGTTTTGCCTTTGCCTTGTGGGAAAAATCTTACAAAAAAAGTGTTTATGGTACAACTAGCTTTTGCCGGTGATCGTATCCGTGGACTTTTGAAAGTATCCCACGGGAACGACTTGTTCGATCGGGATAAAAAATAACCTAGATCCTTTTACAGACCTGTAACTATCACTATATACAGAAAACCTCCTCCTGCCTCTCCGTTACGGCGTGACCAACAAATTCACTGTCTGATTTGAAACAAGATATGCAATCATAGTATGGAGAAATTTGGCGGTAAATTCAAAACCATTAAAATTAATTTGATTTAAATCGCTTTTAATTGAAAAAATGTAACTAAATAAAGAAAATTATTTTTATGATAAATACGTATTCGTATAAATATTTTCTTCCAAAAAATTGAAATTACCTTATGGGGATAGGGTAATAAGAAATGTTAGATAGACGGTGGGATTTTAGATAGCTTAATTTATTCCACAAAAAAATTCATGAAAGTTTATAAATGTTAAATAATTACAATTGCATTGAAATATAGAACATAATTTTAAAAATCTGTTGAAAATAAAATTAAATTTGTGAACCCCTAAGAGCATTTAATCACTACGTTTTAGTGGACCCTGTCACGGTAAAGACCTCCTCGAAAAATTCAATTTTTTTTCTCCTGTGTCTGGCGGTGTTCATCCAGTCTCACTCTGTGTTGGCCACAATCTTGTCCTGCCATCTGGCGCACGGGCGGGGCGACCTACCTTTCTCATGCTGAGCGGCCCGCTCCATTTTGTGATGTTGATTGTCCATCGATTGTCACCGTATCTCGCAACATGACCAGCCCACCTCCATTTTAGCGAAATATAGTATTTTCTCAAAGTAATGTAAATACTCGTGTCTTAAGTTGTGTGAAAGAAAACATAATTAGTGGGTTTCTCGGACTACAGTTTCTGTTTACCAACTGATCCTTAGTATTGTGATTTAGCTATGTTTCTTTTATGCTAATCATAGCAATTTATTACAACATACATTATGCAACCACAACAGTAGAAGCAAATTAATGAAGGTTGACTTGATTTTTATTCTCGTATCCTTTGTTTTTGTGAAACTACCCCCAATTTTATCAAGACTACAATTTTTACTACTACTACTTTATTAAAAGCAAGACTACAAATGTGACTACAAACTGCTAACAAACTGATTCAGATTCGGTCAAAAACTAAACAAACAAAAAAGATTTCATCGCCTCCCAACGATCTGCGATACCTATGTGTGGGTCGTCAGCTTCCTCATAGAGCTATGAGAATTCTACGCATGCCAAATTTTAAAGCAATTTAGAAGCAATCAAACTTTAGCATTCATAATTTAGCAGCAACCATAACTCAGTTACAGCGAGCTGTTTGTAGTGTGTCAGCTGGAGACATGGGTCTCCAGCTGACACATGCCAGGAAGGCAAACCAGTCAGGTTAGGGCTTTAGACTATAGTCAGGCATTTAAAGCACAATTACAGCAATGAGAGCCAAAAAAATTGACGATCACATTGATAAACTGTTGGATCTACGAACGAAATACCGTGTGTAAGCTGGCGACCCGTGTCACCAGCTTACACATCTGGATCTTCGTAGTTATTCAAGTTACGATTATGTATTGTACCTCATATTTTAGAGCAAAATAGCAGCGCCAGGCGCCAAAATTTTCGAATCTCTAGTGCTAAAACTGTTTGGGCTACGAGCCGATATGTGTGTGTAAGCTGGTGACATGGGTCGCCAGCTGACACATGTTGTATCTCTGAAACTACATAAGTGAGAACTTCGTTTTAAAGATCAAATAAGACCATACAATAGCAGCATTCACGAGTCAAAATTTCGAATCTCCTGGCTGTCTAGATTCAAAGTTATAAGCCAAAAACTATTTTCCCGCCAAAAAATTCAAAATAATCGCACGGACGCCGCTGAGCAGGCCGTTGCCGTTCCGTGCGCTACGCTATTACAATAGAGTTTCAACTTAGCCAAGATTGTTTTAAGATTCATTTTAACCTGCACTTTCGTATCGATTCAATTGGTATATTGAGCGTGTTAGACCAGGAGCCGACTGAAATAAGCAATGGTATACTACCGATTAACTTCATAGAGAGATTACGAACGATCTTCACCAAATTTGAGGTCTAGCTAGAATCTAACCCTTCACCGTTGGTGCATAATTCAAATCTACTAATTTGACTAATACGGAATCAAGATTTAGTTTAGTAATGAATCAACATATAAGAAACTAGCTTCTTCCCGCGGCTTCGCCCGCGTGGACTTTATGCCGTGAGAACTACATGGCGTAGTACTACAAAATATCAAACTGACGCGAGACTTCCTTTCGATGACGTACCATTATTCTAAAGTCGCGATCAAAATACGGGGGTGGGGGCAAGAGAGTGCAACATTCTCAGACCTACCAAATATATGTAAAAAACAAAAAAATTGCTTAAGCCGTTTCGCAGAAGTGCGACTATAAACACCTTGACACGAAAATTTAATATATTAGATTGGATTGGGGGATTTTTTAAAAACGCTAAAACACGTCATTTTTATTTTTAGTTCATAACACTGAGTATCAATTTTCATGATATTGACTTCAAAAACAACAGAGTTCCCATACAAAATTTCATCCCCATTATATAACCATGAAACACGTAATCCTTCCTTTGTTTGAAATCTAATCGCTTACCAATTTTCATGGGGCATTATTTTTATTCCTTGTTGATTGCTGTGCAATTGCATGGATGTCAAACAGACTCATGCTTTACTATATCTGATTAGCTCATCAATTGAAAGAGATAGAGCTGTAAAATTATTTCAATATCACGTTTTATCTAGACGGTGGCGCCATCTATCGGTGAGGTGTGAAACTATTTAGACAACCGTAACCACAGAGAACAAACCTAAATGAATTAGTATTCAACTAATTTTATGGACTTTATATCGAATCAACAGCCTAAAAAATAAGTTTCAAGCTTCTAGCTCTAAAAATAACGATACCTCTATACGACTTTTCATCCCCCCTTTCAACCCCTTTCAACAAAACCCTTTTTCGCATTAAAAAGTAGCCTATGTTCTTTCTCAGGGTCTAAAGATTGTCTGTGCCAAATTTCATCAAAATCGGCTGAGAGGTTTAAGCGAGAAAGCGTAACAGACAGACAGAGTTACTTTCGCATTTATAATATTAGTAGGGAAAGTAGGGACTAGTAGGGATAACACTTTACGGTGTGATATAACATAGTATAAGAGGTATATGTGCAACATATACAGCTTATATCAATATGATCAATAATTGTTGAGCTCGGTATTTAGTATATTTTCAGTAGCAATTATTGAATAAAACATGATATAGATTTCTCAAACATTTATTTTTAGTTATTTTCATATATCTCTTATATTGTGTTATATCACACACACCATAAAGTGTTATTTCTTATATATGTTGATTCATTACTAAACTAAATCTTGATTCCGTATTAATTAGTCAAATTAGTAGATTTGAATTATGCACCAACGGTGAAGGGTTAGATTCTAGCTAGACCTCAAATTTGGTGAAGATCGTTCGTAATCTCTCTATGAAGTTAATCGGTAGTATACCATTGCTTATTTCAGTCGGCTCCTGGTCTAACACGCTCAATATACCAATTGAATCGATACGAAAGTGCAGGTTAAAATGAATCTTAAAACAATCTCGGCTAAGTTGAAACTCTATTGTAATAGCGTAGCGCACGGAACGGCAACGGCCTGCTCAGCGGCGTCCGTGCGATTATTTTGAATTTTTTGGCGGGAAAATAGTTTTTGGCTTATAACTTTGAATCTAGACAGCCAGGAGATTCGAAATTTTGACTCGTGAATGCTGCTATTGTATGGTCTTATTTGATCTTTAAAACGAAGTTCTCACTTATGTAGTTTCAGAGATACAACATGTGTCAGCTGGCGACCCATGTCACCAGCTTACACACACATATCGGCTCGTAGCCCAAACAGTTTTAGCACTAGAGATTCGAAAATTTTGGCGCCTGGCGCTGCTATTTTGCTCTAAAATATGAGGTACAATACATAATCGTAACTTGAATAACTACGAAGATCCAGATGTGTAAGCTGGTGACACGGGTCGCCAGCTTACACACGGTATTTCGTTCGTAGATCCAACAGTTTATCAATGTGATCGTCAATTTTTTTGGCTCTCATTGCTGTAATTGTGCTTTAAATGCCTGACTATAGTCTAAAGCCCTAACCTGACTGGTTTGCCTTCCTGGCATGTGTCAGCTGGAGACCCATGTCTCCAGCTGACACACTAAATACAGCTCGCTGTAACTGAGTTATGGTTGCTGCTAAATTATGAATGCTAAAGTTTGATTGCTTCTAAATTGCTTTAAAATTTGGCATGCGTAGAATTCTCATAGCTCTATGAGGAAGCTGACGACCCACACATGCGATACCTTCCCGCAAGAAAGTGACACACTCAAGGATCGGTATTACAATCGGTATATGGCGCGAGCGAATTCACTCACACATGCGCGAGTAAACAAACATCATCCGTTCGCTTATGGGAATAGGGACCGTAGCACAACATTTGTTTAAAGTGTCCGGCCTGTGCCATGGTAGCACTTTACATTTGGGTAAAGTTGGTAAGTAATATATGATATGTGACCAAAAATCCAAAAACTGACAAGCAGTGGGTCTGCGCGTTTGCGTATTCGTCTTGTTATTGCGAATACTTGTCACATGACTGTAGGCCAATGACACAAATACTAGAACTAGAACGAACATGAATAGGGATGTAGAGAACTAGCCTAAAAACTAAATAACAAATGTGTTTTTAAGCTGAAGAAGTGGCTGCAAAGTCTGACGACCATTGCCGGTCCTGTAAAGCATAAAAAGTTAAAAAGACTATGTTTTGAAACGGACGTTAAAATTATATAGTAGTCTGTGGTTATAATACGACCGACGATTCGCCGACGCTCAATAGATCATAGACACAGACAGGAACTTTTGCGAAAGAATAAATAAATCGAAAAATTTTGTTGTCTTAGAAATTATTGTATCGGTTTGGCGGTCTGTGTTGTGTTGCATAGAAACCATTCAAGTGCTATTCTACCAATGAAGATACACATTGATGATTTTAGCTTTTAAATTCCATCATGCCAAAATCATCGGACAAAAAGAATGGACAAAAAAGATCAAGAACCCCAAAAAACAACAATAACAATTCAAAAAGGCGTAAGGTTGTTAATCCTACCGAAGGAATAGAGGTATCCAAGCAATTAGCTTCAAAAACCAAAGGAATACGAACAAGTCGTTCAAGTACAAAAGTCAGGAGTAAAAGTAGTGAAGCAAGAGTTTGTGGTAATGGTAAGCCTATGCCGTCTTTAGCAGACTTAGAGCGAATGTTTGAAGAGTCTGGTGATGACGAGGAGCAAGTGCCTAGGACAACTGTAGCTACCGAATCTGAAAGATGTAAAACTCCTGTATCTAAACCAATCTTTGTTGAAGAGAAACTTAAATCTCCAACAACTTTACGAAATATAGCATCAAAAATTATTGATATGATATCAAATGGTGAGGTACCCCTCGACACAACAATACCTGTTGTGGCAACACCAATTCAACCTGTTATACCACAAAAGAAGCCTAAGAAGTCCGGGATTCCATATATTATTGGTTGCAATGAAAGAGAGCAGGTCCCTTGGAATCCTAAAGTAAAGCTTGGTGTTGGAAATAAAAAATTCGGCTTAGACAGCCCAGAGTCTACTAATGAAGATGAAATTAAACCAAGAAAGCGCAGAGGCACAAAAGTGAATATTTCTAAATCAATTTTTAATGCCAAAAGTAATGAGATCGCAGACAGACTTAAAGAATCTGAATACATAGAGAACCAGGAGAGCAGCATTGAAAATACAAATAATCATGGAGGCAGTAGTCCAGATAGTTGTAAGACAGTCGCCTATGATTACAATGATTCTAATTCTCCTTCAGGACTTATGACTCGTTCATTCTCACCTTTACCTAGTACATCTAGAGACAATGAAGTATTCTTGAAAAATGCTGAACTTTTTAATGAAAGCTTACAGAACAACCTTTCCTGTCATAATGATTCTTCTAATGATGTAGAACTTATTGAGTTACCATGTGAGACTATTGTTATTAACGATTCAACATTAAACAACATAGAAATAAAGAAATCACCTAACCACACTCCAAATGCGTTTACAGATGATGACTGTTGCATTATTGTAGAACCAGAGAACAAAAGAGCGAGAACTGTAATCAGCCCTATAGAGATTAAAGATGATGTTTATGCTACAGTTGATTTGAGCATAGACTATAATTATAATGATGATGTATGTGAAATTATAAATGTTGATGATGTAGATGACATCGTTGCTGGAAACAAGGCATTAATAGAAAAGTACAAAAATAATCATAATACATTGGACACAGTAACATTTGTTGACCCGAATTGTTCATATGTAAATGAAGACAGAAGTACAAGGAATACAGGAGTTATGATAAATGAATCTTTGAATATTGCAGAGGGTACTGTGCCTGAATCAATTGATAATTCAAATATTCATCCATTAGTGCCAAATACAGCTCCTCCATCAAGGAACTTTAAAAATAATAGTAATAATCTAATTGAAGAAGTTGTTACTAGTTTCTTTGTTCAACTAGATAGTAGCACTATCTTAAATAAAATCTCAAATTCTACCAATAATAGCTTAACAAATAAATTGACATCAATATGGAAGTCTGCAATGGAGGCCTTGTTTAGTGATAAGCCTGAACCACCGATAGTTACAGATACAATAGATTTAGATGTTAGTAGACAAAACTCTAGATGCAACATTCCACCACCAAACAATACACAAGCAGTCAGTGTGACTTCTGTTGAAAAGTCGCCAAAAAGATTCTTAGATTGTCCAATTTGTATGGACCCTCTTGCAAACAATGTAGCATCTACTCTTTGTGGACATGTGTTTTGTATGCCATGTATAAAAGCAGCCATTAGAACCAATGGTAAAAGATGTCCGACATGCAGAAAAGTCTTGAAGGGTGCTGGTTTTCATCAATTGTTTCTATAACTTTGTCAGCATGTTTATAAGTGATATGTGTGATAGATTTTTAATTCTGAGGATCTGTTCATTTCATAGTGTATTACTGTAATTTAATAATTATTATTGATTGCAGTTTTATATGGTGTTTTTGTAGGTTAGTCCATCAGTTATACAATCTAACAGAATGGACAAACCCTGTCAAATTAAATAGCTCTCTAACAATTGGAGCAATATTTCTAATGTAAACTATTTTCATATAAAACTTTCAGTGTCTTAGTTTTGGGTGTCATGCACAGTGGCGCCCCCATTCGCTCTTTTCTACATTTCTCAACAATTTTACAATTATTTCAAAACCCAGCTGGACTTAATATTTATTACTGGTTTCAGATTTATTGGTACACCATGAATTTGTATATCCATTGTGTGCAATTACTGTCAATAGAACCGTTAAAAGTGACCACTATAGGCTGTTCGGTTTATTATAACAGAATCTAAATATGAATCCATGATGACTGAATAAACTGAACACCAGCAATGTCTATAGAAAGTCGGCCTTGGTTCTAGGAATTTTTGTCTTATTGTGCAGAAATTTTCATGATGTGGACAGCAGACAATGTAATATTTCTTGAAATGCCACCTTCGGTCATTGCATGATGTGGGCAATTCTAAAATCAGATGAACAACATTCCAACCTTTTATATTGTCATAACTATCTGTTCTTTGCATAGTGCCAGCACTGTCTTTCAATTTCATTGTATGATTAATTTTATGTAATCATATCACAGAGAGATTTAAATATTCATATCATTGGAAGACAGGGTGCTACCCATTGCTACCACATGTTAATATTACAGTAGATGACATAGCAATGATAATTACTTAATATATCCTGAATATAAGGAACTTGTCTCTTTCTACTTTTACATAATTGCTGTGATTTAAATAAAACATTTTGTTACTAAATAAAAATTAATTTTAAAATGTATTTTATTTGACCCCAGATAAATTACTGATTGGTTAATTGAAAAATGTTTTTGTGTAGTCCCACTGAAGTTGTCCAAGAAGATCACAAACAGTTATATGAGTAACACAACTTCTCTGACAAGACCATTTTTCTCAGGAACATGTAGAGATATAAAGTTGAAATCAATATAGAATACTCAAGTCTGTCGTCCCTTGGATCTGTGAAAAAATCAAACTTCTAGGTCAACACAAATATATATATAGCTAGTAAATATAGTATTTACACCATTTCCATACAAAATTCAAGTGTAAAAATAGCTTTTTGTTTACAAACTTAACTTTTAAGTTGAAACCCATACATTGGGTATTTCATTTAGTTGCAAAGTTGGTATTTCAATTAGAATTACATTGTCGGTAGATCATTGCTGGGTACATATTACCATACCTAGTATTTATGATTAGTGTTATTCATATTCTGTACAGAACCCTTGGTGCGGGAATTCGATTCGCACTTGACGCAATTTTTATGTGTAATGGGTTTGCTCTTGGCCTTCAACACATCTGATGGTAAGTGGGGGACAAGGCTGTTAAATGGGAAATGTGTGCACTCGAGAAGCCTCACTTTTGAGACACTGGCTCGGCTGCCTTTCATACTGGAATACAACAGTGCTATTATTATTAACACTGCTGTTTAGTGGCAGACTTGGTGGATAGCATGGTAGCCAGATCGACACAATCAGAGTACTGATGAGTACCCCAACTGGGAATCGAACCCTGGACCTCCAGAACATTAGGCCATTAGGAAACGAATAAAAGAAACAAAATTCCCACTAGTCCACTCCTATGACAAATACAGTGTATCTATTAGAAATACACAATTTCATGTGTTACACATTTGGACAGGAATATCAGGACAATTTTAATTGGAATCTGTTTTATTTAATATATATTTATTTATTGAGTCTAAATTAAGACTACTAATATAATATCGGACCTTGATTACATAATTTATAAAGCCTTAACATAAATCAGGAATAATGAAACATCAAAGCACATATCACTTTTGTTTCTTTTTAAATATTTGTTTACCATATACAACATCCTTTAACAATTATTAATGTTTACATATGTAGGTTTTAAAATGTTATAATTCCTATATATTAACCAATACTACCAAATGTAGACTGACTTAATTTTGTGATCAAATCATTTTAGGTGCTTGTAGGATTACTACTATCACTTGCACTATTTAAATTTCCATCTGAATGTAAGTGTTCAATTGATGTAGACAACTGCTCTAAACTTGCTACCAACTGTGCCATCTTATCTCTTGAAACCGAATCAAAGTTTTCATCTGTAGGCTTCTCCTCATCGGCACATAAACGGAAGTGCAATTTCGCAAGGTGTTCCTGCTGATCCCTAATGTTAATCATTTGTTCCATGCTACACCCTGACCCAAAAGCACTTAGTTTTCCACTGTGAAAATCATCTAGCAATTTTAGTAAAGCTTTTTCCATATGTTTAACATCAGGAGCTTCTTTTGGTATGTGTTTAGGTCTGGGGTTGTTGTTATAGTTCGAACGCATCAAGTCACGGTGAAGTCGTCTTTCGTTCATGTAAGAAATCTTCGAAGATTCATTCACACTATTATTGCCCGTGCTCGTAAAGACTCTCTCAGGGTTCCTTGATGATAGGCTGGCTGCACCACTAGACATTTTATTGCTTGTAACAGGGGAAGTGGCAGATTGTGAGGCTTTCTGCTCCTCTTCTTCACCTTCATTCTGCATTAGTTGTTGTGTTTCGTTCACTTCCTCCAAACTCATGTGTGACTACGGTAATTGGCCAAATAGATTAATGTCGTTATCTTATCGTAACTTAGCTAGCACTGATTCGTTTAAAATCGTATTCTGATTTTCTTACTCTGCCGTTATTGTTATCTTCAAAGAAGATATTGGAAATATTGGAAGATAGATATAATATACTATCTACAAACAAAGGTTAGATTATTTATTTAATATTTATTTAGTGGTCACTACTGTCAATGTCATTATATATTTTTTAATTTACTAAAGCTTTGACAGCACTGTCTTCCGCATGGCAGCCAAACGCCCTTAATGAAATGATACACCACTGATACACCGTCGGATTTCTTTTATCTGAGTATTCGCAGGAGAATGAATCTTTAATCTCTCAATATTATTTATTATATTCATACTTTCATAACTCGATATCGTAAGATTTTTCTTATCACTCGTATCTTAAGATACTGTAATATCAATACTAATATAAATGCGAAAGTGAATTCATTTGTTTGTTAGTTAGAATGACTTGATTTTCGGTCGAGCAAGCATCAAAGATTATTTCCTGTGGGATATCTTAGCGTGGCGACACACCTGTATTTGCTTATTTGATCTACCTAGAACAGACAGCACAAAATTGAAACCAGAAGGCTAGAATGACATGCAAAATGTATCGATCGTGACACACGATCTACCCGCACACCGTCAAGCACGCCCGGTCAGTAAGCAACCGCCTAGTATCCCCGGTAAGGACGAGCTGGCTGGTTAGAAAGAGGCATGAATTACATAAAACCTCCATACATCGTGATACACTGGCCGGTTGTAGTACGCCTTACGATATGTAGATAAATTATGACTGAACGCAAATCAAAAAAGCTCAACGACCAGTACGTGCACAGATTAATGTATGTACCTATAGTACGTGTGCCACGGTCAACCCGGATTCTTTTGATTTAAGTCTATTAGGTAGATTTGAGCATAATCTGTAGGTGTGGCGGGACTTTAGCTATTGTACTATGGCGCCGAGCTATTCCTTTCTACGACGACGATGATCATTCGTTCATTTTGTTTGTTGCTGTCAGTCAAGAATTCATTCATGTCATTCATTATGTCTTATGTTATGTCCTGTCAAGATATTTCGGAAACGAGGTGAATTATTCTCAATTTGTTTATTTATTTATTTCATAGGGTAAATTTTGAGGCTTTTCGCTTCATTTCAATCTTACTTAATTGTTTGATTATAACTAATCACTTACCCTTATAATAGCTTTTAATTCTCGATCTCGATAGTTGTTCTTCCATTATAATTTTTTTCTGGCCACATCCTCAATTTATTGGTGGCACATGTTTCGCTCGAATACCGACAAAAAATTCGTAATTTCTTCGTACCGTTCTATAACTTTTACCGTTTCCTTTTTGTCTGTAGTTAAACGACCGTTGAAGTTGGTGGCAACTTGATGATCTTCAATTTGTATGTTGGTATTTTTGATCATTGCATCGCCAGTGGCTTCAGTGTAGGCGAACAATTAGTGTGTACTAAAAATGACGGGGTCTACAGCTCTCGACACAAAGATACGAAACCGGATAGTAAGATTTTTATATACGGGTAATGAACTTCCTAAATACTTCCCTGGCTGCTGGACCTCACACAAATATTTTGAAGTGGACAAGCTCCAGGCAATCAATGAGGCCCTCACAAGTAACCCAAACAATGTTGAAGTTGTCAATATTATCTTGAAGGTTTGTTTTATAATTTTTAACTATATTTTTATTATTTCTTACAATAACTTTCAGATGTAAGTGAGAAAGCAGACCTTTAATGATCACAAGTCTTTAGTAGTTACTCCTTTTAGGGGTAAAGATAAAATAAAATAATACTGAAGATCATATGAAATAAACTGCTACTGTGGCTACACAGATTCACATTCCATAGATGAAGGGTTCGATTCCCGGTGTGCTGATACCCAGTTTAGTTGATGGTACAGCTTTGTATGTTTTCTATTCAAAGGTTGCCTGGTCAATTCTAGTGATTAGGTTGCCTGTTAGTGATTTTATTTATGCATCTGTATGTATGCGCTCAATGTTCATCTCACCTGATGGTAAGTTAGGACGAGGTCTTTTGGGATGGAAAGCATGCTCATCCGGAAGTCTCCAATGAATGAGTCACTGGATATGTTACCTGTCATTACTGGAACAACAGTACTATGCTATTTACATCACTCAGTTTGCTTAGGTAACATAGTGGTAGCTAGCTAGATGGGTATACCTACATAAAAGTTCCCTACCACTCAACTAAACCTTATGCTTACAACACAATCTGGAAGTTTATATATGTCATATCTGGGTGCATAATGAGCATCAACTTTAATATCACCAAGACAAAATGTTGGTACATGGGTAGATGCTGGTGCCCATCTTCTGAATAGTTGTAAGGTTGATAACCAAAAACCCTGTCTGCCAGAGTTGTTGAGATGCCATAGGCCACATACAGTCGAAACCTGATATAGCGACATTGAAGGGACTGTATAGTTGCTGACGTTATATCCGATAGTTGTTATAAGCAATACACATACATACATACAGTTATATTAGTTTCGTAGTTATATTATTTTAGGTACATATCTATCTAGTATAGGTATAGGTTATGTATGTGAACTTGTTGTCAAAGAAAGAAATAAAAATATTTATTAAGAAATAATTAGAATACAAAATGTACTTAGCTGCTTACAGTACGGGTTATAAGACTACACTAGTTTTAAAAGTAATCAGTCATTTTAGTCTTTTTTTTAAGCCCAGTCTCAAATATGGCTGACCATATCTATTTCAGTTAAATCTTAGTACACTTATCTATTTTAGGCTTCCCAGGATGGATGGTACACTAGATTCGAAACAATAGCATTTGCATTGGCAAAATGTCTCATTCTTGGCTCTACAACTGTCAAAGAAGCCACCTATAATGCTGCAGCTGCCATATGTGACACTCCTGAACAACTCATGATCTTCAATAAATTTACCTGGCGCCTGAAGACAGGTATTTATATTAATAAAAATATATGATGGGTCCTATCACTGGACATGGAAAAATCTAAAACTAATTTTTTTTTACAAAAAATCTACTTTCCACACTAAAAAGTATAAATATTTTTTTTCAAATTAATTTTAAATTTACGATCTGATGTTTTTGAAGACGACGCCAACGCGACTCCCTCATCAGATTTTATTTTGGTGATAGTGAAACTGGGTGTACTCAGTCAAACAAAAATAATTTACAAAATCAGTCTACAATTGATTTTTTAGGCCCGGTGTACCACCCGAATGTCTCAATCGGATGAAAAAATCTGACTCATATAATCTCATTCTGGTGTCTGTCTATGCATTTGTTGGTTATCTCAGGAACCGTGATGGGTCCTGAAGCATAAAAAGAAACATGCAGATATCATTACCTAGAAATAAAGTCCATTTTCCCATTACATAACTACGTTTGTTTCCCAGAAACAAAATAATACTAGTATTTTTCATGATAAGTCAAAACTATGCTTTCCCTTCTACAGCAAGCTGTCGCTGTCAATGAGTCTTGTGAAGCAACTATTTCATTTATTGTCCAACAGGATTACCATAAAGCAAAGCCATAAAGTTGATAGTTGCCATTAACATTAACCATTGAATATTTTAAAATACATCTTCTGTCCAACAGGAAATGGCAGAGGCTGGAGGGTAATGGTCAAGGAGTGGTACATGAAAAAGGACCCTTTAGAGTTGGCTAGGGAAGTGACTAGAGTCAGATCACGGTTTGGACGCTCGCACAAGACCCTACTCCGAAAGTGTCATGTCAAAGTTCCACCTGAAGATGTTGGTGAGTTTGCTTTTAAGGTGATCCACCTCAATCAATGTTTCATACTAAATTTATGTTCCCATAATCTTTTAAAATATAATAGCTGGATTTGTGTAGTAACTATCTAAAAATAGGATATCAGATTGTGATGTCGCGAAATGAATATCATTAACATTCAACTTCACAGTGAATCACAATTTTCATTTTAAACACTTTTTCGATTAGTGTTCAAAGCGCCATCTATGAACCATTAGCTGCGTAACTGCTATTGTAGCTAACTATAAAGTTGTAAATTTATGATATTTATTTCGCGACACTATAATTTCGTCTCCTATTTTTAGATACTTATCAAAGCCAGCTATTTTATTTTAAAAGATTATGGCAGACACTTAGTATGGAAGCATTAGGAGAGGGATAACGAACAAAAACGCTATATATAAACACATAAAAACTTTGTAGGTCAGAGAGCATTGTAATGCTGTATATAAGGCTCTCACACTATGTTATTCTAAGTAACTTGTATAAATCATCAACTCCACTGAAAGAACTTTCCCAATGAAGATAATATCTGTCCTATATATCCTGTCTTAGTGGAGAATGGGGCAACCTATGTGTTTATGCCGTTTTTTACATTGTATGGTCAATGTCAATATTGCGGTTTTAAAGTGTTGCATACCATTGGATAGGCAATTTAATACTCTATAGATTCCACGTAGTAGAAGCGAATAGGAACCTTATACCATTTTATATATATACTTTTCTATTTAAATTCGCATGAACATTTGCTGGCGTACATGTACGCCGCGGGGTTTGACGGAACTTTTCGCGCGAATTAATAGTTGCCATTGCAATGGCTTTGTAAATTTTGAGCTTATGATCAATAATTGTGTGATTGCTGATTGAATGAAAATGATTATGATAACATCATGTCTATCTCTGGGCATCGTAAAAATTCACGTGCGGTGCAGCATAACAAATCTATTTATTATGGCAAATACTCTTTATGGAAAGCCCATTTCTTCCTGGCGATCTTCGTGAGAGTGAGATTCATTATCAGCAGTCGACTATTGAAACTGATGATGTTTTTTGTGCATTGAAAATGAAACATAAAGAAGTGTTTTTACTCGACAGCACGTAGCTTCGTCATCAAATACGCGATCTTCGGTCTTAAACGAGCCAAACAACTCTCTGGCGAAGATGATGCTATTAAAACAGTATGTGAATACATACAGAAGGTAGAAGATATGCGTCACTGCGAGGATCCAGAAGCGGCCGGGAAGATTGCATTGGAAAGCCAATTCACGCTCGACCATGTACCAGGGCATTTGCTTACATCTGAAGAGGTTTGATGATACAACTTTTAAATGTTATAGTAGTTTATGAAACTGGTACATAAAAGTGGTTAATAAAGCAAGTGTGTGATATTTAAATAGTAACACGCGAGTGCTTTAATTTCATAGGTACATTCAGTTTTGTCTTAAAACCGAACATGCTACCAACCTTACCATAATGTCAGTGGAGTCAAATTCTCCTCAAAGTCAATGCTGTGGTCAGATTTTTAACCGGCTTCAAAAAAAGAGGATGCTATCAATTCGGTTTCATTATTATTTTATGTTTGTTACCTCAAAACTGTTGACTGCGTGAACCGATTTGGATGATTCTTTTTTTATTTATTTGAAAGGTAGTGCTTCCCGTGTGGTCCCATTTCAATTTGGTCCAGTTCTGACAATGTCATCCATGAGAAAACGATATAAATCTTAAATTTGCCTCAGTAAATGTAGACTTTTAGGGCAATTGAAATTGGTTTCCAGTTCTGTTTGAACGCATTTACTTGTTGCTCAGGAAAGTTAGATAATGTTATCTAGATCTAAATTTCATCAGCATCCCACCGCACATGTGCTCATTTTTGTAGGATGTTTTTTATAATAACAATAAGAATTTAGCACCTTAATAATTATTGCTACTTTTCAATAAATTTCAAGGCCCCAAATCATTTAAGAAGAAGAAAAGATTTTACTTGGACTTTTGATTGAAATATGTCTGTTTCATACTCCCTTAGTATAGACATCCAAGAAATCCCTTCTTGGTGCACCTTTAAGCAACACATGGAATCCATCTACCCAATTTCATCAAAGTTGGTTGACACAAGGAAAGAAACCTTGATCTGTCCTGAAAATCTGATCTGTCTTAAAAATGACTTAATCTGTCCATTTAATTGTTCATCGCATAGGTCTGGAATGCGGTTTTGCCTCAGTTGAGCTTGGAACAGCTCCTGCACAGCATTCAGCGTATTCACAACATGGGTTTCCTGTCCGGTGATTCTGCTACTACTGCTATTCTGATCTCCCTCCTCAGCAACCAAGACTACATCAAGAAGTCCAAAACTACACCTTTGGCTGTTTACATCACCATTTGCAACTATAAGAAGAAGACAAGGTTCGTTAACAGTTTTCATAAACCGTCCAGTTGCGAGTCCAACTCGCGCACCGAAAATCTCTTAACTGAAGTCTGATTGAAAGACAAACTTAACTTTGAAGTGGAGAAATGATATAAATGATCGTATCGTTTGTTTGCGTCGACTTAGAAGCTTGATTTCTTTTTTACCGTCGAGTGATCTTAGACCTTTGTATTCTATATAAATTTCATCTTGATACATATACCAGTTTCTATAAAAATGAGTATAGAGAGACACTAGGATAGACGGGCAACAAAGTGATCCTATAAGGGTGCCTTTTGAGATATAGAACCCTAAAACGTCCAAATGACTAATATTCATTTACTTTCTTCACTAGACTACTACATTTACTGCATTAGAGCTATTATTATAATAACAATCAAATGTGGTTATTTTTTCTACTTATTTTAGACCAATGAAACATGAAAAGGCGAAAGTTGCAGCTGAGAAGGAGACACGCCGCCGCACGCGTCAGATATTCGACAGCAAGACCGGCCTCTGGGAGTGGACTGTCACTAGGAGACACCCTAAAGAAGTAAAGCATTGGGGTTCGTTAACTTTACATACATGTGACCTCTACACAAGTAATTAGTTAATGTGTAACACATGATTAAAATGCAATAAAGCCGGCTGTCACTTGGCCTACATCTCACCCGATGCTTAGTGACACAAGATGAAAATCGTGCTAATCAAATCGCTGGCTATGCCATATTTCATTACCAGAATACAGCACTGTTGTTTTGGATATAGAAAATGCCCTACCACCAATCAAACTAAGTGTCAGATGCTCTCCACTGGGAATTGAACCTGTGACCTCTGGATTGTGAGTCCAACTATTACTAGGTCCAACAGAACACTAAATAAATTATTTATTGGATAATTTAACTTTTTACCACCATTATTTGTAGGTATCGACCAACCACCCAATCAAGAGGTGTTGATGGCTCTGAACAAGCTGGTCGACCACACGTGGCTGCTGACACCACCGACCAAAGCTCGCTACATGATCACCATGGACATGAGACACCATATGTTCAAAGGTACAATATTAACCCAAGCTGTATATAGATCAACGCTTGGCCACGATCTCGCCTGATGGTAAGCGACAATGTGGCCTACGATGGTGCGCGTTGGTATAGAAGGTGCCTGTTCACCCTCGACTTGAAGACATCAAAGTTGTTGTTTTCCCTTGCTGTATGCATTCTTGTTATACAGCACAGTTTTAAATTCAGGTAATAACAGACGTGTTGGGTCTCTTTGTCTGAGTCTTTGATCATTTTTTGGTTTGCAGAAATGGTTTATGTTGTCTCGAACTAATTTTACAATTTCTAGTATGTACAAAGATGATAATGTTAACAGTTTATGATTTTTAAATGAAGGTAGATAAGAATCCAAAGGCTACGCCGTCTATAACCCGGATAGATTTTGTGTGTGCAATAAATGCATGACTTTGTCAGGTGAATTGCCCCAAAGTATTAATCCATACCGCAATGAGCCACATTATCGAATATTGTGGAAAATATGAATATGCCCGACATAATCATTAATAAACCGTTTACGCACAGGTCGTCAGTTCTGCAAAACTTACGTAGTGCCGAAGAAAGGCAAAAAGGTGACGTCCAACAGCACCCCGAGCGGAGGCGGAGGCGGCGACGCTGACACCGAGAAGAAAAGCAAGAAGCACTTACTAGCGGAGTGTTTCTATAACAAACACGTTACCCCAGGACACGCCGGTAAGCATAACTTTTATTTGTGACATAGTTTTATTCATAATTTATGCGTTAAAAGAACCGAATTTAAAAAATTGAATTATAAAATTTACATTACAATTTTATGAATAAATATCGACGTTTATCGTTTACTTTTTGTGAAATCTATCATAAACATGCATTTTATGTTATTTCATGTTGTAAATGCAAATAGCATTTACTTTTCTAGGGATGTAAGTAATTTTGTGTAATTTGTTGGCATCTGTCTCTGAATTAAAACTCGTTAGCTGAGCTTTGCAACTTAAAAAGGTACAAAAACACGCGAACAATTTTAAATACAGTTTAGATTATTACAGTCATTATATTTATTATATATAATAATTTATTATAATTATATAAGAGAAATTATTAAATATGATGTTTAAAAATAAATCTTTACAAATAAAGACACAATAAAATCATTTTTCGAAATCAGTCCCTTCTATTCTATTAACGAATTCATAGAATTACGTCTGACTAATGAAATGTTCATTTCTATTTAAATGTTTAGGTTAATATAATTAGGATAATTAAGTATAGTTTTAATATGCAAATATGTAATATTTTGATGTGCCGAGTGTAATGTTCATATTACTAGGTCAATAAAGTGAATCTTGAATCATGGCTGTATGAAGTTTAATACATTTGTCTTCACTAATATAGGTTGCTCAAATTTCACCATAGAGAATATAATTTTCTGGGCTACTAAGCATTCACAGCGATTTCCAACTAAGTCGTTTGGGCTAGGCGTTGATTTGTCAATCAGTCCGAGACGCCTAATATAACATATCCTACTAATATTATAAGTGTGAAAGTTTGGATGTTTGGATGTTTGTGACGCTTTCACGGAAAAACTACTGAATGGACTTGAATGAAACTTTACAATAATATAGCTTATACATCAGAATAACATGTAGGCTATAGTTTATAAAGACATATTGTGTAAATTGTACAAAATCACACTTATAATATTAGTGGGATTACATGGGCAATTTTGGCATAACAAAAACGCGTTGCCTAGCAACCGACCATAGAATATGTTATTCGTATATATACAAACTTTCGCGTTTATAATATTAGTGTGAAGACTATTTGAATGTCAGATATTGAAATTTCTTTTGTTTATTTAAACTATTAACCTACGTAACAGAATAAACACTATTTTGTACCTTATGCTGGAAATGGAGATAGATGCCTTCTATGCCTATCGAACAAGTAGAATAAATCCTGTTTCCTGTCCTGTTGTAGAATATGTCCACGCGGACAAAGTCGCGGGCGGAAGCTAGTAATTATATATACAATTTAATTTGAATATTATTTCTTACATAAACTTAACGACGAGGAGAATCATATACATGAACTTCTATTGCAGCTATTATCCTGGCGCTGCAGATACTGAAGCGCGAGAAGAGCGTCAAGCTGGCTGTGTTCACGGACGAAGGCGTTCAGGTCGTGACTATCGAACGAAACTTCAGCAGCATCGAGGAGGCAGAGTTCCAGCTTAGGGTACGTTACTTACTCTCAGCGTCTATTAACAGCGGAAAATGAATCAGGAGTAGGACAGCAACAACTGCCTGTGTATTATTCTTCATTATAATCAGTCTGCCATGGCGATCCATGAGTGAGGTTATGTCCAGCGCTTGATTTATGCGGCTGACAAAAAAAGTATGTTAATATTCATTCGATCAATAAATAAATAGGGTTTTTTTCTCTCACAACACCACCTTATATCTGGTTACAATATAAAAATATAGTAGTTGTGGGAGAGCTGGTTTCCAAGATAATCTCAAGGCCTGTGTTATGGGTAACCAGGTCTCCCCATACGGAATTAGTGTCTCTGGTTGTATATTATATTAAGTTGTACAATTTAAAAAACAAAGATTAGACATTAGTAAAAACTTTACACTAGACAAAAAAATAGACGAAAAGAAATATAACCTTTTTTATATATAAACAAATAATTACACTAGAACAGAATCATAAACAATACTGCACTTTAGATGTTACGTTACAGTGCAACGGTGCTATTCACAATTCTGTTTGTTGGCAGACATGGTGGTAGTTAGCCAGGAACTATGTAGCCACTATAAGCCACGGAGGCGGTTAAATAATTATACACATGTTAATGCTGATATTTATTTTACGTAATACAGAAAGCCAACCTGGGCCGCGTGCAGCTCGATGCACCAATGGAATGGGCGACAAAGAACAAGCAGAAAATTGACGTGTTCATCAACATGATCGACCGACCCTCGCGGTACATGGAGCTGGAGAAGAAGGCACGCGGGGGCAGAGGCCCTGGGGGACGGTACGGGCCCCCACCGGACCCTAGCAAGGGACTGGTCGACCACTGCCCTGTTAGGGCCCTGGGACGCTACAGAGCAAGTACGGGAGTCCCTAATGCAAAGTGAGTATGACTCGTCTGTAAGCTTAGTTGGTGTAAACTGCGACTTAAATTTCTGTTGCCATAATCTTTTAAAATATAATAGCTGGATTTGTGTAGTAACTATCAAAAATAGTACATCAGATTGTGATGTCGCGAAATGAGTATCATTAACACCACAGATAAGGGAGAGTAAGACAGATTGCTAACTTCATACATTAGTTCAAAACACGCTTAAAACTTATTATTGTCGCCGGTACCTCGTAGTTCGACTTATTATATTAGGTGTCGCTACTATATTAGCTGAAGTATGATATACCTAGCGCCATCTATTGAACAGTTGATGGCACCCGTTGGATGTATTTGTGTGTATAAGTACAGTATGGCATAGATGTGTGTGTGATGGAGGGACGTACGTTGTACAACCCGTCGGAAATATCTGCGAACCTCGCTGGGATGCGCTTCCCCCCGCAACTCGTCCCATTTTCGCCTATCCAGTAGCTATGTAAAAGTGTAAACTTGTCAAGCGAAAGATTTCAAAATTTCGCTACATGACGTAATGATGCATTGGCTATGTTGGTTTGTGGTTGGTTACGATGTCTTGTTCCAATTACACCAATTTTCGTCCCTTTTCAATATAGGTACAATGTATACGACAAAAGTAAAAAATGGATAAAATGCAACTTCAAAAGACCACTATGCGCGTCTATTTGTTAGTTTCTGACGTCTGCTTGCACGTCCAGTATGATTACAAAGTCCAGTAGAACAACGTACAATACGTATGTTGTACAATGTTCGATGCAAATCAACCGGCCAAGTGCGAGTCGGACTCGCACACGAAGGGTTCCGTACCATTATCTATAAAAACGACAAAAGCATGTTTATTACATGAGAACACCTTATTTTTTTTAAATTTAATTATTTAATTATTCTGTGAATATTTCAAGATGCCGCTATCAATATCGAGTACATAACACGTTTTTTGTGTGGGAGCCCCTTTCAATATTCATTTTATTCTTAGTATTTGTTGTTACAGCGGCAACAGAAATACATTATGTGTGAAATGCTTAACTGTCACAGTCACAAAAAAAAGAAATACACGGAAAGAAAACACAAACCGTAAATAATCGCAAGCGCAACGCAACAGAAGCAGAGTGAACGAGAGTGCGGCAACTTCATACAAGCGCGCAACAAAGCTTCATACAATACACGTAAAAAAGCGCGGGAAAGGAGAAGACGCTGTCTCTGCAAACGCGGATCGGGCAAACGTATGCGGGGCGGGTGGGGGCGGCGGCGCGGCATCGGCTCGTCGTCGGTCGCCTCGTAGGGCCTCTCGCGAACCCCGCTCACACTCAATTCGAAATGTGTGCCGATTAGTATTCACGTATGTCTTGGTGGTATCATTGATTTTAAAGTTGATTATTGATATTGCTCTATTAAACATAATTATTTTTGACTTATTACTGTGATAAAAAACTGTCATTAGCAGACTATGTTTTGTATTTATGTACTATTATTTCAACCATGAACCCAAAAAATTTCATTTAATTTTCAAGTATATTAGTTAGTTATTATAATTATTATTGAAGATAAGACTGATTTTTAATATTTAAGATTATGTTCATTCCTCATGTAGATTTTTTCCCTTGTTGTTTAAAAGAAAAGACATCAAAATTCACACAATAATAAATTAACGTGTTTCTCAACCCTAGCCGGTAGGTGCAGCTCGGTACATCGATTCAAGGTCACGGGACTGTTGCCGCACTCTCGTTCACTCTGACAGAAGTGACAGATATAACCGTTGTTGCCATATCAATGAAAGAAAAAACGTTCCCAAATATATTAAATATGCCTAGAAATGGGAGCCTTATATTTTCACACCCTAAAGGCAGCACACTCAAAATAAGAGATTTATTAAATCTTACGTTAATATACTTTGGGATTTATTTATTTGAATTTTTTGTATCTACGACGGCTTGAAAATTCGTAATAGTTTTATTATTTTAATAGTCTAGCAATACTGTGTAGTGAACGGTACAAATGTATGCCATCTACCGGAATTCCGGATAACTGCATGCTTTTACAGCTTACTAAAGTCAGGTCTGTTCAATCGTGTGCAATGAATTAAAATGTTCAATATACACCTCATTAAAAATTTTGTCTTTTCGTGAGTAATGTTAGGAAAGTTTTGTATTTTTACATTCAAAATAAATAAATATAATGAACTGGAACAGTATAATTCGATATTTCGTCAATTTCAGACAAATGTTATTTCTAACGAGCTACTTGCTATCTACTATCGCCATCTAGCGGAACATTTTGTACTATTGAAAATTTTATATGGAGTTAGCAATCTATTCTTACTATGCCTTATCTCTGTTAACACACAGCTTCACAGTGAATCACAATTTTCATTTTAAACACTTTTTTCGATTATTGTTCAAAGCGCCATCTATGAACCATTAGCTGCGGCTATTGTAGCTAAATATAAAGTTGGAAATTAGTGATATTTATTTCGCGACACTATAATTTTTTCAACTATTTTTAGGTAATTACTTATCAAATCCAGCTATTTTAAAAGATTATGGCAACAGGAATTTAGTTTGGAAGCACTAGGAGTTAGGAGAAGTATACCGTTAAATGTGATGTGCAGATGCAAAGTGAGTTTGTTTGGTTTAGTTGAAGGGCTGGAATAGAACATAGGCTTATTATCCCGATAGATACTTCACGTGGGATTTATGAAGTACACTCTGATGAAGTCGCTAGAAAAATCTAGCTATTATATACAAACCGACACCAGATCTACACCAGTCCATAACATAGTCTATATCACTATGGCTCGATAAGAATGTCGCTTCTGCGTACAGACAGGGAATGGAACTCACTGCCGGCGTCTGTATTCCTACAAAGCTAAAATGTTGGTGTCTCTAAGATAAGTTTATTTGCATCGAACATGTTACATATTATGACAGTCAGAAAAATTTCGTTTCTCACATTCCATTTAGACTTTTAGAGGTTTCATCATTCCATTTAGATATTTTACATTGTTTAATATTTACACAACAAGGTTTGAATTTAGGTGAATATTCACTTAACGCATATTTTTTATTAATTATGTGACCAGAGTGAGATTATAAGGGGTTCCGTATTTTTTACGAACCCTAAGAAATCTGTTACGCTTGTTGAAATTTTAAAAATGTTTTCAGGCTGATTACGCTTTCTCTGGCGTCCCACCGCGTGTCCTCTACTGACGGCAGCCACGAGGGCGTCCTCGATATAGTCGGGGTCGACGAATACGTGCCCAAGATCATGGACTCCTTCGTGCTAGGCAAGTTCAAGTGAGCCGACGACAAACCTCACACCACAACCCTCTCTATTTTAACTGGCCAGGTTACTACTCTCGAAAGCAACTGTGACCCCGTATCAAATACCTTAAGACTGAGTTGATCAAAGGCGAATCAAATCAAAATTCGAATGAAATCCGTTTTATCGTAATCTTTAAATGTAATAGGGCTAGGTTTGGGGCGTTATTGTAAATTATGATGTAATAATTGAAAATACCTGCCAGAAAAATCAATTTCAAGATCCAAATCACAATAGTGGTTAGCGTAAATGGCGCTAGATGGCGTTGTTACCAACAATCAAAGACTGGATATTGAGGGATTTTATACTCCTTTATTGTACAGAATATAAAATTTTTAGTTTTTGACTGTAGACCATTTTTAGACTGTCAAATCTAAATCAAATTAAAAAAGAATGATGATAAATGAAAATAAGTAATTTTAGTAAAGAAGCTTTATGCAAATCTCAACAAATATTAAATTGTGAAGTTTTACGTTTTTTTTATAGTATTGGTAATTTGTTTAAATTTTTTATCATAATCTCGCAGTCCAGGAATATTTTTTTTTCGTTTTGATTCAACTTAAGTCAGAAATCAATACTTAATAATAAAATAGACATTTGTGAGCTGTCTTATGGATCAACTAATTCTTAGAGGCATGTTAGTACGGTCTTATCACTGGTAGTGCTTTCCATTTGTACAGTCAGCGTAATGAGTATGAATGTATGATAAGATGTAGGTATATAAGTATCTTCTGTTATCTTTCTTAGTTTTTTGATCTTGTGTAACACATCAAATGATAACTAACTAGAATAATTTATATAAATATTCATGACGCTGACTTCCCTATAGAATTGACGTTATGTAACTTTTAAAGATTGCCATTGCATTGCAATACTCAATGCGAAGTTGTTGTAAGAGTAAAAAAATCAAAATGGCCTTACCAAGGCTTAATCTCATCTGATGGTAAGTGAAGGTGAAGCTTTAGGACAGCAGTATGCACACCTGACACGAAAGCCTCAAAATAGCTACTTTAATTTCTGGAACACAATAGTGCTATTAGAACAACTACATATATAGAACATACTTTTTATACCTCACAACTCAAGGCTCACTTCTGTCGTCCTCTAGCAGTGGGCTAATATATACATAAGATGTGACTGTTTCAGATCCTTTGTCGCAATTTAATGGTCGTATTAACTAAGTAGGTCTGTGAACATAAGCCTCAGAATATGGCAGTCTTGGTTGCAATCAATAACAAAACATCTGTATGACGTCACATTCTATAAAACGAATGGAAAGCATTACCTTATTGTTAATCTCAGTATTTTCAGTGATTCTATAAGAAAAACGTGTTCTCCGTATCCAAGACTTAGTAGGAATATTTGTTAGACAAAAACTACAGTAATTATGTTAACACTTTAAATTTACTAAATTATACTAGTATATAGGTGTTAAACTTCAATATGTATCTGAAAGTTGGGATTCGATACAGCCTTTTTATGGTACCGATAAGGAATAGATACTTGAACCAGTAAAAATCAGACATAATATTTTTTTATTCAGAAAATAATTAATTGCACTGACTAAAAATTTAAATATTTAGATTTGCCTTGCGCTACACAAAAATTTCTATCGTAAAATGAATAATTGTACTCATTTCGAGCAATTAATATTTTCGCTATCAGGCCACATTTAACAATTTAAATCTTTAGTCTTCATCGTATCGTATCCGATCAAGTAAGCAAAATCTCATACGCTTTATAATTTAAAAAGATGTCTAATACAATGGCTTAGTTCATCATAATGAAATTCGATCCTGTATAACAAGCATTCTAAAGTATATTTTTGAACATTCGCGAGAATAACGTATCCGATCGTATCATTGGTAGCATAAGTAAGATATTCGCATTCGTGTAGGATAAAATCGTGTAAATGAATTCGAATCATAATAATTTTGACGTGAGCTAGAAATCAACAGTAAAATGTGGCCTTGCGCTTAGCTGAGAAACCTTAATCGTGTGGTCACCTTAATTTTAATCGATTAAAACAAGAAATAATTTTAACTGTCAAACATCCTGAAAGCATAAGCAAACAGACAGAAATGATTTTCATTAAGCGTTAGACTTTTCATAATTTTCCCTAATAACTCTAAAATTGTGGTGGTCATGCGTTAAAGAATGTTTTACTCTATGATAGGGGTCGGCAAGGATATTTGTGGTGAGAATGTTAAAGGTGAGATAAATTTCAAAATAAGAGAATACGAAAATAAAAAGCGTAAGACTGTAATTCTCTATTTAATCTAAATTACGCAAACCAACATGTTTATCATTTGGCTAAAGAATACAGCTTCACAATACAGTCATGTTTTATAGAATTCGGGGCAACATGTTGGACACAATACCATGAAAAACATTTCTCTTTTAAATCACTGTAATTAGTTACGTTTTACCGTCAGCAGTCCGCCAGCAGCCGACCCCTGCGCTGAAATGTATATTTGTAGTATCTGCACACCCAGCAATGCAGGCTCGTGCGATAGCTGTTATTTTTAGGCGGCCTTAGAATTTAATTTTTTATGAATGTATTTTTATTGCGATTTGACTTGCTTCTAGCGTTCGCTTACCGGATATTGAAAAGAGTTTAGCATTAGTGGCTTACCGTTATTTAGTAAGTATCTATGCGTAGAATGTAGAACATGTTCATTTATTCGTATTTACAAATTAACTTTGCACAACATTGTGGTCCATTTAATCTGTAAAGTTCATACAAACTTTGTACATCACTCTATCATAAATTCGAAAGCAGCTGTCTGTCCCTCTGTCCGAAACTTCCAGAGATAAACAATCACAACTACCTTAATCAACTCGTTGCTTTTGTTATTTTGACGTTAAAGATCTCTTTGTTGAATTTGTCTACATAAGAACTTATTGCTTTGGCTTTTTTAGAGTTGTGCAACACTCAGATCTCTGGTGGAAAGGTTGACCACCCTGAATTTAATGAGTTAACATTTGAAGTTCTTATGATATTATGAACGTGTCTTAGTTGTAGTTTTTTTATGTATTGTGGCTTAATTGTTTATTCATATAAGTTAGAAGTGTGTATCTCTAGGGTAAGCTTAGTATGTGTAGCTTGAATCACAGTAAACAGGGTCTTTGGTTATTTCAAAAATTTGGCACCTGCGTGCGCCAACAAACACTGCTATGTGTTCAATGATACATTAACTAGGACAAAAAAGGCGAAGTGACTACTTTTGGAACAAATATTTCTTTTATTCGGAATATATAAAAGAAGGTATTTCGAAAACCAAATGTCATTTCACCTTAACGTTTGTCTGCCAGCGCTCGAACTTACCGATGTTAATTTTTGGCACTCCTATGTGAGAGTGGCAATTCGAATTATTTTTAAAAAAGTATTTTTGCCAAAGTTATAACGCATTTTTTTTATTTTATTGAATACAGCACTGGCTGGCAAACGTTGATTAGTGAATATAAGAAATAGCTTATCTTGGCGTTAGACAGGTTGAAAACCCATGCATGCTCATAATCTTCTCTTATATCTTGTGCAACTACTGATATTCTTTGAATCATGTTTGAAATTGAAAAAGAATGAAATTTTGTATTATCAAATTACAGTTCATTTCTAGAATATCGGTTGTCAACGAGAATCGAAACAAACTGGTCTCTATAAAAAATTCGTTTACCATATATTAAAATATAATCTCTGGTATTTAAAAAAAACCTGAAAATAACCTAAAATTAAGTTACCATCCCAGAAACTAAATTAAACTAACGTGAAGTATTTTTTTTTGTATAAGACTAACTTGTTTCGAATCTCCTTAGGATAACTTTAATGTGTTAGTATTAGTATCTGTTATTTTTATTTTATTATTTATCAAGTTGTTGGGCATGTATCAGCTTTCATACTAGTAGTTACATATTTCGTAGTATTAGGTAAAAATCCGTATCAAAATGGTTACTTTTTTGTACTAATTATGAGCGGACATTTCAGAATCTGTGATCACTTGGTACTCTCTCGGGTTTAAGTAATTTTTATATCTTGACGAAGGATGTTGGTAAATTGTTCAAAATGTGGACGAAACGTACATGAAATTACTAGATGCGCATTTTATAAACTGAAATATGTTGATTTGTTAAATAATAATTACTATTAAATAAAGAATGCTGTGTTAATAATTCACTGAGTTAATTATTTATCTATAATATTTGGTACCGCGAATACAAGTGACTCATCTCAAAGATAGGTTTTATTCTTTTTATCAATTTGTGACTAGTCACGCACCAGTATCTCAGTAATTGTTTTGTGTAATTTGATGATGTCTTGGTAAATTCATAAATTGACTTTGTTCAGGTCCTATAATAAGGTATATAAAACCTAGGGAAGAGAATTTTGAGAAAAACGTCAGCCATGGAAAAAGCGTTATTTTTAATTGTCGTTCTAAATCGCAATCGTGTGATAAGATGACTAGATTTTATATACATGAATGAAATTTGACAATGTCATTGTATTAAATTTTGTTTCTATTTATAATTAAAAGAATTTATTGATGCAAATTGTAGGTTGTTAGTGTTATTTGAATGAAATAACAAATCAACCGATCCGTCCCATTTAAAATCATCTGTTGTATTCAAAGTTCGAACATGTTTGTTACGCGTTTAGTTCTTATAGTAGTAGTCATAATATTGTTTAACCTTTTCACAGCAGCATATCAAGGCACCTCATTGAATAACAAAAATGTAATAACATTTGAAAAATGTATTTGCATGATTGTTTTAACGTTGAATAAAGTTTTGATTATATGAATTGAGTTTGAATTTTTGTCTTGACTTCTAAATGAAGTCTATCGATGCCGTAAATAAGTACATCTTGCGAAATATCAAGTGCGAGTGACAAGTACAGGTGTCAAGCTTAAGTCCATTAGGACAAGGAGTGTCTAGTGTGAGTGACAAGTACTATTACTCGCACTTATCATTCTCACTTAACATTTCCTGTCACTAAATAATCACTTGACACCTGCACTTGTCACTCGCACTTGCTACTTCGCAAGATGTATATGCGGGGATTTAGCTTCGCCGCATCCGCACCCTAAAATCCTAGTACACTCGCGCGATAAGTGTTTGGCTTTGACCGTTATTGCGCAGAAATCAGAAATTGGGTATCAACGGGCAATTAGCGGGGTGCGGGGCGGGTGTGTAGGCGCACGCGGTGCTCTGATTGGCGCTCCAGTCGTCCCCTGCCTCCCGCATCGATACGACGTACCGCACACTCCTGTTGTACAATCACGTACTCAAGTGAATTGCTATTTTCGTTAATTGTTTATTATTGTCGATTGTTATTATTTGTTGAGTTTGTTTGTTTAAGTTTGTCAGTTAAGTTTTTTTTGTTAAATATTAAAAAATGATTTGAAAATGCGTAAAAAAACATTGTTTTAAAAAGGCAAGCACGGAAAATGATATATGACGTGAATTGCTTTTTAAAGAAAGAAGCTGACGAATGTATCGATTCATTGAAGCAAATTCGAAGTCAGATTGAGGAAGTTGCTACTTTACTCAGTCAGTCGGAGAATAACCAAACTATACAGACTATGCAGGTAATGAAAACGGAAACTGTTTCTAAATTAAATTGTGTAGTCAGTAAATTAGCTCAAATTCAAAAATGGACATCGGAGGCCACTTGGTGTAGTAGTTTCACCCCCTTTTGGGGTTGCAGATTATCCAGGGACACACTGTATTTAATAATTATTTTAAGTTTTCTTTTGTTTGTATGTACCAATTTTACATGTATCTTGGAATAAATAATTTTATTAAAAAACAATTATTTAGAATTTTCATCGCTGTCTCTGTAAACTTTAAAAGGAAATAAACATTTTATATAAGTAAAATAACTATCAATAGTTTCAATAAATGAAGAAGTTTATCTATTTCGTATTATTTTCTAGCATTATTACCACTGTACATGAATTTTGACCCTCTCAAATATCCAACCTGGTACATAAAAAAGGAAAAGTATTGTGTGCGTGACAGTACCCATGCGCAGTAATCCCCTCCACCCGAAGGTCAAAGCCAAACACTTATCGCGCGAGCATAGAACGTATAACCTCTACTCGCCGACAACTGAGATTCCTCGCCCCGTTGACATTGACAACGAGGATGACGTGTAAATGGACCCTAACCAAATGAGACGTAGAATAATATTTGTTTGACCGAGCATCATGCTAAAACCGCTTATGAACCATCTGCAGAGTACTTTTTTATGTATGATGAGTCTGCTGGTACCGGTCGATGTGGCGTACCATGAAGGAGGCCTATGTCCATCAGTGGACGTTTCCTAGCTAATGATGATGATAGGTGATGGTAAGTGACGATAAGGCCGTTAGATGGTAAGCGTGCTCACCCCGAAGCCTGAATCTAATGAGGCGCTGTCTCTACTACATTTCATACACTGCTGTTTGGCGGTAGACTTAGTTAACTGGATGGTAGCTAGCCATGCGGACATATAAAATACTACCACCAATCAAACCGAGTACCGATAGGTTCCCCAGTGGATATCGAACCCGGGACCTCCAGATTGTAAGTCCAAGCATGTAGCCATTAATTAGGCCATAGAGGTTGCACGTATTTTATTTTCATAAACAGATTTTTTTACTATTTTCTTCAAAGCGTAGTTTTATCATGATAGTCATATCAGGATAATAGTAATAATGGGACCGACCCACTCAAACCGCCCTTTTTTGTTGAGCTCATTTCTGTAGTTTAAGATGGTTCAAGACAGAGGCTAGGATAGAAAAAATATATTACCGACAATAGATATTCAGAGCCATGTTTTTATTTATAAAATTTTATTCTTGGCGCGAATTTTAAAATGGTGGTTCATTGCAATTTTAGTAATTTGTTAATAATACTGTTATGAGTGTTTTTGTGTTATAATGGTGTGATATAGTGCAAAAAGTGTCACCGACGGTGTTATAGTATCAATTACGGAAAATTGTGACGGTTTCGATGCAATCGAAAGGGTTTACCATGTCGAGTACATTCGGCATATGGATTCAAATTATGTTGTAACCAAGGCGGAACTTTGAAATTCTTGCCAGGATTCTAAAACAAGCGATAAAATGTACACATTATACATTTTATTGAGAAAACTGAAGAAATGGCTTCGGTCTTTTTTATAACCTTAAAATTCTAAGATAGAATATCATTATCAAAGACATGGCTGTATGGTGTTTTGCCTTTGACTTTTCCTGGTGGGGGAAAAATCTTAACAAAAAATATATTTAGTGTCGGTTCTGTCTAGCTGTCAATGTCACTGTCAAGTCGAACTTGATTGGGGTTAGATTTGGAATTTCAGTACACAATATTCAATAAAATCCAAGTATTAACACAATGAGCGACGTTGATAAGTGGATAGAAACGGCGAAAAGATGTAAATATCTTCCGGAAGATGAATTGAGAGAGCTGTGCAATATCGTGTGTGACTTGCTATTGGAAGAACCTAACGTACAACCGGTGGAGACGCCAGTTACCGTTTGTGGCGACATACATGGCCAGGTAATATAAATATTGCAAATTAATCCATATTTGTTATAAATACTTTTACTACTACTACATCATCAGTGCGCAAGACTTCGACATTGACCTGAATACGCTATCACTAACCGTGTTTTTTTAGCATGTAGTGATTAATAAAATCATTGCAGCTTTGTTAGGGGATAACAGATAAAATTAAAACATGCCAATCTTTTAAGAAAGTCATGACTAAGACCAAACATTTAATGTTTGAAAAGTTCTCAATACAGACTACTATCCGTCTATCTACTATTATGTCTAATTGAAATGGTAATGTCTATAAGGGTTGGTCTTATCAAGTCAATTCTGATGTTTCTGTGAATGTGGCATAGTTTAGGGGGTTGGGCTGGGACCTCTCGCAGCTGGTGTTAATGCCGGAAACTGGATTTTTTCATTAAGAGATCGTGTGTTTTTGTGACAACCCTAATTGGATAGATTAAGTTGTGTTAGGTTAATTTACTTTAAGCAGGCCTGGAAAAAAAGTGCAAGGGCAGAAATGTAATCAGATTTTTTAAGGTTGTTTGGTTATTTTTATGCAGACTGAGACAGTAACTGGTTACTTAGTTTATGACTTTGTTAACTTCAAAAATCATTATAATGAAACCCTTTATTGGTATTTAAAGTAGCCTATGTCCACCCCAAATTTCACAAAAATTGATTCAGCTGTTTAGATGTAAAACTGCAACAAAGTGAGACAGGTATTTGTGCATGTCTAATTTAATTGGTTAAAATTTTTAGGCATGATAAATAAAATTATTTTTAATATTGTTTGTTATTACATGTTGCCAACACTACTTAAATAGATTTTAAGACAACTTTTGATTCAAACAAAGTTATGTTTCCATACTCTATTTATTTAAAATGTTAATATTTAGGTTTAAAAATGAACATGGACAAGACGAAAATCATGTCAAATGTCCATGTTGCACCTATGCCGGTAGTGGTTGGGAACACTACAATCGAAGTTGTAGACGAGTATGTATACCTGGGACAGATCGTTCAACTAGGTAGGTTCAACTTCGACAAAGAGGTCAACCGAAGAATCCAACTCGGATGGGCGGCGTTCGGGAAGTTACGGCATATCTTCTCGTCCAATATACCTCAGCGTCTAAAGACAAAAGTCTTTGATCAGTGCGTGTTGCCATACGGAACCGAAACGTGGTCTTTTACTGTGGGCCGAATAAACAAGCTCAAAGTCACCCAGCGAGCAATGGAACGAGCTATGCTCGGAATTTCTCTACGTGATAAGGTCCGGAATGAGGAAATCCGTAGATGAACAAAGGTCACCGGCATAGCTCTACGAGTCAGTGAGCTAAAGTGGTAATGGGCAGGCCACATCGCTCGAAGAACCGATAACTGGTGGGGAGTAAAGGTTCTCGAGTGGCGACCACGTACCGGGAAACGTCTACCAGGCCATCCCCTTACTAGGTGGACCGACGACCTAGTTAAAGTCGCAGGGAGTCGCTGGATGCAGGTGGCTCGGGACCGGTCGATGTGGCGTACCATGAGGGAGGCCTATGTCCAGCTGTGGACGTTTCCCGGCTGATGATGACTCTATTTATTATAAGCAAATGAAAAGGCCAACTTATCAAAAAGTTAAGAATACACATCCCAGAACCATGGACCACTGTTGATAATCTTATCATTGTTTCAGTTTTATGACTTGGAAGAGCTGTTTCGCATTGGTGGTCAAGTACCAGACACAAAGTATATTTTTATGGGGGACTATGTTGACCGAGGATACTACAGTCTTGAAACCCTCACCCTGCTCATGGCACTCAAAGCTAGGTATCCGGACAGGTATGCATCCTTGCTGAAAAACAACTATTAAACAAAGACTACCAAACGGTACCAACAGCTCCCTGCAACCTTTACTAGGTTGACGGTACACCTAGTCAGCCTTCCTCAGGCACAGTCAAGTATAAAACTATGCACCCTTTGTCAAGGAAAATTTCAATTAAAGATGAATATGACATGGTGAAGAAATGGGTACTTCTGTAATTGAGTGTACATTTTGGCCGCTGTATAATTCTTAGTTCCATCATTAATTCGTTCTTTGAGCGATGTAATATTCATAATATTTATTAACAGGCAGGTTTCCATTCGACTTTGTGTATTTACTTAAAAGAACTTAACAAAGTAAAAAAATTGGCTAAGACCACTAATTGTATGATACAATGCATTTGTAACAGCATAATTCTATCATTGCCTTCTAACTTGAACTATTTTAGATATATGGAACAGTCACAAATAAACTGATGGGGTATTCAACACAAAATAGAACCGTTTTTCCCCCAAAGGGTAAAAAACGAATATTTAGGTTTCAGCCGAAAGGCTTGACCCACTGTGAGATAAACCCTTCTGAACATCAGCGCCATCTAGTAGTTTCATAGTGCAAATACACAGCGCGTCGGTGATTGGCTGTGCTGTAACGGTAGTGGGAGGTGTCAGCGCGGCTGTCAGGCACGCGAGTCGCGTGTCTCTTCAGTACCGAACCTGTAAGAATCGGAAGCGAGGCGGAAGCCGGCAAGAGATTATTTGGTGGGTCAAGCCTTTCGGCTGAAACCTAAATATTCGTTTTTTACCCTTTGGGGGAAAAACGGTTCTATTTAGGTGTTCGAGCCTTCCGGCTTGACCCACTGTGAGATGTTTATTATCTGCCGGCGCTGACCCAGCGTACTGTGAATTAATTGTGTGTGGTTTGTAGGAAACCGGTCCGAACATATGACTTCAAATTATATTTTAAGCTGATCTTCCCAAAAATATATATATAAATACATGAAGAAGCCTGTCTTATACAAATCAAGTTAATACCAAAATCTCAAAAACGAGTACATTGTATAACAAAGCCTCAAAATCGGACATAGTAGGGCAGGCCCTCTTGCTGTTCCTTGATCTCACTTCCTTGAAACAGTCCCATAGCGTTTGAACTGTTATGCCAATTTCCCTTGCGTAGTATCACGCACATGTCGAGTTTTGTTAGACCAGTTGTCTGAAGCGACTGCGGCTCGAAAACTACCAAGAGAGCCTTATATGTTTGCGTTCCTAAATATCTATCGAAGCCGGACAGCTATAAAGATACTGAGGCTGCTTTCACCTTATTTCCGGTGGTGATAATTAAGTTTGTCAAGGTTAGATCCGCTCTACGTTTTCTTCTTCTTCCGATATATGGATTTACATAGGGATCCAAGAGATCTAGTTTAACTTCTTTATTCTTCAACAGACACCAATCCGGCTGACCATAATTAGTACTGTCCGTTTCAGAGCCGAAAGACGGCCATGATATGATTTTGTTTTTGGAAATAAAATGTCGATCTTACTCGTAGTTTGCGTTGAATAATGTCAAGACATGAATGCGGCGCCCTGAGGCTAAGAGTATTAAGGTGTCCTGCGGCTAAGAGTAATATGTCACTACGTGCTGAAATGCTTAAAATCAATTGGAAACGTATATCAACGCTTATTTGTAATAACCACATGAAAAGGTCTGATACATCCTATACGATGTTGTAATTTTTTTTCCTTTAAGGGGTTTTCCACAGAATTTCTCTGTCTCCTTCATTAGCGGATGTAATCGGCTCACCCTGCGAAGGTTTTATAAGCGTGGCAACTGTTGGACTGTATGGACAAGTATTGTTTTGGTGGCTGGTAGTATTTTCCTGGTTTTCAAAAAACAAGTTCCGAAGGGCTCACGGCCGTAACTCGTCGATCGTAAGATCGTACGTCTTTGAGAGGCTCACCATAAAGCTTACTCCCGTCTCGGTGCTATAAAGATATATATTGGCCTTGGGAGATGGTCACTCGTGGAATCAATGCTGGCGTGGGGGAAAAAACACCTCCAGTTTGTATTTCCATGGTTGGCTGAAGGCATCCGCGTACTAGCTTTCGGTGTCCTTGTGCTCATCGCTCATATATTAGAGCTACATGTACATGAATGTAAATAAAATGATTTGATTTGGATAAAGAAATAGAATATATATTATTTAGGTTACATTGAGATCGTAAACTAAACTAGTGCGGATGACTGCCCCTAGGAAAACATCTATTTCTGGAATTCCCATCCTCCAGGAAATTTCTTATTTCGTGGTGTCTAGGTGCCACTCTTGCTGGGGCTTCAGTATGGACAGACTGTCTGCGGGGCCATCGCATCTGCGTGGCAAATACTTTGGTACCACTGTGGTATTATGGAAGTCGGCCAGGTGTTAAGATTTTGAGCCAATATGGAGGAGTATTCTTTCATCTCGTTCATCACTGTATTCTGATACTGCTATCGGATTGTCAGTTTGGGAAACGATCGTTCTTCCTTGGAGCTCCCTCCATTCTGATCGTAAGACTTCTAACAATACCCATACCTGCCAATTATTTTGGTGTTCCAGCCTAAACCGAGGTCTGGTGCGTCGGTGGCCACAAAAGCTGAAGGTGGATCAGCCTGGAGACATTTATATGTGTTGGAGGCACCAATGTGGTTCTTCATTTGCTTGGTCAGGTAGTCAGAACGATTTGTGTTTTCCCATATCATGTCACGATGTTGCTGCGATATGTGTGAGCCTGCAGCATAGAACATTCCGTGGGGCAACGTTTCAAGCAGACCAAAAACAAAATTACTCAAGAGTTACTTTGCATCCTCCTAAATCCGTCTGACTTTTATAATTGTACCTGTGATAATAATAATATTCTTGATATTTGTTTTATTTTCTTTCACTTTTGAGCTAGGTAAGAGTTTTTTTGTTGTTGTTAGAAATAGTATTCCAGTTGAGGCCCAAATATTCTATTTGTTGCTTATGCACTAAGTCAGATTTTGCGGTGTTTATGTTCCAACTTAGCTTTGTCAAAAAGCAAATGGTCCAAATCGTCTGTTTTTCTAACATGGTTTTGTTTTGTTTATTCATAGGCAAAAACAACAACAACAACATCAAGATAAACTATCACTCGAATTCCATTCTGGCGAAGTATAGAGGCCACTCAATCGATTGGGCACTTGATAGCCAGAGGGGTAAACGGCTAATATTATAAATAATGCCTTTGAAAACGAAGAAGTACCTTCTGTGTGGTTTACTAAAGAGTTTTACCCAATAATCATATTTTTGTATCGATTGAGATACCTGTTTCAGACTTATCATTCGAACATTTTGGTGGTCGTACAATGTGGGTAAGAATGCCCGAGCCCCCGCAGGGGGGGGGGGGGCATATAGTTCGCCGATGATGACGATTTGGGAGCCGTCAGATTTTTCTCTTAAGAATATTTAAAAACCCCATAATGGAACACCTATGTACAACCTATGCTTACGAATAAAGATTTTGACTTTTGGAAGTCCTTTTCATCTTGAAGCTTTGATATTTATTGCATCAATATCTCAGAGGTTCTCGGTTTGAATTAGCTGCAATTTTCGACTTTTAATATTTCGTACGGTGGTTTTATAAGAAAGGAATATACCGTAGCCTTCCAGCAAACTATGAATTGCTTGCAGAGCAACCAGTGAAGAAGTTCGGGCGAATCTGATCCCGTACTTCACCTGCATGCAAATATCTACATTAAGGCATCCTTCCGTTAGCCCGGGCAGAACTATTTTTGTAGGTACTGCTTCTATTGTTCTCTGGTATCGGTCGAAAGTTTCAGACGTTTTCTTTTCGATCACGGTGCTGATTTGCCCATTGAGTTTTACCTGAATTATTATGTGCCGATGCCGGTAGAAATTTCTTACCAGTTTTGCGACTGGGGCTTGTCGTTATCGTTAAAAAACGTATAGCCCCCCCCCCCTTCTGCCTCCGTTCGTTCCTCTTCCTAGAAGAGATAAGTATCCAATGGGGGAATATCAGGTAAAATGACATTGAGCACCTTATCCGGGCGTTTATGTCTATTGTTTGGTCTCTTCTACCATATGTGTATTGCAGCGAACCGTCACTAACTTTCCTGAAAGCGCGTTGTTGATTCAGGAAGTTTTTCTGGATCTCCAACTGCAGATTTGGATCCACCTTTAAGCATTTTTCATGAAAGGTCAACTCCAAGATCAAGTCAGTCCGTTCCAGTTGACAAACTGAGTTCCAGGCGGGTGTTGATGTTGCTTGGAGACTATTCAGCTTTAGTCTGTCGAAAAACAGGAGTTGCATGGAACGTCTCCTGAGCCTCGGCGTAATGGGCGTTTATCCAGACATCTTTATTTAAACGTAAACATATTCAACCTGGCTTAAACAGTTTTGGATCAGTATATGCTAATTTCAGCTCAGCTTCAGATTTACGTGGCGTGAAGTTACGGACGACAATAGCGTCTGTTTCTGAGGCTGTAGCTAACGATTTTAGTTCATTCAGCTTCCTTTGTGATGACGCAATTTGTGCAGTCAATATATCTTTTCCTGTTTCCTGTCTCCACGGGAGGTTTACAACAGTTTCCTGCGTACCTGGTTACGCTACATAGAAAGAAAGTGCTCGGAAAATCTTCGGATAGAATGTTATCTTCATCTGACTCCTATGGTTCATCCCACTCTGAAGTGGGTTTGATCTGACAGTAAGTGCATCATGCGTTCGAAACAGGAGGTTTGCATGTCGGTGAATGTTTGTTCCCGACGGGAAGATTTGGTAGTGGGATGTCCCAATGGGGACTCTCTTCGTTTCCTTGAGGAACTGGCTTTTGAGGTGCGTCTCGGGTTGAGAAGTTGCATCGTGCACATAAAAAGGTCATAGGACCTCGCGTAAATCCTCACCATGACTATGTGTAGAGAGTACAGTTCAGTAGAGGGTGCGTCCCAGTAGCCAAACGCGTGGTATCAACCTAATGCACCGGTATTTTTTCTCTGACATTGAGGTATCGTCCCTCTTCTGTAGGGGCTGCGACTCGCAGCTTTGCTTACGTTGACAGTGAGAGGGATTCGCCGAACAGGTCCGACTGGGATAAATCTTCGACCTCCTACGGCATCCAACCACCAAAGTAGTGGTCGTCAATGACTGCCAAAATCGTTCTCTTCTGTTGGAACAGGCCTTGGCACAGTTAGTCCATGACCATAGGTGCCATGATCTGTACTGAAGCCAAAACATCACAGTCAGTGAGACGTCATTGTGATGTGATAGAATGCTTGCGACGTGCTACGTGTTGTATGAAAACGTGAGTCCAGTCGTATCATTGATACGACAAGGACTTATCAATCAATGCGTTTGGTCTCATCAATAGATATCTCAAGAGTCGGCTGATGCGACCCGAAGCCTTGGCAGGTGTGACTAGACGTCTCGGATGATGCGACCGAACGCCTCGGCTGATGTAACCCGGCGTTTCGGTTGACGCGACCCAACATCTCGGCTGATATGACGCGGCGTCTCGGGTGATACGACCTGACGCCTCGATCAATGTGACTGTCGCCTCGATCAATGCGACTGTCACATCGGCTGACGCGACGTGACTTTTCGGTCGATACGACTGTCGCCTCGGTTGATGCGACATGAAGTCTCAGTCGCTACAACCGTCGCCTCGGCTGCTGCGACGTGACGTCTAGGTCGATACGACTGTCGCCTCGGTTGATGCGACATGACGTCTCAGTCACTACGACCCTCACCTCGGCAGATGCGACTTGTCACCTCAGTCGATACTACGTCGCCTCAGTCGATACGACTGTCGCCTCGGTTGATGCGACATGACGTCTCAGTCACTACGACCCTCGCCTCGGCAGATGTGACTTGTCACCTCAGTTGATACGACGTCGCCTCAGTCGATGCGACGTCGCCTCAGTCAATGCGACGTCGCCTCAGTCAATACGACGTCGTCTCAGTTGATACGACGTCGTCTCAGATGATGCGACGTGACGTCTCGGTCGATGCGACCAGGCGTCTCAGTTGATGCGTCTCACAACGTTTGGTGCTTTGCAACAACCGAGTTGGTTATTGACTTAGTATCGCTCGTAGTGAGACGATAATGGCGACACCCCTGTGAAGCCTGCATGTGCCAGGGGCGACATGCTTGCACCGTTGTTGGTCTGAGTATCGTTCTTAGCGAAACGATAACGGCGACACCATTGTGACGCCCGCATGTGCCGGGAGCGACATGCTTGCACCGTTGTTCGTCTGAGTATCGTGCTTAGCGAAACGATAATGGCGACACCATTGTGACGCCCGCAGTTGCCGGGGGCGACATGCTTGCACCGTTGTTGGTCCTAGTATCATTCTTAGCGAAACGATAAGGGCGACACCGTTGTGACGGCTGCGTGTGCCGGGGGCGACATGCTTGCATTATATTCAGGTGTTTCGTTGTGGATTGTTTCCCTATCCAACTAAGGAAATCCACAACAAGTTACCATGAAAAAATAATAATAAATGTAGGTATGATTTTACCTGTAATCCTTGTAAATCAATGTCGTCGATGAATTTTCGTGTTGCGCACTACTACGACGCTGAAGATTCAAAAGCGTACTGAAGAGACACGCGACTCGCGTGCCTGACAGCCGCGCTGACACCTCCCACTACCGTTACAGCACAGCCAATCACCGACGCGCTGTGTATTTGCACTATGAAACTACTAGATGGCGCTGATGTTCAGAAGGGTTTATCTCACAGTGGGTCAAGCCGGAAGGCTCGAACACCTAAATAGCAATATAAGACAAGCCTGATATGTGTGAGTGAAATAGAAAAAAGTTTTACAGAATATAATTGTGACGTTTTCTATAGTATCATTGTTTCTTACTTTTTTCAGGATAATTTTACTTCGGGGTAATCATGAGACTTGTCAGATAACAAAAGTTTATGGATTTTACGATGAATGCCTAAATAAATATGGCAATGCGAATGCTTGGAAGGACTGCTGTAAAGTGTTTGATCTACTAACTGTGGCTGCTGTAAGAATTTTTTTTATTGCATTTTAATGAATGATTGATAACTTTTTTCCTCTGTTAGATGAAGATAGTTTACTTTCTCCATGATAATAATCAAACATTTCATTATACTCCTTGTCCTCCTCCTCCAATGTCTAAGAATTAAACTACATACAGTATGGACATCCACCGCCTCCCACCGATCCGCTATACCTCACCTCTCCCCGCAAGAAAGTAACCTGCTCAAGCATCAGTAATATGATGCACGCCAATTTACTCACACATGCGCGTGTATACAAACGTCGAACGGATGTATAGGAATAGAAACCGACATCACAACATTTATTTTGAAGTGTCTGGCCTGTGAATATGTGACAATATGTTTGTGATCGAGCGGCATTGCATTTGATGCATTACTTTTGATGCTTACATTCATCAAAAATTAGAATTGTTGGTTGAATCCTGACTGCGAAAAAATATGCATTTTAAAATAGAGTTCTCTTTTACTATGTCTAGTTTATCATTCAGCTCCTTTCTCTTTTAGTTTTTCATGATAAGACTCATTTTGTGTACTTCAGGGTGCATTTAACAAACTAAATAATAATATGCTGTCAACTATCCAAATTAATTGGCTTATCCATAAGGGACTCCCTCATGTCCAACAGTAGACTTATTAACCTGCTTATGTATAGTTTATCAATGTCGTATTTTTTCTTGTTTTCAGTTGATAGACGAAACTGTTTTATGTGTGCATGGAGGTTTATCACCGGAAATATCAATGCTAGACCAAATTAGATTAATCGACAGAAATCAGCAGATCCCACACAAGGGTGCTTTCTGTGATCTCCTGTGGTCAGATCCAGCAGAAGTGAAGATGTGGTTAGTAAATATCAATTACTGAATTATTTGTTATTTTTACATAAAAATATAAAGGGAATAAATGAAGAATTTTGTATATCTGACATGGCATCCTTCTAGTAAAGTGTAGTAAAATTAAAGATGTAATAATAAATTATTTGTGTACACTCCTACACATCTTGTGTGGTAACTGTGGTATACTATTGTATTTTTATAATTTAATATAGTACAGTATATTAAAACTGGTCAAGTGTGATTCAGACTTGTACAGAATTTGAATAATTGTCATACTGAAAATCATTAAACTATTATGATTTATTTGTGTACACATATGTGTAGAAATTGTGTGGTAACACACTCGCTGACCTAAACTTTATCCTCATGGATTACTGGTTGCCCACTCTAACCTATTTGGTACATTGTGTAATTAAAACATACTATGGTTAACACATAAGAAATGCTATTAATATTTATTTATCTGAACTAAAAAAAATTCTCATCACAAAATTATTTCCCCAGGTCAGTTAGTCCCAGAGGCGCGGGATGGCTGTTTGGTAGCTATGTAACAGAGCTCTTCATGAACTACAATAATTTGAATTTAATATGTAGAGCACACCAGCTCGTAAATGAAGGTTGGTATTCCTCTTTGAAAACCTAATTACAAAATCTACTTCTGATTGAGACACTGTTAAAGTTATCTTTTATTAAGAGAACTCAATAGATAGAAACAGACATACTTAAATAACCAGCCAATGAATGATGATTTATAGCAGAAATACCCCACACTGGTAATCAAATTCGTGGCCTCTAGATTGTGAGTCAAACAGCACTTCCGTGAATAAGTCTATCAACGTCTATGTGTACTAGGACATTCGGTAAATGACATGTTCCGCGTATGTATGGGGCCAAGGCCTGGTCTTGTACACTTATAATTTTAAGTAGTTTTTGAGTTTATTGCGAACGGACAGACAGACGCGGCGGGAGCCTTATATATTATATAATATGCTATGCTTTCTATTCACAGGTTACAAATACATGTTTGACAAGCGGCTAGTGACAGTGTGGTCGGCACCCAACTACTGCTACCGTTGCGGCAATGTAGCATCCATTTTGGAATTCCAGACTGTAAACGACAGAATCGCGAAGCTTTTCCAAGCGGTACCGGACAGCGAGAGGGAGATACCACCCCAACACACTACTCCTTACTTCCTCTGAGCAAGACAGGCACAAGTGATAAATAGTATTCCCAAGTGTAATTAATTTTATATAAGCGTAATAAATTGTTATTTGTACAGTCATTTCATTGTTTTAATGTGCCCTGAGGATGAGTATGAATGAGGAAATCCGTAAATGAACTAAAGTGACTGAAATAGTTAACCTGCCGCCGTATTCTGACATTGGGATACTGGCCCAGAGTTTGTTAAAATACGAGATACTAGGCACAGAAAGATGCAGAGACAAAAATACTGTACAGTTGTGCTAGATTTTCTGTGGACCTTTTTTTTTACGGAGGAGAATCTTCTAAAGATACCCGGCTCTTTAGGGGAAGATCCGGGTTATGTAGCTCGTCTAAAGAAAACTGCAATAAAACAAAACCATCTGTGACAGCTTGTGTAAAATTCTTTATTCACGAATAAGTTTTGATACTGATTAACATTAAACATACTTTCACGACTTTATCTTCAATCTCTGTTGTAATCAAAAGTGTAGTCAAAGTAGGATTGATCAAAGCTCTGCACACGTACATAACCATCTTCACCACCAGATGCATAGCTCTTTCCGTCAGGGTGGAACGCTAAACTGTTAATGGGTCCAAAGTGACCTTTTACACGTCCAAACTCTTCCTCAAACACCAAGTGGAAGAATCGAGCGTCGAATTTACCCTGTCTGGTCGAAGTAGTTGTCACTTCCATAGCATCTTGTCCTCCACCTAATACCACATGGTCAAGTATGGGACTGAGAGCACCAGAGTTCACCGGACGCTCAGTTTTGTACTCTTTGAGGAGTTCTAATGAGCTCGTGTCAAACAGTTTGGCTGTCTGGTCCTTGGAAGCTGTGATGAACATGGTTCCATCTCGTGAGAGTTGCATGTCGTTGATTTGGTGTGTGTGCTCTTTGATTGAATGAACTTTCTTGCCAGTCTGAAAAGAAAGTAGATATCTCATAAAGTGGTTTATGGATGGCCAAGTGCAAAAATATGTACCCACTTTTTTACCGTTAAAAATTTACTTTTCATTGACCTTTCCATCAACACACTGCATAGGAACAAGGGTGAATGTGACATGGTACAAAAGTGAGTACATATCTATGAACTTGTTGTGCCTAGTGGTTAAATGTTCCCAGTGTATCTATCAGTACTCAAGTTTGGTTGGTGGTAGGGTAGTTTTTGCCACACATAAGTTAATAGCACTGTCCCGGTATGGAAGGTAGCAGAGACAGCTCCTTATTAGGTTGAGACTTCTCGGTGCTCAAGTGTACCATCCAAAGGCCTGATCGCCACTTACCATCAGGTGAGATGAAGGCCAAGTGCCTGTGTAGTAGTAGCCAAAAATGAAGTAATTCATTTTGAACAATCTAATTCAAAGTTAATTCACCGTTCTAAACAAGCTAATGTGTAAACTACTTCGGTGTCAACAAACCAATACATACCCTAAGATCCCATTGAATAAGGTCTCCAGCTTCATGGCCAGTAATGATGGTCTCATCAAGGGTGCCCCAAACCATGGACGTAACTTTTGAGTCTGTGATCTCCCACTTTAGGATTGGCGACTGGGAGGAAATAGAGTCATCAACCGTCCTAGTGTCCACAATGAAGACCTGAAAAAAGTCAATTATAATTGATTGTTTTTAATAAAGCTGCATGAGATATGTCAAACCAAATAGTCTAATTATAAAACAATACATTTTTAATACAAGTTTTTTTCTTGACTGTACTTTATTATTGCACTGTCATTAGATTTATGTACGGATTCCTATGGCCACCTCAATAAACTGAAATCAGTATGCCTGTAAGCATAAGGACATACACAGCAGGTAGGTAAACGTTTGAACAATAGCTAAGCACATTCATGCACTGTGCAGCATAAACAACTTTTTTTTGTTTGTTCACATATGTTCAGCAGTGGGACATTTTGCAGATGGTGGAAGGTATAATCACTATATGAAAACTTTTGAAAATGTTGAGCTCTGACATATCTTTTCATGATTTTACATCAAAAGGATTTAAAGCCAAGAGCTGTATAATCTAAGACAAATGGACTAGCTAGTATCACTATCTGTAACATTTACATACCTCACAAGGATGACCCATGGCTTTGTCGGTGGTGTAAGCAGCCTGGTAAGCACTGAAGCTGAAGTTGCATGTCCTCACAGAGGAGTTGGTTTTGATTGTTGCAATATTCTTGCCAGTTTCTAAGTCCCACAACCTGGAATCAACAGAATATTAGTGATTAGTTACAGTACATAATTGCTTTCCTCTAAATATAATGATGATCCTTGGCTGACAGTAAAATTGGGAAGGTGACCTAAGTAAAACTGTCATATTTACAAGCAAATATTTTAAAAATAAATGTATGTCGCTGTGTTGTTATAAAATTATAATGATGATGATTTTGTTAGCCAATCAATTACTCACAACGGAGAGCAATATTTTTGCCCCACAACTTCTCTCATGGTTTAACTACCACCGTTGACATATATTCTACCGATAGACTAGAATAATTTGTTCAAATACTGGTTAGAAGTAAGGGGCCCTGCAGCGCTAAAATCTTTTTTATGTCATCTAACCAATCTATTACAAAATACAGTGCTAGATCTCTTCTAAAGTCATGCCATTTCATGTCAGAGCCACTCTGAAGTAAGGTGAGTGGCTAGCAGTACAGTTAAGTTGAATAAAGTGAGTGTTCAGATACACATACAGTTACAGATCAGAGTGTACAGAATAGTATGTAGTAAATATTATATATTAATGCTTAATACTAAGAAAAAACCCACTAATCTAGTATTGATGTGATAGAGCAGGGATTCCTGAAAAAGTGTTCCATGGAACCTTTCTACATTTATCATTAAACAACAGAAGTTAATTGCTTAAAAATATAGTTTAAAAAAACTAAAAAACACGCTTTTAAAGAATATCGAACTAAAAAGTTTAAAATAATTTTTAAAATAAAATAAGCTTAAAACAATAATGAACGAACAATAAATACTAGTATTATTGTGAAAAAAGCGTTGGGCGCTCGATATACGAAAAATGTGGCACAAAGCGCGCGCTTTTTTCACAATAATACTAGTATTTATTGTTCGTTCATTATTGTTTTAAGCTTATTTTATTTTAAAAATTATTTTAAACTTTTTAGTTCGATATTCTTTAAAAGCGTGTTTTTTAGTTTTTTTAAACTATATTTATTTTTCACTTTTTAGTTTAATATGCTATCAAAGCGTGTTCTTTAGTTTTGTTTTCAATTTTTTATTTAATATGGATTATCAACTATTTGATGGTAGTTTCTTTACCGACCGGTTTTATTCCGGAAAGTGAGCCATAAAAAATCAGCTACTAGGGCCACTCAATATAATTTCTATGGACGGTGACGGGTCTTGTTCGTTGGCTGGCTATCGACGATCGTGAGCAATTTCGCTTTCCGTCCAGATAACGAGGATCTCCCTCCAGTCGAACACTCAGAACTATGTCTGTCCTATTTGCACCAATTATTAATTATGGGTGGTTGACAAGGAAGGCAGCAGGCGCGCGAAGGAGAATTACAAAAACTCACAAACCCACAAACATACAGGTGAAGCTAATAAAAGCGTGTTAAAAAAAGAAATTTATTGAGGTTTCTACAACCTTAACAGTTTAGGAACCGCTACAATCTACCAGAACAATGGCAAGAATCAACCAAAAAAAGGAATCAATTAAGTCATGGACAAAAACTATACCAGGTCATTAGGATTGAAAATAGCTACAAAATAAGTTTTTTAATGTATAATGTATTTGCACTTGGACTTCACCTCACCTGAAGTTAAGTGACAATAAGACGGTTGGATGGTAAGCATGCACACACAGAAGCTAATGAGACGCTGGCTCTGTTACATTTTGGAACGGAACAGTGCAATTACGGAAAATACTGTAGTTTGGCGGCAGTATTAGGTAACATGGTGGTAGATAGTTAGATGGACATAGAAAATGCCCTACCACTACCAAAACTGACAACTGATAGGTTTACTTATTTTACCACAGTTTAGTTATTGATATAAGCATAGAATTATACCAACCTGCAAGAACTGTCTCCACCCCCTGTGATAAGATTTATGGTCTGCCAGTCAACATCCAAACACCAGACTACACCACCGTGACCATTAAAAGTGCCTAAACGTTCTCCATTTAGTGACCACCAAACATTTGGTTTGGAATCCTTTGCAGCTGAAAATAAGAGGTCTCCCTCACGGTTGTACTTGATCTGCGTAATGGCACGCTCATGCCCTTGCAACATAAGAGGTTTCTGGAATATGAAAGCAAAATGATAAGACAAATTACATGCACATAATTCATATTGGATATTTCGGGTTATTGCGCAGCAATTGTGATGATTTCAGGGGTCCAAACTTCATCTTTCATTTTTACTCCAAACGAGGTAGGAAAACTCACCATTTTTTGTAATTATTTTGCGATAAAATCAAAGAAAACTAATAAAATTCCAAGCGTTACATGTGGCGGCTGCCAACTTTTGACATATAAGAGAGTGAATGAATGATTTCGATGTTTCAAATGAATGAACTGGTGAGTGAACAAACTAGACATTTTTTAGGTTTGCAATACAATTATTTTTTAAAGAATCAAGAAGCTAAAGCTGATAGTAATTTAAAAAAAGAAATTTGTACATATATGTGATAAAAGATGGCGTTGTCACTGTTGAGTTGCACCGCACCATACTTTTTTAAGGTTTTTTCCCACCAGGAAAAGGCAAAGGCAAAGCACCATACAGCCATGTCTTTGATAAAGATATTATATCCTCAGTTTTCTCAATAAAATGTATACATTTTATCGCTTGTTTTGACGATTCTTCACCAGAATTTCAAAGGTCAGCCTTGGTTTCAACATAATTCTAAAAAATCGCGTCGAAACCCTCACAATTTTGCGTAATTGATACTATAACACCGTCCGTGACACTTTTTGCACTATATCACACTATTATAACACAAAAAACACACATAACAGTATATATTAACGAATTACTAAAATTGCAATGAGCCACCATTTTTCAAGTTCGCGCCAAGCGTACCATAAATATAGTATACTATAGATTATGTCTTTGGGCTGCAAAAAAGGGCGCAAAGTGCTGCGTGTAGGGCCTTCTTTAGGGGGCTCGCTTTCTTGGCCTTCACTTCATCTCACCTGATTGATAGGGCCGAAGAATGCACGGAGCATGTAATCTCACCAAGATGTATCAAGTTAATGTCACTGCCTATCTTAACTTTGAACGGAACACAAAAAACATTATTGTTTTGAACAGACTTAGCATGATGGTAGCGAGTCGCGAGCAAATATATTGCTCGTCCATCTACCAGCCTCAATAAACCTAAAGCAGTGTTTTGTCTACCTAATGTTTTCATGAATCATATATTATAAGGTTGATAAAAATTGGTATTTGGAAGCGGAAATGAAAAGACAGAAAATTAATTCACATACAATTTTATTTTCTTAAATTATTAACCATTGATTTCCAAGAGTACAACTAAAAAACAAAATTAAAGTACAAACACGTTATGCATCGCTAACTAAACACAACTGTAGGTAACTTCTCTTGGCAAACCAGTACACTATTGACTAACCCGGCGCACCACTTGAACGAGACTGAATCTATATCCATCGATGTTTTTTAAACTACACTGAATATTTAACTTGGTCGAATTAAACAGCCTTTTCCATCGTAAACTGCTCAATTCTGCTCAATGACACACTATTAAACTTCTGAGTAAGAAACATTTCAAACTTCTAACAACACAATTACAACAAATATTTTGAAACAACAGTAATAACGACCAATAATTAATTCAAAGATTGTATTTGTCGAAATTATTTTATTTATTAACGAATTTAAATGGAGATATCTTCCAAAATGCAGTTGTAATACGATTAATTTTGAAGTGTTCATTCAACAAAATCGAGTCATCACCAACCAGTAACTAAAATGAACCGCTATATGTAAACACATAATATCGATAATACTTAAAAGTAGTTCAGAAAGCGATAAGTCTTCAAATTGAGCGAGCCCAACTAAATACGTGAAAAATACAGCACACTCAACCTTATTACTGAAACCTTATTGTAAGTGTTGTGGTCAAGTCTATTAGTGCGGTACAAGTTTATTGTTACTTAGTCTGAGGCACTGTGATATAATGTAGCAGTTATTGTTGCATGTGTAGCTACAACTACATACATCTTGCATGAAGTGTCTTCTAATGTAATGAATTTTAATGTAATGAATTTAATCTGGAATTGTATTCTGGAAAACGACAGAATCCTCTTAAGTGAAAGGAAATGTAATGAATTTTAATGTAATGAATTTAATCTGGAATTGTATTCTGGAAAACGACAGAATCCTCTTAAGTGTCCTCTTAAGTCTAAGTAGTACAAGTTTAGCAGATGAGATTTTTTTAAACGAAAATAAATTGTGTTAATATGTTTACTGAATGTAACAAATCTTACAAATTAGGGATATGCAATTATTTGAAAATTATTTATTCTTCCTCTAAAAAGAATTTACTGACGTTTATAAGACGTTTAAAATAAAAGTCTTCTCCAAGCATTACACGAACGAATGGACTAGTTCCAAAGATTCATGTGCCAAAAAGATTGTTTTCAATATAATAATCGAATTCCAGAATATATCGGTAAAATTTGACCGTGTATAGGCATATATAAAGTAATACAAATAAAGTTTTAGTTGGCCATTTCCCTTCTGACAAAAATTCAAAAGTAACAAAGTCATGGGAAAGTGTAACAAAGCGGAACGTGTTTGTTTACGTAACACAACGGAACATTGATTACTTCAATTAAAAAAGTTATTTCAACTATTATTACTCGTAGGATATCTATCTATTAATTATGTAGTCGTATTATTTAGAGTTCAAATATCCGCCTGCGAGTAACAAGAACCTTACACATATGATGGGGAGACAGTAATTCATCCGTTTCCCTGTTGTGGTTTCAGAGCACCCTGTTCGAAAGCTATGTATCGCTTTTTGTTTTTTCTGCTCTTATATATAGCCAGATTATGTTCTTTCATGACGCATTTTCTCAGAATGTTTAAAATTAGATTTCTGATGTTGGTCAAAATCTTATTGAGTGCGCATTCCGGATGTGTCGAGATAAGCTTAAGGCCTGATTCTTAAAGAGTTGCGACCAAGTCACACATTTTTATAGGAAATGACTGTCCCTCCGTATAAGTGGCAGCTTCTTGTCTATATAAGTATACATACATACACGAACACCCTTCAACGTTATCCAAATATATATTCTCTTACTGTTACACTCCATACTTTAACTATTTTACAACTTCTAATGTACACAAAATTTAACCTTTCTTCTTTTACCCGAATTACTCAAAAACCCTATTTTTATACACAACAAATCTTACACTACGAATGTGAAAATATTTATGTCGTCATAGTATCTTAAAGTGTTTAAGAATAATTTCCCTACTTGGACTGTAATGAAATTGTGAAATGCATTTTTGTTACACTCTTATATAAATATATTAACATTATTATGTTTACGTTACTATATCAGTCAAAATATTTTTACGCAGCTTTTTCACCTACTGTCCGACTTTGAAATAGCTTTTGACTCGGTTAGCGGTCACGTGCAGTTTGCTGTCTACAAGGAAAATTATAGGCTATATTATAATGTATTAACGATTAGCCTCGCATAATAACTGTTTTATACTTTAGGTATCTATTATTTTGAGAATAGCAATATACAGAGCCGAAGTGCGATAGCGCACTCTCACTCATCCAAAAGACAAAACAACAAGCAAGCAAACATTGCAACAGATTCAATACTTGGATTGCTTTCAGTCGTTTACGATGCGTATGTATCTACAATGTACAGTCTCTATACATTTGAAGTATATTATATATGTATATGCAGTAAGAAGGCGAAAGAAGCTTTCAACTTGATCCAGCAAATAAATTGAAATGAGCAACGCATAGCGAGTGGCATTTTGTAGGATTATCAATTTGTATTTATTTACATTATGTATGTAATAGCCTCATAGTGGGCTTTCCGTCAACTACTCTAATTAGGTACTCGCCAGTAATGCGCCAATTTCGTTTGTATTATTCGCTAACAATACCTACTAATCCTTTGTACAAACGCCAATAACATCCTTACACATCTAATTACCATTTTGATACACTTCAGTTAGATCGCCTTAACATACGCTAATGCTAACAAAATAAGTGTCAATATTACTTACGTTTACACATTTACACAGTAGTAGAACGACGCGGTTTACGCTTCTCATTTTTACGATTTATTCGTTAATATTAACGATCCGTCATTAAATTGATTTAAAAATCTATAAAGGCAGCTTGACCTCAGACTTTAGATTTAACACCTGTCAGTTAACAAGGTGTCTCTATCGACTAATTAATTAATAATTAAGTTAGATAGAAAATTAATAATAAATAAATATAGTTTTATTTTTACCCAATTGTCGTGCAGGTCGTTCAGAAGACAGGAGACGTGTGAGACCAAAGTGAATCGGACAACAGTTCCGTGTGGAACGAGCTTTAGTAACTATCACTGTCCGATTACCACATTACCTAATAATTTCATATTTAACTTAAGCTAAATTATATAACAAAATTGAAACACTATTTAGGCATTTGATGGCAGTATCGTAACTGGTTGTTTTTTAAACTAATTTATACAATATACAAACACTTTAACTAACCCTTAACTAATGGTAACGCAATGAGGAACGGAAATGTCTCGCTCATTCAGGTAACAGGATATTAACAATTTTATTATTTAAAAAAGTTATCATTACACCGCTTAGATTTCAAGTGAAACATTCAAATTCAGTTATGATCTGAATTTGATTCAACAAGTCTATGAACCAATCGGTCAAATCTTTCTTTGACTGGACTCATACAAAAGCATGTGAAAAACTGCTCTTTTTTAAACTATACGTACAGTTTGAAACGTTTGGAATATGCAGCATATGTACCACTTCTAGTAATTTGTTTTTAGAACAGACGCATGTGTGTTCAAGACAGTTGAGACCTTTACAAAACAGTTGTGAAATTTGAAGATGAACATTGAATACTAAGGCGTTAAACAATTACCTAGAACCTAAGTCCTTAGAACGAACTTTTTGGTTGTAATTTTTACTTAAATTTAATTGGCATTCGACGCCCTCCTATAGCTAGTGGTAACTGTTCACCGTTGTTTGACCGTTTTTACACTATTTAATATTAACATTTAATTTAAAGTTATATAGCCACGTAGCTGTTGTGTAAGAAAGGCAGTGGTTTATGACAGTGTTAAGTCTCGGAAAGTCTATTTTTAATGTTAGTTTTAATGATTACAATGTTTTACTTTTGAATATTGGAACGCCATTCTATATTTGGATTTGATTTTTAGGGTTCCGTAGGAACAAGGAACCCTTTTAGTTTCGCTCTCGCACTTATAAGGAAAACTATAACGACTAAGTTGGCTGTACAGGTTAACGAGTAATACTTGAACAAAGTATAAAATACATGTATGTCAAAATGACAATTTCGTAAAAATTACGTTCAAAATTACTTTTCATTAGTCGTTTGAACTTATTGTGAAAGGGCAACTACGGAACCCTATACTGCGCGTGACCCGACACGCACTTGGCTGCTTTTTTAAAATTAGCAATTAAGTTGTGATTGTTCAATTCCAAATCAAAATCTATATAAAGAATAAGTCGAAACAATTTAATTATACCAGTGCATTGATCTCAAAATACATAATTAGATCGTACCTTGCGCAGTGAAAAATCTTTTAATCAACACCATTTTTGAGTTTAGTAAATTGAATGTACATTTAAAATGTTTTGTAGCGTTCCAGTATCCCGAAGTATTCAGTATTTAATGACTAAACATACATATTTATATGAAGATGCAAGTTGAAGTTTGATGATGATGTTAAGTTTAATGCTGAGATAAATGAAACGATGAAATTGTGCGGATGTTCTAAGAATTAATTTTTATGACTGTATGTTGCTATGATATTTTTATGACAGGTGATAGAAATGCTTTAACTGGTGTCTGATAATGATTAGATTTTAGTGTTGCGATTTAAAAAATGTATAAATTTGCCAGAAAATATTAAATTGATATTTTTAGAAATGAATCAATAAATAGTACAAGTATTACCACAAGAATAAAAAATGACGTCATTAAAGACAACTGTTGATGACAGATAGCAGAAACTGATGACAAATTGAGCACAATTACGATTGAACACATTAAAGGAAGCAAAGTATGAGTTAAAGCACCTAAGTAATATAAGTATAATATAAAAATGCAACAAGGTTAAAAGAGTAACCAGAACCTAGCGTGGTCCACATGCCTGTTCTATCAGTTACTTATATCTATAGACCAGAAACAAACTGTAGACCTACTTCTAACACCAATAAAGTCGCTCAACTTATGTAGAGCAGACCTTTTATTCGAATTTCAAAATTCGAAAAATTTGCATTGTTAAGCACGTTTTTATTCTTCAAATAAATTAGGTTGTTTAAATTTGCTAAAACGTACTTTGAACGAATGAATTTCAGTTCAGTGTTACTGTTTAATACTTTACTTAGTTATTTTTAGACCGTAAATTTTCGTTTTTTGTTTGTAACGTTTCGCAAGTCCTTATTTTGGAAGTCAATTGGAGTTGTTGTTATAATAACGATTTGAAACTTTTAGATTCCGTACTATATATATGTTCGGGTCTATCGTGCTATGTGTTTGTAAACACAAAATTAATCCCGCAATGAGTTGGTGTGTGTAGAGCCCCTAGAACGTAACATGCACAAGTGTTTAGTGAGATATTGACAAAAAAATGCAACAAGTTGTGACTATAAGAACCGTGCGCTTGCGACGCATCGTTTTATATTATAATTTATAAACAGTAGTTGTATACAAGCAGTCTTGGTAAACACTGAGAACTGTACTTAGTGCTACTTAGCCTAACATTTTTATAAAATTATTTTTTCCATTAATTACACGCCCAGTCATTAGTCTATCTGAAACCTAGACGATACAAAATGCAAACTAAAAACAGCGATATCTTACAAGAAACAAACTGTCTAAAACATCATATGTAGTAATTGTTTTATCTCTATATTTACAGAATAATATATTATGCAATCCTCCGACTGACGAATAATTAAATAGTAACATATTAATATATTTTATTCTATATAACACTAAGTAGTGTGCACTACCATGTATAAAACACGCATTCATGTCCCTGGTACTTAATAACTATTTAATAATAAATCAGTCTGTCAATTGGGACGATTTTTATTTCTTCTAAACAATATACCATAACACACATCGATTGTGGTCACTCGCACTCGCACTGGTGTGTGCTTCTCCACGTCCGTCCGCGCACTGACACACGCATCCACGAGATCTGCGCCCGCGCATAAACTTCTCTACTCCGTGGTCTAGGGGGTCCGCTGACAGGTCCCTTGGGGATTAAGGCGTGTCTTTCGAGCTCCGACTGAGGGGAGGAAATTTCCAGATGATACGCTGTTCGCTATTCCTCACCCCATGCGGAAATGGATGTATTTGGAGATCTCTGCGTTTTGCTGTGTTTATCACCCGGCAGTAGTTTATTGTCGATCGAGTAGGAACTAGTACGAACCGTGTTGGTGATGGCTGTTGAACACAGGTTGGTGGGCGTGGGCGTGATCATAAGACAGTGGTGCGGCGGGAGGTGGGGTGCGGGCGGGGTCGGGGTACCAGTCGCTCGTACATCGCGAACTAGACGCCCTGCTGAGCCATGTACTATCTGATCTCGGCCGAGTTCAGCACGAATGGTACGTAGAACATCTTGCTCTCCAGCAGGAGGTTCGCCGCCGCTTGGATCTGGAACAACAACGTGCATTGGCCATGGAGACAAAGGAAGAACACTAGGCGTATGCCCAAAGGAAGTAGAGATGTACTGTAAGTAAGGATAGCCTGTTCGTCGTGGTGGTCAACGAGGGAGCATCAAACTATTTTAACTTCATCATTTCCTTTCACTTCAGATATGTTGTTGAAACTGTACATCGGAAGGATATTTGGGGGGAATTGAATACAAAACGTTTTGTTTCACTTTTGGTCAATTTATCGGAATTTTTCGTTCATTTTGAATATGATTTAATTGCTCAGGATTTTGGATTAAATATACAATAAGGGGAAGGCAAGTGCTCAGAAAAGTACGTTTCCTGGCTGATGTATTTGCGAAAACCAAAACATTCCACTTTCCAAACCGATTCCAGTTCAACTGAGGTTACAGACACAATATCTTTGTCTGGGATCGGAGTGTAAGTGGAAAGTACTTGGCAACTGTAGGGCCTTTCTATCGACACTGTAACTGGTTCACTTTCTATGCCTGAACTAATGTTATAATTATATTTCAAGTGTCATGTAGTGAATGGAACAAGGCATATAAATGACGATCTAATAGAAGCACTCATCGTCATCGTCTCGGCTGTAACAGCGCGCTGTTGGACATGTGCCTCCCGTATAGGCTTTCCATTTGAAATTATTACTATGCTTGACAAGTGATTGAAATGAAATGGAAATATACATTATGATAACAATTCTTTGTCATCAACAGCCTATACATATCCCCACTACAGGAGCTCAGGCCTACTCTACAGAGTGTATGGGCCACACACAACCTTTGATTTATTCTCAGGAGTGTGCAGGTTTCCTTGCGATATTTTCCTTCACTGAAAAGCCAATAGTAATGATTTTTATCATTCGTGCATAACATAAATTCCGAATAACAAGTTGGAACCCAGACCTCGACCGTTGAAGGTCTGACGCTGTAACCAACTGAGATACTACAGCTGGTTCTATCTATCGATTGCATAACAAAAGTTCTCATATTTATTTAACCCAAAAGAGCAGGCAAACGATAACATAATTTAAAGTGTGATAATTTAAAATGACAAAATAAAAATGTTAAATTGATGTTAAATGTCCAATCACCATCAGCTGGTACAACTCACGAACATAGGTCTCAAAGTATGATCATTCAAGAGTGTCTGGATCATGATAAATGTTATATGTTGGGGTAACGTACCTCTGGTATCCTTGCGAAGAGTTCCTGCAGCCTCCCGGGGTGGTGGGGAGCTGCGTGCTCCAGGTAGCTGCGCAGGACCTGCACGTAGCGCTCCTGGATGCTCTCCAGCTCAACTTCTGCAACAACACCAAGTTACAAGTCAGTACAGTAAAGTAAGAACTACTCTGTAACACTGAATGAATACGCATTATAAGCAACAACAGTTGCCAGGACACTCTTTTTTACGATTAATAAATATTGCTATTGTTTTTATAAACTCCGACACAAAAAGATGGGTGTTATAAGTTTCACGCCAATGCCTGTCTGCGGCATTGTAGCTCTCGAACGGAGGTACCGATTTTGATGAGCAAGTTTCGTTGCAGTGATTCTTAGTGAAATTCGGTAGTGATTCAGCAGTTTGAAAGGATCAGCTGATGTTAGGCATTTTATGCAAAAAAATAATTCCCGTGTGATTATTGCGTAGTCTTTTTTTTTGGTTTTTAGTTTAATTCAATTGCGTATAATGGTTTTCACTTAGCCTTCATCTCAGGTTATGGTCAGTGACGACAAGGCTGTTGAACGCTTCAAGCTGATAAGGCGCTGGCTGTGTTACTTTTCATACCGGAACACCAATGCTAATAATTATTAACACTGCTGCTTGGCGGCAGACTTAGGATACATGGTGGTCACTATCCAGGCGGTCATATAAAATGCCCTACCACCAACCAAACCGAGAACCTTTCGGGAATTTGCTTCCACTTTTATTTTGCGTCCAGACAGGATATGCCTACCAGTTTACTTTTTGCGTGACATTACAACGAGAGACTTCAAATAGTCAGGCGCCTTCTAGAACAAATTATAAACATTGTCGACCACATCGTCACTTAACACAAGGAGAGATAGCATATAAAAATATTCATTTATATATCTTGTATCTATCTGGCCGTTTAGTAGTTAAATCATGGCTGTAAATGGCCAGATGACGCCACCATAAATACAACGTGGCCAACGTTGTATGCGTTTTGCTTACAATACTGCTTTTGTAATATATATTATTAATTAGTCCGTGTGGAGAATACTTTCTTAGTGGTATTTATTAACCAACAAGGGGAAAGATTTTTCAAATTACAAATTACAAGCCCAAGCTTTGATATATGACAATCCGTCTGAAGCCTTTAAAATAAGATTTACCAAATTCATCATTATACATATACTGACTTCTATAATAATAAATAGAACGTCATTTGATGACATCTAAAGAAGAAGTTTATTGTAAGATTGCATGAGCAGAATGACGATGACGAATGACTTTAGTTACGCTACTCGCCGCTAGATGACGCTACGTGGTTGCGAGAACCTTTGGCTCGAGAGCGGCGTGCGGCGTGATGACGTCACGCGCTCAGTAGGTCACTCCGATAGCGGGGCAACGACCGCGGCTAGCCGTTGACCTCCGCGGCTCGCGTCCTCACGCTAGCTCTGTCCCGCTCGCTCGTTACCGCTTTTCCACACTGTTATACGCCCGACGTATATAAGTGCGCGCTGTTTTGATGGAGTTTGCTTTAGTGTTATTGCAGATGCATTGTGGTCTTTACGGATGTTTTAGTTGTAATGGATTATGATACGAGTTGGTTTTTTGTGCGCCGTTAACTGTTTGTTTCCTTTATTTTAGTTAATTACAGCGGTATTTCCTTTTTTTAAATTTAAATACGTACACACAAATCCTGTTTTACGGTCGCACGCTGACGCTACTTATCAATGATTTTTTATCGACTTTATCCAGTCTGATTCAAAAGAATGCGAGTAAACAGATTACGTAATTATGTATTATTTACGGGATAAAATTCATCATGAAAAATCGTTTGCGATAAATCAGCACCGTAATTGAGCGCGCACTCTGCGCTAGCGCATTACGTAAAGCGCGAGAGCAGCGCTCGGGCCACGATCTGCGTTTTTTTCCTTGCGCGCGCGCACGCTGCGCAAAAGAGAAAGTGCGCCTTCCGCGTTGCGCTTTCCGCTCCGAGAGTGAAATGCTGTCCCGTTGCAGTGACGTAACGCACTATTATACAGCTCGTTTACTATCGTAGATACAGTTATTATACTATACGAGAAGCGGTTGAACTAGTGACGTAATATTTTTTCCTGGAAAATTCCACTGCGGATGAAGGGACAGAGTTGTGAAGGGCTATAAAGCGAAATGCACAGGCTGTTACTTTCTTGCAAACCATTTTTACAGCCATTTAAGAAGAGATTTCGTTTTCATATTCCCTGTTTCTGTATTTCTATTGATTTGACAACCCTAATACGTTCTGGGTTAAAGCATAGACTACTTTTACTGCCTGTACGAGTAGTGTTTCTGTGTAATAATTCCGAACTCCACGCAAAGTCATGGGCGAAGGCTATATGTGTGTCTGTACACATACACGAGAGTAAACATAACACAATTTGAAATCATATAGTAAAAACGTGTATTCATAAATCATAAATAACTTTCCATCTGAATTTGAAGAAAAAAACCTGCCACAAACTAAACAAATTAAACCCAATTGTTGGCTAGTTCGATGAAACACAAATTAATTTATGTACACGAGACGACAATGAATTAGCCATAAAATCATTTTTACGGCTCCAGCGCCAGTAACTATCAAATGATAGTTTTATTACTCAAATCGATGTCTGCAGTAAATATCTATGAGTTGCACAATCTATTGGGTTGTCTACGCACACTCGTGGACCCGCTATATACTTACAAGTATATGTATATATGCGGAGGTTGCGCAAACGCTTTCCATTTCACCGTGCGCGCGCGACTCTACAAGTTTGAAGTTAAGTTATACGCTTTTCCCTATACTGTTTGTTTTTGAACTTGATGATATGGCAATGAATATAAAAATTTAATAGCCTAATGGTCCCTAGCTAGCTCTTCACAATTTCTAGCTTGAGCCAGGGCCACTAAAAGTAATTTCCTTTCGAAAGATGCGATCCATTTCCTACAACAACAAAAATTTCGTTCTGAAATTATTCATTTTATACCATCAATGACTTTATATCATAGAATACGTAAGTTAGGATAAACAAAGTTTCGCGTTTAATATATACGAGTATTAGTGTAAAGACTATTTGAATTTAATACATTGAATTTTTTTGATTCTTTGAACTATTAAATCTTTGTACACAAATAAACGCATGAACGTTTTTTTATGATATCGCGAGATCAGATTGACTGACTTCGTCAATTTTTGTATGTGATGTGTTAGAGAATGTATTATATACTGATTCAGGTTTGTTTGTTTGTTCTTCCTTCACGGTGTAACGGAGAGTCAGAATGACTTTATTTTTATTATAAGGATAGTTGAAGGTCTGGAAAAGGAGATACTTTATATGCCGTTCGAACAAGTAGAATAAATCCTGAAGTACTAGCGGACGATGTCGCTATTAGCTAGTAATATAACGTCGTAACAGAGTCTTAAAGTCAATGTTTGCATACGGATAGATGTGCCGGAAAAGGGCACAGGTTACTTTGTAACCCGATCGAGCAAGTAGTTCCCGCGGGATAATTTTGAAGTTCACGCGGACGAAATCGCGAGCAAAACCCTAGTAGTCAATCTTTATGCATATTATTTAACCAATATTTTTGACCGTAATGTATCTACCACCCTTTCGGGAATGCGTTTTTTTATAAGGGCGAAGTGAATTCCACACCCACGAAAATAAGCGAAGACAAAACAGATAGTGATAGTTTGATAGTTCTCGACTTGGCGAGTTCATCAGTAACTAGGCTATCTTAAGCGGTATCAATTTAAAGTTCAGATAAACGCAGCACTTACGTCGCCAACATGTACTTTTGGGTTCGTTATATTTGGAAATAACAATAATTATGTGGCAAGGCTAGAGAAGTACGCACAGTTGACACAAGGACCAACATTGTTACCTCGTGGCTCACGGATATCTTTGCTTACGATATATCTAGTTTCCTATGAATTTTGGTATGTATCTGCCCCTGTAGTTGAAAGGGTGGAAAAGGATATATGTAGTCCACTTTTAATCTCGATCCAGTAAATAGTTCCCGCAAGATAATTTATTAAGTTCATGCGAACGAAGTCGCGGGCAAAACGCTTTGTAACCTAATACTGTATTTTTTAAAATTATTAACACAAACTTCTTTGTTATTAAGTTTTTACTTTTTGTAATTTTTTTTTATTTTTTTTTATTTATTTATTAAGAAACAAACAGTTATATACACATTTTTCATACATATGTGGCAGATACACAAATTAACCTAAAGTTTCATTAATGATTACAAACTATGATATAACTTAACTACGCAAGGGATGGAAGCTTAATGCACAAATACGAAACTACAATACTATACTACAACTAATATGATACAATTACGAATTTACAAATCATACAATATTTCAGTAACTCTTTTCTTATATGTTGCCATACTTGATGAGAATATGTCAACGCTGCATAATGTTTTGAATTTGTATTGAATTAATTATTTTGTATTAAATGTTTGTATTTAAATGTTGTATTCGGAATTATCATAATTAATAAGTCCATTAAAATAAAATAAATTTTAATATGTTTTGAACGTAAACGCATAAAATCACGACGCTAACACGGCCATGTACTTGCGAGTTTGATAAACAAGTAAATGCGTAGCGCGGTGAAAATAATTTTCAAACATGGCGAATGACCTACTTTCCGGCGATAACGCAGGATGTCATAGTTTCCCAGTGCGCGGCCTGCGCGCGCGCACGATTGTGCGTCGCTCTGAATAGAGAAATTCATGTTGCATTTACATGTACCGATAATGCTGCACTATTGTTTTTGAGGGTGAAAGATAGTTGAAACTTTTTCTAAAAATACAATGCATCTGAACAAGTGTGCCAAATTTCAAAAGATAATATTTGTATGTTTGTCCTCGCATATCTACGACACTACTAGGACAGATATATATTTTTAAATTTTTTCCCCCAAAACCACCCACTTCCACTCATCGCGACCAAACTCCCTTACTTTCCAAGACCAAGGTGTATTCACTACCCCAACGGGAAGTTGATCGGAGTTGATGGTGATAGAGAAAACCCTGTCTTAACGTACTAACATTAGCTTTATAGTATATATTTATAAATTTTGTAATAAAATGTATAATTTTATCGCTCACGACTACCAACAATTTCTCACTGTAATTTTTATTTGCATATACAATGCATCATCGATATGTTTATTAGGGTCATTTAGATGTCAAATTGATTTTATTGATTTTAAACTGATAAAATATTTGATATCAAATGAAATAAACTCGTTTCTAGCTTTCACAAGACAAAGCGAACTGTTAATAGAAAATATTCTTTATCATCTACGAATGGGATCGTTTTGGGGGTAATATCCATCAATGTCCCGGTATATACATACTTCACCCATCAACTATCACAATTCGAGATGCTGTCAACGTCCCGACGTGTCCCTAATCTGTTTCGCAAGACTCGCAACTGGGACAGCGTGTACAATAAATCATAATTACATTAACAGGCCCCAAGTTATCGTCTCCTCATAACAACTTTTTGATTGCTGAATTGATTCTTGTGATGCTTAGGGGCCCCAAATCCCAAGAACAATAAAGGAATTGACCAAATTTACTGGTTCTAGATATAACTGTGCAGTTTTTAACCGATTTCAAAAAAGGAGGAGGTTCTCAATTCGATGGGTATGTTTTTTATTTTATGTTTGTTTCCTCAAAACTTTTGACTGGGTGAACCGATTCGGATGATTCTTTTTTTATTTCAAAGCTGGTGCTTCAAAGTGATTTTTGAATTTGGTCCAGTTCTGACCACGGCATCCATGAGAAAACGATATAAATCATAAATTTGCCTTAATAAAAGTAGACTTTTAGGGCCATTGAAGTCGGTTTCCAGTTCTTTTTGAAAGCATTTACTTGTTGTTTATAGATACTAAATTATATTTTATAGTCTTTTTTGTTTAGTTGAGAGCAATATGTAACTCAACCCTCAGATTTATTCCACTAAACAAACAATAATTCCGATTTTGAGGAGCATTTTCTGAAACTGTAATAAATTTAATTTTTTTTCTCTTCAGAAGAATGTTAAGCTTACGGATTCTCACGTTGTACGAATAAAACAGAGCCGACTTCAAGCTAAACAGAACAGAAGAATCGAATGTACCATGATGTGAGCGTTAGACCTTAGACACCAGCGAAGTGACACATACAAATCAATTATAAACAATGTTTATTTAATGCATCCGTAGGCAGTTTAGTGCTCGATTCAACGAAACAATTTACCTAGATAAACGTCAACCGTATAGGACAGTACCAGCGAGCGAGCGCCGTAATGAGTCAGTGCGTCACTCTAGGATGCCTGGGCCTGTGCCTAGCTTGCGTAACGTAACTGACCTACATGAATCTCAGGCCGATGCACCCCTGACGCTCTTAACTGGATAATGCAGCCAATGGAACGTCGACTTTAAGGCCTGTGTTGAGACCTTTGTACAGGGTTTCTATAGAATTAAAGGATACGAGTTTCTGACATTGGATTACATGTAAAATTTTTGTTGGCGATGTACGAGTTAATTGTTTTGAATAAACAAACCAAAATAGTAAAAAGGAGTTTTAGTCATTATGGATTTGTAGTGCTCTTTTCATTTCGTATTATCTTCTCCTTTCTATATGTATCTATCTCTATCTAGTTCTTGATTATATAATAGAAAAATAAATAGATTGTATGTATTATTTTGACCTCTCAAACGTTCCGCTTCACAACTGTTTACTTTTGCAACTGATTCCAGTGATTTGTTTTGATGCATCAAGTTACCTAATTACATGTAAGTAATTACATGTTTTGTATTCAAAAACGGGGAAATTAACATAACCTCAATATCATTTGCGTTAATGAGCAGAGGTGGAAAGGTTATCCATATATCAATTAGCACAGTTTTAAATCGGGAGATACGACCGACCGCTCAGTGAAATTGACGTCAGTTCCTTTTTAGCTGAGTCTTTGTTTGTGATAATGATAAATTATAAAAAATTGAAACGTACTGACATAAAAAATCTCAACGTACCTGGCTTTGTATTTTTATATTAATTTTCACAAACTTACGAATGTTGTTTATTTTCTACGCCAAAATCTAACGAGAAAATTTAAAAAAAATTAAATCTGCACTTATTCTATTTATGTGAATTCGAATATTCCAAAACAGCAATAAGTATTTTTATTATTTGACACTTTGGCGTACCATGCGGGAAGCAGCAGCAGTGGATGTTTGCTGGGGACTGTTTCATAAAAATACAATTCGCAATAAACTGACAAATGTCTGCCATTTTCAACCAATCAACGGGCACTATGGGCGAAAATGACATGACATATCATAAAACAGGCATCTGGCTGATTATAATGCATATTATTATTCATAGTAAATATAACTCACGTAAAATTATTACAAATACGTTTTTACTTGAGAAGTTATCTAGCGAAAATATCCTGTTTTATTGTAGCACATAATCAATTAATTGAAATAGTTGCTATCTATATACAAAAAAAAACTTCAATCGAATGCTCTGTTGTTGAATGAAAAATAAATCAACTAGATAATCAACGAACCTATAAACATTTGCGTGATTTCTGGCACAATTAATTCTATACTAATCGATACATCAATTACGTAAGTTATATATTAATTACGTAAACCTAATCCAAACCTAACAATAACCTTGAAATTCTGGACAATTACCACTAACAATAAGTATAATGATTTTCCACGCGAGCAAACCCACGGGGGCGCATTATAACTATAAATTTTTTTAAATACGTATGTAAAATAAATGGTACTTAAAATTTACATAAGTATATTGTAAGTATATTGTTTCATTTATGCATGCATTACTTTTATAATAATAATAAAAAATACATGCTTAACTACCCTGCTTTCTTCACGATTTCTCGATTGGCTTTGCTGTCAGATTTTTTATAAGAAATATTAACGCTTTCAAAAAGAATTAAGGAACCGACTTCAACTGCCCTGAAAGTCTATAGAATTAATCACCTAAAATGTTAACCCTTAGCTTAGAGGTTGAATTATCGAATCAATAGTCGAATTGAGAGCCTCTTTCTTTGTTGAAGTCGGTTAAAAAACTGTTCTTTTACCCGACTGCGCCAGAAGGAGGGTTATGTTTTTCGAGAGTATGTATATATGTTTAATTGTTTGGCACGCTCTAAGGACTGAAGGGCTCAATGGATTTTAGCTTGAGAGGTGTCGGTAGTTTCGTATTTACCGTGAGAGTGACACTGGGTATATCAAAATCATAAAAAGTTAAATATTTTAGGCTGTGTAGTTTTTTTCAATTTACTTTAAATTCACTTGTTTTTGTATTTTCTCTGTGTTTGTCATGATTATTATTTTATGTGTACAGTAAAATGCTTATAATGTATATAACAGTTATTCTAGAATATAACTCACCCTGATTAAGAAGTATGTAGACCTTCAAGCAGACGTACTCCTCCATGCGGAGCTGTATGCGTCTGAACACGCACGTGATCTGCGTCATCTTCTCCACCACCAGGCCCACGTCGAGCCTCAACTGCTCCAGCGTGATGGGACGACCCATCAGTGACGTCAGACAGTTCTGCAGCGTGCGCAGGTTGGCGTTTACCTGCACGGCGGGAGATTTCATTGAAAATACATGGTGAAAACTTGGCTGGGGGCACTTCCGTGCACGTTCGTTAATGTTAGTCTCAGTAAGGTCGATTGGGGTGGTAAATTCAGTCGGTAAAGACTTAAAAAGAATTATTCTTTACTTGTAGGTTTTAATTATCACTATATACGTGTTACTCGTATATACTAATAAAATGCCCTAATATACTAAAATTACCAATATTATCTTTTACCTAAATAAAAAGGATGACTATTTTTTAATAAAAAAAAATTCGTACATTATTTATATAACGGACTAAATATATAAAAAATATGATTGATTATTTTTGGATTTCAGTTAAGGCAAAGTAAATCTACAAATTAAAACAATCTTCAAACAATCAAACATAATATGTAAAATGAATCGTTTTCTAATCAGACATCGCGTTTATGTAATGTTTAGTCGGTGTAGAGGAAATGTTCAAGACAATGAAAAGTGATTTTTGTGTAACAACCACTCTATTGCTAGCTTTACATAACAGACGCAGCGCATTGAGCAGGTTCCTGCTTATATACTTAGATAGTTGGTTTTGTATGACTTAACGAATGTTGTATTTTAAACACCTAAACAAATACAAACCAAAACCTAAAGCGCCTTCTAAGGCAACGCATTTTGTAGAGAAGGTAACGTCTATGTTAGTGCTCGATCTTCAAGATAAATACGCCATTTATACACAAGTAAATGATAAAGTGACATGTGACGTTATTGCCAAAGTTATACTGAATAATTATAAACTAAATAAAATAATAATGATAAATCGCGCAATAAGCCTTTTTAATAAGAATTTAAATAAATAAATAGTATGATCATTGCGAAATGTAATGATGAAATTTTGATGCAGATTTTACATGCTAAGACTTGGCAAAAAATACACTGTTGTTAAAATTTTACTGTCTATTTTATCGCATTTATACGATCTCAAGCAAATAAATAATTATCATATTCTAAGACTTTCGTAGCAGATTTGTATCTGAACGCGGTTTTTAAAATTTTTAAAATCTTATACAAACACAGTAATTTTTACGGACATAGTACTCGTATATCCACATTCCACTGCAGGGTGGAATTATAAATTACTGTTTAAGAAATTACTATATGTTCCACAACTCATGCGTACTGCATGCCTTTGTTAAATCTAGCCATTACTATGCGTCCATATGTCCGCTGACAATAGAAATGTCCCAGTTATTGCATTAGTTTACGATTCTAATAAAGTGAGTTATGCATCGAGTGTGCGCCGGAGTGCAGCTAACTCTATGCCAGCTGCCACTTTCTATGTTGCGCAAGCGTCGATGCAGATCACGTAACTGCACTCCGGCATGTGGCGGAAGCCTCCTCCAGCGAAATAGCGAATGTGACCCGAGTCTAGTCCATTATAGTTCTAGGCGCGCTATATTGCAAGCTTAGTTGAGTAATCTCTCATGATTACTTCTTGTTGGCCAGATCTGAGGAGTTATTAGACGAGTAATTCTTGAATTTAAATTCCGAAAACCAAATGTCTATGTTTTCTCGTGAGAACTGTACACAATAAGGATGTGACTAAACTATCACATTAGTATGTCTAAAGTGAGCTTCAACAAGTGTGTGACTGGAAGGTACGTCGTCTATATTAACTGAGAGTCAGAAGAGAACTCTTACCTCTTGCATGAAATCGTGTTCATTATCCTGAGAGGGCGGCGCGTGTGCATGCTTCCCGTGCATCGCCTGGTAGGCCGCCGTCGTCAGTACTGAGATCTCGTGCCACTTCTCCATCAGCAGTTTCGAATGGATCTCCATAGGTATCTCCATGATGAAGGGCAGCTTCTTCGTCCAGGCGACCATTTTATGTACTATGGAGTCCCCAATTTTACACAACTTGTCGCCAATTTCTGAGGTGTCGTGCAGTAGGTCGGGGAGGTGTCTGACGGTGGCGATGTCTTCCATGGCGTCGCAGTCGATGAGGGCTCGGATCATGTGCAGCGCTCGCTCCAGAGGCACGGCGCGATCCCGCGACGACGAAACGGCGCTCTCGAGACGCGCCCGTAAATGGACAACCTGAGGGAAACGATTCAAATACATTTGTTTCTGAATATTAAACTGTTATTTACCAGATGTGGAGCATCTTACCTCGCTAGGGTTTGTGAGTGCAGTCTTTAGAATGGTGCCATTGACGAGGTGGGGTGGGAGGGGTGGTAACTGTTCTTTAGGCTTCTCGGGTGGCGACGCTCGACTCGTGGCCGTCGCTGCCTTGTTTGCCTTTTTGTGTTTCTTGTATTTGACCTTGTACAAGTTGTATACGGCACCGCTGTTCCGTCCGCCGGGCATGCGGTCTTCCCGTACGGCTGTTAGACAGAAATGCGATAAGAAGAATATCCTAAACTTAGAACAGAACACAAGTCATGTAAATCTACGTACCTTGTAATACCATCCCTTGTTCTATGCACTTTTTGAACCGACAATATTGGCATCTATTCCTTTGCGCTTTTGTAATTTCACAGCCACCGTCAGCGACGCAAGTGTAAACTCTTCGATTTTGTACAGTTCGTTTAAAGAATCCCTTGCAACCCTCACACGTGATGATGCCGTAATGCAGTCCCGTCGCTTTGTCCTCGCAGATCATGCAAATCATAGGTTGTTCGTCCTCGTCCCGCTCGGCTTCGGGCGCGTACGCTCGCAGCTCGGTCCGCGGCAGCGCGAGCGCGCTCGCCCCGGGCACGCTGGGCACGCAGGCTGCGCCGGTCGGGCCCGCCACGCCGCCGCCTCCGGCCGCAGCGCTCAGGTTGAGCGCGTGCAGTTGCTGGTGCGCGGGCAGCTGCGACACGTCTCCCGCCCACAACAGCTCCATATTGAGCGGCGGGCCTCGAGGCCGTCTCAGCTCGCCACCCAGGTTCAACAACAACCTCGCGGCGCTCTCCTCGCTGCACGTGGTAGGGTCGGGGGTGGGAGGGGTTGGCGTGTGCGACGCACCAGGCGAAGGCTCTCCGCCAGGACTAGGCGCTGGCAGAGTCCAGAACATGGTGCGTACTCCGCCCGATTCCCCCATGATGACAGCGGGGGCTCCCCGCCATGGCGTTTGTCCTCTCACGCCCGTCTTGGGCTCCAATGGTTGAGGTGGGAAGTGACCGCCAATGAGCTCCGGCTTGACTCCGTTGATGCATGCAGCTTGGGGCCACGAGCTTGGCGACAGCGCAGCGTGCGTACCTGGCGGCGGCGGGCCCAGTGCGCGCGGTCTGTACGGTTGCGGCGGCTCGGACGGCACGCCCTCCAGCTTAACGGAGGACAGCGGCGTGCCAGGAGGCGGGGCCGGCTCGTGCTTCGCGGGCTCCGACTTAACGGGAACCGGGGCACCTTCAAACTTAATACACGAGTAGGGCGGCGCCGACCTGATGACGGTGGGGTGGTGGCAGCCTGGCGACGGTGACGGGGAGCCTCCGCCGTCGAAGACAGGCGGCGGGTGTGGCGGCGTGCTGCAGCCCGCCTCCGCCATGCGCGGGGACGGCGGGCCCGGGTCCGGCGACGACGTGCTCGTGTCGGCGGCGGACTCGCCTGATCAACAAAAACAAGACGGACTGACGTTAGTGAAGGCAAAGCTACGTCTCCTCCACACACCGCGCTAAAGAAAAAGAGCAACGTGGACTTTCAGAAGCGGCAAATAGAAACTAGGTGAAATGTGAACGACCGGGCGGCCGGCGCGGCGGCAGTTATAGGCGCGGAGCGAGGGGGTCGAGGGCGCGGGGCGAGGGGGCGCGACACTGCACTTCCCGACGCCGCCGACTAGATTAGCCGGTTGCGTCACAATGTGAGCGTCGCCACGGCGGCCTCGCTGCACGTATAGAAAACCATCTATTATCTTATTTCACGGCTCGAGATAGGGAATAAACATTCCATTTCATCCAGTACGCTCAAACTGTTATTAATACGACGACGGTCTCATGATTAGCTAGAACCGACGGTCAATAAATTTTATATATATTTAACTATTTGGAATAAGTAGATGTGGGAAATGTAGGAAGCGTGGTGTCAGGTCGCCCGGCCGCGCGAGAAGCGGCGCGCAGGGAAAGTGAAAGCTGCGCGCGCGCAGATGGGGCGCCCGGAAACGCTGCACTGCGCCGACAGCAGTCACAAAGGGCTCCTACTCCTATCTACTACATAATGACCTATACTATACATACCTATTTAGTAATAACTTATATCCGTGAACTATACTTGTATCCATACAGATTTAAATTAATTTGCATTGTCATCTACCTCGTAGATTGATTGTATGTCTAAGATCCAATACAATCATCGCATTGTTAATAACGTATTTATCCTGGAGCACAGTCGAATACATTTCTGAAACTATTGAATGTGAAGGCAATTGTCAATACATTAGTAGACACTAAAACTGGAAGAGGTTGGTGGTTAAACAATTTTAGATCCAGAGTAAATCAATGACACTTCACTTTATTGGCAATATTTGTGTGTTAACTATGACTATTTCTCCTTTCTATCGATTCTCAAGAGAATTATCAATATTAAATCAATATCATTATACTGCAAAAATATTGAAAATCTCTCACGTAAGTATCAGAAACTTTACCGACTTTTTATTACTAAATCCATAGGCGTAGTTACCCTCTCACGTGGCACAGCTCACATGTCTACTCAGCCGAGAGTCCACCGCACTGACAGTCATCACAGCACACAGCACACGTGGGGCCGAGACACCGATATCAAACGCCACGAATTTGTTTATACTCGAAAAAGTCGCAAGTAAACTGCATCTACTCAGCTGAGCCGCTGAAGCAATTTTGTTTATACACTGAAGGTGAATCAACCGGGATCAGATGCGGGAGCAATATTGTTTATACTCTGAGAGCCGAGGCGCGGGCGCAATTTTGTTTATACTCGGAAAAGCCGCGAGGAAAGTGTATCCCGCGTGCTGCCGGTTGGGGGCGCGGGCGGGCGCTGAGCGCGACCTACCGCACGAGCGCGGCGCCCCGCGTCCCGGCCTCTCCCTCCAGCGACTAGCATTAGGTCACTCAGACCGTGCGTGCGAAATGCAACTGCACAATGAATAGTGCAGCGCGTGCGCCGCTCTCGCTTCGAGGACGATCTCTATTTCACTCCGCGTCCTTTGCCACATCATTGGTGGGGACCGATCTTTCTAGCGGCGTGATGCAACCGAGGCCCTAGGTACGCTAGATATGTCCCGTTCTGATTATTGCTCGTTATGCCCTCAATGCTAACCGCTTTCTGGCGTTTGCGTAAACAGTCATGAGGAAAACTAATGTACTCTGCGAGAGCAACGGTTTCATGGTGGACTTGTCCAACGAGATAATTGACCGGTACCTACTTTAATATCTACGCACTTAATTCATCAGCTGTTTAAGTTCACTGCTGGATATGAGTCCTAGCTAAACAAATTTTATAAGAGACTGTTGTTCAACTGTTAGTTAATTATGTATTCGTTGAAGATTCAATTTCGGGTTTCAAAATAATCCCTGTTGCTGAGATATTAGTGACTTAGAAAGTAGCTGTAGTTCTTAATTTCATTCGCTTCTCTAAACTAAAAAACTAAGGTAATCTGTGGGTAAACTAAAAAACCAAGCAGAGCGAGGACAGTTGAAAGTATTTACAATTAATATCACTACATAACTTATTCCAAAAAAAGACTGCGATACATATGACATAATTTAGTTAAAAAGTATACTGCTTGGAACTTCGATATTGGAGTTCAGCTCTTAGAATTAGATTACTTTACTAAATAATAATCTCGAACTCAACTCAAGTTTCAGGTTATAATAAAAAAACAAGGCCCCCTACTACCAGATACATCCCAATCTACATAAATTCGAATAAACACACTCTGTAAGAACACACTCCGAACGAAATCCTTCCGAAAAAACGAAACAATTGTGAGTAATGAACCGGTCAACGCAACCGTATTCATAAATCGTACGGATCGATCCCGCTATTAGCGCGATATAAAAGTTTTCCAGCGAGTTCAGCGGAGACAACAAAAGCCAGTTACGCAACCGGCGACTCTTCTATTTCGGAGCGGTTGGTCGCATCGAGCGGTTCGCTGCAGCTCGAAGGTCGCGCGCGGTCACCGACACACAGTTAACTAGGTCAGTCCACACCCTACCCCTACTCTTGGACGTCCACCCCTTATTCACCCCTACCTTTGGAAGTCCACCCCCTCCCTCCGCGTCGTAGGCCACGTGTCACGCTCTACCTATTTCATATCTTGTCAGTGATGGACAATAGGGCAAAGTAATAATAGGTTTCGTTCACTATAAGCAGCCCCCTGGCTACATCAAAATGATATTACGATAAAGAATCGATATTCATGAATGATTTGCTGTAAAACGGTCAGAGTAATACTGCATTTTTAACTCATCCTTTCCATCGTAGCCGTTCAAAAGGAATTTGATTATAAATGTTTGTTTGCAATAAAGTAATAATTACTCGTATGTAGTAATATGATATACCTAATAATTACAGTAAATTAGATTTGTTTCATTTAAAATTGTGTCGTTCAAATTAATAAATATTTTGTTCTTATTATTCAAAGTTTTATTTAAATTTATCAGAATACCCTTGTCATTATGATTGTACTTGGATTCAAATATATTCAAAAATAAGAATAATAGATGCAATAAAATACTAGTGCCAACTGTAACGTTTTCGTTGTTCCCTGTTTCCTTTACGAAAATATGAAGAACTAGAAAGTTTGGTGAACTTTGAAGAGAACTTTGTTTAGTTGCGTTGTTACCGTTGGAACGGTTTCAACATCATTTTATTCGCTTTGTTTGATTATATAGTTTGTTTTGTCCTAGGTTTTCTTTGGTTAGTTACAAGTGGTGAGTTACATATTTCACTGTATGTACATCGTCATTGTCAGCTATATAATACTACAAGAAATTGCTACGATAAAAGGAGGATTTGGTAGTCTTGGCAGGAGGGTTTGCGAGCACAGTTAGATGCCGTGTGTGTGATATACAAAGAGACGTTTATTTTCAAAAAAATTTCTTTTATTCGTTGGTTTTATTCCAAAACTAAAGTTAAAATATAAGTCACTATCATCTCAAATATTTTTTAATTAGTTATTTTTTGCGGCGCTGTTATCTTTCAAAAGTACTGAAAATAGTTTAATAGATTTTTCACAGTAGTATATTTGGATACATATAATATTTTTGACCATAAAAACCTTCTATGAGTCAAGAAACATACATTCAACACCCAAATAAAAATATCTATAGAAACATTGTAAAAGGCACCAGTCAAGTGGAAAATTGTAGAGTGTGTAGAACGCAATAAGAATTACAATTAAGCCGGATCTTTACACTCTTGTCACTTGTTGTCATCTTATGTTGAGCTATAGGCACGTCAAGCGTGACGCTCGCCGACGTGGTCCCTAGCGTCACGCCACACCCCCTAGCGGCGTGTGAGTGTGACGTGAGTTCGCGTGAACGCTACGCAACGCACCGTTATCTGGATTAATACGAATGCGAACGTTACATAACTTGACTGGACAAGTGGACACGCGGTCTCTTTTTCACCTCCGTCTGTCAGCCAGTATCAAGTCGCTGTTTCTCACACGATTCTCAAGTATTTTATAGGTTTCCTTTCAGTTCTGGATTTTCTTGAGATTTGATACAGTTTTACTTTAATAGCCTTCTTGGTTCAAAGTAAGTAACTGCATTGTTTTTATTGTTTCAAACAATTTAAAGTTTTACTGTGTAGGTTGTGTCTTGAAATGATTTCTAGCAAATTTTCTGGGGTCTTTGTATTGATTTATTTGATATACACATATTTTATAGGTTTCATACTTAGATAGATATTGAAGAAATACTCGTAAGAGAGTTGAAATGTTTTTCAAACTTGCTTTTGTTCAAGAATTAGTTTTGAAACAATGCCGGAAAACAAAACAAACAAAATTGGGTTTAAGACACACCAAACAGGTTTCATTTTCGAATAATTAGTTAGAGACTGCCGTAATAAAATATCAATTATTCACGCCTAGTAAATGCTAATTAATATTAATGGCATTTGGCAAAAATACACTTTTGACCATTCGTCGTCGCCTCGATCGACTGAAGAGAGTGAAAGTTTCTCCATCACACTCCAATATTAGGAATATGAGAAGGACGACTTGATTTGATTATCGACTGTCACATGCACAAACGTCACCTCAAGCCTTGGGGTCTGTTTCATTACGTTATATGACAACGCGCATCTTTCTCTCATACGATATTCATGAGAGCACAATGGCAATAATTACGGCACTTTATTGCTTTCACCTCTGACAGGTTTACGTAAACTTTCTTCCGTTGTGACTTCATGCCACGTCATCGTTGCGTAACTATTGTGAGTATTCTAATTCTGAAAGTAGATTTATGGCAACAACTGATGTGATTGATTTGGGAATAATTCTATTATAATTTTGTTTAGGAAAGTTTCGGCTGTGACGTAATATCAATAGGGGTTTCTCAAACGATTTAGATGCCTAGAAATAGTTTAGATATTTTTACTAACGTACGGTAAATGTATTACGAGTATGAAACAAAGTGAGTTTTGACAAATTGTGTCGAACGTTTCAGTAAATTAAACATCCTTTTGAAGTTGCCATTAGATGAAATGAGCAGAACGATTAAATAGATTTGTTTTTCTAGATAGACTGGCTTAAAATACAATAAAAATACCTAGCATTAAACATACATTTTCTAATGACTCTTTCGTCATTAATCTTAATTTTATCTCTAGCATCTACATTTCGTCATTAATCTTAATTTTATCTTTAGCATCTACATGTTTAAAAATCTACTGGTTTAAAAACGACAGCAATTCATATTTTGCACGAGATTTGTGCGCGGGCGCCGCCCGAGCGCCGAGCCGGATCTCGTTTTGGAAGATTTTTTCGTTCGGTGAAAGTTACGACATTTCACAGAACCTGCTCGAGGTCTCTCACACTTATTTAACATCGCGTTTATGACGACGATTATCAAATTCTAAATTGGTTACGGTTTTATATTTACGTAATAGTAAATTTATGGTATTAGTATTGTAGCTTTATTCTTTATGTGGAAAGTTTATCAGATTTCGCTTTAGATTTGTGATTTGACGATTGAATGATTGTCATTTATCTTTGAGTTGGAATAATTATTGAATCAGTATGCAAATTTACGTTCTCATTATTATGTAGATTAGAGTAGCTTTTTATGTTTCCAATTTCGTAATTAGCGCGTATTTTAAATGCAAAATAGTATAGTATGAGAAAATACCAGTTCAGATGGAAAGTAAAAAGTTTCATTAGTTGAGAGACAAAACAGTGACTGCTAAATAATAGCAATATTAGGGAACTGATATTTTTTATAACTAAAGACTACAAAACATCTGCAGTGCCAAGTGCAAAGCAAATGGAAACGTAGTTGCACGTCCAAATGAAAACGAATTCAGGTTCACTATCGCTGTCGAAAGCGATAGAGGCGTGAGCGGACTGGTGATATCGATAGACGCGTCACCGGAATAACAATAACGGAACTGACCTTACACTGGCAAATGTTATTAGATCTGTTGTAAGCGTCAGGGACACATAACACGTTTCCATTACTTTTGCACGTATCTGCGGCTTCGTCTATAAGCTACTTTATTGACCAGTTCAGGAGTGTAAATATTCCACATGGCATAAGTCTGTCTTCTAATTTTCATGAAAATTATTTGAAAGATTGAGCCAAGAAAGTAAAATCAAACTTTTGCATGTTATAAATTAGAACAATACTATTATTATGCGTCATATAAAAGGATAGTTGTATATGTATTTTATTTAGTCGTGTTTTATGTAGATTATTCGTTTGCTTTGTTTCGTCGAAGCCGGAAGTTTTGAGAGATCGAGAAGTTCTATGGACAGCTGCACACATCGTCACGGAGACCAGGCGCAAGCCCAGTGAGTGACCGAAGAGCCAAACTGACCCGACACTATACCGAAGATATCCCGGACGTCAGCCTGTATGAGATTCGAATGGCTCTCAAGAAACTCAAAAATAACAAGGCGGCAGGTGAAGACGTAATCACATCAGAGCTACTGAAAGCGGGTGGAAAACCGATACTTGTAGTCCTTCAGAAGCTCTTCCAGTCCGTCATACACGAAGGCTGCACGCCAGAAGCGTGGAGCAGAAGCGTGGTGGTGCTCTTCTTTACGAAAGGCGATAATGCCTTACTGAAGAACCACCGACCGAAATCCCTTCTGAGCCACGTTTATAAGTTGTTTTCTAGAGTCATAGCGAACCGACTAGCACGCAGGTTTGACGACTTCCCACCTGCCGCACAAGCCGGTTTCCAAAAAGGCTTCAGCACCGTAGACCACATATGTACATACGCTCTGCCGATTATACAGAAAACCGAGGAGTATAATCGGTAATTATGCTTGGCGTTTGTGGATCACGCTATATTTAAGACACCGAGAAGCGTCTCCAGGGGACCCCTGGGCTCCCCTATCCGTTTGTCACAGGCGTATTGCGATTCAAAACATCTTTCAAAATTATTGCCTACTTACTGTAGGCAGCAACGTCATCTTTGACGTCTATTGCTTTCGTTTCTTTTTGTGCCGGTAAAATATTCCCTGTGATAATTTCTGAAGCCGTAATATGTACGACGGGTTTGCATCTGGGCATTTCACCTGATGGTAAGCGATGAGGCAATGGATCTGCTACCTTTCATACCGGAGCACAATAGTGCTGTTAGCATTACTGTTTGGCGACAGACTTAGGTAACATGGTGGTAGCTAGACAAGCAGATTTGAAAATGGCATATCACCAGCCAAAATTAATAATATAGGCATTTATTCTCGTGATATCTTAAAGTAGTCCGTACGATATTATTTCGGGCCCACATTTCTATCGCGTCATTGATATAGATAATCAATGTTAAAAATACAAGGTGCTCTTTTTCTTTAATGTTTTCCAATTAAACATTATAATTAAACAACTCAATTACAAGTAGCCGTGGCCGTACCAAGGTTCGTTAGAACAGAACTAAACTATCGAGTATCTACTTTCACAATGTCAACATTGCAGTTTATAACAAAGCCGATATTTATTGTTAATTGAATATTTGTTATCAATCGGTGAGTATTTACGCAAACATAGCGCCTGGACTGATAAATTCTCCTGTATAATGTTTTCGGAATGTAATGAACTACAATATTGACGTTGTTTATTACAGGGCAATGATTCCGAATTCGCAATGAAATTGACATTGATCTCAGCTAGATAAATTGACATTACGTATTAAAGCATGCTATATTTTATATCGCAACAGATTGTAAAAAAATTGAGCTTTAAAAATACTGTACTTTTTGTGATAAAAGTTTTTTGAAAAGCTATTAAGTTAAATTGTTTCTCTTATTATTAGACCTCTGAAACCTTTATTTAATGCCGTAATTATTATTAATAAATGTTTATTAAGTAAAATCCAGAACTTTTCAGTTCTCAGCACAAACCTTTGGATTTTAGCATGATTTCACACTCATATACTCGTAGATAGTAGTAATGTTTAATAACCATATAATAGTCTATCATTTTTCTATTTCGTTCTATTAAGAAAAGTGTATCTAGCAAGCTCATTTGAATAAAGAACGGATTTTAGAATTGATACGATTCAAACGCCATAACAACCAGGAAACGCTCGGAATCAAATGTCTTGTGATTAACGATTTAGGAACATCTATTGGATATTGGTAAAGGAGAATTTAGTTGTTAACTTACCATCGCTACTACATCTGGAGTCAACTTTCCGCCTCTTCAGTTTGAGGTCTTGGAACAGACTCATGTTGTCGAGGTCACACGGGCCGCGGCTGAGTGTCATTATTCCTGTTGACAAAGAAAACACAAATTTAGTAAATAGATACAAATGTTCTCATTATAGCTTAGTTTTATGTCCCTAAGGCCACTGTTGTTCCGACATACAGCATAAGTTGACATATCACGGAGTATAAACGATCTCTTTCACCAAATTTATAATCGTAGGCATTATAAAAATTTCGGCATGAAATAATGTGAAAATTTCCTTGTACTGGCAACTATTTTAAAACTGTCCGTGAATGAAGTTTGGATAATACAGATAACAAAAGATAGAAAATATTTCAATACATTCGCCTGCATCGAAGGTAAGATCTGCGAAAATTGTAAGCAGAGGGTAGCGAAATATCCTTTGATCGCAGCCTTAACTATAATCTTATTTCTGGTTAATTAATTACTCACTATAATCAGGGGATCTTACGGGAGACCTTACATAATAAGGTCCCATAACAACTGGAAATCGATCCTGCATTTTTGAATGTATTTTATTAATAAGTAAACTTTATTCGCATATTACTACATTTCATGGCGGTGTCCGTTTGACTAGGGCCGCCGGCGGTATACCCCGCGTTTTATTTCAGAATACTGTTTCATTCAGTTACGTAGATGAATTTTATGCGTTTGATAACGTGGCGTGCAGCTGCTGTACATACTGGCACATGTAGTTATGTTTCTAATGCAGGCAGTGCATATGCATTGAATTTGCTATCTTCAATTATTTGAATTTATATGATATCAGCTGTCAGTGTGACCTGCAGGACTCACGAATGTGACGATAAGTCCGCAGGATGGAAGAGTACTGGCCTCAGCATAACGAAATCAGATTCTGGTATCGCAAGGTTTTGAGACTTGTCATTTAAATATGTAAGCTTAACAACTTTTATAATTATTAAAATACAAAACAGAAATCATCAACAAATGTAATCTAAGGAAAGCCCCCCAAAATAAAGACGCAACAAAATCGTACAGACTGTTGCAACTTGTCTGCGATAAAAGCTGTTTACGAGTATCGAGCAAAGAATTTACAAAGTTTATTTTTAGGAGTAAGTGAACCCATTCAGAGTCAGCGCTGAGTCAATCGTAGATGTTTTCCGTATTTAGATAACAGCATCATTCCCCTTTCTTCTCCTACGTCACTAATCACGTAACACTAAATGACGTAGTAAACGTAAATCACGTTTCGTTTACGTCTATTCAAGAGTCAAGTTCAATAACAGTACGTAGAATACTGACGCAGATTGAGAAAAAATGGCGTAAAAATAACGCGGCATACCTCGGCTTGATAAGAAACTGAATCATGCGCACGTTGTTTTATATGCCGTTCCGTGATAAACTTTCTCTGTTACGTAGAGACTACGTAAAACGAAAGAGAATTTAATAGATGTAATCTTTTAACAGTCTCGTCTTGTTATTTCCTTTTCGGTAATTTGTGTATAATGGAGTTTTTATTTAGATCTAGATAGAGGATTAAGATTGTGTACGAAGTGCATTCTTAGTCATAAAGGTGGGCTTAAGTCTTCTGGTACAGTGCGTCTACCATGAGTTTACGCAGGCGGTAACGTATATCGAATACTATCGGAAATCCTGCTCAGTCGAGATGCGGGTGACAAGGACAGAGCGATAGTTAACGATACACGTTATCGCCTGCATAAACTCATGATAAATGCTCAGTTCAGTTGTTTACTCCGGTACAAATGTTATATTGTGTTTTAATTACATTTCTAAATAAAGTATAATGTCCATAAATGTCAAAAAATGTTTAAAGTATGTATGAAAAAGTCTTCAGTACAATTAAACCCAATGTCAATCAAAAAACAAGCAAAATGTAGATTTTATTTGATCATACATTAAATTCAACGTCTGTCTATATATTGTCTATATATATGTAGGTATTTCTTCACGGAGTAGAAGCCCTATCAAATGAAGATTTGTTTTTAGAACGATATATTTTTTAATAGTTTTGATGCTTATCGTAAGGTGACATATTCACTTTTGTTTTCCTGAATATGTAAAGTTTGAGTTTCATTTAAAATTATTCACAATGGTCATCATAATCATAAGCTTCACGAATATATTGTTGGTCTATCCTCATCCTCCATCATTTGACTAAACTCAAGGTACAGCATATGGAAACATCCTATTCTAAAGGCAGGAATTACAGATTAAGGCAGCCAAATCAAATAACAGGAGTATATTTATTTGCCGATGCATTCAAACTCTATGAATGCAATCTCAACCAATAAATGCACGAAAGGAATTCATATATATTTTGCTTTGAACACCAACTAGCGATCAGCAATAAATCCATCCGCATGAAACAAGGGAACATTTAATAAAATCAATTGGTATTCCACAACGTCCGAAGTGCAACGCTCTCGATACTATTTCGTCAACAAGATTCAAAGATAAACGAACTCTAGCCGCGCTAAAATAAACCCGATTGAGTCAAAGACCTTGATAATGGCGTGTAAATAAATGCTATAAAATATTTCGCGAGCGGTTGCGCCCGCGACGCGTCCGAGAGCTTTTTTCGTGCTCTTGCGACCGAGGCCGAGGAATAGACTTCCGTGTGATGTCGATGTGTAGGAAATGAGTTTATTTATAAACATCAACTTTATTTGTTATTATGGTTTTATTATCAGGTCTTCTAAGGTCAACCTAACCTACTTGTGCAAGTGATTTTGTTGTTGTTGTTTATTTTTTTATGGTCGACATTAAACTACGAGTAACTTGCTTTATCCAGATTAGAAAACAGCCATATTGAATACTATTTACTTTAAATAGTTTTTTTTATTGTTATAACGTAGGTGGACAAGTTCGCCATAGCACAAATAACAGGTGCTATAAAAATCTAATAAGCTAAGCTAGGCTTTGTCAAAATTAATATTTGTTGTAGTAGTTTTGCGTAAGTCTAAAAATAGTCTAAATGGATTTGTCGTGTTTTGTTAACTGGAAAAACTTTCCTAATTATTCCTAATAAACTGTGCTTTAAATGGCTTGGAGACACATAACGTATTGTGTTTTCAGTGTGTTGTTATTTAATTTTTTTGCATTTTTTGTTTATTTATATTTGTGACTATGTGAATAAATTGTCTGCAATAAGGAATTATTATAATACACTTTTGTCCCATCCTATTGAGTGGAATAAATAACTTGTAAGTGTTTGTGGTTTATTAAATGCTATACACATTTTTAACACTTGATATTTTGAAACCTATTTTAACCGAAACTAAGGACTGGATTAGTTCTAGATAGATAGTGTCTAGTGAAGCAAATAGAGTGCCGACTCAGATTTCTTAGCGTTTAAAACAATGTACTACGGAGAAAAACCTCCAAATCACATTTATATTCACCCATACTAATAATATAAATGGAAAACGGTTTTTGTTTGTTAGTTCTTACTTCATGTTGTAACGGAGAGTCAGATGACTTGCATTTTGAATGAATAGTTGAATGGTCAAAAAAGGGCATAAGATACTTGTTATTTCTATCGAACAAGCAGCTCTCGTTGGATAAATTTTGCAGTCTACACAGATGAAGTCGCGTTTTATGTTATGTTTTATTTGTCGTCAAAATAAATAACAGAACCAATAGAGACGTTGAATGGCGTCAACACTGATATACAGTATCGTAGTGTAGCACAAAAGGTATCAGTTGAACTTGAGAATGCAACCTGAGGCGGAAGAGACGCGCGTCCCCGCACAGGGTCAGCCTTTTGACCGCTGCGCATGTATATTTGGCTTTGTTTAATTATCTACAGGTACTTAATGCCACGTGTAAGAGTATCTGTGAGTTACTTGTGGCAGCGATACTAACAAACGTCTAGGAGGTCATTTTAATGCCGAAAAGATGTCAATAATGTTATCTGACGGATAACTTATGTTCCTCTGATGAACATAAGTCATCCTTATGATACGCCTTAGCGTCTACCACATCGTTAGTCCATTTAGCGTGGGACGTTCTACGACAAGGTTCCCGGTGTGAATTTTATCGATGTTTCTAGAAGGAAAAAATTCCATATGTGTTTGAAAAAGGTGTTAATTGTAGATCAATTACGGTAATAAAGAAGAAAACGAAAGAACACATTGCAAAATATTTTGTTACGTTTCAATAATACTAAAATACAATATTTTATCAATTTAACTGGGATAAATATTCATCGGTGAAACAACAACAAAAACTCGTAAAATTAACCGTTAAACGATAACGTGCCAAAACGCGTTAACATAATTTATGACAACACAAAGCGCACACTTAAATGAGTTCATTACAAATTACTTGTTTATTGGGAGTGCAATATTCATTAGTCGAGTCGGAAGTTCCTGCGGCCTTCGTTGCGGTCACCCACTTAATGCCCACACACAAAAAATTATTCTTTATATCAGCCAGCAAAGTTTTAAGAGAAGTTTCCCCTTAACGGGCATGTAGTAGATCCTACATTAAATACTAAACAATCGTTGTCAATACAATTATCTAGTCATGATCTGGAAATGTACTCATATGTCTACGATGCTTCAGATTTTTTATAGGATTAAAATTTTGTCTCTTCTTGTTCTGTTCTTACTGTACAAATATTTAAGCGTGGTCTTACCTTTGGAACAATATATTTTAACGAAAACCTGACAAACCATTAACATTAATCCATACGAATATAATAAATTCGACAATGAGTTTGTTTGTCTTTACGTTGAAATATATATTTTAGTATAAGGATAGTTGAAGGGCCTGAATGTTTCCGTGGGATAATTTTTAAAGTTCAAGCGAAGAAGCTAGTAAATGAATGAAAACTAGTAAATGAAAACTCTCCGTGAGTTGTTCATACGTGTAAAATTCATGCACGAGATTAAAGATTGACTCAGTACAGTCTCTAATCAGTGAGTCGGTTAATTTGAACAGCACTTAATATTCAATTATTTCCGTCATCTTTCAAGAGAAACTTCCCGTAAATATTGCATCAGGCTTCAGTAAAAGGTTCACCTTTGCTTTCATTTCCTATTTGGATTTAAAAAGGCTACGTGTCCATGTCTATATAGAAGGATGTATAAAATATTATTGACAGAGATTCAGAGATATGACTCTAATGTAAACAGGAAGAATTTTTGACTGGCCAGAAGGTTAGCTCTAAAGGCAGAACTGTGTAAGGCTAAAAAATACATCTAAATAAATCAGACGCATTCTTTTAGCAATAAGGATTTCCGGTATGAAATAATAACTTATTTTCTAAGTGCATTTTGATCTATCTGATGAGTATGATATGTAGACCTAAATCATAGATTAGATATTAATACTGCATATATATAGACAGTCTCCGCCTCCCCCCAATCGGTGCTACCTCACCCCGCTGTCAACGAGAGCGTCGCAAGGGCGGAATAAAACACAAGACGCGCACTCTTAAATGCTCCTAGGCGCACTCGCCAACGATCGTTTGTTCTGTGTACGTGTTCGATAGTTAAAAGAAAGGTATAAACTCTAAAGCATATAAAATAAGGTAAATGTAGGAATAGTGACGTTTTGAAATTAAACGAAATGAACGAAAAAAACCCAACAAAGCTCTTCATCATCATCAGGCAGGAAGCGTCCACTGCTGGACTGGACACACTGGAGGCCTATGACTTCTCCATGACACACCATTATGATGCATGAACTCATTGCACTCATCTATATTCTGCTACAAGTGTTGCCACTGACGACCAACTGAAGAACGCAAAAATAAGAATAAGATCTAATAATCTACATAGTGATTTATAAATCTATGTGAACATGGAACAAAAGACGATCTAAACTGAGAATAGGTGTCTCAGTCAGTACAGGAAGCGATAAGTTCCGACTGCAATGTCAGTGCCGCAGCGAGGCCGCCCGCACGTTTCGGCAGCTGAGATCACCAAACAACGTCCATTCACCTTCTGTACTTTAATAGTCGGTGTCGGTTTCATTTTACACGTGAATAATCCCACACTGATGAGGTTTTGGCTGTAGAAGAGCTTTATGTGCTAATATTTTAGCTGAATATCGGAAGTAAACAAAAGTTATTGCATCATTAAGGCTAAGTTAGTCTTAGAATGCGTTCATGTGACGTCGGGTTAGAGCCACAGTGAAGCTTCAAGCAATTTGTATTTAGTTCGTTCTGCATAACGTACAATACGAGTATGGTTAATGTGGCATGGGCACTGCGCGAAAGCAATATAGCGTGGCGTCGGCGATGCGTCCGTGACGCGATGCGGTTCGTATAAATACAGTAATTTTTATATTTTTCGCTAGGGATATAATAAAAATTGTACAAACCCAAAGACTATAGCGCGATGCAAATGCACGTCGCATTTAATGTAGTAATGCAGTAAAAATATATGTGCCGTGTGAATGTGGGCTTATAAGTTGTAACGAAAGTTGTTTTCATGAATTGAAAACATGCTTTGAATACATTCAAAAAACTAAGACACATGCTATTTTACTTCATAAAATACACGTCAGATCCTTCGAGACTCCAGACCAGAGTTAAATGATCCATCATTACTGAACCCCAGATATTTGCATTTGACGAAAAAATTAGTAATTCATTTAAAATGAAAATGAATTAGTAATTCATTTAACCGCAGCATTATTTAAGAGTGTAGTCATTTTGTTAAGACTTGTGATATTTTTGCAAGGTATTCAATGTTTGGTTAACGTACTTTTCAGATTGCAATCAGTTGTGTAAATATTGTTAAATACTTTCGGTGAAAAATAACTGTCGCAAAGTGACATCCTAACAAGATTAAGGCATCAAGTTTTAGATCCGAGGTATGCTGTGTTGATCCGGAAGTGTAGTTTAGTTCCGCTCAGAATGTCAGTGCCGCGACGAGGTCAGCTGTCTGGGATGAAATTGATCGCCTTCCCACATATCTACTTTTAAATACGCAAAATCCTAAGAACCTGAATTAAGAAGACATCAAAATAAATGACATTTTCACATACAAAAGAGCTCAACGCGCTTGAAAGTTGATGTTAGAACTCATTTCCTGAAACATAAATGTTTAACATATTTCATGATATCTTATCATATGTTAGTTTTTTGTTTTGAGATCTATTATACTACTTATACTTAATTACGCAGGTAGTTGTAAACTGAGGAACATTCAAAACATCAGCATTACGAGTAGAACGTAAACACAACGTATTAGTAGTTTGTAAATCAGTTTCCCTGTTTAGGAACGTGTCACGACTCTTAGATTTTCGGCACCGGCGTCGGCGCAGAGGTCTCAGCGAGCGGCCTCCGCCGCCTGTGCCTTGACATTCACGCTGCGCGTGCGCACGGAGTTAAAGCGTTCCATTTTTAAACCAACCACTTCCGATCCAAACACTTCCTGTTTGGTCGAATTATGTATCGTAATATTATGAATACATTAGATATGAATTTTAATGTGTAATTAATACTAATCCTGGCATTTGATCTTATAAATGTTTTTGGAGATCTTCTCGCTAGTTCTTCCGTGTTCATTATTCCGCAAATATTAGTAACTTGCCTTTTACAAATATGTTTGTATAGCATACATTGCATATGTTTATACAATATTTTTCGTGAACTGGATTGTAGTGGTCTACTTTAGTTGTTAACCTAAGTGAAATAAAAATAAAATAATAACTGAGTGATGTTTTGATTTTATTGTTGAAAAAAATATTTTATGTAGTACACAGAACAATTTAATTGATTACAAATGCAAAAGCTACTTAAGTAGGATTTCCAGGTCCAAGTAAGAAGTGATTTTACTGTAACCAATTGAACTATGATCTAAAGAGAAACTAATGAACAATAATTATGTATATAACAATCAAATGATAAGCTTGAAAAGCGTTGCACGAAAGACCAGTCTCGTAAAATTTACACAAAATATAGTTGATCTATTTATCTCAACAAAAAGTCACGACCGCATGGGTATAATTCAAAATGGCGAACAATGTAGTGGTATTATTCTACCCGGCCGGCTAGCCTATTATTATTTAAACATGCCTGCATCCTCCCACTACAATGGTTTGAAAGGAAGCAGTGACATTCAGTACCTTTTCGCTTTCACCGTATTGGAAAGTGAGCGTAAAAAACGTATTTCGGCAACGCAAAATGGCGGCGGTTCAGTGACCCCGAGTCATAGACCATAGACAAAGGGTGGTCACAATGTAACGAAAGTAAAAGTGAGCCGGTCATAGAGTAACGTTATGTAGTCACGATTGCGATTCACGAGATGATTTGGGAATGTCACGGTTAACTAAGAGCGGTGCGAGTTTTTGTTTTGCAATCTTGTTCGGGTTTGCTTTTAAAACGCTTCGGGTAAGGTTTGCGCAACGTGACATTGAGGGTTGATGTTGAGTTGTTCTTGGTTGATTCGTTTCGTTCGAATTCATTCATGGGCCATGAACTGCGTGAGATAACAAATAACACGGTGTTTGTAAGCTGTATGCAAAATGTTCGCTAAAATTAATAACAGTGTTAGCGAATCATGTTCACCATAAACAAATCAAACACATATTTAATAATAATATGAGTTAGGGCTTTGCCCATCAGTGGGACACCACAAGCCAATAATTAGATGTTACGGAAAACAATATTTAGGAAGTATGTAAAAAATATTCAACTATAAAATATGTATTAAATAACTTCTTCGATTTTCTGAGCTATAGATACTCGTACTGCAGGTTTTTGACGCTTAAACTAAGATTTATCGGCAACTTTATGTGTGGATTTCAGAAAGAATCCCTTGTAAACACTTTGGTGAGATAAAAAGTAGCCCATGTGCATCTCCATGGCAGGCTACGATCATTCCACATTTCATTAAAGTTAGTTCAGCAGTTTAGTCGAAAAAAAGCAACAAACATACTGGATTAACGTCAAAGTCATGATAATATATTTTAATATGATTTTACATCAGACAATTGAAAAGGACGATGATAAATTATTATAAATTAATATAAAATAAAATAAATATAATACTTATATTCATTTTGGTACCTGCAACTTTAAACCAAAATTGATTTACTCGTAGAGTGCTGAAAAACTTAAAATAAAATAAAGAAGCATATGAATTGGGCCTAACTATAAATAACAGACAATAAAATATGTAAGAAAAAATGTTATTGATTCCTATAAGTTAAGTCTTCCAATACCAATATTCGATATGTGTCGACTTCAATGCAATCGTAGCTTACGCGTAGCACCGCTACGGCGCGTGTGCTACGAAATGCGCTGCTTGCAAACTTCGAAAAGAATCGAAAAGGAAAAAATCATTCGATTTTTTTGGTGAATGCTGTCTTCTATATAAGTATGTGCATACACAAAGACTAAGTATATATAAATGATTATTTCATTTATTGACCAGTGACAAGACTTGTACCGCAGTACCGCAGGATTTGATGCAAATTTTTATTTATAACATTAATTTAAAATTATTAATAATAAATAATTTTGTGTAATAACTTTGGAGCATTTTGCTAGAATACTTTAAATGTCACCTGTAATGTGATCTGACTTATTACTGTTCAGAAATATTTGTGATTTGTGTTTTTTGTGCAGTGTAACTTTTGTAAATATGCAGGTATAATTACCCATTGTGGATGTCATCGTCTGCAGGTGGTGCGCGTGCGCAGAGGCGTTGAGCGCCTCGTCCGGCCCCAGCTTGTCACCCGCCGACAGCTTGTCTACAACCCTAGCACATGACACGAGTCCAAATCCTTAGAACACCACCGAACACCTTTTTAATTTACGTCTTCGATAATAGCAAACACCGACTGTTAGCATAGTTTGCCAACGGCACTGATCACACGCAGCCTGTAAGGGTAGCAGAGTCCGATGCACTTCCTGCGTTCAGAACGCGAGGGCGTCGCGGGCGCAGGTCGCAGTTCCGTCGCGCAAACCTCTCGATTCGGCAAAATCACGATAACGACTGCGCGCGAATGTCGTCATGTCGAAATTCGAAACACTTTCACCTAAATATTCCGCCTCCGTTTCGGCGGACGCGGGCGTCGCTCTCGGCTCGCTCACGCACACACAGCCGCGCGCACAACTCCCAGCTCAATTACGAACGCTGTAAAAATTGCGTCAGTGTTTTTCGTAGCCGACCTTACATTCGGCGAGTGCACCGCCGAAATATCGTTATCTCACTCTCTTACTCATTGACTGGTAGACTGTGTATTTTTTCTTTCGTTTTTTTATCTGGTAGTTTCGTACGAGTGCACGTGTGTGAGTGTGCGGATTTCGATAGCGGGGTCGTTGAACCGTCGAAAGGGATTTCGTCAAAAGTTTGGTTATGCTTGGCATTAGGATGGTCTGCAACGATGGCGGTGGGTTAGCATGTGTGGTCGGTCGGTTGCCGGCACATATCGTCGCCGGCGCATCATAACTGGGTCAGGCGCACGCGCACGCGGCTTCATGACCGCGCCTGCGCTGCCGCCGCGCCTCTACACTCTTCCTGCCATCGTTACAGTATCCCAATTTATGGTTTTACGAATTTCGACACGACGACGATTAATCATCGTCACCGATTGCAAGATCAGTTCCAGTAAAGACAGTTAAGGAATTCGCTGATGTAAGTATGACGTTCGTTGAACCTTTATGAAACTTAAGCGCTCGACTAACAATTTACTTCGACTAGCAAGGAATTTATGCTGTGAGTTTTATTTATTTATTTTTTATTTATTTTATTTATTTTATTTAAGGAAGATCAACAGCTAGTAATACAGAGTATAAATAAATCATAAGAAACAGAAAGCCAATAAGAGATCTCCACAGATAGATACAAATTAAATAGTAAGAATATCAGGTTCAGCACAAAAATAAAGTAGTACAGAAGTTTTAGAATAAGAATGGTAGAATTACAGTACAGATACAGAGAGTAAACTAATAAAAGAAATAGAGCTACGCAAAGAAGTTATTGCTTAATAATCGCTTGGCAGATGCAACGCTGGAGTGGAATAGGTCAATGTTTATGTCACTATTAGAAAGTCTGTTCAGGTTTCTGCTCGCTCGACATAGGTAAGAGTTACGCCTATAATTGGTGGAAGTTGCAGGAAGGCTCAAGACAGCATTTTCCCGCATAGGTTTATGTGGGGCACATAGTGTTAACCGAGCTAGGAGCTCTGGGCAATCAATCTGTCCCTGGGCAATTTTAAGTAGGAAAGTGAGGTCCGCAATTTCTCGCCGTTTCTCAAGTGTTAGCAGGTGGTGCTTTTTACAGAACTCAATGTATTTACTCGAGGTGTAAGTGTCTTTGGTTCGGAACGATATGTATTTAAGAAAGCGTTTTTGAATCTGTTCTAATCTAGATGTGTAAGTTAGGTATTGAGGATTCCAGATTTGCGATGCGTATTCAAGATGACTTCTTACGAATGTGCAATATAAAATTTTGATTGTTTTAACTTTTTTGAAATCCTTCGAACTACGCATTACAAATCCTAATGCCTTCGACGCTCGAGCGATCATCTTCTCCACGTGCGTATCGAACAGTAGCTTAGAATCGTGATACACCCCCAGATCACGAATAGCAGAGTTCCGGGTTAGTCTAACGCCTTTAAGAAGGTAATCAAACTGAATAATGTCACGTTTCCTTGTGTAGCTTACGACACTGCATTTGGAAGGATTGAGATCGAGGTAATTCTTCTTGCAGTAAGCTTCTAGATTAGTTAAGTCGCTTTGTAAGGCGATCGCATCAGACACACTATCGATATTAGCAAAAATCTTCATATCGTCCGCGAAACTAAGTAAGTGAGAATGTTGGAAGCAATTGTCAATATCATTAACAAATATAATAAACAACAGAGGCCCTAGCAAGGACCCCTGAGGCACTCCACTGGGGATGGGTACCCAGCTAGAAATATAGTTGTTAACCACCACGGCCTGCGTTCGATTGTCAACATAAGATGCGAACCAACGGAGTAAATCACCACATATTCCTATACTTTCTAGCTTGACAAGAAGCAGACTGTGCTGAATTCTGTCAAAGGCCTTGCTATAATCGGTGTAAATGACATCGACCTGGTGCCCATCTTCCATTGTTTCCGTAAGGGAGTCATTTAACAACACCAGATTAGAAACAGTAGACCTTCCCTTTAGGAATCCATGTTGCGATGGACTGAATGACGATTTTAGTGAAGAGTAAACTTGATCATACACTATCTTCTCCAGGACCTTTGACAAAATGCAGAGCTTGGAGATGGGTCGATAATTGGTAATATCTGTCTTGTTGCCCTTTTTATGGACTGGTGTTATATAAGCTCGCTTCCACACACCAGGAACAGAGCAATCCTTGAATGATTTATGGAATAACAAGGTAACTGGTAGTGCTATAGTTTTAGCGCAGCCGATAAGAAAAGGAGCCGGAAGGCCATCTGGGCCAGCTGACTTGGCAGGATCTAGTTTAAGGAGTAATTCAGTCACTTTGTCTAATGATACGACGATGGAAGAAATATATGACGTTTGAGAACCCGCTGTACAATGGTTGGATTGATTGTTGTCGAGTCCTTGTATTGCACTCGAACTCAAAAAGCTGTCAAGAAAATGAGTAGCAAATGCTTGACAAATAGTGTTACCGTTATTGACCACCTGGCTGTTAAAGGTTAGAGAACTAGGCATAGATTTAGATTTAGTTTTAGTTTTTATAAATGACCAGAACTTTTTGGGGTTTGATTGAATAGAGTTTTCAACTGAGGATATATATTCGGTATAACAGGATTCTTCAAGTTCTTTAACACGAGCTCTCAATATTTTAAAAGATTCCTCATCAGATCGGTTTCCATATATTTTTAGTTTCCGAAAGAATTTAAATTTTTCTTTGATAGTTTTCTTGAGTGTCGGAGAGTACCACGTTGGGTACAGTTCCTTGGATATTCTCTTAGATGGAACAAATTTATCAATTAGTGACTGGCAAGTGTTATAAAAGAAAGTGATGGCTTCTTCCAGAGTCTTAGAGTTAATCTCTTTCTCCCAGTCAATAAGCTCAATATTTTTGTTTATATTAATATAATCGCCCTTGTGGAATAAGTACCTAGTGTGTGAATTGGTGTCTAGAGGCCTACAGTCAACTAGATTGAGTGTGAGGTGGAGCGCTCCGTGGTGCTGGTCGACGGGGACGAGGGAGTCCTGGCTATAATCTTCAACAGATACATACTCGTTACAAAAAACCAGGTCAAGAATACGACCAAAAGCATTTTTAACTCCGTTATACTGTTTTAGATCAAGTGTAGTTGTTTCATCAACCAACATTATCTCATCTTGCGATGTAGCATTAGATGGCGCATATGCCGACTGATCGTCCGGCAACCATGTTATACCACTAAGGTTAAAGTCCCCTATTATGAGGTACTTATCGTCAGGGTGAGACATCATTATGGAATTTAGATTTGTTAAAAAATTTTGTAACTGCTCCGAAAACGAGAAACCAATATTTTGTTTACATAAGTACAAGACGCAGATATGCAAATTGATATTAATATTACAGTTATGCCTCTTGACAGTTAGGGTCAGCCATAGGTCTTCAGCGCTGGAGTTAAAACTAGGCTGAGTGGTGACGGTGAGGTCGCGCCTCGTGGCGACCAGCACTCCGCCGCCGCGGGCCTGGCCCGTGGACGCGTAGTCGCGGTCCCGACGGCACACCACGTACCGGCTATCGAACAGTTCCGTGTCCATGATACCGTCTAAAAGCCACGTTTCTGTAATTATTATTATGTCGTGATTATGTGAACATACGTTCCTATAAAATGTAGAAGTTTTCGTTCGTAAGCCCCTTGCATTTTGGTAATATAATTGTAATGTTTGAGTTAAGTTTAAAGTTTTAATGAGTCCCGTGAAAAATAACAATAGTTTGACAACAATGTAAAGAATGTAGTTAAAGATCGGCGAGTAGTATATAGCAGTAACCAACGAGCATACTGAAAGAAAAATAGTAGGTTGACATAAGAATTTGGATACCATAACGATAGGTAATAGGGTAATCCGTTCACATGAGTTGCGGTACTGTTCTAAATATTTCAGTAATTTTAACAAGTGCCTACATTAATGTATTTTAATCATCGCACTACTATATAACCCAGTTAAGGCGTGTCGCTTTTGTCTGAAAGGTTAGGCGGGCCGATGGCACACTTCGGTGTCGGATTACATTAAAACCGAGTTCATTCGCATCGGCCGCTATTCACGAGTATCCACCTAGATCATGCCTCTGATTCATTGTATTTTGAACAATGAGCTGTAGTTAACCAGTACAGGGACTTTCACATTTTGTTTCATCGAAAATTGCAGTAAATTGATTCAATACCAGAAAATTACGCTCTAATCATGGCGTTGCGAACAGATATCGTTCTTTTTATTTAACGGAGCAATATTGAGCATCAAGAATAACGGTTCCCGGTCAACTTTCTAGGATTTCCTAAACATAACACAGAAACAAATAGAAGAAGTATCTATGCTGATCTAGTTTAAAGTTCCAGTGCAGGTTAAGCGGCTACGTACCACGTTTGTTGATACAGTTAGAACGTCGATTAACAATTGTAAAAGGCGCAAAATACAAGACCACACATATAATTATTTAAAAACTCAGAGGTTTTACTAGATCTAACTTCGTTTGTTATTGAACTCATAAAATGTTTAAGTAAGAAAAATTGAGGTAGCTACAGTGCGGCGCAATGACAATTGACAGGAAGGTCAAACAAGAAACATACTGATGCAAACGAAATAAAAACAATAAAATTCTTTTTCAAAATATTCGCATTGTTTTCGTAGTCTCTAGTATAAAATCGTTAAAAACCATTGACACAGCGAGTGGCGGTCATCCGAGTCGAGCGGTATGCGCGCACCGCCACCGGCAGGTAGCACGCGTTTAAATTTAGCCAGGAACGGCCATCGAAACTGGGTTAACTATTCTCCTTCACAAAAACACGGCCACTCGAAATATTGACGCAACGCACTATGTATGGCTGGCCTATCTGGGCATAGGTGAAAGCGAGTCGGCCTCACTCTAACCCCATTTTGAGCTGCACGAAAACAGGAAGTGCTGTTTATTAACAAGGAATGATTTCTGATACCCTATATATCAAACTCTTGCTAAAAGCTATGCATAATGCAACGGGAAATGAGGAAATTTTTTTCTTCGGTTGATCTACTTATTCAAACTATCCGGTCGAGGGTTCGTAGTAAATGTGGTCGGTGTTCGAGTGGTTTTAGATAAATATTGTATAAAATCAGTTTTATAACTGTAAACAAATTTTTAAAAAATATGTAAGGTACAGTACTGCCTTGAATAGTGATATTTTATTTATATATTGTAATTAGTTGTCAGTGAGTACTGAATATTACAGAAGTTCACCAAAACGGCCACTCAGCTTTTTCGAGCGATCGAAAAAATTTGGTAACGTAACGAGCTTCAGTTTTAAATGTAAGTACCTATGTAAGTAACAATTACATAAACAAATACTTATACAATAAACCTTAACCAGTAGTTCATAAGATTCATAGGATATAAGCATTTCGTATGCACTTTCCATATATACATACTAACTCTCATTGAAGCTTATTTATAAACTTAACTGTAACCAACTGTAAAATTTAACTGTAACCAACCAGTGAAACTTTGAAGATATGAGAAGATTGATTTTTTATTATTAATTATTTTTTTGACAAAAAGTTAAGATATGTTCAAAAGATTAAATGAATCATAAGTTGAGTTGTTTTAAAATTTTAATATTTCAATCATTAACAAGAAGATATTGAGAAGTGTGAGTATATTAGTATATCAGAGATAAGCACAGCACTACATGTATATTTTGGTCGCATATTAACATTAAATTCGGCCGTTTATTTGTATGTTTTATTAGATTAACATTAAATAAAACAAAAACCTTAAATCGTCTAAAAGTTTTTAATCTTTGCGGATGTTATAAAAGTATTTGTGTTCCATTTTCTAGATAAAAATTAAAGTTGGATTCTAAAAACTTCGTAAATTTACAATTTTGTACTTTAAAATGTATAATATCCAAATTATCGTGAAGAAGATCAGATATCAATATGTATGCGTACAATCAGTCCATCACAGATAACAGCGATGTACAATTCTTTGTCGCTATATCAACATGTATCAAAGTATACAAAAGATTTCGCAACGCGTTTCGGTGATAGTTCCCATCGCGGATAGTTTATCAGCTGCCTATTGGGCCATATCGACGCTTTGTATCGATAATGCGGATGTTTTTCACACGATTCCACCAGACTAGGTGATCTAGTTCAGGTTGAATGACCTACCTTACTCACCGAACGATAATCTTGCATAATTCGTCAAAATTCACTTGATTCAGAACGTGAGGGCATCGTTTGATAAAGAGTGTTTTGTTGTAACGGTAATCTAAAATATATATATATAAAAATTCAGTGCAGATACTTCAGCTGCCTGGCGAAATGTAGTTTCATTTTCAATATTATTATTGAAAATCATGGTAAGATAACAATGAAAAAATGCCTATTTGTGTACAACTTTTTAACAACAACGATTTTAATATGAGTTATTATAAAAAATAATATGATTCGATGACACTTATTAATAAGTAGCCTTAAGGTTGCATGCCACCACCAGCTTAAGAATCAACAGAATCCGATACTTATAATCTCATGGACTGAAGATATGGATGCACACACAATAGCATATTTAAAATATTGTTTATTGTTGAGGAAAACAAAAATGTAACTGAATTTTTTTAAACTAACCTGAAAAAATTCTCAAAATCCTACTAATATTATAAGTGTGAAAGTTTGGATGTTTGGATGTTTAGATGTTTGGATGTTTGTGACGCTTTCACGGAAAAACTACTGAATGGATTTGAATGAAACTTTACAATAACATTGCTTATACATCAGAATAACATATAGGCTATAATTTATAAAGACATATTGTGTAAATTGTCCAAAATCACACTTATAATATTAGTGGGATTACATGGGCAATTTTGGCATAGCAAAAACGCGTTGCCTAGCAACCGAACATAGGTATGTAAATTCGTATATACAAACTTTCGCTTTGATAATATATGCTTGAAGACTATTTGTATGTACTACGTCAGTTATTGAAATTTATTTTGTTTCTTTAAACTATTAGACTACGTAACAGAATAAACACTATTTTGTACCTTATGCTGTATAATAATTTGTCATATACGTCACCTGTGCCTATCGAACTAGTAGAATACATCCTGAAGTACACGCGGACAAAGTCGCGGGCGGAAGCTAGTTATAAATAAAAATAAGAAAAATGTGTAAAATTTAAACACAAACCGCCATTATTTTTAAATGTTATTTACACTGTGTACTGTGATGGACAAAAAATATTTACTGTATAAATATTGATCAAAGCGACGTATGATAGTGATTCACATTTAGGAAGGCGCGTGGATATCATACAATCTCTATGAAACGCAAGGGTTATCGCGAGAAGAGTCGCGACGATAAAGTATGTTTTTAACCTAGGCCTAGGGTAACTGACTCTTTTCGTTTCTATCGAAATATCAGGTTCACGCATACGAGCATACGAGTATGATTCAACGATACAATGAACCTGAACGTGCACCTGACTGATTATGATTGCGAATTACGATGATGGCCGCAATGTGTATTGTTTTGATGGGTTTCGCAGTGAACGCCTGGTAACAATCCAAATTTGCCGACCTGTACGATAAAGGTGTGAATGACCTAGCGATTCATAACTAAACCTTAATTTAGTTCAGCGTTGTAGGTATATATAAACGCGATTCAGCAGTAAACACCATCTCTTAGAAACGTGCTAGAGAGACAAATAGGTATTTGCTGTATTTATTTGTCTTTATTGTATTTGAATTAACGTTTTCAGAATCAGGTCTCATCGAAGATTGATTTTTTTTACATAAATGATTGATTATTTCAACTTTCTTCTTCCGCTTTTTTAGTTTCATGGCCACAGTACGGTCTTTGTGCCGTGGCGCGTCAAAATTAGTGAAAACTAAAAGTCTGTCAGACAAAATGTCAAGCCCCGTTCGAAAGTTCGTAAAAGCATAACGAAACCAACAATAAACAATAGTTAGATGTCAATGACACTCCGCCTCCATTGTGCTATAAAATTTGGTGCGCAAGCGCAACAATTGTTAAACATGTTGCCAAAAGATGATATGTAGGCTATTTTTTGTATCTTTTGAACTAAGCGTTTTAATTAATTAGGGTTCAGCAAAGATATACTTGTAACAAGTACACGATTTTGAATCATATATTTACATTTCCACTAGTTAACGTAACGTTAAATCATCATTAACAGCCTATATACATCCCCACTGCAGGGGCTCAGACCTACTCTCATACAGAGAAGGTATGTATAGTGTGTATGTAGTCTACCACCCAGGCCCAATGCGGATTGGTAGACTTCACGCACATCTTTGAATTTCTTCTCAGGAGTGGCCAGGTTTTCTCACGATGTGTTCCTTCACCGACAAGTCAATGGTTATGATTTTTATCATTCGTACATAAATTCCAAATAACAAATTGGAACTCATTGTTACGAGCCAGGATCGAATCTAGACCTTGATTGATTCAGGACTGACGCTCTACCCAACTGAGCTACTATTACTTTTTTACAACGTTAAATAGTTGACAAATAATAATAAACAGCTAGGTGCGTTTTTAAACAGGGTAGTATAAAAAACATTTCTTTTCTATTGAAAACATGGATACACTAAACATGAAATGATATAAAACATAGTGAGTTGGCAGAAACACACTTGACGCCATGTTTCCTATTACATAACTGAGCAAGTAGCCGTGCGGAGTTCGGCGCGCGCGCACCATCGCGAGGCCTCGCGGGCGTCGCGGCGCGGCGCGGGCGCCTAGTTTCACAACCCAACCCCCAGCCACCGCAGCCGTTTTCACTTTTTCGCTGTCAAGAACGCGCGCTTACGATAAACAAACCAACATTTTGGCCGTCACTGCCAACTTACGAATCAAACACCAAACGCCGTAACGACCAGTTCGTATTATCTAACTTTAGCTTCTGAATCCTTGCAATTAGATTCAAATTACGTTGACGCAACACCACAACTTACGGCCGAGTTCATCGTGCACATCGTAGTTCAACAGACAAAATAGAAGGTCTTCTATTCACGACAGTTCAAAGCAAACTAAACTCTACCCGTTAGACTTAACGTCCTTATCTACGTCTATGTAGGAAGAGGATTTATGCTATTTTACAATTGCAATGCGTCTGTAGAAACGTCGAGGCTGTTCATTGACCTTTTTTGGCTCATACACTAGCGAAACAAAAGACTAAATTAAAGATATAGAAGAACCTTGATCCGCAACGTATTACCCATAGTTGTGAAACGACGAAACGCGACCATGTGCAAGGCACTGTTACGTCTGAGGATTTTATAGCTGTACTAAATGCTTATTTATTTGTATTTTGTTTATTAAGTGTGAGAAATTGTTAATAATGACATCATGATTTTATATTTTCGTTATGAAATAAGAAAGGCTTTATTCAACTTAGGTGTTTTGTTTGTGTAGTACCGTCATTATGTCTCCTCTCTGAATGCCGATTACCTCTACGCAAGACAGGCTAGTCCTTTCTACATTTCATATTAAAAAAACGTACACTATGTTGCTGATGTTAAGGCTGTATGAGTAAAGGCGATTTGGTTTTTATAACATATTGGTATTTTTCTGCTTATTTCCTCATTTTAAGCACTTTCCTATTTTATCTGTCAACAAATCGAAAACTTTCAAGGCTCTACCACGAATTGTTTGTACCACGAATAGATAAAACTGACGGACATGAAAGAACTGTGCTTATTTGTAGCTTAATGTTTTGAAATATCTACAAATTGAATGTTAAGATTATGATCGACCTCAACCTTTCGATTCGATTTTAAATGGAACAAAAACCGTCATGCTTTAAAATGTTTAAATTATTAAATGCAAAACAATCGAGTTCTAAGAATTTATATCTAAGTTTTAGTGGGAAACGTTATAATCATGAAAGTAGCTCACCATAAGCTAACATTTGTGGGTGACATAATAGTGTATAGTGCATCTCTAAATTAACTGTTTGGTTTATTTATTTAGTTTATTTACTATTTAGTTACAATAGTAATCTGTTTTGTAAATCAACGCTATAAAATATGAGTGACTTTACAACAAACTTCAGTTCATGAATATGAATAATAAATGAACAAAAAATAATTTGACTTATGTTAAAATTTTCTTATACATGTATGTACATATATGACTGATACCACGTTTATGAACGGCGGGGGAGCACAATATGCCTTTAGCACTGGTGAAAGTTACAAATTGCGAATTGATTATCAAACTTTAGGTACACTCGAATACAAAAATATGTTCCCCTTTATAACACATACACCTTTTCTTGTTTCTAATACAGCGTGTTAAGGGAAACTTTAGTCAGAGGCGAATATGATATAGTGCAAAAGTGGGTACACATTTTTCTACTTGAATGTACATAACGCATACTCACACAATCAGATATACATAACCCAACCACATGACGCTTGTATCGACTGGTAATGGCTGTAGCTAGGAATCCATTTGAAATATCGAATCCGCAATTAGTGTCTGGTCTTTGGAGTCACAACGTGGAGAGTCAGTCAGAGATAATGCCGTAATACTTGTAGTTTTATAAAAGAATACTTGCTTGCACATGTTTGTGGGACTAAATTCAACACTAATAGCATCCAAATACAGCTACTTCAGCGCTGTCCTAAAATAATGCACCATAGATAAGAACAAGATGACTCAACACCGCACCTAAGAGTTTTAGATTTCTAAATTCTTTGTTTTATTGAAACAAAGGGCTCGCCGAACGAAACTGCTTACTTGTCATAATAATAACACGATTGCAAACGCTGACATTGCCTCTCACCAGGGGCCCACGTAACAGACATTACGTAAAAGGTCTTTACCCTTGTTTATTTGGGACGGCAGCATTAAAGAGATGTTTTAATTCACTAGCATTAGCACTTCGTTGAGCAATATCGTAGAATAATGGTGGGGGCCTCGTAAACGGTTACGGCTTTAACCTTTAAGGGTTTACGTTGGACGGATTTGCGAACTATTGACCCCGTTGTTCCTGATTTTATAGTAAGGTAGTTAAGATATTAGTTTATTAGTCAATAGTCATAGGCCTCCAGGATAATGAACTGGGCAATTGGGACATGCTCGTGAAAATCTTGTTTTTGTAGAAATCATAATATAATGTGTGGTCTTCTAGTAGTAGATTTTGTTTTCACTAATACAGGTCTAGCGCATAACTGAGGCTATTCCTAGGGTATTGGAGCGGTACGGGAGGGTGTGTTTACTGAACGTCAAACGACGCTTGACTGAACTTATGCGTATGAAGCGTTCCGTATATAGAAAACGATCATTCCATGACTTCTCAAGGATGTAGAAGGTGACAGAGAAGGCTCCTGGACAAGCGCAGTGAATTTGTAAATTTGGGTTTAATCAACCATCTTTTCAAGTAAACACTCGTATTCTAGAGGTGGGTTCTGTTTCCAGCGGGGTAGCTATTTAGTAGCAGGTTTGGTGTGAAACCTCACTCTCCGTCTAGCTAGCTAACACCACATCATGTTACCTAAGTCTGCTGCCAATATTCTAGTAATGAAAGGTAACAAATCTATCACCAGAGCAAAACCCATTATGCATATAAATACACAATTTTACAGGTGACAATCTATCATAACCCGAATCTATCAATGAGTAAATGAATAAATTTATGTCTATCATCATCAGCCGGGAAACGTCCACAGCTGGACATAAGCCTCCTTCATGGTACGCCACATCGACCGGTCCCGAGCCACCTCACCTGCATCCAGCGACTCCCTGCGACTCTAACCAGGTCGGCGGTCCACCTAGTAAGGGGATGGCCTGGCAGGCTGTCGGTGACCTTCGTTCGTCTACGTATTTCTACATTCCGGATTTTTTTGTACATATTACGTCTGTATGTCAACTGTATGTAATTAAAAATTACTCAATTATTGTTATTATTTAAGTTTTAATATATTCACCCATTCCCCAACCCATTGTTTCTATGTGTGTGTGTGTGTGTGTTTAGGGAAATGACAATTAAAGATGAATGTGACAAGGTTCAAAAGTGGTTACATATTTTTGTACTCACTACACATATGCAATATTTTGTATGATATCGATGTCGGTAAACATCTTCCATGCATGTCGCAACACTGAACAATACCTCTGACCTGTCTTGCGATCATCTGACAATCGTATTTCAATTTGCATTTGTGCAATGTTTCGAAGCTTTTAGCGGTTTTGCTAGAAGTCACAGTTTGCATTGAGGTTACACAACATTACTTTCGTAGAACGAGTGCGTGATAGATAAGGCACGGCTTGTTTATAAATGAGAAGACGAGTTCCTTAATAATTTAACACAACTGTGGAAGAATGGCGTTAAGTACTCGATAGGTGGCGCGGAAGAGCTCTAAATTAATCTGTCATAAATCATCGTGGCAGTCCACACACCCCCCAAAAGTCTGGTTAGCAACTTTGACATATTTATTTACTATGCAGTTGTATATTCTCTTTGGTAGGTGTATGACAGTACGCTTTGTATCAAGTATATAAACTCCTTGCTTTTAATTCATACGAAAAAGTAAACATTTGACAGTGAAATTTTGCTAAGGCCGACGACAGGGCCCGATATCCATGAATGAAGAACAATTTTGATTTAAAAAAAAACTTTGTACCTTCAGGTTTTTTCTACTGGTTGACGATATTAAAAAAGAAGCAAGTAACATATATGTGGATCAGTTTTTACCTAAATCTCGTATTTCGAGCTACTCGTAGCTAAGGGACGGGTCCCCTGAAGCTGTGCGTTATTTTGTACTGTGATAAATGTCAAGAAACAAAACTAACTCGGGACGAAAGGCGATCTCAAACGACTCGAGACATAAATTACTGTTATGCGATGCTATTTGCATATTTAAGGCCCAACAATTGAAACAAAATTGCACATGTGGTTATTTACAGCCGTTTAGCTCTCAAATTAATCATTAAAAAGCTATTTTTATTTCAACTACAATTATGTAAATTTCTAGCAGTCTATACGCCATTTGAGATCAGTTTAATTATTTATAATGGTTTCGTAGTTACTTGTTTAGATTCAAGCCAATGCAATGAGGCGTTGAATCTGCTACTTTTCATACGGGAACACAACAGTGGTATTAACAATGATATTTGGGGGCAGGGTAACATCTAACCAGGCCAGGCGGACGTAGAACATGTCTACTACCAACCGAGGACCGGTAGTTAATCCTGTGGGGGTCGAACCACACCACGCCATTAATCTACAAATACATTTAAACCCCTGATCATATTCTGATGCCAAGAAACGATGCCGGGACTAAAAGGCCTGTTTCAAAATGTTTCTTATTTTTTTGCCATTCTCTGGCTCATGTGTATAAGGCTACTAAAATGTATAATATTACTTTAATTATGGCTAGGTAGAAATACGACTTACGACGGTAGCCGGACGTGAATGGATGCGGAGAGCAGAGGACCGAATCAGATGTCGTAATTTGGTTGAGGCCTACGTCCAGCAGTGGAATAGCTGTACATGATGATGATGATGACTTTTATTACGTTACTTATATATGTGCTTCTCCTTAACCTACACGGGTGCAGTGTACAGTTTCTCAACGCGCCGGTGCATCTTTGCGTAAGCCCGCCTGGCAGGCAATGTCACAGGTTATGTAAATAGCGGACTTTGACAGCTAAATAACACGGCACGGTACCTTTCCCTACGGAGCCGAAGGTGACAGCCTCAAGAAAAGTTACAAAACAATGCATGAGGTTCCAATTTGACTAATACAGTATCGTGAGCTGGTTACGTAACCCTTCTCGGTCTTTCAAAAAGGTGGTTATCAGTCACTTGTTTCTAAATAAGACACGTCACGTTTTGGAACACTTTCCAGTGACCGAGTCACAGGCGAAGTACAAAGCACGTTTTTTCCCTCTTGTTCTTACAGACTACATTTTGTAATTCAATAAGTTCTTTGTTACATTAATTTCTTCCTCCTTGGCGGAACAGTCCATTGCTTCACATGAGCTTCCTTTGCTTCCTCTCTATCACGAACGAACTCTCTATGAGAACGAACGAGTTTTTATATTATCTCTTGTACTGGTAAACAGGTTTATACTTGTACATCATCCAAAGGGTGGCATGGACTGTTTCTATTCTTGTTACCCTATGTTAAGATTGATAAATAACATTACATAGCTCGTTACATAACATAATTATTTTTAAATTTATCAGAGTTCATAGTTGTTGGTACATAACATTTCCCATGTTTGTATTGTGAAAGGGTTGTGGGTGTCACAACCCTTTAGTCACGGCATAACCTTCAAATCAAGATACAAAACACAAAAATCTCCGGAGCGATCTGGGAAAACTCTGTTTACAAAACCGTTTCGACATAGTTACGGCGGCCATAGTCAAATTGCATTGTTTTTAATAAACACACTTGGCACACTACGGGTTTCCACGAAGCTTGCGACACGCCGACCAAAACACTAAAACGAATTTCCTCATTCAGCTACTGGCCCAGCGAACGGCTACTACCTTGTGCGAGGCGACATCCGTCACAAATATTCATGTACTACCATGAGCAAACATTCATTGGTGGTAAATCTATGAACGATGTTGCTTTAGCTAAATAAGAGGTCTAAAAATCATGCTGTCCATTTCACGTTCTCACGATTGAAAAAGGATGTAGATACACTCAGACATAATAACGTCAAGTAACAATACGAGTATGCATTTGTGGATGCATACTGTGAAGGATTATGATGATGCATTTGTGAGTTATGTGTTAAGAGGGTATGCTGGTGTCAAAGCGCCCATACAAACGTAGTTCAGTCATATTTTGAGTATTAAGCTATGAAAATCTATGAAATTTTCAAGACACAATCTAGAAACAAATATCTGTGTCGGTGGTGAGTCAGATTTTCGTTTAAGTATATACTTCCAGAGTTACAGGGCGTCAAAGAATTGTATTTTACGGTAATAAAAAGCCCCAACTTTGAACCTGATTTACAAGAGTATGAATCAATTTAGAACAATTTGGAAAAACCACCGACATCTGAAATTTTATTAGTATACTGTATTAAAAAATGGTTACACAATATACTGTATCCTTCAAATGATCACTGGACTACGAAACATCCAAATATCGGGTGGATAACTTCGCGTAGTGTATGCTGTCTCACCGTACGCGCTCGGGTAGTATAGGGCTCGGATAGGGACAGCTACAAAACAATCCAAATTTGAACGCGGCCACGTGGTCTAACCAACAAAGTCTCTTAAGTTACTTTGGTGGAGCAACTGAAAATCAATTTTTTTTGCAATTGACGTTAATCTCACTTCATGGTAAGGATATATCCGTTGGATGGTAAAGCGTGTACAGCCACAATCCTCAAGTTAATGAGACACGGTCTCTAGAACAGTGCTTTTTGGCGGCTACTCAGGTAGCCTGGTGGTAGCCGCCTTGGGGACACAGAAAAGGCCCTACTACCAACCAAACCGAGTACCAATGGGTATTGTTACCACTGGGAGTTAAACTGGGAGTTCAATATCAGAATGCCTATTGCTTTGTTATGCTATTTGTGTAACATCGATATAACAACGTTTTGAAGAAACGCAAGTAAGTCGGTCAGTTAGTCAGTCGCAAATGACTGCACGCAACTAAATGACGTTGTCAACACGCGCTAGAAATATATGACTGCGTGAAAATGTGACCGTGTGACAAGCGCATTCCAGAGACTTCACTGGAACTGCAGTTATTATGAGACACGCATCTTTCAGTTTCTTGAAGGTTTTAGGATGAGCGCGCTTCTGCTCTACCGCATAATTTTATATCCTCTTATTATCAGATGATGGATATGGAAGCTAAATAAATACAGGAGAATACACATAGCGAACCTTCTATATAAACTCGAAAAAGATAACCTTGAAGAATTTTCATACACATCACTCGAAGTAGCATTGAAACTTTGCTTGAAGCGTCATTTTTGAAATGTCAGAATAATTTTTTTGTACAATGTCTGGCATTTTACCGGTGTAATATGTGTACTTGTCTATTGTATATCAAAGTTGTCATAAATACGATAAATAGAGGTAACAACAAATGTTTTTTTTCTTTCAACCTATATCCGTACCTAAATGCCTAATTAGAGTTTTGCATACAACAAACACAAAGTAAGTATAGCGCTGCAATATTTAAGTACTCGTGGCTTTGACGAAATTGTATCAGTGAAAACGCTTTCACTGAGTGCTGCGTATAATTTAACTGTACCTACTCAACACTGCAGGCAGCGGTTTGAATAAGCCGTAAATACGAAATATGTATAATATATAGTCAAGCCTGTCAAAAACGTATCTACATTTTGCTGTTATTCGAGCTTGAAATGGCAATCTCCTAAATTGCGTGTATTTTAACTTTTTCGTCCATTAAATCGACATTAGTATCCTACATTACGAAATAAAACTAGCTCAGACTAAGATATGAATAAGAATGTAATGACGCAAACTGCATTGTGTCTCTAAAAGCTGGCTATTAACTTGCACGGTGCATAACAGTCTCATGCGAGAACTGAATTAGGTCTGCCAGTTGTGAGTGGTTGATATCCGGCCGCGAGAGGGTGTTGTGGTACTAAGGAGTGATTATAGTACACGCTAGCGAGTCACGCGATCGCAACAGTAACACACTGCTAAAGAAACTGCGAGGAAAACGCCTTCCGGGGTGAACGGACTCGTTGCGTAAAGAGCCCGCGGTGGCGCAATGCGCGCGCGCCGCCCCCCGTAGGCGTGCGTGCCGCGCCATCTAGCGGCGCGTTGCGAAACTAACACTGAAGTACGCATGAAACTGTTTACTAATCAGTAAACATTGTAGCGATAGACTTAGACGCTACTGTTTGTATGTTTTATAGACATTTTGGAATGTTATAAAGATGCTGAAATACTCGTACCTGAATGCGTAAACATTCGTTTAGAACGCAAAATTTGAACATCTATTTTTGTTTACATAAATATCAATATTATCTTTGATCTAGTTTACTTTTAAATGTTATAAAACTGGCGATCGCAATGCAACAGGTATTCGTCGAGTAAAGTGTGAGTGACGAAACGAAATTTAATTCCTAGGTCAAGGTTTAGCATATCTTCGAAATGGGAAAATTGCCACATATTGGCGACCTTAACTCGCAGCGAGTCTGAGACGAGTTTCGTAACGAATACAACTCAAAATCGTGTAGAGTCGAAGCGAACCAATGATGTACACAGCCTTAGGTCAAGTGTAATAGATACCTTATGTAGTTGTAATAATGTTGAATTCGTCTACTTCTGGGTACGTTATTGTAATGCATAATAGTTACCCTACGAAAGCAAAAACTTTGACTATATTTCATTACGGTATTCAAAAGGAACTGATTATGTAATTTAATTTCAGATGTGATCATCTTCAAATAGGAACGACCGCTAACTATGTTTGCTTTCAACTATGGTTCTTTTTGTAAAGAAACTCATGTAGTGAGCGCAAGTCTTCTACGAGAGTACAAGATTCCTTGAAGCACAAACAACGTGCATTTGTATCTGCTTCATAATTTTGGCAGCATCATTAAACAACGCTCTCTTAACGTATGATTTATTCTGCACGATAATTATTTAATAAGTAATTCGAGCTATTCGCCAGTTCGCTACTAATACGCTTCAGAATATACCTATAATTACACTTTCGAAACCGACCTCTACTGAAAAGTAGAAGGCAACAGCCGTCAGTAAAACTAATAAAGAAGTTATAAACAGAAGTTCCTCTTCCTAATACGAATTGAAAACAGTTGATTCATTCGATTCAAATGAATACATTTGCATATTTGTTTCCTATCATAAAGGCTACAGTGTTACAGCTAAAGAAATGGAAAGTGAGTTATACAACGGTGCACTCCACCTGACCGAGCGAAGCCGTGAAAGGCCCGCGTTTAATGTCAGCCACCGTGGACCGTGGTCAAGGTTTAAAACTTTTTGGATGCTTGCTTCACGCGATTTTATCTTGGCTTCGGCTCACGGACATTAATGGACGATGACTTTGACGTTGAAAACGTGCCCGCATGCTGTATTGCACTGTAATTTGGACCTAAATGACGTGCTCATCATTTTGTTACTGCGAAGATTATAGTTCTTATCCTTATTGATATATACTATTATATACAGTGTGTTATTCTCAAAGCTCGGATTTGGGAGTCTATTAAGTAATAGCAATAAAATAGATATCACCAGTTCAATATATCGCGTTTGTTTCATTTTAATGGAAGCACTAATTTAATAGGAGCTATATGTTTCTCTCCTATGTTTTGATTAATATTCCTCGGAGATTGAACATTAATTAAAGGGTAACAAAACGTTCCCCTTGCATCCACCGGCTTCACCCACCAGTGGGTTCAAAAGGAATTCCTGTTTTCTTGTACGTACATCCACACAAATCCGTGCGTAAAATTTTTACAATTGCATACGAAACAACGTTCCTTAAAAATAACAAAAATGGAGTTCGAATAACAGCGGAGTAATAAAACATATTTAGCAACTATTCACAACTACTAAGAGCCATACTATTTTTTAAATTATCCAAAATGAAATAAAATTAAATTTGCGATCAGATAATTAAGATTAAAACAAGAAGCCTGAGACAAAACTGTTACAAAACGTCGGAATAAATTATAGAGCTCATAAAGGCAATATTTATGTATGTAAACACAAGAAAGTGCCCAACAATAGTCGACTAACAAAAGAATCGTTAGGCGTGTAAAGATTTAAGCGGGAAAGAGATAAAAGCGATCGAAAGCGAGAGTAATTGTCGGTCTAGGCTGCGCGGGCGCACGTACCGGTCGCTCGGCGCAGACGGCCCAACGGTACCCGGCGTAAAATGTACGGTGGAACGGTACTTCCCGTAGGGACCGCCGACTGTTCTTTAGTGACGCGCTCAGTCGAGGTTTACCGATGTCGATATATTGTTATTAATACATATATTGGGTGTGCATATATAAAAGGACACGACAGAATGGCACTGGTATAGGGGTTTTGGTATTGTTCGCTTTTTAATGCATAATGCTGCCTTTCATGACGGACCACAACAGTGCTTTTAACACTGTTGTTTGGCGGCAAACTTAGACAACGTGTTGTTAGCTAACCAGGCGAACAAAGAAAATATACCTCTTATCAAACCGAGTACCGAGAGGTACTCAGATCTAAGATCTCTGGATTGTATCCTGGACTGGGTCCAAGTGTGTAGCCACGAAGGCGGTTAAAAAGATGGAAGAGTGGATTGAATGTCGCTGCTAAAGGAATTTGCTTGGAGTTGATTACATTTTGCGTTCAATTTTGTAAACTTCCACATAATCATCTCGTTACATCTTGATGGTAACGGGTAGCTTAGGCACAAATAGAAGTTTGTTTTATGAATCTTTTAATGTAATCCACATTATACATTTTAAGAATTATGCCTACAGCATAAATATTGAACATTCTTTGATACGAACGATCAACTTTGGTTAAACTTTTATCATACGCGTCTCGTTATCTCTCTCTCACTTACCAGAACAGACGTTAGAAATTGAATTAACATCCTCGTTTTCAGGAAACGATTTGTCGTGCGCAATGAAATGGGTGAATGTGACAGCGAAAGAATATCGATAGCGCAAAATTATCGACACTTGGAACCTCTAGTAAAGCATCGGTCAGGCACCGTGGTGACTTAGCCACTTTCTCTTTCGATGGCTGTTGATCGCGATGTAGCGTCTTTCACACCCACACACAGCCAGTGAGCCAGTACTAGCTAGTTACTTGCCGCTATGTGTTGGTTAGGATTGTTGGTTACATCACGCAACTTTGGCTGACGCATCCGTCGAGCAAAAGGTCAGCATCTATTTATAGTATAGCAGCGTTCACTTTCCATGAGAGTATTTGCTATGGAGTCGATTCGATTTCAAGATCGTTCACCTTTGATACCAGGATGGCTTTTGCATAATAGTCGTAGCAATGCAAACTATTGGCTTAGATGAATTTGACACGATTCTATAGGCATCTACGAGTACGGGTATGCAGAAATAATTGTTGAACTTATTTGAAGTATTTTTACATGGTTAAACAACTTAGCCGAATGTTGTTACATTAAAAACTGAACTGAAGGTTTAGAGCTAACTGCAAGGACTAAATAATATCAAGAGTTAGATAAATCTAAAATGAATGGATAAGTTGTAAAAATAAAATAAGCATTCACATTCAGTCAACATTTTTTTGGTGTGTAATTTGGTCTAAAAATTTCTTGCTTCATAAACATCTATATTTTTTATGTACACTTGGCCTGCATCCCACTTGATGGTAAGTGACGACAAAACTAAAAGTGTGCTTATCCAGTAGCATCAATGAGGTGTTGGCTATACCTTTCAAAACGGGAACACAACAGTGCTTTTGTCGGCAGACATACGAATCGACAGTTCAAAATTCAGGCACTAGGTCACGCAGTTTTGCTAATAAATCCTTTATGTTTTTATTGGTACAAAAGATCAAGATCACTTAAGGGCTTTTCGCAGTAGCGTGTTAAAACTAGCTGCTAACAGACACAGTTTTAGAATTCGAGAAGCGTGAGTCCATGACTGCGCTAAGGCACAAAGGTTTGTCGGCAAGGTTGCCGCTCTCGGTTAGGGTTGCCGTCCTGACAACAAAACTAGGACAATAAAAGACGTTATAATATCTCGGGTTATTAAGCTAAATAGCTGGATATATTTGTCGAAAAAAATTTCTTCTTGGAAAATGATGGTAACGAAATACGTGAAAAAGGTTTCTAACAGCAGGATGGACCAAGTAATACGCGTCGAGTCTGCACTTGTAATTACGTACAATTTCTTTATATTTACAACAATATTATATCCCTCGTCTTCGTTCACAAGTCCAAAAGAATAACGGACAATTCCAATTCTAATGTTGGGATCATTATTAATATCAATCCATCTGAATAAGATGATGTTAACAGGTATAGTAAATTCTAACGTAAAAAGTCAAACGTCGCGATCCCTGAAAGAGGCTCATGGACAACCGTGGACTTAAAATATGCAGTCCATTATGTAAGACTCCCGTGGAAAGCTCATTAGTCGTTGTGGTCTATGAGGAGGTTTGTGTTCAGCAGTGGACTTCTCCAGCTGATGAAGGGGGAAAGACGTTACAAAGGTAAAGGTTAAAATGAATTACATAAGTTATCCAGACTTATTACTTTATGTACACTCGAGTACAAAAATATCCACTTTTGATCTTTCTCATATCCACCTTAAATGGTCATTTCCCTCAACACACTGCATGGGAACAAGCAAGAGTGAATGTGACATGGTACAAAAGTGGATACATATTTTTTTACTCAAGTGTACATATGTTTGAGCTTCGCTCTCATCTCATTTATGATGGTAAGTGATTACAAAGCCGTTAGGTCTCCGGAAGCCTCCAGTTAATGAGAGGAAACTAAAAACTCAACCAAGTATCAGAGATTGTACTGGGAATCGAACCTGCGGTTAGTAATACCAACTGAGTAGCCAGACTGCGGAATGAATAAACGCTGTCAGGACCAAGATGAATCCAGAAAACCCCGGTCGATGGCAACCCTACTCGGTCGCAGGCCACCTCTCCAACCTACGATTCCGAGTGCCGCGTGGGAAACAATACGCCATACAACACAATGACAGGATTGGATTAACTCTTAACTTGGAATTGAATTTATAGCCTGTCAACATAACATGTGATGTATTTATTACAAATGCATCTATTTGAAATACTAGGTGAGAGGGAGGACAAATAAGCAATCCCTAATAAGCTGCATATACGAGTACTCGAGTGATTTATATAGGTTGCACTCGAATCATATCACGAAAATGACTCTCATTCTATTTAAAAAAACTCATAAACAATATAATATTGTATGGAGTATGAGGTCCTCTTCAAGTCATCGTTATTAATTTGACTAAAATACGTTATTTTCAGCTTATGTTTATATTTACCAGAACTATTATGATATTCATCAGCTACTTAAGCCGGATATGAGCCAGGTCAGATTTATCATGTCGGAGTTTGCCTCAATCACTGCTCTTTGCAGTTGGATTGGTAAGCGCAATATGTTGTTGTTGATGTCATCATCATCATCAGCTGGAAAACGTCCACTGCTGGACATAGGCCTCCTTCATGGTATGCTAAATTGCCCGGTCCCGAGCCACTTGCATCCAGCGACTCCCTGCGACCTTAACCAGGTCGTCGGTCCATCTAGCAGGGGTGCGGCCCGGTTGTTGATGTATGTAGTGTAAATACTGCACCCGTTTCCTAAATGTCTTCTTTTGACACGATCAGGCTAACATCTCTAAAATATAACTAATTTAAACCACTGCGCGTCCACCATGGAGTGTCATACAGAAGAATTTGTCATCTCGCTGAACGGAAATATCTGCATCTTACGTTGCTACAAGTATCATTTGTCAGTCGGTAAATATATTACATCTTGCTAGGCGGGACATAAAAATTGTGAACTTGCCTGTGGCTAGTCAATGGTTTTGCGACCACTGTAGGTGGAGATACTCATACTAAAGACCACCTTAGCACAAGTAATGATTGATTGGAATCACAAAATGGCTACTTAATTGTATATACTAGTACTAATTATAGGATAGGATTATTTTATAGAATTAATTATTTGAAGCTATACGTAAGATCTTTTGCGGGACAGGTAATGAGTTGTTTTTAAAGCGTAGCCAGAATGTATAAAGTGCCGCCATGCTGCGGGATTTTCTTGTAATTAACGCTGGCAACCACGGCAAACAATTTGACTCATTCATCGTCAGTCAACACTGGCTCCTTGATAGACCTCATATAATTAACTTATGTAAAACCTCATATAAAACCGTAAGCTTCGATTTATTATTTAAACTGAATCAAGAACAGTTCTCTTTATACTATACTCATTATCATATCGGCTGCATAATTCCACTGTTGGACAAGAGCTCCTCACAGATCCCCACAACTGACTTTCCATGAGGGCAATTTGCTATAATAACCACGCTGGGTAGGCGGGTAAGAGACATTTGTTGATCCTTATCTTTGAAATCCCTGTGAAGCTGCTACTGTTGTACTAAGTGATATTTACTCATATACAAAAATGTGGATATGAGTCTAAAAAGAATTTCGGTCGGAAGATTTATGGATGTATCATCATTGACCCTAATTTTAGACGTGCGATTGTTTAGATTACACATGCACGGTGACTAAACTCTACACGTATAATTTAAATTTAAATTTTGTGCTATTTTGGAAGTCTAATTAAATCATAAAAACATAAGGAAACGGGGACCCTTTCCTAACTTACCGTTTTAGAAGTTAGATAGTTTAGTAGAAGAAATATCGATAGTACTTGTTCATTATACGTCAGCTATATAAAAAAAAATTGTACTGTTTAACTGCAATTGTTTTCACTACTTTTCAAGTATGAAATAATTTTTTAAATATATGTGCTAAAAAATTGATACGATTGGTAGCTGTTTGGCGTGCTAAAAGTTCATGATTTCAGAAGGTTGTCTGAGAAACAAAGAATGCGTGCCTTTTTCTTATTAACCAGTTATTAACAAAAATAATCAAAACTCGTACGAAAATTTAAATTCAATCGAGTTAACAACAACAACAGTTGCCCGAAACGCAGTCGAGGGCAAACAAGTCGGATGTACTGTTAATTTCTTTGTATTTTATTATTATTAGTAGTAGTACTATACAATAATATCTAATAAATATTTTGAAGAAATAACAGCACAGTAAAATTATTTTCCTATCAATATTTTTTTTCTTGGGAAAATGTCCATTTCAGCATAAGAAACACTCATAGGTAAGCGAGTTAGGAACGAATAAAATTCAGGCGCGATAGATAATACAAAATGTTTCGGTAATCAACTTTCAAGTTGTCGTGTCCTGATTAATTTACTAGAGTTAAATCAGTGAACGTAAAAATTGTGGGTTGTTCTAAAATATTTTAATAAAAATGTGCTTTTACACTGATCAAACCCGAGACCTCAGATAGTTAGTCTTTAAATCCACTAGCCAACCAAAGCAGTTTAATTTAAACGAAAACTAGAATAACAGAATATAAACATATTTAAGTGGTTTCATAACACCTATTTATATATATATATGTGTGTGTATATTATAAAGCGATGTGCATGCACATCGGACGGGACCGCGATGTATATTATCTACTTTACGAGCATACTAGTTGAAACTAGGACGGTCGTTTATTCATCCCGACGCTTCTGTGGCGATATGATATGAATCTGCAGTCTACATCCTGAGCGATTGCACAGAGAGCTTGTAATATTGTACTGCACTCAGACGCTTCTCTTGCAATTCGACACTTCTCCGGCTGAGAAAAAAGGCCAAATGTAAGTCAGACTCGCAAACTGAGGGTTCCGTACACACAATATGAGTCATAAATAAATATCACACTGAAAATCATAAACAATATATGCTCCTGACAAAATCAATGATCAATCGTTAACAATATAGCATTAAGTATATAACGATGTCAGGTTACGACAAGTGGTGATTTTGATGTAATATAAATAACACATAATACATGTCAGATTTTTTCCTATATTTTTGCTGTAAGCCCTTTTTTCTCGCAAAATTTCTGGACTAGAGATTAATGAAGTACTTTGAAGGTTTTGATGTGCTTTCAGCGTTTCAAAATAATCAAAATAAAAAAATAATTTTTTTTTATCAAAAAAACATTATAGGGAAACCTAAGTGATGTTACTATCTAGTATCGTCGAAGAAAACTCAGCAAATAACATCGATAAATAAGCTAAGTAATGCGGTCGGGAAAATAAACTGTATTTCCAATCAATAATGTCTGTACGTTTTTTTCCGCGGTACGGAACCCAAGCGCGAGTCTGACTCGCACTTGGACGGTTTTAACGGAGTAACGGATTGAGTTGATTTTTTCATTGAGAGTTTCTAGACCTGTAAGTGTCATACGATATTTTAAAATACTATCAGAGCTCCGTGGTGACCCCTCATTGCCTCAAAACCAAAGAAGCCTACAGCCGGTCATTACATCATTAAGAGTGATATGTTAAAATTTGTTATTGCTTGGATGGATAATGGCAATGCGTGGTCCAGAGTTCATCGGTGCAATGAAATAGGCATTGACAATGAAGATCTATTAAATCTGGAATATTAATACAACATGACCTTTTTGTCATGCAAATTGCAAATGTCGTCACATCCTTAGATGCTGTGACACACAATTGCATTGCTTTGTGTACTCGCAAAGCAATTGATGACCTATTTGGTTTTAGGGGCATTATTATATGAATTCTAACTAAAAGAGTGTCAATCGATGAAGTTTGTAGCTTATCTATTACAATTAGAGAACCATATATCTAAGAAGGCTAGTCAAAACAAAAAAGGTCATTCAAAATTTGTCAATAATTTTTAAAGTATTCTTATTCTTTTATGAACTGAGTTTATAAAATGTAAAAATAAGACATAAAGTTACTATCATGAATAAATTGATTTCAATAGCCGATACGCATATAAATATAAAATGGTGGTGTTTCCTGCTACAATTCCTAAAAATGTTAAACTTCCATTCAGCATGAAAATTGATATACCGAAATACTAATCTAATGCAATACAAGTATTAGCCCGTAATTTCATTTACATGAGACTGGGCTGATTATCATAGATAATCAAAAAATAAATGTTACGGACATTTCCATAGAACTAAAAATTATTTTTAAGTGAATTTAGTCCGTCGCCAAGTGACATTATCAATTATCGGGATGACATTGTCTATTATCTAACAAACTTTTGACTTTTAAATTTTGTTTCACATTAGTCTTTTTTGAATAAAATGTCTGAATAAATCAACTGGAAAATCACTTAAACTTTCACTATCAACAAAAATGTTTCTCAAGAGACAAGTCAGCTTTTTTAAAGCTAGCAGTTGAAATATCACGGTGTACAATATTTTTGATGATTTGCTTTTTCGCCTCGTTCAGGAGCAGGTGTTCGTTACGAGGGACGGATGTTTTAATATTTGTATTATTGTCATCGCGTTCTTAGAACACGGCCACCGGTGCAATAGCTCTCATTACATAATGCAATTGTTATTGCACTAGAGCGAGTAAACAACTCCCGGTGTGCATGCAAATTTTACTCATGTGTGGCAATGGTAGCGGTTGATTAGAGAATGTTTATTTTGTATCTGTGTAACGCTTTGGCAATTGGGTATGCCCAAAAATTATTCGCGTTTATATTGTGACATATTTTGGATTAAAACACCAATCTAAGAAACTATTCTGAATATTTTACTTCTAAGATCACTAGATATATGTATGATTTATTCATTGGTTTTAGTTTTTCCTGATCACGATATCGCGTGAACTTATGACGTCATAAGTTCATACACTATGAAGCTAACAAACCCACGTGTTAGTTTGATTAAAAATAATAAAAACCAGGAAATGAATACGGTGTCCTTAAAAAAGTAAAAAAAAAATTTGTTGTCTATTCTGAGAAGTAAATTAAATAATCCTGCCAAGCTTCGTGGTTTGCATGTGAAAGCTACATTTGGGTAGAGATAAAAAATTAAAGAAAACATTCGACGACTATGAACGTTTAAATAAATCGCGTTTACGTAACATATATTTGCATAGCTAAAGGTAGCAAATCAAAAACATAATATTTGAGTTATACGTTAATTGAATGACTCTCAAACATAAACATAAAATAATTGAGTAAATCGAATAAAGTAAAACATACGATTCAACATAAAACACTTATTCTACAAAACTAGACCATACTAGATACTACTAGAATCTAAAACTTAATTTTGGCAGCCCTAATTGGGATTGAAATATAAACGCATTTATTTCTTTTTGGACTCCGCAACAGCTATAGCTTAGCAAATGTAGGACACGCGAATAAACCCGTAATGTGTATGACTAACTAGGCCCTCCAACATGCAACTGTATTCAGCACCTAGTATCATTACAATAATACATTCCTAGCGACAATGCGTCACCTTGCCAGCGTTCGTTGACGCTGGTACGTTTTGTCCAAACGACCTTAAGCCTAGTGCGTGTTAGATCTACTAATAACATCCAATTCTATTCACCTCACTCATACTTATGGCTTCGTCTAGAGCTAGAATAGGACGGATGTTGATGAATTAGTCGGTGTTGGTTCACCTTCATAAAGGTAAGGTATGGACGGCGCTAACGAAAATGAAGGGCGATAGTAGCTCCTTGTTTGAAGGTAAGCTTGATATTAATTTTGTGTAAATAACACAGATTTTTAAGCGAAGAAGCTGCCGATCATTTGCAACAAGCAAACACAATAGAAATCCATGAAAAAAATGACATCATCATCATCGTAACATGGGGCACTTTAATAAAATAATATAGTAAAAGTTTAATTAATAAATAAATGCTATGAATTTATCTGTTCATTTTGCACATTGTGTAACCACCCCCAAAGAAAATTTTATATTGATGCAATATTACTATTAATTAAAATAATTTAATTAATAAAAATAAAATTTTCGAAATTTCAAAAATGAAACGTTACAGTAGCTATGACAGAGATACACTTACATATGAGCTTTTCTCTCTTCACTTTAACGACTTCAGTTGTACTTTTTAGGGTTTCTTGCCCAAAAGGTGATAAATGACTTAAGTTATAATATAATAATATTACAGTGCCCTATCAGGGTTCATGTCTGGACCGATGTATTAAGATCTCTTGTATACACGACATGAAGTAATAAAATAATTGAATTGAATTGTCATAATAAAAAATAAAATAAAAAAGAACTAAGAAAAGGAGGATAGGAAATGAAGTATTTTTAAAATAATAATAAAATAATATGGACCATTATACTAAGGATCAAATGTATGTCCGTCTGTAACAGGGCTGTATCTTTTGAATCGTAAAGGAAAAGTGCACGAGAGACTTTCAGAATGTGTATTGTGGCCAGTATTAAAACAAATTATAGAAAGTCCAATTTTTGTTGTTGCTTATTGCTCTATATTGTGATAATATTATTCATATGGAAACCTTCGCACCTGACCAATTTTTCATATTTCTCTGTGAATAGTCGGTACTATTAAGAGGTTGATCTTAGTCTTAGATAACTTGCAGCAAATTATATAGTATATAATTTTAAATTAAATTAATTTAAATTAAATTACTTTTGAAAAAAATATAAACTATTATTTTTATTTTATTTATGTAGCATATGGCTAGCACGAAAAATGTAGTATCATGGAAAGCGTTTCTTGTACTATAAAGTCTTAATTTGTATGAAAAGATTGTATGAAATGATAATCTGACAAACAACATACAGAAAAACAAGTATGAAAATAAAGATCCACTATCATTTCAATCTTACACGGTCCTGTATGAATTTTAAGAAAATTGTATCACTTTACACGAACATAAATCCTACAAAAAAGGAGAAAAGCATGATACATCCAACTTTCTCTGAAGTCCTAACGATGTTAATTGGTGTTCTCAACCGTAAGATTGATGCTTGAAGATAAAACACCGGCGACCACGTGCAATACCAATGAAGCGTTTAAATTTAAAACAAACTTTTTACGTGAAAAACCTTGGGACGCCGGGGAAATTTAGACTTTCGACCTTATTTATACGATACTTAAATATGTTTCTCGTGTCGTTCGTCGGTACAAAAGGTTTGTACTGGCATGTTACCGTTCATTCGCCAAGGACGGTGAAAGTGGAGAGAAAGGATGTGCCAGTGACGTCACATTCTCAAACTACAGTTTTACGGATGCAGAAATGACTTATAGTGAAGTCTAGAGCCAATCAGTACAGTCAGCATCGTATGCATCTACGCGACTTTGTATCATGTTACACTGATTCATTAATATTATACATAAAGATATTATTAAGTGTATCAAAATAAATGCCATTTAAAAGTTAGTAGGACATGGTACAACTAAGTGTAGATAAATATGACGCTGACTGTACAAAAACAAATAATATAACTCATGAAACTGAAAATTACGGCCGAACTGTAACACAGCAGTATGTTTATGATTTAAATGTGTTGTTCAATACGTAATTAGTTAATATTTCACGTGGTACACTCTAGTACAAAAATATGTTTACACTTTTGAACCATGTCATTCATCTTTGATGTCCTCAACTCACTACATTAGAACAACCAAGTACTATGTACAATGAAAATAAAATTATATGCAAAATATGAGTCCAATTAGATAATTAAACAAGTTAAACCAAAACTTTATGGAGCAATATGAGCACATAAAAATAGCTATGTAACTGCAACTAGTTTAAGATATTTTTCACACTGGCAAAGCAGAGCATAAATCAAATTAAAAAAATTGAAAACTATCTGGAGCAAAATTAAAGTTTCTATGACTCTTATACACTGGAGTACAACAATATGTATCCACTTTTGAACCTTGTCACATTCAACTTTAATTGACATGACTGCATAGAAACAAGAATGGGTGAATGTGACATGGTACAAAAGTGGATACATATTCTTGTACTCGAGTGTACTACGCGTCTGACTATATTTGTCTGAAGTCATTAGTTACATAAGCGAGCCAGATAAAAGATCTAGCATGCAATAGGAGCTACACACAATGTGGTAATTGCAATCGCTAGCTGCAAGACAGGGCATGCTTTATCTATTGTGACAGTACAGGAGACAGGTTGCCCACGAGATAACCTAAACGAAAATGCGAACGATATGATAAGAGGCGCTACGGGCGCGGGCGCGGGCCACTCGCGCCACAATCGTTAGATAAACAAATGGGTCACTGAACCGACCTAGTTTCGAGAGACACACGAGTCCACGCGAGTTTTCGTCAAAAAACACACGGACGTCAATTAACTCACACATCGGTAGGAAGCGCTAGGGTTGTCATCGATTGCGCTTGTAATTACTCAAAAAATAAACATTAAAGATAAAAATTTAATTTCTCACCTGTGGAAGCATGCAAATGGTAAATATTTTAACAACATGTTACAATCTTCACAATTGCTATCCAGAAATTATTTAACTGAGTAGAAACTTTTTTCTAATAGCCAATTACGCAATTTATCCTAGAGAAAGTTTCTCCGCAGCTCTCTTCTCTTTTAGTTACTATTGTTTAACTATTTATTAGTATTGTCTTCAACGTTTAAAATATTGTTTACGGCTTCTTCTCATTATTTGCTTCATTAGCAAGAGAAGCAATAAATAGGTTGTAAAATGCTATAGTTAAAATTAGTGTATAGCTACTTCTTGCATCTTTTAGGGTTCCCTAGTATAACAAAGGACCCCTATAGTTTCGCTCTGTCCATCCGTCCGTCCGCGGCTTAGCTCAGAAACTCTTACTACTAGAAAGCTGTAATTTGGTACAAATATACATATTAATCACGCCAACAAAGTGGGTTAGGTTAGACAATAATCTTTATCACATTTGAAGGGGTAAGTACACTACTTTTTATATTAATTTATGAGATATGAATAATATAATCTCCCTCTGCCCGACGGAGTGGGGCTGAACATTATTTTTTATGACAGAATAGGTTTAGGCGAATGTATGGAGCCAAGGCCTGGTTTTGTACACTTATAATTTCAACAGGTCATTATCAAATAAAAGTGATTTAACTACCATTTTTGTATATTTTGGTTTAGGTTATTTGTACAAAACATATAAAACGCACGAAACAGGTAGGACTTAACGCTGGAAACAAAGATGGCGTCAATAAAATGACATTTGACGCTGTCACTTAGTACGAAAAAAATTAAAATAAATGCAAAAATGAAATTTTAGTATTTTTCTATACATATTTAGATTATTAGTAGATATTTTAAATAGTGTACAAGGGCAAGCCGAATTTGAATCATCTCTTTTCACTAGGTAATTTGTAATTAATTATTTTTTGACATTTCTAATTTTTAGATGTATTTTCATGTTTTGTGCTATATTGTATGATATGAAAAATATAATATAGTAATATAATTATTTAAAAAATATAGGTTAGATATTTATTAAAAAGTTCAGTGACAGTGGCAGCCCTAGTCGTAAACAGTACGCACTCCCTAGAAACTATTCATGAATAGCCCAATGCCACTATCTATGTGTGGTGTACAGTTTAGTTTTAAACTTGTGTACAGCATTTAACCACCGTTAGCGAACATGCGTAATGTGACGTTTAAAATACAACCGTGAGGTCATCCCGGCAGATTTAGTTTTTAGTTAAATATAGTTTTAGAAAATGGGTGAAATTATATTTGTTTTAGATAAAATAAAAGTCTATATTGGACACGCTTTCCTCATAAATCGCCACGTTAACCTTTTCACATAATAACAACACTTGGCAGGCGGATTTGTGATCGCAGTAAGATGTCATTCGTACATAGGATGATGTCGCTGCAGTCGCATTTCACGACACCTACGGGGTGCTCATATACTAAAACACCGAACACCACCATCAATTGCATTAAAATATTCCATAGATATTATATGCCGTGTCCATATTCATATTATTAATTAATGAAAAAGTTGCACTATATGCGCATATTAACAGAAGCGCTTTCGGATTTAGAGTATATTGACGCATGTCTTGAAAATGGGCGAAGAAGGCAACTAAGGAAAAATTCCAGGGTTCGGACATAGTTGATGCATGCTATGATTATCAGCCCGACAGTAAAAGGTGATTTTGGCAAATTCAATCTTTGAATCCATCGTCCTAGCGATCCATACATATAGTACACTTATGTTCAGAACCAGCCGACAGACATCAGAACATACTATGGGGTACTGTCACTACGAAAAGACATCATCCAATACAAGATTCCAACGTAAAATTTTCCGACTGATAAAAATGTCAGTACGCAACCTTGTATTTCTTACGTACAGTAGCGCCGTGCGTCACTGACGAAGTTTCTACAATGTAACGGTTCCAGGAAGGCCGACGGACGGCGCTACTGTACTGCAAAATGTACGTCTTAGTACTGTGCCTTTTAGTTCCTAAAACAACCGTCAACAAAGTTACGTTGTACTTTGTCGAATCTTATCTGATGAAGTGTTTCTTAATACAGAAATATGAAAGTTATTGGTGACGTATAATAATTATTTCATTTACCATAATCTTTTAATCTAGCTTTGTGCAGTTATCATTATCAGCCGAGTTACTTTATATTTTCAAAACGCCATCTAAGGACCACTAGCTACGTAGCGGCTCTTGTGACTAACATAGAAGCTTTACGTTAGTGAAATTCATATCCCGCCATTATAATCTGTCCTTGTAGGTAAAAATTCTATATTCAAAGATCATCGTATGTACAATTTTGAACGGAAGCATTCTTAGAGAATTCCGTTGGTGTTATTTTATAACATTAAGAATTCATTTCAGTTTTATTATCATTAAGACAATGTCAAATGAAGATAAAACAGTTATCTCCTCATTCATCGCATTTCAATGTACTCTCACTGATTAAGCGGGTGCAAGTACAACTTGATAACTTAAATGCAATTTGACGAACGATAAGCTACCACAACAAACAAAAGCGAAACGTGTCTTAACTTTTTATAATAACAAGATAACCTAGTTATAAATTAATGTAGGTAGGTCGACATACACAACGAACACACTGCGTCTGCGTGATTGAATTGAAACCTTCAATTACATCTCCTTTCAAAATACAAGCATTTGTACGGGACTTTGTGTATGTTGTCTTTAAAATTGAGCACAGGAATCGTTTATCGACATAAAAAGTGGCATTCATCCTTCTAAATATCTTTGGGTACGTGAGTGCTACATTTCATCAAAACGACATCAGGATAAAAAAAGATAGAGTACTTTCGTAATCATAATGTTAGAATTTGTCGATGCAAGTCAAGTATTCCTTTTAATAATAATAATAATAAAGAGGTTTATTCATCACAAATTCTTAAAACTAACAATTGAACATCGTATATTATATATGTATGATGAATGGGCTAATAGCTCAGCATATGTCTAAGAGGTTCAATACCTCGAAGACGCTGTTATTCTGCTATTGCCTAAAAATTACAAAGTTACTAAATATTGTGAACATTCAAATTTAAACTTTGACACATACATTTTTTGCTTGCTATTGTTTTTGAATTAGTCAACTGTCCTATAAATTACTTTGATATTAATTAAAAGTTGAATAGTTGTTCCTTTCTCCTGCTTTGTTGATATTTAAAATGATGATCAGGATTTTTAGTTGTACGACAACATCTACCACAGAGAAGGCGTCCTATTTATGATAAGAGTCACGTAGCAGGATTATAAACGGTGAAGAAATTTATAATGACCGGTTAATAAAAAAATACAAACAATGCGATTAGAATTTTGAGTTACTGGTTGTTTAAAATTGTAAAATATGCATAAGCATAATAAGATCGTGTTATTTTGAGAGTTGTAAACAGGTTACGATAGATGGCGCTGACCGAACCGCAACAGGTTCATAAAACAAATATGGCCTCCGCCCGTCTTACCGCCATTTCTGTTAATATTTGCATCCATATCGATCAGTGGATTTAATTATTTTTTTATACATAATCTAAATCAAACTAAGCTAGAGCCTTCAAAATATAAATACGCTAAAAAAGTAAACACACAAACGCGGTTGTACCGCAAAAAATATTTTACTACTAATACTTATTATTGAAAATAGTAGTATTTTAGAGCAGCTGTATACATGTGTTTTATTAGAGAAATAATAATAAATTTGTCGATACCGCACTGCAACGAAACAGTTCTAATTATTAGATTTATTTAGGGTAAGCGATTTATTTAATGTTTACCTACATTATGAGTTCTAGCTTCTACATAAATTATGACATACTATCAGAATGGCATTCGATTATAAATAGCAAGTATGTCTCATCTAAAGTAGAAAGTAACGTGATGTCTTTACACCGTTCCTGTTTAGACTAATAAATTCAAATTATTTCTGTTTGTGTGCCTAAATTAAAAGAAGGAAAAACGTGCGTGTGCATAATCTAACCATAAACGCATGAATGAAGCGACGAAACTGCGAAGTGCATGCCAACGTGACAAATAACAGCGCAAAAAATCGTATCACTCAGACAACATCATCATTCGCCTCACCATAAAACATTTTGTTTAACTGCTGACCGGTAACAAAGTCCATTCAGATGGGACGGTGGAAGCCGGGGCGCAAGTCCTGTATGCAGTTCATCACTGTGATAACGTTGTGAGCGAGCTAGCGACTGCGACTGAAGCGAGAGTCGCTCGCGGTTGGCGCCCGTACGGAAGTAGGTTACTAACTAAAGTTTTGTTTGCGTGAGGCTGCGGCGCGGTGCACTCGGCCCGCTAGCGTCGGCCCGCGGCGACGCTCGCCCCGCCCCGCCCGCGCCGCACTCCGCGCCCGCGCATCTTTCACTTTCGGTGCGAACCCGCCCGCCCTGTGGACATTGTTGCGGCCCGCCCGAAGTCGGTCCACACGACTCCCATTCACACTTCACCCTAATGACTTACGAAACTTGTATCAGGTTGCGATTCATTTAGTTCTTTACTAAAAAAATTGCTACTTTCATGTTTTCATTGGTTCATTTCGATTCTATATATATTTCCTTCATTGAATATTTTTGACTGAACTCCTACATTTTAAACCTTAAACATTTGAGCAACCTTTAACTTCAAATTAACACTTCTAATGCCTAGATTTTTTCCCCGACATTCACAACAGAATAAATACAGTTTCACCTTGAAATAAATGCCAACAGTTAATCTAACCAATACATCCAAAATATACACATTTCAAGGTATGTGTACTTAGAAACTGTAAGTGCGAAATTGATCAATAGCCACGGAACCTGCACCGGCCTCTGAGGATCTGGTCGACGCCCGGAGTACAAGTTGCTGCAACAGTTGTGTGTAGATTTCTAATCGGACGCTTGGCAGGTTTTAGGAGGAACTTTTGGATGCTTGTTGGCAACTCAACCTTGAGTTTTGAGCGTGAATGATATAACATTTTAAAAGGTAGTCGACGGTAGTTGGGTGGCATCGCAAGCAAGCATCACACGCAGCGTTGGTTATGTAAGGCGGAGGCCGATGCTGCGAGTCAACGAACGGCATTGACACGCGGCTCCCCCCGCTTGCCTCGTCACCTCCCCCCACTAGCCTCCACCTCCCCCGGACCCCGCCGCACCCTCCCGCTGAGACCCGCACCGCTGCTGAACACCAGCAGCTGCGAAATTGGGTCACGAGCTCCGCGCCGCCACGACTAGGGCACTTGGAACTGTTTTGGACACCGCGCGATCGTGGCTTTTGCCGCTATGATTATGATACGTATTACGTGTGATGACTTATGGGAAACTTTTCGGGGGGTGTTTTTGTTTTGTGCAGCAGGTGCATAAAATCTATTTAGTCCGTTATTTAAATGTGGAACTAAGTAAACACTTTCTAACACACAGATTGCGATTACGCAAAAATTGCATTTCCAGAATATTTATGTCTTTTAATTAGCGTACTCGTATGTCGTTTTGGGTTTGCCTATAAATATTTTTCAAAGAAGATACCATCTGCACGTTTGCCCTAAAAGTCGTCACTGACTGACCATTTAAACGAGACCTCTAATAATTCTATCAGATGCGTCGAACTGCTCCAACATTACTAAGACACAAGGCGGGTGTAGAGATCTAGCATGAGTGGTGCTGTGCTTGCAAGACGACAAATGAAACAAACCTTCTGCCGTTTAAAATAACTATTTAGATATTTCGACACGACAGATCGAACGCGGAATCCCAATTCTGAAATTCTTGCTGTTTATGTTTAAACAGACGGTATGATATGTACTCTTGCTTTAGTTTCGTAACACGGGTTCTTCGGAAGGTCTTTTCGTGTTATATCTAAGAATATTCTATACTATACTACAAACTCGCACTATTAACTATATACCTGTCTAAGTACACAATCGAAAAAAAAGTAGAAAGCACTTTTAATTTTTAGTGGGTTCGGTGGAACAAGTTTGTATGTAAATATTGGGATTGAAATATTTTTTCTCTTCATCCATGAGTGTCATTAGAAAATTTCAGATTTCAGATAAGCTGTATTATTAATAAAATCTACTAAATTTAAGTGACTAATTTTAATCAAAATTATGAATTAATTAAATACCTTAAAATACAATTTATATGTAGTAAAGTCAATAAGAATGTTTTAAGTGCACATTTTAAACTGAAAAATAACATTAAAACAAACAAAATTCAAATATTATAACAGAACTCGCAATAGTTTCTAATATCAATGCATGAAAACGGAGAAGGAAAACAGCGCTCCGACGCGAGCGGTCGAGTCAACGAACGTCATTGAACACTACTATCAAATGACTCTAGTTCCTATTCAACTACGACATAGAGCTCAGATTCAAGTGGAGACAGCCCCTAGCCTAGCCTTGGCTCCTACTGGCCTGGCTGACTTAGACATTCTATCTACTTTTACGAGTAAATAAGCGAAGGTTTTAGTACTTCGGTACTTTTGTACAAGCACTTTAGATGCAACGACAGTCTTAGGGCTTGATACGTTCTAATTCTGTAGGTAGTTTAACACTTTCATTGGATTATCTATTACTGGTGACGCGGATGTTTTATATCCTTTGTAGTAGTTGCTTTAGAGTTAGTTATGTAAACATGAAGTAGTTTGGCTTTCCAATTTTTTGTTTTGGTTTTGTGTACCACTAAAATCATTCTAAGGTCACTAACTGGTCTGTTAAGCGAATTCATTTTGCCAAATTACCTTATTATTCGACAATAAAGTTTCTTGATACAGAAGAAACCTCAGTACTTTATAACAAAAACTTTGAAAATGGAATAAACCAATAAAGAAACACCATTGGCATGTCCTCTCTGCAACAACATAAGTAATCACGCGAAGTTGCATTTAAAGGTTTTGAGTCAAGGTCAAGACTGCGTCAACGCGATCTGTCTCTAATTATATGAATTTCATCTCTAGTCAGTCAAGTCTCCAGTAGGTCAAATCAGTCATTAGCTAGAATGTAACACCACACTGCTGCTACATAACAGAAGAGTGCGGCTATATGTCTACACCAAGCAAAAAAATGTTTCAAAAAGATCATATTGTCAATTTTTGCACTTATAGAGAGTGATTGGCTTCGGGTTGTCAATAAATGTTGTCAATTTGGGTGTAAATGTCAACTGAGATTTTTAAACAAACTGTTTTGAACGGTGGACTCAAGTACGAGTAGCATCATAATCAAATCTGTAAGATTACAATGTGACTTCATCATCAGTGGGAAAACGTCCACTGCTAAACATAGGTACATAAGCCCATCCCATCATCTCATCTGATAAATATTAAGTCGACTGATTAATACGAACACCAAAAATACAGCTTAGTACTCGTAATAGAGAAAATATATGAGAAGTTCATGAAGATAAGTAATAAAGCAGAAGTAACCTCCTGCCCTTTAAACTGACCTATACACAAGTACCAGGAGATCAGCACATAATGCAAGTCCACGTACATGCAGGAGTACATAGTCGTCGTTATGTAGCCGCCCTAGTTTCATGTCGCTGCAGTGGGTGAACGAACGTCATTGACCCACCTAGTACCTGCGCGCTGGAACCCACCCCCGCCTTCGCGGACCTCCCCCGACCCTCGCTCCCTAGAATCATCTGTAGATCGGCATTGAAACCTCTGGATTCCTGGTATGTGCGTCATTCATTAACGCATGCATACTACAGCAACAGGAGTAACGTTTTTGTGACTTTTTAGTTTGGTTTTGAACGAGTTCACCAGCCAATATTGTTGCTAATAGTGTGATGCTTGAGTTGTTTGCAAATGTGGCTAGTTTATTAACGTCAACATTCATAAAATTTATATGTTCTTAAATGATGAGTATGTGGATTCAGCAGTGATTTTTATAAGAGTTTATAGTTAGTACATTATGATCTAAACTGATCATTTGCCATCAAATACATAATCGGCTGCATGATACACGATCTACGATTGAGTCACGTAGAATTTATCATAATCTTGGCAGGCGGATTGGTGATCGCAGTAAGATGTTGTTGTTACATAGGTTCAGTTCAACTTTGTTGCCTTCTTAAAAAAATAGAAATATATGTTTAAATATAAACTAAATAAATCAAACAGTGTTAAGTAATCCCAAAATATTATTTTGTAAACTATTTTATACACACTTCCTCTAATAAACATATTTTACGGATACTATTCGATCTTCTCTTAGCAAACTGTTATCAACATTGCATTTTTAACCAGATTTTCATTCGTAATCTGCTCTCTCATTTGGTCCAGAATTTTGACAGGTTTGTTATCAATTTTCTACGAGCAAAGTATTCGCGAATGTATTTTAAATAATTCAACATTACAACCACCTTAAGACAGCACCTGTGTCTTCCCGTGGAGATAAATTAGCAACATAACAATATCTAGAGTATTCTACTGTTGCATCGATTGTGCATTATTTAGAGGGTAGCTCGGTAAGGTTACATGGTAACGATCACCATGAAATTCATAGCGGGGGTGGGGTAGGACCAGGAACGGAGCGGAAGGAGGGGGTGTTGCGAGGCCAGCACGTGCCGTTGCAGCGGGTGAACGAACGTCATTGACCCACCTCGGGGGCCTACTTACACCGGCCGATAACACCCCCGCCGATAACGCTGTGTGCGTGCCTACATGTTAATAAGAATAGATTGATGGCTCACTACGCGCAGCTTTTCAGTAAGACCGTTATCACGCAGACATGGAAAGGAATTGAGGAAAAGCTGCCTCTGTAATTCGGGGAAAAGCGTATTTATCGGTAGCGGTATCACTAAACAGATTACTGTTGACTCAATATTCGGTGGAGGTCGTCTAGTTTAATACACATATCTATTTTTATATGAGCCTTTGTACGTGTAATGTAATGGACGAGGGCTGTAATTAGCTACGCTGTATTTATAGCGACCGAATTGCTTTACATATCGAATTAGAGTAATGACTTCCTACCTAGAGGTCAACTGCCTAATTGTTAAGATTATTGTGACGTAAAAATCAAGGGTTAATTTGTTTTCTCTACTCACCTACAAAATTACGTATACATCGTAGGCAGTAAACCTTAATCCATCAAAATCATGAGACCGGAAAATATACTATTAATTTTAACCCGGCTTATGTTGAGTTCATTAAAACAAAGACCAAAACCTTGGTTTCAAGTCCACATTTTTTGTTACGTGAACCTTTTTGACGATGGGTAAGTCGATTTAGCAGAATGTGATGATTAGATACTTCATGGGATTTTTAACCCGTTGACCCTGAAAAATATCGCGAAAATACCAGGTTTGAATAAAATAATTAAAAACCTGCCAATTCGTCTTGTAAACATTTTTTAATTTTTTATGGCGGTTTAAGGGAAATGTTTTAAATAAAGTTATTTTTACATTTATTTTGCAATAAGTATAAAAATACTGATGTACTATTGTATTAATATGAGTAATAATTATTGTAACATATTATTACTGTACCTTACCGTACAGGATCATTATCCTGCGGAATCAGAATGTATTGTACTTTTTGAAAAATTATTTAAACATAAAACTTTAATGTTATTCCAGGAGTATTTTTTTCTTCAAGTTTTGTTTTTATAAGTTCTACAAGTCGAAATCCTATAAATACTTTCCTGTTCCTGTCCTGTAAAATATTTTTGAAGTGTTTTACTAACCCTTATTAAACATTAGTAACCTTACCCTATACAAACATCTTGTATAAATCGCAACCTTTCAAAAGTACCCAGGGGAAATGCGGAGGTTTTACGCGCTCCGAGCTAAGGTTTCCCCCATAAGGAAGGTGATGTTATCCACACCATCGAAGTCCACTGCACTGGAGTAGCTTCCGGCCCCAACAGGTCGATCAATACGAGTCGGGGAACGAACCCGTGACCTCGGCTACACAACTGGGACACCGCGCAAGCGCCGCCACCATTTTCGGTGCATCCGCTGCTACCATTTTGAATTGCTAATTTTCTATCTGGCTGCTAAAATACTGAAATACATCCAGGACCCTTGCCTTTGGAGCGCTTAAAAGTGTCCTTAGAAACTTTACAACTTGGAAAAACGTTTAAGCTGTCTTTGAGCGTTGAATAGGCTTTGAAACCTGGACGGCGTCGTTTTGCTGTGCAGCTCTCGGGATAGTCGTCTGACATTTAAAATGCGGAAATCAATAATGGGATGGCTAAAGATAGATGCTTACGTGCATATTATGACATACTATATAGCTGTGTACGTGAGTTATATGAATCTTAACTAAAACTTGACATGAGAAGTTTTGTAAGTAAAGCGTGTTTTTAGCTTTTCAGCTTTTTTCATGAGTCTTTATATATTAATTTTAACTTAATTTCATCTTAAATGTTCCTTTGAATATATAAGCTCTTGCATTTTACTTCATTTCATCTGATGGTAAGTAACTATACTACGAGGCTTCTAGACTCAAATGAATGAAACACTAGTCTCTGTTATCTATTTAGTCTAGAATAGTTTACATTGTTTACCCGACTACAGTGAAGCAAAAGGAGGGTTATGATTTTAGCAACATTTGTTTGTATGTATGTTTCATTTCTCTCGTAACTCTTAAAACACTAGTTGTGTTTGACAAATGAGGTTTAAAAAATAAAAATGGCAGCCAAGAGAGAACTTAAAGTGATACTCACAAATAATAATTTATTATTAATATATCTGTTTTTAATTCGGACAATATACTCGTAAATATAAGTATTTATACATAAACCCAAAAAATATATAATTTTTATACTACGGCTAATGCGCTTCTTGTAGAGGTAGCAGTCGGGTTTTAGTTTTTTAATTTACTTCGTGTCTATTATACTGCATCATTATCATTCCTATAAGTCCACTGTTGGACATGACCCACCCTAATAGATCACCACGTCGGACTTTCAATATACTGTATGAATAAATAAATGTATGCCGTCATTGTCCCTGTTATCCAAAGATATGATGATCATCTCATTACGGCTGCAGGAAAACGACTTCGCTTCGTGAATGATGAATATTTTTTAAGCAACAACCTCAAGGCATGAGGCGAAGGTAAAGGCCGTCAGACTAGTCGGCCAGTAATTACTTTTAGTATAAATTTTGAGTACAGTCTCTCAGCGGCCCTGCTGCAATGCCAAGGCGTCTGCCAAAAGGCGTGAGGTCAGAGACCAATGTCAGGGGCCCTAGAATTTTGTCTTCGTTGCATTTTGATGAGAGCGATTTGGTTTCCGACTTGTGTTTGCGGATGTAAGTTCACTTAATATGAAATAAGGTTGTTGATATTGTTGTTGACAATGGGGTAGGTACTTGACACCAAATTAGTTTGGAGTTGAATTGTATTTTATACCGTAACGGACATGAAAAGGACGGACGGATAACGGACCAAAATACAAATACGTAGTAACTTTCATATCTTTTTTTCGATCTTGCTATACTTTAAAATCACAAAAATTGTGAAAAATACATATAATTCATTGAATAGTAAAATGATTATTCGATTTGGATTTTTTTTTATCGTGCACATATATACAACATTATTTTACGAGATAACTCAAAATATCGATGCAAGCTTCATACATGTAACGCTCCAATACTGGCATGTGACGTCACAAAACTCACCCGGTTTATATGGAGTGTTTCAGCACTGCGTAAAAGAATCGTTTTTCGTCGTGTAGGATTTTAAAAGGAGGTTGTTGTGCCGAAAAAAAATTGGTAGAGCTATTTTTCATTTCACATGGTCTGTTAAATTCGACCAAAATATTTTTTCAGTAAATTATCAAATTTAACATCATGTCATTACGTGGGTGTCCTAAAAGGAGACTAAGGTAAAATTCGGGAGATGGGCAGCAGCATCTGCCCATGCAACAATAACATCTTACTGCGATCACCAATAACACCTGCCAAGCGTACTGATTGTGGCCAACCCCCACCCCCCTCGTGGCGAAGCATCCTTCTATTTTTAACGCACAAAAATCCGGGGAAATACATAAATACGTACATGTTTATTGAACGATTTTCTAATAATGGATTTGACTTGAAAACCGTATGATTATTTAACGAGAACGATACTGTAATTAATTAAAGTAAAAAAGTAGCAAAATATATTACATATTTATAATATATGAATTACCATAGTAAGTCACAATTTCAAGAAAGTTCTCAGTATGATGAAAAAATTCTACGTTTTGCTAGCGCCATCTAGCGGAAGGATATAGGAAGAAGGATTCCTTTGTTACGTTTCCTGTTTATTCAATCATAGTATTATCAGTAAATATCGTTTTATATGTAGTGCAGTGAAACCAGTTCAGAATATCTGAAAAGGAGGGCTGAAAAATTAAATTTTACTCCTTTAAAATATAAACAGATGTTATAAATTGTTTTCAACGTTTACCTATATATATATTTTATAACTTTTTTACAGTTAGAGACACGATGTGAAAAAACGTAGTTCCATTCAGTTCAGTTTTTTGGTTATATATCAGCGACTAAAACCCAGTTTTATTCCTAAATATAGTGTTTAAAATCCTTTCCTTTTATTACTCATGAAGCGCATTAGTTATTTATGGAAGTCCAATATCCATTATATCAAATACCTTATCAATACAATAATAACGAAGTCATTCTACCATAGAAACACAGAATACTCATGATTTCTACCTACAGCTAATTGCAAACATATTCTTGTAAGAGCGAGACACTTGCAATGGGACTACAGTGCCTGAACATTTTGCCTTCTAATGAACTTTCAGCTTTATCACAATATATAAAAGTTTAAACGGCAATGAATAATGCTGAAAATAAAAATAATTATTATTACCAAAACCTACCAAATATTTATTCTGCGCACACCAGCGCAGCAATGATAGCGCCATGGTGACCTCTCAAAATTTCGAAGGTCGCTTCAGATTTACACGTGCCGAGTCATCGATTTATTTTCGTCTATGTACGTATAGATGTGCGTAGCAACTGCGCTATGGCAGTGACAGTGGGTCGGCCCCCTTTTGACCTATTTTCAGGTCCCTTCTAACAGGATTGTGACGCAAGTACGCGCATATAAAATATAACCGTGATAACTGTGAACTTGTTCAATTTGACTGCATATTATATCCTATTGCTGTAAGTATTTAATTATTATGTGGTCGATTTCCAGCGGTAAACTTTTCCAGGACGATGATGACACAATCTTGTACCATGATTTTCTATGTAAAACACTACTATGTGGATACGAGCCACAGAAAGGAAACCTACTTACAAATTATACCGAGAAAAAATATATGCATTCAGGCATTCAGGGTATATACATATATATTTGGGATTTTTAATTTTGTCGCCCGAAGCTAATGAGACGCTGGTTCTGCTACTCGTACCTTTAATCATCATCATCAGCCGGGAAACGTCCACTGCTGGACATAGGCCTCCCGCATGGTACGCCACATCGACCGGTCCCGAGCCACCTGCATCCAGCGACTCCCTGCGACTCTAACCAGGTCGTCGGTCCATCTAGTGGGGGGACGGCCTGGTAGACGTTTCCCGGTACCTTTCATACTGGATGCTATTAGCACTGTTTGGTGGCAGACTTAGGCATGCTTAGGCAACATGACGGTAGATATCCAAGCGGACATGTAGAGGTAAATGATCTACCCCCAACCACCCACATACATACGTCTTTACATAATCCGTTTTTATAGTCATCTATCAAATGTTTAGGTAGACGTATAGCTTGATATATATCTGAAGGGAATTGGAGGAGTGCAGTTTTGTTTATCATAAATTGTGCGAGCTGGCTCGGTGACCGGGCGTGTGTCTTGCCCTCTAACACTTGAGAACACCACATATCCTTGCTGTTTGTCACCTCGCGCTTTTCCCTCTACTAGCTGGCCTACGTCTACCTCGATGAGGTAATTCCAGCGGCACCAGGTCGACGAGTCTCCCATCCTAGACGTGCCAATATCTAATGCTTGTGCAGTGGCTTTAGTGGCGAAAAAGTCTCATACGGTAGTTTGTTTGTTAGAGTTAAAATAAAAGGCTTTTATGTACATAATTTGCCTTTTCTAGTATTCATTAAAAAAGTAAATGGGGGCAATGAAAATATTATTAATAGTCCGGGGAGCCTCAATAAAAAAACTTGATCTAATTAAATAACTAAACTAACTGAACACATCGCTGGGTAAAAATAAAAGAAACTAGTTAAGAGAAATTACAAGTAGAGTTCTGATTTTCTTTCTACTAATTAATTTTAGGAGCGACTGTGGCGCCCTCATTTGCTCTTTTCTACATTTTCCCGCAATTATACAATAATTTCAAAAACCAATCCGCTTTTTTGTAGTCATTGCTGGTTTACGGTTTATCGATACATTATGGATTCATGTTTAGAACCTGTTAGTTATTATAAATTGAACCGCCTGAAGTGGTCACTTTTAACTATTTTATTGATAGTAATTGTTATGTTTTAAAGATAGTAAGAGTGAATCAGGGCGCCACTGTCGCTCTTAGGCCTCTTAATAAGTTAGACTAGCATTAACATATTCCAAGCATAGTGTCAGACATGAAATTCTATAATATTGCAGGAATTCTTAAAGTTCACACACTAAGCAGTCCCCGTGTATGCGTCCGGCCCCTCATCGGCACTCCTTCCATTGATTGTTTCGGACCCTTCGCTTCGCGTTTGATACTTTAGCTAAAGTTTCAGCTTTCAGCTTCGATGGGCACCGCATCATATCCATTGAAAAACAGCATGACGTAAACCGGAGTAAAAATAGGAAAAGATTATCGAAACAAAATTATCCTTCTATTATAAGACTTGGGGGAACAATTACGTTACGAAGGCACCAGACGACCTATTTTAATACGCATAATAATCGGACAGAGTCCCTTTTACGTAAGGGCACAAATAGGCCTCCGTCGCCACGTTGAATGTTGATCGTCAGTCGTCTGGGTGGTTGCCTAGCGACGCTGCAGCCGCCGACGCACCGCCCGACCTACTTCGGCGGCCCGCCCAAATGTTAATGACCTCCAAAACCCAGGTCGAAGTTCACGAGTTACACGAGTAACGGAACCTACCCGCCCTGTATATACGTCTACGCGATGACTTTTACGGGTCACCCTGTGTATTGATCCGATGGTGTTTGGTTCGGGATGGAAACTAGGTTAGGACCCGTGGCTGTTTATCACGCAGCCCATGGGATTACGTTTTGTATTGCTTTTGGTAAAATTCCGTTGTCTCACGTCTTCGGCAAGGTTTCCTCGGTTCGAGGAAGCGGTCGTCGGTGTTTGGTTGGTAAATATTTTGCTAGTTGTTTGCTTTTAATATTGAATAGTATATATACCCAACGCGTTCGATGAGTGAGATTAGTATTGCTTTGGATATTCAATTCGAGTTGATGAGGTGAAAATTAACAATAAAATATTATTAAGCCAAGACAGGGTATGTCTTTTAACAAATTTGAAATTGATTCATTGATGTACACCCAGGGGAAGTTTTGTTAATTTTTAGACATTGAAAGCTCCTAAAAACTGTAGGATACATAATATTTACCGAGATATATTATATGAGTATAGAGTATACTTTCTTGTTACGAGGACGCGCAACTGTTGATCTCGTCGGATAATTTAAATAATTATCAAACTTTAATTAGCTGTTGTCGTACCTTTTATTTGAAAATTTCTTGATTGAAGTCACATAAAAATCATCAGGAAATTTTTTAAAACAATAACCTCCTAACAAGTACAAGTTCAAGGTACAAAAGCTCTTAAAATTTTTCGTAACCACGCTTGAAAAGCGGATTGGAGATCGCAATAAGATATTGTGTACATATGTAAGTAAACTAAATTTCCACCTTATTACTCTGTTGTTAATAGTTCGCTGACATGTGGTCCAAGCTTTAGAATAAGATTAATCTACGTCATGTCGTAGGTCAAAAGTCGAATAAGGGAAATTCAGGTAGTCGTAACTTTAATCAGCAATCTGCCCGCCGACTGTGCTGATTCTGTCACGAAAAGCACATCAGATGTGACCAAGATGTGAAACTCTACCTGGGGGAGCATGTCCGTCAGTGAATCTATACACGCGGCACACCAAGCTTTACATCTAGGCTCTAACAGAATTACCAGCATTGTGGAATTCTTGTCCACTACATTATGCTGATTTGGGGCCTTTTTGCTAACACGATATATTATATAAACGATGTTATTATTGTTATTTTAACTCTGTACTTGCAGTGTGCTTAATCTTCGCTTTTTATTTGTAATATTCTGCTGGGAAATTAAATGATTATTTATCTATGTTGCCGACGCAGAACTTCTTGGTTTTACATTCTATTTTGTCTTTGAATCTTTTATTCTTTTGTTTTTTACGTTCTGTTTTGTTTTTATGTAGTACATTGATGGAACCCAAAATGTTTGTTTAATTGTATCTTTTATCGTCCGTAAATAATAATCTATATACATTTTCAGAATACGCTGACATCTCATTTTGTGCGGAAAACCTACATATTACGCCTAAAGCTTTTACTATGCAATTCTTTCCTCTACGCGGATACAAATAAAAAGCAGTTTTGCTGGCTTATCGCAAGTGTAAACTACGTAGAGCAGAAGCGCTTACATTGTATTTTAAAAAAACTTTACACGTGTTTACAAATATATCTGCTCAGCCACATCTGTTCAAAGGGTTAGCAACTAAGCATAATGGTCGAGTGGGTAGCTATTAGTGCATGCATGTGTCCTTTAACTAAAGAGTACTTGGTTGGTCCAGGGCGCGAGGCGGGGGCGGCGCCTATTCCTAGCGCGAAACTAGGCCGGCCGCCGACCGCGACCGCTTGCTCTAATGCATAGGCGGAGCGATTAGCGTGTTAGGCTGTGATGAGCTCAGACAGATAAAAAATCAGTCAAGTGCGAGTCATCATGCACATGATAGTACACACAGTAACATACTGAAAGTCTGAAAATGTAAGTCAGATTGAAAAAAGTCTAATTACAATACAATATGGTGCAATAAAAAATTATGGCTCTCAGATTTATTCCTTTACTTGTGCTGTAAGATCATGCTTCCTGCCAAATTTAAGGATTCTAGATCAAAGGAAAGTTATATTATAACCTTACAGGTTTTGATTCCTTGCACTCGCAAGGGAAATATTTAAAAAATGCGGCATACACGTCAGTATCTTTTTATTAATCGACTTAGAAGCTTGATTTTTTACATGTCACAGAGATTGCAGATTTGAGTATTGGATATAAATTTCAAGTTGATACATGGAGATGCGTCCCTTAGAAAAAGGGTTTTAACAGACAGACGGAAAACATAGTTATCTTCTAAGGGTTCCTTTGTGCTTCTTCTTTTTGAAGTACGTTACTCTAAAAAGAGTCCTTACAGGATCTAATTTAAAAACAAGCTGAAATTATTAGAGCACGTAACTAAAACTAGTCCCTGATAGTAACCGCTAGTTCGAGCTCGCTTACCTATAAGCGGCGAAGCGATTTGCGTATAAGACTTTAGTTACATTCATGCTGGCACACTCATTATGTGGGACGGTTTACTTTGCAAATAATAATGCTGATAATAGACTGGTTTCTGTCTGCAACAGCTTACTTTAACGCTTAGGTTAAGCTATTATCACTATGAAGCCTACGGCATATTAAAACAGTCAAACAGAGTCCTCGAGACTTGAAAACAATAAATTCTTTTTTATTGGATACAATGCAGACCGTTTGATTTGACGGATAATTGGTTGGAATTGGTCAGGAATTTTTTAGAATGTAGTAGATATGGTGTGTGATGAATAAGTTCACCCCATGTTATCCCGTGGGTGCGTCAATGCGACTAGGGGGGAAATATTAAGGACATGGGCAGCAGCATCTAATAATAATAAATACTTTATTTTTCTTTAAAAGACTAGAATTTATACAATACTTTCAGGACCACTTCTTAAGTACTGACGACTTGTGTTAGTAGGCGGAGCTCTTCCTAGTTTAACTTTTTTAAATTTTATAACAAACCTAAATTAATAAATTTTTACGTTTTTATTTTTATTCTTATAATTCATCATCATCAGCCGGGAAACGTCCACTGTTGGACATATGCCTCCCCCATGGTACGCCACATCGACCGGTCCCGAGCCACCTGCATCTAGCATTCTTATAATTAATTAATTTTAATTAATTGCAACTTGGGAATCTTCAAAGGAAGAGTAAATAGGCACATTTGAGATCAACGCGTGACACCTTCGACCTTAACATCAGGTGAAATTGAGGTCAAGCGTTGATCTATCTTCTACAAAAAAATATATTTAAAATTAAATAAATTATCTTTAAAAAGGGTGTTGTACCATCGAGATCGTGCATAAAACGGCTATAACGCTTCAAGTGTCTGCCTATTACGGTTCAAAAGATACAGCCGTGTGATAGATAGACGGAGAGATAGCGGAACCAAATTACCAAACCAAACGGGATCAGTTTGGCATCCTTTGGGTACAAATTGTTTTGAACGCGAAAGTAAATATTTTACTAGTTGCGTCCGTTTGCTCTACCGCGTAAGTGGAGCATTTAGTAGTTAACGCATTAGTATAGGTTTAATCAGTCAATTGATAAGATTTGTGCTAGCTAATAATAAATTGAAGCTCATCAATTGATAGGTAGATAAATAAAATAATGATGTTTAAAAATTTAAAAGACAGTATCTTAATAAATTCTTGCACCAAACAAAAATTTGAGTCCGGACGCGCTCGATGCCAACACCGGGAACGCTTCTTAGAACAGAGGTTCAAGATCTATGTCGTTTGAGACCGACTAATATATCATAACAGTTTCCTATGAATCCGTCACTAGATGTTGGTGAAGATAAAAGAAAATTTAATTACAGATAATAGAAATGGTACATCTCCATGCGACATGGCATCGTACATAAACTCTTAAGTCTTGTAGAAAAATGTACGTACTAGCTTTTGCCTGCAATGATCGAGATAAAAAGTAGCCTTTCCTTTTCTAACCCTTCAACTATCCCTTCACAAAACCCTAGTGATTCTGACTCTCCGTTACGACGGGAAGGAAGGACGAACACTTTCGTTATTATAATATTAGTATGGATTACATACCGCATTTAAAATTCCATAACTAAATGAAATCTTTAAACCTGAAAAAAAGACCCAGGATTTCATATTTTTCTTCAAATTGTAGTTAACAATGAAAGTTTTTTCAACCGTGGACAACGACGTCTCTGATGTACACTTAATACTCATATATAGAATATCTATTAACTTGCATCGGAGCTCCATGTTCAGTGATCACAATATTACTAAAGAATCCGTCACAACATGTCGGTGAATATTAATGAGAAAAATAGGTTCGATGTTTCTCGTGTTGAAAATAGAGCGTTTCAACTGTATACTAGTATTATTTTCTTAGAATAACGTTCTGAGTGGCTTTTAAATTAGATAACCCATCTGTATGCCACTGACACTTGTAACTTGACCTTTGGTATACGAAAACAGTGGACTATATTCAAGAATTATTTGTTTGAGGAATACAGAAATAAGCTGTGGTCAAGAATAGCAGAAAATTATGTTCTTATTTTATTTTTTAATGTTCTTGTTTTAAGGTATTATAATTTTATCTGAGAATCGCGCTTAAATTAATCTTCCACAATCAGCGTTTTATACAGTACATAGAAGATTTAGCAACATGTGGCCCTAGAAAGATTTGATCTGATTGGTCCACTCACAATTGGTTTGTGAGAAAGATGAAACTGGAAAATGTTTTTACACTTCTAACAGTCAATCAAATCAGACTATGTTAATATGTGCTAAATCTTTCAATACGAATTAAACACTGACATATTCACATGTCTAATGCTATTAAATATTAAATACGTTAAAGCCTATTCCGATGCCTACGTAGCAAATAAATCTGGTGATGTTTAGAGTCCAATATGCATAATGTGTCTGAGAGCTGACCCCAACCGGCTCGGATCGCGACCTCTGACTCTCTGACGAACACCGCCAATGATACACAAGACCTAAGTACGACCAATCACAATGCTTCATTCGCATGCAGCAAATACGAATTGAAATCATATATATATTCGACTATTTTAAATATATTTTGTATGTCTCAAATAAAAATAAACTTTACAATTTCCTGATCCCTTGATATGGCTTGAGAGACATGTAGAATATGTCGTTTTGACGACAGATGAAATTTATCAATATAAGGATTTGGAAGGATATTGATCGAGTGCACATCTAATTTAAAAAATCTAGTCCACGTGTCCGCCGTTTTCTGCGCATATAACTGTTGTGTAATATTGTATCGTTCACAGTTTTACATATTAAAAATTCGAGCCATATCGTTTATTTTCTCCGATTCTAACTCCGGTACCAAAGTTACGTCTCCTAGAACATCCAAGTATCAATTTTTGCAATTTATGTAAATTATGTAAAGATCAATTTAAGAAACCATTAAACAAATGCGCCAGTGCTTAAGTGATATAGAGGTACATAAAAGTGTGATTGTGAGAAATACGAGTACAGTGATTTATTTCAAATCCTGTCAGTTAGCTAGATCCACAGATAGGACTAGGTTTAGTTCATCGAAGCTCGCGTGTATTAATACAGAACATGGCCAATGTAGACGTATAATGGATAGCTAGCGTCTATTGCAAAACATCCGCATTCATTAATTCTGGTACCAACCGATGATCTATAGCCACGAACGAGATCCACTCCAGACGAACCACATTTCGCTGCACCGTAGAAAGTGAGGCTTTGTTTTCACTCCGCGGCGATAATTTATAGTAACGAGGAGAGATCATTGCACGCCGTTTTGTAAATTGTTCGACTAAAGTCCGACGTCTCGCCGTATTTGGCATCGTTCCAATTGTGCCAGGTTTCTTTTTTCAAACGATCGACTGCCCCAAGACCAAATCGAGATTCTAATTAGCTGCGACGTTATTGATCGATTCCGCTTTTCACATGGCTCTAGTTGTCGCTGTGCAATGCGAGTGCACGTGTTGAAACCTTGGTTGCACCACGATATAAAAAAGTAGCAACGTATTACTGCAGAAAGGCCACTTATGTTCAAATTATGAAACTTTTACATTAGTAGAAAAATAGGGATGATGTTTTTTATTATATTATTGCTTAGGGCTTTGAGCAATTGCATTTGGATCCGCGAAGAGGGCGTCCTCGTGTGGTGATATATTCCCCAAAGTTTGAAAGAGAGTAACATCGGTAATATATGTGCTGGCTGATGATATACTGAAAGGCTTTCCTTGTCAAATATAGACCAATTTTAATAGTCCCTAATCCCTAATATCATACCCAAGTCATAGTACAAATACTGATTTTCAGCGCAAATGATCTGCAGCTGGTAAGAAGGTTTAATTAAAAATAATTCAGCTTTAGTACAACGCCAATGTCAAGATATTAGTCGTATTCAGTTGGACTGATTGTTTTGGGTTGTCGTATCTACAGATTTACCTATTGACGCCAGTGTCATAGAGTGGATTTGGTGGTGGATTTATTGTAGATGTACTTTTATACTGTTCGTGTCATTATAGTCTTTGTAGTCGTTGCACTAAATCACGTTCACTAAAATATGCGCAAACGCAATAATTTAGTGGACGCTCACAGAATATAGGCCACACACACATACACGCTTCTGTATAGACATATTGTTGTGCTGCTTAGTGTGAATTCAGTACCGTCTTATCGCGGAAATCCTTCAAATTTGAGACTGAGATAGGAACGTTGTCGATGTATGTCGTAAACAGAGTCACGGCCGGTTGTCGATCTCCTAATTTGATGGTCACAGCGCTATCGCTATTATTTTAAATTACTATGATATCAAATCGGAATAACAGAACTCCGAAACGTTATCGATATATGAGTTTTCTTTGACCTACTCTCTTTCAATGATTTTTCAATTTTAACATGTCAAAAACCACATTTTAAGTTTTGATTTTTATCGGATCGAAGCAATCTGCAGACGGTTCTTCCTTAAATGTGACATCGAAGGTTTTTATAGGGGGGACATGATAACAGTATGATGACATTATTATATGCTCTTTATTTAAAAAAATTGCAACACTCCCAGGATGCGTATAACGTATGTGATAAGCCGGGAATCAAACGTCCGTCTTAAAACAATCCAGAGGCTGTCCAGATTATGATATCCCAATTCGATTTTATACTCAACTAAAATTACTTTTTTATGTAAAGGTGTAATAGGTTTGCACTTGGCCTAAATATCACGTGGTAAGTGGTGGTAAGTGACAATAAGGGCGTTGGATACTCGTAGTAAGCGATTTCTTGAAGTCTTGATTGATTTTCAATTTTGTTCTAAGATTATATTTATATGGCTGAATATCTTCTCCAATTGGCTGATGGATACTGTACAATTTCATGGCCTAGAGATGTAAAGTAGAAGTTATTTAATAATAAATTATAAAAACTGTCCAAGTGTGAGTTGGACTCGTGCTATTTTTATTCTTTATTGTTATAGTGGCTATAATAATAATAATATACACGGTTTTATACGGATACATAGATTCAGCAATGCTACTGACAGTCGAACGAACAGAAGGGCCTTGGTTAGAAACCCTTTGGGTACGGTACCCTAAAAATAAGCTCTATACCAAAAAATCTATGAAATTTTAGGCCCTTACGATTATTAGTGAACTATGTTAATTTTTTTATGTATGATAGGTTTGCACTTGGCCTTCATCTCACCTGATGGTAATTAAGTGACGGTAAGGCCGTAGGATGCTAAATGTGTGCACCCATAAGCCTCAAAGTAATGAATACATACCAGAACAAAACAGTGCTATTAACACTGCTGTTTGGCGGCAGGCTAAAGTAGCATAGTGGTAAATAGCCTGATGGACATAGAAAATGCCTTCACACCAACAAAAATTTGGATGGAAATCGAACCTGCAAGCAATTAGGACACGGAGGTGGTTATTTGAGGTGGTTATATATATACTCCTCTCATAGCCACTACCAAGTTCCAAAACGCCTGTCTGAATTATTATTTCCTTAGTCAATTTTGGGAAGATGAGGCGGTGTTAGTATAAAGCCAGAGCCACACGACCAATAGCAGCATGTAATATATATATTTATCAATTAACGAGTGATCAAGCGGATGCCCCGTTGAGCGCGGGCCAGGGTTGGTCGAACTTGTCCGATTTTCTTGCGAGTTTTAAACAAATGAACTTGCCCCAGTGACCACGGATGCCGGATATAAATACCGGGCGAAATCTCAAAATTCGCACTCGACGCGACTAAAGAGGACGAACGGAAAATTTATTTCATGTTGTTGATAAACGTAATGAACACACGAATTTCTTTGTGCGGAGAAGTCTCTTCATAGAAATTCTGAAAATTTAAATTTAAAATTGTACTAAGTTGTAACTAAACCTTTTTGTAACATTTTATCTAAAGGTTTTGAAAGAATCTTTAAAATAATGAGAATCTTAACACATATATTTTAGGATACTTCTTTTGGGATATTATACATTGAGCGCGTCATTCCCGTATGGGTCATTTTAATCATTTTCATTGACATCCGCCACACTGATGAATATATATCAGTGATTATTGCGAATAAATATTTGGTTTTATTGTCTGAACATATACATGTTATTCTGCCAAACACCAAAGTCCTTGATATATTTAATCGTTTGGTAATTTGTGTCATTTGGTCGCAAGCGAAAGTACAGCAGCCAAAGGTTGTTGCTCGCTTAGCGCAACTCTTGCGGATGTGGGCAGCACTATCTAAGCCATTGTTTTCAGCGCGGGCCCATAGACTTCATACGCACTTTTAAATTTCTAAAATAATAATAATTATATATATCTTTAATTCAGACAGTCACACGACAAAGAAACAATACCATATAGCATAAAATATACAGTGCACAGTTCACTAGCTAGCATCTTATGACATCACCTGTTATGTACAGTATACAGAGTTTTAGCTCCAGAATTGCTCCTGAAGTGCATGTGACATTCTCTTGTCGAAAAGTGCACGGATCATAGGTAGTTGCGTGGTGCGCAAGGGGGGAAGGTGTCCAGGGGGGTGCGGGCGGTGAAGTGCAGGGGGGGGGGGGCTTGGTTCGCGCAGTGTAACCTACATACCGGTCAACACTCCGCCTCAGTCAACACTCGCTACAGGGACGTTAGGCTCGTTTGGTGGGCGAGCACACTTGGGCAAGTTCATTAGGTCGATTAATTGCCAAACATTGTCTATACTTAGTTTTATTAAGCGTTGTCAATGTATAAATGTGACCGCATGGTCGACCTCGAGGCCAGGCCCAATTGATTTTACGAGGGTGTCGCAAAAGGCGACTAAAGGGTAAATTCAGATGTGCAGCCGCGTCGTCTTATGAATTCAATCAACAAGACGTGATCACCAATCCTGCAATTCCTCTAAAGGAAAATCTATTACGGGGTTCTATGAGGAGTCTCATGTTTAACAGTAGATTTGAGGATTATTTTAGAAAAATACTTTACTTCTAATAATAGCTTTTTATCGCTTAGCTTAAATATAAGCTTAAATAGTAGTTCTCGTTTATAACTCTTTTCATTTGGTGAACTATGAGAGGTTTCATTTGCAGAAGTTGAGCCGATAAATGAATCTAAGTTTTATTATATATACCCCATACTAAACTTATTACTAATGTATGTATGTATCAGAACGTTTATACAGTTTTAATATATTCTTTACTTTGACGTGAACGATTAACCGATTTTAAATCTACACAAACCTTTAACCAGAACGATCCACAACACGCATACGCACTCACCTGAAACAAAACAAAGTAAATTACAATTTAGATATTTAACAATACCGGATTAATTGTATCCAAATAAACCTAATAACCATGCCAGTGACCGTAAAATTCAATTTTGGTAACAACACCTGTGTACACGTCAACGAAAAATTCCACTTTGAGGACTTTAGTGACCTAGAAAACATCAAATTAATTAGTGGGTCACGTTACAATTAATTGCTCATGACACTATACTTTAAAAAATACTAGGTGCCTTATTACTATAGACTTCGATAATGAGGGATTTCAGGAAAAATTTCACTACTAGATGGCGCCACTTTGGCAGGAGGTTTTCAATCACAGAAATATGTTCAGTTTGCTATAATTATATGGTATATTCTCCCAGTATTATTCAGGTGATAGGCACTGTCAGAATATAGTTTCATTCATATGACACTATGTTCTGACAGCGAAAAGGAAAGAGTACTTAAAATTAGGTAAAACATTGATTTTTCGATGAGATTATTGTTTCCCTTTAACTGTAGAGGCTTTTGAAAGCTTGCATAGTAACATGTGAATTATTATTATAATTTATATGTATATATATATTTATAATATATAAGAGTACATGAATTGGTTATATAACCGTTTTTTCAGATATTTTGTAATTGAAATAGCGTATGTTCACGCTATACGCTGACAACAGCTAAATAAAACTTAATTTAAGCTTCTATTGCTACGTAAATTCCAACTAACTGCAAAAACAAGCGAGTAACTAAGCTAGTTAGCTTGAAGCCCTACAAAAGCAGTGTGAACGTACTAACGCCGGCATTAGATGCGACTAGACAAGGCCACAGCTATCAGTGAAATGTCGAGAAGGAAAGAGAGGGATATACATCGCACATATTGCACACAACGACGCCACAAGTGCAGTTGACGCACACAATCATAACTTTTCTATTTCTATTAGCTACCAACAATATGCTACGAGCCGCTGGTGTTAATAGTAAGAGTTAAATTAACTGCATCTATGCGTGTCTAGACAGTTCGTCATAGTTCTGGTATTCCTTATTGTGTTTCTATTCAAATGTTGTCGTTGGTAACTCGGATGATTTACTTCAGTAAAGTACTAGGTAACGATTTCGTAGCACTTCGTAGCACTTGACAATTCTCGTAGTATTGAAGTTTGCTACGAGTATTTTTGTGAAATAAATACGGGCCTCACTAGAAATTTACTACTGGAACTGGTGAAGTAGGTCGTAACACGATGTGGTAGAAGGAAAGTAGATATTTATTTCCACTGCTAGAATTATCTGACAGCTTCTACAAACATCATGCTTCCTTGCAGTTAGTTTTCAGATTAAAGAACTACGCTCCGGTATATAAACAATTTTTTTCTGATTAAACAGTGTCGTGAGATTTAAGTAATTTTTACATGTTTATATATAAAGTATACGAGTGGTCTTAGCTTTAGGATAAGACCCCATGTCATTTTGCGAGTGTCGTAAAAAGTGACTTAAAGAAAAAATCTTCGGGATATGGCCAACCACTTCAACCTATCTAACAACATCTTCCTGCGATCACTAATCCACTTGTCAAGCATAGTTATTTTGTCAAATCATCTCATGGAAATTCAAATGTGGTGATCTATGAGGAAAGCTCATATCCAATATTGGATATCATTGCATATCCAACAACAACGTTTTTAGTTAGTAAATCCTCAAAGGCTTCAAATCTTACAGCCAAGGATTTTTTTTAAATTCAGTATCTAGTCAAAGTCAAGGATTTTGTCTAAAATCACTACGTTTTAGATTTTGTTAAACTCAAAAGACAGGAGACCAAGTGCAAAAATAGGTACAAAATAGGAAAAGTACATGTCAGACATCAAAAATTTATGATCAGAAGTTTTAATTTATATAATAGACAGAGGCATTATTGACGTCATCTTTGAGTAGGAATACAATAGTGCTTCCCTGACTGATAGACATAACTACCCAGTCCATGCGTCTTGGGTTAGAAACTTAAAGTCAGGGCCATTGATCTCTTTGATCTTATAATAACAATTACTAGAAGGTGAGTCCGTGCGCGATAAGCGAAGCAAGCAAAACTAAGATATTCTGGCTCAGTTTGCCTAATGGTCCGTAAGTGTTGAAGATCTAGTCTTACGTACGAATGTACTCTTAGATTTTTGTTTAAAATGACTGTTTATTAAATAGGTGTCGAAATACAACAGAAAAACATAGAAAATATTGCCACAAGGGCGAAAATACATATTGTAAAATTTCATGATTCAATTCTGACATATTTATTCTGCTGTTAATCTAAAGCATTTCGATATGTAGGTTACCACTAAGGAGCAAAGCCGCAGGTGATCAACTAGTATTCTTATATAAACCATCTAATTGTCAGTTGATGCGATACTCTGGAAAGTTTTATCGATGGTAATTGGGTGAGCGACTGTAATGCGCACTCGATCCGTTGATATCGTCGTGGGCCGCGCGCCGTCCGAACTTGCCGGTTGCGACAGCTGGCCTAGAACCCGCCGCTGAACCCAAGTACCCTCAATAACTTTTACACAGCATCGATACCAGCTCGCTAACTCTTGCGAAGTCGCGCGCGAGATGTTGTGGCGATAACTCTACGCGCGCCTCAACTTTGTTCCCAATACCCCTTCTAGAATGGAGTGTTGTTGTTATGCATTTGCCTCTTAAAATCTTTATTGGTTCGAACGCAATTCAAACGACTGTCATAAGTTTTGGGCTAAAATATTTATACAAAACTTTATGATAAACGACTATGTTACCTATAATTTACCAATGTGAATATTTTATCTTTTATTATTTCACTTTATATGACCGAGGTACATTCAGCTAGCGTAGCATGAGACGCGTAAGTGCGATGAGAGTTAGATATTACTTATCTGTACGTCACATTTGATTTTAAGATATGATAATATCTCATTCTCACCGCTCTCATGCGTCTCATGCTACGCAGACTGGTCTAGACTGTAAGAGGCCTGTTTAGTTCATCCCCGGCCGGAAGACTTCCTCTAATTTTGACGCCACTACGCCAGTAGGAAGATTATGATTTACGTTTGTATGTATGTGTATTTCAGTGGCACGCTCCGCATAATCCGCTTGATTGATTTATAATTTGATAAAAGTCGTTAGATTCGTCTTAATTGCGAGAAAGACATTTTCTCATATATTTTGACATGAACGCATTGACATAATTCGTTAATTTTTTGGGTTTTGCTTCTGCCATGCATCAGTGATGTAATTTGGTACGGGTATACATTAATCACGTCGTCACAGTGGTAGAATAAAATCTTGAAAAACATTTTTATTTTAGGTTGGATCCTGTACATGCCGTACACGTAACTTAGGGATGATTTTCGTGTCTATCCCATTGTGTGTGATATCGTTGAATCATCATCATCATCAGCCGGGAAACGTCCACTGCTGGACATAGGCCTCCCTCATGGTACGCCACATCGACCGGTCCCGAGCCACCTGCATCCAGCGACTCCCCGCGACTCTAACCAGGTCGTCGGTCCATCTAGTGGGGGGACGGCCTGGTAGACGTTTCCCGGTACGTGGTCGCCACTCGAGAACCTTTACTCCCCACCGGTTATCGGTTCTTCGAGCGATGTGGCCTGCCCATTGCCACTTCAGCTCACTGACTCGTCGAGCTATGTCGGTGACCTTCGTTCGTCTACGGATTTCCTCATTACGGACCTTATCACGTAAAGAAATTCCGAGCATAGCTCGTTCCATTGCTCGCTGAGTGACTTTGAGCTTGTTTATTCGGCCCACAGTAAAAGACCACGTTTCGGTTCCGTATGTCATCACTGGCAACACGCACTGATCAAAGACTTTTGTCTTTAGACGCTGAGGTATTTTGGACGAGAAGATATGCCGTAATTTCCCGAACGCTGCCCAGCCGAGTTGGATTCTTCGGTTGACCTCTTTGTCGAAGTTGGACCTACCTAGTTGAACGATCTGTCCCAGGTATACATACTCGTCTACAACTTCGATTGTAGTGTTCCCAACCACTACCGGCATAGGTGCAACATGGACATTTGACATGATTTTCGTCTTGTCCATGTTCATTTTTAAACCTACCTGTTGGGAAACTCTGTTGAGGTCATTGAGCATTACGTTCAGATCCTCCAAGGATTCTGCCGTTATGACTATGTCATCGGCAAATCGAAGGTGAGTGATGTAGTCGCCGTTGATGTTGATGCCCAGTCCTTTCCAGTTCAGAAGCTTGAAAACATCTTCCAGTGCAGTGGTGAAGAGTTTCGGGGATATAACGTCACCCTGTCTTACACCTTTCTGCACTTGGATCGGTTTCGTGCATTCATCCTGTACTCGGACGGACATTGTGGCTTTATTGTATAAACATTTCAACACTTCGATATAGCGATAGTCAATGTGGCACCTTTGGAGAGACTGAAGCACTGCCCAAGTCTCGATTGAATCAAAGGCTTTCTCGTAGTCCACAAACGCCAGGCATAATGGCCGATTATACTCCTCGGTCTTCTGTATAATCTGCCGGAGCGTATGTATGTGGTCTACGGTGCTGAAGCCTTTTCGGAAACCGGCTTGTTCGGGAGGTTGGAAGTCGTCAAACCTGCGTGCTAGTCGGTTCGTAATGACTCTCGAAAACAACTTATAAACGTGGCTCAGAAGGGATATCGGTCGGTAGTTCTTCAGTAAGGCATTATCGCCTTTCTTAAAGAAGAGCACCACCACGCTTCTGCTCCACGCTTCTGGCGTGCAGCCTTCGTGTATGACGGACTGAAAGAGCTTCTGAAGGACTACAAGTATCGGTTTTCCACCCGCTTTCAGAAGCTCTGATGTGATTCCGTCTTCACCTGCCGCCTTGTTATTTTTGAGTTGTTTGAGAGCCATTCGAATCTCATACAGGCTGACGTCCGGGATATCTTCGGTATAGTGTCGGGTCAGTTTGGCTCTTCGGTCACTCACCGGGCTTGCGCCTGGTCTCTGTGACGATGTGTACAGCTGTCCATAGAACTTCTCGATCTCTCTCAAAACTTCCGGTTTTGACGAAACAATGCCGCCCGTATCGGTCTTCAGCCTCGTCAGTTGGCTCTGTCCTATAGACAGATCTTTTGCAAACACCTTGGAGCCTTTGTTCCGCTCTATCGCGTCTTTAATACGTGATGTATTAAAGTGGCGAATATCGTGTCGCATCGATTTAGAGATCTGTCTATTAAGCTGCCTATACTCTGACGAATCAGCTGGAGACTGCAAGCATATGTCGCGTCTATCCCGCATGAGTTTGAGAGTATGATCAGAGAGTTTCTGGGTTCTATTTGCGGGACGGGCCTTAAAGAATTTAGACCCTACCGCATGGACAGTTTCCACGAGCCGATCGTTAATATCGTCAACGGTTTCTATAGCGTCTAAGCATTGGAAGCGATTGTGTAGTTCGAGCTGAAAGCTTTCGGGGTTTGAGATGTAAGCATTTTGAGGCCGGAGCGTAGACTTCATCAGACGAGCTCTTTCCAGTTTGGTATCGTTGAATAGGTATTTCAAAAATACTGAAGGCCTAGGAACACTTTCGATTCAGTGTTCCTTTTGCGAAATTTTAAGCTTTAAATGTGTTGCTTTAAATGTTTTAAAAAAAGTGATCATTTTTGTCAGAGTCGAGCGGACACGCATTTCGCTGCTTTTGTTACATTATGACTAAGAAGTCTACCTCCGTTGTTTATTTTAAAGTCAAGGTTGATCAGGGATCTGTTCATCTAGAAAATATCGTGACTAATAAGTATCTAATTCAAAATTTAAGAGTTAAGTATTTTGAAGAAAGAAAATTTAACTATGTGCCCAGTTTTTTCCATGTAATTTATGTAGCGGTTTTCATTACTTATTCCTGAGGCAAACTGAAGAAAATAAAAAGCATACGACCAGCTGTATTATGTATACTGTGTCTCAGCCCCAAATGTATATGTCGGCCGCCACGTCGCACTATCAGCAAATTGCGCACAATTATTCCTCTATTCGTCAACATGATTTGAGGACCAACGCATCGTGGAATTTGCACCGGCGACGCGTTTTTTCGCGTAATTTTCGCTTGACCTTGTTTAATTAGTCATTGTTGAGAATCTTCGAGCATTGTTTATTTGTACTGCCGAGTCGCGATGTTATAAATTCCAATTGCCTAATTTTGCAAACTGTGATATTTTTCTGTTGTGCAAAATAATTTTTCAAATAGCTATTTACAACGTTGCTTTTTTCTAGATCTACAATACTATATAATACAAAACTATACCAATAACGTAAAAAAGTATACCAATAACTATTAAATATACCCGACTCAAACAATGCATTATTTTTAAAACGTTTCGGGAATTTATTTTAGATATTTTGGCCTCCAATTGACAGGAAAAAATTAAAGCAAAACATAAGTAAACTTATATTGTAACCCTTCTCGAACATCAATTCTTTAATTGTGTTGGTTGATACGATACACTGGATGTAAAAGTAAGGGTATCAGATATTTATTACCTTACGGCACACAGCTGTCAATCAAAGAGAATTTAAACAGTGATTTATATTTTTTTAAAGGCTTATATAGCTAGCGCTAAACACATACTAGTTTTGTATTATTTCTGAATTTGAATTCTAGGGAAAACTCTCTCACCAAATATTATAAGGCTGTTGGAGCAATGGAGCATAGAGGATATAAAATATGCAGAGAATGTAGACGACGATTGTTATAGACTTCTGACCCCTGCTCCAAGATGCAAAGATTTTGTCCATAGTTAAAACAGCGGTCAGCGTCATAGACGCTTTTTCGTCTGGTTTGGAGGAGCGTTCTTTTAGAATAAGTTTGTTACATTATTTGTAGAGAAAGTTTGTTACATTGTGTATATTGTAAATTTTTGATGTGATAACGTCTTATCAATCGATAAAGTAAAGATAAAGCTGCACGTACGAAAAAGTATCACGTTCCACCTGAACCGAGCGTGCGAGAGCGCGGAACAAGCGATAGAGATGCACGATCGGCCTAAGCATTCGGCTTGTGACGCATCTTTTCTGATGACGTAATCACATAAAATTATCTTTCGTTAACCGATTTTATAGACAACCCATTTTTTAAATAACTTTTTGTTATTTGTTACAAATTTACCAGAAGAATCAGTCAATCAGCCAAGCCTAAAAGTTTTCAACCGTTAAACTGAATCAGACTCGCACACCGCACAGAATATTAATGATTAATACACTAAAATCATATTTTATAAGAATAAGCGCCTGGCGAAAAATCACGAGCAATTGTTAATTTACACATTAATATTCAAATAATGCTGGCGCTGTAACAAATTGTAATATTTACATATAAAAATAAATTGCACACTTGAGTATTTGATATTAATTTAACTTGATATCTCTATGCGTTCTTAGAATAAGAAATTTAAATTTAAAAAAAGGTCAAAGAAAAAGGATAAGATTAGATTTATTTATTTCAAAGTACCAATTTCATGTTTAGAATAAAATATATCAGAGTGTACAACAATCGTCAAAAAAATATTCAAAATGTCAAAAGTTCTAAAAATGTCAAAATAAAATAGTAAAATAAATCATACTAGGTCACACACAGATAAAGGTATTGGCAGACAGACAACAAAGTGTTGCTATAAGGGTACGGAACGCTAAAAAGAAACTGTAAATCATTTAATTAAATGCAAGGAGAAACTGATATGTAGGGATAAAAAAGCAGCAATAGTGTTATTTACAACAACAAAAAATCCTAACGTAAAAGCGACTTACATCAATCAGCATAGTAATTTGTAAGATAAACTAATTTCACCCTGAATGGGTAGCTTGTAAAGTCATGTGAAAGGGTAAAATAAAAATTACTAACGAGACACACTTTTCTAAATGCAAGGTACACTTCCAGTCCTAATTTTTACTTGAATCTACTCGTAAGCATTGAGTGCAATATCTCTTCGGGTGTTTTTCATACAGTTCCCATAGAAATTGGGTTATCTTGATAGATCGGTCTCGCGTTTCCACACGCGCGATCCCGAAACGCGATAACAAGTGAAGAAAGTATCAGGTACTGAAATTCAGACACACACCACTATGTTGCAAGAATATTTCTTAGAAAATTGGGTTATCTGTGTTGAAAAACAGCGTTTTGGAAGTGTGTTTCCTTATTTATGTTCGTTATCTACGTGTCTGTTTTGTTTTACCCGACTGCAAAATAAAAAGGACTTGTTCAATATTAATGTATGCACGTCTGTGAGAGTGAATATTCCAACATGGAACAGGGGCTTTCTATCAATTTTAGAATTTCACTGTTCTAGCTTTAACTGCTCGGAATAGCTTTCATGGAATCAGTGAGGACATTTCTATCCATATATTTTTAAAGATTTTTTAAGTATGGACCAAATAGTAAGAAAAGTTGAATAGTGTTCAGATCGATGTTATTGTTTTTAAATATAAAAGTTTGAGAAGTTTCGGTCCGAGCTTTAGAGTTCTTGTTTTAGCTTCTTTGGCGGGTAATGTACATGGTGAGAAGAAGATTTATTAACGGGATTTATCAAAGTTTTATACTAAATTTCTGTTGCCATAATCTTTTAAAATAGTATAGCTGGCTTTGTGCAGTAATTACCCAAAAAAATTGGACATCGGATTGTAATGCCGCGAAATGAGTATCATTAACATACAACTTCACAGTGAATCACAATTTTTATTTTCACACACTTTATTATTATTGCTCAAAGCGCCATCTAGGGACCATTAGCTGCGTAACGGCTATTGTAGCTAACGATACAGTTGTAAATTATGATATTTAGCGACAATTTACACTATTATTTCATCTCCTGTTTTACGTTATTACTTATCAAAGCCAGCTATACTATTTTAAAATATTATGGCAAAAGAAATGTAGTATGGAAGTATTCGGAGAGGGATCCCGTAACCAAATATATTTTAACATATGAAACAAGGATTTGATTAATATATTATTTAGTGTTCATACAGCTGACTAATAGATTTTGTGAACTTAAGGAATTCTACAGGAAGTGGCCTCCGCGTCAGCAAGTAGGAGTGAAACATACCGTAGCTATTGTTTAGTTTAAAGGCCCGTCGCGTCGCCCTATATTCATGCGTTTGGCAAGTTGCCCGAAAATAATTATTAGTCACCGTACCGCGCTGTCGCAATCCTAGGATAGGACGATTCTTAGAAACTGACAGTACGTACTTGAGCGATATAACTTACATTACTGACGTACATGCCTATACCTGTATAGGACTACGTACGAATTATCTTTACATTTAAATATAGAACAACAAGACACCCCGACGGCGAAATGTGATGACAAAAAAAAACAATATTTAGTCAACCTTTACAATTTCAAACAGAATTTCAATATTTACAGACACACTGTTTGGAAAATAAAACAAAACCCTTACATATACTCAGAAAGACTTAGATTGAATGAATTTACTTAATAAATTCCAAGTATAATCAGCTAATCAATACTAAAACGTAAAAGTCAGATTTGGGTGAGTGAATTGAAACGACCGCGTGCAGCTGGCACCGCCATCTATCGTTGAGGTGCTGAACTAGTGCTTACGCTCCACTCAACGGCAGATGGCGCAAAGAAAATACTTTCGTTATAGAAAAATAACTAGCAATAATAACAATAATTACCATTGCGTAACTTTGCTATATACAATAAATACTTTGTAAGTTGGTTGGGTAACTATGGGTAAAATTCGGACTAACTATGACAAAACATATGTTTACCTATGAAGTCCAAACTTTTTAATAAATTTCATGTGATGAATATATGAATTGAATAAAAAAGAAACTGTTTCAACTGCTTCCGAAACAATATATTTTCAATGTTAATGTCTTAAATGTGTTGTGGTTTTTATGAATTTTTATTCGAAATTGTTTCTTTATCAAAATACAAAATAAGAAATGACAATAAAGTCATCTTTATACCGAAAATGATGGGAATTCAAACATTTTAGGAATTAATGACATCGGTTTTTTGGAATTTTCCGAACTCTACATTTGATTAGAATTCAATATTGTAGGAAATTAAAATTCTGGTTCGTCGTACTTCTGCCACTTTCTGGACGCTACTATACTAAAGAGAGAACCTTTGAAAAGTCATGTAAATGGTAAGAATAAACGCAACATAGAACTTAAATTATAGAACTAGAATTAAATAATAGTAAAATACAAAATAATAAACTACTTATTCTACTTTTCCCCCGGTTTTTTTCTTCCCTTCGTTTATTAGTCTTTTCCGTAACTAAGAATGTCTATTCGTTTGAAATAGACCGATTTTTTATTAGACCTGTGTTACATTCACATGTTAAGATATGGAATATTTATCCGTGTTCCTGGAAAGTTGGCTTGTTATACAGATATCCCTGTCTAGGTTAACGCTTATCATGGTAAACGACAGTTTCATTTACCAGTTAAGTTACTAGTACAAAAACAGCACAGTTTCTACGCTATAAAACTTCAACGATTAAAACTGTACCCTGACCCGCAAGAAATTCCACTTTTGGGCCCACTTCCCCACTAATCATAACGCCCAAAAATGAAAGGGTAAGAAACAGTGCACCATATCGAATCTCGTCTCGATTTCGATATTATTTGTCCCAATTAATTTAATACAAATTATCGGCATAAGATATAGAAATTTCAAGCTTAACACCAAAGTTGTGATTAATTTTTCTTCCTAGCTGCATAAAGTTTCATAAAGTACAAAAAAGTTAGGTTTGTTTTCAAACCCCACTTATTACCGTTTGAGAAGTTACTTTGGGATTAGGTTACTATCCAGCGCAGTGTTATGAATCGTGTTTTAACGGCTATCTGGTCCAAGATTATATCCTCAACATTCATATGTATTTTTCCATGTCTACAAATCTCAGAGTTTCTCTAAAAAGTATGATCATTTGGGAGTGTCTGAGTTCACGGAACCGCCTTAAATTGATTGGATATGAATAAGGAAAGAATGACAAAAGGCAGTAAAAACGATTCACTTCACTAAAGAAAACATTATCTACGCCAACATTAGTCGGCTAGCCACCCTATAAATCTCTAAATTGGTTTCAGAATCCGATTCTGTCACAAAAACGGTCTTTATATAAAACATGGCCTCCCTGCCACCCCATCCCCGATAGCATAATTGAACTTCGCGTAAATATCAGCGCGCCTGTGTGGGACAGTTCCCGTAGCGAGCTAGTGCATATGTATGCACTAGGCACACAGATGTGCTAGACTGTGAGTGCAGTAGTACTAACATTTGTTGGGGTAGGTCCTGGTATCACATACGTAACTACGTACTACGTTTGTACGTATACCTTATCGGAGCCACGTCGTACGAAGTACGTCAGAGAATTGATTTTTTAAATATTGAAGGTTATACTAGGCAACGAATTGGGTGTTAATAATCCTAGAGCTAAAAGACTGTGTTTTCGGCTTCAGAATAGAAACACATGTCTGCGAATGGTTAGAAGGCGATTGAGCGAAAATTCTAGGGGAAGGGCAGCACAATAGTAGCAACATGAAAATATTCCTGCAATCAAAAAGCTGTCAGTCAAGCGTGTCCACCACCTAGCTTTTGTCCGTGACTTCATCCACGTGATCTCCATCCCACGGGAACTACTTGGTAGATCGGGATAAAAAGTATCCTATTTCCTATTCCGGTCCTTCAGCTATCCCTACACGCGCAATTGCGACGTAAAGGAAGGATAAACAAACTCAGTTTGGCATTTCTAATAATATATTAGTACGAGTATGTATAGAATGGAATTTAAAGATAAAACTCTCGGTTGTGTCAATTTAAGTATGTTCTGGAGTTGACGTTTTCCGTCTGATTGATGCAAGGATACATCCCGCGAAACTGCACCGGGTTTTGCTTATTTTTCTTGCTCTTTAATTCGAAACTATATGGGACGTGCACTTGCATTGGCTGAGGAAATCAGAGAACCGAGTTTAGTGACGCAAAATGAGACCCAGCAGTGGACTACCAAGTTGTAGATAAAAAATTACAGGAGTTATGTATCTATCTTCTTGCTATCTTGCTTGTATTCATATTTATGGAAATTAATATTGTTGATTATAACAGCGCCCTTTCTCCTTTTCATGCTCATGCGATTAAAAAGTAATAGCAAGAAGGATTGTTCAAGACTTTATGATTCTTTATTTTTAGGAATCGCATCGTAGATTCTAGAAATTGTCGATGAATCTTGAATAGGGAAAACTTTGAACAAGAACTTATATTTCAATACTACTAACATAAACTTTATTCGTTACTTTTTGTCAACCATAACATACATGGATAATACAGATTTAGAAAATCCAATATTCAAAAGAGAAAAGCAATTAAATAACTAATCCACAATGATCTAACAAAGATTAAAACAACTTGGCAACTTGTTTTCGAACTTAATGTAAACAAAAGTACTCAGTGTTTATGGAGAAACCATCAAATAATAATGCAATATTAAACCATACAGACGCAATGTCAGGGTACGCTCACATTTGCACCCTGCTATAGAGGGATGTATTCGCACGAGCTCTGTGTGCGTCGTAGCCATACCTAGATGTGTATAGGTGTATAATATACCTAGATATCTAGTGTATCTAGATATCTAGAGCGGGGTGCATCGCTGCAGCGTTGGCGTAGGTTAAGGGGGGTAGGTCGGTTCTCCCCCTATAACTAACGTCACGTAATCAAACTCCGGTCGCTATGAGTCTAGTTTATTTTGTTCAGTAATGAGTTTGAGATTGATTTTTTATTTTATTGGTGTTTGTGTGTGTTTGATTGTTTTAATATGTATATTTTGTCGATTTACTTTTAATCTGTCGCCGTAAATCATCGCTTGCTGTCTGGAAAAGTTGAGTGATCCATAGGTTGTTGCCCAACGATCGGCAGATGAAATGGAAAAATTATCATGTGTGTGACACACTCACATGGTTTTAAGATGAAAAATACAATACATATACATTCAAACCCAAACTACTTGTCCAGTGTACACACATGTCAATATTAAATTAGAAAAGACCAAAAAAAGCGAATAAATTACAATTTTTTTGGTGATCGCAGTAACAAATTCTTATACTCGTTTTGCTCGCGATTTTATCTGCGTGTACTTCAGAAATTATCTTACGGAAACTACTGTCTCTGTCGGGATAAAAGTAGCCCTTTTCCGACCCTTCAACTATCCTTATACAAAAAATTAATTCATCCTGGCTCTCCGTTGCGACGAGAAAGGACAAATACAGCATTCACTCATTCGTATGATTTCATACACCTATTATAATTCCATAATTAAGTAAAATACTTAAAGCTTGAAAGCTTTAACCATTCCGACACAAAAATCTAGTCATACTTGAAATAATAATTCTAGAAAATATCATTTTAAATAGGAATTTAATACAATTGTTAGAATAAACAATGGAAGATTCTTAAAGGTATGATTATAGGCACCTAATGTAGGAAGGCCGTGGGTGGTCCATAGCAAGCGAGGGATGCTGTGGGGTGCTGCACCGGTTGCTAGGTAACGGATACAAGAGCAAAATATTTTACACTTGGATTTTGCCTTTATTCCTACCCGCGTGGGTGGACATTTAGCTTCCAACGGGACTTCTTTTATCGATTGCTACGTATGATACTTTCTGAGATTAATATTGTCTCTTTACAAAGTACCATTTTTGTATATCACAGAATTCAAGTGTTGAACATGAGCAGATCTCTATAGGGTTTGTTTTACCATCTGCTCCCAATGCACAACAACTCTTTATTTTGCTTTTCCCGACTTTTGAACACATTTAAAATTCACATTACCTCCCGCACTAGGATACATATGTTGCGAGCAGACAGTTTTGACTAACAAATCATCATCAACAGCCTATATACTCGTATGTTCCCACTGCAGGGGCTAAGGTCTAAATTCAAATCCTTTATTATGCTTAAACGTGACACATATTTTTCTTTTTACATAACTGTTGGTTTCTCACATTTAACCAGTATCTAACATGCAAAATGTGTGTCATGCAAAATCATGTAGGATCTAGAATCAACCTGAAGATCCGGGAAGTAGCAATTAAAACACAAAATAGTTTTAAAAGCTAATTATATCATTGTGCCCTTGTGCATTAGATGGTGCGGTGTGACGTGGGATGTCTCTATAATCAGTAAGCTTTGCAGGAGTTGTGGTGATTTGGAAGATACTAAAGTAGTTGTAGTCAACTGTGACCGTAAAACGTGATATGTCTTTCTCATGGCAACCTCTGCGTACTTTGTTGAAGATCTGAATCTTTTCAGTTTCTGGTCGAATCAAAACGAGCGCTTTTCATACAGAAACAAATGTACATAAGCTAAGCATGAACTTGAATTCCGACGTCACTACAAGCCTCTGAATATAGTGAACCAGTGAAAAAAAACGTATTAAGAGAAGATTTCCCTAATCCTAGCTACTAGCAACGACAAATGTACTACTACTACTAAGGTACGTATAGGAAGTTTCGATATCTATTGTCTAATATTAATATTATCAGTAGTATGTCGACTTTTGAATGTTTGCTCTTACCTACTTTAGTACAATATTATTCGCTATTCAGATAATTTCTAAAGCTTCAGCTATTCATTTAATCACTCCATAAACGAAAACGGTAAATTGACTGCCATAGTTCAAGTACAACAGGAAAAAGGACGATTTACTGCAACACTTCGGATGAAGTCAATTCGAAATATTCGATAGCTCATTATGTAATACCTACATCAGTGTTTATTTACCAATACATGTCCGGTCGTCGACCCCGGCTTCCGATCGGGAAAATTCGGCATTGTCCGCCTTTTAGAGGGGGATAACCTTATACGGAACTGCGGAGGAGCGAGTGCGTGCCGCAGAGGGTAGAGACCTTGAGCTGGCAAAATCAAGGGTAAGGTTGGCTTTAGTGTGTGTATCCTGGAACCGGCTCTGTATTTGTGATCCCTGTACAATGCTATACCTACGCTATACGCCGTATACACTCCCAAGTGATACAACAAAAAGATGTTCGTACAACCCACTGTTTTATATCAAGTCACATTCTGTCCAGTGAACTCTGGGGTCAAGAAAATTGCAGATTTCTCGAGATGTCGTCTATTATATTATTGCACTTCGAGACGGTGTAATGTGTTTAGGACAGCTCTGCACCATTGTATGATTTATATTTAAAATACATACCAGTTTATATATAGCGTGATATAGCGGAATCTGGAAGGAAAACTCTGTTCTCTGTAGCTCTTTCCTTTAAAGTGAATACTTGAGAGCAACATTTGGTAAATTACGTCGAAGTTGCGTAACAACATCGTTCAATTATCAAACGTCTATAAAAATATAAACGCATGTCAACAAGCAACAACTACGACCACGTGCTCGGACAGAAATAGACGCGACGCACACACGCACGCGCGCACGCACACACAACGGACGTCGTGTCGCGCTGAAAAATCAATATTTTGAGCAAAACTACTTCCCTTATCGCCCCTGTGTGCGTACCGACCCAGCCTACCGATGATCAAAAGTCCTATCCGCAAAATACGCGAGGCAAATCACACCTTATTGGTTACGAAACAAAGTGCTATTTCCGTTGTTAGTTTTAAGGGTGGTTGGATCATTGAGGGGTTCGGTGTGGTGTTGCCGTCTCTCTCCGATCAATCGGTGGGGCCGGTCGCACGTGGTGCCGGGCGACGACCCCGGGCGGTCGTTACCCCGGCTGTTGCACCCTTGCTACCCTGTGCTAGTTTGTACGCACCCTCGTTGCCGAATCTTTAGACCCGCACGCTCGCTGACATTGACTCCAAACGGGTTCGTTGACCCTTAATGACGCTTCCGCTTTCCTGTGCGCTTTATTAAAACCCTTATTCAGTGCGGTGCGGTTTCCATTTATTACATTTAGACATTCATCAACATTGGTCACTTTACTATAGAGAAGTGAGTCATTGTCATAACCTGCATAAGTCCACAGTTGGACATGAGCTGCCCACAGAGATAGCCACGCACGACTAGCTTCATGAAGGATTTCAACAATCGCCATGCTTGTCAGGCGGATCAGTGACAGCAGTAAGATATACTTCATACATAGGCAAATGCTGCTGCCCATCTGCTGATCATTTCGTTATAAGCATTTTACGAGCTTGGTATTACCAGTATTACCTAAGTAACATTAATATTCGTTTGTATGGAGGGCGATCGCGGTAATATTCGTTTAAGAACACGCTTCAGTCCCATTAGAACTGTATAAAGATGAATGTTATGACCAAAATATGTGTGGGAAGAGAGCATCAGCTACCGAAATCAAGGAGAGGCACAAATCATTCCCAACTGATGGGAATTAATGCAGTCCGGATTTCAGCGCCATTGAAAAAATAAACGGCTCTGCATTTCTTTAGGTATCAACATTCTCATGAATTTTATTTTCATGATTTTTCTTAGTGGTCAGTCAGTAAATAATAATCAAAAACATATCTGATTAAGACTTCATATTTTGGTCCAAAAAGTAACGCATATCTTATAAAGAAAATTGACAACGAAACACACATTTACATTAAGTGCTTCTTATAATAATAATAAATTTCTCATTATCGAGGCCTAAGATCTTTCCGCTTCTTTTACTGAAACTAACATAAACGATGAGTGCAAAATAATTTAAAAGTTTATTGAGATATAAATATATACCAGTACTGTAAAGACCATAAATATCAACGCTACTTCGTCTACCTTGTCACATTAATTCTGAATAAATATTATTGAGCGTATCAAGAGAAATGTCATGTAAAAGTTAATGTGACATGGCACAAATCTGTAGTATTTATTGGTCCTTAGCTCACCTATTTACTTCCTTACAGCATAGAGTCGTTAATCTATAAATCAAACCTATGTAACCACGTTCCTGACAATCACCTGTAATGTCATTTTAATATGTTTTTGAAATAAATTATACATCGAAATAGAATATTCAATTATAAAATATTTCTAGTTACTTACTGAGGTTTAAATTTAAAGAGATGTTTCAGATTCGGTCTGCAATTGTAAACTATTTGAAAAAATTAGGAATAATCTAAAGACACATAGAAAAATTATATAATTTCATTTTTCTTTGTGTTTTGTTTGTACATTGGCAAATTACTAATTTCACTCGTCGCGAGAAAAGGCCATTCAGAAAGAAAAAGAAAAGAAATAACTTAATGCATCTTGCCGAAATTAACAAAGTGACTAAGTGAGCGGACAGACACGCTTACGCATCCTTTTAGCTCAAATTCTCGAAGGAGGCGATTAAAAGCAGTGGATATACCCTTTCGTCGAGAAGCATTAAACTGCAAGTTAATGTTCAAATGCGAATTAAAATAACAATACGTGGACGCGACCGCGAAACGTTTAAAGTTTATTATCTGGTGTAAAACGTTTACAGAAAAAAATATAGTACATTTTATTTGACTGAAGTGTTAAAGTATTTGCGGACATTTTGCAAGTTTCGGCGACTGACGCCGCCATTAAAGTCGAGAGCTCCTTAAAATAAAGAGGGCTATTGAAGACGGATAAAATCTTTGGCGAAGTAGAAAATCAAATGTAGCATTTTTTTGATATTAACGTAACTAAAACATTACGTACAATCTTAACCAAAATATTTAGCTTGTGTTAATTAGATAACATCCATTAAATTCAGGTTTCTTTGCGGTGAAAATGTATTTGAACTCTATAGTCACCACAGAGATCAATGTTCAAAATTTGAAGTAGACTGGGCGTTAGAAATATTGGAAAAGAAAGCTATATGATAGAAGATTAGTACAGTCACTCAAGACAAAAAATATTATTCGTAATATTTCATTTCATTCATTATTTCAGAGCCAAAAACTGAATCTTATCAAATAAAATATTCATTTTTACAAAATTGCTCAGATCCACATTAAACATACTAATGTAGACATGCAAATACATTTTTATCTCGAACGCTTGAATGACTAACTTTTTCTCTTTTCGCGTCTGTCGAAAATAAATACATTTGTCAAGACTTGATTCCTGCACTTCGTTTGAAGCCAGTCTGATTTAATTGGCTTTAAATTTTGGATTATAAATCTTTTCCCGGACGCGATTAGAAGAAATAATGTCCCGGTCTTGGGTTGTAAAGGGAATTTTCAGAGCAATTTTCATTTAATGTTTCCTTGATGTGCCGCAATTCTTATGATTGTATACATATATAAAGTTACTGTGATTATACGTTTGACCAGGTAAGCGCCAGTTTGTCTCGCAGGCTCAATTTGTGCCAATTATAATAACTAAAGCTCATAAAATTTTAGTATCTTAGCCAGATTTTTATAATGACAATCATTTATTTATTTATCAGAACCAAATTATTTTATCCTGCAAAGTTTGGGTATGCCTTAATTTTTTACAAACTGTTTTTAATTAATGTATTTAAAACGTAACAATAAAATAACTAAGTACAGCTTTTTTTATCGAACAGTAAAGTTTATTATTTCGACAGCTCAGCGTGTTGAAATATTGATACTAGGTCAAAAGATTGACAAAACTTTATTTATACGAAAGTTAAATGACAAAATCAGCTGCTGATAAAGATACTATGAGGCACTTTACAAATATAATAGCTTGGAACCACACACGAGAAGTATAAGGAGTAACTCATAATTAGGGTTCCGTACTCCAAAAGGATGTAATTAGTATTTTTGTTTATAATAGAGTTAGATGACCCCACTGTCATCCGACACAGGTTTTTTATACTTAAATGTAATCTAAATTTATGTTAAAATATAAACATTTTTCATTTTCATTATTTTTCTGAAGAGAACAAAATAACCTCTGTTGTACATCCGTCTGTGAAGGCAAATTTTCTCAGGAGTGCGGGTAGGTATCAAGTTAAAATTATTATCAAATAATCAACTCTGCAATTCCTTGAATCTGTGAAAAAAAAATTAAACTTCAAAGTCAACGCAATAAAAAGATACGACCGTTTATGTCGCCTATTTCGACGATTTCCTTTGAAAACGCATCAAAACCTATAGGGTTCTTTCCATTGACTGAGAATCCTGAAAATTAGCAAGAAGCGGTCTTACAGCTCAAGTATAGGAATAAATGTGAAAGTATATATTTTTTATTATATTTCATTAAAATCGCTTCTATAAGATTCAATCCATCCTACATTTTGTTAGCATATTCAGTGACCTATCCTATTATTTATGATATGGATATGATACATTTATGGATATGAATAATTCTCTTCAGAGGACAAACAATAATTTCTTAGGTCTACGTTTTACGTTGCATCAGCATTGCTATTTTAAATTGCTCATCAATGTGTTCCACAGCTATTTCACCGTGCACAATAGTCGTACATCTGCCATGAAGTCTATTAGATAAATGTAATATCAGTCTACAAATAACGCATCCCGAGATGCGCCGCGCTAGATTCAGCAACAGCTGTAGATTCAGCCCGCTCGGGGTCAATGCCCATCCGTATTTTCAACATGTGCGGACGTTTTCCGCGTTCCAAGGAAAGCTCGCTTGTCATCCCTTCGTGAATCTTCGGCGGTCTTCGGGTGCATTCGGCGACCTTTTCAGCGCTCGACGTTTGGGTGCAGAAAAAATACAGTCGGACTATAAAGTAGCATTCGTTTGTCTTCGGCTAATGGAAAAATCAGATCCTTTTATTTTTAGTTGATCTATAAACAGTTGCTTTTTGAGTCTATTTTAACTGTCTTTGTTGTTTTACTGTTACTGATCTCGATTGTTTAGTTAGACCTAAAGTTAAAAAACACAAAATCAAAGAGAATATAAAGAACTCAAGTGTGCTTAATGCTCTCTTCGCAAAATAACAACAAATAAAGACGTAATATAAGCATTTTATTCCTATATTCATTCGTTTTTCTCTTTCTAATTTCTAAAATCATCAGCGTGTTAAAGGCTGAATTTTTATGTATATTGGAATTGCATTTGGTCTCCATATCTGATGATCGTAAGTGACGTTAGGTGGAAAGCGTGCACACCCAGTAGCCTAAAACTAATCCGGGCCTGCTATGAAACATACCGGAACAAATCAGTGCTATTAAGAGGGTATGCTGGTGTCAAAGCGCCCATACAAACGTAGTCCAGTAATATTTTGAGTATTAAGCTATGAAAATCTATGAAATTTTCAAGACATATAAAGTCTGTTAATTTAGTTACTGCGTGTTCTTTAACTGCACAAATTAGTCTGTGTTTTGAGAGGAGATGATCAAAACAAACCACGATACTCAGTTCACGAAACAATACGTTATTTATTCAGATATTACACATTTGTCTTAGATTAGACGAGAATAATGTATGACGCAATAATATAGCGCTGTGCGCGCGTGGTCGGCTAGGGGCGCGGGGAACGACTGGCGAGCCCCGAGTCGCAAAACGTCAAGTCAGCATACTGTGACGTATGCGCCCCTACATCACACCCCCCTAGAATTTGGTACGATGAAAAATACATAAATTTTGAAATCACAAACCAAATTATAACTACTAAGATATGACTCGATATAAACAAAGAATGCACCGCGATAAACCTACAACAACAATGCGTAACATGATAGCTTTGCTTACATCATGACTCTGTAACAGTTCAATGTTCATGCGAAATCATTAAGTATACATTGCTGGCAATATACATTACTGTTTGTACATTATTAAATTTAAACAATCAAGTTCTTATATACTAGATCAAATATTTTTTCTTTACCAAACTGTGAACGAAATGCCTTTTATTAAAACGTAAGTAATATTTGTGAACTAAAGTGAGAAAAATAAGTAAATGCTAAAACACTTATGAAAATATCACCTTAGTGGGTGTGGGCTGCTCTGTGCGTACTGCAGACAGCTCCTGCGTCTCGATGGCCTTACCAACTACAGCACTCACTCTTCGTCTGATCCACTTTCCCGTACACTGCTTGCAACGTAGTAAACATAGCCAACACATAATGATTGTGAAAACAATTATAGCTCCTATAATCATAATTCCAACGAATTCCGTTTTGCCTTTGAGGTCCTCAACCTGTTGACTCATCTGCTGGTTGACGATGTTTACTTCTTCGTTCTTAGTGTTATATTGTCCCATTGCAATTTATTTTAAGTAGGTGTAAATTTATATTTTAAATATGATTATATTTTAGGCGTGTGTCACCGCTGCTTTACCAAATAAATTTAAGATTAAAAGAAATTGCAATAAAGTACGCACATGCCTAAACTATTTTGCTTACCTAGTATGACCTTAATTACTCGTACTAGAAACGTGCTGGCATCTTTGTTACGCGTCCACTGCGCGTTTTCTGCAGCGGTGGTCTATCACCGCGTACATTGCCGTGCACTGCTTCCGAACCCGTCTTGATTTCTGTACTTGGTGGCGCAACCGTGCTTTCCGAATCATTAAGAACGTATGCCGGTTTCAGTCTATCGATAGAGATATTTGCCCGCCTGTTTGGTAGCTGCAGTTCGAAAACTTTCGAACCTCTTTTAATGACCTCGAAAGGACCATCATACGGAGTTTTCAAAGGCTTCCGAACTGCATCATCTCTGACAAACACATGTGTGCAAGATTTTAAATCTCGATGCACGAACCAGTTTTGGTTACAATGATGATTAATAGCGATAGGTCTGAGCCTGCTAATTGCTTCGCGTACGTTCTCAAGGACACCACCTGAGCCACCATGTACAGAATTACCTGTTGAAAAATAGTCACCTGGTAATCGTAACGGCTTGCCGAACGTATATTCGGCTGCACTGACGCCGTTGTCGCTACGTCCCGCAGCGCGAAGTCCTAATAACACCGTTGAGAGTTCGTCTACCCATGACCTTGAGTCTAGGCGAGCCATCATCGCTGCTTTGAAACTGCGATGCCAGCGTTCCACGATGCCGTTAGCCTGTGGATGGTAACTAGTGGTCCTTACCTTTTCGACCCCTAAGTACTTCATCAAATCGGTGAATAACTGGCTTTCGAATTGCCGCCCTTGATCCGTTGTTATTCGGCAAGGACAACCGTATCGCGTGATCCAGTTATCATATATTACCTTAGCGACAGTTTCCGCCGTAATATCCTTTATCGGTACTGCTTCCGGCCAGCGCGTACCTCTGTCGATCATGGTGACAAGATATCTATACCCTTCCTCAGTCGTGAGTAAAGGTCCGACAATATCAACATGTAAGTGTTCGAAACGCTCTGCCTGTTTAAAAGCTCCGTATTCTGATATTGTATGCCTACCGATCTTTGCTTTTTGACACCTAATACAAGACTTGGCCCACTTACCTACGTCTGTGTTCATACCCGGCCAAAAATATCTTTTCGCAACCAATCTGCGTGAAGCTCGAATTCCTGGATGGCTTAAGTTGTGCAAATTATCAAATACCTGACGCCTAAATTCCTTAGGTAGGTAGGGTCGAGCGGTCGATGTTGATATTTCGCAATACAACTCGTGGTCACATGTAGGCACAAATATGCTTTTAATGCATACGCTGTTGTCGTCGTCTGTATGACGTCGTTGCGAAATATAGGTGTCCAATTTCTGCGAATCGGCCAGCCGTTCCAAATCTAATGGTGCTGGGCATGAAATCGTCGCTACACGCGATAAGGCATCGGCCACACTATTGTGTTTACCTTGTACATGCCGAATATCGGTTGTAAACTCGCTAATGAACAATAGCTGCCTTGTACGCCTCGGCGTCTCCGCGTCAGTAGCTGATTTTGATCTTGAGAACGCGTGTACTAGCGGTCGGTGGTCCGTATATATGACCAGCGGTCTGCCTTCGAATATTTTTCTAAAATATTTTAAGGCAGAATAAATGGCTAATAATTCTCGATCATACGTACTATAACGCTGTTGCGGTGTCGTCAACTCCTTAGAGAAATACCCAAGAGGCTTCCACAAACCTTTTTCCATTTGTTGTAGAACTGCCCCTATGCACGTGTCCGACGCGTCGGTCATTAGCGCCAACGTAGCGTCCGCGCTCGGGTACGATAACGTCGCAGCGTTCTCCAGTTGCGACTTACATTCTCGAAATGCTGATTCCGCATCCGGTGTCCACACAATGGGTGTTTTGTCGTTCTTCTTGGCGTTACTTAGGTATTTTGTTAAAATACATTGACTTTTTACCGCCTGTGGGATGTGTTTCCTGTAAAAGTTTACCATTCCTAAGAACCGACGAAGTTCATTGATGTTCTTTGGTTTCGGATAGTCACAGATGGCTTTGACTTTATCGTCCAAAGGCCGTATCCCATTGGAAGTGACGCGGAAACCAACGAAATCTAATTCGGCAGCTCCAAAACAACTTTTCGCCAAGTTGATCGTTATACCAAACCTGTTTAACCGCTCGAAAAGTAGCCGCAGGTGCTCTCGATGCTGTTCCTCGTTGTCACTGGCGATGATGATGTCATCAATATAGCTGAATAGAAAATCTAGCCCTTCTAAAACGGTATGATTCATGAAGCGCTGGAAGGTCTGGGCCGCATTCCGAAGTCCGAAGGTCATCCTCGTGAACTCGAATAATCCGAAGGGCGTGATAATCGCGGTTTTGTCGATATCCGCCGGATTAATTGGAATAAAATGATAGGCCCTGTTGACATCGATTGACGAAAAAATTTTCTTACCTGCCAAAATGTATGTGAAATCGCCTAAACGGGGAATGGGGTACCTGTCTGGTTTGGTTATAGCGTTCAGCTGCCTGTAGTCACCACAAGGACGTATATCTCCATTTTTCTTAGGTACCACGTGCAAAGGACTCGCCCACGAGCTCTTTGATGGTCTGCAGATGCCCATTTCCTGCATATTTTTAAACTCATCTCTAACCTTTTTGTAGCGGTCCGGTGGCAGCGGACGTGCCCGTGCGAACACCGGTGGCCCCGTGGTCTCTATGTGATGTTTCACCGAATGCTGTGGAGTCTCCTTAAACGAAATTGGTTTTGTTATATCTGGAAATTCATTTAGTAATTTACTATATGGGTGGCATTCGTCTACAGTTTTGATTGATGATACAGAACTATTTACGACACTTGCAATTATATATTTTTTAGTATAATTATCGATAAGCCTTTTTGTTTTAAGATCGACAAGCAAACCATAATGGCTTAGAAAATCCGCTCCTATTATGGGTTGCTTGACGCCTGCAATAATAAACGTCCATTTAAAAATTTTACCTAAACCCAAATCAATATTCATACAAGTTGTACCATAAGTATTTATACGCGTGTCGTTTGCGGCGTATAGATTATACTCGCTTTTGTCGCAACTAGCTTTACGCCTAACTACACCGACAGGTATCACTGACACGTTCGCTCCTGTGTCAATAAGAAAACTTTGACCACTATTATTGTCTTGCACACATAGACGGCGATTAACATTGCCTATGCAGGGTCCCGTCGTCGACTGCACAGCGTCTAGTTTCCCTGGTTGACTTTTCCTTTCCAGCTGCAAGGACTCCTGCACTTAAAAGCCTTTGCTCCGAAACGCTGATGAAAATAACACAGCTTCCTGCCCGGCGGTCGTCCTTGCTGTGTATCGTAGTCCTTGCGGAACTGTGTCCTGACGCGGCGATCCTCATTCCAGCGTCTTCTCTCTCTACGCAGCTCCGCCACTTCAATGCTGAGCTCCTCCATCTTTGCTGTAACACTGCTCTCTTCGCTACTTCCGGTCGACACGCTTGCTACTTCTACTGGCTTCAGGCTCTCCATAACCCTATCGGCCATCGTTGCCAACTCCGTCAAAGCTGTTACACTGGAGGCTGCTAACGCCGTTCTGACTGCAACCGGTAGGTGGCCTTGCCATAGCGTTCTGAGCGCGTTATCCTGGAAGCTAGTGCCAGCCAGGTTCTGCATACATCTAAGCAACTGAGAAGGCTTCTGCTCACCAAGCTGCATCTCTCCAACGAGCCTCTGTATTTTTCTATCCTCTGACTCCAGATCAGAAGGTTGCGTGTTCAAATCACGTCGGGGTCACCAATATAAAGTCTGTTAATTTAGTTACTGCGTGTTCTTTAACTGCACAAATTAGTCTGTGTTTTGAGAGGAGATGATCAAAACAAACCACGATACTCAGTTCACGAAACAATACGTTATTTATTCAGATATTACACATTTGTCTTAGATTAGACGAGAATAATGTATGACGCAATAATATAGCGCTGTGCGCGCGTGGTCGGCTAGGGGCGCGGGGAACGACTGGCGAGCCCCGAGTCGCAAAACGTCAAGTCAGCATACTGTGACGTATGCGCCCCTACAGACACAATCTAGAAACAAATATCTGTGTCGGTGGTGAGTCAGATTTTCGTTTAAATATATACTTCCAGAGTTACAGGGCGTCAAAGAATTGTATTTTACGGTAATAAAAAGCCCCAACTTTGAACCTGATTTACAAGAGTATGAATCGATTTAAAACAATTTGGAAGAAAAAAAATGGTTACATAATATACTGTATCCTTTAAATGATCCCTGGACTACGAAACATCCAAATAACGGGTGGATAACCTCGCGTAGTGTATGCTGTCTTACCGTACGCGCTCGGGTAGGATAGGGCTCAGATAGGGACAGCTACAAAACAATCCAAATTTGAAATCGGCCACGTGGTCTCACCAACATAGCCTCTTAATATTGTTATTTAGCGGCAGATTTAGGTATCAGTGCGGTAGCTAGCCAGGCGAACATAAAAAATGTCCTACCACCAATCAAAAACTTATCTTCAGTTTCTGAGTTTCCTTAGTGTATATCACTTACACTCTAAATACGGTTTTACTTCGTTAGTTTTCATGGTACGGCAAATTTACTTTTATTTATTCAAGGTCACAGTGAACTGACCACTTTTAGGAAAGCATGTGCCATCGTAGGCCACACAAAAACATGTGATTTAATTTTTTTTATCCAATCAATTAAGTTTTCCTACGTGTAAAGGCAGGATAATGAAACAATGAATGTAGCTACCTGTCTGGTAAACAACTCATACAACTGTTTGATCACTGCAACAAGATACTTGTACAGATAGTCCTTCGTCTACTAGTACAAATATGGAATTATTATGATACCACCGTGTTAATGAGAACAAATTTCAAGGGCAAGAGATAACGGCTAAGAAAACAAATTAATGTTTGATCAGACATTATGACAAATAAATCGTTATTTAATCTTTGACGTTTAGGGTTTAGTTTCACAAACATCGTCACTAACTGTTGAGTTTTTACTGAGAAATTTTGTGCTACCAATTGGTAACAAATAGCCCACACTAGTGTGACATCACATCACACGTCCGCGTTAAAACATCGATGTTACACGAATTGCGATATAACAATTTTCATATAAAAATTGGATCTCATGGAGAGATTTTTTTATATGAAAAATTTCACAATGCCCGCTCTGTCTATCCTATTATTGTATTTAAAACGATTTGATTTTCAACAGCAAAAATTGCCTAAATCTGTGTCTGAACATGTAGCCTCTGTAGGCTTTTTCATGATCTATTTGCCATGACATTATTTACCTAACAGTTTCACTTTGTATTAAGTTTGTCAAGATTTAACGTCAAATTCCTTCTATGGTTTAAGTTGGGTGGATCGGTAAATTAAGGTTATATAGGCAGGTAGATTTCTCGCACTCACGCACAATGTGTGTGCGGAAACCGCCCTGTTTACAAAAAAACACACAAAAGAATCCAGCTTTATTTCTAGATTTTACTAATCCTCAGTTGTTTTTTGTGCACCCACGGAAAAAGATTATCACCCGCACTATATTTTGCCCTATATTAATATTTGGGGGGGCGGGCGACACAGTAGCACCTTTTTAGCTTCATGCAAGGATTGGGTCTAATTAAAATAATCTTCCTCGTATTATTATGAATATTTACAAAACAACGTAGACTTTTTGGATAAAATATCTACCACGAACAATTTCAAAATATTTTGTCTGGTAAGTAGTTCTTCGAAATTCAATTTAATGGCAAATGTCGTTTTACAATATCACTTTTACTCGCCAAATGATATTCAACTCTGGTAAGCGCACGTTCGTAACCAGCCTTGTAGTGTATATGTTTCGTGTAACCTTGGCATTACAACGGTCTGCGAAATTACTATAGAAAACTTGTGAAGCAGACTGATCGCTATCTCTACGACGCTTCATCACGCAGAGTAGACGAACCTTGCATTCACTGGAGATTCTGAAAGTTTCAATATTAGATATGAGCCTCTCTCATAGCTCCGAGCGTGTATTCCCAGCAGTTCCGCTGAAATTGTACCACGACTAGAATGCTGGGAATGTTCTTCCTCGAAGTTCCCTCACTCATTCAATGGGTCTGGGTGCAGTAGTATGGATATCAGAGCTTTTGGGAATAAAATTCCCAGCAGTCCAGTCGTATGACAACTTCAGCGGAACTGCTGGGAACACACGGCTCCGAGTTGAATTTTCCTTGAGGTCAATGGCAATATCTAATTAAAATGTCCAAGAATCATAAACCATAATATATTTCAACGACATGTTAATAGGTCTCTTCGAAAATCCGGATAGGGTTGCCAGCCGAGTCAAGGCAGAATAACATGTGGTACTCGGATATGATGGAGAGAGACTGATTTCGGAGGAGTTACAGCTGATGGAAATCCAACATAATTCGGCTGTTTTCCACGAAACGCCATTCAGGAAAACTACGACGTGTTTCAAGATAATTTACCTCGATTCGGAACGCTGCAAGCTTAACATCTTGAATTAAAAATTTACTGTTTATTATAGCTTAGATGTTTAGCTACTCTAAACTTGTTTCAGCTAGATCTGAATTAGTTTGCCTCAGAACTAAACATAAGGTTAACTGAGTCACGTTTGTAGGGGTAGCCACATAAAATCAAGTCAAACTCAACCTTTGAGCTATCACCTTCGTCAGCCGATTGCAACCTTGTGCAGGATGAAACCCAATGCCATATATGATGTCACAAGTCTCCAATGTCACGGTGAGGGCTTGCCGCTAACCTCTCGGTGGTCCCCGGCGCTGTTTATCAAACATTCTGCTATGTAACAATAATATTATCGTGTGGCCTTCCTCACGGACGGCTGTGCTGCGAATTGTTATCAACATTGATCGCAAATAGCTGTCTTAACATTTTTATAAACAAATGACGCGAGGTAAATGTCACCGTCAATATGTAATAAATTAATAATAAACTGTTCAAGCGCTTCGGAGTCTTGCACAAAATTGCCGAGCAAATTTAGTTAGGGAAAACGATAAGTGAAATAATGACTTGCTCCATTTTGTTACTTGTTATGTTCAGTGTATGTTTTGTTAGCTTTTCACAAAAAATAAATAGAATGAAAACCCGAATATACAAATAAAATTGTATATATAATTTTTAAATATTATTTATATTTATGCATAATTACGGAAAAACCACGATAGCAATGAGCAGCATTGGCATTTTCGGACGTCTAAAGCAATCTTGCCTGGAAGTGAAATACCTTACAGAAGTGTAATAAATACTAAGTCGGTGAGATACACACAGACTTCCTGTGACAGACGGATATTGTGAAACCTGTCCTGAGGAGTTTTTAATATACTAGGTATTAAAATTATGATCAAATTCTTGCATCCATATAAAAGTTCTCAAAGTTGCTCACCCCGATGCGCCAGAGTTGAGAATGATTCAAATTAGATTTCATAAACTAAGCATCATCCAGTTCAACACTACCGATTCAAACAATTGTTTTTGTATATTATAATAATTCTAAATAAAGTCGTAACCTGAAGGATTTCAATCCAGAAAATTCATTTTGAGTCATTGGTTACGGAATGATCGTATTGCTTGTCATAACAAGGGCGCGGGCGGGCGTGTAGAAGGCGTCAAGTGGACAATGCAGTATCGGGTGTCAAGAGCACGATTACGAACTGCATTCGCACAGATGCACCGTGTTATGGTTTCGTAACCGTCGGCTGCATGCATGGCATGGCATGAGTCACGGCCGGCCAAGTTCATTGTCGCCCGACCGAACTTGAACCCGCTGATGGCGCCGGCTACACGCCGTGATATGCTATGATATGTGCGATGAATGACAATCGCCTTGTTAAAGAGTCCTCCGTTCATATTATACCAGCTAAAGCTAAGTACAATATTTAAACCATAAAGTTATTATACAAGTGGAATAGTGGAACAGTGTTTATTATGCGTACTGCTAAGGAGTGGAGTTCCCTGCCGGCTTATGAGTTTCCCGAGCGATACCACCTGGATGTGGTGTACGTCTTTTTCATCATAATAATTTATCTAACTCGTAATATCATGAGTTATTTAGAATTTTTTTTTACAGCGAACGTATTTGAATGTAGTTTTAAGAAAAAATGATAAAAAGATGAAAGTTATACAGTTGGTGAAATGTCTTCGTAGTTGTGTTATTGCTGTAAATAATACCACAACTCGATAAAGACGACACCAATACGTGTCCAGTTAAGAATAATAAAGCACAGAAATATTGCATTAAACAATCGCAAAGTATTGTATTTTTACAAGTTCCTAGCCTAAATTTCACAACTTCAAAATGGTTTCACATCGTTTTAGTGTCTTTTTCACGCACCTAAGTTTTCCGTAAAGCTCTCTCACATTGGGCATGTATTCTGTAGTATATAAAAATTATTATTATTATTACTTTATTTATTTTCAGGTAACAAATTTTAAACATATTACCATGTGGTCACAGTTTTACAATAGGGGTGATCTTAAAAGGGCGCTTATATTTTTGGGGGAGATAGCAATCAGCCTCACAACGAGTACCTATTTAAAAACATTTTACTTCAATGACCTCCGTCTGATTGACGATTCTAGCAAATGTCCTCATGGAAACGCCGATGTGCGTTCTGTAAGGCAGGCTCAGTTCCAAAAGCGGACTTATGAAGCCGATAATTATAATCATCATCACAGCATCATTAGTCAGTGTATCTAATTAGTTGCATCTACGTCCACGGCCTTATCCTCATGAGGATAGTTTTGGCGTTATACTTGGAGAACATGGAGAGAGGAGGTAGGCAGAGTACTGATACCCGCACTGGATTTCGAACCCGGGACCTTGGGATTGTTGATCCAAGAGAGTAGTCATTAGGCCACGCAGGCGCTTAAAAATTATGCAACGCTCAGTCTTTAAAAATTGATCACTGATGTGACACAGAAATATCTCTCAGCTTGCCGTATAGTGCAGTCCCTACAGTGTTATTGATAAGGCCGGGGTACAGCGACAATGGTCTCTGTGTACAGAACGTGACAATGACTCCGGCGCGCCCGTATCGGCGCACGCGCAGATAGCCGACCAATCACTTCATTGTTTACACGCTAATTACAAAATAACGACACTTGTAATATAAACTTTACATTAATAGCGCAATTACACAGACCTATGAGCCCGTTGAGGTGAAAATATCGATGTACATACATTACAGCTTGTGTGCGAATGATGGGCGGATATAAGGCCTTTACACCCTGAAAAGTCCGATCGAAATGCGAAATGAGAGGAAAAAACGCCCCAGACAGCCCAGGCCGATGGTCTTGGTAAAAGTCATAAAAATATATAATTATGTCGCTTATGCATTGCATATGCTGATTGATGATGATTAAAGACTTAGCCCATTTTTTTAATCAAATTCAATCGAAAGAATTTTATGATACGAAAATGGCCCAGTTCATTAAATAAAGTCAAGTTTAGTAGTAGTCAAGTTTTCGGACTATTCTATACAAGTATATTTTCAAAATGGCGGACGGATCATTTTAAGATCAATTATACCATTAATTATTTCGATTTGAATGCAAACTTCTAATATTAATTTGTGAGCAAAGGCTGATTAAATGAGCCTAAATGGAATTACGAAGCCAGCAATGTTTCCAAAGAAAACTGACTTAGTTGTCATCCAAAAATATACCTAGATTTTGTCAAAAATTTCCTCGTAAATTATGTAACAAATAGTAACAGTATAAACATTTAAACAATCTAAATTTAGAATTACGTCAGTGAGATATTCCACAACTAAATAAATGAAAATAATAACAAACTGATAAAAGCAAGCTCGAGAGTCAGTGAGTTGAAGTGGCAATGGGCAGGCCACATCGCTCGAAGAACCGATAACCGGTGGGGAGTAAAGGTTCTCGAGTGGCGACCACGTACCGGGAAACGTCTGCCAGGCCGTCCCCTTACTAGATGGACCGACGACCTGGTTAGAGTCGCGGGGAGTCGCTGGATGCAGGTGGCTCGGGACCGGTCGATGTGGCGTACCATGAGGGAGGCCTGTGTTCAGCAGTGGACGTTTCCCGGCTGATGATGATGATGATGATAAAAGCAAACTAGGTATTTAGTGCCGATGTGTAACAATATTTTCTAGGAAACATTAGAAACGGGAACAGTTCGATGCGTCCGTAAAATCAATATGATTCCATCGCTTACGTGTTTTAATTGGAAAATTGAGCTTCAAGTTCACAGACCTCGTAAAAACTTAATAGGCGTGTAATGTACCTACGTACCTACTTTGTGTACATTTTTATACAAATGTATGTAGAACAGTGAGCATTTAAACGAGTAACGTTTTGTTATTATACTAAAAGGTGTTTTTATACATTGAGCAGACAGTTCTCTTTTTAAAACTGTCAGACGAAGCTCTGAGGAATGCTTAAGCGTAAAGTACCTAACGTAGTTATTTTAATTTCTGTGTCTAATAGGAGTCTACTTAATATTATGATTACAAATTAGAAAGTTTGAATATTTCGATGTTTGTGATTTAATCTGTAAATGGAATCCTTGACTGACGATTGACATATAAACGCCAACCCTGAACCACTTTAGAAACATCGATCCCTTGACTTTAATGACAAATTTTCGAAATTCCATCCCTAAAGTCAGAATCAGTCCAATCGAAATGTACACGCAATTCTACGAATAGAGAGAGGTGAAGATAATTCTCGTAAAAGCTGCCACGACCGCTCCGTTAGAAGTGTACGACTAAGAAGATCCCTAAAGCCTCCTTAGGGGGTCATAAAGGGCAAAAGGATTTCAAGCACCCTAGCTTTTGTTAATTGCAATTTGAAAGCTAAAGTACGAAGGGATTCCTCAAGAGTATCTGAAAATATTTGGCGGAGGCACACAGGTACAATATGTTCTGGAATAACGCATAAGATATTTTTGTCTCGGTAAATTTCAGCAATGGAGAAATTTCTGGAATCGCAGACGAATTCGCAAAGCAAGTAGATTATGAACACGAACAAAGTTTTTATTCCCTTTAAATCGTAGTCAACGTTAAGTTTATCTCAAGCCATATCAAATGCCGCTTCTCTCTTAAAATAAACATTAAAAGATATTTTAGACTCGAATAAAATCGTCTTGAAAACTATCTATAGACAGGAATTAATATAATTATTAGATTTACAAATGGTTGAAAAATTGGATTCTTAGGTTTCTATTTTTTGATAGATTGATAGATAGATCGAAGTCATGTTTCAGTTAGTCTTAGGTTAAGTCAAATGTGGGGACATAGTCATATCTACGCAATCTTGCTTGAGTATTTGTCAATATAGTCCTTATTAAATTGTTTCAGGTAAAAATAGGATATTCAAAAATATTCTACAGAGTCAATTTTCCATCTATATTATGTCGCTATACACTAATTAATATTCCAATGTTTCGTCATATTATACGTAGGGCAATGTGACACACAGAGTGTTGCAAAGTTCCATACCCTTGTCATTTCACTCGAGTACATAGCAATGATATAAGGTTATAGGTATATATTATATAAAAGTACACCATACTCCTAATCTAGCATCTAAAGTTCATTTAAAATTACTATAAAAATTTCAAATTTTCAATCAAAATTCTAAAACAAACCGTCAAATTAAACTCCGCCAAAAAATCTGCTTAACACAATCAATAACATCATTTACCTGTCAACACCCGCAAACGACAACATCAGTCAATAACAACTGACGACATCCGTCAACAACACCGACTGACGACAGCATCAGTCAAATCGTCATCAGTCACTAGTACAGTACTTGACTTATCACATCACTGCGCTGCGGTTCACGCACGCCCGATATCCGCCCGGCAAAGACCGATCACACCGCGCCACAATGCTTGTAAATAAACGCGCGATATTCGGAGTTCACTCGCGGACGCGCGCGGGTCGACGACCGTCCTTAGAACAGCTGCGAGGAGCGCACAGATGTATAGCCGTCTCGCTCTAGCGGACGTCGCGAGCTCTGTCTACAGCTTACACGATGCTTACACGTTACTATTCAAATTAATCGACTACATTTGATGACTACCGTTCTTGAAGTTCGGGAGAAGATACTGGTGATGAATGGATTTAGTCAGTTTACCCGGGCATTCTTATTTTATCTAAGCTGGATTTGATTCGTTTTCTACATTGTATGTATCTAACTAAACAGTTTATTTAATACTCATTGGATTTTTGCTTGATATTAATCTATTTTAATTGATAGTGACGAAGATATACAGCGTGCTCACCGATAAGTACTTAAACAATGTTCCAAGTGTTTGGAAGGAAACATAATTTCAGTAGTTTACTTATATATTATTTATAATCAAAACAAGCTAATAATCAAACGAATAAAAACACATGTGATTACTGTCTCTCTAATATCAAACACTAAACCCTAACAGATTGCATTCCGTTTTGTGAAGCTTATAAAACAACGAAAACAAGCCCCGCCCACGTTCAAAACACAATAAAAGCCAACGGTTCACCAGCTACCGAAAATCAAATTGATTGAGAACGTGCCGTCAACCCGAAACCGTGACAAACTATCCCAGTCCCTCTTTGGCTACACCCACGGCCGTTTGAAACGGAAAAATGGGAAAATAGGAAAACGCGTGGTTATGTGTGTGATGTGAACGCACCTGGCGAGGCGTTGACCCGACGATGCGGCCGACGGTCCTGTGACGTCACCGTCTCGCGCCCGTCTACCACGGTCACAAGTCAAGCCTACGCATGATACGTATAATAATGTCCATTCACGATATGTGACTCCGGTAATGTTCCGGGTTATTGGCCGAGGTATTTTGATCTGTCTAGTGCTCATTTTTGGTCTATATTTTTGACCTTCTGAATTGGGTTGGGTAGCATCTGATTTCATAGCTTTCCTCGTTGATACGTTACGCAATGTATGGTTTGTACTTTGTACACTACTAATTGGAAAAGCTTATAAATTGTCATATAAAAATGATTTCATTTCGATCTTTGTATATTGCGGTCTAGATTATTTAAACAAAAACATTTGAAACGCTAAAAACAGGCAAGACTTAACTTACATAAAAACAAAGATGGCGTCAATGAATTGACATTTGGAGTTTTCACTTAGCACAAAAAAGAATGCTTTTGAGATGAAGAGTATTTTTCGATGCATCTTCAGATTATTCCTTTTTTTAAATCGTGTACTAGTGTAGGACCTATTTTGAAACTTCTCCTTTAATTAAAATTTATTTATAATATAGGTAAATGACTGATATAGGGTTGATCTCTTTTTGAGTTTTACAGGAAATCAAGTAATCTTATATAGTGTTTAATCGGTACTGTTTATACATTTCGAACAATAAACTTATGTTTAATCATATTATTCCATATTTAATTGATATTAATTTATTGTAACGGTGGGGATTAAAGGTTCTCGAGTGGCGACCACGTACCGGGAAACGTCTACCAGGCCGTCCCCCTACTAGATGGACTGACGACCTACTAGGTGGCTCGGGATCGGTCGATGTGGCGTACCATGAAAGAGGCCTATGTCCAGCAGTGGACATAGGCCTCCTTCATGATTCCCGCCTGATGATGATGAATTATTGTAATGAATGAATAACTTTGATCAATCACAAACGGTTAACAAAAACATTCTCCGTCAACTTTCGAACAACATTAAATCCGTGATAACCCCAGACTTGCGCTAAAATTGAAGTGACGTCAATGAAAGCTAGCTTTAGTGGGTTACACGAGTAACCCAATTTTGCAGTAACGTTTTAACCCAATGTTTGCCCGGTGTACACAAACGAGTCTTCAAATACTTATCTAGATTAATAAAGGTAAGGGGAAAGCTTCTTGCTTATTGTTTAGATAACGACAGTTGGATTGCACGTACACCTTAGTCTTCCGGTATAACAAGCGTCATGAATATTGCATTCGAGTGCCGGTACTTTATGGGCCGTATCTTTTTATGTTTTGTTTTATTTGATTTGAGAATTCAACTGTTTATGGTTGCATACTATCTTTATCTATAAAGTATGCTAAATCTCAGCTCTTGCGATATATTGACGTAACCGTTGCATCATCAATTTTGAACTAGAAAAGAGATTGGCTAATGCTGAATTTTTTGTACACAGAATAACTTGGAGCATGGAATACCTCATGTTTTGTTTCGATGCCACTACTACGATTTTGCAGAGGCAATAGTCGTGAACGACATCGTTAAAGCTTGGATGAGGCGCTAAACAGGACTGATTGGTGCGAGTTGGTCAGCCCATATAAACTCCTTAAATCAGAAATTTATAAACTAAAAAAGGTAAAAAACTCATATCATGGCGGGAAGAGCATATGCGTCGCGCGAGGGGAGAACTGGCGACGTTCCTCTGTAGGACCCAGAGCTCCCCGATATGCGCAGCAGATGGCCACCGAAGGGGTTTAGTGAGTAAGAATCTCACATAACCTGACTCTTCCCCTAAGGAGTCAGGTATCTTTTGAAGGTTCCCCTTCGTAAAAACGGGGGTACTGGTCAACGGAGTTTCGAAGAACTCGCTAGCTAAACCTTATCCAATTTTTCTGATGCCAGTTTGAAGTTGTCATTAACAACTATCATGGTAGTTGTATTGATTGCTGTAACTCCAGCACATTACGGCTTTTTTAAATTATTTGCTGGTAATCTTTATACGAGTAAGCATTTCAATTAGTTAGATACTTAATAAATCTCTAAGCAATGATGCAACACATATGTCCTCTAGTCTAGCGAGTTTCATGCGATGACAGAGCACCATCATAATATATCAAAGGTGCTGTCAAGGAGGACCGCAGCCATTCTTCCGTACTCATTATCTACTTCTGCCTGACTATAAACATTGTCTACGGTCGTTTATAACCGGGCGAGGTCGTAGAGGAACGTTTGCGGGGGAGAGGGGTGACAATACGGTAATTTACAAAGTCAGACGGGTACTAAGAGATTGTAAGCGCTCCGAAGTCAAACTAATCTGATCAGCTCAGTATTATTGAAATATCCACTATTATAATTTTTCGCTAAACTATCCCCTGCAAGACTTGATAGATTTTCTAACGAATGCATAGGTCCTCCAATATGCTTATGAGCAGGCTTGGGGCCGTGCCTTTATTTTTACTATTTTTGTCAGGGGGAACAGTCCACGTCTGAACATAAACCTCCCCACAGACCTGACACAAATAACAAGCTGTTCATAAAGCAAGTAACGCTTGATGTCCAAAAATGCACAAACCACAGAGTATTATATAATACTTTCGTATCACAAACCCTTAAGAAATACAGGTTACATTCGTTGTAAAGCCTACAAATGTAAGTAGCTACTAAATCGCCCAGTTTGAGCGCCCCAGACTAAGTTAAGGGAGGGGGTCATGACCCTTGTAACCTAAAAACATACCAGACACAATTGATTTCAGTAGCACGTGTCGAGCGTTACGGGTATAAGTCTTTCCAGCTCCAAAGGAGAAAGGTATGCGTCGATCTCACTCTGCCTTATCCGTTCAAACACTGCACGCTTGTACAGAACGTTCGACAAGCTCAACACGCAATGCATTTAGAAGCAGCTCCTCTAAATCTAAGCTAAACGACACCCCCAAGCTTTCAAGTTTCTCCCGGATCTTTGCGGTTTATCACCGGATCCTTTGATCCTATTGTGATAAACGTGATAGGAGCGGGACTTATAGACTAATCTTTAAGCGGTTGATCCCTAGAATCGATTGAGGTGGTGAGGAGGTAGCGAGTTGCGGATTGAAGATGCTTCACAATTTACTTTAGGTTTCATCAATAGCCTATATTTGTCTCCACTGCAGGGGCTCAGGCCTACTCTCCAACAGAGAGTGTTGAGTTAGATTTAGGATTGTATTTTATTTATGAGTAACTAACGCATAATTGAGTCTGTTCCTGGGGTATAGCAACGGTACGGGAGGGTGTGTTTACGGAACGTCAAACGACACCCGCATATATAAAAGCGACATTTGACGTGCTGTCAGTTATGCGTAAGTCCTTAAAGTATCTGCGAGGGAATTTCTTTCTTTATAATCGGCATTGTAATTCTACTGTTGGATAGATAGCCTTCCATTATATTGCCTCTGAAGTTCTGTTTGCCATAATTACCTCGCTGGACCTCGGATTGCTGACCACAGTTAGATGTTGTTGTTACGAAGGTAGGTGCTTTTGCCCGTCTCTTGAATATTGTTGGTTGATGGGGTGGCACTATTCTACATCCAAGACCACACGTGCCTACCGGCTTCGGCCATCACATCACACTACGTCATCGTATCACTGTTACCATACTAATATTATAAATTCTAAAATAGCTATGTCTTCATGTTTGCTGCCTTTTCACTTTTCAGAAATAAGCGTCTAGGCCGATTTTGATAAAATGTTATAAAAACTGTAACATGGAGATCAGCATATTTCAATTTCAATTAAGGTTTTCCGTGTGAGATTTTATATGTATAATGGTTTACACTTGGTCTTTATCTTGCCTGATGGTAAGTGACGATAATACCGTTTGGTTGGAAAGCGTGCTCATCCCTCAAGCTAATGAAGGGCCTTGCTACTTATTATATCGGCACACAAGAGTGCTATTAATACTGCTGTTCGGCGGCAGACTTTAGGTAGCATTGGTAGCTAGCCAGACGGAAAGCTAGTACAGCGCAAAATAAGTTTACATCAACAACATTATAGCTTGTCTTGACATCATAGAGTTGTATAATTTAAATGCTCGATATTATTACTTTTAATTACTGTTTGCATGTCAAAACATTGGTAAATCTGTGATCTAAAAGTATTATTTTTGAACATCTGAAATGTACCACATTTATTGCAAATAAAGGTTTATCTTATCTTAGCTAAGTGAACATTAAAATTATTTAAAAAGTTTAAACTTAAAATGACTTTAATTACATAACGATGTTTTCCTACGACACCAGAGCGGAGAAAAGCTGGGGGCAATATACCAACTTTTCCTGTAAAGCTGCAAATAGATTGCAACAATATAATGTACCTTTCTCTACTTCTAAGCGACATTGTAAGAAAGTACTTTCACTTTAAGTGAAGCTAGTCGATACTCCGGCGATAAAATTCATTACACCCACCTTCTCGTGGCTAAACTGTATCTTAAAGTAATTCCGAGACTTTCAAGTGGAAATCAGCGATCTCCATAGATCTTGATTTCCATCTTCAATAGGGATATTTAAAAGGCTTATTTTCTCGATGAACTCCATTTTAAAAACTAGTTGATGAAATGAATGTTGATAATACTGTACATAGTTATATTCTGTTCAATTTAGAACTCTTTGTTAACTGACAAGATTTTATTTACGCCATTGGTTTGACATTAAAAATTAACCAAACTTAACAAAACACGAGTAAAAATTGCGTCTCTTACAAAAAGCTTTTGCCTTATGAGATGGAATTGTGAAAGTGAATAGCTTGAAGTTGTTCGTAATACAAAGATAAATAAAAATATGCAAACTCTTTTTCTAATAATGTGAAAATTCTCTACAAATGCAATTTCCTATAAAAAAAAACGTTTAACTCGTAAAACAGTGTTTTGTCTCCCTTACACCTTGTGAAAAAGAGGACAAGAATACTGAATTAGTTTATCAGTAACTTAAGAAAATACTTGAAGAAATAGTTTCAGTTCATTAAAACAATTTTCAAATAAAGTTTTGCATATCCCTCCTATTTTGCCGTAAGCATTCAAACTGCAGCGGACGCAGAGAAAGTGCAAACCAAATGCGGAAGAGATACGCCGCGCTGCACTCTGTTACATAGGTGGTGTTCACACGACGCGCTTTGTTCCATAATTACACGTTTTACACCTATGTTAAATAGCAAGATGATATTGGAACAAACTGAAAAGGATCCGGGCATGATAGTAGACATAAAGTAAGTTCTTTTTACAATGTAAGTTACTGCGAACATAATTTATTACAAGTGTAATAAGCGTACGCAGCAAAGGCCAAAATTTCCTGATCATCATGTTGGAACTGTCTTTAAAAAATTAGGTAAAACGAGAGAAGTTTGCAAACTGAACAGGATATTAAAATGATATTGATATGATATTTATTTGCTATGTTAATCTGTTAGTTCTTGTAACTATATATTTTATACAAACGTATGAAATGTACGTCACTTTGACCGAATATTATCTTAATCCAAACGTGATTTAAGTAAGAACGATGTGATTCGTTACATGGGCAACTTCAGAGCGGATTAAAAGTTCGATGCGAGTTCTACTGAAATAATTTGTTTCATTCTGAACACCAGTAACACCGCTCCATTAAAAATATACCAGGCAAAATATTTGGTGTATTCTATTGTTAACAAAACGAGTTATTGACTGATTATTGTCTACATTAAATCTAAATACAATAACAAGAAATCCAAAGAAATTCGCGTGTTCTTGATAGAAATCGTACAACCCAGGTTGCACGTTGGAAGTTGAATTCAATTTTTAATTTGCTGTAAATAGATTCCAGTTGTCAAAGAGTCGATCGGAAAAGTAATCGCAGTGCATTAAAAGAGACGTTATCTTGGAAACGTCATTCGTCATTCAATTGTTCTCTTGGGTGACCAAATTGAAGATCTTCTTTACCTACAATAGGTATTACATATGGGAAAATAAGATGTGTGGTTTCGGCTTTAGAATAGGATCTTCCGGAGTATGTTGTTTGTTAAGCGAGACTAAGGGGGCACATCAAACAAGATGTCAGCTGCCTTCAGGACAAACATTCTTACAACCTCAACCTTGGCTGACGATATCAACAAAAATTAAAATCTAATGACGTCAGCAAATACATCTTTGAGAAGTGAGGATGTGAAAATGTTTTTCCTTAGTGATTTAGCGATCAGGAATTCGTTCAGATGTTTGCTACAATGATAAATCCTTCCTAAGACAGTTCGTGAAGGACATGTTCTGATAACTCTGTTGCTGAAACTGAACCTTCCAGATCTCTATGACCAACTAATTTTCTATTACATCAAAAAGAAAGTATTTCGCTAGATTGATTAAATTAATTTATTATGACCAATGCGAAAAGTCCGAAGCCTAAAGAAGCTACGAAAGAAATACGACATCTAGCCTCAGAAGAAACTCTTGCAAGTACCTATAGAACCAAACAAAAATACAGCACTTCTTCATACAGAAGCTTGATACGATCATTCCGATGCGGTTCTAAACGATGATGACTGACTTCCTGCAGTGAGAGTGCTGCATGCCACCGACGCTGAGATCTACGTCGAAAGTAAAACCGTTCGATGCGCCGGCGCCGGCGGCAGCGGCCTTATACAGTAATAACATAACAACCCGAATGACCTCACGTGACACCGCCGTAGATACTCGTACGCAGTACTTAACGAAGGAGAAATTATGTTGCTCTACAGTTTGAGAGACATTAGAACTAGTACTGACATGACCAGCTTTACAAATATAATTCTAAGTGTGGCTTTACAATTGGATCGCCCTATGTCTTCAGTGGAAAAAGAGACAAGGAGGAAATTCAAGAAGACCAGCATCAGGGTTTACCGTTGAGCATGTGCGAGTATCATCGACAGCGACCAATGATGATTAAGATGAATCCAGATTTATACCGCCTCCGTGGCCTAATGGCTACATACTTAGACAGACAGACAAACAGTCCAAAGGTCCCAGGTTTAATTCACAATGGGGATACTCAAGTATTCGGTTTGGTTGGTTAGTGGTAGGGCATTTTATATGTTCGCTTGGAACGCTACTATCGTACTAAACATCAGTATTAACAGCACTGTTGTGTTGCGGTATAAAAGGTAGCAGAGACAGCGCCTCGTTAGCTAAACGCTTCTGTGTGCTCACACTTACCACTCAACGGCTCTATCGTCACGTCACATATTTTTTTAAATATCGTTATAGAAAGCCGTTGTATTGGCGATGAGATCTGGAGAGATGAGTCCACCACCACCAGACTCAAAAGGCAACATTTGGATCGTTATTTTACTAATTTTGTCGTGGGGTCAGATAAGAAATACATCAGTTGATGTGGCCACTAGAACACAGAAGTTCCCAAACTTTCCCAAACTGTGGATCGCAATCCACTTTCTTTCTAATTTGAACTGTCATAAGGTGATCGTTCGTTCTTCATGGAAGTCAAGAGGTGAGTTCCGAACTTGGAAGTTTTCGTTAGATGGGTTGCAGTTCAATCAACTTTGGGAACTACTGTTAGCCGGTTAACCAAATTATTGGCAGAAGCGAATACTCGCACAGTATACTAGTCAGTATCCTGCTATTCAGGCACCAGTCGCACACGCTTAGTGCACTGTGAAGTAGAAGTTACGTACGTATGTTCCAACTAAACACTTCCGCGTGCGAGCAGGAAGCTCCGAGCACTTTCCCTTTTGCCCGTGCGCAGCAGCCGCTCTATGCATCAATATAATCCTACCAAATATAACATCATCTACCACTCTACTGATATACCGACTATCCGGCCTACGTCGGTCGGTCGCGCTATAATGCAGTTAACCAACAAATGAGGTTAAGTGCTCGCTGTTCCATGATGCGAGGCAGCTGCTAAACATTTGAATTAAGAGGGAACAGCAGATAAAAAATTTCATATGAAATTAAGGGTTTGGGATATAGCTGTTTTCTCAACGAAACGTTAGCCAAATTCAATCATTTTGATCTTATTCTCTTTATCAAAGAATAATCTAGGCCCGTTGGTTTTGCTTTTTTCAATATTTTGTCTACAATTAGAATTATGGGCATCTCAAAACTCAAAATTTCAGAAAAAATTTCTTTCAACTTATGGTACTCATTATTTAGAGTAAACGTAACATTTTCAGAAAAAGCAAAACCAACGGGCCTAGATTATTCTTTGATAAAGAGAATAAGATCAAAATGATTGAATTTGGCTAACGTTTCGTTGAGAAAACAGCTATATCCCAAACCCTTAATTTCACGGCAAAACTAGGCAAATACCAAAAAAAGCTTCAACTGTCCTTCTCGCACAGTTCGGTTCGGGAGGCAGGGTACACTATATCACAACTATATACTGTGTATTATATGTATAAAAATAAAGTAAGCATGCATTAGTGATGTCAATAAGCTTTATCGATTTTTTCGACTAATAGTGGTGGGAAAAATATATCGATAGATACCCTTTCTCGAGCTATAATGGTTTTACCTGTTAGTTTTAATGTTTAGATTGATCTAAATAAACAAATATAAAGACAAATAATTCTAAGGAAATTTATTTTATCTCTAGAACAGAACATTTTCCCTGAAATTCTTAGTTGTTGTTACGTTTTGTTACGTGTAAATAATTAAATATGATTTATGAATAAGTGACTTATGTTTCAAATATTTTTTTAATGTTAAAGTTCGAGTCGGACTCGCATACAAAGGGTTCCGTACCACTGTAAAATATCTAAACAGAAAAAAAACACAGAAAAAACATAACATTTATTGCATGGACATCCGTTTATTTACAACTTTTTTAAAAGCTTTTTTATATTATTTTTTGTTATTTATTATTATTGAAAGTCTTGAGAGAGAACGAGAAGTTATATGGACATCGCATGTACAAATCGCTACGGAGACTATATGACCCGACACAGATATCCCGGAGATCAGCCAGCAAGAGCTTGAAATGGCTCTCCAACAACTCAAAAACCGGTCAAGAGCAAGTCGGACTCGTGCACCGAGGATTCCGTACAGAATATGAATTAATGACATACTGAAAATCATAAATAATAGGTATGGTAATATGCACCCAACAATGCTCTACCGAAAATGAAATTCTAAGCTAAATTACATATTACGAAGTTAAGTTTGTAAACATTAAAAAATCAATTTTACTGTGTTACAATTAAAAAATTCAGATTTATTCCTATGGTTGTGCTGTAAAACCTTTCTTCTTGCCAAATTTCAAGACATTAGGTCAACGGGAAATACCGTATAGATTTTGGGTTCATTGCATTTTGTACGGAAATGGTCTAAAATACAGCTATATCTTTTTATTGCGTTGACCTATAAGTTTCATTATTTGACAGATCTAAGGGACAGCAGACTGGAGTATTCGATATCACAGTGATCCTATAAGGATTCCTTTTTTCCTTTTGAGGTACTTAAAATATAATAGTATAATATGAAGTATGACAGTAGGAAATACGATAGATTTCGACGATATTATTATTCATGTCGACAAATAAAAACTTGAAATATTTTTTCCCAGTTATACATCTCATACACTTAAGACGGGATTTTTAACTCGTCTATTCTATTGTGTGAGGTGTCGTGAAATTACAGTTTTTTAACCGACTTCAAAAAAAGAGGTTATCAATGCGACCTGTATGTATGTAATATTTCCAGAACTGCCCAGTTTTCATATATGTTAGTCTATACCAGCTTCTAAAGAAGTGTGCCAAATTTCTAAAGTGTATGTTTGTTTGTCCTCGCATATATCCGGAACACACACACAAAAGAAAAACACACATAGGGTTCGTGGATTTCAACAAAGCATTCGACACACTCGAACATAGATTTATCTGGGACGCACTGGAAAAACAAGGCGTACATGCAAAATACATAAGAATACTGAAAAACATATACACAAAAAGCACCGCACAAGTGAAGCTAGAATCTACAGGCGAAGAATTTTCGATTGAGAGAGGGGTACGCCAGGGAGACCCAATTTTACCAAAAATATTTTCAGCTATCCTGGAAATGATATTCACAAATCTGGATTGGACGAATAAAGGACTAAATATAAATGGCAAAAAGCTGAGTCACCTACGCTTTGCAGACAACCTGATCTTAGTTTCGGAAAACCCGAAAACCCTACAGACAATGTTCCAACAGTTAGCGGAAGAGAGCGAGAAAGCAGGCCTGTCAACGAACTTAACGAAAACAAAAGTAATGTCAAATTCCTCACAAACAGAGCCCATAACAGTAAATAATGGAGAAATAGAGTATGTAGAAATGGACAAGACTAATAACTGAATGGCAACCACGAGATAGCAAAAGAAAAAGAGGCAGACAGACTAGAAGATGGGAGGACGACATCAGACAAGTGGCGGGTCCAACATGGACCCGCATAGCGAAAGATAGAATAGAGTGGAAATCCTTAGAGGAGGCCTATGTCGAAAGACAAGCTGAAATGTAGGAACGACCGGTTACTGATACTTAATATAAAAAGATAAGTAACGTATAAAGTAAGCATATTTTTAAGAAAATTAAAACAAAAAATTAGTTCAGCAATAAAGGCTATTTTATTTAATTTATTTTTTATATATCCGGAACTACAAGTTCGATTTAAATAATCCCTTTTTTGTTTACCTAGGTATTGTAAAACTTAGGGAAGACTGCAAGTTTCATCAAAATCGGTTCAGTAGTTTTTGAGACTGGGAATGTTAAGTGTGTATTTCGGCGTTGCAGTGCAGCAGAGCAAATTTAAAATTAATGTTTTAACTGTACTGTAATCTGTATGCCGAATAAATTATTTCTATTCTATTCTATTAGTTAAATGTTTGTTACCTCAGAGCTTTTCACTGGGTGAACCGATTTGGATGATTCTTTATTATTTGAAAGCTGATGCTTTCCATGTGGTCCCATTTCAATTTGGTCCGGTTCTTAGAATGGAATCCATGAGAAAACAATATACATCTTAAATTTTCCTTAATAAAAGTAGACTTTTAGGGCAGTTGAAGTCGGTTTCTAGTTCTTTTTGAACGCTTTAACTTGTTAGTCCTTAGACTCTAGCACTCTAGGTACTAAAACACCTCTAGGTCACCTAAAGTATCGTTGGAAGACGAACGTTCGGATATGGTGAAACTAAAAGGTTTCTTTGTTGACCGTAGAACCCTAAAATAGCAACGCCATAATTTATATTGTATTTATATGTGATAGGTACTTACTAGTCAATTATATCAAATACAACCACAGTATGTCGAGACTAAACCAATATGCGAACAATAATTTCTCAAAACGTAAAACAAGGGTTGACGCACGCTCACGTCAAGTTTATTATAATTTTGAAAAATACACTCTAGCCCAGGCGGAGGGGTAGCGACTATGCGCGGCTCGCAGGGGCCTCTTTGGGATGTTATGCAGCGTTATTTGTGTGAGTGAAAGCATGTGAAAGGCTGTATGTGTGCGTACCGAATCGCGACAGCAATAACATATTCAAATACCTACTATTCTACGGAGACTTTGCTTCATTGGCGTCTTAACGTATCTTCGAAGTTAAGGTTATTATCGCGAATGAGGAAGAGCATAATTCTATTTCCACGTCTGCTAGTGGAGTGAGCTGACACACTTTGCTATCCTGAAAAACACGTTATGACGTTCGTAAAAACGTTACAATTTCTTTAACAATAGAAATGACCAAGTTTCATTACGATTTTAAAGCCAAAAAAATCTATTAAAATTATGCACATACATACAATTCATACAATGTATTACAATTTAACCCTTCACCATGTTTGCGGATACTTGATGAATTATTCATGATTGCGAAATAACCGGTTACGATAAATGGAGTAGAGAATACTCGGTTGACCGTAAAAGCAATGAAAGAATAGAAGTGAAATGGGTCCCAATGTGTGGAACGAGTTTTTGAATGGAATTTTCTACGTAACTTATCCGATTTCGTTTGTATTCGCGTCAAATATGCTGACATAATACAGACGAGAAGGCGCCTTCATTTGACCTATATACCGAACTCGGACAATGACCCCTGACGTTTACACCGCAGTGGGGGGGAAACGATTCCGGACGGACGGCTGATATTCTGAAAGCAATAAATTTGCGACAGATATTTGGAAAGAAATAAATTTCAACCTACGAGTATAACCCAGCTTTATTGTAACAGGAAGTCTATTCAGTCTATTATCTATACCATTTCTATCTTCCTTTCTAACCGATTATCAAACCTTTTACCTATTATAATAGAAGCCATAATATTACGAGTATATGGTCAATTCTGAAGGTAAACTTTTTTGTATTATGCACATTGTTTGTGGAAATTTTCCTTGTTTTTAATGTTTATTGGTCTAATTTTTATTTCCTCTTATTATGCTCTACTATGCCTCCTGTAGGATGTTTTCTAAGTTTTGACAGAATTTTTAATTTGATTCTATTTTCAGAGGTGCAAATTACTAATTAACGATATCCTAGGCGACCAGGGTCTATAATTTTGAACGGCGTGTGAAAAAATATACTTAAGAGGGAACAGCAGATAAAAAATTTCATATGAAATTAAGGGTTTGGGATATAGCTGTTTTCTCAACGAAACGTTAGCCAAATTCAATCATTTTGATCTTATTCTCTTTATCAAAGAATAATCTAGGCCCGTTGGTTTTGCTTTTTTCAATATTTTGTCTACAATTAGAATTATGGGCATCTCAAAACTCAAAATTTCAGAAAAAATTTCTTTCAACTTATGGTACTCATTATTTAGAGTAAACGTAACATTTTCAGAAAAAGCAAAACCAACGGGCCTAGATTATTCTTTGATAAAGAGAATAAGATCAAAATGATTGAATTTGGCTAACGTTTCGTTGAGAAAACAGCTATATCTCAAACCCTTAATTTCACGGCAAAACTAGGCAAATACCAAAAAAAGCTTCAACTGTCCTTCTCGCACAGTTCGGTTCGGGAGGCAGGGTACACTATATCACAACTATATACTGTGTATTATATGTATAAAAATAAAGTAAGCATGCATTAGTGATGTCAATAAGCTTTATCGATTTTTTCGACTAATAGTGGTGGGAAAAATATATCGATAGATACCCTTTCTCGAGCTATAATGGTTTTACCTGTTAGTTTTAATGTTTAGATTGATCTAAATAAACAAATATAAAGACAAATAATTCTAAGGAAATTTATTTTATCTCTAGAACAGAACATTTTCCCTGAAATTCTTAGTTGTTGTTACGTTTTGTTACGTGTAAATAATTAAATATGATTTATGAATAAGTGACTTATGTTTCAAATATTTTTTTAATGTTAAAGTTCGAGTCGGACTCGCATACAAAGGGTTCCGTACCACTGTAAAATATCTAAACAGAAAAAAAACACAGAAAAAACATAACATTTATTGCATGGACATCCGTTTATTTATAACTTTTTTAAAAGCTTTTTTATATTATTTTTTGTTATTTATTATTATTGAAAGTCTTGAGAGAGAACGAGAAGTTATATGGACATCGCATGTACAAATCGCTACGGAGACTATATGACCCGACACAGATATCCCGGAGATCAGCCAGCAAGAGCTTGAAATGGCTCTCCAACAACTCAAAAACCGGTCAAGAGCAAGTCGGACTCGTGCACCGAGGATTCCGTACAGAATATGAATTAATGACATACTGAAAATCATAAATAATAGGTACGGTAATATGCACCCAACAATGCTCTACCGAAAATGAAATTCTAAGCTAAATTACATATTACGAAGTTAAGTTTGTAAACATTAAAAAATCAATTTTACTGTGCTACAATTAAAAAATTCAGATTTATTCCTATGGTTGTGCTGTAAAACCTTTCTTCTTGCCAAATTTCAAGATATTAGGTCAACGGGAAATACCCTATAGGTTTTGGTTCCATTGCATTTCGTACGGAAATGGTCTAAAATACAGCTATATCTTTTTATTGTGTTGACCTATAAGTTTCATTATTTCACAGATGTAAAGGACAGCAGACTTGAGTATTCGATATCAATTTCAACTTGATATCTGTACGCGTTACTGAGCAAAAGGATCTTGACAGACAGACGGATAACAAAGTGATCCTATACGGGTTCCTTTTTTCCCTTCTGAGGTACGGAACCCTAAAAATAACGGAGTTACAACAGTGCTATTGAAAATGGTTGTAACACGGTACTTTAGTCCTTCGGAAGCTGTTTCAACCGTTTTTAAATCAGAGACTCGTAGTACTAAAACCTGTAATATATAGTAGTATTTTATTATATATATTATATTTGTATTGAAATATTTTTTCCCAGTTATACTTCTCATACACTTACAACGGGATTTTTAACTCGTCTATTCCATTGTGTGAAGTGTCGTGAAATTACAGCTTTTTAACCGACTTCAAAAAAAGAGGTTATCAATGCGACCTGTATGTATGTAATATTTCCAGAACTGCCCAGTTTTCATATATGTTAGTCTATATCAGCTTCTAAATAAGTGTGCCAAATTTCTAAAGTGTATGTATGTATGTTTGTCCTCGCATATATCCGGAACTACAAGTTCGATTTAAATAATCCCTTTTTTGTTTGTATTATTAAACTTAGGAAAGACTGCAAGTTTCATCAAAATCGGTTCAGTAGTTTTTGAGAAAGGGAATGTTAAGTGTGTATTAGTTAAATGTTTGTTACCTCAGAACTTTTGACTTGACTGGGTGAACCGATTTGGATGATTCTTTTTTATTTGAAAGCTGGTGCTTCCCGTGTGGTCCCCATTTCAATTTGGTCCGGTTTGTAGAATGGAATCCATGAGAAAACGATATACATCCATAATAAAAGTAGACTTTTAGGGCAGTTGAAGTCGGTTTCTAGTTCTTTTTGAACGCTTTAACTTGTTAGGTCTTATACTCTAGCAGTTTAGGTACTAAAACACATCTAGGTCACCTAGAGTATCGTTGGAAGACGAACGTTCGGATATGGTGAAACTAAAAGGTTTCTTTGTTGACTGTAGACCCCTAAAATGGCAAAGTCATAATTTATGTTGTATTTATATGTGATAGGTACTTACTAGTCAATTATATCAAATACAACCACAGTGTGTCGAGACTAAACCAATATGCGCCCAATAATTGCTCAAAACGTAAAACAAGGGTTGACGCACGCTCACGTCAAGTTTATTATAATTTTGAAAAATACACTCTAGCCAAGCGTAGAGCGATGACTGACGAGGCGAGGGGTAGCGACTATGCGCAGCGCGGGGGAGGGAGGCCGCGTTGGGAGTGAATGCTGCGTTATTTGTGTGAGTGAAAGCATGTGAAAGGCTGTATGTGTGCGTACCGAATCGCGACAGCAATAAAATATTGAAATACCTACTATTCTACAGAGACTTTGCTTCATATCCCTCTTAAGCGGAGAGGTTAACATAAAACTAAAAAGATTTTACTCTTCCGGTTGCTAATTTTTTGAACATTTATGGGTCATTAGGTTGTTTATCCTGTGGCATTAGACATAAAAGGTCAAAAAGAAAGAAACATTACTTTTCATTGACGCTTTTCATTGGTTTCCCGTTTTCCCTTTTCAAGGGTCTCGGTGAATAGTTGTTGTACTGTCTTCTCTTGTCTACTGGAAGACAGGGGAAGTCAACTATTAAGAAAATCTATTGATTGAGCCCTCACTAAAGATGAGGTACCAGGAGAGCAGCGATCGAGCGGAGTGCGGAGTTCACGATCGGGCGGCGACCTCCTAAAACTGGGGCGAGCTTCGTCTGGAGCCACGCGGACCATTTCCACGATTACCTTCTCTCGTCAAAAGATGACGGTTACGAGAATAAGATATATTAGATAGGCCCTCATCACTCGAACTTTCACGTTTTTCTGTGCTAACGAAAAAATGATTTATCCCGCTGCCAGTCTGTGAAATGTAGTACGAGTAAGAAGTAATTGACTTTTAATTTTGTTTGTCTAGTGTAGCTCACTTTATATTGACGTTTTTGGAAGTATGTGCACTCGGAAAGTTAAACAAAAAGTATTATGGGCTTGCACTTGGCCTTCATCTCGCTTCGATGGTACGTGACGGTAAGGCCGTTGAATGGAAAGTGTACTAGCCCAGAAGCTCCAATCTAATCTAAGATTGGTTACCTACCATACCACATCGCTCCAGGAACCGATAACCGGTGGGGAGAAAAGGTTCTCGAGTGTGACCACGTACCGGAAAGCGTCTACCGGGCCGTCCCACTACTAGATGGACCGACGATCTGGTTAAGGTTGCGGGGAGTCGCTGGATGCAAGTGGCTCGGGACCGGTCAATGTGGCATACCATGCAGGAGGCCTATGTCCAGCAGTGGACTCTTCCCGGCTGATGATGAGGATGATACCGGATTTGGCGACGTGGTAGTAGCTAGACAGGCGCACATAGACTTCCAAACCATCTCGCCTAGTGGTGAGTAACGATGTGGCCGACTTTTACGCGTAGGTCTAAAAAGTGCCTTATCACCTTCGCCTTAAAAACACACAGATTTTACAAATGTATATGTATATTTGTTAAATCTGACAGTGCGTTCCACTTGAAATAGGGATGTCAGCTATGTACTGATGGAGCCCTGATGTTCTCATGTTAGATCGATCGATACTTGAATGGTGATGGCGTAATCAACCAAAAAACGAGAGTAGCAGTTTCATACACCTATATTTTAGGAGTTAACTTGACATTTAACTGTTGACTACTTTGATGATATTTTTGACAGTTGTAGTAAATAAACCATTCCATTTCATTTTAACATTTCCCACGTAAACAATACTTGATGCTTCATTTCGAATCGATACGACCAATATTGCCTCCGCGAAGTTTTAAAATAAACACACATTGGAAACTAGGAGTGTGATTACTTTGAAAGTGGCACAAGAAAGTCATAAATTAGTACGCATATATGGTAGAACATAATGGCATGATAAGGAGTTGAAACAGAACGTGAGGCAGGTGCGTACTGCCTACTCTTATTGAGGGCGTACAAGACCTAGGAGGAAAGCTTTCAAGAAAAATGTTAACCTACAATTCCGTAGGCTTACGATTTTAGCTAAAATTATACGATAAAGTTCATTATTTATAAATGTAGTTAGAAGTTTCCTGGAAAGTTATTCAGGTGATTGTCCACAAACTTGACATAAACTGACATGATACAAACATAGTTTGATACTTTTATTACGCTATAAAATTAAATTTTTTAAATCAAATCTTCTGTAGCTGTGATTTAAATATATAATTTTTAAGTTGTACGGTTTAAAAAGATCTGAAAAATTTGTTAGCAATCAGAAAGGTTCAGATTGATTAAACTTTCAATTATTTATTTAAAAGCTGTCGCATTATCCTAAAAATCACATTGACTTGCGTGAAGAAACGTGTGTATGTGCGAAATAGCTGTCTGAGGAAACCCTATTGAAATCTGGGCAGACGGGATTTTGGTCGCAGTAAGATTCAAATTAACAGTGTAGATGATCGGAATAGTGCCCATTGATGGCAATTTCTTAATCTATTAAGATATAAATGAATGTTCGGTTTTCGTATTTCTCATCGTTATGGAAACTAATAGAAGCGAAGCAGTTAGCAACGTCGGCTCGGTAGGAGCGTTGCTAATCTAACTGACCTATATACTCTCGGTGAAAGACCTCGTAAACTACTGCCAGTGCATTATTTCCACGACTAGCACATACCAGTGATGCATTTCACACGATTATGCATCTTAATACTGACGGGGAATAACTAAAATTGGCTTGTAGCTTCGATGAATCATTTTGTTTAGAGCATATTCTAGCACAACTAATTGTATGAACGATTGTTTCTACGAGTCGTTGAGTGTATGTAATGTAACGATACGGATAAAATAAAAACGATGAGATTGATTTGGACACAACGAGTTAAAACCAAAGTGACTGAAAGGTTTTGGTCTGAACTTAGCTTACGGCAACAGATTCTTATTTCAAAATCAAGACCAGGGATGCCATAAAAAATTTCACAAATAGAATGCAGTTTAATCGACGATAATTAATTACGTTTTTGAAGTCACTATCGGGTCAATAAGTCCACTGTTGGACTAGAGACTTTGTCATATATCCTCATGACGGACTTTCCATTATGATTTCTCCAAGCTTACCAGGGGGTTGATGATCGCAGTACGTTGTTGTTACATAACTAGATGAATACAAACGTAATAAACAAATAGCTGTTTAGATTTCCAAATAAAATAAAATAAATTGCTTCTGTCTATCTTATGGATTGTTTTTACTTCGTCGCCTTTTACGATACCCACGGGACGACATAGGGTTGGTATATTCTAAACACGAGAACATACGGCCAACAATATAAAGCCTATAATTATGAGAAACTTATTCAATTGTAAAATGACAGCTTTATAGTCTTCAGGTTTCGTGAAATATTCCTTCCATGGATTTCTAATGACAATAATTGCAGACATTATTATTTCAGTCAATCAAGCAGGATAAAATACAATTGTTTGATTATTATTATTATTATCGAATAGGTTGTCTGTCTACATAAGATTTACATTGTAAAATAATGGATTCTCTTCAAGAGACATTGGTCGCAGGCCGATATTATCTTTCGAACTAAGTTTCGAACCAGATAAACACTTTTATATTCAAATGCACTTTTTGGTTTACGTGATAGTTAAAGTAATAATAACTGATATTTGATGCTATGTAATTTAATAAAGGGAAGTTATTTTAATGGAAGAATAATTAAATTTTAAATATAGAAACGCAAAGTTTTTCAAAATTCAACTGCAAGTTATTTGCGAAAAAATACGTTTAAATCAGCCTGACAACAAAATGAAGTAAATTTAACGGGAGGGATACTGATAAATTCAGTTCATTTTGTTGGCTAGCATAGCTGGCTGTGGTAAGTAATGACCTAAAATAGGAGATGAATTAATAGTGTCGCGAAATAAATATCACAAATTTACAACTTTATTGTTAGCTACCAATAGACTTTACGCAACTAATTCATAGATGGCGCTTTTTATAACAATTATAAAAAGTGTGTAAACATGAAATTTGTGATTCACTGTGAAGTTGTATGTTAATGATACTCGTTCGCGCCATTGCAATCCAATTTTAAGATAATTACAGCAGAAAGCCAGCTTATTTTAAATGATTATGGCAACAGAAATTTAGCATGAAACTTTGATAGAGCGGGATCCCCTTAAGGGTCTTTCATGTAAAGCGTTTATCATCAGTTGTCAGGCAGACAAACCTATCAGTTGTCTACAAGCGGCCTTAGCGCTAACACTACACCATACACATAAATACTTGAACCCTACTCGCCTCATTCGGCGAAAAACCAAACAGAACATGTCCAATCTGCTAATTGATGTCACAATTTGGAAGCAAGACAAATGGGGCGTGAACATGTCCAGCTCGTGTGTCCTCGTCACTTGTTTGTGGGGTAACGTCCTAGCGCAGTGTGAACGTTCGGATGGTACATTTTGCGAATTAACCGTTAAATGTGCTAATATTTTGTGCTAGTCTTTCTCCATGGACTACGCAGACATCTTCCCCAGCGAGCAAGGTATAATAGTCGTGATCTTTCGCTCCGTGGAACTAACATACTGCAGTACCACTCCACTACCAGTCCCGTGTCCAGTGTTCTTCTACTTCAATGTTCCTACTAATGGAGACATTTTGCTACCCTGTAATGTTATTCAATTTAACAAATGTTTTGTATGTTATGTATATGTTTAAAACAGTATAAATACATCCTGATTTAAATTTAGTAAATTCTATTGTTGTAATATCGGAACGTTGTCAAAAGTCTCTTTTGAGTGTGAAGTAATAAATGTAATCGTGTTTTTGTCACTGTATGAAAAATATTCATGAAAATGTATTTAATTTATTACCATTGGCTTTGTTTATAAAGAGCGAAGAGTCCACCATCTTTTGTGCATGAAAACACGCATGAAAATTATATACTGAAACATTACATTTCTTCACAGGTCAGACTATTGCACCAATAACAGAAAATGTAAAAGCATACATGTGGTTGTGAAACGAAATATACACACAATTTTGAATGAAAGGCTAGAAAAGTAGTCTAGATAATACGTGAATTACACTTACATTTTCATTCGTGGGCCACTTGGAATCTTTTCAACCTTTTTCCTTCATCTCTGTTCGTTGCAAGTGAAGGCAAGGTGCTCTTGTAACTGGAAAATTATAAAATTAATCTTCAATGACATATTTCACGATTGCATATTTTATATGGGATTCCACTTGATCTTCTTCTCATCTGATAGTAATTTACGATAAGGCCGTTGAGTGGAAAGCCTGCTCTCCTAGAACCCTCAAACTAATGAAGCGATTGCTGTGCCGTGCCACCTTTCTACCTTATTTGTACAAAATTAAAATATTTCCTTTCTATAAGCAGCCATTAATATTAAAAACACTAGTATCATCATCATCAGCCAGGAAACATCCACTGCTGGACATATGCCTCCTCCATGGTGTGCCTCATTGACCGGTCCCCGAGCTACTTGCATCCAGTGACTCTCCGCGACCTTTATTAGTTCGTTGGTACATCTAGTAGGGGGACGGCCCGGTGCATGTTTCCCGGTACGTGGTCCCCACTCGAGAACTCTTACTCCCCATCGGTTATCCATTCTTCGAGCGATTATTATAAGTGCTACAGAAAGCTTTCATATTTTAGATAAAATAACCGAACCCTGATATACATGAATTATGATGTGTACCAAATTGAAAATTACATTTATACATATTTCACGAAGCAACGGATGGAGTCACGTGGTTTCGGACACTTTTTACCCCGGCAAAGGGATCCCATGGGATTATTATAGGCCACGTAGACGAAGTCGCAGGTAAAAGCTAGTACATTAATACATATTGAAATACCCACACAGTAGTAGAAATTGTTAATGCTTTAAAGTGCTGGTAAAAACTATTCGCCACGAAATGGATTTGAACCCGAATAATAAGACAATACTTCTACCAACTAAATTATAAAAAATACAAACCTACTCCGCAAGTGAAGTATTAATAACTTATGTAACAACCGATATCTCTCTCGAAGTAGACTCAAATAAACAAATTATGAAAGATCAGGGGTGCAATTCACTAAATACAAACATCATTACAACCTCGGACGGACATATTTGCTGACGATTTCTCTAGTTTCCTACGCAACAAGGATTAACATCCAATGGCTTTAGAAAAAAAACAGTGAGCCGTGAGGTTGTAATAGTTGTCCTAAGTAAATTGCACCACAGTAAACTGCTGACAGTGAGCTTTCTTGAGTAATAAGGAGAGAAAGATACCCGTCTCCTTGTGTGAGTAGGTAGGCAATATCGAATTTCGATTCACTAGAATAAGAACCCTCTATGCCGCAAGTCGAGGAGCACTAAGATCTCGTATGTACTATTTATTAATTCCCACAGTGATCTCAATTTACATGGAGATTTAGGGTTAATTATATTATACTTGATGTACGGATAAGTGGAAATTTATGCCCGTTTTTTACACCCATCGGAAGACATGGGTATTTTGTTTTCTAGAGCCATGCGGCAACGCTATGCAACCACGCGAGAAAAAAAACTTTAATTTCTTTCATTATCTAATAAGAGACGCGAGTTACCCCTTTCTACATGACCAACGTAGCTAAAAAAATTGTTTAACTAATTCTGTATATACTGGTTTATAGTGAACGCATGAAGTAATAAAAATTATTGCGTTCGCAGTATATATTTACTTTATTTAATTAAAAGCACCTAAATTAATTTATCGACTTGTTCTCATGTCACGGACATATAAAATAGGGTATGTTTCCGATCCGACATTCATGGAATATAATAAACTTTTCAAAAACAAAATAGTACAAGGTAGCATTAAAGTAATTTGCAATTGCATAAACCCATTAAAATTTCCTAAATTATTAATAAGCAATCGTCACCTGGTGTTCTCAGCGCAGCAGTGTCTTCTCCAGCATCACACGCAAAATCCTCATAAACAACAATCGTCACCAACTCACTCTCTACTATCATACACATAAACGTTCACAATCCACTGAAAATGCTAGCACTAGTCTGAAAAGCAGGATTATCACGTCAGGTTCATACGGGAAGTACCAGGCTGGTAGATAAACATAGGAGGTGTGTCGGGACAACAGCGCGTAGTGCAACTATGGACCAGCAACGACCGCGCGGCGCGCCGGCAGAGCGGTGACTGACCGACACACTGCCGCACGCCCCGCCTGGATCGTTCCTCCGGGACCCTTCCTCCGGGAACCAGACCCCCAACACGAGGTGGATGTGCCTCCTTCCACGAGAAAACTGAACTCTCACACGTGCTAACATTGGCTGGCTGGTCGCTGCGAATATGACTCATTTAACTGGTTCCGCAGATTGCTGATTGCAACATCTTCAAAGTCATGTGTTCCGAATTCTTCTGCAATATATAGGTGTCATTGACCTTTCTCAAAATTTCTGCTGGTAGTCAGTTAGCGCTACAGTTTTTCTTGACACCTATCTAGTACCTACTTGCATAGTTCTACATATTTATTCCCGTTAGTTTGTTTGTAAAACCTCGTATCGTAAGTTTAATAATACGTTACTACAGATTTACGAAGAGAACATTTAAATTAAACAACAAAAATATCGCCTACAATATCAACTTTTTCAATAATTATAAAAACAACAACAATAACTCATTCATACGGTTGTTATGTAAATGACGATAAAAAGAAGAGTCAGAATCGTCAGTCTCCGCCGTCGTTACCGGTCCAGTGGTCACCACTCACCATCGACAGTGAAAGTGGTCTTAGAGTCGTAGACCACAGTCATAGTTAGGCGAGTCTCGTGAGAGCGACGGGACCTTGAGGTGTTTGTTATTGCGGAAAAAATAGATTAATAGAGCATATGTTTGTTTGATTATTCACGAATTATTTCCTGAACCTACGAGCTATTCTATTTCTAATCAATCTAAGAGTTCTCTTGTCTGTGGAAAATCCACTATTCTTCACTATACTTAAATCCCATTCATTGATATCGACAAGGTAATCTTACCTTGATTTTATGGATTCACAATAGCAATAATTTCATATGCTAAACTTTCTTGGTCAATACGGTTTCTCCAGTTCGGACTGAAATTTACAGTAATATTCGAAAACTTTACTAACGCTCTCAACAAGTCTATAAAAACTTTTGACCTGCCATGTCATTTTATTTTAAAGTATTAAAACGTTTTTACTCGTTTTGTAAACAAATTCAGCGGATTGAGGAAAATTCCCAATTGAATCTTGAAAATTGAATTTCTTTAACTGTATACTTTTTCGTTGATCAATTTAAAAGTCAGTTCTAGAATATTTTTGCGAAGTTCTCCTTTTGTTGTCTCTAGTAACCGTTACCGCTTGTTTGTAATTCGAAATTACGTTGCAGTTTCAATTTCCTGACTCGGTTCGTTCACCTCCGCTGTGATAATGCGCCGTGTATTGAACCATATCAATCAATGATTCGACGAGGGATTTTTTATTTTTGACAAAATATAATACGGGATATTATCACATATTTGCAAGTGCTTAATATATGTTGTGAAACTTAAAATCATAAATTACTATAGGTAAAAAATATATTTTAATTTAGTGTTGAATTAATTTTAATAAGCCGTCGCTATATATCGCCACATCAAGCGGTCTTATCATAAGATGATTTGCCAAATTCACCACAAGTCAATGATCGCAGTAAGATGATCTTGATAAATAGGTACATAATTTTATATTAGATTTTGAGAATTAATTTTTCGTACACATAGATTATACGAGATTATTATTAATTTAAGCAAACGCCTTTAGTTTGAACCAATTCTTAACACTACTTTGCATTGTTTTTTTCATCATTTTTTTATAATTTTCAATCACATCGTCACTTTACGCAAGATTAGATTGTAGACAAATGTTAATCTGCTTTTGAATAATAAAAAATTAACAGCAGTCCCTAAAAATAAATAAATGATGAGCTCACATAATACTTGTGTCTCGGAGTATCGTCAGTACGCAGGAGCGATTACGCAAACCGCCGAGCTTCCCCGAGCAGAGAGGTCGTTGGCAATGGACGCGGTTCAATGTCACCAAATATATCACCGGGTGTTTTGGGTGGAGCGAGCCCTCTTAATACTTGACAATATAAATACGCCACCTTCTAAATGATACCATCCATCATTTTTTTCTTTGTGTAAATATGTATAAGTAGAAACAGGAGTAACATTTAAAATTTATATTTTTACATACAACCTTCATAGTGGAAAGTCGAAAGAAAATTATTTGGTGTGCATGTTGTATTCAAATGAAATATAAATATTTGTTAGTGCTTGTATAATGGAATTTTACATATAATTTACCTAAATTAGCGTTCCATGAAGATTATAGTCATTAAGAATTGTCGATTTTTGTACAAAATTCTTGCTTGCATTTGTACTGGTATCTTTCCTATCTTTATCGCAGGTGAAGAAAAAAAAATTTGACTTAATAAATTATTTCTCTCTTTTATATTGGTTTACAAACACACATTTCGCTAGACAACAACTGAACAAACTGTCTCCTCACTTATATAATAAAAGCAACAAATATCGTAACATTTCTGGTATAAAATATTACGATTGTAAGAAAATATCAGTTGAGAAAAAATTAATAAATATAAATGAATAGTTTTAAATTTTAATGTTTAATCATTTTAATTTTAAATAATTACATATAAATGAGGAATAAATAATACGAATATATAAAAAAATATAATTAATCTTATTATAATAAAAAATAAAATATAAATTGGCTTAAAATATGATGTGACAGAAGAATTATTACAATTTATAAAATAAGATAACTTAATAATAATATTATAAAACATGACTCAGCTACTTACACACACACACACACACACGCCCTCACTCCCTTTCTCTATTTCAGCATGTTAGCATATGTACACATTTCTTTAAATATAATAAACACTAGTTTTGTTAAGGAAGATTGAGACCTTCTGTTACAGGTATTTTTATACTTACAAGAGGGTCTCAATCTTGTTTGGGGTCCGTACCTGGAAACCCTTATGGGATCCCTTTTTTTCGTGTGTCTGTATGTTTTTTTTTCTGGAACGCGTGGAGATATCTGTATCAAATTAATATTAAATACATAAGTGTGCAATCCCATGGATCTATTAAAAATCATAAATAAAAAGATACGATCACTTATGCTGCATATTTTGACGATATCCTTGCGAGTGCAAGGAATCAAACTCTATAGAGTACTTCCTTTGGCACTGACTTATCAAGCTGATTATGATAAATATTTACTACAAAATACTTTAAAGAGAACTTTTTAAAAGAGAACTTATACAATAAAATATTGTGTAGACAAAGTATGAAGACGTATCGTTCGCGCTCTACGGCCGCGCTCCTGACCGGGTCGTCGACCGCACTTTTCGGCAGGCGCCCCCAGTTTCAGCTGTAACGCGATCCTGCACGCACACGGACGAGCTGCACCGGCGTGGTGACGCGAGCGCACGCACACAACCACACGAAGCGTCTTCCATACTAGGAAAACGGAGAACAATCGACTGAATCGACCGACAAGTCTTTTTTAGGGTTCTGTACCTCCCTTTGGCAAGAAGCAAGGCCTTACACTATAACAGAAATAAATCTGGAAACCATAATTTTAAATTATTTCATATTAAAATCACTTTTTGGCTATTCGGTAACCTTACCTTTTACGTAGGAATTTTCGCCTGATGTTTCCGTTAGTCACAACACGAGAACAAATGAGGTGGTACTCTATTCTGATTATTGTGGCAAATCCTGTAATGGAAAGGATGACGAGGCAATCTATAAATTAGGATCTATATATATATAGGATCTTATCTAAAGTAATTTTAAAAATCCTTGTACCCAACAGAGGACTGATGCAGGTCTGATGATTTACGAAAATCCAAGAATCATAATCAAATCAGATGACGGAGATCCTATATCTCATAGACCCCCCCCCCCCTTCCCCTCCCTCCTTTACGAGTATATCAGCATAATGTGCGTAAGCGACGCTCTGCTTCCGCGTTCGAAATGTAAACATTCATGCAAATCGCAATTTGGTTACCAAAACCCACATAACTGTTTGTTTTAATCTAGAATGAATTTTACATCATAAATAGCAGTCAAGATTCTTCGAAAAGAATACTGAATGGGAAATTGAATGAATTTCACACAGACCATACAACATTCTTCTTTTCAACTTTTTTGTGTCTGTTTTGTATATGTTTTCTGTGTACAATAAATTGATAAATTGTTTAAATAAATAATGAAAAACACTCACAATAACAACACCAAACGTAAAGTGTATTTCTTTCTAATCGTATTTCAACTATCGGGACTTGTGTCCTGAATTTCTTATAATAGCTTGTAACCGTAATTATTTTTTTCATAATTTTTTTAATGTGCGGTTTTGCTCTTACATTACGATCATTGTCACCCCATGTCTGACAGTGGCATTTTTAAAGTAACGGAGCCAGAGTAACACTGTATGTGGCGACACCAATATTTCCTAGTGTAAAGCAATTGATCAAAGCCAATTCCTACATATAATAACAATATAGAACACAGATAAATATAGTCTGGTTGTTGTGAAAGTCAGAAGAAAGCTGGAAAAAGTCCACAACTGAGAAATGGGCGTCAAATGATGACCCAAAATGTTGTTTCGCATAGCTTTAGTATTAAGTATTATTAGTAATTTGTTTTGTTTAGCTTTTACGGTCCATCTAAGCGATGGTCGGCTTGCTATACGTTTCTCGGTGCGTGGTCGCCAGTTTAAAGTTTAAGAAAAGTTCCCTACTCACTTTATTTTACTGACGAAGAGTCAGGGGCTATGTTTGTGATTTCAGGTACAGTATACACAAGCTTCAGGGCTGGCACCATGAAAAACGACCGATCGAAACTCGTTTCAACTTCGAATTTCGAATTTGCACGGTTTGCACCCAATCCGAAAGCAATACGAAACAAAAACAATACGAAACAACTCTTGTGGTATTTTTCGAGTTTTATTATTGCAAATTGGATTACGGTGAAAAATAATCGTATTCAATATAATTTAAAAACAATGTAGAAATCATCACTACTAACAGCATGTTCACTGCCGCACGAGAACCTCGTTCGGATATCGCCGTTATCGTTGTATCGGCATAGAAAACATCGTAGTAATAGAAATAAGCCCGTACCGAGTTATCTGACCTGACAACACGTGTTGAACTTCAGGGCGAATTCAGTTTCAGCCGTGAACCCTGCGACCTTTGAACTTGGGTGAGCGAGTGAATGTACCCTTGACTCGGCCAGCCGCGGTCCTTCGCCCGCTGCCTGTAATTACCCTGACTGACTGTCAACTGATAACATCCAGCGTTTTTGTCCATTTCCGTCTCGTGCTATGACGACATACGACGACGCTCTCAAACTTTGTGTCTAGAAATAAATCTGTACGATCGTGGGCGTGTTTTATTTAGAAGAGCTTTAGTTGCTGACTGAGATTCGTAACCAATAAGTATAGGATATAAAACAGGTTAGCTAGCTTTGTGCAGTAATTATCTAAAAATATGACATTGACTTATCATAATTTCTCGAAATGAGTATGAACCACAATTTTATTATTTACGCACCTTTTCGGGTTCCGTACACAAAGGATAAAACGGGACCCTATTACTAAAACTCCGCTGTCCGTCCGTCTGTCTGTCTGTATGTATGTCCGTCTGTCACCAGGCTGTATCTCATGAACCGTGATAATTAGACAATTGAAATTTTCACAGGTGATGTATTTATGTTGCCGCTATCACATAAAATTTGTTTTTATTCCATACAACAAACGTTATTTGTTGCAGTTTTTATAGATAATGGTACGGAACCCTTCGTGCTCGAGTCGGACTCGCACTTGGCAGATTTTTAGGAATTGATCAAAATGTCATTTAAGGGCCATTAACTGCGTAAAAGCTATTATAGTTTACATTAAAGTTGTAAGTTAATGATATTAATTTCCCGACATTATAATCCGATCTCTTATTTTCAGGTAGTCACCTATTTCACCTATCAAAGTAAGATATTCGATTTTTTAAACTATATTTAAAATAAATTGTTCTATATTTTTTTTAAAAAAAAACAGACATTCTGAAAGTACAACGAAAGGAAAAGATACATATTTCTCGTATGGGTGACCTCCTGCGTAAGTGTAATAAGTATAATACCTATAATACAATATTGCGCTGTGCCAGGATTTTAATTTAAAACATCATATTAAGCTATCATACAACGTATCCCATCTGTCTCTGTAGTAGTTGATCGTAAAAAAAACATTCACAGAAGCAAACGTAGATACGTCGTATGGTAAAAATAAAATGTCTCCTCCAAGCATTAAGAGGTTGTTCACCCAATATTTGGGCATCGCCCTCCTCCCTTTGCTGGAGACTATTTGTCAAAGGATACAATCTTGTCGTCGTGCTTCTACCTTCTCAATTTACGCGGCACGAACTCTCGAAGGGTGCCACCTGTTGTGTCACACGATGCTTCCAGATTAACTGAGCTGTCTGCAGGACACGGGGACTCGCGTTTTTAAATGACATGTCAAATTGCTCGTAGGCACTGCTTTTGTCATATTTGGGACCCAAGGCGTATAAACTATTACTCGTATATGCAAATGGACTTTCGACCTACATTCATAACATTAGGTAGTCCTTGAAGAAGTCTGACCAACTCATATCAATACCAGAAACTATCGTGCTAGACAACTTAGCTCTCTAGAAATGGATACAGGCTGCATTTTCTGTAATTTCATTAAATATTTTTAAGCAGACTGGCTATAGGCACCAAGTTAAGTTAATTTAATGTTTCACAGTATGTACAAGAAGCCTGGAAGAATTTTGATGGATACTTTGATATTTTTTAGTTCCTTTGTATTCTTAAATGATCGATACCGAAAAAAAATTGTGGTATAGTGTATATAATAGTGTACCCAACGGTATTACCAATGTTAGCTTTCACCTCACCTCATAAATGGCGATAAGGCCCTTGAGTGGAAAGCGTGCGCACACAGAATCCTCAACCTAATGAGGCCCTGGCTCTGCTACCTTTCATACGTTAACAAAACAGTGCTATTTACACTGCTGTTTGGCGACAGACTTAGGTGTTACTGTCATCAGCAGCACTGTTAGAAGTTTCTCTAAGTACTTCGGATGATACCAGTGAGCAATTATATTGTTCTAGAATGGGGGCAGCACTCACGGGGCTAGAGTAGCTTACTGGCTCATTTCCGATACGAGACAAAACACTGCGATGGATCTACACTCATTTCTCACTCACTCACTCACTCACTCATTTCCTAGGCGGCGGAATGCGGCATTTCCGACATTCACTCATTCGTAGACTTACAAATGAGGAAGATCCGAGCAAATAATGATCTCGGTGATTTTGACGATAAAAGTTCAAACTAAATTTCTTTAATCTTTTAAAATAGGACTTTGTGAGGTAATTATGTTAAAAAATTGGCCAACTGCTAGTCGGACTCGCGCACAAAGGGTTCCGAACAGAATATGGATATTTAACATTACGGATAACCAATCTAAAGAATGCGCCTCGATTTTCGTTATCAATTTTGCAGTTTTGCAGTAGCAGTAGACGAGTACGATACTGGATGGTGCAAGTTGTATGTTTCATCGCACGTCAAAAAACACACGTTTGTTGTATGGGAGCCCCCTTAAATCTTTATTTTATTCTGGTTTTTAGTATTTAGGTGTTACAGCGGCAACTTTACATACAGAAATACATCATGTATTTCTGTTGCCGCTGTAACACCTAAATACTCTGTGAAACTTTCAACTATCTATCACGGTTCATGAGATACAGCTTGGTGACAGACGGACGGACGGACAGTGAAGTCTCAGTAATAGTGTACCGATTTTACCCTTTGGGTACGAAACCCTAAAAAGGACATCAGATTGTAATGTCAATGAATAACAACCTTTATTTTACACACTATTATTGGTTATTGTTCAAAACGCTATCAAGGTAAGCTGACAGTAGGGTTGTACGTTAACGATATTCATTTCAAGACCATTATAACCCGATGTCTTATTTTTAGGTAATTCCTTATCAAAACCTCAAACAGAGCAAATTGATAACCACATAATAACACTAACATTCAGGTGTTCACCTAATTTGACAATGCAGAAACGTAAAATATCATAGAACCTTAAATGCATTGGATAAAATAGAATTGTTAAATATGTCCGAAATGACATAGCCACATAAATTTTTATGCGAATTTGATTCATGAACATGCGTATGTAAGCCAAATGCATTGCCTTTTTCCCTCTTTCACGACTAGTCTTCAAAATAGTCTCATAAAAGACTTGCCTTCATATCATATAGACATTGCATAACACTTGCTTGAGTTACGTACTCGCAGATTAGTACATCGTCGATTGCGAGTACTCTGTGCATGTAGCGGCGCGGGCGCAGCCGCACACGGCTCGCGACACGTGCACTCATGTACACATGATAAGAGCCCGGTCATTGACCCCGCTCGAGAAATGGCGCCTGAAGTCTCTCGGAAAATGCTGAAGCTACGATTCAAAATGGGTTTTTTAAAACTCGTCTGTAACTATATTGTCCAGTCAAATTTCACCACGACCAGTCCAGACATTTCGTCATGAAAAGGCAGCAAACAGGTACTTTTAACACAAGAGCTAATTTTCAATTTATAATATTAGTAATCCATACTATAATTATAAATGCTACAGTGATTTCATTGTTTATTTGTCCTTACGCCGTAACTTGACTCAAAATGACTTTATTTTTAGGATCCCGTACCTCAAAATGAAAAAAGTAACTATTACAGGATCACATTGTTCTCTTCCCTTTTTCTCTAGAACGCGTGGAGGTACCAAGTTGAAATTAATACGGAATACTTGAGTATATACAATTCCTTAGAATTTCGGAAAAATCAAACTGCAGCGCAATAAAAAGATCAACCATTTATATCGTACATTTTAAAGATTTCCCTTGCAAGCGTCAGCAAAACCTGTAGGGTACTTCCCACTGACCTAGAATCCTGAAATTTGGCAAAAAGCAAAGCCTTACAGCACAAGTATAGGAATAAATTTTAAAAACAGAATTTTATTATTATATCATATTAAAATCCCTTTTTGTTACGAGTTCGACTTGCACTTGGCTGTTATTTTGGTACAGGTATAGTCGAAGGATCGGAAAAGAATATAGGCTACTTTTTATCCCAATCGAACTATCAGTTTCCGAGGGATAATTTTTGAAGTCCGCTTAGCGGAAATAATAGGAGATGTAAGTCTAAATATATAAGTAATAAACAGAAGCCACGTTTATTATGGAAAACATACTGCGCACAATTACGAGTGAAAATAACGAGTACACTGGAAGTTTCTTACTTTACTAGAGAAACGTTCATTTGAGAAATATAACTAGGAAATGAAAGTTCCCAGTTTTCCATAAAACGTGAGATGTATATCTTGTGCTGCTATAGCCTAGGTGTCTAGGTATCTATGCACTAAGTCGGAGCACTGAGGGCCACGTCGTGATGTGCACCCGACTCAGACGTTCACTTTCTTCGAGCTAGGAAGTATCCGTACACTTTCACTCCATTCAAGACAGACGTGGTTCCGCCTTCAACCAAACCGCCGTCTGAACAATAACCCCTCACTATTGTCTGAACTCATTTATGATTTTGAATTCATGATAGCTCATAAAGATTTCAGGCACCTACGTGTTTTGATAGCTTGTTGAAAAGGGGTCTCGGCTTAAAAACATAGCCGTTATTCATATTACAAGATTGTATTCAAGACTCAATTGATCTCAAAATAAGTCATGCGAAATGATAGTGATACTAAATGATCATCATCATCATAAACAACAGCTTATATATGTCGCCCGTTCAGGGTCTTAGGCCTACTCTTCTACAGAGAGTGTATGGGCTAATAGTCCACCACGCGGGCCCAGTGCGTATTGGTAGACTTCACATAAGCCTTTGAATTTCTTCTCAGGAGTTTGCAGACTTCCTCACGATGTTTTCCTTCACCTAAAAGCCAATGGTAATGATTTTTCAGATCATTCGTACATAAATTACAAATAACGAATTGGAACTCATTGGTACGAGCCAGGATCGAACCCAGACATCGATTGTTCAAGGACTGACGCTCTATCCGACTGAGATACCATGCCATGCATGGCAAAGATGTAGTTTTTTCCTGCTAAAAGGTTTTAGTGAGATGATTTTTGAGATCGATGCAGAGAAAGTCGCAAGATTTTTTATTCGTAAACTTATTATTGATCTCCCAATTAGCAATAAACATCAAACATTAGATATGAGCGCTGCGAAGCTTATTGGTCGTCCGAGAAGATTAATAATGCGCTTGAACAGAGATCATTTCTATTTTGCGTCATGTGACAGTTTAGAATGCATCTTGACATTTTCGTAAACAACTCTTCGTTTTACGGTGCGAGGAGAGGTAAGCTGCGGATGCGGCAGTGTAATTACTTATACATACTAATGTACGAGAAAGGTACATAATGAAAGGCATAAACTCACGGATCTCAGAAATTAAAAAATGAAACAATTAGATTTATTTGATACTAGCTGACTTCGTACCGCCTCAGAATCAGTAAATATAAGGGAAAGCGAACTTGTTGTTTTTACTATATTCCAAGCATTGTTTTCATATTTTTACTCACCATTTAAACCCTCCCTGGACAAATAATTCAAAACCAAAATTAGCCAAATCAGGCCAGTCGTTCTCGAGTTTTAGCGAGACTAACGAACAGCAATTGATTTTTATATATAATTACATTATATAATATAAAATTACTTTTATAGGCTTCTATGAAATGTTATACCATCTCCATCTAGTATACCTTATTATAGTAATGTAAGGAAAAAAAACCAAATGAGTCGGACTTGCGTACGAAGGGTTCCGTGCCATTCTCTATAAAAATGGCAAAAAATCACGTTTGTTACGTGTATTTTTGGGTCCCGTTTTTTATCCTTTGGTTACGGAACTCTAAAATGTTAGTAAGAATACAGAAATACTTAAAATTAAAAAACTGGCTAAACACGTAAATGTTACAGATATCTCGAGAGCATAGCCTAAATAACGTACGAGTAGGTATGTTTAAGGTTATTCACACGACAAAAGTTTTGTACTATATTTCTTTTACCATAATCTTTTGTGCAGTAAAAATCTAAAGATAGGGCTTTGGATTATAATGCGGGAAATGAGTATCATTAACATACAACTTCAAACTTAATCACAATTTTATTGTCATTTTTACACACTTTTCGGGGAAATTTTTCAGAACATGACAGTAGTACAGGTAGAACGTTTATGATATTAATTCTCTGCCATTATAGTCCAATATTTTTTTTAAAAGATTATGGTAAAATAAATTTTTATGGAAGCATTTTGAAAGAATTCTTGTTAAGCTGAGCCCATCTCCCAATTTTTTCCCATGACATTGGGTTTCGGTGACTTAATCCTAAAATTTCTTCAACTACACAACTATTATTTACCCGCACGGAATTTTCAAACACGAAAGAATAACTAAAGTCAACGTCTAATAGATTCTCTAGTACAGTAGCGCTGGGCGATGTGTATGTGAAATGTAGAAACTATTAGCATTATAAGCATTTGGTTATAATATAATACTCTAATAACTAGGTATGTACATCTGAGACCAATAATTTTTAATCATTTACCTGAGATCTGAGAGGAACTTCTATAGACGTATTTCGCATTATAAGTACTCCGACTTTACTAAGCATTCCTTGTGAAGTGCTATTCAATGTTACTTCTCACTACTGAACACAAGGTGTCGCTACCAGTAATGAAAAGTTTTCTGCGCGGAAACCTCACCTGAAATTCAAACGTGTTATATCTGAACATGTTTACAGAATAACATATTGTTTTGGGTGTGTTTTGGACCTACAGACCAATGCTACGAAATTTTTTAATGAAATAGGCGAGAGTTTGGCTGTATACTATAACGACCCCACGTCTTCCCGCAGATGTAATATGGCACCTATGATAAGCTTGTAGGTGACATGCATCGGTCTACCTGTCCACTGAAATCTTACTGCAGTAACCGATCCGCTTGCGTAAAGAAAGAATAAGGCATAAGAAAGAAAAATGTCTAAAATGAACAGAAGTCCTATTGTGGAATCATCAGGAAAGCAGAAAAGTAAATAGTATAGGAGAGCAGCAACGATGCCCGTGTTGTCAATAGGTTTTACATATTGCTAGCTGAATCTGTATTGATTTATGGCTTCCGGATGACGACTGGACTTTAAATATGGAGATGGATTCGGCAGCGTATGAATGAGGTGAGGAATTATTCAGGTGGCTGAATGGTTGAGTTGGGTCGTTCGCCCCAAACGACCCAGGGTCTACGACCGGCCGAGTTTCCACCAGCTGATCGAAACATGCGTCACGAGGAGACTAAAGCGCCAGATCTACGCGTATCCGTGTATACATGTCCATTACAAGGTTATAGAACTCCTTGACTATATTTGGTGTTGCTACATAATTAGAGGTGCCTATTCAAAATGCTGGGAACTAGCTCTCTCACAACTACCAAGCCAAGTCTATTACTTAATATGTATACACGAGTTTCCCTCATAGGTCGCCACGTCGCGACGCCTTGGTTTGGTCTTGTCTTAGGAGAAAATGACGGAAGATTTGAACAAATATATAAGTTGGTCGCCCAATGGGAAACAATAAGTCAACACACGATATTTTATACATTTAAAGGATGATAAAAGCCACAGACTAATATATGTACGTATATGAAAGCTACAGTTTTGCTTTCTCCACTGCCGTGACGAGCTAAGGTTAACATTGGCAAAATGTCTAACCGTAGTCTGTAAAATACGAAATTTAAAAAATGAAAATAAAAACTGTTTTACCTAACATTTTAGGGTTCCGAACATAATACTAAAAAACTGCTCCTGTAGTACTATCGATTTCGGTTTTATAGTTATGGGAAATGGAGCCGCAACCGAAATAGTTTTTTAATATTTCAGAAGTCTCTATAGTAAAATTCTAGCTAAAATAATCACAGTAGACATAGTTTTGCTTAAAAGGAAAACCTAGGTAGACATCATCAGCTGGGACAGGAACTGGTCTGAACATAGTCAGCCTCCTGGATGGACGCAAGTGGCTCGGGACAGGGCATTACGGCATACCATAATAGAGGCAGGCATATCTAGTACAGTTTTTTTAAAGAAAATATCAAAAAACCTTGACAAACAAACTTACCTATGCGGTTGGGAAAATGAACCTAATTTCAAAATAATTCAACATTCTTTACGTTTCTTTCCAAGGCATCCCTTGTTGCGCGATTCCAACTCTCACTTGACAGATTTTTACATCTGTCATTTCATGATACGATGTCATCAAAATTTTAGTTAAAAGTGGATCGATAAAATTTTATGTGAGCCGAGTGTGAGGTATCGTATAGTACAAGTTTTTTGCTAATATTTACTAGCAACTATCACTCAGGAATCATAAACAGGCAAGAAGTTGGTGACAATGGCAGAACAATATTTCAAAATGAGGCGCCGCCGCCGGGAAGTTATTTTTCAGCGAAAGATGAAGGAAAGAAAAGTATTTATTGATGAATTACAAAATATAAGACACGATACTGAAGCCCGGGCTCTAAAAAAGTTGCAAACTCTGAGCGGACCAGCGTGGAATCAGATCTTAGACATGAAACAAAGGAAAGCTCTTGCCTCTTTGGAGGAATGTATGAGTCACGATATTTTATACCAACAACCGAAGAAAACTTGTAAGGCCATGGCCAACCTCGGTCTGCTCCCTCGTCCACCAGCAATAGACATTATGACAAGCATTAACTTGGCCAAGTCAGACCCAATGAAAATGCTAACAAGATTATATTATAGTATTTATGGTTTTCCGTACTACCAAAAATGTAAGTCATATCCATGCAACGCTCGAATTATACTCGTTAGCTTATTTTACATGGGGCTACCTACATTAATATCATTATTAAGCGATAGACTAAAACCACATCCAATCGTTCATTCTCAACATAAACTTATCAAACACAAGAAGAAGAAAATTAATATCGACTTGAACAAAACGAAGGAAGAACGTGTTTATGTTATTAAGAGACAGAAAGCTAAATGTTGGGTCCCTTTCGGTAATCAACCCAAGAGGAACCGTTCTCCGCCTCCTGTTCCAGTAGAAGCTCTCCAGTTTAATGAAGAGGAAGAAGTTATAATACCTCACGTTACAATACCGCCAGCTAAGCAACGAACTCTACCACAAGTGTCAAAAAGCAGAAGAGAACGTTGTGATGCATTAGCGGGATATCGGCCTCTGCCTCGAGGGGATCAGGTCAACATATTTGAAAATGTCCAGAGCGCCGCTCACCGACCGACGAGGAGAAAGCAATCAAAGTCAGGGTTTATGTCGTCAAGCAAAATTCTTCAACATGAGAAAATGTCGTACAAGTTAATGAGAAAGAAAAAACTTAAAGTCCCTACAATCAAATCACCAGGTCTTGAAAATTATAGGATTGGTGGCGTTGCTCTAGTGAGAGATAATCCTGTATATGTTATTGATAACGTCTCCACAACCCCCGCCAAGGGTGAAACAATACACGGGGGAGTGATACGGTTAGATGGTAGAAACTCCGTGAGGAAAAACGATGGATATCGAGGAGAACCTCAGAGCAGGAAAATGCCCTGTAACTGTGTCAGTAAATGGCATAAGGCAATCAATGAATACTTGAAAACGACAAAATGTTTTTGTGGACACGACTACGATTTCGGTAATTTTGATATCAAAATGCCGACTGATCCAGATACTTTCAAATACTTCACCAAACCTACGGCTCATTTGCCATTCCAGTTTAATTATGACATAATTTATAGATCAGATCCAAAAATGTCCCATCTGTTTAGTGAATTCGATAAATTTCATAATCTTAATAAGTTTACGTTAAAGAAAAAAAAGTCACATATTAGTTGCAGAGATAAAGTTAAACCAAAACATTATCTATACTGTATCCTACGACTTTTTTGGGGTAAAAGTATTGCTTCGCGTCTTCCAGACGTGCATTTAATGCCGGAACTCAGGGAGTGGATGCGACGGAGGTTTCACGGCCCATATTCTAAAGAAAAAAATAGGCACTTGGTGAAGCGAAGCATGCGATATTGGGACGCCTTGAGTAATTATGAGAAACGACATGGACATTTATTTTACAGACCTGACGAAATGTACAGAAAGAGCTCACACTGGCATAACGCACAGTATTTGCGACAAAAATATCGTGAAACTACTTCGGGATACAAACTATCTGTGTTTAACACGTATCAGAAAATGAACAACTTTTTATGGTTTACAATGGGCCATACAGAAGGTCGTGTAAACGAACATTTTAAAGATACGTTTTGCTCTTATCTTGGTTTGAGACTGTCTAATTTATTTCTACTTAGACCTTATGACAAGGGCCTGGCCAATGCTAACCGGGATTTTATCATCCAATACAGATCCGACCAAAAAAAAAGATGACAGATATACGAAATCGAAATTATGAGTTCGTTCTTGTCCGTTGTTATTGTGGTTTCAATCTGACGTTGTGTGCTCGGCTGTTTGTACGTTCCCTAAAAAATAAATACAAAAATAAAGGTATTAATTAACTATAAACGCTTGTATAATTTTTATAACTGAGGGGATCATATGTAACCTTTGTTAAGTGTTTGTTTTTGTGTGGCCAATTGTTACACTACATTGAGCTAAGCTGGATAGCAGCCCGAGCCGAAGCGAGGATATAAACGAAATGAGAGTTAACGATACCGGGGAATTACCTACTACACATTTCTATGTAATTAGACTTTGTTCAGGGTTTTTTGTTAGGAAACTCTCATGAGAAGAAATTCATAGGTGTGTGTGAAGTCTACCAATCCGCACTGGGTCCACGAGGTGGACTACGGCCTACGAATAAATTATTATATGGTATTATGTCACACCAACTTTCGATACATATATAATTTCTTCCGACTTTTGCTAATGTTATGGAACTTCTTTTTGTAATATTACATACCTAACTTACTTAAAGATTACTTATCTGTCTGATGGTGAGGGTTTTCTGTAATTTATTTGACAAAAGCGGATCAAGATATTTGTACTTTCATTTCTCAAAGCTCATAAAGGCTATCCTTTCAAAGCTTATTGCTTATCATAGGGATCGTCATATATTTCCAAGACCTGTGATGATCGGAATTTTTAGGATTCCTCAAAGGGAAAAAATGAACCTTTATAGGATCACTTGTTGTCCATCCGTCTGACGGTCAAGACCCTTAAGAACGCGTTGTTAAAATAATAAAATAATTAAGTCTTTTGGATCTATTTAAAAATTGATCTACAATCCTGGACAGAAGCAAGGTCTGCTTAAGAATTTTTTTGTTCTTTTATGGAATTTTTCATTTTGAATGTCTAAAAAATTGTAGAAATACGTATAATTCCACCATTAATACAAAACAGGGTCAAAATATGCGCAAACTTTTCGATAAGAAAAACTGTAGTGGTAAAATAAATAAAACTTCAGAAATATTGTATGTACGTAACTCATAATTTAATGTGATTGTAATAAAAAATATCCTAAACATCTGATATTTACACAATATTATGGCTAATTTTTCGCCGAAATAAAACTATAGTTGCAACACGTGTCTAATTTTATCATTTTTGAATACCAATTTCATTCGCTTCTCACTACAGGTGTAGATAAGGCGGAACACCTACATTTTCGAGTTCGTACTGATATTAAAATATTTGTTGAGATTATTTTTATTATAGTACAAGATATTATAAAATCTATAACATTTTGTTTGGAACACAACGGCTACATTAGCAGTGGCAGACTGGCCACTAAAACAGCGTGAGGGATATTCCATCATCTTTGGTATCATTTGTAGAAAACAGAACGTATGACGTACACATAATCACTTCTAGATAGAAAATACTGATTAGGGTGTAACTTAAAACATTATAACAAGTAAATATTGGATGCACAAAACATAATGCGGAATCAAGCATATCTGAGGCATGCAGAATTACATTTGTTTTTTCACGAATGTACATAAACAGCACAAAAATATGTATATTCTACAATATATGTACTTCGTGGTACCCGGTGTTTACCACAATTAATTTTAACTTTGTTTTATAGCTGTTTTGATTTTCGAAATATAATTTATAGTATTGAAAAGCATACTATTACTAGTATGTTATTTAAATTTAAAATTACAATAATATAACTTTAATGCTCCGAAAAATTACAGTAAGCAGAGCATTGCAAGACGCTAAAGAATCGTACTGACGCATCAGTAACCAACTGAACGTTATCCCTCTCCTAATGCTTCCATACTACATTTCTGTTACCATAATCTTTTAAAATAGAATAGCTGGCTTTGATAAGTAATAACCTAAAAATAGGAGACGAAATTATAGTGTCGCGAAATAAATATCATTAATTTACAACTGGAACAATAATCGAAAAAGTTTTTATGAATATTGTGATACACTGTAAAGTTGATTGTTAATGATACTCATTTCGTGACATTACAATCTGATGTCCTATTTTTAGATAGTTACTACACAAATCCAGCTATTATATTTTAAAAGATTATAGCAACAGAAATTTAGTATGAAGCTGTGATGGAGGTGGATCGCCTTAATCATGTGTTTTAAACATCTTAAATTTAGGCGTATTATAAAGCAACGACTGTTCCCGTTTAAATTAAAACATTGATACAATAGCTTTTACTTAAAATCCGCTAAAAGGATTGTAATGTTTAGCATCTGCTTTAAACATTTAAAGTGAAATAAATCGCTTTAAGAATTGCAACTTTTGTCAATAGAGACACAAAAAACAGTAGTCTTGTGTGTAATGGTGCCAACAAGAACGGATATTTTTGTAGCCAATAAACTTGTACCCATTATAGAAGTCAAAAAACGCGGCTCGTTTACTGGAGCCAACAAACGTTGATCGTTTTCTTTGGTCTATATCTGTAGTTCCTGGTGTGAGTGTTGTGAATGCGGGGAGTGTGCGTTGTTGTGGGGGGTGGGTGCGGGGTGCGGGGCCCGCTGCTGGAGGTGCACGAGCGCAGAGAGGAGGCGGGTGTTGGCTTCATCCAGCGCCGCGATGCGGTGCTCCTGCGCTTCAATCACGCGCTGCTTGTGCGACAGTGCGGCGGCCATCTTGCGCTGTTCACGCCTCAACTCTTCTTCGACGCTGATCAACCTGAAAATGTTTAAAACATTTGTCAAAATTTACATACAAGTTCTTTAAGACGCCAGTGTCCTTTATAATCGAATCCTAATCGATTCTTAGTTTGATTAAATTGTATTTAAAAAAATCGCTTTCGTCAGTAAAGTCAAAGCCAAAACAAACAAAATGACCACAAACTCGGGGGGTTCGAGGAATTCTTCTATACGCATCTTGACACCAAGGTCAGATTATATGGTGCCAAATTATTGTATATTGACATCCAAATTACATAACAGTTAAAAGAGGGTTAAATTTGACTCGATATAAAGCATGTAAAAAGTAGCGAAAGTATCTTAGCGGTACGTAATGTACCAAAAATAATATAGTGTTTGTTATTTGTTAAGTTTCAAGGAAACTAGAACCTAGAGAAATGTTCATATATCAAGGTGATAGAAAAATGATTTAAAAACCAACAACACCATTAAGTTAACATTGTTTAAAACGGGAAACATAAGTGACGGCGTGGTTACATGGTGACAGTAAAACATCAGACATAAATGTGTACCTGGAGATAATTGCTTTCATTTTAGCGTCTGTGTGGTCCTGGCCAGGTTCAGTTGGCAAACGTCCTCGAAGAAGTTCTACCGAACATTTCAACCTCTCGATTTCACGTTCGTACTGAAAAAGACAACAGTCAAACATAAAGTACTGTTTTTATTGATTACGGCGCGACTAAAACTTGATGAATACCTCTGAAAGCCACAAGCGGACAAAACAAGCTAACAATTTCGTAAACTAGAAAATCGTTGAAAATAATATAAATTAAACAATACACCCGTATACATACTGTGGATATTCCTAGAGCTCGTATCAAGCGTTTTGCTTCCACATTCATTTTGACTACAGCTAAAATATATACACTACCACTTTTCGTGTTCTACGAAAACTACAACATGAGAATCTTGGAAGATTGGAACATGGAACAGGAACAGTAATAGGCACCTTCCAGAACAACGCTTGACATAGAAATAGATTTTTTTTAAGTAAATGTGAAGTTACCTGTTCAATAGTTCTATGGTGTTTAGAGGCCCGTCTTCGGCCAGTTGTGCTGTACAACGTGTCTTCCACTTCATCGGAACTGTCAGTCAGATCTCTCTTGGACTCGAGGCTGAGTCGCCGTTGTAGCTTTTCCCGTCCTCCGGTTTCTCTCTCGTTGCGCACTTGTACCCGTTCACTGGCTTCACTCGACTGCGACTGAGATTCCCGACTTTGTAACACGTGAGATGGAGATTCTCGCCTTTCCCGACCATAATAATCCTGATGTCTTTCCAAATCTTCGTTCAGTCTGCTGCTGGACATCTTTGCAGCCGAATACGTTCGATCCAACGGGTAGTTAGTCTCCGGAATCGCACTTTCAGTCATCACATACTTCTCCGGCGAACTTTTTGCACTTTCCATATTAAACAACGCTTTCTGACTCCGAGATATCTGCAATCGATACATTTCTTTGTTCACTTCTTCCACGTTTGAGTCGGATCTACTCATCGGGTATCCTGAATCTGTTGAAATGTGGTGAGGCTTGCTTTCATACACTGATTCTCCGCGCTGACCAAAGTGCTTCAAGTTAAGCTGATTTTGATTTGTAGAGTAAGAAAGCATGGGGTTCGTCCTCGGCATTCGCGTCTTGCTACTTTTTCGTAGACTTGGCGAATTGCTTGACGATTCATCATCCCTTATTCTTGGAGAATGACTGTGATTTGTCCTCTCATAAATATCTTCATAATTACTATTATCTCTGGTAAGTTTTCGGTGGGTATTGTTGCGGTTCTGTTGGTCATAGTTTCTACCATCTACGGCGAAATTGGCAGAACCCTCTTCTGAGTTTGTTTCTACGTTGTCTGTACTCAAACCCTCCTCATCTATCGATGAACTGGACGAGCCACATGAACACCGTTTTGAATTTCTGTTCTCATTGATTTTATTTTTCTCTTGAGATTTGCGGTTGTCTTCCATGTTGTACACTGGATTGGTAAACACTAACGGAGCTACTTTCGGGTTGATATTAGTATTTGTTTGCTGGCTGTCGGCCGTCGTAAAGTTTTGAATACCATATCTCTGAATGTCGTATTCAATTTTTTGCTGCACTGGGCTCTTTGGATAGAATTTTTCATTCTTGCTGTCATAATACTGCTTGTCTCTCTGCTTTTGGTAGTTTATTTGTGAGTAGCGGCTCATTGGCTGACCACCGTTCTCGAAAGGCTGGTGATGGTGTATCGAGTTTTCAATGGGACTAGAGCTTTGGCTGTACGTAGCGATGCTTTGGTAGCCAGAACTAGCAACATTTGACAAACCGCTGATTGAGACGTTTGAGCCGTTGTTTGTGTAATTAGCCTTATTCCCGTTTACTAAGTTGTTATTGTTGGAATTAGACTGAGCCAAATTCTTTTTGTTCATGATAAGTTTATCGTCAACTATATCAGAATCATCCGCATATTTCAACAGATCTGAGAGTTCTTCGAGAGTAGCAGTGTCTTTTATCAGGTTCTGCATTTCATTGGTACAGTAGTTGTGATTGATACTGTCACTGCTGGGAGACCTCTCCGTGCTGTTGTAATTTGAATTGTGATAGTGCGTTTGCTGATTATAATTGTTCGGCTTATATCTGTCTTGGAATCTTCTTTCTAGACTTTCATTGACGCCGTTGCTGATTCCTTTAGGATACTGGTCGGATGCGAAGCCGATTTGAACAACTTTCAAATTAACACAATGTTCTTGATTATTATATTGAGAGCTGTATCTATCCGGATTTACGTTCGGATTGGCTGGGACCGTGCCGTACCCGTTCCTTGGCAGCGTTGCTGACCGCAAGTTGAAACTGGGTGATTTAGAGACGGTGACATAAGACCCCTTGTATTTAGATTCTTCAGCGTTTGACTTGGATGGACTTATGTTGAACTGGACACCATTCCGAGTCATTATTGGCGAGCTGTGAGCGAAGTTGTTGATCTGCCCGTTAGTTGGTACCTCAGCGTTAGTCGGTTTTGCAGGGGTGGTGCAGGTGGGGTCGTTGAATCTGAAAAATAAAACAAAAATAAATACATTTTCATTTAAATTTTTAATGAATTCTAAAGCTATCCAGTTTGATAGTCAAAAACAAAAATGTTCTTTATTTTAGCTCCCTTAGCATGTACTCTCGAAACCGAATTTAAATATTAAATTAACGTTAATTATTATGTAAATATTTGTATGTTATGTCGACGGGAAACCACTGTTACCAGTTACCACCTCAAGGACCGATTGTCTAAATAATATTTATAAATTATATTTCACTTCATTACAAAAATATTTACCCACTTTTGTACCATGTCACATTCGTGCTTTATTGTTCCTATGCGGTGTGCTAAGAGAAAAGTCAATTAAAGGTAAATGTGACATGGTTCAAAAGTGGATTTTTGTACTCGAGTGTACACAAAGCATTGTAATTGAGGATGTAAATATACAAAACAGCTATGTGAGAGTCTGGTGTCCGAGATAGGGATTTCCCTATCCCATAGCTTCAGATCACCAGGTTCTTTGGGTCTGGTTACAAATAGTTCAATTAGGATTTCGAAATTTTAGGGTGAGCAAACCATAATAATTAATTTAATTTATTGGGCATGTGGGAGGGTTAGTGTGTGAGTGTACTGTAAAACTTTTACCTAAATATGTTGTCAGCTGATTGTGGTAAAGGTCCATTGTCTTTGCTCGCCAATCTCTTATTGAGCTCCTCCAATATGTCAGATAATGGATCCAACTCCTGAAATGAAGGGTTCACTTGTTAATGTCAGCATACTTTAAAATCATTGATAAAGCACCACGACATGTATATAACTAAGTAGTCGACATTTAATAGCCTAAGTAAGTGTCAGTAAGATTTTGGGACGAAAGGGTAAAAAAATTGACATATTTTTGGACATACTTCCTGAAAGTGCTTGTAGTTGATGATTGTATAAAAATAAACCTTTGGAACCATTATTTTGATAGTACAATTAGATGTTACTAATATAGTCCAAATATTCCGCAAGCACATCAAATAACAAAACATTTATATAATACATTCAGAGTTAGAAAGGATAAAAGGAAATCCAAATTTCTGATAGCCGCTATATGCAGATTTTTTGAAATTTTATGTTACTAGATGACGAATTTTCTGGCGTGACAAGGGGGAAGCTTCCGAATGACGATGATTATGATTATATTAAAAGAACGGCAGACATGCAATCACTAAATTATATAGTTGATGACTGAAATTACCTGCATCCTGCCAGCGGGAAGCTTTGGCAAACTGTCAGCCAGTAGCCCGTGCAGCAGCGCCAGTTGTTTGCCGAGGTCAACGTGTGGTGCCCATTCTGGGTCAGCTTCCACCGCTGGTACCCCATCTCCCCTCACACCTTCCGACCCTGAAGCGGAACCTTGTGATGCTGAAGAGTTGCGGTTACTGCCGTCTTGCTGCTGCTGTTGTGTTTGGAGCTGATGGTCCGGCGGGCGGGTCTGTAAGTTTATTATAGCGTCACGTGCACACTCTCTCAAAAGTGGTTGTTTCAAAAAAGGAAGACATTGAATTGGAAAATAAACTATTCGAATTATTTTGACTCGATATTGATCGCGTGTAATTTAGTTACCAATCCTGTGTAGTTTTGGCATTAAATTACTATTGGAGGTCTAAAAACTTACTGCATTTACCAACTGTGGTGATTATGGAAATTCGCACCTCAAACAAACAAATTAGTATGAATTTAAATATTAAAAAGTATTTATTAATTATTAACAACACTATATTACTGTAAATAATTTTTTTTTCTAAATTAAATATAATACATAAATAAACTACATTAGCTGTTTTATCCTACCCAAGTATTCCAGTGCAATTCTGCGTCACAGAATTAATACAGTACTTGTACTACCGTACAGAACGGACGTTCATCGCCTCCCACCGATCCACGATACCTCACCTCTCCCCGCAAGAAAGAGACCCGCTCATGCAACGTTTGTCAGGGCACTATCGCGCGTTTTGCTATTCTGTGTAAAATGAGAAGATTGTGTGCTATCTCACTCGCGCTTGTATACAAACATCAGAATGGGAACAAATACCGATATCACATTTCTTCTTCCCTTTCGAAGCCGGTTTCCACTGAATACTCGTACTTACCGAGATAGCTCTGAGGAACGCCTTCATATTAGGCGCCTCCTGCTCGAGGAAGTCGTTGAGGAACTCCATGAAAGCCTCCTTGCCCTGGAACCGCGTGAAGTTGGCCAGCGTCTGCAAAGTCTTCGCAACCAGCGTCAGGTTTCGCGCCGCGCGCTCGTTCGGGTATTCTGCGAAATCATTCAATGATTAAACGTTGCTATAGCCGGCGTTGAACGGCATATTATAATTAGGGTTCCTTATTATATACCTACTGGGATTTTCCCGCGACTTCATACATTATCCCACGGGAACTATCGGGCGGGATAGAAGGTAGCCTATATCCTTTTCCAGTCCTTCAACTATCCCTATACAAAAATCAAGACAACTTTCGCATTTATAATATTCGCATTGATGATTCTCTTCTCTCTCTCGATTGTAGAGGTATTGTATGAAAACTAACCATACATTAATTTATAATCTTGTTCATTAAAAAGGTAAAGTTTAAGGTATGTTGTCATATGGACGTCGTATATAGTGAAGAAATAATCATTTGAGACATCAATTAGGTCTGGTAGTTGACATCATACTGCGATCACCTAGACTTCTACCACGAGCAATATTCGTTGCATTCAAAAGAACTCACCATGAGTTATTCCAAAGAGACTCGGAGATAAAATAGCCGGACAGAGAAACCGAAGGAAAATCGACGCACTGATCAAATTGTCAGAGATATCTTCGCGACCCATCGCAATCAATCTGTAACAGAAAATAATGATTTATATAGTAAAAACTTATAACTATCACACACTCACTTATATCTTTTTTACATCCATAATAAAAAGAAGTAGAATAAAAAAAGGGATTAATACTTATATGTGGTTTTAGAGTCTAGTAGCTAGCCAGGCGGGCATAGACAAGTAAATGCGTTCAATAAGAACTGGAAACCGACTTCAGTTGCCTACTGCACTGCCTAAAAGTCTACCGTTACTAAGGCAAATTTAAGATTTATATCGTTTTCTCATGGATGTCGTTGTCAGAACTGGACCAATGGGACCACACGGGAAGCAACACCTTTCAAATAAAAAAAGAATCACCAAAATCGGTTCACCCAGTCGAAAGTTCTGACAAACAACAAACATTTAACCCGTCAAATTGATAATCTCCTCCTTTTTTGAAGTCGGTAAAAAATGTCCTACCACCAACCGCACCGATACAGATTGGTACCCCCAATTGGGAATCAAACACGTAGCCATTAGACTTCGGAGGCGGATAAACGTTTTCGCATTTCACCAGTCGATATAAGAACCAACCAAAGTAACAAGTGATTGATTACCTCTCACGGAAGGACGCAAAGCAGTCCCTCAAAGGTGGTGGAAACTTCGGCGCTGACGCAGTGATGGCTCGCCAGGCCATGGTGACAGCGTCTCTCAAGGCAGCCTGCTGTCTTCTCAATGCTGCTCCGCTACCAGCGCGCAGGGGGTCCACCTCGCACTCTACAGCCCCTGGACCTGCTGCGGCAGCTACTGCTTCTCCCAAGGTGTCCTACAATCCAGAATTTCACTGTTACAAAATAAGTCAACGATAGCTTAAAACATTTATGACCCTGTCTGTATCCATATTTCGTATAATGTAGTGTGGTTGCTGTAATAAACGCTCAACTTTAACAAAAATTATCACTTTAAAGCTTAATATTTCGCAAACGGATCCCTGTATCAAAAAGTGGTGTTCGTAGACCCTCAATCTTTTTGAAAGTACTATTCAACGATATGCCACACAATGGAGAACACGCGAAATTTTTTTTTCATTCTTCAGTTACGTGTATGGGCCACCATAAAATAAATATGTTTTAAAGTTTTATTCTACCACTTTGTTGGCGTGATTAATATGTATACCCGTACCAAATTACAGCTTTCTAGTAGTAAGGTCTCTGAGCTAAGCCGCGGAGGCACAGACTGACAGAGCGAAACTATAAGATTTCCTTGTTTGACTACGGAACCCAAAAAAATTTATTACATAAAATAGTTCTTTTACACAACAATCAAACACATGTTATTACTACGCCAGAACCATTGCTATTCCTCGGTCCTATTGAATTAAATTAATACCGCCCCGATACAGTTCGCCAGATTGATGCTTACAAAGAGTTGGGTATAAAGTATAAACACGTTTATTTTTACCTGTAGATACTGATCTCCAACTAGCTTCAAGTATGCCTCCATACTCTTGGTGGCGAGGGAATTCCCGCGGAAGGTGAGGGAGTGATCGCCGGTGCGCCTCACATCTAGCGCCACCACGTCGGCCAGGTAGCGAGGCGCCATGCCAGCACCAGCCATGCACAGAACCATGGCACAACCGATGTCTTCTTTCGCTTTTACACCTGAACAATTGAGTACACTTTTTCATATTCATAATTTCAAAATTTCCTTAAAACTTGTTATTTATAAATACATTTACAAACGTAAAAGAAAACAAGTTGATATTTAATGTTAATGACTGAATAGCGGCTCTGTGGCTTCGCCATTATCAGCTACAGTTTAGCCTACCTGATTGAACGTGCTTTCAATGAGGTGATTTGACGAATCGGTGATCGCAGTAAGATGTTGTAGATACGTAGGAAGACTATGTTGCCCATCTTCTGAATATATTTCCCATGGTCGCCTTTATAGCTTCTTCCCGCGACTTGGTCTGCATGGACTTTAGGATTTATCCCATGGGAACTAACTAGTAATCGGCATAAAAAATAGCATAGTCCTTTTTCGGCCTTTCAACTATCCCTAATTATGCATGTTTCATCTTGATACACCGCCTAGAAGCTGAGCTATCTAGGTACTTGTATGTCACATTGCACCCACAAGGGTTGCACACGCCAGTTTATAATATAAGTATGGGTTCTTATTTATACAAATAAAAACTAACTGACCTATAACAGGCTCTAGATACTCGCACAGTTTCCTGTAGTTCCTGCGGAGATAGTCCAGGAACCTAGCGTAGTGTTCCAGGGGCAGCACGTCGACGCACTGGTAGCGACACTTGATGCGTAGCGCGGGCGCCGGGGCGGGCGCGCGGCCCCCCGGAGACTGAGGCTTGTCACCCTCGGACAGCGGGTACCACCGCTCGTTGAGGTATCGAGACGATACGTCGTCGACCGGGATGCGTACTGTACCTGCGAAGTACAAAAAATTTCCTTGAAGTATGAACCCAACATAATTTAAAAAACAAAACAGGTCGGTATTCGGTATAATTTTTTATTTTTTCTTATACGTATTGGAATTTACAGAAGAGTTTATTGATTAAAGACTTAACAAATATAATCTGACTGTCGATTGGATTCTCTAATATTTCATATATTTGAACATGAATTTTTTTAATAACGGAGTATATTGATACATGTTTCCTGGGGCCTGTTTCATAAAGCGACAATTCGTAATAAACTCACAAATGTCATGTCATTTTCACCCATAGCGTCAGTTTATTACGAATTGTCTTTTTATGACACAGTCCTCTGTTCTCTGGTGTGTGTTATACTAGTACTAACCGACAAGGGCGTGTTTGTCACGTTTCCTCGCTCGTCTCTCCGGCTCTCTGTACACGTTCACGTGTATGGTGTGTACCGCCTGCAGGCTAGAGAACTCGTACACCTCGCCCCAGAAGCACAGCTCCGTCTTCAGCTTAGACGACGACCTGACAAACAACGACCTCATAACAATAACTAACAGTGACAAACTAAAATAGCCATAAAATATATAATTAAAATAAAACAATATAATAGAGAACTAATATTTGCGTCTTCGTGGATTTCTAGAATTATGTCGCGAGAAAACTTTACCAGAAAAAATAATTACACATTAATCCCGAAATATCAAGAGTGCCAAATTTTACCAAAATAGTGTATTTAAGTCACAAACATTTATAATATTACTACGGTAAGTCTACAAATACTGAAAATAACGTGTTGTTTTTATTTCTTTTCATTATCATTCGTTATCAGCTACATAAAACCATTGTGGACATGACATGACGGGATTTGCCATAATCGCCTCTCTTATCAGTTGGATTGGTGATCGCAGTAAGATGTGATTGTTGTATAGGTAAATAAATTATGTTGCCCATCTTCTAAATATGATTCCCCTTCAGTCGCCTTTTACGACACCTACTTCTTTTTGAACGCGTTAATTATTCATTGTAAAGACAAGCCTACGCGGCACTTCTGATAAAATGTATGAATAATACGCACCTAGCGTATAACGTATCATCGAGCAAAATCTCGCAGTAGTATCGTTTCTTGGGCGGGATCGCCTTCGCCTCCAACAGCCACAGCTTAACGGAGCGCTCGCACCGGCGCGTACGCATCTCGTCCGGACGTGCTGCCTGACGCAAGCTGCAAGTTGACAAAGGTAATGTACATTTATATTCTTTACAAAAAAAAGGTCTTTATATGTTTCCGTAACAAATTAAATCTCCTGCAACTATCAGGATGATGATTATCAGATCTCCGAGATTGGTATAACAGACGGGCTTTACGTAAGGAATCATCAGGACCGGCAGGCAAGATTGGACCAGGCCATTGAGCCTTCAATATGATGCTTAAATACGAGCCCATTTCAGACTGAATAGAAAACTACTATAGTAGTAGTGAGATATAGCCCCTTGTGTCGTGTATGCATGGCCACCGAGGAAACACCTGCCCATGTGCTCACGACTTGCAGCAGCGTGGCCAAACAACGGGCAACGAACCTATACAATCAGGGATCACTTCAGACATCGGCTGGCTCAACTAGCAGTGTGAGTCTTATAGTAAAATAAAAATATTTTGTTTGTTTTTAGGAAGCGAAAGTTGATATGTGATATTACCTGTATATCCAGCGGTCTCGCTCCTTGCGCGAGGCACAGGCGAAGTATCGAGCAGCTCGGTTCTCCGCGCTCAGGGCGAAGCAATGCGGCCTTCCCAGCACTGACGAATGTAGAGAGCGGATTTCTACCTGTAAACACAGAGAGAAACATGTTTTAACATGACTGTTTTATTTTGTGCACAGATTTGGACTTGGGTTACATCTCAGAATAAATTTTTTATATTTTAATTTACTCGGGCCCGGTCAATGTGGCATACCATGAAGGAGGCCTATGTCCAGCAGTGGACCTTTCCCGGCTGACGATGATGATAATTCCAATGCACTTTGAAATAAATTAATTGTAAAACTATATATAATCATAACGATCAGACTTTTTTAACATATCAAATGATGAAGGATTTAATAGCATTACGAGCAATTATAACAACGGAACACCCGTCTCTAGGCTGTCTTTAGGTAAAATGTCATATCAACATGTTATAAAAAGCTATATCGATATTTTGTAATTTTATCAGTAAATCTCACTATTTATATTATAAAAATTTACCACCTTACTTTGCAGTTACATTAACATTTTCTTACCTCATCAAACTAACCTAATCTAGAGCATAGTCAATCGCACCATGTCCCTTTTGGGAACGAACAAAAAAAATTGCATGAAATAAATACCATCAAAAGATTTTAAGGTCATTTTCGTCTATAGTTACGCAGCTAAATATTATAGTTGAAGGTCAAAAAGTTACAAACTAAAGCAAAACATAGCACAGCGACAATTAACGTTCTTAAACATAATGCTATCAAATATATCACCAACCAAAGAGTTTTTCACAAACCAACCCCTCACAATAAATCTGAAACTCACTTGATTCGGTGGGCCTAAGTCCATAGTAGACACTGCGGGAGAATGTGCCGACAGCAGACTCTCGTGAGATCTGAAACAATTACGAAAAACGTGTATCTACTGGCCGATGAAGTAATCTCATTACCTAATTAACAATGCCGTCGTTTATATTGTTTACTCGTATTGACATATAAAAATAAATTTTAGGGCATTGTTCTGTAAAAGTTTACCACATCTAACTAATAGGGAAGATGCAACCAAATTAGATTGGGTTGAATTGTATTTTATAGCTTAACCGACATTAAAATAAATCCCACCAAAATAAACACACGTAAAAATTTTGCTTTTTTATTTGGATTTCGCAAGGACTAAATGTCTCAAAAATTTAGTTCCTCGAATAGTAAAATGCTTATTAGATTTAGTTTTCTCATTGCATTTTGAAAACTTTATTATAGGGGTATATAACACATAAACGAGACATTTTACGAGATAACTCAAAATATCAAACAAGCTCCATACATTTTAACGCTCTAAAACACGTGTGACGTCACAAATGTCACCAGATTTATATGGAGCGTTTTAGCACCGCGCGACTAGAATTACTTTTCGACGGGTTGTAGTAAAAAAAGTATTAGTGGTATCGGGAAAAAATGGTTGAGGTATTTACCTTTTTACATGGACTATCGATTTAGACAAAAATATTCTTCCATGCATCTTCCCCATTGTAGTATCGAATTCTGGATTTGAAATACTCTCTCGACTACTGTCTTGAGAAATGCAGAAGAATAAGACGCGCATATAAAATAGGGACTTGATAAATAAATATAAAGATTTATCGTACGAGGTTGATCAAACTATTTTCAATTTGTCAGTTTCCTTTATTTACAATAACGAAAATCTTTATTTTCTGCTCGACAAACTACCTCAACAAACTCTGTCAATTATTATAAGAGAGTAATATGACACTTTATTACTGAAACAAAAGTGATCCACTGCGTCCAAACTGGGTCTAGAACTGGCTTCTAACGGCCCTATTGTGACCCTCCACATAGCCGTTGGCAAAATGAGGCTAGCTCATAAATGACCAGAAAAAAATATCTAATTAGAATGTGTGCAAAATTATTAGCACTTCAGTAAACTTGTTTCACGTCCGTCGAGGAAGTAATTAAAGAGCATTCGGTAAATAACACGCAGCCAGGGCGGGGCGACACTCCTCTGTACAACACCTACCTACCCAGGACCTGATAACGTTGTACAGTCACGACATGTCGCTAAATACAATTGCCACTTTATTATGCAAACTCGCTTCCCTGCGGATCACTCAAGCTAACTTAATGTGACCGTCCCGATAATTCCTGTTTGCGTTCCTTGTGCGGACGCTTGTCTTGTGACGTTCTAACCCTTGCCGCACACCTTTAGAATTTCTTATCTGGGACATTCCGGGGCCTGACGGAAGGGACTCTCCGCTTATACGTTTTGTAATAGACCCCACACACGTTTAAGAACATAATTTCCGATCCATTCTTGTTGTGGTTCACAATTTCTTATATTATGAAATTCAGAAAGTTTGAGACTGGGCTAAGTCTTCAAAGAGTGTGACACCTTTAACGAAAAAGTTAGCTTCGGGAAATACGTCGCTCGCGTAGATGTTAATGCGAACCCAAGAAGTACTCTCGTAAAGTGTTAGACATTTGTTCGCACAAATGCGAGATACTTATTTTACACATATAAAACTAGTGTTCGTAAGACTGGTGTTATTCTGTGGTACGACATACCTCGAGGTACGCAAAGCATGCGTAGCTGGATGTGTAGGCACGGCCGCCAAAGCTCGCTCCCTCTCCAACTTGGTGGCTGACTTGGTCCTCTTGAGGGGATTGCTTCGGAAGGACCTCTTCGAGAAGAAGAAGGACGCCAACCGCGACGGACTGTGCTGCGCCTGCGCACCCGGGACCGGCGTGCTGGGCGCGGAACCGCGGCGACATGCCTTCTCATATGATGTGTCTGTAACAAACAATATTACAATGTTAATAATTGTTTATGTAGGAAAAAAATATCATTATTATTTTATTTATTTAAAAATGATTCAAGTAATTGAAAAACGAAGTAATAATCGGTAGATATTTATAGAGATTACATAACTCCTTGTGAGGTACTGAATTCGAAGAAGAAGAAAAAAGTGAATATACCTCACAGATAGTGGGAGTTTTGACGTTTTTTCAAAAAATAATATAACACCGTCAGTCCGCATACCGTCCAAACAAAGCAATCGACGGCGCTCAATGTCAATACGCGACCGTGACTAAAACAATCATTCGTAATAAAAACAAGTTTAACGGTGCCAATTTGTTACAGTGGTCTCGTGTTTCTGATGCATAGATGGAACGTGATCGAGTATGTAACACGGCACAGCAGACCGAAGTATGGCGTGGTTTCCGCCGGAAGTTGCGCACACGCTGCCCGTGACCGCTCGCGCATGTATGCGTCCAACTGTCCACCAAATCGATTACATATTTACAACGCATAAGACTTGTTTTGTTGTCAGTTGTAACCTCTTCGCAAAAATGTACACTTTTTAACCGACTTAAAAAAAGAGGTTATAAATGAATTTATGTAATATTTCCAGAACTGCCCAGTTTTCGTATATGTTAGTCTACATTAGCTTATATACAAGTGTGCCAAATTCAAAAGTGTATGTATATTTGTATGTAAGTTCGATTTAAATAATTCTTTTTTTGTTGAACTAGGTATTTTTCAACTAAGGAAAGACTGCAGTCTCGTCTTTTTGTCTTGCAGTTTCATCAAAATGGTTCAGCACTTTTTGATATAGGGAATGTTAAGTGTGTATTAGACAGCTGACTCACAAGCAACTTTTAGGGCAGTTGAAGTCGGTTTCTAGTTCTTTTTGAATGCGTTTACTTGTTTAAATAATACAACTAAACTAATAGCAACATCGTATTCGGGTCAAATTCATTCCGGGTCTTGCGAAAAGAATACATTTTCCTGATAGACAGATTTAAAAGGTATATGACTTGTTTCATTTACAAACGAAATATTGTCAAAAAAATAAGATCTTCTTTTCTAGAACCAGCAAATGTAGACAAGACTAACCAGCCGTGTCAATACACTCTAACAATAACAACAAAATACGTTGAGAGCTTTCGAGATTCTAAGAGACCATGACAAGCTTTTCTTATTTATTAGATAACAATGTGAAGCAACAGTGCAGTGTCAACGACATTTTCGTCACGTCGGCGACATAACAGATGTTATACAGAAACCATTACCGTTATTGCCTTAGTTCGTGGTCGCAGCGCTAAGGCCCTTTATTTTGTAAACGTGGGATATTTCCACAATTCACAACTATATCAATTAACATTATGTCTATATTTATAATTTATTAATTTTGTTTGATGTTTGTCAATAGAATGCGGTTATGCAGACCTGAATGTATTCAAGGTCAGTGTGAGTAGGATATTTCTGGGTAACCGTGAACTATCCTAGACCACATCATCAGGTGAGACTGGTCAAAAGGGAAGACTATCTAATATTATTTAAAAAGATTACGTCATGTAAACAGTTTTGGTAGCACACATATTTTCTTTTTAGAATTATTGAAAAATCGGTTTTACTGTTTTATATCGAGTTAACAGAAACATGGTTTTTGTAAGTTGCTGCCTTTTAAAAGTAATAATTATTATTTGTCAAACTAAATATCAAGCCGTTAATATTCGAATTTTGTCAATGCGAAAATTGGTATTAGAGATTGACCATGTTAAATTGATACTTCATTCAAAACAAAAGACCCCCATAACGCGTTCCAAATATTTGATGTTAACGGTTTTTAAACGATCTATCGAAATCCTAAGCTGTGTAAGCCTGTGTCAGTTTTTAGAGCGAACATAAAATGTATGGCGAGAACAAAAGCTTTTGACGTGAAAGCTAGTATTGTTCCCCTGTCGATATGTCTATTTGTCCTTACAGCCAACCGCTTATTATCTGCAAGCACGTATTTCTAGCGGACGGTAATACCAACCCAAGCCCGTGCTTAGAAACTGGAAATGAAGCTTGCACAAAAATTGATTAATTTTCACCGTCATAACCACTTGTGATTATTTTATGCTTACTGATGTCTCTAGGCTTACTGTATACTGTGCAAAGTATTACCAAAAATAGCTTTTTATTTTTTGGATAACTTGTCTCCACTATAAATTTCTAAGCTAGACTCTATACTTATCTGGCTTACCAAATAGTATTGTAAGTAGTTAAATACAGACTGGGGGTTATACTTTAAATAGAGTCTCTTTAGCCTTACGGATGTAAGTAATTACATACGACGCACTGTACGAGGTAATGAATAGTTGAGCACAATACAAGAAACCGCAATATCATCCACATTAACCTATGTATAGGAAATGCTGAGTAAGGGCCCTTGTTATCGTCTTAAGATAGTTTTGTATGGCCTCAAAACATGTTTAGAACTAATAGAATGCATCACATTAGCAAAACTTGTTCTTCTATCTTTAATTATTTCATAATCGATGATTTGCTGAGGCAGTTAATAAATTTGTGAAAGGTTCTATCTGATTCTGACTAGGCGTTTATTCATTAACCAATGTCAAGAAACTCACGATTCATTTGCACAATAAGGAATTGACTAGCTGTCGATGTTGCAATAGCAAATAGAGCAAGAGGAACTAATCAGTCAATTGCTTATTCGATTTAACGTTATATCTTACCAGAATGAACAGCAACGTCGTCGTCGACATCGAGATACCCGCGACGGATGCTAATCGGACTGTTGGCAGCTTGAGCTTCGTTCTTCTTTATCAAAGCACCTATCACTTCCAACTGTCCACCATTCTCATCCACAAACTTATCGTAGTCCTCTCTCAGGTCCGTCACTACTGTTCCTTGTTCCCCTATTCCCTCTTCGATGTGCCGCGCCGTTATACTTCGCAATAACGAATTACTTCTGGATAGCTTCGTACTTCTTGAACGACGTATGAAATTTAATCCTGTCATTTTTCCAGGACTTCTGTTAGGACTGTCCGGCGTCACCGTTATCTTCGGTGTTCTAAATATTGATGTAGAACTACTGCTACCTCTAATAGGCGATGGCACGTTAAGATTTTGTGGTAAAGTTTTAGACTTCTCTTTCCCCGGCGACAATAATTTTGGAGAATCTGGTATCAATGAAAGGTTAGAGTTCTGCATCAGAGATTTGGATTGCGATTTATTAGCGATACTCGAAGTCGAGTTGTTCAGTTTGTTTGTTGAGATCGATCCTCCTAAGGGAGAAAATATTCGGTCATACCTAGGTTCACTAGACGTAGTACTTCTTAGTCTAGGCTTTGAATTTCTGAGCAAACCGCTTTCTGCAACGAGTCGAGGGCTCGTTAGATCTCGCTGGCCTACTCTCGCCAGCGCCTCATTTGAGCTCACTGTGGACGACAAAGGTCGGCGAAATCGTCGTTCTGGACTGAATACGCTTATGTCGCTCTCACTTTCTGTCAAGGACGAGTCGCCCCGACTCGGAATCTGAAGTCTGCTACTGTGTGACGCATGCCTTCTTTTAGTCTGTACAGGAACGGTTTCTATGTCCAAACCGGATAGCAGAGCTTCCTTTTCTTCTGGGGTTAAGGGCAAGTAATTGTCGAAACTCTCAAACAATGGCACATAAAAGACAGAGCGACGCCTCGCCTGGTCGTCGCCGGTGGCCGCAGCCGGTGACAGTGCACCCGACATGGCGACGCGACTGCTCGGTGGCGGATGCACGCCGCGTTATGGCCTCTTGGCCTTTGCAGTATTACAGTCTCGCCACATCATTGCGGTCATTCGTTTCACTTCGAACTATTTCCTGACAAATGGTCCCGAACTGATTTCATTTCACACTATGCAACTGTTGATTGAAGCACTAATTCGATTGAGCTTTCAGTATTGTTCTTCGATTGATCAGCTAAAATTACCAAGCAAGAATTATTGGAGTGTTCAAGACGTAAAACTTGTTATACATAAGTTAAAGCAACACAAGGCTTTTATTAAGATAATGTTATTCAATGAGCCCTTACATCTCTCCCCGACTCGACATCTAAATTGCTTACATTTTCACAAATTCCCGTCTCTTGTGTCAGACGTCCTTTTCCTCGAATTGAGAGCAAATTAAGGTACAAGGTCACGTAATAAAATTATTATATAAAACATGTATGGTACGAATGGGTGCAGGCGTTGAAATGATGGTACAACCTTGAAAGGCTGGAGCGTTTTTACACAGGTAAACATTATTGATCAGTGTAACAATTAGGTACATCGCCATTCCGGCCTTATCAAGCGACGATAAGATTATGATTCGACACCCAATCAAACTATTGCGTAGTCCAACGAAAAGAGGCCAAACCGTTTCAGTAGAAAATTTATATAAACGGAACGTTTTATAGGTTTCACCTAGCAATTGATATCCGAATAAAGAAATATTGGCATCGATTGATGAACGTTTAAATGGTTATACAAATGCCTCAAAGTTCTCATAGTTTTGTCTATAATATTAGTAAACATGATGGGTAAAACCGTTTTCTTTGTTACATGTCACTCTCTGCTCTTTCTTATAAATAAATCCAACTTTCTTCAAGGACCCAAAGTTTTTCCATTTCATGCAGTCCTAGTCAAACTTTCGCGATCTGTTTTCGTTTAAACAGCGGAGCTCACAAAGTCAAATATTATTATGAGCAACATGTGTGTCCTGTCCTGTTTAGAAAGAGGAGTGGCGATGGCGGCTGCCATGCGAATATATTTAGATACGCCCTAGGTCAGCGCCGCATAGGGCGCGAGTATCGTGTACACCGCAATTAGCAGCCCAACGGCGAATCAGTTAATTAAATTAACGAGCCCATTTTTGCCCGTAGGCACCAGTTGATTCGCAGGTACGGTTCTTATATACCCAGCCAATCAAATATTTTAATAAAAAGGAATTAAAGCAAAAGCTTCTATTCAAGAAAACTTTAACAGACGACGATATTGTTTTACTCAAGAAATAAGGAATTTTCTTAATCTGATTAAAAGACGAAATACTTATCTGAAGTTGGCGTCTAAACTCATTGTTCGTCTTGAACAAAGTCTAGTTAAAACACAGATTCATGTTAGCGACAAGCCAACCCCGACTCTGAATATCATTTTACAACTCACAAAGGGCAAAATAAAACGCCCGGATGTCGTGTGCAGAGCGAGAAGCGAGATCTTAAATCGGGGGCACGACTGCGAAGCTTGCGGAACGAATGAGTTAACCACCACATGCTCAGATCTCGTACGTAGGGCTAAATTAACTCAAGGCATAATAGTAACCCTGCCAAATTCGTGGATTACATAATTCACCTCAATCCCAGACCCTTATTTGTACAAATTGGATTTCGACCTAAATAAACAATGTATATAGGCCCAAACAAATTGCTCCTGACTGAAGTACTAGTACTCATATTTGTTGACTATTTGTGTTTATGATTAAATTTTCCTACATACAGTTATATTGATTGTTACAAATTTATAAAATGATATATTATGTTTAATGTAATGAGAATGTTTAAAATAATTCCAGATTTAAATTCTACGTCATCAGTTTGAGTGCAAAACGAAGGTCCTTCGTATAGCCATTAGAATGGAGTACTAAATTGCAGTACGTCGCTGTAAGTACTTGCGACCACGAACAGCGAGGCAGCATGGCATGACTAACTCGCGATTGTAATAACAACGATAATGCTACTTATGCGCAGGCGCAACGCTGACCCCTCTCCGTTTGCATTGACGTTATACCTACAAATTCTGAAACCTAGATTATGTCTATACAGTAGCACCGCAGGGAACAGTTAGTTGTTTGAGAATTCTCTTGGAAATGTAGACATATATGAGAGGCATAGGTCCAACGGTAGAATTACGTAGCTGATGATGAATGGACTATCAACTATATTAATAGGATAATAAAGAAGTCTACAGCAAAGACTTATATGGCTTTCTCATGGATGCCATCTCAGTGAAAACTGGAATAAACTGGACGCAACAACTTACAAATAAAAAAAGAATCATCAAAATCGGTTCACCCAGTCAAAAGTTCTGAGGTAACAAACATAAAAATCCGGCCAAGTTCGAGTCGAAATCGCGCACGTAGGGTTCCGTACCATTATTTATAAAAACGAGCAAAAAAAATCTCGTTTGTTGTATGGGAGCCGACTTATATATTTATTTTATTCTGTTTTTAGTAGTTGTTGTTATAACGGCAACAGATATACGAGTACATCATCTGTGAAAATTTCAACTGTCTAACTATCACGGTTCATGACCGTCAAATCTTAGTCGTCAATTTAAAACTATGTTACGATGTGAATGAATATATTCTCGTAATAAAGAATATCGAGAAATTACGTGTATTACTCTAGCTAAATACTTCATGTTACCATTTCAGTAGTACTCATAATAACATTTGTTTTTGACGACCGACCCATATGCGTGATATATGAACACAAAAATACACAGCCCAGCCGTGCGTGATATTATTTTTCTCACGCAGCTCTCGCGAATGATCCTTCAAGAAATTAACTACGTAATTTACTTGTCAGTCCTGCTATGGAATGATAAGTGCAGAATGTTATTTATTTTTTTACTTGACATGCCTCAGATGCTTCGCGTTAGGTCTTTTATATAATTGCAAAGTGCATATTAGACACCCTAAAGGCAGAAAGCACTGTATTTAAATCATCAAAAGGCACAAAGGCAAAAAGGTTTTCGACTAATATAACACAATTAACAATCTACATGGAAACTTTGTACGGTAGCTTTGAAAGTTCATCCATTTTGTTACACAGTAAACTAGCCAGAGTAGTGGAGACTGAGATTAACAACAACCCACGTCCGGGCGTAGTAAAAGACATTCCTGGCGAAGTTTAGAAGCAGCCAAGCGCCGATCGCGGTGTGAAACTAAAACATAGTTGCAAAACTTTCCTCTGGGGCTCTGGTAAAGTAATTCCGACCGCACGAGCTAGAGTGCAACCGAATAGCGCAAAACCGCAGCCTCCGTTGTGCAATCTAATGCGGACTTTTAACAACATTGGTTGGACATCATGGCTAGATATAACATGCTAATGGTGTACATTACTAGCGTGATATTCCTTTTTATTTTCAGCTGAACGTCCTTACATCTCTCTCATTTACAGATCAAAACTATAATCTTATGGGAATTCGGCACAATCACCGTGTCTAGCAGAGTGTAGGGTGAACCGAGTAAGATTTCAGCGGTACAAAGGTGATCATCATTACCTAAAGATACGTTATTATTTTATATTATTTATTTTATATTTATATTATTATTATAATTTGTATCTTTTTTATTGTTGCATATTTTTTATGCCTTTATAATAAAAATTATTATTATTAAGCAAAAAGACACACACGGGTAAGACTACCATTAAGAGGCTATATTGGTAAGACCACGTGGCCGCGTTCAAGGTTGCATTGTTTTGTAGCTGTCCCTCTCCGAGCCCGATCCTACCCGAGCGCGTACGGTGAGACAGCATACACTACGCGAAGTTATCCACCCGGTATTTGGATGTTTCGTAGTCCAGGGATCATTTGAAGGATACAGTATATTATGTAGCCATTTTTTCAATACAGTATATTAATAAAATTTCAGATGTCGGTGGTTTTTCCAAATTGTTCTAAATTGATTCATACTCTTGTAAAACAGGTTCAAAGTTAGGGCTTTTTACTACCGAAAAATACAATACTTTGACGCCCTGTAACTCTGGAAGTATATATTTAAACGAAAATCTGACTCACTACCGACACAGATATTTGTTTCTAGATTGTGTCTTGAAAATTTCATAGATTTTCATAGCTCAATACTCAAAATATGACTGGACTACGTTTGTATGGGCGCTTTGACAACAGCATACCCTCTTAAGAAAATTTGTAACTTCTGGCGTATATTAGAAACGTGATATATTTTCCAACTTTGGCAACCATGTTTCGGTAGGGTGCCTAAGAAATCACTACCGCGCTTCCACCCCGGGTGGTCTTAGTGGATGCACAAAATGGTACGGTCACTGCGCTGTGAGAGATTATTTGTAGCAAGAGACAATATTTCATTAGCTGTATTTGCAAAGTGGTTTTTATGTTTCACTATTAAGCACTTATTCTGCGACTTCAGTAAATTGTTTACGAAATCTCTCTTAGAATGCTTATCTACGAGGGCAACGCTGCTATATTTACCATTGTTTAAGCCTTTGTTTAAAAATACTTTAAATGTTTGTATACAATACAAATGTGCCGCATCTGTTGATTTACTCGTCCGTTAGTTTACATGAATCAAATCTCCTTCATCGTTACTGTTATTTTCTTCAAGGCTTGTCACAATATATGCATTGTTTACATACAAAATTTTGCATCAAACAGCCACAGCGAGTCAGGATTACGACCTATAACAACTCTTTATGACTCGAACAACGCCTGTCGTGTAATGCTAATGTTGATCAAATTACAAATCGTGTAGGAATATCATGACGCGATACAAACCATAATTGAACGTCTTATGAGAATGAACTCGTGATTCACGTTCGAAAATAAACCATTAATCTTACTAAACAGAGTGCAACTTATAAGTAAACAAGAATAGTTATTAGGTCATAAATATGTAAAAGGACATTAGGCACAGTCTAGAACTTTAACATGATGCATTTAAAATTGTTGTAACAATTTTTCAACTGGACTCTACAAACTGAAGTAACACGAATAAAGAAAAGAGCTGAATATCTTCCAAAAAGCTCCTGCCATACCTTCCTGATGAAACTAGCGCACCCTTCTAATCCTCAAAAACGCATTAAGTAGTATTCCGTGTGGTAGCTACGACAAAGACTGACAGACACAAATGCTACTAACTTATAACCGCTTGTTGCGTCGGGGGTTCGGGATAATAGCAAAGTACCACACTTTATCAGTTTCGGTTCAGCCGTTTAGTCATTAAAATGCCAACAAACATACAATTGGCCAAAGTTACTTTCGCGTTTATAATAAGTGACTGATAACACTGGAAAGAAAACTTAAGGCTAGATGTAATTAACTTATTCAAAATTGAAATTACTTTACCTGTAAGAATATTTTATGAATCGGTATATAGTTTAACAAAGTATATAAAAGATGGCGCTGACGTCCTGATTTATATCACACCACATATTGAGGACATGCGCATACGCATACGCCGGTGGCAGAACAAGTTTGCACCATTACGTGTAGTTGGGAGTCAGGACACTACCCCCGGCCACTGTGCGCGCTGCATACTGTTTTATCTACGCACATGAATCACTTGGATCCAGTATAGTTGTATAGTATTACCCACAGAGAAACTTAGGACTACTATTAAACGTTTTTGTGCCAGTCTGCCAGTATCAATTTGATTAAAAATGTAGACACTTTTTAATACGTAAGAATATTTTTACAGTTACCAGCTATTATTTCTCCCTTGTTGTATATATTTTTTAAATACTCGTAACTTCACAATATTTCATAAATGAAGTGTTATATTTTGTAAACAAGATACGCGGACATCAGGCAATTTATTTAGAAGTGGCTTTTCTAGAACAAGACAGCATCACATCTTACAAACATAAAAATTATTATCACCCATGAGATCTTTCATTCCTGAGACCACATACACTATAAAGTAACTCGTCAAAGTCAAAACTGGTACCAGTCTTGGGCGGAAGTACTTTAGGCTGGGAGCGTGGCCCACCGAACACAAGCAAGACGCGAGATTCCGAATGATAGATACAGGTTTATCGACCGGACCCCATGTCGACTTAGTACGTACCAAAGCCACCATCAGTGCGACTTTAACGAGACGGAATGTGTACGTTTGCATTTAAAATTACGTATGCGACGAGATGCTAGTAAAGAAATATGATCCACCCAGGACATAAGGAGGCCTGTTATTAACTAGCTTGCAGCTATTGCTGATTCACTATCCAACGGATAAGTGGAGCCGCCACGAAATCAATTAAGATGGTATAATGTATTATAGTTCTCTGTGGTATAGTTTAATCGATTAAAAGTTAAAGATATGAATACTATTTGAACAAATTGTGTTGCCAACTACACTGAGACAGAATATTTGATATACGTACTTAGCTACAAATTTTGAATTCGTCATCAATTTCTGTGGTCCGAGATGCCGGTTATGAATAAAGACCACATCATTCATCGATGAAAGGGATCAAATATGTCAACACGTCCAAACCAAGTAAGACCAAGAGCAGGCAATTACGTTAAGAGCTTCTCCTTTCCCATTTAAACGGGAAAATTATTCCGTGCAAATTAAATGCCTGTCGCCCGAAGGCCCGAATAATCCTTAACTTCGGCACTGCCTTCCTTTGACAGTTATTGAAAGCCCACAAGATTGTGATGATAGAAGATCTCATAAAGTTTTAATAAATGTTAATTATCGTTACATTTCCGACATCGCAAAGGGTTTCTAAAGCGTGACGCTGAATTTTCGACGAAGCTATGATTTATCAACGGTTATCGTAAATAGAAGTCAACTTTTTAGGGTTTATTATACGTTGTACACTTTATTGTATTAATTAGCATCTATTTTATTCCTTTGCTGAAAATATTTTCTATGAAGGCACATACCATAATCAATAACCACCAAGTAGACGGCTACGCGAAGCTCCTACAAGACGGGGTTGAAAACACGGCCACTCATGCATAATAAACGTTATTATCGTGCACTAAATTACAGTGTGTAACTACTAATTATATCCCTATATGTGTACAAGAGTATATAGGTGTGCTGATGTTCATAAAACATTCATTCATCTTACTTATCTACATAAATCTAGACTAGATTATTACCGTTTAGAGAGCCGGGATGGAAGCGGATGCCATAAAGACAGTGCGTCCGGCAAGCTACTCGCTTAGTGCACCAACAAATTCAAAGAAATAAGCATAAAATACGACATAGTGAACACCATCATCACATTCGTGTATAACCCTGCTAACGATCTCCTGTTCAAGATTCTCGAATTCGAACGAGGTCCCTACAACGACAGTGAATCTCAAAATACTTAATCAAATTTCGAAATTCGACGAAGAAGTGGCAAAACGTCGAAAAGTAAAATATAATTAGTATAATTATATATCGAATTAACATAATAATTATATGAAGACACAATGAAGACAACGGAAATCTTTAGTACTGGTGTTATAATTAATTTTACATTGGTCACACCTCACAACAGTTGTTTAAAAGAAATTGAGGAAGACAATATAAACTACCAGCATTAACTTATCATGTATGCATACATATAGCAATTGGTAAATAGCTCGGAATAAAGTGTATTTTTCTTCTACAGTAAGCTGCATTCAAAATTGGAAGAGATACTCGTAGCAAACTGGCTCGGTATTCAGTTCATATTTGAAGTAGAAAGGTTACGAAAGTAGGTAACAACGCAAAAACCTCTGGTCCGGTCCCGTTAATCTAAAGATTGTTTCACGACTGAGCAGCCACAGTGCGGTGCTGCCAGACTACATAAATGGACACCGTACAAGCTTGTACGTACGTGGCCCACAAATACAGTTACACGATTAACCAATTAAGATATGCTTGTTATGAGATAGGCGGTTAAGACAAATCAAATGTTTGACTTGTCTGTGTCTAATAGTCTGTTGTGCGCAAACGTGTCTGTTAGTTTAGTGACTTGTGATGATAGTGTATAAACTTTTAAAATGAAATTATTATCTGTGTATGATTGGACTTTTTCCGTGGATGTCGAAACTAAGGAAAACTTCAAAAAAAGGATATGAGTGCCTTTTAGCCAATCATGAAAAATAGAATGAAATGTACTATCTTTCTTTTCTATGATATAATATCAGAGACATACGTTTTATCAGATTTCAGATTACATAATTACTTACTATATTTTAAAAGATAATGGCAACAGAAATGTAGAATGAAACTTTGATGTAGGTGGATCGCCTTAATATGGACCAAGAGCATGTTTACTTAGACAGGCCAGCAATACGTGTCACCTACCCCCGGGATATAGGGCAGACGTCAGGGAGGGTCACGATAAAAGCTCTTCGTTAGATCGTGTGTCGCGGGCGAGCGAGGAACGGGCCGAGAGTGGAGCGTGCCGTCTCTGACAACCATATAAAGTTCGTTCGCTTAGTGAGTGACGCCTTTGTAAAATACCGCCCGGCACACACCGCCTCTAATCAAACTACGCCGCAGCAAAGAAGGCTTTCTTTGCTGCGGCGTACACACGCTGGTGAATTTAGCAATTTATATCGTGGTATATATACTAAATTTCTGTTACCATAATCTGTTAAAATAGAATAGCTGGATTTGATAAGTAATTACCTAAAAATAGGAGATGAAATTATAGTGTTGCGAAATAAATATCATTAATTTACAACTTTATAGACAACTACAATAGCTGTCACGCAGCTAATGGTCCATAGATGACGCTTTGAATAATAATGGGAAAAAAGTGTTTAAAATGAAAATTGTGATTCACTGTGAAGTTGTATCTATGTAAATGATACTCATTTCGCGACATTACAATCCGGTATCCTATTTTTAGATAATTACCTCAGAAAGTCAGCAACTCTATTTTAAAAGATTATGGCAACAGAAATGTGATATGAAACTTTTATGGAGCGGGATCCCGTTAAATGTTGTTATGTTCATTACATGTTCCGTTCGGGTGCACCGACGATATATTTATAAGCGAACTGACTATACGAATTTGTATGAACAGAGCATGTTATGTGTGTCGAATAAACAATATACATAACATGAAGGTTAAAAAAATTCCGCCCTGGCAGCACAGTACAATCTTTTGAGCTTCATGATAAATAAAAATATACACAACCCATAAGCGCTCAAAACCAATTAGATGTTACCATTTACCGAGGGTCAACGATTGAACGACAAATCATCAACATACACCTAGTTTACATTTTGAGATTTCGAGCAAATATAAGAGAAACAGATTTTCATCAGCAGAGTGATTCATCATCATCAACAGCCTATATTCCCCACTGCAGGGGCTCAGTCCTACTCTACTACAGAGTGTTGTTTGGACATGGATGTAGACATTTGTACAGACATATAGTTTGGTGATATGAATATGAATACTCGTAAGTACATCATATTGCAAGCCCAACGTTTAACAATGACTTCAATCTTCCTATCGTGACTATACAGGCGGCAACTTTCATCTTTAACATCAACACAGACAACGTGGTTATAAAGTTATGAGCATGACTCATTTTGTTACGCCAGACCGGGTTTGTATTCATTTTGTTAAGTAGCGTCTAGGAGCCTATAAATTGTTTTTAGTGTCTGGCCCAACGGTTTAGGGCCTTCGAAAGCTGCCTAATTCATGTTTACGGCTCGCTAAATAAGGCATTAAATATGTAAGTTGCTTCCTCTATATAAAGTAGGTCTTAAAACTCTCGGCGCCCCAGCTTAATCACTCAGTAACAACAGTTTAGCTACGCAAGAAATAAACAAGCATTAGTTTTCTCGGGTCTGGATTGGCAGTATGTATTTAACAAAGAAAACGTGGCTCTTTCTTTGTGGTACTACAAACTCACCCTGGCAACGAAAGTGCAATAGAATTTCCAAAGCAACAAATAAGAACGAACACGGAATGATGCAAACAAAGCTACTTCGGTCAACTGAACGTGTTTCTAGGCTACTGAATTGAGCAGAGCTTTAGTTTAGCAATAACGATTCACTACGCTAGAGTACTAACATATTGATGTCAGGATGAATAAAATAAACCTAATAATAAAAGTATTGCCGAGGTTAGAAATTGTGATTATTTGTGGAAAGGTTTAAAATAAATCGCTAAACAACACGAATTGATCAGACGGGGAATTAAAAAACGCCAAGGCCTAGATATCACAAAAAAGCAAGGCCTTCCGTTTCGTCAGTGAAGACACCTATATATTTTTTACATAAATGCTAGGGTAACCGTGGTTTACTCTAGTGTATTATTTGTATCCACGTGATTTTGGTTACAAAGAAAAGTAGCAGTAAAACATTTTAGGTTACTATTTCACGCTGAAGTTCACGGCTCATAAGTGGAATACGTTAACAGTCTTAAACAATTCGTGACAACACCTCTCGTGTGGTGTGAGGCTATACGTTCACTATACAAGGTCATGACCAGTGTAACAATCATTTATAATCTCAAAGGAGATATCTAAATGTCAATACCACATTAGATTATATCAGCTGCGACAATAGAATTTAAAGCACAGATTTTTATTGTAATGTTATGCTTCAATTTATGTATTTATTTTAATTTTGACAATAAATTTGGCAAAATGCTAATTTTGATAAGCAAATAAATTTACTAAATCTGATCCCTAATAGATCAACTAGTTCTTTAAAGAAGTCTTTCATGGGACCTTTATTTTATTTAATGATAAGAATTTATATAAATACGTATAGCTTTATTATTTTATCCTTTATTGGGCAAACAAATATATCCCGCTACTGTTCCCTCTGCATAATATAGGTGTACAGTTTTAAGGAAAATATTGTGTTGTGTTATATTTGACTCAACAGTATGTACTATTATTTATTCTGTGCTCAAGTATTATTTATTATGTGCTCAAGTACAGATGCACTGAATGTTGATTAAAACAGTTGAGGAAGAATTATTTAAATCCCTCCGTACGTTTATTATCTTCTGGATAGTGCGAACCGATAAAAACACTTGCAAGTAATTAGTTAATTGAACCACAATCGGATTCCTTATCATTTGGCAAGGAATGAAAATCAGTTACTTCATTAATGTAGCCATAGTACGAAGCTTTTAGCTAACGATAACGAGCGCTACAACAAATACAATAAATTATTCATTAGATCAAAAGTCTGAGAACAACAAGCAAAAACTGAACAACTAACTTCTAGCTGTATTAATAAAATGTTAGCACGGTCGTGTCTTCATTCTCGACTTGATATTGCGAAGTTGAGAGGTGAATCAACGTGCACAAACGTGCATTTTAGAGATCTGATGAATCACTCCTCTATCTGAAGTGAGATGATTAAACAATCGCTTTCTTCTAGTGAGTTTATCTTGAGTGAAATATATATATAAGTAACTATATGTTGGTAATAGTATATTAGTTAGTAAGTTACTAGCAAAATCTCCATACAATAAAAACGGATATTGCATTGTGTTTTTAAAATTCTTATAAGTTAAATATTTTACAGTGACACTAAGTTATTTGCCAATGGCATTTATCTAATAAACACGTAGTCACTGGACGTAGGTACATGTCTATCATAGTGTAGCTAGTACGTATGTATATAATTCAATTAAATCTGTAAACATTGAGAGGAAGTGCACGGCAATTTAGCTGACATTGAGATAGCACGACATCCCGTCAAACGTTTCCTTGGCGTCATGAAATCATGATCCACTGGTCAACAGGCCACCGAAATGATCGTTCGGCGTGACTTGACAATGGTTATTGATTCCCCCGACTGTGGAAGCAATCGTACCAAATGTGGCGTAAAATGGAGGCAATGGGCAATATTTTTACCCGTCAAATGCACCGACGCACATTGCATTTTTAATCCAGAAATATAGCATAGATATCATTCTTTAATGTCATGTTATCATTAGAAGTAAATATTGTTTGTATGGAGAATACTGTCAACAATAATTTCGTTTAGCTAAAACTGACTGCAAGATTTCAAAAAGTGTTGCATAACAACATGTGCTGGACTTTCACAAAAGAAACTAAAACAACGTTTCTAGATGCTGCAGAAATGCGCTGTGGAGCTCTGAACACGTAACAGTGATCATATCTTTAGGACACTGGCCTTTGATTACACAGAGCTATTGATACTCTATGTTTATAGGTATGTAACTATGTGTTTCTAGTCTATCTACTTATAATCTACTCGTATTTTAATGACTTTAGAAAGCCAATAAAACGTAAGTGTTCAGCTTCGTATAAAAGCTACGTACTGCATAAACTTGTTATTTTTGTTTTAAAGCGAACGATAAAAAATATCATTGTATTTAAAGCTTCCGTTTGGTCCGTGATACCAGTGGCAGTTGGGTTTGTGTAAAAAATATAATTATGATACAATCAAGTCCTGGGAACGGAAGTGAGCTGCAGAGGACATCAAATCTTCGCCGTCTGGCTGCGCGCGCGCGGGCACTAAATAAAAAGAGAATGAATAAGAAGGCGAATTCAAATCACCTGCTCAATATGTAAAGAGACACCTGCACCAGCAGATGGCGAACAAAAAACGACCGTCCCTCTTTACAACAGGGAACCTCGGCGATACAACAAACGCCTCAAAAGATTTTAAGTTTTAAAACCAGAAAATAAGGTATAATTTTTAGACGAAAGCGTGGGCGAAATTAATTAGGTATTGTTTGTGGTTGTCTTAAAGATAAGAAGGCCTTTTGATAATGTATTACGTAAAAGATAAAGGGGTTATAAAAAGGAACATCGGGCGCGAGTCGTAGCGGCCCGGTTTGTTTGGCGGTGCCCAGGGAGCGCGCGTCTGGAATGTGACCCAGACCTCGATGGGACTCTATTCGATGACTCACAGTGCACTAACTTTTTATAACATAACAGTTGGTCGACAGTCCCGGCTAGTTAGAAAGTCAACTCAACGCGTGGGTGAATAGATAAACAGGATTATATACGACGCCTACGAGAGTTTTTATGTAGACATACTACTTTGATTTTCAACGTAAACTATGATGTGGTCCATTTTGATATTCTAACACACGGAACATAAAATAAAGCGCAAAATAGCTTACTACAAAAACATCGATTTCAATATTCAGTCGATCTAATGATACAGAAAACCAAGACCATTTAGAAAATTATTTATAAATGTGTTACGTATTTAAATTAATCTTATATCTTAATGCTTGTAGGCAAAAACATAGACATAGCCATTTTTTATTACCAGTTTTCTGTTTCATGAGCGATCAGAAACCTATAAAATGTTCCAAAATTTGGCCACTCCGAATTTCAACAGATTCAAAATAACTCAACAAAGATCATGCATATGTCTTGGAACAAACAGCAACATTAAATTATTTAATGACAACATGTTCATACATAGTCATCATCAGCTATATTATCGGATATTAGCCTTCTTCATCATTGCCACGTCAGACTTTTCATGAGGGGATTTGCCACACTCACCACACTATAGAGACGGATTGGTGATACTGGTACCAGTGAACTGTTGATACATGGGTACGATCCGCTGCCCATCTCCAGATTTTTTCCCAAGACACCCATTTTTTAAGATACCCACGGATGACAATGGATGATACTATTCTAAATCCGAGTCCGCGTGCAAATTACCGTACTTAATGGAAAATAAAAATTCTAATCATGTTAAGTAAATAAATACTTCGTACCATGTATGAAATTATTAATTAACGGTCACACATCCACTTGATCGAGTGTGTAATTGATTCGACAGCGGTGAGAACGAACGCAGATACAGATAAAAGCGAAAGCTCGATCTACCCACGCAATAAACAGATCACGCGCCCCTTTTTATATATATATATATATCAAACCGGGGGAAAATCCGATGTAAATCAAAGGGAGAGGAGCAAGCTAAGCGCTCTTATCTCGAATATCCTTCGCCAAATCTCTAAAAAGAGATATGTGAACTCGGTAAGAAGATTAACGCCAACTGGAAGTGGAAAATAGTACGAATTAGGTAGCGGTAAATTTGCTGCATGTTAGAGTTGAAAGTTGTGTAATTATACTTTATTTTTGTAATTTTGAACAACACTAGGTTTAAGTTTGTGTAGCATTTAATATTATGTAATGTACAGGTTATTCAGGGCCGGTAAATTAAGGACAGAATGATCATATAACAATCTCAGTTCGAATTGTGGGCATTCTCTGATCAGACTTATATTTTAATACGAATGAGTTACAATAAAGCGAACTTTTAAAATTCACAAAGTTAAAAACATGAAGCTCTTTATTGAGGTTGATTAAAAGTACATAATACCTAGCTACTTGACCCAGAATAGCCTGCGATTGACATGCCTTGGGTATAAACTAGAATTAGTATCAAATTACCCTTGCGATTACCCAAAAGGGCTTTCGTGATCGAAGATGTGTAAGGAGTTTTTGTAAATTTTCAATCGAACAATACAGTCGGAATACTGATTCTTCTACTGTCCTAAATTTTATATACTATAAATAAAAGTATATGATGGCTCTAAAGAACCTATTTCGATTTGTATGAAGATTTTGTACAGGTGAAGGCTAAAGAATGTTCAATATTATTACAATATTATTTAGCGAAAATTTTATAATTTCACGAAATAGTTTGAATACAGGGTTAGTCATGACTGAAACAACATTATTATCTAAGCTCAGCCACTAACGACTGGCACGTACTGGTAGGTAATAGAAGAGCCACTTGTCCTTGAGCTCGCTTCGCTCTCAAATTCCTGGCTATGTCACTCAAAAAGGTCCCTCCCGAAGGGTGAACTTGGAATTCACGAGGCATCCGACTCGCCACAGGCATAAATACCATGAATATTTACCGTTGCTGTCTGCAGACTTATGTAAGAGCCTCTCGTTCTATATAGATGCCTGAAGGCAAAATACTAGTTTGATCATTGGCATTTTATGTAACATCTAGTCTATATCTGTCTCCTCAATTTGGATTATGGCTGTTAAAAGACCATTTAACTACACGATTATCTATCGTGGCACAATACTAAATAAATTATCAGCTTTTAGGACTGATTCTGACATTGTATGTGTTGATAGAGTTCACTGTGTTTTTTCTGTACCTTCGTGTATAATTGTTTCTCATGCTATTTCAAAAACATGCTAATTTATGTTGACCCTGACAATTGGAGATCGGATTCTCATCAGGTTTATACCCACATGTAGAATGTTTATGTAAATACTCACGCCAACAATTATCATTTGATTCAAACATTACACTCTAACCATTTTGCGAAGTATGAAATCATTATAGACTAATGCCAAACTCATTTTGAATTCTACTCATTCTTCACTCTATTTCGTATGCGTCCAGAATTCATATTACTAAAGCTTTTAAGGCATATGACAAAGGTAAAAGAAATATCGTCCATTGTGTTTTCGTGACAATGACAACGACGGGCCGAGGGATATTTTTTGTGCAACAAGTTGTAAAGGCACGTGCACGCTGTTATGGTGCTTTAGGAGATTATACAGACTGTTACCCTAAAGTTATTTTATTCTACCTGTAACCCAAAAGTTTAATTAAAATTCGTGCTTGTTTTAATTAAACCGTAACCCTGATTTATAGCTGGAAATGTAGATTTCTTAAACGCCATTTCTGAGCCACGTGGTCGACTCCCTAGCTGTTAATCTATCCAAGTAACGGTACAACGGGACCCGCAGTAAACAGAAGTATAAATATATATAATAGATATACAGTAAAATGATATAACATCATATATATTTTCCATAATGGGTTATTTAAAATGTATTTCGCCTTGTTTCCTTCCTAATGCTGGACCGTATGAAATAGCATTGTAGTATCTTTCAGATACTACAATCTCAATTTTTATCGATTCATTTTTAAAAGAGAATTATTAATATAGAAATACGAACTGCTAGATTCTGATGACATTTAAGTCGCTCTACTAGTCGTATGGTTAGAGTTAGCGCCATATTGGTACGGAAAAAATTATGGACAGTGTGTTCGGAAATCAATAACGTTTTGTATGATAATTTTTCCTGTGTTTTGCCTCATTCCCACGGTATGGTATTAGAACGTTTTGAATCGGTTTCAAACATTGAGTTGTATGATATACATCTATGGTTCCAAACGGCTTTTCAGTCACATTTTAAGAGAGAAAATGCATTTTTTGTTAGAAAGAAATGTGAAACATTTCGTCGTTAGTTTGCTGCTAGTAGATGCTTAGTTGTTTCGATATTTACGTTTCAAATGAATAAAAGTGTGTTTTATTGGTAGGTGTTATCTTATCTTGTTCATATACCCTTAAAATTGGTGTGATGCAACTCCAATAAAATAATGTTCTATGAACATACATCTCTAAATAATATTTAGGTACTGTAAGTCTCCGTATGTTACATAACTTAAATATGCTTATTGTTTATTAGCACATACAGTACAGTTTCATAAATATTTTCTGTTTTCTTAGCGTGAAATCACACACACGCTGGAAAATGCATTTCCCGTAAAACGTGGTTATCCACGCAGACCGATACGTACGGCCATAAATTAATACATGGCTATCGTTGACATATATAATGGCTATACTAAATGCATGCTAAAGGCATAAATATATTATACACCCCCTCTGTAAGTTACTGGAGCGTAAAGCGTGAATATTAGGGGGAAATGCATATGTTGGCCTGCCAGTATGCTAATATTAACTATTAAGTAACACCCACTCGTACACTTGTGTTTGGGAGAAAGTCACCATGGCACCGGTTTATCTATCAGGTGCCAGTATTTACTTAATGTAATGAGAAGACTCTAGGTATTTAAAAATAAATTACTATAAATTAAGTACTCATAAAGTAATAATAAATCTTACGAGTAGATATAATTTTATTAATTACACGCTATTCAAAATAATATCAATTCAAAACTTGACTCTGTATTTTTCAATAGAAAAATTACGATTTGAAGCCTTGATATTTAAATTCAGAACAAAAAGATTTAACGGTTTGCTTAAACACTCCAACATTCCATCGTAAACATTATTAATACCACCTTTATCAACCAAGTAACCATAACAATAACTTTTAAGAAAAGTTTTCCGTGTTCCAAATAATCCACTTTGCACACTTTCACCAATTAGATATACACAAATCTCAAATGTGGAGATCCAAATGCACTTAGCACTTGATATGCAATGCACGGAAGTAATGCTTACAATAATGCAGTTTTCATATAGTACGCGACGCACGGCCAACTCTACGCCCGAAGTAGAGCCGAGTAAACTTTGTTGACAAGCGTGAGCCGCGCTCTCCGCCGCCATGTTTGAAGCCTTCGGTTCACTCCGCCGGGCTTCGGCTATCTTCGGCAGGACGCCATAGATATTGGAATTCAACCACGGTGCACGGACTCTCAACTTTTAAATTGTGTCACCCCATGAAGTGAATAATGTGCATTCAAATTACGAAACAGTACGTGTCGTACTTGCCAGGCAATCTGGACCATGAAAAACGACCGATCGAAATCCATTATAACAGGATCACTCCATATCTTGTTAATTGTTACAAATTAACGCGTTAAAAAAGAACTAGAAACCGACTTAAACTGCCATAAAAGTCTACAGAAAATTTAAGATATATAGTTTTCTCGTGGATGCCACTGTCAGAACTAGACCAAACGAAACCACACAGGAAGCACCAGCTTTCAAATAAAAGATAATCATCAAAATCGGTTCACCCAGTCGAAAGTCCTGAGGTAACAAACACCTTATTTGAAGCCTTTTTTGAAGTCTGTTGGAAATAAGTCAAGTTTCTTCAAAGTTTTCCTTCATACTCTTATTTTGCAATTTACGATCTCTGTAAGTATGTATGATGTGTATTTTGTTACATAGACAAGAAAAAGAATTTGTAATCTAATCATGTATTAGGAATAACATCTAAATAGAAGTAGCAATTCATAGAGAAAACATCAACGCGTCACAGATTTAAAAGTTGTCAATTCCATTTACATCGAGGGAAAGAGAGAGTCATGGTTAGTCCTCGGTAGATGACCGACACGGAACTTATTCTAATTCACATCACTTCAATATTCGGCACAATTACCGTCAAATTAAATCAGATCTCTGGAGACCATGTAAAGTTAAGAGGGAACAGCAGATAAAAAATTTCATATGAAATTAAGGGTTTGGGATATAGCTGTTTTCTCAACGAAACGTTAGCCAAATTCAATCATTTTGATCTTATTCTCTTTATCAAAGAATAATCTAGGCCCGTTGGTTTTGCTTTTTTCAATATTTTGTCTACAATTAGAATTATGGGCATCTCAAAACTCAAAATTTCAGAAAAAAATTCTTTCAACTTATGGTACTCATTATTTAGAGTAAACGTAACATTTTCAGAAAAAGCAAAACCAACGGGCCTAGATTATTCTTTGATAAAGAGAATAAGATCAAAATGATTGAATTTGGCTAACGTTTCGTTGAGAAAACAGCTATATCCCAAACCCTTAATTTCACGGCAAAACTAGGCAAATACCAAAAAAAGCTTCAACTGTCCTTCTCGCACAGTTCGGTTCGGGAGGCAGGGTACACTATATCACAACTATATACTGTGTATTATATGTATAAAAATAAAGTAAGCATGCATTAGTGATGTCAATAAGCTTTATCGATTTTTTCGACTAATAGTGGTGGGAAAAATATATCGATAGTTACCTCTTTATCGACCTATCATGGTTTTACCTGTTAGTTTTAATGTTTAGATTGATCTAAATAAACAAATATAAAGACAAATAATTCTAAGGAAATTTATTTTATCTCTAGAACAGAACATTTTCCCTGAAATTCTTAGTTGTTGTTACGTTTTGTTACGTGTAAATAATTAAATATGATTTATGAATAAGTGACTTATGTTTCAAATATTTTTTTAATGTTAAAGTTCGAGTCGGACTCGCATACAAAGGGTTCCGTACCACTGTAAAATATCTAAACAGAAAAAAAAACACAGAAAAAACATAACATTTATTGCATGGACATCCGTTTATTTATAACTTTTTTAAAAGCTTTTTTATATTATTTTTGTTATTTATTATTATTGAAAGTCTTGAGAGAGAACGAGAAGTTATATGGACATCGCATGTACAAATCGCTACGGAGACTATATGACCCGACACAGATATCCCGGAGATCAGCCAGCAAGAGCTTGAAATGGCTCTCCAACAACTCAAAAACCGGTCAAGAGCAAGTCGGACTCGTGCACCGAGGATTCCGTACAGAATATGAATTAATGACATACTGAAAATCATAAATAATAGGTACGGTAATATGCACAAAATGAAATTCTAAGCTAAATTACATATTACGAAGTTAAGTTTGTAAACATTAAAAAATCAATTTTACTGTGTTACAATTAAAAAATTCAGATTTATTCCTATGGTTGTGCTGTAAAACCTTTCTTCTTGCCAAATTTCAAGACATTAGGTCAACGGGAAATACCGTATAGATTTTGGGTTCATTGCATTTTGTACGGAAATGGTCTAAAATACAGCTATATCTTTTTATTGCGTTGACCTATAAGTTTCATTATTTGACAGATCTAAGGGACAGCAGACTGGAGTATTCGATATCACAGTGATCCTATAAGGATTCCTTTTTTCCTTTTGAGGTACTTAAAATATAATAGTATAATATGAAGTATGACAGTAGGAAATACGATAGATTTCGACGATATTATTATTCATGTCGACAAATAAAAACTTGAAATATTTTTTCCCAGTTATACATCTCATACACTTAAGACGGGATTTTTAACTCGTCTATTCTATTGTGTGAGGTGTCGTGAAATTACAGTTTTTTAACCGACTTCAAAAAAAGAGGTTATCAATGCGACCTGTATGTATGTAATATTTCCAGAACTGCCCAGTTTTCATATATGTTAGTCTATACCAGCTTCTAAAGAAGTGTGCCAAATTTCTAAAGTGTATGTTTGTTTGTCCTCGCATATATCCGGAACACACACACAAAAGAAAAACACACATAGGGTTCGTGGATTTCAACAAAGCATTCGACACACTCGAACATAGATTTATCTGGGACGCACTGGAAAAACAAGGCGTACATGCAAAATACATAAGAATACTGAAAAACATATACACAAAAAGCACCGCACAAGTGAAGCTAGAATCTACAGGCGAAGAATTTTCGATTGAGAGAGGGGTACGCCAGGGAGACCCAATTTTACCAAAAATATTTTCAGCTATCCTGGAAATGATATTCACAAATCTGGATTGGACGAATAAAGGACTAAATATAAATGGCAAAAAGCTGAGTCACCTACGCTTTGCAGACAACCTGATCTTACTTTCGGAAAACCCGAAAACCCTACAGACAATGTTCCAACAGTTAGCGGAAGAGAGCGAGAAAGCAGGCCTGTCAACGAACTTAACGAAAACAAAAGTAATGTCAAATTCCTCACAAACAGAGCCCATAACAGTAAATAATGGAGAAATAGAGTATGTAGAAATGGACAAGACTAATAACTGAATGGCAACCACGAGATAGCAAAAGAAAAAGAGGCAGACAGACTAGAAGATGGGAGGACGACATCAGACAAGTGGCGGGTCCAACATGGACCCGCATAGCGAAAGATAGAATACAGTGGAAATCCTTAGAGTAGGCCTATGTCGAAAGACAAGCTGAAATGTAGGAACGACCGGTTACTGATACTTAATATAAAAAGATAAGTAACGTATAAAGTAAGCATATTTTTAAGAAAATTGTAACAAAAAATTAGTTCAGCAATAAAGGCTATTTTATTTAATTTATTTTTTATATATCCGGAACTACAAGTTCGATTTAAATAATCCCTTTTTTGTTTACCTAGGTATTGTAAAACTTAGGGAAGACTGCAAGTTTCATCAAAATCGGTTCAGTAGTTTTTGAGACTGGGAATGTTAAGTGTGTATTTCGGCGTTGCAGTGCAGCAGAGCAAATTTAAAATTAATGTTTTAACTGTACTGTAATCTGTATGCCGAATAAATTATTTCTATTCTATTCTATTAGTTAAATGTTTGTTACCTCAGAGCTTTTCACTGGGTGAACCGATTTGGATGATTCTTTATTATTTGAAAGCTGATGCTTTCCATGTGGTCCCATTTCAATTTGGTCCGGTTCTTAGAATGGAATCCATGAGAAAACAATATACATCTTAAATTTTCCTTAATAAAAGTAGACTTTTAGGGCAGTTGAAGTCGGTTTCTAGTTCTTTTAGAACGCTTTAACTTGTTAGTCCTTAGACTCTAGCACTCTAGGTACTAAAACACCTCTAGGTCACCTAAAGTATCGTTGGAAGACGAACGTTCGGATATGGTGAAACTAAAAGGTTTCTTTGTTGACCGTAGAACCCTAAAATAGCCACGCCATAATTTATATTGTATTTATATGTGATAGGTACTTACTAGTCAATTATATCAAATACAACCACAGTATGTCGAGACTAAACCAATATGCGAACAATAATTTCTCAAAACGTAAAACAAGGGTTGACGCACGCTCACGTCAAGTTTATTATAATTTTGAAAAATACACTCTAGCCCAGGCGGAGGGGTAGCGACTATGCGCGTCGCGCAGGGGCCTCTTTGGGATGTTATGCAGCGTTATTTGTGTGAGTGAAAGCATGTGAAAGGCTGTATGTGTGCGTACCGAATCGCGACAGCAATAACATATTCAAATACCTACTATTCTACGGAGACTTTGCTTCATTGGCCTCTTAAGAGTGATTGAAAAAAGTCCGGATCTTACAAGAGTGGTGCTAGTTATATTATGAATCACTGGTTCCTTTCCTAGCCAGTTTTTGCTTGCCTCAGGCCATACACAAGCCAGGGCCGGCCGAAGCCGAAGAAAGAGCTTTTATTGATTTAGAAAGCTAAATAAACCTTCAAGTGAATGCTAATAGCGACTGTGACCGGATAATTGTTTTATTATTTAGACTGTTTTAATTATGTTCGGAAGCTAAGGCATACAAATTCTTTCTGAAAACGACAAGTTTTCTTTTGAAACGAACTATTTTCAGAACGAACGGTTCCGTTGGCCATGTTGGCTACCACTTAAAATTAGGTGGGATGAATGCAAGGTAATTTCAAGCTTATCTTGACTCATTGACAATCTATCGATCTATTGTTGAATTCCAGTGTTTGATCGCGAGCGTATGAGTTATCGATGATACTCGTAGTTTATAAACTGCATAATATAAACAATGGCTTCGCAATGGCTGTATGCGCCAGACACATTAATTATATCTGGAATTGCAAAATGTTCTGCCTTTAAAAATGTGTTAGTAATCTAAATTTCAAAAACTATATCATTTCAAAAAAGACTAGTGTGCCAGAGTCCAATCCAAAAATGTCTGCATCTCAAAAGTACTAGTGTGTAAAATAAACCCATCCCAAAATATCTACATCTCGAAAAGACTAGTGTGCCGGAGAGTCTAATATCAAAATGACTGCGTCTCAACTCAAAATGATAAGTGTGCCAAAGAAAGCTATCCCAAAATGTCTGCATCTCAAAAAATATATATCAAAGAGTCCAATTATCAATTTATCGAATGTTTAATAACAAGCGTCTCAAAACAATCAATCCAAACATGGTACCTCACGTCTGATTTTTTACGTTAGACAACTATCTCTTGTTATTAATCGATTAAAAACTAATCATGTGCAATGTCTTTCTTTTCAACAGTGTATGCCAAGTCTGTCCCTGAAGTGTATAAATCACGACTGGGAGGCTTGGCATTACCTTTGTGCGAGCGATCGCGCCGGTCATGCACCTACTAAACTGGTTTCTACCGTCGTGTTGTATTGTTCGACACACTACGCGAAGGGCCTCGTGAATGTTAATAGCATCATGGAGGTTCCGGAAAAATAAACGAATTAAAACAAACCGATTTGGTATGGTTGTATGGGGCCGTGTGATTTTGGCTTTAGTGTATGATCAGTTGATCACCCTTAGCTTCGAAGAAAGCGATTCAAGGCTAATTCCAGATGAAAGTCCAGCAATGCCACCATCAGTGCGATATTTTAATTTTAAGGGTTGATATTTTTAGTATGTTCAAAATCAATTTGAATTTTCAAAATGTTTTCAGATACATTTTTATTAAATCGCCTCTTACATGGACGTGCAACGCCACCTAGCATCAAGTAGCGGAACAATGTTAACAGTGCTCTACGACTTCGTAGAAATGACAACAGAGCTACAGATGGCGCTAATTGTACATTACCCAAGCGTGTTGGTGTTGGTCCATGGTGTTGGTGAAGATCGTAGTTAACTTACCTGAAACAATAATAAAATTCATTAGCATAATTATTCCATGTGATGATAATTTTAGTTATTTAAATTATGATGTTTTGTGGTCTCGGCTCTAGGATAGGACCAGACAATGTCATCTTTTTGAAGTCGTAAAACACGACTAAGGAAAATACAGAAGATATGGAGCAGCGGTACCGCATCCGTTGTTAGGTCTGCCTATGTATCAACAACATATTACTGCGATCACCAATCCAAGACGCACGTAGTGATTATGACATATCGTTTTATAGAAAATCCAACGTGTCGATTTATCCAACACAGTGGTCCCACTTGTGCAGCTGTTGTTAATGATAATTCTTGAATAAAAGTCAACCATTAACAAAATATGATAATATCAACAAAAAGTAAAGGTTCATTCGCTTGATAGAGTTAAAAAATACAGTAAAATTGGAGCTCGCAACGCACGTTATCACTGGCGTTGCGAAGTGTACCAATTTACATAGAAACTATCACTTCCTGCGCGCGGCACAGTTTTCACACGCGATAGCAGCACCATGCGCGTGCGCCTTCAGTATCATTCACTACGGACATTATTGTTATTGCCAGTATCAGAGTTTCTTGTTTATTTTTATAACTGCACTTGCATTCGTTTACTACTAATAATTGCAAAATTGCCTACGACTGAACATTACAGATAATAAGGATGAAGTATAATGAGTAAGATAAAGGTATAAGCAGTGTAAATTGGCAAAACCTGGTAATTTCAGGAAATTGAGGTTAATGTTCATTTTATATTATCTCAGAAGTTTTGTGTTATATATTTCTTAAACTTTTTAATAATATAGACTAGTCATTATCAATGATGCAATTTTCGCAAAATGAAAAGAAAAGAAAAACGCTTTCCTATTATGCTTATAAAATGTGAATGTTTGTGAGATAATCACGCATTAACGATAGTTGAACGGATTTTAGATTTTTAGGACTTCTAAAAATACACAATCGTTCAATAAATACATACGAATGTATATAAATATAGATTATGTGTTGGATTAATACATTGATTTCAAAATCCACGCATAAGCAAAAATGCTAGCTTACAATGGAGGTAAAATCTTACCCTTACGCATTTCTTCAAGAGTTCGTGAATCCAAGCTACCGCAAAGACTAGCACACAAAAACTGAATGATCGGAATAGCTCGTGTGGGAAATAATTAATTAATAAAACAGTATTTAATGAAGTGCTAATAACTGTACAAACACTACAAGCCGTAGCAACGTTAATGGTAATTGGCATGTTTTGATGAGATCACTGCGCACTCATAATGATCTCATGAATTCATCCAAGTGCAGACCGGCCGGCGTATGCGCACTGCGAGCGCGCACATAAGAATTTTACATGGAGTTTCCGAACGCTGCCGAATTCGAAATGTGGCGACATCTGTTTCCAAAAAGTTAAAAACACTACAAAATTAATAATTATTATATGATTGTGGAGAGACAGACCTCAACAGAGTTTCCCAACAGGTAGGTTTGAAAATGAACATGGACAAGACAAAAATAATGTCAAATGTCCATGTTGCACCTATGCCGGTAGTGGTTGGGAACACTACAATCGAAGTTGTAGACGAGTATGTATACCTGGGACAGATCGTTCAACTAGGTAGGTCCAACTTCGACAAAGAGGTCAACCGAAGAATCCAACTCGGCTGGGCAGCGTTCGGGAAATTACGGCATATCTTATCGTCCAAAATACCTCAGCGTCTACCGTCACCGTTCTCGAGTGGCGACCGTACCGGGAAACGTCTACCAGGCCGTCCCCCTACTAGATGGACCGACGACCTGGTTAGAGTCGCGGAGAGTCGCTGGATGCAGGTGGCTCGGGACCGGTCGATGTGGTGTACCATGAGGGAGGCCTATGTCCAGCAGGGGACGTTTCCCGGCTGATGATGATATGATTGTGATCTTTCCTTTAGAATGCATCTACCAAGGCTTTACTCTCGCTGCCAATAAAATTAGATGAAAGCCCGAAACAAATATTTTGCGCATTCAAAAATCAACACTAGCGTGCGTTACCATTAGATGAACTTTAAACTAATCGGACCAGAACATGAGTTCGTATATAAAAAGAATTGTGTCAATTTGTTTTATGGAAGCGACCGCCTCCTGAAATTTGCTGAAGAATGCCATTTTACTCGTATATAGGGGTCGACACTAGATACTGACATAGTAAGATATCGTACAGATATATTCGCTTCTACACATCAACTTTTTGCCATATATTTATTTAATTTGATGACTTCATCATAAATCGTTTAAATATCCGAAAATTGTGCTCTCTTTGATTTGATTTTTGCTATTATGCAATGATAATTTGTTTTTATCTTTTATTTCTTATTAACAAATTCCAATAGTGGACTCGTGCAGACGATTGTGATTGTAATAATAAAAGTAATAATACATTAAAGCAGTTTTAATTATTGATCCCTTTTTGTCTCGCGGTCTCGCCTATATATACCAGATATTTGGACAGCAACACTCTATTAGCGTGATATGGTAATAAAATTAGGAATGTGACACTGTATATGAAAGCAAACTAGAGAGTTATTTGGTTGACAATTATCACGTTTCCCCACATCCTGGCCCTTAATATGGTTCATTCAAGTTTCCACCAAAAGGGCGACAGATACGGATTGTATAAGATTTACGGGACTCATGTATACACGTATTAGATAATTTTCAAAAATGGAATATTTATTCCCACACATTACTCACACATACTACAGGTCAATTGCGTAAGTTTTTCACCTACCTCTATATTGTGTTGTCTTCCTAGATTATTCGGGACTGTTCCGGGAAAACTATATTTTAAAAGTACGTGCATATGTAGGAGAAAATTAGTTTTGTGCTTTTTAAAATACTATTATTTTTGTTTTTTCTTTTTTATATGTAACGAAAACTTGAAGTAAATGTTCTCGTGTAAAGTAGTTGTATTATAATGTATTTACAGTATTTATGATAATTGGGACTCGTTACCGAAACCCTTGAGAGACGATTTTATACTCATTAAACATCGCCACTGATCAATTGTTGCCGTACCAACCGAGTCCAATTTCAACTCTGTGCCCTTATATGCGTACACAATAGACAACCCACTCGGCTTCCGCTGGTAATGGATGCTGCACACAAAAACCAGCCCCCGCAAACGAGATGGCATACCAACGATAATTCCTCGGCACTAGATTGACAACATCGACGCGACGAGCCCGCTCCGGATGTGTGACTGTATGCATAGTCCTCTCGCTTAGAGAGTGTCGGTACAAACACACGGTATATGTAAACTAGTATTAAATCATCATCAATAGCCTGTAGGGGCTCAGGCCTACTCTCCTACACGCGGGCCGAGTGCGGATTCGTAGATTTCACATACACCTTTGAATTTCTTCTCAGGAGTGTGCAGGTTTCCTCGCGATGTTTTCCTTCACCGAAAAACCAATGGAAATGATTTTTATAATTCGTACATAAGTTCTAAATTAGACATTGGAACTCATTGGTACGAACCATGATCGAACCCAGACCTCGATTGTTAGAGGTCTGACGCTCTATCCAACTGAGCTACCATGGCTCTTTATTAAAGTAGAGTATTAAATAATGCACATAATTTAAACCGACTAAAAAGCATACGACGGATCATAAAATTAAACACAAAACATTTTCTATACAAGCAGCAGTCACCACAAAGTCACAAACAAAACCTCTGCGATACGATGCCTTGATTAAATTTACCAACGTGTGTACACCGTAGTGTATATTTCAAAGGCGACACTATATCTAAACGAACTTACTTTAGCCAGCACGACGACGTGCGACAGACTGACCGTAATGTGTCGCGGGCTTTACATTGTGGTACACTACCACAAAAAATGTTTGATTCTTTAATCTTCATTCAGCTGGATAAATCTACTGCAGACACACAAGTTGCCATGAATCTTCCCTTATTCGCCTTTAGAATACGTTGGGTGAACCTATCCTGATGCAAAGACCACACGGCCAACGATGTTCATTTAATGACGAGGTCAAATTAGAAAAATCCTTCCCTTGATCTGGGTTTAAAATAGATATTCCGGAAAAACCTAGTTTTCTTGTTATACAAATAAATATATTGTCTCTGGCGACATCTATGTAGTTTTTCATGTACTTGTACTTTAGTGAAATGTAATTCCCGGAACGATAATTTTATATCCAAGTAATAGAAGACATACTTTACATAGCCAGCGCAATATTTTAAAAGATTTTATTTTTAATTACATAAGAAATAATGTCGAATAAATGCACAATTAACAAGTTTTCTGCAATGAAGTAAACGGGATTCATCTTCCAATTTTCCACCTTTATAAGGTTATATTTTCTTCAAATTGAAATGTTGAAATATTTAAATGCAATTTGTTTAAATTATGTGAATTAATCTGTAAATTCATCATTAAAACTATTTTGTTTCAATGTATCTCAACGACCCCTAATATTAGCATTGTGTTTACAAATACCTCACAAAACAAACATGTAACCTGTCATAACTGTAGGAAGCAGCGACTGGCAACAAAAAGGGTGGAATTGAGACAGGAACGGAAGCGGATGTCGGTGGGGCGGGTGCGCGCGCGCAAGCAAGCGTGTATGGCGATACAGGTGCTACGCGGACCGAATGATTTAACTTTGAACGTGATCTAAACGTAAACATTAGGCTTTTCGTTTTGTCTACGATAGGGTATGACATGAATAATAATTTTATTAAAGTTGGCAACGGTCGAAATGAGAAATTCTAATACATGAATGAAGCAGCGAGGTTATAAATACAAGTATGTTGAACAAGTAATAAAAATGTTATGTTGTGATTGACTTGAACTTTGCTTATTTTTTATGTAAAACAGAACGTGTTCGAACTTAAATATGTAACAGATTTGTTTAAACATCAGCAGGTGGTGGAAGGAGGTAGCAATATCTATCTGTTTTTGGCTTTGTCGGGTGGGGATCGAGTGAGTGTTTGGGCGGACAAACGAAGAAAAACTTTCATGTGTTTGTCCTTACTTTTAATATGAATATTGTATTGTACTCATTTATCCATAAAAAGCACAAATGTTTCTGTACAAATAATAGGCATCGTAACGTTTTTATAAGGTATGATCTATCTCAGCCAAGCTTCAAACTACGAACATGGCAAAATACATATGCAACTTTCCCATATAATATCATCTACATACAGTCATACATTTTAACAGACACCTATCGCTAGCTGCATCATCCGGTGTTGATTGCGGTTTAACTATTATGTAGGTATAGGTATTGTAATACACGTAATAATCGTTGGCGCGCATGTTTACTCAATGCCAATGTCATCAGGTAAGATTTTTTGTCAGGTACACTCCTGTTCAAAAATATGTATCCACTTTTGTACCATGACACATTCACCTTTAATTGACATTTCCTTCGACACACAACATAGAAACAAGCAAGGGTGAATGTGACATGGTACAAAAATGGATATACATTTTTGTACTCGAGTGTACATAGTTCGGAAATGTAAATGCATCTTACTGTGAATATCAACCCACCTCTTGTAGTCACTGATTGTCTCCTTGATTTATATTGAACTATGCACTCCCTGTTGAGCTTTGCATTCGTCATTTACTCAAGTACTACGTTCCCTTTTCAAAATCACATTCATTCAGGCCAATGTCAGAGTTAAGAATTAGTGTACTGACAGTTGCTGCAAATTCTCTTACAAATTTCGTAGACGTCACTTGTCTCTTTCTCCTCTTTGTCCAATTATTATTTATGTATTACTTAATTTACAAAACTTTTAGATTTTACGTAAAATTTGTATAAAAAACAGTATTTGTGTAATTTTTGGCAAAACACCATACCTCCTAGATCGTGTATATTGTGCGAAGATTACTAATAAAATCAACTCTATTTTTTGAAATCAAACGACAATTACACTTGTGATTATGTATTGCTTAGCCTACCCAGTAGCCATAAGCCATGAGTCTCTGGCAATATTATCTTTCATTACAGGAACACCAGCAGTCTATTAACACTGTATAACTTGGTATAATAATATTTAATTGTGGTAGTAGCTAGTCAGTTTTTAATACCAAAGAAATAACCCTACAGTACACTAGCAAATCAAATTCGCCATCTCCGTAATAAGAGTTTGTCAGTGTAGCCAATAGACTACGAAGCCGGTGCGATAGAGTCGTATTAATGTCGTAGTCGTAGGTGTAATTTGATTTCATGGATCACGGCTGATGGAAGCACATTAGTGCTACTAACTGTTTATTGTAGACTATGGTCTTGTATAGGATGTTCTTACATTAAATACATTTATATAAATAAATTATTTTATACACTAGGTTTAGTTTAGGCTCGTAAATTTAAGCAGGTAGTAATGTGTAATTAATTATTGATTGTCATTTTTAATAAATAAAAGTTTTGAATTATAATAAAATTTAAAACAAAACAAATTGTACGAAAACAAAAAGAGATTTTATGCGACTCCTTTGAAATAAAGAAATGATCAATAAAAAACACTTTAGAAACCTTGAAACTTGCAGGTAGCATTTGAATTTCGTTTCTAGTATCCAACGCTAGATCCGACAGTGTCACGTTGAAATAAAATCTATTATTAGATTTTGAACTTCATACAAGAAAGCGAATTATTTGTATTTAGAACGGGCTCCTTCCGTTGTAGAAACCTAACCTAGAACACAAGCTGTTCTTAGTAAAATCTGTAGTTTTATGGTAACATTTTAACCAACCAAAGCGGATACCTTCAAGCATAAAAATTATAGTAACTAAATCTCAGGTCACATAGAATAGAAATTAAAATCCGAATGTCTCTAAAACTAGCAATAAGTAAGTACAAATTGATCGAACTGGAAATACTGCATTATTGCTAATTTAAAAAGATTTGACAGAGGTAACCATACTGGAAGCTTTATCTACACTTCAAAACTGTTGTTCCATTTTCAAATCAGTAAAAAGTCTGTATAACTCAGTAGAATAAAATCAGTAAAAATACGAGTCTTCCAATGATAAAAAATAACGCTGTAATGTTTTAGAATAGATCTGCACTATATTGTTTGGTCATTACACTAAACAACATGTTTCGGTTTCATGTAACGAATGAAACTTGTCGTATTCATTAGTTTTGTGTATAAAACTACTGCCTGTAGATACAGTGGAAACAGCTAGTGTCCAGGAATAGCAATCTGCGGTCTCAATGTGGTCTCATACAGTTAGATCATCTGAGGCTGCACATGTTAGTGGGGCCACAACAATACACGATAATTTACTATATTTCTGATTCTCTTGTCTTTTTACTGTGTTTTCTTTATAATACACTCATTCAAATTCATAAGAAGTCAGGAAAATAAACACTCATTTTAACTGAACTTAGCTACGAGTATTTTCTGAATAAAATTTTCTGTAAATGTAAATGACCTTTACCAAAGGTTGGTAAAGATCCTATAAAAACATAGGTTCCTACATAAATACGTTTTGGTTAGTGAATAGTACAAGTATGTATCACAAAACAAAGACTGACACAAACAAGACTTCAACCATTCAGTAATGAAAATGTTGTTGTGTGTTGAAGGAAATGTCAATTAAAGGTGGCATGGTTCAAAAGTGGATACATATTTTTGTACTCGAGAGTACCTATACGTACCAACGTTCCTTTCTAATTATGCACATATACATTGTACACACGAGTCCAAAAATATTTACACACTTTTGTACCATGGCATATTCACCTTTAATTGTAATTTCCCTCAACACACTTAACTGCATAGGAACAAGAAAGGGTGAATGTGACATGGTACAAAAGTGTGTAGAAACTATTTCTAGGCTCGAGAGTAAGTATTCTAAAATTGCGCCAGTCAAAAAATTTAAATAATTTACCATTATGTTCATCCTGAGTAGTATCAAAGTCAGCTATGGACAAGTTGGTGAGATCTTCAACGTAGACCTGTGGCTGGCGGCTGAGGGAGTGCCGCCCGCCGAGGGAGTGGTAGCAGCTGTCCTCATCGTCCGCCGCCTCCTCAGTGGACGAGCCCTTCAAACAGGAGTGGAAGCTCCGGGACAAACGACGCTCCGTGCTCATCGTCACACATGTCCCGCAAAACAATACTTTAAACACAGTCCTTCACTATTCACTTAAATTCGCATTCACCGTGTTCAAGGTCGCTACGACGGCACTTTTTATCAAACTGACATCATTTAGTTTCACTTAAATGTCGTCATCGCATCCTTTGTTTATATCACTGATATATTGATTCGTTCGTGTGTTACATGCAACCTACACACCTTTTGTGATATCACTGTTTGTTTCACGTTTTCATTCTTATCTTGCGTTATCATGAAGGTCCCTGTAATCGTTGAGACTATAAGATCTAGCTATCGTAAAGATTATAATGCAAATAAACAGTCTGTTACAGAACATTAGATATTGTTACAGCGTTTATTTTGTAAACAAGTATTCATCATCCTAGACAATTACTTCAAGCTTTGCCAGAACGAATCACCACCTGCCTGGCAGTCAGTTTTAGGAAACGGTTACGAACCATTGAGCTAGTTGATTGCCGGTGTTGAATGTTGATCATTAATTGAACAACAATTCCTTAGCAGTGGAGGATCGTGAGTTATAACTTCCCAGGGCTTCCACTAACAAATACTTAATAAGTTGCAAGTCATGTATTGCAACATTCCGTTTTGAGGTCTGCACTAAAAACTCGAAGACAACCCGTAAAACACGTTACATACAGAAACTTATGGGGACGCCTGGATGTACGACGGTTGTGAGTTCAACGCACTCCCAAAGAATGGGGCCTACTAAAGTGACATTCGACTAATGAATGGAGGAGGAACAAAGGGGCACATCTTGTGGTGGCGTGGCACAATGCACTGTGACTTATGAGCTATGTACAGCAGCTTTAGTATGCTTGTTACCAGCTCGTCGCTACGGTGTGCAAGAGTTTGTTTTCAAGCCACGTGTCTTTGAAAAGATGCACTGCAGGGCGATGTTTTGGTCGTACGTATTCGCTCACCCAGTTTCAGTTTAATGAGTTAATGCCTGGGATATAATTCGTATACTTTTTTGTTTACTTTCAAGATTATACCATCTTCTCACATTTACTACTTAAAATACTAGAAAATGTATGAAAAGCCGTTACCCAGCAGCTTGGCATAATAACAATAAATTCCAGACGAAAAAAAAAACACATCTTTATTGAATCATTTACCGCGTGTTATAAAACCACAATACACTGGAATGACAAGTGTTAGGACTGCCGCAATAATTAAGTTAATTTGTACGAAGAAAAAAACTACCGCAAATTGTGGAACTTTGAGTTAGCTAAGTACTCGTAGCCCTGACCACTATGTAAAACCGTAACTAATAGCTGAGTTTAATCGTTTAACGCTTGCTAAATCTACGATTTTTTAAAGTCGCAACTGACATTTCAATTAGACGCAAAGTGTTACCAGCTGCGCATTTTAGTTTCTATTACCAACATAATATTTTTACATCAATAATAAGGATTATTGTAATAAAATTACATAATAACCATTTGAATAACAGCCAGTTTTACAATTTTAAACAACAACAATTACAACTATTGGTGAATACCACAATACTATCCATTGATTACAAATTACAATACATATACGTATAGTTAAATGAATTATCTATCAGATAATATAGTATAAGTCCAATAATGGATTATATCGCGACGTAACTATAAATTGTATTTGAGGGAATAAATACGATATATCTTATATTTGCCAAACAACATACAGCTCACTGTTGTACTTCTTGTACAAGCTCTAATATTATCATGACAACATGACACAGCAACAACCATACTTGAATAAATTTATATTTATATACACTAATGCCATAAATATATAACTACACAAGTCGTCTTATACATACATTCATTATGCAACACCGTTGGAAACTTAAATCAATTTACTGCAACGGTCCCCTACCATCGATGTTACGAACGCGGAAATTCATCGAGTAAAGATATAAGGAAGACACCTAACAAGAAGTTTGGATCTAATTAAGTCAGCTTTGCACTCAGGTGCGTTGACAAAAAGAGTGAAATCTCCAACGAGCTATTGTCTTCGTGGAAAGTACACGTGCTGTGGGAGCAGCACTAGAAAAGGCTGTAGAGAAAATTGCGGAATCATCCATTAATGTTTTCTTATTATGTACTATTTCTTGTAAAGTATGATTGAGTGACGGCTGTTTCCGCTGTTAGGAATTAACCGTTATTGAGACGTGATCCGAGCTTTAGCAACGTAAGAGAGAAACTTTACTCGTAATAATAATTGACTAAATAGTTGTCTTACATAATCGTGTACTAGTAGCTGTAAGCTCCGATGATAAAACAGTAATGCATGGTCTCGTTTTGCTGGTCGACTTTTTAACATTTGATGCCTGTTTTAACACATTCTAGACGTGCAATTTACGTGTAGTATTTATTGTAAGAGCTATTATAAGATTCCTGAATCGAACAAGTTGCTTATTAAAACATCTGCTGTGTCTAACTTCTAGCCATTACATATGTGTATGTTTGGCATAAAAGTAACAATCCAGCGATTATTCCATTGTTCTCAAGGCCAGTTGAAGGTGGCAGGCCACCCGGAACGTATAAATGTCGTAATATTTTATAACGATATACGAGTTTGTTTATAGCTAGTTTCAGTAGCTGAAGCTAGTTTAGAATTAGGTAAATATCACTACAACTTAGAACGGTTTAGTATTGTTACACTGTTTTAATAAACTACACATTTAATATTTGCGTAATTAGAATTTATTATTGACTGGGTCTTGTGGTTTGAATCTTTTTTAATCTGTGGAATAGTATCATTATTATAAAATGAATATTATTAACAATACTAAAAATAAGTACATAATTATTTATGTTTTGTATCAGTTCAATTCTTCCTTTGGCTAATAAACGGTTTAATTACAAATATATATTTTTTCTAAAATGCTATAGGCACCTCGTGAAAACGAAAGCTGTGTTGTCAGAGACCAATTAACAGATTCATGACAATAATCCGCGCGTCGAGCGACTAGACTGTCACTCATGACGTAGACAGCGACAATCATCATGAATGATCAAGCGCAGCCGCCCGCGTCGCGGCGGCCGTGGATGACGCGTGCGCACATGTATCACGTGATCCGACCCGGGGCAGTGGAAGCACGGACAAGTGCGGGTCTGGCACACGACCAGCACTTTCCGTCGCGAGATTGATGCTTCCTCTGATAAGGAATTGAATACACTGTCCAACAGATTACGGCACTCATTTTCAAAAACATTCCTTACTTCACTTCTTTTCCAAACTCGCGGTTCATGTACCAGTATAAAATACCTAGGGCATGGCTCTACCATGATTTGGTACATGGTTGAAATCCCCAATTCACTGCAGGGGCTCAGATCTTTGAATTTCTTCTCAGGAGCGTGCAACCTGCACCTGCAACCTCTTAACGATGTTTTCCTTCATCGAAAAGCTAATGGTAATGATTTTTATCACTCGAACATAAATTCCAAATAACAAATTTAAGCTCATTGGTACGAGGCCTCGATTGTTCAAGAACTGACGCTCTACCCAGCTGAGCTACCACGACCTGTCCAACTACAACCTTTATACTGCACAAAAAATATATCAGGGATTGGATATCATATCGACGTCGACTTCTCTATTTCCGTAAACCTATAATCAGGGAGTCTTATATTTAACAAGTAAAAAAACTTTTAGACCACCTCATATCATTTCGACTATTTTCACATATGTACTCTTACTATCAGATAATATCTTGGATCTTTAATCAACATTACATAAATAAATTGTTTACATTTCGGAATTCTCTAATTTAAGCGCTTGTTTTTTAACGTACAAACCAGTAGTACGTATATATATATAAAATTGCACGTGCGTGCGTAAAAGAAAACTTATGGATATTACATAATACGGTAGGACCTCAAGATTGACGTGCACCACCGCTAATCGCCTAACCTACACGCAAGGGCTGAGGGAGTACAACCATGATTCATTCCTTCGATAAATGTTCAAAGTGTTAAAAATAAAAAGAACGGCCTTGCCATGAAATCTTGATAGTAGTAAATTACTGACCTACTGAATCGTAGCCACCAGTATAATCAATGTAGGACAATAAAGTAGGTGAAAACGGTGTGTTATAAAATTTTCTTTAATCAGCAATCAATCAAGTAATTTTATTTAAGGGAATACGTAGAAATAAGGACATCAAATTAACTAAACCGTAAACAATCATAAACTTTCCCATATTACAGTATCGAATAACTCAATTTAAATACAACTTTAGCATGACTGATTCATTCAAAAGAGGAAAATAAAAACACGCAGGATGTAACTGACCGTACAAACGTGTCACACTCTAAAATTAACGCGAATACGATCATAGAAAATTCCAGGATTAAGCCTTACATCCTCCGATGTTGTTCTATAAGCAGCTAATACCAGTGTCTTTAAATAGTCTGGAGCAAATAAAACGCATCCGTTCGCGACGACAATGCTGACACAGTAACTAATGACGTGGCAGGTATAAATCATGTTCATAATAGCGACTGAGCGAAGACGACAGAAGGAAACGGTCGATTTGCGACGGATATGGCCAATGGGACTACTTGAGTCATTCGTGCAAAAGCCTGAAGGAACCGAACAATGGACGTATAGTCTAGACGCACCAAATATAAGAACTCAATCATTAAAATGATTTAAATTTGATATATAGGACTTAGCGTTAGAAAGCAACTCTACGTCAAGTGCTACTCGTATCTAAAACAAATAAGACTGAAAATAAGACTGACATTAAAATAACAGAACAGAAGTTTCCAATAATACCACGTCTAACAAAAGCCATACTAATAACTAGCATGTAAATATTTATAAGTCATACGTTCATAATTGTAGGTAAGTTTATGTACCATTTTTTATATGGACACCTCGTTTACTCATCGTCACTCTTGTGTTGAACTCGATTACGAATCCCATTATGCAACTAGTCTTTAGCTCGAGATTGAAAGCACCATTGTTCAGATTAAAACAGTCATCGTTGTTTATAAAGCCAGCCCTATTAAAAGGCTTCTTCCTGTGGTCATGAGATCTATTATTGTTGGTATGTTGATGATATACTTTGCAATTACTTGAATATTATGTTCTAGTTACTCGTAATGCTTCTGATTGGCTGTTTGAAGTTACGTGATCTTGAAAGTGCATTCTAGCTTGATGAATTCCAAAAGATATTTTCATGCAAATAAATGACAAATGTATCTCGTAATTACAATCAAAACTTCTAAATTATTTATTTATCTGGTAGGACTGTGTGTGTGATTATCACATTTACGCTTCTGTTGAAACAAGCGGTTTACGAAGTCTCTATTATGCTATATCTGTAGCAACAATGCCTTGGGTTTATTAGAGTTCTTTATTATTAAATATTATCATGTTCACGCCCTACATTAACAACAATGGCGTTAACTCGAGAATAAGCTGTCGCAACTGTTCTATTTTGATAGTAATCTAATCTCTCAAATCTACTAACTATATCCCTTTGTCTAAAGTGAATCTTGTTTACAAAATATGCTTTACAGCAGCCAAATTATTAATGTTGAAACAGCAAATAAACCAAAGTTTATTCACACTCACAGCATCGTCATAAAAATAGTAACACGTAAATAAATGAACACGTCATGTAGTAACCGGGGAATCTCTGGCACTCCACTGTCAGTATCCACAAAACTGGGAATCACACAACACTGCATTCCCTTTTGCGTTATTCGTATCGTCTAACGCACGATGCTATAGCATATAGTACACTGAAGACGACCGCGTGACTGCCTTCATTCAGAGACAACAACACACTGACTGATGTGATGACTGAGGCGGCGGTGCGGCGCGCAAGGAGCGGCGCGGCCAGCGTCGCACGCGCACGCTTGCGCCTTCCAAGTCAGACCGTTTATTCACAGTTTGAAATTCGAACGTGCTCCAATAATCAACATGGCGCAGATGGGTCGAGATACTTCACGCTAAAGTAAGCAGACGTGAAAAAGCGAAGATGACAAGAAAGAAATATGTGGAAAAAGATCCATTGTTAATTTTGAAATTTGGGAACTAGAACAAGACAGTCTGGTTAAATAGAAATAAACATTTCCATAACTAAATACATGAATGAGTAATAATAACAAATAAGAAATGTCTGTTATGTTTTTAGAGGTAAAGCCAAAGTGGTACAATCTTAAATTCATACAATTAAACAAAACAAATTACTTTCAACACACAATGTTCAACATTTCTCAATCGAAATTGGTAATCATTCGTACATGTAAGTACTAATATTCATTAAATGCCAGGTTGGTTGGAAGGTGGGATATACGAGAGCAACGAACTACAGAGGGTTGCTTGCGCCCGCGCACTTGTGTAATTATTTTAAGCCCGCTAGACGAGGCCGGGCAAACAGACAGAAGACGGGCTGGAATGTCGACCAAGTACCATCATAGCTTCACACTTTAGAGCGTGACAAAACCAACTGAAGCATGTTAATTTAAGTACCTTTTACATTATGCACAGACACATGTAAATATGTATATTACATAAATATTAATAGTAGGAAAAAACCTGTCAGATAGGTTGTGAAAATCTGACATGCCAATGTCAAGGTATTCAGAATAAATTTATTTCCATTGCTAATGTCAAAATGTCTGTAACTGCGCAGAATGAGGAAAACAAGACTATAGTTATGTAAGGTACCTATCATTTTATCTGCGATGAGTCATTGGCAACGAAAAGGTATTATACAGCATGGAAATATATTATACAATAAGTGCGTGTCACATGGCAACAGTACAGAATGACACTTTACATCAAGATACTCATAATAAGTAATTCATACGCTCAAACATTTTGGACAAACTCCTCCGCCGAAATGATGTTTGACATTTCTCACATGACAAACAGTTTTGTTTCGCTATTTCCCATCTGTCCCAGGTGAACACTTAATATCACGTAAAGTAGACAATTGCCCTTTACCAAAACTACTTATTATCATGTAAATACGTTGATAATAAAACGGACTTGGAGGCTAGTAATGTAGTGTAGCACTTGAGTCTGCTAATTGTAAACAATGAATTATGGAGTGAAGCAAATACAGCTAAGGCTACGGACGGACGGTAGCGACCTTGAAACTCTACAACGAGTAACATATCTTGTTTTACTAGTTCACGGACATGATATCGAGTACTTGTGAGAGGATACTATAGATACTACACACATCAATTATGTAGGAGCACACATGTGCAAGTGTGCATATTTTCAATTATTTGTGGGCGAAATCGAGAGCAGTGATAGTTACATATACTGTAACTGGCAGTAATAAAAAATCACACTCCAGAAACCTAGTTATATTATCCACCGTGCAGTTTAGACATGCAACTGAGTATAGTACGTATTCGTCATTTAATGGAATATATCAAATGTATCTATAGATACAGTTACACTAAACTTTTAGAAGAACTAGATACTATTAAATATTGTAATAATGTTATAAAGGTAAATTAATGCAGACGTATTATTTAATAAAGTAGTAGCAGGAATAATTGCAAGGTAATTGTACTCAATGAGTACTTGTAAACAAGTAACTCTGGTTATCAATAACATCAATAGTGCGTAGGACGAGCCTGGGCGGCGGCGGTGGGTGGCTGAACTTGGCACTAACAACTCTTGCGCAACCACACCAGCGCTGCAAGCCCTTCTAGATAATTAGCATCGTCTGATACCACATGAACGCAAAGACAATTCTCCGACTTTGTACATGAATGTTAAAACAACAAAGCAATCTTGATAAAAACCTGATCTCTAATACAATGAACTAATAATAATTCACAACCCACGTCTTTTACGTTTGTACATCACTGACTAATGTCCTTCAATCAATAAAACGAATCTAATTTCATTGCAATGACCCTAAAATCCTTTGTGTTCACAAGGTTATGAAACCAGGTACACAATGAATCATCTTGTGTAGGAAACAAATCTTAAATAAAACCTACATAGTACCAATTTCTCTAACGAGTCTTGTGTAGGTGTCTGGGTGTTACTTTCTGGTAACGAAAGCGTATCTTTAAAAGGTACATGACTCATTACAGGAAGAGACGAATCATGTAGAATTATTACCAACTGAAACCTCCCGGTGGCTACCTGTGGTGCATCTAGCAATTCACTGGCCTTTATTACTCACTGGTATTTCCTATCCGCTATGCGGGAGTATAGCACAAAAGAAACTGGACTTCAAAAAAGAATTTAATTACTAATAAGATCAGTTTTAACAGAGTAGTGGATCAATCGAGCAGTTAGTTGCAAGGAAAGCACAAAAAGTGGAATAATTAACGAACTTTCGTTGGGAGAAGTGTGCCAATAGAATGCGGGGTGGTGCGTGCGCCAGCACTGCCGTGGAAATGAAGCGAATAATTGCATGAATAACGGCCAGTGAAACCGAATGACCAGTCAGTGCGTATAACCGTACTATAAATTGACTAAACGATCCAATCTGATCCACTGCACCAAACGCTAGCAGTTCTACCACAAGGACTCGAAGGCGTCCTTCCAGTAATGGTGAGCGTTTGAATGGCTAATTTGGTGGTTATCATTTCTACACGGAACTATCGTATTTTCGATTACGCTTTAGGTTTGCTGGATCAGGCTCCCATCAGCTCACGAGTTACTAGCACATATAAGATAATTACGTGCCGATGCGAGACGCACGGTTTTGCTAATCTAACCCTGCCTACGCTACATGGACTCCGGACTTCTGTCCGAGCAACCGGGGTGTGCAGGTAGATGTAGGAAAATATATGTTCGCAGACACATCCGGAGTCGTACATATAATAAACAAATAAAACATCCAAAAGCTATGTACCCCGCATCTGTACGCAGCAAAATAGTTAAAATACTTACAGTCTTACATATTAAAACGCAATACAAAGTCCTGAACCATAAAACGGAATCGACTGGAATCGAAAGTCGAAGAGGTAATAAATGGGTCACCCTCGACTCAACAACTGAGGTTGAGACAAAATGGCTCCCTAATGGAGTTACAAAGTGGGGACAAATGACAATCCTTGGTATCGGATTCAATATCTAAACGTCTTTCCAAAAAATTTACTTTGATGCGAGGAAAAACCAAACTAAATTACGTTTATATTGTTCAAGAATGAAGTTGTACTTCTTGGTTAGTGATGAATGAATGACGTGCAATAATTACATTCGAGTGTATTAAAAGAAGAGAACAGATCAATGACACAAGTGTTCAATGAAGATTAAGCACAAAGTTCAACACAAGCATGCTCCTGGTAGCACACTGACACACACAGCAACAAACATGTAATGAGATCATGCGTGAGGAAAGTTGGTAAGCGTATCATGTCTATAGCGACGCACCGGTCAGGTTTTATTCCGTGACGATATAAGAAATAAATCAAAATAAAAAACTTGGGCCAAACAACTTGACATAGATCTGTAGTGAACGACAAAAATGCCATACGCCTAAATAAATAAAATAAAAAACTATGAACACTAGAAACACTGAGAACGACAATGTCTAAATTTGTAAATGTAATGAAAATAGTTGTTTCCTTATCATTCTCGCTCGTACCCAATGGAATACAGCTAAGGCATCTAGGGCTTTCGTTGATAAGAACGCAGAGCATATGTTCGTTAACAGATTTTCTAACGTGGTTATATGTAGTATAAGCAGTACTGAACTACCTTTGAATTGAGAAACCTGAAAAGGCATTAAAAATACTGGACACTCGGTAAATTTCTCAAAAGGCAAGACAACGTTTTCATGAAATAAATATATAGAGCTAGTCTCTACTTCCTGGTTATAAAGGGCATTATCACAAAGGACGACAGATAAATCATCATCGACCGGGGAGACGTCGACTGCTACCATAGATAAATATTAAAAATATACATTCATTCAAGTACAGTTACACATTTTTATTTCGATTTTCAAACTAATTCCCAGACATGTTTGACGATAATGTTGCGCTGTCAGCCGCATAGATTTGACATTTTATCGCTGGTCTTTTCTAGGAGCAATAGCCGTTTCCGTATCCGCATCGTTTCGAGTGCTGATAGAAGCTTAAAGAAGTTTTAGAAGCTCCAATGTTAGTGAGGGGGCGTAACTGTGTCGCTGTTCGGTAAACAGTGTCAGCTATAAACTGTTGTTTGGGCGCGTGCCAGGTCCGAACCGCACCCCACCCCACCGCTCCTGAACACCGCTCGTTATCGGTTATTAACGCTATTCACTACTGGTTGCGATAGGTTTATCTATTTACACGTATCTGTTCATAGCGTTATAAATAACTATTCGTTTTATTGGTGCTGGCAGTTTCATTTCACTAGCATATAAATGTGTTAACAAGGTACGGAAGATTAAACCTTTTGGTGTTCACTCATTGAATAACAATTCGCCATCTTTAATATACATATATTACAGTTATATGCAGTAATTTATTTATTTAATAACGTAATATATATGACCCCAAATATATTAAAAATCTGCACATGTTATTAATTCAAAATGTATGATTTTCACTCTCTGCATCAGTATGCATTGAATCCCAGGACTCGATCAATGTTTCATCACCTTCATTCGATTAATAAATCGCGTACATGTTTGAGTCCATCTTAAGATATGTCCAATTTTCAACCGACTTCAAAAAAGGAGGAGGTTCTCAATTCGACAGTATGTTTTTTTATGTTTGTTATTTTAACTATCGACTGGGTGAACCGATTTTGATTATTCTTTTTTTTATTCGAAAGCTGGTGCTGTCCGTGTGGTCTCATTTCAATTTGTTCCAGTTCTGACAAAGTCATCCATGAGAAAATTATATAAGTCCGTAATTTTCTGTAAACTTTTAGGACCGTTGAAGTCGGTTCTAGTTCTTTTGTTATATATTGAAATATTCGTTATGTGTACATACTCAAGAGGATTATGACATAAGTAGTAGATATTTTTCGCTCTTTAAACACATTGCCGGGTACCAAGTTCCAGGACCACTAATGAACATTTACGTGCAAATTATCTGTAAAGTTAAATGTCTGAGCTAAATTTTCGCCAGTTCTTTAATTGTCAATAAACTGCTGGTATATATAAAACTCGTTAATCTCATTATTAAGTCAGTTCAACAGGAACTTGTTAACGGTGAGTTAAACGGAGCATTGGACCAATAAAGTAATATTGAGGATATATAACATTTTTATAAACATGTCATGTATATTTAGACTATATCACACCTTTTTGCTACTAAATAGTCCAGTTGTTAGCCCAATAACCTTGTCTGACGCCTTTTGTTTAAATAACAATGAAATATATGAGTGATATTAATAATTCTAACTGTTATATATTTTGTTATTGCTACGACACATAAAGGAATAAACAGATGTCGCACGATAAATTTTACCTTACAATTCAAAATTGGGTTAAATAAATTAAATTGTAAACGACAATTTTGTTTAAATTTTATCTGACAACTTACGTTATAGGAGTCCGCGATTTCCGCATTTTGAAAAGGTACGAGTACAATTTAAAAAATCCGATATTTAGTTGAAATTTCATAACAGTTAGTTGACATTTCTACAATTTAATCCTTAAGGCCAATGGAATGTAGACCTTCGCCTTTTCAAGCAGCTTATTACTCTCTTAAAAGTGCAATCCGACGCCATACATTATATTATTTTATTTATTTACAGTAGGAAAACAATAATTTTAAATACTAAATTACTTACGCAAAGCAACTTCAATTTTATACCTTTTGTAAATACTAAAAACCTATACCTAAACCAATACATCTGGTACGGATCGTGTGTGAGAGTGTATATCTGTGTATTTTAAACCAGAATGTATATTGTCACAATCTGCTACAAGATACCTGGGTGAGACTCCATGTTAAACGCATGTTTGCCTACGAAAAGCAGTAAAGTTTCACCAATGAGTGGACCAGCAGGTTGCGTACGCATCGTAAATATAATTCAAGCGTGTCATACAATAACAAGACATGCATGTACATTTGTACATACGTACAGCCTACGCAGTTTCACCACTTTCTTACAAGTCGTTTCCCCAATGACAATTAAGATCCTAATCTCTCTATGTATACCAGAAATATATGCAAATCTGATTTAGACTGTTACGTCGCAAGAAAGTATTACATTCGTCCGTAATAATTGAATTGAATAAGCTTAAAATCTGTTGTAAACGTACCTGCGTGAAGTGTTTGTGAGAAGTGAAAGTTATGTTGGGTTTACGATGTTACACAACACGATATCGTCCGTGATATATTGAAGTGTCACAAAATATTGCTTTCATATATCATCATCAGAAAGCTATTGAATTACGCAACCTGATACATACAATGCAATCCAAAAACACATGCTCGTTATTTTGAAAAATATCATTGCATTTGTGCACAGATTTCGACAAAGACACAAATACAACAATAAGTGTTTTTTTTTCTAGATAAATACAACGAAATTTATTTATAGCTTAATTTAATAGTTACGCTAAATGCCCCCATGCAATGTTTCTCTGAGGTTCTTATATTGCCTTGCAATATTTGATTTACTAGACAATTTAATTAACTTTTGTAAAATTATAGTTCATGCATGACACTGGTTTCCTTCTATTCCCAATAAAGTATCACATAAAACTACACACTAGAAATTCAAGAAACAACAAGATATTTTGTTACCCAAAGATCTAAGCGCCAAAATGAATCATAATTAAGAAAACAAAAATTTTTGATTTTGACAGTTACAAAGAGACCGTCTGAAAGGGCAAAAACCTTGCGATATATTTCTAATAGTTCCAGGGAATGGGCAAACAACAAAATAAGATCTAGCTCGTGACTATCATTAAACCTTTTACGAAACCAGTGTAGGAACGAATCACGAAACTGCTACAGTTCCTGTTTGCACAATCAATCGAACCCTTTCCAATGGACCGAGTGTAAACCTTAAGCTGTGACCATACTGACCTGTCCATAAAAATAAACTTTCCGATTTCTCGACACTTCGTCGATATGTACTGTAAATGCATTATTTATTTTATGGCTGTTTATATACGATATGCTTTCACTTGGCCTTCATATCACCTGGTGGTAAGTACGTGCGTATACATGATCCTTATCAATCTTATCATTAACGCTCACTATGATGCTATCTTACTTTTAGCTTTAATTACTGTAAAATAATACTGATTGCCAGGAAATAAAAAATTACTTATGACCAAAAAGTTAAACTAATTAGGAAGCAAGCCGGGAATCAAATCCACAACCTTCGGATCATAAGAGAAACTGTGTAGCCATTAGACTACGCGCGCGGTTAAGTAGACATTTCTACGCATAACCGATCACTTGATTGATAGGTATCAAATCAAACTGTTATAAACGAGGTTATAAATGAGGGTAAATAATGTATAATTTGCGGCACGGAAAAGTGAGTTAAAACTGCGTACTTTCCCATATTTTACTTTACTATATCAATCACCATTACGTCGCAGGTAATATCAATATTATTGAGTAGCGATAGATAACCATCCGCAGTCAACTTGAAATTCTGCTATACGTATATAAATAAAATGTTTAGCGTGAATACTATAGTTGCGCAAGAGTTCACAAGTCACGTAATATCATCAAACAATTTACACGTAAGTCACAGCATTTTGACGTCTTTATTGCCAGTATTTACTTAAACCACAAACATTCACAAACCACGACGGGAGCATTCGCGTCAGATTTCTAAGAACAAGGCGAATGAAAATGAAACATTTTCTCGTGAGTGACAAAATGAAAAAAATATTATCCCATCCCAAATGCGTAGATAACTACCGAATTAAAGGAACCCATTTATAGCGTCAAAGGTAGATTTTAGAAATGTATTTGCATAATACAGAAAAATTGCCAAGGTGCGTCCAGAAAAGGTCCACTGCAGGACATCCTTCTTCATAAAATTATAGTTAGACATCTTACAAGTCTACGTCAAAACGATTGGACATTTCTTTAAAATTAACCAACCGGTAATTTAAACACAAACAAAATATTTACAACTGTAAACCGCAATTAACAAACTGACAATTCAAAAGTTGAAAAGATTTTGTTATCGATAAATGTGACAATTTCGAAATATGATCACAAAAACAATAACAAACGCTTCAACATGAGCTCACATAGTTCCTAAAGATACTGTGTATTCCCCTGTCTCTATGTCAGTATATGTGATTAAACAGCTGATCCAGTCTTGGTGAATTTAGCAAGCGCTTAATCTGACACTGAAAAAAAAAGATATGCTATTGGCTAATGGATTATACGGGTCAAAATCTGTGAGGAGTAAAGCTAAAATGTAAAACGCTACGTTAATGACTTGCCTAATAACGTTGTCAAAGTGTAACTGTGCGCCAATTTCCGTATGCCATCATAGTAGTGCCGGAACCGCGGGCGAATGACCCGCGTGGCAGTGGCAGCCTACTGACCAGTGCCCACTATCAGACAGACAGCACACAGTGAGCTTTTTACGTATCATCAGTAACTACATTAAATGGCGATTACAGCACAAAACAGAAGCATTGTCTGTGAACGAAGTAACATTTTCACATATGACACCAACGCGCACTCGTAAAAATTTTAGAGTACTTGGTTTTTTGTACAGTGATATTTGAAGGGTCTCAAAAGGCTTTTTTTTAACAAGCGCTGATCGAGGCAGTAGTTCGCGTGGGATACTCTCCGAAGTCCTGGCGAACGATATGTCGCGCGCAAAAGCTTGTAAACTATAAGATAAGTTTAGTGCAGTATACATCTTTGCCTGTATTTTGTAACTTAAAATTTAATTTTTCACACATAAAGGTTATATTTGAAAACGAAGTATTGTTGTTTATGGATAAATAAATGAAAAATGTATTTGGATACGAGTAGACTGTTGCTACTTGTTTCGTTTCACAACATAAATGAAATACATAGACAGTAAAACTGTAACAAGACTTCCAACTTCATGCTCAATGACTTTGATAATTAAGGAAATTCAAAGTCATCCCGCAAACTGTGGGGCCGCATGGCAGATTTCAATGGGGATTATGTTTCACAGGAAAATAGGTCTTGTATTTCAGGTTCACTGAGGCACAGCTGAGGTTTACTTGTGAAACTTTTAGGAAAGACCTCCAAGAGGGAATAAAATTGCGCATTACAAAAGAAACAGTTGCTAAGAAAACGGAGCAATTTTTTTTCGTCGAAAAAGTGTAACGCTTTGAATTAAAATTTACTTGCAAGTACAACATTGTTGCAAAAAATTTTCAACAATAAAACATGAGGAATACTTCTCCCAAGACTTGACTGGTAGCAACCTGTCCACACTATGCAACATGAATACAATCGCCATGCAACATAGATGGATACACACCAGAAACAGTATCGATACAAATCAGCTACATAAATTGGACTGAATCCATACTGTTGGGCGTTTGCATCGTTGCAGCCGCGAGTTAAGAGGCTATGTTGGTAAGACCACGTGGTCGGTTTCAAGGTTGCATTGTTTTGTAGCTGTCCCTCTCCGAGCCCTATCCTACCCGAGCGCGTACGGTGAGACAGCATACATTATGCGATGTTATCCACCCGTTATTTGGGTGTTTCGTAGTCCAGGGATCATTTGAAGGATACAGTATATTATGTAACCATTTTTTTAATACAGTATACTAATGAAATTTCAGATGTCGGTGTTTTTTCCAAATTATTCTAAATTGATTCATACTCTTGTAAATCAGGTTCAAAGTTGGGGCTTTTTATTACCGAAAAATACAATACTTTGACGCCCTGTAACTCTGGTAGTATATATTTAAACGAAAACTGACTCACCACCGACACATATATTTGTTTCTAGATTGTGTCTTGAAAATTTCATAGATTTTCATAGCTTAATACTCAAAATATGACTGGACTACGTTTGTATGGGCGCTTTGACAACAGCATACCCTCTTAACAGCGAAGCAGTAGTCCTGCTGAATCGATACAATGCGACCATAAAGCAACTGATAAAAGACTATTTCGTGTAGCTCGCTATCGCTACATTACAAATGTTACAAGCGACCCTGTTATTATAGCAAAGAGCAATGAAAATCGCTGCAAAGAATTCCCGCGGGCAATGGTTTGGTTCAACCTCCATCTAATTTATTTTCACTTCAATGTTTTTAATACTCAAATTGGCGTAGCAGATGTGGTGTATACCTACGTGTAGTATGAATGACATCACAAGCCGGTACTTAAAGTAGCATAGAAACCAATACAAATAAAGATATTGATTGGAAGCAAAATGCGATGCGATGCTTATTAGTGAATTACGAATATTTTTTGCTGGTCTGCTAGTGCACACTTTCACGTGAAGCATGCAATAGTCAGGTCAGCCTATAGCCATTTTATAACCGAGTGGTGTATGCCCTACCGTTTTACAAATATTGACTTACACAAAAACAACTAGAGTGATATATTCTAGCCAACATCTGAAATCGGAATCAAATTCCCAATTCTACCTGGTACTTGAGTAAGAACGTGAGACACTTGAGGTAGATGCCATTAGTGCAGGGAATCAGGGATGCTTTTACCACAATCGGCTCGAGTTATGTGTAAGTGGCAGAGCGCTCTGGGAGCGACCCTAAAATTCTGGATACTCTAACGACATGTTCTCACGATGCCTTATCTGGCTCACGGAGAATTTTGACGATAACCACGCAGTTATCTGTCGGGGTACAGGCGCGATTTATATGTTGACAGACTTGACTGGGGGCACACAAACGACAACTATCCAACCGTGCAAGCGTCAAGATAAGTTTTGTTTAAGCATGTCAACGCAAGTTACACAGCTCATGTTTCAAATAGGTATATACTCGGAAGCACGTCAAACTTCTACAATCTGTCAACTTACTGTAAACTTAAAGACCTAGTGCATTAAGTTTTAGGTTGGTTAGAGATCAATATTTTATCCGTCATTAATCGTTCATCATTAAAACTCGTCATTGAAAACAATATACTTATTACAATGCTCCTCGACAAGCAATAGCTCTTCTAACGGTGATTTATAATTTCAATACTGGTACAAGTTGTATGCTAGTGATTCACTTCACGTGTGTTGCACAGAGACGTGAACAGATTGACAAGTACGAGAACATATCGTGGTAAGCACCTAGTCAGTCAATGAGCCTGTTTGAATTGTTCACTTGAGCTATGCAAAGAATCTTGCAGAGGCTTCCCAGTTTCAATATTCCTAAATAATTAAAATTCGTAGCATTACTCTTCTAAACGATCCTCTTGAAATATTACAGTTTTGTAGATATCGTTAACGGCATGTATTGTTTTTTAATTATTTATGTATTTATATCAAGTTTCAACAAGAGCGTGCCCTTGTTCAAGCATCTGGCTAACCTCAATAAGTCCTTTCAATGTATTTAACTAATTCAGCGCATAATAGTAGTGACTGTAATTTATAAAATTTCGTGCAGTACCTTCTCGTCAAAAAAGATTTTTTCAAATATTTTGTAAACAAATAATTTGATTACACTTTGTATGAAGTAACTGTCTGGTGGAATAAATTTGAAACCTTCTATAATAATGTATTAAGTATTGAATGTTTCCAATAAAGAAATACATAAATAAATAATACGCAGTAGTGTGTATCAGTTGAGTGTTTAATCCATCGTTATGGACAAGTGTTAATTTAAATCCAATGCCAGCCCGGTCTGCAGCTTATCCCTAATCCGGTTCACACTAATTTATAATGTAAACATTGATATTTTCGTTACTAAATGAAATTTGTATGTTGGCTTCCATATTGTTTTCCATTAGACTAAGGTAGCCTATGATAAATATACTTTTAGCAATGTAGGTCACCTTATTGTGTAAACAAGCTTTGTGTTTACGCCGTTTGTAATTATTTTTAGTTTGTAATGTATGCAATATAGTATATCTTAATTTAATGGTCTCAATTTTACTAACAGGAACATCCTATATGTATACGGGTGTTGTAATATACTTCTCATAAAAATTCCCTTTTAATTGAAATTTCATTCAACGCACTGCACAGAAACAAGTAACAGTGAATGTGACATGGTACAACAGTGGTTAAATATTAATGCATTTATCTTTACATCCGTGCACATGCAGCTGATAATAATTAAAAGTTTAAGAGTTGTAGGTTCTTATCTATTACGTACATACATTCATCATAAGTTCAACAACATTCCTGACTCAAATTTCAATGACGCTGTACTTGAAACTGAGAAACAAAGATAAGCATTGTTAGTCATAGAACAAAGTAGTAAGGGTGAGCAGTCAGCAGGTCCTATTGTGGCCAGGCCAGGGTACAAGATAACAATGCATAGCTGCAGACTCAGAGCAGGTAGCGGGCGGGATGCGGGCCCTGCCCTGTGCAAGCTCCCTGTCCGACATGTGAGATCAGTTGAAAATGCTTGCCGCCACCCGGCGTGATACAGCAGATGTTTTCGACAAGAATTCGATATCGGACGTAAGCGGTAAAAGTGTTTATTCACTATGTAAGCGCTTTTATGTTATACGATTTATGAAACCGAAATTATCGGCAAAAGTTTGAACATTCGATCATTCATCCATATGGTATCGAAATATCACAACACGAAGTCTACGGAACATTTTAAAAAATGCAGAGTTTTAAACGACGTAAAGGACATAAGTTATATTACTCATTAATTCTGACAAAGTTATGAATATTAACTTCAAATCATAACGCCAATTCCTTTCCAGCTAATCGTGAAGCCAATGAACATGAAAATACTTGTTAAGAGGTGAATAATAAAACCACTCGTGTGTGTCTAAACGTCTTTTCATCAATGACAAACCAACCGCGAAGTGTCGGCCTTTCAGTCGCGCGTCTACTCTCAGCATTGCTTACAAATACATTGATTTAAAGAACCTTAAAGTTTCCGTGTTCGTTGATAAAAACCACGACAATACAAAAAAAATTCTCACGTAATATTTTGTCACTGCCAAGTGTCCAACGAACAAGGTTTTTGACGATGAAGTTATGATAAAACTTTGACAGGGTTAACTACCGTATCGCATGCTGTCCCTATCAAAATTCTTGAAATAAAATATGAAAATGTCAACGCAAAGGGTGTCGGAACCGCCATCGCACACTGGGGCGGCTATATTTAGGTTCCTGCAGGCGACGGCGGTCCAACGACGTGTGATACGTTGCGACCGTGTTGATCAATATAGCGAGTAATTAATTAACACAGGACAGTGCCCTACCGGGCCACTGTCAGCAAATTGCTATGTGACCTTTATAAAACATGACATTTAAAGGGGAGAAAGCTGTGAGAAGACGATACGTTCGAAAGCTCATAAGTAAACTTTAGTTTATACCCAAAGTTAAGTAAACTTTAGTTTATAGAATAGAACAAACGTTGCTTAGAACACTGCATGACTTTCAGGTTCAAACATGTTCTTATAACACGTTACTTACGACTTGTTTACAAAATAAACTCTCGTATCCAAAATATTTTCCTACATTAGTACACATAATTCACACTGAAAACGGTCACTGATCGAAACCACGACGTGTAACACTTGACAAAGGCGTGTAATGACTGTACACCATGAACCATCACTATTCACAAAACAAGTAAAACAGTGTGTTCAACGTTCAGAACGCATTCGGAGCTAACCGCGGAGTTCCTGCGCATTGTGGGACTGCGGCCGTGTGTGGAACTGTAACAGGAACAAGAGTTTTGAACGCACCGCTCGACCCAACTCGACCGATACGGCAGAGAGCCGGCTGAATGGCACGACGTACGCGCGTCGCGGGCTGATGCCAACTGTTTACCATGCGGCCTGAAGCGGCTTCGTCTCATGCCGATGCACCCACCACCGCGAGGGTTACCATTTCACAGAAAAAAGGGCTCGCAGTACGATAAGCATTATCATATCGCTAGGCACTTCAAGGGAATTTTATTATTATTTTAATCACGTTGCTACGACTCGTTGCCAACATTCCGAGTTGTAAATTCACCCTGATAGGTTCTTTAGGCTAGCGGCTAGTGCCTACAGAATATTGTAGACAATATATATTAAATAAAAGAAGCTGAAGTTCAAGAATTCCTGTGAAGCATTAATTCATGCATGATTAAAAAAATGGAACATGATGCAATTTGAACCCAAAAGATATGTGAATTCTATCGAAGTTTGTTTTGAAATTAATTGGAAAATTTAAATACCTGGTAGTAGCCACTCAAACTCGTCATCACTTTGGAAATATATCATTCTAAGCTAACAACAGGAACAATGAGGTAAACTTGAAACTTCACTTGGACAAATTGACACAAGCCGAAACGAGGGCACGCGCTCGCGGTATCACTTTGTGTGACTGTTCTCTGTAGTTTTCGTTAGTTTACACAATAAATGAAGGAAGTACGCATACATGAAACACGCGTCGATATGTAAATGTGATGCATGTGTACTAAAATGACAAGCGAACAGTAGATATATCTGTGTGCAACGAATGTTGGGCAACAGAGATATCCGTTCATAACGATAGGAAACTAGGGCTTGCTTACGAAATAAATTCACGTAGCGTCTATTTTCATGACTGAATAGAGCCACACTAATCGGTTATCAAAGAATTAGTCATGAGATACGAAAGGGGACTAGAAAGCACCCAATTGTTTATAACCAGAGCGAGATTTATCGCGACTGCGCCGGATGAGATGGATAAACATGACTTTTCTCGGCTATAATTAACATAAAGTAAAAGGTACGAGCTGCTCAGCCGTTATAGTCTGTACAGACAATTCGAAGAAAATTTTAAATTTTATTTTTAGGGCTCCGCAGTCAACCTAGGAACCCTTATAGTTTCGATATGTCTGTCCGCGGCTTTGCTCAGAAACCCTTAAAAATCATATTTATTTTCTCGACAAAGTTTGTAAATATTAATTATTACTGAAGTTTTAGTAGGGATCTCTAATTTTTTCTAAAAATAAATATAGCCTATGTTCATCAGGGATAATGTCGGCTTCTAATGGTAAAAGAATTTTTCAAATCAGTCCAGTAGTTTCGGAGCCTATATATTCAATACAAACAAACAAGCAAACAATCAAAACTTTCCTCTTTATAATATTAGTGTAGATGTAGATTTGTGTCATGTGAGAGAATTTGACAGTATTAGGCAATAAGTGAAAGTTTTCTTCGACAATTTTTTTACGTATAATGAATTTCCACTTGACTTTCATCTCACCTGGTGGTAAGTGACGATAACGCCGTTGTATGGAAGCGTGGTTACCCAGAAGCCTCATCGAACAAGGCGCTGCCTATGCTATCTTCTAGAATTCTGCATTGCGGTCCCAACCGAGTAGCCGCTAGGCCACGGAGGGCGGTTGAAACTAATGAGTTTGTTTAATAGTGTTTGGGCAATCATTTTATGTTCCGGATCATGAATTGTCCAACAACTTTATTAAGAAAGCAAGGCTGAATGTTCTAAATTATTCATATTTTCATTATTCGAAATAACGCAATAATGCTTTGCCCTAATTAGACAGCCACCAATTATTTTTTGTTTTTAAAAGATGATATCAGTGACGAACACGTAATAACCAACAAGTTCATTGTGTTTCTAAAATAGTGTTTTGGCTACTTTGAAATTGAGATGTATTAAAGAAACGAGGAAGGGAAGCTTGTTATTTAAACATCATGTTTTGGCAGTTACAGACAAAAGGAAGCAGGTATATCTGTGGAGAGGGTTAGAAAAACTCACCATGAGCTTTCATCATAGAGCTTTCATAGATATTCATTCTAATTGAAAAATTAATAAACAATGTTAAATGTCGAGACCCAACCCTATGAGTCATATCACGACAGAGTTCATGAAGACATTCGTACGATGGCACACGTGGGACGGACCCAGATAAGATATATGTACACACGAAGCGATAACACCAAGGAAGTCATAACAAACTGTGACTTATATACGGAAAACCACCTTAGATCGGCGTATTTCTGTTGCTGCAAAGATTCTAATAACTAGATATCGAACGCATACATCCGCGAACATCCACTGCCATGCCACCTCCCGTAAGGAGATTTCGATCATAGTTGCAGCAGCACAGTAACATTACTATCGAAAAGTTGTTAGAAAACAATTTTTGTTGACTATAAGTCAACCTGGGTTAGTAAAAATTTAAGTCAGAAAAGTAAAGTTACGGAGTAATAATAGTACGCAATATTTTCTTCAATTTTTTCAAATGTACATAAGTGTTTGCTGACGCCTTCATTTTCAGAGGAAACTAGATTTAAAATTCATATTTATTTTATGAACCCCATTTCAATCTTGTAAGTGTTCAGAGCTTATGTTGCTTTGTGTGTTTAAAAGTGGTGTGTGTGATTATTTGGTTAGTATATTAAAACAATAGAAAAAAACATGAATTATATAATTGTGAAAACAGTTATTTCCGGCATTAGAAGTCACAGTACTAAAAGCCTTGGATCTTTTGAGCATAACAACATAGCACATCAGTCACTGACGCAGGAAGGAAAGTATTAAACAAGCTAAATAATAATATAGATGTCCGATTTGTTATGTTCCTCATAATTATGTTCATTGTTATACTTTACAAGACACGGTTTCACGACAATAAGGAAAATATGAATCCGTCCACATTGTAAAATCGAGGTGAACGTAAAAACTCGTCAATTTGCCGAGATGATGGAGCATGGGTGTCCCACTTTACATGCGTTAAATGGCACATCTGCATTGCCGTCGAATGCGGCCATATTTTTTGGCACGGGAAAGTTAAAACCAGGCCAAATCACAACAACACGGAAACGTTCGTCTTTTCGCTTTTATTTGCACTAATTTTTGCTTTCTTCCTCTTTATATTGAGGTTAAGAAAATAGATCAACTACATATTTAGTTTATAAAGAATATTTAAATTGGCAAAATCAATTTAACTCCGCAGCAAAAGTCCAGCAATCTGAATATTTCCCAGGGGCTAGGGATGTGTTATATTGTAGGGTATGTACCCGTAAGGAAATTTAGAATTTTATTCTGCTATATGCCACAATGTCATGAATAACAAATGTATAGCTCAGTGTTATTATGTATTCTGCGGTTATGTTTTATAATTATTATAATGCTCTCTGTGATTCGTGTCCTGTGTTCTTGTCCCTTCACTAGCTTTAACAGAATAAGAGCTTCCGTGGTCTTGGATGGAGAATACATAATGTGAAGGGCTAATAGCCGATTCAACAACTTATCTGTTAATAATTTTGGAAACTGTGGTAATTAGAAAACTTTAAAATAAATATTATTGACTCATATCTATTGTTGTTTGCTTCAATCCTTTTAATGATACGATTTTATCCTCACTTCCAATCGGCTTATAAAACCCTGTAAGACAATTTTTTTACCGATATACGGATTAGTAAATCCACAATTAATATCGAATGATAACGGATGGATAATAGAGAGAGCGACGTAGGGTCGTGTCTTACCGTCGTGGTAATGGTAGAAGGCAGAGAAAATGTCAGGGACAGCGCAGCATGGTTTACCTGTGTATTATATCAACTCGCGCTAGTCATGGTGATTATGGAAAGCTAATGAAAAGCCTCTTAGCCTTATAACCGCTCACTACTTGCTACACATTCCTGTCATGTGACTAATAGTTTTGGTGTACATACAAACTTAGCAAGATAAATAAAAACTTTTAAAATGTATGACAGGCCCATTAAGACGGTTAAGGGAAATTTAGGGTAAAATACATTTTGTAAATATTTCTCACTAGTTTATAAATATGTTTTACAGAATCCAAAAGATTCACCTATGAGTTTGCCTCTCCTTTACTTTATTTAAATTTGTACGTTTATTTTATCGCAAACATCTAGTAAAGTCGTAAAGTCCGACAACGCGGGGTACGTAAAGAATTTCACAGTAATGCTATTTACATGTACCAAGCATTCATAAATTTAAACGGTGTTATGTGATTGCCATTGCAAAACAAGCTTTCTACGATTTATCTGCTCTGAGAATGTTTGGTAAGAATGTTGCTGGAGACCCCAAAAGAAATGAGCCTTCGATTTCCCAAGAGTAAAAATTATATTTTCGCGTAATCATACACGAGCACGTGTTTTATTTTTTAAATATTTGGACGCAATCAAATGTTCTTACATATTTATTATACCATAAAGAACAGCAAACATATTACTGATATATATCGATATTGTAGGTATTTATATGTATTGTAAAAAATATAAAATGTATACATAGCTTATGTTCAGCAGTGAATTTTTTCGGTTGGTGATGTGAATTTTTTAAATATTTTATTTGTAAACCATGATCGCAGAGTACTACCATCAAAATACCAACAGCAAACCCATTGTTTTAAAAATTAAATAAAATATCGGGTACGTAACACTAATCCTGCTCGTTATTGAAAAATTTTCACTATTTTCCAAAAAATATTGGCATCTGCGGCTAAGAATTAAATACAAAAACCAAAATAATCCAAAGAGTTTGATAATTAATATTATAGACATTAGACATGTTTAAAAACATATAATGACTATGTACTGGAGTACATTAGACCACTTGGACCAGAACTCTAAAGGAAAGTTCTTCCTGGTTATTACAGGATGGTTCGGATGACGGAACACACAGGGTGCTGTGAGCTTGTGAAGTTCTCGGAACGGATTAAGGCGACGAATTGAAAATAACTCGTATAAACAGAACGGTCCGGATCGAGCGCGGCGGAAGCTCCATGTTAACGGTGCGCTGTGCGTACGCGCAGCTTCCATGCACGGTCATGCCGACATCCGGCCAGTTCGGACTACATGTGGCAGGTAAGTAGCTTACTTGTTTTATAAATATGAAGTTATGATTAGTTTATTATTAAAACTCGCATAACAGGTATTGGGATGCGACTTTTAGCGTTAAGAAACCAGGTCCTCGTCACGCTGTGAGAGTCTAATGTTACAGACAAGTAATTAGGCCAAAAATCTTTATGGTATCTCAGTCCATAGTTCGTCTGACTTTTTGCCTAGACTTAATCTAGTTTTATTAAATTTAAAAAATTCAATAGAAGAGCGAGCCTACCCCCTTATAGGCTCTTCTGTTTATACGGCGACGACGGGGAGGCAAAAATGCCCCACCGCGTCACGACGATTCCCCTGGATAGGGGTGCCCAGGGTCGCGGGCGGCCAGAGTAGGAGCTCTGTCCGCCCTTTCGGTTTGAACTGGCGACCACTGGAAGGCAGCGATAGTACGGTGTGGTACTGTCCCGCTGCAGCCCGGAGCTGCCGAGTTGTCGTAGCTGAAACGCTAAGGAGAGGAGCAAAGCGAGAGAGGAGCACTGGAGTGTTTTTAGAGTTCCCAGGGCTCCTCGACTTGCGCAGAGGATGACCACCGAGGGGGTTTTAGTGGATGGAAATTCAACATAACCCGACTTCTCTCCTAGGAAGTCGGGTAACTTTAAAAGATTTCCCCCTCGAAAAAAAAGGCTCTCTTCTGTTTTGCCAGACACGTCTGTCCTGGCTCGTCGAGTTATCAGCTTGCCGCTTCTTCAGGTCTTTATTGAAGACTGGCTCTAACGTTAACGTTACGTATAGTAACGTTCCATGATTATTTATCGCTTAAGATTATATTGCTGAAGGAGAGCTTCCCCTAAAGATCGCCGCAAAGAATGAGCTTTCCTAGAAGGATTTTCTATGATACCCTGAGTACATGCACGCTAGGTGACTGCAGTAAATGTATACTAGTGACCATTGCTGCACAAATGGTGGAATCTTCCTACAGTCGTCATAATTCATGTATACAGATCACCAAAAAATTAAGGCTTTAAGATATAAATTGTCCGATTTGTCCGATAAAGTGAAGGAAAAAAAGAAAAGGTTTCTTGTTCGTCATATATTTTTGCCAACTCTACACCTTACTAGGTGCCATATTGCAGATTGCTTCAAGCTATTCATCTTTTTTTTGTCTCTACGTGGTTTCAAGAAACACAATGGATAACAGTAGTTGTAGTACATATAGACTACGGAAGCATCAGAGCAAAACAGCGGAAAAATCACAATTAAGATACGCGAGGAAAGAGAAAATTACCACAAAACACGTTTCGGACAGATTGACCAAGTGTTTAAAACTATATTGTTGCTATGGAGAGCGGAACTAATGTGCATTAATGCTTTCTTTTCAATTGTACCGTAATTACAATTAATCACATGTTTCTTTAATAAAGTTATCATTAATTACTTACCTTACTTGTTCGGCAAAGTGTTGGATAATAAGACTTACCTGAAACAAAACAAAATTTATAAGAAATTGAGAATTCAGTTGTCCGCAATTATTCGGAAAGAAAAATCGATTGTAAAAGTACGTAAATTAAATTTAGCTCCGGAGAATATTTTTTTCTTCATCATAGATTCAAAAAAAATTTAAACGGAGCTCACAGAAACATAGTTTAGGATTAATCGAGAAGGGTTTGCCTGCGTGCCAAAATTCATATTTAGCCATAAATGAATATAACTACCAAAGTATAACTAGGGATATCGCGATCTCGTTCTCCCTACGCAAATTGACTCATTCACTAACGAGTTCCTATCTGAATAAGTCTACTATACTTACAATTAAAACTACAACTACAAATTAAAAGAGTGTTTGAAGACTATTGTATAAAATTTTTGAAACGAACAAAACAATCTCAACTCATTTTTCTCCCTCAAATGGATAATTTTATTACTAAACATAGTATTCCTTTCAAATCGTCCCATAGAACCGGTTTTCTACAACACAGTAAAAAATCATTTGCCACACATCAGCAAAATTCCAGTGACACACAGACGGACATTAAAGCTGCTCCCTGTCTATAGGAGCACCTTGAAACAAACTAAACATCGATGATCTTGTGTAGAGGAATAAATAAAAAATGTTTTAACGATATTCTACTTTATTGTGAACTACCGTCTGCCCCCGAGAATTCATTTGCGTGGACTTCAGAAATTACTACACGGAAACTACTTGTACAATAGTTATAAAAAGTAGCCTATGTATTTTCTCCTTTTTCCGACCCTTCAACTATGAAAACACGAAAATGAAGTCACTTTGACTCTCCGTTACAACGTGAAAGAATGACAAACAAACACACTTTCGCACTTATAATATTATTGTGGATGGAAGATATAAAATTTTATCGTTCCGTAATATCTTTTACATCTTGTTCACCACAATCTACATCTTAATTATCGAAGTTAATGATGCCAATCTCTTGTGCCAATCGCACACTACCGATCTCATTATGTCGATAAAAACAAGAATTTTCACGGTGCTGTTTAAACAACAAAATTATTTCGAAGAACTCGACCGATGAAAAACTATGGGTATTTAGTAATGATCGGCTTCCGAGCGTAACTAGTTTTTATGAGCTCTCTCTTCCAGGCGTAGCGTAGTATGGAAGGCAGTTTCTCTAGGCAAGGTTAGTTGCCTTATTTGGTTTTATAGAGACTTAGTACTGAGTCCCACCATGATTGCTTACAGGGGCTAGACTAAATGAAAGGTTTTATATATGTACGATTAGCTTAAAGCCCAAGATCATTAAGTCTGTACTCTATTGTAGTATACGAGGTATAGAATACGTGTACCAAGTCTGACATCGTCGACTCGAAAAGAAGAAATCCCAACACATACTCTTTTCTCTTTAAAATGTTTGTATAATATTTTATATAAAATATATTAGATATGAATCGTGCGTATAAAGAAGAGACGGAAGGGGTAGCCAGCCGAGTCGTGGAAGAATCGCATGTTCCCGAGACTCGGCAAACATGGTGAGGAACGTGCACCGGAGGGGTTTTAGCTGGTGGAAATCCAAAATAATTCGACGGTGTTCCCCGAAACGCTGAGTATCTAAAGATTTCCTCTATGGAAAAAGGGTATTCAGTCGTGAATGTATGAGGAGAGCGGATGACGAGTTCAATGGAGCGCAACGGGAGAGGCCTATGTATGTCTAGCTGTCTATAATAGGCATGTACAATTGTACATAAGTTGTATATGTACAGCACGTGTTTTGTGATATTACTACTATATATAAAGAAGAAACACTGTATGTGTCTATTTCTTAATGTTCTTCTTTTTAATGTGAATTTTGTGTAAGCCGTGGATACCTACAACTATGTTAACATTTTTAGTAATAATACACTTAAACATTATTGATAATACGAGCCTTCTATTTTTTTTTAATGTTAAAAACTCATTTGTAACAAGGCTGGCAGCTAATACATAAACATGTCTAATTAAGTAATTTAATGTAATTTCGAAACACGACTAATTTTTTACTTGACCACAGTAATTTCCTCTAATACGCCGCATTAATTCTAACATTGTGGATGTGGACAAGGCGAAAACATAAAGCCCGTAATTTGGTGACCTCAAAACATATAAAAGATGTATTGCCAAGTCTCAGATCGCTGAAGACGGAAGTTTGAATGTATAACACTCGAAGACAAAGCTCTTTCTTTTACTCCATATCAGAAGCGTCGGTGGCGCAGCGGATAAGGCGCGGACTTTCAATCTGAGGGTTCCGGGTTCGAAGCCAGCCGTGTACCTATGAGTTGTTTTTCAATTCAAGTACATTATCCGATTGCTTAACGTTGAAGGAAAACATCGTGAGGAAACCTGCAACACTCCTGAGAAGAAATTCAAAGGTGTGTGTGAAGTCTACCAATCCTCACTGTGCCCACGTGATGGACTATGGCCCATACACTCTCTGTACGAGAGTAGGCTGGAGCCCCTGCGGTGGGGACGTATATAGGCTGTTGATGATGATATCATCATATTATCGTCAGGAGTGACGATACGACCTTCCGTGTGTTTTTGGACACATTTCCAGTGTACATTGCAGTGGCAAAGAATTGGCTCTGATGATCCCGGTAACGGTTTACTTAAGGTCAAGAGAAGATCTCAAGTCACGAAGATTCTGTAAATGGCTATCCTGACTAATCAAGACCTAAACGAGTACAACTAAGAAAGGAATAAGAGTGCGTATACATGGTAAGTGCTTTAATTGATTGCCCTGACTCGCATGTTCAATAATTTATTTATTAATTTATAAAGGCAAATTTACATCTGATCTAAGGGAATTGGAAGAAAACTTTTTAGCTACTGCACTGTACTTAGTCTACGTGTACTTGAATATAGGCCGGGCCTTCTTCAATTTCCATTTCATTTCGCTTACGCGGTTTTTAATAGATGAGAATAGAGAAGCTAAATAGCGCCGTGAAAATGATTTCTGAAAAAATCTACGAGTATGTTATTGAACAAAGAGACGTTGACGAACGTATGAATACTAAAAAAGTGAAGAAATAGTTGGATACGTAAATGTGTTTTTAGCACATATTGTCGAGCACATTTCATCTGGGTAATAAATATTATTTTTGTATTTAGAATTTATTTCAGAGGCAACTTCGTATCTGCTCAAAGTGAATTCTGCGGCACGAGATGATATGATTGTATTATAAATCCGACAGAAGGCGATTTCTTTCCAAACATTTAAATTTACTGTAGCAAAAGTATCATGTAAACAGAGAAAAATTAAATTAGAAAATTGAAGAAAAAAACAATAGGCCATTGAAACATAAAAATACAAATATAGCATGATAGAGATAGAAAGAAGAGAGATTCACATGCTAACTTAAAAACGTGAAATTAAAAGACATTACCTTAAGAACAATGAATGTATTTATCAAAGTGCCGCTTAGAGCTAATCGTAAGCTTAGAAACTTAAAACGACCTTTGACGATGTTAAGCAGTGTCAAATCACTTGAGAGATTCTCGGCCATTGTTTTGTGCACTTTCTACGACACCTGCTTTCATTGAAAATGCCGCAGACAAAGTGAACATTTACGGCTGTAGTCACTGGTGCCATATTTATCAAGAAAAACTACTTTCTCCGAGCGATAGCCAGTTATTTGAATGAAAAAATATTGTGGTCTAATTCGACCATGTAAAAAGACAAATATTTATATTTTATGCTTTTTTAGTAGAACCACCAAACACATAGTCATGCGGGGCTAAAACGCTTCCTAAAAATCGGTTGAGTCACATTTCTATATTTGAGCAGAATAGATATTTTGAGTTATCTCTTAAAACAATGTTTTTATTTGTTATAAAAACATTGCGTACGTTTCAATCTGAGGGTTCCGGGTTCGAATCCAGCCGTGTACCTATGAGTTGTTTTTCAATTCAAGTACATTATCCAATTGCTTAACGGTGAAGGAAAACATCGTGAGGAAACCTGCATGTCTTGAACAGGCACGTGAAGTTCGCCAATCCGCACTGGGTCCGCGTGGTGGTGGACTATGGCCCATACACTCTCTGCAGAAGAGTAGGCCTGACCCCTGCAGTGAGGACGTATATAGGCTATTGATGTGATGTGTACGTTTTAAATGAAATGAAAAAACCAAATCGAATAAGCATTTTATTACTCGAAGAACTAGATCTTTCCAATTTTAGAGTTTTTTTTTAATTCTTTCAAAATAAAAATAAAACATGTTAATGGTTACGTATTTTAACTTTGGGGTGAATTTAACCCCAATCTAATTTGGTGTCAAGTACCCAATTCGAGCTTCATGGAGTGTGATCCTTTCCCGATTCCTTTGTTTCATGAAAGAAACTGATTCTTGATGAGGCCCTTCCTCCTTCAAGACCAGAAGCTATTTATTTCTCTTGGTTGAACATCGTTACTCAACGTACTCAATGCTAAGTATTTGTGGGCCACTTCAGAAAGGCAGGCTTTCTAGTGTATTTTATTGCTATTGTTGGAAATTTTATGTCCGGAGCAGTTGTATAGTAATGAAATGGATGTTTTAAAATCCCAGAGGCAAGTAGCGGGCCGATGGCCTCCGCAAGTGGGTCAAACCTGTAAACCACTCGGACTTGCGTGAACGACAGTTGTTCTGCATACGGACGTACGTACACACACACAAACAGACACATATCTGTGTATATTCATGAGTTACGAGCCATAGCGCCCCGAAGAAATACTTGTGTTGTGTTTCCTTATATTCATGAACGAGGAACATACAATTAAGAATACAAACATTTAATTACACAGTTTATAATTAGATCAATCGATTTGTATGAAATTCATACAACAGCCGTCATGACTGAAATCAAAATTAAGATCATCTGGCGCTCATAGACAATTGAATTACACATATATGTAGTTGGTACATTATTATATATTTTTAAATATGTATTATATATTTTTTCTTCAGAATCTACTGAACATGAAAGTTTCTAAGAAAGCCCCATGCTTGTATTTTCGGCTTACCGGGGTGGCGACTGTGGTTTATATGTCGATTAGTCACATATATAAAATGCTCTTCTTTCCTTGAGATTTGCGCTAATTCGCCCGCTAGAGGTATATGTATGTATATTGTATGTATATGTATCCAAAGATGATAATGAAGGCATGATGTGATTTTATTTTATAGGCACAACGGGTCGAATATTCATCAGTGCATTATGCTATAGATGTTTAAATACTTTATTCAAGCAACTATTATATTTCGCTTGTGTTTTCATCACTACCGTTTTCATAAATTCTTCTTTTATTTCGACGCAGACCACGACAGTATGACTGGAATGCGTTACAATACAAATGATAAACAACATAAATACCTGCATAAATAACTTTTAATTTTAACATTATGCATATTTTACAGCCCGCTGTGAGGAAATAATTTCATTGTTGTGCGTAAAGGCGCAGTAATTAGTGGATTTACGTAAAGTCTTGGAAACTATGCCGTGGGAGCCATATTGTCTCGGTGAGCTCTGTTTTGTTTCGCATAGTGAGTTGAGTAGGGTCAGCCCTACGCTGTATCTGTGGAGCATCTGCTGTACGAGTGACAATGTACAGGCCGGCAATGCGCTAAGGAAATCGAAATTAAACCTGTGTTAATCTCACAGATAATCCGCAAGATACAGTGAGTGTGTTACGACCTAAATTCAGCCTTGACACAGAGAACATATGGCCAACGGCCTTATCGACTCTTACCATCAGTTGAGATGGAGGCAAAGTGCTAGCCCACCGTACTTTAAAAAACTAAAGTTACTGACGAGTCAGTTAGCAGTGCGTCTACCATGTGTTTACGCAGGCGATAACGTATATCGAATACTATTGGAAATGCTGCTCAGTCGAGATGCGGGTGACAAGGACAGAGCTATAGTTAACGATATACGTTATCGCCTGCGTAAACTCATGGTAGATGCACTGATGTGGCAATGTGCAGGCCAATGTCGCTCGAATAACGGATAATCGGTTGGGAGTAAGAGTTCTTGAGTACCGACCTTGTACCGAAACGTGCACTGGGCCGTAGACCGAAAACCTGGTAAAAGACGCGGGGAGCCGCTGGATGCAAGTAGTTCGGAACCAGTCATTGTGGCTTACCATGGGAATGGCCTGTGTTCAGCATGTGATGTTTCCCGCCTGGTGATAATAAATACGAAAATCAGTTTGTATGTTGCCTCTTAGCACGTCAACGGCAAAAAACGGTGTCATATTTGTCATGCACATAGCATGGAAACGGACGTAAGCTAATTTTACTCAGGTTCATGAAGGGGTTACCGTGGGATAATTTATTAAGTCAACGCAAACGATGGTGCGGGTAAAATAGAATAGAATAGAAATATAAATATTATATAATTAACGCGTTCAAAAAGAACTGAAAACCGACTTGAACTGCCTTAAAACCCCTTAGAGGTAGAATTATCTGGGTACATATTTGTTTTTTGTTGATTTTTTAAAAAAGCGCGCAATCAATTTCGATAAAATTTGTATGGGACCACCTCTGAAGTATGTTCTACCAAAAACAGAATTATCAAAATCGGTTTCTATTGGCGGAGTTATCGCGTAGCACACATACAAAAAATACCCGTCGTATTGAGAAACTGCTACTTTTTCGAAGTCGGTTGAAAAGTATTCGCACTCTAGTACCTTCATGCATACAATCTCATAACAATGACGCGAGCCCGCTGCCAGCCCTGAACATGAGTAGGTATGTGGTAGCTAGTTGGCTGGTGTCAGTTTCTGTTTCTTTTAGCGTACTCATTGTCTCGCTAAATAGAGAATTACTCCACGACAGTGCCAACTGATGTCCTTTCACGCTTTTAGCTTCACACAATGACAATAGTTTCCGACTCAAGGGTCGAAACTTAAATAATAATTGAAATATAGAATGGACTTGCACGGTTTAACGTAAGCGTTTTAGTCATTGACATAATAATATGTTTTAGTTCAATTTTATCCAATTAATTTACACGGTGTCAATAGTGTAATTACATAAAGGCCTTCCGATTATTATTTTGAGATAGCTCTTTCTGAACAATCGGTGCACTGCTGGAGCATTGTGAAATTGTAATCACCACGGTCATGTGTTGTCTTTTAGATCCAACTTGGATCAAATTAATTAAAGAATTTATAACCAAGAGTCGCCGCGCCGGCTTGCTAAACGCTAAAAACGATCCGGTAGATCTGTCCACAGATTAGATACTAGTTACGACCTGTTAAAGTATAGATTCAATGTTATTTGGTTATTTGGTTTCATTAGACTCAAGATAAAACTCTCACGATTACCACCCAGTTGCTTTGAAGCTAGCCGGTTCAAATATTTTTTATTCGAAGCCGCAGGTCATGTCAGGAGGTTAAGTTGGCAGATCGTCACGAGGCACGACCTTATTTAGAGGGAGGGCGGTCACTTATGTTGCGGATCGTACGTGAAACACAATGGAGTGAGTCATTTTCCCAGAGAGACTGGCCGGCAACTGTTTCGCTGTATATAATTTGTAGTTCCCGGAAAATTTTACAACTCACTTTGTTTTCTATGAATGTAAATAAAAAGGGAAGGAAATTTTTTCTCCTTGTGCCGGCTTTTTGGCGTGTTTTATTTTAGCGCCTTTGACTTGTGTCGTCTTTAAATCCAGTCCCAGGTGCAGGCAACAGGAGATAATAGAAAACCACAAACCTTCATGATTTACACTGGAAATACGAGTAGAAGAAAATAGGTTTCGTCATTTATATTCGTCATAACTCATCACCAACGTAAGTCCACAGTTGGACATGAGACTTACTCCCTAATAGATTAACACGTCGGCCTTTCTATGAGACAATTTGTCATACTCACCACAGGTGGACAATAAATATGTTGTCGATATATTAGGTAGATGCATCTATCTGAATATTTTTCCCTTAGTCGCCATTTACGCCGCCTGCGAGATGACATACGAGAAGTCCCTACATGTAGTCCGTATATCTAGGAACTTTTATCATATAACGGTCATCAGATAGCAATCCAATATACTACAAATGATTGTCATCATTCATGCAGGGGCTCAGGCCTACTCTCCTACAGAGTGTGTAGCCTAATTATTTAATTATTAAACAGCTATTCGCATGTAAACTTGCCTTGCCTTGCCTGAAAGCGCCATCTGTGATATATATCTTTACTACAACAAATCCCCTGCCATCTAGTGTCGAGTAGCTTTAACACTTACATGCTCGTAAAGCGTCCAGAGATGGTGGCAGTGTTGCAGAGTTACCGCCTCGCATCGCCGCTAGGGCGGCGTAAGATTCGCGGTCACATTGTAGACCCTCACTGTATTTTCTTTTTCTATGTATTATCGCCTTCCACATGTTGAACTTCGTCTTTTTCTGCCTTGGGAGACTCATTCACATAACTTTTCATGCACTGTTTATTCACTAATTCACCTTTAAAATCAAGTGCACTGTCAAGTTGTATCGAACGTTTAGAAATTTTTATAAAGCTAATACAATATCTAATCTATGCTAATACGTCAAACGCGTTGATGATAAAATAAAATAAATAATACGCCTAAAATATGTAAAAGTAAAAAATAAAATCTATTGTAAAAAATTATGGATCAAACAAAATAACATAGAGTGCGTTAATTGAAAAATAAATGAAATCAATCCCGCTGCACCCTGCAGAAAGTGAGTCCCAGCACGACTAGTGAAGCAAACACAAGTTCTAAGCCATTTTGGCCAAGTTTCCCTAATCCGTCCGTGGTCAAGATCGACTGAGCTTTTGTCACAATGAGTGTCACAATACGAGTACAACTAAATTGTTAACAATAGCTCGTTGATTTTGTCTGTCGTATTATTTTCAGAATGTGAATTATCCATATATGGACCAGTTTTTTAATATATCGGGCGCTGACATTGTTACATTTTGAAGACGGGTAGATTTTTGTAGAATACTGTATTCCAGACGAAGCGTAACGTACTACAGTGGTGTGGCTCTTATAGTAAAAATAGTACTGAGACTCCCTAGCGCAATTGTGAGCAATAAGCTTGTTCTTCAAGCGCGTTGATGGCGATAAATTGTCGGTTAAATCACTAGATCCTCCCTGTTAAAATAGAACACAGGGATAGGGGCCCCGCGCCGTCAATGTCTACGAATGATAATAAATTGTCAAAAAGAAATTTTACGACAACGGTAGAGTGTTTCATATTGTGAATAGGATAATTTATGTGGTATCTAACTATATTTGTTACACCACTTTGTAAGTGCTCTTATAAACTAAGAATATGTGTTAATAAATACAAGAAATTTTAAATAAAATATTAAATAGATATAAATGAAACATCAGACATTTTTATAGGAACATTAATTATAAAAATTCGATCGCTTTCCCCTTCGTTAGAGTCTTACTTATAAAAATATATAAGGCGTAACATAATTCAGTTATACATTTGGAAGAAATAAACACATTTTCGCATTTATTATATTAGAATCGTTTGAATATCCAAAATGTGTAGCACAATTTTCTAAGGAACTACTTGAGCTGCAGCCTGACTATCTGACAGGTACTTATGATTATGACTGGGTAGGTAGTTGATTACTAAATATTTATCATGGATATGAACTTTGTACAAACCGACCGCCTACGGAAACTAAAGTTTCAATTGAATCAAGTAAATTATCTTCAAACAACAACTAATCTCTGTTTCTGCACGAGAATATTAATTTAAATTGCCAGGAGGCGTGGGTGGCAGGCGGGATCAAATCATGACCTTTTAACAGCTTAAAAACTTCACACTAAATCATATACGCCGCACAATTATACGTTTTGTCTGCCTTATTTGAATATTCGCGCAGAATCGTTGGTTAATTGTTGTTTCAGAGCTCCATCATCAGTTTATGTAAATTTTTCATGAAAACTAAATCACTTCATTGCAAAATATTTTGTTAGATCAGACGATTACTTATCACATAAATATAACAGATCATAACCAATGTCCAATAATAGACTTTTAATCATTTAACATTAACAGGCGAAAACTGACCACTACTGTACCTCTGTACCACAAAATAGAAAAGAGTAGTTTACACTAACAATGGTACAAATTAATTCGTTTCCAATCGGCCAAAGCAGCATATATTCGCAAACCAATCTCTACCAGTTATCAAATCGAGTGTTGAGGAATGCTTGCATGAGGGAATAAAGAAGGGGTGGTGGCGTTTTTGATAAGTTCGGATAGGTATGAGTAGGTCTGGGTAGGTGGGGTGGTTTGGTTAGGATTCTAGTTTCGGTAGGGATGTTGGATAGGGTTTGGCTGGATTGGTTGGCACAGAAGTTCGGAATCTTTCCCAGAAGCGTGGAATATCTTTGAAAGATTTCCTTTCCGCAAAAAAAGCGTGTTTAGAAAAGTGTTATTTACGTAATTGTTGGTTGTTTCCCTTTCTAGTTGTTCAGTTCAGATATTTTATATTTACAATATTAAGCTCATATTAATAAAGGGTTGCACAATGTTAAATGGAGCCTGAGATTTCTGGCAAAATGGCAATTATATAGAAACAAATTGCCGTGTGTTTGAACGTCGAATCACAATGAGCTGTCACTTATTCCGGCACTCACGAAAGATGCTATTCTGAACACAGAGTATGATCTATTAATCACGTAATTTGTATGAAGTGTCTCACGCCAAGTATCACGCATTATCCTATTGCTACAAATGTCACCGTCAATCATAGTTCAATGCGATACAAGGAGCCCACTGCGCTCCTCAACTGCTTGTAGAATTGGAACACAACGTTCGTGATACTTTAGTCAAGTTTAGTCAATAGGGCATGGAGACGTTACAAATTAATGATATCTATTATACAGTTTCAAACACGAATAGAGTGTCGCCTCATAGCACACATAGATTATTATTAGTTAGAAAGATGCATTTATGATGGCAGTTTGACATGCGAAATATCGAAATCAGTCTTTGTGAAAGTCACTTTAGTTTCAAAAAACTCTACAGCAAAGAAATACCAAAATAATGCCCTCAAATTAAGACAGTTAGTTGTTTTATAAAATTACGGATGTATACATATAAAGATAATAATCAGCTTGTGATAATATGATGACTGATCAATTTACTTGAACTCTTCAAATAATAGTATTTTTTTAGAAATTTCAGAAATATCTAACTTTTCAGCTGTGTATGCAATTTGAAACGTGTTAACAACAATAAACAAAAGAGGTCGGACGTCGAATCACCTTCTATTTGATCTCTGGTCTCTGGAGAGTGGCCAACACCGAGTCCTAATTAAAAATCTGCGATAAAATCGCTACTGTTACAGCTTTTCTCAGTATTAAAGCGCGTCTGTTTCAGTTTCTTCATAAAAACTGCTATAAACTGCAAGTCTTACGGATAATAAATTATCTTCGTGTTCTGAGGAACAATTGTGAGAAATCCGCAAATTATACAATTAAAAATTTGATAAGGCTTTATCTCCAGGAGGTGTTCGTACACTTCGTAATGTATTTTGAGAAAATTTGTAATAAATTTAAATAATTAAATTATGCAAACCAATTCTGTAGAATATGAACTGAGTGAATGAAAACTCTGAAACACTGTCATGCTATCAAGTAAAATTTGCAGGCAGTTTACAATGATACAGATCAGTATTTAAAATACACTTATTTGTAACTTGCATCTACTAGATATAGGAATGAATTTACACCGTATCGAGAGTCCCGTAAATGGAACGGAAGACGAAATACTAACACAATGTAAAATTGAAGCCGTTGAGTTAAAAGAGAAGGAAAACTTGTATTTTCCCAACTGTGGGATGAAATAGGGTAGATTATAATATTAGAACTGCAACGAATTTTTTTCTTCATCCAAAATCTTTGGCAAATATATGATTTCAACATTCTTACATTCGATGACCGCAGTCCTCGAATAAACATCAATGACATAGTAGTAGAACTTCATAGATTGTATTGTGTTATCTGCAAGTCGCACAGTAATACACTTCACATTTTAATGTCAGGTTTATTCTAATGGATCCATCTTATCGCTACCAACTAAACTACTATTGCAGCCTAGTGTTCCGCCCACGACTCCACTTGCGTGGGAAAGGTTATCTAACTATTAAAGTAGGTCCTATCAGACATAGTAATGGCTAGGAATTATAATCCCAAACAATAGGTTTATCGAAGCAGTAGCGGTTGTTTTACAGGGGTTGTGGTCAAGTACCAAGTTAATCAAAGTACCAATCGAACCATTTCTCATTATGCATTTACCTACTACAGATGTAGCTGGTTATTCTGTAATATGGATAAAAGGTAGTGAAAGTGTAAAATCACATACCAACAACGCGCGCTTTGTACAGGTGGGAACATTTTAATTGACTGTAGTTTTTAAGGTGATCGTTCAGCTTTGTTCCAATAGATAGACGAACGTTTCTATACATACTTAATATTATACACGTGAAAGAATGTTTGTTTGTTTTTCATTCAGTAACAGAAACAGAAAAATATTTATTTAACTAAAACACACACAACACAATACAAAGATACAATTAATACATACATTGCGTACAATTACAATAATACATTATTGATGTACATAGGCATTGTGTTGTAATGTGTCGTCAAAAGGACTGATCTCAGCATCTGCTATGGCAGTAGCCATAGTGCTGGTTTCAGATAAATCCTCTAATATGTAAAGCATTAAATATATGTGTAAAAGAAGTGTAGGTGTGAGTGTATATGGACGTGTTAACATATAGATACGTGTGTTTGTATGTACAGTGACAGTACATTCCGTCCCATCGTAACTAACACTTGATTTATTTAATTATTTGTATGGGTATAGTTGAAAGGGCGGAAATGTACATAACCTACATTTTATCCCGATTAAGCAAGTAGTTACCGTTGGTTTGTATCATGCGCTCCTTTCTAGTTTAGTAATATGTATTAAATTTTCTCCATTATTCTTGTATTCTGTGCCAAATAAACTATTCTTTCATTCTTTACGTGGTCACAAAACCGCCGCGTGACATGAGTCTGATTTGTAGTAGTCATTTGCTAACTATAGTGTGACATTGAAACCTTATTTTCTTTAACCGCCATTGTTGATTCAAAGTGCCGAGTAAGTACCAGAACCAAATCCAACGATGGTCCGTCACGCCACGCGACAGTATTTGCATACAAAAGCGCAAAATTTATAAGGTGATTCAACGGTATCTGCCGTTCCACCACAACCTTCGCTTCCGGAGGCGCCGGCCAACTGGACGTACTCTGTATTGTCCAATATGCTAATATATCTCTGTTTCTATCCTCTTAATGTGCTAAGGTGCTGTTGTACGTAGTATCAACTCTGCAGAAAGGTCAAGGGAAGGGAAGCTGGCGACGAAAGCTGGTGGTCGTTTTACGTGACTGTTACAGGAAGAGATAGGGAAAGCTAAGAAAAACTGATCTAATTTATTTATAGTTATATGTATGATCTATCTTATCTTTTATCGTATTACATAATAAAAATATATTTGTCAATTCTTGTGTTTCATTTGTTGCTCGTGACTTATGTTATGAATCTTCATAGGATTCATCATCATCGCCAGGAGACGTCCACTGCTGGACATGGGTCTCCTCCATGGTACGCCACATTGACCGGTCCCGAGCCACTTGCATCCAGCGACTCCTCGCGAGTTACACCGTTGGTTCATCTATTAGGGGGACGGTTCGGTAGACGTTTCCAGATACGTGGTCGCCACTCTAGAACTCTTACTTGCCATTGTCTATCCGCCCCTCGAACGATGTGGCCTGCCCGTAGCCACTTCACTGACTCGTCGAGCTATGTCGGTAACCTTAGGTCGTCTACGGATTTCCTCTAGGATTAAGTATCAACTAATAAAGTTGGATCTCTATCATCTGACGTTCAAACAACAATAGTAATAATTTGTCCTATATTTGGTCTGTTCCTATAATCGCGACTTATTTATAGTTTATACACCTATCACCAGCCTTCATTTTATTTCAGTCCGATACTACCCATAAAAGCGGGATCGTAAACCCACCAGCCGTAAATCTTGGTACGTTGGTACTAGTATTAGGGCCTCATAACATAAAGACAATAGTTACGAGTTTCATTTGTTTGACGCACATTGTTTGTTAGTCATGTTCTCGCCCGCCCTCGCTCGTGAAGGCGGACTCATCCCGCCCACACCTCCCGATCATATCACACGCCAGGTTCAATTTGAAGATGTGTAATTGTTTCAAAAGACGTTTGCATTTATTGATTGACATTAAAACTATTTGTATCATAAATAATTTTGACTTTAATAACCAGGCAGCGGTATTAGCTCTCTTCATCCTCGCTATAAACGCTGAAGGAAATAAGATAATTGACGTGAGAACGTCTTATTAACGTCTGCACGCACGAAAAAGTGTCACGTTCCGCCTGAGACGAGCGTGCAAGCGAGAGCGCGGAACAAGCAATGAGAGGCACGATCGGCATAAATATGCGATCGGCTTTTGACGCATCACGTAAAATTATCGTCCGTTAACCCACTTTAAAGGCAGTCAATATTTTTTCCACATTTATAATGGGCCTCAATTTTTAGTTAGTCAATTTTATCCTTTGACGACATATTTGTTGTTTACTAAGTATTTATACAATACGTTTTCTTTGTTACCCAATATAAGATACTAAAATCGTGTCCTAACCATTTTTCATGAGGTCAAGGTGATAATGTATGACTGTGACTGATCGAACGTTACTCTTATCACATTGTCCTACATTTATTTGATAAATTATTGAGAAAGACATCAGATAATCACGCTGTATCCGAAATGCACTTTATACGATGATGTGATAGTTCTAATGTTTGCAGCCTTATTTGAACACCATAGCTTATACATTTTACTGCTTAAGTAGCCCAAAAGTCATAGACAGAGTCAAAGGTGAAAAGTAATACAAACTCCGTCACGTTTACTTAATAATATAATCGCCATTATCAGCCGGGAAACCGTCGGTTATAATATAATTTTTAAGAATGCTTAATGCATTAGGTACTAACAATAATATGGATATTTAATACCCGATAATAATTATTATTATTTATTATATATTTTCTATCAAATACGCCTCTTCAGAAATAGACACACATTCTGGTGACGTCAATGTAGACCTTCAGAAATTCATTTTTAATAAACAATATCCATAAATCCTCAAGGTTTCCTTCAAAGCTACTTATTGAGACAATGGTCTTAGAATTTTTGTGTTATTAGTGCTACTTATTATTACAGTTGTTTTGTAAGAAGCCAGTCCAACTTAGAAAACTATCCCAACGATCGCAATGGTTGAATATGGTGCAAACAATGCAATCACTCCATAACCTGGGCTTTACTCATATCCTTGTGATGGTGGTTCTAATGATAGACAGGTGGCAGGTTGCCAGTCACTAACTCCGCTATTTACGATTACGATCCAGGCAATAAAAGATTACAGTACGGCACGGAAACAAAAACGAATTGTCGGTAACATTCATTATAGGATTACCATTCTGATTACATCAGTTGTTAGAAATGTAAAAGCTTTTCCGGTACCGTTTTCTCGTTATGATCATTCTTCAGTACCCTACGGATAACGTACACCTTCGGTACGCCATATGACATCGGTACCACGCATCCAGAGGCAGTCGCTCCCCTCTACCAGACCACGTGAGCCCACGTGCCAAAACCTTTGAGCTTTTCCAGATCCAATTGGGAAACATTTATCTACACTATCCTATAATGATTGATCTCTAACCTATCCCGGAACAAGTCATTACAACATACCAATCACGTGGTGAAAACAGACCGTTCCTTTTTTAAATAGATTTGTCGAACAAGATAAATTGGAAAATGGCTTCTTGGCGCGAACTTGAAAAATGGTGGTTCATTGCAATTTTGTTAATTGAATAATAATACTGTTATGTGTGTTTTTTGTGTTATAATGGTGTGATATAGTGCAAAAAGTGTCATGGACGGTGTTATAGTATCAATTACGCAAAATTGCGAGGGTTTCGACGCGATCCGAAGAGTTTATCATGTCGAGTACATTCGGCATATGGATTCTTTCGGATAATGTTGAAACCAAGGCTGGCCTTTGAAGTTCTCGTCAAGAATCCAAATTAAGCGATAAAATGTACACATTATACATTTTATTGAGAAAGCTGAAAAAATGGATTCGGCATAGTTTATAACCTCAAAATTTGTTCACCTAATTTTACTCGTCATTGGCTAGATAACCACTGGTTAAAGCCATTATTTAAAATAAAATAAAAATAAAAAATTGGAAAATGTACGTTTTCAAATGCTACCTCAAAACGCGGAACCATTCTGTGTCACTACACAATGATTATTTTATCGCAAAATCAACAAAAGGTATCAATTTCATGCATGACATCATGGAATAGACACACCCATCATAACGAAGTGGTTATTAATCGAATGCGTATCATCGTATCGTTTTTCAATTGTTTTGCCAATAGTTCGGGGTTTTATGTCAGATTCATACGCAAAGACGAGTACATTGTTGCGAAAATGCTCGAAAATGGCCTACGATTTCGCAAAAATTTGGAATGTGAGGGTTTTGGGGGAGGGGGGGGGGGGGGGGGGGGGGCGAAAAATCTATCTAGATTAGTCTTATGTCTGGGAAAACGCGTGTTTTCGAGTTTTCATGCGTTTTTTGCATTATTCGCTGGAAAATAAGGTCGCTTATTTCACCCACAAGTTTATCTCTCGCAGGTGTCCGTCTAGGTTCGAATCGTGATCAAATACAAAGTTTCAAAAAAAAAATTAATGTATCCTAATGTATTCACGGCATGTAGGGTCCCATTCGAATGGGTCGCTAAGCGGCCAAAGTTTAACGTACAGTTATAGCCATATTTATAGTATTAAACGACGTCATTCTAAATCCGTTGGTGTAATCAAATAATAATAATAGCCTTGTGCTGGTGCCTCATGGCATCAGTCTGCAGAACACGTGCTGCGGGCTTGAGCAAAATGAAAATAATAAACATCCAATATCCGAAGTGAACTCATACAACGAAATAATATTTTAACCGCCTCTGACGTCCAGTGTGCCTATACAGTTTGACAATATGGTAGCTACGAGTATAGTCCTCAACGAATTGGACCGATAATCCGAAAGTCATGGGCTCGTACGTAATAGTACGTATTGGTGACTATTTACGAAAAAAAGGAATTCAAGGGGAAAAAATTATGTTGAGTAAAACGCATTTCAAGCTTAGAGTCTAAAATGAGTTTCGCCCCGAGCGCGGGGATTGAACATTTAAAAAAAACTACGGCCCCTAAAAATATTCTGATTAGACCAAAATAAAGCCGAAATTAATGAGAAAAAAAACACGTTTCCAATCCCTTCAGTTTTCAGTTTCAGTTTTTCAACCGATTTCAAAGAAAGAGGAGGTTCTCAATTCGACTGTATTTTTAATGTTTGTTACCTCTAAACTTTCGACTGGGTGAACCGATTTTAAGAGGGATATGAAGCAAAGTCTCTGTAGAATAGTAGGTATTTCAATATTTTATTGCTGTCGCGATTCGGTACGCACACATACAGCCTTTCACATGCTTTCACTCACACCAATAACGCTGCATTCACTCCCAACGCGGCCTCCCTCCCCCGCGCTGCGCATAGTCGCTACCCCTCGCCTCGTCAGTCATCGCTCTACGCTTGGCTAGAGTGTATTTTTCAAAATTATAATAAACTTGACGTGAGCGTGCGTCAACCCTTTTTTCACGTTTTGAGCAATTATTGGGCGCATATTGGTTTAGTCTCGACACACTGTGGTTGTATTTGATATAATTGACTAGTAAGTACCTATCACATATAAATATAACATAAATTATGACTTTGCCATTTTAGGGGTCTACAGTCAACAAGAAAACCTTTTAGTTTCACCATATCCGAACGTTCGTCTTCCAACAATACTTTAGGTGACCTAGAGGTGTTTTAGTACATAGAGTGCTAGAGTCTAAGGACTAACAAGTTAAAGCGTTCAAAAAGAACTAGAAACCAACTTTAACTGTCGTATAAGTCTACTTTTATTAAGGATGTATATCGTTTTCTCATGGATTCCATTCTACAAACCGGACCAAATTGAAATGGGGACCACACGGGAAGCACCAGCTTTCAAATAAAAAAGAATCATCCAAATCGGTTCACCCAGTCAAGTCAAAAGTTCTGAGGTAACAAACATTTAACTAATACACACCTAACATTCCCTTTCTCAAAAACTACTGAACCGATTTTGATGAAACTTGCAGTCTTTCCTAAGTTTAATAATACAAACAAAAAAGGGATTATTTAAATCGAACTTGTAGTTCCGCATATATGCGAGGACAAACATACATACATACACTTTAGAAATTTGGCACACTTATTTAGAAGCTGATATAGACTAACATATATGAAAACTGGGCAGTTCTGGAAATATTACATACATACAGGTCGCATTGATAACCTCTTTTTTTGAAGTCGGTTAAAAAGCTGTAATTTCACGACACTTCACACAATGGAATAGACGAGTTAAAAATCCCGTTGTAAGTGTATGAGATGTATAACTGGGAAAAAATATTTCAATACAAATATAATATATATAATAAAATACTACTATATATTACAGGTTTTAGTACTACGAGTCTCTGATTTAAAAACGGTTGAAACAGCTTCCGAAGGACTAAAGTACCGTGTTACAACCATTTTCAATAGCACTGTTGTAACTCCGTTATTTTTAGGGTTCCGTACCTCAGAAGGGAAAAAAGGAACCCGTATAGGATCACTTTGTTATCCGTCTGTCTGTCAAGATCCTTTTGCTCAGTAACGCGTACAGATATCAAGTTGAAATTGATATCGAATACTCAAGTCTGCTGTCCTTTACATCTGTGAAATAATGAAACTTATAGGTCAACACAATAAAAAGAAATAGCTGTATTTTAGACCATTTCCGTACGAAATGCAATGGAACCAAAACCTATAGGGTATTTCCCGTTGACCTAATATCTTGAAATTTGGCAAGAAGAAAGGTTTTACAGCACAACCATAGGAATAAATCTGAATTTTTTAATTGTAGCACAGTAAAATTGATTTTTTAATGTTTACAAACTTAACTTCGTAATATGTAATTTAGCTTAGAATTTCATTTTCGGTAGAGCATTGTTGGGTGCATATTACCGTACCTATTATTTATGATTTTCAGTATGTCATTAATTCATATTCTGTACGGAATCCTCGGTGCACGAGTCCGACTTGCTCTTGACCGGTTTTTGAGTTGTTGGAGAGCCATTTCAAGCTCTTGCTGGCTGATCTCCGGGATATCTGTGTCGGGTCATATAGTCTCCGTAGCGATTTGTACATGCGATGTCCATATAACTTCTCGTTCTCTCTCAAGACTTTCAATAATAATAAATAACAAAAAATAATATAAAAAAGCTTTTAAAAAAGTTATAAATAAACGGATGTCCATGCAATAAATGTTATGTTTTTTCTGTGTTTTTTTTCTGTTTAGATATTTTACAGTGGTACGGAACCCTTTGTATGCGAGTCCGACTCGAACTTTAACATTAAAAAAATATTTGAAACATAAGTCACTTATTCATAAATCATATTTAATTATTTACACGTAACAAAACGTAACAACAACTAAGAATTTCAGGGAAAATGTTCTGTTCTAGAGATAAAATAAATTTCCTTAGAATTATTTGTCTTTATATTTGTTTATTTAGATCAATCTAAACATTAAAACTAACAGGTAAAACCATTATAGCTCGAGAAAGGGTATCTATCGATATATTTTTCCCACCACTATTAGTCGAAAAAATCGATAAAGCTTATTGACATCACTAATGCATGCTTACTTTATTTTTATACATATAATACACAGTATATAGTTGTGATATAGTGTACCCTGCCTCCCGAACCGAACTGTGCGAGAAGGACAGTTGAAGCTTTTTTTGGTATTTGCCTAGTTTTGCCGTGAAATTAAGGGTTTGGGATATAGCTGTTTTCTCAACGAAACGTTAGCCAAATTCAATCATTTTGATCTTATTCTCTTTATCAAAGAATAATCTAGGCCCGTTGGTTTTGCTTTTTCTGAAAATGTTACGTTTACTCTAAATAATGAGTACAATAAGTTGAAAGAAATTTTTTCTGAAATTTTGAGTTTTGAGATGCCCATAATTCTAATTGTAGACAAAATATTGAAAAAAGCAAAACCAACGGGCCTAGATTATTCTTTGATAAAGAGAATAAGATCAAAATGATTGAATTTGGCTAACGTTTCGTTGAGAAAACAGCTATATCCCAAACCCTTAATTTCATATGAAATTTTTTATCTGCTGTTCCCTCTTAATGATTCTTTTTTATTATTGTTTGAAAGCTGGTACTTCCCGTGTGGTTACATTTCAATTTGGTAAAGTTCTGACAATAGCATCCTTTTGGGGCAGTTGAAGTCGGTCCCAGTTTTTTGAACGCGTTAATTATTTAAAATATATATAAGTACGTATACTGAAGGGTTAGGTTACTCATTTTACCGCAGACGTTTAGAAACACAGAGACTGACTAAACCGGGATTTTCCACAACTTACGTGACGAAAACTTTACGAAAGCATTATGTATTCACAAAACATAAATGATTAAGAACGAAATAAATATTATTGTTTACTGTATTGTCCATTGGATTCAATGAGCGATATACTTATTTGCTTGGAGAGCCAAGGTGATCGAGCTTCCATATATGGCATTGTTATATCTTCGCTTACCATCAAGCGGGATAATAATATTAAGTCTAAGCGCTATTGTGTGTGTTTTAATGCCATTGACAATAAAGTAATTTAGAAATAGAACTCTCAAATGAATCTTTAATGTCACATTACAAATAGCTGTTCATTATTATTTTGTAAACTTAAATATTTATATGGACATAGAAATTGGTAAGCTGATGATTAAAATGCTAGGTTTTATATATAATAATTGTGTTTTTAAAAAGGATGCGATTGGCAACAATATCAACGGATGTTAAGTCGAAAATTGAGTGGTTAAAATTGGTGTGATGTGGTTAAAATTATGTTATGTCTACATTGGTGATTAGCTTTAAGAGTAGGGCCAAATAAAACCCGTGGATGAAGTAGAACACTCGATGATATTTTAAAAACACGTGTACAATTACAAAAAAAATCAAAAACAAACACCTGACATCTATTCAAACCCAATCGCTCTCGTTATTTTCGTCGTGACATTACTCGCTCACAAAGTCTGTCAACGCTTAGTTTAGAATATGTGTTATTATATTATTAAACCCTATATTTTAATCTGTCTATATTCACAACTTCATAATATGTAACGTTATGAATTAAAACTAACGTAATACAAGTTTCAGAAATTCCTCAAACATTTTATTAGTCACTAATTTTAATATTCACTCATTTAATTTTATTTATTCTCTAACACAACGGAAGCCGATAATTAAATAAATACAAGTTAATGGCAGTTCATATCGAGTTATCAAAGTAATTATAGCAATCTTTCGACTCGAGAAGTGTGCCTGTTTACGTCCAAAGTGGCATACAACATTACACAAGAGATAAAATTATCTTCCAATAAGCAGTGCAGTTACGATACATGGAACTATCCACCGAGACCATTTATGAATGAGAATATTGAAGAGATGATCGTTGTGATGTCGTTAGTGGACTTTAGAAGACCATTTGTTCAAACAGAGCACCTCTAAAGGAAAATGATTACAAACAAAGCATTATCTAAACGTCAGTTCCAACCTTGACACCGTTCAGAGTTCATTATGATTTGTCAGCGCTGTTATAATTGTCATGATTTTCACTGCAATATAATAATAGCTAAATAAAAATTTTACTGCCTCCGTGGCCTAGTTGTATTCATAACCCGGAGGTCGCAGGTTAGCTTCCCAACAGGATTACTAACGGTACTAGGTTTGGTGGTAGAGCTCATATCCTTTCTTGGCTGTTACCATACCATAAAAAAATCCATCAATGCGAAAATGAGTTTGTTTCTTTCTCCTTCTTTCTCGTCGTAACAGAGACAGAATGACTTAATTTTTTGTATCGGGATAGTTGAAGGGTCTAATACGAGCTAGTTTTTATCCCGATCGATAGTTCCCGTGGAAACTATTTCTGAAGTCCATGCGGACGATGTCGCGGGCAAAAGCTAGTCCACCTAAAGTCTATCTCGAAACAAAGAACGATTCCATACCAACCGATCACTATTCTATTTTTATTTTATTTCTAGTTGCAATAATTCATTATACGACTGACATGACTTTTTACGTCCATTCAGTTTATCTTCTGTTTACTTTCAACATTTTGCGCGTAGATACACGAGTAATTTCCTGTCGTTTATCTTCATATAGTGCATGTTAAACATTTATACGAGTACTTTGTGTAAATTGTGTTAAAAAAACGTATTTCCTGTGTCATAAAGTTTCCTTTTCATTTCTCCCTTTTGAAAAACCACCCAGTATATTACTCTTCCTTTTTCTACATGTTTGTTTATACAATATATTTACGTTTTGTTTACTTTTCGCGTTATTTGCCAAAGAAATGTTACGTACGACTAATTTCCTGTCTTGTGATCTTTTATGCAAAATTACAAACATATCCGTCCGGTGTAAATTATCTGTTGCAAGAATGAATGAAATAAACATATGAATTCATTCATGGATCCATCATACACAGACTTTTGAAAGAAGAGATACATTTGGACAAATTCAGAACTTAATTCAGACTTATAAGATTTTCATCGTGTTTAGCCATTATAGTCAATTAAAAAATCTGTCTCACAGACGGTTTAGCCGGGTAAATAAATTATACTCAGAACTTGCTTTGACTCAGAAATTGTTCACTTATTTCCGGCATTATAATTTAGTGTGTAATTTATAGGGTAAATAATATAAGTTAGATGATTCGACCGTAAATTACGTTGACAAAGCTAAAGAAAAGACGCTGAAATCACAAATATTCCGAACATGAATGACATTCTGTAATGAATGACATAATGACTATAAAGTCAGTCACATCGACTGACTTCATACACACAGCGACAATACGCTGATCGAAACTTGGTTACTAGATTTACAATAAACTAAGTCAGTATTTTCTTTGTAGGCAAAGTACTTGTTTATCAAAAAGTACAAGAGCAACGAAACACAACTGCACGTGTTGCTTACATAAGCATATCGACTGCACTTAACGGGATTCTGTACGACGAATTGAATTCAGGGCCAACATTATTAATATATTTATACATACACACACTTATTCACATAATATTTATCGGATCATGACGCTTTTTAAACACCCAATGTACGATAAATGTAAAATACGATATTTTGTAACATTAGTTTGTTTGGACAGGAATAGATTGCTGTAGTTGATTTGAACATCATAATAATCATCATTAAGAAACAGTCCACCGCTGAATATGAGCCTTCCCTTGTAAACTCCGGGCTTTCCCTGAAAGGATTTTTCTTTATCATCAGCCGAGAAATAACGACACAACGTAGGCATCCTTCATATATTGCAATGATTTTTTTAACTTGTTAGGATCATCATTATCATCAACATATATACCCCACTGCAGGGGCTCAGGTTTACACTCCTACAGAGAGTGTATGGGCCTTAGTCTACCACGCGGGCCCAGTGCGGATCGGCGGACTTCACATGCCTGTTCAAGACATGCAGGTTTCCTCACGATGTTTTCCTTCACCGGTAAGCAATTGGATAATGTACAATTGTTAGGATCCCCCAATTTTAATTTATTACACCTATGCTTGGATTAGTATACTCGTAGCCTCCGAGCTACTACGGCTTAACGTCTACTGATTTGACGAATATATAAATTTAAAATATTTATCAAATGGCGTGGCCCATATCAAGACATGTCAATAGATAGACTCGTACTATCCGCGAATCAATATCATTTCGTGTTCTTTGTTTGGTATTTTTGTACTTTTATCACTACAAACATACAAATAATATTTTGGCAGCCCTAGCCTACCCTCCAGGATTTTGCGATGCAAAAGGGGTAAAGCCCTAGGTCCCCCTTTAGGGGTTGCTCGTATACGGATAGCCTAATGAATTATGAAGAGCTCCGACACATTAGGGACTACGCTGCATTTTGCAATATAGAGGGTGGTGCCAAGCCATACATCAAAGACACCCTTACGCAGATCTGCATAAATTAAATTAGAGCCAGGCGATTAGTACGTTACGCAAAATATATAATGACTTTCGGAGGCATATGTATTTTTGTGTCATTAAAAATTAAGTGAGCAATTATATTTTGTTTTGAAAATGTTAATGCTACGACTACATAATAGTATGTTATGTCATGTAACGACGTTCTATGAAAATGTTAGAGCTTTTTAATACATAGTTTTTACAATATGAAACTAATAAAATTGTAAACAGTGTGTGGCGGAGTTAGATATATTATTTTATCTCTATCGATAATACTATTCACGATAAAATCCAGTGACTTGCGTAATAAATGTACAATACTTCTATACAATATTTTTATACAAATAATTCGTCCGGGTTCAGGACTGATTTTTTGTGTGTCAAGTTTATTATCTAAGGACAACGTTATCTATCAGCATAATCTACTGCGTAAGTCCACCGCTGGAAATGTATATTCCGTGAGTGTATTTACGACCACCGCGCTCAGCAAGCAAGTTGGTGATCAAAGAAACATTTCAGTGGTACACATAGCCGTCTTTTGAAATTTTCTTTTAGTTGTCTTTTGCGACGCCTGTTCCTGTATCTGTGTTGTACCTCTATAAAATACTCCCATAATATAATTACTGCAGTCCAAGCAGACGAAGCAACGTGCAATACCTTGTTGCTAATAATTCACCGATTCGACGTAATCAAAAAAGAAAACTTTAACATAGAATTTCCATAATACAGTTGAGTTGTGCATAATAACGTATCTACCCCGACAACTTTCGCTAGAAGAAACGCAAGTTTCTACTCTTGCGGCGCGGCGACCACCGATCAATGTGGTTTGACGACTCCTGCTAACGTTCCGGCAACTTACATAATGTTACGTGTTCAAACTACCCGAAATATCCGAATTATGGTAATTCCATAACGGCCACAACATGGTCGTAACCGTCAAATCTGTGCACTGCCTTGGCAATCGGTGAAACAAGACAGTAGCGGTTTGTTAAATCGACCTCGACTAATTTGAAGACGGCGTTATATGTTTTTGTATTTTTTGCTTCTTTAATATTCGATATTTCAATATCTATAATACCCAAAACATACAGATCAAAAACGTATCCTAACCCTTTTTAAGAGATCATAAATTACGTAAGGTGATAAATGGATAAGGCGATAGGTGAACAAAACACGATCGAAAGATGGAAGCCATCCTAGTGATAGAATAAAGCAAACTTATAAAACGTACCAGTGGGAACTCAAATTATTCTCCAAATAAACAAAACAACGTCATGTCATGTAAAAAAGTTGGTTTTTAGGGGGATTGTAAACGTAGCTTTGATTGCCATATACAATACTTCAAAACTAATTAACTATGAGTCCATATAACATATGGGTCAAACTTAAGAGGTCGGCGGAAATTGTGTCTGTTGCTGCGTAGTGCGCCACCACAAGAGTGCACTGCTTAGGAAGATTGACCCGGGAGTTCTCGTATATGTGCTGCGGACGGCCACATATATAGGTAATATATAGTACTTTAGTAGGTAATAAATGTGGAATCACATTACCCGATGCTTCATCAAGGAAATCTGATTTCTTTTGAAGAGCCCTAAAGATTCCAGTATCACTTCTACAAAAATGATACAATGCGGGTAAATATCAATTATTAATGTGCTTCCCGTATGATTTAAATAATCTCTATTTTAAGAGCATTGTTTTACCGTGTAAATTGTCTCACTTGGTGCTAAATGAACGCTCGGCTGAGGTCAACAGAGTAAATGAGGAAACATCCGACCTACTTCTCCATAACGTTACCGTTCCCCGGTTCACAATAACTATGATGAGGTACTTGGTGTGATGACATGACACTAAAATTATATATGACTTATGATGGCTACTACTCGCCACGATGTACTTACATACAGATTACAGCAAGCTTTACTCGTGAAACGGTCATACAACTTGGTTATTTGATTTATCCAATGGTTTGTTTCTATACATTTGATCTCTCAACTGAGCATTGGATCAATTTCCTTTCACCCAACAATGAGACACCATCAGCTAAGATACCCAAGTGCAAACCCATATTTTTTTAAATAGATAGATGGCCAGAGCTTACGGGATTTCTTTGATAAAATTTGCTTTAATCACCACACTTGGCAGGCGGGTTACTGATCGCAGTGAGTAAGATATTGCAGAAATACAAAGGTAGGCACATTTTTTAAATATTGTTAAAAACACATTTTAAAAGTTTATACAAAGATTCATTGACAATCCCTGGCTTCTTAGGTATAAGAGTAAATAGGCACCTTCTAGACCAACACGTAAAATCGTCGACCTCATCGTCACTGACCATCAGGTGAGATTGAGGTCAAGTGTTGGTCTATCTTCAATATAAAAAAAAAACTTACGGCGCTCCACTACATGTATGTGATAATCTCAATTCAAAACGGGACCACATGGTCAGGAAAAAGTGGCACACAAAACGGGGGAATAATAAATAACAATATTTTAAATCTTACTTCCAAATTTGAAATCGAGTGGTCATTTTTTGCAAAAACAACTGACTGACAGTAAATCAACTCTTAACAAAAAAATAACTATGTCAACACTAGGAAGAGATAAAAACCGGTATCATTTTGAGGCATTAACCCAACTTTCATTCTCGAAATTTCATTGCATTTTAATTGAAATCGATTAAAGTTGATATTTAAACACGGTCATACGCCTACTTACTTGCATACAAGATGACATAACACTAAGACACGTAAGAACTTTGATAACAGCAACTGGTATGATATCACGTTATTACTGCGTTTATCCACTGCACTGGTTTCATATGCAAATGTTCGATTCAAGCGAAGTAGTTAATCGCTTGAGTGCGTGCAATAAAAACTGTAAACACAGTGCGCCGAATGCCCGCTAACTCCAATCGTTAGAAGACATCAGAAAGTGTGTCTATGCGCAGGAGTTTCCCCTCGCGTGATCACCTCTGATTGCTTGTTGAGTCAAAGCCATAGATTATGGAGATAATACAAACTTACGGGTGGGTATTTATCGGTGCTTAGATCTATTTTTTATGCACGTTAAAAAGCTCTTACTGCCCTAAACAACAATACTATTGGAAAGAAAGATAAAGAGTTATTCTTTAAGTTAATGATTTTAGGATATGCAATTGAGCAAGCGTCTAACATAAGGTCACCGTAAATACCAGATAAGACGAAGAACATGTGCAAGCCCTTTCATTGGGTACAAGAAAACTGTACTGTCCTTTCATTAAACAAACTATTGAATGCAGTGAAAAAAAGCTTACATGGAACAACGGTTTAACATCTCAAATGTTAAACATATATATTAATATTAATCTAGTGAAACCAACAGCACCGTATAGTTTTATTCCATAATCTATGACACAATATCAGATTGACACTGTAAGAATGATTGGAACGAACGAATAAACAGAATTTACTGCATTGCATCATTCAACAGGAAGTGATTTCAGGTGCTCCAATACCCATACGCGAATTAAAGAGATTCTGATTGAAATCGTCACGAAACAAATCGCCTTACGGTATTCTCATTTTATGCAACGTATTCGTAACACGAAAGTTATGCAGATTACGTAAAGGGTGAAATCGATAATTGCAATGTACTGGATGCTCATGTACTCAGTATGGCTGTTCCTTTCTTGGGTATACAGCTGTGGTGTTCCAGTAATCTATATACATGTAATAACATTGTAACGGACCGCCGTGATATGTGGGCTGTATGCATCAACAAGATAATCTTTACAACTTTTGTCCGTCGGGTTTTCTGTATATTTGTACTAGTATCACTTAAAAACTGCTGCACGAAATTGGAAGCAGCTTAAAATTGAACGAGTAGTTCTAGTGGGACAATTTCTGGATTGCACAAAGACGCAGTCACTAGGCTAAAAATAGTGCTAATAAATACATTTTTGATACTGATTGTGGCTGATCACTCCATGTCATCCCTTGGGTGACGTAACGGGGAGAAAGAGAATTTTTCAGAAGAGTACAGTAGCAACCTATCCGCCGACGTCTCCCTCTACGATGGTGATTATGGAATCAAATACAATAACTCCATCAATGGCATTATGCAGTTGATGCTACTGAACAAAAAGATATCTAATTGAGGCTTATTAATAAGCACGCTTTCATTCTGCGTTCTTTATCGTCACTTACCATCCAGTGATATGATCCCAAGTAATAACTGCTTGTGCATGAAAAGGTAATAACAACAATAACACTGATATCTTGCGCGTTGCATTATCAACATTTTTATGTAAACAACGCTGTGTATGTGCATGCAGGTATAATTACGACGTGTTATGAATTCCAAAGCTGAGAATACGGACAGTTATTCTAAATGCACGTCTTGTTTTGATATTCCAAAAATTAGGTCAAAAAGTTCTTTGACGAAAACTACACAGTTCCATTTTGCAGTTCAAAGAACTTCTATTTGCAGCTAACAAACGTAAACATTACATTATAAACACTGGCTTTTATTTACGAAGGTAATAAATACGAATCACGAAAATGCGGTTGGAAATTAAAATTTTGTGCAGTAATTTTTCTAGGTCAGTGGTAAAACAAGCTCACACATTTTGTTTTTACAGATTTTCAACATTCCGAAACCTATGTCTGTAGAAACAGCGAAATGGACCTGACCAGCTTTTTCAAAACTCAAATTACATCATCCCACTGCTAAACATGAGGATTTTCTTTAATACACCTTTTCTTCGTCGTCATTAAGAGCTCAAATATGTATGTGCTGCTGTATATGAATCTCTCCCAAAATCGCTAAGACGCACGTGGTTTTTACTTTTTACTACTTTTACGAGTACATCTCCATCTAATCACAAAATACACAGCTGCAAAAGCCTAATTTTTTACTTCTACCTGACAGGGCTCTAGCGAGCTGACGTGCTTCTTAATGCCTGCTTGAGCACGTAATAAATGGCTTTGATCTAAATATTCATAATGAGACAGCGTAATGACAGTCATCAAGGTGAACTAGCTGTCCTACAATATTTATAGATCTTCTAACATCAGGTAGTTTTGTTTAATGCGCATCTAAAATACTAATGTATAGGATTTTGTTTGCTACGTCTGTTTGATAAGAGTTTACGTGCAAAAAAGATCGAAAAACATGGAAAAATATTGAATCTCGAGTGTTTCAAAACAATATATATCAACTATTAAAATTCGAAACGAGTGACATTAGAAATAACGTTGATTAGATATAGATACTATAGGACATACAATAAAGACGCTGCTTCCTGTCTTTTCATTATTCAGTAAAATAAATTTAAGTTGAAATATTTGCGTCCTTTTTTACATAATCCACATTTAATGCTGAGAATTATTTTCTGAGGAAAAATGGATATTCTTTTAAGATCGATGACAATTTATTATTCTTTATTCGGAGTTCGAATAGTACACTGGCTGGTAATGCGTTCCATTTTCAAATTTATTAACTGGATCGTTTTCACTTAAAATGATACGGAATCGCGAAGGATCAAATATATAATTGAGTGATATTGACAAAGCCCACACATACAATGTAAAGTAAGCATATATAATTGATTATGCAGCGAGAAGTTGCCTCTCGTCACACTCCTACGCAGCACATGGTCTTCCTCGACGGATGTGTTGATTAATAGTCTCTTTTTGTAACACCGCTTACTTGTAGTACTTGCCCCATAATGGAATTAACAGGGTCACTTCGTGTTCACAACACACAGGGATCAGCTTAGCCAAAGTTACGAGCAGAAAGAATTTTAAGCTGTTCTCTCTAACTCGGCTTTGAGAGGGTTTTCTGGCCGGATCAACAAACAAACTAAAAGACCTTCAATGTACTTGTACAGTGTTGAACAAACGTCATGTGAAACACTTTTTGACGAAATATTGCAGTATTAACAGAAACCACCAACCAAATAATAGAGGTAAAAAAATTCCTTCAAATATGCGATGACCCATTTGGGGTTCTGTCACCTGAAGATTACTTGAGCATAAATTATAAGTATAGTTTTATAAAAATTACTAACTTTTGAATTTAAAAAATATCTTTCCAACCATTTAAAAAAAGCTAAGGATGAAGGAATAGCTTACCATAAAGCTATGTTTTAGCAGTACTTGATGTAGTACCGAACACTAAATATTGAACGAAGATTGTTTAAAATAAACCTACCCAAAACAACGAATGCCAGAGAAAATTGTTTACTAAACAGCGTAGCGGTTATTGTTTTTGTAGTGCCTTTACGAAAATAAAACGAAAATAAACGTTAAATTACATAAGGAATGCAAATGCAAGGAATGTTAATCCCAAAAAAATCGTCAAAATGAAAAGGACATCCTGCCGTTTGGTACATTCCTAACCTAATTGTGTGTGAGATGATAGTGATTTTAGATGAGCAAGTTGTATCCTAAAGGGCTCAACGTCACTTATTTTTGAAATCGTCTAAAAATCATCAAAGTGTGTCAAATATTTGAAGTTTGATTTCTATTGTAATCACGGATGGTGAAGCGATACATACGAGTATAATGCTTTAACTCGAACCATATGGCACACTGTATGTTCATTTAACCATCATCGGTAGCATCTGGGTTCCCGTGGCCACCATAGAAGGCGAATAAGAAAATATTACTGCGATCACCAACCCACCTGACAAGAATGGTAACAAAACCTCTTTTCGTAAACTGAGTCGTGGTAGGGCTCAATGCAGGAGGCTCATGTTCAGGTGTCATCTGACAAAGAAGAAGAGTTGGTATCCAGTACCACTATAAATTTTCAATCTTTAAAAAATAAAGTATCTGTATTGCGGGTATATTTGACTTCATTTGCTGTGTATTTCATTACTACATCGTCCAATAAATATCTATTACCTAATAATCGAAAACCAATCACATTTGGAAAGCGTTATCAGTTATTATTTCCGAGCTAAGGGCACTCTATGTTGAAAATATAAAATTAGTAAACCTAAAACTTAAAAGTTACTTATTTGAAAATACATTTAATAGCGCATTGTAGTCAACAATACACCATTTTTCAACCTTTCACGCGCCGGTAAATCCAAACAGCTGATACTAATTCACAATCACAAATACAACTTGACAAATGCACTTCATAAATACAATAGTTTCATTGCACTACACTTGCACTTTATTTCACTAAAGCTGTGAGTGCAACAGATATCCGAACATTGTAGATTGTTTTTACTATTTTAAAGTCTCGTTCGATTTTCAAATTTGAAAATAGATGTTGAAACCAGCCAGTGAGTCGGAAGCGACACAACACACTGGCGCGGCACGGACGCCGCGCGATCTACGTCTGGCTGCCCGCGGTGTCATTGAGTCAGAGGAAAGTAGGGGCGTCACAAAACTGATAAATCCATACAATTTTCCGGTTATCTGGATTAGCATTAGAATTCCGAACGAGTTAGAAATGTTAGCACGACACATCGTCGGAAGTTAATGATTTGTATCGGAGAAAGTGAGGCATATAATTAAACTATTATACAAAAATGTCACTTCGATCTTCTTCTTAGATGCATTTGCATTTTATAAATTTATAGCACCTGTTCTCGATTAAATACGAGTGTTAAATAAAATAGTTTATTGTAAATGAACACATTTCTTGTCAGTCATGCAGAAACTACAAATTATATATTAAGAAACATACAATAATCAACTTTAACTACATTAACTTACTTATACGGCTATATAATAGCTTATTATTATACTATATTATAATTGCCTGCTTTCTAGCAGTATTACTAATGTATCACAAGCAATCATCATAAAGCTTGAAGCCTATGTCATGGAGACTCTGTGTTTCAGATTCTTTTTTTCTGTGGCATAATTACCTATAAATTCACTTCGATGAAGACGCGGGCTAAGCCCGGCTACAGATAAATAAAAACAATGAACGTAAGGTAAGTAACAAATACATCAAACTGGGTATAGTATAACGAGCTCTAAATCCGGAAGCATAGTCCGACTAAATTAGCCTAATTTATACAAGAACATTCAAATTAAGATAAAGATAACAATACACCTACATTAACATATCTACAGCAAAACAGACTCTACAATCTGCCTCGTTAGAGGTTATTCTGCGTAACTTGTAATAGCTGTTAACGGCTAGTAACAATGCGCTGTTCAAAATACGAAAAACAACGCTAAACCAACCAACCCTACGAACGAACGCATTAGCAAAGACAATAGGCTGTAGCAGTCAGTGTCGCGACACCAGCCACTGTCGACTATACATCGAGCAGACATCGAACCAGACGATAAAATGTAGGAATCATATTATAAGACACTGAATACAGGAAAGCCCCGCACTGTTGCCCCCACAGATAATAAAATAATGGTTGTTGCCCAATGATGCGTTCACGATGTACGAGTAACGTTGATAATCAGAATATTATTGTTGTGTTCCGATTTATTTGAATAGCGAACGGTCGGTTGCATATTAAAAATTAGTTATGATAGCATTTCCTACCTTATTTCGCTGTGTAAAGAGGTTTTTTTTAATTACGGCAAAAAGAAATTGCATACAGGTTTTCTTTTAAAAAAATATGGTAATAATTAAACTCCTCCATGAACATCGCACGCTAAGTTTTATACAAAAAGGTAGTATTTGGAAACAAGAGGAAGACAAAAAATCAAATAAAAAAACACATTAAAAATAAGTTAAAAACATCATATAATCCTTTAAATCCATTAAACCTTAAAAAGCTTTCCGAAGCACTGCAATCATTTAATGCGTACAATAATTCAATTCATTCCTAACTCTACCCATATACGATATAAGCAATGATTCGGATCGATACACACATGGGCAGCTTTATCCAGTAACAGTACTAACAGACCCCTACTGTTTCATGAAAGTTCAATAGCGTGTGTGTCTCGCCTGGCTGGCTGACTGCTGGCTGGCACACACCTTCGAAGGAAGGGGCATGTCTTTGATTTAAGCGATAAGATTAGTAAAACTTCAATCAAGTTACATGCAGTCAAGGAGGTTGAGAATCAAATTGTATGGTTTTAAAATTGATTTAAATACATTTTATTTCTCTGTGTGTCCATGTCATTTATAGATTTTCATGAAAACTATTTTTAATTAACGAATTAAAAAGATTTTACTCTTTGATTGATATTGATAACAAAGCGTAATATTGCATTACCTGATTCTAAAAAGCGCCGTAAACGAGGCAATTTGATCGACCAATTTCGTATCAATCTTTAATCAAAGTATGTCGTGTAGAGATAGGCACGAAATTGGCCGATCAAATTGCATATGTTTAAACGGCATAAACTAGAAAAGAGATATGAGAGTCTAACCGTCTCAGCTGTAAATAGAAAAATCGGTCAATAAGTACCGTTTCCAAAGATCACAGAAATATGTACAGCCTAGGTAATTTTATTTTTATGAGTATGAGTATTAGTACCCTATGAGTATTTAAAAACAAGCTTGCTAAGATTCCCATACAATTTGTGAGAATACTTGCTATAGTATCTATCGCTTTAATGACAAAAGCATATACTTTTTTCCTGACTTTCGGCATTATAACACCGATGAGTCAGCTCTATCTACAGAGGTAACACTTACTAACACATAAACCATTGTACCATACTCGTATTAGACTCCCAAGTTTTCCTGACCGACCGTGACTCATAATAATCAATATACCAACAGGAAATGCGTAAAGTGGCTGGGTTTTCCCGGGGCAATTAACTTTGGACAATGATTTTCTCACAATCCTGCGATTTAAGAATGAGGCATTTTCATAAACGTCTGTCGGTTGAGTTCTCAAAGGTGTCAATGGGTGGCGAAGAAACCGATTTTCATAAACATCATGGCAGCCCACACATGCCCAAAACGTCTTGGTAACAATTTTGACAGATTTTTTTACACAGTAGTTATATTTTTTTAGGTACGACAGTAGGTTTTAATGGTATTACATCAAGTACTATATAAACTCGTACATTTGACAGTTAAATTTTGCTACGACGACCATAAACAACTATAAGATTCGCTGTAGCCGCATAAAATGAAGGCAATTCTAATCCTGATTTTAATTTTATTCTGTTTAACATATATTAAAAGTTACCTTAACGATTTTCGAATTAACCATTACGAATTAATCAATAATGCAGAATGGTTCTGTACGTCTGGAATATACAGTGTAATCTCTTTTGAGTAAGTCCTCCAAGACTTAATTATCTTATTTTAGCTCATGAACTTAGTTATATTTTTTAATTGTTAACTTTGCTTGTTAATTCGACATAAAAAGAGCACTCACTTTCTTTGTGGACAGTACTTTCATTGTTATTCAGGACAAACCAGTGCAATGTACGCAGCGCTGTGCTGCCGGCTGCCGCCATTGAGTCCATATTAGTCGCCGATATTTATGTATGAGTCACGATTTGATTTATTTGTATGAACATTGTATGAAAATGAGTGGATTTTGACACAATATATTATAGATTAAACTTTGTATAGTTAACGGTATCCATCTCCTAATATAATACATTTCATTCATTCCATACTAAATTTCTGTTGCCATAAACTTTTAAAATAGAATAGCTGGCTCTGATAAGTCATTACCTAAAAATACTTACTACAATTTTATAGTTAGCTACAGTAGCCATTACGCAGCTAATGGTTCATTTCATAGATGGCGCTTTGAACAATAATCAAAAAAAGTGTTTAAAATGAAAATTGTGATTCACTCTGAAGTTGTATGTTCTATTTGTAGATAGTTACTACACAAATCCAGCTATTATATTTTAAAAGATTATGGCAACAGCAATTTATTATGAAACTTTGATGGAGGTGGATCGCCTTAATTCAAACAATATGCAATATCGGCAATAATACGTCATATCTTTAAATGAATTAACTGAAAATGCCCCAAACCCAAGATTTTACAAACCAAACCTGTATTTGTATGACATTACAGACGTAAGTACATATTTGGCAAGCGAACATGAGGTTTTATATCAATCTTTTCAGAAGAATGCAACACGAAAGATGTTTACACTGAAATTATAGGACAAGTCACAATGTGACTCAAATAAGTTACCTTATATCTCAATCTGAAAATAGAACAGGAAAAGTCACTTCCCGTTAGCTTAGCTCAAAGCTGGGGTGCAATTCACTAATGACAAATATCATTAGAACCTCTCGGCTCACGGGCGAATTTGCTGACAATATCTCTAGTTTCATAGGCAACAAGGACTAATATCAGCAAACACACCCGAGAGACGGGAAGTTGTAATGATATCGACTGACCGAAGAAAACACACACGCAGCCTTCAGAACTTCAAGGATTTTTCCATTAGACATAATTATATATTTAAATCAATAAATACATCCAAGTACATACAGTTCAGAACATATAGGTCAAAATAAATAAACGTGAAAATAATATGATATTAATGATGCATCATCATTTCTAATTCAACTTTCAAAAAATCTATTTTATAAAACTGGAAATATTTGCTTGGTGAATTTTAAGTTACGACTCTTTGTCATTCGCTTATATTAAAAACCTAATTGACGAACATGAACCATACAAATATTGGAAAAACATACGTTAACAAACATAAAACCTAAACACACTATTAGAATGTCGTGTGGTTGGTTCGGACAGGACACCGCAGCGTCACCTATTTCTGAGACGTCAATCAACTCCTTGTTCTTTTCAGTTAAAAGTGAATAACGATGAGTGAGTTTATTTTGAACTATTATTTTTTGACTGGTTATTTTAAATTGCCTAACTGTATTTTTAAACGACTACCAAAACTGTCGCGACTAAATAAGTTTATTAACAAATACTAATAAATCCCAAATACCCGCTTGGTAGTTACGTGTATTACGTAACACGAGGGTTTTATCGAAAATTTTCGGCACTAGTTATCGCTACTGTGGCATATGGCTATGTATCTTTTTGTGCACCGAAAATTGAGGATACCTAGTGCCGGTGATTATGAAATGAAATGAAACCCATTTATTTAATCCAGACCATCAGTTCATATTTAAAAAAAATTCAATTACAATTATGAATGATGTCAAATTTCTAAGTTAAATTAGTATGTCAAATTAAATTAGTTTGTCAAATATTAAAATAATCGAATATTATGACCACGCTTTTATTCTATTTCCTGATGTAGCCTTATCGTAACTGAACAGCAGGTAAGACAGCACAGCATTACAAAATGTAATAATAATAATAGAAAATGATTTTTAAAGGATAAACTCCACTCCAACAGTGGACTCATACAGACGATACGACGCACATTTCAAAATCTAAAATTTCCCAAAGTCATAATTTTTGTATTGATTGTTAGAAAATTCGTAACATTTTAATTCCAAGATTTTAACACTTAATTTGTACTGCATGAAATTGAACCTGAAAATATCGTAAACACGCACAATACCTTGACAATTAGATCACTCACTGTTATCATTGGAACAATGTTGTAATGGTGTACATAATATACTGGTATTATAGTACATCGTCTGTTTACAATTTCAGTTCTCTGAAACGTAGTTCCTGAGGTTTCCTGTTGTGGATTAATTAATTACATTAGAGTACGATTTAATTAAAGCTAATATTGAGTAGTATTTATTACCAACAAATATACATTTTGTTGTTTATTTGAAATATATCATTTTGTATTTCATGTGCATATGATAAATGTATTTCAATTGAAATTGAGTTTAGCGCTAGTTTAGCGTAATTTAATGCACAAGATATTCCCCTACTACTGTAATCATTACGATACACGGATGGTGTGATGGTCCATATACATATATGTATGTGCCTCCTTGTTACTCGTACATACCGATCACACACTACTTACGCAATGATTAGATATAATTGAAAGCCTACGTTATGTGTTATAAATCACTGTAAAATTAAATAATCTAGTTTTCACTGCATTTCCTAGACTCATAGATTTTCACAAAATTCTATCTGATTTTACCACAATTTTTAAAATATGTTAACTATGGAAAGAGCTGTGTTCGAAAATTCTCTACATGATAAAATCCGGAATGAGAAAATCCTTAAACGATCTAAAGTCACCGACATAACTTGACGAGGCAGTAAGCTAAAGTGGAAATGGGCAAGTCACATCAATCCAAGAACGAATAACAGGTGTTGAGTCAGAGTTCTCGAGAGGCGACCACGTACTGGGAAACCTGAAACGGGCCGTAGGTAAAGATTGAGGGTAGTCGCTGGATGCAAGTGGCTCTGGACCTGTCGTTGTGGCGTGCCACGGAGGACCTATGTCCAGCAGTGGACGTTTCCCGACTGATTATGATGTATGTGTCATTGCAACTTAAGTTAACGCAAAACATAGGAAATAATTACAAATTATTCAACTAAGATACGCTTCCAGGAGACCTGGTTCAAGTTTTTCACACTTCAGCAGTCATGTTTTAGACTCCACTTAAGGCCGCTGGCATAAATGTTGGCACTCGGCCCGCAAACGTTAATTTATTATTATTCGTATGGTCATCTTCTTTTGTCAATTAACGTTAAATTCAAAAGGAAGGAACGGTGTTTCATTTTTGTATTTGTAACACTGCTATTTTCCCCTTGGGTGTTCAATCCTCTTTTCTATTTGCCAATGCGGCTGAGTGTGTAATGGCATGCATATACAATACAAAGAGATTGATAGTCAAGTGTCGCAGCGACGCGGGCCCCAGGGGAGCGATGTCAATTAAAAACGGCCGGGCCCTAATTGTGACCATTTTAGCTCGATTGCGGCCGCTGGGCGCTGGCCCTTCGCCCGGCGTGTGTCGCATTGCAATGTTTTGTTGTGCTTATGACGGTTGTACAATCCATCTACCTACCTATACAAGTATACACACCACTGACTAGATAATTAAAGCATCTGGACTCATCGTTCCTCAGACAAATAATAAAATTGTTTATTATAGTTGCATTTTGACCAAAAACTATTTTTGTTAATAAACTCTGTAAACTATAATCTACAATCTGTTCAGTGGTATTTATAAATAGGTACGGCTGCTACGGACTAAGGAAATTTTAATGATCAAGAACGAAGCTAGAGTTTATTAACAAAAGGACACAGCACAGTTCCAGGGTTGATTAGGTGCTGTGTGAACGTACGTAAGAACGACGTAGAAATTGCCCTACCACTAGCCAAACTGAGTATCGATAGGTACTTGCACTAGGAATTGAACCCGGAACCTCCACATTATTATATAAGACCAAATGTGTACCAATTAGGGCAGGGAGGCGGGAATATCGAGTCAACATATGATTCAAATGAAAATTGCTACTTAGCTTTGTGTCAGCGCGTCCATTTCTACCGTTATCCCTCTCCTAATGCTTCCATACTAACTGTTGCCATAATCTTTTGAAATAGAGTAGCGTAATTACCTAAAAATAGGAGACAAAATTACAGTGTCGCGAAATAAATATCTAAAATTTACAATTTTCTGGTTAACTACAATAACAGTTACGCAGCTAATGGTTCATAGATGGCGCTTTGAACAATAATCAAAAAAGTGTTTAAAATGAAAATTGCGATTCACTGTGAAGTTGTATGTTAGTGATACTCATTTCGCGACATCACAATCTGATGTCCTATTTTTAGATAGTTACTACAAAAATCCAGCTATTATATTTTAAAAGATTATGGCAACAGAAATTTTGTATGAAATTTTGATTGAGGTGGATCGCCTTAAACACTAGTAGGTTGAACTCTCCGAGATTTTTGAAAACCTTTTGTTTCTGGTTACTTCATAAAGCACTACTGCACTAAAAAAAAATAGCTGTAGCTGTTTCAAGGGGTGCCATTACTATTTTACACTACTTAGTGACATTATTAAGAAACATGAAGCCAAGTCGACCTTCTCTACTCGTCACCCGTTAATGTACAAAACAAAACCTGAGGAATTAGTCTCAAAGTCATAAAAACAACTAGAAGCTCAAGTATGAAACTTAAAACGGAATCGATTTGCTTTGGGCGAGCGAGCATGGCGTCACGGTGTACCCAGGCAACTCCGGCGCATCGTATGCATCGCCGAACAAAGTGACAACGCGTCACTCCTCCTTGCCCATATAACTAACCATGACAAGCGCTTACAATTACCGTAAAACTGTATTTAATTCCATGTTATTTCCTCTATTCCTTGTTATTTCCCCCAACATGTTACCAAGAAAAATTGCAACCATTTACAGTTTTTTTGGGTGTGAATAATGAATTCGTTAATGTAATCATAACTTTGTAATTGTTCATTTACTTACGCATGTTTCTAAAGAATTATTGAGTTAAATACTTATATTTATACAAGAGTCTTCCTGCAGCCGACTACTAGCGCCACCATCAGTTACATCACTCGCCGAGTAAAACTCGAATGAAAATGTCAATCAACAAAAACTAAGCACAGATACACTTAATTAAGAAACCATCAACTCAAGTACTCAAGTAATAGATAATGATAACGGTAATAGAATTTTTTTTTAATGTATCACAGAGTACTTGAGGCATCCCTGGAAAACGAGCTTAGTTTATATCTTTAAAAACGGACAACGCAGCTCTATCTGTCGACGCAATATAGTAGTACAAATTAATGAAAACAGCGCCATCTAGTGTTGAGTAGCTATATTAGTTGGTAAAATTTAAACGCTTCTCTAGTTTTATGCTAGGTGGCGCTGCATGCAATTGGAGTCAAAATGGTTTATTTTAGAACAGTTTATATATATTTAAATGAAACTTACCTTGGACGGGTAACGCTCTTAACGATACAGCATCATCTTCAATCTCGTCTTCAGCTTCCTCTTCGGTAATAGAAGGTGGAGCCGCCCAGCACCTCAGTCTTACGCCGGCGTTTCCAGCAGGACCGCCGCCGTCTAGCCTCACTCTGGGCAGACTTCTTGAGGAGTAATCGCCATTGTTGTTAGTCGTCTGAAAAATTAAACAAAATAACACTTGTTATTATATAAATAATAATAATAGTAGTAGTCAGGTTTCAAAATTATTTATTTATCAATAACTTTGATTCTATTTTTGGCCTGTTGAGGCTTTACTTTTAGCATAATGATGACAGTGGATGTGGTTGATGGTTGATTTGTTTTGAAAGTACCATTAGATAGCTCAAACTCTTGACCACAATATTCACCCATATCATTATGTTGACACCCGCGGGATGGTATGGAATGGTTCTATTCTAAAGCGGAGGGCGGAGACCACACGGCGGATTTAAGCTGTACGCGTGACAAAAGTAGGTACAAAATGCTGGCACGAATACGCTGTACGAATATTAATTATGTACGGGTGGAGGAGATTAAAAATAAGCTACTTTTGCATTATTTTTATGTATGACTAGCATCCGCCCGCGACTTTGTCCGCGTGTACTTCAGGATTTATTGTACTTGTTCGATAGGCATAGAAGGCATGTATCTCCATTTCCAGCATAAGGTACAAAATAGTGTTTATTCTGTTACGTAGGCTAATAGTTTAAAGAAACAAAAGAAATTTCAATATCTAGTAGACATTCAAATAGTCTTCACACTAATATTATAAACGCGAAAGTTTGTATATACGAATTACATATTCTATGGTCGGTTGCTAGGAAACGCATTTTTGTTATGCCAAAATTGCCCATGTAATCCCACTAATATTATAAGTGTGATTTTGTACAATTTACACAATATGGCTTTATAAATTATAGCCTATATGTTATTCTGATGTATAAGTTATATTATTGTAAAGTTTCATTCAAATCCATTCAGTAGTTTTTCCGTGAAAGCGTCACAAACATCCAAACATCTAAACATCCAAACTTTCACACTTATAATATTAGTAGGAGTAGGATAGGTTTGCACTTGGCCTTCATCTCACCTGATGCTGAGTGACGATGGGGCCGTTACATGGTAAGCGTGCGTACCTAGAAGTCTCAATGTAATGAGGCGCTGGCTCTTCTGCCTTTCATACCGCATTCCAGCAGACAGAGATAACATGGTGGTAGCCAGCCAGGCGGAGGTATAATATGACCATACCACCAACTAAACCGAGTACCGATAGATCGAACCCAGGACTTTCGGATAGTTAGTCCAACAAGCGGAGACGGCTTCACGGCAAAGACCCTTCCAAAGAGGTTATTATGTTGAAATTTGAAGAAGAAAAATATCCAATCGATTTGAGAGGTCATCAACTCATCGCGTAGTGCATAAGTTCATTGATACTACGTGCATTTGTATCGCGATGATATAACGTAGGTATGTACAGTACATACATAATCATTTCGACGACGCGTTGTCGTCGGATGAACGAACTGTTCACAGCGCACGAGAAAGAAACTGACGACTTGCTTGCTTACATATATTGATGGCTTAGGATATGATCTGTTAGTTCGCTTATTTTGGTTGTTTCTACTTTATAAAAAAATATTTTAAATTCACTGTAAATCATTTGCTCTACTGTTGTTGTTTATATACATGTTATTATGCACGAGTGCATAATGTTATTCCTTTGTAGCACTACTCGGCAACGAACCGCTTCCTTCAAGTGTCTACACACAAGTGGTTTCACAATCCGGAGGTAGCGGGTTCGATTCTCAATGTGGGCAAAAAATTTACTTAGCATGCATACAGTATAAATATGGCAGACGCTGGACGCCACATTTCGTGTTAGGTATACACATCATAGGTCTGGTATTTTAATTTAGGTATTCCTTGTACGTTTCATACTTGAGAGTTGTTATATTGTAACGAGGTCTAATATGTAATGAAATACGAAATATTTTTGGGTTTTGTCATAGTTAAGAGGTAGAGGTAGGCCAGAGTTCCCCCGGTTTGCGCTTCGGAGGCCAGCTGATGGATTTACTAGGGTAGAATTGCAAATAACCACGCTCTTCCCTAGGGGTTTTAGGATCTACATGGCTAGTCAATAAACAATATTGGCTAACTTTCAATATTTCTGCGGTATGTTTTAATTTTGGTAATTAAGATTTAACACAGCGTAAAATACCAACGCGTATTTGTACCATGGTAGAGAACAATGTATTACACTGTTCCGGACAAAGCTGTGTTGGATGCAACAAAATTTATCTCGTTGGTCAAACAATTAAGGTGTATACGCTAAAACAGTCTTTAAATTGAACTTATTAGCTTTATTATTGCTCTGATATTTCAACACTGTTCTGCAATCTACTGTTAGTTGAGGCGAACAGAAACAGCAATTTGCCTGTCTACATAAGATGTATGTCCATAGTTAAATATATGTATGTGTTTGTGAATGTCTACACTCCCAGATCTCTTTTTCCTTTGCTACTCTATCGAGAAAATGTCCCCTCTGGTTTCCATATAATTTATAACCTTGGGCCTTATGTTACAGGACTAGAAATTGGTCTTTAATCATTTATTATAATTTTTACTAAAAAGGATTGAACCTGTAAGCGTCATAGAGTATACAGTGGGTCTAGTCTAGCTAACAACTAGCGCCGTGTACTCGTATCTAGCGCAGCACTTGCTGACCCGGTCACTCTTTCAGTGATGTATATTGTCTCCGCTTAGTCTATTTATTTATGGTTTATTTCTCTAAAATGTAATATTGAATAAAAATATTTAAAAGTATGTAAGCCGTGATAGCTTAGTTGGGTAGAGCGTCAGTACTTGAACAATCGAGGTCGAGGTGTTCGATCCTGGCTCGTTCCAATTTGTTATTTGGAATTTATGTACAAATGATAAAAATCATTACTATTGGCTTTACAGTGAAAGAAAACATCGTGAGGAAACCTGCACACTCCTGAGAAGAAATTCAAAGGTGTGTGTGAAGTCTACCAACGTGTTGGACTAAGGCCCACACACTCCCTGTTAGAGAGTAGCCCCTGCAATGGCGACCTATATAGACTGTTGATGATTTAAAATTAGAATATATAGCGCATTAGCCAAATTATCTGCTTTCCACGCAGTCTGTCGAAATCTGTCGATAATATAATATACATAGATAAATGTAAATTATTCTATCGATGTACTAATCAATTTTAAATGTAACCCTGGAACCGAAACCTAACCGTCACTTCCTGGCTTCGATCTATCTCCAATCATAAATCAAGACAAGACAGTGTTCTATGATTACGAACATTATTATAATTCAAAAAACAATAATAAGAATGCTAATACACGTTCCTAAAAAATAGACTGTTATAATCTGTTACGAGTTGAACGAGATATTGGGGCCGGTTTCTGTGGGAACGAACCGACGGCAGCGAACTATTATATGTTTTACCGGATCATGGCAAGGCCTCAGTCAGTACGTCTCATTACAGCTTTCAATGGTCGCGTCGTACCTACAGACACAAACTATTCTATAGTTGAGAGATTCTTCCACGTAAAGTCTAAGTTTCCATACAAAAATCTGAAGGGTTCCGCGGATCTGTTACATTTGTCGTCAAACATTTGAAGTTATATACCATGACAACCTTTGAGAGTTTCCAAAACAAGGGGACCGATACTAAACAGATAGTGTAATAACGAGTTAGAAATCGACGTACTGATAAAACGTTGCAGCCTTGTCTTTTCATTCGGTGGAATACGTGTGCGAAAGCAGGATAGAATTACAAATGCAGGTTTATGCTAAATCAGATCATATCAATAGCGTTGCGTTGTTCTATAATTTAAGGCTATAAAGGCTTTACATTGTCAAACGTCATGGCACGATTATATTCATGTTTACGTAGTTAAATGTACTCTTATTCACGATATATAAACAGTTACCTCGAGTAGGGAAGTCAAGCAAACATTGGGTGTGTGTCTAGTTTATAGTAAACCGTTCTATGCACTAACCATGAGATTCTCAGGATAGTGGTAGCGTGACGAGCTGTATCATTGCTAGTCATATGATACACGCGTAATGTGTCACATTCTAATGACCTCGCATCTCTTATCGAATGTAGAGTATCATTGAATAGAGCTTTAAGTACTTACACGATTATTTTCGTGTTAAAAGTAGGAATTTGTGGACCGTTAGTTTTTATGAGCATAATTATCTAGGGTTTTATTATCATATTCGTCTGCATCAGTCCACTATTGTACATGAGCCTTTATCATAGATCGTCATATTATTTGACTTTCTATGCGGGGTTTGCCATAATGACCACATTTGGCAGGCGGATTTGTAATCCCAGTAGGATGTTGTAGTTACATATCGGGCTGCTACGTTAACGCCACCGGCTGGATGACATGAGGTGGTTCTTTTCTAATACCTATTACACACATCACTATTCGTAGAGCCGTGCTTCTCTGCAGCTGACAGTCGAGTGTTGCCACACCGAATGCCAGTATACTGCAGTTGGATTACATATATTATTAAGAACCTATAATATTTGGAGGGTAATAGTAGTGTTCTATTACTATGTGGTAATACTAATAAATACATTCTACCAAAAATTTGTTACAATTAAAACTTGCAAACAATACTTCAATTTACTTTTTATTTGTGAACGTATTCTTGCAATCATAGGTCTGATATTAGCAAATAATGTTGATTTTGTATAATTTTCTCCTGTTGTAAGTAAACGCTCGAGACATATATGTATTATGCGATTCCAACTCAGAGTCCATTCTTTTGCTAAATAACAACCCGCATAACCACTTTTAACTCAAAGAGATAAGATCTAAGAAGCGTAAATAGAATAATTAATAAAGACAATCAAAAACATCGTTAATTGAGACGTCCCGTAAACTGTTACAAGTATTATCATAAAGAATAATGTACCATTGTGCAATACAATTAAATACACATGCTGCGGGTGATTTTAGAAACTTTGGGACAACAAGACACAATGTAACCATGAATAACTTCGGAAGCCATTTTGTCGCTTCTTACGCAAACTCGACTATGAATGTACTAAAGATACCCATAAATCGTGGGCGAGCTGTCGTATGTTTCAACAGTAGCTGCTCATCTTCCGCGAGCTTAAAGTCACACCGCAGTCACACGTATATTGACTTACATAAACTATAGGCACGCCACTAGCTCGTAAGTACAGTCAGCGTCACAAGTACAAATATTATACAGTGACACAAAAATTTTGATTGATATTTTGCTTTATACACCAAAGTAATAAAATCGCGCTTATATCGACTTACACTTTTACATAAGCATGCAATATAAATAAGTATAGCCATTGTCACAAGTACAAATATGTACACAAGTATGTATGTACCAGTGAATGATGTTACGATTGATAATTCAATTAAAACTGGATATGACGTGGTAAAAATTGCGTATCTACTTACGATGACGACAATTATTGATATGAGAAATATAACTAAGCTACAACTACTCATGAACACTGAATGAGTTGTTATGATGTTTAAGAGCTCTTGACATCGGCTATCCTTACTATTGTAAATGTTTGATAAAAATATTACAAAGTTTGAGTACTTTGAGTTATGTTCCAGTACTTTTTAGATGACCCTTCACCATCGCTTTTTGAGATGACGCTATTGAGCGAGCATGCAAGTGGCACTTAGTAAAAAGCTGCAATAAATACAATAAATAAAATTTACTTAAGTCCTGTGCTAATAATTTGGCTTTACATGGAACATTTGCATCCTCTAGTGTTATCATATTCCTCAGCACACGGCAAGGTATCCACCCTAAAGTGAGTGCTCGTGTTATTCTCTGATAGTAGCAGAAAATGACCTGTCTATACTCTACATAAACACATGTATAACCTACAGTATTTGGTAAATGCAGTACCACGCATGAGACGGCCTGTAAACAGCAAACGTACCCGCTAACTGGTTGACGACGTCGAGGCGTAAACTGACCTAATTAGGTTTAGAAGCTTCCTCGTTATGATGTTGACGTGACGGCTCCAATAAAGCGGGCTCGCATGACATGGATGCACTTGTTAGAGATGTCCGTTAGGGGAAACATTTTGTAATTTACAAACAGTCAACTACTTAGATGGGAGTCGAATTATCTACTCGATTTGTTGAAGAAGATATAAACGTGAAGAAACGTTGAAATTTGTGCATATTTAGAATCAGTAAAATATTGGACAGTGAATTGAAATAACTAACGCAGACAACACACTTTTGCGATAGAATACTTCCGTAACAGTCGTTTGTTGCTGTAGCTTATACTGTCTCTTATGTATATTTAAATTTCAGAAATGGCTGGTTTTTGTTGTAACTATATTTATTAAGTTTCTTTTAGTCTGGGCTCCATTCATTTCTGTCTTATCAACTTTTTTATGTTTTGGGTTGTTAGGGTTTGCACTTGACTTTTATCTCACCAAGACCTGAAGGCGAATGCGAAAAGGCCGTAGGATGGAAAGCGTGCTCATGCAGAAGCATCATGCCAATGAGCCTTCTACAAATGGGCAACTATTGGTAAATTAACCTATTTAAAAAAGCGGGACAGTTTTCCTATTTGCTTCAAAATATTCTTGTATACACTTTCTTAAAACAATATTTAATACTCAAATTATATTCTTGGATGTGTTAAACATGGATATCGTTACCATTAGACCTACATTCACTATAGTTTTACTTTATGGTATAGTTTCACGTTCTAGAACATCTCTGATGTGGACGTGAATAAAACAAGCAAGGCAAGCGGACACCTGGTAATAGATATCTATAAATAGGACAGAGAAAGCCCCATGAAATTAGAAACGGAGCTCTCCACACTGTTTGGATTGTGCCTGCGAGTGGGCGGGCAATAAAACAGACGAGGGCGCACTGATGTATAAAAGTTGCGGATTTAGGGGTGAGAGACAATCTTTGCGCTTGCTTTCACTTCTTGTCAGAAGAGATGAAGACCCGAAGCGAGCCTATTTCTGGATTATAAAAAACCAATAATGTTCTTTTTTTCTTTAATAATGGACAAAAATGTTACATTGTGCCCTGCGAAATAAAGAACACGTCCACGTCTCTACTGCTAGAAAAATGGAAGAAATGTCATTTCTATAATACTAGCTTTTCCCGCCACTGCAACTGCGTAAACTTAATTTCAAAGTGACGTGTAAATCCATCACGATTGAGTACCGTGACTACACCATCGACGCGACGCCTGGCAACGAACCAATTCTTTTTTGTATTATACACAAGCTTTTGCCCGTTACTTTATCTGCGTGAACTTCAGAAATTATCCCGCAAGAACTATTGGGGAAAAAATTGCCTATGTCCTTTTCTAGACCTTCAACTACCCTTATGGAAAAAATCAAGTAATTCTGACTCTCCGTAGCGAGGTAAACAAACAAACTCACTTTCGCATTCATATTACTAATATGGATTAGTAAGTATAAAATTATACGTACACGACTTTTCTCAATTTAAAATATATATTTGCATATATATGTGGCGTGAAAGAAGCAAATAAAATAAACAAATACTTAATACCGTATCCATTGTTTATGTAGGCCTATGCGTTAATGCAAGGGCCTGATTATTACCAGTATTCGTCTAATAATATCTCGAGCACACATAAAACTAACGCGAAGGTAGAAAAACAAATTGATGCCCATAAAAAAGCTCTGGAATGCTGTATGGAAAAGTGAAATTTAATTGTTATGGCCGTAACGTAAGGTTGAGTTAAAATCATTAGAGTAGAGGCATAAAAGAAGCGCAGCGGCGGTGGAGTGAGACAAATATTGAATTCTTTATTATTTAAAACTAATCATGGTCACGACCTCACCTGATGGTAGGTATGGTATGTCATGCTAGTCTACACCAGACGATTCCTGTTATACTGAATAAATAGATTGCCATAAATAACTGGCCTAGAAGGCGTGTCGATGATGCTGGACTATGATGGTCAAAAAACCGCCTCCGTGTCCTAATATGTCCTAAAAATGTTCACGCTTGGGCTAACAATCAGGAGGTCCCAGGTTCGATTCCCAGTAGTATCTATCGGTACTCGGTTTTGGTTGGTAGCACGACATTTTCTATATCCACATTGCCAGCTACCACCATGTTAATAACACGAGTACTGTCGTACTCGAATAAATAAGTCACGTTTCAGCTGAAAATCAGCGCTGTGGTCTTTGGGGCACAGCATCGGGCTGAGCTGGTGACGTTTTCCAAGCTTACTTAATTTTGCAGTAATTATTTGTTGTTGTTTTTTCTGTATGTGTCATGTGTGTGTGTTTTTTTTTTTCATTACGTGTTGTACTTATTTTTAGCTTGGAATAAATTATTTTCTTCCTTTCTTTCTTTCTTACTCTCGGTTCTGTGATAATGCTAACCGATGAAATAGAGCACGAAGTCCTTAAAGTTCCGAGAATCATGACTAGATACAAGACTAAGTAGAACGGACAGTCTCCAATGAGGTCACCGGCCGCCTCTTCCACGAGACCACTCAACCCGAGACTTTATTGAGGATGATTAATTTAATGTGTGTCGCTCCGCTTAATTGTTACAAGTGACATCTGTAAATGCGTTTAACGGATGCGTTTTATGTGCGGTGCTTTATTTAGATCAGCGTGGAGTACGTGGCTTTTGTCCAGCTAGCATTTGAAGAGTGCCGCCGAGTCGCATTCGTCTCAGACCTACGCTAGTTTTCTGATAGGAGATAATTAGCATATGTGACATATCTCAAAGTAAAGACCGTTCACCATTTGAAGTCACATGGATAACGTCCACATGATACGGTGTCAGCGGGGACTTTTTATGATGAATGACATTTTCATCATCATCATCAACAGCCTATATATGTCCCCACTGGAGGGGCTCAGGCCTACTCTCCTACAGAGAGTGTATGGGCCATAGTCCACCACGCGGGCCCAGTGCGGATCGGCGGACTTCACATGCCTGTTCAAGACATGCAGGTTTCCTCACGATGTTTTCCTTCACCGTTAAGCAATCGGATAATGTACTTGAATTGAAAAAACAACTCATAGGTACACGGCTGGATTCGAACCCGGTACCCTCAGATTGAGAGTCCGCGCCTTATCCATTGCGCCACCGACGCGATGACATTTTGCTTGAGACTAAACAATTGGAAACTGCATCCAGATATTTTTAATTCATTAATTATGATTAGTGTTTTACTTTTAATGATTAATCGAACAAACCATGAAGCTAAATAATAAACGTCTTCAAAAAGAACTAGAAACCGACTTTAAGTGCCCTAAAAGTCTACAGCACTCATCCCCAAAATGAACCCTAATAGAGGTATTATCTGGGTACATATTTAGTTTTTGTTGATTTTCTCAAAAAGCGCTAAATAAATTTCGACAAAATGTATATGGAACCACTACTGAAATATGCTCTATCAAACAATAAAGAATTATCAAAATCGATTCACAATTGGCGGAGTTATCGCGTAACAAACATACAAAAAACATACAGTTGAATCTCGAATAAAAACATTTAAATTTATTTACATTTAAATATACACAAAAGGAAAATTTAATAAACTACAATAAACTAAATTGACAGTTGAATTGAAGTTGAGTTCCTCCTTTTTTCGAGTCAGTTGAAAAGAGAACTTATTTTTCTGTTTCAAAGTTCTGTTTATAATCTAAATTTTTAAGCAGTTAACGTTTTCCTATTACTCATCTTTATCAATTGAATTTTTGTAACTACATCTAGCGATCCTGTGATGCAATCCACTAAGGGTAAACATCGTTACAAACTCACGGCTTACAGCTGTCTTTGATATATCTTGTTTCCTAGTCAACAAGGATCAATATCGAATGACGTCAGCGTCCCTATAAAAATGAATTTAAAAAAGACATGAATGAATGAATCTCTTCCGCGCATACGAATCTCAGATAAACCAGTAGTTGTATAAAGAGATGCATAAAGAAAGAGATTGAATATGAAACATGCGGACGGGCGTACAGGATAAGCGCCGCGTTGCATAGTAAGTGCACACGTGCAGTGGTTATGCAGCGAGAGACGAGACGCGCCTGTCACGACACTGCACTCTGCACCGGCAATCTGATGTTAGCTCACATGAGTACAAACACGAGCAAGAAGTACAGGACATTGGTACCGCTAACGGGGAACTTTTATTCCTTTCTCGGAAGAAATAATCATTCATAGAAGGTTATCACAAAAATAAAACTTTAACATTACTACTAAGCGACATGTAATAAATTACGCAGGCTCGGGTCACAGACGGGGCCGTAAAGATATATGATCTGATTTAATTCCGATATTAAAGTTTTTCTATCAAAATGTATCGCAGTACCCGTTCAATAAAATTCTCAAACGGTTTCGCTCGGCAAGTGGTCCACATATGGATACTGCTGGCAGTGTAAATTGACTAACTTTCCCTAAGTCCTCTAGACATCTCACAAGATAATATGGGCAGTTCTGTTCGAAAGGAAAGAAAGGAACCATAGATAATCGTATTAAGAGAATTGTCTGTTTAGAGCACGTGGCCGCGTTCATGTTTGCATTGTTTTATAGCTGTCCCTATCCGAGCCCTATCCTACCCGAGCGCGTACGGTGAGACAGCATACACTACGCGAAGTTATCCACCCGTTATTTGGATGTTTCGTAGTCCAGTGATCATTTGAAGGATACAGTATATTATGTAGCCATTTTTTCAATACAGTATATTAATAAAATTTCAAATGTCGGTGGTTTTTCCAAATTGTTCTAAATTGATTCATACTCATGTAAAACATGTTCAAAGTTGGGGTTTTTTATTACCGAAAAATACAATTCTTTGACGCCCTGTAACTCTGAAAGTTTATATTTTAACGAAAATCTAACTCGCCACCGACACAGATACTTAGTTCTAGATTGTGTCTTGAAAATTTCATTGACCTTCATCGCTTTATACTCAAAATAGGTACTACGTTTGTATGGGCGCTTTGACACCAGCAAATCCTCTTAATGCTCAAAGTTCGAAGGGATATTGTCAACTATAGTTTCTAACTACAAACTAATAGATTCAACTATCGGTAACTCTGCGCCTCCCTATAACTCCGAGATCCACTTATAGTATTTCTGTTGGTATTGTAGTGTAAAGTCTTTTTATTTGACGAGCACGTCTATGAATAGTTCTATCCCAAACATATCCCATACCACAAAATGAAAGAAAAGAGTGAGCTTTTGAACAACCAGTTGGATAGGAGCTATTGAAAGTCTAGAATCTGTGAGGCAGGTTTCTAATATCGCACTCATTCAATTATATAAAATTGTGTATAAAAACAGGGAGTTCCTGCGTTAATCGTTGCTAGTTTAGATACTTGGTCTAGATCTTGGTGAAACGGATAAACCAATCAAATCAATTACCCACCATACCTTGTACTAACCTGTATGGTAAAAATAGCCTTTACTTGTGAATCCATAGCATGGAGCTAGGACATGGCGCGTCCACCTTGAGAAAGTTTGTTGTTTGAGAATAACAATAAGTGCAATTGTTTTCCATTAGGGAATTAAAAAGACTTTGTAAGTAAGTAAATCAATGTGAGTGCTTGTTCTCTACTTTCGGAGAAATATAAGAATAGTAAGTGAAAATAGTGACATACGCAAATACATCGGACAAACACTGTCATACCAGACATTTCTTTGGGATTTCTACTAGTTAAAAAAGCTCACGATTATATCAATTCAATAACTCTATTTTTCTTCTTTCTCTACGTGATAAGGTCCGGAATGAGGAAACCCGTAGACGAACGAAGGTCAACGAGATAGCTCGACGAGTCAGTGAGCTGAAGTGGCAATGAGCAGGCCAAATCGCTCGAAGAACCGATAACCGGTGGGGAGTAAAGGTTCTCGAGTGTCGACCACGTACCTGGAAACGTCTACCAGGCCGTCCCCCTACTAGATGGACCGACGACTAGTTAGAGTTAAGGGTCACAGGGAGTCGCTGGATGCAGGTGGCTCGGGACCGGTCGATGTGGCGTACCATGAGGGAGACATATGTCCAGCAGTGGACGTTTCCCGGCTAATAATGAAACATATAATAAATTCCAATATTGCGTATTATCACATTGGTCCATTGTGCAAAGATTGCCAAATGTCGGTCGGTCTGATTTGCTTTACGGCTTTAAAGCAATACGCGAATTTCTAGTGGAATGAAATAATTGAAAAAGTAAAAGTGACATATGATAAGCCTTCCTCGAATATATACCTTATCTATTCTGTGCTAGGTACCATTATTTATTCTGTGTTACTGTCGACTACTGGCTACTTCAATACAACTTCTCCTTACTAATGAATCCCTTGAGTTCTCAGCGCCGCTGATCACTGAACAGATCCTGTTTGTTTTATTGCCAATTTAATCATCAAGGTCTGATTCAACTTTTATTTTTAGCACGCTTTTACACAACGTATCGTTATAGAAACTCGGATTCGTATAAATAGGAGATATTGACACAAAATTGTCTGACATTAGGCCAAGCAAGAATGTTTTGTAAAATGTTATCGTTAGCTATCGATTTCCAACAAAAATGTTGAAATCATTTCATTATTGGAATTAGAACGTTCTGATTGAAAAAGAAGATATATCTGACTATTTTGTACTACGAAATGAAATGTTTTTTCACTTTCGACTTTTATACAAGAATGAAGAATACGCAAGTTATCTGGGAGATACTGTGTTCTAAATTTACAATTATGAAAGTGAGTTTGTTTAATTTGTCATTTGCCGTAAAAATTGATAGACACAAGTATTTTGTCAGCAAGTTATCAAAGAAAACAACGAGTTTCACCTTGATAGGAAAAGTTCAACACGAGCGAAACAAAAAGCTGCAAAGAGCTTAAAATTAAATTTTATAAAAGTGAGCCAGTTTTTAGGGTTCATTAGTCAAACAAGGAACCCTTATAGTTTCTGTCCGTCTGACGTCCGTGGCTTAGTTCAGAGACCGTCACTACTAAAAATCTGTAATTTAGTACGGGTATACATATGAATCACGCCAACAAAGTGGTAGAATAAAATCTTGAAAAATATTTTTGGAGTGGTTGGGAACCATTACAGGAAATATTACAGGTAACTTGGGGATGAAATATATTTTTCACGTCTACCCCATTGTTTTTCAAAAGTATAAGTGTAAGTTAAAAGGAAAAGAACTACTACGACTAAGGTAATCTGTAAAGCCACCTTAGTCGTAGTAGTTCTTTTCCTTTTAACTAAAGTTTAATTAAAGCCTAAAACGAGTAATAGTCGACCAAATTATAAAATAATCGTATCAAATTATAATATAGTCGTGAAAATGATAGTTTCGTACAAATTTCATTTAAAATTACTTTTTTATAAAACCAATTCAACTACGGGACCCTACATGGGCGTGGCTCGACACGCACTTGGCTACTTTTTAATATTGAATGGCACCGCCCCTGACCATAACATAATAACTATTAATATACGTACAATTTCATTCTGTGCTCGTTTTAATTTTAATAAGACTTGAGTCATACCTTGTTATTATATCGGTACGATCGCTATCTTCGCGACTATAAAACTGAAACGAAAACCATTTGGTCATGTCATGTGAAATGGATTCCAGTTGTGTTTGGAATATGTTTCAATGTTATTCTCGTGTGAGTTTCACATAAGAACGTATGTTTCACCTGTCGCACTCACACAAACCTGATATATTCCATCTTTCTTTCCAACACAAAAAGAGAAATAAATGTACAAGTAAAACTATTGTTCGTTTGCAGCTAGGATTGGCCTAATTCAATGTAGTTCTTTCTATGCAAAATGTACTTGAATTTTTGTCTTACGGATTACGAAATAAGTAACGATTAGGGCCCCAATTTAATTGTACAGGATTATGTGCTTCAATTATTATTTTCAATATTTGTTTGGATCCTGACAAATCCAAGAAAATCAATGTTTTAATTCGGTAGCCACATTTTGTTGAAATGCATTTTATATCCGTTCATATACATACGAGTGAGTTTGATTGTTTGTTTGTCCTTCTTTCAATAAGGACCGGAAAAGGTCATAGGCTACTTTTAATCCTGATCGAGCGTGTAGTTTCCGTGGGATACTATCCGTACACGCCTATGAAGTCGCGGGCCAAACCTAGTGATTTTATAAAACAGGCTATGGCAGATGGCAGGCTTTCATTTCAGCATAGGTGTAAGCCTCACCAGTAGTGCTATTCTATAAGGTAAAAGTTGGTTCTCATCGATGTCTCACTTGGTGAGTATAAAATTTCCGATTCCATACGCAAGTGAAAACTATGTCGGTGAAAACTTTTGTGAAACTCAAATGAGTGAAAACTTTGTCATTTTTACAGGCGTTAACGTCTGAAATGCGATTCCAAACCGTGTTTTACGATAATTTTGCTACTAATCTCGAAAGTCATTGGTGAAATCTAATGTTAAATTAAATACTGGTGTCGGCCTGTCAGTTGCGTATTTATTAGTTTTTACCTGCATGTACAAGTACATCTCATATCGGACCGCAAGTAAAGACTTCCTCCCTAGTCAACATTCCAAGGAGATCTGACTGTTTTCTCTGTCAGGTTTCCTTTTGAGAGGTGAAACGAGAGTCTTGGGAACGGTGTGTTTCCATAGTGCTTCAATTACAGCAACCATGTCCGGTGCTCGACGTAGTGTTTACTTACGTCGTTCGTTATTACATAAGCGTCTGTCGAACTACTCCGCTAGAGCTGGCTAGAGTTCATAGTAAACAATACAACTGAGGTGACTTTTCTCGTAGCTCGAGTAGATATAAGCAGGAGTTCAATGTTGGACACAAGCCTCCCTCATATACATAGGTGTTTTCCATGAGCGGATTGGCGTTAGTAAAATTATTGCGTAGAAAGCGTATAGGGCATAATTATCAAAAACCTCTGAAACAACGCTATAGATCGATGGTTATTTTATTCACAGTGGGTAAACTAATAAACAATTTTATTCTACTATAGTTCAGTTATCGTATCATTGTAATTATGGCTAACATAACAACTTTTAGCCATAATCCCAATCATACGATAACTGAACTATAAAATAAAATATTAAGGCAACAAGTTAACGCGTTCAAAAAGAACTGGAAACTGACTTCAATTGCCCTGCAAATTTAAGACATATATGGTTTTCTCATGGACGTTATTGTCAAAACTGGATCAAATTTGACCACACGAGAACCACCAGCTTTCAAAAAACAAAGAATCATCAAAATCTGTTCACCCAGTAAAAAGTTCTGAGGTCACAAACATTTAAAAAAATACCCATCGAATTGAGAACCTTCTCCTTTTTTGAGGTCGGTTGAAAAATACTACAAAATAAAGTACGAGTTGCGATATGTATTTTTTTCACTTTAGAATATTATTATTTTGTTTAAATTCAAAAGGCTTCGTACATTTAATCTATTAACTAATTCGTGAAATCGCTTAGCCGCCACCACCACCACATGCCTTCCTGTTCACGAGGTAGATGGTAAATGGAAATATCCGAGACATAACATTAAACAACTGTGTTCCACTGATATTCAACTACTTTCAACAACTCATCTCCCAAGCGTGGAAATCATGGCAAATCCGTCATTGAAAGCCCGTTCTGTAAACTTATGAGCATCATTTAAACAGATACTTATGTTTATAGCAATAACACTTATAGTTTCACATAAAAACTTAGTATCCTGTGTTTATTCTATTTCTAAGCACAACGGTAAGTACCAAACTCAGTGATCACTATCGGACTATTCACGCACTTGGCTCATGAAGTTCACCATGGTCCGCTGGCCACATGGCCTTTTGCCCATCGTGACATCATCCAACCGACCATGTGCTACCATTTACATCGAACGTAATATGGAATTCTCCGAACTTGGATTATTATTAGACAGCAAGTCAGACAGACAGACTTGAGTTAGTATAACTAAACTGTCAAACGCGCATGGATAATGTATATCTATTGGAACTTGCTTGAACCATGTGTACCAATGGGATGAATATAATTCCAAACTCAAACACGCTTTAGACAATTGAATGAAAAGTAAATTTTAAAAACCCGGCTGCGTAATTTTTTAACTTATAATGAATTTGTTCTACCCAGTGTCACTCTCACAGTAAATACGAATCTAACGACACCTTTCAAGCTAAAATCCATCAAGCCGTTGAGGCGGCAGAGCGTGTCAAACAATTATACATACTCTCGAAAAACATAACCCTCCTTTTAGCGCAGTCGGGTAATGATGTCAGTGCACTATTCACACAAAAATTGCAGGAAATATAAACAAATTCAACTGCAAGTACGTACACACGTTATAAAAAAATGCTCAAATGAGTTTAGACGCTTTTTGAAGTCATCTGATGGCAGGTGATTATAGAGTCGTAGTAGGGACATTTACGTACTCAGAAACCTCTATTGAATTAGCCACTGGAAATGTTATCTTTGCTTTACAAATAACAGCAATGCTAAAATGTAATATTGTTTTGCGGTTTGTGGCAGCTAGCCGGGTGATACCATAACTCCTTATCATTGTTACGCTTTGGAAACAAACTGTCTTCGTTACTTATATTCGATTTCAAAATTATCAAATTGCTTACAAACCACCTCCGTGGCCTAATGGTTACACACTCAGACTAACAATCTGAAAGTCCCGGGTTCGATTCCCAGTGGAGGTACCTAACGGTACTAGGTTTGGTTAGTGATAGAGCATTGGCTAGCTACCACTATGTTACCAAGTCTGCCGCTAAACAGCAGTGTTATGTAGCACTGTTGTGCTCCTGCATGAAAGCTTGAGCAGGCTTCTGCGTGCTTACCTTCAAATGTCCCTATCTACACTTACCAGCAGGTGAGATCCCATTATACATAATTAAATAAAAAAGTATGTACAAATGTAAATGAATGATTTCACAAAAAAATAATGTCTATGTGCACAAAATCCGATGGTGATGATAATCTATCAAATGATAATGATAACAATATGATCTAAAACGTACATGAGTTTAGTAACTAACAGACACTTAGCGCCAGTCTTCTATGTTCTAATGCGCAGAACCATAAACAAAGCAAAACATACTCAGACTCGTCACACGAAAACCCATGACTCTTACCTTATGGTCCACATAGAATCCAGGGAACGACTGTCCGTTTGCGTGGAACAATACAAAAATATATTAATTTTAATCATAAATGTGTTTATCATTTATAAATATAACTAAAACCAATGGATATAGTATTTCTGAGTTAACCTTAGTAAGTAAGGGATCACACTGAAACATTGCAAATTACATAGTTCAGTTTCGGCTTCGAAATACAACATCATGTGTTCCCTTTTTATCGCAGACAAAGAGACAACTGACGGTACTCGTATGTTTCATAAGGGAGTAGAAGCTTTTCTTGATTCGATCATCAACGTAGAAATGACGAAATGAAGAACCATGCCGAACTATTTTTCAAGATTCCAATTTCGCAGTATACTTTTCTGTCACGCAAATAGATGTATGAGTGGAGCTTGTTCTAGCATTGTATTAGTGCCTAACTCGCCTGGATGAACGAATCAACACTTTTTCGTTGGTCACTTGTTAAAGCATTTAACAAGCAAAGAAGAGTAATTTAGAATTTTAAATACGTACGATTTAAGAGGCATTATACTATTGAGAGGTTTAATTACAAATTACTTAGTAATCGTCTTGAGGTTTGCTTTATTGAGCTTTTAGCACGATCAGAATTGTCGTATTGTAGGAAATGAAAGTTTACAATTTATTTGTCCATGACTCTAATATTCTATACTAAGACAAATAAGGCAATGAAACAAATGTCGTCGCATTTTGACAGCTCTTAAACTATTGACAAATGTAATTTGACTTTTTTGGCAATGACATATTGATTTTTAAATATATAGTTTAAATATTTATAAGTGTAATAATATTACTACAGATTTTGCATGACAAATTTTAGTAAAATGTGTGATCTAACATTATATGTAATTGTAAAATCGTGTACCATTTTTTATACAAATGACAGTGTGTGTCGAAACGGATTTTTCAGTTTGGGTGCAAATTGTATGTATCCAAAATTCGTCTGATTATTACAACAAATAACGAAATAATACATTCAACTGTAAAGTCATTAAGCTTACAGCTACTTTCAGAAAAATAATCAACCGCAGCGATTAGAGCTTTTAAGAAGAAAAGTACTTTCAAACTATGATATAACGTATAAAAAGAAACAATGGTTATCTTTTAGCTCCCAAAAAAATATTTTTACATAATGTTCGTACAACTTTTATCTCAACTATTAGGTAATTATAAAGCAAGATAAATAAGAACATAATGCGCAGATTACGTACATCATAAACACCAGTGCGTAACTGTTATAATAAAACATCGTCGACCCATCACAGCAGCCAGGTACTCTGTAGGTAGATCTTCGTGAGAACCGGAACGTAACTGCTCTGGTCTTCCGTTCTCATTGTTCAAAGACATCCCGTCATTCGTTAACAACACGTCAAGCAGGAATTAGGATGTATTGCTCTATAAAGTGCTACTAACTGGTACTAGTAGAGAAAGGGTTGAGCTATTGTCCTTTATACTGGTATTCACTCTCGTGTACAGGAAAAGCTTAACAAAAAGTACTTCACAAAGAGCTATAAATTTTTCCTAGTCAAAAGTTATTCCATTCTAACTGGCTCTTTAAATTAAACAGCCACATACGTCAAAATTGCTCCTATCTTTTAAATACTAAAAAGAAAATGGTGGCCAGTCACTAAGGCCAAAATCTTCAAACCCCTTTAATCTTAAACCTAACAAATATAAATATATATTTTATAAATCCCCTTGACATAGATGTGGAAATACATACATATATAAGTAAATCAAATTAGTAAATTCAATTCTCTATTCAAATAAAATTAGTTTTAAGTTCATTCATCTTAATCTCGGAGACAAAAACTCATTTTGAATGTCAAGCGGCTAATTTTTGATTTATTCAAACCGTCGGGGAATGCGCCCACGCGACCCACAACTGTTGAAATAACAAAAGGTTCGTGTACTTTTTATCTTTCAAGTATATTTGTATATAACTACAAGTACATATAATGAAGGAAATTGGCGGACAACCACAGCGGCCAATTTACTACTTCCAATTATAGTCCTTTAATAAGAGCTACAAATGATACATGTAATAAAAGATGATAAGGATGTGATGGTATCTCTTCACCTAATGAACTTGCCTTAAAAACAACAAAAAAGTATGAATAGTGTATGCATATTATATACTTTATGAACTATGTAATTTGCAAGGTTACTATGGCAAATAAGATGGATTTCTATCATGTCTTACTCGTATGTTGTTGCTGAGAAAGGATCTCAAGCCATGTTTCATGGTCCCATTTTTACTAGAGCAGTGTGTCTTTCACAAGCAAAGAAAGCAATAAACGAATGGTTTATTGTTAGCGGCCCCAGAGTTACGGCAAGATGTTACGTAACAAACATCTGATGCTGTTCGCCATAACAATTAACGTAATGATCATAATCAGACCCAAAATGCTGAGCAATGGCCGCGGCCGGCGCGCGCGCAGGCGCTCGCCCGTCCTCGCCCGATCCACATTCGTCCACTTTCACTCACACACGCGGGATAATTAGGGTTGTGTCTGGAAGATAATTATCCTTTTCATTCCTTTTTTAAATTATTTTTTATTGTTAGTGTTAGTATTGAAAACGACTCCCGGCGATTTTGAAATTCTCGATAGAACAACATTTCGTTACGACCGATAAAAGTGACACGCGTTAATGAGTCTATATCTATATCGACCAAATAATATTAAATATCTGTTCATCCTCGGTTACATAAGTAGATATCATCAAATCATAATCAGATTTTAGCTTATAGAACAATAACTGTTATCCTATACTTATTCTAGTATGTATTAGCAATACGACAAGAGTTTTTAAATGTAATGTAATGTAATTTTTTTTACATATAAATTTATAGCTTCAAAATTTAATAGTAAATACAGTTTTATTGCTGATGAAAAGAAAGCAATTATACCATTATTATTAAGAGGTGTGAAGTTTTTAGGGTTGGTATACGAGTACAGCACGTAAACGAAAAATTATCAGCTCTTTATTTGAATGTAGGTTGTGTTCATTCGTTTTGAATTTATAAAAGAACCGTTACCACGAGTGGGTGGTGAAGGCATTTTTCCGGGACATTGACTGTTATAGCCCCGATTCTGTAGTCACATGTTTAAAAGCATTATAACGTTTAATAAATAAATGCAAAGAAATTCAAACAACTTTAACAAATCGAGATAATGCGTCTATATGTTTTATAGCTATCAATGGTAACCCTAAACAGTATTATAAATATAATGATCCAGATTTAGTTCCACGTGCAATCGGCGGAGTACTACTGCAAGGCAACATAAAACACATCAAACGTTTTTGTGTGTATGGTAATAGTTTGCCCTCTAACTCCACCTTATTGTGATTGACTGACTGTGACATCTGAAATCAATTTAATTTTATTATGAAGTGGCGTGTATTTTCCACTACCTAGTTATTTCCCTTTTCCTCTTTTCTGTTAATACCTATTTAACATTGTACAGTCTCTCTACTTGACATTGGCAGTACCATCACCTTCATGATGAAGCCATAATTTTGAAGTTGAAGTGGCGTGTAAACAACTATCTTTCATTGTATCGTTTAGTATATGTCTCGCCCTAATGCCAAATAATAGCTGAATAGTGACTTGATTTAAATCAGGAAGTGTTCTCTAAGGTTAACTTGAAAATAATACAAATTCAAGTAGATGGAAAAGCCAACGACAATATTAGAGCAGTCAAATTTACTTTCGATTTAGAAAACACATGTCGAGATTCGATATAACTGTCTACGTATATTAGAGGTGTATCTTACTAGAAAATCCTTCATAATATGTAATGCGATGTCTGATGACAATCGTGACTTACACAATACGCTCTCAGGTCATGTTGGTATGCTCTGATTGAAATCTCCTTACAAACCAAATAGGTTTATTCAAACATTTGCTTAATCGTACATTACGTAAGATAAACATTTTTGAACAAGGGAAGAACAACAAAGAACAATAGTCATCAATCCAAACGACATTCTTAACAAACACAGCATTCACCGCTTCAAACAGATCAGCCCAGCATGGTATGCAATCATCGTTACTTTTACAAATCCCCATTCCGAACTAAATGAATGAAATAGTAAATCAAGTGGAACTAAAGTATACCGATGTATTTCAAGATTACGTGAAGTGCTCCATTAAAATACATTTGTTTTAGTTACGGTCTATAAGTGGCAGAATTTGTAATTATTTTGGCTGGTTTTTAGTGTTCGTCCGGTCGATTACAGGGTAATAAATACCTTATTGAAAGCATGTTTCGCCGGTCGCTGCGCGGTTGAATATGCATGATTCTGATAAAAATACGAACAAATATGCAGTAAGTGATTTATGTGCCCTGTATCGAATGCAATTGAAATCGTTACATTACGAGTATTATACTGTTTATTACACCCAGTCTTTGATTTGAAGGCTACGAGCGTAGTTAAAGGGTTTTAGAATCGAGAGCTGTTTTGCCCAAGGCTGTGTTATATTAAAATGCTAAATTGAAATTGAACAGAATTTGTAAAGACGAAAACTCACTCACGAATTTTATCTTCAACACAGGAAATCGTTCATTGTTATTTTCAAGGAAGGTCGACAATTGTAACATATGTATAGTAAGTGCCCCTAGAATACAGCCGTCTGCGGATTACGAAGAAATAGGACCGGTCCAAGTCACCCAATGACGTTTTTGAATCGTTTAATTCCCTCACTCCTGCACAATGCATGACGCCCAAAAAGTTTATTTTGTGTTAGTTAGCTTAGTCAGTAGTGTTAGTTCATTTATACTGTAACAATTATTATGGTTATTATGTGTATATGTATTGCTACGGCTATTATAGATGTGTGGGTCGTCAGCTTCCTCATAGAGCTAGGGGAATTCTACGCATGCCAAATTTTAAGGCAATTTAGGAGCAATCAAACTTTAGCATTCATAATTTAGCAGCAACCATGACTCAGTTACAGCGAGTTGTTTTTAGTGTGTCAGCTGGAGACATGGGTCTCCAGCTGACACATGCCAGGAAGGCAAACTAGTGAGGTTAGGGCTTTAGACTATAGTCAGGCATTTAAAGCACAATGAGAGCAATGAGAGCCAAAAAAATTAACGATCACATTGATAAACTGTTGGATCTACGAACGAAATACCGTGTGTAAGCTGGCGACCCGTGTCACCAGCTTACACATCTGTATCTTCGTAATTATTCAAGTTACGATTGTGTATTGTACCTCATATTTTAGGGCAAAATAGCAGCGCCAGGCGCCAAAATTTTCGAATCTCTAGTGCTAAAACTGTTTGAGCTACGAGCCGATATGTGTGTGTAAGCTGGTGACATGGGTCGCCAGCTGACACATGTTGAATCTCTGAAACTACATAAGTGAGAACTTCGTTTTAAAGATCAGATGAGACCATACAATAGGAGCGTTCACGAGTCAAAATTTCCAATCTCCTGGCTGTCTAGATTCAAAGTTATAAGCAAAAAACTATTTTCCCGCCAAAAAATTCAAAATAATCACACGGACGCCGCTGAGCGGGCCGTTGCCGTTCCGTGCGCTACGCTATTACAATAGAGTTTCAACTTAGCTGTCATTGTTTTAAAATTCATTTTAACCTACACTTTCGTATCGATTCAATTGGTACATTGAGCGTGTTAGACCAGGAGCCGACTGAAATAAGCAATGGTATACTACCGATTAACTTCATAGAGAGATTACGAACGATCTTCACCAAATTTGACGTCTAGCTAGAATCTAACCCTTCACCGTTGGTGCATAATTCAAATCTACTAATTTGACTAATACGGAATCAAGACTTAGTTTAGTAATGAATCAACATATAAGAAATAACACTTTACGGTGTGTGTGATATAACACAATATAAGAGGTATATGAAAATAACTAAAAATAAATGTTTGAGAAATGATATAGATCATGTTTTATTCAATAATTGCTACTGAAAATATACTAAATACCGAGCTCAACAATTATTGATGATATTGATATAAGCTGTATATGTTGCACATATACCTCTTATACTATGTTATATCACACCGTAAAGTGTTATCCCTACTAGTCCCTACTTTCCCTACTAATATTATAAATGCGAAAGTAACTCTGTCTGTCTGTTACGCTTTCCCGCTTAAACCTCTCAGCCGATTTTGATGAAATTTGGCACAGACAATCTTTAGACCCTGAGAAAGAACATAGGCTACTTTTTAATGCGAAAAAAGGGTTTTGTTGAAAGGGGTTGAAAGGGGAGATAAAAAGTCGTATAGAGGTATCGTTATTTTTAGAGCTAGAAGCTTGAAACTTATTTTTTAGGCTGTTGATTCGATATAAAGTCCATAAAATTAGTTGAATACTAATTCATTTAGGTTTGTTTTCTGTGGTTACGGTTGTCTAAATAGTTTAACACCTCACCGATAGATGGCGCCACCGTCTAGATAAAACGTGATATTGAAATTATTTTACAGCTCTATGTATACCTGGAGCCTTTCAATTGATGAGCTAATCAGATATAGTAAAGCATGAGTCTGTTTGACATCCATGCAATTGCACAGCAATCAACAAGGAATAAAAATAATGCCCCATGAAAATTGGTAAGCGATTAGATTTCAAACAAAGGAAGGATTACGTGTTTCATGGATATATAATGGGGATGAAATTTTGTATGGGAACTCTGTTGATTTTGAAGTCAATATCATGAAAATTGATACTCAGTGTTATGAACTAAAAATAAAAATGACGTGTTTCAGCGTTTTTAAAAAATCCCCCAATCCAATCTAATATATTAAATTTTCGTGTCAAGGTGTTTATAGTCGCACTCCTGCGAAACGGCTTGACCAAATTTATGTTTTTTACATATATTTGGTAGGTCTGAGAATGTTGCACCCTCTTGCCCCCACCCCCGTATTTTGATCGCAATTTTAGAATAATGGTACGTCATCGACAGGAAGTCTCGCGTCAGTTTGATATTTTATAGTACTACGCCATGTAGTTCTCACGGGATAAAACCTGAAGTCCACGCGGGCGAAGCCGCGGGAAGAAGCTAGTTTCTTATATGTTGATTCATTACTAAACTAAATCTTGATTCCGTATTAGTCAAATTAGTAGATTTGAATTATGCACCAACTGTGAAGGGTTAGATTCTAGCTAGACGTCAAATTTGGTGAAGGTCGTTCGTAATCTTTCTATGAAGTTAATCGGTAGTATACCATTGCTTATTTCAGTCGGCTCCTGGTCTAACACGCTCAATGTACCAATTGAATCGATACGAAAGTGTAGGTTAAAATGAATTTTAAAACAATGACAGCTAAGTTGAAACTCTATTGTAATAGCGTAGCGCACGGAACGGCAACGGCCCGCTCAGCGGCTTCCGTGCGATTATTTTGAATTTTTTGGCGGGAAAATAGTTTTTTGCTTATAACTTTGAATCTAGACAGCCAGGAGATTTGAAATTTTGACTCGTGAACGCTCCTATTGTATGGTCTCATCTGATCATTAAAACGAAGTTCTCACTTATGTAGTTTCAGAGATTCAACGTGTGTCAGCTGGCGACCCATGTCACCAGCTTACACACACATATCGGCTCGTAGCTCAAACAGTTTTAGCACTAGAGATTCGAAAATTTTGGCGCCTGGCGCTGCTATTTTGCCCTAAAATATGAGGTACAATACATAATCGTAACTTGAATAATTACGAAGATACAGATGTGTAAGCTGGTGACACGGGTCGCCAGCTTACACACGGTATTTCGTTCGTAGATCCAACAGTTTATCAATGTGATCGTTAATTTTTTTGGCTCTCATTGCTCTCATTGTGCTTTAAATGCCTGACTATAGTCTAAAGCCCTAACCTCACTAGTTTGCCTTCCTGGCATGTGTCAGCTGGAGACCCATGTCTCCAGCTGACACACTACAAACAACTCGCTGTAACTGAGTCATGGTTGCTGCTAAATTATGAATGCTAAAGTTTGATTGCTCCTAAATTGCCTTAAAATTTGGCATGCGTAGAATTCCCCTAGCTCTATGAGGAAGCTGACGACCCACACATCTATTATAGTTGTTCCCGGTCGTGTCCCTTCTAGTCACACCATGCACTCTCACCCGGCTCTTTGGTTGCCCAACACTCAGATCCATACATCAGGTCTTATGACAGACTTATAAATTTTTCCCTTCCCCGTATGATTACTTTATCCTAAAGTTACTAACATACTCAAGGTTGCTTATCTGTAACATATTCTCATACAACTATTCAAAATCTTGAGGTCAAATACAAGTGTACACGTAAAATCAACTTGAATTATTGAAATAGAATATGTTGTTTTCATTGTGATTTCTTACGTGCTTCCCAAAAATAAAACAATAAAATACATTTAAAAATTTTTTTCAAATAAATAACACATCGACTCACAGCAAGCTCCTCGCTGGTGTAGGCGGTGAGGGTGCGGCGGTCCTGCTGCAGAACGCAGTAGAACGGTTCCCAGGAGGGAGGCACGCCCGGAGCGGCCCCGCTCGAAGCACTCGGTGCCCCATCTGGAGACAACAGCAAAACCACAATTAGCATTTCCAATGTCTTATTATCTACAATTAGGAATTCCTATAGGGACGATGCACTTTGCACTGTTGCTGGAAACATTGATTAAGTAGTCTATCGAAGTGGACCAGAAAATCGGCGACGCGACGATCCTGATACAGGGTCTCGTCCATTTTAGTACATGCACAATTGCACATCTGTTGCTAAATTTCTATATTATTTTATTCAAATCTGCTAAAATCGGAACGTTGTCTTTGGATAAGAAGATTTGCCTTTTAGATTAATATTCAATTGCACAGTAGCGAAGACAGTGCTGGTTTTAAGTAAGTTTGGAATCTAATCTGTTATACAAACACAGAAACACATTAGACCAATTTGACCGGTATGGTTATTGTTATAATTTGTCTTAATTAAATCAGCTATAATTTAACATTATAAAACAATGATAATTTCACACATAAATCTTCTGTTTGAAATAAATTAGGTAGCACAGGAGAAACCAAATCATTATAAACTGTTAATGAGCTATATTAAGAGTAAGCACCCGATGAATTAATATTTTTGTCATCACAATTAGAAAAAAACTCTCGAATTAAGAAGAATACTCAAATATTACGATAAATTACAAACAGTGCGTCATCATTCAAATAGACATTGGCCAAGACCAATTTATTGTACACAACGTTCTTTCGTGTAAGATTTTCGTGCATCAACGCTCGGCATATCTAACACGTATTGACATGTGCATTGATTCAAGATCTACGCTATAGCAATAAGCATATTCCTATTAGCCAATACCAATTTCCTGTGTAATGTTCATTATGGTTGCTCAATGTGACATCGCGTCCAGTATGAACACCACTCTATCTCCGTCTGCAACTGTTACATCACAATCTTGTTCTCGTAAGTTACTAATTTAAAATATGTACTTATTAGACCAACATAAGTAGGTTTTATCAAAATTTGATCTGGTTGCGTTATGGTTGGCACACTGCTCAGTACGTGAAAGGTGGCTAATTGTAGCTCATTTTATAAATTGAATTATATTACGTTTAGTAGATAGTAGAATCGCTTTGACAGATCAATAAAGCTCGAACTTTCAAACGATATATCACAAATGTCTATGATTTCATAATACATATAATGATGATATATAAAACGCGGCTTTCCCTGATTTCCCCTAATGGCTATAATATTTAAATACATAGCGAACGTGTCGGTAGGATTGTGGTTATGCAATGTAAGTGCATACATTACTAGGCGTAGGTGTTGGAGAACAAGTCATTCAGGTTCACTTTGAATCGGTCCTTACAAATGTTGTAGACTCATCTCTTACGAAGTGTTATGCATTAACAATATCTCTTGGCGCCATTACCAAAGGAATCCTGCGCAAGGACCAGTCACAGAAAAAGTAGGACTTGAAGATAAGATGTTTAAAAATAAAATGAATTTCAACTATAAGTTTTTTATCCAAACAACTCAGCATGGCTGAACAGATGACTCGGTTAGATACGGGTAGATCGATCATATGGATAAAAATTAGGAAAGGGGAAACAGATTGGAACGATCACCCTATCTATTTAGAAACCAGTCTTGCTACAGTACAATATACTCCTTTGTCAACTTTTGTAGAGGGGGTAACATAATCCTAAAACAGTAAGACATATACAATGTCAATTGAAGCGGTCATTCAGCTTATAAAACTGTTCCACGATGCAATGTTGCGGCCGCCATGTGGATTAATGCGTTCCATTTAATCAATTAGACAGTTATGAGTTTCTCTCTAGCTAAGCTCGCTACAAGCACACTTATTTTGAATATTTACTAAGTAAATGATAAGATAACGGTAATTGTACGGTCTAGAAACAAGCACGAGGTGCTTTGTCAATGTGTCGTTAATGACATACTCGTGGTTGTAAAATTAGAAGGTCTCGACAACTCGTTATTCAAAAAGCTTTCTTATATTCTTTTATTATTATTCTATACTATCGTTTAAATATATCTACATTTAATAAAGAGGAGAATCCTTTGAAAAATATTCAAATCTTGAGCCGCGTTATTTTGAAATCTAAAATAAAACACGGATATTCGTTTCTACTATATACATAAGGAGTACTATAAGTAACAGTACTATAGCAGTTTTAATTGCCTTGCAAGTATATTCAGAATAATATCGCAGTCAAGTAGCCAAACAAAAACAGTCAAAACAATAAACTAAATGTGAAATAGACGTTTAAGTAAAAAACGATGTATCTATCAGTCTTTCGGGAACCGGCCAAAATATTTTACAAGCACTTAAAAATTAACCAAACTGTATGCGTCCCTAAAATGAAGTTTAGCGACACTGTGAAGTGTGTGTACCCAATAATGCATACGTAATCCGGCACGAGTCCGACTCACACTTGGACGGTTTATAAAAGTACTAGCATATGCCCACGACTTCGTCCGCGTCAACTTCAGAAATTATCCCACGGGAACTACGTGTTAGGTAAAAGGTAGGTTTTTAGCCTGTGTCCTTTTGCGGCATTACAACAACAAATGAAATTGGTATGGATAAATACGAGCTGAACTTAAATACTTAATACAATGGCGCAAATATAAATCGCAGGCGAGAAAATATACTCCATAATAGCCACACCCACACAACCTGTACTCCTATCTATATATGTAAAAACCTATCAGAATAACAACATATTTGACTATAATTATCGACACGTTCATGAAATTAAAATAGTGAATATTTTTTCCACGTTATACATAAATTACAACTTGGACTTTCACCTAATCAAAAACATGCATATCTATAGATGACAAGTTATTTAGTGATATGATTTATGGCTATTATTTTAAATTTTACTGTTTTAGAATTTACTGTTTTAACCGTTATATCATTAGGTAAAATATATTTAAATTATGCTTTTTATAAGAACCCGTTGTTGTAATTCAAAACAGCCGTCGGGGATCGAAACATATCTGCCAGTCGTGCACGCAAGCTTTATTACGATATGGCTGGAAGCTAAATACAGAAAAATGTCGAATGCTCAAACGCTCTCAGAGATTTTTATCACATTTTATCCATCAAATCAGATTAAACCAACATTAACTACATCTAGCGATAACACGCGAGTGCAAGGGATTGTTTCCTTATAGCTATATCCAATACGCCTGTCAAACGTCGTCATTATTTTGTAGCAAGTCTCAACACGGAAAGCTCATCCGTGGCATTCTGTAGTGGCTATCTATGTTCAGCAATTGACGTTCCCAACTGAATAATAAGAAAGAAAACATTTTACATGCTTTTTAAATGATTGCTAAGGTCAATATGTAATAATTTATTAGAATCACTTGCTGGTTCCCGATAAAATTTTGATATATTTATGTAAGGTCGATGACAATAAAATGTTATGGTAACATATAGATCGTCGTAGGTACTTCTAAATTACACATGATGAACCCGTCGTGTTTGAGATCGTTTGATTTTACTACATGGGTAATACGTAGATCCTATGACAATGCAATAATAAAGTACTGTCAACAAAAAAGCTTGTACTCGTATTAAAAATGACATTTTTAACAAAAACTTATTTGCCCAAGAATCCTCAACAAATTATGTAGAAAAGTATCTAAATTTCCAAACTGTTGAACTCTAAATCTACAGGAAATAAATACTTTGTAAGCGTAATAAAAAACAAATTGCTGTCATGAATTTCAAACAAAATCCTTTTAAACACAAGTCGATTTAAAGTACACATTCTGACTATTCCTGACCACCCAAGTCACATCCAAGTAGCTCCTGATAAAGATCTGCGGATGTGGAGATAATGGCTCGTCGGTAAATCTAGTAGCATCTTGTTAAGTTCACTTCAAGTAAAGATTTAATGCGGCTGAGTAACTAAAAGAACTGTTTACAACCCGTCAAGAGAACGAGAAATACACGTTCGGTTACATGCCTTATAATGACAGTAGCTTTAGCGAGCCAGCGCGTTCCCGAGGCGTTTCCAAGTTGTAATCATGACCTTCGTTGTGAAAACTTATTTCGGCTATAAAAGGATGAACGTAACGTGACACGGTTTTCCATTCAATTAGAGAGCTAAAGTCATCACCGTAAGATTTATTTATATAAATTTTGGGGGGTGATCGTGTCCAAACAAAACATGGAGATTGAGCAAAGGACGTAACTTATTCATATTGTCATTCATACGTGTTCTAAATAGATTGATTCTATTCGGGTCCCAATATAGTGTTCTTTTTCTAGTGTTCTGTATTGTTATAGCGACAAAAGAAATACATCATCTGTGAAAATTTCAACTGTCTTACTATCACGGTTCATTAGATACAGCCTGGTGACAGACAGACGGACGGACGGACAGCCAAGTCTTAGAAATAGGGTCCTCGTTTTTTACCCTCTGGGTACGGAACTACGTTTTAACTGGGTTTTATCATACATAATTAATCAAATTATAATAAACATCACTAATTCTGAATTGTTCACAATTACAAATTTACAAAAGGCATACATAACATGTCCGTGTTTTATACTACACATTATTGTTTTGCAGAAAAGTCAGCTTACGGGTCTTTCAATGAACGAACGTGCCAAAGCTCTGCTCATTGATCCCTCAGGAGTCCCAAATGTTTGATTATAATAATTACTGATCCCTGCACGTGTTAATTTAATTTATACGGAATACAACAGTACAATACAACTAGGAGACATTGGAAATAACTATCAAGTATTGCACAAAAACGAATCGGTCTCTACGATTACCATAATCCTTAGTTATACATACATTTCATTGTTTATTTTGGACTGCGTGCCATCCCGTGGTAGTCTTAAAAGGCAACTAAGGAACTAAGCATTTTACTATAATCACCAATATGCCTACCAAGCATAGTAATCATGGCAAATTATTACGAGAGAAATCTGACCATGCAATCTGTAAGGAAGGCTTGTATTCAACCGAAAATTTATGCAGCTGATATGTCGTTGGTTTTCCACCGCATTAGGAACTAATAGTAATGTTACATTCCAATTCCAACATTAACCTTGAATAGTCCGAAATTTACCATAAAAAGTTAGCGTTACATCTAAGTTCTCTTTATCTAATGTTCTCTAGTTTGCTAAAATCTCATTTTACAATAGAACAAAATGCAGGATTCTGAAAAATAAAAACGAAACATCAAATCAAAAGAACGGGACCATGTGGTTTGTAGCGAACAAGATCAGACAAGTGAAATCTTTTTCGTGTTTCAGAGAAAGCTATCAATTAGAAGAAAATACCAAGACAGAAATAGCATATGTAATCAGAGACGGGCAGGGCGGTGTGTGGGAGGCTCGGTACGCCTTCTTGTAAGATGCAACACAATGGACTTGAGGCAGATAAACCACGGAAAACCAAACAAAGGGGTAATAAAAATGCCACCCCTATATATTTTTGTCGGACTGGATTATAATATCTCACCAAGACACAGAGTATTTGCAAAATTGTGTTCTTTAGCATCCATCACTGGTGTTATTAAGATATCTTTATTATTCTGATAAATAAAGTCAGGGATCAGCGGGGTAATGGCATGGCATCGGTTTGAACTTTTCAAGAACCAAGATATACCAAGATTCAATAGTCAACACATTCCGTTAGACGTAGGGACGGGAAAAATTGTCAACTAGACATATTAAAAGACTTCTGCGATGTTTTCCTTTGAATTTTTAGGATTCCTAGCATCCGATGGTAAAACGGAACCCTTAAATCCTACCATGGTGTATGTCTTTCTGTCTCAGCTGATTATATCAGCAACTACTAACGCTATCAACTTGAAATTTAGTTATAAGAAATGGTGACCTAGGGGCCGCAAGTGAAATAAATTGATAACATATTTTTATTTCAAAGTGGAGTCACTTGGTCAAGAGAGGTGGGTCATATGAAAGCAAGGAATATGCGTTGAGAGAGCGAGAACGCGGTTTTGTTCTAAACAAAATATACTGATTTACGGTGGGAAGCGAGGTAAGCTGCGAAAACGACAATGTCACAGAATTAATGTAGTACTGAGCTAATGTGCATGCCAGGGTCTTAGAAAGGAACAATATTAAAGACATCAAGGCGCGTGTCTTACAATTTAACAAGTAAATGCTTTCAAAAAGAACTGGAAACCGACTTCAATTGCCCTAAAAGTCTACATTTACGATTTTTCATTTAAGATTTATATAATTTTCTCACGGATGCCGTTGTCAGAACTGAACCAAATTGAAATGGGACCACACAGGAAGCACCACCTTTCAAATAAAAAAAGAAATCTAAATCGGTTCACCCAGTCAAAAGTTCTGAGGTAACAAACATAAAAAACAAAACTTACCCGTCGTATTGATAGCCTCCTCCTTTTTTGAAGTCGGTTAAAAATTAGAACGCATCTAATCTAGTATTCTCATTCCACAACATGCGTTACAGACATTTCTATTGTAGTTTATATTAAATGTCGATTGAATAAACAAACGAACGCCGCCACTCCGCGGCGATGCAACTGTGTATTTATAAACAGACGACGCGGTGATGGAAGCTAGATCATGAAGCGATTAAGCTAAATCATACGTTTGCATTACTTCGCTTAGCATAAAATCAAGCGGCGTGACTCAAACTCCCCCCTCTCCCACACACAACTTGACAAAGAATTGAATTCTCTAAACAATACGCGTAAAATATAAAAGAACTTGAATTATTGAAACAAATAGTTGAGAACAAATTAATAAATGTATTCTAAATTGAAAAGAAAGACTAGTCTAGTCTGAGCTGTCATAAACCATAAACATAAAATCAACGTCACATATTCACACGCAGACTTGAAGAGTCATTTAACATACTTCGGATGCTACGCACACAGACGTAAGATTTTTAAAACGTAATTTCATAAAGTGTACATAATCGAAAAGATTACTCGTAGGGGTCTGGCGTACCCGATTGTAAGTCGGCTTAAACGATATAAATCTCTTCTCACAGTGTTATTTAATTCACAACTTAAATTAATTTGCACTTTAATATTCAAGTTGCTAATGTACAAGGCAATGCCTGTTACCCTTGAAAGCGTTTTATTGTCTCATGCACAAAAGCAATTATTTTGTACGTAATGTCAGTAAATATCACGGTAAAGAAACAAAAGACAATAATATGTCAAAGTATAATAAGGAATAATTAAATTTAATGTTTCGAAAATAAAAGTCCTGTCACCAATACAATTAAAAAGCTGTTAAATTAAAATATATTTTTAATCGGTAACTCGTGTCTCGTTGAATTTTTTTTAAAAAAATCCTGCCTAGAATCTCTCAAAAGTTGTAGATTTATAGACTACTATAGATTTGTTGAGCAATACTGGCGATTTTTTAAGGTCCTCTTTATGTTAAAATTAGGTAAAATAAAATCAGATTGTAAATTGAAATAACCTAACGTACAGACTTGTAAACTCGGTATTATAGAATGAGCAATTACGAGTTGTTTATAAAACAAGTAATCACGCTTCAACGATCTGGGTAGTGAGTAATTTCTAAAGGTTACTTGTAGACCAGCCTGCCCTAAAGGGCGTCGCCCCACTATGTTACAAGCTCTCGCAAGTATGCATTAGCTAACATATATACTGTTGCAACCTTTAAATATTTTAATATAACGTAATACGATTAGATATTTCAATACAATTACATACTAATCAGCCAAACGAATCAGAGAAAAACAAAACTCAGAAAGAGAAACCATTTTAGGAAAAAGGTGGAATTCTTCTAGGAAAACGCTATATACTCGAACATTGGGAATAGAAAGAGCTCATAGAGTGCTATAACAATCACTCAGTATCGATTGCCGACAATCAATCGCAAACGTGACCGTGAGAGAATCCTGCATTACGCAACATGCCATATAATATGACATACTGTGGCAGTGGCATTCGACTCATTGAGTCACATGAAGGATAACCTGGTCACAAAGACTTTATTAAGTCTATCCCTTTATACTCTATAGTCGTACATTAAGAACAATGTAAAGCTTCCCGTCAAGAAGATTGAGCGTGGGCGGCCATCTTTGTAAGTTATATCGTTTGGGCGGTAAAAATGTGGCCACTTTGACATATGATTATGTAGGCAGATGAGTGGTGCGCTTGAGTTTAATTCAACCGTGTTGTCGACACGCCCGTTACGAATAAAATCAAAAAGGTTCATGAACTTATGTCCTGACTGACAACATTTCAGACTAAATGAAGCTGCTGAATCATTGCCAGGGAACTGTTGCGTATGATATTGGTATACTACACGGGGCAATTTAATCTGCCACTTTTGTACCAATCTCGTCTGTGATTGGATTGTGACTCTACTCTCTCATTGGAGAATGGCAAGAAATTGACATCACGTCATCAAATTTTTAGAGTACCTAACAACCTATGTAAAAATGGAACTCTCATAATCTTACCCTGGTGTCCGTCCGTTTGTCCGTCAGTATGTCATGTATCTGATTATCTCAGGAACAACGAATTCTATCGACTTGAAATTTGGAATTGTTATGGGAAATAGTGACCTACAGGGTTCACTAACGCCCTGCTACAGCGGTTTACAAAATTTCAGTCTCAATTGCTTGCTCGAAGAGAATCAGAAAAAGACTGACCGGTTTCTCTTCGCGCAAATAGTTTAATCGTCTCTATATATTGCTGACCTCAGCGTAGAGGCACACACTGTTACATGGGTAAGGTATAACAGCACCCAAAAACATGTCATAAACAGGATCTAACATTTTCTTTTTGAATTGAATGAACACAAAAGTGTTCTTATTACCTAGAAACCATGCATCAACAAACAGTGGGTGAGAATGCAGAGCGTTTCCCACAATTGCATCGCTTGATGTAACAGCCGTGCACTGTGCTATTGTATTATATAATGGATACTTGTCTATTATTTTGCAGCGGAAACCCTACGACCTCTGAGCTGATTACCTACTTGTTTTTAAACACCACATTGTAACTATCAATTTATTTCTTCTCCTAATTAGGTTAAAACATTTCGCGCTGTCTTTCAAGACGCCGTGTGAAAATATAAAAAGCTCTCTCACATATTTTCCGATACGACGACTACTTTGAAAAGCCGTTGAAAAGTATTGAGCCACGCCGTGCAAAAACAGTCCATACGAGTATTTGGATATCAGTAGCACGCTGTGACGTTACTCCGATGAAGCTTTCAACAATATTTGAGCTATAAAAAGTATGTCGAATGAAAAACTAAATCTAATAAGTTTTTTACTTTTCGAGTAAGTGTATTTTTTTGCATATTTCTTGTAAACCCCAAGGAAAAAATCTAAAAATATTACACATATTTTTAGAAGTTTTATAATCCTTTAAAATTGATAAAGAATTATGTATACATACATAATAGTGTATCAACTTCCCAATTAGGTATAATAATAATAAATTGACAGTGAAAATATTCCTTCAAATCTGACAACAACAAAATGTACCAAAAAAACTTAAGTAGTCTCGATTAAAACTATTTTGAAACATTTCTGCTAGTACCTAACGTTCAGAAATATGTTGTCATGCAAAGTTTGCTCCATAATCCATCCATAGCAAAGTATATGATATTGATAATATTTCATACACAGAATGTGACACTTTTAAATCTTTTAATATCGATCCATATTATATTCAGGAAACCATATTATATTCTTTTGGTGTGACTCAGAGCGCTTTTCAAAATTACTTGTCAAAAAAATACCCATTAAGCTATCAAACAATGGTTAAGTTGTAGGAAAGAAAGATGCTAATTCTCTATGGTGTCGCAATTTCCTAGAAACACTCGATAATCCGACAAAACAGTTTCCGTAACAACATTGTATAAGGGGTTAAAAAAATCATGTCATAAGCATTGTCAAGACGGCTTTCCCGCGCCGGAAGCGCGCGCGACGCTTGGTAAGATCATACGAAATAGTGCGATACGATAAAGTTGTTATAATTCTTTTTAATTTGCAGTTATAACAACGCTACGATCTCGCCTGATAGTAAGTGATGATGTGGTCAATCATGGTATGCATTGTTCTGTTCTAAAAAATGCTCTATTATTGATTGATTCATAGTGGAAATGGTAATGGTTCCGTTATAATATTGGCCACTCAACCTTTTATTACTATTGAAAGTATGCGTCTCATTGTTTTATTTGTTCTTATTTTGTTTTACTTCAGATCTGACAGTCGACCTCAAATGTGTTTATTTGTTGCTTTCTACAACTTTACATTTTGTTCTTTATATAAAAGTATAAAAGTATCTGCGTCAAAAAATTCCAGGAACGTATCCTATATATCCATTATGGCTAAAATAAAGCTAAACTTGTACGTAATGTAAATATCTACAAACATAAAATAATCATCAACACGTGAGTTGATTAAATAATTCAAATAGCACAGAAGCAACTCATCGGAAAATAATGAGCCTATTGAAGCTAAGCCAAGGAAATCAATAAACTTATGTGGGTACGAGCACCATTTGGTCGCCTCGTAGCCGCGCCGCGCCAGTTGCTCTATTCACACGGCAGGAATACGCCTTAGAATTATTTAAGTCGGCTATGGTTCTCATAATCACGTCTTTGACTTTGCAGGGGGTAGCTGGACTTTTGTTGTAGACCTTTAAAAAGTAAAAGAATGTGGTCTGAATGTAAAGAATTAAGACCTTCCAATTCCCTTTAACGGTTTATTCTTTACGTAAGTAATAATAACAAGTAAATTCATACGAGCGAGAAACAGAATGTGTGAATAGGTTATTTCTATGGGTTCCGATTCGTATCAGAATAATATTTTATTATCAAGGCATAAACTATTAGTAAAAGGTTAAACAGTAGTCTACTTCAGTTCTGTTTCGGACTCTCGGCTAAAATAGGAGTGGACACTCCCTCCACCCCTCCCCTTCTGTTCTGATTAGTCTGAATAAGATGATATGATGGGCCCTCGCCTAAAACACAATAAGAAACTACATGATATCTTTAGGCGTGTAATTTAATTTTAGTGTGTGATCCGGTTTCAATGTATTACTAGTATCTCCAATTTAGAAAGCCAAATATATCTAACGTTAAATTCTTAGCAGTTGAGAACCTACTATTGGCTACTATTCAATTCATACAAACAAACACCAAAATCTTCTAATTACGAAAAAAAAATTATAGGTAAAATTGAACGGTCAGCGTAAGCCAGCCAGTTCTTACCAATTGAATGAACGAATTAAAAATCCTAAATCATGGTTATGTCGGGGCAGGCGTGAAATCAAGAAACGATCGGGCTCAAGGTCTTTAGACAATCCTGACAGGCATTAACGAGCGTTATCCGGTTGAAAATAAACAAAAAATGATCGATAAAATGCAACTAGTCACACTTATCGATAAAACTGCAAATTAAATAAAACTAGAGGTAACACACCTGTTACATCTCGTAATAATCTTAATACTTCCGTTACAGGACAGTTTATAGGTATTATATTCGTTAAAGCCTTACTTACAAGGACTACTTTTACAAATAGAATGCCTTCTTTTCACACAGTTGGTGTCGATATTTGATTTCAAGTAGTGCGTGTCACAAATTCAATTTCTCCAATTGATCCTTCTTACCACAAACATTGGCACACAATATATATTTGTGAAAAGATGGAATTGAATTTATATATTTGAAATTGATACATAATTATTAGTAAATAAAGTAATTGATCAAACTAAATAGACACGATGAATGAAACTATTCAAGATGCACCGACACAATTACCTAATACGAGTAGAAATTTCAGAGAGGCGTAAGATGCAACTTTAGTGTCAGGGGCTGACGTTCATAAATACATCATGATTGATCATCATTGCTGTCAGGTAATAAGTCCACTACTGGACATGATAATTAACCCAGCCTCTCAATTAATCGAACCTTCGAATAATCGTCAATATAGCTGAGCTACTAGGCTGTGGAGACGGTTAAAATCAGATTAAAGTAAATTGAAAGCGTTTCCAAGTGCAGGTATGTGAGTGACGTCATCTCAGCGAGCACAGCGAGTGAAGTGAACTGGAAGAAGTGAACCAGTCCGGGCGGTGACCGGTGACCGCGCGGGTGCGCAGGTGCGGTGCGTGCGCGCAGGCCGACGACGCCTCAGCTGCTTGTACAGCGCAGCGTGCACGCTACCTACTCTACGATGACATTTAGAAACTATTTATTGAGCAATCTCTAAGCTACACAATGACCCACTAATAGTCATCATTTTTACTTGGTTTTAAACGGATTTTCAAAGATATATTTCGATCCTCATGACCCACTCTCCAGAAAGCAATTTTGAATTTGGATAATTTACATTCCATACATGATCATACTTCGTTTGTATGGAGTGTGCTCGTGGTAGATACTCATAAAAATGGTTATACCTAAATACTCTGAGTTTGCACCATTCATGAAATCCTAACAAAACATTCAACTGAGATGCAGGATAAATGCGTACCTATTGGACATTAAAAATAATGTTCATCTGTGAATCTTTCCGGCTGGTGATGATAAAATAACATTACCTTACCGATATACACAAGCAAAGTTTATGTACAAGCTTTTAGTCAAGAAACAAATTATTGTTACGACCATGAAATACGCTGTCCGTCTGTCACCAGGCTGTATCTCATGAACCGTGATAGTTAGACAGTTGAAATTTTCACAGATGATATATTTCTATTGCCGCTATAACAACAAATACTAAAACACAGAATAAAGTAAATATTTAAGGGGGCTCCCATACAACAAACGGGATTTTTTCTCTCGATATTTATAACGGCACCAGGTAGAGGCTTGAAATATTCACAGAATTTTTAGTTATTTATTCAATTTAAAAATAAATAATTACATTATAATAAAACAAATATTCAAGGGGGTTCCCATACAAACTACATGATTTTTGACCGTTTTTCTAGTTTCGTCGGGTTCGCATTTATTTAAATACCCGCTGATTACACCATATATTTTCTTTATGTTGCTGTCATGTTAAATAGATATTTAAATAATTTCGATATTACCCGTAGATACAACTCATGGCCACTTATATCAACTATAGAATATGCTTCAATCCCTATCAGTTTGATAGAACTGTTCAAGCATTAAATTATTAAATCCGATGATAGCGCAATTGCTTCATTATTTCGGTGAAACTTGTAATTCAATAAATCGTTACGAAGTGACAAGCGTTTTATCTTTCGTTCGAAATCTTGAAAGTGTTCGTGTCATGCAGAATTTATGTTAACTGGTCGAGCTGTTGCTGTAATGCTGATCAAACATGCGATTAAAGAGAATAAACAAAAATCTATTGTGTACTAAGAAAAACTTACCAACTGGTGTAATTAAAGCAACAACTAATATCTTTACTAGGTATTTAGATAATTCAGTACAGAAATCTTGAATACTAGCTAGTCATCCAAGAATTACAGAACTCTGAAAAATTATTTAAAAGTTATTTCTACAATTATCATGATAAGGTGATTAGTTGGAAGCAAAATGACTAAGTATATACTCAGAGGACTGTAATGTTTAGACAAAGTCTACTTCTGACCATTTTATATAAGATTAGCAAAGTACAAGTTACCTTTTTAGATGATAACTTTCAGAATTAAAAGACAGTACTCAAATCTTGAATTTCTCAAAAACAGAAGCGCCGTCCTTCTACGGACTTTGATTTTTCTAATCTTATCTAAGATCACATTTTTTTAAAAATTACTTGTAATTCGTTTGCCATCTGGTCTCTACTTTAGAAAGGACCAGCCCACATCACCCCGCGGGGGTCGTGAAAGCCGAAGCGAAAAATATTGAGGAGACGGGCAGCAGCATTACACATATTGCTGCGATCACCTATTCCACCTGCCAAGCAGAGTGATTATGACTTATCCCCTAATAGAAACTAATACAGCAGATTACGACTCCTAAAACAGAACTAAGTCCCTATTGCCCACTATACCCGAGCACCTGTGTGAAGGTTACACGATTGCATCGCTATGAAAAATCGTAGGTACAAATTAGTTCCAATCATACTTAAATGGTATTGCACAACCTTTTGTCGCGTTGTTATTCAAAAATGAACAATGGTGAGTAGAGTCGCATACAGTTACTAAACAAAACTATATGAAGTGAATAACATTTATCGCCATTTGAAACCAGGCACTAAGCTAGTAACGCTAGCACCAGCTTTACACAGGATGGCACAGGTAAAACAAAATATCGCAGTACTAGAATTTCCCTCAAGAACTGACCTATCCAACGATGAAAACTGTATCGTCGCTTTGCCGCAAATAAGCATTATCCAATCTTAAAAATCCAAACTAATAAAAATTAATGAGTCCTCAGTACGGTTAAAGTTTGAAGGGTTAATTAATTAATTAAATCATATACATAAATATTACTGTATGCTATATTATATCTAAATCGGTTTAGCCAGATATGTTGACTGACATGTAACGTCTAATTATCCAAACTTTCATATCCTTAATATGTATGTTTGCTATCAAAAAATATGGTCAATATGGTAAACTTGAAAAATACTTTCATTAAAATCGTAGCATGAGAAATACACATAAGATACCATATGAAAACTAGTTCGATTTACAAATCATACATACAAGTATAATAAGCAGTATAAGATAATATTTAATATATGTCAAACGAACGAACACCCATTTAGCTCACGGCATACTAGACCCTCTACTCTAATAAAACGTTCACTCTATCGATTAAATCAAAGGTAAATAGATAAATATAAATACGCATTTAACCTTGACTGTAATCGGACACATTATCTTATGTAAACTGCGCCCAACAGAAATTCACTCTGTAGCTTCCATTTTACGAGAATGTGTGCCCGTCTGTGAGTCATACTACGAGAAAATAACTATCATTCACTGGATGTATCGTTGCATGCTCGCAAGTCAAAATAAACTGACATACATTTACTTGGAACAGATTCACCTTTGTAAATACATTTAAAAATTTATGTCATAGGTACTAAAGAAACGTATAGTAAATTTATACTCAAATAGATTCCGTCCACTTTGCAAAGTCGATGTCATTTTAAACCATTTAAACCATTTATTTGCCACAGACAAATTACACATACAAACACACACACACACATATATAAAACTAATTCAAACATTTACAACATTACTATAATTTTAGCAGTTTCGTTTTCATTGACATTAAATCTTTATTTCAGACCATTTTTATTTTCATATGGTAAACTTCTGTGATTTTGATAGTGAGGTTCAAGTTCAAGAGTGAACTTTTCCAACTGATAATAAAAAATTCTCGAAATGTAACAGTCTACTCGCGACGTATTATCATCATCATCCGGGAATCGACTCCACAATAACCAGTCCCGAGCCATTAATTTGAGCCATAGATATGAAAATAATTACATTGAACCTTAGACAATCCAGTATCTAGTAATAGATGACCATTCAAGTTCTAAAGGAGCTTTCAAACTTTTTTGTCGCTTCGTGTGCAACAAAGTTCTGTTAAAAAGCTCATTATCATTTGTGGTAATGCGGTTGAAAATTGGTAATCTGATGAAATACCTCACGCTCAATATTCAACCCATACGTAACATGTCAAGCCGTAAAGGTGAAACTTATTACAGACAGCTTGAACGGTAAGTCACCTATAATGTCAAGTAAAGAATGCGTTATGTTTACTGAATGACATTTGATAAATATTATTCTAGATTACTTGCTGACATTTCGAACCGGTAATTACGCGTTCTTTAATACAATTTTCAACATTTTTATGACCGCGAGATCATTACGACATAATTAGATACCGTAAGCTTATTCCGTGTCCGTATTGTCTGTGTTTCTCACACAAATTGCCCGCCATTACGTGAATTGCAGACATAGCTGTATCTGTCATGCCGAGCCCGTGGACACCGTGCTTGCTCGACATACCAACGCATGCTTTTTTTTCTCAACTTTTAAGCCAGCTAACGTCACCTTGTGTGAGATCAGATAAGAGCATTGATATAGAAGTGTGAACTTCAATAATCAACGCGTTCAAAAAGAACTAAAAACCTACTCCAATTGCCTTAAAAGTGTTCACCTTACAGGTATAATTATCTGGGTACATATCCAGTTTTTGTAGGTTTTCTCAAAAAAGGCTAAATTAATTTCGAAAAAATTTATATGAGAGCATTTCTGAAGTATGCTCTACCAAACACAAAATGAATCGTCAAAATCGGTTCACAATTGGCGGAGTTATCACGAAACATACATACGAAAAAACATACAGTCAAATTGATATCCTCCACCTTTTTTGAAGTTGGTTGAAAATATCCCACGGCCAGACTATTCCAGGATAAAAAGTAGCATATGTAAATAGTTGCTGCGTATAGGAAGGACAAACCAATACACACTCGCATTTATAGTGTACTTATATTTGGCCTTCATCTCATCGTCGCTAGCCCTACGTACCTACTTTTGAACCATGTTTCCCTCAACATACTACGTAGGAACAAGCAAGAGTGAATGTGACATAGTACGAAAATGTATACATATTAGCGCTATCTTTCATCCGGAAACCGGAGTATTACAATAATACATGTCAGTGACTAAAAATATATCACAAAGCTTTGAACTTAGAGTAGTGAAGTGACAAAATGGCGTTCTGGAATTAATAGTATGGTAACGTAATTAATACAATAGATCAACGATTAATCAAGTAATAAAATAAATAAATTGAAAATTATGTACATATGTGCATAATACATGTATATAATCACAAATTATGTTGCTGTTAAATATCCTTGGTAATAATTAGTACATCAACGATTTTATTAACTTTTATACCGAGTATGTATATTAATCTTATATTTATACTGTAAAAGGCCAAGGCAAATCAGCACATCTTCAAATTAAGAAAGACAGTTTGAATATTCAGGGGCATAAAATACATCGGATGACTTAACATTAACATACTTTTTTTTTATAGAAACGACTAAAAATATCATATAATAAGATTCCGTTTTAGTCCTGACTTTAGAATGAATCAACCATTGTTGTTTCGTTAGTCTCACTGATGAAAAGCGACTGAGGTAAAATGACTCGAACCATGTAGCGTCTCTTATCGTCTCGTTATCAACCACATCTTACTGCGATAAACAATCCGCCTATCTTGCGTGGCCTAATTATGACCTCACAATACCAGGAATCTGATACGCTCATATTGAAAGCAGCTGATGATGACGATGATAATATAATAATAATAATGGAATAGCTTTATCCGGCATCATGTCAAAAGGGTCGCGGATACAGATACATCCACGGTATACCAGAATGGTGCCAAATAATTTAATTGTTATCGTTGTTAATCAACGACGCTATAAAAAAAAATAGGTAAAAATAAAATAGGTTTTAAAATAGGTTTTTTGCTATATGCAAACGTTTTAATTTATTAACCACATCCAAAGTGTCTTTTTAATCTGTTTATTACTCTTATATTCCTTTACAAGTTGTGTGGATCCGAAACAAGAATATTTATTTTCCATCCATTGTGCATGAAAATATATCGATCGGAATTATATATCTTGAACGGCCTATATGTTTTTATATTTATTTTTTTGGGTGCCGGCTTATATCTAACAATAGTGACATGAAATGTTGAAATTTAAAATTAGCTAGCCATTAACAAACATCCAAATAAGGAATTAATAGTTAATTATAACTTATAATTAACAACTTACAAATCTATGTAGACTGACATAAAATAACACCGAAAACTGATAGACGGTTCTGTAATTTGAAGTTAAATAACTAGACAATATCAAACCTCCACATAAGAAATAAATAGTAAATTATAACTGATACTTAACAACTTACAAATCTAACTAATATGTAGACTGACTTAAAATAACACCGAAAACTGTTTTTTTTCTGTAATTTGAAGTTAAATTTTCAATTTAAAAACTTTTTTATTTTAATTGGAATGAATTCAAGAAATCTTCAATTTTTATTGAAATAGAATAATATTTATTTAAATTTTCATATGTTTAACAAAACTTTGTTCAACATTGTAAACCGACATTTTAAAATCTGCGTTCTAGAATCGCTAATCGACACACTTAATTGAAGTAGGTAATTTATGTGAATCTCAATATTAATGTCAATTATTAAAGCAATAAATATTCGGATCATTGAATAACTTGTGCAAGTTTCTATCGCTGACATTCAACTAATCATAGGTCAAACACTGACCTGAACGTGATGAGAATCTCGAGGTCATTTACTTTGCTTATCTATTTACTGTCTGAAATCAGCGAGACGATTTAAATTTATTCGAAGGTGACTTATTTGTATAATTCAATCAATTGAATCAATAATAATGAATGTAGGAATTTATTCGTTTATGGCATCTCTGGAAACCCAGAAATTTGGCTTGTAGTTTCGGCATTAGAATAAAACCAAGCTAAGCTTTCCCCTAGTTTAAGTGACATCCACCTGCGTGTCAATATAATATCTTACTGCGTTCACTAATTATAATTAGGCTGCCTTTATTATGGCTATTGTCATGGAAATCTAATATTTTACGCTCTTATTTTTCGTGGCGATCTGTAATGTAAATCTCTTCTTCAACAATTACACTATCATGTTGGACAAATACCAAAGATCATGATCATTTAGTCACATTAAAAAAGAGTTCCCGACGAATTTTTCTGTCTATTCTTCTCCGCAACTCAATATTATTTACCGGTGAAGATGGAATGGTTCTTAAAGAACATTTTCACTGTGTGATTTTTATATTTTGAACCTGACTTAAACCAAATGATACTGGAACGAGTAAGCTAGTTACGAAATGCAACTAGAAGCTCTTTCATACAAAAAAGTCTTTTTTGCTTTGGTGTTTCTCTACTTGCAAGCTAATTTCTCCATTTAGCACATTCTGGTACCACGCAAACGTGTGTTGTATATGCAACGAGATTTGTTCCTGTTAGCCGGCTGCTAGCACAGGAAGAGCAGGCTAATTAGTAAATACAAGCACGTGATCGCGTCTGAGTGGTAGAATGCACTGCGCAGGCGCATCCAGTCCAACTGCGAACGAGTCTAACAAGACGCCTCGAGACTGACATGCAAAAGCGACAAGTCGACAGAATACATACGTTTCTTCCGCGCTGTTAGTTTTGTAATTAATTTCTTGTGATGACATCACATTAGACCGTACCACACACACCGTACGTTGAAATAAAAAGTTCATTTATTTTACAAGTGATATATACATATATGTTATACATTTAATAATGATTATTGTTTTTATTTGTATATAGCTTATAGTATAAATGTATTTAAAACTATATATTACACCGTACGTACCGTACGTAAATAAATATAAATTTATCTTTGCATTTACGTATTGATTGAGATTTTTAAAATAAGTATCGGAAAATCGGAATTTATTTCACGTTCCAAAGACTCTTTGTGATGTTTTATGATCAAACAATTTTTTGAAATATTTCGAAATGCAGTACCTATAGTAATAATTACATTCATATAATAGCCTTTTTTCGGGACTTCAACTGCGTAGACTTCTTACTAGACTCATTTCACGGGTAATACTTGTCCGATCGGGATAAAAGTAGCCTAGCTACTTTTAGGGCCCTTCAACAAACCTACAAAAACCAAGTCATACTGATTCTCTGATACGACGTTAGGGAGGGCAAACAAACTCCTCTTCGCAATTTTTAATTTTTGCAAAAATTGCGTGGACGGAGGAGAATGAAATTTCACACACTTTTAGTTTATAGAGAAAGAGTGCAAAATGCTAATATTGTTTTAAAATTTTAAATTAATTATGGTCGAATTTCGACTACTGGGCGACGACTAGTTCATAATAAACTGTTTTCGCCCGTAGATGGGTTGAAAATAACTGACATTTGTTACTTTTTACGAATAGTCGCTTTATGAAACAAGTCCCAGGCGGACATAGAAAATGCCCTACAAACAACCCTACACCAAATATTCAAGTTTTATGATTACCATTATTTCCTTGGGAACTCACTTTAACGCATCACATCATCGATATTTAAAAGTCAATAAATGAAATGTCAATAATTTTTATCAGTGTCCAACATGACTGACAAATTAACTTTGTTCGTCTCAAAGACCCAGCGCTGGCTTGACATATTCCACAATTAGTTCCTATAGGTTCTGCCAAGGCAGACTACTTAAATAGCCTTTGGACAGATGCAAGGAAAATATCGCTAGCGACAACGAAGCGGCAAAGCAAACAAAAGCTTAGCGTTATATTATTAAACAAGTATTTTAAGGTCAGTTAACTTAATACTGGCTATTTTAAACATTGCCATGTAAGTCAACAAAAGTTTCCTTGTTATGAGTACACCACACGCGCCTGCGTCCGCGCATGCAATGTTGACGTCTGGGACACGTTTCTCACGGCCGCCGCCCAACGGCGACTGTCAACTGTTTGACTTTCGATCCCTAACAAATTAAAATATGGCCGCGGTGCTAATCGCTTGAGTGTGTCATTGTCACATGGAATACTGACTGTTAAACTTGTCACTGGCGTGAAGATTACAGCCTAGCTTCGTTTTTATAGTGGTAGGACATTTTATATGTCCGCCTGGCTAGCTACCTAACTCTGCCGCCATGAAAGGTAGCAGAGCTATAGCGGCTCATTAGATTGGGGTTACTGGATGAGCATGCTTTCTACCCAACGACCTTATCGTCATTTACCGTTAGGTGAGATCAACGCCAAGTGCAAGCCCATTATACACTTTAAATACATATTATAATCACCCCCAGACGCAGTAAAAGGCTATTATGGGAAAACTACTGGAACGGCCAGCAGTAGATTCCATTCATCCCCAACATACCAATCACCAACTCGACTGCCGTGTGGTGATGAGTATGGGAAATCATACTCCATTAAAACCGTCGATAACCGATGCAGCTATTAAGTATGATGAATAAAGGATATCCTTTTAATCCATGTCGTAGTTAATACCGTTGGATATAAAATTAGAAACGCATAGGCATAACATACATTTCTAAACAACAGAACGTTAATCAAATACAACAACTCCGATTCACGCTTTGCTTTCCAAATGGAATAACTAAGAAGCATATCTAGTCTATCTTTTACCACTACACTATGACTAGAACCATAAAGCGTTCACTTTGTGGACAGCTCGTGTCGGCTAGTCCATGAATCAAGGATCGTTAGTCATCGGCCGCGACAAAACATCATAAAATAAACCGCCGAGACCCTGTCGCTCGCACTGACCATGTAATACACGTTTATTGACCACACTGACAACACCAAGCCACGCCATAAGTCTATTAAAGTCAATGATACCAGTTCTTCGGCGGCGAAAAACAAGAACTTTAATCTTGAAAGTGTTCATTGAAACGACAATATTCCGATAGCCTTGAGTATGTAGATTGTATGAGAGAATGGTGCACCGACCAGCCTATCTCTTCCCTTCAATTTTGATACTATCAAATGACAAAGTCGGTCGGATTATTGTACAATCGTATATGGTCCTGTTTCCGCTGAACCAAACCGGTTGTTTTAATCTCTACATTCTACATCAAGGTATTATTTTCATTGAGCGCCCAAGTATTTATAAAACGGTTATCAAAACCTGTTGAAAGGTGTAATTTCAAAGAGTTTCTAATACACCAACTCACAGAAAATGATAGCGTTATTCCAAAATAATGACGGGTACCGGTTGTTCTACTCCAGCTTCAAATAAAAATGTAGCGTATCGCATTTTAAACCATTTCTGTTCTCACGGATATAATTAAACGCATTTCAAATTTAGCGGGCCTTAGCAAAATACATAGTCGTAACTTATTTACACATGTTAGCAAAGCTAACGACCGTTATAAACGAGCTGCGGTCATAAATATAAGAACTGCTATGTTAACACGGGCTGTCCGTCACTCGTCGCTCGCTGTACAAATACGTTAGAGCACATTCATCTTTATGCATCCGCTTATCATTCTCGCTTCCATCGGATTTACATACGAGCCAACAATCGCTCTCTATCTCTGCCGGTAATTAGAAACTTGCCAGTAAGTAACGGTACACAATTTGTAGCGCGGCCACTCGAAATAAAATCTCTGCTTGGCTTCCATGACTCACGTAAACACGCGTTTTGGTATTTTGTCCAGCACATGTGTTCGGTAATGACCAGCAATCATTTCGCCCGGTAGCAATCAACCAGTAATTTCCGCAGAATAAACTCGATCCGAACGTGAACGCAATACCGCTGTGGTCGTGGCCATGTGTGGGTCGTCAGCTTCCTCATAGAGCTATGAGAATTCTACGCATGCCAAATTTTAAAGCAATTTAGGAGCAATCAAACTTTAGCATTCATAATTTAGCAGCAACCATAACTCAGTTACAGCGAGCTGTTTTTAGTGTGTCAGCTGGAGACATGGGTCTCCAGCTGACACATGCCAGGAAGGCAAACCAGTCAGGTTAGGGCTTTAGACTATAGTCAGGCATTTAAAGCACAATTACAGCAATGAGAGCCAAAAAAATTGACGATCACATTGATAAACTGTTGGATCTACGAACGAAATACCGTGTGTAAGCTGGCGACCCGTGTCACCAGCTTACACATCTGGATCTTCGTAGTTATTCAAGTTACGATTATGTATTGTACCTCATATTTTAGAGCAAAATAGCAGCGCCAGGCGCCAAAATTTTCGAATCTCTAGTGCTAAAACTGTTTGAGCTACGAGCCGATATGTGTGTGTAAGCTGGTGACATGGGTCGCCAGCTGACACATGTTGTATCTCTGAAACTACATAAGTGAGAACTTCGTTTTAAAGATCAGATGAGACCATACAATAGCAGCGTTCACGAGTCAAAATTTCAAATCTCCTGGCTGTCTAGATTCAAAGTTATAAGCAAAAAATTATTTTCCCGCCAAAAAATTCAAAATAATCGCACGGACGCCGCTGAGCGGGCCGTTGCCGTTCCGTGCGCTACGCTATTACAATAGAGTTTCAACGTAGCCATCATTGTTTTAAAATTCATTTTAACCTGCACTTTCGTATGGATTCAATTGGTATATTGAGCGTGTTAGACCAGGAGCCGACTGAAATAAGCAATGGTATACTACCGATTAACTTCATAGAAAGATTACGAATAACCTTCACCAAATTTGAGGTCTAGCTAGAATCTAACCCTTCACCGTTGGTGCATAATTCAAATCTACTAATTTGACTAATACGGAATCAAGATTTAGTTTAGTAATGAATCAACATATAAGAAATAACACTTTATGGTGTGTGTGATATAACACAATATAAGAGATATATGAAAATAACTAAAAATAAATGTTTGAGAAATCTATATCATGTTTTATTCAATAATTGCTACTGAAAATATACTAAATACCGAGCTCAACAATTATTGATCATATTGATATAAGCTGTATATGTTGCACATATACCTCTTATACTATGTTATATCACACCGTAAAGTGTTATCCCTACTAGTCCCTACTTTCCCTACTAATATTATAAATGCGAAGGTAACTCTGTCTGTCTGTTACGCTTTCTCGCTTAAACCTCTCAGCCGAGTTTGATGAAATTTGGCACAGACAATCTTTAGACCCTGAGAAAGAACATAGGCTACTTTTTAATGCGAAAAAGGGTTTTGTTGAAAGGGGTTGAAAGGGGGGATGAAAAGTCGTATTTTTAGAGCTAGAAGCTTGAAACTTATTTTTTAGGCTGTTGATTCGATATAAAGTCCATAAAATTAGTTGAATACTAATTCATTTAGGTTTGTTCTCTGTGGTTACGGTTGTCTAAATAGTTTCACACCTCACCGATAGATGGCACCACCGTCTAGATAAAACGTGATATTGAAATTATTTTACAGCTCTATCTCTTTCAATTGATGAGCTAATCAGATATAGTAAAGCATGAGTCTGTTTGACATCAATGCAATTGCACAGCAATCAACAAGGAATAAAAATAATGCCCCATGAAAATTGGTAAGCGATTAGATTTCAAACAAAGGAAGGATTACGTGTTTCATGGTTATATAATGGGGATGAAATTTTGTATGGGAACTCTGTTGTTTTTGAAGTCAATATCATGAAAATTGATACTCAGTGTTATGAACTAAAAATAAAAATGACGTGTTTTAGCGTTTTTAAAAAATCCCCCAATCCAATCTAATATATTAAATTTTCGTGTCAAGGTTTTTATAGTCGCACTTCTGCGAAACGGCTTGAGCATTTTTTTTATTTTTTACATATATTTGGTAGGTCTGAGAATGTTGCACTCTCTTGCCCCCACCCCCGTATTTTGATCGCGACTTTAGAATAATGGTACGTCATCGACAGGAAGTCTCGCGTCAGTTTGATATTTTGTAGTACTACGCCATGTAGTTCTCACGGGATAAAACCTAAAGTCCACGCGGGCGAAGCCGCGGGAAGAAGCTAGTTTCTTATATGTTGATTCATTACTAAACTAAATCTTGATTCCGTATTAGTCAAATTAGTAGATTTGAATTATGCACCAACGGTGAAGGGTTAGATTCTAGCTAGACCTCAAATTTGGTGAAGGTTATTCGTAATCTTTCTATGAAGTTAATCGGTAGTATACCATTGCTTATTTCAGTCGGCTCCTGGTCTAACACGCTCAATATACCAATTGAATCCATACGAAAGTGCAGGTTAAAATGAATTTTAAAACAATGATGGCTACGTTGAAACTCTATTGTAATAGCGTAGCGCACGGAACGGCAACGGCCCGCTCAGCGGCGTCCGTGCGATTATTTTGAATTTTTTGGCGGGAAAATAATTTTTTGCTTATAACTTTGAATCTAGACAGCCAGGAGATTTGAAATTTTGACTCGTGAACGCTGCTATTGTATGGTCTCATCTGATCTTTAAAACGAAGTTCTCACTTATGTAGTTTCAGAGATACAACATGTGTCAGCTGGCGACCCATGTCACCAGCTTACACACACATATCGGCTCGTAGCTCAAACAGTTTTAGCACTAGAGATTCGAAAATTTTGGCGCCTGGCGCTGCTATTTTGCTCTAAAATATGAGGTACAATACATAATCGTAACTTGAATAACTACGAAGATCCAGATGTGTAAGCTGGTGACACGGGTCGCCAGCTTACACACGGTATTTCGTTCGTAGATCCAACATTTTATCAATGTGATCGTCAATTTTTTTGGCTCTCATTGCTGTAATTGTGCTTTAAATGCCTGACTATAGTCTAAAGCCCTAACCTGACTGGTTTGCCTTCCTGGCATGTGTCAGCTGGAGACCCATGTCTCCAGCTGACACACTAAAAACAGCTCGCTGTAACTGAGTTATGGTTGCTGCTAAATTATGAATGCTAAAGTTTGATTGCTCCTAAATTGCTTTAAAATTTGGCATGCGTAGAATTCTCATAGCTCTATGAGGAAGCTGACGACCCACACATGTCGTGGCCCGGTCGATCATAATGTCTCCCATCTGAATGTCCTCAATGATCACAATTGTGGTCGGAGCTTCACCTACACTACATAACTAGGTTAGCACTACAAAACTAGGAAATATTCATACGTGTTATAAACTATGATGCAGTAATGTATCTTATATGTATTCGATGGCGACAATAATCATCACGATTGACACCGTATACCTACCATATACACTGCGCTTTATTGTAAGCTAACGTAAGTTTGATCTTATCAATCTGCTAGGTGTATAGCATGGATATGACAATGACTGCTAGATAGTGGTATTGTGATTGATGTGACAGTAATTCTAACACACCGTTGTTCGTATCGGATACAACTATACCAGTGCGATTGAAGCAGACCACACGCCAGACGGCCGATATCTATTCACTATGTTTCTAATCACTGTAATTGAGCGTTATCTCAGTTTAACCCAAGCTTACCTTCGCATAAATAACTTAGATTAGCTTACCTGTACTAATATCCGGCAGCGTATGCAATATTCCAGATATATTTGAGGAAGCTGTTGTTTTATTCTGCTCCGATTCTATTCCACATTCGACTAAATCATTTTGCGCTGGCTCGAATAGAGCAAAATCTAGCCCGTCCAAATCACTTCGTGCAGAAACACCGTCTTCCTCTACCGATTTCTCGCAAAAATTGTCCGGAGAGTCTACATCTTTAGGACTTCGACTGCAAACTTCGTCACTCAACGGATCACAGCAACATGTGTCTGAGAATGGTTCAAAATCTTTGCAGTCAAATTCGCAACGCTCGAAGCTGTCACAGGTGCAGGACGACAACGCGTCTGAGTCCGACCCCTCCACCAGCAACAAGTGTTCGTCAGGTTCATCATCTTTTGATAGATCTGTTTTAGCAGTCACATAAAATACACTTGAAGTATATGGCACTTTTTGGACTTGCAAGGTCACATTGGCACTAGACAGTAATTCGTTGTTGAGCTCGTCTTTCGTTTCAGGAAGAATTAGTTCATCTGCTCGACAGTCTTCATATCTCGCAAAACTGGATGTATCTGTTAGATTAGACGACCGATCTACAGAATATACGTCTCCATATGGGTCTGCTGATTCAGTTTGCAGGGTTGGCAAGCGGTAAGGGGCATGTTGTGCGCGGTTTCCTAAGAATATGGTAGTATAAGGGCAAGTGTGCAACGGTCGGCTCCGGTCGGCCCGACGCGGGTAGCTAGCCGCTAAGGGGTCTGGGGGCGATACCGCATCAGCCCCTAGATACGCCTCACTAGTTGAGAGCACGTTGTACCGCCAATCCGGCATCGCTGATCAACACCATCACTGTACTGTTTCACTGGAACACTGTCTTCCTCATCACATAACTCGTCAGCTAATTTCGCACATAATCTTCTGTCAAGATTTTATTGTTTAACTGGAAGATAAAGTGGATAATTTACTACGGTCGGCGCCCGCAACTGTTCAAATAAACGTATCTTTATCCACGGATGTCTAAATGTGAGTACTGAAATTGCTTTCTGTTGATATAATTTTATTAATTCATCAATTAGCATTTTTCTTGATACGGACTAAAGCATCAAGAGTTTTACTTGTGTTTTACGCTTTTGGACCGAAATGCGTAGTCAATTTTTCACAGTCATAACTTTTTATGGGAGTCGCGTATAATTTCGCATGCATTCCGGCGTGAACGCAGATAAAGACGAAATATTACGTGGACCAGATAGTTCGTTCGCAGGGCTGTGTTGCGTGAATGTATCTGAGACGTGGTATTTGGTGCCAACGGGTCCAGCATTACGGTACCGAGCTGTCGACGCCGGTGCCGCAGCTTCCGTTACTTACAAATAGACAGAATGAATTTTGAAAAGAGCTAATTAAATGAACAGCTGTTAGAAATCAATTTAGCAGCAATATTAATCGCTGATGGTAAATTGTTATTGATTCCAATTTGATATTCATTGTCCTTTGTTGTTAAATCGACAAAAGCTGTGGTTTTTAGCTTCCATTGGTATTTCCCTAAACATAAGTGCACAAAGGTCGTTGCCTGGGAGTCGTGCTTAGAAAACGCAATTATTTTGTAAGTACTTTGAAATTGTTATAGCGGCTTGATAATAAGAGATGCGGGTTCGTGACCGCTTGTGTACAGTACGTTTAAATGTAGGAAAATGCTTTTTTCAGAAAAAGGTGTAAGTGTTTGATGGCTTTACATTGTTGCGTGATCGTTGAATGTTTGCTCTTATTTTTGTCGTGCTTTCAAGCTCTTCGTCGTGCATGCTAGAGGCCTAGAGGCGGCGAAAGGGCAAAGCGATGCTGTGCCGCCCTATTGTGCAGTTACTTTTAATATACGTTTTAGGTTGGTTTTATTTACTCTGAGACCACTGGGCTTATACATTTAAGCATGCCCGTTTTTATTCATGTGAATTAATTTTAATTAATAACTATGTATTGTCGGTTTGAACCATGTTTAAATTGATATTCTTTATCTTCAAATATGTTAGTTAAAAATTTTTGGACGTTAAATAACTTATCGTCACATTTTTACGGTCGTTCTGCAGAAAAGAACAGACGAAATACATTTCATCTATAGTATATGTGTCAAATTATTGTAATTATTTGTAAGCTCAAGTATCAGACTATAGAAAGCTCGCTGGCTAATAAACATTACATTTAACTTGGCAAGTTTGATGCTTCTTTGCATATTATTAGTAAAACTGGGATATTCTTATGTAACAATTAATTACGAATTTTTTTAATTGGTTTAAAAAAATTGTTTTTATCGTGAAAATGAAGATTTAATAAGACGCGATTTTGTTAAACACCTATATCAATTACATTAAAAAGCGTTCGAAGTAAACTATAGATCGTGCTTGAATCTGTCACGTCTTCAAACTCAACTGAGCAAGCAACAAAAACATCACCTAAGCACGGTCAATGAACGAAAATAACTATTTCACCCGTACCTGCGCACGCGTCTCGTAGAAACACTATCATTATATAAATCACGCCGGGCGGAAGAATGGAAACTGACTATCATACGCCAGAATTGTTGTTTTATGTTAACATTAAAAACCGCAGATTCATCAAATTTCATAAAGTTGTAGGAAGTAATTTGACTTGACTTTTGATCGTTAAATTTCAAATCCGCAGCTATTAAACGTGCGAGCCCTCAAGTAGAGTAGCATTAACCAAGAGACAAATATCAAAAACGTACACATTTACTGACTTTTTACGAACTTTTATGTGTTTCATTAAGATAAACATAATTTTATGGATAATGGCGATATTTAAATGGCTAATTTCACATTTCTTTATTATTATCACATTTTACACATTCTACCGTTGTTCAACTAACGCTAACTAATTTATAATTCTTCTTACAAAAACTTACTTAAGGTTGAAAATTCTAAAACTTTGAAAAATATACGAAAACGAATCAAGATAGCGATAACATCTACAGTCAATATTTCGAATCGTATCATAGTATCAACTATGTAGATTAGAAGGTAAAAGAAAGTTGCCCTACAGCCGGTCTCAACAAAATATCTCCTTAGAGATTCCAAGGTATAGAAGCTAGAGGCGACGTTGTTCGACTATTGAGGATTATAAACCAGGTTTATTGTTGCCATTTGGAGCCGCTCCTAGCAACGGAGATCGATACTTTTACGGCCTCTCGTATAGTAGCTGTTATTTCCTTATTTCTGCAGTTAACGTTGCATTTCGAAAAGTATCCTCATAAAGACTTTTATCTACAACTAAAGCTCCACAGCCCCGCCGTTCATAATCCTTTCTTTACTCTGACCTATATGCTTAAACCAATAAATGTTGTCAATCACCAGTACCACGTGAATTTATCGATAAGTCGGACGCCGACCGATGTAAACAATAGCAAGCAGCTCAATTGAACAGTCGTACCAACACAGAACTTGACACTGAGCACTAAAGCTGTCACTTTTCGAGCTTTGTCAACCGTTATAATGACAGCTCGGTTCGAGTTTCGTAGTAGGATCGTATCGGGAGGTCGCGCGCGAAGGTGCGTGTAGCGGGCCGCGCTGGGACCGACTGGTGCGCGCGCGACGAGGCGCTGCGAGCGATCACTGAGGGCAACACATAATGACGAACTATATGTCTCTCCGCAGCCGGTCTGCGTGCGCGCCCGCAGCAGACGACACCGTTAACACTCGCAGAACCACCAAACAAATCCTGCTTCATATTCATGAAATAAAGTATCGAGTTGAATCTGCGAATGCAAAACGAGGTATTAACCCTTACCCGGGTAGGGTCAGCAAGTAACATATGACACCCATTGTTCCTGGTTCCCCTATCTTTATTCAAGCTGCTTAAACCTGAATAAATATAAAGAATTGTAAAGAACGTGTAGTAAAATTAGATAACAATAAAATGTTATCAATTACTGACTGACTGATTGACATATAACCTAAACCAAACCGGTTGAGAAAGAAACTTGAAAATACTATTGATAAACATAAAAAAAATTCAGACCCCTGCAAAGTGAAAAGTTTTTAATAAGCAACACAATTTAACAAGAACCATAAAATTAGAAACACACGATTCAAAGAACAAGCAAGAAAGGCGCGGATAACCTACAAGTCAAAATGATAAAACCAATTCATTGTTATAACTGTACTCCCAAAACCAACCGCCCTTACTATCGCTAGAGCAGTAACTGTCTATGCCGTTTCAGACACTAGACAGTAGTCACACAGGGGTTGTGCATGTGTACTGACAAAGGGGATCATCATCTGTCCGCGAGGGTTTTTTAACGTTCAATTGTCATATTTTATCGCCGAGGGGAGCGCGAATGTCGTTCAGAGCTTCATAGCGTTTGTGATCTTCACTTTCGTGTACGTTTGTATCTCATCCAAAGCAATGAAGTAACATTCCTACTCGTTATTAATGGAATGGAAAGCGTCGGTGGCGCAGTGGATAAGGCGCGGACTCTCAATCTGAGGGTACCGGGTTCGAATCCAGCCGTGTACCTATGAGTTGTTTTTCAATTCAAGTACATTATCCGATTGCTTAACGGTGAAGGAAAACATCGTGAGGAAACCTGCATGTCTTGAACAGGCATGTGAAGTCCGCCGATCCGCACTGGGCCCGCGTGGTGGACTATGGCCCATACACTCTCTGTAGGAGAGTAGGCTTGAGCCCCTCCAGTGGGGACATATATAGGCTGTTGATGATGATGATTAATGGAATACATTTGTACACTTGAGTACAAATATATGGTTCCACTTTTGTACCATGTCACATTCACCTTTGCTTGTTTTATGTGGTGTGTTGATGGAAATGTCAATTCAAGTTTAATGTTACATGATTCAAAAGTGGATACAGATTTTTGTACTCGAGTGTATCGATCTGTTTTGATTGTTGACGCGATTTATTCTCGTATGACTTCGATGAAACAAACGATCTTAGGTGAAACTAAGCTCGAAAATACGTCAACATTAAAGTTGAATTTTGTCACGTTTCTGTTATTTTCTGCACCTAGACTCTGATACTTGAAATGTACAATCATTTTTTAAAATTTATATATTCTACATTTGTTTTAGGGATTTTAGCCAAACCCATCGTACTCTACAAATAATTCAACTTTCTTACTCCGATGGCTCCGTGACCCAAAGACTGCGTCTCGCACGCCGACAGCTTTCTATCCGTTCCTTGGTCGTGGGTTTCATAATTTTTCGATAGAATTTTCTTTCAGACATTAATACTTTATTTTTCTCCTTCATACTCAGCGGTTCCAGGTATGGTATCCGTATGCCTATTTTACCGTGAACCTATTTTGATCATTCTTTTTTATTTGGTAGAGCATACTTTGGAAGTGGTCCCATATAAATTTTATTGAAATTGATTGATCGCTCTTTTACAATATTGATTACAATAATATTTCTCAACAACTGTCGCTACTCTAAACTTGAAACAGCATAAAAGGGCACTGCTCTATTTACTTGTTGTTATATGATAAACATAACATTTATATTCCCATACACTATTTTTATCGCACTGCAAGTTGCGACTGAGTTGCTTAATAGAGCTGAAATGATAAGTCAAAGGTCTGTTATCTTGTGCCATTATGGCGCATTCATACATAATTATAATTGACATGTTATGTCTCTTCGGGTCGAATACGACGTACTCCTATTTAGTATTGCACAATTTAGGAAGTTTACGAGTTGACACGCTCAATTTAAGATTAATTTATCCATCATTAGTTCTACTTAGATACGAATATTTTTTAAAGAATACTCGTAAATTATTTAAACAAAGTCAATGGTCAAAGTTGAAATAAGGATACAAATCGATTTTTATTTGGGAGACTTAATGGATAATCGCATGATGGCATCGCTTCGGGAATGTTTGCTGAGGCACATGTAGACTGCTTCTCTACATCACGATGCGCAAGAGTGCGTCCTCTAGCGCCCGCAGGGTGCGGGGCCGCAGCAGTCTGCTCGCTGTCGTCGCACGCACCGACGGACCGATGCTGCGACACTGGCTATCATTACATGCACCAGTGCAGTGTCCCAGTAGCATGTCTGACGCTATTTTTAAAAGCTTTTTAATTACTAACATAGCACTAAGTTTACTAACACTATGGATGTATATCTGATTTAAATAAATAATAATAATCAAAGTCGTTTAAATGTAAATGTCTCATCCCCTTCAAGTAGCTACGAGTAACAATACCATATTTTAATGTGTACTTCTTGGAATCAAAGTGGAGATCGGCAAATCACTGTTCAGAGCGGGATAACCACAAGCAGACAGGTACAGCTCGTCCTTCATGAGACTCACAGACACGCTAAAAAGAATACCCATGCATGGCAACCGCAGGTGTTGTTAAACAGATTTTCCTAGTGTGCGTGGTTAGAAAAGTGGAAGGGCTGACTTGTCTGTAGAAAATAATGTGTTATTCATAAATCTAAACATCGTAGAGTTCCAAAAGCTCCCTACACGCGGCAATTCGCTCGGCCAATTTCATTTGTGATTGGACCGTGACTTTACGCGGCACATTCTGATTTGAGATTTGCACGAGATTCGCTTTGTCTCATCCACTTGATCTTCTTTTTTCAAACGTCATTCATCTCCTTTCTCAAACTCATTACAAGGAGTTTCTGACATCGTCTGGAAGTAGTCTTTGCTGACAGGATGATCATTTTTCACACGGGAAGCGAGTGTTTGTTGACGTGCTGGGGTCTGAGGTGCGCGGGCGCAGACGGGCTGCCCTTCCGTCAATATTGGAGCTGAGACCAGGTAAATATTTCACGCGGTGTTTACGTTGCCGTCTCCGGTTGCCCCTGTTGTTTATTATATTGTAAACAAAAATTAATACATTGTGGGTTGTTCCTGGAAGGCAGTGTTTTAAATTTTTGGTAGTCGGAAGTAGTTATGACATCTATGAATAATCTTATAGCTTATAAATGACGAAGCGAGTTTGTTCTTTACCTCTTAGCGCATCAATGGCGCAACCGATCGTGACGATGTATGGCACATATGTCATGGAGAAGAACTAGACAGAGAAACACTATAGATATTATGATTCATCATCATTAGGAGGAACACATGTCCTTATAAAACTATGATTAGTATTTTTTATCTTTATCCGTTGGAAAAATCAACTACTGAACGTAAGGTGATTTACCACTATCATCACTCCCAATGATGGGAGTTGGTAATTGCAGTATGATGTGAGTAGCACTCAGGCCAAGCGGGCCAACTGTTTTCTGACTCCTTGAATTTCTATTGAGTAGTTGTAATGTCGAGTTTATTCAGTTTAACATTCCGCACAAAATTTCCCACATCTTGACATGATCCAGTGAGTCTATGAACCGGATGATATGGTATCTTATGGAATGATGCTATTCTAAAGCCGAGACCACACGCCGTTCTCTAATTTACTTAAACATATGTCAATTGACGTCATGTCATGCAAGTTACTTTCCCTTTCATGTCAAAAGTTTCGCTTATACACGTCTCCTTTACAGAAGTGAAAAGTTATAATTACATTTAAATATTATATGCTCGTAAAGTTTTTATTATGTGTATGAAAAATGCATTACATTCTCAAGCAAGAAATTAAAACTTTCGACAGCACAACGCTAAAGTTTCGCTCGGAAATAACAAATAGGATATTCTTTGAAAATATAATGCACAAATGGTATGCAAAACCGTTGTAAAAGACATCAACGAGAGCCTTGTATGACTTGAAAGAAATCATGGGATCAGAGCAACTACTACAAGATGCGAGATTAAAATCCACAACAAATCCGAATTTCGGATTCGTATTTGCTCCCAATCCGAAACGAAACAAATCTTGTAGTCCCTGGAACGCAGTCGCAGCAGCGTTTAATATTACTGTTAATGAATGAATTCAATCTATCCACACTGATATCACAAATGCGAAAGTGAGTTTGTTTGTTTCCCTCGTAATGGAAGGTCATAATGACATAATTTAATTTTTTATATAGGAATAGTTGGCCGGGAAAGGACAAAGGCAACTTTTTATCCCGATGGAGCAAGTAGTTCCCGTGGGATACTTTCCGAAGTCCACGTGGACGAAGTCGCGGGCAGAAGCTAGTAATTTTATTATAATATAATTGTTTGCATGCTAGTGTCCGTTTCATACTATAAATTACATGAATAATTTAATCAAAGTTATTTATTATTACTTTTATTTAACCGAGGGGTTTTGTTACAATTTACATTTTTAAATACAAGCTTTTTGCTGACGCTACTTTATAATTGCATTTTCAACGGGTTCGGCATAGTACCATGGATCTTTTCATACAAGGTATCCTTGGAAGTACCGACTCAATCGGTTTATTATTTATATTTTAGGTGTTCATTTGACCACCTTCCGTCTGCATCATCAGACCAGCGCAATATTGCCATAACATTGAATTGTCAATTTGTATAGCCTTTCAACTCAATCGGATACCAGCAAGTTGTTCTAATTCAGGTAGCAAGATTTGACCTAAACAAAGTAACATACAAAACATTAAAAGCTTGTAAAGATGGATATCAAACATACAACATGAGCCAAAAATGAAATGCTGTATGAAGGATGATGGAAAGGTTGTTTGTACGTGGAGATTTATGAAGCAAGCAGTGGGTAGACTTTCCTGACTTAAATATACAGAAATCTTTAAAAGCAGAAATACATATATATTTTATGTACAAATACTACTATAAGCCAACACTCATTAAAATATCAAACCCTTTCCTTCTTCCAGTATGACAGACGCCGTATCTAGGGTACAAGTACGAGTAGGCGTCCAAATGATTGTACGGTAGAATAGCAACATCATAAGTGCGGGGTTTAGCTGTGGCAATTACGTCTAACAATAACACCCACATGGCAAGCAGTCCCTATTCAATCCGATGTCATTAACCTTACGAAATTGCGGATGAAATTAATTTACTGCGATTTTAGTAGGCATGTCAGAAGCAGACAGTGCACGTGTACACACAGATGTATTTTCTTCTCATAATGCTTCCATACTAAATTTCTGTTGCCATAATCTTTTAAAATAGAATAGTTAGCTTTGATAAGTAATTACCGAAAAATAGGCGACGAAATTATAGTGTAGCGAAATAAATATTATTTTACAACTTTATAGTTAGGTACAATAGCCGCAGCTAATGGTTCATAGATGGCGCTTTGAACAATAATCGAAAAAAGTGTTTAAAATGAAAATTGTGATTCACTGTGAAGTTGTATGTTAATGATACTCATTTCGCGACATCACAATCTGATGTCCTATTTTTTGATAGTTACTACACAAATCCAGCTATTATATTTTAAAAGATTATGGCAACAGAAATTTAGTATGAAACTTTGATGGAGGTGGATCGCCTTAATAAATTATCGTTAACATTTTGATATTCCTGTGCTTTTATTTCAAATACAACTAGATATTTATCGGCATGTGATTAAATAAATCAACATCATTAGCTTGGAAGCGTTCACAGCTGAATATACCCGTCATGATTTTAGTCAGGCGTCGTCACGAAATAAATATTTGAAATCAAGCAGATTAGACCGCGTGGCACCACCTAACATCAAATAAAATAACATTGTTACAGTGCCGTAGCGCCATCTATCCATAAGTAGATAAATCGCTAGCTATTTAAAGCAGCGCCAGTTACCCTCCGTCTTGGGTGTGTAAGTCTCACGATAGATGGCGCTTTTGATAATATGTTGACTACTTCAGCTACTCAAAAATAGATGGCGGCTCTTTCAATTGTTGCGTTTTTAAATAAAAATCAATCTATTGTGATTTAATTACAGTAACATTTTCTATCTTTTGTGTTTACCCAGTCATGTACATATTTACTTAACATGTATGTGCAAATGTTCATTGATCTCAGGCAAATGACGTTTAAATTATGGTATGATTCAAGACGATATCTGTGACGATGTGCTGCGTTTAAAATGTATGTCAAGAGCATCATATATTTATTAATTAACGCCGTGAGTGACTGGTTTAATCTGGTAATTGGTATGACCAAGGTATGATTGTTAACACGGTGAATTGATGACAACACGATTCGCGTGAAACTGTTACCAAGTCCCATTGAATTGGTCACGGTACTATTGAAAGTAATTATTTATTTAAAAAGCGATGGGCATAATTTCGCTAAATTGATTTGAGTTGATGTTGTTGATGATATTGTTACAACTCTTTCTCACTAACAGCGATTTCTTAGAATAGAAATTTTGTATAGCCCGGCTACATTTCATCTGTGAATGACTGCATATGGTATGGTATATACACTGCACAAAAAGAAAATACCCTGTTAAATATACGTGTTCACTTACAACAATGACAGGCATACACAATTCATACCTAAATGGCTTAGATTTTTAAACAACTGTACTAACAGTTCACAACTTATAGTCGAGTAAGAATTTTCTCATTGTTCGCCTTCGTGGCGCAACGTTAGCCCAATGCAACAGATTATAATATATCAATATTTAGGTAGAGGACATCGGTCTATATTGCGTTGAATATACGGTTTGTTAAAAACATGAAACTAAAAAAACTTGAGAGGTGTCAAGGGACACCCGGATGGAACGAAGTTCCTTTCGATTAATTAGTGAAGGAATTGTAATAAAATTTTACAAATTTTCAATAAGGTTTGAACGGATTTTTAACATTATATTTTAAATATGGTTTTGTAGGTTTTTTCATTAGATTTTTTATTTACGTGATACGTTTTGTTTTTAGCGACATCTGTCATTGAGTAGCGGCAACTAATCAGAGCCATCTGTCGTCACATAGCTGTACTGTTGGTATCGTCTTACTACTACGTACGTCGTACTAACAGATGACGCTAACTTACTATAGCAAAAAGTGTCGGTGACAACTTTTCGTAAGAATTTTTTCCGTCTAGCCCCCTTTCACAACGCGCGATAAGGAACTTCGTTCATTCTTCGTTCAGTTATTCATCTTTAAAACTGTTGCTTTATATAATGATTATACATATATAAAAAAGATGAAGCCTGCTAGAGTTTGCCCGAGCGTTGCGTGGAATTTAAAAATTATCTTACAGGAACTTTTTACCAATATAAACTGTAAGTTAATCCCGTTCAGACGCTTATACCTGACTATCTCAAATATGCATGTATTTACTATAGTAGGATAACTAAGATATAATCCATACTAATATTAGAAATGTGAAAGTGATTTTTGATTATTAATAATAATCCTGAACAAATAAATATTGCCGTTCAATATATCCTGAAATCCACACAGACGAATTCGCGAGCAAGCGCCAAATCTAAATAAAACTAAAGGACAAGAGACTATTATATTCGAAAGCCTAGACCAAACCTTGGATGGTAAAGCAGTATGTACTAATAATGAACTGAAATAGGCTAATGCGTGGTCAGAATATATATGCAAATGACGTGTTTAAATTCACGACAGCGTCGCGAGGTCACTTCTTCTGTCCATGTCCCTCGCGTCCGGCATTGCCATGTTATGCAGCACAACTAGACATGGCCGATATCCTGCTTCCTCAGCCGTCCGGTACAGTTCACAGTTAACAAATGAACGATTCGTTACACAATTAAGAGGGTATGCTGTTGTCAAAGCGCCCATACAAACGTAGTCCAGTCATATTTTGAGTATTAAGCTATGAAAATCTATGAAATTTTCAAGACACAATCTAGAAACAAATATCTGTGTCGGTGGTGAGTCAGATTTTCGTTTAAATATATACTTCCAGAGTTACAGGGCGTCAAAGTATTGTATTTTTCGGTAATAAAAAGCCCCAACTTTGAACCTGTTTTACAAGAGTATGAATCAATTTAGAACAATTTGGAAAAACCACCGACATCTGAAATTTTATTAATATACTGTATTGAAAAAATGGCTACATAATATACTGTATCCTTCAAATGATCACTGGACTACGAAACATCCAAATAACGGGTGGATAACTTCGCGTAGTGTATACTGTCTCACCGTACGCGCTCGGGTAGGATAGGGCTCGGATAGGGACAGCTACAAAACAATGCAACCTTGAACGCGGCCACGTGGTCTAACCAACAAAGCCTCTTAACAAATGAACGTTTCGTTACACGCGATTGAGAATTTTAAAATTATGATTCAAATAGATAAAAAAGTAAATGTGATGTTTTTTTTGCTTTTTGCCAGTCGGCTAAGTCAAAAGTACAATAAATTCCCTCACAGTTCAATCACAAATATTTTTATAATTACCGATGATGATGATGATAAGATGGGTTGCTGAGTTTTGTGATCGCATTAAGATTTGATTTTGATTTATTTTTCCCTGACGGAAACGTCCACTAGTAGGCTAGGCTTAGGATAGCCTTCCTCCATTGCATATGGCACAATGACTGTCTCCGAGACACATGCATCCAGCGACTCACCGTCACCTTTACTAGGTCGTCGTCCATCTAGTAGGGGGACGGCCCGCTGCATGCTTCCCAGTCCGAAAAACATGTCCAAAAATTAAAACAATCCTACATGAACTTGAACAGATTACCGGGATAATACGCCAAATCTTAAAATAAATACTCTATTTTAATTATATTTATAAGATTCATTTTTTATCAGGTAACAAAGACCCAATGTTATATATAAAATACAATACATTAAATTAAAATAAAATTATTACAAAATAAGATAAAAACCTATACTACATTCTACAGTCATTTACTAAAGCACTTGGTGCCGCTCTGGTGTTGTTGGTTCCGTTGGACCCTTCGGCCAGCAGTCCTCCCTCATGAAAGTCTCATGCTTGCAGATCGGGACTTGCACCACGAACGACTTGAAGAGTGTGTCGTGGCGTGAGTCCAGCTGCTCCCACACTCACGAGGTAGTTGGACTTCTGCTTTATGTATTCTGTGCATTTATAGAAATGAAACTTTCATTGAAATATGTAGCGAGGTTTGTGTGTATGTGAACGAAGCGTCTCGTCGCGGCGTCAACCAGTCCCGTTACTACTTCAGCGTACGTATTTGCAAATCGTGACCGAAACGCTTTTGGCCGGCCGTCGTTACCTCAACAGCCGGGACCGTTGAACTGTAGTCAATTGTTGAACCGTACGAACTCGCTCACTCAATGATATGATAATGCACGCGAGACAGTTTTAGAAAAAGCCCCATTCACTGCTTCAGACCGCACGGCATTGATGCCATTCAGACACAAATACTTTGAACGAATACACGTCAAAGAATATCTATAACATTAATACTCGTATTGTTGCTATGGCCCAACAAAACACATTGGTCTATAAAATGTAACTGCTATGCGTGTACAAATATTCGGTATTGAAACCCATTATGTATAAGATAGATCAACGCTTGACCTCAATTACACCTGATGTTAAGTGATGTTGAGGTCGACGGTGTTTTTACGCGTTGATCTCGAAGGTGTGAATATTTACTCTTCCTTTGAACATTCCCAAGTTGTAGTTTTCGGGAAACACGGAAACCGGTAGTGCGTTCCATATTTTAGCTGTACGCATGATACTCGTAAATGCGGAAGCGAAACGCTTGGTGCGAACTGTAGGAATATCCAGTTTACGGATGAAGATCTGCCGTTTTTCTGTTAGACCGGTACTTGCATCATGAATTGATTATTACAAAAAAATATCGGATCGTTTATCATATTAAGATAAATTTTTGTCAATTGTCATATACTTTATTTCGTACTCGAATCGAACTCATATACTTGTAACGGACTGAAAGGTTTGAGCAGGGATAATGATGTGATTGAATAGAAAGACTTATGCATATTCGGTGGTAGACGTTTTGTGATGTAACGATTTGATAAAGTCCATGGAAATATGTACACAGGATAAAACTGTCAATACACAGAAGACCTAATCTAAACCCAATGCACCATCGACAATGTCCTTCACAATCACAAAGTAGCGGATACTGTGAACATTAAAATTATGCATCCGTGGCTGACTCGCAGTCCTTTGTGGGCGGCACGTGATAAATGTTTAACATCAGTTTACCATACACAAACACTGGCTGGATTCAAATCTGTGTAAACAGAACTACAGCCTCTCATGACCCTGGGTTACTCAGCAATTATGATACTTTGCAACACCCAAACTACTTCGCCGCGACGAATTGAATTAATGAGCACTTAAGCATTCAATCACTGAACATTATACCACAGGTCACGTTTGTAAAGACCATTATTAAAATACGGGTTCATTTAAAAGTTGCTATAATATAGGAGATTGTTACTGTAATTTTATATTGCTTAGTCGTTAGTCGCCTTCTATGACAACTAAAGGAAGACATGGGATGTTTCTGTTAGTATTATTAAATATAATAAGTAAAGGCCATACACGCCTCAGTTTCATTTATTAATTTCTGCCATAAAATTCTTCTGAGTAACATTACAAATTCTTATAATTCAATTGCTTCTTTAAAACTTTCCTTTTGTTTATTTTCATTTTAATATCTACATATTATAAATACAGCTACTACTGCGTGGCTACTGGCTACACCGCGTTGATATTTACGAGTAGCAAAGTGACAACAGAGATATGGCTGTTCTGTTTTAGAAACCGAGGGATAAATAAACATTTTAGTGTCTCTTTTAATTACGAAGTTGGTTTCAGAAATGCAGGAAACTGTTTGGTCATTCCGAACAGTCATTCGTGGTATACAAGCAACACTATCTTTGTAGTATACAATTTTAAAGTAACAAAACAGTAGCTAAATCCACAAACACTTACTGGTTACCTTAGATACTAAGGCACAAAATAAGGTACGAGTATGGAATTAGTTGCCGGATTTTGTGACAGTTAAGGATCACTTACGTATAAACACATTGTCTTAGTTTAAGTTTTGTCCAAAAAACAGCAACTACATTATAAATCAGACGAGACACATTTCGACAAAAATATAGCCCTACACTAATAACTTATATATCATTCATTTCTTCATTTCATCCCATATTAATTCAATTCATCCACTCCTTAAAACTTTGACACATTGTTATGAAATTGTGTAGGCACATTAAATTGAGGTTTGGTCGGATGAATTAACCCATAAAGTAGTTCTTATCTCACAGGATGCGATAAAACTAAGACACATCAGTGTAGACGATGCCGTGAGCGTTATATTTCTAAACAGACTCAGGGTTATGTTGCCAAAAATCGATATTTTTTTCTGAACATTACTTAGCACATTGTTTCAATAAAGCAATTCGTGCATCATGCCACACATTTTCTGCAAACAAAATTATACGGAATACAAGCCCACATCAAATTAAGTATTGTATTCTTCCTACAATGAATATTTATAAATACGAACACATCTTTGTACAGCAGACCTGTGCATACATAAATACAAATATTACTCATTACCGTGATTGTATGCCAAGGTCTTAGTATGAATTGGGGCGGCGATGACACGCTGTGCAAGTCATTACTGGCCCAATTCAAATGTATGGGATGGGACACTTGAATTTAATCTAGCAAATTAATTTTGGGCCAACCAAATTGTTGTAAACTAAGTAATTTAATACTAAATAGTTTTATGTACTGACAGTTGCCCACGATGTATTCTACACATAGACAATTAATTTCCCAATACACATTTAATAGTCTATTCCCTGATCTGATATGGACACACTATGGGCTGAAAGAAAGTCCACTTGACGTGTAAAGTTACAGATTACGAGTATATGCTCCTAGCCGTCTTCTGGTGGTCTTCTGACGGCAAAAGAAGCTAGGAGCATGAAAAGAAGTGCGTACGTAAGTACCTAGATGCGTTTCCTAGAAGCGACATGTTGACGTTAGGCGCAACGTCTGAAATGAAATAAAACCAGAGATATTTATATAAATATAGTAAATAACTAATAAGTTATAGAGCGAGCATTGGGAAATTTTTCATATGAACACTTTGATCTCGAAAGCCAATGGTACGTCGAATATATTTTTACGCATGACACAATACAATAGACTGAGTGGAGTATTACCATATTTTTTGGGAAATATTGAAAGATGAGAAGGTTAGTTTAAGAAAGTATTTACAGAATTATAATTATAAAAACGTTAAATAGGCAAACATGCTTTCCCATGCCCAAGTGAAAGTTTTCTAGATACCTAAACAGCTTTTTAACCGCTTTCTTTCGAGTAAGACAAATCTGTATTTATCCTGTTATACACTAAGTAGGGAACAGCTTATTTTAATGAAAATGTATACTATTTTTGTTTTTGTCGTCTATTTTTGTTTTTAGTGAAGTTCAAACAAGATCGAGAAAAAAAAGGATTTCATCAAACATTGTTTGTATGAATGAAATGTAGTCAAAAGTTTAATGTTATTTAACTTCCCACTTCTTTAATTTTTATCTTAAAAAAAGTTGCGTCTTTCTGCCGAATTATAATATTTATTCAAAGCAAGAATGTCTTAATTGTTGCCTTAGTTGTACATCAGCAAAAGAAAGCGATCTTAGTTGATATGTCAGTGAGGGACTCCTTTTACTCGTACAAATTATCTTCATCTTTTTAACGTCAGTTTACTATCATTTCCGTAGAGTACTATACATAGCGAAAGAAGCGGGAAAGAATTAGTCGTTTGACACATCCAGAATGTTCTATACATCATAAAATTATAAAGACAAATATCACTTGGGCGGGCTGCTGGCGTGTAGGGCGGGCACAAGAAAAATGACATCACTGAGGCGGGCCTGAGTTTTCTCATTTATTACACAGAACGCCAATTTACTGTGAATGTACTGCTGATTACAGCCATATTGTTTGGATTACATCTTTTTATGGGCCTGGTTAGCGACCTCCATATTACTATGATATATCACTATTTTGTTCTTTGCAAATTTAGAAGTTGCCAAGTATTCATTCATTACATTGAAATGTCTCGATAACGAACTTTTCCATTATCTTTCTCTTCATTGAATGAAATCCCAGATTAATCCGATGTGCATTTAAAAAATTACGTACTGTTGAGATTTTACTTTTGATGACACTACACTGAGTGAGTAGAGAACGGAGGAAAATTTAAATTACAAATTCCACAATTTCCTTACAGTAAATAACGTCTGCTATTTTTCATTTGCTATAAAAATACAAATGCCTATTTTAATACCTGTGTATATACATATAAAGCGTACTATCTAGGTACTACATATTGAAAAAAATTATAAACTCATTCTTCGGTTTTAGTTCAGGAAACAGTTCCTGAATAATGATGCACATTTTGCCAACAACGTGATACTGCCAGATATCACGAAGGCGGGCATCAGACATGTAGGGCGGGCGGGATAACGTCGGCGTAGGGCGGGCGCTTTGCTCCCGAGCGGATATACTCATTGATTACACGCAACGCCAGCTCAGTGCAAGTTGAATGCAGATTGCAGTCACACTGCAGAGTATCTGATGTAAGGGGGATGAGATTGGAAGGGAACATTTTGTATACGTATACTCCTTATTTTATGCTATGTAGATATTCTTAATGATTTTATACAGTGGTATTTTCTCTCAGGGTGGACATGGGGTAGATCTAATCTAAAGCTGCTACTATGAAAATAATCACACTAGTATTGTAAAAGTAGTCAGTCGGGAAAGTAAGTCAAATTGTCACCCTGATGGCATGCACGTACACTTTTGCAGAATCGTACACCGCAGTATTGAACTGCGCGACGATGATGTACACCCGTAGCACATGGAACATATCTTTAGTTTTTATATCGGTTCCTGAGAAACAGTTTCTGAATACCACGCAACCGAAGTTCCGGTAACTACTACTAGTACTCCATAAAACTAGCAAAATATCCGCGGCTTTCCCTGTATGAAAATTCATTTACATGTGTTCTCTAAATCATTAAATGGATTAGCTCAAGTCATAATACTTTCTACATCATCTACTACATACACTACATCATCGTAGGGATCAATGTTCCAAATTTCAAGTTTCTGACTCATGAGCTTTGGGATGGGCGCAGCGTTGCTATGTCAGTCAGATAATAAGGGAAGCTTATACATATTACTCTGAGCCAGGCAGCGCCATCCACCATTCTACATTATCGTCACTTACTAATTAATATCAGGTAATATGAAGCCGAGTGCAAAACCATCAAACATATAAAAAATTGTACCACGGAAAACAATGAAATGTATTAAGAACAACAGCAGTACACTGACAAATCAGTGTGATTTGATACACTTCTAGTACGAGAGCCCACGACCAAAACCATGTATCTTATCAATACGATCGAAGCTGTATAAAATCGTCAAATTATATGATTCTGAACCCGACTAGGTGGATAATAACATCAAGAAGTGTAGCAACTGCGTGAGAGGCCATTTCTGCTGTGTCAAAAAAAAAGGTGACACAACTGACTTCTGAAAAACCTGTTTTCGGTATCTTACAGCTATCATCCAACTACAGTCCAAAAATCAGACAGATTGCTATAATACAGGCCGGTAAAAATTTTTAAAATTTTTTGAAAATTTGGCCGGGTCAAACGCTACGCGAAAACTTTCTGATACTGGTATTTTCGAGTTCACGATAATCGAATCGATCAATTTGATGCGGTTGAGGTTATATTGCTATGGGACACAAATTTTGGTCGTGGGCTCTCTTACTATTCTGCAAGACTTTCTAATTAAAGTCGATTATAAATACAGACAGCGTTGATATTATCGAATCTATTTAAATTTCAAAATTAAATGTTACACGGCTCCCCGTTTCTTTCTAGTACAGACTTTTCAGTCTGTCAGACAGTTACAATAACTTCGTCACAAATCGCTTTTTTGCGGTCATAAAATGTAATTTGTTTCGGCCAAAGATACACAAATCGGGTGCTATCACTTCGTATCGATTCGTAAGGCTTTCAGGTTTATTTGAATTGGGGAAACCGTAGTAAGTCATTTCCTTTGTTGATTACGTAACGCTGCTTCCGATGTAGAAACGAAATTGAGAAATCAATATTGAATCCTCCACGAACTTTCTAACAATTTCTGAGTGATTAATTACACAGTAAATGGCAAAGATCTAACAATTGACAATCAAACTTTAACTGCTTCTCTAACACTTATCTTCGTACCTTATCTTTTATGATTGGCTTGTTATTATTTTCATGAAAGAAATCCACCCAAGAAATTTTTCGAAATAAAAAGAGCTTCATTAATTTTGCAGTGCAAACACAACTATCAAAAGCCCTTACATTGTTTTTACATACACATAGTAAAACTATAATAATAATAATATTTATTTATTTCTCTACACAGAAAGTTCCTAATTAAATACATTATTCACTTTTTACGGTGCTATATACTGTCTGTGAGAGACTGGTGCCTGAAATAGGTGTGACCCTGTGTTACAGGTCGCCAGGCTCTCACCCACGGCGCTTTGGATGCAACACATTCAAGTTCAAAAACTGTCTGTGGAGCATAGACAAAAATAAAATAAAAAGAAATATAAAACAAAACAAAAATACTTGTAAACTTATTTAAACTACAATCTAATTAGCTCTAGTACGTACCAAAATACATGTATTATTGTGGGTTTTTTTGTATGTGTATTGTGTTGTGTATGTTCTTAAATAAAGTTGTATCTATGTCTATATCAGGTGTGAGTTAGGTGTGATTAGGGTAGTAATGTATACATTTTTTTACATAGTGTTCGTACCATTTTTGTTTACAATTTGCTATTTTTTATATATTGCTGCAATCGAAAACTGAACCGTTTTTAACACAATTTTAAAGATAATTCTTTTAAATAAGCATCTTAACCTTACCATGTTTGGCCTTTAGTAACTTCCACTTAACAAAAATTAGCTTTTCTAAATTTAACTTGAGGGACCAACATCCAAACGCTATGAAACAATAGCCGTTCAGAACAATATAGAACCACATACGTCACGCCTTGTCCAACTAACCGTATATTACGACTTCATTGAGCAACACTTAAACACAATGTCACACGTTTATACTTACTCGAACCTTTACAATAACTATACAATGCCGTTACGAAAAACAATTTCCATGCATCATTCCGGATGCCTGCTCGCTGCCACTCCATATCTGGCGAAGTTGCGCAGAATGAAGCTTTGAGTTGAGACGGAGCGAGTAAGCATGGAGGCCACATATGTATATACGAATATACTCATATAGGCAATAATATATGTGGTGTTGTGTGTAAATATACAGTGCTACACAACCGCCCGTATCAGAACAGTTTAATTTAGACAAACCATGTTCTCAGAGAAGGAGCCAGTCGTTGTAATTTCAAACAAGCTATTGAATTATTTAAATTGACGAAATGCGATCTTTTGTTCCGCAATGCAAGCGATGCTTTACAATTATCATCGTCAGGCGAGAAACCACTGTTGAATACAGATCTCCCCATGGCTGCGATGCTTTCTTGTGGCCTTTAGCTCTTATTTATTAAACCAGTCCACTGCTGACTTTGAGCTGCATTTCAATATTTGTGCCAAGGCCCAACCAACCTGCTAACTCTTGATTCTAACTCAATAAATTTGAGCACAACAAGGCTGCTTGCGGAATGCATAATTACGTCACCTATGGTCAAAGGTGGCGCGAGCTATCAATACAGTAAGTTTTATCATTACCTAACCACTCGTATTTAGAAAATGCAGTTTAGTCTCTGCTTTAGACTACCACTACGTATAGTTTACCAATTGATGTCGTAGAAGGCGTCAATTCGTTTGTGAGTTTAAAAACAATTAATATCTTGTGCTAAGGGAAAATTTTAAAAGAACCAAACCAAGCTTGGTGATTAGGGAATCAACTTATGTAAAGCCCGTTCATGTTCAAAGAAAGTCCATGTTCCACAGTAAAGCAGCCGGGCTGAAAACACACTTAAGATAAATCTGCGTATTTATGATAAACTTGTAATCTTTTAACAGTCATCTTTAGTTTTAGTCTGCTATGTCCCACTGGTTGAAGGTCTCACTATACCCCTTCAGATTCATGTAAACACAGAAAAGTACAGAAAGTAAAAACTAAAGACGTCATTGGCAATATTATCTCACAACAAGAGCTTCCGCTTCATAGAAAGTGAAGTAGCCAAGGAAATTGTGTAAAGAAATATGTAATGAAATCAATAAAATTAGTTTGTTGTACAATTTCAAATTTATTTTATTCGAAACGCCAGCCATGAGGAAGCAATGATATTCAGTTGAGAAGTTTAATCAATCATAAATGGCTGGGATATTAAAACTCATCGTCACTGCTTTTGAAATGGAAAAATGCAGTAGGGTTTGATCTTTGTGATTTGGTTAGACTCAGCGTTGACCACTTTCGTTTTTATAAGACATTTATCACCGAATGTTTATACATACATTGATTTATTCCATGCGTTGCGTATAAATTTTTCAGTATACATTTCCTTTATCAGAACTTTTAAATAGTTGGTTTTATGAAGTAACCATTTTAAAATAGTAATTTTTATCATTATTGTTTAAAACACCATCTACAGAACATAGCTGCGTAACGGCTATAGTGGCACATTATAAATGCGAAAGTTGTTTGTCTTTTACAGCGTTACGGAGAGTCAGCATGACATGATTTTGAATACAATAAGATAATGACATGTAAAGATGTGTGGGTCGTCAGCTTCCTCATAGAGCTATGAGAATTCTACGCATGCCAAATTTTAAGGCAATTTAGGAGCAATCAAACTTTAGCATTCATAATTTAGCAGCAACCATGACTCAGTTACAGCGAGTTGTTTTTAGTGTGTCAGCTGGAGACATGGGTCTCCAGCTGACACATGCCAGGAAGGCAAACCAGTGGGGTTAGGGCTTTAGACTATAGTCAGGCATTTAAAGCACAATTACAGCAGTGAGAGCCAAAAAAATTAACGATCACATTGATAAACTGTTGGATCTACGAACGAAATACCGTGTGTAAGCTGGCGACCCGTGTCACCAGCTTACACATCTGGATCTTCGTAATTATTCAAGTTACGATTATGTATTGTACCTCATATTTTAGAGCAAAATAGCAGCGCCAGGCTTCAAAATTTTCGAATCTCTAGTGCTAAAACTGTTTGAGCTACGAGCCGATATGTGTGTGTAAGCTGGTGACATGGGTCGCCAGCTGACACATGTTGTATCTCTGAAACTACATAAGTGAGAACTTCGTTTTAAAGATCAGATGAGACCATACAATAGCAGCGTTCACGAGTCAAAATTTCAAATCTCCTGGCTGTCTAGATTCAAAGTTATAAGCAAAAAACTATTTTCCCGCCAAAAAATTCAAAATAATCGCACGGACGCCGCTGAGCGGGCCGTTGCCGTTCCGTGCACTACGCTATTACAATAGAGTTTCAACTTAGCCGTCATTGTTTTAAAATTCATTTTAACCTGCACTTTCGTATCGATTCAATTAGTATATTGAGCGTGTTAGACCAGGAGCCGACAGAAATAAGCAATGGTATACTACCGATTAACTTCATAGAGAGACTACGAACGACCTTCACCAAATTTCACATAATCGTAACTTGAATAATTACGAAGATACAGATGTGTAAGCTGGTGACACGGGTCGCCAGCTTACACACGGTATTTCGTTCGTAGATCCAACAGTTTATCAATGTGATCGTTAATTTTTTTGGCTCTCATTGCTGTCATTGTGCTTTAAATGCCTGACTATAGTCTAAAGCCCTAACCCCACTGGTTTGCCTTCCTGGCATGTGTCAGCTGGAGACCCATGTCTCCAGCTGACACACTAAAAACAACTCGCTGTAACTGAGTCATGGTTGCTGCTAAATTATGAATGCTAAAGTTTGATTGCTCCTAAATTGCCTTAAAATTTGACATGCGTAGAATTCTCATAGCTCTATGAGGAAGCTGACGACCCACACATCATGTAAAGAGATAAATGAACGTCCGGAAAAGGAAACACAAGTACTTTTTATCCCACTCGATTAAGAATTTCCAGTGGGATAATTTCTGAAGTCCATGCGGACGAAGTGTATGCAAAAGCAAGTATGTATTTAATTGTATTATAAAAACCATCACGAAATGAATTGCAACAGACTGCCGATTAAAAATCAAAGTAACATTTGATACAAACAAATCGGGCAGTAACTTATTTAAGCTTTCGTGACTAGTAATAAAATTCCCTTTCACTAACAAAAGCGGGTTCTTATCATTAATGAACACGTCATAGTGGGGATTTGATTCCTGTTAAAATGCATCATTATACTATTACACACGCACGCACGCGTCCCGCCATAGCTTTAGGCGAGGGTTGCGAATGTGCCCGCGGTATGCAGTGCACCCCGTCTGGACCCGTCTGTCAATATTCGAGAGGCGTTGCCATGGCAACGAGGGATCGCTTCCTATGTCGGTCGGCGCCCTCCTCCCTGGTGCACAATGCGCCCGAGGGTGAAACGAAAGCCTGCTCTGTTGTCTATCTTTTTTGCAAATAAATAGATACACTATGTTTTGCAAATGGAGTCAATTTTTAAAAAAAACGTCGCAGATCGAACTAAAAATTGACCTTTAAATGTACAGTCTCTTGACTAGTATTTATTCATCTGAGAAACTCATGAGGAGAATGCAATGAAACAGTCGATATTCAACCAAATAAAATATGCTTCTGCAAACAATTAGAATAGTTTTCCATAAGCAATTATTGGCTTTTCGACTAGCTGATTCGTTCTTCATTTTACAAAATTATAAAATACAACTAATATTGCTTTAAAAATTCACATCCAAATTAAATCATAAATCCATTTTTGAGTTCATCTTAGACATCCCCTAGGCGAACTCAAAAATTTATTGAGAAGCATGTTTTGGCGTAAATTAATTTGAAATCAATAAATGAAGTAATGGGGTGTCAGTGCATGTCTCCAAATCATTCCAAAACAGTGATTATAATGTACATAGTATTACTCGTTTTTTGAAGATAAAGTATCCTTGCAATGAAACATTTGCCAAATGTTATTTTTACTGACATTATTGATGACACCCTGCAACATTACAAGAAGACTATCGGGTTTCTCGAACCACAAGAAACAATATCCAAGATTCTATATAGGTGTATGTAGACCTAAGGCAGATATATTGCAATCGTTCTAAATGAACAATCTACAACTACATTCATAGATAACATGCATGTATATAATACATTACCAGAATGTAATAATAATACCGAACACAATATTTTAATCATTTTCGGTAGCATTTTATAACCGCAACGCCATGTTGAATTTTATAAGACGTCAAAGTCAAAATTATTTACTCAAAATAAAAATTTGTAAAAAAATCTCTTTAGACGTAAATGAATATACTACTGCCCGTTCGGGAAAGCTTTCTGTAGAGAAGAACTTAATTAGATAGCTATCTCATTTGTCAAAATACGACGAATGGTTTAGAAGATATGAGGTAACAAATGAACGTACATGCCCTGTACTAAGGAAGTGCTGTTCCTGTATATACATTACTTGCTAAACTAAATAACATGCATCAAATCTACTATAATAACTGGTGTTACATAAACTGGATTGAATAGCGCAATCTCACGACAAGCATGGATGGATAATGTGAACGAGCAAAAGGATTATCCAATATTCAATTATTGATCTAAATAGGCGTTCGTATCGTTAGAGTAGCTTTACGTAGTTCTATATCTGTGGTAAAAGGGTAAGAATTGAATTGTTACCATCTATGTATTGTGTGGCAAAATGCGAGTTGGACGAAACGCAAGTGGGACTAAACGCGAGTTGGACGAAATGCGAGTTGGATACACACAGACCAACGGCTAACAAATCGAATCGTATAAATTAAAAGACTAATGTGATGCGTGTATATTTCGTAAAAAATTAACAAGTAACTAAAAGGACATAAATTCACAACTTGCTTTAGCTACTAAATAAATTACCTAAATATTTGTTACATGAAAACGCTGACAACATGCACCACATTAGCAGCAATAAACAACACACTCTAACACAACGACTATGTTTTGTATGTGTTACCGGTAATGCCTTTAATCCAAATTTTTATACAATGTCTATATAGTAGATTTTAGGTTGGCGAGTAGCAAATCCTAACGGTAGGCGTAGAAATATGTCAAACTATTGATGGTTAGATTGCCATAAATAAATTGAGTTTTCGAAGACAAGTTTTAAATTCCATTGAATGAACATTTTATTTATAAGGATTATATATTTTGAAAATAAACATTTGGCTAGGCTTTTTAAAATATCTAGGCATTTTTTTAAACAACCTATATACGTCCCCACTGCAGGGGCTCAGGCCTACTCTCCTACAGAGAGTGTATGGGCCGTAGTCTACCACGCGAGCCCAGTGCGAAACGACGGACTCCACATGCCTGTTCAAGACATGCAGGTTTCCTCACGATGTTTTCCTTCACCGTTAAGCAATCGGATAATGTACTTAAATTGAAAAACATCTCATAGGTACACGGCTGGATTCGAACCTGGAACCCTCAGATTGAGAGTCCGCGCCTTATCCAATGCGCCACCGACGCTTTATGCATTTTAGGATGCCTTAATTTCCCATAATGCCGGTAGCATATGTACTGAAATTGTCACCTTTGTTACGAAATGCCGTGACACCGGCGGCATTTGGCCGGTATCCACCGCCGCATTCTGGCCGCATCGTGGGAATACCGGACGTACGCATCGCAGAATAGTTTGTACGCATGTGTGATTGCCCATTTAGATAGAGGTTCGCGAAATACCGGCTTAATTAAGGTTGGGCTGAGTAAAAAACCGTGATCTATGAGATATGGTAAATGCCTACAAGAGAATATGATCCATTAGAGTTGATTGGGTTCAATGTCCTAACCGGAGAGGTAAGAACAAAGTTTAGATAGTTTATACGTTAGCAATTTGTGATTGCTTTTATTTATTTAGTAAGTAGATTTAAATGTGACTTTGATTTGCATCACATTAATCCCAAATGTTGATTATTGTTGTCAGTTGTTTTATCAGACAGATACTGAGTTTCAAAGTTTTGCAAATAATCGCAAGGCCGAAGATTTTTTCTTGAAAAAGATAAAAGACGTAAATTATACTTTTCTTTCCCAGAGCTGTCTCCTTCTGAACATTATCCTGCCTCACAGCTGCCCATGACCCCATGGGTAGATTTGCCTTAATCTCCACTCTAGCTAGACAGGTTTGGCGTTCGCAGGAAAATGGACGCTACAGTGACGGCCGAACGAGAGACATGGATGTATTGTATTTTCTAAAGCCAAAATACTCATTGCTCGCAGATGCAAAATTCACTACAAAACCTACATTAAACCTGCGACAACGAACTAATTGTTACACTTAATTAATTTACCTAACAAGTGATTTAACGTTTCATTTACCAAATTAATAAGATGCTCCCACGATAAAAGATAGTTAGAATTTCATAATTTGTTCACATAGTAACGTGAGAAGTTCGGTCCAGCCACAGCAAGTCGCGCTCCGCAGCCTCCAGTCGTTGAACTATATCAGTATTCTTTGCTCACATCACATTTGAATAATTCAAAATCTGTACGTACCTGTTCATTGCTTTTACTGTGACAATGTTAGACCTCATAAATGGAATTATCATTATACAATGGCTTTGCACTTTTTTATGTATGATGGGTTTGCACTTGGCCTTCATCTCACCTGATGGTAAGTGACTATAAGGCCCTTGGATAGAAAGCGTACCCACTCAGATGCCTCAAACTAATGAGGCACTCGGCCACCTTTCATACCGGAACACAACAGTGCTATAAACACTGCTGTTTGGCGGCAGACTTAGGTAACAAGGATGGTAGCTAACCAGGTGGACATACCATTAACTAAACCGAGTACCGATAGGTACCCCACTGGGAATCGAACCCGGGACCTCCGAATTGTGAATCCAACATGAGGCCACGGCGGCGGTTCATGCCTTAGTTAGCTTCGAACGCACCTCGTGGTAAGATAAAATCAAGTTTATCCTCAAGCAATATTTGCACTGCATATGGTATCTTTCAGAAGCAATAATGATGTTAACGCTGCAGTTTGACATAATTGAAAAAAAAAATATTTTTTTAACTTAATTTATCGACATAATTTCACTTTGAAAAGTAGCTCATGAACAAAATATAAAAACCTTTAGAGAGTGCATGTATAATATAGAAACCTGCATCAACTTTGTTTTCAATCAATGAAATAATTCATTAATTTCGTATGAGTTGGTTACACATTGCTACGGTATTGATACTTGTGTTGTGTGCCACTTTATTATGTCAAAAGCTGTTGCATCACTGATTTTTGTTGGATTGCGTAACAGTGACAAATGGATTAAATTAAATTAGCTCCAGCGTAATTCGGCTCTAAAACCATAACAATCTGTTTGTATACTTTCTAGTGCGATGCAACTTTGTAATATACTAAGATGAAATTGAATTTCTGTTATCTATAAAAGAGGCTCGTGACTCGTGACGTAGACCGTTCAGTTGACAATGACGATGATTGAAGTATAAAATTTTTAAGTGTCTTGTCGTAAAATCAGGCGAGTAATAGGTTGCAACGCAATCGTGCAATACGTTATATGTAGATTAGGACTGTCATATTTGTTCAACGATGTACCTAAAATAGTTCGACGGCGACCCAAACGTGTTGTGAACACAGTTATTCATTTAAATGACTTTTCGTGAGAATTCTTACGATATATGACCTACCACAACAGACGACTGTAAAGTATGTGTGTTTGTATACAGAAATTTGTCGTTACGATCGTTCGTTCTGACGCCTAATTTGGTCGTATATTACAATTACAAAAGGGTTTGTTCGATAAATCCGCGTATCTAGGCTATGTATCGTTACATACGTTACAAATCTCAGTTCTGAACACTAGATATATATGCTCTGAATACTATATTAGAATTATTTAAGAGATATCGCGTAGTATTGTCCATTTGGAAAAATCTCAATACTAAAACAGTGAATATGACAGGCTTATAGTGAAATTTTATAAAGGTATTAAATAAAACACAAGATATTAAATGTTCAAAATTATCATTCCAGTCTCGTGTAAATGTCAGAAAGGCCATAACGCGTTATGTGATACTTTTTATGAGGATATAAACGTGTGACGTCCTTCAAATTCAACACGAGAATGTTTTTGTGATGAAGAAATTTAGCAGAGATATCATATTCGTTCGCGTGTCGTAGGCTTTTATTAATATCATGCAAATTATTCATTTATTCTCAGACACGGCCCTCGCCCTCTAAAATACTCAAATAAATTGCGGGATTACGTCACAAAGAGGCAGCTCCTTGCTCTATTATTAAATTCTAGATTAGTTATAAAATTGTTATCTATCCTCTAGCAGGCTCACAGCTTACAACAATCTGAGGCTCACAGGACGAGTTACAAAGACACGGTGATGTAGAAATAAACTCTCGCTTTAGGCACAGATAAGGCTTTAGGTAACCTAATAGTGAGAACGAATGTGGAATGTTAAATATTACACTAAAAATATCTCCATCCTTTTTAAATTGATAATTAATATTCAATGCGTATGTTTTTAAAAATCAAAGATAGAATACAATTCCATTCGTAAAAATAAAAAGTTATATAATTATAAGTGGATATCACAAAATTTTGCACCAGGATAAACTAGGTGCCAGTAGGTAAAATGGTAAGTAAGTATAATAAAAATTGAAAATAACTAAAATTTACGTGTATATCACAAAATAATGCTCCACAATAAACTATGAGTACCCTTCGACTCGCTGCTGCATCAAGTTGAGATCATGTTTATTTGTTGAAAGATTTGGTATGTACTTTGCCTCTTTTTCTAAAACAATCACACGAGGAACTTTTGTTGCGTTAAAAAGAAACCTATGTCACTATCCATTCCAAGTGAACTGTATGCCAAATTTTATAAAGATTGATTTGGTATTTTAGGCATAGAACGAACATGAAAGTATAATGATACACAGACAGTTTTGGAAAATAGAGAATATTGGTTTAACGTCATGTCTTCGTAATTGCACTGTTAGAAAATTATTTTCTTTCGGTTACTACTTCCCACAAATTGATGCAATTTATATTACAATAAAACTACACGTCTTAATTGATTTGTAAATAATGCATATTTTCCGCTGTTTTAAGATTGTGAACATATATTTAGTTTCTGTAGTAAATAATAAACTTTTTTCGAACTGGCTAAGTAAATTTTAATTTTCCATCATTCTAATAATATTTTTGTGGGGCGATTTCACAGCTGGTCAAATAAATAAATACACCCCCGAATTTCCTATAAATAATAAGTGGTTCAACATCAATAATCAAGCTAAAACGTTATGTAATAATCTATGTGAATCTAAGCATGCAACATTCACCATATCGGTGTCACTATCGAGAAAGAAATGAAGCTTGCCATTCAACCTTACGTTGTGTTATATCATTGTGAAAGTGTGTTTTGGTACTAATATGGCCACGTGAGAAGTACCTCCTGATTTAGAATAAAACATTTATGCTGTGGTGTCATTCAAATGACAGTACATGGAATTCCAATACGTAAAGTAAAGCATAAGTAGATTATATATATATATATATATATATATTATATATATATATATATATATATATATATATATATATATATATATATATATATATATATATATATATTATATATATATATATATATATATATATATATATATATATATATATATATATATATATATATATATATATATATATATATCCTCTAACTCATTGTGCATCCAGCATGATCGTTTTCGCATATAATGTGGCGTCCACCTGCTTGCGACGTCCAATATACGGACGCATAATAGGAGGCAGATGGTAATTGTCTAGGATCATCTTACTAATGCGAGAAAAGTAAAAAAAAAATTAAAAAATTGGACGTCATTTTATTTTCAGTCTGACTTGACTGAATATATTCGTAGTTCTGTTAGTTTTCGTCGCAAAAATTAGTGGCGCTATTGTCGTGAGCAATACTTTTATTGCTAGCCGTATTCGACGCCCTTACGAAAGTTCAGAATGCGACGTTGCCGTATTGTGCAATAATTGGGTATTGTTTCTCGCAAGCATTGCAGTGAAATTAGACGAATTATTTAGTTACATTTTTGAATTCCTGATAGTGCGTACGCGTTCATATGACATGAGAACCGGCGTCCGCCCTTGATTTTTTACTTTCTGACACACTATTTATAATCTAATAGTTAAATTTTATATTAACTACAAAGCGAAAAAAAAATATTGTCGATCTTGGACAGCTAACCTATCCAAGATCGACAAAATCTTTCTTTCGCCTTATTATATGTTATTAGATATTTCGTGAACAGACGTTATTTTTTTTATGTCTGTCATAATTTCAATTTTAATGCTCTTATTTATACTGCATTTTATATACTTCTACTATTCATGTCATATTCAGCTTTCACTCAGATTCGGCGGATCCAACACCTCTCTACGAAAAGTTTAATGGGCCTTTCTGAACACCTTCTTCTATTATCATTATTTCAGCATTCAATCTATTTTTAGTATTACATTCACATTATCTATCCATGGCAAACACCGATCCTAGGTACACAAACTCGTTAAATTGTTCTAAATTTTCACCTTCAATTCCTTCAATTCTAACACATCACACTGTTCGTCTTATTAACGGACGTACATTCCCTTTTAATATATTTTTTAAAGCTCCTTTCAAAGAATTACCATTCAGACTAATTCAAAAGTATTATTACTAAATTGACGAGTAAATTATGCATTATAAAACAAAATCAGGATCATGTAATCCGTTTCCTGTAAATCTAAACAAATTATCAACTGACTCATTAAAATTTTTCTTTTAGGATTTGACAACCAGTTGTACAGAAGAAATAAATACTAATGATCACGGACAAAAGCTGAAAAGAATAAGAACCAAAGATTATTGTTTTTTTTTGTGAGATTGAAGTTTTAAATTTTGCGAGACACATAATACGAAACCATTTTATGGAATCTGAGGTTCAAAAAATCCTCTCATATCCCAAAAAGAGTTGCACTCGCAAAAAACTCATAACAAACCTACGAAAAAAAGGGAATTATATAAAGAACGTTGCGAAATGCGTAAAACCGATGAAAAAAAGCAATCTTTACCCGGATATCGATTATATGCCATGTGAAAAATGTTTAGGCTTCTACTCCAGAAAACAGCTGTGGAAACATAAAAGAACATGTCAACCTTTATCTGAAACTTCGAACACCCAAGTTGAAGCCCAAAATTTCATGTTACGTAACCTTAATATAGATAAAAAACTCAAAGAAGAGGTATTTCCTAAAATGAGACCAGATAGGATATCTCTAGAAGCTATAAAAGACTCTCTAATCTGTGCATTTGGTGCGCAATATCAGTGGATCCATCGAGAAAAGCATTTTATTAATGTAACTTCGCGGAAAATGAGAGAATTAGCTAAATTGGTAATAGAGTTAAAGAAACTGAAACCGTCTCTTAAAGATTTGATGGATTGTTTAAAGCCACAAAACTATGATTTGATTGTGACTGCGACCCAAAAAGTATCGAGTTACGATGATAAAACAGATCGCTATGGAGCTCCTACATATGCCATGAATATTAAGCACAAGTTTAAAACAGTGCTGAAACATTGCAATAATGACGACATTAAAATCAGACAGCAGTGTGAAAACTGCTGCAATAGAAGCTGATCTAAGGACACTTATTCATCTTATCGAGGCAAATTGGAAGTTTGATGTATCAAGTCAAGCATGCAGTGACTTAAACTTGAAAAAATGGAACAAAATAACCATAGTTCCTCTCGCGAGTGACTTAAAACTCCTTAAAAATCATCTTTGCGAACAATCTATGTCAGCAGCGTCCAAGTTAGCAGAATCTGAAAATAGTAATATCGAAGCGTACAACACTCTGGTAGAGACAGTTTACTGCCGCATTCTTCTTCTCAACAGACGACGACCTGGTGAACTGCAACGACTTCTACTTAGCACTTATCAAGAGTGTAACAATGACAGTAACGCATATGAGGAATTCGACAGAGCTATTTCGAACGCCGAAAAAATGTTAATAAAAAGCTTCAAGCGTATTGTCATAAGAGGTAAAAGAGGACGTGGTGTGCCTGTTTTGTTGACCGACGAAGTTCAAAGCGATATCGATTTGCTCATATCTGTGAGACGTAAATACATCAGTGATAAAAACAACTTTTTATTTGCCAAGCCCGGATCAGAAAATACGTTATGTGGGTACAACTTAATTTGGTTGATTACTTTCCTTTGTATTTTTAGCTTAGGTAGAAATATAAATATGGACGTTAAGTTACCAAAAATTTTGATACCGTGGGTTATTTGGCGTCCAAATTATTGATAAATTTCACGTTTCGAGTGCATCAGGCCTAAATTTATAAGTTTTAGTTTTGTCACTAGGTATGCTAGATATATAAAAAATATAATTGTTTGTTACTGTGTATTTAACTTTGTGTTCATAATAAATGGACTACAACTTTAATGTAACAGTATTCGTATTGCAAGATATTTGAAGTCCGTATACCTATAATGTGATTATGTGTATTTTCTTATTAATCCGTTTTTGTTTAGGTACTAATTGATTTTAACTTTAACTTGTTTATGTTTTCTTGCAGATAACACATAATACGGACGTTTTAATAATCTAAAACGTTCACAATAATTAGTATTTGACATCCGTATATATAGAGTCAATACTTTATTTGAAGTGCTAATACTAAAAACTTTCGTACTGGAAGATGTTTGACGTCTGTTTAGAAACCTGCATGTTATCGGACGTGCTTATAATAAACCCATCTTTATCTTACTTTATAAGACTTGACTTTGATGGAAGGTAGGCGTTTTTATACATAGGTATACTACATAATATGAATGATATTTTTGGACGCCAGATTATTGTAACTATGTTCGTTCATAATAAACTTTATAACCTACCTACTTATCTGACGTCCGTATTATGTATTATTTTACTTTGATCACTTGTTTAGTGCATAAGGCACACTTTAGTTTTTTCAGGACATAAAGTCTATTGATTTTGCATTGTGAATATATTTTACAATGGACGTCAAAATATCCTATAACATACATACTGAATCTAGTTTGACGTCCATATATAGGTACTATTTATTAGTTGCAGTTTCACAGTGCATTCCTTTTGACCTTTACTGGTTTACTAGCCTCAAACCCAAAGGATAAAGAGAGAATGTTAATTTTACTTTGTGACCTTGCTTACATGATAATAAACATGTTAATTATCGGAAAACATACCGCACGGCGTCCTTTGTGAGATGTTCATTTTAATTTCTAGTAGGTACATAAGTTGCGTTTGAGTTTAGATAAAAAGTATAAAACTCATAAAGCATTATTATAGTGTTGTGATTCCTGACCCGACCACGACAAGGAATGGAGTTTTTAATATTGCACAAATTCATGATTTCAATTGTGCTTTTTAGTGCCACTAGTCTCGGGAATTAGTGCCTTATACTTTTGGAGTTATGAGAGGTCTAATATCAATCTATCTCATGCACAATCAATCTAAGTATAAGGCACTAATTCCCGAGACTAATGGCACTAAAACGCACAATAAAAATCATGAATTTGTGCAATATTACAAACTCCAGTCCTTGTCGTGGTCGGGTCAGGAATCACAACACTTATTATACGGACGTCAAATTATTGTAAAAGACTCATTCTATACGATATTTGACGTCCGTATATTCAATATTTTACTTTTTTCGTTTGTCTAGTGCACAAGGCACATTTATTTTAATTTCTAGTAGGCACATAAGTTGCTATAATTAATAGTAGTCACATAATTACGCGATATTTGACGTCCATATTTTAAACGTGGGCTGTTCTAATTTTAACGCAGCTAATGCAACTAGTTGTTATTTCATTTATGGTAAATCTGCCTCAGGTAGATGTGTTATCAATATGTTCTTCAATAACTTAATTATCAATAATTATCTACCTCATTAAATGTACTAAAGAAACATGTAGGTACCTACCTGTCATACAAATTAAGTAGTTCTGTTATTTGATACAAATTTCATAATAAATAACGTTTGATATGAGTATTTGTTTTATTGAGTTACATAATTGTATGGCTTAACATTTCTAAACGCTGCCCTTACATACTTTAAGCATAAAAAATCGTTGTTCGTAGTACCTACCACCTACCTACCTCATATACATAAAGTAAAGTTCTTTAAGCCATTTTTTAGGTAAGAGCGGCAACGTCGCACGATACAAAGGAGTTGCAATAGTTAGATGAATGTAAAAAGAAACACGTATATTATGGGAAGTCTAATTACTGGTAATCTGGAAAGGATTCCTTATTGTTTTCACTATGACTGGTAATATACGAATATTTGTATATCAACATAAGGGCATAGAATAAAAAAAAAATTGTACACTGTATTTTACATTTCTTAGTTGCCCGATATTCACTTAAATAGTTGATAAAAACCGAGTGAAAGTGGTGGACGCCACAATAATGCGAAATAAAAGGACGTTTGATGGGTATCGTGATGTAAATATATATATATATATATGCTAAGGATAGTTGTCTGTCTGTCTACTTATTTTTTCTCGTAAAACCCTTTTGCTGATTCGGTGTGAAATTCTTTTTCGAATATTATGTAGCTTTGGTATCATAGGTAAATTGTATTTTTCTAAGATAATTATATCGCCCACGATCCAATTATATAGGGAAACTCTTAATGTCAATTGTTTTTCGCTTTATAAACAGTGTCACTCAACACCTTTTAGTGTGTGAGTAGTAAAAGGCGACTAATGGAAAACACCAGAGGAAGGGCAGCAGCGAGAACCGTTATATCACTAAATCTTACTGCAATAGCCGAATCACGTGGAAGTTACTAAGAAACTCAAGGAAAAAACACATATTTATTTTTGTTAATGTGGTAATAAAGCTTTCAAGTGCTCGTTTTACAAGAGTTGAATAAAGGTCATAATGACTCACTGACTGTTAGGAAGACTTATATTAAGCTCTCGTAGAAGAAAAAAAATAACGGCAATTCCATACAAAAGACATCAACGAACGCTACCTAAAAGTGCATTACACACATCAAGGTTATTGCTACTTATAAATGTAGACAAAACATGTAAAGAAATTTTGTCTGCTCTAGAAGCACAATAAATGTCACTGTCATGTGTTTTGATTTTGAGGTTGTCTCGTTCTCATCTATCATTTGGTCACGTGGTCATCTAGCGGGAGCTATCCATATGTCATACCATGTCTGGGTGTCGTAGACGACAAACTGGACATAACAAGGGCAACATCGTCTACCTATATTTCAACTACCTCTTGCTGCGATCACCAATCCATTAGCCATAGGGTGGTAATCATGGCAAATCCCTTGAAGAGCTATGAGAGGGCCGCATGTCTAACAGTGGACTTATAGTCAGCTGATGATGAAATTATTATTAAACAGACACCGGTGCGTTGACTCGCTCTAGTTTTGCCGTTGAATTGTTGGCCGTGGGAGTCGATTCCCTGACCTCTTAAACTTCTAATTGAATGATGCGGCTATAAATTTGATTCGTCGCACATTACAAAACGTCCCACTTGTTGCTACTTTAAGTGATAAATGGTGCCCAATAACAACTATGAATTTAATACACCAAATCCTATTCCTCGATATTTACTTATTTAACATTTACTTGTGTACATTCTGAAACGTGATCTCCAAAGGTTGCAGATTAATTGCACATTCGACTGCCGCGTAAAAAACTGCCTGAACTGCCAGATGCTTAGGATTCTTAAGCTGAAATAGCAGTGCTATAGCTATCTTTAGCTAACTATTGTATTTTTTCTTATTTGTATGGTCTAAAAACTTAACAGCTGAGCCTCCTTCATCTCTTTTCAATGGCGGTATTTGCCATAATCACTAAGCTTGAAGACGGTTGGAAGCAGTATAGAGTATTTGACGGTCGTCGTACACCTGGAGATTTATTTCTTAACCCTTAAAATTAGCAATTATTGTAATATTTTTATATATCCTTACTACGTAATATTATAAATGTGAAAGTCAGTTTGATTGTTTGTCCTTTCTTACCGTCGTAACGGATGGTCAGAATTACTTGATATTTTGTATAGGGCCGATCGAGCATGAAGTTCCCGTGGAATATTAGCGAAAGTCCACTCGAACTAAACCGTAGCCAAAATCTAGTTACTAGAAACAGCTGTAAATTTTTAATGAAATTTACCATTTGGCCTCTAAGGTTCATGATTCAAGAAAATCTTATTTTTCATTGTTTCATAAAAACAATTAATTATTGTGGTTCTGACCTGTCTAAGATATTAGTCCCTGACTGACGAGCGAAACTCTGTCATCTTACTAGTGTACTGACACACCTTCCACATACATCTACAGACCACCAAATGGTACAATCTTCCCTTCCTAAACATTTTTATTACCCGTTCAAAATGGGCTAGCTGTAGCTGGCAGCTTACTCGTAGATTCTCTGCTCATATGAGAAACTAGCTCTGATATCAGATAGTTGAAACACAACAATGCTCTTAACACTTAGCCGGGTTGTATAATAAAGCTAAGATATTTATATAAAGCCTTTCTAGTTTTTAATGCATACATGAAATACTCTCGTACTTACCATCTACGACGCCATCTTTTTAACCGACTTCAAAAAAGTTCAAAAATATTGTAATTCTAAATAGAGATTTGGGTTTGGAGTTTCTAAGGTAGAAAGTTACAACTGTCATTGCAAATTTTATATTTGTACATAGTACCTTATTTAAAATTACTCGATCGGTATCTACTTATCCGACGGTTCCGGCACAGGTTGCGGGTTCGTTTCCCCGCCCTGGCTACCAACCATGAAATCTAACTCTGCCGCCAAACAGCAGTATCAATAGCACGTTGTATTTGACCGATAATGGAAGATCCATCTCACGGTCTCACGTCACTCATCATCAGGTGAGTGCAAAACTAAACACAGGTTGTGTATAAAAACTTTCTTTTATTTATTTCACAATTCAGTCAAAATTAGAATAATTTTTTTATTTAAAAAAATACACAACTATTTACGATTACCAAATACATATATCTAAGACCCACCGCAAGGAAACTTGCTTTCACGTAAAAAACACATCAAAATCGGTCTATTTGTTCGAGAGCTACGTTGCCATAGAAAGACTGAAAGACACAGACACATTGGCGTGAAACTTATAACACCCCTCTTTTTGCGTCGGGGGATAAAAACGATAAAGGAAAACGAGATGAATAATTTGCCATACACCACACCCTGATGAGTTAGCTGCAAAGGGCGTTGCACCCTTCTGCAATTATTGGATAAAGGACTGACTCTGCAGCTAACTGGCGTTATTTATGACTATCCACCAATGACTGCCGGATTTCGAACGTAAATTAACAAAGCTTTTTTAAAAAGCTGTTATGGCAATTGTACAAATTTAAAAAAAAACACCCGACAGTGGTTACAATTATTAAAGTTATTACGTTTTATATAAACTAAAGTTATTCTTAACTTTCAACATTATATACTTATGTAATGTGTCATTCGTTGTAATCGTTATTAACAACGTTACTTAAAAATCTAAACGTTTTTAGAGTTCCGAACAACATTATAACCTCACTCTGGTGTCTGTGTCCGTCCTAACATAGACACATTTTGTCGGGATCTTACCACAGTACATTTTTCATAAGTCCTTTTGCAGGTATCAGTTGATCATGATGTTTACATACAAAACCATAATTGATTAAATGCACAAATTAATAATCACTAAACACTCGGTCGGTGGCGCAGTGGATAAGGCGCGGTCTCTCAATCTGAGGGTACCGGGTTCGAATCCAGCCGTGTACCTATGAGTTGTTTTTCTTCATTCAAGTACATTATCCGATTGCTTAGCGGTGAAGGAAAACATCGTGAGGAAACCTGCATGTCTTGAACAGGCATGTGAAGTCCGCCGATCTGCACTGGGCCCGCATGGTGGAGTATGACCCATACACACTCTGCAGGTAAGTAGGCCTGAGCCCATTCATTGGGGACATATATAGGCTGTTGATGTGATGTGAAACACTATTATAGGTAAAAGGAATTAGAAAGGTAAACCAATAATATTTATACAGTTGAATTCATTACAATTTACAACTAGGATTGCCGGTTTGCGCAAGATAACTGTACCGTACCACATGATGCAATACTAGGTGTGTACCCAGGTGCGCCGTCCCTTCCGGCAGTACGTAAAAACTTCACAACTTGTGACCGCTGAGCTATCTTCGAGACAATACAGAAAACACTTAGGTAAGTAAAGGGACTTGTGAAACAGAACATACTCGTTCCTACTCGTAATACTTTGCATCTAAGAAGACGACCAAAGTCGTTTTATATACCTAGAACCAGTATGTAATCGTAAAAGCGATTTCAATGAGATATATTTAAAAATACAGACCAAGTGCGAGTTGGACCGCGGCCGAGGATTCCGTACATTAATTTCAGTTTGATAATGACGGACAAACAAGTGATATTATAAGGGTTTCTTTTTTCCCTATTGAGGTAGGGAACCCTAAAAAAATCGATCATTTAAAATGAAATAAAATTTAGATTAATTCGTTCACATTTATGTTGTTATGCAAACACCTCCTGCCACTTGCGGAACTCGCATGACAAGTCAATGTCAGCGTAATTAACACGTCTTGGAATTAATTAGTATGAAAAATAGACATTGACTTTGTATGCTCTAGATATTGCTCTCGTTTTAGATATACATACATATTTCGAAAAAGTATTCATTTAATTCACTATAATCATTAAACGTATCTATGGGATATGAGCCTTCAAGTATTGTCACATCAAACCACGGAGAAGTTAGTGATCGCATTAAGACGTTGTTAATAAATACTAGTGGCCAGATGGTGCAGTCCATCAATATATTTTCTCCTTAGGCGCCTATTAAAACACCCCTGCTACGACATTCTATTATAAAAACGAGATCACATTCAACATACACGTGAATTTCACGTTAAACAACTCAAGACACACTTCTACGATTTCGTCGGACGAAGCCATGCAAAAAAATAACTCAAAACAAACAAAACGTTACTCCCAACAACCCTCAACTTTTTTATACCAATTTATAATTATAACTCACGTTGAAACGAGTAGGTACATCATAAACTACAAGACCATGTACTCTTATCCGCTAACTTGTACCCTGAGGTGCAATTGACTAAGGACAAACATCCTTACAACCTCACATCCCAAGTATGTATTTGTTGACGGATTGCACAGACCTCTCTTGTTTCCTTGACAATAATGATCAAAATCGAAGACAACCGTCGTGATGTCAGCAAATACATCCGTGAGCCGTCAGTGTTTTTTCTATACATTTTTGTTTTAATACTGCTATGTTGTAGATCTCTGTTTACTGCAGTAGGTAAAACCTGTGTCGGAATAAACAGTGATTCGACCGAGACTTTATACAACAAAATTTACATTTAATACACACATACGTATCTATGTGCTAAAATGATATATTGCTAAGATTCGTATGGTGTTGCTGTTATGGTGAGAGAGCATAGGCGTCCGAATGTTTGCTCTTGGTGAATTCCACCCCTGTATCATGTCTTCCAGAAATATAGGAATGTATCACATAAAAATCTTTAAAAATTTTTAAAAAATCTAAGAAGTACGAGTATGTACACTCGAGTACAAAAATGAGTATCCACTTTTGAACCATTAATTGACATTTCCCTTAACTCACTATTAGTAACAAGCAAGTGTGAATGTGACATGGTAAATACATATTTTTGTACTCGACTGTACTGATTATTTGAAATTCATACTAATATTATAAATGTGAAACTGAGTGTGTTTGTTTGTCCTTCCTCTAAGTTGCAACGGAGAATCCTAATGACTTGATTTATATATCGCATAGGGGTAGTTGAAAATGGCCGGAAAACTGTTATCAAAATGATATGTTCGGTTCTGTGTTAGAGCAACTAATTTGGATTATAGAGAACACTAAATAATCCTAGGTTTATTTTAGAAATAGTTTTCTGCTGTATGAGATTCAATTAAGGGCAGAGATTCCTGTCCGAATGGCTACGAGTAGTTAGCCTGATTTATAGCTTGCGTGTCCTTAGGGCCCCTTTCAACTATCGCTGTGGGACTCGAATAATTACCCAGCGATTCCCGAAGGGTCCGCTGACATTACGACGCCTTCATTAGATTGGTGCCACTCGCCCTCTTTGACACTTCAGTATTCCCTTCGATGCCCTTTACAACACCACGAAGCAACTTTGTACTACCACGGGATATTTTCCATGGATCAAAAACCGGGCATCGTTGGGAATAAAGGTTCTGTAGTAGAAATGTAAAGATGATAGTAGAATAGAATGAAATCAATTTGCTTAAGGTGAAGGTAACAGGGAACGATTGTATGTATGTTGCACAATGACCGATTACTCACCCTCGTCATTTAAAAAATATTTGAGTATGTAATCCTGTCCGGCCTCAGAGGTTTACTCTGAGAGTCCGGCCCACTGGCATTTCTTACGATTAATAATTGAACGAGTGTACATTTAGAGGTAACTAATATATCATGTAGAGCTATGTTCCGGAAAACGTGTACCGGGCCGACCCCCTACTAGATGGACCGACGACCTGGGAGCCGCTAGATGCAAGTGGCTCGGGACCGGTCAATGCCGTATACAATGAGGGAAGCCTATGTTCAGCAGTGTCCATATCTCGGCTGATGGTGAACTGATCTGAGGATCTTGTCCGAGAGATAATATGCCGATGTTATTTTACGAGATATTGTTTATAAAGTCCACGAAGATGAAGACGAGGACTAAAGCTATTTATAAATGAAAGTCCGCTTTCTTGTAACATCACGTGAAGCATGTAAAATACAAAATTAACGTTCATTTGATACGTTAAAGATAAGCTCAGCTTCTCCAGTCACATGCAGTTTTATTGCAGTGAGAAAGTACACGATGACAATCTTTACTATATTTTTTTATCTAAAAAAGGAACCTCATTGTTGGTTTTTAGGGTTCTACAATTTTGTAGTTCCGAAAAAATAACAGCAAAATATATTTTCTGTCATCCGCTTGTATTTCAGAGGTTACATACAAAAATAATAAAGCTAGTAAATATAAATTATGAATTAATGACACATATTCATAATTTTTATTGGAGTATAAACACATTCAAGAAGAATTAAATCCATCAATTGTATCATGAGGCTCCGAGTTAACTTGTGCTACAAGTTGCCTTCCAGTTCTGCTATTTTGTCAGTAACTGCGATGCTTACCTCCAAGAAGTCGAGAGGTCGAAACTGTGACCTATTTTATCAATATGAGTGTGTGTCACTTTTCAGAATCATTATTTTGTGGCAATGGTTTTTAGAAATTTTGTGCGGAACCATCGACACGCGAAGTAAATTTGTAGATAATAGTTATTTTTGTTAAACAAAAAAACAGTGTCATCTATCTGCCGCCTGCGCCGGTTTACTGCGAGAATTTACTTTCTCGATGTCATTTGGAGGCGAGTCACGAGCCCGGCTCGAGAACTAACGGAGCCTTAAACACGTCATGCATAATGCTATATCCACGTACTTAAGGATTAATAAAACGTGTCAAACATTCTCTAATGGAATCGTGTTTCCTTGGTAATACTGAGGCAAGAGGGCTAGATACCCACTTTTACACAACTTTTACAGACAGACCACGAATTGACCGTTTCATTGTTGTTATAGTAATACTATAATTGTTTTATTATTAATTGATTAAAATTGTTTCATTTTCCATCGACACCATAATCCTATTGTCAGCACGTTAGATACGGTTCGTCGAGAAACGCGTCGACTCAAATCCAACTCGTGCAGCAAATAAAACACCAACTTCAGAAATGTGTTTGAAGAATGGTTAACAATCTGGCGAGGTACGAAGACGACTCAAAACAATATAAATCATAATTGAAACAAAAGATTTTAGAATAAGATAAATCATGTATAATAAAGGCTTTTTAGACCGATTTACATATATATCATAAAGCCCAGAACAATCTGCTACGGTTAGATTTGATAGACACTTGAATTTGTCCTTTTAATTGTGATTACCAAACTATCCTTTAGAGCAGCGTTTCTTAACCTTTTTCAGCCGCGGACCCTTAGGAAATCAAATGCAATTTTCAAGGAACCCTTAATATAAAAACAGCAATAAATTTCAGACCATTTGTTTTAATACTCAAAATAAAATAGTTTTGTTTTCATAAATGCATTAGCATATATATGATTTGTAATGATACAAAAACCTCAAAGCGCGGTGGTATTTAATCATTTCGTCTAGTCCAGAGATGAGCGTGCAGACCCCTAGGAGTCCACGGACCACACTGCTTTAGAGCATAGTAGATACGCAATAACAACACGCGCTAAAGATCCGCTTCAACTCAAACTAAACCAGAAAACAAACACAGACCTTGAAGCGTTTTTAGTTCATGCATTTTAAAGTCTAAACAGTTTGCATGTAGCGATCAAATTCATTATAACTTAGAGAGATCTGCATTGTCGCAACTGTTTAGCATGCAAATGTACTGCGATTTCTTCTCTGCTGCCAATGCCTGGGTCGTGCGTTGAGCAAGCATGAGCCAGCGACGTGACCGAGGACCCCTCTGACACACTGCTGGCTGGGAACATGACATCACTGCTCCACGAAAATCGTGTTACAAACGTGTTGTTAGCTGCCACGACCCGAGACATTAATGTATTATTAAATACATTAATGTGGAAACTTGAAACAGTTGATGTCATCAGTCACTGGCGCATTATCAGTATTTTTTAACATGAAAATGATTGCACCTAACCTACATTTACTCTAGTGTATTTTAAAATGAAGTGTAAGTAATTAAAATAAAATATCTGAAATCAACAAAAATTCACTTCCTGAATAATTAACACTTGCAAAAGTAACTGATTTCATTTTCCCACGAAATCTTTTAGACTAACAAATGTTATTAAAAACTCAATGCATTCCCATCCATGGAAGAAATATTTTCTTTAATTGAAATGTGTGGTTATCATTTATTTTGAGATATAAGCTATTCAACAAGAAAATATTACAAAGCTGTTTGCTTGACGACGACTTGACAATCTCCTCCTATGAAATCCGTTGAAAAACTCCTAGCAGTCCAGACCTCGTGCTGTTGGAAAATGCATAGATTGGCTTGGAATATGATATTGATACGGTTAATACCTAATTCCAATCCGTATAATAAATAGCATTACAAATTTTAAAAAAACAACTCAAATATCACATCACAAAAAGACCGCTAAATAATTCTAAAAAGTATATTTTATCTTATTTACAATTTCGATACATATTTATAGTCTCATAGTATTATATTTACACTAAATAACTTATACAAGACAAGATTCGGAATAACATTCGATCCAAATTCGATCACATAAAACAATGCCACAACTGGTTGCGCTTGTGTATTGCGCTCGTTCCAACGAACAGCCGATACTGGTTTTAGTATAGTGACTTACCGTCATTGAAAATGTATTTTATTTTAGTTTTACTTTAGCACCATATCATCTAAGATACCCTAGAGATTGTATATACCTCTATATGTATACTTTTCTCATGTAAGTGAAATGTAATTTATTTATGAGAAATAAAGTTCTTTAACCACATAATATAACTACATATTGTATAAATTAAATATAACGACATCTGACATAAACTGGCAGTAATTAATCAATCAGCTCATTTCAGAAAACCTGTTCCACATTGATTTGCAAAGTAGCAAGGCTACTTTTACATTAACAAATACTATTAATAGCATGTTAATGAAGAAAGAAAATATGCAACACAGATGATCCGCATGGTTGCACATACCTATAGCTAGTTATCCATTGGCCCGCGTAATGAATTATCACTTAGTTCCAGCAGGACAAGAAAACTTAAAAACGCTTTGCTAGTTTCAAAACAAATCAGTAAGAAAAAACTAGTGCAATGTAAAAAGGTTCATTTAACGCAGTGAGCCGCGCGCTTGTTTTCCTGAGTATACATTTTCCGAAACAAGCTAAGGCACTTTGCTTACAGCTGCTTTATTTTTATATACGTGATTGATGACTGGATCAAATGTTCACGATACGTTGTTTTCCAGGAAAATGTTAATGGATACGAAGAATATCCATTCATTAGTCATTGTTTGTTAATACATATGTTATGTTGACTGTAGAAAGGTATTGCAAGCAAAGCATGTATACATGAAGCGAACTTAAGTGTGGAACGAAATATGAGTACATACAAAGGAAAAAACTTTTTATGCTAATGATAAAGATGACAATCTACATCGGTACAGATACTGCATATGTTTTGTACATATAAATAGTGCTCTTAGTTGTATAGGTTGTAATTATACGACAATGCCCATATTGTGACCAATTAAACGATATGTGCTTCTGTAATTAATTAAATTCAGTAATGTTGTAACTCATTGTTGGCATAATATTGACAGAGTTATACAATGAAGAATTTATCGTTATTCGTTGGTATACATTTTCACAATCAAATTTAAAACAGTCCACCGAACAAAATCGATATCGTTCGATTGGCGATTGTTAGCATTTTTCACAATTTCACGTGTACCGTTTGTTATGTATTTTATTACCTTGTATATCATAAAACTGTTCATTTATTTTTTCATTTTCAGTGTTTTATTACCTAACTGCTTAAGAAGATAATGCTTACTTACTTAGTTGGTATTGTACACTCGAGTACAAAAATATGTACCACTTTTAAACCATGTCACATTCACCTTTAGTTGATATTTCCTTCAACACACTACATAGAAACAAGCATGAGTGAATGTGACATGGTTCAAAAGTGGATGTATATTTTTGTACTCGAGTGTACACTTGTACACTGAGCATCATATTATATCTAAGCAACATTCTATGTCAGGATTGCTGTGAATTTCTGTTAAACTGGGACTTGTGTATGTATTTTCTTATGAGTGTATATGTTTTTTTTCTGAATTGCTTATAATAATAAAGGTCTTTATTAAAGGCATTGCCCATATTACAACACATTAAAATGAATTAAACTAAATTAAACTAATTTTTACATACATATATTTCACATATGGAGCCGATTACAGTTTCGAATACAGTGGCCACAATTCTGTTTTTACTGGTATACAAATTTTGCCATTCACTCTATCTATATCTATCTATCTATATATCTATCGATATCTAAAATTTGATATCACTGCCCACATCAAGAAACATGCCATATAACGACATAATACTGAATGACTCTGACTGTACAAACAATGTTAGTTTATATGATTTTGTATTAAGAACTTCCAAACAGCTGGATAGGTTTTGATAAATATATGGTGCTTAACATGAGCTCTCTTTTCATGCACATTGTATTTTAAAAATCTTTTAGCAAATGTGCTTGAACATTTAGCTTATTTTCGTTGAAATTCGAACCTAAGTACCTATAACTGAAATCAAACATATACTTATTTTATTTGTTAAATATTACATTCGATCATACGTATTCGTTCGTAATTTAAGTAGACAATTATTAAATCAATTATTAAATACTAAATACGAAATTTGGCATTACTTTCTTCACTATGAAATAAGAAAAGGACAGCTTATAGTTTATTCTAAATTGTGTACACTCGAGTACAAAAATGTGTGACATGCTAAAAAAGTGGATAGATATTTTTCTACTCGAGTGTTCAAGTATATAATAATATGTAGGTATCCTATTTTAAGATTGTTAAAAATTTGTTGAATAAGGCACGTGGGAAGACGGATTGATAGAGAAACCCTTGTTTAAATAGAAAGCGAATCGATCGTCCAGTACAGCTGCTGGACCGAAACTCGATAGAAACCGAGGCGCGTATAGTTTTCACTGCAAGTAGGGCAGTGCGAACGACCTGACTCTCTGCTGACGATAACACTATCGTTTAGTATGCATTCAAACAAAAACCGTGCGTTTATGCACGCTTCGTATCTGCCAATCTGAAATGCAAAAAGCGTTTTCACATTGGCCAATCCGATATTGGTGTCGGAAGCCGGCCGAAGTGAAGTGTATGAAAATAAATAGATCTGTACCCGTGACTTATTTCGTATCTACATTTTTATTACCTAAATAACGGATAAGTTTCGGATATCGTCATCCGTTCGGCTTCTATTTTACTTGCTTACTACAGAAAAATTAAAATTAAGCCCTCTTAATGAGCACACATGTTCCTTGTATTGTACTTTTGAGGCCTTAAATAACTGATAATAGAATGCGAAGGATTCACGAAGTGCAAAACCATTTAGTCGATTGGGTTAAGAAATTTAAATGAATTGTTCTTTTCCTAGATTAGACTTAAAAGATAGCTGCAATACCAATTAAATATTTATGTAAGTTAATGGAATTCATGATTGTCTCAATTATCAATCCACAGCTTAAACTACCGCAGCTTGGAAACATTGCATTTTGATATCGTCATCGCTACAATAAAGTTTTAATTCACTCCTTAGTGAAGTTTTAAAAATGTCTCGACTCTAAAACAAAATGCTCGTCATCTTTAAGGGTTAAATGAGTAACTAAGCAAACAAAGCACGTGGTCCGTTGTTTTCAATTGAAGAGTTAAACAATTAGTCGTAACTGGCGTTGATTCAACGACGGCTATAAACAATAAACGTTATAATATAATTGTTGACTCGTAAAAACCATGGACCTGCCACTGCGAAAAGTGTAACCGTGGGATGCGAAAAATATTCACGGCATACATTGATAGTTGAACAGATACTCGTCCCTGAACGTCTGGCCAAAGAAACCTCTTAAGAGAGAAAACTGTTGACATAAGCAGCATTTGTCCAGCAGCCGGACAGAAAAGGCTGATTACGAATAGTAACTCTATTTCGAAAGCCAGCACTTATACAGCATATAGGTACACTTAAATTGTTTTTGGTACACTATAGGTCGTCACAAATAAGATTTGCTATTTGGCTGGGCTTTGAAATCTCACAGTAGAAGATACAAACAAAATTTAAACTCGAGATACAAAATCAATATCAACGAGGCTTACTTTCCGTCACACATGCAATTTATAAGATCCTTGAAAATCAAGCGCAGATTTGTTTCTTGTTAAGCTAAGTCGAGCAGTTTATTTTCCACACAATCTTTCCTAATTGTCCAGATGCCTCTTCCTTCAGAGATTCCAGCGTGTCTCCAAACCGCCGGCGATATTTTCAAGCGATCGACCGCCAGATTCTTTTAAGAGCTGCGTGTCAATGGTTTTTGTTAGTCCGAGATTGTGATAGGCACTTGGTGACGCTGAACAGTTGTATGGTGGGCTGGCCGCCTACTGCACAGCTCAGCAATTAGACGCAATCACGCCATCGCGGCCGCCTTGCCAAGTGGCAACAGATATGAATCAATTCGTGACTGAAATAATATTCCTATATTCGGTATTCAAACAACATTCATTCATTATCATTCGTTCGTAAACGGAGTGTAATAGAAGCTCTTTGTATAATAAACGCGGCGGCACTGAAATAAGCGCAGCCACGGCATGCCACTGCCTTCGTACCGCAATATTCCATTCGTTATTCAAACGTCGTTCATTCATAATCATCACTATCGTTCTTTCATTAAACATATTGTAATATTGGCTGATCGTGTGATCGATGGCACTGAAAATAGGCGCAGCGCGCACGCTTATAAATTACGACAATAGCTGCAATGTCCATGCAAACTGAAATTGGACGCGAAACGTTTCCGATGAGAATAAATATGTCATTTTCTATTTGTAACTGGAATATGATTGAAGGTTAATACCCGAAATTCAGTAAGCAATTTTTCCCGCGTTTCCGTCTGCGTGGACTCTTATTGTCATGTTCGATGCACTAAACTAGCATTGTTAAAAGCAGTTCGTTTCATTTAAAGATTGAGTAACGATTTCGAATTGAATAAAAATTTAAATATTTTTGTTTTTGTGTGCTTAAGGCTCATGTAGTTGTACATACAAGCCACTACGTCAACTGTACTCCCGTCGTGACCTAATATTGCTGCATTGTTCTATTCAAAATTTTGAACCAAAATTAGTTAGTTATTTCTTTATGTATAATGGGTTTGCACTGCCTCCATCTCATCTCACCTGATGGTAAGTTAAGGCCCCGCACCCAGAAACTTCAACCTAGATAAAATTGATTGTGTATAGCAAACAATCGATTCCGTTTTTAAATGTGACTACTGCCTTGCCTTGATTTGCTGAAGTCGGGTAAAAACTTCCAAACGCATTATTTTGTAAACACACTCGACCAAGAATTTGACCTTAATTTTTGACACGTTACACTCTTACGTAAAATGCTCAATGCTCCGGAATAACTAGAGTGTTTCGACGTTTAAATATAGACGTTGCACCTTGCCCCAGTACGAACGAACACAAACAGCATTGTTCTTGATGTATTTTTTAGTAGTTCTAGTGATATTCTTGAAATGGCTTATGCTTATACTCGTAATTAGAGAGGGCCACACAAAAGAAATTCTTGACACTTTAAAACATGCTGAGCGCTAAGCGATAACAAAAAGCGCGGGATTTTCAAAATTTAAATTTAAAGTGATGATGTACAGTGTACAAAAAGATTTATATAAAAATCCAGAAAATGTACCAAATTTATTTGACATGATAATGTTGTGCTAAGGTCGTAATAAAGTCAACGATAAGATTAGATTAGAATTGCATAATAATTAGACTATTTAGTCGCCATTAGCGATAAGCACATGTAAATTAAATGTATTACTAATCAATTTAAAAATCAAGTAATGGCTTTAATGTATTTCTATTGCATTTTAAATAGGAGCAAGTTAGGAATATGCGAGGTGCCATGTTGTGGAATTTCGTTGGAATCTAATTTCTGACACTGGCTCCCCCCTTGGGAGATCAGATCGGATCTCATATTTACCTAGTGAAACCTTATATATTCTCATATATTCCTATTAGAACGTCTTAAATACCACAAATAAGATATCAGATACTACTGACTGACACATTTTAAACGAACGCGTTCTGTATTCAAAATCTAGAAGATACTTTCAATAGGGATTGTAAGTAAATAAGACTTACCACATCGATCCAGCCAGCCCTCAGCCCGGCAAGGGTAAGGGATGACCACAAGTTGCTCATTCCGCATCTTGGCTCACTCTCTAGACTGGAACCACAATTACACAAACACTAGTCCCGGAACAAACGCAACTTGTACCACTTTACATTTTAGTTTTCACTTGTACACAAGCTGTCGCACACCGAGTCCGATCTGCGGGACACTGCGAAGAGACAGCGATCCACCTTACTTTCACCTGTCAATAAAGAGGCGCTGGTTAATTGACTATTGATACGCCTAAGTGGCGACGGGCTCAATCAAAACTTTTGTGTCTATAATTGTTTCCGTAAATATTTATGGTCCGTAATAGACGAACTTAAATTCTTATGAGTGACTCTTACAATTTTTCGAACAAACAGAATGTGATCATGTGAGCAAATGAGTTCATAAAAGAGCATCATATAGCATTCTATTCATATACTAAACTAAAATGACTAAAGTATTAGTATAACATATATAGGGTGGATGAATTTGATTCTGTTCGTGCGCATTTCCATTGTGAATCGGACACTCGGCTCATCAAATCAATTTATTTATCAATTACAATCTGAAATGTTCAAGTCTCCTAAAGCTGCAAGTCCAGATGAATAATAACGAAATCTAAACTTAATTAACGAAATCAATCTCAACAATATTTATGTACATATGAATATTTCGTTTTACTTATGAAACGTAATTATTATTTGGCAGACGGGAAAATCCACTACTAATCACACGAGAGTCCCTGATAGATCGCCAAGACAAACGCGCTTCCCATAAGGTGATTTCCAACAATAACAACGGAAAATTTGTTACAGCATACGTTACATCCATTTTAATCGAATCTTTTTTTTTTAACTATCGTACGGATAGAATAGACCATTTTGGTTTCTACCTGCTACCATTCATTTTATTGCATCAAAAAATAAATAAACCGACCGCTTGAAAATGAAATTAAATGTTGACATAATATATATCACCATAATAAAATTATATAATTATATATTTTATTATAACTGTTATTATTAAAATTGTAACAGTTTTTTATTCTTTTTATCGTTGACGATACTATTTACTACTATTTATAGAAATAATACGGAACCCTAAAAACAGTTACAATTTTGCAACATCAAAAACTGTCGAAAAAATATATACAAATATAGAATAGAGTTCAAAATATTTAATTAAATACCCTTATAAGTAATTTCTGAAATTCTTACCTCTTTTATATGCAGTCCAAATTTGCACTAACATTCGAAAATAAATTGGTTTACAAATCCGTCATTATATCAAAAGCTTATTTATTTCCAACTTATTTGAAACGCACGTGATAAAGCCATCCGATAGAGCATTACGCACACCCGTACCTCACACGACCGCACAAAAACTGATTTGTAGTTAGGTGCGGTGGCGCTGACTGTACTTTCATATTTTTCCGAGTGTCCGAAAAGGACAGCTATATTTAACAGCTCTTTCTATTCTTATCGATCCTCTGTCTTATCTTCTTCATATCAATGCGCGCGCAATGTTTTAGTTGTAACATGAAATCTATTTTTAAAATGTAATTATTGACTTTTAAAAATAGAATTTTGTTGACAGCAAAATTGTAAAAAATAATAGTTCCTGCCATTTCAACAAAAACAGAATCGGAAAAGAAAATTCATGAACAAATAGGGTCCTAGGTCCTAGCCTAGCCAATCAGTCAGTTCTTGGTCAGTTAGGCTGTGGTTCGGCTCCATTCATTTTCTTTCTTTCACTATTCTCATTCATTATTTGTTCAAATCAAGTCGGTGTTGCCAAATCCACAATTTTGCAGGATACCTGCAGGTTTTGAAATTTCTGCTGAAATACTGTTAATAAGAGAATTGTGTGAATTGTCTACTTGCTGAATATTGTGGATCTTTTTTATTTGAATAACAAAATTCGACTCCAATTTTCTCCCAAAGATGTATGACTGACAGTAAAACTACACTACCTCCACCGCGCCACTGAGTAAGCACCGCGCCTGAAACAGACAACAACCTTCTTCATTAAAAAGTATGATGTTGGATTATAATTTTAGGTTTAGGTTTCCAAATGATTGGGAAATACATTTCTCTCCAGCATACATATACGTATACGTCCGCACCAATTTTGTTCAAGACTTAATAGATTCACATGTGTCGCTTGTATAAGATTGCGAAGAGTTTTTACTCTGATTATTACCCAAAATTAATAAAACAGAGGAAGTATTTTCATGAGAAGGCTCAGAATCGTGATTTAGTTGCTCAGTGTCACAATCTTTTAAATCGTCTCAGAAGAAACTGTTCTGTTCGAGAATAGTCATCATTGTCAACCAGAGAGAGATGTAAATATAGTAATAGATAATATTGTGGTCATATAAGCATGTAAATAAAAGGCACTTACAAGTCTTACAACGTCAGGTATAATTTATTTTAAAATCTACTGATTTATGCTTCGGTCTTCTGATTTTTTTGCATTAGATCTGGCAACTCTGATTCAGTTTCAGTCAAGTCAGTCTGTGATTCAAAATGGCGCTGAAAGCACTTGTCGGGCAAAGTAAGTAAAAATATTATTTTCTATTGTTAAAAAACGTAAAAGTACTTTTCGAAGCTCTAAAATTGACATGATATGTATATATTAGGCAAATTCATGTTCAATATTTAGCATTGCTAAACACACAATTATGCTTTATTACATGGAACATTGGCACCAGAACAGAAACTGATCGTTATCGATGACTAATATTGCAGTATTCATGAAACGTTGATAAATTCAGATGCCCTCGAAGTTTCTTTGTGACTAAGGTAGCTTGTTCATCAATAGTCGTACCAAAAAGTAAACTTCCAGCCTGTGCTGTCTATTTTTAAAATGTAAACAATGGTACATTTAATGCAATTTTGACAAATTTAACAAATATTTCGAGAGTGAGATGCTTCAGAATTCTAGGTAGTTGCGTTACTTGTCGTAATACATACATTTTCTCGATTTCTAGGAGACTCCATTTCATTATTGATTTTCTTATGTCACCTGTCTGGTTTGGGGGGTGGGGTAGGCTCGTACGTCACACGCATTGACCGCAAAGCCATTGTTTTTACGAACTAAGGTTTCAGCTCCCGTGAACTTTAAGGATTTAGTGCGTAGCTTATAAAATAAGTTTGGAAGATTTTAATAGCTGAGTAAGAGATTGGCTGTAAGATGTCAACAGTATGAGTCACAAATATGGATAATGATATCACTCTTGTCTAGGGTAATAATAATTCATATTATCAATACTCTTGTTTCACCTGTAAACTATATTTATCTATTTTATATTTAATTAGCTAGGTTAGGGGAATAGTCTGCTGAAGGTCGCAGGGAGCCACGGAATAAATCATATGTTGTATTGTGCCTGCAGTAGTCAATATACTACTTTATTGCTACTGCCATATTGTAATTTACAAAAAGGTAAAATAAAGGTCAAGAACAAACCTTAACGTACTGTGTATTTTTCAAAAATAAAAAATTCTAAATTGACATTGTAGATAACAAAATAAAGTGACTGACCTAATAGAGCTGTGATGTGTGTTTAAGAACAAATTTCATTGAAAATTTTGTTAACATTAACTTTTACAGAGATTATGAATGAGGTGATTCGTTACCGGCCCAAAGGTAAAGACAAAGTAGAATGGCGAGTCCTTGTGGTCGACCAACTCTCCATGCGCATGGTCTCTGCATGTTGCAAAATGCACGACATCTCTGCCGAGGGCATTACTTGTAAGTTGTTTAGCCAATGAGCCTTAGTATTTTATATTTATTTATATTAGTCACCATCGTTAGCTGTGAAATGCCTAAATCAACAATAAGCCCAAAACTCACTGATGAAAATATAGAGTAGGTATCAAAGTCACAGAAACATATGATTACTAATAAGCAATAAGCTGTTCTGACTTGGGGAATCTCTTTTTCAAGTTGTTGATGTATATATAAAAGATAGATCAATCTCACCTGATCTTAAGTAAATATTTGATCAACTTATTATTGCACACACTCTTTATCTCGTTAATTTCAAAGCATTAGAATCGCACCACCAAATGCCCATCACCCACCAGTAGTAAGCAAAATTTACCCTTCCCTGTTATATATTAGAAAAAACTGCTGTAAAATAATATCAAACAATATTTTAATTTCTCAGTGGTGGAAGACATCCACAAGAAGAGGGAACCTTTATGTACTATGGATGGAATCTACCTCATCACACCATCGGAGAAGTCTGTTCATGCTCTCATTAATGACTTTGCTGTTGGTAACAGAATCATGTACAGAGCTGCCCATGTATTCTTCACTGAAGGTTAGTCAGACAACACTTCACTTTATATGTTAAATTATTCACCTCACAAAAAGATAAGCAAGACAACAGTCTATAGTATTATAAAGAAATACGAAATCAACAGGGCACATCCATGTTATTTTGGTTATAAAAAACACATCTTCCTATGGAAGCATTAAATTGAGGAAACATACCAGGGAATAAGTATTCATTAGCAGGCAGGTATTACAAATCGATGGCAAGTGTGCCTATTCTGAATATTTACTTGTATTTTAACACACATCATACTGTAATCATCAGCATGTGAATAATGAATGGTGAATACTGCAAATTCCCTAATTCAAACATATTTATCTGCCTGTGTGACCTAGTGGATATATGCTTGCACATACAATCCAAATCCAAGTTTTGGATTTCCAGTGGTACCTAATTTGGTTGATAATTTCCATTTCTGCACGGCTAGCTACCACCATGTTAACCCAAGACTGCCGCCAAACAGAGGCAGGCAGACAGGTTTTCCATCCAACATCCTTATCAACTCTTACATTAGGTGAAATGAAAGCCAAGTGCCTAATAAACTTTTTTCAGATTACTATAGCAATGTTTACTTGTAATGTAAAAAGTGGATTTATTTTGGTGACAATTTATTTTTTGCATTTTATTTTAATGTATACTACCTAAAAGTTATGTATACAGAACAATGGTCAACCGTTGAGGACCGACCAATCTGGGTCCAAAATATTCATTTCATATGATATGTTTATGTTTAAATAGTTAATATGTATGAATATGTTCACTCCATATATTTCAATCTGTATGAAATTTAAAATTTTTAAATAATGTGCTACCTCCCTTAAATAATATACATGACTAAATATAAAATACCTGGGGCCCATTCGATGTTTTTCTTGTTCCAAAATGAATAAATAATATTTGCTTTCCCTAAACTTACATTTTGCTTGAATTTTTTATTTGCTTTATCAATTTTATTTTCATCTTACAGCTTGTCCTGATGTACTGTTTGATGAGTTATCGCGTAGTCAAGTCGCTAAATATATTCAAACATTAAAGGAAATCAACATAGCTTTCGTTCCATATGAACAGCAGGTTTGTTTATGTTATTGTTGATTAAAACCTCACCAACATCCTTTAATTCGAAAGTATTGTATGTATTTCTTTTGAAAAAAGGGGATGTAAAACAGCTGTTTATACCCATGAAACATTGTTCCTAAATATACATTTTAAAATAATAGTTTATGATATGCAATTGTTAGGCTATGTACAGCTGTTTTGACATAGTTTTAAGTTAATAATTTTGCACATGCTGCTATGGATTAGTATGCCCTGAAGAACTTTTCAACGAACTATGCAAGTCAACAGCAGGAAGGAAAATCAAGACCTTGAAGGAGATCAATATTGCTTTCTTACCATACGAATGCCAGGTGATTAACAAAGCTTAATGTTAGAAAATATTTACTCCCAAAAACGTAAAAATGATTTATTTTTGTCTTCCTTGTAATAAGCATTCAAAAACTACTGAACTGAAAGGAAATCTGATGACTTCTACTCTTGAATTCATAGATCATTATTCTGTCTGCCTCAGATCCCTAAACCAGAACAGTAGAGAAGTGATAATCTTCAAATGGGCTAGTCATTTTTTCGTCAAATATAGCTTAATAACTAACCCCATTAAACCACCTAGTTTATATAAAAACTAATTTAATTCTCTTTATGGGACCTTTTGAGAGCTATGAAGCCATAGCCAGACAGGCGCCAAACAAGTAGATACAAGTGAGGCAGTGCGCAAACTTCACAGACTCAATTGTGGCTGTGCACACATTACTAGCTTATTTCATCCCGATGTTTTTGTTTTACTAAATCTTGCTGTAGCTACAATCCCACTTGTGTGCTCTAGGTATTCTCTTTGGATTCTCCCGAGACCTTCCAATGCATGTACAACCCTGCGCTTGCGCAGACACGGAACGCCAACATGGAGCGCATTGCTGAACAGATCGCTACACTGTGCGCTACTCTCGGGGAGTACCCATCGGTGCGGTATCGCAGGTAACGAATGACTTAAAACTATAGACAAGAAATACCGGATCATATACCTACTGTAAAGTGAAACACAAATAGCGACTCTTCTAAGGAATATAAGATTGATGTCAAGTGTTGATCTATTTTATGCAATAAAAAAATATAGTAAATGTTTTTCACGTTTTGAGAGTGACTGATGTACCCGATAGGGAGTAAAAGTTCTCGAGTGGCGACCACAAACCGGGCCGTCCTCCTACTAGATGGACCGACGACCTAGTAAAGGTCATGGAGTGTTGCTGGATACAAGTGGCTTGGGTCCGGTCAGTGTGGCATACTATGTTGGAATGTCAATGCCAATGTATAGCAGTGGACGTTTCCTGGCCGATAATGTTGTATCACGAAATTGTGCATAACAATGGCACGTAGGTCTCATAAAAAAAATTAAACAGAAGAAAAGAATTAAACAGTCAATTTCTCATTACGTAAATAATATTTGACTTAATATAATAAAGGGTCTGTCTTTTGGATATAGAATACATATTCCTTAATCATTGCGGGGGTTATCTGGCTCATAATATGTCGCGCGAGTCGCCAGCACGGAGGCTCGTGTGTGTATGTGAGGTCCGATGTAAAAGCTGTAGAGAATGTAGACTTGTGTAAATTATCGATAGAAAGATGTCTCGAGATATCTGCTGTGGCTTTGACTGACTTTAAATTATTAGTAGTTTGTTTTTACAGGTCGAATCACAGTAGAATTAAGGATAATGACTTTGTAATTGCGTTGGACACACTGCTCGACAAAATAAGTGAAATTGGCACTGACTGCATTATAGTTGGAGATGCGAATATAGATATTTTAGTTGCTAGCTCTAGTCGTAAGCAATTGACTGATATTCTTGCCGTTCACAACTTTCATAACTATAACACATCACCGAGCCGAGTGACGAGCACGTCTAGCACATGCATCGACCACGTGTACTCCAATGTGGGGAGCAGTGCAGTGTCTGCCGCCGGTGTCACCACGCACCTCGGCGACCATCGCGCCGTGCGCGCGGTGGTGGCGTGTCGCGCCCCCGCCGCGCCCTCTGCGCAGTCCCTGCTGGTGCGTGACGTCACGGGGGCGACGCGTGCGGCATTCGTAACCGCCATACAAAGCGTGGACTGGCCAAAGTGTTGCTCTGGTAGTAAAACGACTGACGAACTAGCGCGATCGATTATTAATATTATTATAAATAAATATGACATATGCTTTAGATTTAGAAAGAAATCCCACAAAATTCCTAACCGCTCCTGGGTAACGAGTGACATACATAATTTGAAATGCCTCCTGTTCGATATACATGATTTACTTATAAAATTCCCGCATAATGACGCTTTAAAAAGAAAACTTGACGATTTCACTGAAACTTATAATAATGTAGTCAAAATGGAGAGGACAAAATACTACACTGACATGATCAATAATAGTAACAACACAACTAAAACAATGTGGCGAATAGTTGGCGTCGAAACAGGTAGGAGTAAACCGTGCAAACAGGACTATACCGACATAATTAAAGCCCCCGATGGAACGAATTTCCCTTCAAAGCCGCTGCTAGTAAACTTCTTAAATAAACAGTTCTCGTCAGCAGCGCTACAGTGTTGCGCTCCTAATGCGGTCGTCCTGCCGGTCGCGCGAGCCCTGGCGCCATGCGCCACTAACTTGACAACGTTCTCTTCCTTTTCGTCCCATGAGATAGAGTTGATACTAACAAAAAGAGTAGCAAGAAAACCTACTCAAGATATTTATGGCATTTCCATTGAACTGTTGCACTCTGTATCCTCTAGCATTGCACACCCGCTGAATGTCCTTTTCAACTCTTGTATTGAACGGGGCGAATACCCACGATCTTTTAAGGAAATAAAAGTGTGTCCATTATATAAAGGAAAAGGGTCTAAATCAGACCCAAATTGTTACCGTCCCATATCCATCATTCCAGCTATTGCTAAGATTTTTGAGAATGGACTCACATCTCGTCTAACGCGATACCTGACAGAGTCCCGCATACTGTCTGACAGGCAACACGCCTACCGTGCGCAGCACTCTACCACTACGCTAACCCGTGATGTCGTACATCGCATTCTCGAAGCTCGCGAGGAGAAGAGAGAGGTGGCATTGCTGTGTTGTGACCTCTCTAAGGCATTCGACGTGGTGGACCATGACATTCTCAGAATGAAATTCCAGCATTACGGTATCGGCGAGTGGGCACTAAAACTGCTGATGGAGTTTTTGAGCGCCAGAACGCAGTACGTGTTGGGGGACAACGGAGCAGTGAGATCGGATGGCGCCACGACGGAGAGAGGCGTCCCGCAAGGGTCGTCTCTGTCTAACGTTGCATTCTCTCTCATGTTGAATGACCTGCCGAGTGCTGTCTCTGGTGCGGAAATATTCATGTATGCTGATGATGTAGCAGCCGTTATAACGTCATCTACTCTAGACGCTCTGCAAAACCAGATAAACCACGTCATCTCTCAATTACACATGTGGTTTACCACAAACGGACTTGTCCTAAATTTGGCTAAAACACTAATTATTCGTTTCGACTTAACTAGTAGACCCCAGAGACCTCTAGTAGTGACAATAAACAATACGCCGATCAAACAAGTGTCAAATATATCGTTTCTGGGATTTCGCCTGGACTCAGCACTGAAGTGGGATTGTCATATAGATGACTTGTGCGGCAAGCTTAGCAAGGCTTGTTTCGCGCTAAAACGTGTAGCTGCAACCCTGACAAAAGAAACGGTCCGGTCATGCTACTTTGCCTCTGTGCAATCATTGTTAAATTATGGTCTGGAGTTCTGGGGCCGCGCCGCGGATTGGGAGCGAGTGTTTCGTCTCCAGAAACGTGCTATCCGGGTGATGGCGCGGATCCGATCTGATGAGACAGCGAGGCCATTTTTCATCTCGTTCGGTATAATGACGTTGCCATGTCTACTGGTCATGCAAGTAGCTGTCTATGTACGTACCCATATAAACTCGTACACCAGACGGAGGGAGGGTCACACGCACAATGTCCGCCACCCAGACACGCTGCGGCCAGTCGCATCTAAACTAGACAAAATGTCGAGGACCATTCGAGTTATGGGCCCTCGAGTTTACAACAGGCTGCCAAACCAAATTATAGAGGCTCCGAGTCTATGCTCTTTTAAAAATAAACTAAAAAAATGGCTTGTCGAGCAGTGTTTCTATAAAATAGATGACTTCTTCTCTTCTCCATGACTAATAGTAATTTGACTAACTTAATTTAACTTTAGTAATTTAATTTTGACTTTTGTGTATGTAACTGATTATAAAATATTGACTTGTACTAGCAGTACCAATAAATTATGATTATGATTAATAAAATTCGCTGATTCGATTCTCAGTTGGATATCGACCTGGTACTTGGTGGTAAATAGCGATGTTAATAGTACTATTGTGGTAAAGATAACATAGCCAGTGCCACACTAACTAGACATGTATTAACGAGGATGCTGGGTGACCGCTTTACGTTTATCATCAGATGCAATGAAAGCAAAGTGCAAATAAGTGATTTACCTCTATATACTAAACGTTTGGTTGATTTGCAATTCTATAACAAATGGCTTTTCAAGTCACATAATCTACTTCAGATGTGACGTGGTAGCTCGGCTAAGTAGAGCGTCAGTCTTTGAATTCTGGCTCGTACCAATGAGTTCCAATTTGTTATTTGTTATTTATGTACGAATGATAATAATCATGACGAGAAATTCAATTGTATGTGTGAAGTCTACCAATCCGCACTGGACACGCGTGGTGGACTATGGCCCATACGCTCTCTGTAGGATGGTAGGACTGAGCCCCAGTGGGAACATATAGGCTGTTGATTTGTAATCGACCCCTATTTCAAGAATAAGCATATATGATTACTCTATTGATATGCTGGAGACATTAATCTGAATTGTTTGTTCACAGTGACTGGGAACGTAATGTGGAGCTAGCTCAGCTCATTCAACAAAAACTTGATGCTTACAAGGTATGCTTTATCATAAATTTGTTAATTCCTCTTTGGTAAACCCATCACTTGGAACACGCCTGGCATAGCTTGGGAATAAATATGACTAAAGGTGATTGAGTCCAGTTAAATCCGCCTGTTTGTTTACTGTTAGACGTGTACTTCCCCTATGCTTTAATGAAATGAAAACTGTATTGTGTGTGAGTTCTTGATCCTTGCCAGGCGTGGTTCGCAAAGCATACACCTACTGACGTGCCACCACACCGATGTGGTTTTAAAAAGTTACACCACAGAAAGAGATGTATCATCTAATTTTAGACTCGCTGCGAGCTGAATTGATATTTATAGTGTCACAGCAAGTGTCTTTTAAATGTAGATAAAAACTCACATTTCGACACGATTCACCACCTCCATGGCCTAATGGCTACACGCTTGGACTAATAATCCGGAGGTCCTGGGTTCGATTCCCAGTGGGTGTGCCTATCGGTACTCGGTTGGATCTATGTCCACCTGGCTTGCTACCACCATATGAAAGGTAGCACAGCCAGCGCCTCATTAACTTAAGCCTTCCGTGTGTGTGTAATGTGTGTGGAAGTGGAAACCCATTATACATTCAAAAAAATTAAAGACTAGTTACGTAGCAAGTTGGGCGGCATTTGTCCTAGGGCTTCCGAAACTGTTCTTCGCGACGCCCTGGGGTGTCGCAGCAATGTCCCAGGGGCGTCAAGTGTCGATGAGAACTTTTGAGAAGCTATGCTCAGAAAAGCAAGCACATCCTTCTCATAAACATCCAGCCAACAGTACAATGAATATCTATATTCATTATTGTTTAATAGTATTTATAAATGTCCGAATAGAGTTTTCTGATAACTATTTCTGGTCCGGATAATGGCAAATGGTAAATTCTCAAGGGCGTCGCAAATAAGTTTGGAAAACCCTGACCTGTAGGATTCGTGTAATGACATGAACAATTATAATAAAATGGAAGTGACAATTATTTTTGACAAATGTATTTATATTAAACTGAATTTAATTGGCATGTAAAGTATGAATAAATTGTAATTTAAATTGAAGACAAAACCTGTAGGTAGGCTTATTATAAAAATAATAATATAAAGTACCAAGTAAGTACCTACGTTCGACATGATTCTAGAAGAAGAGGCCAACCTTTGTCCAGTGTGACATAAATAAATGGCTAAAGAAAACATTGCTGTAAAGAGCACTGACTCCTATACTGCAGCTGCCCCGTGAGAAATCTGTGTTGATGACATATTTTGAAACTTTTTATTTAACTGCACGTAACACTCTAGGTTTTGAATTATTAAACTATTGTTGTTTATTTGTTAGGCGGACGAGCCAACCATGGGTGAGGGTCCTGAGAAGGCTCGCTCCCAGCTGCTGGTCCTGGACCGCGGCTTCGACTGCGTGTCCCCGCTGCTGCACGAGCTCACCTTACAGGCCATGGCTTACGACCTGCTGCCCATTGAGAATGACGTATACAGGTAACGATTTTGTTTAAAGGAGTTTCCGAGTCTCAGAATCAATATCGTACCAATGTACTGAATTCACGATACCTATGAAGTATTCGTAATTACGTGTATATCGTCGGTACATCTAGTAGGGGGACACTTACTCACCATTGGTTATCCGTTCTTCAAGAGATGTGGCGACTCGTCGAGCTGTCGGTGGCCTTATTTCGTCTACGGGTTTCCTCGTTCTGGAGTTTATCACATAGAGAAATTCCGAGCATAGCCCGCTGATAGGTTAATCTAAACTCTGCGTAATATAAACGGTATCAAAACGCTCGATGACGCGGGACGAGGGAAAATCCCTAGCTCTTTGATCTCAGGAGCAGCAAAGGCTAATTCGAAGGTCCCTTTTCTCATGCACAATATAACACAATGACACCCGATCTTTTTGTTCTATATTTAAAAGTATGTTTGTACGTATGTGTCCTGCAGATACGAAGCCACCCAGGGCCAGATGAAGGAGGTACTCCTCGACGAGAACGACGAGTTGTGGGTGGAGCTGCGTCACCAGCACATTGCCGTCGTGTCCACCTCCGTCACCAAGAACCTCAAGAAGTTCACAGAGTCCAAGCGCATGGGCGGCGGTGAGCTCTCTCACACTTCAACAATCTAATAAATTGATGCTCTAGAATCATACCGTTCAAATGCATTCGTATGCCATGAAACAATAAGATCTAGTTTCAATAATAAAAATAATCTATTGATGGACATCATGTCTTTATCATTTAATTTTTGCGGTGACGTCATATTGTGCATCTCTTTCATATTAAGTTCAGGCAAAACTACGTAATGAGCCGATATATACGCTTTATTTGGTTTGTCAACGCATATATTTAAAAATATTAAATGCGACTTTTGATTCATCTAACTAACCGTCTTCGTCGATTTTATCATTCTAGATCTGTTCATTTCCATGCTGCGATCTGACATGTATTGTTAATATTTATTTGTTAATAGTTATTTGATTCTAGCTTTAGCGTTTTGGACTGTGCATTATTATTTAGTTACTGTTAGCTCGACGTCAGGAATTTGTGAAAATAATAACTGGCATGCATGCCAACTGTTGTTTCCGCTTTACAATACGACCAACCAACTAAATGTGTATAAGAAAGCTATTAAATCCAAACAAAATGCTTTCATATAACTAAAATAAAATAATTTTGAAATAGCTTTCAGAAGTAATTACGTTAAAGAAAAGAAATCAACTATGTAAGAAATAGATTTCCCTGACGTACAACTTTAATATAAGCTTCAATACAAAATATTTAAAATGCAAATTGGGATTCTTTTATTTTTATATAATTGTATAACTGCACACATCTTGATAAGATTATGATAAAATAAATTTTGTATGCAACTTTTTGGGCGAATCCCGTTCATTAAAACAAATAATGAATGTATTGTTCTACAGACAAACAATCTATGCGCGACCTGTCCCAGATGATCAAGAAGATGCCTCAGTATCAGAAGGAGCTCTCTAAGTACGCGACCCACCTGCGGCTGGCGGAGGACTGCATGAAGGCATACCAGGGATACGTGGACAAGCTATGCAAAGTGGAACAGGTGAGCATGATATTCTCTATATAACTATTGTGACAATCCCCTATGGATCAAACCATCTCAAGGGTGATCTCGTTCATGAACCCCGTACTATTAGTGGGTTTAAAGGTCTTGATGCTCTCAGTTGCCGTAGAGTGGCCTCCGAGGTGTCTGTTTCTGCTGTGATGAAGAGCATAACAGTGGCAGAGGATGTGGGTGGGCGTTTTGTTATCCGCCTCACAAAGTCTGTAAACCCTGTTGTCGCTCAGGACCAAGGAGTAAGGCTGGAGAGAGCGCGAACGCGGTTTTGTTCTGAACCGATTTTGTTTAGGCCGATTTACTGTGGGAGGCGAGGTAATCTGCGACCACACTAATGTTCATGTCAGTGTATCAAAAAGGGACAGCATGAAAAGACATCAACGCGCGTGTTTAAGAAATTTAAAATTAGAACATTTTGTTTTATTAAATGTTATACCCGTGAAATATTATTCCACCTTTTGTGTAATTTAAAGTTGTATTACACAATCCACGCCATTAAATTTTATAATTTGCTTTTAATTATAACACTAAATTTGACTTTTAGTATAACATCCCTCGCGTGTGCCCCAAATGGGCATGCACCCTCCACTGGTCATCCTGCTCCGTGCTCAGGGCCATGTAGCTGAGATGTTTATTAGCTTGCAGTGCCTCGTGACCAAATAAATAATGCTCCCGATTACAATTATACTATTTTACAATGTAATAAATAAAACATTGTTTATTCTTCTTTTCTATTTAATATTTCATTCAGTCATTCAGAAAACCTTTGACGTTGCTAACCTATGCGTATGCATTGGGTCTTTTCGCTGTTTCGCAATAAAGTCATCAAAAACAATGTTTTTAAAGGACCTGGCTATGGGCACTGATGCTGAAGGTGAAAAGATCAAGGACCACATGAGAAGCATTGTACCTGTGCTGCTCGACCAGGTAATACACTGTTATGTTACTGAACTTCTTTACTCAACGTTTTGTGAACTTTATTTGTTTTATCTACTGCCACATCAATAAGATGTGCCTTTCTCCACGCCATAGTAAAATCAGAGAAGCAAAATGATTTTGTACAATGTTAAGAATCGCGGCTTGAATGTGTGCGCGTCACTGACATCTTATATATATTAACATACGTGAAAACTTGTCTTCTGCAGCATTTAAATAATATAATAATATTACAATTTAAGTTACTTTTCTCAGGCAGTTTCAAACTACAACAAGATGCGCATCATCGCACTGTACATAATGTCCAAGAACGGCATCTCGGAGGAGAACCTCAACAAGCTGGTGACGCACGCGCAACTGGACCCGGCCGACAAACAGACCCTGCTCAACCTGGCCAACCTCGGCTTGAACGTGGTCGTCGATGTAAGTGATCTCATATAAAAACGTCATCGCGCTATACATAATGTCCAAGAACAGCATCTCGGAGGAGAAGCTCAACAACTTGGTGACGCATGCGCAGCTGAACCCGGCAGACCCTGCTTAACCTCGGCTTAAACGTGGTCGTCGATATGAGTTAACATCATCAGCTGCCAAGACGAACTTACCAATAGACACTAACGAAGATACGAATGAGTTTTTAAATAATTTTGCATAGAGTAACGTATTTATACCGCCCAAAAGCTTAGAATATATCCACTCTTTTCCGTATCAGTATTTAAATATAGCAATCTATTTTCAGGGCAACAGAAAGAAGCAATACCAAGTACCGAGGAAGGAGAGAATCACTGAACAAACATACCAGATGTCACGATGGACGCCTGTTATGAAGGTATGTATGGATACATACTTGATGTAATAATGACAAACTCGCTGATCTACAATTTTTTTAAATTTGTAATGCTTTAACAGCTAGGCTACCACATTAGTAACAAAACAATTTAGTGTTGAATTTCATGTTCTTAAGACGCGCTGAAGCATTAACGTTTTATAAGCACTTGATTCATAAATAGATTATTGCAGATTGATACGTCTATCCATGACAAAATAAATACTTAATACTTACTTTTACTGAAACTCACCAGTATACGTAACTTGTTTTGTGATTCCAATAATACGAGCTAAGAAAAATAGGCTATAGGTAGATGGCACATAAAAAACAAATTGAAGAAACAATATTGTATAACTTTCGATTAATTTCTGAAAGTATATATTGAATGTTGAATACCTGTGATTGCCACGTACTGTCGTCGCGCTGGCGCGCCCTCTAATTGGTCCCCGCAGCAATTCTACTGATTGAGTTATTAAAATTTCTATGTGCGACAGTAAAAGGTGTACTTCAGTAAATCTATTTCGTAATCAGATGTTCGCTAGTAATAATTTAACCGACTGAGCGCCGTCCGCGCTCGCCGTTGCCCGGTTGATGCTGTATAGGTCACAGAACCAAAAGCATCAAGTACATTCAAAAATAGACGTGATTTCAACAAGTTTTTGTCTCTTAAACAGCTGAAAAAATGTAATTTAATATGAACAGGACATCATTGAAGACGCTATCGAGGACAAATTGGATCAGCGCCACTTCCCGTTCTTGGCAGGACGAGCACAAACCTCTGGATACCAAGCACCGACCAGGTACACAACCTCTTATATATAGCTTTTATTTATATATTATATTTATATATATATATATTTATATATATATTATTATATTATAATATATATATATTTATATATATATATAGCTTTGGGTACTGATTAACCCATCGAATTTGGGGTCATTTTGGGGTTTTGACGAGTGCTACACATTACAAGTAAGTGCTTACTTGTGATAAGAGTCTGATGATGAAGCCAGGGATTTATGCAGATAGTAACAAAAGCATGGGTTTAGTTTTTATAACATATTAAGTCTCAATCAAACAATACTTTTTAATGTTTAATTTCAGCGTCCGCTACGGCCACTGGCACAAGGATAAAGCGCAGCAGACGGTCAAGAACGTGCCGCGACTCATGGTCTTCGTTGTTGGAGGTAAGAACAAGAACCATCAAAGCTCTTTAGCGGACAGCAAGTTTTTGGTGTAAATATCTCAAGCTCTAATTTGGAGTTGTTTAAGTTTTTAAGATTAGGATCGATTATAATATAATCTCTCGTCTGACAAACCGCTATTTGACTGTTTATGATTTTTATGTAATGGGTTTGCACTTGACCCTAATCTCATCTGATGGACAGTGACGATAGGGTGTTTGATGGTGGTAGCTAGCCAGGCGGACATAGAAAATGTCCTACCAATTACCAAACCGAGTACCGATAGGTGCTCCTACATGGAATCGATCTCGGGACCTCCGCAGTGTTAGTCAAACCCAATGAGTTTTACTAACAGAGGCGCAGTATGTAGTACTTAATGGGACCAACATAATTCTGACCTTTGGTCAGAATTATCGCCAGTTGTCGACTTTGCCGCGCAAGGACAACACGTCAAACCATTGCAGAAATAACCATGGGAAAATGCATGTTAAATCCTACTATTTTCGATCGGATACACATTGTAAGACAAACGGTTTCACTTTTTACACATGAATCTGTCGTTATTTCATTAAATGACATCAAATAATAATTAAAAACATCATTTATTTCTTACCATTTTCGTACGCATTATTGTAGCTTCCAGTGTTGCTATTTATTTCCTTTCAATTTTCCCATATGCATGGGAGTTTTGATAAAGGAGTCAATGGAGACTAACTATTGTATGGTGCCCGTTTCTTTCAAGAGAGAGTAGTTTAGTTGTAATATTGGAATTAGTTGATTTATGGAAAATTTAGCATGAAAAATTGTTGTGAATTCTCCTAATTGAAAACCGAAGCACGATAACTGCAATGTTTGCAGTTCAAAGTCTGCAGTTCCAATGATAGTAATTAAAGTAATGTCTGCCATTTCAAAGTTGGCCGCCAATTTGTACAGTTAGTGAATTCTCCAATTGCGCACCAGGATTCACATTCGGAGACCCCGCGGACCCCCAAATATCGATTTTGAACGGAATCGGACCAAAAGCAAGGAAGTTCAAGATGGCGGTCACTTTTTGCAAATATGACTACGGATTCACAGTCTGAGACCGGCAGGCAAAATGGTGGCAAATACAAACGGGGTTTATATTTCAAAACAATGAACTGAGGAACGGACGGACAACGGCGCCGTTGTAGTAGGGTCCCGTGGGCACGCTTTTAGTACGGAACTCAAAGCCAACTTATATATACCGCACTCGTATCACAATGTACGTACCATTTTAAAATTTGCAATAAGACGAATGTTAAAGGAAATACTGTCCTAATAGAAGAAAGTGACACATAAATCGAAATTTTTAAAAATGGTATTGCATTTTATTACAACTCTTTCAATTTATTCCATAAGATGGGTAAATCAATTCGACAACTAGCAACACACATACTGTCTTTTCGAAGTCACAGTCTGACTTTTTCTAATCAGCCAATTAATCGTATGACATACTGAAGTGCAACTGAGACAAACATATTAATTCTTTCTAATTGTGTCTTTTTCATAGTTACGTCTTGATGTCCAATAAGTGGCTACGCTCTCCGTGTATGAAAATCGAATTATTTGCGTCTCTTTAGTAAAACTCATTGGTCAAACCCATCAGGCCACGGAAGCGGTTAAAGTCTGACGTCACATTACGATGGTCTATTGATTTTATTTTAATTGCACGATTATAATCTTCCCCCACTGCAGAGTCATTGCTAGTAGCAGTATTTAGTAACAACTGGTAATTATTATTATTTTAAACCCTGTAATGTAATAATGTAGCGGCCAGAATGCGGCGGTGGATACCGGCCAAATGCCGCCGGTGTCACGGCATTTCGTAACAAAGGTGACAATTTCAGTTCATATGCTACCGGCACTATGGGAAATTAAGGCATCCTAAAATGACTAAAGCGTCGGTGGCGCAGTGGATAAGGCGCGGACTCTCAATCTGAGGGTACCGGGTTCGAATCCAGCCGTGTACCTATGAGTTGTTTTTCAATTCAAGTACATTATCCGATTGCTTAACGGTGAAGAAAAACATCGTGAGGAAACCTGCATGTCTTGAACAGGCATGTGAAGTCCGCCGTTCCGCACTGGGCCCGCGTGGTGGACTATGGCCCATACACTCTCTGTAGGAGAGTAGGCCTGAGCCCCTGCAGTGGGGACGTATATAGGCTGTTGATGATTGATGAATGTAGTAATTTGTCCCCTGGGGACATAGATGGATAGGGAATCAGGATAGGGGGTCAACTGGGAATAACTGCTTCCTTGTACCAGTCACGTCGTCCTTCCTTATTATTGAGCGGGGGCTCACTCGCGGATCTTCGTTTCGATACTCGGATGCATACAATTTTTAAGCGAACGACATATCTTTGAAAATTTTATACGAAATTATTCGCATATCTGGATTTGAATGGTCAATCTCTTTCAAAGTTTAATAAACGGTTGTATTTCAGGTGTGTGCTTCTCTGAGATCCGAGCGGGGTACGAAGTAACTGCAGCTCTTAAAAACTGGGAGGTGATCATCGGATCCTCACACATTCTCACTCCTGAAAACTTCCTCTCCGACCTGAACTCACTCACCAACTAAACAAGCGATAAAATTCAAGACATACTGAGCACATGTGATGTATTGGAAATTGTTTTATAGTGGCGTAATTTTATGATCGGTGTAGCCAAATTTTTCATGAACAAAGAGGGTAAAAGAAATTAAAACATTGAACTACAATCGAAATACCTTTCACCTATTAAAAATAATAGCTGACGTGCTTGGTTCGATCATTCATGACATTGGACATAATAAATTACCATCAAACACATGGCGCCACGTAATTTTAACAGGCAAAAAACTCATATATTCGTCGAATTGTCAACGTCTCGTAGAATATCGGGGTTTGTTCATATCCCAAACATGTCCTTTCGTAAAGGGCAAAAAAATATATCGCTGACTAAAATGGTTCGAAGAATCAAACTGCTTCAATCTTCTGGCACAAATACAAACGAGCGCGTCGTTTGCAAATGCATTTTATCTGGGCTTTGATATAAAGTGGCACTCTGGTGTTTACAAAAATACCGTTCATAGTTATAAATTCACTATTAGAGTAAGTGGTGCCGCCACATTGTGATATACAGTTTAGACTACGCAGCTCGCTACATGCAACATTCGGAAAGTAATTTCGAGTTAAATTGAACTGAACAATTTGATTTTAATTATGTTAATTGGGGGATTGTTATATTTGTTACATATCTCACACGATACAATATAAATGACAGTGTGGTTTTATGTAAATATTTTTAATTTCGTTGTCTAATGCCTACTAAATGTTTATAATGTTGATGTTAAATCTAAAATTTTAAAAATAATTTTTACAATTAGTTTGTAAGCTCTGTATTATTTCGAATTTTTATTTTAACATAAGTTTATACTTTTAAAAATTGCTTGTACTGTGTTTTGTATAAATGTCGAGTCTAATAAAAAGTACTCCAAGTCAGTTCTTTTAAAGGATCAACAGAGAACTCATTCAAAATTGTTATAATTAAAACTAAATTGCATTAGATTAGGGAAGGATTTAGAAGTTAAACTCTAGAAATAATTATTGCCTTTATCTGTGTGTTACTAGCTGTAACATAGCTGTTTCATGATATATTTTAACGCCAAATGCTAGATCTTTCATAACCAGTGTGTTAGTTTATAGTGTTCCTAACATTTTTAACAGAATTTATGAGAAGCACGATGCACGTGTTATTACTTGACACGTGAAAAAAAACTGTAAAATCGGTTTAAAGTCTCCTGGGTTGATCGTAAAGGATATGTAATTTAATTAGTTAACAAGACAGAAGTCGGAGTACAGTTACTTTGCAGGTGACACGCAGTCAACACAACGGCATTTGAATTGCAGTTGGGTTGCAGACCGTTTGTTCATTAGATCTGGTCCCTAAATTTTTCGTCCTTTTTTGTCCGACTGAGCAATAGCAAAGGCAGGTTTGGTTTTGTGGGATTTTTGTTCCCTTGTAACTCTCAAACGTGTGAATGTCTTGATAAATGAGGGATCATTTGGTTCGTCTTCTTTCAAGATTTAAGTGTCGAAAAATGTGACTGATGTCAAACTCTGTCTTACTTTAGTAAATGGATTTCTTTACTAAATTCATCGATTAGCAGCATCCTGAACAGTTGTACAAAATTTTAGTGTCAAGAGTTGTGAAAAAGTCAATCGTGGCTAGTTTAATAAATATTGATTAACGACGAGCGCTGTAATCGATTTCCCTTGACAATACGGCCTTTACGATGAACCTTATGTGTAAACCTCAATTTTTTCTTCCGTAGAATTCTGACAACTGTCATTTTTTGACATGTCAGAGATTACAAACCTTATGAAATGTGAGAATTCTTCAGAATAAAAAATCTGAGATTAGTTAATATTTTTCGCTAGTGTTTCTAATATTACCTATAATTCTTAACCTACGCCGTTTATCTATTTGTCGTGTTAATTAAAGTTAACTTGAATTTAATTATAGCAGTTCTTTCGACATTCCATTATAATTTTATCTTCCTAGAGATAAAAAGTTTCTCATTCAACTTGAAGTGGTAATGCCTTAGATTGTATATTATACATAAATAACATTGTTTTAGTGAAGTTTGAATAACTTTTGATCCATATATATAACGTTTTATGATATACAAACAAATTGTCCTGTCATATCCATTACCGATAGAAAAGCAAAGTTTTGGATTGGACATGTTTCATTGTTTAAGAATACTTGTATAGCTAACCGTACCGTGCAATTATGTAGGATGTATGCATTATATAAACTTAACTATCAGTATTCAACTGTTAAGAGTTTTATTAAATTATTTAATCGTCACTATTGTTTAATTTGACACATCATTTATTTGTCAATTTGGGCATTAGAAATGCAGGTATGGGGGTTTACCTTTGCCATGGAAGGATTGGGGGCCCAACTTTTTAACGTATAACTCTCTTCCTACTTCCACAATTCTTTTAGAATATTCACTAAATCGTAAGTGCATTTTCAACAGAGTGGCCCTAAGACCACAAACACATTATTACCTATTCTATGCTGAGCCACATGCCGGACACTTCAAAGAAATGTGCTATCGGTTCCTATCCCAATACATCGAATCGATCGGATGACGTTTTTAAAACACTCGCATCCGTGAGTAAATTCGCGCGCGCCATAATAACGATTCGCATTTGGGTCACTTTATTGCGGGAAGGTATTGCGGATAGGTGGGAGGCGGTGAACGTCCGTTCTGTACGTAGTATACTAATTGTGACTAAGGGAGCAATTGCTCTTGGCTAAGCACATTTCGTCGTCATGTGACCTTATCACTAGGGTGACCTCTAGGTTATCATGTTGTATTGGGTCTCTATTTAACGCGCGAATATCGTCAACAGTCTGTGATACACCACGATATAATTAAAGTCATGGCGAAGGATCTCGTAATTCTAGCTTATTCCGGCGGCCTGGACACCAGCTGCATTTTGAAATGGTAAAATTATTATGGATTTTTTAAATGTATCGAAGCTCGACAACAATCTCACCAAAACGCGATTGTCCAGTAGATGATAATGCACTTTAGACATCCAAATGATCACTTTCTGTGTAAATTAAACTTGTCTATATTATAATTACAAATTACCGACCACAGGCTTATACAAAAGGGCTATGATGTCGTATGTTATATGGCAGACATTGGACAAGATGAAGATTTCGACAAAGCTACACAAAAGGCAAAGGACATCGGAGCAAAAGATGTAAGTATTGACATAGACATAACTTTATTTAAAAACAAACACAACACAATACACATTTAAAAAACACAAAAATCTATCAATCTAAACTCAGAATTAAAATTATGACACCAATATTATACAAAACTAATAGTAAGAAACACACCAAAAAACTTATAAAAAATATTATTTACAACTTAAAAACAAAATATTGATTTTATATCCAGAAAATTTGGTTGTGTTGTAGTGTATTGTTAAAATGGACTCTACTCGTATTGCAATCCCTAACCCTTTTTGGTGCCACTATGTTTATTATAAGTTTTAATAGTAGCGTCCGTAAGGAGACTAAATAAATTCCTGTAATAGAAATTAAGACAGACTTTCCTACTACTAGGTGATCGTGGAAGATCTCCGCAAGGAGTTTGTGACAAACTACATGCTGCCTGCCATCCAGATGGGCCTGGTGTACGAGTCACGGTATTATCTCGGGACGTCGCTGGCAAGACCCTGTATTTCCGTTGGGATTGTGAACGCTGCTAAGAAATTGGGTGCTACGTACGAATTTTGATTTCTTATTTCATTTAAACATGGAAACTTTTTAAAAACCGGCCAAGTGCGATTCGGACACGCGCATCGAGGGCCCGTACGGATTATGAATAATTAACAAACTGAAAATCATAATAATAGGGAAAATCACTGAGCCTTTTGCTCTAAAGAAAATGTGCGTCCGATTGAACCGTGTGATATAGTTTTAAAATTCCTTAAGGTTTTCAGATTTATTCCTATACTTGTCCTGTAAGACCTTACCCTCTTGCCACAAGACTATAAGTAAATTAAAAACCCTATAGATAGGTTTTGATGCATTGCGCTCGCAAGGGAAATCGACAAATAATGCGGCATAAACTTAGAAGTTTGATTTATCACATATTGAATGGGATTTTAGTAGTTGATATTAATTTTAACTTGATACTTCCTCGCGTTCCTGAGAAAAAGAGTCTTAACAGACAGACAAGAAAGTGATCCTATGAGAGTTCATTTTTTCATTACGTGGTACTGAACCCTCAAAACATGTTTTTGACCACAGGGTGCAGCCGTTAGATATACTCGCGTACCTACATTCATAAACGGCGGACTATATGCGGTTCAAGCACATCTTCCAGACCCACTACGATCATTTATTGGACTATCTTTACATTGCCACAATATTTAAATATTTATCTGATTATGGATGGCTGACTTTCTCAAACTAATAATCTTACAATGTTTTAGGTATATTTCACACGGTGCGACAGGAAAAGGCAATGACCAAGTGCGATTCGAACTGAGTGTATATTCTCTGTGGCCAGAAGGGAAGGTCAGTATTAAAAGAATCGAAAAGTGTTAGCAGTGATCAAAGAGTAAGAAGTAAAAGCATCGTTACTGCTGCAACCTACAAAAACTAAAGTGTAATAAAATAGCGTGCAAACAACTAACTCATATTTTGAAAATAGAAAAAAATTCGACACGAGCGAAATTAGAATCTGCGTCTCTCGACTGTCCGAGGCGAACGCTTTGCCATATAAACTATCGTTCGTTTCCCGTTATGGTCTGAAATTATTCAGTATTATAAGAACCGCCACCATAGGGCACGCGACACTGACCAGAGACGCAGGTTTGAATCCCGCTGGTGTTGACAGATGTTCACTATTTTCTAAATAGTTGTGGTAAACTGCGCCTAATATAAAGCAACAAATATGTTCAAATACCTACATCCACACATGATGCACTAATGATGTACATTTTAGATCATTGCTCCATGGCGCCTGCCCGAATTCTTCAATAGATTCCAAGGTCGAAGTGATCTTATTGAGTTTGCGAAAAAAGAAAACATTCCTGTATCGGCTACGCCCAAAGCTCCGTGGTCCACTGATGAAAATATTATGCATATAAGGTTCGAATATCTAATTCCAATTATTTAGATGACTTACAATTAATAATACGATTATTTTGATAAGTATTTTTACTATGCAGCTATGAATCGGGAGTGTTAGAAGATCCTGCTGCGATTCCTCCTAGTGGAATATATAAAATGACAAGGGAACTTCAACAAGCCGAAGACTATCCAAGCTCAATTGATATCAGCTTTGAAAAGGGTAGGTCAATTATGCTGTGGTATAATGATTTTTAATTTAGTTATTACATGTATTTAATTAAAACCCGTGGTAGCTCTGTTGGGTAGAGCGTCAGTCCTTGAACAATCGAGGTCTGGGTTCAATCCTGTCTCGTACCAATGAGTTCCAATTTGTTATTTGGAATTTATGTTCGAATGAAAAAAAAATATGTTTTTTTGTATGTATGTATGTTACGCGATAACTCTGCCAGTTGTGAATCAATTTTATTTTTTGTTTGTTAGAGCATACTTCAGAGGTTGTTTGTCCCATATATACATTTTATCGACATTGATTGAGCGCTTTTTGAGAAAATCAACAAACCCCGAATATGTACCCAGATAGTTCTACGGGTTCCTCTACGGGTGAACATTTTAAGGCAGTTGAAGTCGGTTTTTAGTTTTTTTTGAACGCGTTGATTATAATGTTACAACAATTCGGAATGTGCTTTTTCCAATAGAGTTCCACTTGAGAGCTTTAGACTTTATGAGCTTTAGGTTTAAGATCTCATTATCTATTCGTTCAAGAATGAGCACTGTTGCGTCTTTCTTACTTACAACCCAGAACAAAACCAAAAAATAATACATGTTATTTTTCAGGTATACCAATTTCAGTTGTAATACCAAGTGGTCATGAAAAATCGTTAATTCTGACGGACTCGCTGTCTATTGTGGAAACACTCAATAAAATTGGTGGGCAACATGGCGTCGGGCGGATTGATATAGTGGAAAATAGATTTCTTGGTCTTAAGGTACTTTTTCTCCAATGGACCTAAGGTAAAATAATTTAAAATAAATTTCATACCCATCCATCAATTACAGTCTCGAGGACTGTACGAGACCCCTGCCGGTACCATACTCCACGTCGCACATATGGATTTAGAAGCTTATTCTCTCGACAGAGAAGTTCTTAGGTGATTAATAATTGTACTCACTCTTTTGTTGACTCTGGAGCTCTAGGAGGTAGTGGCTATATGAAATTAATTTACAGGTTAAAGAAGTATCTTCAAGACAAAATGGCGGATTTCGTGTACAACGGTTTTTGGTTCTCCCCTGAAGCTACTTTCACGAGAAAATGCCTGGAATCATCTCAGGAGACAGTCACCGGAGCTGTTACTGTCCGAGTTTTCAAAGGCAATGGTAAAAGAATTAAATTCCCTTAGATACCTATTCCATCTTAACAGTAGGTTAATAATTGATAAATCCATTTTATTATTACAGTGACTATTTTAGCGAGAAAGAGTTCTACAAGCTTATATAACAAGGATTTAGTATCTATGGACATAGCAGGCGGATTTTCACCAGAAGACAGTACAGGATTCATCAACATTAATGCGTTGAGACTCAAGGAATATGCTAGATTCGCTTCTCAGACTAAATTATAAGCACAGTATGATGAATATTTAAGAAAAAAATATTCGTTTGTAGTGTTCTTAGATTAATGACTGACGATTAGTCACGCGGAAGATAAAATCTAATTGGCATAAAGTTGCGTCTGAAAAAAAATATACTGCAACATATAACTGACTGATATATAAATGTTACGAATAACCCTCGAATACCGAACCATTGAGCAAGTAAACTGAAACGTAGTGATTGAATGCTCCTAGGTAATCTGAACCGAACGAAAAAAGCACAGTTTCAAAGAGTTTCAGGCAAGTTTCAGGGAACTAAAAAAAGAAGTTCAGGTAAAATGACATTTTAGATGATACGCCATACGCTGTCACATCCGTCAAAGGTTTTATCTCTTAATATTTCTAAATCTATTTTATGGGTTTATTAAAGCATAATTCAGTGGCATAATTATACCTATAATAATAAATTAAATATATTCCTGGCTTTACTGTGTGTGACTTAATTTTTTCTTTTCACTTTTTATTATAATTTCCTGAGACTAGACTGCTATAATTTTTATATTTTTATTTTAAAAAATTAGACTACTTTTACTTTTTTACAAAGTTATTTATATGGTCTTTGTTCCAGATATATTAATAGGTTTTATTTTAGTGCAAAGCACATGTATAGAATTGTAATGTTCGTGAGGGTTCCCACACAAAGTGCACCACTGTGCGTCGCCACACCGACGGCAGGCAACGGCCGGTCTGACCCACCTCATTAGGCGTTTCACATCAAAATTAATATTATATATTCTAATAATTCAAATTATTGCGGGCGTTACTCATTTACACTATAGATTTAATTGAGCAAAAACCGGCTTCTGTAAATCTCGCGTTAATTTCAAGCTCAATTACCAAATTAAAGCATTTTCAAACTGTTCTAATTCAACCGTTTTTAGAGAAACGACAAACATACTACAACGTGTAACAATTTCGCGGAACACGTGCGAATACTTTTCCGAGGCATGTTTTTTATCAAAAATATTCCTATTTATTATATAAGTAAAAATGATTCAATTATAACAGGTAGGTATAGTAGATACATTGACAATCTTTAATTTTGTATTATTTATACTGTTCTAGACAGATAGTATAGAAATTACCCCGCTACATATACAAAACTTTGGAATTTAAATAATGCGCAAAATTAAATTCAGGCATCAAAAAAATTAAATCGACAAAAATGAGTAAATCTCTTTGGTGTACGTCGTACTCGCAGTCGGTTTGTTTTGAGTGGTGGCAGGGTGGCAGCATGGCGGCATCGTTTGATATGGACAACGCGTGTGTGCCGGAGGCCACTAAGCAAGTAATACAAAGATAAGTAATATAACAAAGTCGACACTATCTAAGCGGAGGGACTTTACTAGACCCCAAGAGCAAACAAACATCACTCGATCACATATCACGACATTCCGAAAGAATAACTTAAGTATGGTTGATAAGATAAAAGAGACTGTAGAAACGTAGTGATTACTTGCCAGTGGACTGTACGTTTAAATAGTACTACTTTAAAGTTACTAGTTTTTTTAAATATAAAAGCATTCATTTCCACTGAAAATGAAAACTGCTGTTAACTATTATTCATATGTGGCGATAAAATATAAATTTTTTTAAAGTAAAAATAATAGAACACTTAAGAAATGTCTGTAAGATATAACATCCATTGCCTATCCTGAAAAGGAATAATAACAAACAAAACTCGTTGACTTGCTATATACCTTGCTTGACATCTAGCTTGACATTTGCAGTTTGCTTTCATATATTTATTATTAGTCTGTGCTTGCTTTCTTTGGTTTGTTTAAATGCTCCTAGGTTTGTTTGGGCACAAAAAGCATCTTTTCCGTCTATTTTTCTTAACATTTTGTTGATATCAATACAAAATGCATAGGAATTTGCCACAAAACAAAGAAGCCTTGTTAAAATCTTACACAACACGGCTCAAAGAAGACGTGAAAAGTATGCTCGAAAACTTTGAAGGTAAGCTTCATGAAACCAACGAACGTTCGTTATTATTTTTCTGACATGATTTTGTTTGTTTCAGAAATTATAAAATTGGCTAAGGGTGAAAATGAATCGCAATTAAACAGAATGACACAGATAGAACAAGATACATTTGAAATGCAGGTCCGAGCTGCTAATATTGGTAAATATCATCTAATTTCAGAATGGTTTCTATTTCTGTATTATTTAATTTGCCTGGTTGGATCTACGATTCATGCCTTTTTCTGTTTTTGTGTTTCTGTCTTTCATTTTGTATGGTAACAGCAGTCACTGCCATCCCAATTTCATATAAAATCATACTTGTCTAATGTTATTTTTACGAAACATTGACATCTAAAATAGAAATTATACTATTAAAAAATTCTTTGTTGCCTTTCAGTGAGGGCTGGTGAATCCCTAATGAAACTAGTGTCTGACATCAAACAATATTTGATACTTAATGACTTCCCTTCAGTTAACGAAGCAATCACACAGAACTCCAAACTATTCCGAACCAAGCAACAAGAGTGTGATCAAAAACTCATGTCATTGCGGGATGATATTGCTGCAGATCTGTATGATTTAGAAGATGAATATTTTACTAGTATATATAAGTAGTATTTAAAACATTTTATCTATAATTTGAAACTTTATACTTTACGTGTGCTGAAGTGTGGATGAAATGCAAATTCTTTTTCACTGCAGTGTATTAAGACAAAGGAAAACTTGTTTATCTACTGCCAATATTCATGCCTTACATGAACTAGTAGTAATGTAATTAATGATGTATATGTCGCAGTTGAATTGCGTAAAAAGCTGTTTTACATAGCCGCTAGCTGTAACACTAAACAGTACTGTTAAATAAAGCAACTGAACTTTAACACGCAAAATTGAATGAACGTTTTGCATTAATCAATGCAACGGGCCAATAAAACGTCAGATTGTAGTACTTTAGTTCTCAATTTGGTCGCTCGTGGCGCTGTATATCATAATAACAAAAATGGCGTGAGTAGTTCGTCAAAATCTACCAATAAAACCACTAATTCAAGTGAAAATAACCCCGAAAACAGCAATTTTAAGGACAACAGTTATCCGAGTTTTATGCTAGTCAGTGCGGGAACATAGAAAAGCCGTAGACCGATCAATGAGTTTTGGAGGTTATAAAACAAATCAAAAGCGGTAAGGTGGCCATAGGTTTTGGTATACGCCGAACACCTAGCGAATACTAAAGGATGTTAAAGTACGATAGATGCCGGTTTGCGGAGAAGATTATCTTATTTTGAAAAAATCATCACCTCATTATCCTACAGTCCAGGACAGTACAGTCCAGGCAATGGAGGATTATTTTGACTTGCTTCTGGAAATACACAAAGAGTTCGGACATGGAGAATGAAAGTTTCATACTTATTATTTTTTACCATAATCTTTTAAAATAAGATAGCTAGTTTTGTGCGGCAATTATCTAAAAATAGGACAGCGGATTGTAATGCCGCAAAATGAGTATCATTAACATACAACTTCATAATGAGTCACAATTTCCATTGTTAAACACTATTTTTGCCATGCCACCTACCATCACCATTAGATGCGTTACGGCTATTGTAGCTGACAATAAAGTTGTACATTATTGATATTCATTTCGTGACACTATGGTCCGATCTCCTATTTTACGTAATTATTTCTCAAAACCACCTATTCTATTTTAAAAGATTATGGCAACAGAAATGTTGTACGGAAGTATTATGAGCGGATTCTCGTTAAAAATACACTATATATTTTTGTCAAATAATAATTGTGTGATGCAAAACTTAGAATATTTGTTTTTTAGATGTTGTAAAATAAAAAGTTAATGTAGTTAACTAAGCTACAAAATCTGTGTGACGGTTTTCTATTATTATAAACTGTTGATTGATAAATAAACTGAGTAAAATTGTAAAAGGTTAACTTTATTATATTTGTGAAGCCGCGTATCCACTAGGCAACAATTGACGCGCAACACGTGCCGCTCAACATGTTCGGCGACGTTGCAAAACAACGCGCGACGTTGCCAAATGGCGCGCAACATGACGCGGAGCTTGTCATCGCAGTTGAGCATTTGTTTGTCAAGTGGAGACGTGACGTGACGCGCAGCAATAATGTCTGTAGTGTGGTGTAATGAACGAGTGCTCAAATTAATCGAATTGTACCAAAATTATGAATGTTTGTGGGATACTGCTCACCGAGAATATAAAAATAAATTAATAAAACAAGATGCATGGGACTCAATAGCGAAAACATTAGATGTGCCTGTAAAAGAAGTTGAAAGCAAGGTACATACTCTTCGATCGCAATTTACCCGCGAAAGGAAAAAGTTGAAAAGTTCAAAAAAAACAGGAAGTGGCAGTGAAGACGTTCTGAACATTACATGGTTTGCATATAAACCTTTGCTATTTTTGATAAAAGGTGAAACAACAACTGGAAATAAGGACACAATTAAGAATCATGTAAGTTGTTTATTATTTTTAAATACTAAAACTAGATAAAGTTGAAATGTTTTTAAGCACGATCATTTTGCCAAGGAACACGACCTACTTCGCTTATAAAATAGTCAGCAAATTTATCTCTTATAGTGGATGGTGCCAGAGACATTTCCACGTTTTCATCACTCTCTTCTAAAGGAAGTAGATTATTTTCTGTTACATCACTACGCCAAGAGCCGTTTATTACATTAAATTCAGAATCTTCCCTATCATAAGTTCCTGGTGGAGTGTACAGAGTTCTGGAACGTTTATTTCGACTCAAAAAATTATGCAAATATATACAAGTTGTAGTAACAAGCTCAACATTATTAGATTTAAGTTCTATTGGACTCCGAAATATACGGAAAACAACAGACATCACACCAAAAACATTTTCTACGATTCTTCGTGCCCGCGAGAGTCTGTAGTTGAAAATTCGTTTCACGTTACCTTTTTCGTAAGTTCCGGGGTAAGGTCTCATTAAGTTTTCAGACAACGCGAATGCACTATCTCCAACGAGCACATATGGTAATTGCACATTAGCTGATTCTAAAGTTTCCATTGGTGGCAACGATAGTGTTTTGTCAGTTAATTTCTTGTAGAATGCTGTTTCACGAAATAGTCCTCCGTCAGATGATTTACCTTTGGCACCGATATTTGCATACAGAAAATTATATTGTGCATCCACAATAGCTAAAAGAACTATACTAAATTGTTCCTTGTAATTATGATAATCACTGCCAGAGTTTGGTGGCGCTGTAATAACCACATGTTTACCATCTATAGCACCGACACAGTGAGGAAAATTCCACAGCATGTTAAATTTTCTTGCGACTTCCTTCCAATCCTCTTCATTTGACGGAATCTGAAATATTCATACACAATTTTAATATATTAATATTTTTAGGTAGAAGATAATAACTCGACGCAACGTGAAATTGAAGATACTCAACACCAAAATGAAGATGCGCGAACAGATCAAACCGAAACAATTAGACAAACTGGAACAAAAGTAGCGAAGAAGCGGAGTCACGATGAAAAAGTAGATGAAGCTTATGAAATAATGAAGAATGTCAAAAAAAGATTGGAGGACAGAGATACGATAACAGATGACTTTGATGTTTATGGGAAATATGTGGCCTCGGAACTACGAAATATAAAAGACGAATATTCGACTTTGATAGCTAAACAATACATAAATAATATATTGATTGATGCTCGTATTGGAAAATATCGGCAAGAGTATAATACGTACGGCTACAGTACAGAACGGAGCAGTACACATGACACACCATCAATTTCAGCAAGTAATGATGGTACTACAACCCAGGACAGTGTTCAACAAAATGATGAAAATGTTGATGATATTGACTTAACTAATATCTTATCAGATGTACAGGATTGATTCACAATTTCTTATAAATGTTGATTATATCCAAATCATTTATGAAAGTTGATTATTTCCGAACCATTTATGAGCGTTGATTATTTCCAAACAAATTATAAACGTTGATAATTTCCTAATCATTTATAAACGTTGATTATTTTAATAAATCAATATTTAATCAAGTCTTTTCATTTACTTGTACTTACCCTTACATAATTACTTAGACTCTGTATCAAGGCTCCGCAAACTTCAGGTACAATTTTACTGATTAATTGCTTAGATATCTTGAAAGTGTAGGACAGTGAAGTATAGGAATTTCCGGTTGCCAAATATCGAAGTGTAACAGCCAATCTGAGAGAAGCACTGATAGAATTTCGAAATTTTGTATTTTGCTTCGATATTATGGGTTCTATTTTTCGTAAGAGTATCTCGAAATCAGTTTTGCTCATTCGGGTAAAATTCGAGAAAGATCCATCAACCACACGGAGATCACTGAACACATTGTTTTTATTTTGTAAGTAATTTCTAACCCACCAACGTGGCTTTTTTCTTCTTGATGCTTTTTTCGATAAAATTATAACCACTGCCGCTGAAATCAGCACTAGTTCCTCGGGCGACATGTTGTCGACGACTGAGAATATGTGGACAGACAACGTTGTTAAACAAAAGTTCCGCGTCAACATTCAACAAGATGCGAAACATGTTGTGCAACATGTCGCGCTTCAAATGTTGCCTAGTGGATACCCGGCTTAATTGTCATGAACAAAAATAAAAAAATATATAACTTAATGTCATACTTTCTTGATTTGTAATTCATTATGGTCACCCTACCAAAACAATTCATTCTCCAAAACGTCAAACGTAGCGCAGGGGCAATCCAACTAGACGTTTTACTGCTGCTTTATATAACAGTACTGTTTAGTGTTACAGCTAGCGGCTATGTAAAACAAGTCTTTTAAGCAATTCAACTGCGACATATACATAATAAACACCTCAACAAAGCATTTCGTTTTAGTTAATTGTAGTTTGTTAAAGTTTGCTTTTGTGTAAATTTAAATGTAAATAAAGTTTATCTAATAGTCCTTTTCTGAACCTTCAATTGTGAGTAGACCCCTGAGAATATCAAGTCTTATCTCGATATCAACCAGTATGATCTGTCAAGAACAAGTAAAGTGGAATAAATCAACATGTCTGGCCTATGAGATTGTCCAATTTTAAAAACTTCCTGATTTTCCAAACTCAATCCTCAATGGTGTGCACAGTGATGCATAATTTTGTATATTACATTCCTCCATAAGGAATGCTTCTGCATGAAGAGTCATTTGGTATAAAACTCTGACCAAGTCAGAAAAACAATTCTGCACTTTAAAACACAGCAAAGCCATTGAAATCAGATTGGGCTGGTAATGTTAGTCGCTATCTGCGGGACTTAGGGTTGCGTTGAATCACAACTAAATGGGTCCCAGCTGCATCACCCAGGAAATCAGTATTTGCAGCCGACCATGAATGAGATAGGATGAATTAAACTCATTCCTAAACTACTGTCTAGAGGTAGCTCTTAAGAGAAAACTAAGGGAAGCCTTTGCCCAGCAGTGGGACAGACCACACTGATAAAAATAAAAATAATTTAGGAATTAACTTTATTGACTACTTGTTGAAATTTACAGATGATAAATAATATTAACAATTTTGTGCTGATTGAAAGCCATAATGAGGGCCATCTGATGGCATTTGTTTAGCAAGCACAGGTCTTCCCATTTTGTAATCCTCCAAAAAGAAGTACAGGGCTATGGATCCACCAACCACTCCAAAGAACCATGTCCATTGGTGCAAAAGGGAGAAGCGTGGTTTCATGCTAGGGTCATAGCGGTCCTCACCAAATATTTCAGCCCTTGCATGAATCTGAAATATGAAAAAAAGTATACAAAGTGTTTATAAATTAGTTTCTTAAAATATTTTACACAAACTAATTTTTCAGTACCACCAACTGAGATGAAATTTAGTGTACACATAGCCTATTGCATGGAGGAGGACATAGGCTTCTTTATAATACAGTCCATTTAATGATTCCCATTGACTAAATTTTGAAGTCCAAGCAAATGAAGTCACAAAAAAGAGTACTAGTTTTAATATACACTATATAGCGACTTACAGGCTCATTGAAGTTTCTTTTCAATTCAGGCATGTCATATGGATAGTGTGGATCCTTAGAGTCAGCACCAATATCAGGCAACTTAGGGTAGTCACCATACCCCATATGTTCAGGTAAGGGTTGATACTCTTCAATAGTCATGCCATATTTTTTTGCTGCAGCTGCCCGTTCCTCGGGAGTCTTAGGGTATGGGCCAGGTTTGTATTGATAATTCCAGTCTGAAAATACACGTAATGACGTAACAATCATAACATTGAAATCCGCTATGACAAAGGAATTAGTATAGATAATTGTACTAACGGTTTCGTGAGGCATTCAGGAATAATCCTACAGTTCTACGAATAGCATATGGGTTCGATATAATAGCCTTTTTCATTAAAGACGAGGCCATTCTGTGATTTACACTGGATTCAATTCGACATAAAAAAATGTATTGTCAAAATTGACAATTATTTGACAATCACCAGATGTTACCAATTTACTATTATATTAACGCTAAAATACTATTAGACTTGGCTGTACGGTGTTTTATATATTTGAGGATTCTTGGGGCAAACTGGAAAATTGTTGTTTATTGTTAATAATACTGTTATTTTTGGTGTGTTTAATGGTGTGATATAGTGCGAAAAGAGTCACGAACGGTGTATGCGTTTCGACGCTATTGAAAGGGTTTACCGTGTCGAGTACTTGCGGACACAACTTTCAGCATATGGATTCTTTCGAATTATGTTGAAACCATGGCTGACCTTTTAAATTCTCGACAAGAATTTTTAAAAAAGCGATAAAATGTTACTAACATTACACATTTTATTGACAAAACTGAAGAAAAAAAAGGCTTCTGCTTAAAATTATAAGATTTCATCAATCATTTTCAAAGACTTGGCTGTATGGTGTTTTACGTTTGCCTTTTCGTAGTAGGAAAAAATCTTACAAAAAAAATATTATTTTATTTTTGAACGAACCTCAAAATGTCAAAATATGAACGTCAAATGAAGTCCTGCGCTGCGCCCTGTCTGCCACCGCTAGCCTATCGAATCGCCTCAAACATAGAGTAGCTTTTCGAATGGCAGAGTCTGTGCGTGTACGGTGCAGTGTTGGTGCAGTGGCCTTCCTCTCATTAGAATCGCGTATTTTACTTTCAAAACAATTTATTTATGCAATTGTTACCATTACATGAACAGAAATAAGTAGAGTAGTCGCTGTCCATATAATGGGCAACGATACCTCACAATTAAGCGGCCTGGAGGTTGAAGAAAAGGCTATAGAAATAACCGATTTTTGGTCGCATTATCAGGCCAAGATAAACGATAGTTGCAGATATTTTAGTTTGAAAAGTGATGGCTCAGTCTCCGTATTCAAAGGGGAACCAGCTGTAGGTCCTTTATGGTTAAGCGCCTCTCCCTTGGATAAGTTTTCAAATGTAGGTAATTTTCTTGTTAATCATTCTAATGAACGTGTTTTTATACCAACGTTATCATACATTTACTGTTTTAATTTACGACTTAATTTTATCAGAATATTTTGAAATACCGCCACCCGTGCATACTGCGCTACTTGTCATCATGGCAGCAGAGATCAACTCTACATCTGGCTACTGAGTATGTTCAGCCACTGTCACATATCCTGAGCTCTCAGACACCTCTACAGATATGCATCGGACTTAATAATATTTTACAAGCACTTGTATTTCTTCACGACCAGGTAAGTGGTATAATTAAGATATAATGTAAAAAAAATCATTTAGTTAAAATAATTGTATTGGTCTCTATTTCTTCTAGGCACATTTATCACATAACAATGTCAGTGTATCTGCGATATATGTGACAGGAGATGGTCAGTGGAAGCTTGGTGGCATGCAATACTGCTGTTCTTTTAAAGAACTGACCGCTGCTTATTTAAAGCATGCCAGGATCCATAGGTACATTTTTGTTTCTAAATTTTGAAGCAGATATTATTTTAGTCCCATGTTTTGTTTCTATCTGAAGGGAATGGCAGCCTTTTTACGGTATTTCATTTTCAGTGATTAGCAGTGAGCTTTATTTGTTTTTTCCTTATTTCTAGATATGATAAAGCAATTGATCCCAATGAAGATTCATATGAAATGATAACTAAAGTAGATCAGTATGGTTTTGCTGTTTTAGTTGAGGATGTTTACAAAGGAAAAAATGATGGTAATGTGAATTTATTGGTGGATATTTTTGTAATAATGTTTTGCAATATCTTTAAATAAATAAATTGTCATATTATATTTTCAGATGAAGTGCCACATCTAAAAGAATTCAAAAAATATTGTCGAGAAGTCCTTCAGCATAATGACCCTTCTAAAAGGGCTAACTTGTCTGATGTTCTAAAACACAATTTCTTTAACCATGAGTTCATATCCCTTTACAAATTCCTCAATTTCCTCCCACTGAAATCAGATGAAGAAAAAGGCGAATTTTTCTCTAACATTTTAGAGAATCTGAAATGTTATGATGAAGAAACAGTTGCTAAACAACTTGGTGGTTTGTTGTTGTCCAGACTTACTATGTTGGATCAGACTGCCAGGAAGGACGTTATACCTTTCATTTTAAAACCAAAAAGTGGTAATTTTTTTTTATCTTAGTATTGGATTGGGATGTATCCAGATCTCGCATAATAAGTTTATTTTTAAGTAGGGTAAAACACTCTGTTTTTGGCTTCCCCCAATATATTGGCCATTTTATTTAGGTATAATTTTATTTGAATAGGCAGTTCATCAGTCATACAATATTACTTGTTTGTTGCTTGCTTGTTGATTCTGATCAAAATTTGCAAAAAAAAAATATTTATTTAAAAAAATTGAAATGTCAAGTTTTATGAAATCACTTAACAACAAAAACTGGGTAGTTTACCCTAGCTAGACGCTGCTCTGGTAGTTTGAATCAGAATTAACTTCTGACCTATGTGTTAATACTGCATTAATCACTTCTTCATGCTCTTCTATTTTCAGAGAGACCACATACTATTGAACATTCTGGATTCTTCAGTCTGAGTGTTTACAAAGAACATGTAAAACCTAGACTGATGCAGCTGTTTGGTGTGAGAGACAGTCAGATTAGAATGTTGTTACTACAACATTTCTCCAAATTCGTACATGTATTCTCACATGAAGAGCTATCTCAGCATGTATTACCTGAAGTAAGTCACTGCATTACATGCAGCTTTCATTCATGTCTTAAGACTCAATAAAACGACAGTGGCACTTCATTGTTTCATTTTCAAATTTCTACACAGTAATAAAATAATTCCAGAAACCGAACCAGACTTTTCGTAGTCATTGCTAGTTTATAGAGATATTAAGGATTCATATTTAGATTCTATGTAGCTACTATAAATTGAACTAGAGTGGTTAACCATTTTATTGATAGTACCTACCAAGTACCTACACATAATCAAAATATGAATCTATGATGTATCGATAAGCTGTAAACCAGCAATGTCTACAAAAAGTCTAGCTTAGTTTTTGGAATTATTGTATGATTGCAGAAGAATATAGAAAAGTGCAAATGGCACTCTTATTGAGTCTTAAGGCCAAAATGTTATTGTTTACATGAGTCACATATTTAATTACCGTAATTCAGCCTGTACTTTTTTTCTTAGAATTCGTCTGTGAAGAGTTTAGATATATCCCATGGAAACCACTTAAAAGACTAGGATCAAAAGTGGCCTATCCTGTTCCAAACTAAGCTACCTGCAAGCCAAATTTCATCACAATTGGTTGTGTTCTTGAAGCACTAAGTGGAAACACTGTCACCTTTATTATATTTAGTATGATTATCTACATACTTTTGCATAAGTGATGAATGTGATTTTCAAAGCTCTAAAGAACACTAGTTAAATACCATCAATATTATCCTTCTCACTTATTTTTAGGGTTACAAACATCTGATAAAAAAACCGGAACCCTTATAAGCTCACTCTGGTGTCTGTACATCTGTCACAGTGATTGTGTCATGAACTACTTAAGTTATCAACTTGAAATTTAGAACAGTGGTGACCCACAACAATAAATATACAAAATAGTTGATAAAATACTTAGGGGCAAAAATAGGGATGTCAAAAAATATTTCAAAGTGGAGCCACTTCCTAGAACGAGTGGAGAATCATATGAAAGGTCTTATGATAATGCTGAAACCTGTTGTTTTTTCACAGCTACTTCTAGGCATTAAAGATACAGATGATAGCCTGGTTGCATCCACATTAGTATGCCTTGGTGAACTAGTCCCAATATTAGGAGCAGGTACAGTGATAGGTGGTAAGAGATTGAAATTATTCACCGATGGAAGGCCCAATGCCAAGAGTGCAAGTACTCTATTGGTTCCAATTTCTGTTAAGAATGACAAGGTTTATATACCAGATACTCAATTACATGAATATCCTTGTCCTATAACAATTATGTCAGATTTGTATAATGGTGGCATTGAGGATGATCCATCTGCCTTCAATGAAAGGCCATCGCCAGTAGGCGGGGAATCAATAGACGATGAAATAATTGCGGAATCTAACACAAATCTTATTGACAGCGATGAAGATTGGAGTGATTGGGACAATACAAATCGCCCTGCAGAACAAGGCATTGTCATCCAAAACATGACTGACAAATACATAAATAGGGGAAATAGTGATATTTTAAATATAGATTCAAGTATTAGTACAGTTAAAGACACATCTCTTTCGAGGACGACACTACTACAAAAAGCTGCAATGGAAGCGAAAAGAAATATGGTTGACATATCAGAATTGGATATAAAAAATCAAAAGGTTGATTGTAGCAGAAAAAGCAGCGATGAGATTGATTTCTTTGCAGACATGGCACCTGTAATAGAAAAACCGACGGTTGTGACTGTTGCTCAAACTGAAAAAACGCAAAATATAAGTAGTAAATTACATTTTATCCCAGACGAAGGACTTGATGAAAACGAAGGTTGGGGTGACAATTGGAATGATTAGAAGTCAAATATTATGTTTATATGTAGTAGATTGAATATTATTTATGTTATGTAAGTATAGAAAATGTTTTGATACATTTGCTCACAATATGCTACAAACTGAATAATTTTTGTTTGTTCTCTAGTTACCATTACTTGTACTGTACCATAACTGTATGGTAGTTGGCTTGACAGTCATCCTGTAAGGACGGGTATTGGACGATTTATTATTTTATCGTAATTTGTCGTGTCTAACTTGAGTTTTCTGGGTGAGCCCAGTTTCTGACCAACTGAATTATCAATCTTATTATATAACATCAGTAAGATGAAGAATACGTGGAAACCCATTGTACGCGCGGCTACAGGTCAAGCCCATTTCCAGTATAAGCTGAACTATGAGCTATCAGCTTAAACTTTTTATGTTTTTGATATACCCAGTGTCACTCTCACAGTAAATACGAATCTAACGACACCTCTCAGGCTTATATACATCGAACTGTTCAAGCCAAACTTACATACATACTCTCGAAAAACATAAACATCCTTCTGGCGTAGTCGGGTAAAAAACCACAAACCCATGACAATCTTACTAAAAGTTTTTACATATGTTCTACATGAAAGAAAATTCAAAGTCGTTGAAGCCGATTCCGAGATATCCGTGAAAATGAAACTTTCGACACGGCAAAATTATACTCCCTCTTTTATTGAAAGATTAAAATATGACGTCATTGCATAATGAAGACTGCTTTCAAACTTTGTACTGATCAACAGTTTCCATTACTTCATTAAAATTATTATTTCATAGGTAACTAATGTATGCATGCCGCATATTTGACTGTAGACACTGTCAGCTAACTACCCCACCTATACTCGTAGCACTGCTGTTGACATGCTTATATATTGATATACATTATAAAGCAGATTAAATATACTTCATAGTTATGTAGAGATTGTACAAAAATTATAGCACATTATCAATTGTAGGCGGACTATCAAATTAGCAGGATTGTAAAGGTACTCGTACAAATGTCTTCCCATGGGTGTCTACTTCTCCAGCACCTCAATCTTAGTGGTATCACAAGTCAAGCGTAGTGATTATGGCAAATCCTTCAATAGACAGGTCCTTCGCCGTGGCAGTCGCTAGTCTAAGCGGGAGACTCACGATCAGTAGTATTTTTCGGCTAACAAAGTAAGGCCGCTACTCGAATGATTACATGTAAATTGTATTAGAAAAAGAACCGGCCAAGTGACCGTCCAACTCGTACAGATTGTTGTCATAGCGGCTATACACTCTGTCAAAATTTCAAATCAATCTGTTACAGTTTTAAAAGATATAGCCCTATGACAGATGGGCGGACGCCCAGCGGGGCCTTATAGTATAATAGTAATAGGACCTCGTTCGGCACTCTTTAGTTACGAAACCCTAAAAATGATTCCGACTAATTTCTAATTCCGATTACCTATAAGAATAACTAATAAAACAAGTTAGTATAGAAATGAAACTCCCGCTCCGGACGCGTTCAAGGTCACGATAATAGCTTGTATGACGTTTTCTTAAACCTCGCGCTCGCTCGTACTCGTTGCGTCCGTTCGTTTCTCAGCCCTTGCGGGATCGCAGCGTTGCGAGGTAAAGTTTAGTAGTACGAGGCTACGCGTGGGGTACGCAAATCGTGGGACGTGCTGTACATACATAACATACTTTAATAGATGAAACTTTACATTTTAACTGAATGTGTATTTCTTGCTTTTTCTTTACGCTCAGCTCAGCTACGCCTCAGTAGAAACTCACCTACTGCCGCATTCACACGCTTGCCAAGCGTCCACAAGCGCAAGCGTTGGCTTGCATGAGCTAGATACGAGGGGCATACCGAAATGATCGGGAATATAAAACAATACATACAGGAAATAACTAAATTTATTTTTATTGCTTTTCGAAGTATTCTCCGTTGCAGTTAATGCACTTTTGCATTCGTTCGAACCAATTATTATAGCAGCAATTCCAGTCCGAAGTTGACATGGTCAAAATCGTCGATTTGTATGCTTCCACTGCTTCTTCTGGACCTTGAAACCGCTGACCACGCAATAAATCTTTGATTCTAGGGAATGTAAAGTAATCATTGGGACTCAGATCAGGGCTGTATGGAGGATGATCCATTAATTCAACGTTTTCCTGCTTCAAAAACTCGCTTGTTTTCTGAGCGGTGTGAGAGCTCGCATTATCGTGATGGAGGATTATGCGTCGTTTCGGGTTACCTCTACGGAGTTCGGATATCATCTGTGGCAAACAAACCGTTGTATACCAATCAGCGGTAACCGTTCTCCGTTCCTCTAAGGGAACTGTGACTACATGTCCTGTTTTCGCGACAAACGAAGCGACCATTTTCTTCGATACGCTGCGAGAGCGGACAACTTTTGTTGGCTTGATCTCACCTGCGAAGACCCAGACAGCCGACTGATGCTTTCTTTCTGGCTCATATGAATAGATCCATGATTCATCACCAGAGACAATGTTATAAACTGCTTTTGACTTTCCTCCGTTGAAGCGTTGCAGAGTAGACCGGCACCAATTGACACGAGCCGCCTTTTGCTCTTCGGACAAATTATGGGGCACCCAGCGGGAAACTAGCTTTCTCACTCCCAGTTCACCATGTAAAACAGTTTGTATCGCAGTCATACCTATCCCTAAAGTAGCCCGAATCTGCTCATATGTAATATGTCGGTCATCCTGTATCATTCGGCGCACAACAGCGACATTTTCTGGTGTAACCGCTGTTTTTGGCCGGCCTGTGGAAGGTACGGTGCCAAGAGAAGCACGTCCACGCCGGAATTCAGAATACCAGCGATATATTGTCGTCTGGCTAGGCGCTTCACTCTTGAATATAGATATAAGCTCAGCGAGACATTGTCCCTGAGATAATCCTCGTCGAATGTTGTAAAAAATTATGGCACGGAAACTTTCTCTTGTAAGCTCCATTTTTTTATCGACCTATCAATTTCAAACTGATATTGTTCTTTAAAAAAAATTTTTTTTTTAATTCTGTCAATTGTATTCGATTTTCAACTAACCAGTGTTTATTCATCAAAAAGAGTTTTTAATCTAATTAAATCGAAAGTACTCGATTACCGATCTTTTCGGTATGCCCCTCGTATATCACTAAATCTTCATCATCAACAGCCTATTATACGTCCCCACTTCAGGGGCTCAGGCCTACTCTCCTGCAGTGTATAGACCAGCACGCAGGCCCAGGGCGGATTGGTAGAATTCACACATAACTTTGAATTTCTTCTCAGGTTTCCTCACTATGTTTTCCTTCACCGAAAAGTCAATGGTAATGTTTTTTTTCTTCATTCATACATAAATTCCAAATACCACACTCGCAAGCGTGTAATGAATAACACACCAACGTTTTCTTGACGCTTGCCGAGACTTGGCAAGCTTGTTGCGGATTAAGGGCTAATTTCAAAACAAAATGACAGCGGCTCGGAACGTTGAGCTGAGGTAGTAAAGAAAAAAAGTTTGAAAAAAGACGCATCGCTGCTACCTACCTCCCGATCCCGATGCCATTCCGGTTTATCGAATGTGAATGTGGAAGAGAGGAATTGCCATTCTTGTGGCATTCATTTTTTGTTACAAATAAATAATAAACTCTTTGTTGTGTGATCATTATTGTAATAATTATATTACATAATAATACTTACATTACCTGTGCATTTTACAATTGCAAAGTTTTTATTAATAAATAAATAATAAAACAATAAAATAAATTATTGAATTGTCTCTTGTTTCTTTTATGTAACAAATTATTTTATATAAATAGATCGTGCTCAAGATCAAACATTAAATCTACATAAATTGTCGTTTTGAGAATTAGCTCAGGAATAACAGCCCGGAACGCCCTAAGCTTCATAGAAATTTATGTTAACCTTACATCTATTTACAAACACAGCCAAAGTAATATTTTTATTTTAGTGATTTTTAAAATTGAGACTCAACACGTGCAGTACCGAAGTGCATGCCTAATGGGCATATGCTATGAAGGCACTCACCTCCGGTATAAGGAACCTTGTCTTCTTTGATCTTTTCTATGACCTTTAGAATAATTTCTGCAGTTCTCTCACACCCGTCTTTGCTTATCAAAAAATGGCTTAGCCAATAGTTTTCCTAAATGAGATTTTTATCACTATCACTTTATATTTAAAATGCTTTACATAAATAAACTATGCAGGACAGTCTTAAATCGCACTTTTCTCTACTTGTTACAGGGAATACATATTTTAGTGTTAGCCCCGTCACAGACCTACCGATTCTGTTCTACCTAGAACGTTTGGGAACGTTTCATGATTGCTGACTGGGCGGTCTAGACGGTTTGTGTGACGATCGGTAATTTTTGTATTGCATTCAAGTCTTCCGGTTTCAATTCTGTTCTAATCTAGGTAGATCAGAACAAAATCGGTAGGTCTGAGACGATACTAAGTCTCAAAAGCGATGGCGAAATTTGCCATACTGGCGTTACGGTGCTATTTCTTTGATTATTTTAATATGTTACAATCATGGAAATTGGAGTGTAAGTAAAAGTCCATAAAACAATATACCTTGGGTACTTGACACCTAATTAGTTTGGGGTTGAATTGTATTTTATACCATAACGGACATTTAAAGAAATCCCCCAAAATAAAAATACGTAATTAATAAAAAAATTGGATTTTTCAAGATCTTAATGTCTCAAAAATTGCGAAAAATTTAGATCCTGGAATAGTAAAATGCTTATTAGATTTCTTTTTTTCATTACATTTTGAACGTTTTTTATAAGGGTACATTTAACGCTCCAATATAGTAATGTGACGTCACAAACACGCCCGACTTATATGGAGCGTTTTAGCATGCTAAGAAAACTATTAGTCGTATCGAAAAAAAATTGATAGAGCTTTATCTTTTTACATGGACTATCGAATGAGACAAAAATATTTTTTTGTCAAATACCCAAGAGTAGAAGAGGATTCACATTACATTAAACAGGATGGATTTTTTTCATCTGATATGTTGTCATATTGTATGTGAAGTACCATTCCACTTCTGACTCGACTCAAGTGCGTATAATAATACGGATTTATGAAATAAGTTTCTGCTCAACTGTCCTTACAAATTGGTCAACTTAGCATCTAAATTATGCAAAGTGAGGCTAGCAAGACAAAGGGCACGCGTGATCATCCATTTCTAAAAGGCGATCATTATTTAAAGTGGTTTACGTTATGCTTTGCATTTATCTAAGTCTTTGGTAATATAATTTTCAAACAATCCAACTAACAAGATCAGAGCTGAACACCTCACATAGTGCTACACTTTTGCAGAGATCCAAGGAATACTCAATATAATACAGCTGAAAGAACATTGCCATATACACCTTTGACACTATGTGACACTGTCAACTCTAAGATTCAGCTTTAAAATTACCCTACATTATAATACATCTTTTGGTAACGAAGTTTGGTAACTAATGAATAGCACTATGATTAACAATAAGTATATAACATTAATAATAACATAAATACATTTATGTTGAGTAAAAATTAAAAACTATTAACTTAAAAGTTAAAAGGCGGTAAAAAATTATTGTTTAGTTTCAGAAGCTCTTAGTGTGTCTTTTGCACTAACATTATGGAAGTGCAGTCTTGTCTACCATCACTCTACTCCATAATGCAAGTGTAACTCTTAAAATTAGTTTTTGGTTTGATCAAAATGACTAGAATCATCAAAATAAGTAATGATTTAAGGTCGGTGATTGTAAAATTAGAATGCTACTTTCCTCTGCATCACAAGATCTTTAGAGCTGTCATTGAAGACTTCAATCATCTTCTGGCGAGCCATCTCGGATAGAGACTCCAGGTCGTCTCTCGTCATACCTTTAGTGGGTATCGGAGGTAATGTAGTGATGACTACTTTTCCTGTAATTTTTAAATAAACATTCGTTTAATGAATATCACTCCTATACGCGTGCAGTAATTGTTGAGCCACTATTCGTAATTTGGCCGTATTTGCTACTGTTTCATCAACACTAAAAACTACTTATGTACGAACGATGGGTCAACTGTCATTGGATGCTACCAGGCGACCATACATTAAATATCGAGCCCCCCCCCCCCCCCCTTCCAATCTCTAACAAAAGTGAAACAGATTAAATTCTAAATATTAGTTACAGTGGGCAGAATGATTAATTGTCAAGGATTTAGTTTTATTTGACCTGAAAATACACCATGCACCTTTGTAATCAAGCTTTAATCAGCTAAAGTCGCGATGATGTGTGTCGCGTTTCCTTAAATATACTTTGGACTGCAAATACACAATTAGTACCTACCATGATTGGGAAACTAGTTTTTAGTTTGGCCCAGGGCCAATATGCATATTTATTTTGCACCTACATATAGAATAAAATAATTGCGGGAACAGTTACCTGGCTCAAATGTCTTGGTCTCGTTGTCAAGGAAGTAATATTGACTAAACACAACTGGCATGATTGGTATCTGGGAATCAATCGCTAGATAAAATGCTCCTTTCTTGAACGGCTGTATACTGCCCTTATTGTATCTAGCTCCTTCTGGGAACACCCATAGTTTTGTCTGTAAAAATAAAATTTAAAAAATGACCTTTATAACTTTTGCCCGCGATTTCGTCCGCGTGGACTTCAGAAATTATCTCTAATATTCAGACCCTTCAACTGTCCCTATACATTACAACAATCAAGTCATTCTGTCATTAAAAAAACTATGTGAAGAAAGGACAAACAAACACTCATTTGCATTTATAACATTAAGTATGAATTGGGTAGGTTAAGATTGAGAGGACCGAATCGAGTGGAGCACTCTGGGAGAGGCCTATATCCAGCAGTGGACTGCCGCAGGCTGTACATGATGAAGGTAAGATGATAGGAAATACGTTTAGTAGTAATGAATGAAATGAACATGTTGTTTTTCACCCAAACTTTTTTGTAACAAAAAGTCAGTCAGTTCCGGTTTAAAAAAATTCAGGTTTAGCATGGGGACACAGTACCGGAAGGTTAGAATGCCATACAAAATGTACCAATCGTGACACACCTATCTACCCGAACCGTCAAAAGCACGCTCGGTCAGCATCCTCGGTAAGAACGTACTGACCGGTCAGAAAGAGGCGTGAATTACATACAAACTCTAGTATATCTGATAGAGATATTTTGCCTCATTACGCCAGGTACATATTAGTCTGTGATTACGCCTGCAGTTGTGCACACTAACACAGTGAAAGTAAAAGGCAAACTAGTACGTCTCTCGGCAAGCGCTAGATTACGACGGAGCTCAAGAAAGCTCGGCGACCGGTAAGTGTGGCGCGATTAACCCGGATTATTTTCTGATCTAGATCATTTTAGGAAGATCAGAACAGAGTCGTTACTTGAGGCGGAGCCAATAATAAAAACCGGCCAAGTGAGAATCGGACTCGCGCACCGAGGGCACCGTACAGAATATGGATAATTAAAATACGGAAAATCATAAATAATATGCACCGAAATGGCACCGAACATTCCCCTAACGGATGCGCCTAGATACCATTTTTGATTGAAAGTAAGGCCATCTAGTGTCGAGTAGCAAAACTAATTCTCGCCACTAGGTGGCGTTACTAATAAGTTAAAATGCATGTCTTTTATTTTATGAAAGGGCTTTTTTGGTAACATTAGTTTGTAATGTTTTAACACAGCTTTTTTTGTAAACACATTCTAAAAATAGTTTTTATAATTTTATTTGCACCATACGTTTAGGCTTATCTTGAAAAATGTGTGTCAAAGCCTCCTCCTTATCTTCACAGTATCAAAAAGTGAAAAATCAGGTTAATCACAGTAGACAAGACATTGTGTAAATATTACAAGAAAGTCTAAATGAGGGTCTAATACATACTTTATCTTCTTTAACTCTTTCAGTAGCTTCCTTCATGAGTTGCCGAGCTCGGTCAGTTTTCATACGATCAATGAAGACTAAACCAGAGAGCCAAGCACCGATCCCAAAAGCTCCAGCAAACATTAAAGGCCTCTTTGCTACAACTGTACATCGTTTCATACGTGGCCACATCTCAAACATTCCTGCAAAAAATAGCTGCTGATAAAAAGACTATTTCCATTTAAAATTATATTTATTCTCTCAAGAATTTGGAATAGATTGTGATTAAATTTTATGATGATATAATTTATTTATTACATATTAAAAGAGGTCATTAATATTGTAACAATCACCAAAAATAAAGTAACTGTGTCTGGTTTTTTTTTTACTTTAAATGGCCAAATGGTTTAACCAGTCTTCAGGAAATCTGGAATGAACATAGCCTATGAATGTAGAAGAACATAGGGGTTTTTTTTATCTCGAAAAAGGGTTTAATTGATAATGTAAATGAAGACGAAGTTGCGAGCAAAAATGTTCAACTAATTAATGTTAAGCTTTTAAATTGTATTTTTGAAAGCAAAACGCCTTTTGTGTACTCCAGGCAATTTTATCTATAAAGCATCTGCTTTGCGATACCTAGTATATCTAAGGAGCTCTGGTGATTAGATATCACAATGAAGCACTCCTCATTGTCCCAGTGTTCCAACCCTCGAAGGTCCCATTCTATTCCAACTATATAGGACGCGTAGCGGCAAAATCTGGAAGCAACACTGCAATACAAAATAATAGATACGTTACACTACTTGTTAGCCACTATCGCTGCAGTTAAAATTAAATATAGAATGACATTCAACAATAAAAAAATTAATCGATAACTTACACCAAGTTCGTAACATCACGAGGATATATTAGCACCACAGGTAAAAGTACAGAGCATGTAATCAATACAAAAATATAATAAAGGAAAAACTTCAAGTAATATCGAAAAACATTGCTTTTTTCGTACAAAAAGGGCAAGGTAAATATAAAACCCGCCAAAAATAATTCAGGATATGAATAGGAAGCCATAACGAAGAACCGGAGTACCTGGTGTTACTACTAATAAAAATATTAAGTCCGATTGTGGTCCGAATAAAATATGAAATCAGACTAAATATAAAATACTAAAAACACTTCTCTTTTTTAGCTTTATTAGTTTACTTCTGCTTCTTAAAGGGCAGTTCTGAGTAAATGAGCGTATAGAAGAAGCGCTCAAAGGTGCGATAGCATTTAAAGCTATTAAAATGTAGCGTGTTTCGAGCTATAACGCGTTAAAGCCAAAGCCAGTCCAAGTCATAGTAGTAAGGAGGGAACAGACAAGCCATATGTAACTTATAAAAACGTATCTTAATATGAATAAGACTTATGTTAATATTTTACACAAGCAATAAATAAAAATGTAAGCATATCCGCTTTTTTCGCGAATAATGGCAACACCGGTCTGTCAAACAGAAAAAATTATTCTTTTCCGGTGGTGTCCTGTCTTGGGCACCCGTATTTGTGAAGTTATTTTACGGTTTTAATTAAAATGGTGAGCGTATTCTATTTAAATAATCGATGGAATTTAAAGTGTGTTGTGTATAGTGCTCGATGCTTGCTATTATTTATAATTCATTTAGTGATTGTTGTGAAAACTTCAGCTGAAATTGTGGTATCCGTGTCAAAATGCCACTTTGCCACTAAAATAGTTTACTCCTTCATTCTATCTTCATTTTAAAATAACATACTGCTGTAGCCAATGTTTCTTACGGCCGCATTTGTTTATGCACTTAAATTCACTATAAATTTATTACACCTTGGCGATATATACTTAACCTTAAAATGATGAGACGCCGACACATGCGCGTCATCTGATGCTGCAGAAGACTCAATGTGGATGTGTAGTGCCACGTTTTGTGTGTACTGCACTATTCTATTTGTGTTCGACTGTTGCATTCATGATTATACAGTGTCTCTGATACCCACAATATACATTTTAAAGTGATTGGTACATGTATATCCTCTATTCAATAATGTATTAATATTTTTAGGGTTTCGTGAAAGTAGTGAAGAACAAGCAATACTTCAAGAGGTACCAAGTTAAGTTCAAGAGGCGTCGTGAGGGAAAAACTGACTACTATGCCCGTCGCCGCCTGGTCGTCCAAGACAAGAACAAATACAACACGCCCAAGTATCGCCTGATCGTCCGTTTGTCCAACAAGGATGTCACCTGCCAGGTGGCGTACTCTCGCATTGAGGGAGACCACATGGTGTGTGCTGCCTATTCACATGAACTGCCCCGCTATGGAGTCAAGGTAAGAAATCTGAAGCTGTGGTAATCTAAATTCTAACACATTCTATATTAACACATTTTAGTGATGATTTTGAACGGGCGGTCTGAAGTGACGTACAATCACTTTCAATCCTGTTGATTTATGTTCAATACTGATTCTGAAATGATAATTACTGTCAAATAATTCTACTGCAAGTATAATTGAAACAGATGTTTGTTTTGCTAGGTTGGTCTCACAAACTATGCAGCTGCATACTGCACTGGTCTGTTGCTGGCTCGACGGCTGCTGCAGAGGCTTGGTCTTGACAACCTGTATGCTGGACAGACTGATGTCACTGGTGATGAGTTCAATGTAGAACCTATTGACAACGGCCCAGGAGCTTTCAGGTGATTATCCTTCTTTTTAGGGTTCCATACCCAATGGGTAACCAACGGGACCATATTACTAAGACTTTGCTGTCTGTCTGTCTGTCCATCTGTCATCAGGCTCTAATGAACCATTATAGTTAGACACCATTTTCACAGATTTTGTATTTATGTTGCCGCTGTAACTACATATACTAAAAACCAGAATAATAATAAAAAATTAATGGTTGCTTGAAATATTCACAGAATATTTATATATTCACTTTAAAAATAAATAATTAAATTAAAACAAATGTTTAAGGGCTCCCATACAACAAATGTGATTTTTTTGCCATTTTTATAGTTAATGGTATGGAATCCTTCATATGTGGGTCCGACTCGCACTTAGCCAGTTTTTTAGGGTTCCATATTCAAACTAAGAAGTTTCAGTCTGTCCGCTGCTCAGCGCAGAGACCATTTCTACTAGACAGCTGTAATTTGGTATGGGTATTACACATTAATCATGCCGACTAAGTGGTAGAATAAAATCTTAAAAACATTTTTAATGGTGCATCCCATACACATAATAAATATTTTCTTTGCGTCTACCCCATTGTGTGGGGTATCGTTGAATAGGTCTTTGAAAAACATTGAGTGTCTGGAAACACCACTTTTTGATTGAGGGATCTGTTTGCGAAATATTAAGCGTTAAAGTCATCATTTTCCCTTATTATTCCCAGAATAGTTTTCCCTTATTCACGATATATGCTATCCATGAGAATAAGTGGTCCTATACTAAAGCTGAGCCTAGATGGCCATGACACAAGTAGTCTAATATCAGTTTATTTACAAATTGAAACACCTGTATTGTCAGTTTGAACTGTTGGTGTAGTAATCATGCAGGACGAGCTTTGATATTTAAGTAAGAAATTTTTGCATGCATTCAGCTGTTAAGGTTACAATAATTTTTCATATTATATTCTTTTTGCTATTAAAATTACCTAGACTTTATATTGAAACTGTCAAATAAACATATTTATCAATATACATTTTTTAAATTAACTTTTTTCTTGTTATCAGATGTTACCTTGATGTGGGTCTAGCACGCACAACTACTGGTGCCCGTGTTTTCGGAGCCATGAAAGGTGCCGTAGATGGAGGCCTAAATGTTCCCCACTCCATCAAAAGATTCCCTGGCTATGATGCAGAGGCAAAGAAATTTAATCCAGAAGTTCACAGGTAAATGTCTCATGGACGTTACTATTTTTGAATTGCTCCATTCATCCACCGAATAATAGGTTGTCTATTAATCGGTCAGCCCGATAGGAGCAACAAAAAATTGAAAGACATTTTGGTTGTGTAAGAATTTTTAAGATATGAACTTTCTAAAACCAGTCTTAAAGACAGAAATTGCTTAATATAAATTTTTGGACATGTTGTAAATAGTTTTTAAATCAGCTAAATCTGTATAGATAATTTGGCTATGGATAATCCATATTGAAAAATCATAAACATAAGATCCAATTTTAAAATATTGTTTGTGCATTTTCTTTCAGAGCCCACATTTTTGGTTTACATGTGGCAGAGTACATGCGTAATCTAGAGCAAGAAGATGAAGACTCATTCAAGAGACAGTTTGGCAAATACATCAAACTTGGTGTAAATGCGGATTCTGTAAGTAAATAAATATTATCATTTATTCTATATTCTCTACGTCCAACCAAATTACTGTTTATGATTTAATTGTGAACAGTGTCGAAGTTGGACTATAATATATAGCAATTAAGTTGTTGATTACTTTTGATTTTTTATAAATTATAAGTGAATAAAAGTTGCAACATTTAAATAAGGAACTGTCCTTGTTTTGATATGTACAATTGTCCATCCTTCCTGTGACACAACTATTCTACTCTTAGCTGGATCTGTAGTATATTTATCTTGTCTTGTGGGCTATAAGCAAGATTGAGGATTTATTGTACGATAGCCTATATATATGTATAGATAGCAGGCCTTTATATTTATTTAAATGTATTTTTGAAGTGATCCTGCAGTGGGGACATATATAGGCTGTTTTTGATGATGATGACATTTCTAAAGCCCTAAATTTTAAGAGCTATTGTAATGATACTTACAGATTGAGACAACATACAAGAAAGCACATGAATCCATTCGTGCAGACCCATCCCATAAGAAGAAGGAAGAAAAGAAGGACCCTGGAAAACAAAAGCGCTGGAATAAGCGAAAGCTGACCCTGGCTGAGACAAAGAACAGGATCAAGCAGAAGAAAGAATCCTATATCAAGAGACTGCAAGCACAAGCAGAAGCTTGAAATGTCTTAAGAAACAATAAAAGCTGTTGGATTGAATTATGTGTTTAAATGTCCGTAACTTTTGCCTATTATGTCATTTATAGAAGATACATAATATGCGAACTCCAATCTTTGAAGCCATTTTTGAGTTCCTGCAAACAACTTGAACAAAAATGGACATAGGGTCTTAGGTGAAATCATGTTATTATATATTATACGAAAATTCAAGTCAAAATAAAACAAGACTTTATTTTAATTTCTATAATTTACGTGTTTGCTATTGGTTATGTTTATTATACTGGATCCATAACCTTATAATTTAAATATAGGAATCTATTAAAATAATAGCGATATTTCGGATTAATCTATGAAGCATGGTCAATATGTTGCTAGTCCCATCACTACGAATGGCAATTTATGGCTAAACACGTGAGTGTTTATTTGCTCTGTGGGCTAATCTGTCTTGCTGTTGAGTGGTAACCAGCAGTGGTCAGTCCGTTACCTAAAACATGACGTCATCGCGAACAATATCCAATCTGATGTTACCATTTTAATATCACATATTTTCAGTGCTGCCCTACTTCCGTTACACCCCCAAAATTGATTTTTTAGAAAAATAACTTGACTCATTGTTGATTACTGAAGTACACACAGTAGATAAACAATCAGTGAAAGAGATGTCTAATTTTATGCACTCGATTGTATGGCTGCATCTCTTTTATCTCATACATTAACCTGTCAATTCTTTTTGGCAAACGTCGATGTAGTCATAAAAATTAAAAAAGAAGAGAAATATTTAGCGAGATTCTTGGCGCGAACTTGAAAAATGGTGGTTGATTGCAATTTTTCGTAATCCGTAATAATTCGTTATAATAGTGTGTTTTTTGAGTTATAATGGTGTGATATAGTGCAAAAAGTGTCATGTACGGTGCTATAGTATCAATTACGCAAAATTCCGAGGGTTTCGACGCGATCGAAAGGGTTTACCATGTCGAGTATATTCGGTATATGGATTCTTTCGAATTATGTTGAAACCAAGGCTGGCCTTTGAAATTCTCGTCAAGAATCGTGAAAACAAGCGATTTTATCGCTACACATTATACATTTTATTGAGAAAACTGAAGAAAAGATATATTCAGAGTAGGCTGTATGGGTTTGTTCCATTGCCTTCCCATTCGGGAGAATTAAACTACTACTGTAGGTGTAAAAATAAGGTCAGCCGAATCCATGTTGTTAGTGATTAAATGCTCCTAAAATTAATAAATAAATCTCCTTGAATTCAGTGAACTACGAGATACAAATTTAATTTTTTACAAAATGTGTAAAGGTATTTCTAATCTGTGCAGAATATGCTTAGAAACTACTAAAAACGGAACCTCATTATTTTCCCAAAATGAAGAATCCGAAGGGATTCTGAGTAATATTTACCTCAATTTTCAAATAATTTTGAATTACGACAAAAAACTGCCGAGCGTGATTTGTGGTCGTTGTTCTGATGAATTGACCGTTGCTAATAATTTCCGTATAAAATGCTTACAATTCGAAGAAAAGTTCACAAACATTTCGAACCAACTAACTTCAAAGATATTCGATGAAAATATATTATATCCTAATCTCCCTGAAGAAGCTTTCGTTGATTCTGAGGCAGATGTTTGTGTTAATTTAAAGGAATATGCAATAATAGACAACATTGAAAGTAAATCAAAATTTACGTGTAATATTTGCAGTAAAGTTCTAAAAACGGAGTTGTCATTGAAGAAACACAAATCAATTCATGAGAAACGTAAGCATGTGGGTAAAGTAACTGGCACAGGTGTCAATAGACGATATCATTGTATTAAGTGTCCATATGTCACACCTCACAGTCAAACATTAGTGAATCATATGAGACGGCATGATGGAGAAAGACCGTACAGATGCGATTGTGGCAAAAGCTTTACACAGTCCTCAACACTGGCTACTCACAAAAAGACTCATAGCTTCACTACTTATTTCACTTGCTCAACATGTGGAAAGCAATTCAAGCATGCTTTCACATTAAAAAATCATTTACGTGTACACAATACTGGCACATTCTCGTGCAGTGTTTGTCAGAAAATATTAAAATCTCAGAGTTCATTACGAGAACATATGCAAAGGCATTATAACATCCGCAACTTCAGCTGTGAGGATTGTGGAGCAACTTTTGTCTCCAGCTCGGATCTATCAAATCATAGAAAGAAACATAGTACAGAAAAGAGAGCTGAATGTCACCTGTGTGGGTACAAGACAAGAGCTAAGAAGAATTTGATTTTACATTTAAAGAGGTGTGTATGATCACAGTCATAAAACAGCCATACTGTGTACTGTATAGCCTTATAGAATCACTATGTCAGACATTCCATGAGTGGATTTGTTATTAATCACCAATTTTTTTTAAATATCTAACTACTACTACCACACATGGGGTGATCTTTTATTGTGTTTTTAATGTGTTTTTATATCATTTTCGCACTTGACGGTACATGATTTTTTATACGACATTGATTAAACTTGTACATTTGCAGGCATGTGGGTGATAAGAAATTCAAATGTGAACTCTGTGACATAAATGTGTACACTGGTAGTGATCTAAGACGCCACCGGCGCGTGCACACGCGTGAGAAACCCTACCCATGCCCTGCATGCGCGCAACGCTTCTCACACTCCACTAGCCTCAACAAACATATGCGCAATATTCATAATGTGCATTATAAATGGGGAAATGCCAAGTCTCTTCCCAGCAAAAGTATGAAGGATGAAGAAATTTCGAATAAATGAAAATACTGTCAAGATCTAAACAATAGTTAACTGGTACTAAAGCATATAGGATACATTATTTTTTATATTGATATGATGATCATTGATTCTACTGAAAATTGAGATATTTGGATGTCTGTAACACATAATAATAAAACCACGTACAGAAAAAGTTTTTATTTCTAGAATAAACTGTAAAATTACAATTTTAAGTTTCTACAGATATTTTTCAGTTATTGGGAGTAAATGACATGTTGAAAATAATTTAGAACAACAATAAAATCCAAATATAAAGTTCATTGTCAAGTCTATAATTTTTTAAAATAGATGTCACTGTGTAAACATAATCTATGCGAGATGCCGAAAAATTCATTATACTTAACCTAGGCAGACAAAATACAATAAAATTGTTAACTTAAATTTTTAAAGTAACAGTGTCCCAATTTCAATATTGAAGAGTAAGGATTTTATCACATGCTATTAATGAGGTCAAGGACATAAAATTTGTGAGATGTCTACAATACTGAATATACTTAGCTAACACACATCACTTGTATATGTCGCTGTTGGATTGCTCAATTTTACTAAACAGCTAACAGTTTATGTAAAACAGCTAACCATGTTTAGATGTAGTGCAGATTGGATTATCTGCAACCGAGCAACATGCGGTTTTTGCAAAGCGACCATGATTATAAATAAATAACCCTTTAAATCACTGTTTTCACTTATTTACTGGGTTTATCCGTTAAATTTGAAAAACGATATAATGCTTTGGACGTCATTTTGGCATACAGAGCCAGGAATGACAATTGTTAAAAGTTCAGCTATTATTTAAAAAAATTGCTTACCGCCGTTCAGCTGTTTAACATAACGGAGCTGTTTAGTGAAACGGTGATACACATCACTTGTATACATATTCTAGAGATTCTAAAGTATTCAATCTTCCTCATAGTCTTCATCATCGGATATATACTTCCGTTGCTTGCGCTTCCTGGCCGGTGTGTTTTTGACTTTGCTTTTCAGTTTGATCTTCATTTTGACAGAGCGATTTGATTCTCCATCCGAGTCTTCATCTGTAAGAGTAATCAAAATGCATACGTATTATAATTGGTTGTTCCTAGGATAGTACGATTTAAATAATATTTGTTTGCCCACGAAATATTATAAATAAATTTTTTAAGGTTTTTATTTAAATACAAACAGGAAGTGGGCGGAATTCAACAGGGTTCACCCCGTAGTTTTCAACGCTGAGATGTAAAATAGTAGCCTTTTCAATAATCCAGACTAATATTATAAATGCTGGTGATTTTGAATTTGGGGCCGTTCAAGTATTACGTAAGCAGATTTACTACAATTATTTACCATTTTTTTAATTGTATGTCCCTAATTAAGTAAAGAAGATTTTTTTTAAATAGTAACAATCTAGTAATCTATACAATATTTACACAACCAAAAACGCCGGAAAAAAACCCGCGTTCTTTTATATTTATATATTTATTATATATATATATACAGTCGAAACCGATTATAACGACATCGTTTACAACGACTGATCGGTTATTACAGCCAGATTGTAGTCCCGCCGGAATCTCTAGTAAACTATTCAGCGAACATACCGCCTATAACAACATCGGATACAGCGCCATATCGCTTACAACGACGAAACTTTATCGATGTTCATCGACTATAACGACCAACCGCTTCTTGTCCCAGCAAAACAATACGGACGATTTTAAATCTTATTGATAAGCATTGAAGGAATAATTAGGCGCGTATTATTACCTTCGCACTTTCTCCCACCTCACCTTCCCGGCCAGCAAGACCCTGAAGAACAGTTTCAGCCAACAACAATTTCCGAGGCTCTTAACGCTATAACAGTTTTGCAAAAATTTGTTGCCTTTAATGACTTTAATACTGATGATACTCTTACCTTGAGGAGTATGAAACGTAAAATGCAAAAAAATATTTGAGACTGGGCTAAAAAACAGACTAAAATGACTGATTACTTTAAAAACTAGTGTATTCTTATAACCCGTACTGTAAGCAGCTAAGTACATTTTGTATTCTAATTATTTCTTAATAAATATTTTTATTTCTTTCTAACATTTCATTTGTCATTAAGTTCACATACATAACCTATACCTATACTAGATAGATATGTACCTATAATAATATAACTACAAAACTAATATAACTGTATGTATGTGTATTGCTTATAACAACTATCGGATATAACGTCGGCAACTATACGGTTCCTTCAATGTCGCTATATCAGGTTTTGACTGTAATATACATTAATTATAGTATATGAATGACGCGGAATCCCTTTAATTGTTTTTATAGCGGCTATAGTAATTACACTGTCTTTTTTGTTTGTTTGGTTAAATGTTTCGTTCAAAGTGGACCACCTTCGAGATATATATATATATATATATATATATATATTATATATATACATATAATATATAGCTTATTCAATAAACCGGTCATGTGCGAGTTGGAATCGCGCACCAAAGATGATTTTAATTTATCCGATCGCATCACTAAGTTTCTTTGTTAAGGTTTGTTGATTATTTCTCTAAATCAATACGAAACCTCGCTTAGGATTTCCTATAATTAACAGAAAGTAAATTTGAGAACTTCCTTTTTGAAAGTCTTAAAATATACTCTATTCCAAAGCCTAACTTCATTTTATTATGTCAGTAATGTGTTTGTACCTTTATCGTCTTCCGATTCATCTGAAGTCGGTCCGTTCTCGTACTGTCGACGTATTTCGATGAACACGTTGCGCAGGCGCACAGAGTCCTCGTATATCAGCGACGCCTCCTCGTTGTACGTCTGAGCATTCGCGCACAACGTGAAGAAGTCGCGCTCGAGGTCCGTTATATCATTATACTGGACAAATAAACAATATTGACTTAGTTGTGATAGTTCTCGATTTAAAACATTCCCCAAACATAGATGATGATTTAAAAAAATCCAAGTGCCAACTGAGGGTTCCATACAGAATATGAATAATTGACATACTGAAAATAATAGATAATATGCACCGTGCACCGAACAATGCTCTCCCAAAAAAGTAAGTCCAATTGAAAAACCACTAACTATCACGGTTCGTGAGATACCGCCTGGTGACAAACGGACAGTGGAGTCTTAGTAATAGGGTCCCATTGGTTACACTTTGGGTACGGAACCCTAAAAAAGTATTAACAGACAACAAAGTGATCCTTTTGATGTACAGAACCCTAAAACGAATATACTAACTACACTTTAATTAGTGTTACCTTGCTCTCTTCGATCCTGTTCATGATCTTCTTGATGTCCAGCGGCTTCTTGATGACGTCGTAATAATCCGGCAACTCTCGTCGAGAAGGAAGCTTCATGAAAGGCTCGGACAGAACCCGCCCCCCTCTGTCATATCAACATTTGTATGTAAAATTAAATAACAGTTGGTATTGGAAAGTATGATATGAACCATCATCGCCTATGCAGGTGCTTATTTACCTAAAGGTCTAATACCATACTTGTTTCAACAGACACACTAACCCAACATAACTTGGGGTCCAGGTGGGTTTTGGGATTGGGTCCCATAGCACTGTAAGTTAACATACATAACTATGATTTTAAATTTAGTAGCGGACTGTATTTTAAGTTATGGGGAAATGGCATAGCACAATTTTGAAGTCTAAGGGCTTTAATTTTACATAAATTTGAAATAAAACCTAGATATATACATCATGTCATCAAAATATTACTACTGCGCAACTAGGGACAATATCTTTAAAACCAAATTTGATTTCTCAAGTCAGGTTAGGTTAGTCCTACATTGCCGTCACTTTAGTCGAATTTCATTATTATCATAAAAAAACTAATTGCATGTAATGTAGGTACGTACTACGATATGTACCATATAACAAATGATAAGAACAGGGGGTTCGGGATTAAAGGAAACAAGTGTCTAAAGTTTAAATAATTAACCAAGAGCGAGTCTGACTCGCATATAGAAGGTTCCTTATTTAAATTTAGACTAGTATGCAATAAAAATCCCTTAAAACATACATCCAATCTAGCAATAAAACAAACCGTCCGACTGCACTACAACTTACTCATCGGTGTGCTCGATCACTTTCTTCATAATATTTTTGAGACGTTTCTTAAGCTGGTTCACTTCAGTCTTACTCTTCTTTTTAGATGAACAAGACTGTACTTCTTCCTCCTCTGACTCTTCTTGTTTGCTGTAAAGTAAGGTACACAACTCAGAAAACACAAGTTTTTAAAAATGATTTAGGGCACATTTGGTCATACCGATAATTTGTTCTAATTCGTCATAAGACAATTTTGTTTGTATATATTGTTTTAGTTCTGATAGTCACGTCTTACTTAGTTACGTTTACTGTATACATATCTTAGTTATGTACTTAACTTTTATATTTTATTTATACTTGTAATCAAATAACTGATCTAGAAGAGCGAGGCTACCTAACACAAATATTTCAATATTTAAAAGGTAGTCTCTGCTCCTGTTTATTGTAATGTTTTATGTAAATAAAACATTTCGATTTGTAGATGTGTGTGTATCTGTTCAAGAGGATAACTGACCGTCTCTTGCGTCCCTTCTTCCTCTTCTTGTCGAGCACCTCGTCGTCGTCATCCTCCTCCTCCTCTTCGTCGAAGTCATCATCGAGCGCCTTGAGCCACTCCTTCTCCGTCAGTGAGTCCGTGTAGTCCACCTCCTTCCGTTGTCGGGACCCTCGCCCCAGCGTCTCGTCTTCATCCACATAATTCCATCCTTGGCCCTGGCGAACATCAAACATACTTAGTTATTCCATCAACAAACAAGCTTCATGGTACCAACAATTAAAAAGTTTGTATATGTATCGCCTGTTCTTCTACAGAATATTTCAGGAAGTAAGGAGACAAATCTACCTACAATAGTTCCTACAGAAAAATTGTACTAGTTTTATTATTGCATAATGGGTCCGTAATTTCTCACGGGTATACCTTAATCTAAGTTATACTCTGGGAATCGAATCCGCGACCTATGAATTATGAGTCCACGTGTGTGGTCAATAAGCTACGAAAGGAGTCAATATGTGTATTAAAATTGATATTCGGTTTGTTTGGTGGTAGGGCTCTTTGTGGGCCTGCCTAGCTAGCATCCGTGGCTTAATGGCTACATACTTGGATTAATAATGCAGTGGTCCCGGGATCGATTCCCAGTGGTTTCCATCAGTACTCAGTTTGGTTCATGGTAGTGTATTTATTATGTCCGCCCGGCTAGCTACTACCATGTTACCTAAGTCTGTCGCCAAACGAAAGTGTTAATAGCACTGTTGTGTTCCGGTATAAAAGTTAGCAGATACTGCGCCTCATTAGCTACATGCTTCTGATATCATCCAGACGGGTAGTTTTAACTAGACGAGTTTAGGCTTCTATCGTTTTTAATTTATTGGCTTTCTGGAAACTTTCATCTTACCTTATTGCAGACGACTTCGTCTTCATCCTTCACCAGCCAGTCTGGCAGTTCTGACTCGTCGATGAGTCTTGACTGAGTCTCCGTCTTTTTACGGTCCAAGTCGATCTGCTTGAACATCTCCAATTCATCCTCCGAACGAGCAATCATCTCGTTGATCAAGTCATCGTCGGGTACTTCATTCTCCTCCTGTAATACGTACGATAGAATGATATACCAACATGAAATTCTTAAATATGTTAAATAAAAAATATTTTTTGATGTCAATGGACTTACTGACACTTTCGGAAAAGCATTCTATAGAGAAAAAAAGTCGGAGGAAACTCTGAAGCTATCGCATTTTTTCATTCAATATGTTACGAAGGATATTTTTATAGGTACTCATTGCTAGATCCCGACAGAAAATATCATGTCACCTGGCAGTCAGAAGAAGTCACATGCGATAACTCCTATGTCAGCTACATTCAGTGATGGGGTCACAAACCCGACATAAATTAGCTATAGTCAGTGCAGGAGTCACAAACACGGCACTAGTCAGTACAGGGGTCACAAAACCATCAATGGTCAGTACAGGGGTCACAAACCCGATATTATTCAGCTGTAGTCAGTCAGTCAGGAGTCACAAAACCAGCGATGGTCAGTACAGGGGTCACAAACCCGATATTATTCAGCTGTAGTCAGTCAGTCAGGAGTCACAAAACCAGCGATGGTCAGTACATGGGTCACAAACCCGATATTATTCAGCTGTAGTCAGTCAGTCAGGAGTCACAAAACCAGCGATGGTCAGTACAGGGGTCACAAACCCGACATTATTCAGCTTTAGTCAGTCAGTAGGAGTCACAAAACCAGCGATGGTCAGTACAGGGGTCACAAACCCGACATTATTCAGCTATAGTCAATACAAGAGGTACAAACTCGACATTAGTCAGCTATAGTCGGCACATGGGTCGTACTATACAGCAATAACTCCTTACGTACTTTACATACAACAACGATTTCTGCCGACAAAAATTAACCACTTCCGATGCAACTTCGTTCTATTTCAGTACTGTATATAATTTATAAGTGAAAGAAAGACAAACATTTGATTGAAGTCTGTCAGTTTTGTTTTTATAAATAGGCTGAACATCAATCACAATTATCAGTCCACAGTTGGACACGAGTCGAAACTCATAGACCTCTATGTCAGCGTAGGATTGGTGAACGCTGTAATATGCAGTTGGTACAGAAAGACGCTGCTAGACAACTGTAATTTTCTCTTAGTCTCTTTTTACGACAACCACGGCATGAGTACATTTATAATGCTCGACGAGTTCAAACGGATTGGTCGACCAAACACGACCAGTAGATAGATTAGGATAAAGTCGGTCGAGAAGTCAGTTTACAGTTTATTTTGCAATCGGCACAAAAATATTATTGTGAAATTTCTCCTGGAGTGCAAGACCTGAATTCAGATGGAGATATCTACACTTATCGGGATTTAGATTCATTTGTGGTACTTTTCTATTGAATGGCAAGTCCAGAATTTAAGTTCCATTTAGCATAGCCAGTGTCTCGTCAAATAGAGCCACCTGGGTGAGTAAGCTTCCATCCTATACCTTATACGGTTCTATTCTATGGCCTAATTATAACTTACCATTAGATGAGACGAACGCCAAGTCCTAACCTATTGTGCATTAATAAGTATTAAGTATTTTTTCATTTCATTTTACAGGTTACAGCCATTACTACAATATTCATTTGGTTGAAACATGTACTAATTAAATATTTAAGCATAATTTAACATTGACGGTCATATAAAGTGAGAGAGTCTTATATATATTTGGGATCTCAGAATCGGGTCTATTTTAATGACATTTGCATCACAAATTAAGGGATTTCTTGTCAAGATATTATACTGACAACAAACAAAGAATAATTAAAATTAATTGTAGTTGTAGTAAGTGAAGATTGCGAACGGTGAGATATTTCGGTTTTAACCATTTTAAATGACAAACATTTAGCAATATTTAAGTTAGCAATGACTGTTATACATCTTATACCTCTAAAGGAGTAATTCTTTGTATTTGGATTCTTAGAAACGGATTTAACGACATCAACATATTGCAGGGTCTTGTATTCAAGGTTATATTTTAACTTAGGGATTCGTAGTCAACCCTGGAAACATTTTTTTGTTTCGTTCAATCCTAGCTGTCGCAAGATTGCATTCTCTGTCGTTTGCTCAGATATAAAGTACAAGAAACATTGACAATATAAATCCAGGCAATGTCGCTTACCTCCTCGTCGTCGCCGTCCTGATGCAAGATGCTCTGCAGGAACTGTTGCCGCTCGGAGCCCGTCGACTTCTGGTCGAACATACCAGCCTGGATCACTTTCTCGTCCATGTTCAGTTTGTATCTGAGAAAAGAACACTTTTTATAAACTTGTTGGATACAGCATCCATATTCCTACACCTTTACCCAAATAGGCAAAGAGAAAAGTAACAAAGTTGCACAAATTCTCAAAATGACAAAAACTCAATCACTGACTGTGACCAATCCTGATACAATCCTGATATATCTTACACACACGGCTTTTTAACCGACTTTAAAAAAAAGGAGGAGGTCCTCAATACGTTTTTTTTTAATGTTTATTACCTCAGACCTTTTGACTGTGTGAACCGATTTGGATGATTCTTTTTCATTTGAAAGCTGGTGCTTCTCGTGTGGTCCCATTCCAATTCGGTGCAGTTCTGACAATGGATCCATGAGAAAACTATATAAATCTTAAACTTGCGTTAATAAAAGTTGACTTTTAGGGCAATCGAAGTCGGCTTCCTGTTATTTTTGAACGCATTTGCTTGTTATTATAATATTACAGCATGGACTTCATAAATTAACAACTTCATGGTCCAGGATACAAAGTTATGTCATTTTGTACAGACAAACATCACTTTCATACATACATATTATAGGATGACTATTTTGTTATTCCAGTAATACAGCTAATATAATCAGTTTCGTCATGTTTTTTTAAAATTCAGCTTTATCAATATTCAGGTAGATTAAAAAAACAAAAGGAATCCATTGTATTAATTCTCAATATCTATTTCCATCTGGCTGGCAAAAGAAAACAAAAATTATTGCGAGAGTGATGAAATATGAATACAGGCAACACTATCCTGTAAATAAATAGTTGTTTTAATCTATACTGACCTGGCAGCCGCGAGAATTCTCTCTTCTACAGAGTTGACGGTCATCAGTCTCAGAACTCGCACTTCGTTGCGTTGACCGATACGATGGGCACGGTCTTGCGCTTGCAAATCCTAAAAAATACTTAAAATTAATAAATTCGTTAAGGAATAATGGAAACCTAACATACTAACTATAATAAGATGGAGCATCAAGAAAATATCTGATTAGATTTTCATTAAACAAATAGCTAAGAACCATTCACATTTTTTCATTTTCATTCATACTAAACATCATTGTAATAAAAAACTAGTCAAGTGTGAGTGGGACTTGCTCACCAATTGGTTGGAAAGAGGAGGAGAAGGAGTTGGAAAGAAACGTACATATTAATTACTACCTTGAAATAAAGTTCATTTTCAGGACCGCATAACTAATTTTCTTTGTCAAGCTTTTTTGATGATTTATCAAATACTAAGAGACGTCGTTTAGGTTTTCTTGTAATATTTACTCTTTCACTTTGTTATCTTCGAATTTATATCTACGTTAGCAGGTAATAAATGTAGTTTGCTTAAATGATCAAATACATTACTGCACATATATAAAACGTGTAGTGACATATAACTACAATGAGTAACTGGTATTATAGCTTATTTTAAAGGTATAAAATAAATTATGGCAAACTAATCTGACGGTAGTATGAATTGGAGCACCTCCGTCCACTTAGATTTATTGATGGATCCTAGTACACTTTTAAGTGTCTTCTATCTAGTATTTACCATTGACTAGGATGCTGGAGTCAGATGGAGAAGAAGTGTACTTGGTTCCATCAATGGACTCCATTGCAATGGATCAATTAAACGGAGGACTGGAAAAATATTTATTTACTTTTACAATTGTATAGCCTACAACTGAAGTTTGGAGTCACCTATTGTGTCAGGTGACTCCGCTCTTCCATAACAACAATGGTTACCTAAATGTCAAAGTAATATGATATTTTTAGGTGAAAATCTTAAGTAAAGGAGCTCTTGAATGTAGTAGTGAAGTGTTCGGATAGACATTCGATATTTGAAATTTATCTTTTTCCATGCTGTTCACAAACACAAAGGTAGACGAATACGTACACAACACATGCAAGAGGACCTTTACTTAAGTGATTTAGCTTTAACTACGTACGTTTGTTACACGCTCACCTGATGCGGGTTCCAGTCTGAGTCGAATATGATGACGGTGTCCGCGCTCTGCAGGTTGAGTCCGAGCCCTCCGGCGCGCGTCGACAGTAGAAACAGGAAGTACTCAGAGCCAACGTCGTTGAACTTCTTCAGCAGCTCGCCACGGTCCTCCGCTTTGGTCATACCGTCCAATCTGTAGACCAAGTCAGACACTATTAGTCATACACATTTATTCATTTGTGTGTATGAAACAGCAGTATAGTGTGCAGTTCCGGTAACATTAGCACCTCATTAACTTTGTGGCTTCTGGGTGGGCACGCTTCCATGTAAAATGTAGGCCAAATCCGAACCCTTATACATACAAAGTTCGGTTCTTCTTGTGTCTTTTTTCAGAGTTCCGCACCCAAAGGGTAACTGCGCTGTCCATCTGTCCGTCCATCAATCAGCGGGCTGTATCTCATGATTCGTAATAAATAGACAGTTGAAATTTCCACAGAATATGTTCATGTTGCAGTTATTACAACAAATAATAAAAATTAACTATAAAAATTATTTAAATAATATATATAGATAGATATATCACATAAAGAGTTTGTAGCAAGCTCGAGTCTCCATACAAACGCAGTTACGTCCTTATTTTTGAATAACACGTTGCATCATCATAAAATTTGGCTAATATAATAAGATCAATATATCTCAGTCTTCAATTAGTATATGACTTTTGAAATGTTATTATAAAGAAAACATAACGAGTATAAGTTTTGCATTTTAGACTATGTACTTTCACACGAAAAAGGATTTTTCGAAATTGATTTTGTGGTTTTCAAATGAAAATGAAACTACGACAATCAGTTAAAAATCTACAAAATTATGATGCGAACGAATGATTGCAGCCGAACACTAGCGCGGGGAACGATAGGGGGAAGCGGCGGTAGGGACCTCATTTGCCCTTGATTTTCTTTCTGGCGCCCTGTCTCACTCTAGGTGATACAACAACAATCAGAAGCGTTAGGCGCGTGATCTCAGCGCGGAGTTGAGCACTGCTTACTGTGGACTCTTGAAAATCGCACGTTTACTATAGCTGTTAGCGCTATGTAATAATATTATTCTAAATGTTTAAATTAACAATTAGGCGTGTATTTTCGTCAGGCATTAGAGCACTGTTGGATGGTTGTTACCTTATCTATTTGTTTATGATTTTCAGTATGCTAACAGTTCACATTCTGCACGTAACCCTCGGTGCGCGAGTCTGACTCGCATTTGTCCGTTTTTTTTTTCTTCACTACACGACGTAACGTCACAGAATATGTCGATAAAGGCATGTTGTATGTCTATTCTACATAAATTTCCTCACCTCAAGTATTGGAATCCTCTCCAGGAGAGGTAGTCCTCAATGATGGTCATGCACTGGGTCATCTGACAGAACACGAGCACCCTGTGCCCTGACACTTTCAGCTTCGGCAGGATGCGGTCGAGGAGCTCGAATTTACCAGACACGCGGTACAGGTCCGGTCTGAAACATTTTTATTTTATTTCATAAAAGATAGATCAACGCTTGGCCACAATCTCACATGATGGTAAGTGACGATGTGGTCGATGATATTAGGTGTTGTTCTAGAAGGTGCCTATTTACTCGTCGTTTGAAGATTTATTTTATATTTTTCTGTGCAACTGTTAGTGCATTCAATACCACATGATGAAAGTGGAAGCGAAACGTTTTGTGCGAGCTGCGGGAATTTCTATTGTATTTTAATGCCAAACCAGCATAATAAATAAAACATCGATATAATCGGCTGAATAAGTCCACTGTTGAACATGAGCCTCCCTCATAGATCTCCTCTTTGGATTTTTTCGAAGGGATTTGCAAAAAAGAAACCGCTTATCATCTCGATATTTTACCATAGTTAAGTAGAGGAAACTGGCTTGGCTGATACACAGCTCGTAACATTCTGATAAGCGTTACCAAACTTTATTTCAGTAGATCGCACGTGGTAACGTTTGTTACCAAAAAAGCCCAACAACTTAGAGCTTTCAAAATCGCCTTCTCTCTGTTTCTAATGTCTTACTGCTCTGAACGTATGACGCTTTTGTTTTTTGTGATATGGATGGACGCTATTTGGTATATAGGTCACGGTGTTGGACACGTGTGTGGTTATTCAATGCCTTACCCGGACACAACGCCGCCTCCCGTCCCGACATGGTCGCAGAACTTCTCCTCGATGTGTTGGAACATGAACGGATGATTGCACAACTTCCGCAGCTGGACGATCGTGTTCATCAAAGCCTTAGCGCCGCCCTTTCCCTTGTTGCCCTTCTCAGATCCGTCCGTCAGCAGCACGCCCTTCGACTGCATGTGCCTGAGTTATTGTTAGACCATTAGTTCATATTACACTTTATACATATAAATTATTTATCTGTAAAACTCACAAACAATACGTGAAATAAAAACCATATAAAACATTACAAAAAAGTGGATATTGTAGCCTATAGGGTTCTGTTACTCCGAACTTATAGTACGTCCGCACTGAGGATAAGCCCCGTCCCACACCTACCGATTCATTTCTGTTCTAGGTAGAATTAAAAACGGACGGCTAGAATGCAATACAAAATGTACCAAGTGTGACACACCTACCGGCCCAAACTTAACAAGTAAGAAACCTTCCGGCCACTCTAGGTAGATCACAGAATCGCTAGGTGTGGGACGGTCTTTATCGTCGTATGTCAACTTTTCTTGTACAATGACTGCAACCAATCAAATACCTATGGAAAAACTAGATTTTTATGATTTCAATTAAGTTTTCGTTGTCGATGGTCATAATCATAAAATCATCATTAGCCGGACAAATCGACTCCCGGCAACCTCTCAGATCGCAATAGCTTTGAGCTTTTCACGGTTTTCTCTAACTACTCTCCTAGGAAAGGAAACAATTCAGGCCACCAACATTGCTCGGCGAGTTTAGTAAACTGAAATAGCAATTGGCTAACCACATCGCATATAGGGAGTTCAAAGTTCACAAGTGACTGCAACGTACCAGGGAACGTGTAACGGACCGTCCCGTTAATAGACGGGGCGACGACCTAGTTCAGATTGCTGGGAGTCCCTGCAGGTGACTCGGGACCGGTCATTGTGTCGTACCATAGAGGCGGACCATGCTTAGCAGTTAGAAAGTTTCCCGTCTGGTGATGATGACTCGAAATCACAACACGCATTAATGCACATATAAATGTAACGTACTTGTAAAGCACTCGTTGTAAACCGCTCATGTCGCACTTGACGATGTATTCCACCTTGTCTGGTAGCTGGCTCTCCACCTCCTTCTTGAGCCGCCGCAGCAGGAACGGACGCAACACTTTGTGCAGACGACGGATGATAAGGATCGTCTCCTCCTCGTTTAGCTCCACCTATGAAGCATTGATGGTTAGTCTTGGCAAAAAGTACAGTTGATAATTCGTTTATTGCAAACCAAAAGTTTTTATCCAATATAAAATAAATTTAAAACCACTTTAGACCGCTTCTATTGTCAAGTGGCAATAAAACAATGCTTTCTAGAAACCAAACTGGTACTTGTAGATTTATCGAGACGTAATGGAACAAAATGGTTAAAAGTGTAAATTTTGAACTTTATCACAATGGTATACGCTTATTTAGAAAGCCTCACTCTGGCTCTGATGGGTTCCAGGCACAGAAGCAGGCAGGGACTTCCACTCCTTAGCAGTGTACATAATAAATGATAAAGCGAACCGCTTCGGACTTAGCAGTGCAATTTAAACAACTAACGGCGGAACCCTGGCGTGTTCGTGGTCGACTGTACACCGACACGTCGATTATTGCGTTACCTTTTCACCAGTAGTTGCGAAGGGCGCATTGAACCACTGTTCGAAGGTTGAGCAGCTCTTGAATATGGAAGGCAGTAGGAAGTTTAGCAGCGCCCATAGTTCCGGTAGCTTATTCTGTAGGGGAGTGCCGGTGAGCAGGAGTCGGTGCGGGGCCACGTAGTGCGTGTTGAGCACCTGAGTCAACTTGCAGTGGTGGTTCTTCATACGGTGACCTTCGTCGATTATCATGTACTTCCATTGAACCTGAACAGGATATCACCCGTTACTACATATATTGCTCCTGTAACATTTCCCCTAGGGGTAATTCATATCCATTTATTGATACTATTTTTATAACATGCATTATAGATAGAGTTGTTAAATAATCTAGGAGCAATACATATATATACATTACTCCAGGGGAATTGTTTTAGGAGCAATAGATGGACTAACACAACAGTACAACACCAAATACACACAAATTATCACTAGAGTTGTGCCTTAATAAATAAAATGTGGACTAATATAGCCTAATGAAAGTGGTTCAATCACATTAAAAGCAGGACGGATTTGGACGTATTTGATTTTAGAAAATTTTGCTATGGACATCGTATTTATATTGATTTCAACAAATCTCTATTTTTTAGCTATGAAGATAAGACGTCTGACAACTGGCGTACACATTTGATATCCAACCTGATTGCACGTTGCTAGTCCACCTGAAGTTTTTCAAAAGTCATTTCTTAATGGGTTTCACGTATTTATTTGTTGAGCTAGAAATGTATTCGCATGTTCCGAATACATTTCCAGCTCAAGTTGTTTGAGCTGAGCGCTGATAAGTATACGTAAACTTTTTTAAATATACAAAATACTCAAAGATTTAAAACTGAATAAATGAGTAACCTTAGCGAGGACTCCCTTGTCCTTGATGACGTATTCGTATGTTGTGAGTAGCACGTTGAACTTGGTGGACCTCATCTGCGTCTGCACGAGCCGCCGCGACGCCGGGGAGCCTTTGTACGACACCACCGCCACCGTAGGCGCCCACTTCTCGAATTCCATCACCCAGTTAGACAACGTACTGAAAAACACAGGCAGTGACAGTCATATGAAAAAATATGTGTATATGTGGAGAAATACGCAATACACATACAGCTTCAAGACTATCGCATACGCCAGCCACATCATCACTAGAAATGTGAGTTTTATTTCTATAAGCAATGTACTCAACAAGCCGAGTCGGTCGGCCCAAGCGCACCCTTACGAAGATTGTTGGTAAAACATTAATGGCGGCTCGACCAACTGTTCGGATGAAGCTGTAATGGCCGCAGGACCAAAAGCATAAAGTCGATTCGATAAAATATATTCGTAATTCGACTAGATCAGTCGACGCTCCGGACGAAATGATGCATAACCAGTTTCTGTAAATGAAGTACTCTCATTATAGAGTGACGTCACACGCAATCACACAAACAAAAAATGTGTTTCGATCAAAAGCCAGCAATAAAGAACTGGCCCGTTTGGTCTTGGTTGTAGACATAGCACATGGAGAACATTTTATTTTTATAAGAAATTTCACATACAGTGTTAGAGTTAGGTGTATACATAAATAAACAAGTATTAAGTCACGAGATATAATAAGATTGTTACCTGAGCGGCACGATGATAAGGAATGGCCCGTTAACCTTCTTTTTCTCCATGAGGTAGGTGACCAAAGCAATCGTCTGTATGGTCTTGCCTAGACCCATCTCGTCAGCAAGGATCCCGTTTAGGTTATTGTTGAAAAGTGATACCAGCCACTCCAAACCCTGGAACATATAATTATTGAATTTAAAGTTTTTGACACAGCATTTATCAAACGTAACCGTAAATAGAGAACCTACATGTCGTCATGCACAGACGTCGTATTCTCATTGAAAATAATTCTCAGCAACATTGACTCCCCGAAGTTGCTGCAGAAAGATCAATCGGTTCAGCGGGAACACTTGCCTTTACGTACGACACCCAGAAGCACCAAATACAGCAGGAACTCTTTCTTCTATAGAGCTTACAAACAACTTAATGGGTACTACTCACCTAAATATTGATATTTTCGATTCAAACCGGTACAAAGCAGTCAACAACTTTGTCGTGCGTTTCGTTTTGCGTGATTACTATGTATACCCATACTAAAGGACAGATCGAAACTATAAGGGTTCCTTATTTGTCTACGGAACCCTAAAATAGTAATATTAATTAAAAACTTACCTTAATCTGGTATTCTTTTAAGTTTCCATTGACCAGAATGCTGGCTTGTTCGGTGACAGACTCGTGGATCGTATGGGCAATGCTGTAAGAATGAACAAAACATTAACTACATACTTAGAATAATAACGCCTTAAAGGCGAGTCTGCGGGCGATTTGAAAAGCAATTAACAAAGTATTTTATGCATATACGAATGTACATTAGTTGGTTTATTATTTACGGAAAATGAATGAAACCCGTAATTAATTTGACAATTAAATAGAAAATTCATAAAATATTGTTTACAATTTTACATCGAGCTTACGTGTATGTCTAATGTCTATGTTACTACTTAGATCAAATTCATTGCGTACGTTTGACGTAAATAATAAAAGAAATAACACATACATTAACTTTTTCAGGAGTAACGAATCTATCACATCACATATTCGAAAAATATTTTTCTTTTTAGGAAAACATGGTCTTCACTGGGGCACGGAATTAATATAACACTAGGTATAAATCAGACGTTGACCACCTCCAACCGATCCGCGATACCTGACTTCCCCCGCAAGAGACTGGCGCAGGCGCGCACGGACTACTCACACATGCGCGTGTATACCCGTTCGATGTGTGCCGATATCACAACATTTGTTCCAAGTGACCGACATGTGCCTAAGGCTACTTCGTGTGCAGACATTCATCCGACGGCCTCATCAATTTGCAATAAATGAGATGAACCGAAGAGCAACCGATTGTAAAGAATATTTTACAGCTACTATACATATCTATACTGTACGTAGTTGAAAACAGAGTGTTCGCGGCAGCACTTCTCTGACTGTTGGAATAAACATCGAAACAACTATATCTATTCTGATACAGTTTCCATATTGGATTGATTTTCGAAGAATAATTTAGTATCTAGTTATATCAATTTTAAATAATGCCAATCCTGAACGGGTCAGCTGATCACATATAAACAACATCAGTTACTGGGTCTCATACTGAAATGAGCAATAAAATTACCTGTAATAAGTCTGTTCTTCGGTTTTATACTCGTCATCCTCGACCTTCGCCTTCTTGATGACTTCCCGCGCTTTCTCTTCTTCAGATTTCTCTTTCTCACTCCTCTCATCTCTGTGCCTGTGCGACCCTCTTCTTTCTATACGAAATTTAAAAACATTGTGGTTGAATAACACCGTACAATTTCATCGGGGTGGGGGTGGAATCAATGAACGAGCTGGAAATTACATACTCTACGAGACACGAAAATCGTATCTGCGCATTATGACATGTTCGACAGAATATGATTACTTTATATTCATATTAGGATCTTTTTAAATTTGTATTCTAGCATATAAATCTTTCTTTCTTTGGGTCAAGTTATGTGCCGGGAAAGGAAACTATTGTAGGACATATTACATAAGACGACAATAATACACGCTGATAACAATTGCGGTTTACCAGTTCATCATATTCCATTATAAAATTGCTTGTAATTGTTTCTTTTTGACTGAAGCATTTTTATATCGATCTTTTCTATCGGCTTTTATAAAACCTCAACAATTTAAAATTATTGTGAATGAAATAAAGCTCTGTATAAGTCATCCAGATACTAAAGTTCAGTACTGAAGTAAAGACCGTAGTAGTACTAAACAAAATAAAGTAGTCTTATAACTTAACATATCGTAATGTGTCACTGTACGAGCTATTGTTATAGAACATTTCTTGTCTACTTTAATGTCAGATATCGATTTCTATGAAAATTATTATTTATATGTTGACAAAATTTGAATTTAAAAAAGGCGGTTTATCCGCACATATAAATGCACAGCCATGGTGAGTTAAGTTGTTCAAAAATATACGTATATTTTGATGGCGATTAGTACTGGCCCTAAACAATTTCGTTAGTTAATTGTGTATATTTTCCATACAAAATAATTGAACATGCAGTGTATAAGTTATCGACCGAGTGACGGTTCTTTTAACATGTCGTAAATGACAGTTCAATAACCTGTTTATCCTTCAATTCAATTTGGTCACATACATTGCTGTTCGGTCATACTTTTAAAAATGATTAAATCTTTATTAAAGTTAAGCTAATTTAAAAACATTGCTATCATATATGATTTGTACGGTCGTAAACTATATCTGGATAAATTATACGCCCGCATGAAATACAAGCTGTATATTGTGTTTTTAGCCCCACGAGTACTATTTTCCAGATTTGTATTAGTAGTCTGTGGTAACTTGTAGTCATTTACCATCATAACATCAACAACGTACCGTCGTCTGAGTCAGAGTCATCTGAATCGGAGACCACCTCCCAGCCGGGGTGCGTCTCCATCCAGTCCTTCAGTTGAGACAGCAAAGGCGCCTCTTCACCTTTCAGCACCTACAATATTTATATCACATTCACATCAATTTACTTTACAAATCAGCTAATTAAAGCAGACAGTGATTTAACATGATGATAATCTTAAACTTTCATTAAAAAATACATTGTGAGTATGGCAAACACTTCTGCTGCAAAGCCTTATCTATTATGTCCAGCAGTGGTTGTATGCTAAAAAATATTAGAGTCCGTGGTGATGTTCATACCTCTCCCGTCTTTGGATCCACGACGCTGACGCGCGAATCTGACGTTTGTGAACTATCGTCCATGGCGTCGATCTCGCCGCCTTCCAACAGCTTCCTCTTCCGTGATTTCTAGATAAATAAAATTATTTCCATTACAAGTACATACTCGTATATGCAAATACGAAATCGCAAATAAAATTTAAAAAAAGGTTAGAAGCCTAGAGGCACTTTTTTTGTTAGTTTAGGTTGTCAACCAATGTGAAATATAAAATATGTTAGTACATGGACGCTTACCAACCACGCAGATTTTTTAACTAATCGGAACTTTACACAACCTCTTTGTACACAACTATTAATGATAGCCAATCAAAACAGATTTTATAACATTTATAATTATAACATATACTCGTGAATATTTGACACAATTCAATTTAGATAGATAACTCTAGACCAGACCTAGCACCACATCGTCGCTTCATCATCATCAACAGCCTATATATGTCCCCACTGGAGGGGCTCAGGCCTACTCTCCTACAGAGAGTGTATGGGCCATAGTCCACCACGCGGGCCCAGTGCGGATCGGCGGACTTCACATGCCTGTTCAAGACATGCAGGTTTCCTCACGATGTTTTCCTTCACCGTTAAGCAATCGGATAATGTACTTGAATTGAAAACAACTCATAGGTACACGGCTGGATTCGAACCCGGTTCCCTCAGATTGAGAGTCCGCGCCTTGTCCACTGCGCCACCGACGCTTATAATAGGACTATATTGTGTTCCATATGCAATATGTTTAATCTGTCGAAGGCGAAAACTTAAACAACATTTACAAGCTTTTTTCAGTTACTTTATTTGCGGCGACTTCAAAAATCATCACACAGGAATATTTTATTGGGGAAATAAGTAGGCTATGTCCATTTTCATCATTACGCGCCTAACAAATATTTGTTCCACCAATAGAAATAGCCATTAAAAGGCAACCAATAGAGATTCAGGGTGTCTTTTGCATTTTTATTATTAGTAAGATAGATATAAACAATTATATTGTATTTACCCGTTTCCTTCGCTCCTCCTCCTGCTGCTTCTTCCTCTGCTCCTGTTTGTGCTGCTTGACCATCTCCGTGAGGCTGGCGATGTACTCGTCCGTCTGCGACAGCAAGAACGCAAGACGCTTGTCTTTCTTCTGATCGATCAGTTTTCGGTAGCCCTCCTCGTCTTCTGCCATCAGACTGAAAATTTTCATTTAATATATTATTCATATAATATTGCAAAGCACTCCGGTTCTCAGAAACAATTATATTGTTAGTATGGATTATCCGCACTGCTAAGTGGTATTTCTTCTCTTCACTCCTCTTCGTGGATTGTATAACGACCGCTACAATCTACATATTCAGGGAATAGGCTATTTCTAGGCTTGCGTGTACTACCATTAACCACATCGTCAGTCAGAATCAGATGGACAAAAGCGAGAATATTTATGTATTAAATAATTGTTACCGTCTCATACGCTCCTTCTCTATTCGCTCTTGTTCCTTCTTCTGCTCGCGCTCGGCGTTCGCGTGGTAATTCATGATCGCCTTGTTCATACGAGACAACTTCGCAACGTTGTTTCGGTGATACTCCTTGAAGTCCTTTGCTGTAATAGGAATAGAAATTAAACATAAAATACAAACAAATACATCACTATTTTTTAAATTGCCTTTAATCTCGCTCAATTGTTATTCAATTTGTTAGAAGGTCTCACCGTGTTGCAGTACAGTCTGCAAGAACTCCTGGTGTTTCTGTCGCCGCTTCCTCTCTGCTTCCAGTTTCTGCTGCTTTTCTAGCTTCTCTGTTGCACGCGCCTCGCGCAGCCCCTGTCGCTTAGTGCGCTTGTACGCTTTAATGTTGACCGCGGTTTCCAAGGTGGTGTCGCGGCGCACTTGGCCAAGAATCTGATTAGAATCACATCACGGATGACATTAGTACCTATTACAAAATAAATTGTTTTGCAAAAAAATCTTATTGTCTGTCTGGCCATAGTGTCTTAGTGTATAGAGAAATGTTACCTCAGCACGTAATTGTTTCTGGAAGTTGAGCACGCGCAGGGCTCGAAGCTCGATCTGGGCCTGCAGTCGCAGGTCGTCGGGGATGCTCGCCGGCAAGCTCGAGAGGATTTCTATGCGATGGGCAATGCGAGCCGCGATTCTGTAGATAAAGAAATTAAAAACATTTGAGTAGACGCGGTACTTCTGGTTAATGGGTTAAATACACTTACAAGTATGTAAGTATTAAATCAGCTATTTATTACTGTCCGGGATTGAACTTTAGTTGACTACTAGCTTTTGCTCGCAACTTCGTCCGCGTTGACTTCAGAAAGTATCCCAAGGGAATCATTTGCTCAATTGGGATAAAAAGTCTCAAATGTCTTTCTCAGATTCTTCAACTATTCCTTTACACAAAAGCAAGTCATTACGAATTTCTATTACGCCGGGAACGAAGGATAAACAAAGTCACTTTTGCATTTTTAGTATGGATTAGTAAAATATACTTTTTATAACTTGGCTGTCTATAAGTCAAAAAGCAGTTGTTTGTAGTAAAAGATGCTTTTTTGAAGAAAAACAAGACGATCTAGGTAAATATAAAATATTTCGATGACTCAAAAGATTTTAGAAGGCCAACGGAAATAACATTGATAGGAATTATGGCAATAACATTTACATACTTTTAAAATATATTTAATGCTAATTTTACCTGTTCTCTCTTTCGTTGAGAATCTGTAGAGGATCAATACCCACTGGTTTGGGTATACTGGTGACACGATTTTGTTTGGCACCGGGAGTGGGAGCGCCAGGCTGTGGAATAGTCAAATGTCTCGACTTTATTATTACTTCATTATTCATTATAAATATTTTAGTGGTTTGTGTAAACTTTTCGGGCGGTGTAGTGGAAGACGACCACAAAAGAGCAGCTATATTTGTAGCTGCAGTGTAATAAAGGTGTAATTCTTATATAAATTTTCACGGTTACAAAAGGTTCACGGTTGAACGCTAATGACGTCTAAAAACGGGACCACACAGGAGTTTGACTATATACAAATGTTTGTACAAATATTAATATGTGTAAGTTTCTTTCCATGGTTCGGAACCCTTGATACGCGGGTCAAACTCACACTTGGCCGGGTAATAAATCGTAATGTATATTCCGGGAATATGACGTTACCTGCTGCTGTGGCGGCGCTCCAGGCGCGCCAGGCACGCCCGGGGCCGGGGGCCTCTGTCCCACGGGTGGCGGACCCCTCAACGGCGGCGCTCCTCCCAATGGCTGTAACACAAATATGTATATTATATCGAGTTTGTCTCCATTTTATGCACAATGTGTTCGCACTTCGCGATCACTTGAAGATCCCACTCGATGGTAGAATGTGCGCACGCAATATACATGAAAAAATCGTATTTATTATCAGAGTTCATTTATTTTTATTAATAATTATAGAAAACAGATATATTTGTTCAGAGGTCAAGTTCCGTATTGTATAGTAATGTACCAGATGCTGTACTTATCTCGAAGTTGCATATTAGAGCCATTTATGTCATTCATCAGATGACAATTTGACATCTTACATTAAGGTAATTACTTCTAAAAATCAGCTACCCCCTGGAGTGATATCATTGTGTAGCGGAATCAAAGTGTGTAACTAAAAGTATATAGTGTGAATTTGTACTAACCGGTGTGAGTAGAGGCGGCGTGGGCTGCGTGGGAGGCGCCATCTGTCCGGTCATGGGGAGCGGGGTGGGCGGAGCGCCACCGCCCCCGCGCGACGCCTCAGCACCCCCCTTTCCGCCCGATCCCGCGCTCGCGCCCTGACCCTGTCCCTGACGGATTTAAAACTCAAATTAACCAACACCTCATGGGGTCCAGAGGTAGGGTTACATATTATGACGGAAAGTAAAATGTAATACATGTATCCATCCGAGTTAACGAAGGGACGCAATGTCGTCATAGTCGATGTTAGCACGATGAACATGTGCTAAATGTTTTCCCTCTTAGCAATTCGTGCAGTAAACGTGGCGAGTAGTATGACTTATAATATCACCCCCATATCATCCTGTGGGTGTCCTAACAGGCGACAAAGTGAAACTGACAAGAGATGGACAGGAAATCTCTCTATGTATCAATAAAATCTCACTACGATCATCAATACGCATGCCAAGTGGATATGATGGTTATGGCAAATCTATGAGCAGGCTCATGTCAAGTAGTGGAATGACGCAGCTGATAATGATGAAAGGCAGGTACTGTATATAATTGCAGAGAACCAACCTGCTGGCTGTAAGGCGAGGGCGGCTGTGCAGGCGGGGTTGGGCACTCGGGCGGGGTGTCGCCGGTGCGCTTGCCGGCCGCCATCATAGCTATCTGCTGTGGCACCGGCTGGTTACGCGCCAAGTTGCGGTAAGCAGTTATCTGCGCTCTGTAAACCATTATTTTTATATATTTATTTATATAATTACCTCCTCTATTATCTCAGTAAATTTAACATAATTACAATACGTACTTGAGCTGACTCAGTTGAATGTTCGAGAACAGTCCTTTAGGATCCTGAGGATTAGACCGCGCCTTCAGCGCTAAGAGTTGGGAGTATCTCGGATCCTCTTGCAGACCTTTCTCTTCCATGGAATCTATTGCCCTCTGTAGAGCGTTGATGTTGTCAGATCCCGGTGCGGGGATTGAACCCGACATCGGTGAAGAAGCTGGGGGACCACCATTTGCAGAAGAAGTCGGCGGCGGTGGTGCGTGGCCGTGGGGAGGTGTTTGTGCGGAAGGGGGGTGCGGCATGTTGGGGGGTGGTTGACCGGACGCCGACTGCGGTGCGGGCGGGGCGCCACTCGCAGGGGGGTGGCCGTAGCCGGGCGCCGGCCCGCCCTGCGACGTCATCATGGGGTGGTGCTGCGGCATGTGTCCTGGAGGGCCGGGGGGCATACCCTGTGGATGCACCCCGTGCGGCGGAGGTCCTGACATCGGCAGCGGAGCACCAGGGGGGCCGTTACCCGGCGGAGGACCGCCGCCCATAGGCATTGGACCCTGGGAAAATAGTAAAATTTCATGTAAATTGGCAATATATGTATATTGTACATTTTAGTACCAAAATATCAATACTAATGGCATAAATGCGAAATGAGTTTGATTGTCAGTTTTTCTGTCTTTCCTTTACGTCGTACGGAAATTTACAATGACAGTTTTTGGGGGAGTTTACAGATAATAGAGGGGTCGGAATACAATATAGGCTACTTTTTATCCTGATCAAGCAAGCTATTCTCATGGAATACTTAATAAATTCCACGCAGAGGCAGTAGCAGGCAAAAATACTAGTATAGAATAAAAGATAAGTATTGACATGATTTCAATTTCAAATTTTCAAAGGTGAACAAAATTGGGACTTTATAGTTTTTTACTTGTATCACCGTGGGGAGGCGAACGAGTTGACAGCAAGCGGAGGGTATAAAACAGGCTACGCCTGGTCGGCACGGGGATTTAGGCTTCGGATAAGGTTGGAAACAGTTTGTCAGGGCGAAGCCCTGCCCGTTTTAGAACTCAAGTAAATTAAAATGTAGTAGACTTAGAAAATCATGTATACTTATAGAATGTTATGCCTGTGAAGTTTCGTCGAATTTAAATAAACAATAAGAAGACGAAATGGACGTTTTACTACAGTATTTTTCAACAAAGTGAGTTTTGTTGTCACAATCATAAGCTTTTTTTACAGATTTGAATGATACTTGTACCATTTTATTACACAGCCTCATAGATTTGCGTGAGTTGTCATAAGAAAATGAAATTAATCATCTTTAGTTATTTTGTCTTGGCATTGCCACTTTGTTTTTCAATCAATGAGGAGGAAAATTTTACATTTTATCAGGTGACAGCATATAACAATCGTGAAAGGGCATTACTGTATAATACTGCCATCAAAGAACACAGCATTCACTTTTTGAGTGAGATAACTACGGCAGCTTCAGTCCCAATGGACGTGGCCGTGGAAGTAAAACACGCAACGTTCTATGAAGAAGAACTATTACGCTCTGATATACAGTTCAGTAACATTTTAACATCAGATATGTAAGTTGTAAGCCTAGTTCATATATTTAAGTGAGTAACAACAAGAACACTCAACATATCCGATAAAAGTGTATAGCAATGCTAATCACAGATTTACAAGAGAACAAAAATCTATTTAAATACCTAAACCCCTGTACGCTGGAAACCACGTAAAAGGAAAATGTGCGCAATAGCAGCAAAATGATTGTCTATTTGTCAAGTGCGGCTCATTTTTTTGGTTCCCAGTTTGTAGGTACAAGACAAATTTGATTGCACTGAAAGTTTTGAATAGTTATGTATATTCGGCTATGAATTTGTCTTAATTGTCGTCCTGCGGTTTCATCTGCGTTAAGATCGTTTTCTCCAAACCCTTTCATATACACCAGCAGTAGGGTAATTACAATCATGGTCACAACAACTTTCGAATGAAATGTATAAATTAAAAGATAAGGCAGTTTCTCATTAGCTTATTTGATGTATAATGATGCACTTGGCCTTTATTTCACCTGAGGGTGACGACATAGATTAGATATGTGACGATAAAGCTATTGGATGGGAAGCATGCTCCAGCTAATGAGGCGTACCCAGTAGGCCATAAAGGCAGTGTAATTTTATTTGCGGCATTTACGTCAGATGTAAACCTGGAATTTATTTCAGTACAATCCTCTATGTTTAAATTTATAGAAATAAGTATATATTTAAAAAAATTTTCACAGAGTCCAACAAACCTATTTAACCATCATAGATGTTAGTATAGCAGATATGGAAGACTATATCAGGGCCTTTTACGATTTAGATGTGTTAGAGCATTGGGTTGAAGATAAAATAAAAAAATATGAACCCTTTCTATCCAATACCAATATAGCACAAACATACGAAAAGAGAGATCTAAACCTATTGAAGCTATCCACTGGGGACAGAAAAATGTCTGTGTTTCTGTTAGGAGGTGAACAAGGCAGAGACTGGATATCTACACCAGTGATATTGAACTTCTTTAGAATGCTATTGACGGATGAAAATATACGCAACTTGACAAAGAATTACAACTTCTATTCAATGCCTTTGCTTAATCCAGATGGCTATATGTACAGTCTTCGCAAGGTGCGTTGCGTTTATCATAAACCTTTATACACGTAATTATCTATACATGTTAAGCGCGCTCCGTTATTGGTGACCCACGACAGTGAGTGAAATTGTGAACAAACAGGCGTGGAGCCCCTATAAAGTTCACCACGATAAAATCGTAGAGGAGAAAAAGTCTCTACATTGAAGATATCTAGAAAAAAATCAATCGGGCCGATTTTAAATGACTAAATGAATATGTTAAAATACATTTCAAAAGAATTGAATACGCATCACGATTAAACCACTTATTAAAATGAAAAAGTATATGGATGTATAAACTGGGCCCGTCCGATTGGATTTTTATCTTTCAAGGCACGAAAAAAGTTGATTTACGAAAAATACAGTATTTTTATCTTATTTCACATTATTGGGCATTTTATTAGGAATATCAGGGTTTTACATACAATATAGTTGAAAATATTTATAACAGATATACTAATTATAGGTTTCCGCATATAAGTAGCAAAATATATCGCTATAGCGATAGGCGCAATATGGACATTTGTCATCATTTTCGTCTGGTCCATGTTCATTTTTAAAACTACCTGTTGGCAAACTCTTGGGATGATGTGTGGGATTTAAATCAAGTATTCTAATCTATTTTAACACAGGAACGGTACTGGACTAAAACCAGAAAAGCATTTTATCCATACAAGTATTGCAGTAACGGGAAACTCGCAGCGGGCGTTAATATAGATCGAAATTGGCATTTCCGAAAAAATACACGAGAGGGTGGGTTTCTTTTCAATATGCATTTACTACATTCCACTTAGCTTTTAATTGGTAACTTACAAACATTTCAATATTTAAAATTGTAGTCTCTACTACTATTACAGTATGTATAATCATGGTAAATGTTAGCATGCAATTAGCCTATAACAAATCTCAGTGTGGATATTAGGCTATAGCATAAAGGTGATCATATGTTAATTTTCTTCCCAGTAAAGTAATCCTAAGGTTTCAAGACCTTGTCTGTCATGGATTTCTTTGAAGGAGGTACATGTCTATCAATAGACTTTTACTTATTACTAAATTTAATTGTGAAAGAAAATTAATTAAATCCCTACACCTCTCCTAACTTGCTGTGGTTTCAGCTTTAGGCCACCCCATCTCAACCCATAGGTGTCGTAAAAGGCAACTTAAAGAAAACATATTCAGTCGTAGGGCAGCAGAATCTACCTATAAAACACATCTTACTATGGTCACCAAATCCCCAGCCAAGTGACAAAGTCTGCCGTATGCTCATCTTCTAAGAGAGAGGCAGAAAGTGGACTAAGCAGCTGTTAATGATGATATATCAAATTTATCAATGGAAGTGATTTGAAATAAATTTTATTCCTAAATGCTAGTACCTCAAAAGCTGTCAGCTCATAATACACCTATCTGTCTACAGGGAGTGAGTTAGTAATTAAATTATTTGTGTGGAGCAACAACACTAGTAGTTGAAAATAGAAATCTTACAGTTCAAATTACTGAAAATTAATGTTGATCTCTTTCTAAAATATATCAATTATTCTGTCTATCCAAAATTAATATTTACACAATCACAATGTATGTTATGTATACAACACACATTATTTTGTCTGCAGCTGTTTGTAGTGCTCTTTATGTAGGCTCTAGTCCTATATCAGAGGAGGAAACACAAGCTCTCTTCAAGGTACTTAATTCAAATGCTAACAATTGGATGGCATTTATCAACGTAAGGAGTTTCAACAGGCTGATAACTATACCATATGCAAATAAAGATGTACAGAGCAATAATCATGACCTCTTGGTAAGAATATACACATTCACATGGGGCCACATTATACTAACAGAGCACTTGTATTGAGCATTTTTTTGTCTGGATTCAACAGAATTTCTTACTGTGATCACTAATCCCCCTGCCGACAATGGTGGTTATGGCAAATGCCATCATGTAAATATGTCAATCTGTGATGTTCAACAGTGGACTTATACAGCTGATTATGATTATTGCCTCACATAGGACTGTTTATAGAAGCATTTGAGAGTTTTAATCAGTATTACTCCTATTATGCTTGTCTGCTATTATGCCTGCAAATAACTGCTGACTAATTATGAATGGATCGAAAGCACATATTAATTGACTGATACTTGCTAACTGTCCTACATTCGACTAATGCTTGGTTCATGTCATGTGGACTCACTATTGTGTTTTTTCCCTCTCTATTGTATACTATATTTGCTTGAGCGCCAACACGCTATAGTTTGTGGTCTCTTGGCACAACTAGTCATGTTGAAGCTTAGCATGTAGGCAGCCTATAGCAGTGAGAAGAACATGACTACTTTTATCCTTGACCATTGAGTGGTTCCTGTGGTATAATTTTTTAAGTCCATGCATAAAAAGTCAAAGGTACTAGTAATTCTTAAAATTCACAGCCATGCTAACAGCATTTAAATTAGTTGTCAATATTCACCACACCAAATGGACTGAATAAAATTTTGACAAAAAAAAATTACTATGTGTTACACACACATCATCATCAGCCGGGAAACGTCCACTGCTGGACATAGGCCTCCCTCATGGTACGCCACATCGACCGGTCCCGAGCCACCTGCATCCAGCGACTCCCCGCGACCCTAACCAGGTCGTCGGTCCATCTAGTAAGGGGACGGCCTGGTAGACGTTTCCCGGTACGTGGTCGCCACTCAAGAACCTTTACTCCCCACCGGTTATCGGTTCTTCGAGCGATGTGGCCTGCCCATTGCCACTTCAGCTCACTGACTCGTCACACACATGTATGCTTAAAGATCTATATGCTTATTAATCTTTATTTCATGAGCATATGCTTAGCTTTCAATCAATAAATATATATTCAGCTAACTAAAATATTGAAACTGGTTTGGAATCAGCAAAGATTTTATTTTGTATCAGATGGAAATCCTGTCTGCAGTGACTCAAAAAGTTCATAAAAAATACAACTCCACATACTTTTATGGGAACACTGCAAGTTATTTTTGTAAGTGCCTTTTTATTAATTTTCTGTGCAGTATAATTAGGGAAAAAAACTAAAGGAATAAAATATGAATTTGATATGCAAGTAGCTGGCAAATGGCAAGATTGTTAAAGATGAAGAATTACTCCCAACTTTTACTTTACTACTCCCAATTACTAACAACAAAATGTCAAGAACTGAGTTGCCTCTATAAGGCATACATTAATTATATGACAAAAATTATGTCAAATGCTCACAAAATCTAATATGATTTTTAATGAGTAAGTAAAAAAATAAAAAAGTTCTTTAATTAAACAATTTACAATGTCTTAGAATTAAAACAACATCTTCAGTTTTAACTTTAATATCTCAGGTTGGAGACCTTTTATGAATTTTTAACAAAATCGATTTTTTTCTGACTGACTTTCAAGACTGTTTTCATGTGATCTATCAATTTTATCTAAGTTTGGGGTGTGTCCACAAAACTAGCAATAGCTACCACCGCAACCATGTTTCGCAACCAGTTGCAAAGAAAGAAATTTCCTCTTTTGATGGCAACAAGTTGTGAATGAAGAAGATTTTGCATTAAAACACAACCAGTTGCCAACTAAGAAAATTATTAACAGTATAGTTGCGACAAAATGTTTTCCTTTCTTAATACGCAACCAGACTGAATAAAAGATTTGAGTGGTAATAGCTGTACATAGAATGATATTATACTACAGATAATAGAAATACAATGTTATAAATAAACAAAAAATATCTGAGCAACCGAGCTTTGCTCGTAGTTCTTTAAAAACAAACAAAAACTTTATTTCTGCCCCTGGTTAGCCGTAAAGAGTGGACCAATAATTACAAACTTGAATAAATAAATAAAAACACACAAAAAAAACAAAAATTTTCCAACCGGGATTTGAACGCGGATATCTCGGACGGAATGACACGTGTGAACCACGTATTTGTTCGTATTCGTATTCGTTATCGGGGCAGGTTTCCGCAACTCGACGTCAGATGCGCCTATTTTGCGTGACCACTACCGACCACCACTCGGCTAAAGTGATTATGTTTGACAGCGTGAAATTTCCCATCATATTTAGCGTCGAATAATGCGAAAGAATGAAAAAGATCGATTTTTCGCCCCCCAAACCCCCTAAATACCAAATTTCAGCGAAATCGCTGGTGCCGTTTCCGAGATCCGTATTATATATACAAGAATTGCTCGTTTAAAGGTATAAGATATTTTTATTTATAAGTACAGTAGAAACCTAATAACGTAAACTTTGATCATCGTCATGTATCTTCGTAACCTCATTACGAGCGTTCAATGTTTGGTTTCCTTTACAGTTTACATCTTTTCTTTCCATGACATTTAAAAAACGAACCACCCTTGAATTATATCCAAATAATTATTCGTTGACGTGAAGTAACTGACAGGAAGTGTCGCGTCAGTTTGATATTTGTTATAGTTCCCATGGGATAACTTCTAAAGTCCATGCGGACGAAGCCACGGGCAGAAGCTAGCACAATTCTTCCTTTGCAACTGGTTGCAAAACATGGTTGCGGTGGCGGTCGAACGATTGCTGTAGGTATTCAACTCCTGTCCTATGCAATTTGAAACACTACTCAAAAGTTCTGATAATAGAGCGAATACTGACAGATAAGTGTATTTACTGTGTTTTAATATACATTTTTTCTACAACATATAACATGAATGTATAGTTTTAGTGTATTTAATAATAATTTATATTGTAATTGTTCAGATAACTTTAGTGGAAACTGTGCAGACTACGTGAAAAACAAGCTAAACGTCCCGATAGTTCTAACAATCTATTTGAAGCACGCTGATTACTTCCTGCCGGAATCTTCACATATCAACATTTTGACTCAGGAGTTTGGTACAATCATGAATGAAACTTTGATGTTGGCAGAAGAAATTTATGGTTCTTTGTTTAATAATGGTAACCAGGCCATATTTTGTGGTATAATTATGTTCACACTTAATACATTGATTGTATTATATAATTCTACAAATCCTTAAAACATCATCACATGTCACTCCTAAAATGCCAATAAAATTTATACAAGACAAACAGTGTCAGTCAATAGTTAATGAAAATGACTTCATTTGAATTCTTACTTCAATTAAAGTAATTGATTTTTTGTTATATATATTTGAAACTATTATAATTTCCTGCATCCAGCGAATCCCTACAACTCTAACCAGGTCGTCGGTCCACCTAGTAGGGGGACGGCCTGGAAGACGTTTCCCGGTATGTGGTTGCCACTCGAGAACCTTTACTCCCCACCAGTTATCGGTTCTTCGAGTGATGTGGTCTGCCCATTGCCACTTCATCTTACTGACTCATTGAGCTATGTCAGTGACCTTCGTTTGTCTACGGATTTCCTCATTCCGGATCTTATCATGTAGAGAAATTCCGAGCATAGCTCGTTTCATTGCTCACTGAGTGACTTTGAGTTTGTTTATTCGGCCCACTGTAAAGGACCATATTTCAGTTCCGTATGTCATAACTGGCAAAACGCACTGATCAAAGACTTTTGTCTTTAGATGCTAAGGTATTTTGGACGAGAAGATATGCCGTAACTTCCCGAACGCTGCCCTCTGCTGTTCAGATCCTCCAAGGATTCGCAAGGATGCAGGTAGCTCGGGACCGGTCAATGTGGCGTACCATGAGGGAGGCCTATATCCAGCAGTGGACGTTTCCTGGCTGATGATTATAATTTAGATAAATAATAATAAATTAATATATATAAACAATCTGTTTAAATACAAAATAATAAGTTTTCAAAGTACAAATAACTTGAAATTACCTGACCAGGAGGCATGTGACCCATCTGATGTTGCATATATCCATGAGGTGGCTGTCCCTGCATGCCAGGATGTTGTGGGGCGCCTTGCATTCCAGGATGCCCATTAGGTCCAGGTGGGCCTCCAGGGTGCCCCGGCGGTCCCGACATGTGTGGCGGTACCATGTGAGGGGGCATTTGATGTCCAGCAGGTGGCATGCCAGGGTGTTGATGTGGTACTCCCGGTGGGCCGTTGTTACTCGGTGGCATTGAATGACCCGGTCCCGATGGGGACATGTGGTTGGGCATAGGTTGGCCGGGCGGCGGGTGAGCCGGAGGTGGCCCATTGTGCTGTTGATTGTATGGACTGTGCGGCGAATGCGGCGGTGCGGGACTCTGCGTCGGCGGCCCCATCGGACTTGGCGCCTGAGGCGGAGGCATTGGACTGTTTTGGGGCGATGGACTCGCCATTTCACCACTTTAAACAAACGAGAACTTGTCAAACCATATCACTAACGAAAAATTCGATCGAGCCAATGAAGTGTAGACGCAACGCAATGGAAACGCGACTTATAAGTATCACATTTCACGTCAACAGCAAAAAATACAGGTCTATTTATCACTATATGCAAAAGTTTGTGATTAAGTGATGCTTTAGTCTTTTTATATATAAAGTTAATCCGAAATATTAGCTGAAAACGCTAAAATTAGAGCAGAAAATGTACATTTCCCACAGGACAATCAACCAAGACAAGCAAGACAGCAACCCTTTTTAAATATTTTTTCATTTTAAAACTATGGAAACTAGTCTTTTGGTCAATCGACACATGACAGACGAATCTCGGCAACAACTCGCTTGACGCCTCGGCTCAACGCAGAACTTACGCAAGTGTGTCGCTACCACAGGTCGCTACACAAAAGGGCTGTCGTATCGTGATGCGCAATAATCATATTGGTTTCATACATTTAGTATACAGTAGAGACACATAAGAGTCACGGCACGACACGACCTACAAATGTGTCTCTAACTAACCCGCCCCACCCCACAGCCACTCGCAAACCTCGAAACAAAGGAATCTACAATGGACCGAAGCTAACGGACTTGTAGGTATAAAAAATAAAATAGCCTTTATTGCTGTATATTAAACTAATTTTACAATTTTCTTACAAATAAATATGCTTACTTTATAATAGTTACTTATCTTTTTACGTAAATTAAGTATCGGTAAATCGTTCCTGAATTTCAGCTTGTCTTTCGACATAGGCCTCCTCTAAAGCTTTCCACTCTATTCTATCTTTCGCTATGCGGGTCCATATTGGACCCGCCACTTTTCTGATGTCGTCCTCCCATCTTCTAGTCTGTCTGCCTCTTTTTCTTTTGCTATCTCGTGGTTGCCATTCAGTTATTAGTCTTGTCCATTTCTCTTTCTTCTCTCTCATCATATGCCCAGCCCATCTCCACTTTAAGCACCTGTATGTCGTGTATGCATTCTTAAATTTTGTTTTACTTTTGATACATTTCAGTTTAACTCGGTCTTTTCTTTTAACTCCTATTGTGCTTCTCTCTATTCCGTTCTGACAAATTTTTATTTTTCTTCCTAGTTCTTCTGTTAGTGCCCATGTTTGGCACCCATATAGTAAGCATGGTAGGATACACATATTGTATACTCTCCGCTTGTTCCTCATAGGCATATCTTTATTTTTCATGACTTCACTGAGTGACCAATATCTCTTCCAAGTATTAGTTATTCTTCTTTCGATTTCTTTTGGCATACATTCCTCAGTAGATATTAACTGTCCCAAATACACATGTATGACTTGTAGGTATATTATCCTTTAAATTTAAACTTTCAGAGATGCAAATCTATATACAACTCGTAACAAAATTTTCTGATGGTTGAGTGTTAGTTCAATAATGTGCTCAGCATTGTGAGAATTTGGGCTAGACGAGACACTGACTGTAGTAAGATCAATGTACATCACTACTGTGAGCACAGCTCTAATAAAAAAGTTTGCCCCTCTTACTTTCTGTAACATGCACGTAACATGGCGCGCGCGGTAATGGCGTCTTTTCTGTAATGTGCTCTATAATAAAACTTGATTAAATGCTCCTAGGTCTTCTCCTTCAAAATCACTGACAACAAAGAGATTTAAGTATATTGACTGACAATGTTGTAAACAATATCGGCCCTCGGATACATACAGATTGATGTTTTCATTGCAGTCTTTATCGCAATATTTATTTAACTTTTATGGTGCAGAATGAAGAATCAGCATTCAGTAGTTAATCTTTGAATGTGTAACTGACATCTAATATCCTAAAACATAACAGGCCCACTATCACTGGATTACCTTGGATTCGACATTTTAATTAAGGATTTTGGAACACATCGGCTTAGAGATGCCTTTTTACCTATTTATATTGGAAGATTTTACCCAATTATACCTTGTGCCTTTCTAAGAAAATCAGAAAAAAGACATATATAGAGTAGGCTGTGTTCCTTTGCTTTCCCCAGCCTTCCCATTCGAGAGAACTAATTGGAACTAAACTAGAGAAAGAAGAGATATCTATTCAGAGTAGGCTGTATGGATTTGTTCCATTACCCTCCCATTCGGGAGAATTAAAATACTACTGTGTATTGTCAAAATAATGACAGACCAGACAGACACATAATTGTCATTTTTGTGTGTTGTTAAACTCAAATAATCATAGTTTAACTGTATAAATTCTAAAAGGTCTAGGCAAGCTTGCAGGTTTTCTAATTTTTGCTTTATAACCCGGCAACAACGAAAATGCCTGCTTAAAGTTACATTATAAATTTAAAAGATAAGAAAATGGAGGATGAAGACTACAGTGAATATGCGTGGACTTATATTATTTTGTGTGTTGAACCAACGTTATACGAGGGACTCAGATTTGCAAAAGACTTGATAATAACCAATCTTTTTTTGCGGTTTATCATACAGTTTGTGACTTTACCACATAATGTTCGACACAGTCTTTCTATGGTACTGGGGAGTTTCCTACTGTACTACAGTATCGGGCCGGCATTTTTATGGACCATTGGACTTTGCGCTGGTTCTTACATTATTATTGTTTCAGTGACTCTCTTAACAAAGCGATGGAGAGGATTGGTCACATCCTTGACTGTCATGTGTTTTCTTTTATTTAGTGAAGTGTGCATAGTTAACCCTAAAATGTGGCAGCAAATTCGTGGCATACAAATGATAGCAGCTATGAAAATTATTTCTGTGGCCATAGAGCTTGATAGAGACCTTTTCAAACGAATGTTGAATCCAGTAGAATTTGGTGGATATGTCCTATGCCCTGCAAATTGTATACTAGGGCCATGGATATCATTCCATACTTACAATCAGTATCTTGATGTAAAATTCTTAACACGGAGGTGGTTTAAAATAATATTAAGTAATCTTGTACTGTCAATGCTGTTTTTAGTTTTATCCAACTGCATCGTTCCATGGTACATAGATGATGACTCAGCAAAATGGTTAATTGCTTTCAAAGATGCACAGGCGTTTAGAATGTCACATTATTTTGTGTCTAGTATGTCAATTGTTTCAATGATTAGTGCTGGATTTGGGCTGACAAATGACTGTCATTCTGAACTTCAAGTAACAAAGCCAACTTTCATAGAACTCCCTAGATCTCTTGTACAAGTAGTAATATATTGGAATATACCTATGCATCAGTGGTTGAAGACTTATGTTTTTAAAACATGTCAACCTTTGGGTCAATTTGCAGCCATATTTGTAACTTATGCTGTATCTTCTTTACTTCATGGTTTTAATTTCCAGTTTTCAGCAGTTCTTCTCAGTATAGGTACTTTTTCTTATGTGGAGTATAATTTTCGACACAAGGTTGCATCTGCCCTTGAGGTGTGTTGTTTAGCGAACCCTTGCAACAAACAATGTGACCACAAATACAAAAAGAATAGTTTTCTAGAAGTTGTTGTAAATACTATTTTTTCTTTCATAACTATAATACACTTAGCATATTTAGGTGTAATGTTTGAAGCTTCATTTTCTGTTCAAGAAACTGGATATTCATACTTTCACACAATAGGAAAATGGGAGAATCTCAATTACTTCAGCCATGGTCTTGTAGGCTTTCTATTTGTAATATATTTAATGATGTAATAGACAAAAATTGTTAATCCTGAAATCCTCACCGCCATTGAGATAAACTTTTGAGGTGTACCAGGACAACTTTTAAGAAATTTTCTGAAACACTGGTCAGGTGAGTCCAGTAACTACTCCAATGTTTTTTTTAAGAATCTCTATGCTTTAAAAAAGATCTCTTTCAACCTTTAATATTTAATTGTAAGGTGTAGCATATCATTAGACTTCACTTGCCAATACAAATGACAAACTATTTAGCTACATTATTTTCATTATAGTAGTAAAGTAAATAAATATCAGCTGTAAGTTACTTTGAGAAAAAGGATTTGAAATAAATGAATTGTACAGACATTTAATCTATAATGTAAGTAATAATAAAATATCATTAAAAAAACAGTAATTTATTATGTATTTGCAATTAATTAGTTTCGATACAAAAATAATGTTTACAGCCATTTAATACAATCACCAGCCACTGTACATTTTTTTTGAAATATTTTATTATAAGTTCTTACATTAACTTTATATTCTCCTTCTTCATCAAGCTGTGATTGTATCCGGTAATTTATTTTTTCTAATGTAGGTTGTTCAGAGCATGGTTCAAGGTTTTCTATGGCATCTTTATTTGAGCTAAAATATTCAGGTCGTGTATATATAATCGTTATGTTATACTCTTTAGACACTTTTTGAATCATATGAAGTAAACTTTTTACATACACGTCAGTTTTTGTTATTTTATGTCCTTGTTCAGACCAGTAAAAACCCGTTAATGTGTCAAATAACACCAAAGAAATATCAGAGTGATCAGATAAAATGTTTTCCATATTGAGAATAGTCACGTTAAACTGTGTTTTATCATATATTTGAAAAACATGAAGGTTGCTTAGAGTTCCGTTAAGTAAGTTTTGAATACTTTCAAATGAGTAATTTGATGATTTAACACGTGAAGTTATTTTATTAGTAATTGTTTGTATCAGTTGATGATAGTCTAGGTTCCCATCCGTATTGAAAATCAGCACACCAACTTCTCTTCCGCCCAAAGATGTAGGAATTAATGCTTCGGAAATTATATCTATAAGGAGAAAGGACGTAGACACACTACTGTACAATTCAACTACTTCGCCAAACTTCGGGCCAGTTTCAAATAAGTTGGGGTATAAAAAATCTATTTTTGGTTTCCTTCTGAGTCTTGTAAGTAGCTGAATCCCTGATTCCATTTTGAATGTTGATGTTGAAGCCATATTTATAATATTTATATCTCAAGTAAGATATTATTTATAACGTATGCGATTACCGCCCGCCATTACTATTTTCACGTGACATTGACATGTATAGTAGTAGTTTAATTCTCCCGAATGGGAAGGCAATGGAACAAAGCCGTACAGCCTACTCTGAATATATATTTTCTTCTGCAGTTTTCTCAGTAAAATTTATAATGTGTACATTCTATCGCTTATTTTGACGATTCTTGACGAGAACTTCAAAGGTCAGCCTTGATTTCAACATAATTCGAAAGAATCCATATGCCGAATGTACTCGACATGGTAAACCTTTTCGATCGCGTCGAAACCCTCGCAATTTTGCGTAATTGATACTATAACACCGTCCATGACACTTTTGCACTATATCACACCATTATAACACACAACAGTATTATTAACGAATTACGAACGAATGATTCATGAACTTCACACCGCTCAAACGCGACTAGTGAATGTAGGTAAGGTATAGCGATTAATAACGAGTTTGAAAGATTATGAATGAACGAAATCGTAATTTTGACATAAAATTGGTACCGTGTAACTTTTTGACAACTAGAAATCGCTTTCAAAGCGACTCGCAAGTGTCAAATGAAAGATTCAACACTAGCCTCGAATCTTTCAAAGGTTTCTGTCAAGTTTATGATTGTTTTATAACTTTAATGATTGATTTAGTTGTAATGTCGTTATATCAATTGAATTAGCAATAAGAACTATTTGGATAACTCGCGTAGAATAAGAAATTCAGCCTCACGATATAATAAATTTTTAACTCTCAATAATTTCAGGTTGTTTTTATTATTTGCCTAAATAAGTAATAAAATCAAAAAAATAAAATAATATAAGTAACGTACGTAAATAATTAATTTTTATTAATTTCGAGTATTATGGTATCTTTTCAAAATTAGCTATGATGGGTGACTGTAGGTGACTACTGTTGTGTAGATAACCAACTATTATCTAGAGTAGAGAGTAGAGGCAATGACCACCTGTAGTCATCGACAGTTTTGTAGGTTTTTCCGACAAAGGGATGCGTATGAATGATTGAGCACGAGCACGTATGTATCCACACAATCGCCACTTTTTCATTCGCAAGGCAGACGTCCGACAAGAAGGATGTTTCATAATTTGTGCTGCGTGTTCACGGTGCTATGTGTGAATGGATGAGAACCCACAAAATAATATTTGTATATAATTTATATTATATATACTTCGGAAATGAACTTTCTACAACACTGGTGATACAAAGGCTATCTTAGTTATTAGATAAAATGAAACCTTATCAATTTTTGTAAAAAAAATAATACCAAAACCAACGATAAAAATATTTTAAGATAACTAAAGAAGTGGCTGTAAGATTTAAGGACCATTGCTTGTTAAGGTAACTAAAGAATTGGCTGTAATATAGTAATTGCCAGTTCGTTGACTCCATTTAGTGAATGTTTGATTAAATAAATCTACTAAACTATTTCAAAAACACAGAAGGAATGCCATCATAGATGCACAGATGGCATTAATGTAATATTATGGAGATAGTACTCTTTGGCAGTTCCGGGCTCCGGGCCAGAAGACCAAACTTAATGTCGGAGGGGGTTGCAGATGAAAAATCGGTAATAATTGATTGAATGATTGATTTAAAAAAATAGATTATCAATCAATTATTCATAAAAATATAATCGGGTATTAAAATCGATTTTTTCTTTTAAAAAATCGATCATTAATAGATTTTTCCATAATCGATTATTTTTTCACATCCCTACTACAAGTACTACGTATAGGTATGCAGTATTAATATCTAACTATGGTATAGGTACATATATTAGTCTGTGCACTGTGGGTTTCTATTTTGAGATAACTGATAACACCATGCGACACTTTGCCATTATAGCTGTGTGGATATGTCTATTCATTGTTAATTACGATTATATTGAATGTGAATTATTAACAGTATCTGTGATAGGAGCTGGTGTTGCAATGGGTTTATTTAACTGGAATACTGTCAAAGAACATACGGTTTGTAAATTCACAGAATGCTGTATTTCAGATCACATCCCATATGACGTTGAAAGTAAGTTAACACAAAATACTACTGACTAATTTAAACTTTCGATAGGTCCTTGATGACATCATAATAACTACCTCCATGATGAGGCCATAATTTTGAAGTTGTTGTTGTTTTTATTGTTTCATGAAGGGATGTTTGCAGGTTACAGTTTAAAATTTAAACGTGTTTTTATAATAGTTGTTCTTGGTCAACCCTTATATGGTTAGTGGAACTCAGTATAGACTTAAATATTTTTTGGTTGTCACAAGTTGTGTAAAATAATGTTAAATACATAACTTAATGTAAGAGAATTAACATGAATGGCTTTATCCTTAAAGAAACATACTACCAAAAATATACAAAAAATGTTTCACTTTTTACAGAATTAAAGGAATCTCTATCTACGCACATGTTTGGTCAACCACTTGTTACTGAATTAGTGAACATAATAAGTGCACACAAAGAAGCTGTTCAAGGTGAAAGTAAAAAAAATGAGAAAGCACTAGTTATAAGTTTACATGGATGGTCAGGTGTGGGAAAAAATTATGCAGCGACTATGATAGCAGAGGCAATTTATAAGAAAGGCTTGGAAAGCAACTATGTGAAATTATACATGGGAAAAAAGGATTTTGACTGTACAGATTTAGAGAAAAGTAAGGTATGTGTTCCATAGTAACAAGTTGTGATGAATGAATTTTATTCTAAACTGAATCCTGTATATACAAACTAAGTGATGTAGTTATGAAAAAGTTAGAAAAATGAAATTCTTCCTATTGCCTCCCAGTAATCTCACATGTTTTAAATGTATTAAAATCTGAATCTACTTGTTGTGATCAACACTTGACCACAGTATCATTTGATATTAAGTGATGTGGTCAAAGGTGTCTAATTAGGTTTGTGTTGGCCATTATTTAAACATACCCAGGCAGCGAGATAAAATTGTCCAACACCCTGTACCATGAGAAGTTAAATAAAAAATTATATAAAAAAAACACAATCACCAATCATTTGTCGTTTAACAAATATACTACTTCTCTTTCGGAAATGTATTCTGCAGCAAAAAATATTCTATTGGTTCAGAAAGAATTTGTCAATGATCAACAAATTTCACTGAAATTGTGATAATCCTAATGATTAATCTTTATAATGTAAAATAAAATCCAGTATTCTTATTGATAAAGATTTTAAGATAAATGCACTTTATCAATATAATTTATTTTCTATTAGTAACTGGCGTTATTCCATTTGAAAGGTATATAAATAGTAAGACAAAGGGCTACATTTTTGTGAAGAATTTAACCACACTTTCTAAATCCCTTTATGTTTTTGGGAAGTCATTAAAGGCGCTTAACGGTTTTGATGAGATTAATGACACAGACTGTGTGATTCTTACTTCAGATCAATAACATTTTACTGCAATCACAAAAATAAGTGCATTGATATAGTGTAGTGTATTTTTTTTTTACTAATTCCCTTTTCACCTCACCAAGCAGAGTGTATCTGTTAAATACACTCTTGGAAAGCACATATGGCAAGGCAAAATATGAAGGAAATCCAGCTATGGATTTATGCTACTGATGTATAATGGGTTTCAGGGTTTAGGAAACAATTTGTCCTTTCATCATACTTTTTTTCTGGTTCCACATTTAAACAAGGAACACATATGATTTTGTCCAGTGGAAGCTATTACAAGATCATCGCCACTGATGAGCATATCTCTCCAAAATATTTGAATGTCTCCCCTGTGGTTATATTTACAGAGAAAGCTATTGGCAGAATTGGATGAGATGGTGAAGAAATGTCCCAAATCTCTAATCATATTTGATGAAATCCACCACATGTGTCCATCTGTGCTGGATGCTATAAAACCAATGATAGATCACTATCACGCTGTGGATGGTGTAGATTACAGGTATACTAATGTTTGACAGTTACATATTATACACTTCTCATCAGAAAAATCGAAACACTTCCGTTTTTATGGTTTATGTCCTAATTTAACACAAAAGAGTTTTCATGCCATGAAAAAAATCACAGGAAGTTTGTGTGTGTACTGTGACTTTGGGACTTCTGAAAAAGTTGTTTTTCTAAAATATATGGATACTTCGCTGGATTCTGGACTTAGTATGCGTGTTGTGGCTGAATTCTGAAAGATTGCATTTAAGCTTTTAAGGTTGTTCATAAAGTCTACAAATGCTATCGGAACTGGTTTGTTCACGCATTATCACTTTGCACGTGAGCACCTAAATTGGTCATACCTCCAGTGGAACAAAGTCTTCTTTTCTGATGAATGGAAACTTATGCTGTATGCTAACGATGGAAGGAACAAGGTTTACAGAACAGGTGGAGAACGCCACAACATTTGATCGTGCCTCTCATCTGATCGACGAAGAACCGAATGGAAGCAGTAATAAGAGCTCGAGAAGGGAATACAAGTTCTTAAAAAAACGTTTCTTAGCTCTTTTTTTTCTTCATTTACGTGTTGATTTATCAATTTTCTTCATACTCCTCTTCCTCCTTCATACAGGTTAAAAATTACTTGTTAAACAAAATACGAAACCTATGAAAATTTAATTTGAATTTAGAACGTTAACATTAGGATTTGAAAACCTCATATTATTCACTATTAAACGAAACGACATTTGACATATATTCATTAATTTACACATTTTTCTGATAATCCTTACAAAGCATAAGCTTGCAAGGTGTTTCGATTTTTCTGATGAGAAGTGTATTTAATAAATTTAATATTGTTCTGAATTTCTATGAGTGTCTTGCATAGTTCTTAGTGGAGAGGAGAATGGTTGGAATATAACTACCAAGTGGCGGATATGGATTGTTCACTTGAGAGTCGGTACACCCGAACGGCATATGTGGTTATTGTAATAAATTAAAATTCGCGCACCAAGGGCTCCGTACAGAAAATGAATAATTAACATACTGAAAATAATATATGATTAAAAATTATGGTATTCAGATTTATTTCTATGGTTGAGCGTCTTCCGTGCTCGCCATTTGTCTGGGTGAAGCTGTAGACGTAACAGGATCAACAGCATCAAGTCTATTAAAAAAGAATTTGGAAGACCTTGCTTCTTGCCAAACAGGATTCTAGATCAACAAGTAGTACCCTATAGGTTTTGATTCCTTGCATTCCCTGCAACGTGATATCTCTATGCGTTCCTGAGAAAAAGAATCTTGACATACATACGGACAACAAATGAGAATTTAAGGGTTCCTTTTGGGGTACGGAACCCTGAAACCAAATACTAAATTATGTACATAATTTGGGCAGAAACAATATTTTAATGGACCAAAACATGGGTGCACATGATTGAGTATAAAATTAAACACAACATTTTCTACATAAGCAGCAGTTACCATAAAGTCACAAGCACACTGTGATATCTCGATATAAAATGTTAATTCCCCAACGTCTGTACGCCACAGTCGGTATTCTTTCTTTCCTTTTAATAGAGGGGTGTGCCTGGCGGTTTTTACAAAGGCGACACTATCTAAGCGGAGTTTAATACCGAAACGAAATGTAGTAAAAGTTTATTATTTGTGGAATATTACCACATCCATAGTTTTAAGAATCTACCACTAGATGTTTGTTGATTTTAGACTTTTACTCGTATGTTCACACTATTTTGTAAATTATCAATACAAATATTAGCGTGTTAATGACAAAGTGAGTAAGTTTGTTTGTCCTTCCTTCCTGTCGTAACGGAGGGTCAGAATGACTAGATTTTTTGTATATAGGCTAATTTTTCTCCCGATTAAACAAGTAGTTCCTGTGGGATAATTTCTGGAGTATATGTGGAAGAAGGCTATGGCAAAGCTAGTTGTGAATAAACTTCTAACATGATGTAAAAAATTTAACGAAATAAACTTGAGCTACACTTCCACTTTTGCACAATACCCTGCATTATATTTGCCTGAAAATCATGCAGATTTTTATTTTCTAAAAGAAAGTTCTCTGTAAAAACCATACATTTGCTCAACTTATAGTTCAATTTATAATTTTTTCAGGGACAGTATTTTTATATTTATTTCCAACACTGGTGGGGATGAAATATCAACAAGCCTGTTAGAGTTGTATAGTCAAGGAGTGAAGAGAAATGAAGTGGAATTTCACAATTTTGAGGCTGTTATTAGAAGAAGTGCTTATTATACTGGTTTGTACTTACCCACTACTGTGGCACAAACATTCTGCAAGTTATACTTAAACTTTTTTACAACAAAATACATATGTACGTATTGTAAAATATAAATGTAAATTTATTTAAAAGTTCAAATTTTAGTCCACATTAATTGCAGGTGGGTTCGAGAAAGCAAGTCTAATAGCTCAACACTTGATTGATCACTACATTCCCTTCTTACCATTGGAACAACACCATGTTGAAATGTGTGCTATGGCGGGATTCAGAGCACGAGGTGTCTATCCTTCTCAAGAAATGATGGCGTGAGTCAACAATACAATAATATTAGAATAATGAACTAGCATTATTTTGATTTAAATTTATACATCATACCCTACATAATATATATTTGACTCATTCTACACAATGAAGAAAGCGAACACAGTAGATGAGCACCATCAGAGTGCAGTACAATGACTCGTTTCGCATTCTGATGGGGCTGACGCGTATGTGCAGCGCGGGGGCGAGGGTCCCTGATTTCTATTGCGTCATCAGGCTACGAAGAAGCACGAGCTGTTCTCAAGGCTATGGTGGAAGGGGTGTCTAGTTATGCAGTATTAATATGTAATCTATGGGCCAGTCCTATTTTTAGTTACTGACTGTCCATGCATCGGAGTGCAAATTGGAAGTGACATAAATTAAGTTTACCCTTTTCTAGTACTTAGCTTTTATTTTTTAAATTATAGATTCCCAACCTTTTATGGACTACTGCCCCTTTGAAAGAAAATATATCCTCCCCAGAATACAAATTGTTAGTAAAAAATTATAACTTAACCAACAAATGCAAGACAATACACAAAGCTGGGGCACTGCATAAAGGCAAAGACGTGACGATTAATTAAAAGTTATAAAAAATATATAGACTCTCTTATTACTCTATTTATTATATTAAATTTCTCATTAGGAGGGCACGCCGCGACTGCTCCCTTGACTGACTGTCATAACGCCCCTCATTTGCATTTGGACCCGCTACCGCCGTTGGGAATCTATGCTTTAAATAAATTATTATTCTATTATTATTATAATGTTAACAATTGCATCAAACTTGGTAGTCTATTTCAAGTTATCAGTTCAAGGACAGACTACATTTCATAAATGTGTAATAGTAAACATAAAATAATTAATAACCTGGCCATGTGAGAGTCTTGTGTGACATGAATTCACTTTCTCTACTGAATAACTTAGTTTGTCAAGTTTTTATGTATTGTTTCTCAAAAAGTATGCTAGACAGAGACATCACTTAGAATTTAACGTGATATTTACACAAATTCCTGTCTACTATGATTATTTAACATTTTTATACACACTTTGGAAACTTGGGATATAGGTATTAGAGGTATTTTTACTTTGAACCCCTTTTTAAACAAAACAAGGTGGGTCATCATTTCCCAAAACTATTCGAATATCGAAAGATAGAATTCGTATTTATTTGCTACTTACTTGATTGATTTTATAAGGTTCCGTTTTTTTTTCATCGGTTGTTCGGAACCCTAAAAATGAATTTAACTTTGACTAAGGTATTCATTATCTATTCTTTCAGAGATGCTTTATCAGTAATTACATATGGACCAACTGAAGACCAACCGATATTCGCCAACAACGGCTGCAAACGATTCACCCGGTACATACCTTTCCTTATACAGAAATATAAACAGAAACCTGCTGAGTAGCATGTAGTTAAGACTTAGCTTTGTGATATACTTAACTGTTATAATATTTATTCTAGCTAAGCTGGCTAATATATGAGTTGTTGTACATGACTTGAGTTGATGATTGTCATTCTTCAAGGATTAGGGAATTATATATTGGTATCTTTGCTGGGCATAAATTAATCGTGATTGTTTTTACAAATGTTTTAAACAAATGCAGTTGTAAAATACTATTATTATATGACATCAATTGTTTGTTAGAAGTGTGACTTCAGTGAATTGTTTGACAACAAACTGAATAAACATTCACAAACTCAAAAGCAAAGCCCAGTGATACACATTTGTTTGTATATTCACCTCATTTATTTATAATTCTTTTTTAGGACAATAGTAACACAGGCAACTAATGTCTGGATAATTATGGTAGTCCTATAATATTCAAGATTTATAATAAATTAAATACCTAAATAGTCTTGTTGACAAATGCTCTCATTTGAGATTTATCCTGTACCACGTGCATAGTGCAAAAACGCTCTATACAAAGCCCGGTCCGTGACAACGGTAGCTAGTGGAGTATTAAAGCTTTTACTGATATTTGAAGCGATTCGATAAAATAATGTTTTTATGGAAACCAACAAAAAATAAACTAGAAAATTTATGGATATTTTGGGTCTTTGTCCTATATGGTATAAATTACAATTTAACCCTAATCTAACTTTGTGTCAACTGCCCTATTCCAGTATTTCGTTAAGAGCGTCTCTATTATTATTAAGGCAGCCCAATAAAGGTAGCATGATTTAAAATAATTGTATATATAGTATTTGTAAATATTGCATTTGTAAATATTGCATTTGTATATGGTTAGAGATCACTACATTGTATGTATGAATTTAGTTTTGGTACATCACAGGTATACTTATAAAACGAATCACGTTTTGGATATGAAAATTCAACACTATATCACATATGACACCACCCAATATGTCTGCCACACCACTAAATGGATTTGTAGATAAATATAATATTGTCATAATGGTTTTCACGAAAATTTTCGCCATTTGGCATTATAGCACGAAATAATATAACTGACAGACATACAAGGAGTGGTGAATTTGCTATTTCTACTTGTTTTGACAAGTACGTTATCAGCAGTATGCAAAACTGGATATGAAATTTAAAAATACTTTTAATTCTTATCATATGGGTAAACTTAAAAAAATTAAATAAAATGCAAATTGGTATCTGCGTGGAGTTCTGTAATACAATGCCATATGTATACAAGTAGCTGACAAGAAGCAAATTATATGTTGTGAAAATTGACTGTGCATGATTTTGCTTTATTGTAATTAATGGTTGATTTTACACAGCCGAAGCCACAGAATAACTAATCTTAACACAAACACAAATGTAGGAAGTTGTCCGGGTAGCTCATGTGTTCAGAGAGCCATTGCAGCGGCGTGTCCGGTGGGATTGTTATACCATGAGTTCGTAGGTTGACTGCAACAATATACATTAAATTATGTTAAAAAGTTACTTGGTAATGTTGTTAAAATAAACTGAATATGAAATTATGCACTGTGAATTTATCTATTTCCACTTGTCCAGTTTGCAATATTTGCAACAGTTTGAGTGTTCTGTACAAAATAGTAGCTTGTGGGACCTCTCATGTACAATGTAAATCTCCCTTTGTGACTGTGTACACACATTTTTTACATACAAAACCTTCAAATAATTAGTGAAGAGTGTACTTGACCAGTTTATAAACATTTGAAGAAAATAATTATATCGCGTCGTCCAACCTCCACGGACGAAATCTCCGTGGAGTGCAAACTGCGCGGCAACAAATGTCATAATTTAAGAAAAAGTAAGAAAAGAACAATTGACTGACTTTTTCTGTGACTTGAAAAACTGGAGGAAAATTACAAAGCAAACAGAAATTAAACTGCTTTACTGTCTAAAAGTGTTATAATTTCAAGCCGATACAAAAGTGATATTTCGAGACAGTTCCCCTCCTTCCCAGTCTCCCTCATATATCTTGATTGACGCATTTAACTTTGTATGAGGGGATTTTCCATAATAACCACACTTGGCAGGCTGATTGGTGATTGCAGTAAGACATTTCTGTTACATAGGCTCATCTCCTGAATGGTTTTCCTTTAGTCGCCAGTCACGATAAAGTCAAGACAACACGGCACTTATAATTACTGAAAACTAATATGGCTTCTCATTATGTTAAGATCTCCATTATATTTATTGTATTGTGCGGTTTATAATAAAATCATCTGTTTTCCCAGGGGCCCGATTTCGTAAACTGCAAATAAGGCTGTGTTTAGTGCTACAATGACGATCCATACGGATTTCCGTCATCAAGAGCTATAGGAAGCTGTAGGCATTTATTACGCGTTTAGTGTTTTCTGGATCTGTAAGCTAGTACTAGCATTAAAAATATCCTGCATTGTCCTAGAGGCTCAATCTTCTCAAAGCTTATCAATTCTATTCTATTCTATAATTCTAATGGCAACTACCAACTTCATGGTAATTCTGCCAAAATCTGGTGTCCAAAGAGGCAACATGTACAAGAAAATAATCAGTTTGACAGACACGCGATTCACTTTGAGAAGACTAGACTAAAACAAAAAGGAGAAAACTAACATGAAACATAGTTAAGTAACTAGAAGGATCACAGCTCTATATGAAGAGGCTTTTGTTCAGGACTGGATATCCAGTTGTAACTAAGGTAAAATTATAAAACATGTACATTTATCATACCATCTGATTTATCTGGGTATATTTCCGAGATCATTTGTTGTAGAATTTTCCTACTGCCATCAATGTTCTTAGGACTAACTAGACGTTGGATGCATGTCCCATCTTCAGAGTAAATCCTGACAGGAATGTTCTTGAAGCCTTCATTATCTCCGTGTGACTCCATTAGTCTTCTATTTATGGCCCAGAATTGGTCAAATTTGTCTGTAAATTAAGTTGGATCAGTACTATTTTGAGTCATGCTTTGGGGCAGGGCAGTTAATAATGTAATAATTTTTTGGATACTCTTTCAATAAACCATAATACAAATTAGTTATTCTGTATATGGTTCTAAATGTTGAGTCAAACATTAAGTTCAATTACATATCTTCTGTATATAGACTTTTTGACAATATTTTCATTTAGCTGGAAGTGCAGAAGTACCAATTACAAGTTTTTGTTCAAATTCCAAAATGATTTTATTGTGAGGTATGTAATACAAAAGAAATACCATTCTGTAATCCCAACCACAATTGATTGTGGTCCTTCTTCTGCATCATAGACATCACTTGCGAGCGATGTTTGAGCATATCAGCTTCTTTCACAGTTGATATATAATGAGCTTCAACAATGTCCCTAGAAAAATACATAGACAATAAAAGGCCATCCACGTACAAGAATCAAGTACATTTGGGCAGGCAGTCCATGTACTTGTACTACCATCGAGCGTGGATCTACAATATCACTTGGTAAAAAACAACAACATTAAAATATAGTTCATTACATATTTTGATACAAAATAATCCTTATTCTTTCGGTATTGCGAATGTTTGTAACTTTACTAACAATAGTTCCTGCACCCAGACCTTTATAACCTTATAAAACGAAATATGATATATCGCTATGTGTTGAAATTGGAAATCTGCTGTGAATTGTGTCAATTAATAACATAGACAATGTAGGTTAATAACAATATTATGTTGCTATTTTTAGCTTAACTTGCAACTTTGTTTTGGCAAGGCATGACCCAGTGCTCCCTGATCTGAACTTAGTATTCAATAAATAAATTTTATATTGGGCATTTAATAACAATAACAAGAAGTAATATAATTGCCTTTCCCTGATATTTATTTTATTTAACTGATAATTTGTGTTTTAACAGAATAATATGCAAACTTACTTGTTTGGACAATGTAGTAAAATATCCTCAGGGAATTTAGTGAAATGCACAGTGAGTGTCCACGGCAGCTGGGGGTCGCTTCCACAGTACAAGTCATATAGAAAACCAATTGGATAATGCCACTTCATAGGCTGTCCATTATAATCCAACCACATTTCATTGTCTGCATTTTCTTGAGAAATGTAGCGCAGGAAATGTCTTTTCATCTGGAGTTTATAAATTGTATTTCTCTATTTAAGATTTATCTTTACATATGTATACCTACTTAGCTTTATTTTATCTACACAGTCACTAAAGTCAATCAATTAATCTTTATTGCACTGTGATAAATGAATGAGCATACATACCAGCCCGGGGTGCATGGCGAGGCGACAAGCCGTGGATAAAGGTTTTATCGCGCGAGTTTATCGCCGGACATCATATATACGTCGCAGCGTGCATGAGCGCATCAGTTAAATGATTATGTCGCGGAATCGATAAAAACTAACACTTTTATCGCAAGTGCGTGCATGGCTACAACCGGCTGTTGATATACAACTACGATTTATCCAATTTTGACGTTTCAACTCGATAATTTTATTGGCGTTTTGAGAGGGGCAGATAAACATATTTTACGTGAATTTCGAGTTACTTAATTGTATTGGCTCATTAAAATAGTTAAAAAGTGAATGTTTATCAAATTCTCATAATTATTATGTTCGCAGCGACCAAGATTTATTCCATTTAAATATTGTATTTTTAGAATTGAAGGTTAGAAAATGTCGAGAGGCTACATCTGGCATTTAATTTTTCTTTTCCTCTTCACTATTCTACGAAATAGTGAATTATTGTTATCATATAACATATATCACATTCAAGAAGATCTGGATCGCATTGTACAGTGGACAAAGGAATGGCTGATCTCACTAAATCCAACAAAGTGTACAGTATTACACATAGGAAGCAATAACCCAAAACTAAACTATACAATAGACTCTGTGCCTCTTAAAGCTGTTACCACACAAAGGGATCTCGGCGTTACCATCACCCACAATCTCAAGTGGAATGTGCATATAACTAACATAACGAAAAAGGCAAATTTTATCCTCTACATGATTAGAAAAGCGTTTTACATGATCACCAAAGAGTTGTTCATCAAAATTTACAGAACATACATTCAGCCGTTATTAGAATATGCCTTCGGTATGGAGTCCATATTTCAAGAAAGACATTGACATTTTAGAAAGGGTCCAAAGGAGAGCAACAAAAATGGTTGCATCTCTTAGAAACAAATCTTATGAAGAACGCCTATTTCAACTTAATCTGACAACACTGGAAGAGCGAAGGAATCGAGGTGACCTCATTGAATCTTATAAAATACTCAACGGACACTACAATGTGAGCAACATCAAAACCTTGTTCACTATGAGACAGAACAGTCGATTGAGAGGGCACTCAATGAAGCTCACCAAGCCTTCATGTAGGAGCAACCCAAGGAAACACTTATTGCCTAACCGTGTAGTGCATTCTTGGAACGCTCTGCCTGAAAGTGTTATAAGTGCTTCTTTAGTGAATTGTTTTAAAAACAGACTAGATAAGCATTTAGAAACATTAAAACAAGTGCAGTGATATACACGCATCAGCTCGAAGAGCTGCTAGTGTATCAAGCAAATAATAATAATAAAATATGTATTTTTAGCATGTTAACATACGTACACATTTCTCTAAATATAATAAACACTAGTTTTGTTATGAAAGAGTGAGACCTTCTGTTACAGGTATTTTTATAATTACAAGAGGGTCTCAACCTTGTTTGAGTAAATAACTGTATGAAAAGAAATAAAACAATTTTATTTTATTATCATTTTATTATTAATTTAATTAATTAATTTCATTTTACGAAGAAAAGGTGACGAGGAAAGAACAGAGTAGAGCTGTGAGGGACCTCGTCGACGCTTGGGCTCTACTCAGATAGGAATTCTTCGAAAATTATGGGAGCCCGGATATGGTAGACTACTTGTGCGCAGAGCTCGCTGAAGACTTCACTCCTCACACACGTGAAGGGTACCCAGTACATGTGAAAGTGAGGGCTTTGCTTGACGTAAACTGTAACAAAAAATGAGTTTGTTAGTGTTACTTTTTCAGGAGATTCTGGCTGTGCTCTTGAGCCTTGGGTAATGACAACTATTCGAAGAGCAGCCGCCAACTCGCCAGAGGCGAGCTATACCCAATGGCACTGTGGGACCAGAAATACTATTGAACGAACAAATGGGTATTTGAAGGGCACGTTTCATATGTTTGGCCTGGATTGCAATTTCCATTGTGTGCCTGAGAAAGCATATGATATGATTAACGCAGCCTACACGTTATTTAACATCATGAAACATCTGCAGACATCTCGATTATTCTAGACTTAAAAGATGTGATTGCTGTAGAGATTATTTGTCAATTGGTTTAATTGACTTTGATAGTGTTATTTTTATAATCAAAATGTTGAAAATAAACATTTGAATTCTGTGTAATAAGACAATAATAAATGAATACATACCTCTCTCTGTTTTTCATTATTGCATTTCAATTATCCTGTTCCGTCTCTCAAGGATTTTATTTCGCATTTGTAAAATGTCCTGTAAATAATGATTTCTCATTTAAAACTAGACTAAAATCCTGTAAATAAGTGGAGTGTACATCCCAATTAACTTAGTGATTTTGAAACATTGTTTATTGTACTTGAAAATGTTTCAGCCTGCATTAAAACTTTATTTTATATTTATTTAAATTCAAATGCATAGACAAATTTTAATAATATAATAACTCTTAACAAAAAGAAAGAAGTTAATTTCAAATATTAATGCAAAAGTAAACTTCAAAATTCACAAAACTTATCACACTTTTAAGTCACTTACACTGATGCTGCTTCATTCTCTGGCTTCTCCTTTGCCAAATGCGCACTCACTGCCAATTATACTACGAATTGTAGTGCTCAATTCAGAGAGGGTCGGCACAGGAGTTAAATTCCCAGTTTGAGTGCCCGCCACCCTTATTTTCGCATCTTCATCATGAGCTTTCTTTTTTAGATCTCTCCATGTCTGAAATATTATAAATTAAAAAATGAATTGCGCTTTCTATGTAACAAAAGTTTTTACAGTGTATGGACTTGTTCTTGAGCCAAAAAGGAGCAGCATGCACTATCAAGGGTTGGTTGAGGTGGGAGGAAAGGGGCTGTGGCGTGATAAATGACAAAAACTGCCATGAACTGCTAATTTAATTTAACTCTGGGGACTGTACTTACGTAAATCAAATTGATGTGTAAGTTACTATGTAGTATGATTATAAAATTGAAATAATAAAACTTACTTATTTTTCGGCAACATCCTTTCTTTGATTTTGATGAATTTAATTAGTTTTTATCACACAGATTTAAAATAAACCTTTGGAAATACATTAGAAATGAAAGAAGTTATGGTTTAAACATTTGACATTGACGTAACGTATGTCAAAAAAATACTAAATGAACGAATGGTTTGGGGCAGCACTGTTTACCGATTGAGTGTTGTCGTACCAAAAAACTTGAAAAAGCAATTTAAAAAATAAACTTTATATGGCGCGACATAGACTTTATCCAAGGTGGATACGAATCGCGCCGCGAACCCATGCACGCTAGCGCGATATATACGGCGATGGTATAAAATTGAAACCGCGTCGCCCGCGACGCGATAGCTGAAGCCATGCAGCGGGCACAGGGTTGAAAAAAAATTGTTTTTTTAAATGAAATGAACAAAACAAACTGTTGCAAATGTTTTGAACACTTGTTCCTATGTTTTAAATCATGTTCTTTTTTATTCAATGTTTTGGAACACAATTGTTTAACATGTTCAAAATGAATATTGAAGTTCAAAATGAATCTTGAATTCTTAATTAGGCAATTTCCAGCTTTTCCATTTTTTATGTGTGGGATGGATAGATGTATTAAACAAAAAGGCTAAATTAATAAAGACTTATTATTAGATATAAAATGTATATTAGATAAGATTCCTTTTGACCAAACACACCTGATGTTAAGCGACTATGTAGTCTAGAATGGTTCATGATTAGCAAAAAATAGCCTATTCACTCTGGCCTTAAATTCATCCAGATTGTAGCATTTGGGAAACACAGAAGCTGGCAGGTAATTCAATACTGTACGCATAATACATTATAGGTTCATACTCAAACTACTACATAAGACTGCATGTTATTAATAAAGTCCAACTTTTCCCATATATAATAGTTTTGAAAATGTTAGTGGTGTTGATTATCAACGCGATGAGAAATACGCTACAAAGAATGTGGTGCACAAAATTGTATACAGTGCCGATATTTAATAAAAAAAGGTGTTGGTATTTATTTAATTTAAAAAACTTCAGATTTTTCCAAATAATGAGTATCACAGACCTTGTCAGTTACGAGTGGGAAGTAGCTTAGCCTTGGTACCATCACGTAGAACGGATCTGGCTGCTGAATCTCCGTAATTTCTTCTTGATCCAGTTGGAAACATATCGGCAGTTTTCCATCCCATATCTCCCTCAACACTTCTCTGTCATTAGCCATTGTTATTATTGAGTGTAAGTATTAGATGTTTCTCTCTCGGGGGTCCTGATTGATAAGTGTTATACTATTTTATTAGCAATTTAAAGCTAATTTTACTCGATTTTCAGTTTTTGTTTCAATATAAAATAAACTTTTGACAATGACATTTTTTTGGGTAAGATTTTTTCCTACCAGGAAAAGGCAAAGGCAAAACATCATACAGCTATGTCTTTGATAATGATATTCTCTCTTAGAATTTTAAGATTATAAAAAATTAGGCTGAAGCCATTTCTTCAGTTTTCTCAATAAAATGTATAATGTGTATATTCTATCGATTGTTTTGACGATTCTTGACGAGACTTTCAAAGGTCAGCCTTGGTTTCAATATAATTCAAAAGAATCCATATGCCGAATGTACCCTCACAATTTTGCGTAATTGACACTATATCACACCATTATAACACAAAAAACACACATAACAGTATTATTAACGAATTACTAAAATTGCAATGAACCACCATTTTACAAGTTTTTTACATTATACATTTTATTGAGAAAACTGAAGAAATGGCTTCGGCCTAATTTTTATAACCTTAAAATTCTAAAATAGAATATCATTGTCAAAGACATGGCTGTATGGTGTTTTGTTTTTGCTTTGTAAGAAAAAAATCTTCCAAAAAAATAAATGTCATTGTCAAAACCACGTGTTTACAAAATTCCAACCAAAAAGTTTAAACTCAGCGGTTCTAACAAGTTCAATACGATAGTTTGAATTGGTTTGTTTGTAACAGTTTGTAAAGGTTTCTCGCTAATAAAACGAAACATACAAATATAGGTGTATTTATTGAAGGTTGGGTATTGTAACGGCTTTATTTATAAAGTAGGCAGTTTTTCGTTTTACTTGTGTATTCGTTGAAAAAACCAAAACTCCGTAGATAGCAAAGAATATAATACTCACAAGTAGATAGCTATGGGCAAGAAGAGAAAGCTCGCAGCAAAAGATGATGATTTTGAATACGATCCAATACCAAAGCACCTCGTGACTTCACATATAAAGAAACAAGAGAAGCGGCTTCTTGTGATTCTAGAAAATGCTCAATTGGAAACAGTAAAGGTAAGACTAGGTTATATCGTTATTAACGAAGTAAGTACTTGTTTTCCAACTCCTTATTCCTTTCCAGCAGCATACACCGCTACTTCAACCATCGGATATCTTATTCTTCAATTACGACGATTTTAAAATTTAACTTTAATTATTGTCATGGTTTATACTTCAATCACTTGATGATGTCCATGATGAAGCTATAATTATGAAGGTGGAATGTTCCAGGGAAAATATGTCTGCATTCACTGGTGTATAATTTTGAACTTGAATCAATATCAACATATCATTGCAACCTTATCAAAAATTGTTTCAACAGTCCATTTATAGTGGTTCTTTATGGGGCAGCTTCATTCTAGCAGTTGACTTTAATCTTGACAAACCTGCTTATATTTTAACTGGCCTTTAATGCAAATGCATGTATGTAGTTAGTTTTGATTGGTTATATTTGTGAAATATGTACATTGAAGATATCTGAAAAAAGTCAATAAGAGCAATTTAAAATGACTAATTGAATATGTTAAAACGCTTTAGGTGAATTGTATGTTTTTCTTATATATAGATGCAACCTTGCCTATATGCTAACTAATTAATTGTACTTGTAGTGTAATGTACTTCTCTTTACTAGATTAATTGTGTTAAAATATTGTTATCTGCAATGTTTTCAGAATGGGAACAGCTTTGAATTGCTCAATTGTGATGACCATGCCCATATTTTACGGAAAAATGACAGAGATCCAGGTTCATGTAGACCGGACATTACACACCAGTCTTTGCTTATGTTGATGGATTCACCGTTAAATCGTGCGGGACTCCTTCAAGTGTATATTCACACCGAGAAAAATGTATTGATTGAAATCAACCCACAGACAAGAATACCTAGGACTTTCAAAAGATTTGCTGGGTTGATGGGTATGTATTGATTGGAGTTTGTCATGTTATTTCTCAATTTAAATATATATTCAACTGTATAGTTAAGTTAAGAACTTATTGGCAACATTGTACATGTACATACTGCATAATGGTTATGAGTAATGGGCTGAGATCAAGTTTATTATATAGAATTACCCTTAGCAGGTTATGATTTAAAATGTGTGTGTCACCCTGGCATAAGCATAAACCAAGATAGCGGTCTTTTATGATATAACCAGAATGATATATTGTAGAATTGATGATATAATGGTTGAGACCATAACAAAATTATTGCACTGTTTCTCTAACCTTAGAAACTACTTTCTTGTTTATGTTATTAAATGTGTTGTCAATGTGTCTAACATTCTCCATTGACTTCGTTGAATGTATAATCTGGTGGTCCCAGTTGTGATTACCAGCATGTGTGCATATTGGTAATCAGTTTGGTTGGCGGTAGGGCATTTACTAGCTACCACCATATTACCTATATCTGTCGCCAAACAGCAGTGTGGTTGTGCTGTGCTCCATTATGAAAGGTAGCAGAGCCAGCGCCTCATTAGCTTCAGCCTTGTGGGTGAGCATGTTTTCCATCAAATGGCCTTTTGGCCAAAAGGTCACATACCATCCCATCAACCCATCATCATCATCAGTCAGGAAACGTTCACTGCTGGACATAGGGCTCCTTCTTAGTACTCCACATCGATCGGTACTGAGCCACCTGTATCCAGCGACTCCCCACAACCTTAAACAGGTCGTTGGTCCTACGTAGTAGGACAGCCTAGTAGACGTTTCCCAGTATGTGGTCTCCACTCAAGAATTCTTACTCCCCATCAGTTATCAGTTCTTCGAGCGATGTGGTCTGCCCATTGCCACTTCAGCTCACTGACTCGTCGAGCTATGTCGGTGAACTTAGTTCATCTATGGATTTCCTCATTCCGGATTTATCACGTAGAGAAATTCCAAGCATAGCTCGTTCTATTGCTCGCTGAGTGACTTTGAGCTTGTTTATTCGGCCCACAGTAAAGGACCACTTTTCGGTTTCCCATCAACCCATTATTGATAACATAATAAATATTTTTCTTTATCTTTCTTGTTAACCAGCTTCTACCTGTATGTACATACATAGCTGTTAAGAGTCTAATTTTGAGATGTATACTAGTTTTTATCCATTCAGTTCTAGTCTTTGCTTATTTTTGTTTCATGGTCTATTTCAATGGTATTAATCTGATTTAAATAAATGAATCTGTTTTTCATTAAATTTCAGTTCAACTACTTCACAAGTTTGCAATCAGAGCTTCGGATGGACCAATGAAGCTACTTAAAGTTATCAAAAATCCAGTCACCTCCCACCTTCCTGTCGGGGTGAAGAAACTAACAATGTCATTCAGCTCCAAGGTGGTAAAGAACTGCCGGGATCTTGTGCCAAAAGACGAACCAATCGTTCTGATTATTGGTGCAATGGCCCATGGAAAGGTAGAGGTAGATTATTCAGAAGATGAGATTTCAATAAGTAATTATCCACTTTCAGCTGCTTTGACTTGTGCAAAACTGTGCTCCGCTTTTGAAGAAGTTTGGGATGTTGTGTAAAAGCATAGGTTTTGTAAATAAATTAAGTTCTAAGAAATGTGGGTTTTTATTCCTCAAACATATCCTTGTGAACAATATTTATTTTCTCAATGGCTTTTCCATGTAGATCTGATAGATGGCGCTGTATGTGGTTCATTTCAGTAATTCATCAATACTCTTGTAGATAGCAGCATTAGCAGCATAAGTCAAATAGTGAAATTATGGAAAGTGAGTTTTCAAACTTAAAAAATATTCAATTAAGTCACCACAATATTCACTCAGCGAGCAATGGAACGAGCTATGCTCGGAATTTCTCTATGTGATAAAATCCGGAATTAGGAAATCCGTAGACGAATGAATGTCACCGACATAGCTCGACGAGTCAGTGAGCTGGTGTGTGTGAGTGAGTGAAGTGGCAATGGGCAGGCCACATCACTCGAAGAACCGATAACCGGTAGGGAGTAAAGGTTCTCGAGTGGCGACCACGTACCGGGAAGCGTCTACCGGGCCGTCCCCCTACTAGATGGACCGACGATCTGGTTAAGATTGCGGGGAGTAGCTGGATACAAGTGGTTCGGAACCGGTCAGTGTGGCATAATACTATGTCCAGCTGTGGACTCTTCCCGGCTGATTATGATGATGATATCTGATTTGCTATATTTAGGTGATTTCTTATCAAAGCCACCTATAATACGACCTAATTTTAAAAGATTTGGGTGAAAGAAATTTTGTATGGAAGCATTCGGAGCGAATTCAAGTTAAAAATGTTTCCATTCATTTCGGCACGTGTGTTTTTATTCACCATGACGAACAGCACATTTTACTAATTAGCGAGTTGTCAAGGATTCTACGTATGGTGTGGGGATACGGTACTAATTTTACGACGGATGTTTCAATTTTTAGGGTTCCGAACATCTGATGGAAAACAGAGCTCTTATAAATTCACCCTGGTGTCTATCTGTCCGTCTGTCACAGATAGTTATTGACTTAAAATTTGGAATAGTTATGGGAAATGGGTCACACACAACGCATGTACATGGATGGGTACAGTGAAATAATTAACAAAATACTTTTATTTGAAAAGGGGCAAAAATTACGAAACTTTAAAGTGGAGGCACCAGATCGTCGAAAATCTTAAATAATTATAATAGACAGTTTGGCTGTATACAAACATTTATATAGACTAGTGGTCGCCCAGAGGTTGAAATTCGACCATAATTAATGCTTATTATTTGCTGATGATACTACTCTAATGGTAAAATGTGATGATAAAGATTCATTTAATAATACGGCGAATGAAGCGTTCGACATGGCTTAAAAATAATAACCTCAACTTAAATGCAGCTAAAACTAAAGTTATGCAATTTCTATCTTACCAGACTACACCATTACTAATTGACATCCTACGTAATGAAATTAAAATAGAAGAAGTAAACAACATGAAATTTTTGGGAATTCTTATTGATAGCCATCTAAACTGGAAAATGCACATTGATCTAGTGTGTAAAAAAATTGATAGATTTGTACATATGTTCTGTGGAGACTACGACAGACGGTTTTAAAAGACGCAGCTCTTACAGCTTATCATGGTTACGTATCCTCGGTACAAAGTTACAGGCTTATTATTATATGGGAAAACTCTTTAGACATAGACAGAGATTTTATTCCTCAAAAAATGCGTCCGAGCAATAGATATAACGTATTACCTGGACAGTTGCAAACCAATATTTAAGAAGCACTCCATACTTCCTTTACCCTGTATGTATTTATGGGACTTATGACTCTTTGTAAAGTATCACCCAGAGTACTTTAACAAATTAAATGAAAATAATACAAGACAACTTCGGCTTCAGTATATAAATCGGTTGCACCAACCAACATGCTACACGTACATCTACGAGTATAAGAAAAATGAATTTAACACATGCATCATTGCTTATAATCATCTCCCAAGGGTTTTACAATTAGAAAACGGCATAGATTTTAAGAAAAAAAATACGGATTGACTTGTTGAAAACTGCTTTTATAGCTTTCTTGAACATTTGAATCATAAACATTAATCATTTTAAATATACCTGTTATTATAGTTTGACATAAGTTAATGACGTGTGAATTATTTAATGACAAAATTATTAACATTGTACTAATTGACATGCTATGTAAACAAAATTTTTAATAATTAAATTCCTTGTTAGATATGTTTATAATATTTGCACACCCGTGGACAGATTAAGTACATCGAACTAATTGAAATTACTATCTAAACACCATGTAAAAAACTATGTTCTTGGAAAAAAATTCCTTTCTTCTTTCTTCAAAAAATAGCATGCACTCTATATAAACATATGTGTGCGAAATTTCATATTCCTCCGTCCGCGCAATATTCGTAAAAAGGGGTACAAAGTTTTTGCTTCACGTATTAATATATAGAATATTACTGAAAAATCTAAACCGTAAACGATACCTCTATCTGTTATCGTTTTTGAGAAATCATCAAAAACAAACTTAGTTATGTGATTGTATGTTTCTTTCCATAATTCGGAACTTTTGTTGCGCGATTCCGACTCGCATTTTCCAGGTTTTCTGCTCATCTTATTTTTACATCTCACCTAGGCCTTCCTGTATACAGAAACTATATATTTTTGAAACTAATCAATATTAAAGTTACAGCTAAAATCTACTAATTACTAACACAAGACAGTTTAAATAATTCTTTATTTAATTAATTATACGTTAGGAAACGTTCGATTGGTTTTGAGATTGAAGTTTTTCAAGTTCTCGTCATCTGAGTTTGAAATCTTGTTAGACAGCTACGAAGGAATGCATAGGGCGGGGCAGGATCTATGGGATAGCTGTGGAATGCGTCCGTTTCGTTGTTTAAATGAGAAACATCATGAGATCAGATGCTACAAAAAATTAAATATTGTTTTGATGCTGGCATACTTTGAATATATCAATCTCAATAGCAACGTTATTCTTCGTTATTGTGTGGAATATAAGTATATAATTAAAGAGATATAATTTATGTATTCCATATATAAAGCTCCAAGACATGGAATGAAAGCACTATACCACAAGCCAGAACTAGATTCTTTCAACCATCCATAAAAGGAGCATGGTAGGACTTCGCAAGCCAATTAACTTCTGCACAGCCGTTAACAACTCGATAAGTTGGAATGTGAACAATATTATAATACTTACTGTGGAATAGTATTGAACTCATCAGACTGTTTATGTTGTGATTGTTTTATTTTCTTCTGATTTTATCGTTTGGGTACTTAACATTTATTTTAAATAAAATGAATATATATAATCTGTTATATTATAATGTGCTTTGACCAGATTTTGCGTCGTAGAATCGATGATCAATTGGTTCCATAGAACAAGTTATTGGAAATCCTTCGGTGGGCGCTGACGCCGACGCGCCGCGGAGCTGGCACCTACAATAAATAATATGAACATTTTTTTCACCAATTCATATTCATCTTTAATTGACATTTCGCTCGACACGCTACATAGGAACAAGAAAGGTTAACTGAGACATGGTACAAAAGTGGATACATATTTTGGTACTCGAGTGTACTCGATACGTATTGTTGAAAATTTTACGAATAACCTACAACATTTTGTTACATTTTATACGCTAGGTGTTTCATATACTACAACGCTGCATGGTTGGTAACGTGGTAAGGAGTGCTGTGGCGGAATATAGAAGGTATCAGTTTATATGTAACCGCAAAATGTATTAAGTTACGTAGTTACGATTCTCTGAATAAAACCCCGGGTGAAGTTACTGGCACGGTTGATTACGTAATATTATACCTGTACCTCTATAAAGAATGGAATTAATATTATTCACACACACGTTCACCAAAGTTTTATTTTTCGCATTTTGTTCGCTAAACTTTTTTGTTATTGTTTCAAATTATGAAAAAAGATTATTAAGTAGGTACCTTATCACACTATTATTAATTAAAGGCGGAATGAACTCTCCGTCTGTCGAGTTTTCACGGCGCTACTGCATACGTCTGAATCTTGATGCCATTTGGCACGCACATGGTCAATGGCCTAAGGCATGAAGAGGGCCATAGGTCGCTTTTTATCCCGTTAAAGTGTTCCCGTAGTATTAAAAAACGGGCTAAATGAGAGTCGCACTAATTATCGAAGGTTTCGTACTGAATATGAATTATTAATATCTTTTTTGTTTTCTATTATTACTGTATGTTTATTATTATTAGTATTGTATAAGTTTGTAATTGTAAATAAGTTCCTAAATAAATAAATAAAACGGAAATATCTACTAAAATCATAAATATTACTTATTTTGTACTTAAATGCGGTAAGGTATAATCATAAAAACGTGTTATCAATGTAATATAAGTAAAAATTATTCTGTTTATATGTACCTATTTCATAACTTGTACTATAAGACCTTACTGTGTGCCAAATTTCAAGTGTCGTCAGTGATACGTCAGTGAGAAGTACAGGCTTTGATTCATTGTGCAAAAACGTCCGTAATATCTTCTTATTGCGTCGACTTATAAGCTCGATTTTTTACAAGTCCAAGGAACTGCAGATTTGAGTCTTTGATATTAATTTCAACTTGAGATCACGACGCGTCCTTGAGAAAAAGGGTCTTGACAGACAGACGGACAACAGTGATCCTATAACGGTTCCTTTTTTCTTTTCTGTTAAGGAACTTTAAAAACTAGCGATTCATAAATTCTATGTCAAAGTTCATCTAGATCGGGTCCATCCATTCATCAGCGAGGTATTTTAAAGACGTCAATGCAAGCAGAAACATTGCTCAGGCCAAAGATTTAAATCATTCGTTCAGACTTCAGATCCATTGAAGTATAATTTAGTATCTTCTAATACAGTATAAGTGTTTATAGATTACTAGAAAGTGGTATTCGAGATAACGATAAAAGATATTCCATAACAGGCAACAGATGAACAGATGGAAACAAAAATTTTCCAAAAATGGTAACTACCTATGTATATTGTATAGTCCATATAGAACAGCTCATGGGATGACTCACTCACCTGTTGTTGTGGCGTGATGTATGACGTGTTAATAATATGTAAGAATTCCTACTTACAACATGTAAGTACCAGTATGCTTGATACGTTTCCACTAACGACGTATTCTACTTCTAACCTAATATACTCGTAATATGTAGAAGGAATGGTGAGCATTTACCGGGATTTATATATATAAGGCAATGACATTGTGACATTTGATTCATTCAAGTGTTCATTATAAAACCTTTTATTGTGTCCACACTGACTGCAGGTGTGGAATGAATTAATGAAGTGGAATCATTCATGGTTCCTTTAAAACGGTAGCAAGTATCGTTTTTGTGTGCCACTGGATTAATTTTGTAAGATATATCTACGTATAATATAATATGCATACAGGGCAGACTCGTGCAGGAGCGTAGGTAGGCGCGGGGTTGGGCTACGGTGCATTGTGTGCAGATGAAGCGGCCGGGCTATGGTTGCTTAGACATACTGGAATCGTAGATGTGCGTGACACAAGGCGCACTCAATAATACACGCTTTGCTCATACACATTGGAGCGAGGTGCGCGCTAGACTCGGCGGCGCGACTCGCGCGCCGGTGCTCGTGCGCCGCCAGACCGATCGGCGCCGCATCGCACAAAGGGCCCATTGTATTCACCGCCATCCGACTCGATAGGACCCCTCAGCTTTTTTTTCTGGAATTCCTGATGCCCGAATGACACTCACCCAATGGGTTTCCGTCCCTTTATTGGCACCTTATTTTTTGTCGTACCTTAAATGGACCTACCTACGTTCTAAACAAAATCACAACCTGTTTCGATGCCGGCGGAGATCGCCTCATCCCATTTAAGTTTTTTATAAATATCGAGCGTCGGTCTGCTGTGTGACACACGGAACAGTCTAATATTCAATGAATGAAAAATATATCGGCCAGCAAAGTACGGGTAAATCAATGTTTATTTTGTATTACAGGACAGCATTGCACAAGATTCCAACCCAAAGTGTTTTTCTCTGTACAATATCTCTACCGCCTATACCTAAACATGCATTAATTATATGATTTCCTGGACTGGTTCCAGAGCGGTATTCGAGAGTATGCCTTGTAGGCAGTGTTCCGGCAGTGTTAGGTGCGGCAGACGCCCACGGTCGGCTCATGGCGTCCTACCAAACAGGTTTCCTCTCACCAACGACCACACCACCTTCACCGCATGCTGCCTGACAGCCTGGCCCACAAGTACTTACGCACTCACTTATACTTATAATGTGATAAAATAATGCTACAAAATTAACATTTTCAGTCGCCTCATTTCAATAACATGCCAATAATAATTAACCACATTTCAACAACCTTTACCCGCGGAGAGGATTTATTTTTTCGTTTTCAAATGGGTATGTCATTTGTTTTATTTTTTCCCACGTTGCCATAAGTGCAATCATTCATGAATGCATCAGTTACAACCTCGCAATGATGTCAACGCGGCGAAATGTTATCTACATCCGCCGTGTGGGGTCGCGCGCTCGCCTGATGACGCAGCCGCAGATCGCAAGTTGTAATACGTGCCTGTGTCGTGCCGTGCTCATAATAAATATTTAGCGATTCCAAGAATTCATCAAAATTTTAAAACGTCCACAGTTCCTAGGCTTCGCCCCTTCGACTCTTAATTCGGTTTTAAAATCATAAACCTAACTTTCATCAACTGTCCAAACTTATTGCTTAATTAAAGGATCGCTAAGGACAGATGATAGCTTGTGCCACATATGTATTGTATGTAGGACATTCCGTCCTAAGACATGGCTGTCGTGGGACTCGACCTTGACTCGATAAAACATTTTCGCGCTAACGAAACTGTGAATATAGTATAATAGCTTAGTATAGAAGACATAAGGATACCTCACTTAGATACCTGACTGGCTGCTTAACTGTAATCAGCATTAATAATCTAAAAAGTCAAAGAACCATGACATGCTAGCGTGACAAGAGCTGATTGCAATATATGACCATGGTCCGCTGGCTAGGCGCCACCGCCGTCCGCCCGCCTGCGCGCGACGATCTATTGCACAATGAACATGGCGCTCGCGACTGCTCCAACTCGCAATCTGTTTATTTATAGTTTGCATCGGGCAGACACTGTAAATTCCCAGTTGAGAGTAAGCAGCTAGCTTTTTTTGGTCTGAAAAGTATGAAAAATAAAGTACAGATTTAGAGGGGGTGGGATATATATTTATAACCTTCTCGATTATTATCTGTTGTTTTATTGCCTTGTGAATGTTTTTACATGACTTAATATATATATTGTCCGTAGCGAAGTCATAGCACACCTTAGTAAAATAACAAAGGCACGTGTACGGAATTATTAAACGGGGATTGTGTTGTTTTGGAGTTAGATTGCGTGTCGGGGCGTCAGCGCGGGCGGCGCCAAGCGAGGCAGCTCGCGTGACTTCGACAGCGGTCGATGACGTGTCTTGCCGCTTGCCCTCCTGGCAGCTGGAGACGACGCGACGACGCATGATCGACAACGATCATTTACAAGATAATACATGTACATGTAGAATATACTAATACTAAACAAAAGCCAATCGATTTTCAAACTTTTCATGATATACCCAGTGTCACTTTCACAGTAAATACGAATCTAACTACCTCTCAAGCTAAAATCCATTGAGCCGTTCAGGCCGCAGAGCGTGCCAAACAGTTATACATACATACTCTCGAAAAACATAGCCTTCCTTCTGGCTCTATCGGGTAAAAATGTGATAGAATTGGACTGAATGTAGACCAAAAGCTGCGTGCGCAGTGGACAGTTTACATTCATTAACGAATATGCAATATTTATTTGCAACTCTGTCCGTACCACGTAGCGATATAAAATAAATGACGTCATTGACGTAATTTATTTATAATGAGAGTACTTACAAATTAGCACTCGAATTTTTAATATTAGATCTTATCTAATTCAATTTACCTGATAACGGTGTGCATTATTTGTCTTAGCATTTATTATCGACATTCCTTCAAAACATAATAATTTTAGACTCTGTATGTATAGTTGCGCGAAATTCATTTTAGGAAATCCCTAATTCTATCATTTTCAATACAGTTTGCTAATTGGAACTAAAGTGTAAAATAACGTCTACATATATAATATTTGCACGTTCATGAATACGTCTTAGTAACAAGTAAGAACTGTACATAATATAAATAGGTATTCGAGAGTTCGTCGTGTCGCCAACGCGTGTACCTGCACGTAGGCGCCTCTGCACTTGTAGATATGATAAATCAAACGATACGATTATCCATTTGTTATTCAATTATTTTACAATTACCTTAGCAAAATGTTTGAATATGATGAAATACACTTGTCTGTTAACACGTAAGTTAAATGGTTTTCAATACGAATTACAACATTATCTTATTTCGCTACTTTTTTTCAATATTAAGCAATATGCTTGGTAAGTGGTAACGAATATTTGTGTAATGTATTCTGATTTCGGTTATTTGTTATAAAGTGGCTTGTGGGAGCAATGTATCATTTGCAAATAATATTTTGTGTCGAGTACGAGCAATGCTTGTTGCTCGTACTCGACACAACACACACTCGTGAGCAGTGTGATTGTGTAGTCCGTCACTCACTTGAGCAAAGATACATTATCTAAAAGTTATATTCGGCGATGATGCAACCGCTTGAGCCGGGAGCTACTCGATATATAATTTTGAGTATCTTATTATAATTTTATTAGTGAACTGGCTGGTTGGACGGGCGGGACAGGATAATAAAATCGCATATGTAAATCGGTTTCTGCCTTATCGATTCACACCACTAAGGAGACTTTAGATTGACGATGCTGACAAGAGTAGACGCATCAGCTACAACTGAGATCATCAATAACTTCATTCATAACTGCTGTCATACTTTACAATTACTGCACTGTGAAATAGTGCAGATCCTCACCTCTCAACTTGTAATAAATTGGGAGTAGCTGACGTGTAAAACGACACCGATCGACTTCCAGTTGTGTTCTGATTACCCTTTTCAAGTGTGTCTGGGCTTTTGTTACACTAGAAGTGTGTGTTGACACTTGCTTGTTGTATAACGTAGACTGCATAGTTAATTAAGTCGACTCGTTTTTGAGCAGATAGACGACTGGTGTAGCGGTTTGTTTGTGTCAGACAGGTTACATGCATTTAATATTAGATCGTAGGCGGGCGCCAAGTGGATTACAAATCTGCGATCAGCGCGCACGCAGCGCTGTGCCAATGTCTTTCATTCTGTGTTTATTATCTAAATAAAGATATACTTTTTAAGTATATTATTATAACTGACTATAGTATAATAAACGCAAGGCATTTATATATTGCTAATAAATAGTTTAACTGAATATATTTTTGGCAATGACATATTTATGGTTTAGGAACATTTTACAAAGGTGCCTTTGCTTTATATATAATAAATAAAAAACAAAGTACGGTTAGGTAAGGCCTAGTTAACAAAGCTTTGAATGGGAAAGTTTGAATATGTAGAGTGGAGAGTCACGTAGAATATTGAGTAACGACAAGATGGACGGTTTCTACCATTTATTCTCGGATATCTCGGTAGAGCGTGAGGCTCCGTCGAATTTATGTAATTAAACACGATGTTTTCCGTCGTAGAAAGCTAATGTGGTCGAGAATGAGGCGATCGAGAGCCGCGGCTGCGCCAGCGCAGGGCAGGTGAGATGAGGTGACCACAAACCGGTTATCAGCGACCGAACGTCTCTTGGATTTGGGTCCGTATCCAAACACTTAAAACTCTTACAATGCGTTATGTTACCATCAAAGAGTCATTCTATCAATATTCTAAAACCTTAATTTAATATTTACGTCAGTTCCAGTAATTTTAGTTTCAGACCAAGAACGAAACTCGTACTCGTATCTTTAAAAGACAAAACCATTTGAAAGTAATCGCGTAATTTATATGTATTGTTTTGGCTTAGAACAGAAGCAGTTAAATTTTAAATAAACAGCTGTGACTGTGTTATGTGGTACAATTGAACTATCGTAACATTATCATACACTACAACGTTTCTATCATAAGTAATTTTACACGATTAGCACCGAGTAAACTCACTTATTGACTCTAATTTAAAAAGCAAACAATTGAACGCAAGCGCACCGCACGCCCCGTAACAGGATATGATAATGCATTAGGTTATTACTACATACATACATACATGTATGTACGTACTTGAAGATTGCGTGTACGAGTAGATATAAGAAAACAGAAAACGTAGTCATTGATAAATTGTTTGATCATGATTAATGATTGCGTAAATCGCATTTATCTAGTGTAGCTATTTTTTATAGCAAGGCACAAAGCTTTGTTACTGGAAAAGTACTTTGTGATGTGGATAACAGTGATAAGTTTTTTATTCATTTAATCGTTAACGATGATTTCTCGACAGACTTTAAAAATGTGTCATAATTAACTTGAATTCTCTAAAATACGCTGCCAACGAAGCCGCTAATAGTCCATTAAGATCCAACAGTCCGGTATTGATACAACTATCAATGCTACGATCTCGAGATATATACGACATGGATGGAGCTCCAACTGGTCCCCATTTGGTTGACGTTGGAAACGCACGTGTGCTCAACACTTAGCCTCAGAATTGCATCTGTCAGGGGACTTGCAACCGTTTGGCGAAGGTGTAGGAATCAGGTTTGTAAACGATTGTCCGTTATTATAACATTATTGAAACAGGAGAGTAGTTTCAAGAGAAGTGCTCTAATGTTTCTCGTTGGTCATTCTATTTTGAAGCTTATAGCCGTTGCGTAGGGATTGTATCGTAGGACGCATTAGTTGTAGGATCGGCTGTTAAGTGTGCCAGGCTGATTGGTATGGCGAGCAGGCACAGGCAGCGGCGCGCGGCGTCGATGTGTCTGTGATTAGCTCGTTTTATGAGCGGCGGCCGCTTGTCTGTTCGACTTGCTCCGACGCACCGATTGATTAAACTATTGAAGGTTTATAACTCAAATCAAGCAGATACATCATCCTCGGTTGAATTCATCCTTAGCTATAACTTCTTCATAGACGAAACTTTACCCTGTGATTGCGGAAATGTTTGTGCTTCGGTATTTCTTATTATCATCACTATCTCTACATGTATGTATTTTAAACATACAAATGCATGGGGACGTTTTCCAGGTAACAATGATGATGATACTCTTAGTCCTAAATGCCATAGGTATACAAGACGTATCCATGTTTGTAAAATATTGCAGGTATGTTCATTGTGGTTATTTTATTTAAAAAAGAAATAGACGATTAAAGAGCCAATTTCATAGCATTATGTAGTTTTGGATACGTTTTCACAATTCATATTACGTAAAGAAACGATCAACAACTGTCCTATGTCCTTTATTATGTCTATCTTTATATTTATAGCTATTTATAACAAATGACACGCCATGGGTTATTATGGTTCTCACAACATGCGAACCTCTGCAAAAACTCGATCCAGCTCGCTCGCCGTGGAATATTTTGCCAACAACGCCATGATGTCATGGTGGATTAAATTACTAGCTGCCGTGACCTTGCCTGTCAGTTGTCAGTACTTACTGCTTAGCTAGAGTTCATTACGACGCGACGTGGGCATATACTATGGACACGCTAGCTCTGTGTTCTCAGGAGTGGATCGAGCACATGATGCTATGACAGCTTAGGTTACGTGTGGTTCGTCGCTTGAAACCATTGCTTGAAACGTGAGATATGGGTACCTTTCCTTTGTGGAAATTTATTTTTACATGTTTTTCATCCTGTCTCTTGACCGACTGACACATCAAAGACCAGCACAAACATCTTGGGTTAGGTTATAATCATTCGTGTAATCACCCGTTTGTGCTCCTCTGAAAATTATAGCTACTGCGCAAAGCTACTGCGACACTAAAATACCGACACAACACTTGATCATTGTTGCTTTATCTACTCTTCTTATTTCTTCTTTTGCATATTGTATCTTATATGTATCATCATCAATCTATATACTCGTATGTCCCCACTGCAGGGGCTCAGGCCTACTCTCCTACAGAGAGTGTATGGGCCATAGTCCACCACGCGTAGGTAAACATAGACATTGGCATAACTTTATGCCAAATAACACACCACAATACACATACAAACAACACCTTTGAATTTCAATTAAATTCCAAATAACAAATTGTAACTCATTGGTACGAGCCAGGATCAAACGCAGACCTCGATTGTTCAAGCACTGACACTCTACCTAACTGAGCAACCACGGCTCTCTTATATGTTCATGTATTGTGATTATTAATAAAGCTTTTTCTTTTCTTTTCGAAATGACTTGATACTTTTGGTTCTGTGATCTAGACAGGGCGCTCAGTCAGGTCGGGTCGGGTATGCCAACAATGGGTATGTCGATGAAGGTAACAAAAAAGAAGGCGGCACAATATAGTAGGTTTCGTGGCGAGTACAAAATGACGCTTTTTCTTATCCAGGGAAGGAAACTAGTTTCGACGTGAGCCAAGAGCTGGAGCTGAAAATGGATTTAGACTTACGAATATCATCCTCTACATCTTCAAAACTTGTAGTCCTCTAGCAGCCTAATTGAGTAGAAATCCTAAAACTAAGCTAATTTCCCAAACTCGTTATCTGAGCTACCATGGTTTAGTTTGTCATAAACTCGTTTGGACAACGGTGCCGTCGCCTGGTGGGGCCTCATATTAGCATGGATTCATACCAATCAAGTGTGTTTGGACCGGTTCAATGAGTGGAGGGCGGGGTTCGTCGCGCGCGTTCAGCTTCACTAGCTCTTTTCTACGCATTAAAATACACAGTTCAATCGTTCGATATTTATTACTGGAACGAGGATTACTTAAGGTTTAAAAAAGTGCATCATGAATTACAAATAATTAGTTCTTAGTTCGTTTCAGGATCACTGTTCCAAATTTTAGGTTTCTAGCTCAATCGGATTGGGCTGAGCGTTGGTATGTCTGGTGGTATTTTTAATATAAGGTCATCAAAAATAAATCTAAAAAATAATAATTTCAGACGACAGTTCAGTTATGTATATCATTAAAATCGCATTAAAATCTGGAAAATAGTTGTCGACACAAAGAAAAATACAAATGCAGACAGGCAGACATAAAGTATACTTGTACAATCTGAGGCTGTAGTTGATGTCTTTTGTATGGTATTTTCAACTGCTACGACGCTACGAGTTGTAGCACACGTCTCAAATAACGTTAGATCATATTGATAAATAAACAATAAAAGTAACAAAATGAATGGACAGACATACTTAGCTACTTTTAAATTTATAATATTGGGATTTTAAGGTTTTCGTAGGAAAAGTTCTCTTATGGTTGTCAAGACCTTTTTTCACAGGAATGCGTCGTATCAAGTTGAAATTAACACCAAGTACTCAAGTTTTCAATACTTTGGAGCCGTGAAAAAGCTTATACGGAGCTTTCTTGGCGTTTTTAGGGTTCCGTACCCAAAGGGTAAAATTTTCACAGATTATGTATTTCTGTTGCCGCTGGAACAACAGATACTAAAAACCAGAATAAAATAAATATTTAAGACAGACACGATTTATTTGTGGTTTTTATAGATAATGGTATGGAACCCTTCGTGCGCGAGTTCGACTCGCACTTGGCCAGTTTTTTAGGGTTCCGAACATCCGATGTAAATGGAACCCTTATAATCCACTTTGGTGTTTGTCCATCTCTCCGTCCGTCCGTCCTATTGACTTGAAATTTAGAACAGTTATGGAAAATGGTGAACCACAGGTGCCGCAACTGAAATATTGTACATTTCAATACAGGATTTTGTTATTTTCTTTATTTCATAGTTTTAGACTTCTTATGAAGTGTTAAAAATAAAATTCCCCCTTTATTTCCGAAATTTCTTAAGTTAAAAAGCTATTATCACTGTAAACAGAACCTAAGAGAGATCTCTATCTAGTTATTGATCTTCAAAGCCTTGACAAACAAACTTTATTTCATCGTAACAATGTATGGGTTATTCTACGGTAAGAGTGCGGCAATGCATTTCAAACAGTTTTTTTATTCTATATGTTGCTATTTTTTACAATGAATCACATCATCTTAATATACTTTATTAAATAACAACACGATTGAATGCCTAATTAAACACATTATTCTGAAATTTCTTACAAAGTCTTAAAAAAGTCCCTGGCCTGTCCCTTGCTTGCTGGTTTTAATTTAATTTTCAAACAATACATATATGTTTGTATCAGATGTTTAACTTAAGTATATTTTATAGGAACTTAAGTAGTTATACTTAAGTACTATTTAAATTTTTTTTAAATACTTTTTAAAATTAATATTTGTCCCGCTGTTTTTGTGTATCTATCCTCTATAACTTTAAAACCTCTTATACAAGTTTCTTTCTATGATAGGCGAGTCTAACTCGCACTTGGACGTGTTTTTTTACAATGTGGTATAAATACGTATTAGGATTTTTTTAATCAAGCTAAGTAACAGTTAATGAGACCAATGAGTGTATCGTATTTTATTGCTGTTTTCCACAAAGGCAGTTTTATAGTCAATTAAAATGTTATTGAATATATTCAACTGCTTGTATCTCCTTAGCAACAACCTATTACTTATATCGCAGTTAATTTGCCGAGTCACCCAAGGCAAACGATGATGTATGACCCAAGAGAGAAAAAACTCAGCCACTTATGATGTTGGCGAGAATTTTTTGCTCGGGATTACAAATGGTTAACATTTGTTGTCTTTTTTGCTCGTGGTGTAATTTTTGGCGGATTGAAAAACGTATGTAATAATACATACATACATGTATATATTAAAGTGTTGGGGTTCTACATACGATATAAAAGAACGGAACTCCTATAATCTCACTGTGGTGTCTGTCTGTTTGTCCGTCTGTCACACAGCTGATTATCTCTGATTTATCGATATGAAATTTGGAATAGTTATTGATAATGTTGAACCCCATTTTTATTTAAAAGGGTCCCAAACCGGAAGTCTGTATTTTAAAGTGCAGTCAATTGGTCAAGTGGGCTCTATGTTCCATAGTTTTCGACATATCATTATGCGTCTGATCGTTTTTTTACTCTATTCTACTAAGTCCGAAACTAAACACCCTAAATGAAGAAGCAAAACGCTTCCTGCGGAACGGTGGAATATCTACTAAGTAGTGGTGAAACCCAGTCGCTCATCTGTTTGACCTATTGTAAAAACGGGATGGTGGAATCAGGTCGTATAATTCGATCTACACTCTCCGAAATGAAGCCCGAAAGGCAGGCTATTTTACGCCGGTGTTCCAGGCTTTGTGGATTACTGTACCCCTCCCCTGAGCTGTCACCAATGATTCTTGCGTTGCTCTATTGGATCAAAAGCAGCTAATTGATAGTTGGCAGACCATCCTATAGGTGGAAACAGTACTATATATGCAGGATAGTAATTGAGCTCGGCGCAAGGTTAAAAGCTATTCAACAGTGAAGTAACGTCTGACTTTAGATAGGATTACCGAAGTTCAGTTCTAATGATCTAGGCTCATTCGTAACAACACAAGGTGATCTGTGACCACCAAAAAAGCATCCCGAGTAGTTAGTGAATGTAAATATTATCACCCCAATAAATATAATCATCCAAATAGTGACACATAAGACGCGGTATCATTTATATTTTACCACAGAATATTCTTAATTAATATATGACAGAATTAATATAGTATGTTCTTACTGCCATTACAAATGAAATCTACCTGCCAAGCGATGGTAAATCTCCTCATGAAAAATCAGACGCGCGTACGATACATGTAGTCTAGGATCCCAGCGTAAAATTGTGCATCCATCTGTTATTTTATCAAAATGTGATTTTAATGAAATCCTACATATGAGGTCATATACCGCCGCATTTCGCAGTTATTTTTTACTGTTTAATAGATATCTGAAGCCAATCTCGGAATATATTCCCTTATTTGCCTCTTACGAAACCTATGGCGTAACACAAGGTGGTCCGGTCCTATCCTAACACACAGCTAAAAAAATGCATCTGCATATACAATCATGTGTATGTAAGAACTTAATTCAATAAATAAAAATATGATGTATAAAATTATTTTAATTTTACTCTATTGTCTTCCTTCATATGATAGAATAAGGTTGTCCGCGTAGAAGCTGCCGCAATTGGTGGTTGCCAGCATTTGAATGTATTCCAGTAATCGTGGTAACGAGAACAATTTGGATTGAAGTGATGAAGAAAATACAGGATCCTAAGTATATCAGTACTTACCTTTATTTTACATAGTCCTGCACAATGTTTTACATGGAAATTACATTATTTTGATACCGCTTAATTTCTAAGTAATCTGGTTGTATGGACTTGTGGAATTTTAACAAAGAATAGTCCTCATTTTTTTCTAAGGTTAGCAGGATAAGCCTGTAAGGTCTATCGTTTTTTAAATTTATTTATGTAGGTAGAACAAAATCTTCTGGAATCATGAGAAATGCTACCAGTCAATCTTCCCAAGCCATCTATATCGGTGTCCAAGTCGATGGGCAAAATTTTAAATCAGGTTCTGGAAATAATTGGTAAAATAAAAGCTTTTAAAAATCAATGCATGTGCGAATAATACTTGTTACCCTTTGTATTGTAAATTTGTAACGCACAAGTTGACACAACGTACTCTGACACAATCACTTTGACATTGATTAACCGAAATCATGCATTTCTAACCGGTTATGATTATTAGTAACTAATTCTTGTAACGGTACCGCAAACATGCGTTAAGCGGGACTATTGAGGTTATTCATATTTTGAATGTCTCACAAAGTAAGAAAATGTTAAAGAATTTTTAAATGTACAATTCATTTTAGGGTTTTTATTTTTGAGTCTGATTTGTATTCTCATGATTTTTCTAGAAACACGTGGGACTTGTGAATCTTATAAAATATTATGCTCTCGGGGTGCTGCGCCGCTGTTTTCACGGTCGCCGGACGCAAGGCGAAGCAGGCACGGCTGGCAGCCGTCGCTCACAAAAAAAAACTTTCCTCGAAACGGGCGATGGCGCTAAGCCACAGTCTCAACCCAAAACGTAACAACTGCCCGTAAACGGCATTCACTTGAGATCTTTTAACCACGCCGCAGGTTGAGCCGAAATAACTTGTTGATGTGCGTTGCGGGCGGCGCGGGAGTGTGCGGGTACAGAGGGGGCTAGCGCCGTCGAGCGACGGCCTGTCTCGCGGCGGCGAGCCGGCGACACCCTGTCTGCCGCGGCCGGCAATGTTGCCGTTCCATGCGCATTCTTGTCCGCCCGCACTCCCCTCCGCAGCTCATGAACCGCCCGCGCGGGCGATGCGGCAACAACGCATGCAAACTTGTTTCGTAAACGGATGTGGCAGCGACCAACTCATGACGACTCGACCTGTCTCACTCTTTCATGCTGAACGTTACGGAAGGAATAAAGATAGAAACAGTGGCGCTACGTGCTATCGGCTCCCACTTGCGGCATTTTTTCACGCCGAGAATGAGGCGAGATTACTGAGTTAAGGCAGCGGCCACATTCATCTTTTGCGCCGAATCTATGGACACAACCAAATGCATAAAATTTTAAATTCTGTACGTACAATAGTATCACACCTTCAGGTTAAAATTATAAAAAAATACCCTTTAAGAATTGGACCTAGCCTAGGCTCCATGCATTCGCAAGGTAAGTTAGGCAAGTAGAAAAATGAGTATTGAAATAATTTATCTTAAAATATTTCATTTTCAATATGTAATACCACTTTTGCGAGCACAAAATGTATTTTCCTTAAAATAAGTATAATACCAAACAGCAATGGCTGCAGTGAATAAGTAAAACGTCAATGTCATTAATTTGACGACCACTATCACTAATAAATTACTTGCTAATAATTATATGCTATAATGCTACTTTCGTTCAAAAACTATACTTCACACTTGTATGTCATAATGGATATGGTTTGGTTCTAATCGCAATTTGTCTAATTACAAATTGACAGTGAATTAGTTAGTAACTAGAACTAATTTTAAATTAAACTACATGTATATATATAATATTTGATAAAATTAAATTTATTAAATACTCGTATAATGTATTTTAAACGAATAATTATATTATTATGTCAGTTTTAATATTCACTGTACTTCAGAGCGAATTAAAAAAAACTGCGATGAACTCAGAATAAGAAATCTACGCTTCTTTGGTGACAAAGCAAAATTTAGTGAAAGCTGTCGTTCAAAAATTAACTAAGTATACGGAATATATTTTGTACGCAAAAATGTCTTATTTGATCGGTTATTTCTCTTTTGACAGTAATCTTATCTTTATTTTGACGTAGTGTACAAAGACTTAGTCTGCAATGAAATTACGCTTTACAAAGTGTAAATGGGAATTAGACATAATAAAATAGGTTGTACCGTCATGTCCATCAAAAAACACGAAATCGACCAATGTATACGAAACATGTATACTGTATTGTATGGTATCGTTGGTGAAATATAAGAAAACATCTGATGGCAGTGACAGTGTGAACGAGTCTGAAGGGCACACAAGGCTCGCGTCATGCGTTCAGTCCTCACGTTCGGGCGGTAGGTACGCGCCGCGGGCAGCTCGCCGCACCGCGCCGCCCGCCGCCACCGCCAACATCCGTGCCGCGCGGCCGCGGCCGACAGTCAGTTCGGCGCCGACATTCGCCAAGTGCACACGTAATATTTATAACATGGCTGCCGCCCACACGCGCTCGGCCCCTGTGCCCTCTGACCGCCGCCCGGAGGGTCGTGCTGGATCCAGACGTATATTCCCACCTCAATTTAAACTCCAAGTTCTCGAAGCCTACAGACGCGACGCCCAGTGTCGCGGAAATCAACGTGCCACTGCCAGAAAGTTTGGCATTCACCGCCGTCAGATACAAAAGTGGCTACAGGCAGAGCCGGCCTTGCGAGCTGCGTTGCTTAGACGAGCTCCTCAGCCGGCTCCATCGCCACCACCATACGCAGCAGGCTCACCGGAAAGTGCCAGACTGCCGTCACCACCACCTGCGACCCTTCCCACGCCAGTGCAAGTGCAGGTGCCCACACCGATTCAAATAGCGACGCAACTTCAGGTGCCCACAGTACTCCCTACACCGATGCCTGTTCCAGTGCCCATCGCAGAACCCATAGACTTATCAGTACGTCGACCTTCACCGCCACCTCCACCAGAACCACAACGGAAACCTTTCAAGCTGTTCCGGCCGTTCGAAGACGACATGGACATGAAGCCCGCGATAGCGTCGCTGCCCGTAACCAACGGCGTGCACGTCTATGCGTTCATGCCGGTGCAGAGTGCGGCGGGGTGCGCGCTGAGCGCTTGCTCGGCTCCGCGCTGGTGCGCCTCTGTACCTTCCTTCCCGGCTCCTCTCAGATGAGAAGACGCTCCAGGGGCTAAGCCCCGTAACTCCTGTGATCTAGTCGCCGACGCCCGCCTGGCGCCGCCCGGGGCGTAGCCCTCCGTCACCGTGCCTTATTGTACACGCCGCCATAGTGCATTATGCCATCGTCCACGAGATGATAGCTTATTTTTGTGTATATCATTATAAGAATGTATTTTTATATGTAGGGTTTATGAAGTACACCTACATTTATAAAGAATTATTACTAAAATAATATTATTATAATAAAGAGATTGTTTATTAAACCGTATTTTAATTTGAACGCTTGACCAGTTTTTATTCACCCACGCAGGCTATACACGTATACACTCACACAACTATGTAATCACGGCAGGTAGCGCCGGCGCCACCCCACCATTTCTGCCGGCTTCGGTTACCTGATTTCATCTCCTGTTTTTGAGATAAGTGCAAAAACATGAAATCTAATACAAGAAAAGCAGGCAGAGAATAAATAGTAACGAAAATCTTCAATTAAACCGGTCATTAATTTAGGAAATGTATCTTTTGGTAATCTTTCGATTACCGTATCAAAATTATAGTTATAGAATTGACAATTGTAAAAAGATTTACGAAACGTAATTTCTATTTGCAGATCAGCAATGTGTGACAATTATTGCAGAGCAACTTAGTAATAAAACATAAACACATAATACAAAAACATTGAAGACATAATGATGATGAATCGTTAGCTAAATTAACAAGCTGTATAATGCCAGCCAGTGGAAGATGACGTGATCGAGGCGACAATACGTCTACCCATGAATATATCTTTGATAGTTGCGCAATCGTGTCAAGTAATTATAATTGTACACAACAAGCATGTTTATGACAGTTTTAATTAGCGATTTTGTAGATTTCTACATTACAAATATGGAGACTACAGTAACAACTTGAAGTACTAATATACTTTATCACTAACTGACAAACACATTAGGCGTTTATTTAATTAACTTATATTAGCCATGTTTGCTACTGGTTTTGTTTACGATTTTTGGTAATTACATATAAATGACAATTTTAAGTTAGTTGGTAATTATTGACAATTCATGAATTGTTATACCGGTTTCAATTCAAAAAAGAATCGAAACCGGTATAACAAAAGAAAACATTATTTTTACATCGTTCCCTGTACTATTATTTTGATTACAAGATTATTTAAAATGAATAAATGTGTGTGCATACTCTTAGTTTAGTCCCACATGAAGCTCATTAGTAATAATATAAATGAGAAAGTGAAGGTTTGCCCTTTTCTCACATTTCATCATACTTCGCACAAGAATACGGTACAACGGGTTAAGGGCGCAGTGACAGTTGGTAAAGTGTTCCCGAAGTCGATGAAATCTACGTAGACGAAGTTGCGGGAAAAACTGACTGATATCTCACAAATGTTAAAATGTAGTGCTATGTCAATAATACTTATAGTCACGTGATACAAAAAAACCGACCAAGTGCGAGTCGGACTCGTTTATCTATAAAAATGGCAATAAAATCACGTTTGTTGTATGGTATCACAGGAAATAACGAAATGTCATAGAAAAATCTATGCTTCTGTACCTATTACTGTTACAGTGATTTCTACAAATTAATTATATAATTTCCAGAACGTAAGTTTAAGATAGTACCTAAACCAAAGTATGTTGTCCTAAGCAACATGACGCGGGGCGACGACAAGGCGTCGAGCAGTCTGGGCGGCTTGCGAGGGGCTGCCTCGCCGGCCGCCCCGGCCGCCGCATGTCGCCCCTGAGTCTCTCGCTGGCGATGCCGTGCTGGCGGCACATGTGTTGTGCTCGCGATAATATTACACGTGTTTACATTTTACAAAAATTTGTTTCAATGACTTCGGGCTTCCGACAGTTTAAAAGATTTGATTCCAAGTTGTTTTGTAACTTAAACACACGAGTTTTCGCATACATATACTCAGCACACAAATGATTGATCTGAAAATAAATACCAATGGAAATTTCCTTGGCAACGAATTTCGATGACACCAACAAATACTTTGAAGTGCTCTCGTTCAAAATAAGTGTGCAGGTGTCATGGTCCTAATGAGAACAAAACGAGAATGGCTTATTTAAAAATAACATTGACAACAACATGTATTTTAGTTTTGTCTTGCGTCAAAAATATGCATAGGGCCTGCCTATGTTATTATTTTAGTACTCGCCCGGGGCACTGACGCATGATCTAGCTCCGGCTGGTCTTAGCGTATTCGCCATAATATTTTTGAAACATATTTTGCTAGAGTTTCGTTTCCACATGTTTCCTGCACTGCTGGCTGCATTCGCAGATGCTGCGCTCTCGATATTTACGACGCTCGACCGGACGAGCGTGATGGCCCATAAAGCACAAGCTTAGCTGTAGCCATAGCACCACTATGATGTCAAGGATATTTTTGGCACTAACAACGAGAGAATAACTATGTTATGGATAGTTAACCCAGTATGTGCATCTGCTTAAAACGGTAAAGAGATAACTATAAAATACAAGTGTCTGGACTCACTATTTCATCCAGAGGGATGTATGAGAATTGTACGAGAGGACGTAAAATCAAATTTTCACAAATATTTTGGGTCCCGGTCTGATTAAAAAACGGAACATATAAAATATCTCGGTATTTCTGCCTGTACGTCACAGCTGATGTTCTCAGTAATAATCTGACGAATTGAAATTTGGCAAAGTTAGGGAAGATGGTGACACACGGCAAGTGGAATATTTAATAAAATATTTTGATTTGAAAAGAGGTAAGGATATGGGTAAACATTGACTATTCAAAGTGGAGTAGTTTAAGTGTGGCACCCTATGAAATGGAGTCATTTTATAAAAATAAACATATTTCTGTGACGGGTGATCCATGGGGCAAAATTTTTCGTTGAAACCTGAATTTTTAACCCCTGACCGAAAAAGAGGGGTGTTATCAGTTTCACGACAGTGTCTGTGTCATCGTAGCTCTCGAACGGATGGACCGATTTTGATGCGGTTTTTTAAAGTGAAAGCAAGTTTCCTTGTGGTGATGTTAGGCATTTTATGCATTTTTTTGTATGATTTATTGTTTATTGCGTAGAGGTTTTTGTTTGTGTTTGTATTGTGACATTGTTTCTGTAATTAACGGTCTAATTACCATTTATTTTATTTTGTACTCGTAGCTTCGTCTACTAGAGAAGGCGCTTTATCGCAACTTGAAACCGAATAGGTAATTCCAAAGGACAGGAAGCGATAACCTCGCCAACGACACTCAGAAATGAATCATTGTAAAACGATTAGGTGGAATAGAACTCGAGATAAAACCAAAGCCAAAGCGTCAACATTCCTTGTTAGGCATTCGTTAGGTGTTAAGTATTTATAATAAAAAAGCAGAATTAATCTTATCTTGTTTAAAATAACAAATAACTGTAAAGGAAAAACAACAGGCTCTCCTTAGTGGTATTATTTGTCTACCTGTGACGACAAAAGGGTATTAAGTTATATGGGTTCCAGGTTCCATTGAATAAGTGTTTCCTCAGCGCAAACAGAGAATAATTAACCGCGGTGCCTTTGTTTGTCTCTTCCAGAAATTCCTTTAAATGCGGGATGTTTGTAGTTCCGCCGTCCGCCCCGCCCGCGCCCGCCCGCGCCCGCCCGCGCCCGCCCGCGCCCTGTCGACGTAGACGTAGAAATTGAACGTGGTTTTCTTTGAAGTCGTGTTGGTCACCTAAACAGGCATAATTTAATTATATACATCATGATCGGCCGGGAAACGTCCACTGCTGGACTCACAGACCCCCATTGTATTCACGGATTATATATACGATTCGTCATATCTATTTGGTGTCTTACACTATTATACAAAAGAATAAACTATGGCAGTTCGCTTCGCTATACGGAGCAAATAGTAGATAGCTTCCAGGAACTTAAGGGTAGATCACTCTAAAATGTTTCTTTAGCCGTAAACTCGATCCTTCATCTATTGAACTCTCCGTTACAAGGTGAAGGAAGGACAAACAAACAAACTCACTGACGTATTTAAAATACTAGTAAAGACTCATTAGTTTTATTATGAATCCGAATGTATGTTGGTCGGTTTGTCCTTTTTTCACGCATCAGCGCAGCAACGAATCGATATTTTTAAAAGCTTTTATTTAACTTGCAATGTTTGTATGTATGTATGTATGTATGTATGTATGTATGTATGTATGTATGTAAGTATGTATGTATGTATGTATGTATGTTCGGGTCAAATCTTGCAAGCTGAATTAGAAGCACTTCCTCTTATCCTAGGGAGTTGAAATTTTGTACGTTGGTTCAGTTCCGATGACAATGCGTTTTTCTGGTACTATCAAGCTGGTCTGATGCTGGAGTCAGGAGGAATAAAGAGAAACTCTTCAATAGGCCCCTCGAATTCGGGCTCATCTCAAAATCAGAATACCAGGCTGACATAAGTGCAAGGGAGCGTGCTATATCGTTTCTATATATCGTATCGTAGCGCAGGTTGATTCCTAACAAACTACTTAAAATCATTTGAAGTACCAGGTTAGCAGAAACAGAAGTAGTTTTGATTTAGCTCACATGACATATTACGCGCGGTTTATTCTACTAATGAGAACGCGTAGCTTCTGTCACTTCTTTTTTTTTAAATCTAAATAGATTCATTAACTTTAGACTTTTTAGTCGAAGTGTTTTAGATTCAAAATGCTATTTGTCTCTTTTTGGCCCAAGGGAATGAAAAGTAACCACATAATCAAATCAAGTCGTGATTGTGCATTATATCAGTACCTAGTCTGTGCAAAGTCTGTGATTATATCCTCTGTGTAAATGCTGAATGTCATGCATAAATGCCAAAAATACAACTAAAAAGCGTGTGTTTATGTTAGTTTGGCAATGGTTTTCTAAATAAATTTAAGACAAGATAGTGTCACTCAATTGAGGCTGGACAAGGCAGCGTATGCAATAATCATCGTCTGGAGAAGTCCACTGTTGGACATGAGTCTCCCTGTTATGGCGCGCCCACACATGCACGGTGATAGGGCCGAGCCACTTGCATCCAGTGACTACTCGCGAGCTTAACTAGGTCATCGATCCTGGTCTGATGCTGGAGCCAGGAGAAATAAAGAAGAACTTTTCAATGGTCCCTCAAATACGGGCTCATCTTAATTCCAGAATACCACGTTGACATAAGTGCACCGGAGCGTGCAATATCGTTTTTGTAGCGCAGGTTAATTTCCTACCAAACTATTGAAAAATCATTTGAAGTACCAGGTTATCAGAAACAGAAGAAGTTAATGACATATTCCACGCGGGTTTGAGTAAAACTTATATTTTGAAATGAGAACGCTCAACTTCTGTCACTTCTGTTTTTAGGGTTCGGCAGTCAAACTACGAACCCTTTTAGTTTCGCTCTGCTAGTCGGTCCGTCTGTCAGTCCGCGGCTTTGCTTAGAGACCCTTACTACTAGAAAGGTGTAATTTAGTACGGGTATACATATTAATCACGCCGACAAAGTAGTAGAATAAAATCTTGCAAAACATATTTTTAAGGGTGGTTCCTGGGACACGTAACTTGGGAATAATATATATAGATTTTCTAATACTTGTACTCAGAAAGTGATACGTTTTGTAGCTGTTTGGCGTGCTAAAAGTTCGTGATTTCAGAAGCTTGTCTTAAAAACGCAAGGCAAGCGTGCGTTTTTCTTATTAACTAGTTATAAAGCCAAAAGCACTAGTACTTTTTTTTCTTATTAACTGAAGGAATGTTTTTCATTCAAAAATCAATACTAGTATTTTTGCCGAGTCACTGGGCAGTATTTGCAACACACTCTTGGCCACAATCTCAATAATAGACTACCAGGTTGACATAAGTGTCAGAGAGCGTGTAAGACAACTGTTCCGCACTAACCTCCGTGCAAAGATCTCGGTCTGTTTAATTAGATACTTTTTGCTGCATTGACATGTTCCAAGAGGATTGGCTTCAGTTTGAGTTTTTTTTTTATAGAACGCGGGCCTTCGCTTTTTAAATATACATATGTAAATTCGAATGTTGATAATGATTTCATTTAATTTTATGGGGATGACAGAGACCTTATGCCAAGATATTATATATCTCTTTTTCTCTCTTTGAAGTTGTAGTTAGACTCCACCTTAGGTATGAGGTCCTGGTACTTTCGTCTTCATATCATCCGATGTTAAGTGATTAGAGCTGACAAATGGAAGCGTGCTCATCTAGAAACGTTACTTTGCTTTCTGTGCTAACCGGAACACAATCATCTTCATCATAATTTTACTATTTGTTATATTTTTTAGCAAATGTATTAAGAAATGTCGTTCAAAACTAGTTTCGAAATGTATTTACTATTTTCGCGTTTCCCAACGTATATCTTCTAAACTATTGCTTTTAAAAATCTGAATACTTCACAGTGGTATGTACACTGAACTTAAAAGAAAAACTATCATGACTAAGCTGGCTTTGCAGGTGAACGAGTAATAGTCGTCCAAATTATATAACAAAAAATAGACTTCGAGATGCCATAATGAAAGTTTCGTACAAATTCCAATCAAAATTACTTTACATCGTCCTGCGTGGGACCTAACTTGGATACTTTTTAAAATTGAAATAGATTCAGTAATTTAACTAGACTTTTTTAGTCTTAAGAAACATTTACACGATAACTAAAAAATAAAAAATAAATTAATATAAAAAATTTTCATAAAGAAGCTTTTATTTAAATGCTCTAAAAAGAAGAAAATAAACTTTAAATTAAATCAAACCCATCAATTGATTACATTGAACAATTTATATGCTATAAAAGCTTGTCGCGTGATTTACTAGTGTAGATGTATGTAGATTTATCTATTTTATACAATACATACTTTTTCTCTAGATCAGTTTACATAATTCTTGTATTTCATCAACACATAGGCCTCCTTCATGGTACGCCACATCGACATCAATACAATTAAAATCACGCGACAAGCTTTTATAGCATATAAATTGTTCAATGTAATCAATTGATGGGTTTGATTTAATTTAAAGTTTATTTTCTTCTTTTTAGAGCATTTAAATAAAAGCTTCTTTATGAAAAAAATTTATATTAATTTATTGCATAGTAGTACTGGTAGGATAATGGGCAGAAGAGTGACATATGATACTTTTAAAGTTTTTATGAACTCGACGGAGGCGTGAAATTATTTAGGTACGATTGTAGAGTTCGTTGGGTAGATCTTGCAGGTTTGCAACAGTGACTTCTAAACGAGAACTACGAGTATATATATATTATTTTTATATATATACTATTGAAATGCAAATGGTTTTAGTGCTTAGCAACACTAACACTTGTAACTACTCTTGCTTCTTTTATTTGTATAGGAATAATCTGCATAATGACGTGTGATTGTCGGCATAAAGACAGAATAAACTTAGCCTGTTTGTTATACACGCAGTAGTAATTGAAAAAATCCAATTTGTGTTATATTAGGGCCGTGAAGACCAGAGGAGCAGAAGACCGAGTTCAGGCATAAGTTCACCGCTGGACATGAAGTTTCCTCACTTATCTTCATGTCAAACTTCTCAGGAGGAGATTTGACATAATCATCAGGCGGGCAGATTAGTTATCGCAATAAGATGTAGGTATATAGACAGCAGAGTGAGGATGGCGTTTTTTTGATTCCGTAGTCAAAGGGCAGATAGTTACAAAATATACTTGACGTGGTCAAAATGAAAACTTCGTACAAATTTCACTCAAAATTACTTTTTATAAAACCGATAAACTACGCAACCCTATACTGCGCGTGGCCAGACACGCACTTGACCGGATTTTTATTCGGATGTTCTAAACCTTAAAAATAGTGATCACTGATCAGGTAAACAATAACAACTAACGTCATCGATAGCTTTGTGCAGCTATATGCTATATGAATACATATCAATTTTATTATTCTTACATCAATCACGCCATTTTGCGATACTTATTACGGCAAAAAGTGAATTGCAGAGAGTCGTTTTATAGTCTGTGGCCCCTGACAATCGTGTTGTGAGTTGTAATTGAATGAATGTTTGTAGATCGCATACTAACTGTTATGTCTGTTGTATTGGTGATTATACGTTAGTGGGTAGATTGTGTGAAGCCCTTTGTGCATTTGCATCGAATGCGACGGGCTGGTCATGTTACATCAAAGCGTATTGTAAGGTTTCAGTTTCAGTTGATATTCGTACGTGTCTACGGTTTTGTGATAGCTTCTATTTGTTGAGTTTTTGTTTCTTTGGCATCCTAGTTTTAAAATATTGTCTTGAATTTAAAAACCGACCAATAGCAAGTTACACTAAGACACTGATGGTTCCGTACCGTTGTAGCCTAACTCTGAAACTAAGTTTTAATGATTTCGAAAGGACCATCATAGTTTTACAGGTATTCGTTTTCGTAATATGTAAATAAATCTGTGTTAACGCTAATTATTTCAGGTTTTTCACTATGTAAATTTTGCAGATATGTGAGGAATTTTAGGCAAAAATTATAAGGCAGAGAGAAAAGCCCTATCTGTTTACAGTTACAATTTACAGTTAAGCTATTTTATATGTTACCACATTTAACCTCGTGAATCCACTTTAAAAACCCTTTTTCAAATAAAATTAAAAAGATTTAAAAAAGCAGCCAAGTGCGTGTCAGGCCACGCGCAGTGTAGGGTTCCGTAGTTGGTCCCAGGACGATGTAAAGTAATTTTGAATGGAATTTGTACGAAACTTTCTTTATGACATCTCCAAGTATATAATTTGGTTGACTATTACTCGTTAACCTGCAAATGATGTGTGGGTCGTCAGCTTCCTCATAAAGCTATGAGAATTCTACGCATGCCAAATTTTAAGGCAATTTAGGAGCAATCAAACTTTAGCATTCATAATTTAGCAGCAACCATGACTCAGTTACAGCGAGTTGTTTTTAGTGTGTCAGCTGGAGACATGGGTCTCCAGCTGACACATGCCAGGAAGGCAAACCAGTGAGGTTAGGGCTTTAGACTATAGTCAGGCATTTAAAGCACAATTTCAGCAATGAGAGCCAAAAAAATTAACGATCACATTGATAAACTGTTGGATCTACGAACGAAATACCGTGTGTAAGCTGGCGACCCGTGTCACCAGCTTACACATCTGGATCTTCGTAATTATTCAAGTTACGATTATGTATTGTACCTCATATTTTAGGGCAAAATAGCAGCGCCAGGCTTCAAAATTTTCGAATCTCTAGTGCTAAAACTGTTTGAGCTACGAGCCGATATGTGTGTGTAAGCTGGTGACATGGGTCGCCAGCTGACACATGTTGTATCTCTGAAACTACATAAGTGAGAACTTCGTTTTAAAGATCAGATGAGACCATACAATAGGAGCGTTCACGAGTCAAAATTTCAAATCTCCTGGCTGTCTAGATTCAAAGTTATAAGCAAAAAACTATTTTCCCGCCAAAAAATTCAAAATAATCGCACGGACGCCGCTGAGCGGGCCGTTGCCGTTCCGTGCGCTACGCTATTACAATAGAGTTTCAACTTAGCCGTCATTGTTTTAAAATTCATTTTAACCTGCACTTTCGTATCTATTGAGTCTATCTATATCTATATCTATCTATATCGTATGGTACATTGAGCGTGTTAGACCAGGAGCCGACAGAAATAAGCAATGGTATACTACCGATTAACTTTATAGAGAGATTACGAACGACCTTCACCAAATTTGAGGTCAAGTGATAATATAACCCTTCATCGTTGGTGCATAATTCAAATCTACTAATTTAACTAATAGGAAATCAAGATTTAGTTTAGTAATGAATCAACTTATCAGAAATAACAATTTACAGTGTGATATAACATAGTATAAGAGGTATATGTTCAACATATACAGCTTATATCACTATGATCAATAATTGTTGAGCTCGGTATTTAGTATATTTTCAGTAGCAATTATTGAATAAAACATGATATAGATTTCACAAACATTTAATTTTAGTTATTTTCACCGCTCCAGTTCCAGCTAAATGTTTGCCTGTCACAATGTGCGTACTCAGAAGGCGGCTTTTAGCTATATTATAACTAAATGGTAGGCTTGTGAACTCAACTTCATCCACGTTTACTTCAGAAATGAACCCACGGGAACTATTGATTGGGATAAAAAGTAGCCTTTGTCCTTTTCTGATCCTTTAACTACTCCTATACCAAAAAAATGTGATGATTCCGACTCTCTGTTACGACGTAACGAATAAATAACGTAATAAATAAATAAACATGAGTTTATTTTTCTTTACATTCTTCAAACATATGATGATATATATTTAACTAAAAAGTTGAAAATTATTGTGAAATATGTGAGAGACTGGAGCCTAAATTAGATTAACTTAGGTATCCAGGCCTTCCTTATCTCCGAAAAAGAAAACAAAGAGTAGTATGTTTCTTAGATTAAATCAGTAAAGTAAGGACAAAACCCCTCACTAACGCATTTAAAATATTACTATAGCTGGATGTGCATGGACAACTTTCTAGCATCCTGTTACATTTTACGAAACGGTAGTGGTATACAAAAAAGTGTATACGATTATAATATTAGTGTAGAAGCCAATAAAGCTCATATTTACTTGTACTAGGCCACGAACGACGACTGATCCCGAAGTAACACGATTTATCAACCAATACGGCAAAGCGTCACGGGGAAGTTGGGGAGAGGTTGGGTTGGTGCGGGGAGATGCGTATTCCAGTTAGTAAGAGAGCCCACGACCAAAATTTTTGTCCCATAGCAATATGGCCTCAACCGCATCAAATTGATCGATTCGATTATCGTGAACTCGAAAATACCAGTATCAGAAATTTTTCGCGTAGCGTTTGACCCGGCTAATTTTCAACAAAATGTTAAAATTTTTTACCGGCCCGTATCATAGCAATCTGACTGATTTTTGGACTGTAGTTGGATGATAGCTGTAAGATACCGAAAACAGGTTTTTCAGAAGTCAGTTGTGTCACCTTTTTTTTTCACACAGCAGAAATGGCCTCCCACGCAGTTGCTACACTTCTTGATGTTATTATCCACCTAGTCGGGTTCAGAATCATATAATTTGACGATTTTATACAGTTTCGACCGTATTGCTAAGATACATGGTTTTGGTCGTGGGCTCTCGTACTAAGTGTTGTCCATGCGGCGGCGGCGGCATGTTAGAGGCTAGTTCCCATAGTTTGAAGCTCCTATACACGAGACTCGGTAACACGACAACAGCGCGTGCCGGGCGCGTGCACAGTGCGCCCGCGTTCCAAAGGTGGTGTGTTTACATACAGCGTAGAGTGCAGTGCAATGGTCAATTTTGAATCTAATGCGATAAGATATCGTGTCTTATCTATGTCTGGTGCAGGTATGTTATTTTGGTTTTTTTTATCCGACTATATTTGTATTCATTAGAGAGTTAATAAAAGGGGGCGCTAAGACGGAACTATTGCAGAGTGAACGACTCGTACTCTCTGACTATTGCGCGTAAGTTTTTCTTTTTCTTCTTCCGCGCCCCCTTTTTTGTACACCGTAACCAGAGCTGTGTTTCATATAAATACAATTCGTAATAAACTGACAAATTTTATGTCATTTTTGCCAATAGTGCCCGTTGATTAGTCGAGAAGTCTAAAATGGCCAACATTTGTCAGTTTATTACGAATCGATAACTCAAGGTTATTCGGTTCATCTTGTAATTCTATTGTGAGCACCTGAATGATAAATTTGAAAGGCTTATCAGTTTTCAGTGTCATCCTAATTATAAAAACGTACGATATTTTTTATAGAAATAGGTAAGTGCTTTTAGGTTTGTTTAAGCACTATTTTTATTGCTTTCAGAATATATGGTGCTTCTAAGAATATAATCAAACCACCTAAAGGGATGTCGCCAATCTAAGGTACTTAAAACCATAGCTAGCAAAGTGCTAATAAACAAAAAGGCTATTTTAACCGACTTAAAAAAAGGAGGAGGTTCTCAATTCAACGGGTATATTTTTTAAAATGTTTGTTACCTCATAACTTTAGACTGGGTGAACCGATTTGGATGATTATTTTTCATTTGAAAGGTGGTGCTCCCCGTGTGGTCCCAATTTGGTTCAGTTCAGACCATCCATGAGAAAACAATATAAATCTTAAATTTGCCTTAATAAAAGCAGACTTTTAGGGCAATTGAAGTCGGTTTCCAGTTCTTTTTGAACGCATTTACTTGTATTGTAATTTAATATCCTGGTTTTCAGATTTATTCCTATGATTGTACCTTGCTTCTTGTCAAAGTTCCGGATTATAGGTCAACGGGAAGTACCCTGTAGGTTCATATCTTTTTATTGTATATATTATATTTTATAAATAATATTAGTATGGATTGCTATTGAAAATATACTAAATACCGAGCTCAACAATTATTGATCATAGTGATATAAACTGTATATGTTGAACATATACCTCTTATACTATGTTATATCACACCGTAAATTGTTATTTCTGATAAGTTGATTCATTACTAAACTAAATCTTGACTTCCTATTAGTTAAATTAGTAGACTTGAATTATGCACCAACGATGAAGGGTTATATTATCACTTGACCTCAAATTTGGTGAAGGTCGTTCGTAGTCTCTCTATGAAGTTAATCGGTAGTATACCATTGCTTATTTCTGTCGGCTCCTGGTCTAACACGCTCAATATACCAATTGAATCGATACGAAAGTGCAGGTTAAAATGAATTTTAAAACAATGACGGCTAAGTTGAAACTCTATTGTAATAGCGTAGCGCACGGAACGGCAACGGCCCGCTCAGCGGCGTCCGTGCGATTATTTTGAATTTTTTGGCGGGAAAATAGTTTTTTGCTTATAACTTTGAATCTAGACAGCCAGGAGATTTGAAATTTTGACTCGTGAACGCTCCTATTGTATGGTCTCATCTGATCTTTAAAACGAAGTTCTCACTTATGTAGTTTCAGAGATACAACATGTGTCAGCTGGCGACCCATGTCACCAGCTTACACACACAAATCGGCTCGTAGCTCAAACAGTTTTAGCACTAGAGATTCGAAAATTTTGAAGCCTGGCGCTGCTATTTTGCTCTAAAATATGAGGTACAATACATAATCGTAACTTGAATAATTACGAAGATCCAGATGTGTAAGCTGGTGACACGGGTCGCCAGCTTACACACGGTATTTCGTTCGTAGATCCAACAGTTTATCAATGTGATCGTTAATTTTTTTGGCTCTCATTGCTGAAATTGTGCTTTAAATGCCTGACTATAGTCTAAAGCCCTAACCTCACTGGTTTGCCTTCCTGGCATGTGTCAGCTGGAGACCCATGTCTCCAGCTGACACACTAAAAACAACTCGCTGTAACTGAGTCATGGTTGCTGCTAAATTATGAATGCTAAAGTTTGATTGCTCCTAAATTGCCTTAAAATTTGGCATGCGTAGAATTCTCATAGCTCTATGAGGAAGCTGACGACCCACACATCTGCAAATGCACCTAGTTTGTAATAGATTTCCTTTTAATTTCTAATACATACTACTACTACTACTGTGAATATTTCTAATTTTTAAAAGCAATAGCATCGGGTTGGGGATACCCAACTTTGTCCAAAATTATCATTTTTAGCTTAATATTTCGCAAATGGATCCCTGAATCGAAAAGTAGTGCTCATAGACCCTTCTAGACCAACACGTAACATCTTCGACCTCATCGTCACTTACCATCAGGTGAGATTGAGGTCAAGCGTTAGTCTATCTTCAATAATAATAATAAAAAATTTTTAAAGGCCTATTCAACGTTATCTTACACAATGGGGCAGACGCGAAAAAATATTTCATCCCCTAGTTACGTGGGAGCCATCCTTAAAAAATTATTTTTCAATATTTTATTCTACCACTTGGTCGGCGTGATCGATATGTATACCCGTACAAAATTACATATTTCTAGTAGTAACTTCTAAAGTAACAGACAGACGGTCGGAGCGAAACTGCTAGTTTGACTGCGGAACCCTAAAAATATCCTAACAATCTCGCCTGATGTTAAGAGAAAATGTATGTGATTCACTCAACAAAATCACAATGAAACTTTAATTAAAATTAATACCTACTCCAAAACGAAGTTGGAAGGTAGTTGGATAACTAAATCCAAAAAGGAAAGCATGAACACAGCTCGCACTTGCTAGCAGTACCACACTGATATAGAGAGCAGCCTTTAATACTCGAAGAGCTAAACTCCTAAATAAATCAGCTCGGCGTCACGGCAGCACATAAATAGATCAAGTCACAAGACAGACGAGGAGGCGGCGGCACCACACGGCAACGGCTGGGTATGATGCCGCATGTAATGTCCGGGCTGTTCTTTACACAATCCGACAATATACATATGTACAAACACAATTTTTTAACTACTTAGTAGTGCCACAACGACATAGCCGATCGTTAAACCTGACATGGAAAAGTACATACGTTATTGTTATGGTACTCATAGCATAATTTTTGAAGCCGACGCGCACGCAGTCGCGGCCAAAAATACAGCCGCTAAATGGAAGTTTCAGCGCGAATCCTATTTTTGCACCAGGCAAAAATTTAGTGATGATGCAATCAAATCCTGAATATTGGGTAAATGGGTATCAGACTTGGTGCTTGAATATTTAATATGAATCCCAATGTTAGTAGCATCCGTGGAATCACCTCGCTCCGCTTGGCGCCAACTGCTCTCGCGTTATTTCCGACACCATTACTCACACCGGCTTCGACTAATTATAATATGCGAGCTCGCATCGCGCTCGTCCACTGACCGCTTGCCGCTCGCTCACCGTGTCCTGCCGCGACCGAATAAGCCAGCATAATCTGAGTCTTCTCGGAATGATGCATTATCGATGACCTCTTTAGCTCTCTTGCCAATACTTACAGTGAGAATATTTATATTTTACATGCAATTTTGTATTCGTCTGGGTCTAGAGCGATACCGCTTCCGTGACTTAGTGGTCTTAGTGGTACTTTGACTCACAAACCGGACGTCCCAGGTTTGATGTCCGCGGGGCTACCTATCGGTACTCGGTTTGGTTGGTGATAGGGCATTTTCCACCATTTGTTACACAGCTGTGTTCAGGTATGAAAGAAAGCAGAGCCAGTACTTCATCTGCGACACTAAATTGATTTGATTTGTTCTCCTTTCTACAGGATACTATTTAAAATGTAGTAGTTTAATGTGTCGCCAGTCTCATCTCCTTCAGCCTCAAATCTGGGGCCCTAGGTCCTATAGGATCATACTATATAGTATTGGAGATGAGAAGAAAACGGAGCCCAAATCGACCGGCTGTGCAGCCTTGCGTCAACATGGGATTTTAGGAAGACAGGTATATTCCAGAAATAAGCGTTGTTGACATGAACTTGATTGGTTGTCCATGTGGTTTAACATAACGTATAGAATATCTCCATAAATATAAAATTTTCTAGATGTCATTTGCATTACGTATTGTTTATTGATTTTTTATGTATTTGTATCAAATTTATACAAGGGCGTGCCCTTGTTCAAGGGTCGGACGTAAATAAGTCATTTTAGTGTATTTAACTAAATCAGCGCATAATAGTGACTTTAATTTACAAAATTTCGTGCAGTACCTTGCATTTTACAATTAGATCATCATTTCTTTTTTTTTCTTACAATGGTTTCATGTCGTTGTTAATTTCCAAGTGTCAGTTAGGTCGTAATGGCCACGAGCGTCGGGCGCGGGCGCAGGCGTAGATAGCGTTGTTTCGGTAAGATCAAGGCGTCGGCGCCGGTTGAGGCGGGCTCGGCTGCGTCAACATGCCTGCGCAGTGCACGCAATCTCGCGCCCCCTGACACCGCCGGCCCCGTTCATGATAGCCGGTGTGCTATTGCCAACGTACTGTATTTATAATTACGAATACTATTGTTTGATAACAATTCCGCAGCCCTCGTATACATTGCAATACAACATTTTAAGGAATTGAAATTCTTTGTGTGAATAAGCATCTCATCAACTCATCTCATCCATGACCATTTCATTGGTATACATCCTAGGGTGTAAGAACAGACCAAAGCTTAGATTGGCTGTGCGTTGTACGACTTTATTGAGTTTCATATTATTTTATTTTTATGATATTTACGGAGTAATCTGAAAGAACTGTTTAGTGTTTAGTTGTTTACCCTCCAATCTAGAAAAACGATCAAGCTTATTGGTCCTTTTAAGACTTCCTTGGAGTCCTTGGAAACAAAGACAAGTGTCACATTTACGAATTTTGCTAAAGTAACAGGTGAAATTAAGCAATCGGTGGCATTTGTAAAATATCGCTAATCAAATATATCCTGATTTCAACATTAACACTGTTCTTCCAGGTTACTCCGAACACTCCCAGGTATTTGGGCTGGGCCATGGGCATAGGGAGTTTGATATTTTGCCGAGATATTTGCCTATTCAGTATTCATTAAGATATTAAGCATACATTGCTGAGCCATGTAAATATTATAAATGTTATTTGATGAATAACCTACTTTTCGTTCACCGACCTTTTTACATGGCATTGATTACAGATCTAGAATTACGCAACACCTTTAGGTATTTTGGCAGCTCTACATAAATGTAGACTAGAGAATGTATATTTTCATGAAAAACTGACTAAAACAACCGATATGAAGTCAGTTGTCTCACTAACCTTGTCGTGTTCCGCGCCTCGCCCCCGCGCCGAGGCACGGTCAGAAGTGCTTCAGTTTCAGGACCGATGACCGGCCGTGACGTAGTGTCGTGACGCAAACATTACAACAACCAATGGAAGCACGAATCACTCATTTAAAATGTTCTTTTCTCCCGCGGAATTGTGGATTTCTTGTATTTTTCATAACGGACGTGCCAAGATATAAATACTCGTAACTTTGTGACTCTATTCGACGGTACATCTTTGTTTCTATGTTCATAATATTAAAAAAAAATGTAGGGTGCGGTAGTTAGGAAATCTATCGGTAAATAGCCTGAGCCTGCTACCCTGCTAGTCACAGAGTAGACTTATCCTGTGAAGTAGTGCTATCCAACATAAAACCGGCTGAATAAGTAACCATAGATATTTTAAGTCTATAATTTATGACGCAAACTTTCCTTCAGATTGTTTACCACCACGATAGGAACCACGGATGAATACCAATTTCGGCCAACGGTCTGTACCTACGAGTAGATGCCATCTACGCAGCAAACTGTCAATAACAAATTAAAGCAGTTACCTACATCATCGAAAATTAAGTATTTTTCCAAGTAGTTAATTAAAATTGAGCCGATATCAGCTCAGAGAAGCATTTTGGCGGTTGCCCTTTCGATAAACTTTAATCGTTAGTGCGCCACCCGGCGGAATGTGGACCACCCGAGAGCGGCTCGTGTAATCGGGCTCGTAAATATCCGTGGCGCAACGAGGATCATCCTACAGACTTACTAAACCCTGATAAGCCTCAGATACTGAGATAGCATCACGACACCGATCTGTTTGACTGCATTAAGCCTCCAGTTGGCTATGATACGGTGGCATTACAACGGCACGTCGACGACATTCTGGAATCATTAAACAAGTATATATGTATTATCTAGTTTAAAACTTCGTGGCAGATAAAATCTTACATGCAAGAGACATGTATAATATTTAGATGTGTATAAGAAAGAGTTACCTAGTCATCTAGCGTAATAACTAATAGTTGAACTTATCGTCAAATAAGCAAACGTTTATCAGAAAAAAACTTTTCCTAAAGTAGAAGATTTACAAAGTAGCCGTTATACAAAGACAAGAAACATATTTCATTACCTTTGCACATTTACAGGCTGAGATAAAGGATAGGAAATTGAATCATGTATGTCCAAAGAAATGCGTATCAGAAAATGTATCATTAAATTATGCAAGTTGAAAAATAAAAGGTTTGATATATTACATTGTATTTGGATTGCCAGTTTTTTTGTTACATCTCCAAAAAATTAATAAAAAATGTCAAACTCATGTTACTTCTTGGCTTTAACCACAGCTTTATCTATAATTCTTCTGCCTATCTATCTTTAACTTGCTGTTTACTTCGATAAATATTTGAATGAATACTTAATTACAAATTTTATATCAATTATAAATTACTTAATCATCAGTCTGATTCAGATAAAGATGTCTAATATTTCGATGTCTAAGTACACTTTATGAGATTTAAGATTACGTGGGCAAGTACTGGCTAACTTGTGTACTTACCTTCTATTAGGCTAATCTGCAAGGAAAATGAGTAATATTACCAAGTTACGAAATCGCTATTCCTTATCGAACACGTTGCAAATCCATATGGAGTAGGTAGATGACCCAGTTTTCGAAACAAAGAATGAGTCAAAGTACTTGTCATTGTGGAAATATGCACTCTTGTCCAGTAACTAATGCCAAATATGGACGATTGTGGTAAATTATAAGCCAATTGTTTGTGTTTAACAATTTCATAGCACGTTGCAATATTAGTATTGAAAATAGATGTAAACTTTATTGCGTTGACTTTAAGTTTCATTTTTTCGAAGCTTCAAGAGACTCTATAGTCTCTGGACTTTACCTTTATGTAGTTGATATTATTATCAACATGATACTTTCACGCGTTCCTGACAAAAATAGTCTTGACAGACAGTCGGTAAACAAAGTGATCCTTTAAGGTTTGCTTTTTTCCTTTTGAGTTGCGCAACATTAAAAAGAGTGTAGTATCCACATTTCCTTCAATTTGACCATAATGTGACCCTCAACAAGTAGAACCAACCTCACACGAATGTATGTGTATAAACTTCGCTCTTGCTGCTTCTCATTTATTTGAGACACTAGAGACTAACGTAATCGTAAATAGATTGGATTGGACTTACAGCAGAGTTTGTACTGAGGTTTTTAAAAGTAATACATATAGGTACATATTTTTTTCCAGAACATTTGAATAATGACATCATCGTCCATACACGTATTCTATCAACATAAGAAAAAGCTCTTTCGTGCGTCGGCTAACCTATAGAGAGGGGGGCGCGGTAAAGGGGGAACTGACAACGCGCGGGGCTCAGCGACAAGTTGTCTGGCAGGGCCGGCGCCCAGGCCTGAAGTCCCTCCTCCCCGCGCCGCCCCGCACCCACCAGATTATATATGAGCTTGACGCAGGCGCGCCTTCCTCCCGCGTGCGCCGCGCCGCTGCGTCCGCGCCGCCCGGCTTCTAAGAAAACGATATACCCGACAGATAGGACGCACACACTGACGCCGCGGACGTGGGTCGGCTACACAAACGCATCGAATATCGATGCCACTATCTTCGACAGGAGAGTTTAATTTATGGCGTGCCGTGTGATTTCTGTAGATATGTAGAACAGGTTTAGTTAGTATGTAGGTCTATCTGTGAAGTGTTAAGAAGAGTTTAAAGTAGTAATTTAACCTCTCTCAGCTACAACAACAGAACAACAAGAGAATAAAATTATTAGACTAAAAAGAACGGTTTGTAATTTATATATGTCACTAGGTAAACTATCATAAGAATTAAAATATTACCAACATGAGATGCAACAATAGGTGTATAATAAACCTATATAAATATACTTAGTAATAGTCTTGGTGTAACATTATGTATAAGATATACAAAGGAGAAAAGTAAAAGAAAGAAACAAGTGAAAAGAAAATATATTGAAGATGATTGACAAAAAAGAGGAAAACAAAACATCTGCCAATTGAAGGGTCACCAAAATTAGAGATAGTTGAAAACAAATGTTCAACTTCATAAAGGCTCAAAAAGCTGTAGTGTATGCATGAAGAAGCATGTTGAAGAAAAGTAAAACATTGAAGTTGCTAGCTTGAATGCATCCTGAAGTCAATCTAATAATTTCAGTATGTTGAGAAAGCAGGAAGGGAATTTGCTGAATGGACTAATCTAATTCTGGAGCCACCCTCCAAAAGCTTGCGTTTTGTTTAATTTTAGTCACGTCATTCGACATCCTAGCCCGTGATTGAATCGTACTGATAGCTTTGCATCGTGCGTGTGAGTAATCAACAACACAAAGGAAATGAACGCTTGTGGATCGTGGACCCGAGCGGGAACCGCACCGGTTACGTCGCACAGATGTATTATGTATCTATCTATCTATGTAGCGTGTTTACACACATTTATTATAGGTTCGTTCAAACAGTGGCGTGTTGGTGTGCGTAGATTATTTATCGCCGAGCGCCGATGTGGCCGCGCCGCGCCGCTCTCTGTGGTAACTTGGTGCGTTGGGTCGCACTTTATATGGATACTTGTCTAATCTATTCAATATATTAACATGCCTGGTTTCACTTTAGTAGCTAATGAACGTTACAAAATATAATTCCAATACTTTCCAACATCAATTTGAACAAGATAGTTCGAATAAGAATGAAAGAGATGGAGGAAATCTGACTATTTTGTAGTAAAATCAATGAATCTAAATACATTTTTTATGTATAAATATTATTTCAACTAATTGAAATACACTGTCACTGGTTAGATAATGAGCTGCGAACGACTGAAAATGACACTACAGTGAATCGTGTAGGTAAATACTCTAACTGTAAGTATCAACCAATTACGTATTCAATAAACTGAAGGAATACTGAAACTCGTTAAAATATAACACATTACCATGTTGAATAGATTACGGACTAACTCAAAACTTAAAAACTACACATAGCAATGGAAAAAAAAACTGTCGGGTAGGAGCAAGTCGGCCGGCTGCTAGCGCGCAACGAAAGTGGCGCCTGCTGATTTGAAAAGTGGCGCTTGAGCGTGCGTGGCGGCGGCGGCGCGGGCGCAGTGCAGCGCGGCTGCGGAGCTCCATACACATTCACGCGCCCGTTGCAAGCTTTCAGTTACCACACATTTACTTTGCATAATTTATAAATGCAACTGGTGTTCGCTGCAATTTCATAATGAAATACTTTTCGCTGACGGCAGTTCGATTCTTTCGATTATCTTAGATACTCAATATATCTACTTAATAATTTAACTTTTTTAATGTACTTGTTGTATGTTCAGATCGAAGTGCATTTGTCTTAAAGTCATCTGCAATGCTATCCTGTAAAGTTTCAGGGCTGAATCATAAAACTATCAATTCAATTTAAGCATCGATTAATACTTGCCTTTTCTACCGACATCAAAAAATGAGGTTCTCAATTCAACTGTATGTTTTTTGTTACCTCATATATATACGAGAATTTTTTATTGAATATGCTATATACATCTCAAGCATGAAGCTAAAAAAGATTGTACTGTGCTGGCCGCTGGTGAAATTTTTTTGTCTGCCTGATCCGAACGGTCAATTTAACCGATAAGTGAAACAAAACTAAAAACGCTACGGAAGAAAAACTCTACGGAAGAATTATAAGTTTAACACCCTTAAGTCAAAACGATATAATGTGTATAGCCGGCATTGTCTTCTGTGTGTAAGATAAGTACAGATATACTTAAGTATTTCTGAGCTGTCCGTACAATTAAGGGCAGTGAGTAAATGGATAAGGACATTGTGAGGGCCTGGTCAGCTCAAAGGCACGCACCCAGCCAACCGATGAAGGTCTTGTGCTCGAGTTACGCCGTACAGTACACTACGTTCAATTACACTTGAATGACCACCTGCAAGTTGGCATTACGTGTCAAGAATTAAAGGTGACGCGACAATGATTTTTTTTTGTTAATAAACCATTTGTTGTATCTACCGCAAACACTCAACCAAATCGTGCGGCGGCAATGAAAATCAGTGCGCCCTTTGCTGGAAAATATTTGTATTGTACAAATTTCAAAATATTACAATAAATAAATCATCATCAGCCAGGAAACGTCCACTGCTGGACATAGGCCTCCTTTATGGTACGCCACATCGACCGGTCCCGAGCCACCTGCATTCAGCGACCTACACCTAGTAGGGCCAACTAATAAATAAATACATACATGACAGCTCGTAAATGAAAGGAATCAAAAGACGGGATCAATTTCCATCGGTATTTATTACGAGTTTTGTGGAAGTGTCTTATTCCGTCAAGGTGATCCGCTGCGCTTGCGCCGCGCCACATAGTCTGGTAGCACCGGTCCCCGTCCCCCCTCCTCTAACTTCCCACCTGTATTCTACCCACGCAGCGCGGTCAGCCCACGCCTCACCTCATGCAGCTTTAAGTACCTACGCGTGATACATATTGATTGATCGTGCCTTCGTGTGCTAGGCTGTTGTTGATGCACCTACAATTAGTTGAATTAACGGAAAAAGGCAGTTTATCATTGCGAGCCTTGCTTCACTTGAGGGTTCGAGACAGAATTGCATTTTTGGCCTGGTATGAACGGCAGACTTAGTAGGCTTGTGTGATAATCCTACTGTGAAGAAAACGAGCCTGAGTCAAAGACAAGGGACTATGACTATGATGTCTGTGTGACCTGTAAGTCCTAAAGACGTCCTTTCAATGGTAATGTTATTTATCCAGGTGCTTCGTCAATCCATACTAATGTTATAAATGCGAAAGTGGGTTTGTTTGTTTGTCCTCCCTTTATGTCACAAAAATTTTATATGGGGCTGGAATAAGATCAGTTTCCCGTGGGATAATTTCAGATGTCCACGCGGACGTAATCGCGGCTATACGTACATCATATTTCAGTATTAAGATTGTGAAATATCTTTAGGATTCTATTAGGACGTGGTTCTACTACTTGGTGGCTGGTGTTGCCTTTCCTTTTAATTTGACTAGAAACTATTAAATCTAGAAGCAAATGAAGTATCTTATCCTATAACACCTCATTGTGTTGTGCTGAACTATCAGATGAACTAAGTATTATGTTTACATAGTAGCCAGCCCAGTTTCAATAGTTTTTCCATCTGGACAGACAATTTGAACAGCCAAATCCGCGATGACGATTTCCGTAGACGCTGAACTTATGTTGGGAAATAAGTGAAGGTAATTTTTCCGCTTTTTAAAAATAACGAATGTCCGGTCGTTATGGGTTCTTATCTTCGACTAAAACATTACAACAGGGCCGTTTCTGTGAACGAGCACCGACGTTCGTCGCCGTCGGGTGCGGCGCTACCTAAGAACAAAACAGGAAAAAGATGTTTCGAGGAAAACTAATTTATAATCACAACAACAACGATACCTTGAAACCTAATCAAAGTATTTACCGATACACACTTTTTGGATAATTTTGCATATACTTTATATTATCTTAACAACTTGTTAGTATGCCAACAATAGTACCTACTTAGTCTATGCTCCATAACATTCTCACACTGTCTCGTATTTCTATGGGTTGGTTTGATAAGCCTCAGTGTTAAAGCGTGTCGATGACAGTCACCCGTGACTCACGAGAGCCATGGGCGAGTGTGGAATTTAGTAGTATTTAATAGAAATTATCGAAATTTATAGTAGGGCATTGCCGAGCCTTGCCGAGCCAGTGAAGTGATAGACAATGTTTTTTTAAAACTGAATATAGATCAACGCTTGGCCACGATCTCACCTGATGGAAGGAGACCGTCATAGAAAATGTCATAGGGACCAACGCTTACAGTAGATACACTCCAGTACAAAAATATATACCCACTTTTGTACCATGTCACATTACTAGGCTTGTTCCTATGCAGTGTGTTGAGGGAAATGACAATTAAATGTGAATGTGACATGGTTCAAAAGTGGTTACATATTTTTGTACTCAAGTGTACATGTTTGTATTTGCTTGCATGTTAAGTGTAGTTGAAGTGCAGCTCAAGCACTATAATAATCATAACGTGTTTAACAAAAACACGACCTATCGTATCCAAGAGCAGAGAAAACACAAAACATCGATCTGTCAGCAGCCGAAATAGCTATTAAAGGAGCAGTTATCTGTGTTGAGGGGTCAGGAGGTGGCAGTATACATGTCATTTACAATCATTATCGCGTGGATTGCGGATCCGTGCGATAGAAATACCAACAGCGCGGTGCTATGCTAACATTGTGAGTCATTCCCGCTGCACCGTGACATAGCTCACGTTCCTTAGCACATTCTAATCTAATCCTACATTGGTGTGATTGGAAATTGTTGGGCAAACAGATGTACATTTAATGAGAAAGTCGTTTTGTACTCGTTGGCCGCTGTACCAAATCTGCGAGGGACAGCAGCCAATTATTTATTTAGATTTATTTCTCTATATGTGTATCCGTAAACGAACTGGGGTCACCGACATAGCTCGCTCGACGAATCTGTGAACTGATGTGGAAATGGGCAGGCCAGATCCGATCGAAGAACGGATAGCCCGGAGTAAATGTTCTCGAGTGGCAACCACGTACGTAACGTATACCGGGACGTCCCCCTAATAGATGTACCGACAACCTAGTTAAGGTCGCTAGATGCAAGTGGCTCGGGACTGGTCATTCTAGCGTATGTTCAGCTGTGGACTTTTCTCGGTTGATGGTGACGTGTATTTAAGCGCCTCTGCTGTAGCCTGGAGTCAACATAGTTGGAATCAAAATTCGGAGGTAGCGGGTTATATTCCCAGAGAGGTACCTTACCTATATTACTCGGTGGTTGGTTGGAGCCCACCAGCTACTACAATGTTATCTAAGCATGTCCCCCTCAAAACGATAGATAAATTTGACAACGCTTCATTCACTTGGGGCTTCTGGATAAGCACGGTTTCATCCTACGGACTAATCATCACTAACAATCAGGTGAGATGAAGGCCAAGAGCCAAGTCTCCGTTACTGTGCCTGTAACTCCCACATATCCTTGCAGTTTTCCCTCTCCATCGCCCTTTGCGGCCCTTCCTTGACCTAATCAGTTGCTGTTTTCATTTTTATCCACGTCTGGTGGTAAAGGACCAATTTACCTACTCGTAGATTACCGGTAGCTGATATTTAGTGCCCTTAGATGTTGAATCCAATAAAATATCAAGTTTACATATACATTACATACAATAAATTACTTACTAATTACATATACAATAATTTACTAAACAATTATTTGCAGGATTTAGTGATTGTACAAAATTCAATAAATACGGCCCGGTACAAACTGATGAACAGGAAGTTATACTAGAATGCACCCCAAAACTTAAAATTATTTACTCGCAATAGAATTTTTTAGAATATGATTTGTACTATATACGAGTATTGGATTTATGATTTTACTATTATAAATATTTAATTCTGCCATTTAACCAAAAATATATAGATCAACACAATTGAACAAACAACTCAAAAACGTACGGAATGTTTTGCACTGAACATTTTACAAGTGGAAAAAGATTGAAAGAGCAGCATAAAAAACATTTAATTAAATGATAAGGAAGTCAATCAGTTTTGAAAACATTATATACGAGAACCATGTTCGGGAGTGTTCTAACGTATATGGTTCTCTTACCTATGTTTGGTGAGTGTAAAACACACATTATATAGGTAGTATTGGTATCTTACTGCGATCACGTACCTTCCTGCCCAGGGTGATTATAGGAAGCCGTCGGTGGAAAGTGCCTTCCTCTTCAAGGCGAACTTTGAGGGAAGGCTCACCCTATTCACTTACATTTATTTTTAGATTGCCAATAATGTATAATAGGTGGTAGGTACACTCGAGTGACCTGCCTGAAGGCGTCAGTGTCGTGTGTTATGCGGACAATACTTTGGTGGTCACTGAAGGGGAATTCTTCGACAGGACTATAAGCCTGGCTGAACTTGGGATAGGCTGTGTTGTGAGAAAGATCTGCGAGCTGGGGCTACAAGTGGCACCCCATAAGACCGAAGCATTATGGTTTTATAAACCCCCCAAGCTCTCGAGTGCGGGTGGGTGACGCTGAGGTCCAAGTAAGTCAGCACATGAAATATCTGGACCTAGTTCTGGATGGCCGATGGAGCTTCGAAGAGCACTTCGACCGCCTGATCCCCCGAATCAGAAGAGTAGCAGGTGCTATGCACGGGCTGCTTCCCAATCTTGGGGGACCGAGGGAAGAAGTTCGCCGTCTATACGCGGGGGTGGTGCGATCCATTGCGCTGTACGGGGCTCCCGTATGGTCGCATAGACTTATGGGAGTTCGGCGTCTTGCAGCTAAGCTGAACGCTGCACAGCGCCACATTGCAATTAGGATCGTTAGAGGTTACCGAACAATTTCATTAGACGCGGCAACTGTCCTGGCCAGGTTCCCTCCCTTAGATATTTTAGCGGATATGGACGCGAGGGTATATGCCCGGATTCGCGACCTCCGCCAGAGCGAGGGAGTCGTGCCAGAGAGGTCGGTCGTGGAGCTCCGGCGGAGAGCCCACCAACGCGCTTTAAATCGCTGGCGTGAGCGGCTGCACGAGCCGCGAAGTGCGCAACAGCGCGCAGTGAGGGCAATCCTGCCAAGCTTTCAGGCCTGGCTGGAACGGGATGGACGCGTAACCTACCGACTGACTCAGATGCTCACTGGACATGGTTGTTTTGGTGAGTATCTGAGTAGAATAGGAAGAGAAGACACAGCGAAGTGTCATCACTGTGGTGACAATCAGGACTCTGCCCAGCACACGCTCGAGCAATGCCCAGCATGGAACACCGAGCGGCAAGTCCTGATTCAAATTACCGGATTGGATCTATCCCCACCGGCCCTTATTGCGGCGATGTTGGGGAGCCGGGTGGCGTGGGATGCCGCGGTCGCATTCTGCGAGGCCGTCATGCTCCAGAAGGAGGAAGCAGAACGTGACCGCGAACGTTCCGATCCCACTCGTAGACGGCGACGTCGGGGAGGCGCAAACGCTCCCCCGCGTCACAACGATGCCCCAGATTAGGGGAACCTGGGGTCGCGGGCGGCCAGAGTAGGAGCTCTGGTCGTCCTATTGGTGCAAACCGGCGACCACTAGAAGGCAGCGGTAGTACGGCGTGGTCCCGTCCCGCTGCAGCGCGGAGCTGCGGAGACGTCATGGCTCACTGGCCAAGGGAAGGGCTGATTGCGAAGCGCTAGAGGAGTTCTGGTATGTTCCTAGGAGATCCCAGGGCTCTTCGACTTGCGCGGAGGATGACCACCGAGGGGGTTTTAGTGGATAAAAATTTCACATAACCCGGCTTCTCTCCTAAGGAGTCGGGTATCTTCAGAAGATTTCCCCCTCGAAAAAAAAAAGGACACTCGAGTACATAAATATATATCCGCTTTTGAACCATGTCATCATCATCAACAGCCTATATATGTCCCCACTGGAGGGGCTCAGGCCTACTCTCCTACAGAGAGTGTATGGGCCATAGTCCACCACGCGGGCCCAGTGCGGATCGGCGGACTTCACATGCCTGTTCAAGACATGCAGGTTTCCTCACGATGTTTTCCTTCACCGTTAAGCAATCGGATAATGTACTTGAATTGAAAAACAACTCATAGGTACACGGCTGGATTCGAACCCGGTACCCTCAGATTGAGAGTCCGCGCCTTATCCACTGCGCCACCGACGCTTCGTTACCATGTCAAATTCACCTTTAATGTACATTTCTCTCAACACACTGCACAGGAAAAAGCAAGAGTGAATGTGACATGGTACAAAAGTGGATACATATTTTTGTACTCGAGTGTACGACGACGGCAAAGCTTTTCCTGAGGTGTTACCATCATTATAAATCTTGGCAGGCTTCATGGCAGGCGTTAACAAATTGTTTTAAAAGTGTATATCTATACTAATGTTATAAATAAGAAAGTGAGTTCGTTCGTTTGTCCTTACCTTACGTCGTAACGGAGAGTCAGAATGATTGGAGCCGAAAAACGACATTGACTACTGGTATCCCGATCGCTAGTTCACATAAAGGTGTACTAGCTTTTGCGACTATTATCCTGGACTTTTGACGGGAGAGAAGAGAATTTTGAAAATCTTAAATCAATTTAATTTTTTTTTAAATGAAACTATTTTTGATGCAGGTTACGGTGAACGACAACTTAAGTTCAAAGAACCTTCCGCCCCGGATGACCACAGGTTTGTTGATTGGGTAATGGAAATTTAATACAGTTTTAAATAACAACGAATATTGAAAATTTTGAAACAAGTTAGAAATAATGAACAAGCAAGACTATCAAGAGGCTCAGAGACAAGAAATAAAAGCTGGAGTGTCACAGGGAAGTATTTTAGGGCCCTTTCTGTTTGAACAATAATATAAATTAATAAATACGACCGTAATTATAGGGGCTTTTCGTCTGGTTTAGCACGATTTCCTTTGAGATAGGTTGCTAAGATTACTTTCAAAACGGTTACGTTTTTTGTACGTTTTCTAGGTCGTAGAAGGGGGTCGGCCCGGTACAGGTTTCTCGGTACGTGGTCGCCACTTCAGCTCACTGACTCGTCGAGCTATTACTACGTTGGTTACGCTGGTTCGTCTATGGGATTTCTTGTATAATAACTCATTGTATATCTTGCCATTAGATGCGGCGTATGCCCCACTTATCTTCAGAAGATTTGTGCGTTTGACTTCACTTCTAATAAGACGTTCATATTCGACAACCACTGTGTCATGGATCTGTACAACTGCATTCATGGATCGGGTGAGTTAAATCAAATCAATTTATTCATTTCTTAAAACTTAGGTACAGGTAAAGTTACTTAGATAAGAAAGAAAGAAAAAATTATTTGCAAGCACATAGGTTTTTTTTACACGGTGTTAATATAGTAATTTCAATTGGTTCGATGTACTTAACCTGTCCACAGGTGTGCAAATATTATAAAAATATCTAATAAGGAATTTAATTGTTAAAAAAATTGTTTACATAACATGTCAAGCACTATAATGTTAATAAGGATACAGATTAGCTAAGTTTTGCCCTGTAATGGACATACGAAAGTTTTTTTAACAATATAAAGTTTACATAACAATATGCATACTTATATCAAATAATCTTAATTTGACAACTATGATTTAGTATGAAGTTGCGATAGATCATGTCCAGTTTGCTAGTTATATGTATATGATGTGGTTACACGTACTGTACAAAATCAATACAAGATTTTAACCCAAAAAATAAAGTATATAAAAGATGATGGTAAAAGAGATTTTGATTTGTGTATTTATTGTCTCCTATTATTGTTGACGTAATTTAAGAAATATAATTACGAGTATATTTCGATTAAATTTAGATATAATGTACTGTAACTTTCTATATATGTATGTATCCCATAACAGAAAGTCAAATATGAGGGAGAATCATGTCCAACAGTGGACTCATGCAGACGATTATGATAATCTTCTCTTATCGTGTAGCTTGCAAGTCTATAACCAACCTCTCAAACTAATGTCAGAGTTGTTGAGCCCCCATAGTCCTCTGACATGGCTCATATAGCTACTACCTGTCGTAGATAGTAACCGGGACCAACAGCTTAATCATCTCACTTTTCTGACAATCAGGTGATTCAGCCTGTAATGTCCTAACAAACTTGATGTTTGACCGTGTCCCCAAAGGAAATGAACCCGGGACCTGTGCTTGTGTGTCTAACGCTCAGACAACAGCGCCAATTTTTCTATTGTATATCCTGAAATTATTGTATTGTATACTAACTGTAACTTATTCCTCAGCGTTCACAACGCTGACGTATGAGCATTGTTTGTATTTCGGCAACTTCGGGTACGTCCACGGATACAAATACGAAGATATGGACTACAATGAGGATCACATCAAGATCGTGGGATCACTCAAAAACCCGCACTTCGTCAGTTAATACATTTTAATAAAAATTTCATGCATTTTTTATCATACCTCATACATCTCCGCCGGTCTATCCTATCTCTAAATGGCGTTGAATCCTAAGTAGGTAAGTTATAACCAAAATTATTACATACAAGCGTAGTGTTGGTTCTGCTTGCTTTCACGTAATATTTTATTTTGCTTCACTATTAACAGATTCGGTTGACATACGTAAATTATCCTTCTAGGCGTTATTATTTTATGTTGTTAGGATCCAGAGTTGCGTCATCGAGACAAGTAATGATGAAATCGAAGACAAATTAAAGGCAATATTTTTCCTTATAAAGTAATTATATTATTTAGACTAAATTTAAAGTTACAAACGTACATAATTATAATCATGGTTCTAAGGCTGTCTTCACACTTGGCACAGTAGTAATTCAAGAGACTATTTAGCTAAACACAAACCAGGTTTCTATATCGTTAACAAAAATTTGCTCATTGCCGATTTCAAACTTTTCTTACGGAAAAAGTGTTCCGCTCCTTCATTTATTAACACACTGTTAATATCAGAGCGATAATTCTAGGTAATCAAAGACTAAGACGTCAATGGCGCAGTGGATAAGGCGCGGACTCTCAATCTGAGGGTTCCGGGTTCGAATCCAGTCGTGTACCTATGAGTTGTTTTTCAATTCAAGTACATTATCTGATTGCTTAACGGTGAAGGAAAACATCGTGAGGAAACCTGCATGTGTTTAACAGGCAATATAATAAAAGGTCGGCTATTGTATGTAGTGTCCGGCGTATGTGTTCAGATAAAGGCATATGTAGTGTAATGTGAGGCTACGGGAGTATCATCGTGTGCTACGTGCCGGGCATGTGCCCCAGACGCTTGTAGTCTATCTTGTCGAGCTGCACGAGCGGACGGAGCTGCTCGGCGAACACGCGCATCTCCTCCGCTATGGCGTCCTGACCCTGAGGGGCAAGCACCTGAAACATACACTCATATTTAGTTAGTTAATTCTTTTCATATTTCATATTAAATTAGACTTGCCACAGAACCTACAGTTGTTTCTTTGCAACGAGGTTCACCTTAGGGGATTCTGGAGATTTTACACATGCATATATAATCAATGCAATATATATATAGTTTGTAGTGAATAATGTGTCAAAATCGATTAGTGTTTAATGAAATTTAAAATATTGTCACTTTGACTCAATGTTAAAATTTAGTATTGAGTATATATTAAAATCTTATTATACTGAATGATTTTATTAAAATTATTATTATATATTTATTTATAAATTATTTATTTTATAGGGAGACATACAGTATTAATATAAGAAATAGATATACATAAGTGGCAACATTGGTTTGTATGTACACACAAACAAACACACAAACATCCTCTCACCCTAAACGCATACACTGTCTCCGTTCCGTCGCGGGTAAAAATAAAAATAACACAGACCAATCAAGTCTTCACTGATATACAGTGATTGTTGCATGTTGATATCAGACAATAGCAGCATAACAATGTCTTCACGATCTTGAATTCTAGACAAATGCCGAGCTATTAGTCCTAGCTATATGTATATTGGAGGACTATGTCCAGCAGTGGACGTTTCCTGGCTGATGATGATGATATGTATATTTGATGTATAACTACTATATCAAAAGAACGAGTAAAAACGCCGAAAAAAATAACGTTTCTTGTATGGCAACCCAAAACCAAATATGATTCAAATGATATACATAGTTAGGAGAGTGATTTCCGAGGTTTTCAAAATACAATTCTAAATCATCTTTTTTAGTCAGTAGACCGCAAACATTTTGATGGTATACAACTATATTATTTTTACACACAAAGTTGGTTATTTCAGTTGTAGGCGATACATTAATTCCTTCCTTATTTATTGTGAATACCTGTTCATTTACCATTTCTGGCGATAGTTTAGTGTGTATATCACACATAATTTGATGGGACATGACAATACGATCTTCACATTTTGATGTTGTGATTGAAGTATTACTGTGGTTGTTCACGAAAAAACGATAAATGATCTGCTAAGGTCAAATCTGTTTGTGTACTCACATTAGTCTTTTTATTTATAGTATCGTCAGTCTGAGTACTTGTACATTTAACTTTCGATTTGTATGTAGTGTTCAAATATCTTTCATACCTGACTTTATTTGATATATTAAGGATATCTCTGAGAATATTTTGACAATTTTGCAATACACATGACTTAGAGATTAGGTTCTTAAACTGTACTCGCCTACTATTCTTAAAGTTCGAGACTACTAAATTCATTAGTTGGTTCAACATATTGACATTTAGACTATTATTTTGTTGAATGGTTCCAAGTAATACATTTGTGTTAGGACAAGAAAATATATAATTATACAAGCACGATTGGTACTGTAACGGGTTAGTGTCGTTGTTTCCTGCGATGATTATTACGAAGTCTTGTTCCGTGAGGTCTTTTCGTATATAATCTATTTCGGTATTCACGACTTGATGCAAAGCCGCATTGGGCTTAATGTAAGATTGTACGGCATAATCTACGCCTAAAAGTTTGGTTAGTGTATCTCTATATCCTTTTCCTCGTTCATCAGACAGTAATATCACACGATGTTTCGGTTTAATTGGATCCTTCTTCTCGTAATCTCTTCTTTTTGCGCCATGTCCACGATAGTCCTTTGGCTCTTCGGTTGTTGATAAAAATGATTGATCTTTTTGTACTTTAGTTTTCGGTGTGCTTATGTGACTGACTGACGGAGTATTTTCTGCACTGCGTCTTTGAGTGGCATTGATAGGTGATATGTCAATAATACTGGTCTTAGATATGTCGTCTTCATTTTTATTTGATTCATTGTTTGTTCTAGATATTTCTTTATTGTTTATATTGTCTTTCTCCTTCATAGTTGAATTTTGAATGTCCATCTGTTTTACAACATTTTGAGTGTACTGTGTCGGAGATGTTTTAGGATATCCAATTTTGATCGTATTAGCCCGTATTTGTCTGTACTTGGGAGAAAAAAAATTTGGAGTCGGGTTTTTGTTCGAGTGGTGTGCATCTACTCCAACCGATTTGTACAAATTTATCACCTTTTCATAGTCTTCTATCCTCTTTTTCAGATCAGATATTTCTTCACACTGATTACCGATTTCCTCATCTGCACTTTGTAAATCGAGTTTAAGTTTCTCATTTTCTTTCTTAAGTTGTAAAATTTCAAAGTCATCTCTTTCTAACGTAGGTAGGCTTTGATGAGAGATTTCTTCCAAAGAGCTTGTATTTTCATGGTCTTGTTTATTTTTATTTTTGTTTCTTTGCGTAATGTAGCTGAATGAGAACATTTTGTATGATTATGGTTTAAACTTCTTAATGTGAAGTGACTATGTAAGTCTGTGATACTTATAATAGGTAGTGCAATCACATGTTAAATTTTAAAAGCCACAAAAAGCAACATCTATGACTGGGCGCGAACCCAGGACAGCCAGCGACATGGAAGCAAGGCGGCAGGTTTACCGCTCCGCCATCGAAGCTCGTAACCACAGCGGCGAAATAGTGCGTCTATTGAATCTCTGTGACTGAAATTATGAACGTGTTTTGCCGGTTAGTGGACTTTGTACTATGGACACTGATCGTGATCACTGAGCAATAGCAATAGGGTCCCGATGGTTGCTCTTCGGATACAGAATCAAACAAACCAAGAACTACTGCTTCCTTAACTTCTGATTTTATCAGTCAAACCGTGTATTTAACCACTGTGCTACAGGGGTAGTTCAAACTAGCCTAGAAAACATCAGCTAAAGGTGACAACAATTGTTCCTTACCGACAACTCGACCAGGTAGCTCTGTGATATTGGCTCAGGAGGCATGGAGCTCTGCGAGATCTTGAACACTTTGGCGACTGTGATCTTCATACGGCCCTTCCGGAACATATAGCCTGAAAAATGATATTTTGTAAAGCATTTATTAAATTCATTCTCGAAAATTAATAAGTATGTACTTTATGACATAAGGATTCTTTCAAGGACATATTAGATTATTCTCTATCAGCCGATTAATACAAAAATAATCAGAGCAGAAACTTTGTTTGACTCATGTCAAATTGTTCTTCTGAAAGAAAAAATATTGAATCGAAAAAAATAATTAACAGTCAATTTGACGAAACCAGTTTAGACCTATTAAATATGAGATATAAATTATGTACAAATAAATTTACCTTTAATACTGTACTCAAATTCAATCCGACACCCAAGTTCATTGAGAAACTCAATAAGCATGCCGCTGCAGGCTATATCGAGGCTGGAGCGCACCACGGTGGGTCGACTCTTATCACCTAAATCGGGCTGGCCAATATAGCGCAGTTGGAAAGGCATGTCGCGTGCATCCAGTGCTTTGCGTACGCGAAGCATCAAGGGTGCCGTCTGAAATTTATAATTATTATTACTAGCAAGCATATAATACAACTGGTAATCATCTGTATCTAGATAGACATCTGTCTTAAGTATTTTCTCATGACTTTTACATATAAATACATATTTTGATACAGTCATCACAGGTTATTAGTAATTTTGGAAGTTGCAGTATACATGGCAGCCGTTCAAGTATTACATAACATGCAGATTTACTATAAATATTCACTGCCCCCCTTCCCCTTGTAAGCAAAAGTAATCAAAGCTCTTACTCCCCTCTCCCATGCTTATGTAAACATTGGTATATGCATTTTTCTGTTAATATAGGTATTGTGTTTTTGTTTTTCATTGATTCATGAGCCGCAGATATCATTATAAAAATAAGAAAAAAGTGTTCAATATTTGTTAGAATCCCCCCAAAAATGCATTTCATTTTGAAGCATAGACAATGTGTGTGTGTTGCCATATGTGTAAAAAAAGTAAAAAACTACTGCTGATGTATTCGCCATCTAGTCCGCCCACCCCCCATGTCATCAAAATAAGCAAAGCAAAGAAATATAGTGCTCATGTAATATTTGAACTGCCCCTTATCAATCCTGTAAGATCTTGGTATTTTTGGGATATTGGATGTATAAATGAGGCACGCAGAGCTATGTGAGCCTACTCCTGTAATTTAATCTGTATGTATATATAAAAACCTCCCCTGACTGATTGACATATAAACACCCAGTACAATCAGCTTGAGTTAGAAACTTGAAATTTAGAACAGATATAATCTCAATATTTACTTTTTTATTTATTAGTCTAATTGTAAGTTTTATTAAAAAGTCAATAAAATAATTAATTACATATTACTTAAATTTAAACACTACAGAGATTATGTTTTTTCCCTTTGATTATGTAGAGTTCAGAGCTGCACTAAGAAATGATTTTTCAAAGTTCTGCTACTTAGGGGATGAAATATGGATAAAAGTTTTTAAAATACAAGTGGGCTAGACTCTTGGATAAATAAATTAAATCAAAGAGGAATATATGTTTGCAAAGCTGTGGGTGACCTACTAGTTAATGATAAAATCTAAGATTTGGAAGATATTAGGTAGGACTATTATGTAGGACTTGGTCCTTCCTTACAGTTGCCTAACACTTGACTGGCTCGCAATGCACATTTGCTCAGTACTTGTTAAACATCCATACTCACCCACAGCTTTCCTGATACTGACATTTAGTAAACCAATATATTGACACACAAGACAGTGCACTTGTTTGTTACTTGCATTAGTGGTAATTGCTAGAAATATTTTGAAAATGTTTTAGAACTTGGTCCTTACAGGATCAGAAAAATACGTGGGATCCCTGTATTTCAATATACTGTATACTTTCAGTATACTGAGATTGGATGCCATAGTAATGAGGTGATATGGAGTGAATAATCACAATTAGCAAAAGTTTACTTTGAAATTTAAAAAAAGGTTTCTTGTTATATGTACCTACTTACATATTGTGTCATTTACCTGTTGATTCGGATCTCGTAAACTAAAGCACACTTCTTGGTCGTCAAATGTTTCCGGGCCAGCGTCCACATTATCGCAGAGACCTCGAAGCCGGTGCAGCAGCACTTCAACAGCTGAGTCCAGAACTGAGCCCTATAAATATATTTTTTTAAATTATATATAACCGGCAGCAATCAGCGGTCCACTGGAGGGAAATCATGGCGGTTTATGTTCAGCTAGAGTATAACTTTTCTCTAAGGACTGAATCAAATCCGATATATATCAAACAGAAAATAAAGATGACACTCTGACTCTCATTACTAACCTGGAGTAAATATTCTTGGTTTGGGATAATATTAGCCTTCAGCGCCTGTGACAAGCTGTCCGTCGCAGTTATAGGCGCTACATTTGGACCAGACATAATGAATAAACATTCAAAATAATCAAAACAATTTACAGTTTCAAGTTATGAGCAATATGTGATGTGCCAAAATAAATAAATACAGCCCTATTATTTTCACACGTTCATTCTTAACAAAGAGTATATAATACTTATCTAGGAGTATTTAATCACTACGTACTTATACACTTCTTTCTTATCTGTCACACACTAGAAGCACTTTATACGTAGTGATTACTTGCGCAGTTATACCTATACGGTTTGTGATTGTATTATATCCTCTTTGGTGAAATGACTTTATGGCACTAGATTTGTCTTTGTGCCAAAGTCATTGTTAAAAGGTAGGGAAACGGGATACAAGAAGGTAAGATAATAAATAGGAAAGGGCAAAAAAAGACATTTATTATGTTGTGGTTAGTGGTTGTTGTCCGATTGATTTAAGTTGCTCTAAAGTTGCTCTTTATATTGCGTTTATATTGAATCCTTTTGTTTGTCTTGGAAAAGGCTAAAATAAGGTTAAACCTCCTCTTTAGTCCTCATCCTACCTCATCTCCTCTTATGCCGTTCTTAAGCGCTTATTTTCGCGCGCTGTCAAAACCATATAAGATAGAATATCATTATCAAAGATATGGCTGTATGGTGTTTTTCCTTTGCCTTTTCCTGGTAGGAAAAAATCCTTAAAAAAAGCTTATATCCTCTTAGAATTAACCAAACCGTACTAGGAGCATATAATCATTACGCCGTATTTATTTATTATTACTTGCATGCATTGATTGATTACTTGCTACACGTGGTGAAAGGTGAAACAAACGCAACAACTTAACAACTTGGCCGCTACACAAACACCGACCCAATATATAATATTTGCTAAACGTGTACTAACTTACAACAGCAACACCCACAAAGTTTTCTTCTGTGTCCGTGTCGTCTGAATCGTTTTGAATTTTTCTGTTTTTTTTCTTCCCCAATTTATTACAGTAATGACGGAACTGACCGGTCACGTTTCCATTAGATTAGCATCAGAAAGAGTAAATCACTGTGTTGCTTCTACAAATGATCTGCCGCGATTTTATACACCGGGTGAGGTTATCACTGGGATGCAAGATTTCATGCGGTAAGGCAACTCAACTATTTTGTTACTTATACTAATTAATGAGTTGAATGAGTCCACTGTTGGACATGAGAGCCTTCTTCATAGATCATCGCGTCGAATTTTTAAGGGGATTTGCTGTAATCACCACACTAAGAATGATATGCTCACATTTAGATGTGACTTGATGATACTGCATCTCCTGAATATTTTTCCCTTATTCGCCTTTTACGACACAATGCTATTAACTTGTTTTCAATTAATTCTGAGATGGTTGTACATAAAATTACAGAGGCCATGGAACTTACGCAGAGGACGACAGTCTTAAATCCTCTGTTGCAGGGGTGATGCAAAAAGTAAACAAATTGATATGTATCCGTCCATTGAAGAGCAGATATGTGGGTGAAATCGGTGATGTTGTAGTTGGACGCATCCTGGAAGTGCAACAGAGGCGATGGAAAGTGGACACTAACTCTCGTTTGGATTCAATACTGCAGTTGTCAAGTGTTAATCTACCTGGCGGAGAGTTGGTATGCTATTAGTATGCTTTCTTTTTATTTTGAAGCGCCTTATCTGTAATAAATCTACCTTCTTATCTTATCCCTATGGTCCTTTGAAAATAATTGTATAAATTGTCAACTTTTCAGTGGTAAATTGTTACACAGTTGCTAAACACTAGTTTTTGTTCAAAGGTCTTTGTCAGAAGTTTTAGAATATTTTTTAATTTAAGAAGATTTAAAGATTAAATTTAGCATTAGCATTAAAAAACAAAGCATTAATGAAACAATATATTTGTTTATTGAACTAAATGATGGAAGACTTGAAGGACATGAAAGTCACTCTGTGTTATGTTAGTTTTTACATGTGTAAACTCAAAACAAGAATACAATGTCCCGAGTGCAGTATAAGAATGTGTTGAAAGTTTATTTTATTTTTATGGTATAATATTTATGTATAAGCCTTTTGCATCTGAAATGAATGTACTATACATATATCATGTTTTATTGTTATAATTAAACACATTCAGTCCAAGAAATTCACTAATCAGGTTAAACTTTAAAAGCAGCATTTTATTAGTTTAAATACTTACTATCATTAGGTTTACAAATTAATTCATTTCCAGCGGCGCAGATCTGCAGAAGATGAACAGATGATGCGGAAACACTTGCAAGAAGGCGACCTCATCAGTGCTGAGGTCCAAAGTATATACTCTGATGGCTCTATGTCTCTGCACACCAGGAGTATGAAGTATGGAAAGGTTTGTGTTCATTAATCTTAAGTTGCATAAACTGATCATATGCTGCATATGCCATTTTAATGATGAACTTTTGATAGACCGCTGCTGCTCTGAAAAGTAATTCAAAATAGCCCATGTAGTGGCAGCCACATTAACCCAGCCCAACTAAGTTTTTGCCAAGCAAGTAAGTAGACATCAGTGGTACCATGGTGGTGTTGTTGAAATAGTTCAAATTAAAAACTGTGGCAACACCTAACCCTGCCGTCTCAAATGTGTGTGACTACCTGCATGGCCTAAGACTGAGACAAATTGGCTCGCGCCGAGCGCCAACTCTAATGTTTAAGGGTTTGCCGTGCGTAGTCGATCCGCGTTTTTACATTATGTATTCTCTTTTTTTATGTAAATGATAATAAATGTATGAAGGGTTTGCACTTTACCTTACTCTACTTCTACCTTACCTGATGGTAAGTGATAGTAAAATCAGAAAGTGTGCTAATCCAGATGCCTCAAACCAATGAGGTGCTGGTATGCTACCTTTCACGCCAGAACACAAAATTTGCTATTGACATGACACAAATTTTTGGTGGCAGACAGCTAGGCGGACTCAGAAAATGTCCTACCACCAACCAAAGCCGGTAAGTAACCCCTGGTGGAAATCTAACACAGGACCTCCCGTCGTTGCGTTGTCGCCAGGTTACCACTTTTAAGACAGCAGAAGTTATGTATCACCAACATTAACTACAATCACCAATGCTACTAGCTAGAAAATGAACACCATTGTTAAAATGAGTATCATGTATTCAAATATGGTGTTTATAGAAAATCCACCCTATTTTGTTTTTTTGTCTAATAATAGTGACTCTACAATGGCTTTTAGCTTAAATATTAAATATATATTTGCAGTTGGGTCAAGGAATTCTGGTGAAAGTGTTCCCATCTCTCATTAAAAGGAGGAAGAACCACTTCCACAATTTACCATGTGGCATATCGGTGATCATAGGGAACAATGGATACATATGGATTAATTCACAAATACAGGACTTTATTGTTGAAGAAGCTAACGATGAAATTGAAAATTATGATTTGCAGGTAGGTAGTTTTTATTACAAAATGAATTTGGCGTTTAGATAGTACTACATACACAATGTACTCCTACAGTGTCCTACTATGATTAGTTGATTACTAACCCACCTAATATGACAAGTGTGTTTATGGGACTTAATAAAACTCTACGATATATAATAAATATAAGGTCATCTTTATTATCTTTCAAGTTTTTTTTCAAATTTCCAGCCAATACATAGATCGGACAGAGAAACAATGGCAAGGATAAAAAACTGCATCACAGCGCTAGTGGCCTCCAAGATGATGCTTGATGATACCAGTATTATATTCGCTTACGAAGAGAGCCTGAAGTATGACAATGTTAAAGATATATTGGACCCAGAAGCTATGCTTGATATTGCGTTCCTTACACAGGAGAGAATAAACATTGTTATTGAAGACTAGTTGCTCGTTTTATTTAGAAGCACCATTATATCTATTATAGTCTGATCTCCGCCATCGTCCTTGCATGTTTGCCCCTCTGAAGTTAGCTCTCCGGGATTCCGCGCATATACAGTCGGAATATGTGTGTATTATTTTCGAAAATAACTAGATGACATAAAACACAAGGATATTTCTTTCCATCTGCTAACTTACTTTGCCTTCCATTTATACGTTAATAATAATTGATACTTCGCAGCCTTTTGTAGCTAACTTCAGAGGGGCAAACTTAGTTTGCGAGTATTGTACACCGTCGGTTCGGTGTGAAGTGTCGCCTCGCCGCTCGACACGTTTCACAGAACGTTTGACATTTGAGAGGGTTTACTTAGTTGCTATCAGTCATTCGTTCTCTGAGCTACGTGGCCTGCCTGCCTATTGCCACTTCTTTTTAAACCTTATCTTCAGGAAAGGTATGTAATAAAAAAAGGTATTTCATTATAAAAAAAATGTTATTATCACATTCAAATACTCAGAATCATTCAGGCACTCTATAAAAATCGTCTTAGACTGTAACAGTATCGCTTAAAATTTATGACGGTAGGTACTCTTAAATTGTAATTTTATAATCCTACACATAAAATTTTTCATTTTACCACTTATTTGAGTAAATTCATCAAAATATCATTGCGACTTTAATAATAAAAATTCCACTTGGAACACAAAAATGCATTTTTCATTGCATTTGATCAATGTTCTATATTTTTTGAACATCTAGAAAAAAAGTTTGTATAAAATTATTTCTCAAAGGTTTCACAATAGAATGAAAATGCCAAATTTTAATTACAGTATTGCACATCCATTATTATACTTGTATACAACTAAGTCTAAGTAATATTTGGCTTGTCACATTATATCCTAAGAATAAGAAAATACTGTATTATAAAATCTACATTTAAAATTAAATCTTGAATTAATATTATATGGATTGTGACTGTCACAACACAAGGTTACTTTGTAATCTCACAACTCAATATTTGTCTTGTGTTTGGTTCGTGGTTTTTATCGTATCTTGTTTTTCTTTCCGAGAATTTTCATGAGATTTTTGGACATGAAGTAATGTTTGTCGGGCGAACCGTCGTTTCTCTCGCAGTCTTCCACTGAAAATAAATATAAAGGTAAGTAAATAAAAATTACCCTAGCCTTATTCCCGTTATCCAATCGGGTTCGCATACCTACACCCAAGATATTAGCGTAGGTACTAGGGAAAATCAGAGTGATATTTGATAATCCGGAATCGAACCCAGGACTTTCCGCGCGTGGGTCCGACCACAGCCCCCAAATGCACTTACATTTTACACTGGTTGCTGGATTTTTTCTCTCAAATCTGTTCATATGATATAATGGAATGTTATGAAGTCCACAAGGCCATTTCCCGGTCTGTTATCCGCGTCTATGAATCACATATAGAATATACACAATACAGTCTGCACAAACATAGTTTTAAAAGTTGTATGCATACTTACAAAAGCAAAGGAACAGTGTGTCGACAGCCATCGCGTATACATTGAAGAATATCGTGCAGACCAGGTAGGTGGCGATGCTGAGTATGATGGAGGGTATGTAGCTGTAGTGTAGGCGCTCTCCCTTGGTCACCTCGTACACGTAGTTCCACTGCAGGAGGTAGTACACAGCGAACCCTACACCGATCGATATCAGCAGCTTGGAGAGGAAGAATATGAAGTCCATCACCTGCAAATTACATTGCTTATAAAATATCGATGTTTTGATTATTCAGTCGACAGTAATTATGGTTGGATTTTCAAGCCGCATTGCAATTGGTCCGTCTTATAGTAGAAGTAATCATCACAAACAGATACACTCAGAAAGGCTAAAAACTTACAACTTACGTCAGGGGCTAAAAATTGCAAAATTGCAAATTTTCACGGTTCATAATTCATGCACAGTAGGCATGTATTTGTTTCCCTGAAGCCTGCTCCAAGTGTTTTTCAAAATTTCTTAACGATTTATAAATTGTATATTTCTAATGAGTACACTCGAGTACAAAAATATGGATATTTCCTTCAACACATTACGTAGGAACAAGCAAGATTGAATGTGGTATGGTACAAAAGTGGATCCTTTTTTTTACTCGAGTGCCGTTGATTGAGGACGCTACTATACAGTTGGTGCAGTCTTAAACGTCGGTCTATCTCAGATAATGGCAATAATGTTTTAAAATTAAAAAACAAACATCTGAACAAAGAACATCGATGTATACCTTATCTAACACGACTACTCGCACGATATTCCTCATGAGGAGAGAGAAGGCGTCCCTCGCACTCGAGCAGAAGTTCTTGCCGTGCACCGCGCACATGATGTACGCGTTCTTGTTGATGAACTTGAGGAAGTTCTCCAGGCACCAGAAGAAGCACTTGCAGCAGCACAGGATACACCGCGTGAACGGGTTGTCGAACTTCTTGAGCTTGTGGTCGATATACTCGAGGATCACGCGGATCACTCGCACGATGGCGATGATCAGAGATCCGAATGCAACAGTGCCTAAGTGGTAGCTGTAACGAAATGTGATTTTGTTTATGTTAAACGAACTGTAAGTTATTGCTGAAATAAGTGTTAAGTCGTATGCTTTCTGTACCTCTAGTATGAGTTTTTAACCGATACTATTGCGTTTGCGTCAACGAGTCAAATTTGTATGAAGAATCACAGTTTCGTAAACGTGCCGCTAGAGGAGCTGCAGAATTTCTTCATACAAATCTGAAGTAACAGAAGTAAAAGAATTTGAGAATACCACCTTGCGTGGATGCTATTGTGTGAGCAACTCAATCTTATAAACCTTGGAGAAACGATAAGCTTTGTCATTCTTACGAGTTAAAATAGGAATATGTTCAAGGTTACAGTGAAAAGCTAGTCACTTATTTATCATTCAACATCACTTATCGTACTTATCAATAAAAGATCGTTTAACAATAAATAAAGACGTCATCTAGTGGAACAAAATATGTCAAATGCACACAACGTACCGTATGAAGTCTTGACGAGGTATTTTTTCTTATTACTTAGTTTCTGAACCACTATCACGTAGCTATATTAATAATGACCAGACACTGTGAGAAATAATAAAGTCATAATTGTCATTAATTACTTTGCCCGTTGTGACTTGCTTAATACATACTGCGCGGGCATTGTAAAAAATGTAGTCATTAATCACTTTGTCCAGAACATGTTAAAATACCTCTATAGTTTCAAACAATGGTTTATTGCACTTACCACAACACCCTGAAGATGCCAGCGGTAAGCGTGAAGAAAGGCAGATCTCTGCTCTTGTCCTTCGTCCAGTACCAGGTGGAAAAAGTGCTGGCGAGCATCATGTCCGCCACGCCGCCGATGAAGAACATCAGCCAGAAGAACCCAAGCAGGTTCACCACTGGAAATACGACAGTGGATCCGATGAGAATAGATACAAAATACGGACGCCCGAACTTCGCTCGGGATCTTGCAATAAATGAGTAGAACTTGTTTAACAAAATTGTCTTCTAAGTCATACACTCCTGTTAGAGTGGTCGTGGTTACGGATCGTCTGCTATTTTGGTCGCGGCTTTTGCGAGAGGTCTCCATCTCTCTCTATTTGTGGCATTCCGTGTGCACTCAGTAAGAGAACACTTCGTGGGCGACTTAATCAGATCTGTCCATCTTGTGAGCGATCGGCCGCAAGAACGTTGACCTTCTACTCTTCCTTGTATCACTAATCGTTCCAGTCAGTTTCCATCATTAGGTAACAAAATTGTATTGGTCTTTTTTACTATTCTATAGTCCATGGACTATAACATGAAAGTACAAATTTCCGAATACCTGTGACCACTTGAGCAATCGATTTAAACGCCCTAAAATACCAGAGATACCATTAATTAAGAATGATAGTTTAATTACAGGTCGGGTATACGCACTTAATTGATATAGTATTACAGACATAACGGACGTTCCCGCCCCGCACCGATTGCGTTACCTCGCCTCTCCCCGCAAAAAAGTGGTCTGTTCAGGGGTCGACGGTATAGCGCGTGCGTACTTACACATGCACGTGAATATAAACGTCATCCGTTCTATGTATGAAGATAGGAACGATATCACGACATTTTTATGAAGTATGCGGCCTGTGGTATAAGACTGAGGCACTATGAAGCTTTTTGTCATTATTTTACTTCCTACTGACCTTTCGTGTAAAGAATGTATCATTGTAATTCGATCAGGTTCAGAAGGACACGTACTAATCTTCAATATGTTAGCTGGTAGACTACATCCTGATCACAGGGATATCAGGAACGAAAACGAGAAGACTAGAAGCTTGGTTTAGTTATGCTTAGAAAGTTGCACATCACGATGGCATACTTTTCCTAAATGAGCAGCAATACTTACGATGCAAATAAATTATGTTGTTAGGGTTGTCGATGCCTGTGAAGTGGCAAATCCCTTGTTGGCACGGCCTGGGGTAGCTCGAGTTTCTGTCGAAACAACTCGTGACGAACTTCAAAGGGTCACAGTCGACGTAGTCCTGGAAAAGAAAAACATATGAAAGTGATACTTGTGCCTACTAATGGTTCATAGATGGCGCTTTGAACAATAATCGAAAAAAAGTGTTGAAAATGAAAATTGCGATCCACTGTGAAGTTGTGTGTTAATGATGCTCATTTCGCGACATCACAATCTGATGTCCTATTTTTAGATAGTTACTACACAAATCCAGATTGTATATTTTAAAAGATTATGGCAATAGAAATTCAATATGAAACTTTGATGGAGGTGGATCGCTTTAAGTATATCCACACGCTAATATAACAATACATATAATTTTCAATTGTTTTGGTCAATAAATATTTTTGAATAGTTTATTATTATAATGTTGCCAAACCACACACCGAACGAAGTTGTAGTGCGAAGTAAAGGCGTACATTATCTCTTTGGAACCAGACCAAAACCGTACATTACCTCTTTGGAACTAGACCAAAACAGTACATTACCTCTTTGGAACTAGACCAAAACAGTACATTACCTCTTTGGAACTAGACCAAAACCGTACATTACCTCTTTGTAAGCCTCGTTCCCCGTACACTCGCACATGGTGTCATTCTTCATGTTGACAGTTTTGAATGCGGACTCTCCGATGGACATGAGATACATGAGCACCAGCACGCCGTAAGCTATGGCCGCGCACTGAAGCACCCACGGGAATATCGGGAAGAACATCGTCGACTTCACTGCCATCACAGCTCTGTAAATACACGTTTATTTATTTATTAGTTATCAGAAACCTTATGTTAATTTTTTCAAAAGCTAAGGCCGACCTTTTCCCACACACGATTCCTTTTATTTGTATTTTTAACATCATGATCGTCTGCAGAAATCCACTGTTGGACATAAATCTCCCTCATAGATCCACATGTCGGACTTTACATGAGGGCCTTTGTCATTGACACCACGCTTGGCAGGCAGATTGATGATCGCAGAAAGAAGTTGTTCCATAGGTGCTAAGATGCTACTGCACATTTCCCGAAGATTTTTCTCTTAGTCGCCTTTTATAAGGCTAACATGGGGCGGTCTTATTCTAAAGCCGAGACTACGCTGCATTTGTTGCCATTATCATCAGTCGGTAATCATCCACTGATGAACATGGACCTCCCCCACGGTATGTGACAAAGACCGTTTTCTACCTACCCGGCTACCCGTGAGTGCCGCGTAGTAGGAGAACGACGGAGGAGAAACTCGTAAGTGTATCTGCACTTAAGAGTTTCTCAACAAGTAGGTAATAGTTTTCGTGTACCGGGAAAATTGTATTGTTTATTACTTATAACTAAATTGTTCATAAGCACTATTAACATTATTTGTCTCAACCTATAATTATTTACGTCAAAGAGACGTTTTTGCGACGTATATCTCCTCCATTACATATGGAAGATATTCTTAGAAAGAACTGGTGTAATTTTATATCATTTGACCACAAGTAAACGAAATCATTGGATAAGGCTAGCTAATGGTTTTAACAACCGGGATCCGGCTCGAAGGACCAAAACGGACCAAAGTTGTTAATAACTAACTAATCTAAATCTAATTCACATCTAACCTTTGCATCTAACTGACGACAAAAGTGGTATGACATGAACGATTTAGAAAACAAAAGTGAAGAAAAATAGCCATTAAAAATATCATAAAATAGATTGCATATCAAATGCATACAACCGTTTCAGTCAGCAACAAATCCAGTAATAGACGACGATAACTCAATGTAATGGATATTGATTTGGACAAAAGTTTCCGTATTTACCAGAGTATGACCGATGGTGATAAATGATTTGTCTATGATTAATAAAAATACGTATACATAGATATATTGCGAGTATCATGCACCGTAACGACAAATATTTGTTTGGCACTCACTTGCTTCCTTCCTTGATGAGGGCGATGGCGATAGTGATTCGATTCCTCAAGAAGATCACCAATAAGAACAGCACGACCAGGATGATTGCGACCACAACCAGAATGACCATCCACGTCGACGCTTTAGTCAGGATAGACTGGGCGTATCCCTTGAAGTTGGTCGTTTGTATCAGACTCACGGGGTTATCGCGATAGTACTGGTAGTTCTTGTAACATAAGTATAGCGCTGCAAAATGAGAATAAGATTATCTTACAACGCTACTAGTAATAGACAATAGATCTGTCAAGGTCGCTGTGAATTGTAGGGCCCTGTGGACCACTATTGTTACAAAACAATGCTAAAATTTTCTTTAAAACAAAATAGGAATAGGCTTCTGTAGCGAAAGTTTCATCATTCAATATGCGCACTGCTAAGAATTGTCTGCTGCTCCTGCTTTGTACACTGAGTACAAAAATATGTATCAATTTTCGAACTATGTCACATTCACCTTTAAGAGGGTATGCTGTTGTCAAAGCGCCCATACAAACGTAGTCCAGTCATATTTTGAGTATTAAGCTATGAAAATCTATGAAATTTTCAAGACACAATCTAGAAACAAATATCTGTTTCGGTGGTGAGTCAGATTTTCGTTTAAATATATACTTCCAGAGTTACAGGGCGTCAAAATATTGTATTTTTCGGTAATAAAAAGCCCCAACTTTGAACCTGTTTTACAAGAATATGAATCAATTTAGAACAATTTGGAAAAACCACCGACATCTGAAATTTTATTAATATACTGTATTGAAAAAATGGCTACATAATATACTGTATCCTTCAAATGATCACTGGACTACGAAACATCCAAATAACGGGAGGATAACTTCGCGTAGTGTATGCTGTCTCACCGTACGCGCTCGGGTAGGATAGGGCTCGGATAGGGCCAGCTACAAAACAATGCAACCTTGAACGCGACCACGTGGTCTTACCAACATAGCCTCTTAATTGACATTTCTCTCAACACACGACGTAAAAACAATAAAGGGTAAATGTGACATGGTACAAAAGTGGATACACATTTTTGTAGTTGTACACACTTGAGCACATAGTTATGACATCGGGTGAGATTGTATTCTCTGTGTCATGGAGTTAAGTGACCTCGCAAAATTTAGTTGCAATCTTGCGTCTGCTCACTAACAAACAGTTATCGACTCGACTGTGGTAGTTGCATGATGGAGGTTGTATAAGAATACAGTGAGCGCATGCGCCCTACGCTTTCGAGGATCCAGATCACCGCAGGTCCGACGTAGATCCCATCAAGTATGTTTAGAAGTCGTCGTTGTGATATTTTAAAATATATTTAGGATTTTATTCTGTCACGTAGTGTATAAATAATGAGGATGAAAGGCATGTGATGATCAGATATACTTACAGAACCCAAGTAGCGCCAGAAGTCCAGTAATGGAGACCCACACGACGGGCGCGACCACCCACCGCAGCAGTAGGATGTACAGGAAACATACGAAGATGACGGCCACTAGCGCTCCGAGCATGTACCACCGCGATTGAACCAGGTCCTGGACTATCTGTGACGACAGCTGTACACGCAGATAAATGGTCAATGACTTCCTGCCTTCTTGTGTAAGGTGTATTTAAATGAACCATATTTCATAAAGGGAAATAGTGTTGGTAAAAACACAGGTTCCGAGACATGCATTTGCCATTGTCGAGCACTTACCACACGCCATCAAATACACCCGTGCTCAAGGGTTTATAATTATTTCCGTATATCATATCGATAATTTGTTATTTTGTACTTTAATTAAACAAAAAGTGAGCATAAGAAAGTTAAAAAATTCAAGTGGAACGGCCATAAGGCAAGGCAATGACATAAGTTTTCAACTACCAATTTCGACCATGTTTATTTTTGAAATGGGTCATAAAGGCATACGGTTCAGATAGTAAGAAGACGGAAAGCATATAACATACATTCAATTTCTAATTAACTATAGAAAGAAAGTTCCGGAAATTTTGGGTCAACCATGCGTTGAATATAAGAATGAAGTAACATTTTTTAAACATTTATAGCAACGTTGATATTAGTGCGTTACCACAGGAAGTTATAATTTTATTAATTATATCTAAGTAGGTATTAATCTACATCAAGCTACAATATGTGGAATTATAAATTTTTTAATACGTTGCATCTTGCATGATTGGTAGATTTCTAATGTGTACGTGCTTACAGCTTTATAGCTGATATTGCAATCACCTTGTGTATATTTTAAATAATAATGCATTGTTATGTGCTGTCTTATGTTCTAAGCATTACATAAATTTGAACTACAATACCGAAGATTTTTGTTACTGGTGGCGAGTTTTGATACTTAGTGGAAAATGAATCTATCATAAAAGGACTTATCCGTAGGCTTAAAGGTAAAAGTAGGACTTCAAATCCTTTTTAAAAATCTAGATTTATATCTGTTTTTATCAGCTTCATTTATTCCTAAAATCACTTATTCAACGCTGTAATTGCAATGAAAATAGTATCACTACTAAACTAGGTTCTCATGTAACTACATTTTAGTGGGCTTGAGTAGGTATACGCGGTAATTGTTCAATTTTCCAAGGATCCCATTTTTTACTTCGCATCCCACGATCTCGTAAGTCCAAGTTGCTGACAGCTTCACCACTTTGTTTGCCTACTGCCTACCGTATCGTCATTTTCGACATCACTGATATACATTTGTTGATTTGATCGCAAATTCCTAATAAATCTATTAACATAATATTCGTATAATCTACCTGATTAAGCTGGACTAAATCGATGAGGTTTTTGGTCATCTCCTCCAAGTGTAAGTTCTCCATTGTTTTGTTCAAGAGTTGCACCGCCTCGGTGAGATCTGGGAGGCAGCGTCCGAACACTGCGACACCAGCCAGCCATGCACAACCGTCACCGTTAGTCAATGATAGTGGCATCGAATTAACAATGCATTGATAGGTAACAGTACAGATAACTAAAGTATTAAAATGCTGCGTTCACTGACTACAGATTAGAAGCACGATATGGTCATATCTATACAAGAAGAGTGCAGTCCCGGATTAACAATTGATTGTTTGCATTTCTATAGCAGGTTCTGTTACTATCTTTGTTTTATGCGGAGATTGAATAAGATATTGCCGAAAACTAGGTAAGTACTCACACTATGTTTATTTATTTAAACATTGTGTTAAGCACACTCATAATATTAAGTACCTTATTCACAGTTTTCAAATACTGATGCACGTAGGTAAGCGTGCTACAGAATTAAAACTTATTTTACTCAATACCGCTAATCCAGGACTTGGAAAGTTAATAAGTTTGTTTAATTATAGTATATAACGGTGCACATGCTGTTATATGCGTACATCGAAGCTACACGTGCGGGGATCGTGCGTGCGTGCGGTGGGGTGCGGCCGCACGCGGCTACCTACGATGTGAGTGTCGCGCTCGTCGGCCCCGCTCGCGAAGAAAGACACCCAGCTGGCTGCGATATAGCCCACGTAAGAGTCGAGGGCGGTGGCCCGGTTCAGCAAGGTCCTCTGCTCTTCCTTACGGTTCCTGGTGCATGTCTCGCTGCGCTTAGCGCTTCGCGTCCACGCGGGACTCGGACTGGTCGAGTCTCCGTTGCAGGGCAGTGTGGAAAGGTCGCCGATGCAGCGGAACAACACTGCATCAGTTATCATTGTATCTAATTGGGCTTAGTTAGAGCAAGCAGCGATAATAGCTTTCAGAACTATCATGCCACACGATCCGTTCACAGTAATATACAAAAAAGCATCAATGAGATTAGAGCATCACTCCTCATTCGGCTTCTACATTGTCTTCTCAAAGTAATCACAAATAAAACAATCCTGTCGGTTAAAGGTCCATAAATTACCTGGTTGGCTTTTAACGATGTATGGGGCACATCTCTCGGATGAGTCCTCGAAGATTCTCCTGGCTTCGGCCAACGTCATCCCCTGGACGTCCACGTCGTCCGCACAGATCATCTTTCTTTTTAATTCGTTGAAGGAAGCAGTTGTAGGATTTTCTAATAATTCTTTCACGAATAAAACTGTTTCTTGGGGGCATTTTTCAACACACACCTACGAACACCAAATAATTTTCATATTAATATATACAGTCTGTACAAAACTATATTGATATGAAACAGAGTCATAGTTTGATTCGTACGCAATTCAATTATGTAAATATGATCAATCAATTAATCTGTACAATGTGAGCTCTTCACCTGTGTGGTTGGACAACCGACGATGGGAGTCTTGGGGTTCAAGCACCGCACGATGTCAAAGAACACCAAGTACGGCTTATTTTCTAGTCCCGCGTCAAGCCCGCACCGTCTGCCCTTAGTGTCCATGGGTGCTAACAATTTCTCTATGTTACCATGCGTCATACCTGTAATCAATAAATTCACAAAATTAACAGTTTTCAGCAGCTACAATAATGGTCAATAAGCAAACGAAAAATAATAAATAAAAACATGATTACTGAACTTTGCAATCAAGCGAAGTAAATACCAATCATGTTTTGAGGTGTGTCGATAGATAAATTGCTTACTGTCAGATTTAGTCTGTTAGATCATCCCTACTAATATTATATTTGCAAAAAAAATTATGGATGCGAAAGTAACTCTGTCTGTCTGTTACGCTTTCCCGCGTAAACCTCTCAATCGATTTTGATGAAATTTGGCACAGATAATCTTTAGACCCTGAGAAAGGACATAGGCTACTTTTTAATGTGAAAAAAGGGTTTTAAGGGTTTGTAATGACGTAGTTCTCACGGGATAAAACCTAAAGTCCACGCGGCCTAAGCCGCGGGCAGAAGCTAGTTGCCTATAAAACCAACCTGCAGAAGACTCGAAGAATAATAACTGCATAATAAAATGCATTAATGTTCATGTGCACAGTTATGTTCTGGTATGAAATAGAGTACAGCCAGCCCCACATTAGATTGAAGCTTCTCGATGAGCACGCTTTCCATCCAATGGCCTTATCGTCACTTATTATCAGGTTTAATGACGGCCAAATGCAAACCTATTAAGAAAGAAATTAAAGACGGTCTTAAGTCATTGTTTTAAGTCAATTCCAATACAGATACGTCTGGAAGCGACAACCGCCGAAATGTAAATGTATGAGCTTGTTGACCATTGGCCTGTATCATCCACTGTCACCCCGACGGAGCATTAGCGATCCATTTGTACTCACTGTAGTATCCGACGTAGCCGTATACTCCCAGGAACAGTATGAACACGATGAGCCAAATGATGTCGGTGCAGGAACGGTTGTGTATGGGACCGTTGAAGTCGGGGTCGTACCGCAGCGGCTCCCCTGCAAAGAACAAAAAACGGCCCGGTTATTTACAGTACATTTATTCAAATTTGGAATAATGGCTTCTATGCATGAACGTCTATTTTTAATCTATGGTTATAGGACAAATTGTTATAGGATGTTGGCTTCATTGCTTGGTATTTTGGGGGAATGAATTGTATAAACGCGAAAGTTTGTTTGTATGTACTTTCTTTCCTGCAACAAAAGGTATGACTGGATTTTTTGTATATGGATAGTTAAAGGGCTGGAAAAGGATAAAGGATACATTTTATTTTGATCAAACAAGTAATTATCATTTCATTCATACATTCTGAAGTCCACACAAAAGTTGCGGACAAAAGCTGGTCTCGTTATATTAGTAGTCTTGTAATAAACTGTTAAAATTTGCAAGAAAATCCGAACTCTGACCTTCATATAGGGAGATAACCAATCCATGTATCGTGTTTTTTCTCAATAATGCTCGCATCAGTGTATATAGATTCACTTACGGGACTCATTCGGTGGTTCGCAGCAGTCTCCACAGCACCCCATATCACCGTGTGTTAAATAACGTCTTTATTTCAGTAAGTTACACCTGATTTTCCGTTAAAAAGATCACATTATTGCAGCTAGTAAGGATACACTATCAGATTATTGAATGCCTGCTGTGTTGGTGCCTTATCAACGGGTACTGATAACGCTGTGTGATTCGCTTTACTTGAAAATCACCGTGCGCCTTGTGACAGACGAATTCATACATTGACAGCAATGGGATATGATAGATTTTATAATTATCAAAAACATGGTGCTGAGAAAGCATTGCCTACGTGAAACTATACGTAAAGTTTCAGTCAAACACCGACTTGTAACAAGTAAATGCGTTCAAAAAGAACTGGAAACCGACTTCAGTTGCCCTAAAAGTCGATTTATATCGTTTTCTCATGGATGCCGTTGTCAGAACTGGACTGAAATCATCCAAATCGGTTCACCCAGTCAATAGTAACAAACATTAAAAAAGAAAAAAAATACCCGTCGAATTGATAACCTTCTCCTTTTCTAAATTCGGTTAAATTTACAGGTCTAACGCATAACTGAGTTTGATCCTTACGTATGGGAACGTCAAACGACGCATAACTTGTGTCGGGTGTGGTTTGACGTTCCATAAACACACCCTCCCGTACCGCATACCTCAGGAACAGACTAAGTTATGCGTTAGACCTGTAGTGTAGAGTTTATGGCGGTGCGTGTCATGATCATTTTAAAGAATAAACTTCCTAAACAATAAAGTTTGCAATGGAGACCATGGGCCATGGTCCAGGAACACGGAAAGGTTCGTGAAAGAAGTGTCCGTGAGACTGGTGCTTGCCGCGGGTGACACAAGAGCTGGTGCCTTTTATGCACAGCGGCTGAGCCTCGTCATTCAGCGAGGGAACAGCGCCAGTGTGTACTGGGCACCATGTCGCACGGACCATTCCTAGTTTACGTTGTTAGTTTACTTTTATTATTATTATTTGTATATTATCAGAATAACATGAATTCACGCATCTTTTTCAAATATTCATAAACTGTACGCGTCGTCGTAGTTCATACATGGCACCCATGATCCCATGATATCATTACAAAAATATAGCCATGACGACGCGACGATGTGAAATATTAGTATGTAGACTCTTGCGTAACACTGGCGGAGGCAAACTAAGACACGGTTAAATAATGATGATCAAACAGTACAAAAAACTACAGCAAACACTGTACGTTGTATCAGAGAGATAGTAACACCCCCGCATGAATCTAAACAGAAATGTAGGATTAAAACGCGGTTCTTCTACCTGGCAGAGTGGTTGTGGTTCGTCTGATATATAAGAGCTGTCAGGCAGGTTCCGATTTATAAAAACAAACAAAAGTCGTATAAATCTGACAGGGGAAACCGATGTACTAAATAATAAACAATTCAAAAAGGTGATGAAACGATTCCTCTGTCAGAAAAGTCCAAGGACGCGATGGAGGATGCGCCCCCAGACACTTGCTCGAAATAGCTGCATAAATGTGCAACGCTCCAGGCGCACATAATTATTTAAAAAATGAAGATTTTGCGCCCTGAAATTTTCGATAATTTTTTTTGAAATAAACAGTATAAAAATATGATAGTCAGCGTCGGTCTTCGGCTAAATAGGCGTTTACATATTGATTAACTATCAAAACTACCAATCACTGGTCAATCATAGGATGTATCGTGATCAAAATATTTATAATTACAAATATCTAAATTGAATATTTAAGCAATTTTATTTGAAAACAGTACAAGGACGTCCCCCTACTAGATGTACCGACAACCTGGTATTGATATACCATGAAGGAGGTCTATATTCAACTGCACGGCTCTTCTAGATGAGCACGCACCCCCGACGTCGTTATCGCCACACTATCAGGAAAAGTTGTAGAGGTTTTATAAAACAATCGCCAAATTACTTTATAAGGATGTATGTATAATTATCTAAACAGAGGTTTGTTAGACCTATGTTATTTCATTTCCTAATAAAACACTGTTGCAACAGTGTATAGTTATCGGTAGCTATCTATGAGGATAACAGTGAGATTCAGTGATGTTTACAATACCGAGAAACACAGCATTTCCATAATACGAGTGATAACAACTCTGCGCTTGATTAATTCGAATTCCTTACATGTGTTACTAGTACTAAAACTGGTTCATAATTGGATTGTTTCGAGTTTTGATGATGATATGTTATTTAATGTTATTAGTGAGATTATTACGCCGAGGTCACGAGACGACGAGCAACAGAACAGGTAAGCAGACTATCATAAACAAAATGATTGTACTCGTAACTGAATATTTTATCTTGTTTAAAAACAATGGCTTTTTTGGCATTAATTTTTATTTGAATATCTGCAAGCAAACCATATTTAATTGCCTAAAACAAACACGTTAAGACAGTTTGGGAACACTGATATGTTTCTAAATTCTAAAATGAAAGTACCGGTCAACTAAGATATGAACTCGTATCTATAGATGCAGTTGATAAAACGAACCCTAAAGAATAACTTATTTAGTGTTATATTGCTAATCACTTTACACTAAGTCACTAAACATTCACTAACGACGTAAGAAATCTTTAGGAGAAGCGTAGTTCACGCTTAGCGACATGATCACAACTGTTCTACCACATTTACCTTGAGTATACTAACGGTGAGACATCGAACATAACGGATATTCCACACAGACAGCAACATTTTGTTGTTATTTCACCGTCGCCGGAAAGCGTTAGTTATTCATCAGTCCCAGAAATCGATACCAAGATAATAGAATGGTTGATTTTTCTCTGCAATGACTCCTTTCAAGGGTTGAAAGATGCTGTAACTCACTCATGAATCGATGAGTGGAAAGCGTGTTCTTAAGAAGTTTCTAAGCGAAAATAAAAGAAAAACCCGTAAACTTGACTTGTCAAAATCTCGAAATAAGTAATTATTTCGAAAACAATCGTGACGTCATACATAGCAATATTTAAAACAGTGCTATTAACAATGCTGTTTGACAGCAACATTTGGTTACATGGTGCAAGACACTTAGGCGGACATAAAACTGCTCAACCAAACTTAGTACCTATAGGTACCCCAACTGGGAATCGAACCTGGGACCTCAGGATTGTTAGTCCAAACATATAACGGGAGCTTCTATAAGAATACGTAATTCATTCTGAGAATATTTCATTTCTAAAATACCAACATACGCGTATAGACCATGACTTTTATTTGTTGTATGATAAGTAGAGATAGTTGTGTTGTATACACTATGTACAGAGCCTAATGTCAACAGAGTGAATGAGTGACGTGACGGTAGCATTATTTGCGTCCGTCGGTCTGCGCGGGCGGCGGCGGCGGCGGCCGGCGTGCTCGATGCGCTCGCGTCATTTCGGTCAAATCAAACGTAAATCCCACCATTACATTTCAGTAACATTTATAGAGGCACTGCAACTTGCTCCAGATTTACGTCAATAAAACTGGGGCTATATATATTTATACTTACTACCTTTTTCCCGCGACTTCAGAATGTAACGGGAACTACTTGTTAGATTGGGATAAAAATTAGCCTATGTTTTTTTCCGACCATTGTCGGCCAGATATTTTCCAATAAAAATTAAATTGTATTATGTTGATGTTTTCTAATTTCTATCTTCTTAATTATATTATTGAATTAATTGCTTTTTATGTGATGTAATTTTAAAGTATTTTGACATATTCAATATTATTATTATTAATTATTTATTATCAGGCAACAAAGACTCATAGTTATATATACAAATACAATACAATAAATAAAATTATTACTTAAAAAAAAACTAAATTCTACTTTTATTTACTAAGGCACGCTGCTGCCGCTCTGGTGGTGTTGGTCGCTATCTTCCCTCGGAAGCGACGGTACACCACCACGACCTTCGGTCATATTATTATTACTTATTAACTTACTATACGTTATATCAGACACTATGTTAAATTGTTAATGAATAAAATAAATGGTCATACACTTTTAATAGCTTTCCGAGAACTTAGACTCACACAAAAATAGAGATGATATTGGTTTGAAGCTTTTGTGTACTTGTAATAATAATAATAACAATAATCCTCAACGAAGACGACCCCGAACCCGACCGACCACGTAGTGATTAAATGCTCCTAGGACCGACCTACCACAACCACCACAGACAATCCATGAGCTCTAGCTGATATAGTAGAACATATGGTTTATGATGTTGTCTATTGCTCGTCTAAGGATCAGCCATTAAATTATGATTCTAGCTCATTGATTACCATTGAATTACATCCCAAGTGCTTCAGATCTAGATAATGGGTGATACTTGTCGTTGCTCAGGCGCATATACAGTTGTTGATATCAATCGCAGTCCAAGCTTGCCACCGGATATTGTCGGTTTTCCTCACGGTATTAAGGTTTAGTTAACTGACTAATCTCATTATCATTTGCGAGTTGCGGTTTTAAATATGATTTTACCCGTAATTGATAACGAGACCATTGTTATATTTTATTTAAACAGCTTATACGGAAAATGTGTGCATAACACAAAAACAGAGAAATATTTATTATACGAAAGGAACAGCTTATTTGTATTAGACATTTCTTACAGCAGTCCTAGGTCAAGTGAGAAATAGTGAAGTTTAAATTGTTTCGTACTTATTCGACTTATTTTTGGAGATTCCGTGAATATATTTTTGTTCGTAAGTATTTTCATCTTTTAGAATACCAAACCGAAAGTTTTTTAGTCAGGATTTTTTTTATTTTTTACTTAGTAATATCAACTTTACAAGATGGAAGGATTTTCGTGTTTTTCATTTGAAATGCAAGAGAGAGGTGAATGCCCTCACCGTCACCACTCTTGTTCCGTGTCCTTTCAATGCCTCACATGTTGTTTAGTCAGCTGATTTACGGGAAATACCTTAAATTGTAATCGTAAGCGCAACTAACAGCCATTTAAACCTACCTACGATACGTTGAAAATCGTTAATAATTCTCGGGATACGAACCTGTGACCAATGGTAATTATTAAGCTACCAAATAAAATATCGATTGTAAGACTCAAGCAACCAAATTTTCCATCACTATGAACTAGCTCAGCAATCAAACATGTCAAATGTCCATGTTGCACCTATGCCGGTAGTAGTTGGGAACACTACCATCGAAGTTGTAGATATGACTAGCGATCGCGTATTAAATATTTTATACGCTTATATATGAACCATAGCAAAATGTTTCTATTTTTTGTAGTAAATTCAGAGTTTTGAGTCAAAATTACTTGATGGCACGTCTACGACCTCATTAAACATTTGTTTTGAAAAATGGCACGTTGATACGTAAAGGTTCGCCACCCTTGGTCTAGAAGGTGCCTATTTACTCTTCCTTTGAAGATTCCTAAGTAGTTTTCATGGAACACAGAAACCGGTAGTGCATTCCATATTTTAGCATGATAAATGTAGAAGTTAAACGCTTGGAGCGAGCTGTAGGAATATCAACAGTATGTTATTAGTAAAATAATCATTTTATTCTTCAATTTATATCAATTATATCGTTGTACATTTTGCATTATTTCATAAATTCATGCAGAAAACGCTAACTCAAATTGTTTACATCTAAAGCACTCTTTAGTGCCGAAGAGAAGAATAAGACAAAACCAGTCGGAGGTTGGACTAGATTCATAGTCCGCTTTAAGTTATCCACATAAATTAGGTAAAAACAGTTCCGTTCCGTCCATCCCTATCTCACAAATTAATCTGCCGCATCAATGTCAAGTATTGTCTGGTTCCGCAAACAGATAAGAGATCCGGTTTTGAGGCAAAATTTTTGCTACTGTTTTACACAGACAAAATACCATAGTCCATCCATTTTGGATACCATCAGTTGTGATTCTTATGAATCGTGACAATTTATAGAACTTGGATTGGACTTATAACCCTTGCGTATTTAATTATATTCTAGTTAAAATCATTTATGTTTAACTTTAGGTTAATTTTTTATCTTTATAGAAAATGAGAACGATGACTGCTTATTTCTTCATTTATAAATTAATAATAAGCCACTTTCGGCGGATGGCGAAAATGCAAACAAATGTAATTTTAAACAGAATGAAACTAACGGAAAGCTGTTTTACTATAAAACTATTTTTTTGGGTCAGACTAGATACGAAGTCGACGCAACGCTTTCGTCTCTTTAGAATTTATTTCTGAAGGCTAATGATCGGGATTAGAAGCCATGTTTCTCTTTCTATCATGTACAGCCTGCAGCAATCCACTGCTGGACATAGGCCTCTCCCGGAGTGCGTGCTCTGCTCTCCGCATCCATTGTCGTCCGCGTACCGTACGTAAGTCGTCTTTCCACCTAGCCGGGGAGGGGACGTCATACACTAACTACGTTTACGTTTCAATACAAACGAATTATATCTAAGAACTCTGTTATTCCGATATAAATGCACGATTTCTCATATCGACTGTTCATCCTAAAAAGCCAAAGCTTAGCGCGATTACGCTCGAATAGCTTGAAAAAATATTGAGAGTAAGACATTTATTGGAAGTGTTAGGTTATTTTAATCGCTGGAACCACAGAACATAACAATGCAACTTACACCGGCATATTGCACCGGCACGTCATTGTAACAATGTTCAGCTGAAGTGAGTCACTAATTTTACATAATGTTTCAGTCACTATTTCTAGCCACCATTTTAAAGTGCATAATGGGTTTGCACTTGGCCTTCGTCTTTCCTGATGGTAAGGCAGTTGGATGGTAAGCGTGCGCAACCAGAAACCTCATGGCATGTGGCATGGGTATGTGTCAAATACATATTTGACAAATATATTAAGCTTTGTCAAAGATTCACAATGTAACTTGTCCAATACATGTGTCAGTTTGTCAAATAAGTTTGATCACATCTTGGACAAATACATTAGACAAAAGATATATTATGGGTGGCATGGCATATATATTCTAGATCGTTATCATTTATCAATTAGAATAAAAACTGTCCTATTTTGTTATCCTTGACCGTTAAATCAACATGCGACGACGGAAAAGTAATTTTCGGAGTAGATCGTGTCTAGTTTGGCAACGCGCCAAGAAAAATACATTTATGTTTACTATGTGGGCCACTACCGTGAGTACAAATAAGATGACATAGCATTGCAAGTTCTGTAGCCACTCTCGTAAACTCGAATATAACTGCAATAACAGGTATGGGTTTTAAAAATAGAATCACATAAACATATCTTTTCAGGTAAACTATCTACAATAAATGTAATTAAAATAGCATGTATCATCGCAAGCAAATACAGCTTAAGATCTTTGTATGTATAGTGAACAAAGTGAATGTATATTGAAGAGAAATGTGCAATAAAGGTACATTTATTTTGAAACTACAAGTATTGCAATATTTACATTTTTATTTTACAAAAAAATCTTTAATTTTTCAATTGCATGGCAGAAGATGCTCATAAAAACAAAAAAGTACTATTAACAATCTGTTAGCATCGTATGCGGGTGCCAGAAAAATAAAACTGATAAATAATTATCGCAACGAATAAGTAACTTTAAATTATAAAATTTTCTACTTAACAAGAGGCATCTTGAGCCTTTTGTTAGAAAATAGTAAAAACTATAACATAAAATAAACTCTGTTTTAATAATTTGATAAAACTGGTATTTCACGTATCAAAAACTAAACGCACAATTTTTAGAACTACAGCAAGTAAATCCAAAGTAAATCACTTTAGAACTGTAGGAACTGTCAATCAATGAAATGTCAGTGTTCCACGTTGACGTTTAGTCTATCACTTGTCATTCTTTACACTTGTCTATCACTCGCACGCATCCCACAGAGTGGTTGGGACAGATTGTGACCACTCAGTAACTATAGTACCTAACCTGTGGACAATTCGTTGCAGAAGACCAAGAACTATGTAACTAATCAACTATCATATGAACTAATATTAAAATAACGTGTGTGTAAAAACCCTTACATAATTTCAATGAAACTCTATCTACCTCGCCACATCGTCTAGGACCGAGGTAATGCCAGATTCAGTCAGAGCAATCATTTCATTACATCCGTCAATCTAAGCCGAGCGATGACGAGCTACGCGGCACCCGGATATAATGTCTTTAAAATTAACTCTTATCGCGACTATTGGACACAGCTATTCAAATAAAAGGTGAAAGTTTCGAAACCGGTCGCCTCGCTGGAGAGCGGGGGGAAGGTTTTAGGAGCGTTGGGGTGTTGTCCAGGCACCAGGTACTTTAGGAGATATGAATATTGTTAAATTTTAATTTTGCTTAAGGAATTCGCTCCGATTAAAACAAAGATCGCCATGAATTATCCTGCCAATATCGCTACCGCTTGTTGAAAATAAAAGTCGCCAATAATTTCTCGGCCTAAATTGCTCCCCAAAAACATAACCACCCACGCAAAATCGCTCCGCTAGTGACGTTTCTTGGGTCATTAACCCCAACCCTACTTATTACCTGATTTACTGAAACTTTCCGACACAAATAGAAAGGCGCTTCGCCGGTCGCTGCCGCAACACGCTCGCTTTACTTGCTCGCTTGCGCGTTTTGGACGGAGTTCTAACCTAAACCTAACCCGTCAAAAAATCCAACCTGACCTGACCTATTTATTTCCCCCTGCGCCCCCTCTCCCCCCGCTTTTGCAAGACAAGCATAGTTTGCATACAGCAATGAGCCTGTCCCCCCTCGATCCTTTAGTTGTAGTCAGTCACGCGTAGAGCAACGGTCTCTACATATGTATGATGAATGTGCTAATAGCTCAGCATATGTCTAGGAGGTTCAAGACCGAGAAGATGCGGTTATTCTGCTATTGCTTTATTATTACGTGCAACACAACAATCATGGCGGATATAATTTGTATAATGTAGTGCACATTTTTAGGGTTCTGAACGTCTGTCTTTCTGTTACCGCTAACTATATTAAAAAACCGAAGCGATGTACGAGTATTTCTTTACCAATTTTGTGAGAAATCAGCAAAATAGTTTAAACTGGTCCATTAACATTTTTGTCAAAATCGTTATTGTCATTATGATAATAATGTCATTCGGTGATAAATCTTCCGGATGGTTGCTTAGTTTGAAAAAGTTGAAAAATTATCATTAAGCCTAAATGAACACCATTCGTCAAGTATACAGCAAATCAAATAAGTTTTATTCAACTTCGTAGATACACAGATCGTACTAATTATCACGCATTTCGCAATGTTCATGGTCCTTTACCAGGAACTGCCTGCGTTGTCAGTTTTCAACCTTAACGTAGTAAGATAAGTAGTCATTTAAAGTATAACTGAGCAAGGTCACCGACGGCTTCAGGTTTGACGAGGTCTCTTCTCAAGCTCATAAAGAAAAACGAACAAGTGCGTGATGAGCGAATTTCATTTTGGGTTTCGTAGATATTTCACTAAAAAATGATATTTTGAAATTTCATCATTGTTTTTTCTTCTTCAAGTTTTCAATTTAAGTTTTCTGGGTTCTTTCATCTAACACCACTAATCGCGTAATTTTACATCATTATGTGGTTCAGTGGATTTTTTAAATTGTACTTACATTTAGCGATGACTGCATGTAAACAAAAATTTTGTTTATCCTATAAAAGTCCCTTCAATGAGCTTCATTTGAATATTACAACTAAGTGTCTGAAAATAAAAATCGACTACAGCACTGAATAAATTGGCGACATGATGTCTATAGCAAAATAATGGACAAACATCGGAACTTACGAATCTATTTCGTTAGTAATTCTTCCACGGAACCATAAAATCTTATCACGGTATAGTAATTCACTCGTAACGATTCGTTTGGGTGCAAGCAAAACAGATTGCTGATTTGCGGTGTTCTTCTAATGTTAGTCTTAAAAATCATGCTAGTAATTATGTTAGTATAACATAAGATAAAATCTATAAATATTTTTTACACCTCCACCCAAAATATTGTGTCTTATTTCCTCTACCCAAAGGTTGTCTGGGAGAGATCGCTGTAAGCGATAAAACCGCCTTTTGTAAAAAAAAGTTTGATGTTCTATTTTAAGTATTTAAGTATATATTGGTGTATAATAAAGTTATATTGTATTGTATAAAATATTAGATACTTTTATAACGTAGATTTAATTAAATAAAAAGAATAATGATACAAACGCAAAATATACTGAATTAATTAAATTAATATTTTAAAAGGAAACTCTTTCCTGCATGCAAAATAAACCCGAGTTCCTAAGTGATTCATTTAGGTCAAGGTGTCATAATAAAATGAAACGAAGTGTTGATCCCAGGCAGCTATCAAAAATGGTCATTTGTTAAATCGAATGATTATCGCGGGTAGGGCATGGGTGGGTACGTGCAGGGCAGGGCTGGGCAGCCAACTATACACAGTCGTCGTGAGCCAGCAATGGCCAGCATCAGTTCACGTCGATGCACTTGTTTGACACACCTCTTTGAATGTGCTATCAGAAGAATGTATAATTCCTCATAATGTGTTATTTCACCGAAAAGGCAGTAGTAACGAATTTTATACCATACGTCCCTTCGAGTAACATTCGCACTAAAGTCTAAAAATTTAAACGAGAGCCATTGGTACGAGCTAAGATACGAGTTTATCCCGTTGATTCAAAGTTAATTTAAATTTTTTGGAGAAAATTTCATAAGTGATCTCTTAAACTTTTAAAGCATTGTTTTAAACTTTAGAATAACTTAACTACTTGTAATGAGTTTAAAATACAACAATGGAGCGAATACATTACAACTACCATCATTATAGAACCAATTAAAAAACCACTTACCGTATTCTTTCCCCATTCTGACTAAGAGGCAACTGCAGTAATTAGTGAAGTAGAAAATACACAAAAGACCGTATCACAGATCAAAACTACGGCCAGTTGTCATTGTTCACGGTTTCAATTGAGATACATAGTGGAGTTAGCACACCATCGCTTTTTACCACTTATTAGCACAATTTAAACTTCATTTAACTGCTTGAAATCTTTTTACAGTTTAGTATTGTTACTATTTACGCTTGTGATTGCAGTTGTGTTTTTAAAATAAACTTTATAATGTTTACGCAAGAGAGAAAGTTTGTACACGACTGCTACTCGATTTGTGACTGACGACTGGTGAGTCTCGTCGCTTGGCGGGGACTGCGGCTGCGGACTGCCTCAACTGGCTGGATGCAAAGCTGATTCACTTGACGCGGACAATAACACTCGCTCAGTGTTCAGTGTTGTGCTCTCGCTTTGTCCTGCCTGCGCATGCCGACCAATTTAATTTTAAATTAGAACAGTGGCGCTACTTTGGTAATAAATACTTCTAACTCTAGCAAATTTGGTTAGCAACCGTTTTAGTTCTTGCATTGTCCGTCTGCTAGCTATTGCATCGGTTTGTTGCATCGAGCTTAGCTTAGGCTCGTGTTCTCCTGCCGTGTTTACATCGTGTTGCGAGACGTTCGAAGGTATATTTTGAAGCGTGGTTGGTTATACCATCTATAGGTATTTTTCTTGTCTCCTTGTACTCCAGAAAACATCCTGCCGGAGCAATGTACCGGGATTGTACCCTATGTACCTCTCCATGCCATAAGCTAGTAAAACTTCCGTAGGTTTTCGAATGCGCTCTTCTACAAAACACATTCATTCAATTAATTAAGCCAGTTTAACGGAGACGGCCGACACCGTAATAAGATAACGTTGTCAGTCTTGAAAGAATGTTCTATTCTACGGCGGAAGTTGAACCGAAGTTAATGATGATGTACTTCTAAGTATAGGTAGGGTTTCATGAAGACAGAGCAGACAGAGAGTCAGTAAACCACCATTAAGCAGACTTAAGAATTTAATTAATAATAGTAGACCAATTATCTGTACTTAATGTTCATCATTTACAACAACAGCAAAATTTAAGTGTGTACTCAGCCTATTATTTTTTAACTCATGATGACATTAGTGGCCATTAGTGATTTTAACATTATTGTTTCAGGGGAAAAATAGATAAGCGGAAAACTATTTATTATTATTTAAATGTATGATGGGTTTTTACTTGGCCTATACCTCACCTCATGGTGACGATAAGGCTGTTGTATGGTAAACATGCGCCCCCAGAACCCTCAAGCTAATGAACTGTATTGCTCAGTTGCTCTAGTAACTTTCACCCCGGAACACAACAGTGCTTTTTTGGTGGCAGACTTACAAAAAATAACACCAAATAAGTTTTGAATATTCTAGATACACTTTCGTGAGTTTATTTTTAAACATGTGGTAATTGTTTTTATATGAGGCATGCCGTCAACGTCTCTTATCATAATTTTATCAACGGCGGTTATTCCCGGTACGGCACGCACAACTATTTATTCGAATTTTACAATCAAAGAACACACAACAATAAGCTATATTGAGATCGTAAATTTCTGCAAACAACATCGATATCTTTATGCCAATTTTATTACTTGTTTGTTACGTATTTTAAAGAATAGTATTGGTATTTATTACATTATTGATTGACATTGTTTTGGGAGAGTTCCATACAGAGAGATTTAAATATAGTAATACGTTATAGAGCGGTCATTGGGAATCGTTTCATTTAAAAATTTGATCTCAAAAATCAATCGTATGTCAAATGTCTTGTACGGACGCGTGACGTGATGTGACAATAGATTGAGTAACTTATTACCAATTGGTAATAAGTTTAGGATCAAAATGTTTGTTTGCTTTGTCCGGTCTATTAATGTTAAATGTCTTTGGTTCCATAGGACTTTCACGTGTAACATGTTTCAGTACAGAAGTCCACTATTGATTGTATATTTTCTAGACCAAAGCGTAACGTACGAGTACCAATGTGTCAACAATCCGCCTGTTTAAGCGTGGTGCATTAGGTCAATCCTCCCATAACGCATGTCCCCTCAGAGTCATATAAAGTTACGTTATTTCCACTGAATCCCCTGTTATGCTGCCTCCCTTACAGATCGCCACTGGATTTTCCATGAAGGGATTTTCTATAATAATCACGCTTGGCAGGCGGATTGGTGTCAGTGAAGTGGACGGTCTCATGTTTTCAAAGAAATATTAAAAACCACTTCTTCTGGGAACATTTTTTATTTGTGTCGTGTTGATGATTTCTAATTGCTATTATTGAATTATACTGCTTATATTTTGTATAATTTTACCAAATTCGATATATTTACTATTGACCTTACAATATGTTAGTTCAGAATCAATGTAAAATTGTTTATGACTACAAGTTAACGCGATCAAAAAGAACTAAAAACAATCTTCAACTGTCCTAAATTTTGTTTACAGTCAAAAAGTCTACAGCAAATTTAAAACTTATATAGTTTTCTCATGGATGCCATTGTCAGAACTGGATCAACAACTACACGGGAAGCACCAGCTTTCAAATAAAAAAAGAATAATCAAAATAGGTTCACACAGTCAAATGTTATGAGGAACAAACATTTAAAAAACATACCGGTCGAATTAAGAACCTCCTCCTTTTTTGAAGTCGGTTGAAAATTATTATGATATCATTGTGGTTACATACACATCTCCGGAATAGTTTTCCCTTAGTCGCCTTTCACGACACCCGCGGGACGACATTATACAGTTAAATTCTAAAGCCGAGACTTTAAAAGTGTTTTCTTTGATTATAAATTAGTCTTTTTACCTTTTATAAATAAAATACATTGCATGGGATCGTTATCTTCACCCACTTGGGAGGGATTAGTCCGTTCCACATACGATATTAATTGAGAACTAATTGCACTGATAAAGCCCCGTGACTCAGACGTTTAAACAAAAAGAGCAGCCAACAGACTTCTAATATCTCTAGGTACTATCATAATTAGTTATTATACCGTCAGTGTTACAATTTTTCAGAACAAGAATTACATCATTTAAAAAATCAAAATCTACATTAAATGCGCTGAACTAGTTAGATACGAGTATATCGAAATGACTTATTTAGGTTAGTCCGCTCCTTGAACAAGGGCTCACGCTTGTTGGAATTTGATACACATACATAAATTAATTAATAAACAATAGGTACACAACGTTTATGACATCTCAATAAATATAAAATCTGTTTCTTTTTTTAAAATTATATATTGTCAATTTCTGTCTGTCAAAGTGTGATTAAGTCACAAACATTCAAACGATGACATTTGTAATAAATAGTACCCTTTTATTTTTAAAAATAAATACAATGATTTCTTTATGTATTCTTTATTAGGTAAATATACTCAATGTACACACTGGTTTTACTGTTTTATTATATGTATTGATACCCTGTATGTAATGCTGTGAGAGAATAGAATGTGCCTTGTTTTTAATCTTATCTGAGGAAACAACGAACAAACAGTCCATCCGGCAACACTTGACTCATCTGAGACCTTCCAATCCTGTTTACCCGACAATGGCAAAGCAAAGAACACTCTGTGTACTATCTATACGACACCTTTCTTTCTACATATTGTAATCTCTGTATGTTTGGAAGACATCGAACTCAACAAAAAGTGTCTCTCGCGCAAACTATTCAGTTTAGAAAAAATGATAATATAAACCTCAATATCATTTTTGAAGACACATCCATAAAGGGTGTAAATCTTTGAGGTTAAGATCTAAGTATGGAGAACCCCCCAAATTTATTGTGTTTTTACTTCTTCTATTTTTGTGTGAAAATCTTAATGCGGTTCACAGAATACATCTACTTGCTAAGTTTCAACAGTATAGTTCTTATAGTTTCGGAAAAAGTGGCTGTGACATACGGACGGACAGACAGACATGACGAATCCATAAGGGTTCCATTTTTTGCCATTTGGCTACGGAACCCTAAAAAATAGCATGTGTCCAATACTAAATTGCACAAAGATCGGCTCGGCCATTCAGTCGTCAAAATGCAGACAGGAGGGACGAGTTGCAAGCAATTTTCTAATCAGAAACTTTGTTTTAGGAATAGGTAACGCGGTTGTAAGTGATACCTAGAAGGATCTATAGACGGGGTAAACGTCCCAGCCAGCGGACAGGGCGTTCAACAGGATTCGAACAAAGCATCGTACTGCATCCCTGGCTGTCTGGCGCTTGACCTTGTATGAACTTCGTAATGCACCCTGTTGCCCTCAAACGAACCTGAACGACTTTACTAGGTGTAGGATATTGGATTTGTAAATGTACCCTGGTTAACCTCATAATTTTGTTGATTCTTTTGTTATTTAAAGTTATACGTGAAGGTAAGTCCCATTTATATTTGATGAAAATGTTGTATACGTCTTAGTACTTAACTGTACTGGCAGGTATGACGGTGCTCCCATCCGCAGGAATTGCTGTCTGTATTCTGACCGTGTATCATTATGGTGGTGCTTTTTGGACGTCACACCGCAAATAAATAAACGTTATCAAGTCCACCGTTGGGTATTGGCTTATTTATAGATCACCACTTCTAACTTTCTAAACCTGCAACGAGTGAGTTTGTCATACGCATTTCACAGAAACGATATGACGCATAATTTGTCATAGCATAACCACCATCGTCATGCAATTCTTGTATTAACTTGTTATAATTAACGTGCAAAAATAAGAAGTAAATTTCTGTGCGGCAACAAACTGATCCTTTGTCGTCTCGTACTGGTGAACCACCTATGTATTTTATGAAGTATCTCAAATATATTTATATGTTTTTTTGGTAATTAAAACTTCAAAGGACGAGAGCGTGCTATGATTTTTATATGTTAGATTATTCCTAGTATTATGTAGACAGTACAGTCCTAAATACACACATAAGTAAAAAGGTTTTTGCGCGCGAGCACAGACCGCGACTCCGCGTTGATTTACAAAACCGTCGATAATGAAATAAATATAATTTTATATATTGACAGTTCTTTGTTTATTTACTAATTTTTATAGGTACGATTTTACAACAAACCAGTCGAAGAAACAAGTAATTGCGTTTAAAAAGAACTGGAAACCGACTTCAATTGCCCTAACAGTTTACTTTTAAGGTAAATTTAAGATTTATATAGTTTTCTCATGTATGCCATTGTCAGAACTGGACCAAATTGAAACGGGACCACACGGGAAGCACCAGCTTTCAAACAAACAATAATCATCCAAATCGGTTCACCAATTTATGAGGTAACAAACACACAAAAAAACATACCCGTCGTATTGAGAACCTCCTGCTTTTTTGAAGTCGATTAAAAAGGTTTCGAGTACTTTTAAAAATGAATACCGTAAACCGATTTAACTGAGACGATAGCTGATTGTTAAATCCGTTTCAAACCAAATCTCTTTAAATTTTCACCGCTCATTCAAGTATTAGAAAGAACATGCATTTGCTGCGTTATAATTTAAAATTATACAATTTTCGTCCACATAACAAAAAGGCGAAGGACCAAAGAAAATCACAAGTAAATTGTAAGAGTAAGTTTATCAGTGTATGAAGCCTGCATGTATTTCCGTTGCACATTGCACATAATGCAATTTGTGTTAATTAGCATAAGGTAGTTCGTTAGACAAATGAATACAACCAGCTGCAGTAGAATCGAAACGCAGTTTTTCCTGATAACTCAAGGGCGATGTTTTGTTATCTACCTGTTGTTTGCACGCGATTGATCGGCCAGCATGCTATATTACATACACATCGTTTGTTGTTTGTTTTAGGAAGTACTAACACGAAACAAAGTATACGATATGATATGCAAATATAAAGTTAATCAAACGTGTTCAGAGGAGTTTACCCCAAACTTTATCGATGCATTAAGTCCCAGCTATTGTATTTCATACAAACGAATTAAGCAATATTAGTCCATCTAAAACGTGGTCCTTTACTGTGTGCCGAATAAACAAACTCAAAGTCACTCAGCTAGCAATGGAATGAGCTATGCTCGGAATTTCTCTACGTGATAAGGTCCGGAATGAGGAAATCCGTAGACGAACGAAGGTCACCGACATAGCTCGACGAGTCAGTGAGCTGAAGTGGCAATGGGCAGGCCACATTGCTCGAAGAACCGATAACCGGTGGGGAGTAAAGGTTCTCGAGTGGCGACCACGTACCGGGAAACGTCTACCAGGTCGTCCCCCTACTAGATGGACCGACGACCTGGTTACAGTCGCAGGGAGTCGCTGGATGCAGGTGGCTCGGGACCGGTCGATGTGGCGTACTATGAGGGAGGCCTATGTCCAGCAGTGGACGTTTCCCGGCTGATAATGATGATGAGTCCATCTAATTTTACATACATACACATATATATATATATATATATATATATATATATATATATACACAATCTATAATGGAATACATAAAAGAACGAATAATGATGTAATACCAGTTCCTAAGAGAAAGTACTCAAAGATTTATATAGCGACCACTAAAGTACTACAATACGAATGTACAGAGTGTTGACGTCCTAACTTTATGTGGAACGCACTACCTGTTATGTTGGCAATACGGCTTCGTCCAAAATATCGTCACACAATCCAGGTAGGATCGCGGCCAAACACCAAACAGACGTGTTATTAGCGCCGCTGTCTGTCGTGTTCTGGCATGAAATGTAGCAGAGCCAGCGACTCATTAGCTTTAGGCTTCTGGGCGAGCATGCTTACCATTCAACGCCCTTATCGTAACTTACTATAAGGTGATATGAAGGCCAAGTGCCAGCCCCATACTACATGACATTACGAAATCATTTTGTTCTGTTATTACTAAAAATCATGAAAATGAAAGAAGAAGACACGAAGCGAAAATCTGACAACGTGGTGTATGTTTTATGAGTAATTTCTTTTATTTTGATTGCTTATTAACGTATTACATTAAATGATAATCAAACAATTACGAGTAGTTTGTATGGAACCCACTATCGAGGCAAACTTCAATTAATTAAAAAAAAGAATCCACGAGGCCCCGGCGAGATTCGAACTCACGATCTCCTGTTTACTAGACAGGCGCTTTAACCAACTAAGCCACGGCGCCGCTGCACACTATTGTTGAAATCACAAACCTGGTTCAGATTATACACACAGCTAATCAAACATTTGTATTGATAACAATAGTAATAAGACTAATAAGAACATTATAGAGAAACACAATTTATTCAGCTTAATAAACGCGATACATAACACTTGAACATGTTACGCGTAGGTCCAGTCTCATCTAATCTAGGAGGGTGCATATTTCACTGTATAGTTCCATAAGATTTTATTCGAATCATATGACCTCAAAATCTGTAAAAAAAATACGAATTGAGAGTGTATTTTAGAACCAAAATAAAAAACAATTTGTTAAAACATTGAAAAGGTTATATGCTACATTTATCCCAATAAAACAAGTGATTCCCTTAGGGTAATTGCTTGACGAAGTCGCGGGCAAAAGCTAGTGTTTAAATAAATCTAAAATAAGCAAAGAGTAGAGTGGCACTAAAACAATCGTAGTGAAATTTGGTATGCACATAGGCTATGGCCATGGCCTACTTACTATCTATTCCGGAAAAAATTGTATATTTAGCAACATCTAGTGCGCCAGTGGACGGTCGGTTGAGTCTTAAAGTTCCTATATGGTATATAAATAGTGGCGCCGTCGGGGCGGGCGTTCCCGATAGCACTAAACCTCCGGGGGCGCGGCTCCTTGGCTCCCAGCCAACACGAGTTTCCTTATTTTAACTAAACAAGCTCATTGTTTTCAATTACGCTACAACACCACGTGGAATAAATGTTGTCTGCCTTATTAAGTCCCACTAAATTTATCAATAACAATAACTAAAGGCGTTCAAAAAGAATTAAAAACCGCCATTAATTTTTTTTGTTTTTGGTTTTTGTTGATTTTTAAAAAGAGCGATCAATCAATTTCGATAAAATTTATATATTTTTTATTCACTTTTGGAAGAGTTATCGCGTAAAACAAATACAAAAAAAACCGCCTCGAATTGAGAACCTCCTCTTTTTTGAAGTCGGTGGAAAGAAACTTGAAACCGACTTCTATTGCCCTAAAAGTTGTACTTTTATTAAGGCAAATTTAAGATTTCTCATGGATGCCCTTGTCAGAACTGGACCAAATTGAAATGGGACCACAAACGAAGCACCAGCTTTCAAATAAAAAAAGATTCATCCAAATCGATTCACCCAGTCAACAGTTCTGAGGTAACATTTTAAAAAATCATAACCGCCGAATTGAGAACATCCTCCTTTTTGAAGTCAGTTAAAAACGTATACTTTCAAGTTCAAACTGCATTTGGTTTAATCTTTAGGCAGTCTTATTCAACCACGTTAAACACGATTCTGCCAGATGCTTTCTACAAAGTCCAAACTATAAAACAGCCAAGTGCGAGTCAGACTCGCGCACCGAGGGTTCCGTACAGAATATGAATAATTAACATACTGAAAATCATAAATAATGGATAAGGTGACCACCGAACAAGTGTTTGTAATTCAAACAAATCCGCACGAAACCACACGCGCAATTCTTAATTTACTAATAAAATTCTTATATAGAGTAATCAGTGTGTAATCATTTTAATATAGTTAAATAATTTTATTTATTTTTTAAGCGGCAACATATATATTTATATTTCAACTGTCTACCTATTTACGAACCATGAGTTACAGCACGCGGACAGCCGGACGGATGCATGTACTGATGTGACATCATTGTAATTGTATCCTATTTGAGATCAACTATCAGTTCCATTGATTGTATTACTGAGACTTATATCAAAAAGTAAAAATTTGGCTTCACATTTTTTATACATTTTATGTACATACATCGACCAGTAACATTCTATTTTAAAAGCTTTTTTTAAATAATAGTTTTAACACTTCCTTTATACTTACCCCCATATTATTAAACGTTTCCATCAGATTTTATATTTACCTTGAATTGACGTCACTCAATCCAACTGGTATGGTAAGTCGAATAAAATCTCCTAGACTTGAATTCCCTCGGTCGAATGGAGGAACCTCTCCAAGTGTTACACCAAACATATAACCTGCACTATCCATCTATTTAGTTAAATTGCACAGTACAGGATCATTTATTTCATTTTTTTTCCATCATTATCATCAATCAGAAATAATTTTAAAACGTTGAGGGGAGAAAACTAAATGAATTCTACAGGATTTGGGGTTTGGACTGACTGAAGTAAACACAAAATTCGGTCATAATAATTTTATTCGCATATAATAATAATAATAATAATTGATTATGATACATGAAGCGCGACACGCCCCGGCCGGGGGACGGGGCCGTGCCCGCTCCAGATTACATTTATTATTCATTTATATTGCATCGACATTCGTTCTGCAAACCATTGCTACATACATATTCACTAATGAGAAGGTCTCGAGGCAGCATCGGCAGTTGGACAAGATCGTCCCCGCGGTGCGGTCGACGGCAGCGAGGGCGCCGCGACGACCGCGTTCACATATTACTTATACATAACAGTCACATCAAATAGACAGCCGGGTGTCCGTCCGATCAATATATTTACATACAAGATGAGCGCCCCGAGGGGTAGCGGGTAGCCCCAGCGGGCGGACCTCGGTACGTAACAATCTTAAATAATCTTATAATCACTTCCATAATTTACGACTTAATTAGAATACCGAAAACCTAGTCATGGACGTCTCGGACGTCAGAGTGTGAGAGAAGAAGCCAGAGAACCGCGGGCGCGGTCGGTTCAGTCGGCCTTCACCTCGGCGGCGGGCGGCTGCTCGGTCGCGACCGCTGCCGGCTCCGGTGCCTCGTCCACGGCCGCCGGCGGCGAGCTCTCGGCCGCGCGCTCCGACACCACCCCTCCATCTGACATTACATACATCGTACTTTACAAAAATGTAAATATAGACGAGATGAGGTCTAGCTCTAAATGACTACAAGCTTGGACTAAAAACCGGCTTCGGTCCCGGGTCGATTAGGTAATCGATACTTGGTTGGCGGCAGAACATTTTTTCCCCTGGCTGGCTACCACCATGTTATCTAAGTCTACCGCAAAATAACACTGTTATGTTTCGTGCGTTAAATACACCAAAGCCAGCGCTTCATTAGCTTGGTGGGTGAGTATACTTACCATCCACCGGCCTTATCGTCACTTACTATCAGGAGAGATGAAGACTAAGTGCAAACCCACCATACACATGTCCGTACTCGGTTTAGATGGCGGTAAGGCGCACTAAACACGCCAGGCTAGTTCAAGTTACCACAGATTTACCAAAGCCTAGTAACATACCCCAGGCGCTAGGATGAGCACAATTCAATCCTATGATCTCGTCACTTATCATCAGGTGAGATGGCAGTACAAGTCCTTTGTAATTAAAGCCGATCATGATCTGATTTTAACATGTTTACTAATTTTATCATCAAGAGTGAGTGCTAACAGACATCATAGTAACCCAGGACGTGATTTCCAATATAAATCAATATGTGTGCTACTCACTGCGCTGGTGGTGATAGTACATGTTCTGTCGGGGCTGCTGGTGGTGCGGTCGGGGCGCCTGCTGCGGAGGCGCTCGATACATGGGCATGTTGGGCGCCGGGGGGCGCTGGATGGGCGCGGGGTACCGCGGCGCCCCCACTCCTCGCGACATGCCACCTCCATTGCGTCCGTTGTTCCCTCCGCCCATCATTTGCTGAAACAAAGCATCACTTTTTACTTTGTCATTTGTTAGTAAACAGTACCAGCTCTCTTACATTCGAAACTAGTTATCATGGTTAGGTATTTAAATCAAACAAAAACATTCTCGATACGCTTTACAAATCTACGGCAAAAAATTACATTTAAAAAACAATAACGACATTCTTGTTACAATTGAGCCAACAGCTACACCGACCAGGAAACCATATCATCATCAGGAAAACCTCTACTAATGAACATCGGCCTCCTCTATGGTACGACACAACGACCGATCTCGAGCCATTTGCATCCAGCGACTACCCGCGACCCTAACCATGTCGAGCTATCTAGTAGGGCGAGTACACGTTTCCTGGAACGCGTTATGCGTTTTATAAGGCCATGTCGGTGACCTTAGTTTGTCATTGGATTTCCTCGATCCGGATTTTATCATGGAGAGAAATCCCGAACATAGCTCGTTCCAGAACAGAATCGAGTTTGTTTATTCCACACACAGCAAAGGACCACGTTTGGGTTCCGTATCACATCACTGGCAACACGCACTAATGTTTCGACCATATACTCTATTCATTTTTAAACCATCACTTAACATCAGATGAGATTGTGGTCAAATGTCAGCTTAGAACTGAAATTTGGTATAAGTTGCTATTGCCAAATTTATTGTAAGATATATCCTGTTCAGATAGATATGTGAGCCCACCTGTTGCTGTTGTTGTTGATGTTGCTGGTGCTGCTGGTGTTGTTGGTGCTGGTGCTGCTGATGCTGCTGCTGTTGGTGCTGATGCTGGTGATGCGGCGTGTTGGAGGGCGGCGGCTGCGGCGGCGGCGCGTGGTACTTGTGATGCGGCGGCGAGTGAGGCGGCTTCTGAGGCTTGTTGGCGCCTTTGGGTGTGGGCGAGGCCGCCTCGTGCATGGGCAGCGGCGCGAAGCCATTGGCGTGTTCGTGGAGAGGGCTCTTTAGCTGTTGTTGCATGGGCGGCCGCGGCGCGTACTGCTGCTGCATCGGCGCCCGGTACTGTTGCTGCATCAGAACGTTGAACGTCTAGGTTGAAATTAAAAACAGTCTAGCTTCTAATATATAAAGTATTAATAAATTGAGCATCAAGGCACTATTTCATGAAGACTTAAGTGCGAAAGTCAGAACAGGGGTCTTCAAACATTTTAGCCAAAGGGACACAAACTGTTCCAAAAACCAGACGGGTCATCCTGGGTCAACAACACACTACACACCGACTTTTTACCGACAATTTTTAAAAAAGTCGCCGCGAATGCAATTTCATGTGGAAATTAATTTTCATTTTTATCTGTCGTTTTAGTCTTATGATTTTTAATTTAAAAAATTGGTCCATATCTGTATTAGGACAATTATTATCATCCTAAAGTGACAAATTGATGACGCTAGTGGATCGCACCTGGCCGTGGAGGAAAAAATACGGATATACCTTCATCTTCAATGATCGACATTCCAAGTATAAATTTCCTTGCTCTAGTGGTTTGGACTGAGCATTGACGCCAGTCAGGGCAGCTTCTTTATGTATACAGATACATCTAATATGATATTCAGTCAACTATTATAAGACCTAGGTGAGTTGAGAGTGAGACATTGCTTGATATAATTTTATGTTTTTTAATGATAATCTGGCAGCAGTCTGGGAAGAGTACTTTTAACATAACCCAGAGCTAAACTAACAGGAACTAAACTTGGATATCCGATATACAGTTTGGTTGGTAGTAGTGGCTACCAAAATGTTATTCGAGTCTAGCATCAAACAGCGCTGTTCCGGTAAAAAGAATTAACAGAGCCTGCGCCTCATTATCTTGAGTCTTGTGGGTGAGCACGCATCTAAGCAAAAGGCCTTGTCACAATCAGATGATGTGATGGGCCAGTGCAAACCGTTACATTTTTACAGTACCGTGCCTCGTCCGCCGTCCTCAACTAGCCCAGATAATGACAGACACTGACTCATAATGAAGTCTGTCAAGTATCAGTATGAGCACCAACCTGCATCTGCTGTACGGCGGCGGCGACCTGCAGCTGCGAGGAGAGGAACTGCGAGCCGAATGCGCCCGACTGTGCGGGCGGCGTGAACTGGAGCGGGTAGGTGGGCGCCGGCGCCCCCTGCGGCTGGTAGTGAGAGTAGTACGAAGAGGCGGGGGGCGCGGGACGCGGCAGCAGGCCCGGGAGAGAGTACTGCGCCTCGCCCACCGGACCAGAGTAGCCCAGGTACTGCTGCTGGTACGTGTTCACTCCGCCGACACCACCGACTCCTCCTACGCCGCCTCCTTTGCTTCCTGATCAACACAATATAATGTATTCAACTTTAATCACATCTCAGCTTGGTGGTGGCAGAGACTGATTGTAAAAGCGAAATCTTCGACGCGATACTGTTTTGCAAAAAATTCCCAATCATTCGCCTAAATCTAAAAGGAAAATAAATGATATATCTTAGTACAAAAACCATTGCTCCATGTATAACATTTGGCAATGAAATGTGGAACAAAATGATACACACCTATAGCACCAATCTGTTGCGATGACGGCTTGACCGTGGCAGACATGAGTGAATTAGAAGAACTGGAGATGAGGACGGTGCTAGGGCTGTTGCTCAGCTGCCCGGACTGGCCGAAGGCTGCACCACCGCCTGCCGCCGCCGCCTGCATTTACAAACTCATCAATAACACATTGATGGATACATAAAGATGCAGCTTATGACTTTGCTCGGTGTAAATATCGTTATACTGTAATTCTCTACTCTACTACTAATACCACGTGAGGGGAGCGGGGGTCTCCCCTATACATCGTCACGTCATTTTCTGTATGTTTTCCCTTTTGGCCTATTTTACAGTCGAAACCACACGGCTAACATACTTTGGCGTTTTTGTATGTAAGTTTTTCATAACTACCTATAAAGTAACATTTTTTCCGGCGACTTCGTCTCCGAAGACTTCACACGTTGCCTCAGTCTTCAGCCTGTCTCTTCATATCATAACATCGACTTATAGCCATATTTGATTACGAGTGATAAAATTAAGTTCCGCTGTTGTATCTCCAATTTATTTATGTACTTTACTTACCATGCGGTATTGACTTGGAAGACTCTGGAACATATCCGGTGGCGGCTGATAGTTATACGGCGCAGCTGATCCTGCGCCGTAGGGAGTGCCGGGGAACCCGCCGAACTGTCCGCGCCCCTGGTCCAGGAACGCGCCGTACAGCCCGCCCTGCTGCTGCAGCTGCTGCGATGAACCCAGCAGCTGCTGCGACGAATTGAACAGCACGGCGGGCGGCGAGGGCACCGCCGACAGACCGCCGTACCCTCCCTGGTACCCCACGTGGTTGTAATGTTGCGGGGGCGGCGACTGCAGCTGCTGCGTTGGCTTCACTTTACAAACGTTCGGGGGCGCTCCAGTCTCGACATTCGTCTCCTCGAAACCAGCGAACTGAAGCTCCTCGCTCCCTTCCGCCACGGCTGGCATTTCCCACACTTTCTTTACACTAGCGATTTTCAAATTGAGATCCGCCGCCAGTGGTGAAATAGTGTTCGAAGTACTCATGTGCGTGCTGCGCGGCAACCCTAGAGATTTGGCAGATTTTTCTTCCGTGAGTTGTCCGAGGTCAGAATCGAAAGCGAAATCTAGTTTCATGTCTGACGAGTCTTCAGCTTTCTGCGAGGTGTCGAAAGGCATCTGAATCGCCATCGTGCCTTCGCTATCACCGACGGGTCTGCCGTTATCGCCGATAAGCTCTTGAATGGATCTCGGTCGAGGGCGAACGTCTCCATTGAAGGCCAGCGCTCTCGGATCTACTTCAGGGGGGACCTCCTCTCCCGGCGGTTTAGATGTAGTGATACCGGGCTGATGTTTCTGTTTTAAGGCCTCTGCAGGTGGAGTAGTCTTATAGTTAGTATTCTCGAATATTATGGTTTCCACAGGAGGAGTGGCGCCATCTAAGACTCCAGTTTTATCGGCGGCTAGTGTGCGAGCCGGGGTTGCAGTTTTAACTTCACTCGTCGGGTCAGCGGGCGTACTGCGTTGGCTCGATGGACCAGATTTGTTATCAGGAACTTCCACGGGTTCTTCGACATTACCGCGCAACGATTGTGAAATAGGTTTGTCCCAAGCGTTAACTGGAGGCGGAGGTGGCGCCGCCCCAGTGTCCGGACCGAAGCCAGTCACTAACCCCATCTGTTGCTTCTGCCTCTGTTTGACAAAACGAGGTGCCAAGTTAGCTTGACGAGGTCGATCATATTGTGGGGCAGTTTTACTAGACACAGGCATAGATCCCCTGGAAATAGGTTTTTCACTGGGATTTCGTGAAGAAGATCCGTTTCGTCCACCGCCGTGGTTAGAGTGAGATCTGGATTGCTTCGCAGGATGCGCCGTTTCCTCTTTAATAGGCCCCTTAGTGTCCTTGGAGTTCTTTTTATTACGAACTTCCTGGAAACCGTCATCGACTATCTCGTCATCTTTTTTAGCACCTGTTATCTTAAGATCGATCATAGCCTCTGTAATGTCACCAGGTTTATTATCTCCCGAAGTATCTTTCTTAACACCCTGTAAATTGCGAGTGTTCTGACGATTGCCCGTGTTTTGATTTCGTCCACCTGGTCCTCTCTGAGATTGTCCTATTTGCCTGTTGCCTAGAGATCGACGACGGCTTCCCGCACCGCCACCTTCGGAATGTTCTGATGTAGTTTCCCAGTTCTCATCTTCACCGCTGAGAGGACCCGCTCCTTTCTGTCGACGATCTCGACCTCTTCCCAACGTTGAACCAGCACGCGGTTTGTTATTCATTTTTCCTTTGTCATCTATATGAATATCATCTTTATTTTCATCATTATCCTTTACGGCTCTATTGGCCTGGCTAAACGGGCTCTTAGTATTAGGTGGTCCATAGCCAGTCACCCTCTTGGCAGGTGCCGGAGGTCGCGAAGTTCCCTGGAAGCCCCCTCGCCCTCGTCTAGACGGCTGGCCGCGAGGCGCGAAAGGTTCTCTATTACTATTATCCAAACCGTCCGCCGTCTGTTGTCCTTGTTGATTAGTCAAGAGCCGATTGACATCATCGGTGCGCTCTTGTTTCTTAGGTCCGCGGGGGCTGCGAGGCGCCCGACGACGCTCCTTGCGCTCTACGTTAGGAGCTCCGTCCGTAGACCCGTCAGATTCGCTAGCTCTGTTATTAGAGCGCGAGCTTCGATGTGAACGTCGTCCACGAGATTCTCTTGACCCCCAACCTCTACCGACGTAAACAGAGTATCCTCCTCCGCCGCCGCCGTAACCTCTTCCTTTCTTTTCAGATCCAGAACCGCTCGATTTGCGCTCAACAGGTTCCTTACTAGGAATTCTGTTAAGCTGATCGTTACTAAATCTTTCGTTTCTTTTTTCATCGCCAGACCGTTTTTCGACGTGAAGGGACTCCACAGATTGAGTTTCACTGGGTTTCGGCACTATCAAACCTATAGGGTCAGTGCTCGACTTAGATGCAATAGACTCTGATTCAGAAAGCTCTTTTTCAGACTTCTGTGATGTGAATATTGGCTTTTGTGTGTTTTGCGTCGGAGTTTGTTCAGAAGGTTTGTGTAATATTGGAGTTACAGATTGAGAATCAGAAGACTTATAAAGTTGAGTATGTGTTTTAGAAGATAAATTATCGGAGAAAGAAGAAGAAGAGTGACTGGTAGGAGGTGTAGTTTGTGAAGAAATGTTAGGGTAAGAATTAACGTGAGATATTTGCTGGCCGAAGTTCTGTCCCGGAACAGTCTTGTTGATTTGGGTTTGTGAATTTGAAGAATTCAGAGTGTTCTCAGATGGAGCAGCAGGTGCTTGCGGTTGAGATGCATGTTTAGTGTCGTCGCTCTCATAGTCCTGTTTTAGAGGAATATCTTTAGCTGGTTCATTTTCTTTCGACGCAGTAACTGATTCAGGAGGTGTCTTTAAAATGGTGTAGTTTGGCTCATCTTGAGTAACCTCAGCCCAAGAGGTTTTACCGAAATCTTTTTCGGAAGACATATTAGACGGCGGCGTGGTTCTTCTCTCGGCTTGTAAGGATGAGTCTGAAGAAGCGAAGGGCTCAGCGAGACCTATGCTTTTCCTTTCAAACACTTCCGTCAGTTTGTCGGCAGCAGTTCTACTACTTTGAGTTGGATGGTACTCGACAGTGCTATCGGAAGATTTTCTATCTTGGTCGCTTCTTCTCTCTTTGTAATCTCCATAATCTTTATAAGAATCTTTCGAGTTTGCTCTATCCAGCTCCCGTCCGGACCTTTCGTAATCTTGCATTTCAGATCGCCACTGCGGTCCAGATCCTTCTTTATCTCTTTTGAATTCGTCTTCACGGTCGGAATAATCTCTGAAATTAAAAAGTAATTATCAATTTACGTGTTTTTAGTAAATTATATGAAGATGGTCACAACAAATAAATAAATAATTCACCTTGAATAGGAACGTCGGTTGCTGGCGTTGTGGGGCGTGTGCCGCGGAGCATTATACTGCGGCGGCTCCTGTCGTCGCGGGGCCGGCTTCCCTGTAAAAGCCCAGGCCTTATTTTGCTCTTCCTGCTGTCTGTTCTGCTGTTGCTTCAAAAATCTAGGCGGTATGTTAGCTTGGAACGTTTTTGAAAATGCTGGGTTAGTTTGATCACGCTGTTCACGATCACGACCATAATCTCTTTCTCGGTCTCTAAAGTCTCGATCTCTGTCGCGATCCCGCTCTCTTTCCGGCCGTTCCCTCTCCCTCTCGTATCTATCGCGATCTGCGCGGTCCCTGTTATCATTGCGGTCCCTGTCCCGATCCATCCTATCTTTGTCGTTATCTTGACGCTCTCTATTGTCCATGCGACCTCGGTCCCTATTATCCAGCCGGTCGCGTTCGCGATCGCGGTCTCTGACATCTCGATCGCGGTCTCTGTTTTCAAAGCGATCTCTATTGTCGATCCGTTCTCTATCCCTGTTGTCTGATCTATCTTTTTCTCTGGAGTCTCTTTCACTGCGTTCCTTGTCCCTGTTATCCATTCGATCCCTGTCTCTGTTGTCTGGGCGTTCTCTTTCCCAGTTATCTCTCTCCTTGTCTCTGGAGTTCGGATCTCGATCCCTGTTGTCGTTGCGATCTCGATCACCTCTGTCTGTTCTCTCTCTAGAGTCTTTATGCTGCGACGGTTGCATCTGTCTTCTCTGCTCTTCCTCCTTGCGTTGTCTCGCACGCGCCACCGCCTGAGCCACCTCGTTATTCTGTTTCTGTCTCCTTTCGGCCCACAGCTGGTCTTCGTCTCCGGGTTCCTGGAGCTTGGCGTCCACGCGCTCATGCTCAATACTAGCTCGGTTCGCATTCTTGCTGCTCGATTTACTCGGAGCGGACGACTCTCCATCAGAGAAGTCTAATTTTTGACTGAAAAGAAATTATTTTGCTAATAAGAAATTCATACTCACTAATCAAATGATATAACATACATTACTTCCAGTTTGGGTACTTCTTTATATTTAAGTCTTCAAAGAGGCTATAAAATGTTAACAGTATCTGTTTAATATCACACGTATTATGTTACTCACTCATAGTCAATGTCATCGTGCTGCGCCCAACCGGCATCGCGCGAGATGTCGTCGAGCGAGGAGATCTGCTCGTCGCGCAGAATAGGCCGCGCCGTAAGCACCTCTACGGCCCGCGGCGTGGCGGGGGCTCGCGCCGCCCGCCCCGAGCTGTTCCCGCCGCTCGGCTTGTCGCGCAGTCCTAGCGAGCCCAGCCCGAGCCCGCCGCCGGTGCTACCTTTCATCAGCTAAAAACATACAATGAAAAAATTATTAATTGGACAAGTGAGAATCGTAATGGCTGATGGACACTTCCGAATGTAGGTTGTAATATTATTTGACCCAGAAAGGATTTGATGAACATCTGCTAAACGTACAACAGCAAAATAAGATCATTCAAAATATGGACAATTAGAGTACATATATCAAATCAACATACGTTTGCCATCCAACTGCAAACGAGCTAATTAGGGTTCCGTACCCAAAGGGTAAAAACGGGACCTAAAACGCTGTCCGTCCGTCTGTCATCAGACTGTATCTCATGAACCGTGATAGTTGGACAGTTGAAATGTCCTTGAAGGGTTAAAGAGAGACAATGAAAATACTTACGAAAGACGGTAAGATGGCACCATACGCGGGCGTTTGTTGTCCAGCGGGGGCGGCAGAGGGCGCGGCGGGCGAGGGAGAACCCTCGGGCCGCGCGCCGGCGGTGCCACCGCACGTCCAGCTGCCTTCCGCTGCACCAAGCATCGCTTGTCAAACAACTTATCATCAATAAAACAACACCACAAACAAATATTTAATACACATACATATCACATTATCATCTAAATCTCTTCAAAAAGGTTATCGTAAAACAAAACATACATACCTTTTGTTATACTGTGAGTGTGGAAAAAGGCAACTAAGGGAATGGCTTGGCCTACCAAACAAGTTGACCAACCAATCCCTTAAGCCTTAAGACGAAATTGTAGTTTGTGAGTTCGACCGAATTATTTTGTAAAACATCCAAAAAATACAGTAACACAAAACTTTGGGAATGGGAAGCTAAAACATTGTACAAGAACATTTGTGTGATCAAATAAACTTATGTGTTACTGAAATTGTTAATTTTTTAGTAAAACTTTGGCAGACCCATCTTTTCATTCAGGATCACATCGCTGTGCGAGTTGAATTGCTTCTTATTATATATTTTGCTCCTATTTATCACACATCTTTGCGAAGTGATTCTTCAATATTAAGTACTTTTTGCTTGTAGACCAAACCAGTCTATGACAGCTTTACATTTTTAAGGATCAGTAAATTAATTTCATATTCTAATTTGTTTTTGTTAAAAACATTACATTGCACATCAATTCTCGATAAACTATTAGGATATTACATTTATCACTAGTGCATACATAATTCAGTCACGTATGTTTCGATTACGTAACATTACATTGTTATGTAATTGGCATGAGAGGATATGATAATTGTATTTTTGACAAGAAATTCAAAATTGTCATTTGGATAAAGTGTAATGTCCTCAGAGATGGTAGATGATGAATTTTGTATATTTTTCTAGTAGGCAATCGTGTAATTAAATGTTGAATGTGTGGCTTGCTCCTTACTTTGTGGTCTGAGTTGCGGCTGAGGTGTCGCATGTTCTGTAGCTCGATGTGAGGGCTGGGCAGCAGCTTCCAGTGAGGGGAACTCTGTGCGGAAGTGTGGCGACGAGGCCGGCGGGAGGGGCGCCCAGCCGCCCGGGCCCGTGCCCGCAACCACACCGCTGTTCGAGGACGTACACTGAAAAGTGACGAAACATTTTCCTATCTTGTGTCAACAAATAAGGGACTTTTTGCGCCCAACTTGTAGTAAGACAGTAAATTCCAGCAGAGGGGCAGTACAGTCTACCTATGTGTGACCAGTTCACCACTATCTCATTGCAATTACCAATCTGCTTGAAAAACTAGAATATTACAAACATCCTAATGGAAAGCTTGTGCAAGCACTAGGCTTCCTTATCACCTGATGATAAGTGACGATAATACTGTTGGATGATAAGTGTGCTCAGCTCACTCAGTTGCCTCACGCTAGGTAGTAGTAGTAGCTGGTAGCTAGCTAAGCGGATATAGAAAATGCCCTACTGCCTACCAGAGTACCGATAGGTACCAATGGGAATTGAACCAGGGTCATCCTAATTGTAAGTCATAGTCCAGTCATATGGCTTTGGAGGTGGTTAAAAGCTAAGCAGCCTAGATATATGAGAACTCTTCTTCAGGTGTCACAGGCTCATTTTCAGTTTGCGAGTTTTCCAGGTAATGATGATATAATTGCAAATAATGATGGTGTAGGAGAGTTATTGGATGTTACCTGAATAACCAAATCTATGGCGCCCTCACGACACTGTTCCGCAATAAATGATTGGTCGCTTAACATCATTGACCTCATCGTCAGTTAACATTAGGTGAAATTGAGTCTAAGTGTTGGTCTATCTTCTTTAAAAATAAAATAAATTAATCAGCTTTTAAATTTGAGGTAAAACAATCTAGCGTGAAATAAATTGCTTGCCAAATGAGGGCAAGAATTTTTTGCATGTTATCGTGTTTTTCATTTGTACAGGTGACGAATGTGGGGTAAATTACACAGCCTTATTGTATTCTTTAAAGTAAACACAAATATCGACATAGATCTGACTTTAATAATACAATCATGTAAAAGGTCACTCAATAAGAAACTATAGTGTGAAGTATGCAACCCTCCCTAGGGGTGAACGGCGCTAGGGGAGACGCGGTAACGAGACATAAGCGGGGAGGACGTGGCGTAGTGGGGAAGGGACGCATATTAACTGTTGTTGGTAACATGCCTCATACAACTTCTGTCACCCCTATGGGGGGAAGTCTGCAGGAATCAAGCAAATCAAAGCTATTCTATTGTTGCGACAGACGATAGACGCATTGTGTCGTAAAACCTGTCCAGACATCTTTAAAGTTAATGACCTCACAATGTTTCTAGGTGGCAGCACCATTATGCGGTATAACAAATATTTACTGTTCATCAGCAGCTGTTTGAATACATTTGTGTCGTAAATATAAAACATTATTCATACTCACTATAGTCTGAGAGGTACATGTCGCTGGCACCGTTGTTGTAGTAGTAGTAGTAGCTGAGATAGAACTGCAACACAACACATCTTCATGAGTCATTCTTGTAATCGCAATGAATTAATCATTTTAGGAACTTTAGTTTTATCTGAGATTCACACAACTTTTCTGGGAATGATCTTAGTTTTTAGGGTTTTGTAGTCAAACAAGGAACCTTTATAATTTCGCTCTGTTTGTCTGTCTGTAGCTCAGAGACCGTTACAACTAGAAAGCTGTAATTCGGTAAGAGAGTACATATTAAAAACGCTGACAAAGTGGCAAAATAAAATCATGGGAATTTTTTTTAAAGGGATACGTAACTGGGGAATTAAATATATTATTCGCGTTTACCCCATTGTGTGAAGTATCGTTGAATAGATCTTTTAAAAACATTGAGGGTCTGGAGTTTGGGGACACCAATTTTTAATTCAGGATCCGTTTACGAAAAGCTTTAGTGATAATTTTTGACAGAGACAAATGTAACCCTTGATACCTTAACATTTTTACCTCCATTTTATTATTTTTTCAGGACACACTTTTGGTAAAAACCGAACACTTGTAGAATAACTTAGTCATCCATTTGTGAAATCGTAAAGGTATCAAGTTAAAATTAATACTAAATACTTAGGTATAGTCCCTTGGTGCACGTCAATCCAAAAATTGAGCTCCTAATTCAAAGCCGAAAATATGGGCTGGGCACTTTGTGTTGACCTAGAATCATGAAGTTTGGTATGACACAAGGCCTTGCACATTCAAATTGATTGGAGACATACTATTTCTCAGGTATATTTGGATAAGACCGACTGTTAAAACCCAGTCTCCAATTTTATGCAACATTTCCATTAAAAAGAATATATTGCAAATGAAGGTATCAACTGAATTCACATTACATAAAACTATCAATTCTCATTTAGCCCTTTTTCAGGCCACTGCAAAATTTATGTACACAGAGAAAGATAAAAAAGTTGTAATGTTGTGGTGAAGACAAAAACACCTAAAGAAGAAATCCTTGATTTTTCATGATAATGAAATAATGTATTTTTTAAGTACATAATCTCAGTAAATGATTATGAACTAATATGTTGCAAATTACAGTTGGAATGGACTATGTCTTGCAGCATAAATAAAATATAAAAATAAAAAAGCCTTTTATTTCTTGCAATAATGTTACATTCGTTTTATTTAAACTAAGGTTTTTTTTGTATTGCAACATATTTAGCAATTAATGAATTTAGTTTATTAAATTCTCTAAAGTTCAATGAATTTGCACATGCCAGTAAAATATTAAACCTGTGACTTACTTAGCGTTTGTGTCTTGACCTGTTTCAGTTTTCAAAGAAGGCAAATTGGCTGGTGGGCGCCTCGCCGAAGGTACTTTTCCAAGACTTTGCATTCCATGTTTGCGGCTTAGTTGAGATTTTACGGAGGATGGCTCTGAATTCTCGTTCTGAAATTATTTATACCAATCAGTTTTTATCTTCTAGACATGTTTAGAGGATGAAACCAAACATAAGACAATTTGTAATTTAACAGACCTAGTTATCCAGATCCCAATTTAAAAAATATATCAGAATGACACAAAGTTTCAAAATAGTACTCCAATTTTAATGATTAATTTAGGCTATTTGCTATCTTAGTAGTGGTCAAGCAGTAATCGATCCTTTATAAAAAATAATAATGCTCTTGGCATATGGCTTTTCAGACTATTTAAAATTCACTATTATAGATTTACATTTTATTTATAATAGATAATTCTAATCAGCAGTATGTCAAATTATATCAAGGACCATAAATATCTATGCAAATTTGTACCATAACATACTAACTTTTACATGAGATTTTTCTTGATAAAAACATGGTATAAAGTAGCCTTAAAGTAGTATTAAATATCTATTAATATTCATGGTCCTGAATGTAGATGCTAATGACTCCATAGCTGGTCATTGACCTCTGGCAACAAAGAAAAACATCTTGTCTACACCTTTCAGTGCTTTATATATATTGCATTTTGTAATGAATGTGATTATTTCTTGCATAGTTGCGATAAACAAATATTTATCAGTTGTAAAACTTCTAGAAATACAAAATTCATTGCATTATGTATTTTAAACTCTCATAGCACTTACACAGTAGTGACTGAGCTCCTTAACATACGGAAGCAAGGCCAGTAACTGCCTATGTACTTCAGTATTGTTACAAAATGAAGGTTAATCTATTCAACTTTAATTTTATATTGTTATGACTTGGGACATTGCTACATGAACTAATTGTTACACAATAGAATGAATTTGTCCAATAATTAACATGAGAATATAAATAACTATTCAAATTGTTTGTTGCTAAGCATCAAACATCAGTTCCATGCCAAAATTTAAAATAAAAATAGTTACTCGTGTGGAATTGTTTCCAAACATAATAGTTACACAAACTAAACTTGATGACTTGATAGAAATAAATACTTTTTAAACATATTAAACATTGATCAATTTCTATCAAACTTATGAAATTATTGTTTAAAGATGTAATGGTAGGTAATTGTTTTTGTTGCACAGTAAACGGAAAATATTTCAGCAGTTATATTTAATATATGTTATAGTTAAATAAATATATATGTATATACAATATTGGGTATTTAGTGGGCAATAGAATTATGTAGATTTAGCAAAATGTCATAAAGTTAAGACCTACCCCATTCTGGTCTAGAAGGTTTAACTTACCCTATTGGCACAGTACAAGCTATTAATGTCCAACTTTTGATACTTCTGTTTCCCGGACGCTAGCTTGCTCTGCGCCGTAGTTCCTCCGCCGCCCGGCGTCGAGAGTGCAGACATGCTGCGATACACACACCATCAGGAGGTCACTCTCGCACCGACCAACAACTGCAACCAGCGCAACCAACACTTTACACGATCAACACCCTCACAATTGTTATAGAAAACTAATGCACTTAACGATAATTCTCTATTATAACGACGTTTAAACAATCTATCTTATTCCAGTGAATGGTTCGAACTCAGAAATCAAGGATGCAGAAGCACTAAAGTTATTCACGAGTCACTGAAACAGAAAACACTTTCACATCTGAACAATAAAATCGAGCCCTGCCCTCCCAAGTATATTGACGTGTTACATCCGTAGTACATTGAACGCTGGATCGATGACTTCGAAATTTTCTTGCACCAAATATTACACTATATCTTCCGTTATTCTTTCCACAGTAGATTTATTTCAGCACAAAATAACGGTACTAACAAGATAGAAGTAGAAGAACGGTAAATAAACTAATTTCACCCCTAAACGAAACAACAAAATAAATGTATACCTTGGTCCGTTACACTCGATATCACAAAATTAAAATTATCTAAGCTCGAATGCTCATGTCCTAACAACGATTACTTTAGATTTTTAATACAGTCTACGCTACCAAAACTTATATCACTTTATTTTAAGATGGCGTCTCTACAAAAGACGATCTCCTTCCTTCACACACAATCACAATCAATAGCGTGACGTCACAAAGAGTAGACGCGCTGGAGCGCTCTCTAGCGGAATATTAAGTTGTTTCAGTATAATTTTCATGACTGAACGTAAAATAATAATGATTTTGTTAAAATAACTAATAGTTTCGGTAAAAGTATTCCGTTTATTAAGGATACAATTATTAAAATTAAACATAATAAAGGTATTAAAATTTGGCTTTATTAGTATCCCAATCTTATCGGAACCTATAAAAGTGAGATAAATTTGTCTCTGCCATGGTGCCTACAAGGCCTTGTGTCAAATTCATAAATTTAAAAACTACATATGTCAAACATTTTCGACCAATAAGATGGACCAATCTAGTGATTATTTGCCAGTGGGCCAATCCAATCTTCCTAAATAAATGATGGCATAAATGGCTGACATTAAAATGTCACTTTATGTAATAGGACCCCAATGAAAGCCCGCTTGCCACTACAAAAAAAAGAAAGAAAAAGAAATCGATTTTTACTACTTTGTTGAGTGAGATTAGAACAAGAATCGTCCCGTGTACAAAAATATGAATTACTAACCGACTTCAAAAACGGAAGAGATTCTCAATTAAATTGCATATTTTTTTGTATGTATGTTACATGATAACTCCGCCAATTATGAATCGATTTTGATGATTTTTGTTTTGTTTGGTAGAGCATACTTAAGAGGTAGTCCCGTATAAATTTTATCAAAATTGAATCAGTGCTTTTAAAAAAAATGAAAAAATCAAATGTATAAACCAAAGATGATTCTACCTGTAAGGGTGAACATTTTAGGGGACGAATGCTGTAGGCTTTTAGGGCAGTTGTAGTCGGTTTCTAGTTCATTTTGAACGCGTTAATTATTGTAGTGATTTACACGCTTCTTGATATACATCGCATCGCCTCTGAGCCAGCGTCTTGTAAATTTTTTCTGTCTAGGACACCTCTTAATGCCTCTTCGCCCAATCACCACACCGTAGTTGCGTTGGGACTTCGCTGAGACAGTGTCGCCATGCCTTTGGACTGGTGTAATGACACCTCGCCTCTGAAATGGCGTTGCGGCGCCTGTCTACGGGTACTGCAACGATTCTTAACTTACGTGACAACTCCTGTTACGACATGTCTAAGTTGGTATCTATCAGAAGGAGGTGATCTGGATGCTGAGATCTTTGCCTAGCTCAGCAACGGAGGCCTTGACTATTTGTTTTGTGCAAATATTTGATGCCTCTATACATGCAAAAAACTCCTCTTTTTCGTCATAACTTTACTTTGTTGGCATTTTAACACGCTACTACTCGTTTTTGCCATAGACGTCACCCCCGTTGATTTTCAGGGTTCCGAGCATCCGATGATACTACTAATGCCATCAACTTAAAATTTGTAAGATTTTTATTTTAAAAAAGAAGGAGGGGGGGGGAGGGGTTATAGTGAAGTCATTAGATTAAGTTGGATACTATATATAAGGACTTCGTTTACACATTTTAAAACAGGTCTTTACTGTTTTATTTGTTGCACAGTTTTGGCTTTGCAATGAAAAATGAGTGTTACAAAAACATTATCTCTCTACCTCCATTTTCCGGGAAAACCTCAGCGATATCCCTATCTAGGATAGTTTTTGAGAAATCATCATGCGTCAGATCAACTCATACTTTACAAGTTTTTGGATTTTGAAGCTATCTCACAGGAAAACAACTTGAAAAACATGTAAATGTCGAGACTATTTTTGTATCTGTGTGACAAACATCCAATTCCGTTGATTTGTCTAGATGCGTGACTTACTTTCACATTTATAATATTAGTAGGATTCCACAGCAATTGTGATTTGAATTGGTAATTTATTAGGTATATTTAAAAACGGAATTGAAATAAGACACGTATTTATTTTACCTGGTATAGTACTTTAGAGATGAAAGCTGTATGTTTTGTTTTTCTTTTCGTCTACGCTTGCGCAATGAACATCTTCAAATATATTGATGAACGAAAAATCAGTAGGCGAAGATCGGCGGAGAAGCTCATAAAACGAGGGGTGTTTGAGAAATCCGGCAGCCATGTCCGGGAATATGGGAATGGAACAATTGATCCCAATTGTAAATAAGCTACAAGATGCTTTTACACAATTGGGAGTGCACATGCAACTAGATTTACCCCAGATTGCTGTAGTGGGTGGACAATCTGCGGGGAAAAGTTCAGTGTTAGAAAATTTTGTGGGAAGGTAAGTGACGTACAATGCACATATCTAAAATAATATAATATTAAAATGACACCTAACAATGTTGATACCTTGTTATTCTATTATGTTATAAAACATCTATATTTTTGTAGTAAAAATAATTTCGAAATATTTTATTCAAATCGACATATTATAGTCGATACTTCGAAGAAAATATTTAAAGTGGGAAACTGATGGAAGATATAATATATATAAAATGATCTCCTATTTTTTAAAAGTATGAGAAACTTCTGTAAAATTCTGACCCAAAAGTAATATTTATTTTTGTAGCTTAAACTTATTGAAAGTGTGTAACTTAATTTATTTTCCATTTAAAATAACTTGTATTCATGTAATTAATAAAATTGTGTCCTATATTTACTGCGCATGTCTAGTAATATTGATTTTATTATATTTCAAACGCAACTGGCCTGCTTGTGATATAATTATACATTACACACATTGACCCTGTAAAATGTTTAGATAACATTGTTTTAAAACTTTATTAAACATCGATGCATCGATAACTATGACAGAATGAATCGATTCATAATTTCACATATGGTATCACTGTTTATCTGTCATCCATTAATCTTATGTCTCTTTCTCGCTAGTTAGATCTACACAGACAAAAAAGAGACAAAAAATGTTTTGCATGGTCCGCTTTGCTTTGTTTCTTTCGACTGTCAAAGCACAGAATTGACAGGAAACGTACGTAACCAACCACCACTAACCACCCACCATATTGAAAAAGTAGTTTATCGATGATGAATTGGATGATGAGCAAGTGTTAGTGATTGTAAAGTGCAAAAACATTAAATCTTAGTAAAAATGGCTGGGAATGTAGGAATGCAGCAATTGATTCCAATTGTAAACAAATTACAAGATGCATTTGTGCAAATGGGCGTGCACATGTCTTTGGACCTTCCACAAATTGCAGTTGTGGGTGGTCAGTCTGCTGGAAAGAGTTCAGTGCTAGAAAATTTTGTCGGCAGGTGAGCATTAAATCTTAGACTTTGTAAGCGATAGCGTAGCCTGTGTAAGATCCCAGCTAGTGATACCAAAGTCACAAAGTTTTTATGAAAACAAAGTTCACAGGTATTTAAGTTTTTGTAAACTATAAAATCTTCTTTCTATATCTAGCTTCCTTTTTGGAGCTTTTAGAAAAAGTTACAAGGGAATAAGTGGTGCTAGACAGGAAATTCAGGGTAGCATATTATATACATGTATTATTAGGATGAGTCATACATTTTTTAATGATTTTTCTTCATTACCTCTATATCTTTTGTCTTTCTTCTAAAATGAGACTCAAAATTTTTAGAGACTGCGCTGCATAGTTCGAATATTCAAAGTAAAATCTAATTAGCAAATGATTTCTTTCTTTAGGATGCTTTCATGTTTCAACGATAGTACTTTTCTCTAAAAATTTAACATTCTGTGGAATAGCAAAACCGGATACTCTTTCTCTGATATCTTTATCACATTGAAATGTTTGTCCTGAATTACTATCAGGTGTGTGTTATCTTCACCCTACTATATTTCCTTTAAATAGGCGTTGAGCATTATTTTGAACAATTCAGAAAGCCGTCTTAAAAAATAGAATCTGACCTTACCTTTGCGAATGTCGGCTATCTATATTATAGTATTTATTTTTGTCTCACAAAGAATACATAAATTTCAGCTAAGATAAATATAATTTTAGTGCAAAATTTGTGGAAGAAGAGCCTAAACTAAGCAAAAGCCTGTGTCTTAAGTCCACTCCATTGCAAATACATAAAGATAATTACAAATATTATGTAGGAAAGATGCTCATGTTGTCATTGCCTCAAGATTTTTGTTGTTGATATATCAAAAGGAAAAATCTAAAAATGGTACCAAAAATTTAGAACACAAATTACAAATTTAAAAACAAAATCTGTTTAACTACTTGACAGAAAACACTACACTATTGATGAATTCCTCAGTAAAGTGCAGCGATAAATTAAAATGTAATGTAACAATCTGTTTATGTATTGTAATTAGTTTGAATTGAATTTGACTTTATTATTATTTAATTTGCATTTAATTTATTATTATTTTACATTCATTATTATTTTTGACATATATGAATATTTGTATGCCACAAAGGTCAACACAGCAACTGTTGATTCATATACTAAGATCTGTTACACCTATGTTGCACATTTGATTTTAGCTAATCTCATAGCCCCATAGGAAAGTTTTAGTATAAATATGTTTACACACATTGAATAAATATTGGATGAATGTTAGTATTGAAAATTACTGCTACAAAATAGCTCAAGTACTTATGTGTGTGACTCATTCTACAATTAAGAAGTCACAAATTACACAAAGATTTCCGACATCAATCAAGATCAAGGTTTTAAAAATCTCAACAGTGTGCAGTTTAATGTTTTTTTATGAGACAAAATTATTTTTGTAGGATAATGTATTCAATACGGGGCATGTAATAGATGTACACATAAATAGATATAAAAGTAAGTACAGGTGTAAATGCGGAAATGTAGTTTTGGCCTTAGAATAGAACCATATATAGAACCTATATACAACACTTATCATTGACTTCCCTGCCAGTAGTTTTTTTTAATTTCGGCATGAGGGGCGCAGTCCTATCGTCCTGCGTGTCACTGCGACTTGTATAGATCTATTGTGACAGACAGTGCCAGTAGTGGTTATCATAGCAAATTCTCTAACTAATAGAAACTCTTTATGTTGATTTCGGAGAGGCTCTTATGTTCAGCTTTGGGTGTGAATGGCGGAAATAATACATATGTATTACTGAGTAAGGCCTCTATCTTGTATAGTTTTTGAGAAATCATCAAAAAACCTTTACAAACAAATTTAGTTAAGCAGTCAGGAAAACGAACCCTATCAAGGTAAACATATCTGTATGTTTTTTCTCATCGTCCAAAACCTTGGTGCACGAGTCCAACTCACACTGTGACAGTTTTAAATTTTGTATGATGAAAATGAGTGTGCGAGACCACTCTTAGAATAGAAAATGTGTAATTCTGATAATGTAATTTGTGATTGGTTGCAAATACACCTGCATTTCCGAAACAATATTGAAAACTCAGGTAATAAATAAAGCTCTAAGCTTTATTCTTTTGGATTAAAATTGACTTGTGTAAAGTATTTCTTAACGGATTTTTTTATTTTTAAAAATAATCTTAACCTAATTTAAAAAAAAACCTGTTCATTGTCAAGTGCAAAACTGACCTATGTCTGATCAGATATTCCATGAAAATTTAATTAATGTGAATTTGTGGTTATGACTGTTTACTGAATAAGTGTGAAAAGTGTGAAATCACTTATTCATTCAATGTGATGCATACACTTGTTAAGTACCTATTCATTATAAACATACATATAAGCTTTATTTATTATTATATTATCTTATGATGGTACAATGTGGAATGTGCAATAAATAAAACTAATAAACCCCCTAAAAAGGTTAAAAATAAAAATATAAGAAATTCAATAGGTTCTAATTAATATTCCAGAAATTAAACAAGTTAAAAGTGTTTGAAAAATGAAAAACTCACTTTTATCATACGTACATACGCATTCAAAAAGGACTAAGGAACAAACTTCAACTGCCCTAAAAGTCTGTAGCATTCATCCCAAAAAATGTTCACCCTTAGAGGTAGAATTATCTGGGTATATATATATATATATATTGTTGATTTTCTTAAATATCGCTAAATCAATTTTGATGAAATTTATATGGGACCATCTCTGAGGTACGATCTACCAAAAAAATATATTATCAAAATCAATTCATAATTGACGGAATTATCGCATAACGTACATAAAAAAAAAATTACACTCAAATTGAAAACCTCCTTTTTTTGAAGTCGGTTGAAAAGTAGCTTAGAATGCCTATTATTTGTAAAATGCTATTACAGGACAATGTATAATAATATGACGTAATTTTTTAAAGTATTTTAATTTATTATTATGATGTAATGAAATTTTTATCTAGAACTACGCTAATAAGGATCAGTGTCATATACCATTTCGATTTTTTCTGACTAAATAAACTATATATAATAGACTAAGAATATTGAAAACACGCATCTATCCGTTTGTGAGTTACACGGAAACCGTGAACAATTACAGTCACTCTAACATACACAAGACCCTAACTCATTACCCTTGTTCATTCGTAATCGGGTAACAAGTTTATAAAGAAATACTGATAACAATTATTGTTTGTTCTAGGGATTTCTTACCACGAGGATCGGGTATAGTAACGCGGCGACCTTTGATTCTGCAGCTCATACATGGAAATGCAGGTAATTAATGCATTCAATAAGGAATCCAGTAATTGAATAACCAGGAGTAATTTATCATGTTAACAGTATGTTACAGGAAGTAGACTGATTTACAGGCCTTGTTGTATCGGAATAAGGTTGATAAATGTATGGCTGTGTTACAGATAACAGTCATTATATATGTATACGTAATGTTGATGAGATATAAGAATGTGCATTTCATATACTTTGCTTTGTTTATTTTGTGTATGTAGGATATTTTTTTAATCCAGCAAGAAGCCAGCTGCTATCCAGTCGTAGTCTATGAAAACCGTAATATGCTTACGTTTTGATTTAGGATATAAATCAATTATTTGTTTCTTCAGCGTATCGCAAAAAGATATTTTTTTTTAAATCCGATGTTTTTATAATTTTGTAATGTGTATCTTGTAAGGTTGATATATAAAAATTTACTATTCTTGGCATCATTTTAAAAATTATGACATGATATTTAAATTTAACTCATCATCATCCGGTACGCCACATCGACCGGTCCCGAGCCACCTGCATCCAGCGACTCCCTGCGACTCTAAGCAGGTCCTCGGTCCATCTAGTAGTGGGACGGCCTGGTAAACATTTCCCAGTACGTGGTCGCCACTCGAGAACCTTTACTCCCAACCGGTTATCGGTTCTTCAAGCGATGAGGCCTACCCATTGCCACTTCAGCTCTCTAACTCGTCGAGCTATGTATGACCTTCGTAGACGTAGACGAACGTCTAAGGATTTCCTCATTCTGGACCTTATCACGTAGAGAAATTCCGAGCATACCTCGTTCCATTGCTCGCTGAGTGACTTTAAGCTTGTTTATTCGGCCCATATAATTTAACTATTTAGTTTTAAGATCACATTTTTACAATTAAACGCACACAATTATACTGATAAACGGGAATGTGAGTTTGTTTGCTGTTTATTTGTTACATCAATGGCACAACCCTCAGAGCACCCAATTGTAATGAATTTTGGCATGAACCTAAGTTATGGACAAGGACATAGGCTGCCTCCTTAGGACCATTTTCTATATCCTAATTGTTTTTTGTTTGCTAATGTGATCGGTTTGCACTTGGAATTAATCTTACCTGATGGTAAAAGTAAACTCAGAAACCTCGAGTTAATGAGGCTCTAGATCTGGCTACCTTTCATAACCGAAAACAAAAGTGCTATTATTAAGCACATAAGTACAACCGCTCATTATTATTGTTATTTAAGTACTGTTAGTTAATTTAGTTTTAAGTTAGAGCTTAAGTTAGTTAAGCATAATGTATTATTGTACTACCACAGGCAATAGCAGAATAACAGCGTCTCTGCGGTGCTCCACCACAGAGACACAATGCTGAGCTATATGCCTTTTCATCATTTTCATACAAGGTTGATTTGTAAATTAATTATTTATACTTGATTGATGAATAAACCTAATTTTATTTATTTATTTTTATTTATTATCACTAATGTTCGGCGGCAGGTTTCGGTAAAATGGTAGTAGCTAGCCAAGCATACATAAAAATCTCCTACCACAAACCAACCCAAGTGCCGAATCGTCCACTGGGAATTGAACCCAGGACCACGGAGGCGATTGGTATGGAGAATATCATAGGCTACCTACATAGGAGAAATACTTTTCCTATGTCTTTCATACTTTAGGCTAGTTACATACTTAGGACAAGTACATGACCTTATCCATTCCTTAGAATATGAACATCCTTAGGACAACGACGTAGCCTATGTCCTTATCGATACATTAGGCTAGTTAATCTTTAGGACACGGACGTAGCCTATGTCCTTATTCATACATTAGGCAAGGTTCATCCTTAGGGCAAGGAGAAGGACGTAGCCTATGTCCTTATCCATACATTAGGCTAGTTAATCTTTAGGACAAGGACGTAGCCTATGTCCTTATTCATACATTAGGCAAGGTACATCCTTAGGACAAGGATAAGGACGTAGCATATATCCTTATCCATACATTAGGCTATTTAATCTTTAGGACAAAGACGTAGCTAAATTCCTTTACATTGCTGGGCTAGGTACGTGCCAAATTTCTTTCGCGATTGGTCATGCCGTGCTGTTGAAGCGCTTCACTGTAACAAAAAAACATTATTTAAAACGTATTTATTATATTAGTGTGATGAATACTTAACATTACTGTTTAACATTTATTTATTGTTGCGTGAGTGTCATTATGCGTGGCCGAAATATGTCATTATGCGTGTGATCCGTTCTATTTAATAAATTGAATTGTGGAAATAAATTGAAGAAAAAAAAACCAGAAACAATGTTATATGAAAAGTGTCTCGCCTCTTCTGTAGCAGATAAGCAATCTTCTACAATTTTATCTAAATAGAGGATACACATTATTTATCATGTTTCCCTAGTTAACGCTAATGCACGGGCTTTTGTTTTTTCACGTACAAATTGTTGTTCATTAACCTTCAACTGGCTCGCTGAATGTTAAAACTCATAATTGGTTGTATTCAGCAATTTAGCGGAGTTGTAAACGCCTCACAACTTTGTATTGGATTATATCTGCTCTAAATGTAGGAGAATCTTTTTTGTTCTTACTGTGGAGAATAGGTATAGGGAAGGCTTCGTGCTAAGCAATTTATTCAGTGTATTGTTATTTTTTTTGCAGTAAACCGTTTTTGTGAAAGTCCAAAGTGTTAGTCACAACTTATCTGTACACGGAGACGACGAGGTTTCTAAACTTCTGTTTTTTGTAGAAACAATGGCATGTCGTTTTGAAAACTTTGTTGTTAGTGAAGCACGTGGACAGTACTGCCACAATCTGAGCATGTCTTCGAATTTATTTACGTAAACAATGGATTACGAATACTTAAATGATCATCATTGCTTTATGATTTACATGAACTAAAAATTGGTCCGCATTTACATGCTACGGGTACATATTACCGGCTTAAAAGTTGATTGTAAGTGAAATTTTTAAACGGCTCAATAGATTTGGATGATGCTTGGCACAGGTATAATATTTTTAATCCTTTACTAGCTCAGGAAGGGATCCCCACACAATAATCGTCATTCTGACCCACGAAGGAGGGACAAACGAACTTACTTTCGCATTTATAATATTAGTACGGCTTAGATCCTCGCAAAGGAAGTCGCGCGCATAAACTAGTTTACATATAGACTTTTGCTAATAATTCTGTCGCAAACACGAATGTCTTTACTAGAGGAGTTAGAAAAAGGGTTTAATAATCCAAATAACGTTCATTTTAATTAGCACTCTGATGAAAGCCAGGTGACTTCTTACGTTGAACGAGCTGTATGGAGAGGTATATAGTACGTCACATTACATGTGAGTTGTACTGTACATTAGGGACACCGTTCATTTTCCATTCGATGCGATCGTTGTCGATCGGATGAAACTGAATCGATCGAGTGTCGTCTAATGTTACGTTACGCTGTTAGCTTTATGTTTAGAGGGGCTATATCATACTATAGACGAGACACATACAAATTAAACTAATTTGTAGCACTTTTAGTCACTACGCTATTGGTGTTTGGTGTCTCGAGAGTTAGTAAAGGTTAGTAATAACGAAACTATGCATGATTTTAAAATGCAAAATTTTAATGACTTGTCATTTGAATAAAAAGCACCCTATTAGGGGTAATTCGATCGGCCAATATCGTGCCAATCTCTAATCAGAATGTGACGTGTAGAGATCGCTTTTAAGTTCAAAAATCTGTTTGCATAGCTAAGTTGCATGAAAAGTATAATAAAAAAGTTTTATTTATAGTGCAAAATAAATTAATTTACTACAAAAAATAAGCCATCGTAATTGTTTTTAAAATTAAATTATGTTTTTGTTTTTAAAAATATATTCAAACCTACGAAAACGCCCTTAATTTAAAACAGAAATAGCAACTTATTTGAACAGTACGAGTACTGTAAAAATATACTATATAAATACACATATGTATAATCATATGCAGTACAATGCCAAACGTATTAAGTATGCTACTAACATAGACGCAATTTACTCTTGAGATTTGCTATTTAGTGGACAGAATAATTGGTTGATGTTTGAGACTTAAGTGCCATCTAACATTAAACAATCTTTTAAACATTTCCGTAAAACATAATCATAATCAACAAACATAATCAACCAGTTAAGATAGCGATTCTAAACGTAGCCAGTCCAATATATGAGTTTTCAACATGACGCACAACGCATTTTGATGTGTTTCTCGAACGAAATGAAAATATAATGAGCATCGATTGCCGAGACAGATATAGAATTTGTTGATGAATGAGATAGATAAATGTGTAATGGGAAAGGTCAAGCTGGCTGCCTGTAAATGGACGCAGATTGTGAAGTCAAGGTTCCACTTCTGAAAGAAGAATGCTGGTACTTCCATGCGCCTAGCTAATGTTGGATGTTGTATTAATGAAGGCGTGAGATATGCAATTGATTAATAACATCAGTAATCTCTGCCATGACGACAAAGAAGAATATTGAAGCTCTAAAATCTCAAATCAAAGCAAATAATTGTATTTGTCTGATATTATTGTAGAATATTTGTTATGTTGTTGCAGAATATGCGGAGTTCCTTCACTGCAAGGGGAAGAAGTTTGTGGACTTCAATGAGGTTCGCAGTGAGATCGAGGCGGAGACGGACCGCATCACCGGCTCCAACAAGGGCATCTCACCCGTGCCCATCAACCTGAGAGTGTACTCACCTAACGGTCAGTTCTCAACAAATCATTCATACACAGTGACGGCAAATCATGAGATATTCTGCAGTGCGGTGCGGTGCGGCTCTCCATAAAATCACACGGAGTCAACATAGCGTAAATAAATCGACATATATTTTTTAAAATGTATGTAATGGGTTTGCACTTGTCTTCATCACACCCGATTGCGTGCAAACCCAGAAAGCTAAAGAGGCGCTGGCTCTGCTACCTTTCATACCGGAACACAACAGTGCTATTAACAGTGCTGTTTGGCAGCAGTTCGGCAACATGGTTGTAGCTAGCCAAGCGTATATAGAAAATACCATCATTCAAATCGAGTACCGATAGGTACGCCCACTAGGAATCAAACGCGGGGCCTCCGGATCTATAGTCCAATTTAGCCATTAGGCCAAGGAGGCGGTTGAAATCTCTAAAGGGCTAAATCTAAGAGAACTTGAATGTTATTTCCATCTCTACATATTCATTATACCTAATTAGTTTGAAAAACTGTGCCACGGATTCTTAGATTCGTAATTAATTAATCAAAAACTTCGCTATGCCGTGTGGTCTCGGCTTTAGAATAGATCCATCCCTATCATCCAGCGGTTGTCGTAAAAGGCGACTAAGGGAAATGATTCAGGATATTGACGGCAGCATCGATCTACGTAACAATATCTTACTGCGATCGCCAATCCGCCTGCCAAGCGTGGTGCTTATGGCAAATCCCTTAACATAAATCCCGCAAGGCGATCTATGCAGGAGGCTCATGTCCAACAACGCTTATGTAGACGATTAAGATAATTCTATAAGTAACCACGTTTATTACAAAATAACATATTAAGTTACTAACAGCAGAAAAATGAAGTAATTGTGTAGTTTGAAAAAGTAATGTTTTTAACGCTGCTCTTTTGCCGCAAAGTATATTTTGCCGGATGATTACTACACATTTTAAAAGCGTGTTAAAGTACTGTAGCAAAAGCATTAAAGTAAGGCACAACGGCCGGCAGTGAGCATCTAAATTGTCACTGACGATCGTTCACCTCTGATGAGGTCAATTTCCGACGATCAAATGAAGGTACTACATTTAATGACACGACGTCTGCCATTTTAATTTCATCAATTCAACGCTTCGTCGGATGGGGAGTATTACCAGACCATAATATTATCGCTGTCACTTATTTCTGGGGCATGAATATATGAATCCTAAGCGAGTTACTTTACATTCAATTCGCCTACTTTTATTAGAATCTAGGAAACTTTGTCGTAACATGTCTCATGTTTCAACGTTACTACACTCATTTTGATTAATTTTATGGCATATCGTAGATATTGATTTGTTGCTATTTTTTGTTGTTGACAATTTATTTACAGTACGAGTATCAACCAACTGTCATTATCGCTGTGTCGGTTCCACAAAACTGGGTAAATCTGGAAACCACACTCTGAATAAGATAAAAAACATGACCGTGAAATTGCTCGCTACCCCGCTGTCTCTTTCCAATTGGTATCGTTCAATAAAAGTGTGAGCGCGCGGAGCACTGAAATTTAGAAACAGTCAGATAGGTTAGAAATAGTTCAAAGGTTATTCGGGGTCAAAAATGTTCAGACTGTGACTTCCTGCTTTAGCAATAGCTTCGTGTTCGGTTCAAATATTCCCATGTCTGCTTATGAAAAATTTTCAGCAAATGATTATTTCGTAATAATAATATATTTTACGGCTTAATCCTTTAGTTAGAGATCTACTGAAGCATAACGTATCAGCCGTTCAACTTCAACCTAATATAGATCGACTAAGTGCGATTCGGACACGCACACGTCGAGTTAAGTACAAAAAAACTTTGCTTGCCCATTAATTTATAACTTGTTATTTGTTGTTGTTGTTATAGCTTCCACACACCCTAAGATACAGTCATGTGCCAGGTGGACATAACAAATGCTTTGTAGTGTAAAATTTTATATATTCAAATTCAAACGTCTTTTTTTGCAACTGAAAAAAAAGGAGAAGCAATTGCAATCTGTCTCACAGTGAGTTGAACACTGTATGTTTGTTCCGGCGTGGTTCGTCGGACACAAGCTTGCTGGCAAGCGACTTGAATATAGCAAATATATCCATGTCAGGCAGTGAAATCTCCAAGGGAGCGGGAAGAAGAAAATAACATTTTGGGTCAGACAATGGATAAAATATGTACAACCAACCTTAAACATAATCTAAAATTTTCCTTACTCATGTTATAAATGCAAAAGGGTTTGTTGTTTGTCCTTCCTTTACGTCGTAACAGAGAGTCAGATCGACTTGATTTTTGTGTGTAAGGATAGTTGAAGATATGGAAAATATTTTATCTCGATTAAACGAGTAGTCCTCGTGTGATACTTTCCGAAGTCCACGCGAAGTCGCGGGCAAACTAGTAATATTTAAATTACGTATTTTTTTAGGCCAAAAAAGGTATTTTCTCAGGTTACTGTCTGTTGCTGGTAGCTGGGCTTCCGGCCCAATGAAGCCGAAATGAAAAATAAACAATTTTTACAATGTCATATTTATTTCTAGGAATAGGTATGTGACCAAATTCTCGTCCGCCGGAAGATTTTAGGCTGAAAATGATATCTAGTCTTATAAGGACGTAGAGAAGAGCTTAAGCCCGTGCCATCACAGGTGACGAAACTATGACGGGATCTAAGGCCGTTATAAATAATGTGACTCAGTACGCTAATCGTCAGCTTTAGATAAAAGGCACTGGCCGCGTAATTGAAAACAGTACATCTAGAGTACATATGATAATTGATAGTGGAATGTCGCATCAATTGTCGTTAATATCATAATGTTTACGATTTGCATTGTCTTACTAGTGATAGATCGGACAAAGCAATCAAAATGTTGATCCTAAATATTTTACCAATTGGTAATAATAAGTTACTGAGTCTAGTGTTAAATCACGTCACGCATTTAAAATCAAAGTATTTCTATGAAAATTTTCCCAATGTATTTTGATTTAAGAGTCCCGGGCGTTTCATATGCTCACATTTTCCCCCATCCTTCCTAACGTATCCTTTCTTTTTCGTGCTCATTTCGGACATGGCATCATTTAGGATACCCCTCATGATTTATCTTTTGGAAATAAAGACATGTCACCTATTTCCTATGACACAGATTTTGCGTGTGCTTTGAGGAAGTGAATCATTTCGACAAGACAAACTTCCTTTTCCCTATAACTTTACTATAGTCTGAAAACTGATGGATCATTAAAATAATATCTAAAACTCTGCTGTTTAAAATAATTCATTTTCTATTAATTGCTTATAACGTGGCAACGTAATTACCGCTATCCTTTTCCCCCCGAAAGTATCCTTACAATTCAATTTACTTTACGTACAGTTTTCGCTTGAAAATATATCTGCATGGACTTCAGAAAATATACCACCCCGAAGGACTATTATAATTATTTATATAACTTTTGAATTTATAATATTAGGTAGATTTTAATAAACCCAATGTATTCTGTAATAAAACAGTTTCAGCGGCGACATGAAGCTATTTTACATTATGCAGTAAATATTGTAAAAAACTTCCGTAATTGTTATGAAACTATACTTATCATCAGAAAAATCGAAACACCTTGCAAGTTTATGTTTTGTAAGAATTATCAGAAAAATGTGTATATTTAGGAATATATGTCAAATGTCGTTTGATAGTAAATAGTATGAGGTTTTCAAATCCTAATGTTATGAGGTTTTCAAATCCTAATGTTAATATTCTAAATTCAAATTTAATTTTCATAGGTTTTTCTGATAATCCTTACAAAACATAAACTTTCAAGGTGTTTCGATTTTTGTGATGATGAGAAGTGTATACACAGTTTCGCTCATACTCAAAACGTTATTATTGACACCCGCGCAATATCTGATGGATGACATGGAATCGTGATAAACGTTATCGCCGCTGCATTATCTATGTGGCTGGTTCAACTTGTCACAATATTCAACATAATATAATTTTCACAATATAAATAGGTCATGTTTTGAAATTGCAATTTGTAAAATATTTATTTCGATATATAAGTATATGGGTAGAACAGGCCGCGTGTGGTATCGGGTTGAGTGAACTCCCAAGTGTTCCCGTGGGTGTAGGAGGGGATCGAGGGGATGTTTCAGGGGACAGATAGCAGCAGCCAGGTGTATACGTACGTGACAAACCGCACTGATTATGGCAAATTCTTAGAGCATATAATGTTAATCATGGCGATAATTACGAAAACGTTTGAAATATAAAATAAGGTTTTCAAATATGTTTCTAGGGAAAGGATACGTTCAATTTGTAAACAAAATACTATCGGGATGTATAGGCCTTCTTCACAATGAGCTTGAACTAGACCCTCATCTCACCAGATGGTAAATGACGATATGGCCATAGGTGGAAAGCATGCTCATCCAAAAGTTTCTAGTTAACATGGTGGTATCTAGCGAGGCGGGCATAAACAGTTACCCATTTTTAACTTTAATAAATGTCTAGTATCTGCGGTGTATTGTAAACAACTCACCATTATTTTTGGCATACAACGACCTTGTGTTTGTCTTCGGTTCGAGCACTTCCAGCTTTATCTACACCTTGCGTTCGTTCGGTACACCAGGAATGTTTTGGCACGCGACTCGCACTGTTTTAATAACAATATTTTGTTTTGATAAAATTTGGGTCAATTATGTGGCGATGGTGAATTGTGTCAGGCAATATAAGCATAACATATTGTTAGTCATGTCGTTACTGTCAGAAACGTTCCCTTCCATTCACGTTGACGTTTGTCGCTTCGAACGACGACGTCGAGCTGACGACCTGGTAAAGGTTGCGGGGAGCCCCTGGATGCAAGTGGCTCGGGGCCGGTCGATGTGGCGTACCATTTCAGAAGTCTTTGCTAAAAGAAGACATTAAATATTAACCGCCTCCGTATTTATCCGTATTGTATTCGGTCTTGTATTTGTATTTCTGGTCGGTTCCCTAGCAGTGGTATCGGTACACAAATTACCACGTTGGTGGTAGTGCAACTATTCACTAGCTATTATGTTATTACATTGACACTGCTGGATGACAGCGACATTTGAATTTGGTTGATGTGAATGGTAAAATAGTCTCTAGCCCATAAATCAGAATCTAACGAAGTGGTTTATACAATACACAAACTATGTAGCATGTCCCATGTTCCATATCGCACTTTGTTGTATACGAATACGAAAAGAAATAATAGTTACAAGGTAAAGTTATCAGACTATGAATTTTACGTAATATGTACACAGATAAAATGTTACGAGTGAAAGTGAAAGACTTCACTCGCGATTGTTTTGTTGGTTGATGGGTTTTCATGATACGCATTGTTTTATGTTATTATTTATTATATTATTCTATAGTCAATAACAAATTCTTTGTAAATAATGCAATAGATAAGTAATTCAATAAATGAATGCCAAATACTTCTTAGGCTGGAATTCTTAAATGGAAATTACAAATACCAGAAACGTCGTTGTTGCGCAACGAAGTATTTGTAATTGGATACAAATACAAAAATTTCCCTGGAATTTCCGATATTTTTTCTGTATTCTATAATCTTTTACATCGTTAAGAGACGGGATTAGAGGTTTTTATGTTGCTGAGTTGCTTCTGCGAAGAATATAATTAGGAAATGAAATCGATATATACCTCCTCTTTAAAGTGTGCTTCACCGTAAGAATGTGTTATGCACAGTAACGTCAAACTTAAATCTGTGCTCTAATTATTATAAGTATAGAGCTAAAAATACAAGTATATATAGCAATAATAAGCCGAATGGGTTTGTTGATTATGGCTTTTCAACAGATTTTGCTATTGTATTTTACTATTGAATTTCTCCGCTCATTTTATCTTATCAGATACCCAAATCGTGAATTATCTGTTAGAAATAGAAACATGGGATAGCTTTTATCGATATCGATAACATAGTACTGGTAGTTAGCGATCCTGATGACTAAACAAGTGGGCGGGAATGCGTTTGGCCTTTAGCCTTCCTCTCGATAAGAGAAGATAAAGTCGTGGGTAGAAACTTGTCACTTCGATAATAATCGGCTGGATATCACACATGTCTCCCTCATAGATAGCCACATCGCTTTCCCACAAAGGGATTTGCCGTTATCACCACCTTTCGCAGGCGGATTGGTGTTAGCAGTAAGATAAGGTGCACTATCCATCAGGTTAGATCGCGGCTAAAAGTTGTTGAATGTTAAAAAAATAATTATTTCCTTTCACATGTACGTGAAATTACCGTTTTTGGGACACTCCTTTTAAGTTAAAAAAACTTGTATTAGGAGGCCCCGCGCTTCCGCTAGTTATTTAAGAATACAAATACTATTTTATTACATACATGTTCAGTAAAATAAAAAGATGTTCTTTTAAATGGGTACTTGGTGCTGACCATGTACTGAATATTTTTTTAGTCGCCCTTAGGCCCTAATCTAAATCTGAGACCAGGCGGTAGTGTAGTTAGAATCATTAACCAATTAGTAAATAAAGACAGTTTTACCCAACGCCGCCAGATAGTGCGTATTTAAACAACTTGAATTAATGCTATGATTAATATTTTTATTCCATATGTTTTTTATTTGATCTTATCTCGTCGTTTATTAAACTATTAAAAAATAAATAGGTGTTTATTCATCACAATTTCTTAAATTAACTATTACACATCGAATATATGGATGTTAATGGCTTAGTTAGCATATGTCTAGGTTTAAGAGCACGAAGACGCTGTTATTATGCTTTTGCCTTATAATTACGTGATTGGCGGATATCATTTAGTGACAATATTTAAGTTACATTTATATACTAATACATTTTAAAATTTGTTTGTTACGTTTGTTGCAGTACTCAACCTGACGCTGATCGACTTGCCGGGTCTGACCAAGGTGCCGATCGGTGACCAGCCGATCGATATCGAGCAGCAGATCAAGGCGATGATATTCCAGTTCATACGGCGGGAGTCCTGCCTCATCCTCGCCGTCACTCCAGCCAACACAGACTTGGCTAACAGCGATGCCTTGAAACTTGCCAAAGAAGTCGACCCACAAGGTAAATGAAAGCCGTACAAAAATGTGACACTCAAATCACAATCAAACTCTATCCCCTAAAGCTGGGGTCACATAGCTGACACTCACGTCATGCCTCAGCTTTTAGGCTAGGGTTTAGGTAGGTTATGTATTTATAGTTATGGTTTTCATAAATAAGATTAAAAAATCACTTTTACCAGTATAAAATGGTATATGTATAATTCTGCATAAAAATGGGAAGTATGTTGCTACTTGGATTCCCCTACTTTGTTTTAAAGCCCACTTTGAATTTTATAAATTAACAGCAGACTAGGCGGCCATGAACTTATACTACGTTTCTCTATGATGATGGAATGACCGATGTAAAGAGCTTTTTGATCAGCCAATTTCGTGCCAATCTACAATCAGAGTGTGACGGGATCACGAACCAATCTTGATTGGCACAAAATTGGCCGATTAAATTGCCCGGTGCAGGTTTTTATGCAGCAAAGCGATAAACAAAACGATATACTATGACAACGTTTAAAAGAATTTTGTGTACATATCTATAGAGAACGCGCTATTCCCACTCAGGTCTCCGCACTATCGGCGTGATAACCAAGCTTGACCTGATGGACGAAGGCACGGATGCTCGAGACGTGCTGGAAAACAAACTGCTTCCCCTGCGGCGCGGGTACATCGGCGTTGTCAACCGATCCCAAAAGGACATCGATGGACGCAAAGACATTTCTGCTGCTCTCGCCGCCGAGAGGAAGTTTTTCCTTAGGTATGTATAATGTTACAGTTAGTTAGACATTTTGGTGCTAATATGAAGTTTTGGACCAATGAGTTGGTGTCGTTATGTTTGCTCAAGAACCCGGACCTAATTTAGTATATATATATGTAATTTCAAATGAGACTCGGGGATTGTTTTGGTCTACACTGTATATATCCTTGAAAACAATGTCCTCAGGTTAGGCGTTGACAAAAATCTTTATTAATATGCATCCGCATTTGTCTCCAGCCACCCGTCATACCGTCACCTCGCGGACCGACTGGGCACGCCGTACCTGCAGCGAGTACTGAACCAACAGCTGACGAATCACATCCGCGACACGCTCCCGGGACTCCGCGACAAGCTGCAGAAACAACTGCTCACGCTAGAGAAGGACGTCGACCAGTACAAACACTTCAGACCTGATGACCCCTCCATAAAGACCAAGGCTATGTTGCAGTAAGTTACTGATGACCTACAAATCAATTTAATCAAAATGAATGTGAGGAACTTCAGTCCCCTATGAACATATTATACTCAATTACAGTATCTAGTTGGGGGGTGCATATACGTATACCTGCCACAGTGTTCTGCTTTAGGGCAGCTCTATGGGGACGTAGACCACAACACGCTAAGAAGTTCAAAAGTGCGGCGTGGATGTGGTTCGCTTTCGACGGTTATTCATATGCATATTTCTCTTTTCTTGAAGCTCCGTGACAATATTATATATTAAAATATCATGTAGTGGAACTATGGCATCTTTACTCACCTTATACGGGACTGGGGAGATTCAATTGTGGACCATATGACGTGAGATAAATCATCATCATCCTGAAAACATTTATTATTGAACGTAATATATATTTAATGATGTTTTCAGAATGATCCAACAGCTGCAGACGGACTTTGAGCGTACTATCGAAGGCTCCGGCTCAGCGCAGATCAACACGAACGAGCTCTCCGGCGGTGCTAAGATCAACAGACTCTTCCACGAGCGCTTCCCCTTCGAGATCGTCAAGATGGAGTTCGACGAGAAAGAGCTGCGCAGGGAAATTGCATTCGCTATACGGAATATACACGGTATTAGGGTACGTGGACAATACGTAATTAATGAAATGTTAATTTATGAAAGTACTCTTATTTGGTATGTTTGTGAAGCCTATGGCTAGTAACCTTTAAATTCATCACTTTATATCACTATTGTTAGCTGTAAGCCACCTAAAAATAATAATGATAAATAAATTAGTTATACAAAACCGGAGTCAGGCATCGGGACATGATGAATATTCTAATCAAACCAAGGAATGTAGACTCAATAACTTAATAAAATTCCTGCATTTCTTTATATGTAGAAAGTAATTTTGTCTTTATTTCAATTAGAAATGTTATAGATTTAATTATAGAATTCAAAATATACAATTTTTTCCTGTACTTCAAGTGCCTGTAAATTTTATGGCCACGTTTAACAATAGATAAAATCGTGTTTCTTGGTGAATGTCAATCTACTTTCTTCGACAGGTTGGTCTATTCACTCCCGACATGGCCTTCGAGGCTATAGTAAAGAAGCAAATCGGCAGATTAAAGGAGCCATGTTTGAAATGCGTCGACCTGGTCGTACAAGAGTTGTCCAACGTCGTCCGCGTCTGCACTGAGAGAGTAAGCAACTTCAGTTCGTTCTTTTAACTTATACCTGATACAACTTTTAATTATGTAATTGGTTCGAGTATTGTCATAGTTTAGTCAATGCACACATTATAAATATCCAAAGAAACAAATTAGTTTTTGCCACAAATTTAGTGAAGTTCAGAAATATGTACTACTATAAATAAATTATATGATTTTTCTATACTAATTTAAGAATAATTGAAGAGCAGATAACATCTTTATTGTCAACTTTAAGATCGTTTAAGAACAATACGATGTTTAGATATCATCTTTATCAATCAATTTAGAACCTTTTATATAGCAATATTTTGATATAATAATCAGGATATGCTTGTCATTGATATTCTTTGTCTAGATGTCCCGATATCCTCGATTGCGCGAAGAGACGGAACGCATCATAATGTCACATGTGCGTTCACGTGAATCTCAGTGCAAGGACCAGCTTGTGTTACTTATCGACTGCGAGTTGGCTTATATGAACACGAACCACGAGGACTTCATTGGATTTGCTAAGTACGATAATTGTTACAATTTTTTTTAAAGTCCCTGTTGCAGCTATTAATACACGGTCAATAAATCATTTTTGGTGTACCTCAGGGCTCTCTTCGCGGTCCCACACTTTTCAAATAGCCCTAAATTTTTATTATTTAAAATGTTGAAATTTATATTATGGGTGTGCTAAAAAAATTGAGTTGAGAATATGAACATTCGAATTGGACAGTTGCAGAGCTTTACATTCGTATTTTCTCAACACGAGTACAACTAAATTTCTCATTAAGATTTGTTTCTTGTGAAAGCTTCTGATAAAACAGATCATTATAAATATTTCTGCCCTTTGTATTCTATATGTAGTTTGTTTTAATGTAGGTTTTCTTGTTTGTTTATATAGTTCTTTCAACCCAGCAGTATGGTATGTTCTCAAGAAAATAAGAAATTAAACCTTAGCTTTGTGTAGCTGATACTGATTTTTGTATTGAATTATTACAGCGCTCAGAATCAATCGGAGAACTCTGCTAAATCTGGTCACCGTGCACTTGGGAACCAGGTCATTAGGAAGGGTTACATGTGCATACATAATTTGGGCATCATGAAAGGTTTGTTTTCATTCATTTATCTCAGTTATGTTTTAATGAAAGATGACTCAGGTTAGGTCACTAAAGAAACACAGGGACGAAATTTCTTACTTTAATTTACGGAGTTTACTCAGTGCTGTGAAAGAGTGAAATGCTAACGTTCATGTAGTTGTTTATCTTGAACGGGAGTATCAAACGATTGCTACCCAAGAGACAGCTATGCCGGCCGAACCTGTAAAAGACTTATTAGCCCATCTTGCGCTATCTTTTCTGGCTTTGTAGATAACCATCTGCTATAGTTACTACATTACTTCTAACTGCTAGTGAGAAAACAACACCTTATAATCTGTTAGTTGCTAATTGTACAAATAAATTGCCACCTGTAGTTTCTAACACCTATCCAGAACGATTCAATAGATGGCGCTGTAGTCAGTTCATTATCAGTATTGCTTTCTCATGGTGTAGAATCAAAATAAAGAATTCGTACTCATTGCTGTGTATATATCCAGGTGGTTCCCGTGACTATTGGTTCGTTCTGACGGCGGAGAGCATCTCTTGGTTCAAGGATGAGGAGGAGCGCGAAAAGAAGTACATGTTGCCTCTGGACGGACTCAAGCTGCGAGACCTGGAACAAGGGTTCATGTCCAGACGGCACATGTTCGCGCTCTTCAACCCAGAGGGAAGGAACGTTTACAAGGTACCAGAATTGTTTGTAATATAGTGGGTAACGGGGTGGACAAAGTTACGGGGGACGATGTGGTCTCCGACGCGAAAACTGGGTGGAGTCCATAGTTGAGGGGAAAGCTTTGTAGTAATACTTAATTAGCATACTGAAAATCATATGTTATAAGAATAAGTGTCTGACAGAAAATCACGAGCAATTAGTAATTTGCACATTTTGTGATCGAAAATTTTCAATGATATGTAATTTAAAAAAATAATACTTTTCAGGTTAATGTCAAGTACCCTATAGCTTCATTTTTCACAGTTCCAAGGGACTGCAAACTTGCGTATTCGATATTTGTACAAGGCTCATGACAGACAGACGGACGACAAAGTGATCCTTATAAGGTTTCCTTTTTCCTTGTTCAGGTGTGGAACCCTAAAAAAGGCCAAGAGTGAGTTGCACTCGTGCACCCACGGTTCTGAACAATGGAAAGAAACTATCAAATTATTACCTTAAAATAAATTTAATTTACTCGACCGCGGCATAACTTGTTGTCAAGGTTTTTTGATGATTTATCAAAACCTTTAAGAGTATTGATACAGATATCGCTTAGGTCTTCATGTAATATGTACTAAAATATCTGTGTTCTATAATTATTTTAGATTTTTCTCTATCAATCATACCTTTAGGCCTTTAGGCTAGTAATAATTTTTGTAGATAATATGGAGCTTGGTATAGCTTATTGTCGAGGGTCGTCCGCGATTATGTTAGCTAAAATTCTGGTGCGGGTTATTTAAACAATCACAATTAATATTTTCAGGACTACAAGCAGCTAGAGTTATCATGTGAGAATCAAGACGACGTGGATTCATGGAAAGCTTCATTCCTGCGGGCAGGCGTGTACCCAGAGAAGACCTCCGAGGCAGCCAACGGCGAAGAGGTAAGACTTCATTTCAAATTCACACTGCATTTGCCTGTCCTTTACTTTCTGATCTATTTCTCCCCTTACATGTCGTATTCTTTTTCTATTCATGTTTCTCCTTATAACAGCATATAAGCAGTCTATTGCTTCGTACCATTCCTAAACATTTATGTACCTGAATTTTCGTGTATTTATAATATTGTTATTTATTTTTTACACAATAATAATGTTATTCTGTCATGCGATACAGCGAGAAGGGAGCGAGGTTTGTCTTAAATTGGCTTTATGAATCATTTACAACATGTAGCCTTCACCTGTGTTATGTCAGCTACTATCTCATACAACTCCAATACTCAAAATGTCCGTTTTAGTTTGCACCTTGTTACTTTGATTTTAAAGTTGATCAAAACGTTATTTCATACATTTTGAAGGTTTGCAGGTTACCATAAATTTTTGGCTAGAATTATGCGAAAGTGTAGCATGGGGCATGCCATTGCTAATTTGCTAGTTTCCGTTGTTGATTACTATCGAAATTATGGATAAACTTCATTTTAAATTAGATCTGACTTAGCGTACTTGTAATATGATTTATGAATAGCTAAATTTATTGCTTTATATCACAATTCCAACGTTTTTATATGATGTCAGCTTTCAACTAGTTTTCGTGTTTCTAAATACGTAATGCTAAATTAATCAAAGAGTTTAATAAGAACATTATCCTTAATATTAATTTTTCTGGCGATCCGCTAAGGAAAAGGTAATTTACAGAAAAAACAGCAACACATTCGATAAATTTGTCTTTATAATTTTTTGAACTTTTCTTTTAGCATGTTTCTGTTTTTATTTTTAGTTATTTCTACCCCTGGGGTTCTTGGGTCGAAATGAAAGAAAAGTAAGTCGCGAGTCCTTTTCAAAGCTTTGTTTGATGGATTTTGGAATTTTGTACAGAGGTGACGTCCAGTATCATTAGATTCGTCCGCCAGTTTATTGCATGACGTTATTATGCATATCGTAAAGAATATCATGGTGAATATCAAAATCTTTACTTTAATAAGTAGGTACACATATTTATTATATATTGCTTTTGGTATTTATATTTCTTATGTTATATGTTATGTTTATTGTAGCCATTTATTGACAGCACGTTTTTTAATTTTATTTAATGTGTAAATGTTTGAGGTTTTGGTGAGTAATGTAGTTTTGTACTAACATCACGTACAAGCACTTACATAACTGAAATAACAATAATAGCAGTTGTTCTCTTTTCAATTAAACAGGTAGTACTTTAAAAAAAAATACAGCTTGAAGCTAAAGAAAACGCTCCAAACAAGCTGAAATGTTATCCATCAAAAAGCTTAGGCTTAATAAGCTACCGTAGAGCTCAATAAAAGAAGAAGCACTGCATAATTTTGGATAGGGCATGATTTGAATGTGTATCATCGTTGAGTGAAATTTACTCAATTATATATCAGCCAGTCTTTCTGGTGTTCGAAAATACGCAGTTTCAAATCTTGCTTGTGTCAACATAATAATAATATCAGCCAAATGCGCTTACTAAAAGAACAATTAAATTCATCGCTATGAAACACCTGATTTCAATGCAGTTAGTCCACTGAGAAATTAACAGAATTTATTTCTAACCTTTTTAATTCAGATCACATCACACTGTCGAGAACTACATGGACAATTGAACACTGTAGTAAATGGTATTTTCTGAGCAATAGGGAATATGCATGAATTTTTTTAATGTCTTAAATTAATCATTTACATCTTTATAACATAGAAAAAAATAAAAATAGGCTTGAAAATAGTCAAGTTATTTTTTAACGTGAAATTTAAAACATTGAATAAATTTGAGCCGTTCAAACGCCACCATTTTGCGCGCGCTTATGATGACGTCATTGGTCATGTCCTGTTTGTTTACTGTAGTAGCGTTTCAGTTACTTAATACTTATTTTCAGTTTCAATTGCTAAACAAATCATGGAAGAAGTTAAAAAACCTTCTTACAAATATTGTATGGTACCGAAATGTTATATATGTATGGTACGAAACTACCATTATTACACCAGATAAAGTGTTTTTTTCGTATTCCACGCGATGCAAAATTACGAAAACAATGGTGTAAGATGTTAATATTAAAATAGGTATAATGATATAGACGTAAATTAGGAGTTTAGGAACAATTTTAAAGACAAATGGTTATGTATAGGTTATGTTTTGTTGTATTATTTAAACGAGAACAAAAATATATGTTATTTACTAATATATACCATGTAACATAATAATTACCTTTCACTTTCACTCCTTTCATCTCTGCGCTCGTAAAATCGAGATTTAATGCATAAGATGCTGACATCATAAATGCATCTATTTTCGGTAGATTATCCGATTGTGCTTTGACAAAACCAGTTTCTGTCATAGTCTTAGATTGACTACAAATTAATTATTCACAAAGTAACTACACAGAAATACAGTTTTAAACAGTTTTTCTCACAAACACTATTAACACAGTATGAATATCGACGCCGATAGATGCAAGACGGAACCATTGACGTCACATTTCGTTTCGACCAATACTGACGCGTTGTGTAAGTTTGAATTTCCCTCCCATATTTTTACTTTTTATATAATATTTTCTGGGTTTAAATAATAACTAAATAAAAAAATACATTAGAAGTATAATGTAAAGACAATAAAGAATCAAGAAAAAAATATTCGAAACAAATTTAAATTTTATGCATATTCCCTATTATAAATGCACATGTTTTTAAAGGAATAGTAAAATTATTATCTTCTGTTGTAATTAGTTTAAATACATCGACATATATGATTATATAAAATATCTTATTAGTAGCATAAACCAATGATGAAGTAAAAGATATGTTCTATTTTAGCTCAGCTCGTTGCTCTTATTCGACTTCGCAATATATAACACATGCTCCTTATTAAATGCTTTTTTTACCAAGAACTTATGCCGTTTTATAATTTTGCTCGAATCTGTGCTCGTAGTCTATTGAACCATCGCTAAATAAATAGTCAACCCTTCTCTGTGCTCAGAAAATACTATTAGCGTGAATCTAAATGAAATTGTTTGATACTTTTTTCCAAAATCTTTTCAAGTAGGCTATCTGGCTTTGAGATACCGGAAATATGAATTCACAACTTCAAGTCTATTTCAAATAACGCAATTTTCGCGTTAATTTTTGCTCTATTTTAAAAAAAAAACTTCTCAAAACCAGCTATCCTATTCTAAGAGGCATTGGCAAAATAAATGTAGTGAACAATTTTGTTTGGATGCACCTTATGTACCTAACTGGTCTACGTTATTTATACATTATCGTATGACCGTTTCAGAGCTCTGACAGCGCCGGCACTAGCAGCATGGACCCCCAGCTGGAGCGTCAAGTGGAGACCATCCGCAACCTGGTGGACTCGTACATGCGTATCGTGACCAAGACCACGCGGGACCTCGTGCCCAAGACTATTATGATGCTGATAATAAACAACGCCAAAGATTTCATTAATGGGGAACTACTTGCGCATCTGTATGCATCGGGTGATCAGGTAATATTATCATGTTTCTTGACTTGCGTGACGTCATCCCGTTTCTCCACTGCTGAAGATAGGCATTTCTCAACGTGCATCACTCCTTCCGGTCCTCAGTCCTCCTCATAAACTCGCTCCCCGCTAATTTCTTAAGGTCATCAGACCAGCGGGCTGGAGGTCGTCCCACTCCGGGTCTCCCGGTCCGAGGTCTCTACTTGAGAATCTTTCTGCTTCAGCGACAGTCTGTGATCTGGATTATCTGTCATCTTTTTCTAATTAGGTAACATTTGACGCAACATGTTTTAACCTCCCTGGTCTAATTGCTACATTCTTGGACTTACAATCCAGAGGTCCCGGATTCGATTCCTAGAGGTGGTACATATCGGTACTGGGCTTGGTTGGTGGAAGGGCATTGTCTATGTCCGCTGAGCTAGCTACCACCATGTTACTTAAGTTTGTCGCCAAACAGCAGTGTTAATAGCACTGTTGTGTTTCGGGTGCTTCGGTGTGAAAGTTAGTAGAGCCAGCGCCTCATAAGCTTGAGGCTTCTGGGCGCGCACGCCTACCATCCAACTGTGCTGTCGTCACTTACCATCAGGTGAGATGAAGGCCAAGTGCAAACATACATAAAAATATGCATGTAATACGGGCCTAAATGAGATTACATGCTCTTACAGACGGTACCACCTTTATGTAACGATGATGAAGCGGAGATGATTTCAGGATTGCGACGCGCTGTGGACCATGTTGTTAGTGATTCTTGATGTTTTGTTTCAATATGTACACACGGCTACATAACAGGCTATACATTTCCTGTAAGCTCACCTAGCATTGTACAAATAGATGTCAGCTTATATTGGAATTATGTAGCTTGACACGTGGCCGTGCGTACGTACTTGTAGCTCATATGTAATTAGAGAGTGGTACACGGTATTTTCATTCAGTTAGTCAAAATAAGAGTAGAATAATAGTAATTTACTTTGTTCTCAAAGGAAATGCTTTTGTGTAATAACAGTCACGAAACAATAGTCACTTAGCACGTTGAGTTATTATTTATTACCAATTCGTGATATTATTACACGCCTGCAAGATTCGTCCACCAAACCAAGACGTCCAGCGTTTGTCCGCGGTGGCGTGCAAATACGTATGTGAAAGATCGTTTACGTTTGGAGGTTTACGATTAGAGTTCGTGATATTATTCCATAGATGAACTTATGTATTATTCGCAGCCGTTGTATTGCGCGCCCGCCACTTGTTTCTTGTCTTTATCTACATGTCACCTAACATCAGATAACATTAATGCCAAGTGCATGAAATATATTTTTGTGGCGTTACAATAAACTTGAATATCTTTTTCGAAGCAGTCTAATTAGTGTACATTGTATTTCAGTCGCAAATGATGGAGGAGTCACCTGAGGAGGCTCAGAAGCGCGAGGAGATGCTGCGCATGTACCACGCGTGCAAGGAGGCGCTGCACATCATTGGTGACGTTTCCATGGCGACGGTGAGCACTCCCGTGCCGCCGCCCGTCAAGAACGACTGGCTCGAGAACCGCCTCGACTCCAACCCCCGCCTCTCGCCACCTTCCCCCGGCGGACCGCGCCGCGCCGCGCCCGCACAGCAGGGTATGTTGTCTTGATAATACAGCCTATAACCACCGACATTACTTGCACTATCTATTTGCTTTACCCCGAACTATCCAACTCGTTACTGGCATATATTGATTGTACCCCAATTTAGTCAACGTCATTACTGGCGTATATTGATTGTACCCCGATTTAGTCAACGTCATTACTGGCGTATATTGATTGTACCCCGATTTAGTCAACGTCATTACTGGCGTATATTGATTGTACCCCGATTTAGTCAACGTCATTACTGGCATATATTGATTGTACTCTGATTTAGTCAACGTCATTACTGACATCTATTGGTTGTACCCCGATTTAGTCACCGTCATTACTGGCATCTATTGGTTGTACCCCGATTTAGTCAACGTCATTACTGGCATCTATTGGTTGTACCCCGATTTAGACAACGTCATTACTGGCATCTATTGGTTGAACCCCGATTTAGACAACGTCATTACTGGCATCTATTGGTTGTACCCCGATTTAGTCAACGTCATTACTGGCATCTATTGGTTGTACCCCGATTTAGTCAACGTCATTACTGGCATCTATTGGTTGTACCCAGATTTAGACAACGTCATTACTGGCATCTATTGGTTGTACCCCGATTTAGTCACCGTCATTACTGGCATCTATTGATTGTACTCCGATTTAGCCAACGTTGAATCGTTGCCATCGGTTATGTGATATAATAACATATTCAATCTTGTAATAAGAAAGTTGACTGTTAAAAATTAAAATACAACACTGCTTGGCCATGATTTCACCTGAAGGTTAGCGATGATGATGTCAGAGATTTCTAGACACAAATAGAGATGCCATAAACTTGCGCCATCGGGCTACACAGTTGGACTCACAGGAGGACGCGGCTTGATTCCCACTGTGGTCTGCCGGTACTGTTGTCCGGTAATGAAATATAACATAGCTAGCGCCTCATTAACTTGAGTCTTGTGGGTGAGCATGATTTACATCCAAGAAGCCTTATCGTCGGGTGAGATTAAACCAAGTGCATACAATAAAAAAACCTACACACATGCTAGATTTAAATATTGATAAGAGCGCTACGGGACAAACTCTTCTAAATTTCGTAAGCCCTTAATGTAGATATAGGTAGATGTGCATATATATATATATTTTCCTTATTATTAGAACTTCTAGTAACTCAGTGCTAATAAGAAGAGTTCGCTCGTTACATGGTCGACAGTTACTGATGTGCTTGCAGCGGCTGGGCAACGCGGTGCGCCCCCGCCGCCCGGGGGCACGGGCCGGCCGGCGCCCCCTCTGCCATCTAGGCCAGGGGGTGCCGCCCCGCCGCCCCCTGGCGGTCGCCCCGCACCTGGAGGTGGCCTGCCTGCGCCCCTCATACCTACGTGAGTACCAACATTAAGTAACCTCATGTATATATCTTTAAATCTTGATTATGACTACTATTACTTCGGATTGGGCACGAATTATATAAAAAATATATAAAATCAAAGCAAACTCACATAAAGATATCAAAGCTCGAACTTTTCCTGATTGAATAAAGTTCACGGCATGGAAATGGGGTCTTAGATTAGTCAGATTGTAATAATGCTATTAAGCATGAGGTTGGAATTTGAGGAGTATGCTGAACGAGAAAATTGGGTTTCGATTGAATATGTACCAAAATAGGCTTATCTTGAGAGTTATGCCTTAGTGTGAGCTTAGCTTGAGTATTACTAGGCATTTGTGTGGGTAATGTAACAGCCATAATTCGCATATTATATGCTTACATGTTGAATATATTGATGTTGACGGAATAATTAATTTCTTTTCATAGGTAGAAAGTCCAGTAACACTTGTGTTGTTTAATTACTTGTTTATAGTGTTGTGGTCCCTGATAGTCCCCCTTTCTGTAAACCTCACAATGCTATCAGTTTGGTCTAAAGATGTCACTGCTGTGAAATTTTATTATTGCTATGTGCGACTTTCGAATTACAAACCATTGCTGTTCAACTTTCGCATTGTACAAAATATGCGACGGGCCATGGAGAGTATCTAACGCGTTTCTCTTGATTGAGATGGCGCGGCACAATGCAGTGATGTGTTTAGGCTTTTTTGTTATTTAATTTTAAAAGGGTTGGTACTGACTAATAAAGCATTTATAAAACAAAGTTTTCCTTGATTAACCAGTTTGAAATTATAATCAGTCACCACCACTGGGAAGATGGTCTTGCTGAATTTTCGGGAATGTTGTTTGAGGGTTGCTTGAGGAAACTTTGGTGTTGGTTCTGACTGTAAACCTCTACGCTCTTTTTCGCTCGATTCCTTATACAGGTAATACTGTAAAAACATGTAATAAGCTATATATTTGTATTATAAACCTAATAAAGTATATTTTAAGTCCAAGTCTAAATTCCAAAATTTGTTCTATTTTTCAAATTCTAGTTTTTGACGGTTCACTTGAAATGTTTTGGTGACATTTTAGTGGAACTCTGGTTGATTTAATGCATTAATCTTGCTTAAAATGAAAAAGATATTGCTTAACCCGGTATGTTGTGTGGGCAAACAAAACAAAGTTCTGAAAAGAGAAAAGAAGTCTACCATGATAAATTTTGATCGATATCAGTGGCGTCATGCGAGAGCTTTGCAGTCAAAAAGTTTTGTGCCATATATTTTATTTATATTGCAATTTTTAAATTTTCAAATCAAGAGTGAATAGACATAAAAGAAAGCATACCATCGTCGACCACATCGATTGTGATCAATCTATTTAGAATATGTCAAGGGTGTGTCGAGTAGTGTACGTGGCGTAAGTAGTTGAGTGTTTGTGGTTGTTTCGCAGGCGGCGCTAAGCGAGCGACGCCGGGGCGTGCGCACTAACTAACTAACAATAAGTTACGTACGATTATAAGGTACTAACTGGCGGGGTGTTGACTTAATACAATTGAGTAACCTTTGTTTGTCTTATACTAATGACTTGGTTGTGGTCCTGATTCAGAGATTATATTTACTTTTCTATAATTACTTTCATTCAGGCTTCTCATAGTGTACTTTACCGTAAACGAATTTTCAAATGTATCATGCTAATTTTACTTATGGTTCGGTGATCTGAAGGGAAAAAGCAATATAAAAAATTTATAGGAATTATAATCAAACAGATATATTTTTGTGGCAATATTTCTGACGATTGTCTATCAACTCGAAGTTAAAATAATCCAAAGTGATTTTGAGTTACAGCCTCGATATATTCTTACGCTTACATCCTTCTTCCTTCTTTTTGTATCAAATATCTGATTGAACAACATGAACTAAAGCAATTGTAGTAAGTCGACAACTGTCAAACAGAATATTATGAATTATACATATGTTATATACAATATTATTAGTTATGTAAATTAACGATATTTATGGTACGTCAGAAAGAATGTTGCTTCCAAAGAAATATTATAAAATTAATAGTGAATTTATGACGTACTAGTAGTAATCAAATATTTTGCTTAACGGATTTCCTGTTGGCAGCTTATCTACAAAACATAATAATAATATTAACGACATATGTTCATCGTTCCCAGTCAATAGTACTTTCATATGAAATAAGGTTGTGGTGGCTCATCGAAAACTCAAAACTCTGCCAGCAGAGAAATACATAGTCCTCTAACGATAGTCCATTTAATAGATGTCTATCAGATATATAGAGAATCTTAATTGGTGCGTAATACTGGAATGTTGAGGATATACTTCTCTAAATACATTTACGAATATGTTTTGTAAGGTTATTTTATAACAAATCTAATCGGGGATCAAATTTTTTTAACACTGCATGTTTGTTTCACTACAAATTGTGTGTGGTCTTCAAATAGTTCTTCAATAGGATACTTACGCTGTATGCTCTGGAGTCGTGACTGTTGGACATATGCACATTATCAATTTTCTTTACACTTATTATCCTTATTTTCATAAAGACCGAGCAATGTTAAAATTAATAGCATTTGCTATAATTGTTCTTTAAATCCTGATGGTCACGGTTTCACGCCCGTATCGAACTAGACCTGAATTACGAAACGGATAGTTCACAAACCAAACAGTTTAAATAAGCTAGTATAGAAGTGCGAACAGTTCAAAGGAACAGTTGAGCTACTTCCATACTCAATCCACTTTGGCCTTCAGCTAAACTATTTGGTTCTTGAACGATCTGTCGTGTAGCCACGGTCTAACAAAACCAAACCAATCACCCACAAGCAAGACGCTTCGATATTTAATATTTCTAATACAAACCAGTATGTCAGTGGGCGCTGATTGACTCCAGGGGTGAGAAGTGTACCCTGATTGGCTCTTCCAAATTTACGCCATGTTGTGACCGGTCGAAACTTAAGTGTATAAGACAAATTAGTCTGTTGTCTTCAGGTGTTCACCCTGCATTCGGCGTCTCGTGAGTTGGTTGGTTGGTCTGTGGTCCTAACAATAGATATTAGACGAGTGATTAATTACGAATGGTTGTTTGTGTAAATTAATATGTGCAAATTAATTTGTTGACACTGTAAATATATACAGATTCACAGTTCCGCTGTAAGGATGTGTGTATTTCGTTGTTGTTCGTTGTTTATTGTTCATTACTGATTATGGCAGTTACATTACTCTGAAATGTCTTACAATGAAGCTGTGAGTTATTTTCTTCACTTTCTTCATTAGATACATAGAACATTTATTCATATTTTAATGACGGTGGGACTTTTTATTCATTTAGTGATCTAACTATTCAATATTATTCAAATTTTTATCTAAACATATCTAATTCGCTTCTCCATTAAAGCAGAGATGCTCATTATCCATATGTGTATGATCTTAAAACATATTGGATATCCTAATACAAAGAAGTTCTTATTGACATTGCAATGATTCAAGAGTAAACTAAAAGAACATTCAGCTACTCTATAATATACTTATTTTTGAAGAATAAAACTGCTCATCGTGGTAATCCTAACGTAACACGGAAACCTCGTTAAGTGGACTATAATACTTTCTGATAAAGCTCAGGTTACATATGTATGGGCTTGAACCAAATTGTGTTTCAAATGGAACGATGGCCAACTGGCTTTTCGAGTCACTTTTGTACCACAGTGAACTCAACGGGAATTTCTGCAACATATACAATGCGACTAATATCTAAAATATCGTGGCCATAAAATGAAAAAATATCGGCCATCTTGAAATGCTAGCTTGTTGATAGACAGAGACAAAACAGCATAGTCCGATTTTTAATTCGAGAAGCAAAACAGGTGTCATTTATGAAAATAATATTATTTATATTGTTCGACTCATTTAGAAGTCACTATTTCATAAATTTTTGACGTTACACGATATTAATTCTTACCGTCATTATTGTCACCCAGTGTCAATTGCATTGTGAAGTGTTTAAGTAAAACAAATCAAATTATAAGGTTTAGATTTTTACAATGAACGATCGATTTGCAATCATTCGTCATTTTAAATATAACGATATACACAACGTCGATTATGTATTGGCTTTGTCATAAAAATAACAAATTTTCTTTTGATTTGTTTTTCCACGTCACTATTAAAAAAGTCCCTCGTATCACATGTCAGATTTGTGTATTGAATTTGTTATCAGAGTTTAGCATGCACGTTTTTGTTCTGAGTATTTAAGACCGAGTCCCTTTTGAGGAGATTCTTGTCGTAATGTCACTACAACACAGAAAACTTATCTAGGCATCTCGCTGAAATGCCCTTGCATCTACCCCGCGTTCACCCTGCGATCACAGTAACGAAACCATCGTTGTAACGCGACCTCGTTATCGCGAGATACCTAGTTAAGTTGACCGTGCTTAACACACACATAACTTGACCATTCAACTTGGCACGGCGACATAGGCGGCCGGGCGGCGGCGGCACGGCGGGTGTAGCGGCCAACGCCTACAACCAGATGCCCCCTCACATGCGGCAGCAGGTGAACCAGGCGGTCGGACAGGCGGTCACCAATGCAGCCATCAACGAACTCAGCTCCGCCTTCGCCAGATTCAAGTAAACTACCAATGCGAGACATTTGTGTTCTATCGGGTTGTATCATTCGTGTCAAGTCATTTTATTGAATTGAACACCATAATTTAATTATACACGTTTTTTGTTCCTTATGGTTCTGAAACTAGAACTCACCCTTTACAACTTAGCTATGGACCGATCTTTCTACTAAGAACACTGTCGATAGTCGCTAGCGACAGCCGTGTAAATACAGAATAGATGAAATGGGATAGGATGGAAATACAGAATTTAACTTAACTTCTACATATAACAATATATCTAATCCAAAAAGCAAAATAATTTAAAAAATTAGCAAACTTAATAAAATATCACTATTTAGGATCTTAAACAATGCTTAAGTGGCGTTGTTTGTTGTACGTACTCGTATCATGGTGGCCACAACCAAACGCAAAACTACAAAGAAACTACGTTTCGGCGAGTTCGACAAAAGAGGGTCAATTTGTAAACTCCTTTGATGTCTAGCAGAACCTCTGCATGCGATCGTTGGCGATATCAAAAATCGCTGTCCCCTTCATATCCTTAGAAAAGGTTAGTACGACGACGATTTATAGTTTTACAGCGGCGTCCCTGAATTGTCCCTCCGTCTAAAAAACGGATTTCAAAACAAGTTTTCTTTCAAAATTGGGAAATTCCTTCGATATTTTTTAAGGTATCGGTCGCGTATCGATTCTTAATCTTAACTTAATGCCCCAATGCGTTGTAGTATTGTTGTTATTGAAAATATCTTAGTCTTAAGCAGTTGAAGTTTATAAGAATGTAAAGTGTGGGGAGTGTTTTCTGTAATAAAATGACTTGGCATTTATTGTTCCACGGACAACATTAACACCTACTGTGTTGCTTCTAATTTGTTGTTTATATTGTCTAAAACAACGCACAGACATGTTTAAATAACCATTATATCTGACCGGCTTCAGATTATGTCGTCATGTTATATAGTATTAACCAAGTATTCCAGTTTTAGGGACACGTCAAAGTATACGGTCCACTGTGCCGTGCCGATGGTACGCGTTCGATCTGATTTTGTAATGCCTGTTTGCGCCAAGTAAATAGATAAAATATGTTCATATAAATATAGAACTAAACTTTTTATTCGGTCTCGATATTAAACGAGTCGACGGATAATGAAAAGATGAATGAATTCGATTGGTCAAAATTAAATTAATAGAAAAGTGGCGACACTTTATCACCTCACAAGGAGGGGTATAGATGTATGTTTTGTATGAATGTAGAATTTGTCACAATTCCTTGATTTTGACTGGTTTACTGACGTGACCATAATCTGAATATGGCCCACGCTTCGCTATAAATATTAAAATAATGACGACGAGGCCAATTAAAGTATACTATAAACTGCTTTCAATTTTTGGACTCGTAGGAAAGGATAAAAGGTTGATAAAACCTTTGAATATCGAATCGATCGCGTATCTTCGTCGGCGTATCGTTTACTCTTTGCTTGTGCGTGTTTGTACTGAATGTACGTATAACATTAACACTTTAATATTATCACATGTGAAGCGTTATGTGGTCCCAGACACATACACACATGTCTTCATGTTTAATAGTTCTAACATTGTGACAATGAAAACAATAAGGTCGTGATTGCCTTTGTGAGTTTTATGATGCTTTGATTATGTATTGAACATGGATTGCTGTTTGGAATATCAATTCAAATCTGCATTTGACATTATTTGTTGAGTACATAACCAAAAGCGTCTATTCTTGTCTGTCTAACGCCTATTTGATGTCTTGTGTATATAACACTAGGTAAGCTCACATTGCGCCTGAGCACTAGAAAATCTGAAATCCGGATATATATTCCGGAACACTTTGTTGTGCGGATGTCTTAATGTTTGTTTGCCTAAGGAGCATTCACATTTACTATCGGATTTTATAGTACATGCAACGGGAAACACGCTTTTGACTATATGAATATGTCCCACATCTATGTGGGAATACTAACTGTAATATATGAGGAAAGAAGATGTGTGTGAGATGCCACTTACATTATCAAGATTCACTAGGAACGGAAAGTTTGTCGTCTTCGTTTGTTTAAAATAAATTAGAATAAAAAGTGTGTTGCTCAGAGCATACGTTACGTAAACTAATGCGAAGGTCTGGAGATCACACACGTTATGTACGAAAACAAATACAAAACAAATTCAGTATTACATGAGAATATGAAATATCGTTGACAGTGATTGAAGAGAAATGAGTAGGTATGCAACTCTGATTCTTAAAAAATATATATATTAAGGGGGATAAGTAATGAAATTTATGTTTGGTAAATTAATTGTAAATGTTGAATTCAGTGGCTTAATATAGGTGTAAATTGTATTATGTACTTCAGTTTTGCGGTTGTAACCGATTTGGGTCCATGAGGCGCGTCACGGGCCCAACGAGCATATCATGTTGATTTTTAAATGTGCTAGCGTACAAATAATGTAAAGAGATGTTTCGTTAATGTTAGCGCACTTGACACTTGTCGCGTAGAGCTAGATGCGTAGTGGGCAGTCGTTGCAACGTTCTCACCTCAGTGTCTAAACTGTTACCGTAGCTTAGAAGCTGCGATACGCTCGTTTCGATTCTCTCCCGTCTCTAGTAGGGCGAAGCGTATCTATTGATAATGCATTTACTCGAATATATTTAAATGTAACCCAGCTTATTTGTATACTTACAAAATCCAGCCAGTGTAACCTGGACATAATCGAAAGCAATTTATTGAAACACGGTAAACATGTATGTAAAAAATTATTGTACTTATAAATAATGGCTAAGACCAAAGCAGTTGTCTCTTTATATTGTTGCTGTTAGCGATACCTTTGGTCAATTATTAGGGTGTTTTATTGAACGGCAACGCAAACGGGTTCGTTATTGGAATACGCATTCTCGCCTTTGAAAGTCATCATGCGGATTAGACGCTTCTATTAAAACGTATATCTAAGTTAGGGACACATTTTTCTGGTAGACGCTGTTATCTTAATGTGGCTATATGGGTATTTTTCATATAAAATAACAAACGAGAGTTGATTTGCGTCTCCTATACCTGGCTTTAAATAAAATGTAGTAGGTTCCCAACCATGAAATAAGGGACCACGGCGTAATTGTCATAGTAAGTCAAAGTATTGTGTCAAAGAATAATATTGTGTTTCATATTATCTAAAATATACTCGACGCATTTTTGAAAAAGTGTAAAAATATATTTAATTTTCCATGTTTTTATATTAATCAAAGTTACATATTTCTTTATTATTATCTGACAAACGATAAGTGTTTTAACGTTATTGCAACGAAAAAATCCCTGCTACAATGAGTTAATTTAAATACAATACTTTATTAGTGAAGATCTGCTCGTCAACAACAATGAATTATTTGGTATATCTTCATGTTTGGGAACCAATGCAAGTACTAAAATGGGAGTTACAAAACTAAGTTCCTACACATAACATTTAACGCTGTAACTGTATAATTTCTATCGATATTAGCTGAATAATATCAATCAAATTAATCACAACTAATCGTCTAACATTTTGCTCTCTTGTTAATAGCGTTAGTACCATCGAAAAAAAGGTATAGCCAGTGATTGTTGGATTTGATATAGTTTATGAATATTGTTAATCCTATGCTGTATAAATAGATTAATTAAATGCTATATGTGTATTTGTGATGTTTGATTTGTGAAGCTTGATGCAGTGTGACCCAATTGAAATGCAAATAGTTATTTGGGATAATTTTTATTCTGATTCATATAGCGGTGTTTGTTGGACGTGAACCACGCTGTTTTATGTTTTCCGCGCTTTATATAAGGCGTAACAAACGGAAATGTTATTAAAAAATTGTATTACATAATTGTTTTAAATATGTTGTTTGAGGAGGCAATGTAATTGTACAAACAATTCGGGAAAATACGGGAAAATGAATTCTATCTACTGAAATCCGACTTTTTTGTGAAGCACAATTTACTTTATTTGGTATCTAGCGGCATTTAGTTGCGCCACTGCTATTCGGATTTAGTATGAACTTGTTGGTTTATGAAGTTCAGCATATTTAAAACATTACGATAAAGTAATTTTTTTGAAGTAATTTCATTTTGATTTGCCTTACAAAATATTAAACATGACTCAAGCAGACTGACTATTTAAAATGGCTTAGTTAATGGCCTATTCCACTAACAATTTATATAATGAAATTCCAGGAAAATTAGGTAAGCTCTGAGTTTGGAGTATGTTATATAAATTTCAATAAGAAATTGTAAATTTTGTAAATATTCTGTAGTATTTATTTATGTTCTTATTGAAATGGCTTGCAATATACTGGAATGTAGGATCTTGTTGCATGGTTTGGCATGGATTTAGAGTAGAATATTGATTTAATTTAATTTCGTAGAATGGTATTCAAAACTTTTAAAAGAAACATACATTTCAAATCACAAAATGTGTTTTAAAACAAAAAATGTAACAATACATTGCTTACATAATTTTTTAATCATATTTTTAAAATAATTCTACTAACTATAATAGAAAATGTACAGTAATCAATTGCAATATTAACGCAATAAAATAAGTAAAAATATAACATGTAAGCGCAAGTTTGCAAGTCGACAGCTTGTTGAGTAAAGCAAGGCTTTATATTAGCTGTATATTCTCAAGTAATGTTATGGTTAACTTAATATTGTATCTAAATAAGTACATTTAAATCTTAGGCGTATGTAATCAGTTACTATTCAGCAATCGTAATGTAAACAATACTTTTTGCATGCTACTATCGAACCTTCCTCAAAACGACACTACACAGTACAAAAACTACTGCTACAAAATACACACCATCTCTAGTGATAATTTAGGCGCTTCGTATCTTTTTCGATTCCATTTTGTCCAGTCCCCTCGTCTCAAAGTGACAGCCCTAAGTCAAGTCTGAGCCTAAATGGGCGCCTTTAGGCCAGTTGCAAGTAAAATCTTATCTGGCTGAACGCCTTCCGCATTCGTCAAATTGTTCGGGTGAAGCTGTAATGGTCGCAGAACCAACAGCGTCAAGTCCAATTAAGAAAACAACAACTTTGTGCATGTCCAACGATATCCAGACAGAGTTATACATACGTGACAAAGCTTGTTTCGCTTATTCGTATAACCTGAACATATAGAACATTTTACATTAATGCTACACAATTCATACTAGACAAGCACTGTGTATATTGTAGGTAGTCATTGAGATAATGTGTACTACGAACTAGAGAAGCTTTTTTAAACTAAAGAGATGTCGGGTAGCTCGATGTCAGTGGACTCGCATTCGCGGTCAAAGGACTGCAAAACATGTTGCTAAAAATCTAAATAGTGTCGCCTCTTAGTATGTCGTACATATTAATTCAGTGGTGGTAGTTGCTTTTTCGTTGTACATGTTATTATACATTCGCCTTTAAAGAAGTAAATTTTAATACAGAGATATTTTATGGGGGATATAATGGTCGTATGGTATGAGGAAAATATGTTCATGTTATTATTATCACAAACACTGTCCCACAGCTGAGCAAAGTCCTCCCTCACATCCCTCCAGTTCTCTCAAGAGCCTCCTCCGGACAGTCGTTCAGGAACGAGTCCAGTTTGTACCGCCATCTCTTTCGCGGTCGGCCGCGACGTCGATTTCCTTTGTCTAGGGCCCATTTGGTTGCGATATTTCCCCACAGGTCCTCAGACATGCGGCTCATCGATTGGGCAACGTTATTTTGGAATAATATTGGCTATTCGTTATTATAAGCAAGCAAATTCTAGTTCTCATTAAAGAGTTGCTGTTTTTCATTTTACTCGCGTATATTTTTAAAGGCAACTGTATAATATTTCGCACGCGTCTAGCATTTAGTATGAAACTAAAGTATGTGTTCTAATCATTTGTTTTAATTCCCACAGCCGCCCGGTACCAAACGTCCCGCCAAAACTGCCTGAGAGACCGCAGAACGGGCGGCCATTTTGAACGCCCCCGCTTCGCCGCCATCTTGTGATAAGCTTGCATTGTAAATATCTGTTATGAGTACTCATTTGTTTATTGCGTTATTTAATGCTTAGCATTAATATGATGGTAATTACACTTGATGTTAGTGATTTTGAGCAAGAAATTTTTAATGCAGTAGTCAGATTCCTATTCGATATGTTGAGTACTTGTTCCTTTAGTCCGCGTGATATGGTACTATAAAGATAAATATGAAATTGTTTGTACACGATTGATATGAATTGAAAACATTCAAAAGAAGTTCGCACACGATTTACACGAATAAAACTGATTTAAAAAGTTTGGTTTTTTAAGTGTTTAGAATATTATATACAAAACTGAAATTAATTACAGTCTTCGAAAATTATTGGGATCGTTGTCATCTACAAATGATTTGATATGATGAAATGTATATTTAGGTGTAGTTATGTTATTCCGTGAAAAATAAAATAAATCATGTTATTGTGACAATATGTAATGAAATTAATGGACATTATAAATGTATTAATGTAGATTAACTGTTCGCTGTTATTTTGATGTAATCTTGAATGTACCTCAGTGAATAAATGAAGGATTTGTGTTGCTGAGTTTGAACGGATACATTGAAACCGGAAATATCTGCATCTCTTAAAGTAAATTTAGATGTACAGGATTTCCGTCAATAGTTTCGCGTACCGTCTTACAAGCACGATTGAAGTTAGTCAATATCGACTGATATTACAATAATAGGATACGAAATGCTTGTGATAGTAGGAGGTGCTCCAAAAACGAGTTGTTATTGTTGGAGAGTACACCTTTGTTTAGATTGCATTGTTTGAGACTTTTGGTGTTAGTTTGGCGTGTGAATGAAGCGGACAAATATTATTTTCTCCAAAACCTTTGGTGGCAGAAGTATATTGGTTATGGTTATATGGACATTGGTTTGAGCATGTTCAGGTTGTAGAAATCTGTATTGCTTCCTTTAGAAAACAAACCGACTCAAGACTGAACACAAACTGAAACATCCGGTGCCCTATGAATGCCCCGCCCACTGCATATAACATCACAATATGTGTAATGGATGAATTTATACATAATAGCTGAAAAATATAGCTTAATTTATAAATATTATGTTACTTAAATTATATATAATATACTTATAATAGAAACGTTACTATAAATCAATTGATTCGTAACTATTTGGAGATTCAAATAATTCCGTGTATCACACTATTTATGCATTTACATTGATTATATGCTTTTTATGACTGACAACTTTTTAGACAGCGCACGCTTGCAATTTTTTGCTGTCATGGAAATAATGGGTTACGATTTGTAAAATTCCCTTGCCCCACAATTACCATTTTGTCTTTTCGTGGAAATAGTAGGATATACTAAAATATATTTTATTCTTTAACAATGATGTGAAGTATCACACAGAAATGAAACTTCATTGACTTGAACAGAACATAAAGTTTCACTTCATTATCCGTTTCATATTGCTACGTAACCGTCGGCCTGCTGATATCCGAAGCATGGAATCGGACCGTCCTGTTGCGCCTACAATGGTTCTTTTTATTATAATTTAAGTAATCATTTCTCTTTTTGGAAGAAACACCAAGCTCATGACATTTTGAAATGGTTTTAATTTATTTTATATTTCGATTATGTGTATTTGATGCCATTATCTTATAATATCGGCAGACAGATCGCCCAAGGTGGACACTTCTAACAGTTAAAATAGAAGAAAAAAACACATCAGTTTGTTTCTTCAAAACATACATACAGAACAACAAAATTATAATAATATAAAATACACATTGCTAAGAAGTAAAAAATAATCATTTGAGCCACAACACAACGCGTTTTCGTTCGATTCCGCAACGTAAGCACGTGGTCTCTTAAATTTTAGCGACGTTACCATGTAACAAAAAAAGATTTTTTCTGTTTTGATTTTACTTGTGCGTCCTGTTTTATCTGTTCGATTATTATCATCCGTCACATACATGAAACCGTTATTGGTTTCGCCCTAGTCGGAAGGTACAATGAATTAGTTTTAAAAGAGGAATCTTTTCTTCAACTACATTCCTTCTGTTGCTCTCATTCGCGCGCCAGAAATTTTATTTTGTATATAGGTGTATATAATTTGGCGGTCTGTCAGATGTTTACATATTTACAAGTATTAACTAACATATATAAGTCAAGCGGTTGTTTGGAGGCTATAAATTTTATAATCCGCTGCAAGTAAGAATAAATAAGATATCAATCTTGAGATATCTGGAAATGTGTGTAAATGTAATGTTTATATGCTGCGATACTTGTAATATTATAATTTTAGTTTCGAACATGGCGTCCATTGACGTGGTCTAAAGCACATAAAATTATAAATACGTAATAACTGTGTTCGCTGTTTAACTATTAAATATCGTGCTAATCCATCTTGTGATATCTCTAAATTATTGATGTATTGCATTAAAAGTGTTATGTAAAATCAATTCATCAATGAGATGAAAGTATAGAAAGCTTGTAGACATGTAAACTATTTGAGGTTTGACCTCCTATTTATACTTTGTGTACTGTTGTATGCAACTGTAATAAATGTGTATATAAATATATATCTTGTTTACTTTCTACTCCTAAAAGCCTAGCCTTTCATATATCACTTTTTATGTCTCTATTTCTAACCCTTTATGGGTGGTTATTGGTTATGTTGGCGAACTACATTGGAAAAGGGTTGTTAATCGTATTCAATGATCGAACTTCGGTGATAAAACGAAACAAGATCGGGCTGTAAGTGAATGTACCTTGTCATATTACTTCTGAAATATATACTAACTGCTATGATAAGGCCAAGTTATTTAGACATACCCCTACGACCGAGGCACGTTTAAAATCTCCCATGTATCTCTGAAAGGATAGAATAAAGTTTTCGTTTATTTAGGTCTCTTAGGCTTTCTTTAACATTTTTGATTCTAATTTAAGAACTAAACCTCTCGACAGTCTCTACGAAAAAGTGTTAGCAGCTGCAGTACAGCGTATTAGACTACGTTCTGCAGAACTTCGAATTTCAAAAATCCAATTCATGACAAAATATTATGAAATAAAGTTTATGACAGGCTTTGCTTGACAAGCTTACCATGGCAGGCTGCGTTCGTGCTGCTTTACATCAAGATCGGTTTAGCTTAGTAGTGAAAAGGTAACAAAAAGATAGAAAATAAATACTTTCGAATTTAGTATAATCAAACGAATAACTCGTCCTCGAGTGAAACCATGCCTAGGCAAACGTAGTGTAGGACGTCCCCCGGGTAGGTGAAAAGACGACTTACGTAGGGTAGCCGGACGTGAATGGATGCGGAGAGCAGAGGATCGAATTGAGTGTCGCACTTTGGGAGAGGTCTATGTCCAGCAGTGGGCTGCCGCAAGCTGCTCATGAAAGGTATAACAACTGACCAGGGAGGGATGATGAAGAGAGCTACTGGTAATTTGTTGACAGTGTCAAAAATTTCTTGTAAAGAAAATATATACCTATTACTGGGCGGGCTTTTTGCTTATCTAAACACTTGAAGATAATGAAGCAGCTTTTATTGCGATTTGTTTTATTTCTGACCCTAAGATATTTTCTAAGAGCTATATAGGTACACAAATTCCGTCGGTGTATATGTATATACAGAACACCTTATAATATATTTTCTTATGGAACCAATATATGTAGATAATTTACCTTGGCTGTTTCAGCTCAATTCAACATGTGTGGGTCGTCAGCTTCCTCATAGAGCTATGAGAATTCTACGCATGCCAAATTTTAAGGCAATTTAGGAGCAATCAAACTTTAGCATTCATAATTTAGCAGCAACCATGACTCAGTTACAGCGAGTTGTTTTTAGTGTGTCAGCTGGAGACATGGGTCTCCAGCTGACACATGCCAGGAAGGCAAACCAGTGAGGTTAGGGCTTTAGACTATAGTCAGGCATTTAAAGCACAATTTCAGCAATGAGAGCCAAAAAAATTAACGATCACATTGATAAACTGTTGGATCTACGAACGAAATACCGTGTGTAAGCTGGCGACCCGTGTCACCAGCTTACACATCTGGATCTTCGTAATTATTCAAGTTACGATTATGTATTGTACCTCATATTTTAGAGCAAAATAGCAGCGCCAGGCTTCAAAATTTTCGAATCTCTAGTGCTAAAACTGTTTGAGCTACGAGCCGATATGTGTGTGTAAGCTGGTGACATGGGTCGCCAGCTGACACATGTTGTATCTCTGAAACTACATAAGTGAGAACTTCGTTTTAAAGATCAGATGAGACCATACAATAGGAGCGTTCACGAGTCAAAATTTCAAATCTCCTGGCTGTCTAGATTCAAAGTTATAAGCAAAAAACTATTTTCCCGCCAAAAAATTCAAAATAATCGCACGGACGCCGCTGAGCGGGCCGTTGCCGTTCCGTGCGCTACGCTATTACAATAGAGTTTCAACTTAGCCGTCATTGTTTTAAAATTCATTTTAACCTGCACTTTCGTATCTATTGAGTCTATCTATATCTATATCGTATGGTACATTGAGCGTGTTAGACCAGGAGCCGACAGAAATAAGCAATGGTATACTACCGATTAACTTTATAGAGAGATTACGAACGACCTTCACCAAATTTGAGGTCAAGTGATAATATAACCCTTCATCGTTGGTGCATAATTCAAATCTACTAATTTAACTAATAGGAAATCAAGATTTAGTTTAGTAATGAATCAACTTATCAGAAATAACAATTTACAGTGTGATATAACATAGTATAAGAGGTATATGTTCAACATATACAGCTTATATCACTATGATCAATAATTGTTGAGCTCGGTATTTAGTATATTTTCAGTAGCAATTATTGAATAAAACATGATATAGATTTCACAAACATTTAATTTTAGTTATTTTCACCGCTCCAGTTCCAGCTAAATGTTTGCCTGTCACAATGTGCGTACTCAGAAGGCGGCTTTTAGCTATATTATAACTAAATGGTAGGCTTGTGAACTCAACTTCATCCACGTTTACTTCAGAAATGAACCCACGGGAACTATTGATTGGGATAAAAAGTAGCCTTTGTCCTTTTCTGATCCTTTAACTACTCCTATACCAAAAAAATGTGATGATTCCGACTCTCTGTTACGACGTAACGAATAAATAACGTAATAAATAAATAAACATGAGTTTATTTTTCTTTACATTCTTCAAACATATGATGATATATATTTAACTAAAAAGTTGAAAATTATTGTGAAATATGTGAGAGACTGGAGCCTAAATTAGATTAACTTAGGTATCCAGGCCTTCCTTATCTCCGAAAAAGAAAACAAAGAGTAGTATGTTTCTTAGATTAAATCAGTAAAGTAAGGACAAAAACCCTCACTAACGCATTTAAAATATTACTATAGCTGGATGTGCATGGACAACTTTCTAGCATCCTGTTACATTTTACGAAACGGTAGTGGTATACAAAAAAGTGTATACGATTATAATATTAGTGTAGAAGCCAATAAAGCTCATATTTACTTGTACTAGGCCACGAACGACGACTGATCCCGAAGTAACACGATTTATCAACCAATACGGCAAAGCGTCACGGGGAAGTTGGGGAGAGGTTGGGTTGGTGCGGGGAGATGCGTATTCCAGTTAGTAAGAGAGCCCACGACCAAAATTTTTGTCCCATAGCAATATGGCCTCAACCGCATCAAATTGATCGATTCGATTATCGTGAACTCGAAAATACCAGTATCAAAAATTTTTCGCGTAGCGTTTGACCCGGCTAATTTTCAACAAAATGTTAAAATTTTTTACCGGCCCGTATCATAGCAATCTGACTGATTTTTGGACTGTAGTTGGATGATAGCTGTAAGATACCGAAAACAGGTTTTTCAGAAGTCAGTTGTGTCACCTTTTTTTTTGACACAGCAGAAATGGCCTCCCACGCATTTGCTACACTTCTTGATGTTATTATCCACCTAGTCGGGTTCAGAATCATATAATTTGACGATTTTATACAGTTTCGACCGTATTGCTAAGATACATGGTTTTGGTCGTGGGCTCTCGTACTAAGTGTTGTCCATGCGGCGGCGGCGGCATGTTAGAGGCTAGTTCCCATAGTTTGAAGCTCCTATACACGAGACTCGGTAACACGACAACAGCGCGTGCCGGGCGCGTGCACAGTGCGCCCGCGTTCCAAAGGTGGTGTGTTTACATACAGCGTAGAGTGCAGTGCAATGGTCAATTTTGAATCTAATGCGATAAGATATCGTGTCTTATCTATGTCTGGTGCAGGTATGTTATTTTGGTTTTTTTTATCCGACTATATTTGTATTCATTAGAGAGTTAACAAAAGGGGGCGCTAAGACGGAACTATTGCAGAGTGAACGACTCGTACTCTCTGACTATTGCGCGTAAGTTTTTCTTTTTCTTCTTCCGCGCCCCCTTTTTTGTACACCGTAACCAGAGCTGTGTTTCATATAAATACAATTCGTAATAAACTGACAAATTTTATGTCATTTTTGCCAAAAGTGCCCGTTGATTAGTCGAGAAGTCTAAAATGGCCAACATTTGTCAGTTTATTACGAATCGATAACTCAAGGTAATTGCACAGGTAATTCGGTTCATCTTGTAATTGTATTGTGAGCACCTGAATGATAAATTTGAAAGGCTTATCAGTTTTCAGTGTCATCCTAATTATAAAAACGTACGATATTTTTTATAGAAATAGGTAAGTGCTTTTAGGTTTGTTTAAGCACTATTTTTATTGCTTTCAGAATATATGGTGCTTCTAAGAATATAATCAAACCACCTAAAGGGATGTCGCCAATCTAAGGTACTTAAAACCATAGCTAGCAAAGTGCTAATAAACAAAAAGGCTATTTTAACCGACTTAAAAAAAGGAGGAGGTTCTCAATTCAACGGGTATATTTTTTAAAATGTTTGTTACCTCATAACTTTAGACTGGGTGAACCGATTTGGATGATTATTTTTCATTTGAAAGGTGGTGCTCCCCGTGTGGTCCCAATTTGGTTCAGTTCAGACCATCCATGAGAAAACAATATAAATCTTAAATTTGCCTTAATAAAAGCAGACTTTTAGGGCAATTGAAGTCGGTTTCCAGTTCTTTTTGAACGCATTTACTTGTATTGTAATTTAATATCCTGGTTTTCAGATTTATTCCTATGATTGTACCTTGCTTCTTGTCAAAGTTCCGGATTATAGGTCAACGGGAAGTACCCTGTAGGTTCATATCTTTTTATTGTATATATTATATTTTATAAATAATATTAGTATGGATTGCTATTGAAAATATACTAAATACCGAGCTCAACAATTATTGATCATAGTGATATAAACTGTATATGTTGAACATATACCTCTTATACTATGTTATATCACACCGTAAATTGTTATTTCTGATAAGTTGATTCATTACTAAACTAAATCTTGACTTCCTATTAGTTAAATTAGTAGACTTGAATTATGCACCAACGATGAAGGGTTATATTATCACTTGACCTCAAATTTGGTGAAGGTCGTTCGTAATCTCTCTATAAAGTTAATCGGTAGTATACCATTGCTTATTTCTGTCGGCTCCTGGTCTAACACGCTCAATATACCAATTGAATCGATACGAAAGTGCAGGTTAAAATGAATTTTAAAACAATGACGGCTAAGTTGAAACTCTATTGTAATAGCGTAGCGCACGGAACGGCAACGGCCCGCTCAGCGGCGTCCGTGCGATTATTTTGAATTTTTTGGCGGGAAAATAGTTTTTTGCTTATAACTTTGAATCTAGACAGCCAGGAGATTTGAAATTTTGACTCGTGAACGCTCCTATTGTATGGTCTCATCTGATCTTTAAAACGAAGTTCTCACTTATGTAGTTTCAGAGATACAACATGTGTCAGCTGGCGACCCATGTCACCAGCTTACACACACAAATCGGCTCGTAGCTCAAACAGTTTTAGCACTAGAGATTCGAAAATTTTGAAGCCTGGCGCTGCTATTTTGCTCTAAAATATGAGGTACAATACATAATCGTAACTTGAATAATTACGAAGATCCAGATGTGTAAGCTGGTGACACGGGTCGCCAGCTTACACACGGTATTTCGTTCGTAGATCCAACAGTTTATCAATGTGATCGTTAATTTTTTTGGCTCTCATTGCTGAAATTGTGCTTTAAATGCCTGACTATAGTCTAAAGCCCTAACCTCACTGGTTTGCCTTCCTGGCATGTGTCAGCTGGAGACCCATGTCTCCAGCTGACACACTAAAAACAACTCGCTGTAACTGAGTCATGGTTGCTGCTAAATTATGAATGCTAAAGTTTGATTGCTCCTAAATTGCCTTAAAATTTGGCATGCGTAGAATTCTCATAGCTCTATGAGGAAGCTGACGACCCACACATCAATTCAACTACGGAGTTTTCCCCATATCCGCACTGATAAAACACCAGAGCGATGTGGAGGAAAACGCTCACAATACACCAGCAATTCAAAACTCCGATAACAATAACTCGAAGTAATAAATCTACGAATCAGTTCTAGAGTGGACAATTAAATTTGGTATAGCAGCGTTAATTTGTATTGTTCCCACCCTGCGCGCGGGCGTTGTTAATCGACGGATCGCATGACGGGCCCCCCGTGTTTAACTATGTGAAAACGTTTCCGAAAACAAGCTAGTTTTTCTTGCCAATTAGGTAACTTTGAAAAATATTATCAGCGTACGATGAAATAGATTTTGGACTGCGCGGGCACACTTTAATAAGAAGTTTACACTGTAATTAATTTATACATATTCGAATGAAAACTTGTGGCTGTATAGACTGGGATACATGTCCAACCGTGTGTGCAGAACCTACCGATGTATCAAGAACATCTTATTGCGGTCAACTAATCCGCGGATGGATGTATTACGATTTTGGGGAACGCACGAGTCTGCTTTGTCTTGTCTGCTGAAACGAAACTCGAACCGTGTACGTGGAAGCTGTTGTCCGTCGATTTTATTCTTCAAATTGAAACAGTTATTCAAAAGAAATTAATATAAAAGTAGAGATCAATTGATCTACCGCCACTTTGGTAAATGTATTCTGCAGAGATTATATTTTGTTTGAATTTACGTAACAGTGTTCTCACACCTTGTGTGCTCGCGGTTCACATTAAAGTCAAGATCCGCCCAGCACACCGCAAAGACAAAAACTGTCCATTATTACAATTTAATGAAAAGAGAAAGCCATTAGGAGCTGGGACTTGATTAAATCGTCTGATCCTGCGGCGCCCTCTGCCGGCCAGCGGGGGCCTAATCGCACCGACACGATTCTGATTACGTGTGATTGTTGTATCAATCATTTCCCCTTTCAAATTATTCAGTGGCCCGTAATTGTATCGCTTGCCGCTGCCTGTAATGGCCGCGACGGAGACGTAGCCAGGAGTACCTATGGAACGGAAACATTCGCCCGCACTTAGTCTCGGTTTGTTACCCGATGGATTGTAATTCATATGCTATTAGTAACGAAATTAGAGAGAAAATTGTCTCTGTTATAGTTTTGTTACATGGCTGTAATAAAAAACGAAGTACTTTTGTAGTTACCGTTGGAGCGTCGTAGGTAATAAAGAACACGTTATTTACGGTTTTGTTGTTCTAATATTTGATACAGATTTACCAACAACGTGTCGAGCGTTATTCTCAAGTATTTGTCGATGGTCGGATTGGAAATCACAATATCAGCGTAATTTCTTACTTTGGTAAAGGGAGTCACTGTGTTCAAGGGACTCCAGCATTGACTTCGTGGCAGCTGCTCAATAATTGATGATTTCTGGACAGATGATTTTTATTTCTTGGGATTTGAATTATAATCTTGTACAATTCAAGTTACACAGCCAATCGTAATCAAAGTTATTGGATGTGGGTAATAGCGACGACTAATGTTAACAACTCGCAAAATAAAACAAGCAATTACAACTGCGATTATTCGTAGCTAGTACCCCAATCTGGTAAGCATAACGTGGTATTAATTTTGTTGGGCTCCATAAATTGGCTCGTTTAGGGCTAATAAATGTAGTGTTATAGCCACGAATGTAAATCATTGAACAGCATATTTCCCTTATCAGCGCCCGCCTGAACTGCGTCCATTAGCTATGCAAATCCGATGAATTTACGTCGAGCGCTAAACGCCGCGGCCTCGATACGAAGCGACGGCTCGCTCGCCACGGAACAAAACGTGGGAAGTTATAATACCTCGTAGCTGATAAATTAGTTGCGGTACCTATGTTTTTATGACTAGCTTTGCCTGCTTGATAGATTGCGACATGTTTTATGAGAGGCAAACTTGACGAAAGTTTAGGAAAACCATTAAGCTAAAATATGTTACTGTGCTGCCGGCGATACTCTTTTTACCTTCATGACGAAAAAATTATTTTTGTGGGCAACGTGCGATGATATTGGACCCCGAGGTCCGGGATTTTGAGGAAGTTTTTAGGAGTCTTCGATATTCTCGTCCGTCACGGTCCAAAGAATAGAAGTTGCTTTAGGTAAAAATACTTTTGTAATTTTCAGTAGGTTTACACACTGTACGAGTCGCGCCGGGTAACTGGACCGCCGGGACCCGCTCGCTTGCAAAAGCTGATTTTTGAAACTTTTTGATTTTTTAAGTCTCTACAAGTTTATTAGAAAGTTACTGTAGGTATCATACTAATATAACAAATAAGAAACTGTTGGTTGGTTTGTCCTTTTACGCAGCAACGGAATGACGTCTTTTTAAGGGTTCCGAACATCCGATGAAAAAACACTGACTGATGCCTCACTCTGGTGTCTGTCTGTCAGTCAGTCTTTCCGTCTGTCACAGATGATTATCTCAGCAACTACTATATCTATCGATATGAAATTTGGGACATTTATGGAAAATAGTGACGCACAGGTGCAAGTGTAATAAAAATTGAGATCATATTTTAATTTTAAAAGAAGGTCGAAATTTTTGAAAAAAATCTGAAATCGTCATACGAAACAGGAATTTGTATAAATATTACAGGAAAACCTTTGCGATATTTCTATATCTGGTATAGTTTTTGATAAACCATAAAAACTTGACACAAAAATGTAGATATATGCGGTTGGAAAAATGAAATTTAGTCTCTCTCTCTAATCTACGAGTAACTGTTCGTTTCTTTCCATCGTTCGGAACCCTTTTTGCCCAAGTCTGACTCACACTTGGCCGATTTTTGGGTCAGAGACAGTACAGTTTATGGGCAAGGGAGAATGTTATGCTCTTTTACCCTCATTTCTGAAATAAACGTTTAGATTTAAAAATTTAGATGGAGGTTAGGGATTAACTATAAATTAAATAAGATATAAAACTCTTATCCCGCACACAAGCCGATAACAGGAATAATTCACTAGATGCATCCTTCGTAGGCAGACCAGACACTATGTACAGATTGGAGTCATGAGCTGTGAAATAATAGATTTATAGCAAATGGAGATGAACGAACAGAATCTCAGTTATCTCTCTTTGATACCTACTTTTATTACTGAATCGTATGCCAACAATAAGAAAGTTTATTTTATTCCTTCTGTCTGTCTTTATGAAATAACGTTGATTCGGTGAATTAATTTGAATATAGGTTTTCCTCAAAGAATACCTACGTAAAATTAATAACGTAATTAGAAAGAAATGGAGCTACTAAATCTACAAATCCCTATAAAAAGCTGTTAATTAGAGAAAAACAGTTCATTCTTTACAACAATTAAGACTTATTAAATCACTCCCCCGGCACCATGAGCAGCAGGTAGAAATAGCGCTATAATTCATAGATAAACAGCCCTAATTAGAAGCCACCACGAGTGACAGGAACATGGCCCTCGAATTAGCTGGAACAAAAATCGTTAGGTTGTTACAATGTGATATAATTAAACAGTTGTCTAATTTAATTGGCAATCGGTGTGTTCCCACAAGTCAGAAAGTCACCCTCTCTCATTACGCGGTCCGAATTTTCCCAACAATTAACACGCGGGTGGCTGGTTGGCTGGTTGGCTGGCTGGCTGACTGACATGGTATAGTAATAATTGCAGGTGTGTAGCGCGGTAAACGGTAAAATTTTTCATGCTGAAAGTGAATAAGCGATTTTTGTATAATGATTGTACATACTGTTTTAATTCTAAAATTTAGTAAATTCCTTATCTTCTAAATTTCATTCCAGTTTTATTTTATGGTAATCGCAAATGTATTAAAAACCGTCGTATGACGATGCTCGTGCTCAGCTGGCTGTTATATTATAGTCATCGGTTATTATTATTATTACCGTAATTGCATCATAATGTTTTCAAAAATTTTTTTATTTTAATTGTTGATCCAAATTATTATTTAATTGATACAACACATACAAAACAATTTATTACAAAAGCAAAAAAAAAAAACGAATAGAAATAACACACGCAAAACGCATGATGGGTGGTAGGGCATTTTTCTTTGTCCATCTGGCCATAGCTACCACCATGTATATTATCTAAGTCTAACATCAAAAAATTCTATAACAAACCATTTACTAAATCTTGCTTTGGACGTAATAGTTCAATTCAAATTATTTCTAATTTTCGGCACGTGATTTTGATTTTTCTTTATTACCGGATGTTAGATAATATAATCATTTGTTATGGTTCCGTAGATCAAAAGGAAAAAGGAACCCTTATAGGATCACTTTGTTGTCCGTCTGTCTGTGTTTCTCAGGAACACGTGGAGATATAAAGTTGAAATCAATATCGAATACTCAAGTCTGCCGTTCCTTAGATCTGTGAAAAAATCATATTTATAGGCCAAGGCAATAAAAAGATATAGCTGTATTTTAGACCATTTCTATACAAAATGCAAGGAAACCAAAACTAATAAGGTACTTCCCGTTGACCTAGAATTCTGAAATTTGGCAAGATGCAAGGTCTTACTGAACAGCTTTTTAATGTTTACAGACTTTACTTTGTAGTTGTAAGAGCAGAGAAAATGCTTCATTACACTGAGGCCTCTTAGCGAGCACGCTTTCCATCAATAGGCATGCATACATAAGAAAATACATTTCTTTCGTCAATTTCATCATTTTGTCAAGAATCGATGCCGCGGGCCTTTTCAATAGCATCTCTATATCTCATTTAGAAAACTCTAGAGTAAGTTAACTCTCCAGGGTCATTGACACAAGTAACACCGTTAAATGACATATATATAAGTTATGATTACTTTTCAGGAAAGGTGTGGTATTGTTGAAGTTTTCTAGATCTATTTGTAGCCTAAATTGGGCGCTAGCGACCACGGCCGTTATTAAAGCGTTGATCGCCAAAAAACTTTGATGAAAACCTCCATTAATATCTCATTTCGTTCCATTAGGATGACGTTACACTTTAGCTACGTGGACGATTCCTAATTGCGTTTGTTATTTACCAAACTCGCTGTAATTACACGACATTCGAAAGGTAATTGAAAAACTTTTCCATCGATACGGCGAACCGGTGGAATCATGTAGAATTATGGTTTCTTTCACGTTTCGACGTTTCAGATTTGTATCGCTGTAGTTTCGCGGTTATTATTTTTTGAACTTTTAATAATGAGCTGCCATGTTGATCGCGATGTCTGAGGGTTGGGTGACGAATGAAAGAACGATATAAACAATTTTTTTCTTAGTTTACAAAAAAATATATTAAGTGACTGAGGAAAAGACAATAAGCGTCGCCATCTTACTGTGATAGTTAAACCGTCTTAGTTTGTAAAGCCCGATCTTTATGGTCATATTAGGGCTTAAAGTTAGCGGGTGGAAAGAAATGTCCTAGTGTTGTATGTCATCTACGGATAGTTATTATGGAAAATAATATACATAAATTCCGACTGCACATAGGCGAAATTTCGTAGCGCCTAACTTCAGAGGGGCAAACATAGCGTGCGAGTACTATAGTTATCAAGTACCTCTAGTGTGAGTTTACCGATACTATCCCCTTTGCGCTGACGTCAGATTTGTATGAAGAATCACAGATTCGTAAACGTGCCGCTAGAGGTGCTGCACAACATAGCGTGCGAGCACTGTATATCATAAAATTTTAGAATGATTAAAATGTCTATGTAAGTAAAAATCAATTGCCTCATATGTGATTGGGGTGGTTATTGTTGTTGTGTTCGTAATTGTCAAGACAAGGCCAGTAGGAAATAATTGTTGAAAATCCACGGGAAAACCTAAACCAGGCAGGGCCGTTGTTAAAACAATTTGATGTATTGCAGATTAAAATTTCGAATATATCAAAATTGCTATTTCAAAAATGATGCCATGCCATTGTTTTTTGTGGTTCTGTTAATATTTTTATTTTAAATACGATAAAATTTAAGTTTTTTTCATCGAACATATTAACAGTCAGAAAATTTTAGTTTCTCACATTCCACCTTTAGAGGCATGAAAATCTTTGAAATTGTTAAATTTACAATATTTAGAAGATGAATGTCGTTTCTATAATTCTTAATTCTATAGTACCTAAGTAAGTATAAAATATAATTTCAGTCATTCAAAACTTCCAAGCTTAACGATTTTCAAATAACCCCCCATAGTTCAACATTAAACAAAGCTCTAAAGTCAATGAAAAAGTAATCAAACCCTTGAATAATCGAGTGGCATTTGAACGTTTTTAGTAAAGTGCAACACTTTCCCAGCGCCCGCGCCCGCGCCCGCGCCGCCGCGCCCGCTGGGGCGAGTGCCCTTCAAACGGCAACTGCGTTTAGAGACAAATGAACAGCGTTGCACCCTTCACGGCACACGCCATGCCCACACCGACATAAAAGAATTGGAAAAGAATGAGCGTAGTTCCATCATAGATTCTCATAAGTTTGTTTCTTTGTCATTAGTTAGGATATCACGTAGCTTATTTCAGTAAGTGGTTTCCGTGGGATTATGTCTAAAGTCCACTCAGATTAGACAATTTATGTAACGATCTATACCACCAACCAGTCCTTATGGCCATGTAAACTTTCCAGTGTCCAGTTGACAATAATAATTGATAAGTACTACAGTGCAGACAGCGGTTTCGGCATCATTTGCTCACCCCATGTCATCCAGTGTCGTAAAAAGCAACAAAGGGAAAGCTTCAGGAAATGTATGAGCAACGGCATCTACCTATGTATAAACACCTCCTCCTCGGAGGCCATACTGCCACAACGGACAGCTTCAGGACCTCCAAACCCAGACCAATCGTACGGTTCATGATCGAGATTGGCCTTGGGGAGGTGATTTGATCCATAGGGGACTGTCACAATAGATCTGCAAAGGTCGCAGTGACATGCAGGACACATGGACTACACCCCTCATGTCAAAAATAATAATAATAATAATAATATGTATAAACAGCATCTTACTGGTGGTGATTAACATAATTAAGAATCTGTTGCAAAGTCAACTTACCAAGTCACTTCCAGTATACTCGTATATTATGCGTCAATAAACCAAACAACTCTAGCCCGCCACAAAATGGCGGAACTCTACAACACAATAAATCAATTGGAGTGGGTGGTTGACTTTTCACTCAAATGTGTGGTTAATTGTAACCGAAAATGACTGTTGATCGAGCCACACTTAATTTGAGTGGTGCTTAGTGCTCGTGTGTTGTGTAGCGAGGGGTGCCGCGTGGGGTGCAAGCAATGCGGTCCGTTTGTTTGATTGATTTTCTGATAATTTTGTATAGAACCATTATACAACTTCCTTGTTTGGTATCAGCAGTGATATTCTGGAAAGACAAAATCACTTCTCAGCACTGAACTGGTGGTGTGTTTGTAATTTCATATTCTGAAAGCGAGTGAAAAAGCACGGTGAAAGCTTCATCATCATCATCAACAGCCTATATACGTCCCCACTGCAGGGGCTCAGGCCTACCCTCATACAGAGAGTGTATGGGCCGTAGTCCACCACGCGGGCCCAGTGCGGATCGGCGGACTTCACATGCCTGTTCAAGACATGCAGGTTTCCTCACGATGTTTTCCTTCACCGTTAAGCTATCGGATAATGTACTTGAATTGAAAAACAACTCATAGGTACACGGCTGGATTCGAACCCGGAACCATCAGATTGAGAGTCAGCGCCTTATCCACTGCGCCACCGACGCTTGAAAGCTTAATTGAAGCTAAAGTGACTTATAGTATGGGCTGTGAAGCGAAGTTTGTTCTTATACAACAGCAATCGTGACGAAACATATTCCTGCTTTCGTCGTGATTCGTTGGTTTTAAAATATAGTCAACAACTTTTAGAATGTAGTCCCTTCGGGACACGGCGAATAAAAGTAAACCGGAAGTGCGCAATTTCTACAACTAAATGATGGGATTTTTAATTTCTTGGCCAGTATTCGTTGTATTCAAAATACGAATTACACTTTTGACAGCAATGCACCCGAAAGTACAAGTGAAAACAAGTAAATTGAGCACAAACTCGAGGGATTTACTAGTTATCACTGAAGAATTCCTCGATCAGCCACGTGATTCAAGGGTCAGATCAGCTCAACGGTGCCAAATTATTGTATTGTCATCTGAACTACATACATTTACAAATTTTCAATTCGATACGACAGTTATAGGTTGATTGACATTGACGTGCTAGATTTGTTCTCACAGATTGTCTTTTTCCGTGATGAGGCCCGAAAAATTAAATCAGGTGTCAAAGGTTCCACAACTCAGATTGCATAGAGGATTCAGACAAATCTAGTAAAATCAACAATAAGCTATTGATTAGTATTATAGAGTAGTACCATGGTAAAACATATTGCATTTGGCCATACCTTGTATTTTGTGCTCCATATTGTGGTCCCTCCCCCTCTGCACCACTGCTGCTACAAAATTACACTTTAATTGACCATTTACGTCATTTGACTTCGACCAATGTTTAATTTCTACCCCATTGCCAGTCGCTGTTTAAAGTTGACTTTGTGACGAATCCAATCATAGAGTTTAGAGACTTATATTATAAACTACATAGTAAAAGCATCAAGTGGCAGTGGCATTTTTTCTGTAGGTAGCATCAAATATTGCTTTGAAAATAAGTAAATTAATGAACTGAATCTTGTCACTCTTCCCATATAAAACAAGCATGATTGTATAAACACCTAATTATAGATTAATATTTCAGTACCCATAATGATACAAACAAGTTATTCTAAACTTCAGAATTTATTATTGCTCCTACGTGTATTGCATAAATAATCATCACAGGGGAACATTGTCCCGGATTACACAGTGTTGTGTGTTTATCCAGAACATGCTACATGTGTGTGCCAATTTCAAACATATACGTTCATTCGACTAATGTTGCTTCATATAGACCAAACGTTCGTTATGTCTGTTATAGGTTTCAATAAGATCTACATGCTCTCTCTGCGCTTTTTAAATATATAGCATTCTTTTAGCTGCGTGGGTACTTGTTTTTTAATTTCTCTGTTTGTGTCCACACGTCTATCAATTGGGCATCACCTATTTTCACAAGTACGGACGTGGTGTAACGTGACCGTTGGACCGCAGGGCTTTCAATAACGTCCTGTACGGTGCGCGGGGCGTGGGGCGCGGGGCGTGGGGCGCGGGGCGCGTGCCCTTTGTTCTTGTTGAGCATCCAACGTGAAAATCGCTATTGTATGTCATTCCCTTGAAACTTGAAATAAAACTCTATATTTATACAGGGAAGAGTTGTCTTGGTCAGAGCTCGTTTATTGTTTTTTTGCAAAGCGTCTAAAGGTAGCGTGGCGCAGGATTTGGTTATGAGTTGTTCATGAAAACTTAAAAGTGTTTCATGCGCGTTTTGTTGTGTTTTTAATGGTTTTTGATCGATCTGTAATTTATATAATAATACATATAATTTTTAAATTTAAATACAATTATTATTATTATTAGCCTTTTGCTTTTACGACGGTGTCATATCTTTATAAAGTAACTTAAAAAATATTTTTGTAATCAAAAAAATTGCTTTAAAAATACCAAATTATTTAACTATAATTATTGAAAAGAAACTATTACAATTTATTATTTAAATTGTATACAGTTGCTATAGATTTAAAAATAAATCATTCTATTTCGTAAGGAGAATACATTCACATTTCACGTTGCATTACACGCAGAATCAAAAGCAAACACGCACGCATATCGGAGAATACAAAAGACATCAACGAGACAATAAAACTTTTCACTGTGATGAAAAACGACAAACATTGTTGTTGGCTAGCAAACTCTGAAAACAATAAACATGTGATTCTGATACGTACACAATAAAAGTCTAAGATGAGGCTGGTCTGTTGTCACGCACCCTTAACTGAGCCAGGGTTGCGGTTTCTTCGCACGCGCCTCTGTCAGTAGGTTTGGTATTACCTCAAAGGCCCGGAGGTATCCATTGTCGTAATACCCACTATTACCCTACTATAGAGACCAACACCTGTCGTTGCTCCGGATTTCCAAGGGTTTGAGTTTAATGTGCAAGACGATTCGATCGAAAAGCGGCAATGAAAAAGTAATTACGGAAACTTAATTTCCTTAATCGGTTTTTGTTGTATTTTAAAAGATTGCTTTAATGATGGATGTGTTTATTTTGGTTTTTAAGTACATGTTTTTAAAGTTTGAAATTTTGGGTTACATATAATAATTTTTGTAATTAAGGTTTGTTTCAATTCAACATATATAGTTAGCCATTAATAAGAAACATACTATATATCAGTAACACAAAGAAATATTTAGTTATTTTGGACGATTGCATATTTACTCTGCGATATAACATTTATCAGTTTATTTCGGTCATGGTCGTACAGTATGTCTGAATTTGTTTGTATCATACACCTCTCCGTTACCTAGGAAATGCTTGCCAGGATTGCTATTCCATGGTATTCCCTGTAGCTTTACTTGTCGCCATCTCAAAGCGAATCTTTTCAAAATCCTGTAAGCCGTAATTTCCTATCAAAATATTACATAGAAATCTATTCTCACCTTATCGTGTAGGTTGTAAGATCGATGACCGACCTCACCCTATCACCGCCATAAAGGCTTCTGACATGGCTCATGTAGCTACTATCTGTCGTGGCTTAACTTGCCTGCCGAACTACGGAATCATCTTACTTTTGAGTCAATCAGGTGATTCAGTCTGCAACGTCCTAACCAAACTGGGGAAAGACAGTATCCCCACAAGAATCGAACCCGATCCCTGCGTGTGTTGTTGTGCGTTTGAGTCTAACGCCAGTCTAAAGCCACTGCGCCACGAAGGCCGTCCATAGAAAGCTATTTATAAACACCCATGAAATTCATCAGTTTACTCGCATGTTCCGTATAGTTTACGTGTCCTGCGTATCAGAGAGATTAGATAGAGACTGTATCTCTGAGCGGTGCGCGAGCGCAGCCCACGCCGGCCGACGTCGCGCGCGCCCCTCCACGGACCGCGAATCTTGTCGACGTGGGCGCGTATTGCCATAATAACAGAAACTGCTGCAACGTAACATTTTTAAACAATAGATAATCCACGATATCCAGAGATAGAGTGGAGACCGCGTCAAATATCTTTTGTCATTATTTTATTTATGCGCTGGCTATCGGAAGATAGTATTTTCGTGTTTCTGTTCTTTTTATGTACGCCTACGTTTTTATACATATATTTACAGTTACTAAGATTAACCTCCAGGGTAAGCACATTTTCCAAAAGAATGAATCAAATCATTGTCTACTTTCCTAATGTTCTTTAAAAGCTACATCAACATTAAAAAAAATATGTCACTAAAAATTGTAGGTCATTCTGAATTTTATGTTATTGATTACTTGATTGATTAGCATTAGTTAATATTATTTTAATCGGTTCAATATTTGTTTATTTCCTCAAATTCATAGTATGTAAATTTCAAAAGATAATGTCTAAGTATTGCCACTTGGTTTAAAACCGGTCGCGGACATTAAAATATATTTATATACGTATTCATGTTTTGACTTGTGCTTTTAGTACATAACCGTGTCCTTTCCTAGAAGTTATGAAAGGTGACAATAATGGGCATATCAGGCGATGGTGGGCAACTTGTACCTCCTGAAAATAGCCAAATAGCCATGATCATAAATTCAAAATATGTAGACTGAAGTTGTAGGTATCCACTTGTGAAAGCGTCAAACCTAATACGTTTTATTTTAAGTACCATTTACAGCTATTTACAAACTTCACAATGAAAAAGTCGTATGCACTTTCGGTAGAGTTTCTCCTAGAGCTCCACTGGTTGGAACACCTGCTTGAGTATCAGCGCGAACATTTCCACCGGCAGTCATTAGCGGCTGCTTTCAAATTGAGTTTAGCCGTTTGCTAGGCGCATGCGGCTTTTGTTCCTGCCCTCGCTTCCCGCGGTATTAATTACTGACGGCCGAACGCGTTAATGTAATCAATGCAGTGTCCTAGGCCCAACTTTGTTTTTAACTTACATAAACGACCTTTGTAACATGACTTTTAAAAATGATCAAATCTTCTCATATGCTGACGACACTGCTATTGTTTTTTATGGAGATACTTGGGACGACGTGCAGCGTTGCGCTGAAAACGGTCTGACTGTAATTGCTAGGTGGCTCAACAATAATCTACTGACCCTTAATGCATCGAAAACTAACTTCATCTGCTTCGGAATTTATAATTCCTCACAACCATCAACCAAATTTAATATCAAAATTCACTCTTGCCAAGACTCTACAAACTCAAACTGCAAATGTCCAGCGATAATTAAAGTATCCCACACTAAATACCTAGGTGTTATTATTGACCAGAGGCTAAACTGGCATCAACACCTTGACCTAATTGCGGGCAGGACTAGGAAATTAATATGGATTTTTAAAACGCTCAGGCACGTCGCATCAGTCGAACTTCTCAAAAAGATATACACTGCGCTCGCTCAATCTGTCCTAGTATACTGTATCCCGGCCTGGGGCGGCGCCTCTAAAACTAGTAAAATCAACAATAAGCTATTGATTAGTATTATAGAGTAGTACCATGGTAAAACATATTGCATTTGGCCATACCTTGTATTTTGTGCTCCATATTGTGGTCCCTCCCCCTCTGCACCACTGCTGCTACAAAATTACACTTTAATTGACCATTTACGTCATTTGACTTCGACCAATGTTTAATTTCTACCCCATTGCCAGTCGCTGTTTAAAGTTGACTTTGTGACGAATCCAATCATAGAGTTTAGAGACTTATATTATAAACTACATAGTAAAAGCATCAAGTGGCAGTGGCATTTTTTCTGTAGGTAGCATCAAATATTGCTTTGAAAATAAGTAAATTAATGAACTGAATCTTGTCACTCTTCCCATATAAAACAAGCATGATTGTATAAACACCTAATTATAGATTAATATTTCAGTACCCATAATGATACAAACAAGTTATTCTAAACTTCAGAATTTATTATTGCTCCTACGTGTATTGCATAAATAATCATCACAGGGGAACATTGTCCCGGATTACACAGTGTTGTGTGTTTATCCAGAACATGCTACATGTGTGTGCCAATTTCAAACATATACGTTCATTCGACTAATGTTGCTTCATATAGACCAAACGTTCGTTATGTCTGTTATAGGTTTCAATAAGATCTACATGCTCTCTCTGCGCTTTTTAAATATATAGCATTCTTTTAGCTGCGTGGGTACTTGTTTTTTAATTTCTCTGTTTGTGTCCACACGTCTATCAATTGGGCATCACCTATTTTCACAAGTACGGACGTGGTGTAACGTGACCGTTGGACCGCAGGGCTTTCAATAACGTCCTGTACGGTGCGCGGGGCGTGGGGCGCGGGGCGTGGGGCGCGGGGCGCGTGCCCTTTGTTCTTGTTGAGCATCCAACGTGAAAATCGCTATTGTATGTCATTCCCTTGAAACTTGAAATAAAACTCTATATTTATACAGGGAAGAGTTGTCTTGGTCAGAGCTCGTTTATTGTTTTTTTGCAAAGCGTCTAAAGGTAGCGTGGCGCAGGATTTGGTTATGAGTTGTTCATGAAAACTTAAAAGTGTTTCATGCGCGTTTTGTTGTGTTTTTAATGGTTTTTGATCGATCTGTAATTTATATAATAATACATATAATTTTTAAATTTAAATACAATTATTATTATTATTAGCCTTTTGCTTTTACGACGGTGTCATATCTTTATAAAGTAACTTAAAAAATATTTTTGTAATCAAAAAAATTGCTTTAAAAATACCAAATTATTTAACTATAATTATTGAAAAGAAACTATTACAATTTATTATTTAAATTGTATACAGTTGCTATAGATTTAAAAATAAATCATTCTATTTCGTAAGGAGAATACATTCACATTTCACGTTGCATTACACGCAGAATCAAAAGCAAACACGCACGCATATCGGAGAATACAAAAGACATCAACGAGACAATAAAACTTTTCACTGTGATGAAAAACGACAAACATTGTTGTTGGCTAGCAAACTCTGAAAACAATAAACATGTGATTCTGATACGTACACAATAAAAGTCTAAGATGAGGCTGGTCTGTTGTCACGCACCCTTAACTGAGCCAGGGTTGCGGTTTCTTCGCACGCGCCTCTGTCAGTAGGTTTGGTATTACCTCAAAGGCCCGGAGGTATCCATTGTCGTAATACCCACTATTACCCTACTATAGAGACCAACACCTGTCGTTGCTCCGGATTTCCAAGGGTTTGAGTTTAATGTGCAAGACGATTCGATCGAAAAGCGGCAATGAAAAAGTAATTACGGAAACTTAATTTCCTTAATCGGTTTTTGTTGTATTTTAAAAGATTGCTTTAATGATGGATGTGTTTATTTTGGTTTTTAAGTACATGTTTTTAAAGTTTGAAATTTTGGGTTACATATAATAATTTTTGTAATTAAGGTTTGTTTCAATTCAACATATATAGTTAGCCATTAATAAGAAACATACTATATATCAGTAACACAAAGAAATATTTAGTTATTTTGGACGATTGCATATTTACTCTGCGATATAACATTTATCAGTTTATTTCGGTCATGGTCGTACAGTATGTCTGAATTTGTTTGTATCATACACCTCTCCGTTACCTAGGAAATGCTTGCCAGGATTGCTATTCCATGGTATTCCCTGTAGCTTTACTTGTCGCCATCTCAAAGCGAATCTTTTCAAAATCCTGTAAGCCGTAATTTCCTATCAAAATATTACATAGAAATCTATTCTCACCTTATCGTGTAGGTTGTAAGATCGATGACCGACCTCACCCTATCACCGCCATAAAGGCTTCTGACATGGCTCATGTAGCTACTATCTGTCGTGGCTTAACTTGCCTGCCGAACTACGGAATCATCTTACTTTTGAGTCAATCAGGTGATTCAGTCTGCAACGTCCTAACCAAACTGGGGAAAGACAGTATCCCCACAAGAATCGAACCCGATCCCTGCGTGTGTTGTTGTGCGTTTGAGTCTAACGCCAGTCTAAAGCCACTGCGCCACGAAGGCCGTCCATAGAAAGCTATTTATAAACACCCATGAAATTCATCAGTTTACTCGCATGTTCCGTATAGTTTACGTGTCCTGCGTATCAGAGAGATTAGATAGAGACTGTATCTCTGAGCGGTGCGCGAGCGCAGCCCACGCCGGCCGACGTCGCGCGCGCCCCTCCACGGACCGCGAATCTTGTCGACGTGGGCGCGTATTGCCATAATAACAGAAACTGCTGCAACGTAACATTTTTAAACAATAGATAATCCACGATATCCAGAGATAGAGTGGAGACCGCGTCAAATATCTTTTGTCATTATTTTATTTATGCGCTGGCTATCGGAAGATAGTATTTTCGTGTTTCTGTTCTTTTTATGTACGCCTACGTTTTTATACATATATTTACAGTTACTAAGATTAACCTCCAGGGTAAGCACATTTTCCAAAAGAATGAATCAAATCATTGTCTACTTTCCTAATGTTCTTTAAAAGCTACATCAACATTAAAAAAAATATGTCACTAAAAATTGTAGGTCATTCTGAATTTTATGTTATTGATTACTTGATTGATTAGCATTAGTTAATATTATTTTAATCGGTTCAATATTTGTTTATTTCCTCAAATTCATAGTATGTAAATTTCAAAAGATAATGTCTAAGTATTGCCACTTGGTTTAAAACCGGTCGCGGACATTAAAATATATTTATATACGTATTCATGTTTTGACTTGTGCTTTTAGTACATAACCGTGTCCTTTCCTAGAAGTTATGAAAGGTGACAATAATGGGCATATCAGGCGATGGTGGGCAACTTGTACCTCCTGAAAATAGCCAAATAGCCATGATCATAAATTCAAAATATGTAGACTGAAGTTGTAGGTATCCACTTGTGAAAGCGTCAAACCTAATACGTTTTATTTTAAGTACCATTTACAGCTATTTACAAACTTCACAATGAAAAAGTCGTATGCACTTTCGGTAGAGTTTCTCCTAGAGCTCCACTGGTTGGAACACCTGCTTGAGTATCAGCGCGAACATTTCCACCGGCAGTCATTAGCGGCTGCTTTCAAATTGAGTTTAGCCGTTTGCTAGGCGCATGCGGCTTTTGTTCCTGCCCTCGCTTCCCGCGGTATTAATTACTGACGGCCGAACGCGTTAATGTAATCAAAGCTCGATACATCATACGCACTATCTCCGCCTCGGTTTGATTAATAATTCTAATGAGCGACGGTGCCAAACGAGTTAATTAACTGTTCGTTTTTTACGGGCGCGCGGTGCCACCGCGGCCGCGCCCGCGCCCGCGCCCGGTAAACGCTGCATCAATCACCTCTTTGAGTCCGCCGCCGAATTTCTTAATGATTGAAATGACGGCTCTGTGCCGATGCACTGGACACTCGGCTTTATCATTGGGGCAGGGTTGTAGGATACATACATATTTCGTTAATAATACATAGCTGTTGATTGTCTTCAGTTCTTTGTTCTCTACAGAACACCTTTCAAAAAGTTGTTGCATTTAGATGTATATTCATAGTCTTCAAGAAAGATATGATTTACTTTATTTTATTCATTGAAATGTGTACTCTTATTGAAACGCCGTGTATTAGAAGTACATTACGAATGTTAACCGTTCGTTCTGTGCCCAATCTCCATTTAGTGCCTCATCTGCTGTATCTGTGTACAAATGAGTGTGACGCCTAGAAGCTCTTACAAAGCACAGCTTTTTATGAGTATTTTTTGCACAAATGTAGAGATGTCTGCAGCTGAAGACGGTAACATAAACGTCTATAAGCCATGAGTACTAACGCCTATACTTTTGGTGGAAAGCCCGCGGCCATATCCGGCTACTGGTCAAGTGTATTTTGCGATAAAAAAAGCTCACATACACAATAATTATACTCGTATATTAGTTGTGTTGCCGAATGCGCGTGCCCCTGCCTACAGCCGGAGGCGCAACCTGAATACAAATTTTAGGAGGGGAACTTTTTTCACAAATCAAAGAAGCTTACCCCCAATCTGCTTTGATTTAGAAAGTCGACCCCTGTAAGGATATTTAAAACACTTTTACGTCTTAAATATGGTATTGGATTGGTAATATAATACTGAACTGAAATTTACGGTTCGTCCATCATCACAATTGTCGGCCGGGAAAATCAACTGTTTAACTTGATTATCTACCCCCGTGGGTCCAGGCGTTAGAATACCACCACTCTTTTCCACGATTGCAATATAACTGGAAACAGATCATTATGAAGTGGAACGTATAATAATGGGCATTGACTCTGAGAGCTCCCCGGGATGGGATAACATACCGAATAAGTTCCTAAAAGAAGGTAGACAAACTCTGAACCCGCTAATAGTGTACCTAGTTAACCTCTGCTTTTCAAGCGGTATTTTCCCTAAACCCCTCAAACAATCAATTGTAACACCCGTATATAAGAGCGGAGACAGAGACGATGTCAACAATTATCGCCCCATTTCAGTCTTACCATCTATCTCGAAGATTTTAGAAAAACTCATTAATTTCAGGATCAGCAGTTATCTAGAAAAATATAACATTCTGTCAAACAGACAATATGGCTTTAGGAAAGGCTTTTCTACTGAAGACGCGATACTGGACCTCACCTCTCTTGTAATAGACAAACTTGACAATGGTAAAAAGTGTATATCTGTATTTCTGGACCTAAAAAAAGCTTTTGACACCGTCTCTGTCTCAACACTCCTCTCTAAACTCGAAGCAATTGGGATCAGGGGGTTAACACTCTCACTGTTCCAAAGCTATCTGCAGCAACGCACCCAAAGTGTTAAGATCGGACAACACACCAGTGACATGTCGGACATTAACTACGGTGTGCCACAAGGCAGTGTCCTAGGCCCAACTTTGTTTTTAACTTACATAAACGACCTTTGTAACATGACTTTTAAAAATGATCAAATCTTCTCATATGCTGACGACACTGCTATTGTTTTTTATGGAGATACTTGGGACGACGTGCAGCGTTGCGCTGAAAACGGTCTGACTGTAATTGCTAGGTGGCTCAACAATAATCTACTGACCCTTAATGCATCGAAAACTAACTTCATCTGCTTCGGAATTTATAATTCCTCACAACCATCAACCAAATTTAATATCAAAATTCACTCTTGCCAAGACTCTACAAACTCAAACTGCAAATGTCCAGCGATAATTAAAGTATCCCACACTAAATACCTAGGTGTTATTATTGACCAGAGGCTAAACTGGCATCAACACCTTGACCTAATTGCGGGCAGGACTAGGAAATTAATATGGATTTTTAAAACGCTCAGGCACGTCGCATCAGTCGAACTTCTCAAAAAGATATACACTGCGCTCGCTCAATCTGTCCTAGTATACTGTATCCCGGCCTGGGGCGGCGCCTCTAAAACTAAGTTCCTTGAACTAGAGAGAGCTCAGAGAGCTCTTCTCAAAGTTATGTACTCAAAACCATATAGATTCCCAACCACCGAACTTTATGCTCTCAGTGAAGTCCCAACAGTGAGACAGTTATTTATAATTGCTGCTCTCCTAAAGCGCCATAAGAAGCTCACGTACAACCCTAGCACCACTGTTACAAGGCGAATCTCTAACGTTATTATAACTAGTCGAGGAAAAACCAGATTTGCACGACACCAGTACAACATATTATCGGCTCACCTATACAATAAACTAAACAGAAATCTAACCCTGTACCCTAAAACTGCTTACGAATTTAAAAATACTTTATCAAAATGGCTAAAAGAAAAAACATATAAACAAACCGAAGCTCTCTTAGAGGTAGTAACTTAAAATTAACACTCCCCCCTTACACACACATCATTTCAACACACACACACACACACACACACACACCATAACTCACACTCCTCCTCACTCCACTTGGCACACAGGCACAGGTAAGTAGATAATGCAATAAACATTTTTTCATTTTCATTTTTCAATATAACTAACCGTGGACGAATTTTGTTAATATCTCAGAAACAAAAACGAATACAGCACCACAACACTTTGTTGGAAGTCTACAATTTCTAGAACACTCCGCGTAGAAACAAGATGACTTTGTCAAGCCTCTAATAGTTTTACTAGTGCCTAGTTAGCTAGTTCCCGTGTGTACTGTTAAAGTTATCTCACAGAAACGTGTTTGTTCGATCGGGATAAAAGGATCTTTTCCTTTTCCCATCCTTCTACTATCCCTATACAAAGAATTAAGCTATTCTGCCTCCCCGTGAAGGAAGGGCAAACAAATTAAATTTAGTTTAAATTTAATATTTTTTTCGGTTGTATCGTAACGTACTTGAAATTAAAAAGTATGTATTAGAATCCGATTCTCATGTGCATGGCTATTGGCCATTATCACCAGTCACATTGCCAACTCCAGCAAAAGTCATACGATACCCATGAGATGGTATGGAGAGATTTGGCTCTTCTATTTTAAAGCCGGGACGACAGAGAATATGAAATTATTGTTCAACCATCTATTTCTCACAAAATGTAAGGCGCGCGTGCTCCTAAATCACTAGAACTGTAGGGTTGGACTAGTGACAAATGACGTCAGTTAGTTTGAATCAAAACAGTTTATTCTGTAAAACTAGTGGGATCGGTCCTCGTCAAACATGATCAATCATTCGCCGGCCGCGGGCAGAATTGCCTTAATTTGATAAAACGCAATTAGCTACCATAAAGCAATCTAATCTGAAGAGGCGGTTTCAACTTTTTTGGCAGCCATGTTTTTTGAGTTGAGTTCCACTTGGTAGGTTTTCAAGCGATTTGTTTTTAAGGGGTATGATTACTGTATAATTGGAAGTATAGCTAATTTTCATGATATTTATTGATATTAGACGATGTATGATTGAATAATTGATTTAAAAAAATACAGCGTGTCGGATATGCCTTTAAAAAGTTAAAGCTTGATCATAGTCTCACCTATTGCATTCTTGACTTGACTTGATTAAAGACTACTTCCTACTTAGTTTTACAATTGTACATAATACTCGTATTTATTAATTCTGCGTACGTATATGATAAAAGGTGCTACTTACTGTACAATAGTATCACTTGTCGGCTGTCGGGCAGGCAGGACACGTGTAAGATGTTTTCTGTCGAGTCACTCCCGCGAGTCCAGTGGCAGTTTTGGTATCAAGCGGAGCGCAGCGGGGCTCAATGTCTAATTCACCGCGCTACCAACAGGTGGCAGCAGTGCCGCTTTTCAAATCTGACAGACGCCATTGCCTTTACGTCAGAAAGCCGCGAATAAAATTAATGATGCTCGCGCCTTAATGACGTTTTACGAAGCCGCTCCATTGTGTCCATAATACAACAATTATTAAGATCATTTGTTAAGTTTATTGATCTTTTAACTTAATCTTTTATTTCGTAATTTAGCTACGTGCGAGCGCGCGAACTCTGAAAAAAATATCTCATATGCGGAGGCATTTTTTGGACTATTTTTATCATTATACGGCGTGATGTGAGCGGGTCTTTGAATGTGGAGGCAATTACTGCCCCGCATGTGGTTTGATTATGTACCAGTTCCATTCCATCTAGCGGTGAGGCTATAAAACGCCGGTAAAAACATTACTAAAACCTTTGTCGACGGTAGTTTTTGAGCTTCCGTTGCTAAATTGGCATTGATATTAGTTGCTATTGTTACAATTTAGGCGAGCGCGTACACAAAAAGATGGCAACGTAGATTAAGAAGATGAAGATTAAGGTCTCACTCAAATCTTGGATGGCGGTTGCTCGAGCCTTAATTAGATTCTGCGGTTTGTTATAAGTGTTAGTGTAAAGTTTGCGACATTTACGAGGTAACTAATGCCTGGCCGCCGGGGATAGGTCGTTAGACAGGCGAGGCGGGCCGACTCGTCGAGCCAAGTACGAGTGAAGTAGGAAGCCGTTGCATCCTCGACGCTAGTTTGTAGCGAGCGTAATTACCAGTTAGTTGACAGTTAGGGAGCCTTTGACGCCGTGGAAAGCTACTTACTGCAATCAGAAACTCCACCTGCATCTTAAATACATCTTCATAGTGCTGTCTAAACATATGTTGGTTCAAGTGACGACTTTTTTACAAATATTTCAGGATCTTAGAATGTTGCATTATGGATTTCTGACTTGGCCTTAGTTCGTCTGACCTGATGGTTAGGCAGTAGGATAGAAGTGTGCTCATTCTGAAGCTTCAAGTATTGCTATTAACAGCGCGGTTTGGCGTCAGACTTTGATAACATTTAACATGGGACTTCATGGGAGTGACTAGCCACATCAACAGCTTATATATGTCCCCACTGCAGGGAAGGGCTATTCTCCTATAGAGAGTATATGGGCCAAAGTCCACCACGTGGGCCCAGTGCGGATTGGTAGACTTCACAACATAAATTACAAATAACAAATTGGAACTCATTGGTACGAGCCAGGATCGAACCCAGACCTCGATTGTTCAAGGACTGACGCTCTACCCAACTGAGCTACCATGGCGTCTAAGTCACGGCACGTCAGCAGCAGTAAGCAAGTACATATGTGAGCAATAGGTATAATACAAAACAAATTATTATTAGATTACAAGTAAATGACCACCGATACGGGAAACACGTCTAGTTAATCTTGTAACTTGTAACAACGCGATGCGTCCGAGTGAGCGCCTGCGAGACGTGATATAATTTAGTTAATAAGGATATATTCTCAATGATAGTCAAGTACTCGTAACTACTTAAAAGCAATTACATTTGCAGTAGTTATTCTAAGGGTATAATATGTTTCTTGACAAAACCTTGCATCTATAATGCTGGAAAGGGGACGGTCATTGCGGCATACCTTGCAGGAGGCCTATGTCACGGTGCTGCTGCTGCCCATTCATAGCACTTTTATTAAGCTACATCCAGGAACATAAGGTAGTAAAAAAATTAAGCAATTGAAAGTAATTTTCTTTTTCTATACGATTGAAACCTTTAACAAACAAAATGATTATTAATCGGCCGAGTGAGCGAAGCGCAGAAAGGTCTCCCTTTCGACCACTAGGACAAAAAACTACTTTCTATGTGTTTGTATCTCTTCTTCTACAGGTAGCATTTCTCAACCGATCTGGACGAAACTTGGTATATAGGTTAAATGAATTTTTTTTAATCGTCGGGGATTTTTGATTGTAGGGGTAGTTACTCCAAAAAGTGATAAAAAGGGGGTACTGGATATCTAAGTTATATGATATCGTATTTCGATGTGGTTTATTATTATTTGAAAGTTTAGTACAATTATGGAGTAGACACAAAGTCAAAAAGTCAAAACTTTTAAGCTAACAAGCACCCTATGATTGGTAGTAACTAGAGGTAGAAATCGTGAGTAATAATAATGACATATGCTGGGAGTACCAATCAATTTATTCTCATTGGCATCTGAGTGAATTCAGAAAGATAGAGATTTATAGCGCACCTGGAACCATCTTCTCATCACAAAACTAACTAATAGAGATAAAACCAATTTATATGTTCTAGGTGGCGCAACTACATCTTATACCGATAAATCTGTACTAGGTGTGTTATGCTGCAATTTCGTCGATATTTAAAAATAACTGATTGGCTCTGTGGGGCAAAGTGTATGCTCGCGAGGTCTACAGCTCACAGATCCACTGGCTGCACCAATCGTCTGCCTTGGCTTGAGCTCTACGTGGTTCTATGGCACATGGCGTGGACAGTAAGAGATATATTTATTTAGTGGAATATACCTTGTTTAATCTCTAACCACTTAGTGGCTACACAGATGGGCTCACAGTGCTTCTGGTTGTTACTGTTACTCTATTTGGTTGGTAGTAGTATATTGTTCTATGCCCGTCTGTCAAGCTATCACCGTGGTATCTATGCCTGCCACCGAACTGCAGTGTCAGCACTGTGGTGTTCTGGTAATGAAGAATAGTATAGACAGCGCTTAAGGCCGACCATTTGGTAAGGCAAATGCCAAGTGCAAAACATTTTCCATGAAAATCTATTGCATCCTATAGGGAAATGTACTCTTTGAACTGTAACATGGACGCATCGGTAATTCGTCGTGTTGAGCGAGCCACGATCATCGGAAACGAGCGCAATTAGATGCAATCTTGTTGGAATTATTGTAATAACCAAAAAGAATCGATGCTCTAACGACTTTCGATCGCGCGCGGCCATTGGTGCAGACGCAGCCAATGCGCGGGCGCTCGTTGCGCACGATCGGCGGGTCGTTACTCGTTAGGCGATCTGCGGACGATAACATAATTATACTACTTCAACCGGACGTTCATCGTTATTGTATAACCTATTTCTACTATGTTTTTCAGATGTAAAGCTCGGCTCGTATTCGATATTTGAAATTCGAGTGGGATAGCTATGTAGCTCACACACCTACACAGAAACGAAAGCATTAACTTATCCTATTTAAGTGTAGTCAAAAATTGCCTATAGTCTGCATAGTGAGGTGATCGTAACCTCGTGGCTAGATTCTTCCTTGTACACAAGTGGGTAGTTGACTAAAACAAATTTATTGGTCTCTCTCTTTCTCATTCGAGAGGCCGGATGAAAAGATAATTAGCCCTAATACTAAGTATAACCCATCGAAAAGTAATTCTAGCCACGTGGTACATAAACGGTTCACACAAATCGATGACACGCTGTGACGTAACTCCGAGATTTAAAAAGCAAGGGACGCTGATTGAGATATCTCGTAAACTAATGGTTTTTAAGTGTTCGTAATGTATATGTCGTGGCGTCCAACCTCCACGGACGAAATCTCCTGCAAACTCCGCACCAACAAAATATGTCATTATTTAAGAAGAAGTAAAAAAGAACAACTGACTGACGTTTTGCCGTGACTTAAAAACTAGACAAAAATTAAGACGCAAAAAGAAATTAAACTGCTTTACTGTCCAAAAGTTTTATAATTTCAAGCCGCTACAAAGGTGATTCGAGACAGACCGAACAAAATACATTTGACGTGTAAATATGATGTAAGTATCTCACTCTCACCTCTCCCACGTGTCTCATGCTGCTGGTGCAGTTCGTATATTTATTACATGTTTGAGACATTTAGCCTTTATAATGGCTAGTACCATGAAAAACGACCAATCAAAATCTGTTTGAAATTCATAATCGTAATCATTTATTTGTGAAGCATGTGTACATGGATGGTATAAGATTAAATATTCTAGTCTCAACATGTTTAGCCAATCGGCATGCAAATAAAGATTAAAACTAAATTGTAAAAATAATAACTATCATGAAATTATACAATTAAAATTATCTGTCATTTAAGTAAAATATATACTATATATATAATAACTTTTTTTATAAATAAAATCTGTGTTTAAATGTGATGACACTGTCAATTTGCATTATGTGTGCGGGAAGGTTATTGTACATCTTACGACACATTCCAAGTATGTTTTTGCGAGATAGAGCAGTCAAAGTCGAAAGCAATCCGAAACAAAAACGAAACTGAACAAATTTTGTGGCGCCCAGTATCCTTACCGAATGAGAAAATATGGTCGCGGGATAAAAAGCGTTGCCAGTTTCCCCCATTTTATATGCCTACAACAGTGTCTATAAATGTTGGGCACCTTTTTCTCAACCACCTCCCGCCCTCATATACCGCGACTGAAGTCTGAATACTCGGAGCTCATCAAGTCATCATATCGAGCACACGTTGTATAGTTGATATGGAACAGTTGTTGGCAAACAACGGTCGAATCGTCTAATTATGACTATAGATAGATGGCATTGATACGGACCTACAACCAGAGCTATTATGAAAATTAAAATAGGAACACAGCTATAAAAAGAATTGCTCTAGAGAATCATTTTAATTATTGGGTATGCATTGGGTGCAGTCCGGGTTCTGTTTTATAAAACATGTAATTGAGTATTGATTTTTTCCTGGCACTCGACTAGTTTTTAGGGTTCCGTAGTGAAACAAGGAGCCCTTATAGTTTCGCTCTGTCGGTCTGTAAAACTCAACAACTACTACTTACGACCCAGTTTTTGTTGACGGAGTTTTTAAAAAAAACTTTAATTCTGCCCCGGGTTAGAACCCAGACCACAAGCCATAAAGAGTATAACAATTAGCCACTTCACTACAGCGCTTTTGCTCTAGAGTGCGAAATTAGTGACCATCATCATCAACAACCTACATACAATATACATACTAAGGGGCTCAGGTCTACTCTCCTACAGATAGTGTACACATTTAGCGTGAAATTATGTGAAAGAAAACTTAATTAAGTCCTGAAATTCACCTTTATTACAACAACTTAAAAAACGGACAAGTGCGAGTCGGACTCGGACACGAAGGATTCCGTACTATTCTCTATAAAAACAGAAAAAAAATCACGTTTGGAAGCCCCCTTAAATATTTATTGTATTCCATTTTTACTATTTGTTATTATAACGGCAACAGAAATACATCATCTGTGAAAATTTCAACTGTCTAACTATCACGGTTCATGAGATATAGCCTGGTGACAGACGGACATACATACAGACAGACAGACAGACGGACAGTGGAGTCTTAGTAAGAGGGTCCCGTTTTTACACTTTGGTTACGGAACTCAAACAAGGTTGGTCGATATTTACATTTTGGATGATAGCATCGATAAGTTTAAAAATACTGTGTAACGTACTGAAACTCGTACACTTTATAATAGTTTGAGCCACTTGTAAAAGTGAGATAAGATACTTTTTGTGTAAGCCGTAGTGTTTAGAATTAAGATTTGTGTGTGTGTGTTTTGATTTGTAATAACGCTTGCTGTGTTGGCAACCTGTAAAATAATTATCGATTGTGTAAAGTTGCAACGTTAAATAATGACCAGTTTTGGAAATATAATAAGAAAGATAAGATAATTTCAGTAATATTATTAAGTATACTCCGCCGAAAATATAATAAAAAAATATCGCGTTTTCTTTGCGCTATACCATATTTAGTTGTTTTTCCAATTTATGTGTGCATTGACACCATTTAATATGTTATAATTATTTAATTGGTCAGGGCACAAACATTTTAAACGCTACAAAAGTTTTTGCTGAAACAGTTTTTGTAAAGTCGATTATGCTTAGCTCGGTTTTCTGTAAAATCAGTAAAATCCCAATCATATCATCGCAACGGAAACATTCTATGATGTGGTGGTACTCGTAAGCATTATCCATGGATTGCAGGTATGATGGTCACGTAGCCACCATCGCAGGCGCAGCTCGATTCTCTTCATTTACTCGTACGTGCCAAGTGAGTTTCCACCAGGGACATACCTTCCTACCATGAGTTGTCTTTGTCGATAGTCGCTAGCGAATGCGAAGTAACTAGGACGGAGCCACACCTCGGACACTTCGAACAAATGTCGAGATATTGGATCACATCGAACGGTACCTTTATTGTGAGTTTTTAATCGTTACTATCGCGTTGACGTAAGATTTGTATGAAGAATTATAGTTTCGTAAACGTGCCCCTAGAGGCTCTGCACAATTATGCATACAAATATGACGTAAAGGCGATGGTAGAATTACGGATGACGTTTGTATGCACGCGAGTAGTCCGTATAGCGCATACATACTGGCCATTTTCTGCGCCAGTCTCTTGCGGGGGGAGTGAAGTATCTTGGACCAGTGGGAGGCGGTGAACGTCCGTTATGTATGTAGTGCTTATATTATTTCTGTGACGGAGCGGTAATTAACCGTATTAATAATAGCGAGTATCAACAGGCGTAAATTTGTGGCAGACGCACACATCAAACTAGTTTGGACACCGGACGCGACGGATGACACAAAGGATTCATGCGAATTAGCGGAACTGTCCAAACTAGTTTGATCTGTAGTTTTTAAGATAGATTTAGAAGATAGTGTAAAAATTAATGTTAGGGCTACAGGACCTGGCCTGAAATTTTTACGCAATAACGATTTTCAACAATGTAAATTCACGCAAGGATTGCGGCCTATTTGTGGAAGATACTTAGCAAGCACGTTTAAACTTCAGTCCTTGACATCGCATCTAGACCGAGCAGAATTACCGAGAGATAACGCGGACGAATATCTTCTGCGCAAAACTCATAACGCTAGCGACTATCGACAAAATCATCTTATAGTAGGAGCACAGTGCATTGAATCGCCTTTTTCTAAAGGCATTAAATCTCGCTACGTGGAGTTGATGCATAAAAATAAATAATTATATGACTTTGATAGAGGGAAGGAAACTAAGAAAAGCAACTCTATCATCTCTGTACTGTCTTAAAAGGAAATTATTTAATGAAGCGAATTGTGTGCGCGTGTATCTTTGTTTTTTATAAGAATCCAAAACATCAATAAAATAATGTCTTCAGAACATTACTTGAATTACATAATTACGAATTATGTCTTATGTATATAGAGTGGTGGATGTCAGACAAATATTTGACAAAAAAGAATTGCATATATTTATATTAGCTAGCTTATCAAATATATAAGACTAATTTCATATATCGTCGGTCGACTCTTGATCTGAGGCCGTACGACCAAATGGCGCGTCCTTGTTTGACAATTTTAACAGAGTGGATTCGACCGCACGATTTAAAGTCAGTTTCACCATAATAAGCCCTAATTGTTTGCGGTCAGTCCACCCTAACTTCACGATAAAAGAAAATGTGCAAGCTTTTGGCAATTTGCTGTTACCGGGTGTGAGAGATGTTGTGTCTTGTCTGCCCAACGATACTCCTAGTTCAGTAGATAAACATAATTGAGTTTTTTGACAAGATTGAACAAAATACTATAAATGTGTAGGAAAATTTTCACTTTTTACACAGGCCTAGGTGACATAGTGACTAGCCAGGCGGACATAGAAAATGCCCTACCATAAACCAAACCTATTGATATTCACCAATAGGTTGTCACAACTGGGAATCGAACTCAGGACCTCCGGATTGTAAGTACTACAAGCGTATCCATTTGGCCACGGAGGCGGTTAAAGCTAAGCTTTGATTGAATGATAAATTGCTTCATCTTGATATCAGACAATAGCAGAATAGCAGTGTTTTCGTGATCTTTGACCTCCTAGACATACTCTCAGCTATTACCACATCCATCATCAACATCTTTGATGTTAAACTAAGAAATTTGTTTATTTTAAAGCGGAAAAATAATAAAACAACTGATTGGTGCTACCAATCTCAGAAACATTTGACCATTTGTATGACGAAAAATGTATATACTCGTGGTATCTGAACAGATTTAACTGGTTAATTAAAACATAAATAAACAAAAATATAGCCGTGATTTTTGTATCGGTTTCCAAAACCTGCTCAGAAACTAAAAGCTGTTTTTAAAAGAATCATCGACGCCGCGCGCTGTCCCCCGGCTCAGGCGCAGCACCGGCTGCGTGGGCGCACACATGTACAACCCATTTGTTCCGATGACGACCGACGCCGGTTTTATTATAATTCATTTATCGTGTTTATAGAAACAAATAAAAGACGCTTGCTGATTCTCCAAGCGTAGGCAGACGTTCACTTTAGAGTTTTGGACGGATGTTGTTTCGGGTTAGGCTCTGCTGGAATGCGAGATTGATGAATGAGTTGCGTAAAACTAGTCAGTTATTGCTGGTCTAGGTATATGAAATATGTTTTAGGAAGTTTGTTTAGACAGCTTGTATTGAATGAGTAATGGTTTTGTCTTTTCATTTATTTTAAGTTGGCTAATGGTTATACAGCTGGAATCAAAATACGGAGATTACGGAACTTTAATCTAAGTTTTAAAAAATCTAAGTCTGCCACCAAACAGAAGTATGGACGTTTGTGTTCCGTTAGTGAAATATAATACAGCCATAGCCTCATTTCCTGGGCAAGTATCGACACCATCAAGGTGAGATGCAGGATGAGACGAACCCATTTAAAAACTACGATTAGTTAAAAAGTTCATATTTGTGCAACAGTGGGACATGGAATACGTTATGGATTTTTCAACGCAAGCAAATTATCAAGCGCCGCAAATACTCAGCAATAGTCAAATATTGCGAGTTTGCGGCGCTTGGAATGGAGACCATGGGGCCATGGTCCACGGACACGAATAAGTTTGTGAAAGAAGTGTCTGTGAGGCTGTTAGACGAAGTGTTCACTTTGTAATTATACGTGTTTTGTTTTTATTATTGTTAAGTTTGTTAAAAAAGTTATTTTAAATGTGTTATTGAAATAGATTTTCAGGATAAGACATTATGTAAATACACAAGCAAAGCAAGGGACAATACACTCGAACATGAAATGAAAATGCAATGCGTACAACCCTACAGACTTTCTTGAAACACGTTTAATTTTTCTGAGATTTTTAATATTTTAGAGAATGCAATACGGAGATCAAGAATTTACTGAAATTCACAAAATATTCTAAAGCTACAGAAAAATAGAAAAAATGAAAAATTAATAAAGTGCAAAAAAGGCATTCATTTAATTTAAAACTTGAGTCACATATTGTGATCGCGTAAAAAAACTTTGTTTTCTTCGGCATGCTCACCCACGGTAAATTATTGTCGTATGAAAAAAAATACAGGAAGTCATTAGTGGCGAAACGAGCATCTATTTCACGGGTGCACCTTTGTTACACCGTTCTGTAATAGTTAAAAAGAATAACAAACTTTTCATTGTTCATGTGGTCGTGGCTTTAAAATGGGATCACCTCCTGGCATCCCGTAGGTGTTTATAACAAACGTTACAAGCTAGACTAAGTACATATTTAAGCTAATAATGAATTAAAATTTAACTTCTATACATAATTTTGTCTAAGACCCGTCCACTGACGATTCTTAGTCTATAGTTAAGGGGATGTCACTTTCTACTTGTGTTCTTTAGCTAAACCACAATAACTATTTTTTATCCATTTACTATATTTACTACAGGTTTTACCATTTAAAGCGTTTTCACTATATACATGTATTCTTGAGGAGTTTTTCTGGACCCAAAATTAACAATGTTGTGAATAATGGCTTTAGGTGTACTTTTGAACTCTGTTAAAAAATACATTTTTAGGTGCTGATGAAGGTCATTGTTTCTTTCGCATTCGTGCAATTACTTTGTTTATAAGTCACTTCGAAGTCTTTTGATGATTTTGGTGTTAATCTTTTTGGTACATACAGACCCAAAGCTGAATAATATACTGGCACGGATACTTGTTTATAAAGTTGTAATTTGTTTTAGGATGTCATTGGAGAATCTCTTACAAGTAACCAGTACAATTTTCTGTGGCGTAGTTCGTGCTTCTTTTGTTTGTTCTTGGGCTTTCCAGCGCAGTTTTACGTCTAGAGTTATCTTGAGGTATTTAATCGTATTCGTATAAACTTCATTTATACTATAACTTGATTTGTGCACGGTACTTGATGGCTATTTATTTACACGGGGCAATATTTTTGGCTTTTATATGTTAAATAAATATTGTAAGGTACCTGGGTCGAATATGGCCACCTTAAGGTTTGGTATGCTTTTTTAATAATAATAAAGCTAAAACAAGAAAGTTTTAGCACTCATTTGTAAAGAGTGGTTATTTATCTTTACAAAAAAGGCAAAAAATGTAAAGTAGTTGATGTTGATGAAAGTCTTACAATTTTGCTAGCCAATGATGATGAAATAATGTTTTTCCATACTGGCGAAAAGTTGTGCTGTAAGTTCAGTATATATTATGTTATCTATTTTACACAACCTAGTTTGGTGATTGTGAAATAACACTTTCAAAGACCAGCGTCGGTGTATGGCATGCTCATTTTCAGCAGTGAACATTTCCATCAGACATTCGCGTTCATTTCTATCGGTCTAACACGCGCCCGAATATCCGTCCACCACTAATAAGCCCTACGTCCTCGCAATTTGACATTTCAGACATTTTAAATTTACTTTTAATTCGCCATATGAATAGCGCATTTACGCGGTTTGTACATCATTTTGTGTTCATTAATACGATATGAATGTTGCTTGTTATTTAGGTACAATACGAATATGTAGTGGGAAGGCCTGTAGCGATTTATGTCACTCTTTTGTCATCACAAACTCGACAAACGGAGATTTTCTTCTCATTGTGAACGGATCCGTAATTTAGATGAACTGAGATATAATTTTAGCGCAACCTAATTTAGACAATTTTATCAGTTTTACCAATTATTGTGATATAAGTAATTTGTTAATATGAATTTGATTACACTCCTGTCCCGTGTAGACAAAATTTCAGCGCTTGGAAAATTGAAGTTTGTTTAGTTTTATGTTTTGTTTAACCTATGAGTTGTATTTAGCTAATTCACAAGCAAGCACATATATTTAGTAAAGGTAACATAAAAAATCTTTGTCTTCCGGTCAACAATAATGCATGTTAAAAATCAAAGAAACGTCTGAGGTTACATTAGCTTTTATACCGCGCTAAAAGCGACCAATCCCACGATTAAAATGTTTTACCTTCTTAATTATTTATGAAGACATACCTTAGTGAGTCGGATTATTCGCTAACGATAGTTTTATTGTTTATTTACGTAACAAAATGTGATATGACGTGTCGAAAGCGCCGCGCCGGTCCGCCATAAACTTAGTGTACAGAATCGACACCAATAAAAGCTTTATGATTAGTCAAACCGCTAGAGGAGATTCATTATGGCCCATTATGCGTCGTGTTTATCGACTTACTCTCTACAAGCCAATAAAATAACGAACGACCCAGATAAGAGCGGACAGTCCTCTAATCTCCGGAACAAGGGACACTAATTCGATTGTGGTTTCGGTCGAGCCTTTTTGGGGTTTACGGCACAAATTGAAGTGTTAAAAAAACTACAAATTGGCTTTTTCGAGGGCCATTCATTAGTTCGACGCTGAATGGCGTTGCTTGTGTCGTTTTCGCTCAATTAGTTAAACGGGAATACGAGTCGAGGTGGACGCACACGGCGCGGGTGGCGGGCGGCGGGCGCTCGTGGGGACGACTGACGCCTCGAGCGCGGGCTCGCTGGTTGACAGGGCACGGCGGACGGCATCGACACTGGAAACCAGGTTCATTGCATTTTCTCGGGTCTACGCATTTATAAATGGAAAGAAATTACCGGCACAATAAAATCTTTTAGATTTCATTGATGAATACAATTTCGGATTGGAGATTTTTTGTGACTCATTTAATGCAGATTCATTTACACCTGCAAATTGGAAATTGAGCCTGTGTTCCTGTGTTATCGCTTGGCCCGCATTTGAAAATACACACAGTTCATGTGATTATTTTATTACGATCAGGAGAGCGGTGGATCGAGGATGTTTGAATAGACTTAGATAATTTCCGTGTCGTCCCGTCAAGTGGGCACGTGTCCATTGCCTCACAATGAGTTACGGCGATGTTTATAAGTATTAGCATCGCCATTTGGATAAGCACACGGATTATAAAATTATGTAAATGCTTTTTGTTTGAGGTCGCTCATAAAACGACGATTTATTACACATTTTTATTGCCTGTCACACTTTGTAAATTCAATTTGTGTGACGATATTTTCAAAACTATGCGTTTTTAACTCATCAAAAACATTCATCTAAACTAAACTATTCACATATGTTTTAAAATATTTTACGATGTGTAAAACAGTTCGTTTAAAAGTTGTTTATGTGACCATTTCTAAGATTCCACATCCGAGCAATAAATTCGGAGGTAACTCCTATACCTGTCATTTGTCACTCTTACTATTAGTTGACTTTTCTCGACTAAACCGATCTTTATGAAATTTGGTGCACACGAAGCCCAGTAAGAAGGGAGAGATACGTTTTCTACTGTTGTATTGTGATTAATTATTCCGTGAGAGACGATTTTTGAAGTTACCGAAGACGTAGTAAACAGAAAGCTTATGTATATTGAATAATCGCAAATTGTACGTAAGATAAATATGTAGCGAACAAATAGATACATGATTACTACATATGCGGGCGTCAGGCATTGGAAAACTCTAGAAAAACTACTTGTATTTCCTACCGACAAACTTCTGCGATCACGGTTCCGCGTGTGATCATGGCAAATCAACTCAAGTTATTTCGTTGCAGCGATAAATGTTCAGCCTGTGTCCATCAGGTAAATCTCAGTAAGCTGTTGTATATTCATACAAAAAATACTTGCAAGCCAAAAAATAATATTATCAATTATGTCGAAATGAAATGCCTGATTCTCCATTTAACATACTATCTACATATATTCCGTGTTTTTCATATTTAAATTTCAAACGAATATAATATTGAACACGAATGAACAACAACTCCAACCACAATCGAAAGTATCTACAAACATAAAATGCCTACGCAGGTGACAACTATCACATTCTTTAGCTGTAAAACCCACTATAAGTTGATTTTAACACATTTAGCGTATCGGCCGTATAGTTAAAAGCTGTATAATAGCGTTATCTGAGGCCGGGCACTAAATTGGGATGTCTTGGCGAGGCGTGGCGGGGCCTTATCAGTTTTGTCGTGTTAGCCTTGAGTTGTTGGGCTTTACTTGGGGATATTTACGTCGCGTCGACGGCGTCGGGGCGGGCGGGACGGCGACCGCTCACGGGACCAAGCTACAAGTATCTTGATACAAAACTTATTGCTTGAGTCACTGATACCATAAGTTTCGTGATGTTCTGATAACATCAGATATGGATGTATTTCTTATATCCTATATAATATAAGATTTATTTATTGTTGTCAGAAGCAATCCGATCAACAATAAATACTATTATTGGAGAGTAATATAATCAAGCGAAATGAATTGAAATAATAATCAACTTCTTTAAGGTCCTTTCTAAGGTCCTATTTTTATTTAATTATTTGTGATGGGTTTGCAAGGGCATACCCTTCCTTCATATCACCTGATGGTAAGTAACGAAAGCCATTAGAAGGAAAGAGTACGCTTCCAGAAGCAGGCTTTGCTACCTTTCATACCGGAACACTGACGGCAGACTGGCAGACTAAGGTAACATTTGGGTAACATGGAGGTAAGGTAAGGTAACTACGCGGACACGAATATGTTTCGATCTTCGATCAACAATGTTTCGATAATCTCCAACAATTTGCTCTACCCACTTGATACCTAAAGGGATATTTTTTCTTCTCTTTTTTCTGTTGTCTTAAAATAAAATAGGCTAACATGATAAGAGTACAGGAGGATCGGCCCTGCTAGCTGAAGCACAGGTTCCACCTAGTTCAGCAGCAGTGGCTCAATTCATTTTACCAACCTAAAAGCCAAACAATTTTGTAACAAAAGAGTATTTTTTGTTAAACTACATTTACGTCAAAATTGTAAAGTAAGATTTGAGTTATACCTATTGCCGGCACAAGCCTGCTAATAAACCACCGGATCACAGTCGATAGGGCTAAGTGACAACCCTTGCCGGACGCATCAGTTTGATGAAGCGCTTTTTTGATACTTATCCTTGTCTTTTTTTGATCTTATTGTCCGCGGCCCATTGATAAACGGACAGGTATACGTACTCAGACAGGCGCCAACATTCCTCGGCCCGACCTCACACTTGCTCGGTGACGTACAAAAACGGACACACTTTTTTATGTTAGCACTTTTTGGGATCCTCGGGTGTCAGTGAACCTAGTCCTTTGAGTGTTTCTATAGGTATGTCAATCAAATCCAAATCATATTAAAGTGAAATAAAATTTTGTCTTTTTGTGGGAGCTTTGGCAGAAAAAAAAGCGAATCGAGGTTACGTAATACTTTTCAAACTAAATAATGTATTGAAAGAAATATGTAGTTTATTTTGTTGCCTTACTCTGGATGAACTCCTAGCTCCGCCATGATCTTTAAACATCTGTAAGTAAAGGACACTTCAAAGCAATAGCATGAATTTGTAATAAAACATAAAAAATTTACAACACCCGAGGAGTGTTTTTGTAAGAGAAAAAAAAAGTTTTCCTAAATAATGTATACAAAATTGTTCATCATTATCCTTATTCACTGCTAAATCCAGCAGAGGCTACCCCCTACTATTACTAGATCGTTTTAGAGCCTTCATTCCTATCTAAACTATCTCTGAAGCTCTGTACGGAACCCCGTTTGTCTCGCCAGGGTTCGTGCTTCACGTTTAGTTGACTATTTGCCTTCTTTTGTGTGAGTCGTGGTTGTTTGTTTTGGTTATTAGCGCGTCTGTAGGAAGTGGACGCGATAAAACTATTGGGGCTAAGCGTTTTATTGTACCAATTTTGGATATCCGTTTTCATTTCGACACGTCCTAGTTAAAGTGACTCAGATTGGTTTTTGCTCTCCATTGTTTATATTAGCATATTAAGAGCATCTATTTATTTATTTTATGTATAAAGGGTTTGTGCGTGCGCACCCAAAAGCCTTAAGCGCTAGTTCTATTGCCTATCATGCCGGAACACAATATGCTATTAAACTAGTTTTAGCGGCAGACTGAAGTGACATGGTGGTAACTAATCTTTTCTTTTAGCTGCGAATTCGTAGATTTTTTTTTCATCGTCTTCATCGGTTGCATAAGACCACTGTTGGACATGATTTTTTTAAACATTACAATAATACTTCGATTTGTATATTTTGGACTCTATTGTTATTGAAAGAATAAAATAATTTGTTTTTACTACGAGTAATAATAATAATAAAGATTTTTTATGACTACGAAGTAATGGAAGAGTAGTATCGAGTTGGTTTGTACCGTTTGCAATGGCCTTCTTAAGTGACGGTAAGTGACGGTAAGGCCGTTGGATGGTAAGCGTGCTCACCCAGAAGCCAGAATCCTCAAGCTAATGAGGCATATGTATCCGGATTGTTAATAACAAACTAGGATAACTTTTCAGACAAAATATAACTTGCAAGAGATTAACTTGATGTCATAAACGGTTTGCGTTTTTAAATTAAGATAGGTATGTTTCGAAATTCTTAATCTGAATCTTCTCGCTTTGCGAATTTTGACGATATAAAACACCTGCCTGCCTAAAGTCTAGTGAACCAGCTTGCTTAGCATATTAAATTTGTACCAAAATTTTGCAGAGCTCAAAATGGCCAGGTGCTAGTCAAATGCGGCACAGAGCAGTGCATCGACCTCGGAAATACATACATTAGTATTCTCACTAAAATATACTGAAATTGAAGTGTCCGTCTGTCTCTATTTTAATGCATCTAATTCTAATAATAGCATCTGATATCGGAATTTTTAAACAAAGTAAACCTTTGTGTCTTTGCTAATGCGCTGTTTCATGGCATTTTCAAAATAGTGCAGCAGAGAAGATAAAGCCAGGGTCTGTCAGACGTCCAGATGATTTTCGTTGGACACTTATTGAAATCATATTTTTTGATTTTTCTTGTAAATGTACGGAAGTAAATGTCTGTGATATACAGATTTCTATAAATGGTTTCGATCAACTTGACGAAGCGATAGGTAAAATAATAACAAAAGAAGTAAATTTAGAAAAAAATTGTCTTTAATTTTTATACTTTCTATTTATGAATATGGTACGGCAGTCCAACTCAAGTGTGAATGTCTGCTGAACTATTTGTCATCATCATTATGATCATCAGCCGGTAAACGTCCACTGCTGGACTTGGTATGCAACATTGACCGTTCCCGAGCCACTTGCATCCAGTGACACTCCGATGACATACGGAACCGAAACGGCCGAATAAACCATTTACCATTTATAAACAAGCTCAAATTCACTCACCGAGCAATGGAATGCTATGTTGGAATTTTTTTAGCTGACGAAAAATGATGACAGGGCCTAGATCCTAAATCCTAATAGCCTATATTGAATCTGTTCTGTGCAATAACTGTATTGTTACCATATTCGTATTTTATGTCTGTCTGTCTGGATTGACTCGATGAAGTATAAATTAAGCTTTATTTTATCGCCGTTACGGCACACATGGACGAGATAACTGTGTACAGAACTCGCACACTATGTTTGCCCCTCTGAAGTTAGCTACAAAGGCCTGCTAAGTATCAATTATTATTATTAAGGTATAAATGGGAGGCAAGGCAAGTTAGCGGGTGGAAAGAACTGGTCTAGTGTTGTATGTCACCTAGTTATTATCGAAAATAATACACATACATTCCGACTGTACATTTGCGAAATTCCGAGCTAACTTCAGAGGGGCAAACATAGCGTGCGAGTACTATAGTTATCAAGTACCTCTAGTGTGAGTTTACCGATACTATCCCCTTTGCGCTGACGTCAGATTTGTATGAAGAATCACAGATTCGTAAACGTGCCGCTAGAGGTGCTGCACAACTCTTCATACAAATCTGATGTAATGGAAACGCCATAGTATCGTTTGAAACTCACACTAGAAGTAGGTACTGATGCCAACCGGCGAGTTTATTCGTCCATGCGAAGCCGCGGTTGAAAGCTAGCGTTTGTCGACAAACGGATCTATCCGCATTATCATTTTATGAATGGACTAAAAGCGCGGCTGGCGGTGTGACACTGGAAAGTGGTGACGTCAGAGAGAGGGTAACGACTGCTACTCTAAAACATTGATCAGATTGTATTATAAACTGTATTAATATGCAGTATAACAGTAGATTATTCACCAAGGGGATAATGCATTGTCTTACGTTACGGGCGTAACAAATAAAATCCACGAGTGCAGAGAGGGCGTACATTACGAGTCAATTCGGTACAATTTTATTCCCCATCGGACATTGTCGGCGGTATGAAAATATATTTATGTTATCGAGTTATGTTACCAAATTATACTAAACTTCAAACTTTATAAATGAGATCTCTTGGAAATGTAAATCCATTCAACATCATCATCAGCCGCATAAATGATCAAAGATCGCCAGGACAAAAAACATTTAGTAACGAGATTTAGAGATCCACTGCTGAACATAGGCCTCACCCATGGTGCGCCACAATAACCGGTGTTGAGCCACTTTAGTCACAGTTACACGTTTCTCAATACGTCTGAGTTGGTGACAATATCCCCAAAAATTCCCACAGGATGAACTGGGTCGATTTTATTTTATATCTGGGTTCACTCGGCAAATTCTCTGCCAAATATATTACCGTCTGTTGCGGTAAAATGGTCAAATTAGACAAAATTATTGTTACCTGTCCCTGAGCGGTGGTTTGTGTCAGGCTAATGAGAGGTCCGAGGCGGCTCCTTTACGTCCTTGCCTAATCGGTGCGTTTAGTCCTAGTGCAATTTTGATTTATTTCGCAAAGTGTCCGTTTCCGGTATCAAACGAGTGTTTAGGAGTTCATTCATGATTTTCGGAGGTTTCCAGAGAATCGGCCAAATGAGGGGTGTTGAGAATATTTAATGGTGTTCCGAGCGGACAGAATGTGTTAGCAACACGGCCGATTGGTCCCTACCTTAGAATAGGGTCACCCCATGGCATCCCGTGGGTGTCTGAAAAGAAGCCAAGCTAAAATTGCAAGATGGGCAGTATTTATTTCTGCGTCAACAACATCCATGGAACTATCGCGTCGTTAGCTAAGCCCGTATAGAAAGCTCGTTTCTATATTTTGAAATTCAAAAGTGTGCTTATCCAGATGACAATGTCATCGTCATGCACAGCAACCAGGAACTGTCCACTGTTGAACATGCTCCATGCGATCTATTATACCAGGTCGTCGATCCATTATGATGACCTTATTACCGACTTCACAAAACGGCCTGCGTGACGCAGATGTCTTAAACTCAGACGCGCAACACACGCGTAAGACAACATCGCTTTGTGAGATTTTCCCCAGTTTGGTTCGGAAATTAAATTACCCCAGTTTCTGAAAAGTAAGATGATTCCATGCTTCAGCAGGCACGTTAAGCCGTTGGTACCGGTTACTATCTACGACAGGTGGTACTACTTCTACTACATGGCGGCTCAACAGCTCTGACAGCTAGGGTTTGTGAGGAGGAGGAACTATATTAGTGTTACCTGCGCAGACGCCATTTTGGGTGAAGACTCGTGTCTGTGGACTTATTTTCCTGAACACATTGAAGATTGTAGTATATTTTTCTACATTTATTTTACAAAACTAAGTCAGCCTCTCAAAGAAACACGATTTTTGTATCGAGGAAGATACAATGGGAAACACGTAACAGGACGCGATGCAGATATCGACGGAAACACTATGTGTTACACAATTAAGTAATTCCAGCACGCACAATTATCTATGTAACCGTACATTATAAGTTGCAAACAATCTAAATGCTCTTTGTAATGATTTTCGCATGATTACACAAGCTGCGGAACCCATTATTTGTTATTAGGAACGTAGTCAACCGCGCACCATGCACAATAATAATCGATCTTGTATTCCGACGAGGAAACGTGACTGACTGACGACGGATATTACCTATAAATACTCATGCGCATTTATATAAACATAAGTGTAACTATAGTGAATAATATATCGAAGATATCGATGAAAACATTCTCGTTGTAATTTGTGTTGATATCTCAGATTGGAGAAACCACTGTTCTTCTCTGAAAAAACTTTTGACGTGATAACGTCTTATAAATCGATGAGCGCCGGCTGCTGAAAAAGCTTGACGCACTGTCACGTTCCGCCTGAGCCGAGCGTGCAAGCGATAGAGAGGCACGATCGGCCTAAGTGTTCGGCTTGAGGTAGATACCTCAAATATTAAAATTAAGGAGTGCAAATAATTATTAATTTATCGAAAAAAATTGTAATTTCCAATTAACTCGTTCTTTGTCCTAAAAGTCTACTTTGATTTAGGCAAATTTAAAATTTATATAGTTTTCTCATAGATGCCATTGTCAGAACTGGACCAAATTGAAATGGGACCACACGGGAAGCACCACCTTTCAAATAAAAAAGAATCATCCAAATCGGTTCCACCCAATCAAAAGTTCTGAGGTAACAAACATTAAAAAAAACATACCCGTCGAATTGATAACCTCCTCCTTTTTGAAGTCGGTTAATAATGATAAAATTCAGTTAATAAAAGTATGCAGTTTTTCATCATCGTTTTCTTATGACGTCATCACGTACAATTATTGTCCGTAAACCTACTTTACAGACAATCAATTATAATTTTTTGGTTTCGACTTGGGACGCAATACGGTATTTGTCTGCTAGTCGAGTCAATAACCTGTTAACCTTTTACAAAACACAATTCTGTATGACGTTACTCCCGTGTGACGTCCCATTACCTGACTGTTGTTGGTGGAAGCTCAGTTGGGTCCTTGAACAATCGATCGAGGTCTGGGTTCGATTCTGGCTCGTAGCAATGAGGTCCAATTTGTTATTTGTTATTTATGTACGAATGATAACAATCATTACCATTGGATTTTCGGTGAAGGAAAACATCGTGAGGAAACAAACCTGCACACTCCTGAGAAGAAATTCAAAGGTGTGTGAAGTCTACCAATCCGCACTGGGCCCGCACGCCTAAGAGGCATATGAGAGCAGGCCTGAGCTCCTGCAGTGGCATATTGCTATTGATGATAATGAATGGGTTTGAACTCGGCCTGATGGTAACTGAGGATAAGGTCGCTTGATAGAAAGCGTGCACACCCAGAAGTCTCAAACTAATAAGGTGCTGGATTTTTCTTTCATACCGGAACAAATCGAACCAGATTATGAGTCCATGTGTGTGGCTGGTAGGCTACTGAGGCAGTTCGATACTGTCACATGTCGTGTAGCCTAGTGGTCTCGGATTTATAATATAACCATCCCATGTCATCCCGCGAGTGAGGGAAAAGACGACTAAGAAAAAAAGGTCAGCAACATCTACCTATGTATAAACAACATCTTACTGTGATTACCCATCCACCGTCTAGGCGTGGTTACTGCAGAAAATCCCCTAATGATAAGTGCAACGCAGCGAGCCTAGGAGCATGTAATCACTACGTTTTACAGCGAGCTATGATTTATGCTGGTACAATAAAAACGACTGATCGAAATCCGTTTAAAATTCAAATTTCGATTTCATACAAATTGCACCAAATCCAAAAGAAACAAAATCGAAACGAAACAATATTCGTGGCCCTGCTGATGCCAAAAGCCAGTTATGACTGTCGCATCGCATTACGATGGTGCTGTTCTATTCTAAAATTAAAAAATATTTTTAAAGGCAAAGCCTTAGGCCGGGACTCCACCAAAGCGGAGACGAGACGAGCGGAGAGGAGATGTTTTTTAAACAACCAATAGAATTGAGTTATTGACACGTCTCCTCTCCGCTCAGCTTCAGTGGAGATCGCTGTGCGGAGATGTCTAATATTTGTATGTCGCGATGGAAGCGGAGATGTGAGCTGTGCGCGGACGACGCGCAGTGGAGACGAGAGATATGAGCGGCGTGCAGTGAGCGATGTCACCCTCCCCCCTCTCGCCCGCTAGCAACCCGCAGAACCCCGCGCGCGCGCCGGCCGGCCGGCCATCTTGCTAGTACCGTGCACGCGAGCACACGCTTTTATCGTGAATAATTTGTGCAGTTTGTATTTTTCAACGTAAACAATTAGTTAATTTAAATAAAACGTAATGGATGAACAATTTATTGAATCAGTAAAAAAATATCCATGTCTATGGAACACATCAATAGATACCTATAAACTTACTGACGTCAAAGATGCAGCTTGGGAGAACGTTTTGAAAGAAACTCAATTATCTGACGGTAAGTGCAATTTATTATATTAAGTATTTCGTTCAAGTAATATTGTAATACGAGTGTCTTGCCATGGAACGGCGCCCTCGTTGTTGAAATAACTACAGAATTTTTCTCGAACTTGATAGGCATCCATATTGTCATTCGATAATAGATTTTCCACGTTTGTGTCGTTAAACATAGTCGTGGCCAAACCCGTTTCATTATTATCTAGATAGCCAGGCATCTTGTCAATTAAAAAGTTGTGTAGAACACACGTTGCTTTTATCACTTTTTCCACTGTTTCTATTTTACATTCAAATTCTTTACGGTATACGTACCATTTCCGTGATAATACACCAAATGTAGCTTCCACAATACGACGAGCTCTTGAAAGTCTATAATTGTATGTTCGTTTTTCGTTATTTAAATTATCGCGTGGATATGGTCTCATTAAGTTAGTCATCAAAGGGAAAGCTTCGTCTCCAATAAAAACAAACGGTACAGGTTCTCCATTTTGGTACAAGGGTTGTGGCTGTGGTAGATTTAGTCTGTTTTCTCTCAAACGAATTCCGAATATACTATCAGCAAAAATACCACCATCGCTGAACCTTCCCATTGAACCTATATCTACCATAATTATTCTTCGGGTAGCGTCGGCTACGCACATCATTACAGTTGAAAACCTGTGTTTATAACAGTAATATGAGGACCCAGATTTTGGGGGTGCAAACATGTACACATGCTTGCCATCAATGGCCCCGACGCAGTTTTTGAATTGCCAGATTTCTTCAAATTGCTTTGAAATTTTTTTCCAATCATTTTCATTAAGTTCTGGCATAACCAAAGGTTGTAATACTGTCCACAAGGCATCGCAGACATCTTCTATAATTCTTGGAACAGTCGATTTTCCAATCCTAAAATTTTCAGCTATTTGTGAAAATTTTGAACCAGTCGCCAAATACCTGTAATAATTATAATATAGATTTATATTTATGTGTCGTGGTTTCAGTTAGAATAGAAGGGTCATTTCAAAATAATATCTTAATCAGTGTCGTGTTGTTTCCGGAACTATAAAAGATTAGGCATTACTGAAATTATGTATTTACAGAATTTTCACTCGTTCAAAAGTTATAGCCATTTTTAAATAATAGAAAAGAAACAATTAAAAGTCTAAGATTCACACGAGCACAACACATTGAAATCAAACAAATAAAATGGATTTATCACTCGTTATTTATTAACATTTCAAATTTCGACGCCGCCGTCTGCCGCGACCACGTACGAGAGATACAATCCGTTTTGTTTGTTTGATTTCAGATATATTTTTTTTATAAATTGGTTTCTTTTGAAACTCTGGTATTTTTTAAATATTTATAATGGTTATAAATTCTGCATGAGTGATAATGCGGTAAGTATATTTTGACTATGGCAATGTCAACATTTAATATTTATAATGATTTCAATTATTTTTATTTCAGTAAAAACGGCTAAATCTAAGTGGAAAAAGTTGAGAGACAGCCACCGGGACGCATTAAAAAGGAAGAATGCCACTAGAAGTGGACAGAGTGGTAAACAAATTCGTGAATGGAAATATGAGAAGGTAATGGAATTTTTGATACCATATATGACGAATAGAAACAGGACTACAAATTATACCTCACAAACAAATATAAATGAACAGGAAACAAATTCATTGGAAAATAATGTAACCGATGAGTTTTTTGAAACATCAAGCAATCATACAAGAAGCACTCCAGAAGATCGTCCATCTGTACAACATTCGCCGTCACCGACATCAAGCGTCTCAGCCTCGACATGCAGAAATGCAACAAGAAAATCGGATGAAATAAGTAATTTACTTATACAGCACCATGCAAACCGTGAAAGAATACGCCAAGAAAAACTAGAAATACAATCATTGATAGAGAAAAATAATACCCTTGACGAAATGGACACTTTTTTTCTGTCGATATCAAAAAGTGTAAAAAAACTTTCTCAATATATGCAGCTTCAGGCTAAACGTAAAATTTTCAATGTTCTTTTAGAATTGGAAGAACTTGAGCTACAAAACACATGGTATAACACAAATGAAAATAATTGGTATTCCCCCGGTTACACTTCAGCACCGGGTCCAAGTTCGACACCGGGTCCTAGCTCAACACAGGCACCGGTTCTTACATCAACACAGGCCGGTGGTCCTAACTCAACACAGGCACCGGTTCCTAGCTCAACACAAACACCGGGTCCAAGTTCGACACAGGCACCTGTTCCAAGCTTGGAAGATACGCACATGACCGATGAACAGATAGAAGAAGCATTCAGAAACGAAGAAGACACATAAGATAATTTGTAACTATATGGAAAAGAAAGCAATATGTCTCATGTGATTTACTGTTATAATTTTTTTGTACGTTATGTTTCTAATATAACCTTACGTTTTTTTTGCTACTCCCAGAACGGCAGTTGATTTTTTTGTTTTCTTTATGAATAAATAAGATAATATAAAAATATATTTGGTTTTTACATAATATGCATCACTCCAGTCTCCCGGAGGGGTAGAAAGAGACAACGGATCTCGATTTCTCGTAATCCTTACATACCTCAGTTTACATAATATTTTTCATGTATTCTCGTACTTCTTGATTCTCGTTTTGAGTACTTCTCACTTAGCCCTTTTACACAAAAAAAAAACACTCAAAAAAGACTGATCACATTCAAACGCAGATAACACACATAAACACAAACACACTTAACAAAAAAATAATTAGGTAGGTACTTACTTCAAACATACTGCTAGCCGCTCTTGGGTACAGATAGATCTCCTGTAGTTAGTATCTTGCTTAAATATATGCGGTTTAATTAAGTTATGTAGTTCGTAGAATATATTCCTCGGTAGTCTGTAGGACTTGGTAAAACTTTCATCATCTAACTCATTAAACAGAGTAAAAAATTCTCCATGACTGGTATGGTAATACGTACAAGTGACTTCTTTTCCAAAACCGATGTTTTCTTTTGTTTAGGTAGTATAAAGCTATCAATTCTGCTTCTTCAGACTGTAGTTCTTCTTCAAGTAAAAGAAGATACTTTTTTTGTAATAATAGCGACATCGTCTACCTTTCGTGTCAGAATGCGTACTGAGCACTCAACGCCCCGCACCCGAGCTGAAAAACATCTCTTCTCGCACAGCACACAGCACACCGCACACATCTCCGCTTTGGTGGAGTCCCGCGAGCTGAAAAACATCTCTTCTCGCACAGCACACAGCACACCGCACACATCTCTGCTTTGGTGGAGTCCCGGCCTTAAGCAGCGCCAGCGCACCTCCACCGAATACTCGCAGTTTAAACACCTCTTAGTAAATCAGCGGCATCCCAGTATGTTGGTATAGGATAGTATCGACGAGCCCCTAGCCTGACCCACGCCACGGTAAACATTGCATGTGTTCTGTCTCCACTGGCTGACGATAAGTCGGCAGGGATCATGTTATTTGCATGGGACAGAGGTATTCCTCAACTTTGACACTCGACCGCAATATTTCACAACAAACTGAATATTTCGATACGCATAATGGAATGTCAAATATTTAAAGTAGCTCCAAACTTCTCTCACTAAATTTATGAAACGTAATTTAACCGTATTTAATAGTATATTAGTAACAATGCTCTTTCAGAATATAAGTACAGATTTTAGTTTTAGGACTTACAGTATATGAACGAAATCAAAATCTTAGAGAGAGTAGAGGTATTAATTAGGTGATATTGGAAAAATAAAAATGTAATTTTCCTTATATGGCCTGTATAACTCCGGTTGCACTTGTTTTTCAATTTTAAGGTTTTGATGTACGATTTAGAAAAATTATAAATTTATAGGTTATATATACGCTTCTAAATATGAACGTGCATCATGCTTTTTCATTTTCTGTTTCATTAGTTATTTACGCCACGTAATATCACGTGATACAAAGGTCGAACTTCAGTTCAAATTAAATAAAATTGAAAAAGGTCCAATGCCATCCCGTGTACAACACCTACATACAAGTCTCAACGTCATTACTATAGGTACCAGTTATATTAACTATGGAGTGTGAGTCCACCTCATCGAGAGGCGCCAAACGGATTAGATCGTTCATCGCGTTCGATTAATTTGTAACAGGACCGGTAATGGATTTAATTATCCAATTAGCATTTTACGGTTGTGGGAGGGAGAAGGAGGATAGATAAACTGAGGAGAGCGAAAGTGAAGTAATTAAGACAGTGATTACTGTAGAGCTTGTTTTTAAAAGTAGATTTTAGTGTAATAAAATGAACATTTCTATTTGGATTCTTTATTGATAAATGTTTATTTATACTGCTTGATTAAACAAGAGTCAATTTAATTTAATGCGCGTTTCCTCTTTCATTACGACTGAAAATGTTTTTTTGTTATAAAAATGCTAAGAGAGTTTCTTTACTTTCATAGATTTACTTAATCATGTAATATTTTGGCATAGTGACAAAAATAGGTGACGGATTGTCACATATACCTGCGCAAGTGTATCACGTATGCTGGCAAGTGACAATAGTCATACGACCGCAGAAATGATCCATGCTAGACCAGAAGCCTCGTTTATGAGCTTGCTAGCTCTATGCTCTATGCTATGCTAACACTTCTATTTGGCGCCAGATTTAGCTACCACGGTTGTAGACAATCAGTGCACATGGAAAAGCAACCACCAACCAACCAAAATCTAAAATGACATACATATAAATATGTCACGTAAAGGTGCTGAACTTTCAATTCCAATCCACTTCATATTTCATTCTCAAAACCACGACTAAATAAATAAAAACCTTCATTCACAACGTGCATTCCATCATGTCCAAATGAAAAGGTTCTCACAGAATCGACCATTTAATAATGCGAATGGACGTAAGTGGATATAATGCGATTCAAACTATTTATTTTCAACGTAACCACGTCACGTACGACCGAAATGATCATTGGGAACCGAAAAACAACCGAAATCGCTCCTATTAGCCTACGATCGGATAAATCGATCGAATCGACTATAAACACTACAATCGGTTCGAGGCAGCTGTCCGTGCTTAGATATGCGATCGGCGTCATCCACTAAAATAATATGACACAGCCATTTCTGAATCTCCTCGACGTGCCCAAAAAGGAAGACTATTGGTAGCTGTATAATTAAGCATTGATGTAACGGTAGCAGCAACGTTGTAACAAAGGTACTTCTTCCCTAAATCAACCGTCTTTGTTGGTCACTTACCGTCATTTGAGTCAGGCCTTTCGTTGTTTCTTTTACAAAATTATTTCATCAAAATCAGTCACGTTTCAATGATAGTAAAACACAGAACTGAATTTTTAAAATTCTTATTTGACTCTAGCTTTACAAACAACTTTAAAAACCTTGTATGTAACCTGTAAACCATTTTATTTTCTTTTTAAAATAAAAAAATGTAATGATAAAGATTTAAAAAAAATTATTAGCATTCTAATGTTTTATCTGTTAAAAATACTACTTTGCTTTCAAATTGTACGATTTACTCGTATTTTAAATTGCAGGACATTTATGCTAACGCTACACGAGAGGGATCAACGGCGGACATCGTAAGTGGTTACTCATGCTTTCAGAGCCTATAATTTGACAATATTTTGTGTCATTTGGGCTTTATTATTACTTACGCCATTACATGTCTGTGGATATAACGTTAATACACGAACAGCGCAGCCGCGGGGGCGATTAAGGGCGATGTAACCACAGGGTCCCCTAATTCAATATTAAAAGCATCCTACGATGTGATCGGCAACTAATAATAGTTTAATTTGAAGAAATGTCCCTGAGAAAATGTCGGAATGTCATCCTGGTTCTTGGAACTACTTTTTTTCCAAGTAAAGAAATGAAATGGTATCTCGGATTATAGTGTTTAGTGACACTGGTTTTGTTTAATACATAGTAATGTCTGTTGAATGGCTGTAAATAGAGCATTATGTAAGATTATTTTTATGATGTAATAGCTGATGAGTTTTTGTTGAACCTTGCTAGCCCAAAGATAGATTGGGTTTTGATTTGCCTACCATCGACATCGCTTTGTAGAGAGGGACACTATGTCAAACCGTAAAAAGGGTTGTCCAAGAACTGTCTAAAAAACCGTTTAAGTGCGAGTCGGACTTGCGCACTGAAGGTTCAGCCCAGAATATAAATAATTAAATAACCAACTATATTTTGTAGGTAAAGTACATATCCGATGGATGGCTTTCAACTACAAAGTTAAGTTTGTAAACATCAATAAAAAATAGCTTATTTTTACTGTGTTTTAATTTTAAAACAACTGGTTTTCTGTCAGTTCCTATGGTTATGCTGTCAGACCTAGATTTTTGCCAAATTTCAGTATTCTAGTTCAACTGGAAGTACCCTATCGGTTTTAGTTCCCTTGCATTTTTATGGCAATTGTCTAAAATACAGATATATATTTTTTATTGCGTCGACCTATAAGTTTTATTTTTTCACAGATCCAAGGCATGACGCGTTCCCGAGAAAAGGGGTCTTGACAGACAGACAGGTGGATAACAAAGGGAAGTGATTCTATAAGGTTCCTTTTTCCTTTTGTGGTACGTAACCCTAAAAAGTACATATTCAGCTGGTCCTTTTTCGGTAAGTTTTAAATCTTATTTCCTAAAAGGTCAATTCCCGCTTTTCTTTCGCCACTTAACTATGCAGTCCGCAGTCCAACGAGGTCTGTACCTATCCAACTGTAAATCTGAGTCGTCGTTTATGTGCCGAGCGTTGTTGATAATGCATCAGGGCCGGCGCAGGGCGGTCCCAGCCCATGCATACTGATCCGAGACGTAATAAGTAGACTGATTTCATGTTTATCCCTCACTCCGAGCGAACGCGGCCGCTCCCTTCGCCTCCCCGAGGAGTTTATGGCATGGATCCTATTTCACCGATTGTAAAGTGAGGTTCGGACGGGTAATTGTGAGAGTGCTGTCTTATACATCACTACTCTTATCTACTAAAATGCGTGTGCATAGTTTTGACAAGTTATAAGCAATGTCAGTAGGTTATGTTTTGATGTGTTGATTGTATTTTAACAAGGACCTTGAAATATTATAGTTATTAATTTATTGTCAGGTAACAAGACCCATACTTATATATTCAATAAATTAAAATATTACAAAATACAATAAATAATTATATTCTAAAAGGTCTTATTTACTAAGGCACGCTGCTGCCGCTCTGGTGGTGAGCGACGGTACACCACGACCTGGTGGAGGACAGAAGTCCTCCCGCATGATGGTATGCAGCTCGCAGGTCGGGACTCGCGCCGCAGAACGACTTGAAGCATGATATGTGGCGTGACTCCAGCTGCTCCACCCTCATGAGGTAGTTGGACTTCTGCTTTATTTACTTACTATACGTGGATTTGACTACAATATTACAGTTATTTACCTAATGATAATTGATATTTAGAAAAATAATAGATTAAATATAAGGTAATGTGCAGTTCCAACCGTCCTTCAATGCGCGGATGTCCTCCATGGAAAGCAGCAGCACTTCTGCAGTTCCGGACGACGACAAAGAAAGTATAAGAAAGTTAGAAATATTGTTTTACTGTTACTGCGTATTGATCAAGAACGTGACGTAAATTATAAAGCTAAGCCAGCGTACATTGTAATTTAATTGTAGATTAGCTACCCCTAACTGTAAAATTCTCCATTACGAACTAATTGGAGGCATTCGTACTTTCCGTGTTGGATAATCCCCGTGCGGAAACCGACTCGTCTAAAAATAATTACGCAATGAAAACTGTTAACAATAGAACATAAATTAGCGTTATTAAGCGAGGCGGATGTTTATCGTGTGTCTAATGTACAAATAAATATTACAATTACTGGAAAAAAACACTAACAAAACGGTCTTACTTGGCGATTTTTTGCCGATAAAACCGAATTTAATGTGCATTTGATGCAGAATTAAATTCCTATTGTCGTAGCGGGCCATTATTTTATTAATAGCATTATAAATGTAGTTGGATTGTCATAAGAGCGGATAATGAGGTGCTTTTTGTCATCTGTCCTTTGCTATTACCACTATTACGTCATTATCTATGTCCCTGTGGCACAGGCAGCGGCGGTCGGCGCGGCGGGCACGGTCCGTCGCCAGCCAATCCGGTGCGGCGTTTCGGCATTTCCGAGTCAATTTTAGAAAATGGTTATGTTTTGATAGCTTTTTATTAGCGTGACGAGCGCTCTCGAAACAGCGTCGGCGACTAATGAGTGATATTGCTCTGTAATGACAGGCGAGTCTGGATTGCCGCTTTCCGTTAACTTATCCATTTGCCCGTGTGGCGAAATACATACGGGAACCCGGCCGTTTCGTTTCCCATTAATTTCACAAAATAAATACCCACCAGAACACTTTTGCGAAGTTTGATTAGTCATTCGTAGTCAAAGGCGATTATTATTACGTTTGATTGAACTAAGTAAATAGATAATTGATTTATTAATTATTTATGCTGCAACCGCCTCATTTGATTCATATTAATGTAGTTTAATCATTTCCAAACAGTTGATTATCAGACATAATTAGATATTTAATCGTCTGTGTAAGCCCTGAGCTTCGCCAGTCCAGCGCAGTCTGCGCAGCACTCGGAGCGGCGCACGCGCACTGTTGCGTAAAAAGCACCAAGCCGGAGAGCGGCTGCTTAATGTAGATAATGAGACCATCATCGTTTACAGAAGTAAGTTTAATTAACGTAAAAAAGCGCGTTTACTATAACCGGCGGGTTATCGCGACCATCTCGACGCTTATAATGACTTTTGTTCATTATTTAGTTGCGCGCTGTACCCGTCTGCGTCGCTTCCGGCAGCCGCCCGGCGCGCTTCTAAACACCAATTTTATGCTTATGTGACTGTTTGGTTTCGTCTGCGATGCGCTCAGCTACGATCCGAAAATCGGACTAATTAATCTGGACAGTTTTGAGCTGTTGGATAAACATCTAGTCGAGGAAAGGTTGGGTGTAATTACTTTAATTATTAAATTCAAACTAGAACCTGTTGCTAACTATGTAGTCTCGCTTTTGAATAAGATCACCACATCTCATTCTGAGATCCTGCCTGAGATGCCATATCTAAGCCCTAGGATTGCAACATATCATAGAAAATTATCTCCTCCTAACAATATATGAAGTAGGATAGTTTTTACAATGGACATATTTATGTTGATTACTTAATACACTAGATTAGATAGATTACACAGTACACTACGCGAGCCCAATTCGGATTGGTAGACTTCACACACACCTATGAATTTCTTCTCAGGAGTGCGCAGGTTGCCTCGCGATGTTTTTCTTCACCGAAATATGATAATGATTTTTACGATTCGTGCATCGTCAAAATCAACAGCCTTTATACCACCCCACTGCAGGGGCTCAGGCCTACTCTGCTACAGAGTGTATGGGCCATAGTCCACCACGTGGGCCTAATGCGGATTTCACATGCCTGTTCGAGACATGCAGGTTTCCTCACGATGTTTTTCTTCACCGTTAAGCAATCGGATAATGTACTTGAATTGAAAAACAACTCATACTCGTAAGTACTGCATAGGTAGGGCTGGATTCGAACCCGGAACCCTCAGATTGAGAGTCCGCGCTTTATCTACTGCGCCACCGACGCATTCGTACATAACTTCCAAAAAACAAATTGGAACTCATTAGCACGAGCCCCAGACCTCGATTGTTCAAGGACTGACGCTCTACCCAAGTGAGCTACCACGGCTGCTACAAGTATGGTACTTAAATAATATTTTAGACAACAGATCTAAATGTAAACAATTAAGTCTGGCCACGATCCGCGGAGCAGGAATGCACATTACACTACACGCCATTATATTTTCACGCTCGAGGAGCCGCCCGGTTGCTCAACTGTTTACAACTATATGTTTGACTCGGTCTTATTAAAATTGTACGTTTATGTGTCTCCCGATTTATGTGCTTGTGTCACTAATTGTGTCTCAGTGCATGTTCGATGTAAATACTTACATTGTATCATCATTATTGTAGAATAGAAGGAACGCTTTGCATTTATATAAATAGCTATTCTTGCTACAACAATCATAGATGAAACCAAAGATAAATCTATGGTACAAGTACCTTTAGATGTATTATTTCAAGTTAAACAATTCTATCAATACTGATTCGTCTGACTCGTCATTTTAATGACAGCAATTCGTGTATTAAAAAGAGATGACAATAGTTACTTTGCAAGTTTTGTTACACATGGCTCTGGTTTTCGACAACTGAAATGTATGTTAGTTGTAAATTAAGAGCTAAATAATATATTTTTTCGAAAAGTATTTTTGACACGTAATTTGCAACAGAGCATCTATATTTATCTCATTCCGTCTGATGCCAATTCAATGTTGTTAGAAGGGCTACAATATAGTTATTGGAATCCTGCTTCATATAATCTATTTATGACATACTATGTTTATGGTAACCAAACAAAACTCACTTTTGTATTTATATATGTTATCTGTATGATCTATGTTACAGCTATGGGCATAAAACTCTCGTAATCCACTGCTAAGCAATAGCGTCATGAGACTTCTTCATAGCAAAGAGATTGAAAAATAGCAAAGTGCTTCTTAGATGATATCATAAAGTACTTAGTTCTGAATTCAAATGATTATAGATGGATATATAATAACTATAGCTAGAATAACTACTAGACATGGACATATATAGTTGGGTGTGCATTCGCAAATCCGATGATGGTCCTGTGACATTAGGAGATTAGAAGCCATGTGTGTTTTGTATGTATAAATAGATATGTATAAAATATAGTACATAGGTAAATTCGCCCTATAGAGCGCGGATTGATAACATTTTCACAAAAAACTTATAACTGGAAGGTCAATCTCGCGTCAAATGGGTGTGACGTGTCAATAGACTGAGTGACTTGACTTGTTACCATTTGGTAACAAGTTTGTACGATCTGTCGCTAGTAATGTTAAATGTTTTTGCCTTGTAGCAATAAAAGCGTAGAGCAAGTATCACATTGTATGTAGAAGCATAATGCAACAATCGCAGATTGCGCTGCACCGCCCCCTCTCAGTGCAACTACGGCCTACAACCAGACACGTCAATTTTGATCTCTTATATCTAGCTCTAGCCCTGTGGACACACGATTTGAGAGAGAGAGAGAAAGGATGAATGTGCTATGGACCAAGTGATATTAGGGCATTATTTACAGTGCCCGCGCAGTATGAATAGAAAGTCAAAACGACACAATTAATGAATAAGTATTTAATCTTATTTGTTTATCACATGGTCTGGTCATTATGTCTCTAACTGATTGCTGCGGAATTGATAATTTTGGTACATTTGCCCGGACGCGGGAAGCAGGACATGACCAGACATGTGACATACGTTTTACAATGAAATACAAATATGTATATACGTACGATTCTTACTGCAGTAATTTGTCTGAATGTAACAAGTAAATTTTGATACGATTACGGCGTTTTGTCAAATTTACGTTATACGAAATTAAGTTATGTATATGAAAATTGAATTTTTTATATACCTACTTTGTAAGAAGTATGAATGTACAATCAATTGCATACAGATATATTCACAACCGATTACACAACCTGATTGTTCAAAAATTAATCGTAGTCATAAGTGAACTAAGTTATAAATGAAGCATTTAACATTTCAGAAAATTTTATAATAGAAGTATACACGGAAAGAGTTTAAACTATAGATCGAGTCATTAAATAAAGTACGAATGTCGTAATTAACTTAACAAAAAATGGTAACGTACCTACATGAATGCAATAAAACTCGTTGTTCTTATAACAATAAAATTTATTGCCTGAACGTATTAGGAAACCGACGGTGCGGACAAATGACCCGTCATTACGTTTTTATATAGAGAAACTGAACTGCCACCGCGGTATTAACCCGAGCAATGGCTCAGAACACGTATCAACTATCACTGGAACAAAGCATGAGCCAGCTGATTTTAAATTAAGAACAACGCTTTACTGTAAGTTCATTTGGCTAGCTACCACAATGTTACCAAAATGTGTCGCGAAACAGCAGTTTTAATAGCACCGTTGTATTCCGGTAATAATTGATTTTATAGCCCGCGCTTCGTTACCCTTCTTCTTCTTACCTGGGTGAACAAGTTTTCCAAGCCGTTCCGACGCTTTTCATCTCGTGAAAGGAAGGCGTGAGTGAAGAAGTGTACGAGCTCATAACTGTACCATTTCCCCATTTTAAAATACCGATAAAAGGACAGCTTAAAGCATTCAGGTGGAAGCTCGCTAGTTAACTTTCTCTTTCCTATCGCGAATCCATTATACTTTAATTTAAAACGAGCACTAATAAGCTTCGGAAAAAATTCTCGACTCCCACGGAAATAATAAAAGGCGTTCAAAGAAATAATTACGTTATCTAATAAGTTCGCTTACGTAGTTAAAGTTTATGAGACTCCATATTGATACAAGAAAATCTGATTAGAAGCAACACGCGAGCGCCGAGCCTGCGCCCGCGCAGCCGCCGCGCTGTTCGCATGCGCGGTAAACGGCATATACTTTTTCCCCTTCGCTTGATGGCTTACACATTGCACAACGAACGATCAAAATAGTCTTAGGGTATTGTGTGCGCTTACGTCATTAGGTTACTCTTATTATCTGGAGAAGAGGCTCTCAAACTTTACACCGGGATAAATACGTTTATTTTATAAATACGTTTATATATAATAGTTCAAGAACATCATAAGAATAATTCGTATATAAGTATTTGATAACACAGTTACTTGATAATTTGTAGACATAAATCTAAAATAAATCTTGTTTGCTAAGTAGATAAGCGAGAAAGTGAACAAGGGCGGGTCAGCTATCAATCTATTCTATTTTATATATCAGTCAGGATATCGATAGGAAAATCGATCGAGTAAGCTACATACTCTTATATACTCATACTTCTAGGGTGTCGACGCAAATGGGCAAATGTTTGGGAGCCGCTGCTGCAAGCTAAACAAAGAGACGAACAATTAACAAAGTATTTGCTAAACTCGCTTCAGGTAAAAACGCTAAATTAAAGTGCACCGTCTTCCTCATGATGAGTAATTATTGCAATTACAGTACCGTCAGCGAATACAAGTCATATAAATATACAATTAGACATTTAACTAGTTTATAATCATTAATAATGTTTAATTAATTATAATAGCTTGGTGCATTCTAATTGGTGTATGTTGTGTTCTAATTGCTATGCGATAGTGAGACTTGATAATGTTGGTCAGGGAGGAACGCCTTAGATTTACATTTACTGTTACATATTTAAGAAGACTTCTGAAACCGTGAAAAGCTGAAGTAAGCATCGAATACGAATATTCATATTTGCTGATTACCTTCATTACATTCATTCATTAGAGACAGTTAAAATAAAACGGAACGCACCTGTAAGGTTTGTTTAAGTAATGAGTATATATATACATACATACAGCCTTTCATTCAATGTAGCCTTAAAGGTGTGACAAACGGGTCAGCTTTGTTTTATAGGGGTATAAGGGAAGAGGAGCGGTAGGCTAAAATACAAGTTTTCAACTCTCTTTCGCTGCGGACGTTAAACTCTAACAGTCTTACCACAAAAAAGATAAACAAGCTTTAGACACACGTTTTGAAAAAATGTTACCACAAATGCATGTTTAGCCGATGTCAGCTTAGACACTGCTTAAAAGAGGGTATGCTGTTGTCAAAGCGCCCATACAAACGTAGTCCAGTCATATTTTGAGTATTAAGCTATGAAAATCTATGAAATTTTCAAGGCACAATCTAGAAACAAATATCTGTGTCGGTGGTGAGTCAGATTTTCGTTTAAATATATACTTCCAGAGTTACAGGGCGTCAAAGTATTGTATTTTTCGGTAATAAAAAGCCCCAACTTTGAACCTGTTTTACAAGAGTATGAATTAATTTAGAACAATTTGGAAAAAACACCGACATCTGAAATTTTATTAATATACTGTATTGAAAAAATGGCTACATAATATACTGTATCCTTCAAATGATCACTGGACTACGAAACATCCAAATAACGGGTTGATAACTTCGCGTAGTGTATGCTGTCTCACCGTACGAGCTCGGGTAGGATAGGGCTCGGAGAGGGACAGCTACAAAACAATGCAACCTTGAACGCGGCCACATGGTCTTACCAAGATAGCCTCTTAACATAAAACTTTAATTTGAATTGTAGCCTGTCATAACATTCTCTGCCGGAATTCGCAATAGATTTCGTAGACTTTGTTGATTTTAATGATTTTGAAGACGTGGAATTAATGGACAACTATCGTGACCGTTTTAACAGTGCGAATAAATACATTTGAACATTACAACGAGCGCAACTTTCGAAAACGCTACAGATTTAGTAAAACTTTCGGGGAAATTATTATTATTATTCATTTATTTCAGGTAACAATGACCCCTAAGGATATATACAATACAATAAAATACATTAAGTTAAACTACTACACACTACAAAAATATTCTGCACACTTATTTACTATGGCACGTAAGTGCCGCTCTGGTGGTGTTGGTCGCTATCTTTCCTCTGAAGCGACGGGTCAGCTTGCAGGTCGGGACTCGAACCACGAACGACTTGAATGATGTACCGTGGCGTGACTCCAGCTGCGCCATCCTCACGGTCTAGTTGGACCTCTGCTATATATATTCTGTGACGTCCTGCATGGTGGTGATGAAATGTAGGCGTGACAGATACGTGGCCGTGGTTGGAACTTCAGCGCGCAGCAGGTAGTTGGGCCCTGTGGGTGCGGTTCCGCAGCGGTTCCGAGTCACTCGTTTACGGTACGCCTTTTTCGTCTTGACTTTCTGAAATACATCCTCGTCCGTGTCATCAAATCGGACGCGCGTCCGCTGCTGGCTCGTGGTCGTCTGCGCCTTCGGTAACACCGGCTGCTGGGCTTGAACAGTTCGTTTGTTAGCGACGAAAACCACTGAAGCAAAATCACGTCGCGGTGATTCAGCTTCTTTGTGTCCAGCAGCAAGCTGTTTCACTGGAGGCTGAGGAGGCTGGTGACGTCGACATGGTCACGGTGACGGGAGGCAGCTTGTGCAACTCCTTCGCTACAAACGTAGGCACGTCGTCAGGATCGGTCTCTTTAAGCACAGTGATGATATCCTGCAGGCTCTTCGGTGTCCCTTCACGTCTGTGTGACATCATCTGGTCGCTCTTATTGAGAGCCGCGTACTGCAGCTTCCTCGCCGCAGCTATGTCAGCCTCGCTGAAGCTTGACTTACATATCTGCAACGCTCTGACTTCGTCCATCACATCCAGCTTCTGTTGCAGGAACACGAGGAGTTCGCCACGAGTTTTTCCTCGCCCATGACGCTGACGTCGCAGCGGCTAGCGCCACGCTTCGCAATTTATAATAAAATAAACGTAGTCACGTCCACACGAAACCACGCATGACTCGAGACGAATAATCGTTGATATAATTAAGGACGATATTCCTCACGATAGCATAAACTATAGCTCAATTTTAATATTCGATTCACAGATTCGATTGAGAGAATAAAATTAACCTGACACCTGACACTGACCTCATGTCAGTGAAAATCACGTTCCATTGGATGTATAAAATTGTTTATTTAAAAAAGTTTAGCATTGTCAATCCACCAAATGTACGGCTACAAAAGCAAGCGTGCGTTTATATATTACATAAAGTATATATTTCGTATATTTTTATAATGTAGAAATTACTGAATCAAATCAATTTGATAAATAAAAATTATGTTAAATTTAAAAAAATGCTTTCAATGAAACGTTTTCTAGAGGTGTCAACATAAAATAAAGATACGTCAAGATAAATCGTGCCCAAGTAAACAAACGTTGGATATGGTTTTGTGGTAAACAAAATTAAACAATTGTCTATGAAACAGAAAACAGAAACAGAAACTAATCTCAGCATCTGCTATGGCAGTAGCCATAGCGCTGGTTTTCAGAAAAGCCCTATATAGTATGTAAGGCATTAAATATATGTGTAAAAGAAGTGTATGTGTGACTTTGCAGTGATTATCTTTTTAATACTGTCTAACTAAACTGGTATTTAACTGATGAGTTAAAATATTTTTTGTGGTAAGACTGTAAAAGTTTAACTAATTTTATGTCACATTTCCTATCTCAGTTACATTTAAGTAAAATATTGTACATTTTTATGAATAAATTTATTCTAATTCTTCTTATTCTCATATGAAGAAGAAAAAAAGAAAGCAGCGTCGCTGCTAAGTAGAGTTCGAGGAAGCACTAACAGCGTTCTGAGGGTGATTGCTGGAAGATTCGATTGCCCACTGATATAGTATCTTATTAGAATAACTAAGTCTGTAGTAGAATACAAGTACTAACATAGCTTATAGGATATTACTAACAAAAATAGATCATAAGTGTCTAAAAACTTAATAAATAAAGTTTATATGACTCACAGGTAAAGATCGCTCGTGGATCACAGAAAAAGCATTTAATTTTGATTAGTAAAGTACTTTGAAATATTTATTCCTTCATTCCACATGTTGTATTACTAGTTGTCTTGCTGTCTGTACCCGGGTCGCGTGAGTCGTGCAAAACTCGCGACACCATTATGTCACTGCGCATCGATTACGTGGGAAATTAGATATACGCGATTGTAGATCACATCCCGTTACACATAGCTTATTTATAATTGAGATGTTCCATGGTTATTGCCGTGTGGTTTTAAATTGGATCCATCCCATCTTATCATTATACCGTATAATATAGAAACTGAGTGAAAATTCCATAGAAGGCCGGGAAGCAGCTTCAGCAGCTTCAGCAGCATGTTTATATGTAAAGCTAAGCTTAATCTAAATAATTATGACAAATGTTTTAAAGAAACTAGATTAATGTTTATTCGTTCCGTATTTATAGGACAGTTGTTCGTAAAGTAAGCTTCGTATCGAGATAGTATAAGCAGCTATTTAAAATATGGAATTGTAACAGAAGTTCATAATTAAGTCTCGATTACGATTATTAGAAAATCGAAACTGCTTTTAATTTATAGCCAATGTTACACCCTGGTTTACCTCCGTTTATGGGTTGAGTTTATAAAACTAATGTGCAACCATATGACTAGGAACATGCGTGCCTAAATTCAAGTTTGAATCGTAAGCGTGGGGACACACCTGTCTACCCGCACCGTCAAGCACGCCCGGTCAGCAAGCGGCCAGCATCCCCGGAGAACGTGCTGGCCGGTCAGAAAGCGGCGCGAAGATAGTTGGTGTCCCCACGCTAAGGCGCATTCACTAAGGATGTTTTTGCTGACATCATTCGGTATTGATCCTTGTTGCCTAGGAAATCAGAGATCTCAACTAAGGTTGAGTTTGAAAGTACATAGGTTTGTCCTAGTGAACAGGATTAATTTTCTGACAAGCGAGTGAGTGGTTCGCTTTAAATAAAACAGGAAAACATTATTGTTAAACATATTCTTTATTTAAATTCTACTAGTTACTAATATAAACGCCCTGAATATGTTCCATTTTACAATATTCTTTAGGAACAATAAGTGACATTTACATGATAACATTGTTCTAAACGCAACACTATGGATGGGTTTTCACTAAGTTTCATAACACTTTACATCACATTGTTGTAATGGGTATTTTCAAGACAAATATATCATTTAATGTTTCTGGTGTATGTTTTTTAATAAAAAGCGATAACATTGTTTCCGGTCAATGCTTATTTACGAATGCGATGAGAGGAACTATGAGAAGCGTCAGTAGCTTCTATATGCCGAGATGCACAACGCAAGAAACGTGTCCGGGCTTATATATTGTTATGGATATCGTTGCCCAGCAGTGGGCTATAAAAGGGCTTTATTCTTCTTCGAAATGATTGGAGTCCACGTTACTGTCCCTTGTTTCAGGTTCAACTACAGCTTGATCCGCGCTACTCCTGAACCGATGGAGAGTCATTCGTGAGGTGGAGACGTGAGGTGGGACTGCCGTCAGTCTGCTGGTCTGAAAGCAATTGGATGAGGAGGACGGAGGAAGGAGTGGTGCGCCGTAGGAGAGACATTTAACTTAACCTTAACCAGAAGCGTGGTGATTACAACAAATCCCTTAATGAGAATTACGAAGAAACAGCGTCCTATGAGAGAAGTTTAAGTTCGGCAGTGGATACAGGGGGTTCTAGTGATTATAACTATTGAACCTGTGCTTAAATTATTTAGTCCAAAAACTAAGCTCTTTTGTAGTTATTATTTTGATATTTTTTTCACTATTAGATTTAATAGACGCATATAAGATATTCCATCAGTCATAAACCTAGTTACACACAGTATCATAGAACATTCGGCAAACCTGTCTGTCTGCCTTACTAAATACCGAATCGTGGTCTTTTACTGTGGGAATATTAAATACCGAATACTAAATACCGAACATTAAACCGAATACCAAATAAAACTAGTATTCGTCCCTACCCTAAAAATGAACTACTATGTATGTATCCTAATATTCCTTGGTCTCGTATAAGTAGATCTATGGCCACAAACGGAAATTTCGTACAATTTAATGAACATTATAAAGATGAAACAATACCGCCGCGGAACACGGCGCATAGCGTAACAATTATAATTAAACAACAACAATTCTGTGAAATCGATAACAAAAAGGCGCTTGTGTCGGTAACGGAAGTTCGATAAACGATACACTGAAGGCGGCATATAAAAAATATCATAAAACATGCGAGTAATAGAAGTTTACGCTAGCTTGTGAATGCGCGAACTTCAGAAAGTATTACACAGGAACGTATTACCGTTATAAAAATTGGCATTTATCTCTTTCTGTAATGTACGACACGTGCGTGCTAAATTTCATTACGATTGGTTGTGCTGTTAAGACGAAAATAGGTAACAAATAAATATACTTACTTTCTCATTTCTACCTGTAAGTAGTGTTGGTGTGATATGCGTGCTTAACCTCATTAACACCAGGTGCGCTAGTCTGCTGCTGATCATGACCCTCCCCCACACATCCGCGATGATTAATCTTTTTTCATCATCATCAGCCTGGTAACGTCCACTGCTGGACATACATATACTTTATCCATGCCGCAATGACCGGTCCCGAGCCACTTGAATTCAGCGACCTTTAGCGTCTTAGGCTAGTAGGAGGACGGCCCGTTACACTTTTCCCAGAACGTGGTCGCTACTCGAGAACTTTTACTCCCCATCGATTATCCGTTCTTCGAGCGATGTTGTCTGGCTATGCTCACTGACTCGCCGAGCCATGTCGGTAACCTGAAGATATTTAGTTTTAACAACATCACAACACTTAGCAGCACGTTGGTGATGAGTAGATGATGTTTACAATATTGTGAAATTTCTCCTTAGTTGTATTATTATGACCACATTATGATCTTTTTCTAAGACAACCATAGTACGAGTACCAAGACTGGTCTAAATATTTTTATATCATCAAAGTTAAAAAAATATTTAAATGCAAATGGTGAACTAATTTTTAATTAACTGTTTGTTTTACATTAATTTTATTTATGCAAATGTTAAAAAGAATGAATGCTATTGAATCGTTTACAATGTAATAAGAACAGTTTATCTTGTCGAGGGCACAATAGTGTAGATTTAAGTTTAATTACGTTTTAAATTAACAGACCCTAATATAATTACGTGACAGTAACAATCGATAAAAATCGATGAAGTAGTCAAAATCTGTAAAATTAAAAAAGAACTGCCTTAATATGCCTGACACTTTATACTCTACAGACAATCCACAAAATCGTAAAAAATTGCAACAATGTTTTAGCAAAGACGGATACATTGATCTTTTTATCATGACACTAGTTCCCGTGGGACTCGATAAAACATTTCCTCGCGGGTGAAACTACGGGAAACGCTTAGTATCGATATTTGGTGCAAAAAAGCGGCATTTTCCTAGAACGATAGCGGTTGGATAAACGTCCCCGTTCGCAGCGCTATGAGCCATGGGCGGCTAATAAATTTATTATCGTTTAAAATTATCATATTTGTAATATAAATGGTCAGTGTGCGTTTTAATGGTGCGATTAGAGTTTTTCAATTGTGCTGCGGCCACCGTGAAATTACTGCGAACGCACTCATGTAGAAGACGGAGTTTTTATTGTATTTGCACACGTAGGCGCCCTAGACGCCTCTAACACAGGAATGGTAAAGTCATGTTTCAATCAATCAATATTATTTATGGCACCCAATAAAAAATATAATCATCAGCTGGGAAACGTCCACTCCTGGACACGGGCTTCCGTATAGTCAGCCACAAGAGCTTATTTTCATTAACGGTACACCTAATGGCATAATGCACCACGCTTGCCAGACGGGTTGGTGATCGCAGTATCCGGTTTAGTTCTTCAGGAGAAGGTGGATGCCCCTCCCCCTGGTATTGTTTTCCCTCAGAAGCCTCTTACGTCACCCTCGGGAAGAGATGGGATGGTTTCATTCTAAGCCGGAACAACACGGCTCAAAAATTCTTGTAAGTATTTTTTGGGCCGGGTGTTTCGTATACGAAAAATTTAAACTATTTCAGCTTTTATTTTACCTTAGATCAAAGAACTACGCTCCGACTACCTATGAATTAGACGTTATTTAAAAATGTGTATATGTGAAGGCAGCCTTATTGGGGCAGAGGACAGTAACAAACAAAAGATCGGCGCAACAAATAAATTCAAAATGTATTTTATATATCTAAACTACATATATTCATGTAATGTTTGGTTTGTAATCTTGTTGACTACACCATGTCATTCCGTGGGTGTCATATAAAGCAAACAATTACAGGCGGGAAGCAGCGTACCCTAAAAAGTACCCGGAACAATTTGATCGACAGATTTCGTGACAATCTCGTTTGTGTTTGGTTCGTGTGGCTCTTCAAGGCGCACTTCCATAGGACTAAATTGGCCGATCAAATTGCCCCGTGTACTTTTAACATGCTGAAAATTAAAAAAATTAACGAGACAACGTGCGCCAGTCTTCAGCCTCACTAGTCTATGCGATTTATTCACAGAAATAAAATGGAAGATATCAGAAGAAAGGCAATCCATAGCGATGCTACCTACAGAGTGAATTCTTAATAGAAATATTGCTGAAAATTGTATTTAAAATAATTAACGCGTTCAAAAAGAAACTAAAAAACTGACTTCAATCGCCTTAAAAATTTGGTTTTTGATGATTTTCTCAAAGAGCGACCAATCATATGCGATAGAATTTATATGGGACCACCTCTGAAGTATGCTCTACCAAACAAAAAAGAATTATCAAAATCGATTCACTATTTGCGGAGTTATCGCGTAACACACATACAAAAAAACATACGCGTCGAATTGAGAGCCTCCTCCTTTTTAGAAGTCGGTGGAAAAGAAAGGGCCTAGATTTTTACATTTCGTCTTTCTACAATGTTGCAAGTTTTATTATAGTTACGAGTATAAGGGACATAGCGTGGAGACGGTGCGGGTAGACAATTGTGTCTTGATCGGTACATTTTGTATGGCATTAAAGCCTTCCGGAATCCGGATGATCTGGGTAAATTAGAACAGCAAAGACAGGTGTGTCCCCACGTTTATAGTTTTTTGGCCGGATTGAGTTAAGAAAAGGATCACTTCGACTCGTGGTCACTCGACTTCAGATGCGCCTATTTTGCGTGATAGGGTGGCGTGCCTTATTCATGCCACCCCAGCTCCAGCAGAGAGCCCAACAACTTATTTGTGTTGTTGAAGGCCTCTGGGAGCGACCTCGGTGTTCCGAGGTACTTTGCCCGCAGTGTTGCTACTCCTCCGCACTCCAGCAGGACGTGAGCAGCTGTCTCCTCGGCCCCCATGCATGCTCTGCACAAAGGGTGCGTGGTCACGTTGTATGCAAAAGTCGACAAAGAGGAAATTTCACGAAGAGGGCAGCATCTACCTATATGTATATGCAATAATTAAGCGCGTTATTATGCGAAATACCCTCATTGAAAGCCTGTGGCTGTGGTCTTTGAGGTGGACTTCTGTCCTAGCCTACAGAGGTTTTAAGCGGCTGATGATAATGACAGCGCCTAGCAAACACCCTGTATCATGTATGTCTGCTTTACAATGCTCCCAATAAACACTTACGAGTAGTTGTAACGTTAAACAGTTGTACATGCGATTAAGGACGCGCGCAACCGTGTAATGAGAATCAAAATGTACCAGCCAAGTACTATCAGGGAACTTCACTGCCAACCACCGTCATCGGCCTACGTTATTTATCATTGTTTTGCGGAGAATAACTCTCTCTCAAAGCTCCTCAGTTTGTCTTGTGAGAGTTCCGTACCCAAAGGGTAAAAACGGGACTTTTTTATTGAGACTTCGCTGTCCGTCCGTCCGTCTGTCTATCCGTCTGTCACCAGGCTGTATCTCATGAACCGAGATAGTTAGAATGTTGAAATTTTCACATATGATGTATTTCCTCTATAACAATAAATAATAAAAACCAGAATAAAATAAATATTATAAGGGAGTTCGCATACAACGAACGCGATTTTTTTAAAGTTTTTGCTCGATATTGATAACGGCAACAGGTAGACGCTTGAAATATTCACAGAATATTAGACTACATATTGACTTTAAAAATATATAATTAAATTAATATTAAAAAAATATTTAAAGGGTTCCATACAACAGACGTGATTTTTTTATAAATAATGGTACGGAACCCTTCGTGCGCAAGTCCGACTCGCACTTGGCTGATTTTTCTTCTTCAAATTAGTAGAGTATTTCAGGAGTAGGTCTCTGCGACGTTGTCTATCACTTAACTGGTTCGGCAATGCCCATGTGTTCGGTACTACTAAACTTCCACACTCACCAACGGCTCTCGTGACACTCTCATGTGTGTGTCATAGACACACGAGACAGTGTGAGTATGCTATGGCACATACAATACACAAACAATTACAAAATTCTGTATACATTTTATCCTTATGTCTCGTTCATTCACAGCTAGTTAGTACCGATTTTTCAATGTCCAACATTGGGGCCATAAGTGCGAAATAATGAGGCAGTCACTAAAATCTGTGATAGTACTAGCAGGTATACAGTATACTCATAAGTTTTTCACCGCCATAACATTTAATGGATCTCTTGACCCAGCAATGGAGGATTCTTAACAAGTATTTCCGTCGACTACCAAAAAACAGCATCGTCTGTCGGCGAACATAATAACTAATTGAGCTTTACTTTATTGACGTGCAACACTCGCGCGAAAATGGAGGTGAATGATCGCAAGCAAGGTGAGAACATTACTGCAACTGTTTTGTTTATATTACATAGAAACGCCCGCGGAATGCAATGAGGTGGTCTTATTCTATAGGTGTTTTGACATTTGTGGCTCTTGAAGAGGTAATCAATTTTTGCGATTGGCAGCAACATAAACGTTAAATTATTTAAAACCAGATTGTATGACATTTTAATTAATAATTGTTTTTATAATACGCAAGAATATTTTTATATAAAGTTTGAATTATTTTTTGGACAAGTTATAATATTGTATACTATAGAATAATTACTTCATTAAGATAAAACAATATAATAATAAATTATTGTACGATTTAGGGTAGGAAATAGAGATTGTAGGTATGTATCAAACCCAACAATATTGTACCACCTATTTCCATAATAAAGAGTATTATATTCTATCCACAAATCAAATTAAATATTAATTTGTCTTAGATGTGGTTAGAAGGTTGGTCACATATACATACATAGATGGCTGGATAGATATAATCGACGCAGTTTTGTTAAACACATTGGTACCATACCTAATGTTTACCATATAAGTCACTATACTGTACTATATACTGGGTTTTGCCTTTCAAGCAAACTAATTTTAGAAATTCTCAACAGCTACCCAGCTGTGCTGTAGCAGCAGTGCTGTTTCATTAGAAGTTGACTGAAATATTTTCTTCAGTAATTACCTCATTGGTTTAGATAGGATCTCTATTTAGTTTATCGTTTAGAGCACAAAGAAACATCAAAACTAATAATTCTTGTGTCGGCGATTTTGACGATACAAGTTTCGTACTAAATTCTACGTTACGCGAATGTATGGAGAATGAATGTATGTATCTTGTACACTTATAATTTAAATTATCCATTATCAAATAAAAGTGATTTAGTTATTATTTTTGTATAATCTGGTTTAGTTTATTTATACAAAAACATATGAAACGCAAGAAACAGGTAAGACATTAAAAACAAAGATGGCGTCAATAAAATTACATTTGATGATGTCACTTAATACAAACAGAATGATTTTCTACAATTAAAATAAATGCAAAAATGTAATTCTGGTATTTCTCTATGTATATTTAGATTATTACTAGATTTTTTAAAATAGTGTACAAGTGCAGACTGAATTTGAAACAATTCTTGTCTGTTACCATAATATTTCAAAAAAGATTATCATTACCATAAGATTACATGGTAATACCAAGCGTCGGTGGCGCAGTAGATAAGGCGTGGACTCTCAATCTGAGGGTTCCGGGTTCGAATCCAACCGTGTACCTATGAGTTATTTTTCAATTCAAGTACATTATCCGATTGCTTAACGGTGAAGTATAACATCGTAAATATAAGTCTACATACACGGTTAACTGAAATTAAACAATGGTTTCATATAAAAGTGACAAAAATTAAATATAAATGTTACCATGTTAATAAGTTACTTGTAGTATAAAGAGACTTGCATTAAACTAAGGAATAATTTGAAATTTCATTTATCTAGGACCTGAGGATCTGAGAACCACGACAAATGTCCCATCACATCACGATCCGAGGTCCTAGCAAGATGTTTAACGAATAACTTAAACCGAATATTCATTAAACTTCATACTATCTAAGTCTGCTGCCAATAATAGTCCTGATAGGGCTCAATGAAACATAACTTAGCCAGCTTCTTATTAATTCGAGGTGTCTGGATGAGCATTTTCCTTCCAGAATAATTCCTAGGTTCGATTAAAAATCGCAAGCCCATTGTGCATATAGCTCACTCCTGAGATCTCATGCATATTTCAAAATGGTGTTTCTGCAATCTTCAGTCGTATTGGATTCCAATATCTCATTCCAGTTTCCGCGCTTGTGTGCGGCTTCAGATGTGTAGAGACGTAGGTATGCGTGTGTGTAGGGCCATCGACAAGATTAATTGTTTTATTGCAGTTTTTATTTGCATCCATTAGTCCTACTAACTTGTGCATACAGCATGAAATATTTGGTGTAAAAAGCTCAGTTCGAATTCTCTGTCTAGACTAGAGAGTACGAGTGAGTTAGGAGATGTTGTGAATGTTCTGTCAGTATTTATACTTACGTTGTAAGTGTAATGTGCTAGTAGTAGCTAGACAGCACTATGGAACTTTGACAAAGCTCTACATGTAAGTATTACAATGACATGGCGACACTGGTGCCTCTTTTGGCGGGCTGAACCTATTACGATGGAGCGTCACAGCTAGCGTTGACAACTTTCAGAAAACGCTGTCATAAAGTGCGATATCCCGCTGCGGGAACGCTTTATTTTCCTATAAAGGCGTTTTATCCACGTATAAAAGCTTAAAGCTTAAATCCGCGCGGAGCTTTCCCCGCCGGCAAAAAGAGCATTAGCGCGGTCCGTGGGCAACATGGCAGCGTCCCGCCCGCGCGTCCGCCCGCCCCGCCCGCTGGCCGCGCCGCGCCGCGGTTGGCCGCGCCCCTCCGCGCCCCACTGCGCCCCGCCGCGCCCCTCCGCGCCCCGCCTCCTGCCCACGCCTCGCTCCCGCCGCAGTCACTCTGCAGCGCTCGCGGCGGGCCCGCGCACACACAACACTCCTCCCCAACGACACGACACGACAACACTACTCGCGAAAACCACATTTTCCGCGAACGCGAAAAGTTACCTCCAGTGTTCGTTCCGACCTCGATATCCGTTCGTTATTACGGTTTTCCAATAATTTGTTTGATTACTAATAAAACTTTCAACTTTAAAACGCGTGCGGAGCCTGACTGAAACGATAAAGTGTATCATCGACTCGTGTTTATTCAGTGCTGCGCGTGCGATGCGCTCTAGGAACAGGGTGCACCGCTGAGGACCGCTGGGACCGTCTGCATCAGTGAGTGTGTGTGCGATGGTGTCGCGGTGACCGTCCGACCGCGCGGCTGGTGTCGATCATCGCGCTGGGTGCGACGGGGGTGCTGCGCGGCGCGTCGTGGCGCGGGGCCGCGCTGGATGCACCGGGCGGCGGCGGGGGCGCGGCGGGCGGCGGCGCGCTGGCGATGACGGTGCAGAACGAGCGGGAGGGGCGCGCACCGAGGACCCGGTTCATGATCACCGACATCCTCGACGCCGCGCCCAGGGACCTCAGCGCACACCGGGACTCAGACTCGGACAGATCAAACACTGATTCGCCCGGTAACTCAGCATTCACTCATTACATTTATATTTTAATAGGAAAACATATTGCTAATAACAAATCTAATAAGAAGCTTCCATAGACGTGTATAAATAAAATGTGACAATTCTGATAAAACCGCGCTGTCTAAATATCTAGTCAAAATGAAAGTATGCAGTTACAGGTTGACGTCTTGTTATTAAGACAAATTTTAGTGCGTAAATCATACATACTAACATTATACAGGTGAAAGTGACTTTGTTTGATGGTCCTTCCTTGCGTTCGTCACGGAGTGTCTTTGACTGATTTGTTTTTTGGTATAAGTATAGTTCAAGGGCCGAAAATGGACATGAGCTACTTTTTATCCCGACCTAGCAAGTAGTTTCCGTGCTATACTTTTCCAAGTCCACGCGGGCACGTAGACACAAGCTAGTTATCATTATAATTTTCCGTATTCTAATTAAATTTACGACTTAAAATAGACTTTCTTTCAATCTGATAAAGTTAAACATTAAGCTAAGTATCAGTCGGTATTTAAAAAAAGTTATAGTTGCGTTTTGCACATCTCCCGGTAACCATTCACTGTATATTGTATGTTGTAGTTATAACAATCCGATGTCGAATTTATTTTTGCTAATCGATGAGTAAATTTTGATATTCGAAGACTTGAAACACATCAATGGCTTTTTCAAACATGAGATAATGATTAGTACATATTATTATTGACATAAAACTGTTATAAATTAAGTATGTATAATGCATACAACCATAAAAATCTAACCACGAAACCAAATTGGTTCTACAGAAAACACAATTTCCAAAAACGATTCGCCGACGGATACCAGGTGTATGCCAATTTAACGTAGAAATGGAAATGCCATAAATGTACAGTTTGTCTATATCAGCATCATCATCAACAGCTTATATATGTCCCCGCTACTCTCCTACAGAGAGTGTATAGAGCATAGTCAACCACGCGTGCCCAGTGCGTATTGGTAGACTTCACACCTTTGAATTTCTTATCAGAAGTGTGCAGGTTTCCTCACGATGTTATCCTTCACCGAAAAGCCAATGGTAATGATTTTTATGATTTGTACGTAAATGTGAAATTGGCACCCATTGGTACGAGCCAGGATCGAACCCAGAACTCGATTGTTTAAGGACTGACACTCTACCCAAATGAACTACCAAGGCTTTTTTTATACATCTCACATATTGATGAAATATATTGTTTATATACCTTTGTTGTTACTTTAATTTGATCACGGGCTGTTACTTAAGTAGCCGCTAAGAGTGGTATAAAAGACATCAACGCGCGTTGACTTTGGTGTTCACATTTTCTTTGAAAATTACCAAAAATATAATATTTTATCTATCTATTCTAAATATATTAACCAAAGAATAATATATGCTCTAAAATCTACTATGATTTACACAGTGTTTTGTTAATTGGAAGGACTACAAGGAAAATGATTACAAGTAAGACAGTTTTTCGAGTTGTTTTCGTTGTAATAAAATGTCGAATTATTTAATTCTGATATTTAATTAGTAATATGCACTGCACACACATGCACTGAGAATAATTATAAAACTTTACAATTTTAAAATAATAATACATATGTACGAAAGTTATTTAAAAATACACTTATTTAATTATAACCATTTTCTACTATGTACTTATTAAATATTATTACTATATATAACGTTTAAAAAATATATTTAAACCGATCCACATTTATCTGTCGCGGTGGAGGCGAGCGAGCGTTAAAGCGCGCAGCATATATTATAATGTGTAATTTTAATTATTTAATTCTGAGCCGCGCCGTGTAAGCATGGCTTAATTGTAATTCCTCATTAGTTTATAATAGCTTGAATTATGAACGTGGGCCCCAACTAATTAGTGTACCTTAGACAAGCGCTCGTTATCAGATTAAAACTACAACATGCATTATTTAAAATGTTCATGGGTTTGAATAAGTTTCTCTATAAATTGTATATTATTATAAACACTTAACGAACACAGTCAGAAACGCTAATAGTTTCAATAAAAACTACATTTAAAACAGATAATTTGGACAGTCAATTTACCTCGCGCCGCCATCAATTTTCCACACAGATTAGTTTTTAAATTAACATAAATAAATAAATGAACATTTAGATATCTAAAAACGAATGTTTGAGTTTCGATCGCATTATCCCGTCGACGATTTAATAGACATCCCGATAAGCGGGGCGTTAAATAAATTAAATAATAAAACGTATAATGGGTGCGATAAATATAACCCATTCTTAACACTCCGCTTCGAGATAACTAAGCCCTTATAAAACGGTCCAAATTAATCCTGGCTGAAAGGACTCGGCTCTACACCAGGGAAATAAGAAAAAAACTGACGTCATAATCAGCTTTTTGTCAAACGTCGAGCTGCGTTCGCTTTTTAAATTTTTAAATAGCTCACCGAAATCCACGACCATAGACGGCATTCCGTACAGTCGAGTGCACAATACTTAGATACACTCGACTTGATTCACAAACTATTTTAATTGAATGTAAGAATAACTAGATGTATACGTCATTCTGAAGAATACCCCATGGTTATTCTTTACAATATGCGTTATCTCATGAATTTACCTCCCAATTACTGTCTTTTAACATCCGCCGGCAGCAATTAAACGTCTCAAGCAACTGTAAATACAAAACCTCTCGCATCGTAATTTGAAAACCTACTTACCTACCGGGAATGTGAAAAAATACAACGCTTATAGCAATTAGTGCTCACACAGGCTCAGTGCTCACCTGACAATTTAACTAAGTAATTAAACTTTGGTTAATGATAGCGGGGATGGGCAAGTTTTGCTATTTTAGGGTTATAAAAATATTTGATTGAGGAGGTAATTACATAAAACGTATATTAGATCTTTTTGGTTTTTGTACCTAGACTCACTGAACTAAAACCACCTAAAATTATATTTAATTTTTTTAATGGTCTTATTGTATTCTTTTACACTTCTTACATCATCCTCAATCAGTTTTTGTCAAATATTTTCAATGTACATACACGCCGATTCTACAGATTTATTGTACCTTTTTTATCATTTTGATAAATGAGGCATTTAGTTTCATTATCCTTCTTATTATTCAATAAAAATACACTTTAGATTTTCTGCATTTAGTTTCATTTTCTGAATCCGCCGGTTGTTCTTTAATTTGAAGCTGATTGTTTCAGTTTTTTCTTCTTTTTAATTAAATGATGGCTTAAATGATCTATCTGTCTGTCAAGGGGGAGCTACTGTGAAAGTTAAGTAAGACGCAGAACTGTAACTATTAATTATATGTAAGTTGAAAATAAAAATTCTGCAATATAATATATAGGGACCGATGTATATTCCTAGACAGGCTACCTACGTAAGTACTTACGTCGGTCCGTCCGCGCGGCAACTAACATCTGTGAACACAGGGCATTCGTCCACCATTTCGATGATTAACATCTATGCTGTTTAAACATATGATTAACTCTTAATAGCGTGTATGAATACGAAATACAATTCAGAATTGCTTGAAGTGTTATTTAACAGTTAAGTATCGTTTATGAATAAGGCTGTAAGTTCTCATAATGATTATATGTGACATTGCCTTGTAAGTAAACGTTTTGTCCTCGCCTGTACTCTAGTACTCGGTGCCACCGTCTCGTTGCACGAAACGTCAAACTTGCCTCAAATGCGTACCATCGCTTCGCTAAGCTACTTAGCATACCTCGCACGACATTCTTGACTGTGGGGACCTTATTCGTTCCGCATAAGGTTGATATTTATAAAATACCCATCGTGACTTTTGGCATCGCGATAAGTACAAGGTGACAATTCTTTCATCGCACCAACTTGATAAACATCAAAACTTTTTATTGTGACAATAAATAGATTATCATTGATATAAATAGGGCCAGTTTGAATTCTCATAATTCGGATCCCATTCGCGGCTTTGCGTCGCGTTTGACAGGCGATGTGAGCTGTGAAATTGGGTTCGATTTAAAATATAAAGGCTCGTCTCAAGACTTTGTGATTAAAGTTTTTTGAAGGGGATTATTTAAAGTTTGTTTAGTTGTTACTAATGTTAGGACTGTCAAACGAGCGGTCGATCATTTAGATCAGAAACTCAATCTGCGAGTCAGCGAGATGATCGTAATTTAAAATGGTTATTATTATTTCGGACTGTTGTTTTAGTATTAAATTTTATTTATGTATGTCCATTACATTATTGAATGCATGGTACGCGCCACAACAAACACTAGTGTCAACTTTGAATTAAAATATATAAATTATAAAAGTGAACTTAAATGGGCTACTTAAATTTTTTAAGGAAAATTTTTATTTGTTGTTTCACATTTCGATACAATTTAAGAAAAAATCCCTTGCCAGTAACTCTGTGCCGTGGGGTAGCGAGAGACAGCGTGATAACCAAAGTTTGTTGTCCGATTAGCGCCATGATAATGATACAGCACTTCAAAAACTGTTATAGGAATACCGCCTAATGTATTTAAAATTTTCCAGACATTTTTGCTGAAGACTGTACCCTAATGTCATTAAGCAAAACGGTACGTGCAACGTTAAATAAAACTGTAAATTTTTCACGTTTTTTCACGCTAACGATTCATTGAGTTAATTCGATAGTTATCAGAAACGATTTGTCGTAACAAATGATTTGTTACACGAAATACTCGTAGCTCCTAGTGGATACTGGTCGACCACGTAACTCGTGCTCGTGTGAAGGCGCCGTGTAATAGCTTCTGACCGTGCGTTTGCTACAAAAGTATCGGAAAATGCATAATCTTTCACTTCATTTCACACGGATACCATCCATCAGGGCTGCCACAAACTCAAACTTAAAATGTATCGTTTATTTAAAAATATTATGTGAATGTTTTTTTGACGTCAGTAATCCTACGTCCATTTCCAAAGTTTTCTTTCAAATGAACTACGAGTTAGGTATTAATCTTTAACTATTCGGGTAATAAGTTACAGCAGGGCTGTATGTAAAAGCGTGCTTAAACACAAGCACAAAAGAATATATGTATATAGTTTATTTCCGGAACATAAAAACTACAAAACGATACCATACCATAGAGGACGTTATGAAACGATATAAAGATTTTAAAAAAATAACTTTGGTTTAACAAGAATTCAAATAATATAAATATTTTAATAAGGGCATGGACACACAAAAATATTATTGTTCGAGCTAACTCAAATATTGTTAAAGGCTTCATATATTTTAAACGCTCGGCGTAACGTCACAACGTGTGATCGATATGTATGAAGAGTGTTTTGCGTGGTGTATGAGGATTAGTTTTAGACTGGATAAATTATACAAAAGTATTAAGTAAAGTAAAATAATTATACAAAATACAAAAATAATAATAAATATAAATAGTAATCTTTGACTGGGCTTAGTCTTAGCCTTTCAAACTGTCTCTCGAGTGACAACAGTTAATTTATAAATCAAATACCCAAATGATGCTTTCAGGTTATCAGCGAAACCGAATTACCGGCCGAAAGTTATTCTGGAGAAATTTTTTTGCATAAAAATTAGATGTATGTGATATGTTTGTAGAGCTTTAGACAGAGCGTTATTGTTATGTGAATAATTTACATTATTACAACATTACAGAAGATCACATTAATAGATGGGTTAAACATGAATATCAAGAGGTAGACAGCCCTACCTAGGCTTAAGTTCTTGCCATATTCTTGATATCGCACTTATTTATTCGATACATTTGATATGATCCGGTGCTACACGGTTCAAATACGACCAAAGACAGATGTATATTTACCATTTGGTAATCACATGCTTCACGATATACTCAAACAGCGCTGAGAACAGAACTTACTTGTGCTTAGAAACAGTCACTTAGATTATTCGCTCGATAACAGTTGCATACTAAATTTCTTTTGCAATAATCTTTTTAAAATATAATAACTGTATTTGTGTAGTAACTATCTAAAAATAGGACATCAGATTGTGATGTCGCGAAATGAGTATCATTAACATACAACTTCACAGCGAATCACAATTATGATTTTTACACACTATTTTTCGATTACTATTCAAATGTATAAAGTTGTACGTTATGGATGTTCATTTCACGACACTATAATTCCATCTCCTATTTTTAGGTAGTTACTTATCAAAGCCAGCTATTCTATTTTAAAAGATTATGGCAACAGAAATGTTGTATGGAAGCATTATGAGCGGAATCCCGTTGGTACAATTTCCGATAATTGTATTAATTAGTGATGTGATAGCCTCATTTATTTGGTTATCGTAAGAGATTACTTAGACAAAATATTAGAAAACTGACACGAACATGCCCTGAAAATCGTCAAAGTCTTAATTCAATCACCAAACTGACTATGGGGAATCCCCTCGTTGAAAGTAAATTTGTCATGTCTATCTATAACTGAGGCTTCATGTTCAGCTATGGGTTTATACATAAAAATATATGAACAAAGTTATTCAAGGCTCGCGTTAATTCAACAACAATGTCGGTCTATGCATTTAAGTACTTTTTGTAACAAATACTTGAAGCATATTAATTGTTTCTTCCAATGCAATCTGTTGTGTAAAGAGGCAGTTTAATAACACAGCTTTTCCAAGTAATTAATATGGCTGTAAAACAATCGGCTGCGTTTGCGCATTGATTAGACAGCTTACTTATTAATTATGCGATCGTAATCGTTAATTAATAGGAACTTAACTCATTTAAAACATTTAATGTAGATATGAATAACTAATGCTATAAGTTATAATGATTATAACATAAACATGAATAAATTGAATTAACAAAAAACATTGAAATGACCTTGTCACCGATTTCAATTGACTTTTTGCCGTCCGTTGGAATTTTATTGTTAGCAAAGTTCGTGTATATTACTGTGATTGATAACTTTTGTTTTGATTTCCTTAATGGTTTTAGTTAAATACCGGAATATTTTTTGTTATTTGGAATACATATTTAAAAAACGGCGATGATACAATCAGGCTTCATTTGTAAATATTCATTGTTTGAGGTTTAATTTATAATTATAATTTTGTATTCTCTTGAAGTAAATTTTCTGATGAGAGATATATACTCAAAACTTTGTTCGTAATTTTTTTTCTCTAAAATTAAAATATAGTCGAAATCGATCAATGAAGGAACGTAACTGTAAATCATTGATCAAACAGTTCAAAACTGTTCGTGCTTGATGTTTACGACGTAACAATTGCTTGAAATCGAGAAAGCAAAGTGTAGGACGATTTGCAGACGAAATAAACACGAAATTATATTTTGCATGCATAATCAGTCGAGCTTCGACTATGATTGCGGACGTTATGGCACAGTCGTGACGTAACCTGCGCCCGCGCATACCCGCGCACCGGGGCTGCGCGCGCGCTCACACGCGTGCTAGCAGCTCTGGACGAGCAATTAATTCAATCTACGATAGAAGCTAGATGTGAAATTTGTATTTTGTTCTTATTTTATACTTTCGTTATGTCCTTTGTTTAGGCATAATTTTAGCTAGCAATGTGTCACTGTCGGTTTCACTCGAAAGCGCATCGATCGAAAACATAGCTACACAAGCGTATATATAATTTAGCTTATTTACATTAAATTAGAAATCCTTAGACGTACAAAGGTCACCGACATAGCACGACGAGTCAGTGAGCTGAAGTGGCAATGGGCAGGCCACATCGCTCGAAGAACCGATAACCGATGGGGAGTTCTTGAGTGGCGGCCACGTACCGGGAAACGTATACCGAGCCCTCCCCCCTACTCGATTGACCGACGACCTGGTTAAGGTCGCGGGGAGTCGCTGAATGTATTTGGCTTGGGACTGGTCAATGTGGCATACCATGAAGGAGGCCTGTATCCAGTAATGGACGTTTCCCGGCTGGTGATGACGATAACAGACTTTTTGATGAATACGCTGCCAGCTTGCTGTCTTATCGAGACTTACTATTTACTATTATTTTAAATGCAAAACTATTTCTTCTTAAACTCTTTTTTAAGACTAGATAATGTACAAAATATCATATTTCTTGTTACTTAAACAAACACATGTCCGGTGATGGAGACCTGGTTCCTGTAGCACGGGATCCTAGTTCAGGAGCCAGTCTTCACAAAGTTACGAAACCATAGAATTAAGTAATGTTACAATGGATATGTACAAAGTCCCATTAAATTTACTTATAAAATATGTACATTTTTATTTGTGTACAGTTTTCTGTGTAATACGAATGATAAAAATACATATATTTTCGTTCCTAATATTCTTCTTGAAGTAAAGAGATAATACATAATTGCCATTTTCTCTGCAAAAAAACAATATCTTTGTGATAAAGTGCTTCTGAGAATAAGAAGCCTTTTAAATGGAAGTATGATTTATAAAAACAGAAATTATTGTAAGTAAAATATTAATTATTGTAAGCACAGTGTACACTCGAGTACAAAAATATGTATCCACTTTTGAACCATTTCACATTTATTCTTAATTGACATTTCCCTCAACTCATATTGGAACAAACAAGTCGGAATTTGAAGTGGTACAAAAGTGGACACATATTTTTGTACTCGAGTGTACCACTTGATCACAAAACTGTTAGTAAGAAAACTTCCTCTAAATGTATTTTATGTTTTAATCAGACATTAGATAAAACCATTGTTTTGTAGATAGTAGTTTAATAGATAAATAATTTTCCCATGTAAATGACTAAACAATACTTTAATCTAATCGCTCGTTTACTCGTATTCCTTGACTCGACTAATAAACGATTTCGTAACAATCTAGACGTAAATCAAAATACAATGGCCTATCTAGGTAATCTTTAAGACATTTTGTGTAGACTAGGCGACAATGGTTAACCGTTCTATTAATGTAAAATTAACATTTTTATTACGTTTTGTGCTAAGGTTAAATAGTTTTTGACACGATATGAACTTTGTTGATAGTTGAAGGCAGGATTTTTAACGAAACAACAAATATTCAACTAGATAGCATGTTTGCTAGTTATGCGCGAAGTTGAATGTAAATGATATGAGCGAAATTTACTCGTATTATTCTTTTTAAGTGACTTTTGCTTACTTAAATGACACGTTCCGTGAATGTATGGCGCCTAGGCCCGGTCTTGTACACTTATAATTTTAAAAAGACATTATCAAATAAAAGTGATTTGTATATTTTGGTTTAGTTTATTTGTACAAAAACATATAAAAAGCTCGAAATAGGTAATACTTGAGGTTGAAAACACAGACGGCATCAATAAAATGACGTTTGTCGCTGTCACTTAGTACAAACAGAATGATTTTCAATTAAAATATATGCAAAAGTTTAATTCTAGTATTTTTCAATACATATTTAGATTATTACTTTTTGAAATAGTGTACAAGAGCAGGCCGAATTCGAAACGAGTATTTTAACACAGACACGAGTATTTTTAAGGCATCGGTGGCGAAGGCATCGGTGGCGCAATGGATAAGGCGCGGACTCTCAATCTGAGGGTACCGGGTTCGAATCCAGCCGTGTACCTATGAATTGTTTTTCAATTCAAGTACATTATCCGATTGCTTAACGGTGAAGGAAAACATCGTGAGGAAACCTGCATGTCTTGAACAGGCATGTGAAGTCCGCCGATCCGCACTGGGCCCGCGTGGTGGACTATGGCCCATACACTCTCTGTAGGAGAGTAGGCCTGAGCCCCTCCAGTGGGGACATATTATAGGCTGTTGATGATGATTTTAACACAAGTACAGTTAGCGAAATTAATATTGTCAATTAGTGAATCGATAACGATCAGAAGCATGATAATGACCAAATAAAGTTAAGTCAAATTACTAACATTTTTACATACTCGTACGTACGTAGTCTGCTACGTCACTCCTCGTATGTTTTCATTTCATCTTACACACATTGTTATATTGTTATCAATACTCTCAGCGTCAGAATAGGACCACCTCATATCATTCTGTGGATGTCGTAAAAGGTGACTAAAGGAAAAATCAATATTTATAACAATGTATTTTTTTACATTTGTACATTTTTCTATGTAAGAACAACATCTGACTGCGATCATCAATCCCTCCCAATTCGTCAAATCCGTGGCGGTTGCCTATGGGGAGGCTTATGTCCAACAATGGCTTTACGAAGCCGATAAATGAATTCAAACGCGTAAACTTTAGAGTAGACAGAAATAGTATCATCGATTGTTGATTAATATAGTTAAAAAACTAAAACCACGCTTTTGTCACTACCTACATCCCTGTCTTCATCATCAAACCCTTATCACCAAGAGCATTACTTGTAATATATTGAACTCGTCAAACCAAACCAAATGAGCCCAAATTCAAGGGGTTTACCCATTGAAGAGTTATTCTATCCACCTCCTGACTCCTGGCTCAGATCAGCTCGATGGTGCCAAATTATTTTATTGTCATCCGACTTACATACAATCATAAAGTTTCAACTCGCTACGACAATTAGAAGTAGGTTAAAAGTAACTCGCTAGATTTGTTTACATACATAGATAATAAGTTACAAGTGAACGTAATATAAAGCATGTAACAATTGGAAACTGTAATGAAGGCAAAAATTTGCGGGCGAGCGGCACAGTAACATCTTTTTAGCTTCATGGAAAATGTCATTGGCCAAAAAACTTTTGGCAACTGGTAAATGAACAATGTGAGGGTGCAGTCAATCCGAGGCAGACCAGTATACTTGTACCTCTACTTGACATCATATGTCCAAGGCCATTCGGTCCCCTTTACGCATGCAATTACTCGACGCCCACCTCGAATTAATTATAACATGCGTTAATTAATATTTACTATTCAAAGTTATATAGTTCAATTTAGATGCTTGTTGTGCTAACGGCAGACAATTGGCTGTGTAGCTAATGTAACGGTTCTGTTTAAAGCACATTTACAAATCTATTTTAGGCTAGCATAAGTACACAAGTGGCATGAAAATGTTCAACATTTTATACTTATGCAAATATTTACACGTACAGTGCAATAAGACTAGGTCGTTGGAAGACCCTGTCTATAATAGATAACATTTGAATAGTGATTTGAGTACTATCGACTTTCTATGTCACTCCACAATCCAATCACAAGTTTTTAATGTAAACTGACAATTATGATTTTACAGAATATCGTCAGTCAGAAAATCGTCAACAATTTCATTGTACCATGAGATTTTTTATTAAACACATTGTAAGAGGTATGTCAGGCTAAAAGTTTTGTAAAATGTTCAAGTGGCGCATTATTGATTTGTCACTGATAGTTGTTAGTTTTACTAAGTTTTATTAAATAGAGCCAAAGCTAAAACGATGGTTGAAGAGAAAGATGCCTAATTGACATGCCCTAACGAACTTTCATTAGTATTAACAATAAAATTATATTTAATCTTATTGCGAATTTTATACATATCTAAGATAAAACTTTAATTATAACACACGCAGGAACAATCGTGATGTGAAAAGATTCGTCTGTGTATGGTTCCGGAATCAATAACGCTCTATTGGATGTCTTGGACTAAAACGCAGAAATTTGCCATGGTTACAGATATTAATCTCGGTCGGTTACCTCCCACATATAAAGCGGTTATGTTTCTTAGTCGTTCTTGAGTAGTGACTACGTACTGGAAAACGTGTGCCGGGTCATCCCCCTACTAGATGAACCGACGATCTAGTAAATGGCACGGGTAGTCGATGGATGCAAGGTCTCGGGACCGGTCAATGTGGCCTACCATGGGGGAGGCCTATGTCCAGCAGTGGACGTTTCCTGATTGCTGACGATGAGTCGTTACAAGCTAAACAGTTGCTTTTGGATATAGAAGTTAAGAAAAACTATTAATAAAGTTAACACGCAATATATTATTTATATTGTTATTTGTTTATAGTGTCTGTTAATGTCTAATACAAGCAAATCTAGACTTTAAGGCGATGAACCTTTTCATTCCGCACGACGTATTCAACTGGTCAAGCCATGAGATACTAAATTAGCCTGCCATCCCAGCCAAGCAGGTTAAGAGCGAGATAACAGCGACTTCAATCCGTGAGATTAGTCCGTGTAGTGATAGCTGTTCTTATTGACCAATTATAACTAACTTGAAATCAATCAAGCCGTCTTAAGTAACTTAATATTCAATTAACGGCTTAACTTAGGAGATACGAGACACCTGTCCTTAGCGGGTTACGCGTAGTGAACACGTCGCGGCGTCAGTAACATAGGGAACAAACTATCAAACATAGATGGTATTATGTCCATAAAATACCATACGTCCCATTCCATTTCTTGGTTGCTAAATTTCATCACGATTGTTTATGTTTTTGTGGTGCTAATGGGATATTTTTAACCGACTTAAAAAATGAGGAGGTTTTCAATTAGACGGTTAAGTTTTTTATGTTTGTTACCTCAGAACTTTTGACAACCGATTTGGATGATTCTTTTTTTATTTGAGTAGTGGTGCTTCCCGTGTGGTCCCATTTCATGGTCCAGTTCTGACAGGCATTCATGAGAAAACGATATAAATCTTACATTTGCCTTAAAAAGTAGACTTTTAGGGCACAGGTTTACAGTTCTTTTTGAACTAACTTGTCCAAATACAACTTTAAGTTTTAAACAAACTATTTGGCAGAAAAATAAAATGATTTTTATTTATGAAAATTTTCTTAACCTTAATTAATTTTAAATGGTTTGAATTTACCGCCGAAAAGATCAGTAAAATGTCTACCGCGACACAAAAATATTGACTTTCCATTGAATTTATTTATCAAATGAATAACTTACATGGACGCATATATCTAAAAATATCCAACATATATCGTACGATTATATCATTGGCACAGAACCCACGTGGCTTGAGTCCGGCTCGCACTTTCTCGGTACACAAATGACCTGCTACCAAAAAAAACAAAGCAAGAACAATAAACGTCTTCGTATACAATAATAATAAAAAATGAATGAATGAAGCCTTTGGACCGACGACCTTGACAAGTTGTGGGTAGTCGCTGGATGCAAGCGGCTCAAGACCGGTCATTGTGGCGTACCATGGGGGAAGGGAAGGGCTATGTTCAGCAGTGGACGTTTGATGAAGCCTCTGCTATATTTTCTAATTTTCAAAGCGAGACCGTTACAGCGTTTCTACTGAATAACTGTGAACACGAGCATGCTTTCAATGTCACTCTATTTTGAAATTAAACAGTCATCTTTAAGCAATCTTGGGATTTCCATTCATTTAAAAGCAAGGCTGTGTTGAGTTGTGTTGAGCATTAAATAATTACTCGTCTCAGTTACAGTGTAGACTTTGTTTCAAAGACAGAAGCTGGCGAGGCCGCCACGCCACTGCTAAATAGTTTCAATTATAAACACATCAACGCGTGCGTTTCATGTACACACATGTTAGTAATAAGGGATATAAGGGATTCATTTTATAAGGTCTTACTCCATTTAAAGGCAGTGAAAACTAAACCCCTAAAAGGGATACCTTCTTAAAAAGTCTTACTCCATTTCATGGCAATGGAAACTATCACAAAAAAACATACAGTACCATTGAGAACCTCTTCCTTTTTTGAAGTCGGTTGGAAAGAGATAACTTATAAAGTCTTACTCCGTTTCATGGCAGGGAAAAGTGGACCACTAGAAGATATTCTTTTTATAAAGTCTTACTCAATTTTATGGTAGTGAAAAGTGGGCTAAGTGGGTTCATTTTTATAAGGTCTTACTCCATTGAAAGGTGTGTTCACAGTTGATAACGTACGTACTTACGTTATATGTAACGTACATATAACGTTTACCATAGGCAGGTAGCATCTCTGCAAATAAGTGCAGTAAGGCCCTAAGTAATATAATAATGACAAAAAGAAAATTATTCCGCTGACGCGTTTAAATATGCTGTTTACAGATACTGTGTTTCTTATCAACATTTATATTAAACTTCCTTATTGGTTCCTCTAATAATTGCAGAAAAAACTTGAAATATGTATTGTAGAGGTATAAACTCACATGTGGGAAATCCAGTGTAGAATGCATGGGCACGGTTTTGTTATAAACACAACTCACTGATTTACGGTGGACGGAGAAGCTACCTGCGACAATATGAAAGACATCAACGCACGCGGCTTATTGAAATATTTTCTGCGATTTTGTACTCTTCAAGTGTTATAATGGAATTGTCAACTTGGAATTGTGACTTTTTGTATTTGAAGTTGTATTACATTATTCAATACTGTTTTATTTGTTAGGTTACTTAGTTCTGGCATAGTTTTAGTAGTTCAAAAAACACATCTAATTTAAAGTAATGGTACTTGCTTGTAATATATGTGTTTTATTTCTTGGATGAGTATAATCCAGACTCTACTTAAAAATCTACTAATTACTGTAAAAATCGGAGACGCTTCGAAAATAATCGGGATATATTTAGGGCATGACACACGCAACACTTTTTATATCAGAATTTTGTAATATTAAGTGAACACATATATATCAGCATATATGAGTTTATATAGCATGAATGCAAAGGCAGCAGTCCTTGACTTTTAGGACATCCTTGAGGATAAATGTTTAGCCACGTAAAATCCCGACAGCCAGTATATAACCATCAAAGGAACAATAAACCATGTCAACTTACATATATTGAAAATCATATAAGCGAAAACAAATGAAAAAACTATAATTTTAACTATTGTGTTATGGTGTGAAAAAACCAAGCTGATTCTGTTGGCGTGGGCACAGTTCCTTACCGTCAGTTACTGTTGAGCAAGGCCAAGATGTCAAAAAACCCAATGAAAATAAAAACATACTATCACCCCTTACGTACAGCCTAATTTTCAGATTTGTATATATGAAAAGGTCGATATCTCCTATTAAAAAGTTGCATACAAAACATCACATGACCAGAAGTAATAAATCACGTGAAGCAATGAGATCGCACGCGCATTAAATTCGGCTAATTGATTAATAAACGTTAACAGTTGTTTAATGATTGCGTTTCGTATCGATTTCGATCGCATTTAGTAAAACTTGCCAACTTCATTAAATTTTAAAGGCCATTGAGTACATTCCTTTAAAATACCAACTAGACAAATTGAATAACATACTCATTTAGAAGTCGGCTACAAAAAGAAGGAAGAAGAGAATTTATAAACAAATACATTTTTTAAATCCCATACAATACGTAATTCCGTTTCATCTCTTAGGTTATTTTCCTGTTTCTTCCAAAATTCCATTCCTGAAGTAATGTGTTGTGGGCTTTCAAATTTGGAATATAACTAATACGTCATAGTAACGCAACTCACGAGGTTTACCAAACAAGTAAATGCGTTCAAAAAGAACTTTTAACCGACTTCAATTGCCCTAAAAGTCTACTTTTACGAAGGCAAATTTAAGATTTATATCGTTTTCTCGTGGATGCCGTTGTCAAAACTGTACCAAATTGGACAACACGGAAAGCACCAGCTTTCAAATAAAAAAAGAATCATCCAAATCAGTTCACCCAGTCAAAAGTTCTGAGGTAACAAACATTTAAAAAACATACCTGTTGAATTGGCAACCTCCTCCTTTTTTGAAGTTGGTTAAAAAGAACCGCAAACACAGTGTGACTCAACAAATATAATTAAAAAATATATCATCAGAAGCATTGTTTTTAAATTAGGTATATAAACCAACTTGTTGGAAGAGATTCCAGTTTGTAACAGTGGCCACATCATTGTCCACTAATGATAATAATGTTCACGGTGGAGCGCGCTCGGCAGTTGTACCTTATTATAATAAATTAACGGTGCCCTAATGGGCCAGGGATCATAATTAACTTCGACATTACAAACGACAACTGAAGGGTCGCGGTGAAACAATCGCCTGCTACTTTCAAGGTTAGGGACTGTGTAGCAGTCGGTCTGCATCGTTGCGATCTCCTTTGATTTTTCTCACAAGACGTCACTGTCTCTGTCGTATTCCAAATTTAAATAAAGACCCCGCCAGCCAGTATACGCACCAACGGAGATCGCAACCATGTAGATTGTAGACCGAATGTACGACACAGAGCAGCAGACTGCAGTCAAGTTAGACAAGTAAATCCTTCATCAGTAATTTCTAAGATGTCACGGTTTTGTACACATATTTATTTCGTTTTTACGTTTTTCAAGTATAAACCTAAAACAAACCATAACTCAATTAAAATAAGAAGCATCTATACTTAGTTGGATGTAACCGGCAGATTCAAATCGGCTCAACAACAACTTCCACAACATTTAGTTACATATCGATTGAGAGCATCGATATACTAAGGGTCGCAGTACACGGTCGTCAAACCGCAACCGCGCTCGCAGCACGCCCCTCCGCTCGACTGCACTAATACCTTACGCATTACACTATATGTCCTTTGCCTCGCAACGCGCAAATACCTTTTAATATTTATAGTGTGGCCACTCGAGAAAAAGTGCATGTAATCTCGAATCATATTAGACATAATAAATTATTTGTATTTTGCTCATTCATTGAAAGCACTTTGTGGATAGAATCGAAGAAATATCAAGTCAGTAATGTCTTCTTTGTCCCTACAACTATTGTCAGCGACTTATTAAATATCTAAAATGAAGAGGCTCGCAAATAAATAATCACACCAGCCTGCGTGCGTAGCATCAGATGCGTTCGAGCGGTGAGAGTGAGATAAGTCATATTTGAATGTCAAATATCTGCACGATTTGAAGTTTAGATATGACAATATCTCATTCTTACCGCGCTCACGCGTCTCATGCTACGCTGGCAGAACATTTTACCGGTATAAACAGTCTTAAATCATAGTAATAAACCAAGCAATATATTCGCATCCATAACATATGGTAAAATAGCAGAAAATGGTGTGTGTACCATATTTTGAAACCATACATTACCCCTATAAGTTTAAACTTATGATTTATAAAGTGTGTGTTGTATATTAAGCTTCTCGTAAGACAAGTGGTCAGAGGAAGTGAAGTGTGTTCTGGCTGACCGCAGAAGCCCCGCGGATACGGCTTCGGCCGAGGACAGACGACCCGGGATCGAGATGTATTGTCACGGACTAGAGACGTGTGCGCGTGCGCAGATCAATGAACATCTTTAAAAAGATGCGTTGTGTATAAAGTTTGACATATACATATGATAGGTTTTTTTAAAAGGCTCTTTAAAAACTATTATAGTATTTGTATTGTTCTCTGACCACTTGTCTTACTTCTGTATATTTATATTTTCTATAGATATTGATTGTAATGTTCTATATATTTATACGCGAAGAAAAAACTGTGTATCCCTTTTTACGTAAATTTGACGGAGGAGTATGAAATTTTATATAGAGAAGTGCAGAATTCTAATATATTTTTTAAATGGTCACATTTCGACTTATGGGCGACCACTAGTCTTAAGAAATCTGGAAAGTTCAACTGTGGACTTATTACACGCTGATAATGAGAATATTTACATTTTCGGTTGCAAAGGTCCTCTGCTGGACATGAGCCTTCTTTATAAAGCGACAAGTCGGACTTTCTATGAGGGAAGGATTATGGCTTGGCCGGCGGATTGGTGATGATTTTAGCAAATACATCCTCGAGCTGTGCGGATGTAAGGATATTGACTGCGCTCCCCAGATAGTTTTCACTTAGTTGACTTTTACGACACCCATTATTCTAAAGCAGATGAAACCACACAACACAACGTTCAAATTTAATATAAATTTATTTTTCCCCACAGGAGCGAAAGATGACTCGGACGATGTGTCCAGCAAGAGCTGCGGGGGCGATGCCTCCAGCATGTCCAAGAAGCAGAGGAAGGCGAGAACAGCCTTCACAGACCACCAGCTACAGACCCTGGAGAAGTCCTTCGAGAGACAGAAGTACCTCAGCGTGCAGGACCGCATGGAGCTGGCTGCCAAGCTGGGACTCACTGACACGCAGGTCAAGACCTGGTATCAGAACAGACGGTGAGTTATACGCATATATATAAATATTGCGGTTTCTGAGTAAAGTATGTGCCATAGTGTCACGTGGGTTCAATCAGGAATCATGGCGTTTAGTGTCGATAGCATCATGAGCGTAATATTTACGGAAGTATTCCATAACCAAGTTTCGTATACTTTTGAATTTCATCTTTACGCACAAAGCGTTTTGTTTCTCCGTTTATTATGTTTTTAAGAAAATGAATGTCCCGGCTTCTTGTTTTCAGAGAGCTGTGACTCTCGAACCGAATCTTGGCTTGATTAATTAGTCTACTTGTGGATTATCACCTGTTGACGAGCGCGTATCATTCTTGAGCGAGTTTTTAGTCATACTAATGCCCGTTTGATTCTAAAAAAGAGCGATATTCAATATCACTCATTTTTCGTGTTGACGCAATATTTTAATATGTAAATGAACTCATACGTCCGTAAATAGGATTATTGAATGACACCACACCAGCTGGAAAAAATAGGTAAGCGCATTATGTTTACTTACGTAAATAGTAAAGTAATAACACTAATGCCTAGTTTAGCCGATGGACGACGTTACGTGGTAGATAATATAATTAAACAACTAACCAATACCTACATGTGCCTCGTACCTGTATTAAATATCTTACAAAAGGTTTTTATTTAGTCGAGGAAGAGGGAGCGAGCGGGTCGTGAAAACAATTATCAAAATGTTTTAGTGTGTAGTGTCGGTGGCAAGATGAAGAGATAAAAGATGTTTAAAAATTACATGACATCCAAATTGATAAGATAAAGTATTCAAAAGCTTACTAATGTACTACAAATATTCAAATATTACGAGTAAACAAAGTAAACAAATCGTAACACCTCTTCGAGGTTTTGCTTGCTTTTAGTATAATTTTAAACCTTCTTAAATTTGTGAATGGATTGCGTGCAGCCGTCTGAAATTATTGACAACATTTGTAGAACTACTTCCAACCTTCTAGAATGATATGGCATATCAATAAATTATGATACCCAGGCCAACGGTGACGTTCCACTCTGGTAGAATTTCTTCCATAGCTTTCTTGCTGGCAAAACTTTCACAATCTGACATCTATGGCGGGCAGACGTTTCCCTTGAGCTTGCGTGACTACTAACTAAATCACTTGGTTGTTTTAGTAAAATACCATAACTTAAAGCAGAGAACTTACCACAACATTGAAACATCTCGAATTATTTGCAACCCCCTCGAATAATATGATTCGAAAATATTATAGATCATACAGTGCTATAGACCCATATGCAGTCTCTGCAAATAATTTGCATAACTGATATCAAAAGATTTACCAGAATTTATTTTGAACGCCGTCGCCTGTGACTTGACCACCACAATGGTATCGGTTCGTGAGATAGTCGGCACATCACAAAGCAATGCTGAGTCAGTGGGACACGCGGGAACTTACTGTTGTGCTACCGAGTAGTGCGCGTACATACCTGCTGATGTCCGAACGTACCAACACCTTGAGGGCATTTTCTAGTATTAGAAAAAGTTAAACCACAGCTAGTATATTGGCTGTATGTATAGGCGGCCAGTAGTTATCAGCAAGGAGACTGCAAGTCGACACTCCTCGCGCTGCCCCCGCACTTCCTTTCTGATGGTGACACACCTTCGTTCAAGGAGCGTGCGCAGGTGATTTTTGTCTGTTTAGGCTTTGATATAATTAAACTGTACCGAAATATAGTGGTGTTGATACTAGATATAATAACCCGTGCCTTAGTCAGTAGATCGTCTCTTAGCATTAGAGTCAGCGTTGTTAGTTGTTGATGATGCGATCCAAAGATATTAAAAATCGTCAGTGAGGGAGTTTTTTGTTTGTTTACTTGTAAGGAGTACAAAATCGGCGATAATTTGATATCATTCTCTTAATAATCAAACTTGATTATTAAGACTGTTACTTTTAAAACAAGCCAACTTTTGTCTTATACTCGCTCCTCACCTACTACAAGATTCATTAATTACTATTCCGTTATTCAAATTTCAACTCTACATGGAATTACAGTCACTTAAGCTCTAAAGCGCATTTTATTTTCTAAATAATACCCCTACAATACTTATAAAGCAATATTGTTGGGGAAAAAAATATAAAGATTTCCGTTGCCGACTGTACCGGGCGGCTATTTAAAAAACAAACGTCTGTAATTAGGCCTTTGGCTGCGCCCGCGCCGCCTGGGCACCGGCCTCACAAAAACTACGGTAGCTAAAAACAAACTACATTAATTTTCTATTGATTATTTATTTATCGAATCTCATAGCTTGTAGTAGATTTTAATAGCTGTGTAGATAAAAAGACTATCAAAATGTCTTTTTTAAAGAGAGGATTTGAGTTTTAATGAATACCTACAGAGATAGGAGAAGAATTTTACGTGAGAAGAGTCAAGTTATTGACTTGTATTTCTGGGTAATTAATTTATAGAATATTCGTCATGATAATTGGTGGTTGATTGCAGATCAAAATAAATATTACTGTTGTACCCGAGACTTCAACCCACTTACGTCTAAGTTGAGTCTTTTTCTCGAGCTTTAGGATAGTGTAATCTCAGTGTGTAGTAAACTCAGTACGGTTGGTTTTGTACAAGGACGACAAGGTATTCGATCACAAGGGATTTAACAGCAATTTTCAATGTAAAATTAACATGAAAAATTAGTCTCATAAGCATAATTGGCTGCATAAGTCCCGTTGAATATGAGTCTCCCTTATAAATCGCCATGTCTAAGGTATTGTCGTTACATAGGTAGATGATGATGTAGGCGTTGTAATATTTTTCATTTGACTATTCCCGGGTAGCGTTTCCCATATCATGCCGCGGTGATATGGGGAGGGCGTATTCCAGAATGAGGAGACCGGCAAATGTATCCCTACTTAAGCATAAGATGCAAGTTGAGTTTGTCTAATGACACCTGACTGACCGTCTGGTGACGTAGTGCCGCTGCGCGGGCGCCGCACACGACGGCGGTGCACGCCCCGTCTGACGGTTTTTCAATCGCAACCACTTTTTGCCACGCTTTTTGTTGATTTTCTATAATTTCGGTAAACTAATGTTTGGGCTTCGATTTTTCGGTTCGTGAAAGGGTGTGAAATCGGAGTTAATTGAAGGATGAAATGGCTTTGTGGCGGTCACTTTCTTTTGACATCACAGCCGCAGAGACTGGACACAGACAAAGAGAAGATGACAATTTAAATATAAGAAGACAAGGTTTATGCTGTTTTTGTGGATTGAAAATTTTGACGAATCAGGAAATTTTTGTTTCAATGTCAATATTTTGATTGTACTCGTATGTTAGTTGGTTTATGTTAGTCACTGTTGAACTTCCAAACTATAACGGCAAGTGTTTCCAACTCTTTTAACCACCATATTTGGCAGATAAATTGATGATCCTGGTAAGATTTCAGTCGTATACGGTGTTTGCGTCTCGAAGTGCCTACGGGGTAACTTTTGTAATATAATATTTGACGTTTTTGTGTACACTTACACATACTGTTAAATCCACTACTGTTGTTGTCACTCTTCACTTAAAATGGTGAAAACATTATTCAAAAGCGTTCCGCGTGCAGCCAGGTTTATTTACACAGTTCGCGTCTCGCGGACAGAACAGTTTACGTGCGTTCGCGCACGGTAATCGTTTCAAAAGATACAACTAGACAAAAACGTTATTAAAGCTCTAACTGAACCGAGATAATTTGTCTTAATTGCAGACATGCCATTTGCGTTTTGGGTCATATAATTAAATTATAAAAGTAATTGCGGACAAAAATTTTATTTCTTATTTAATTAGTGATTGTTCTCAGCAAACAATTTGAATTTGAACCATTTGCATATGATTACGAGCCGCGATGAATAGTTAGCAGTCGTAACTACGTTACGTGTTGAATTATGTCCGTGTTTCTGAAACGTTCACGATCACTTCCATGTTTGTCTTTATATCCATGATGTTTTGCAATCATTTTACGTTTATTGGACTGAAGTTATGTACTTTCACGCTTTGACCTACTTTTCCGATTTATATTTAGCAAGTAACACAGAAGCCTAAAAGCTACCAAATAAGTATATAAAATACAGGAATATTACAACATCACTTTAACTTCGAGGATATCCAACTTTTGAATAACATGGACCTGGGGGCAGACAGGAAAAGATTAAATATTTTATGTGAATGTGAAGATAACAAAGTGGCATCATTCACAAGACACATGAACAAATTTTTATATTGCAATTCAAAGCTTTTCAAAATTCGTCACAAATAATTGTACAATTAGATTCCTGAACGAAATTCAAAAGCGACCATCAGAACTCATTAAAATTTGAGTAAGAACTATAATAACCTATATCAGGACAGAAGATCAAATATCAATTGACACAAGCGCGAAGACAAAGACGTGTGAACGCTTGCGCCGCGCCGCCCGGTCGGTCGCCCGGTGCGGTGCGGTTTAGTGATCTAGAAGCCGTATAGCGCAAGTCACGGTCACTTCGGCGCCGGCGCAGCCCTCATTACCAACCTTCCGCCGACCAACAATTTGACAGTATTTATTATAGCCGCCGCTTTCATTGTTCAAAACGCTTTAATATGCGTAATGCGGAAGTCTCAGATTGCTTTGAGAAGGTTCGTAACTCGTAATTAGGATTCACTTTGGCTTTGACTTAATTATGTATTAATTCGATTTGACTCATCAGGTTTCGTATAGTCAAACAAATAAAGCTTATAATTTCGTGGAGTCCATATGTCCTTCTGTAAAAAGTAAAGGTCCTCTTGCATGTGTTGTGTACGTATTAGTCTACTTTTGTGTTTTTGAACAGTATAGGACAAGATAAATTTCAAATATCGAACGTCTATCCGCACACGTCACTACTACATTCAAGAGGTCCTTTACTTAATTTTTTTACCTATAAGAGTAAAAAGGTCTACATCAAAGGATACTGATTAAATTTTAGGCTTATACATTTTATGGTATGTATAGTTGAAAAACAGTTTTTTCCGACCTGACTGAAAATCCGGACTAACAGTTTTTTATGGCTGAATAAATCATAGCCAAAAATTTCCGTGCAACTAATTTGAAAGTCAAGACAATTTTCTCTAACAATTTCAGGATGTGTGGATGTTATCATGTGTATTTTTATTTAGCGCTGGTTTTACTTTTTTAAATACCAGCTCAATGCTTGGTAGTTTTAAACAGAAATGGTTTTGGAGTTTCTAATCCCAAAGTAAAGCGTCTTATACCAGACCCAGGTATACGAATGTAAACAGAACAGCAATCAGACAGGTTTTAACCAACAAACATTAAAACAAATTAGAGGTTGCGTGGATCGTCAGTTTGATTCTGAATCGTTAAGCTGCGGAGCGTCTGTCGGCGAGTCGTAAAGCTCTACGAGAGGTAGTCGTAATAGGGCTGTTGGTCACCGTTTAGTGGTCTTTAGTCGCCGGCGGGCGCGATTGTGCGATTATCGTGACCAACATGATTCAGAAGCGACATACCGACAAATGATAGAGTAGTGGTTCAAACTCCGTCGGATATATCGCTAGTCTTTGAATGGCGAAAGACCGTGTAAAACAAACCGGGAGAAAACAGTGCTATTAACACTGCTCTTCTTTGGCAGACCAATGTAGCATTGTGGTAGATAGATATATCGAAAAATTCAACATCAACAGATACGAGTATACATAAGTATGTATTTTTATGTATAATGGGGTTTTCATTTGGCCTTCATCTTACGCCGTTGGATGGTATAAACGTGTGCACCCAGAAGCCTCAAGCTAAGGAGGTGCTGGCTCTGCTAGCTTTCATACTGAGCACAACAGTGCTATTAACAATGCTGTTTGGCGGCAGACTTAGGTAGCATGGTGGTAAAAAATGCCCTACCACCAAACAAACCAAGAACCAATAGGTACCCACTGGGAATAGAACCTGGGACCTCCATGTCAGACAAACATTTAGCCTTAGGCCACGGAGGCGATTAGAGAGTACAGTGGAACTGCTAAAGAATTACCATAGCATAGACAATCAGCGTCACGACTCGAGCGCCGTAAATTCTCATACGTAACTGAAGTTAACGTAGTGCGAACATAGTTATTAAGTAAACTGTAACATGTAGCCAACTGGTTAGTCAGTATCGCCGGGTTTTGTATCGTTTGTGTTAACGACTCTGCGAATGAGCGTCTCTTGTCTAGGAGAGTGAAACACAACCACTGCACACTGCGTCAATGTTTATATCGTTTTAAAGATCTTTATTTCTTAAAAGAATTTACAAAATTCACTTATATAAGAAAAGTAATACTAAATTAATTATAATATAACATACAGAACTAACGTAAAAATAAATTAATCTAAGTGTGATTAAAATAACATTGTTTTTTTATATAAATTAGACTAGCCTAATGTTTGGGTAGAATTTTAAAACTATCTGGTTTAAAACAATATGGTTTTACTATCTTAATTTGCTTTCCAAATAACAAATAGATATTAAGCTGTGTTAGCTTTACATAAACTACAAAATTGTAGAAAAAATGTTAAGTAATTAACGGGTTCAAAAAGAACTAGAAACCGACTTCAACTGCCTTAAAAATCTACAGCATTCATCCTCTAAAATGAGGTAGAATTATCTGAACACATATTTGGTTTTTGTTGGTTTTCTCAAAAAGCGTTGAATCAATTTCAATGAAATTTATATGGGACCACCTCTGAAGTATGTTCTACCAAACAAAAAAAGAATTATTAAAATCTATGAAATGAAATCTTTATTGTGTGTGAGTTTAGATACATAAAAGTTGGAAAATACATATAATACAGTTCAGGCCAAACCCTACCTTTTCAGATGTACGAACATAACAATATTTTACTTTAAAAAATTGACAATTAAAAGCTAATAAATAATTCGAATGTCACAAATATATTGTAGTAAAAATTTATTATTACTACTGTTGCTACTAATACTAATCATAATTGGAGGAGTTATCGCGTAACATACATACAAAAAACATACAGTCGAATTGCGAACCTACTCCTTTTTTGAAGTTGGTTGAAAAATACTAAATAACAATGATGTGTGTATTGTAATGCCAAACTGGATCCTGATTCACATTGAGGTACCTGGTGTCCCTCTGGCGAGCGATGAATGTCAGTAGACCCGAAGGAGAGGACTACATTCAACTCCCGAATTTCACGGCATACGTTGACATACGTGTGTGTAAAAAAGTTTGGCCAAAATTGGTAAATTTTAAATATAGATGAACCGATGACAATGTTCTATTTCGGCTTAGTAAACAAAATTGTGTATCGATAAGAACCACACTGCGTGAACTGTGTCAGCATCGTGTCCGATTTACTGTCAATGTAAACCAATGGCGTCGAGTTTTTAATAATAATATAAAAAAACACTACCAATAACTTTTATGGTCAAAGCGATTTCGTTGACAAAAGTTTCATACAATTTTTTAAACCAGAGTCGGCTAAAATAGGATTGCTAACTTTGTACAGTAATTATCTTAAAATAGGACACCTGATTGCAATACCGAATATTGAGTATCATCAACATACAAATTCACAGTGAATCTCAATTTTCATTTTTACACGTCTTTTCACGTCTTTTTCGATTTTAGTTCAAAATTCGATCTAGCTGCGTAACTGCTATTGTAGCTCACATTAAAGTTGTACCATAATGATATTTATGTCTCGTCATTACAATCCGATGATCTGTTTTTAGGTTATAATTTATCAAGGCCAGCTATTTTTAACCGACTTCAAAAACGGAGGGATCCATTCGACGGGTAAGTTTATTTTATGTTTGTTACCTCAGAACTTTTGACTGGGTGAACCGATTTGGATGAGTCTTTTTTTATTTGAAAGCTGGTGCTTCCCCTTACTTCAATTTGGTCCAGTTTTGAAAACTATATAAATCTTAAATTTGCCTTAATAAAAGTACACTTTTAGGGCAATTGAAGTCGGTTTCTAGTTCTTTTTGAGTGCATTTACTTGTAAAAAAGTATGATAACAAAATTGTAGGAAAGTATTCTGAGCTTATTCCCGTTAATAACTTTTTATACCGCGTATTAATCTGCCTATCTCTAAAATTTTCTAATCGATTTTTCCGACGCCCACGCAATGGTGACACGGCGCAATTCTGTTTAAAACGGTTAATCTCAAGAAAATCATGACGTGTGTACAAACATCTCTAATGACATAATACGTATGCTCCTGAGAGCTACAGGAACCCGGTTTAATCGGTTAAGAGGAACCCACGCAAATTACACCTCCAGAGACACGGGAATCGAACCAAGGACGCTCCGGTCGCTTAGCTTATCATTTAAACAACTAATCATTACGGCAAATGCCATTCCAGTTTTGGAGTTTTAATAAGCGGACTCGAGCTGTACGATTATATAGTAGTGATGTAATTTTGCGTCTAAATTTTGGATCGAGCCCTGGCGTTTTAATTCTGAGTGAGTAAGCGTTTTTTTTTTAACTTGAAGAGTTTTGTTGGTTTTGTGTTTGTGATATTGATGTATGTGTGTCAAAATTAAATACTGAATAAAATGTTTTTATACTTAAAGTTACCAAACATTAGGTACACGTGAGAAAAAATATAATCAAAACGTATTTTTGGGGTCGTATACCAGTTCACCTTGTAATCTTGACTTTAGAATAGGATCGTCCTATGTCATCCCATGGCTGTCGTAAAAAGCGACTAAGGAAAAATCGAGGCGAAGTATGTATGTGTGTAACTATGTATGTAAAAAAATTCTACGATCACCAAAGTTTCTGCCAAGCGTAGCGATTATTGCAAATGTCCACGTGTAAAATCTAACATCCCGAAAGGGTTTATTAATGTAGCTGACTATGAATATGATACGTATTCTTCAACTGATTTTTCCGATTACCAAAGCCGATCCGAATAAGTCCAGCAATAAAACTGCTCTGACGTTATCTAAACGTAATAACAGCGGAAACCCCCGTCACAGTTCCAAACAACCCCTTACGAGTTCCCGGACAAACATGTTCCACAAAGTTCCCAAGCCGCCCGCGTATAAATAACATTCCAAGGAAGCTGGAATTGTGCCGGTCGGTCGTTAGGAGACGCAGCCGCGTGTACTGTACTGTCGGTGGGTACGAGTGAGCCAGTGAGTACAGTCAGACACCTCGGATCGATGAGTGTTCTTTGTTCGCCGGATACACAAGCCGAATTCGCATCACGTCGACGTCCAAAAACTCAAATCGAGACAAACAACCTCCCCCTCGGAGAGGACGTAAGTGGGATCGTTTTACCGGACAATTTTCGTCTTTAACTTGAACGCTTAAGGCGCGTTTTTCGACGGGCATCCTCGAGCAACAATTGAATCAGTTCACGCAGCATCAAATCACTAAACCACTGGGCGGAGCGTACTCAGACTCCACCGGGGGGACTGCGGGACAGAGACGGTGGAAACCTGCTCAGATAGCACCTCGTGTAGGATAGAATGAGAGAACGATACTGCCCGATGAGACGTCTTGAGATGGAAGGCCAAATTTAAGTGCGCTTCGAGAGCTTTTTGTTCGTAGCCCGCGGCGGCAATAAAAAGAATAGTGTCACTGAGCAGATTGCCTCTCATTCAACACTTGACAATTAAATAAATGCTCTTGAACAGCGTTACTTGAGACTAACCCGTCATCATCATATGATTAATGCCAGCGAGCGCAGGCGCTTTCTATCCATCAATTGTCAGCTACTGATAAATCAAGAGCCTAGTATTTAAATTACGACTGCAACAACGACCGCCTCGACGAGGAGTTGACCGGTGGTGGAAAGATATCGATGTATTTTTAGCTAACCGTCAACGACCTACAGAAAATTATGCTAATTTAACGACACGATCCATTAAAGCTAACTCAAATGAGAACTAATAAAACTTACTAAACCAGACAGATGAAATGACGGATGAGACAACATAAATCATTTGAAGCAACGAAACATGTGAACTGCCCCTAATTTACATTTAATAAAATTAAATGATCCATTTACAGAAATTAATTAACGGGGTACCCGGCGGAGCGGCTGCCTGCTAACAACCGCAACCCCTGGCGGGTGATGCGACCACAATGGATCACAAATAATAATAATCATCGGAATACTCATCGCAATAATAAATGACTCCCTTCGAATTAAAAAAGATAAAAAAGCTCTCTAAATGACAATAACTAACCACTTCGGAACTAATCGACAATTGCGGAGCGAAATTAAATTAAATTTTTAATATCGGGGGAGTTTGTTCTGGTTCAGGTTTGCGCTCGTTTTAAATTGTCCCTACAACGTTCTTTTGTCAGTAGATCTTTTATTATTATACGTAATTGTTTTTATATTTCTAGGTTCTTAATGTACATTTCTATTTCTGTAAACTAAAACTAATCTAGCTCTATTATGTAAAAAGTATCGAATGGTAGTTACAAGTAGGTACATTATAGTTTTCTTTATAGCTTTAGCAAACAATATATGTATGTACACTCGAGTACAAAAATATGTATCCACTTTAGAACCATGCCATATTCACCTTTAACTGTCATTTCATTCAACACACAACATAGAAAAAAAGCAGGGATGTGACATGGTACAAAAGTGGATACATATTTTTGTATTCGAGTGTACATATACTACGAGTATATTTTGAATTACGGTCTATAATCTGAGTAATATAAAAATTAAAGAAATATATTTCGCATGTACCGTCTGTTGATTTTTCCCGTAATATTGTAATATAAACTTTCAGGGTAATGAAGACGTACTTATGTGAGATCCTTATTGTCCGTGACAGGCTGCATTGTCTAATATATTTCATTTAGTAATATATTTTTTCAATACATTTGCTATTAATACGGTGGTTATAACATTGAAACTTGGATCGTAATGTTGTATTTTACAGACTAGGCCCTTATCACAATTAGCCCAATAGCAATTTTCATAGAATCCGAGCGAAAAGTTTAATGGTGAACGTGAGTGATTACAAAAAAACGAAATCAATGAACTTCATTACTATAACTATAATTGTACTTTTACAAACTGTTTTAATTCTTAACTTTAATAAATTCCACCTCGTGCCTATAAACAGCTCGACTATAATATCCAGCTTACGTACCTGCATCATAATGTACTATTACTGTATATAACTGATAGGATATCTCTACAAATAAACAAACTTTAAGAACAATCAACATGCATGCAGCAACAACGGCATGGCAGTAACTTTCAGTCATCTCGAATTCCAAGTGGTGCGTCAGTAAAAACTTACTTTCAACAGCTCAAATGTGTGATTCAAAACACATGTAAATCGTGTTTATTTTCCTAAAATAGGGTAACGTTTATTCAATAATTTAAACAGTTAATTACTGTACTATCCCTAAACAAATAATCTCTGTATTCAACAGATTTTGGAAAGTCATTAATTTATAAATACCGCGAACTATTTCAAGTTCTAAACTACCACGAGTGGCTACGAGAAAACAGTTGTAAAGCCATCATCATCCCTCCAGCAATATTGTGTAATTTATACCAGTTCACCCTTTCCTACTGAATCAAATAAATCAAATTAAAGTACTCGACCACGCTCCGGCGAACACACGAGTGCCCAAGACGTTTTGTCAAATTTATTATTTTATTTATATTTTTTATTAGTTTTATTCGTGGTTTCATTGCTCTGTGCGCATTGTGCTCTCGAGTGGCCTGTGACAAATTTGATGACTATTGGGGACGTTTCGGGTCACAAGCGCGGGGTTAAAGTACAGTTGACAAACTAATATCTATACTATAAAATATAATCGACATAAAAATATGTAATGTACAATTTAAATAATAATAATTACTTGTTTCACCTAGTGCTCGTGCTAGTGCTCCAACACCGATAAAATTTTGTTTTCTGAAATTGAATGAACTAAAATTAAAATCTCAAATAATTATAAACTTTGTATTACATGAAAAACATTCACTTTTATTTTATACCCAACTTTCAAAGTTTAACTTTTCTTAATTAAATAGAAGTATTAAATAGACTTTATTTTTATCAGTATTATAAAGTAAAATCAAATTATTATTCAAAAATGTCTTCACTTACCTTTATCTATCTACATACAGTAAACATTTAATTAGGTGCGAACAAAGTCATGTGCAACAGTTTATGAAAACTTTTTGTCATTTTTGTTTCTTGATAACTTTTAAATTAGACACAGAATCTATAACGCGCATTATCAAAAATATTCTGCAATTTTAGAACAAAATGAGAAATTTTCGTTTTCCCTAAACTATTCTACACTAAACCGCAAAATTCAACGAAAGCATAATCGTAATTACCTCTTATAGGGGTGTTAATTTCAAAAACTAACTAAAGTATTTATAAGTTAATACAATTTCATTATTTTATATCGCATTTTACCCTTAGTGGGAACAACTTAAACGATATATCGGATACATGAGTAAGTTTACTACGCGGACTGTACTTTGCCAGGGTGATCTATGGTTTTGGGGATCATAAACGATAGTTTAGAAAATTTTAAAGTCGATTTGAGGTCGTAATGTGACATGAATAGTTTCTGTACGATTTCTTGTGGGATTCGCGTCACTGATACTTTCCGTACCGATCTATTTAAGTTGTAAATGGACCGTAAACTCATTGTGTTTCAAAGAGTCACAGTAATGCGCCGTTTTTTTGTCGATAACATTTCTGAAATAAGCTACAGTTTTGTGGTTTACATTAAATCGAGTTCAGTACCGTAAGATTAGTTAAATAATGCTGTGTGATTGATTGTACCAAAATATGTTATTTTGATTTAAAGCTGTACGGAAGAAAATAGTCGTATTTTGTTCTCGATGATACAAAAATTAGAGATGGTTATTAAAATTGCGGACTTCAATTTTTTTAAATTTTTTATTATTATAATCAATATAAATAAAATCAGAAATATGTTTATTCTCAGAAAAATCCGTAAAATAATAAATTGAATAATTTTACAATACCGAAATACTTGCAACATTTTGATTGTCGATAATAATATAAATAATTACATGCTCAGAGCTTTAACCATCCACAACACGAATTAATAACGAAGACCCGAATCTCTACACGTCTTATCTAGAAGTGCGGTATCTGAGATCATCTATCATATTTGTTTTTGCATTAGCCACACCAACCGGGCAATTTTTTTGTAGTGGCCACACCTAACTCAATTGAATACACTCATTTGTTTTATTTTGTCCACAGGACGAAATGGAAACGACAGACAGCGGTGGGGCTGGAGTTATTAGCTGAAGCGGGCAACTACGCTGCTTTCCAGCGGCTGTATGGTGGCTACTGGGCTGGAGTGCCTGCGTATCCAGCGCAGCCAGCGCCAGCAGCCGCTGACTTGTACTATCGGCAAGCGGCTGCCACCGCTGCTGCCGCTGCGTCAGCTACTGCTAACACGTTGCAGAAGCCGTTGCCATATCGGTAAGCTATACCTTGAGATTCCTTCACTTTACTTCAGTCGAGACGTTTCCATAGCTTATTTCAAACTAGTACTATTGCCGTCGACTTCGTCTGCACATACCTCAAGAACCCCGCAATGGTTCGGAATAGAAGGTATCCTGTTTCCTTTATCATGCCTTAGGCTAGGTACTCATACTTTCACCAGCCAAGTCGCGGAAGTATCGTTATGTTCCTGGACTCTGGACAAAATTCTGAGTGAAACACACCGGAGGAGGGATTCCCCTCCGACAAAAAAGTATTCGTACTTAGGCTAATACTTACCCATACTAATATTATTAAACCGAAAGTGAGTTTGTTTATTTGTTAGTCTTTTACGTTAAATTTTTTGTATAAAGATGCCGGAAAAAAGGCCATGCAGACGATGTAGCGGGCAAAAGCTAATGATAATATACCGATAAATAACTTACTGTAAGATTTGTTACTAATTCGTCGCATTGATATTTTATTAAGTATTCTTGATACTTTTTCATTTAATTTTTACGTGAAGCGTAGGACCTCGCGTGTTGTTGAGTGACAGGCGGTGTTGTCTGGTCTATGTCTATGGCTCTGGTCTATACACTTGTATTTGTAACTGTACTTTAACGTTCGCAATATTTAGACATTGGCAGGGAATTCCACTCCTCATACGATATTAGACATTCAGATTATAGATAGACAACAATCCCAAACTTCAATAAACAGGTCGTCATGTATATTTTGAACTGTTAATTACAATGAAATTGTTGTTTAGTCTCGCTAGTTGCGCTATGTATGTGTGTTATATGTAAAGTACCTTTAAAACGAATACTTCACTCTCTGCTTCGTCTATAAAAAAGCTAACCAAACATCTCCCCCCAGGTTATATCCCGGAGCGCCACTGGGCGGCGTGCCTCCTCTGGGTCTCGGCTTACCAGGGCCCTCAGCGCACCTAGGGTCCCTTGGCGGGCCCGGCTTAGGGGCCCTAGGGTACTACGCGCAAGCACGACGTACCCCTTCCCCGGACGTGGACCCCGGCAGTCCTGCTCCTCCGCCGAGGTCACCACGAGAACCGTCAGTGGATAGGAGGTCAGAGGATGAAGACGATGATGAACCAATACATGTTTAATTCCAGTGATTTGAGACTTTTCCAATAAAAAGAGGACTCGGAGTTAGCCACCGGATTTGTGATGAACATTTCACGTGATAAATTGAAGACGTGATATCGCGGTACAAAATTCAAACTCGCTATTGAATCGAACAGACACCGTGTGAGTTTGGAGACAGTGTGCTTAAAATAACTTATTATAAACTTGAGGAAGCCATCTAAAGTGTTTGTAATATTCAGTTGTTCGGTTGGTTTTTGGTAAGGTTTCCGCTACCGAAAATCCTTCTTAAATTACAGTTACTATTATGTTCGGATGATATTTTAGCCTGAGTTGCATTAGCTACTGTAAAAACTTTTATGAATTTCATGAGAAGCGGACGTGGCTTGTCCAGACATGTGATATTATTAAGCCCTCGATAAATATATGTATTATAGAATCGATGTCGTGTAATTAGTAATAAATAGAGTTTAACATTGCTTGTAAGTACATAGAATCTGAATGTAAGTGAAATTAGATGCAATCCATTATTGGTTTAATTTTATTTCTTACAGAAAGTGTCTCTCGTTTTTAGTTGCCATTGTTTAGCATTCCCTCTGAACCGTCGTTCGTTGTTGCTTTGCCTCATTTTTCTGTCGATTTTATAAATGGTATACTAAGACCAAAGAAAATCAAAGTTATAATGAAAATAAATATTAATTTATAAAATGAAATCACCGAAGAAGATATTATATGGATAACCAACAATATATATTATGTGAATTAAGGAGCGATTTAAAAAAAGAATTAATTATCTTTTCAGATCCTTTGGGCTTAGTACTCCATTTCCAGTAACGTAACATTTTTGATATGAAATTTGTCATATTTGACATAATTATGACATAAATCCAGAGAAACGGCTAGAACAAAACTTTTATGGATTTTATTTGTTTCGTGTTGGGTAGCGAAGAATTCTTATCCAGTTAAAAATACTAACACATTTTAATAGATTGTGTAAAGCATTAATCTTATCATCATTGGATATATATTCCAAATGTTTTGCTTTTTTAAACTTTTTTTCGAGGATACGTTTTTTAAGGATACCCGATTTTTTTGGAGAGAAGCCGGGTAGGTCTCCACAAATAGAGTTTACTCCCCCCAGAAATTTTATTAGAATGGAATATTAGATTACTATCAAATTTTCTTTATTTAATTCCGCTATTTCATCATTTTCCTATACGTGGTCGATATACGATAAAACAATACCTCAACCATTATATTTTCCCTTTCCCTTCTTTAATAATTCACAATAATGTACCCCTTTTAAATGAACCAAAAGCTGTTCAAAAGTGCGACATGTGTTAAAAATCTGATATTGTCAAATTCTTTGAAATTCGATATGAATTTTTCGCACCCCGCACTGACATTGTATTCCAAATTAACATTTGGCAATGAAACTGTATATGAATAATTATATATAAATATTTAATTACTACGAGTATGTACGTATTGTTAGGTATATAATACGCAACACGAAGTATTAAATGTATGTAATAAAGTACCTAAAGCTATTATAATAGATATGGCAACGTACTTAAGCAATCTGAAATGTGGCATTTTAATGTCGAATAGATTTTGTGGTGTTTTGTAATTAAAATGTTGTCAATTAAAATCGATGTTGTTTTTGTTAAGCTATATATGTATATATTTCATTATTTTCCTCTCCTCATACGTCAAAATACACCAAGTTATTGTTTAATTTTGATGGTCGGTATCGCGCAAACGTAGCTGATGTCGATTCTGTATAGACCTTTTGCGACAATCTAAAGTTCTTCCATCTCATTCTCAGCGTCTCAGCAAGACAATCTCTTAACGGACTCCGTGTCGCAGTTGTCTCAGCATTAGACTGAAACGCGCAACTTACCGACGGGGACATTGTCAAAATAACTTTTTGAGACTCCCCAGTTTGGTTAAGAGATTGCAGGCTGAATAACTTGCTTGTCTGAAAAATAAGAGGATTCAATGCTTCGGAAGGCACGTTCAGACGTTGGTCTTGCTTACTATCTACAACAGGTAGAAGCCATGTCAGAGGCCTATGGCGGTTCAACAACTATGACACTAGTGTTTGTCAGGTCGATCAACCTTAAAGCTTACACGATAAGAAGAATTATTTACTGGTTTAACGTTACTAAAGGAATTGTTTTTTTTTTTCATTTGAGAGACTAAGAATACACGAACATCACGAGGTTGTAGAAACCAAAAGGCAGCTAAAGCATACTATGAAGTTTTTGTCTAACTTGAGGATCCGGAATTAGCAACACTGTTTATCTGAAAATATTAAATATGTCAATAGGATATCCTTCGGATAGATCGACGCTAAATAGCCACTCTCATTTTTAGTGTTTTCCTTATTTTAATATTGCTTATTTTAGCTATTCCAAACTAGCGTTTCTTTATTGTGTCTTTCTAAAAGCAAAGATAATAGAATCGACACCAAAATAATTCCCAAATTTTATCATTTGGAATTTCCTCATTCCCTTTTATACATATATACAGTCTAATATAACTTAATTGCTCCATTGTATTATTTATAATGACTGACGTTAACCGCGGTGACGAGAGTATGATGACGACAGTGAGTGTGTGACCTTGCTTTACGTCGTAACACAGAGTCAGAATCACAATATTTTGTGTATAGTAACAGTTGAAGGGCTGGATAAAGTCATTGGCTACTTTTTATCTCAATTTCGCATAGTTCCCGTGAGATAATTGTTGAAGTCCAAGCAAAAGCCCAATCAAAGTCATAAAGAAATGATGTAATTGTTATTATTTATTTAAAGTAACATGCACAGGATGATTATATTGTAACGGTTTTATACGTATAGCACTAATTTTCTTCGATAAATTAAAATTTTAAATTAACTGAACAATGTTTTAAAATTCTAGTATACTAGTGATTAGCATGGTGTAATCAAACTATTTTATAATATCCGCATCTATTTGGAACCACCCTAAATACTATGTGCCTGCAGATGTAAAACCTAACTCATAATGAATGTGTTTATAGGAAATAGCCATTATAAACCTAATTCATAATGCCGTGAAGCCGTTAAAAAACTAACTAGGGTGGGTCATCTAGGGTGGAACTTCAAATGAATAATTTTGTTTTCAAATATGATCAAATAAGAACTAGTATTTACCTGTGTATGTAATATGTGTGTAAATAGGTTATTAGGGAAATGTAGGTTTGCGGCCGCAATGCCGGATGAGGAAATAAATGACACATTATTAATATTTCTGTTAACCGATAAGTACCAGTAACGAATTTAGATTCAGTGACTGAGCCATTAACAATGTCGTTTAGAGACAAAATCGCTAAGCACAATGTAGCTATCCCCACTGGGATTCGAACCCGGGTCGTCCGAATTGTGAATCCAACATTTAGCCCTTAGGCCACGGTGATCTCCTGAATAATTTTCTATTAGTCGGCGTTTACAACACCCGCGGGATGAAATGGGATGGTTATATTTTATAGCCGAGAGCACACGGCAGCATTTTCAGTTCAAAAATAACGAACTAGCAACCGACTTCAAAAAAGGAGGAGGTTCTCAACTCGACGGGCATGTTTTTAAAATGTTTGTTACCTCATAACTATCGACTGAGTGAACTGATTTTGATGATTCGTTTTTATTTGAAAGCTGGTGCTTCTCGTGTAGTCCCATAATTTCAATTTGGTCCAGTTCTGTCAATGGCATCCATGAGCAAAACTATATAAATCTTCAACTCGCTATAAACTTTTAGGGCAATTGAAGTCGGGTGCCAGTTCTTTTTTGAGCGCGTTAACTTGTTTGAAGCCGGTTGAAAACTAATGAGCAATAATAATATTTTTTCAGTGAGGACTTTTCACATAACAAACATAACATCCTTCTGACATCACCGTAGCCGGGTAAGGGTAAACAATTTTGATTGTATTGTACGTCATAAAGGTAAGTACTCAATCTGATATTTGGTGAAATAACGAGATAGTCCAATGTAGGTCAAGTCCAATGTAGATTTGGTCTAACTACGATTTAGTCATACCGGCTATCTAGTCATGTCGAGACGTAGTCCTATAGGTATCAACCCAACAATAGTATAGACAGTCTACCAGTTGGATCAAGATATACGGACACGGGCTTAGTGTAATGAGCACTCACAATTAAACGCGGGGGCTATTACCGGTGCGGCGGTGCGGCGGTGCGGTGGTCCGGTGGCGTGACGAGGCGGTGTTAGCCGGCGCGGTGGCGGCAGCTGGCACCGACCAGCGAGCTTCCAGCGACACTACTGCCCGCCGACGACACTGGCCGAGATACAGCTGTCACACTGAGGATAGCTGCACGTTTTATGTACGTATATCAAGTAGTTCCATATTAATTAAATTATTTATTTATTAAATTAAAAAAGTTTTTTTTATATTTTAATTTAAAGCATTTTCCATTTTTTTAGAATTTCGTACCTACAGGACGGACAACGGGTCCCAGTTTATCAGACTGTTTCATTTGAACTGTTACAGGTAGACAGGTAAGCGGTTATAGCAAAAAATAAACCTAGAGCATTTATTTTACGCCTAAAGTTAGTAAAGATTAACTGAAGAAAAAGTATGTCAACTGGACGACTTCAGAAACTATTTTCGAATGACGCCGGTAAGTATTTTCGAATGACCACGATAACGATGAGGGATGGAACGGAACACAAAGAGGCATGGAACAATCGATGTTCGCGTCCATACCGTGTGTCGTGGAAAAGTCACGGTCGTCGCGTTCCATAAAACAACTTGTTCTTGCCGGCGCGGCGGCGCGCTTACACAATACACTCACGAAAGTTTCGCGGGGCTTTCTTTGATTTCCTACGAAACATTTTTAGTGGGCATAAAACCTATTTAAAAAGCAATCAGTCAGGGGCTGGTGATTGCCCGCGGAGCACGCCACCGCCCGTGTTCACAAAACGGAGCAATTAACAACAGCCCCTCGTGCCCCGCGCGCTTGGCCCCTCGCCTCACCCCCGCAACTGATCTAATCGCAAAACGACCGTTTTCTGGAATCGCCACACTAGAAACTATTGCGTGTTTCGTGCGCAGTAAGCCCGTGATGGGCGAGTTGCGTTCCTTTTATCCAGTTCATACTTAATGCTTATTCGAATCGTAGTAAAAGTCAATAATGAGACTACAAGAATTCCAGATACACAGCCACTGTTAGAACACGATCAATTCATCAAATTAAACACATTTAACCGAACAATATCGTTAAAACAATTCGGAAAACATTGATTATTCACATTATACAAGCACAACCTGTGATTTAAAAGCGCCCCACGTGGGCCAATTGGATCGGCCAATTTCGTACTTAATCTCCAATCTGAGTGTGCCGTGTAGAGTCACGGTGCAATTGCAGACGAGATTGGCACGAAATTGGCTGATCAAATTGTTTTTCAGTCGTAGGTTTAGCCAACCGGCAAAAAAAAACTCAAAATTATCAGACGATCTAAAATAGATCTAAGATACATTTTCGAAATTTAAAATATAAAACACACCCCATGTAAAAATTTACTCTTATCATCAGGAACACGCTCAAATCAGTCTTTTGTATTGTTTTTAATTTTGGACACATAAATTAATTCATGGAAAGGAGTGGATAATGATATACACACATGTTTGTTTATGCCTACTGGACGATGCTACTCGTATACGTATGTAGACACGTTATTGACTGTACCGGAATCATCGGCCGAAGCATTCCAACACTTATAAAGCAAATATGAAGTTATCACGCAGACGTTAGTGACGAACGAATGAATATTGATACTTTTTAATCGTTCTCTAATAACAACAGACACGAAGTTTGTTGTTCGGAGCTCATTGACAATGACTACACGGCTGGCCTTCATTTTCCGTATTTTCCACTGTGTACGATATCGTGCTATATTGACGTATATTTGTTCTCCTTTCCGGATTTCAAAATGGTCAACAAGACAGTCTTCTTCATCTGATTTTCGTTACTGGCAGGTTTTAAAGCGAGCTTATTCCGGCTGATCTTCCGTGTATCCCTGGATTTGTTTATACCATCGGAAACGTTTTTCTTTAAAGCTTTCTCGAACGTTCTCGAATATTGTCTAGCGATGACCACTTGATGACCATCGCAAGGCATTTTGTTTGTATGCAAAATCAAAATCTTTTTAATTGCAAAAATAGGATTTTTGTACAAAGGTGGTAAAAGAGAAAAAGTTGCTTCAGTCCTATTTAGCCATGATCTATAGCATGAAAGTTGTTTATGTCTAACTTATACTATATATTTTATCATTGAATTGTGTATCGATTTTACCGTTGTTTTTATTTATTTATATTTATAGGAGCGATAATCAAAATCTTAGGAATTCGTCTATAGAGTAGACATTTGCACCAGTAGCCATTTATTTAGAGCTTTTTTAAATTGGTTTATTTAAAATTCTTTGATTTGCGCCGGCAGTCTGTTAAAAATTGTTATACACATAGCATATTTTTTTGAAAACGTTTAGTTTTGGGGACAGTTTCAAAAACAAGCCTATTAGTTTATGTTTATGAGTGAGTGCAAATAAGTGGTCCAGTCCGGCTCGGTCGCCTCACAGGAGGCACCAAAACTATAATCGAGCCAGGCACCAGCTTCACCTGGTGGCTGTTTGCTAGATTTGGCGGGAGAACATTTAAATAATAAAAATGACTTACCGAGCCGGACTGGACCACTTATTTGCACTCACTCATAAACATAAACTAATAAAATATATATTGTAGTGTGAGTGGTGTACTAAAGGTGTGTAGTTGAATGTATAAATGGTTGGGTGTACATAAATATTACGATAAATAATTGAGGAGCGTATAAAACTGATGCGGACCAAAGGTGCGGAAATATTGAAGTGTCAGTCAGACTGTCAGTAGTGGATTTTTTTTTCTGTCACGGGCATTTCACGGCTCTGGACACCGGCCGCTCATATTGAAGGTTGGCGTTACTAAAGCCTGTTGAGATTTCGTAAACTTCTCTTTGTCAAGGTCCCGTTTTTGTACAAACTGAACCATTTAGTTTTACGAAAATACCCACCTCAAGGTAAAGGCAGGATCTTCAGTTGTCGAAAGTGTGGTTTACAAGATGTACCCAGTATGCAGTTTGTTGAGATGTAGTATTTTCTCAATATTCTTACTGCAATTTTGAACACTTATATTTTTCAACAACTTTAAGATTTTTTACTGTCATTGTCCGGTCTGTATTAGAACATACTATAATCATTATGCCGGTTTACTGCGCCTTTCTCGATAAAATTACTTCAGTTCGCCTTTAGTCTACCTAATTGTTATTACTACGGTATTATTTCTTCCTTTAGCTCTAGTTAAACAATAAAACTAATTTTTGAGCACCCATGCCTATGAATTCGAAGCTGGTTAGCGTGGTCATGTGTTAGTTTTTTGTTATACCACATCCGATGGTATGAGTCCATCGTTCGCAATTAGCGTTAGTACAATGATATTTCCTCGAGTGTACACGGCGTACTGATCCGGTTAAATTAGGTAAAAACGAGATAATTATGATTGCTATATTATTTTACATCTGAGGTTGCTTTTATAGTTTTATATAACATTGATATACCTATAGTATAGTTAGTACATATTAGTATTATTAACAGTATTAAATTAACCTATAATTAAAAGAAAAAATCTTTAAAGAAAAATTGCCATCTCTAGCTATCTTTATCTTTATAAATAATTCGTACCGTCTCACATCAATACGATTTTTTTGAATTTAAAATTTCCGTAAAAATAATGAATATATATAAATTTAAAAAAATAATATAATGCAAGGTACACTTTACTATGCGCTTTGGTATATCTACCATTCCGCCATATTTAAGAAAATGCAAAATAGCGTGTAGTTATCAAAGCAATAAAATGAAAATGTTTGCACGAAAGCCTTGAATCGATTTATTAAGGTTTGATTGCCAGTCAGCCAGAGATGTATACGGTAGATATGCCTAAAGCTGAGGTAGCCTTTCCGGGTTGGATATCTAAATTAATGTTCCCAAACGCATTTTTACCAGGACATTGCCAGTTCTCTGCATAAATAGAGACACTGTTAAACGTGAGGCACTAAATGAGTGTTTAGTGTTTAACATTAAATCAATGGTCAACAGAGACCCCCCCCCCCCCCCCCCCCCCTCACACTGCGTTGTAGATGGTATCTGCTTCCGTCGGCGCCGGCTCTCGTAATTACTTATTACAAGCCATTTTAGCCTTTTTGTCCACCAACAACACCATTCACAATAAATTAATAAATAAAAATTCTAAGGACTTTTGGCGGGCAGCTAATTCTGCTGATCTAGCCCTAAACTATAGTTTTTAATCCATACTAATATTACCAATGCGGAAGTAAGTAATTGTTTGTCCTTCCTTTACGTAGTAACGGAAAGTAAAAATGACTTGATTTTTTGTATAGGGATTGTTGAAGAGCCGGAAAACGACATAGGGTACTTTTTATCCGATCGAGCATCGCATCGCATCTATTCCTTGTAAAGATGTGGACTATAAACTTTGGAACGCATTTTTAAACAAGTGAAAATTAAAAAATTATTTTGTATATATTTTAATTCGTATATATTTTTGTAAACAATTTATAAAACCCTTTATTTTGATACCCGATAGGTTTTGACTATGACACTGTAGTGGTTAAGAAGAATCTAAACTCGCAAAATTAATTTAAATCGGTTTAGCCGTTTAGTAGTTGTGAGAGAATATAGAATCGGACATACATATAGGTTAAACTCATAACTCTCCGTTTGGGCTTTGTCGCAGTCGGGTAAAAAATTCAAACTTTTTGCTACACAACAATTTATAACGTGAGGTTTCTAATTAACAAAAATGTCGTTAACAAAGAAATTATCTAAAATACCTCTTCAATCGGAAATAGCTCTATCATGGTCACCCTGCCTGCACACGGTGTGTATGAGGGAAATTAAAATATTAATGTAAATTTGCATATTAATGCGTCTGGCAACGTAAACGCAGCTAATGGACGCAATTAAAATAGTTAAATTGTTCATATTGTATGCATTTACTGTTTCATATAGTGGCAATAGTCATTTCGCATTCAACTATACTTGGAAATGTAGTTTTACATGTGTAGCATGACTTTGTGTAATTTATAGCTTAATTGTAGACGTCTCTTTCTATCGCAAGTTTATTGTTCGAGGCATGACGAAAGGGGATGCAACAATTAATTTTTAATGGCATCTGTGTTCTAGTTCACAATAGATTCATCGTTAAATATGGTTTACAGGTAGCAAGTTCGATTCCCAGCAATATTACCGTATTCTATACAATATATTTTTCAAACAGAACTAATTGGTACTTTTATTTTGTAACTTGCGCATTAAAAGACAATTAGAGTGACCCCGCACTGAGAATCGAACCCGTGATCACCCTTTTTGGGCCGAGCTGCCATACAACTAGGCTACTTTATATATACTCAATATTTTTTAATGCCCAAAATCTACTATGTCCCCCCACTGAGCAAGTAATCACTACGTATTATGTCCCCCATTTACGACCACATCGGCCCAACATCAGGACAGATTCAAATCCGCAAGCCTATATAACTACTATTACATTCAAAACAATACACGACAACAATGTATCAGAATATTGTACAGACAACGGCTCCATTACAAACACAGTGTTGGTCGACGCCCGCGCCGGTCAGCGGTATCGCATTATTAATGGCTCGAACACACGGGCCCGGGGGTGTCGCCGGGTGTCGCCGGGTGTCGCGGACATGAACGCAACCGACACCTGACAATATTACTGCAATAATGCAGTGGCTATCGTCAATTGAAATGCTCGGGCGACATGGAAATACGATGGCATGAATATTTACAAACAAAAATTGCTTTGATGAGCAGACATAAGGAGTATTACTTATTCGTATTTTCGTGACTGGATTTACGAGTAGAACTTAGTTAATTTTACAATTAATTTAAACAATTATGTAGTTTACAACGATGAATATTTTTATATATTTTGTGTATATATTTACTTGTTTTAAATCTAGTTAACAATAAACTGTTTTAATTAAATTAAAATAAATAAATCAACTATAGTTTCTTTTGCAACACAATCTGAAAAGGTGTACAATTATTATAACCAATATTGTAAGTAGTTCAAAAGTTTGTCAATACAGCAGTAGCAGTTACTCCGCAGCATATCTACGTAAAAACAGGTATCTACTAAGTTATCCAGAAGAGATTTCCTGCAGCTGCGGAAAAAGAAGAGCTTGTTACATTTTCAACAAGTTCCAAGTCAGAATATTGTATTCAGCAGATGATCTGATTTAAAAAATAAAGGCTGAATTTGACATCCGTGTAAGCTTATTTTAAAAACAAATTATGATAGATCAACTTATGTTGGTTTACTTATATTCTATTTGTGAGAACCTGTTATTAGCCTCCTAGTATTTATTCTAAGTTACCTATTTTTATATTTGTGCTGATGGTTTTCATAAAATAAATAATAATAATCCACTAGTCGGGGATATCAGGCACCTTAAATTATATTTATTTAAGGTAAGGGCACACACAAATATTGTTAGTAATCGCGGTGGCCATCGAGTCGAGTCACACGACACGTAACAAGGCAGGCATCAGCAGGCAATACGATTTGAATAGCAAAGCGGAGCAATTTTTACACGGACGTGATAACATCTAGCGGCAATTAACCGTACCGTTTAGTCGCGCGGTAAACGATTCCACCGCCAGCCAGCCAGTCAACCAGCCAGCCAGCGAGCGTGCACTAGCGACGATGAAATCACTATGAATAATAATGTGCCTTGTATTCCACTGGGGTTTTCTGATGACTTATTGTAATTGTCATATTCATAACTGTAATGAGATTATGTAGACAAACTTTGAAGGGCGATTTGTAGTAATTTCAAGCAGGGAATCATATGAAAGCGGTTCCTTTCCTGCATAGTTTACAACTTATCGCGAAAAATTTGTGGAGTCATTATCGTTCAAATAACATTATATCTACGCTGTTATTGTCAAATTTATAGCTTTTCTGATGACTAGTCTAAATGCTATTCCATTACTTTTGAAAATACTCATCGATTTTAAAATTTATGTTCAAGTATCTGTGTGTTTTACACAAATGTGAATTTCCTACGTCTCTCGACTACTACCTTCTTCTACTTTTACTGTCAATAAACTTCATTTCATTTACTTACGAGTACTAACATTCGGCAGTAGGTTATACTATCTCTACATCTCTACGTAACTGATAATAACGCCATAAAACAGAGTATTTTCAACGATAAATTGCAGTAAACGTTTTCATGGCACATAAGCAGAATAATTCTAAACATGGATAGCAAATTTTTCAGATCTCTAAGTCAGTCAACATTAGTGTAAGTATTGTAAACTAGGTGCCTGGCCCCCACCCTCACGGTAGTAGTTCAAATACTCATTAGCACCCCGAAAACTATGTATCAAGCTTCGTTAAATCACATTCGTCAGTTTTTAGGGTTCCGTACCTCAAAAGGAATAAGAGATCATCACTTTGTTGTCCATCTCTCCGTTTGTCTTTCCATCAAGGTCCCTTTTCTCAGGAACGAATGAAGTATAAAGTTTAAATTAATATCGAATACTCAAGTCTGCCGTTTTTTAGATCTGTGGAAAAATCAAACCTATAAAAATATATAGCTGTATTATAGACCATTTCCATACAAAATACAAGGGAACCAAAACCATACTTAGGGTGCTTCCCGTTGACCTAGAATCCTGAAATTTGGAAATAAGCAAGGTCTTACAGCATAATCGTATTTATAAATCTGAAAATCAGGATTTTTTAAATTATAACATGGTAAAAATAGCTTTTTAATTTACAAACTTAACTTTGTAGTTGAAAGTCATACATCGGGTATGTAATTTGCCCTTGACTTAAGTTGACGCTACTGTAACGAAGACGACTTGACTGTAAAGTTGGTTTTTCAATCAGAAATTACCGTACCTATTATTTATGGGTATAGAGGTGAAGAAGAAAAGTGTATTCCCGGAATTACCACTTCAATGGGAAGAAGTAAGATTTTTTTCTTAAAATTGTGTTTTCCGTTTATTAGAGATCGTCAGTACCGCGTCCGTGGTGTTGCACGAGTGACCGACAGTAAACGTTTCCGCAACGTACGCAATGAGTCCAACACTTATTATGCTATCGCTACCTCCGCTTAAACAATCAGCAGATTTTTATCGTAGCTCGGTGCATTTAATGTGAAAATTTTGATGTAATTTACGTAGGAAAATGACAAAGCAAATTAAATGTAAAATGCATCGTGCTTTTACATTTGTATGAGCAAAAGTAATTAAAACGGCTGTGGTCGACAACGACGCGACGTTTTAAATTTTATATTGAAACAATTATATACGGGGAAGACTTAAGTGTCACTTAAAGTTGAGTTTCGGACATAGTTTTAAGAAAATATAGTATTTTTAGGGTCAGAAGTAGGTTTTGATTAAAAAAAACAATCTTTAATTAACCTAAAACATTAAGTAAATTTTAATTAATAATACAAGAACACTTATATTTAAACGGAGTATCAGTCTTATTGAATAATTTTACGAATTGACAAACAAAACAAATAGCGACCTAATTTCAAACATAAAAACTACTGAGTTAGAAGTAATGCGAACCGACTCGCTACGTTAACAAACAACCGACAAAGTCTTAGCGCGATATTATAACGACGGCCTACACCTAACACCGCGAGAGCTGTCCGAACGAATGTTCACGAGCGCAGTGCGACCGCTGGTTATATAGCCGCTGGGTGCTGACGTCACGAGGACTTGTTGCCGCGTGCGTTTTCTTCCATCACGGCCTCTCCTGGCAGGGAGTCGTCCTCGACGATGGCACTTGGAGCAGTGACCGCTGCGGGCTGGGTGATGCAATCTACTACAGCTGATGAAGGTCCAGTTGCTGTGTCATCTGGTTCTACACGATCTGTGGGTCAGACACACTGATTGAGAAAGGGTTATATTACCGCCGCCCATTCAAAACATTACGCATTCATTTCATTCATGTCTTCAGTTAAACATTCATCACATAAGAAAATAAACCTAATGAGACGTCTCATTCAAGAAAATAAGCGCTTATACAAACCAATCACTGGATGCATTACTTGGTGGATATTCCGGTAGATCGAAGCATCGCGTATTTACCCTCCGGTATGGGTGGAAGCATCTCTGAATCGCTAACCCAATCGACAGAGGCATCGCTGAATCGCATGTCTGTACCGGTAAAGTGCGATCGCTAACCCAGTCGACAGAGGCATCGCTGAATCGCATGTCTGCACTGGTAAGGTGCGATCGCTAATCCTCCTAGTCAGTAAATTTTTTGCATGCATTGCAACGAGTTTTGCGACTCCTATGTTGTTGTTGTTATGTCAGTCAGTTTTAGTCTCGAAAAGGGGAAAAAGATAAAAGTGCGAAAGATGCCTAATTAGGATTGGCCAAGAATGTATATGGGAAGAGGACTATATTTCTACTAGAAAGTGTATTTGAGTCGCAACCCTGCGCCATACAAGCAAAAACAACCGACTACTCACTTTCAAAGAATGCTGCGCATGTGTCTGGGCACCATTCTCCTTGCCACGGCACCATGTACTCAGCCGCTGCCTGTGTTGTCTTCCCATATGATCCGGCCAACAACTTCAGCTCATACCTTCCACTTGGTAAGATTTTTATTACTTGGTATGGCCCACGCATTCCAGGGTCCAGCTTACCCTTGGACTGGGAATATTTGATGACAAAGACCAGATCGTTTATGCTGAAGACACGAGGTGGGCGCCGCAGTCTGTTTTCTCGCGCATCTTGTTGGCTTTGATTTTTCTTCATCAGCTGTCTAGCCCTGGATCTACAGAGTTCACGCATCGCTTCGCGGTTTGGACACGACTCGTTGGTTGCTATGTCACGAACAAGTGACCTAATTACAGGCGTCGTCGCATCAGTGCCAATTAACAGGTTCAAGGCAGATGTCTGCGTTGTTTTCTGTTTAGTGATATTAAGCACCAACTGGAGTTTCCACAGCAGGTCAGACCATATTGAGTTTCTCTGATTGACTTCGATTCGTATCATGTTGAGAACCGTTCGGACATACCGCTCTACTTGACCGTTCGAGTGGTGCATTTCTGGTGTTATGTAATGAATATCACACCCTAGTTCATTAATCCAGTTAACAAATTCTGTTGATTCGAACATTCTTCCTCTATCTGTAACTAAAAGTTTAGGTACACCAAATAACGATACTGCATTTTGTAGGGCGCGTTTTAGTTCAGTTGCATCTTGACGGTTTAGAGGATAGAGGAAACAGAATTTGCTGAACGCGTCAACTACTAAAAGTACGAATCTATAGCCATTAGATTCCGGCAAAGGACCTAAGGCGTCTATATGAACCGTCTGAAAAGGAAGGTCGGGTTTCTCCCAAGAAGTTATGTGTTGATGAGGTGCACGAGGTACTCGTTTACCAGATATACAGACAATGCAGTGTGCGATGTATTTTGTCACGAATTGGCGAAGCCCAGGGAACCAAAAGTGCTTTAGTATTAGGTCCATCGTCTTCTCGGGGCTTATATGCTCGTGCTCATCATGAAATACACGGAGCAGGCTTAAGCGGTGTCCTTTCGGGATATAACACAGGTGTCTGGGCTCTTCTCCTATCGGGGTATACCTGTACATAAGTAAGTCGTTCCGTTGTACGTAACGAGAAGAGTCCAAACGACCCTCTTCTAACTGTTGGAGAATATCCCGAGTCTCACTATCAGCGGCTTGGGCAATTTGTGCCCAGTTACGTGGTCGGTTAATGTGGTTAACACACATTGTGGGGTTACGACTCAAATAATCGGCGTGTGACATTAAAGCACCTTTTCTATATTCGATATCAAAGTCGAAATCTTGAAGATAAACCCACCACCTAGCAACGCGTGGCAGCAGGTCCTTTTTACGTTCCGTAGCCTTGAGAGCATTGCAATCGGTTACGATTTTAAATTTGATGCCAATTAAGTAATGACGAAAGTTCTGCAATGCTTTCACGACTGCTAGAGTTTCCAAATCATATGAATGGTACCTGGACTCGGCACCCTGTGTTACTTTGCTGTAATATGCCACTACGTGTTTCTTTTTATCGTCGTGAGTTTGCAACAAAACGGCACCGTAACCACTGCTACTGGCGTCGGTGTGAACCTCTGTACTGTATTTGGGATCAAAGATTGTGAGGACGGGTGCGGTAGTGAGAGCGGTAATGATTTCCTGCCTGGTACGTTCTTGCTCCGGTCCCCAGTGGAAGTCCATACCCTTTTTAGTTAGCCGCGAAATGCAAGTGGTCTTTACAGCGTAATCCTGGATATAGCGCCGGAAGTATCCTGCTAGCCCTAAAAATTGTCGCACTTGCTTAACGTTTCGTGGGACCGGTGCATTAACTAATGCTTCTACTTTGCGGGGGCTCGGCCTAACCTGACCATTCGATATAACCCGTCCTAAATATTCTACCTCTGTGACAAGGAATGAACATTTACGTAGATTTATAGAAAATCCTGCCTTTGTTAGTGTTCCGAGTACCTGTTGAAGCAGTGCAATTCCTTCGTTATAGGAATTGCTCATTATCAAGACGTCGTCAATATACACGAGGACGTTCCCAGAGTTAATATGACTGCGCAGTGTATCGTTTATAATACGCTGATAAACGATAGGAGAATTGGTTAAGCCGTATGGCATTTTGCAATATTCGAAGTGACCCTCCGGCGTCACGAAACCAGTTTTATATATGGAGGACTCCTCAATCGGAATCTGGTGGAACCCAGTTGCCATATCTAGGCTGGTGAAATACCTAAAGTTTCCCAATCGGTCGATGTGGTCGTCGATCAAAGGCAATGGGTAACGGTCTCTTACAGTAATACGATTCAGCGCGCGGTAATCGACACACATTCTATCGGATCCATCTTTTTTCTTCACCAGAATGATCGGGCTAGAATATTCGGACTGTGATTCTCTGATGATGCCTTTTTCTAACAGATCACGTGTGATTTCCCGAACCTTGAGTTTTTCTTGGTGCGACAGTCGGTACGGTCGATAAGCGACCGGCGTATCACTCGTCAAATTGATATGCATTTTGCCAGTCGTTACCGTGGTCGTTGCAGTACCCGAAATAAAATATTCAGAGAATTCGTCGATAACTTCCATAAGGCATTCTCGATTTTTGCCCTGAAGAAGTGAATTTACTTCCAACCGTTCGCTCAATATCGAATTTACTTTAGACGGGGACTCAATCGATCGCGTAAGGTATTGTCTATCCTTGGTTCGTACATAAGTTACGCCGTCACGATTAAGGATGTCGGTACCTATTATAACAGGCGCATTCATGCATGAAGCCGGTACAACGACGAAATCCGCTTCAATCGATATTTCACTAAACTCAACAGTTAATGTAACGTACGATTCTGCCGTTATAGGTTGCTCTCCGATTCCCTTTAATGTGCAACTTATAGGCTTTCTTTCACAAGCAAAATGTTTCAAAACATCTGCAGAAATCAAGGACACATCAAGAGCGCCGCTATCTATGAGCACGTCAATTGGAACCCCTTGTACTACGGCGGTAGTAATGTCGTTATTTTTCTCGCAAGTGCTTACGGGATTGCAGAGATTGACGCTGCGATTATTCCGCGATTCCGACCGATTCTTTGCAAAACAAACGTCCTCGCTATGCCCCGGCTTCTTGCAAAATGTACACGTTTTGTGTCTACTGTTTTCAACTGTACCCCTAGTCTCAAGGTTGGTACCTAATCTCGTTTTTTTCGTACAATTAAAAGCCTTATGCCCCGTTTGTCCGCATTTAAAGCAGTTAATATTGGCCGTAGTGCGTTGGTTAGTAAAAGGTTAGCTTGGGAAAAACGTGGGTCAAATTTCACGCGGCTAGGTTTGGCATAGATGGATAAGAACGACACTAGGTTTTCAGTGGTTAAGCCAGCGTTTGATGCCGCTGCTCGTACTTGCGGGTCAGAGATACCTCGAATGGTTATTAAGACCATTAGCTCTTCACTAATGCCCTTAACTATGCGTAGACGTAAAATAGTGCGACGCGCGTACTCAGCGTAGGTGTTAAACTTATCCGAGTTTGTGTTCATTATCTCGAAGAGTATATTCGCGTAGTCAAGTCTTCGCGGGCAGAGAGTTTTGAATTCTACGACAAAACTTGACCAGGACCTATCATCACTGACCCATTCGTTAAGCCAGGTCTTAGCGTCACCCTTCAGACACCCAGCTACACGAGACAAGCACTCGTAGTCGTCCCAACCATTAATTGATTTCGCGCGTTCGACTTCATTGCACCAAACTTCTATGTTATGAATCGTAGGGTCAAAGTTTGAGACAAAATATAGTTGTGACCGGGAAGGGTGCAATGACCTAATAGCATTTCTCAATTCGGATTGGACGGACGTCGAAATTTCATTCGTGTTATTTTGGAGGGTAGTCTCACAATTAATTGTTGTATTCGGCGATTCGTTTACACCTACTTTAGGCATGTTGGAGTTTACTGGTATATTTCCAACAGGAACCGTAGCTTTTGTAGAATAACTCCCCTCCGCCAGTATAACATCGCGCGGATTATCATCTCGTAAGGGGGTAGGTTGAATTGGGACTGAAATGACGTTACTCATATCGCTATGGCGCGTGGGGCTTGAACGTCCTTCAAGAGCAGTGAGTCTGGACACGATTACGTTCAAAGTTTGTTTCAACGCACTATCCCTATCACTATAATCCGGAGTCCGCGAGCTATCCCTATTGGAATGACGCTTCGGGGCCCGCGATCTACCTATATCGCGGTGACGCGACGGGGTCCGTGGATTATCCCTATCACGATGTCGTGGCGGACTTTGCGAGTTATACTTATCGCGGCTACGTGGTGAGGACCGCTTGCGCGCGCGAGTCCTACCGTCATTACCGAGGTGACGTGATTTGCTTCTCGAGACTCTATGCCTGCCCAACATGTTTTAAAAGAAGAGATTGATGGCGCTAACGAACTAAACACGAACGGATACCTTTCGCAATAATTTTGTTAGTTGTTGTTGACTGATACTCAGTTTTTATTTGCAGAATGGCAAAGCTAATTTAGGCCAGAGGGGCTGGTGGATCCCACTTCTGATTTTAGGGTCAGAAGTAGGTTTTGATTAAAAAAAACAATCTTTAATTAACCTAAAACATTAAGTAAATTTTAATTAATAATACAAGAACACTTATATTTAAACGGAGTATCAGTCTTATTGAATAATTTTACGAATTGACAAACAAAACAAATAGCGACCTAATTTCAAACATAAAAACTACTGAGTTAGAAGTAATGCGAACCGACTCGCTACGTTAACAAACAACCGACAAAGTCTTAGCGCGATATTATAACGACGGCCTACACCTAACACCGCGAGAGCTGTCCGAACGAATGTTCACGAGCGCAGTGCGACCGCTGGTTATATAGCCGCTGGGTGCTGACGTCACGAGGACTTGTTGCCGCGTGCGTTTTCTTCCATCAGTATAATAAAGTACCATATCCATATACTCGTAAATAGGAAAGAACAATAACTTCCTAGAATCAATCACGACATGTTTGTCAATAGAAAGCTACAATACAATCGAATCAAGCGATATGAAGGAGTTCATACCTCTACAACAAGTAGCGACTGCAAAAACCCTCCACACTGTATATTTATACATTATACAATATGTACATTCTCTAAGTTGCATTTTAAGTAATAAAATGATTTAAAAGCAAATTAATACGAGCCTTCTATAACTTATGTCCTTTTAGGACTTTTTTTTTATATCACCTTCATCTTATTAAAAGCGTTAGTAATGTCTCTGCTTATACTGATAATAGATTTTGCCCGCGAAATTGTTTTTATTCAGAAATTTTCCCACTGATCCGATTGGGATAAAATTTTCTTTCTTTTCCGCCCTTCAACTGTCAACCTCCGTTACGACGTGTGGGAATGACAAACAACCAACCTCACTTTTGCGTTTATAATATTAGTATAAATAAAAGATTTGATCATAAAAAATGCACACAAAGCGTGCAGTAAATGTATCGTATGCGACTATTAAAACGGAAGGACTAATTACGGTCCGAACGCGATAAAATCGCTGATATGACGCTGACATCCGACAACTCTGTATACTGAGCTCGGATCGGATAAAAACTTTATGTATCAATTGATGGTGAATTACTAATGATTTTATTTGATAGCAGAGATACCGGTGATTAAAATGAATTTTTCAAAATTCCCTCTCGATTTTTTATTCACTGAATACAGCTGGCTCTCTGCAGTAATAAGAAATAGGACATCGGATTTTAATGTTGCGAAGTAAAAATAAACTAGCTCAAGAAGGGGTATAATCTCCAAACGATGTCTTTACAGTAATCTATGTGCCAGTATGAACTGATGTCACTCCCATCCACATTTACAATAAGCAGTATCGTATGGAGCGCACGCGCAGTATTTTTGACAGGCAAATTGGATAATGCGCGGGAACAGAGCGCTCGCCATTGTTCTGCCAGTGTCGCTCGATTGTCAGCGCGCTTTTCGGATTTTAATCTGCCATTTTGTGAAATTATGGAAATGAAATGGACGTTTCGCGGTTAGCTGCCTCCGGTGCCCGCCGCGTGTAGCGCCATTTTGTAATTTTATTGTTCTTCTGACATTGAATTAGAATTATGTAGAGCACTGGAACTGAGCCGCTGTAACGGCTTTACATATAGTCGCTATTAGTTTGTGTCAATTAAACACGAGCGAAGCCACGTATGTACGTACACCTGTTGTATTAAATGCTTCTGTGAAACTTCATCTACAATGTTGAGTTTATCATAGACTCGTGTCGGTCGGTTGTGCAACGCGCGGAACACTTAGTACCTACATACATATGAACCAACATTGTGTTATACCATAATATAAGCATACAAATAACATTTAAATTAAATGTAATTTTTTAACCCACCATCTTTCCGTACTTGGCCTTCATCTCTCCTGATTGTAGGTGACGATTAGGCCGTTGAATGGCGAGCACACCCAAAAGCTTCAATTTAATGAGGCGTTGTCTCTGCTACCTTTCACATCGGAACACACAGTGCTATTAATAATGCTTTTTGGCGGCAGGCTTAAGTAACATAGTGGTAGTTAGCCAAGCGGACTTAGAAAATTCTCTACCACCAACCAAGTTGAGTACCGATAGTTACCCCTACTCGGAATGGAACCCGGTATCTCCGGGTCGTTAGCCCAACATTAGGCCACTTACATACGAATGTGCGTACATAGAACATACCTCGTTTCAAAGTTAATAAAATCCAATGACTCTCCGCAACCTTTACCAGGTCATCGTCGTCGGTCGTTTATATGACTTTTTACTAACTACCGATAGCCCCATAAAATAAATACAAAGAAATAAAATAAAATATATCATTGGAAAAGCTCAAGAGCATAAGGCAAACAATCTCCACCTATCCAACACATTGTAAATATTAGCGAATGCCCGACCATTTAGTCCAGCTCAGTCTCGCCAGTAATGAGTCCGCGATATCGAGCATTTTGTAGCGAGTAATCGCGATGTTATCGCGGCCCCCCTCGGCCTTACTACACCCCCCACCCCCCACACACCGGCGCTCGTGTCAACCGTACCGTGTCCCCCTCCTGACGCCCGCAACACCGGTCAACTGCACTTTAATTCTCTGACTTAGTTATATTACTTGATGTGAGCGCTTATGACTTGTTAAATGAATACAAAATACTTATTTTTTTAAACCGGCCACGCGAACGTCGGTCTCGCACACCGAGAGTTCCGCACCTTAGCAGCATGGCAGAGGAGGGGGGAGGCAACATCACATTTTCCTCCTCTTAGATATGTCAAATGACAGGATTGCTTAATTGATACATTCCTATCGATGCCAAACAACTCTATCAAAAAAAAATTTCTGTAACTTTTAACCTTTTCACGGGCCATAAGTATGCCAAAAGAGATGTATCAAATTGGGCCTGCACTTGTACACTAGTTAAAAATCAAGTAATAATCTAAATATGTATAGAGAAATACTAGAATTACATTTTTACATTTATTTTAATTATACAAAATCGTTCTTTTTGAACTAAGTGACAGTGTCAAATGTTATTTGATTGACACCATCTTGGTTGTCAACGTTAAGTCTTAACTGTTTCGTGCGTTTTATATGTTTTTGTACAAATAAACGAAACCAAAATATACAAAAATATTATCCAAAAAACTTTTATTTTCAAATGGCATTTAAAATAATAAGTGTACAAGACCAGACCTTGGCTCCATATTGACTCCATACACCGTCTCTTTGCTTTCAAGGCACAGAACACTAAAACAGACTCCTAAAGATTTGAAAAATTCTGTTGTTTTAACAAAAAGTCTGTTAAAACTTGACGAAGATACTCCAATAATCCAATTGTCTTCGCTGTCGGATACAGCGTCCGGTAGTCCTCTGAGTGATAAAGTCTTAATCCAAGACAATCTAAGGAGTGCGCAATTAGACATGAACAAATTAATAGCAATCGAGGAATTGCATCAAGCGGCTGTAGTGTTATTCAAAAGCCAGCTACAAATGACAAGAAAAAGAATGTTTACACCTATAATAATTCCTAGAGATCAATTGCTTAAATAGAATATTAAGAATCCGTGTAATGTATTTGTATATATCCGGTCGGGAATGCCGGTATGAAAACAACGTTGTTCACGTTTAAGGGAAAAGTAGCCTCTATCCCTGCCATAATTAAGCCTAAATTTCATCAAGACCGTTTCAGATGTGAAAATGCAACAAACACAGAGAGAATTACATTTAAAATTTATAAGTAATATAATACAAACAATAATCTAGTCTACATATACATAAATGTGCATTTCATCAGTCAATGTTTATGGATTAAATCTTCACAATGAAATTTAATGATTTCATCTAATATGACGTTCTAACGGCTAAATCAAGACACGTACAGTATAAATTGAGCTCGCATTATTAGAACTTTCCATACAGCACAAGGTCACCTTATACTGGATATTTATAGCTTGATCCGCCGCCGCCGTGCCTACAACCTTTTTCCCGCAGCTGTGCATCTGAGGACTTCCATAATCATTACACAGTATCCATTTCCATTCCATTTGTTATCTGTATGCCAAATTTCATAAAGATTGGTTTAGGGGATTAGTCGTGAAAACGGAACAGACAGGCGGCGGAACAAAAACATGATATTCATGTATTAAAAAATTTAACTCTGTAAAGTATTTCATGTTATAGATGTTTGCAGGAAGGTTATAAAATCTGTCATCAACAGCCTATATACGTCCTGCAGGGGCCTACTCTCCTACAGAAAATGTATGGGCCATAGTCCACCACGCGGGCCCAGGGCGGATTGGCGGACTTCACATGCCTGTTCAAGACATGCAGGTTTCCTCACGATTTTTTCCTTCACCGTTAAGCAATCGGATAATGTACTTGTTTGAGAAACAACTCATAGGTACACGGCTGGATTCGAACCCGGAACCCTCAGATTGAGAGTCCGCGCCTTATCCATTACGCCACCGACGCTTCTATAAAATCTCCGATAAAATCTGTGTTCAAAAGAAATCGTAGCATAGATTCCTAATAATTATTTAATTTAGCGAAACTTTTATAAAATTAGATTATTGTATACAACGGGTTTACAAAGGAGTAATGAATAAATAAAGAACCCAAATCGTGTGCCCGACACGTACTTCACCAGTTTTTGTTCATGGACTTTTGCAGCTGCAATAACTATTGTAATCGACTGCATTCCTTCACATAAACAGTAAATCGAAGCAATTAACTCTTGATAGGAATGTCTCTTTTGTTCCATCCAACAGGTTGTTTCCCAGTGGAGAAAAATACAATTAATTTGAATAAATAGTCTCAGAACGTATTGTTGCATGTGTGAGTGTGTAAGCGTAACAGAGATGGCAAAAAAATATGATTTAGATGTCTCTTCATAATGTAGTGTTGGTTTCAGAATAGTTTTTAGGGTTCCGAACATATTAAAAAACGGAACCCCATAATATAATTCCACCATGGTTCCTCCTTTTTCGGTCGAAGTCGGTTATTATTTTTTATAAATTGAAGTTTAAATTGAATTTGACTTTATTATTATGTAATTTGTATTTAATTTTTTTTATTTTAGATTATTTATTATTTTTGACATATGTATATGAATATTTGTACGCCGCAAGGTTCAACATAGCGACCGTTATTTCATATAAGATCTGTAATACCTATGTTGGGTAAATAAATTGATTTGATTTGAAAAGAAACCCTAATGTCTTCAGTGAATATAACTGTAGCCAAAACGTGCTGTGCGATCTGAATCGTACTTTATTGTATGGTTGCAAGAGTCCCTATTTCTTTAGTTAATTTTGCCCAGTGAATCTTCTGTACTATTATGTATTCTGTGGTATAGTGTCAAAGCTGTTCATCTCAGCAACTACGAATACTAGCGACTTGAAATGGAAATGATGATAAAATATTGTTATTTTAAAAGGGGTAAAAGTAGGAGGAGCGGTAAAATTTCAAAGTAGTCACTACGTCAAGCAGGGTATCGCAGGAAGGGCTTTGTTTTTTACATTCTAAAACAATTTATTATTATTTTCTTTGCATAGTTTTTGACATATCATGAAAAATGTGTATAAAAAATCATCTCCCTCCCTTCTATCTCCGAAGTTACAAAAGTAAAATATTTGTTATGATTGCAATAGACAAAACCTTGTGTAAATATTACAGGAAAACCTAATCGGGGTATATCATGTACTATTTCGAGAGATCATCAAAACTCCTTGACCAACGAAAATATTTATGCGGTCGGGAATATGAATCTTATTTCAAGTTAATAAATAATGTATTCTACTCTTCTTTATATGGTTCAGAACCCTTGGTGCGCGAGTGCAACTCGCACTTGGCCGGGTTTTAATTTATTAGAGCATTCTGCAAGCAACAACTTAATGAGCGTGTTAGATTTATAGCTATTATGATATGTAGGTATACTAGAAACTAGTTTGAGCCAAAGAAGCGTCTATTAATTCTCCTCCATTATGCCTACTATTGCAAGCCTTTGAGAAAATCACGAAAAAAAATATGGGGGTAACAAGTAGCCTAATTGCCTAATAGACAAATTCCACCCGTTTAATGTTGAAGGAGCATCAAACAGACATGTTAACAACATTCAAAAAGAATTAACCGACTTCAACTGCCCTAAAAGTCTACAGCAAATTTAAGACTTATATGGTTTTCTCATGGGTGCCATTCTAAGAAGGATCAAATTGAAATGGGACCATACGGGAAGCATCAGCCTGCCAATAAAAAATCATCAAAATCGGTTCACCCAGTCGAAAGTTCTGAAGTAACATACAGAAAACACATTTCCGTCGAATTGAGAACTTTCTCCTATTTTGAAGTCGGTTGTATTACGAATACATACAATCCAATAGGCTAGTAGTAGGCCAACACACCAAAGAAACATGTATGTATATACATATTTCTCTATGTATTTGCAACGGGGTGACTTGGGGTATAAAGATACAGGCTTTTACTTTCTTAAAATTGTATCACTCTTAGTTGAAATATGCATAATTTGTGAGCTAAAAATATATTTGACAACATTGAAACTACAAATTGAAGCAAGCACTGCTTTAAGCCTGTGTCTACTAGATTTCAACAACATACTAGTCTACATGAAGGCACAATACAAATCATTGATTGTTTGATTGATAATCACAAGCTATTATTACTAGCCGCGTGTCAGGTGTCACCTTACTCTGTGTGTGTGTGTCACTAATTGCTGCGTCCTGCGGAAGTGGCCGGTTCCGAGCCGGTGTCAGGTGAGGCCACATCTGTGAACGCGGTGTGCCGATGTGTCGGTCAACGCGCAGACTGCTTATTGGATCAAAATATCCTCATGGGTCACAATAAATCGATACTAAGAACAATTTGATCTCAGACGGTATTGGTGTGCTCCTTTAGAAGTCTCATTTTAGGGGATCAATGCTTTTAGGATAGGTAGGTAGACTTTTAGGGAAGTTAAAGTCAGTTTCCAGTTCTTTTTGAACGCGTTAATTATGTCCATAGATTTTTGTAGATAGCCATAAAGCCAGATGGACATAAAAATGCCCAACTGCCTACCAAACCGACTAGAAATAAATGACTGTATTCCTATAGTTAACAAATCACTCAATTTCATGATCAAATACACTATGTAAAAATTCGTATCCAATTGACCGAAACAGGGATGTACACACACACACACTTAAAAAGAGCCTAATCCCTCACACATGTGTGTAACTACACGCACACTTTCATAATTCATACGCTGAGTACTTACAACATGTGTGTTTAACTAATTAACTTGTCATTGATTTAACGATTGTAGCCATTTATAATTGACTTTTACAATACGCACTCTTACATACACAGACCGCCTGTGGAGGCGATTGTCTAGTATTTTGATTTCTATTTAGACGTTGCAGATTTATCGTAAAGTTTTTAACGTTTGAAACATATAGTTTATAAAATGAACCGCACTTGTAACGACGGTAATACTTTCAATATTAACGTGATTTCGCCTAGAATGCTTCCATACTAAATTTCAATATAATAGCTGGCTTTGATAAGTACGAGTAATTACCTAAAAATAGAAAATAGAATTATAGTTTCGCGAAATAGTTAGCTACAATAACCTTTTCGCAGCTAATGGTCACTAGGTAGCGCACAAACACAAAGGTAGACGAATACGTACACTACTTCATACAACAGGTCATTTAGTTATGTTTTTCATTTACATTATAAAGTGACGGTAATTTCGTTAGGCTTTTAATCGTTTTGGTTGTACTTTGCACTTGTATTTAACCATATAGAGGTATTTAAACATACAAATTGCTTAGACTGCATTTATGTCATAAAACTGTAATCTACAGTTACTCATTTCCGATTAGGTAAAGTCCCTACATTGTTGATAAAGACATAGGAATTATATAAATTACACAAACAAGATATTTCTCAATAGCAAAATGTTGGATCTTTGAACTCAGTCATATCACGTAGCGCTCGCAGAAATATAATTCAAACCAATTATAGTGGACTACGTGACGAATGCCTCCGCCTATGCTGATTACATTTTAAAACTAGGTTCCTATTATAATAGTATAATGTTACAATGCATACGTTTTCAACAGAAACGTTCGCAATTCTACTATTGAAATAAGGTGTGACCAATTTATAACTAGAAACCTTCAGCTGAAATATTTTGCGTTTATTATGAAGTTTTATCAATTACGTGTTTAAAATAAAATTATTTGTTATCAAATGTAGTTTCAATGCACTTACCTACAATTTATTGTTAATGTTTGTAAGTGATACTAAAATTAAAAATGAGTACTACTTTTGGCCGCGGAAATTGAGAGTCCGACTTGCACTTGGCAATATTATTTTAATTATTGAGTTGTATTTAGCTAATGTATGTACATACGAGTACAATACAAGCCTTTACTCTCAACTTCGTCCGCGTGAGTTTCTGCGTTTAATTCTAATAATTATCGTCTCGTTACTCTACGTTATAAAATCCGTAAACGAACTAAGGTCACCGACATAGCTCGACGAGTCAGTGAGCTGAAGGCCACATCGCTCGCAAAACGTATAACCGACGGGGAGTAAAAGTCCTCAAGTGGCGAACACATACCGGTCAACGTGTACCGGTCTGTCCCCCTACAAGATATAACGACAACCTAGTAAAGGTCGCAGGGAGTTGCTAAATGTAAGGGACTCGGGACTGGTCAATGTGAGAAGGCCCAAGTCCATTAGCCGACGTTTACCGATTGATAATGATTCCTCGGCAAGCTAAAGGTTAGGTAAAAAGTAACCATGTTTTCATGATAACAATCAACTAAGAATGTTGTTTACTTTGGAGTAATAATTACCCGATTCAACATTGTTCTAGTTACTATCGAACTCCAAAAGAAGCATAACCTAATTTTACCAAGTAATCGTTACTAATGCTTGCTTCTTGTCCAACACAGCGACGAGCTGACTCACGTGCGCCCCATGACTTTCAATTTGCAGAAAAAACCCACGACCGAGTATGTGGCGGCAGTGTGCTTAATGTGTCGACTCGAAGCACGGAATGCTTGCCGTTTTATTTTTTCCTCACCCCCATAATTACATAATTAGTGTCGATGAATTGAAGTGCATTTACGCCGTGGCGTGGGTCCTTTTGTTCGGGCCTGTGTTACTCCCGCGCAAGCTTATGTTTAATGTTCCCAACAGCTGTTCTGGCAGGTTGGCTGCTTTGCCACTTGATAGTTCTTTTGTTATTACATTATTGGGGTACTTTAATATTTATGTTGCGCATTTTATGATAGCATTCGCGTATTTCAATATAAATTAGTGATATCTATCTGTGTTACGAATGTATTCATTTGTACAATTGGGCGTGTGTAAGGGTATTTCGCTTGTATTCGTAATCGGCCAGATAAGTCGTGTTGGCCGTGAGCCTACCTCTTAGATACATAGAACATAAGCAGTTTTTAATTAATAATTAAATGAGTTAATATTTTAGGCAATTAATTATTATCAAAGCATCTCCCATACGTTAAGAATATCGTAAAATTATATTCAAAGTATTTTGCTTCGATTCCCATTGAATCAACATTACTTTTACGTATAAAGACATTCTTATGATTTATAAGGACTTCTTTTCGGCTTCTTTTCTATGATCAAGGTTGACTAACCTTGACCTAATTCAAAAGACACTCTAATAATACAGTATGATTTACAGACTTCAGGGAATCAAATATATCATCAGAACGCCCCAATTTATGTTAGATTTATGAGAATATCGATATCGATAATTCCTTTTCAATTACTCGATAGAGTGTTGCGTCGATGGAGCGGTTGCACGATTAGATACGCAATATCGACTCGCGAACAACACCCGATGGCTCCATTCATCACCATTATAGATGTGCCGCACTCGCTTATTTACGGAAATCGATATTTTTTTCGGTCTCGATTCTGAATACGATTTCGACACGTCGGTAAACGTCACGCTATTGTCGGGGATGACCCCTCCATTGTGTCCCCGGAGCCCCGCTGAGCGTCATTGACTCCACTACCACTGCTGTTACATGAAAGTGGGAACGCGTGATTAGTTCCGCGTCTAGATAATATAATTTTGTAATTATTGATTAGAACGGGTCACGGTTATTGGTGAATATCGATTTTAAAACAGACCGCCTTAATTAATGATCGGCAGCGCTTTGTTGGCGCAGGACCGCTTTAATTACCTTTCGGTAAATAAATTGGTAACTAATGCTGTGGAGGTTCATCATCTGTCACTGTTTGGTTTCATTGTCTCAGTCATATTGTTTTGGTGATTATATTTTTTGGGGGCCAAAAACATTAACTGTTACAATAAGCTGGCTGAAAATGTAAGATTTGTAAGTTCGATTGTTCGCTCCATTGTCATCGTCAGAAATACACCGACGAATTTATTTGACCCGCCAACAAACATAACCTAACCGATAACTCGATAGCATTTAATATAAATAAACTATCCATCCCTTTCAATCTATTATAAATTGGTGAATCTAACTAATGAGATCAACTCTCTGTAGCTTACACAGTCTATCCATGAACGTAAAATAGTCCGTGGTACTCAGCGATGTTAAATCTGCTCTCAAACACGCTTTAAATAGCTCTACTATGTTCTAACAAATAATCAAATACACAATCATCAGATACGAAACGTCAACTGCTGGACATAGGCCTCCTCCATGGAATGCCACACTGACCGGTCCCGAGCCACTTGCATCCAGCGACTCCCGGGACGGCCCAGTACACGTATCCCGATACGTGGTCACCACTCGATAACTGTTACTCTTCATCGGTTCTTCGAGCGATGTTGCCTGCCCATGGCCACTTCAGCTCACGGACTCACAGAACATAAAGTGCGTCATAAAAGGCTTCCATATGAACTTAATCAGATGAGATAAACAGCAAATTGTAAACAATATTCCTTCATATCTAGCTAGACAAACCTACCTATGTGAGTAGCTACAGTATGGTCAGTACGTAGAATATTGATAAACATTGGCGGGCAATAAGTGGTCAGGCAATTTACAGGCAATTGTCCGCGGTGAGACGCGAACAAACGCAAATTGTCCGAGAGCTGCGCACACGCCGACCCATTTAGTGCTTGTAATGGCCGGCAGCACTACAATAGCTATCATACGCAGATAATGAGATATTTATAGATATCATATTACTAAATATAATAAACTTATAATAGAAATTGGGATTGTCTAATTTATACGCCTAGTATTTTTTTGTTAAGGTTGTAGCTATTGGCAATAATTGATTCAGAATTTCAATTTTTACTGTTCAGATATCATACATCATCATCATAGTTAATACGCGGATATTACTTTGTTTGTTTATTACCACTTAGCAACGCAAGCATCATAACAAATCGCGATTAAATGTGGTGCAACAAAAACAACAAAGAGGTTTCCTTGGGTAGGATATTTTCTGAAATCCATACATAAAGAATAAGTGCATAGTAAAACTACTAGGTAGAATCGTTGCCTAATGTCTACACGCTTGGACCTGCAATCCGGATATCCCGGGTTTGATTCCCAGTGGTTGACCTATCGTTACTAGATTTGTTTGGAGGTAGGGCATTTCTATATCCACCTAGTTAACTACCACCATGCTACCTAAGTCTGCCGCAAAACAGTAGTATTAATAGCACTGAAAACAGTTCCGGTATGAATTATAGCAGAGCCAATGCCTCATGTGCGACGCTTACTATCGTCACCTATCAGGTGAGATGAAGGCCAAGTGCAAACTCATCACAATTTTTTATAGTTTCAATTATATATTTTTATATTATCTGCTGTCATTGTTAGTAAAAGTAAAATATACTTTTTATTCTGCAACTCAACATTAGGCTCGTCCGTAGCCTAGTGGCATCCTAAACAACAAGTAAAAAAAGGGAATATATCTGGATATATCAAGATGCAGTGTTTGTAGGACTTGCAGAGTTTTGCCTTATAGAGTAATGAGTTGATATGAGTAAGTATATTAGTTTTTATAAGCTTGTAAAGTCTTTGCGAACTGTTTTTTTGTGGGAAATTTAGTTTAAAACCATAGATCTCTGTGCATAGTTATTGTTTTAGTGTTTATAATTGGAAGTGTGGAGATCAAATTGTGCTACCATGATTACCAACAAAATATAATACCTGATTTTAATAAAAGTATAATTTTAAAGGGATGTATGTATACATATTCATACATTATGCTTATTCCAATAGCGACCGGTGAGGTACAACAGTAGTCGTTGTGAAAACTATACAGTCGCAACTATTATGACTATCACGGATCTATTTCCTTATATTGAATGTTGAGGTGATCGTGAGCAAGGACCCGGCTCCCACGGCGGCGCGGGCGCAAGCTCGGGGTCACACACACCTAATGAGAAATACGATTGCGAAAGAAAATTATATCGACATAAAATTGTTGACATTGATACTCGTATTGTTAGATGCAGAATATACACCTGACATATTGTTCATCTGTTTGTGATGTACAGCAGAGCATACCTATGTAGAGTTGCTTTCGAGTTTTCGTTTGTCTGACATTCCGCAAGCAATAATAGTTTCGCTGATGTCGAAAATTATTTATTAAAATTTAATTTTAAATTATAGATTATTTTTAGAATTTCTCTTCAGCCTTTATTTTGAGTACATCAAGAATATAAAATACCCTGCCATTTTGCGTGTTCACTGAAACTTTAATTCTGGAGTCCTACAAACGGAGGGTTTATAGGCCACTTAACATTGATCCTTGTTGCCTAGGAAACTAGGGATATCGTCAACTAAGACGTCCGTAAACCCTGAAGTGGTAAGAATATTTGTGTTTATTGAATTGCACCCCAGATTGATCTACCTTGTTTAAACAAAAGCTAGATAGTACAGAGACCAGCAGTGCGTTCCGGCTACGTTTGTCCACCTGTAGTCTAGGAGTCCTACATATTAGGCTGCAGAGCTTGTATACCGCTGGTTGTTGGAAACAACAACAAGGCGAGAAATTGCTGTCCCGCGTTCTTTTTATTAGAAATAAAAATGCAGTTGATGTAGTTCCGACATACGACGAGCATGCAAACTCTAACAATTTGTTCCTGTCCAAATTTTAAAAGAAAGGTGTTTTGAGTACGGGAAAATATTTGAGGCACGTGTTCGTACTCCAAAATTAAGTGACACAGTCAAAGTCTCAGCAAGCAAGTTTCATATTAACGTAGTTTTATCACAAACACTGTCTATATTCATAATTCGTTGGAATTAGCGAGACATTATACACATATAAAAGTATTTACAAATGTAAAATTTATGAACTTTGTTATAGTTACACAATTCTTTGATCCTGTTTCACTATGAATTAGAACTGCATATTTCAAGGAAAATCTTTCAAAAAACAGACACACATATTGGTTTCTAGAATAAATACTCGTAATCGACTTTGAATGCTAAACTTCCAAACTAGGATCTTACACTACGGTTGTATGAAGCTATAGCAGTCACTTTAGGAGAAACATCGAGAGCAAGCTCTGAGTGTGAATGTCAAACAGGTATGTCAGATCTGTGTAGTCGCTACATACAGCCACTCTAACCTTTGATATCGATATCAATTCGATTTGTTCGAAAGCAATCACGAAAACAAATTTGCGTTCATTTCCTCCCCTCGCAGACTTCGGCGCAATATCTTTTATAAGGCGGTAGATCGTAATGGATACCATTTCTCATCAATTTTCTAAATAAAGGCGCACAGAAGCCAGCGGATAAAACAAAGCGCTGCTACTCACGACATAGATTGAGCTGAATTATCGCTTTACCGCAGAAAATAATCTAACAGAGCGATGCTTGCTGCCATTCCTGTACCACAATATCCGTGTGTTTACTGTTTAGTATCCTTATTGTGGTATCGATGTGTGATATTCCGTACATGGACATTGAGCACACGGCTGTTTTCGCGCGGAAGTTTCTTTCTTATTCGTCCTCTAAATCAATCAATTTCAGGTTTCGATGTTTGTACTCAAATGGTTCGCCCATTATTACTATTACATTTTTTCGTCCCCTTAGGTCAGGGCAAAAATATTTACGAACTTTTTACCATGTTCTATTTTATTCAACACACTGTATACGGGCAAGTAAGAGAGAATTTTTTCTCCCGAGCTCAAATGGCTGGGCGTTGATATCTCAGTCAGTCAGTAGTGAAGCCTCTATAAAGATTTGTAAATATCAGGTCTATCTATCTAGAGCTCTGTTACGACCCCTCGGGTTTGTTGCCCTAAAAGATTACACTCTGGTATATCGCAATGGGCATCGCTATTATCACACGAGGCCGATGTAGAACCTCCTTGTGCACTTAGGCCGCGCTCAGATAACAAGTGTGAATAATGTTAAATACAAACTATTTGTCTTTCTTTCTTTTATCATGCGACTGCGCTTACAGCGCTTCGATTAGATTACGAAAAAAAATATAGCTAATGTCTGGTCCTCGATAGAAAATCATATATTTTTAAAACTGCTTTGTTCATGTAATTAATTTCGTAGAAAATCCAGACGCCCATTGCCATATGCCGATCACTTTTGGAATTCGGCCGATTTCGTCTTTCCTGATTTTGACACGAAATGACATTCCAAGCATAGTCCTCTCCTTCGCTCGATTCTATGTGACAAAAGAAATAATGCTTTCTCACATAAGAGACATTACATAACTGTGTAACAAATAATAATAACTTTATATAAATGTATACACACTGTAACTAGCGTGTACCGCAACTCTATGTGAATGTATTTTTCTACGCACCGCTACATCATAGTAAATAAAAGAATTACAGATAATTCAAGTGAACAGCGAACAATAATTCCGTTACAAAACCAGCAAATTGGGTGAAAGTGTGACGCTAATATTCGTGCACATGACAAATGGCAGCCATCTTGCCTGTAAGGGGTGGCTACACATATGCTTACAAACGTCAGCAAACATTAAACCATATAACTAAACTAAGGCTTTGTGAGTGAAAAGGCATGTTTTAAAACATTGAAACTGTTTACTAAAAATACGTAAAACTAGTGCATAAAAAATATGGATCTTTTACTAATTTAAATCAATAAGAAATATTGAAAAACATCTTTAAGTACAAAAACTTTTTAATAGCTAATAGGTATAGAATACCAATACAATTTTAGCTGATGGTAATATTTACTTGAAAAATAGTACGTAAAGTTTTTGGCTGTACAGTCATTGGCCATTACATTTGTCACTTCAAAATAAAAACCTGCCGGACATACCACTTTTAAACAACACCATGCCAATTACAGGTATTTAATATGAAATAATAGGTATTATATCTGTAAACAGCTTTAAAAAATCTGATACTCGCATTGAACGTAAATTATGTCGTCATGCCCATGCTTCAGAATATTTTTTTATTTACAAAAACAGTATTATAACATACATATCTTCTTTTAAGAGGATCTCGATCCATGAGTTGCCTTGAATGTCGATTAAACGAAAGCTAAATTTATGTACGTACGAGTATGTTTTGTACTTGGCCTTCATCTGACCTGCAGGAATGTGATGATAAGGCCGTTGGGTGGTAAGCGCGCGCACAAAGTAGCCTCAATCTAATGAGGCGCTGGCTCTGCTACCTTTCATACCGGAACACAACAGTGCTATTAACACTGCTGTTTGGTAACAGTAACTGTATTTTAAAACGACTGGATTTACATTCAGTAATTATTTTTTTAAAACTTATGTTCAACGTGAAATAGCGGCGCGTTTCTATCAACCGTGCACACCGTCCTTAATATCTGCCGGGGATAATGAGCCCGAATCAAATGCTCAACAATTCGCATGTCACAAGTTTCATTATGGCGTGCGTGCCAGGGCCCATTAATAGCCTAAAATGTCACGCCCGTCCATCAGACGAAAAAAATTATTACGGCCGCCTACTCGTACCGTCAAGTGTTGCAAGCCCTTTAAACACAAACATTGTTACTACTTGTAATCTATCGAAGAGCTATTGCTAGTAAACTGGGTAAGGCGGGAAAGTAGTAAAGCTGGATTAAAGTACGTCTTGGAAAGGACTTGATGCTAGTTTAGACTTTTCGTGTAGCTATATTAACACACGACACATAATTGTGAGAGAAGAGAAGAAATGTGTTGAAAATCTCAGATAATAAAATTTGGGAAACCTCCCGCGTAGTCATGCGCGAAGTGGATCCTCAATCCTGCATTTCTTAGCAATATTTTCACCATGGATGAAACACCTTTCAAAACAAATAGTGGCAGGTGTTATTTGGATTTTGGGTAGAAAATGAAAAATTAATTGACACATATTTTTTATTTACAGCAATAATTTAATTTTTATTCATGATTTTGATAAAAACATTACGATATTTTTCGACGACAATGACGTGTGGCTCAAATAAGTATTAAACTACAATCTTGAAAAATAATTATTATGGGTTCCCATTCATGTCAATTGAAATGAATTTGTTTCCTCTAGTCTATCCCATGGTTTCAGTATAGTGAGGGTAGGTGTGTGTAGTCTTCTTTTGTACTTTGATAATTTGTAAGCTTTATGTATTATTGTAAGTCTGAGATTAAATAAATGTCTAAAACTTACCATAAAGTAAGACAACACCCGAACCAAATTAAGTCCACAAAAAGTACACATCAATTGGCAGTCATAAGTCATAATGCAACAGACTAGCCTTTACATCCTAGTTAAGCTAGATAAGCAAATCAGCTAGATAATCTGAGGCCATCCTCTCTGCGCTAACGCCACGTACCCGGTCCTTAGCGGCGTCGCATCCGTTCTCCACGCGTCATTGTCCAGTGAGAAATGTTAACGTGTGTCCAAATGACCACTGCCGCCTCTCGCATCAACGGACAGTAGCTGGCGGTAGCACCCTCGGAGTGTTTGATGACATTGTTACACTCAGGCACTCTTTACACAGAATCAGCAAACGTTGTTCAGAACGCAATTCAATCATGTTATACTCATAATATGAGCATCGTCATTTGTTGTGAATTTATTTTGTTTGTTTAAAATTTATTAACAAATCAACAGCAGCAGGGAGACGTCCACTGTTGAACATAGGCTTTCCCTATAGTACGGCACATTGACCGTTCCCGATCCGCTTGCATCTAGTGGCTCCTCGCAAACTTGAGCAGGTCATCGATCCTTCTAGAAATTATCAGAAATAATTCCACAGATAATTTCAAGTTAAATTCTGAGAAAAAATCAACGACGTACATTAAATATCGACAAAAACACTCTCGAACAAATGATTTTAAATGAAATTACCCTTCCTCTCACCAAAAACTGTCAACTCAACTAAGACAGCTGGACTACTCGCGACCGCAAAGATCTAAACTAAGAGCGACATTAGTCGACAGCATTAGACCTAGGTCCATTAGCGACGAAGCAGTCGCGGACCAGACACGGTAGCATGCCTAACGCGACACCTGCCCGCCCACTAATGGGCTCTAATGGGCCCTCTGTCTTTACACCATGACAGATTCGGCACAATCTCGCCGGGCCGTCCTGCCTCACGCGCTTGCGTAGCTCATAGATCATCGATGTCAGAATTAGTAAGTCGCCATTGTCACATTGGCTCCAGGATTTACTATTGAGATGGGTTTACTATTGGCATATCTTAATACGTATAGTATTTATTCACTTTTACTTTGTGTACTCGATGCATTTTCCTATGTCCACCTGGTTACCACCATATTGTCCAATTCTGCCGCTCAATATCGTTGTAAATTTTTTTTTGTATTCTGCTAGTGATAAATAACGTAGCCAACGTCTCATTAATTTAAGACTTCTGGGTGAGCACACTTTCCACCAACGGCCTTAATCTCAAATGAGATGAAAACCAAGCCCATTGTTCATAAATACGTAATAAATAACACAAAATTTATGTGTGCTGCTGTTAAAAATAAGCGTCGGTGGTGCAGTGGATAAGACGCGGACTTTCAATCTGAAGGTTCCGGGTTCGAATCCAGCCGTGTACCTATAAGTTGTTTTTCAATTCAAAATACATTATCCGATTGCTTAACGGTGAAGGAAAACATCGTGAGGAAACCTGCACACTCCTGAGAAGATATTCAAAGGTGTGTGTGAAGTATACCAATCCGCACTGGGCCCGTGTTGTGGACTGAGCCCCTGCACGGGGGACGTATTTAGGATGTTGATGATAATGATGTATGTGCGCTACACGATATAAATGAAAACTTCGGATTGTACAATACCATAAAATGTGTAACAGAAAAACCCAAGTAAGATAATAGGGAACTCAATAAACATTTAGTTCACGAAGTTACGGGTATCAAATCATAATTATGTATATATACAAAAATAAATTAATATAAAAAAAATCATAAAGAAGCTTTTATTTAAATGCTCTAAAACTTTAAATTTAATCAAACCCATCAATTGATTACATAAGAGGAAGTGGTCCTAATTCAGCTTGCAAGATTTGACCCGAACATACATACGAGTACATACAAACATAACAAAACACATTTCCTATCGCAACCATATTATCAATTACTGTACATACCACCACCATTGCACTGGCACCACCATTGTCTTTATGCGCTCCTGGTCGCGGCCTCCCTACTTCTAATACGCATCATAAACGCAGAAAGGATTCAAATTATGTACTGGTATTCGTCTGCTATGCTGTCTGATACTCTTTTATTTTCGCATTTCGATTCCGCAATCAACGCGCCCGTCCGAGTATATTTCTCGCTGGCAATTATTAGTAACAGCATCACCTCTCAGGTCGACGGAGGACGTATTAAAAGGATAAGAGAGCCGCAAGGTAGCAGGCAATTAGTCGCCGAGGATGATGGATGACGCCCTTCCAGATACTGATGGCCACAAAACGAGCAATCCACTGGGCGCAACTCATTATACGCCGTTGATAACATGCGGTATGAACTTGTACTTAGATACGGGGTTTTGGTGATCACAATGAGAGCGGTTCCATGCACACTGTTGCTCACAGATTAAGGCTTTTTATAGCAATACTTTTTCGTGTTCGTCCTTTTTGGTGTTGTAATGTTTTCCGTCATGCTTGATAGATATTGTGGTCGGACTCATCGAGCGATTAGGTGTCCGCGTGCTGTTATCTGTTTCTATATATTTTTGGATGTCTCACTCACACATTTGACTGTTGGTCGTTTTGGGATTATCGGTCGAGTTGGTTAGTTTTTTATCTCGGCCAAATGTAATTGTAACATAATGATGAGGATGATTTTAAGGTATCTAACGAAGATGAATCTACGGTAGGCAGATTGCAAAATATATTTGTGTTTTCTGTTGTTAAAATTTGGATATTTTGTAACGAATGCAACAGAATCATTTCAAGACTGTATATAAATAAAAACTTCTTAGTTTACAATATTATAAAAGGAATAATAGAAAAAAATACCTATAACCGAAGTTGGACTTGATCTAATTAATGAACACTTCTCGTCTCATATGTGTGTCTTTCGTTCGATGTGATAGTGTGAACTGTATATTGAGATAATGGATTGAAAAGACAGAGATTTATTCATTTAAGAAAAAGGGTGGGTAATTGGGTATCCCTCGATAATTCCTGATAGATGGAACTACCTCTCTATGCAGACATTTCTTAAATGACTGTGTTTGTATGGTGCGTTCATGATCACAGCAATGTCATCCTGTTCTCAAGATCCATGAGACAATTTTAGTGGCACCACTGCCCTTTGCCTTCTGCCCGCAGCTTCGCCGTGGGAACCGCTCTTTCGATCGGGATAAAATGTAGCCTATGACCTTCCTTGGCCTTTTAAGCGACCCTCTAGAAAAAATCATGTCATTTAAAACTTTCTGTTAGTTTTGAATGTATGAAAAAATTAATATTTTTTGTGTGAATTTGTCCCATGTTTTAGTAGTTATTCTGCTATTCGGGATGGAAACAAATACAACAAATCATAAGTAGATGCGTTCAAAAAGAACTGGAAACCGACCTCAATTGCCCTAAAAGTCTACTTTTACCAACCAAATTGAAATCGGAACAACGGGACCCCTTTCAAATAAAAAAAGAATCATCCAAATCGGTTTACTCAGTCAAAAGTTCGGAGGTAACAAACATTTTTATATAAAAAAACATACTCGTCGAATTGATAACCTCCTCCTTTTTTAAAGTTGGTTAAAACCATGAAAATCGGTCCAGTCGTTCCCGAGTTAGTGTCCGAACAAACCCGACTTTGAAGATAATCAAAATTATAAAATCTGATGATTAAAATGATCCAACGCAGCTTTCGCAACCAATCGTTTCGCACCAGAACCTTCGATAGCACAGATCACAGATACAATGTGTAGAGCTGTGAGTGCATTCAAACAGTTGCAATTCAAAAGTCGTGCCCTGCCATATCGCGGGGGGAGCAATCCACTCGATCATAGCCGGTGGCTAGTGGCCGGTGCTCAGTCACGAGCTACCATCCCGCTGCTAAAAAAGTAAAACATTTGCGAAAGCTTTGTAAAATGATGCTTCTAGCGGCACGGCGGCGGTACAATGTATTTTATCAACGTAGTTAGACTTTATCAAAGTCATCGAATCAATAAAACAAAGTAAGAATATGTCGCGTAGAGGATATCTTTAAAATGTGGAAAATAATCCGTTATTAATTATATAAATCGTAGGTATCTCGAACTCGTTATACTGAAGTGCATCTTTTAAAACCTTTTTAAAAAGGTAAAATTAATTATTGAGTAAGTAATAGAAAGTGTGGACATAGAAAAAGCCCCACCACCAACCTTACCCCCAGAGGGAATCAAACGCAGTACCTCCGGATTTTGGATTAAACTTTGTAGCCAGCCAGAAATTTAATGACCCGAAAAAATCGACTTGTTTTCAACTTTTGCTATCTGCTGACAATTATGATTGAACGCTATGAACGATATAATTGATAAGTTAACGTACGTTGAAATGCTATAAAAATTGTTATTATTTAATACCGAATATAAAATTTAGAATATAGCGTATAAGGATATTAATAAGTGTAACTTTATGTCCTTTGTTTACAGAGGGTTTAGTCCCGTCTTGTACAACACAAGATAATGTGTCATACCTGTCTAATTTCAATGAATTATTATCATAAAATCAAACCTACAAAACTGCAATAACATTCAAAGCTTAGAAACCTTGTTTCTATATCTAGAAAGCTCTAAGCCAAAGAAATATATTTCCATTTTAGCTGACTGTCGCCATCCGTTTGGCTCGGAGTACAGAGCGCTCGATCAAAAGGGGTAGCTCGATTAAGAGTCGGTTTGAGTTTTATTAGCGGGAGGTGAGAGGGGGGTGAAGCGGGGCGAGACGAGGGGGGGGGGGACGTGTGAGCCCGGCGCCGCATTAATCATTAACACAGCCTGCCTAATGACACCGCCGAAATGGGCCGCGTAGTGATGCCCTCTGTGCAGATATCGATATTCCAGCCAATGAGTTCTGCATGTAAAGAATTCTGTGTGACCGCGCTCAGCTGGTTGAAATTAGATGGAAATGGAAGTCGGCCGAAGCTAGAAGCAAAATGATTAAGTGTATGGAAATAAATAAATAATAATAATAAATTGATAACCCATAACGTAATATTAAATATAAAAGGTTTTTTAAAACTTTATATAAAAAAGAAACAGCCAAAAATAAAGAAAAGTAAAACGTTTCGCGTTGAATTCTTTTACACGGGGTAAATTTGAACCAAATCAAATACTTCAACGCACATCAATTATTAATGTATCTATAATCGAAACATAAACCAGTTTTGCCCCTTTTCTCTATTTCAATTATTGGGCCCACAAAAGCCAAAAGTTACATCTAACGAAAATTATCATAGTTAATTCAAACTTTTGAAAAATTAAAATTTCAAAATTTCGAAAACTATATTTTACATTGACTTTTCTGTGTGGCCAAGGCGCAAATGAAAGTATATAATGACGTAAGGCATTATTCACACTATGTTTTGTAAGTTTAGCGTAGCCTCTTAGTACGTTATTTTAACTCAAAACGAGTATCCTAGGATCTATGTATATACTCATAATGTTTCTATTTGTTGAAGCATTTTTCAGTTTTTTTTAAACTATCGATAACTCAAGATCGTCAACAAACAACACTACAACCGATATTAGATGTCGCTATTAACTCCGCAAAACGTAATTAATCGAATAAGTTTATGATTGATATAACCAGTTTGTGGGGCGCTTAATTCACTTTCCCAATTCCAGCCCGGACGCTTTTATAGAGTTATCCTTAAGTAAATTGATTGGTTCTAACGCAACTCTAGTGATTTTGTAATCATTCAATTCAATTATGCATTACCCTTGTATCCAAGCGGCGGAGCGGACGAGGAAGCGCGGATGACGAGTGAAATTACATTAAAGTTATTATGTTTACGTAGCGATTTGTATTCCTTATCAAACAAACTTTTACGCTTTGTTAAAGACAACGCTTGAAAACTGTCTTCTGCTTTCATTGTTCAATCTGTCCACTGTTGTATATGAGACTCCCTTATGCCACAAAGAACAAGCTTTTAATGAATATACAATATCTATCATTCCTCATCACAATAGCACCTACCAGTGTTTGATACTGTTTGGCTGGAGTGCAGCTTTTGATGAGTGAAGTAGATAGATACATTCATAACATATCGTTTTCAGCAGTAAAGTAAATAATCACTACCAACCCCCTTCCTCTACCTTGCCCCGCTTGCTGAATGTGTTGATCGTAATAGCAGTAGTATTACAGTTTTGCCGTTGTAGCAGATTTTTATGTATAATTAGTTAAGAGACTTGTCCAACGCGTGCATACCCAATAGCTATCATATTTTTAAAGATTAGTATGAAACTTTGATGGAGGTGGATCGCCTTAATGGCTTCACGCTTGGAGTAACAAACCAGAGGTCCGGGTTCGAATTCGGTAAGGCATTTTCTATGTTACCTAAGTCTGCCACCGAACAGCAATGCTAATAACACTATTGTGTTCCGATATAAAAAGTAGCAGAAACAGTCCCACATTAGCTTGATGCTTTTTTGTGCGCACTTTTACCATCTAACGGCCTTATCGTCATTTGCCACTAGGTAAGATTAAGAAATAAAAAATAAAAACGGACACTGATTTTAAACCTTTACCTTTATTTCATTTTAGATAAACAGATTGAAAATAAATTTGACAAAAATACGCTTCTAATACCTACTCGCATAAGGCAAGATGCGTCTTAATTTAACACTTTGGTGATCGAAACCCTCCATGAAAAAGGCGATGTAAAAACCAAGGGGGGGAGGTGTGCGCTCGCGCGGGTCGAGGGGGGGAGCAGGGGTGACGCAATTTGTAATATTTCACGAGCCAGTAGACGCTTATTAACTAGACGTGCAAAAAATACTCGCTTTTCAGATGTAAGCAACCTTTGATGTAGTTTAATTTGGGTATAAAGATATACCCACACTTGTATCCTTTAATCTGATATGTTTATTGCTATTTTATGACGTCGATTCTAGTTATATTTCTTACCTTTTGATTTGAACGTTTGCGTAGTGATTATATCTCCTTTCTTTAAAATAAATTCATATACTATATAAAAAAATCATTTTTTTCACACGAGGCTTTATCTAGTATCTATAGAACAGAGACTAACTTTTTTCTTGATTAGCTTTTAAAAATATTTTGCAAACTATTAGTTCGCTATGTAATCGCTACGTAATAAAGAACTGAAAATGTGCAGTTTAAAATAAATCTTATTTATGACTAGCTTCTGCCCGCGGCTTTGCCCGCGTGGACTTTAGGATTTATCCCATTGGATAAATCAATTACATAACAAATATGAAACTGACGTGACGCTTTCCGGCAACGAATAATTATTTGGATATTATTCATACTACAATTTTAAAATCGACATAAAATATGGGTAAGAGGTGGGGGGGTAAGAGGGTGCAAGATTCACATACAAAAATTGGTCAAGCCGTTTCGCAGAAGTGCGACCACAAAAACCCATAGTGGTGCTTGTTGCAAATCCAATCATAGTTTAATGTGTAGTTACACGGCAATCGCAAACTTTAACACAAACTTGCATCACATATTCTTTTTGCGGAACTATCATAAAAAGAAAATATTTGCAAAATCTCATTACAATACATGGTTTCGTCTGTCAGTCAGTCACTTCTAACGCTGAGGAAATGTTTCAAAAACACTTTAAAACATTAACCAATGAAGCACTTTCTTTTGTATTTGCTATTTGGAATTAGTCAGGCATTGTAGCCATTCTGTACAGAACCCACTAAACTGGTTTTTGTATTCTGTTATACTACCTATATCACCCTCAAACAATTTTTGGCAAACCTTCTCAATGTACAGATAGACACGTTGATTCTACAGGTGTGAGGTAGCAGAGCACCTGAGTACCTCTAATAGTTTGAGTCTCCTGGCTAAACATAATTTCTATCTTATTGTCACTTACCACGTGCTTACAGCTAAGCAGTGGAATTCCCTGCCGGCTTTTGTGTTTCCTAAGCGATACCATTAAGATAACTTCAAGGCCACAGTGAATAGACTATTTATAGGCAACCGTGAATTATCCTAGACATCATCGTCGCTTAACATCAGGTAAGATTATGGTAAAAAAAACACGTGTAAATCAATCAGTCACTTCAAACACTGAGGTAATGTTTTAAAATCACTTTTAAACATTAACCACTAAAGCACTTTCTTTTGTCTTTGCTATTTGAAATTAATCAGGCATTGTAGTTATTCTGTACAGAACCCACGGTGCTCGAGTCCGACTCGCACTTGGCTGTTTTTTTGTATTCTGTATACCCTTAAACCATTTTTGGCAAGTATTTTCAATGTACAGATAGATGCGTCGATTCTCCATATACAGGTAAGTCGATTCTACAGGTTTTTTGAAGATATCTTTTTATTGCGTGAACCGATTTTGATGAAATAAAGCTTAGATGTTGCCTTGACCTACTACTAATTTAATTGTGAAAACCGCATCAAATTTGGTTTTGTAATTTCGGAGATTAGCCGGTTCAGACAAACAGACAGACAGACAGACAGACAAAATGTTTAAAAATTGTCTTATTGTGTTCTGTTACATTACACTTCTTACATCACCCTCAATCAGTTTTAGGCAAAAAAAATCAATGTACAGACACATCGATTCTACAGATTTATTATAGTATAGATAGATAGATAGAAGATAGATTGTACTGCTGATCAGAATTTTAATTGGAAAGATTTTATCATAACACAAATTAGATTAAAAGATATAAAAGCCGCAACGGAATAACCACAACAGTTAATCTCTTTCCTCCAAACATTTTATTTATCCAAGCGCAAACATTGTTGTCTCCAAAAGAAAAGAAAATGTGTGACACTCCTGACTCGTATCTAGTCAGGGGCCACCGCATTACAGAGCGCAGAAAATATACAGATCCGGCGCAAGTCAAGTGCATTTTACTTAAATTTAGATCATTTTGTTTTTGTTCAGTGCAATTCTTTTAGGGTTCCTTACCCCAAAAGAAAAAAGGTACCCTTATAGGATCACTTTGTTATCCGTCTGTCTGTCAAGACTCTTTTTCTCAGGAACGAGTGGAGATATAAAGTTAAAATTAATATAGAATACTCAAGTCTGCCGTCCCTTGGATAATACAGCTGATGATGAAAAATATACAGCTGTATTTTAGACCATTTCCATACAAAATACATAACCAAAACCCGTTGACTTCCCGTTGACCAAAATCCTGGAATTTGGCAAGAAGCAAGATCTTACAATCATATGAATAAATCTGAAAACCAGGATTTTTAATTATAATTTATAATACAATAAAAATAGTTAATTTTTACAAACTTATGTTTGTAGTTGAAAGCCATACACCGGGTATACAATTTAGCTGCAAAGTAAAGTTGGTTTTTTAATCAGAATTACATTTTCGGTAAGGCATTATTGGGTTGCATATTTACCTATGATAATATATTCTTGCCTATTATTTATAATTTTCAGTATATTCATTATTCATATTCTGAACGGAACCCTCGGTGTGCAAGTCCGACTCGCACTTAACTGATTTTTTGTGTATGACGGGCTTGAATTTTTCTTTCATCTCATCTAAGGAGTATGGGTGGAGAACACACCAAATTGCGGTGGAAAGCGAGCTAAGCTGAGATAACGAAATCGTACATATCAGCATGTCAGCATGTCAGAAAGGGTCAACATGAAAGACATCAACGCGCGTGTCTTATGTATTAAAAAGAACATTTTTGTATTAAATTATAAACCACCAAAAGGAGCTTGGTTTAATCACCCCCAGAAACCCAAATCCGACTCTGCATCGTAACTTTTACCGGGAGGTTATTAATCGGGTCCCGGGAGAGTCGGGCGCGGGGCAGCGAGAGGCGGGGTGTGAGTGAGAGGGGGACACTTAGCTGGTGCCCACTCAATAAATAGCGCTTTCAACTCCGCAATGGGCTGTGCTGGAGACTTTACCGGCCAAATCGACTGCCATAGCCGTCTAATGGAACAAGAGCGACCGTCAGTATCATTACAATTTACTTCATTTTTTGGTGACGTACACCAATTCAAGGATCCTGTAATAAGTAATATTTTCGAGCCCGAAAACAGAAGACGTTTCTAGTCTACTATTGGTACTGGGAGAAGGGTAGCTATCGGTAGTCGATGCGGTATGGTTAGTTGGTACTCTAGGGCATTTTCTATGTCCGCCTGCTGACACTATGTTACCAAAGTCTGCCGTCAAACAGCAGTCTTAATAGCACTGTTGTACCGGTGTGAAAGGTAGCATAGAGACATGCCTCGTTGGTTTGAAGCTTTTGGGTACCCAAATGACTTACCTACACTTACAATCAAGTGAGATGAGTGCTAAGTGCAAGAAATAAATAACTTTTTAAAACATACCCTGTGTTTAATCAATCAAGCGGTAATTTCAACGCTAAGAGCAGTTTATAATGTTGAACGGGATAGGTTCGCGTTCTGCGTTCATTCATGGGCTATTTATTATTTCGTTATCAACTATTGATGTTCACTTTCGGACAATACAGGGATGTATGGAACTGTACGAATGTTTCTGCACCATTTCATCAATCTTATCAGACGCCATTGGCATGCCATGCCACAGTGCTATGACGCTTACATCCAGCGGCTCCGCGCGGCCTTTACCAACTCGTCGATCCATCTATAGTAGAGGACGGTCCGTTAAAATTTTACCAGTATGTGGTCGCCATCTATGAACGTACTATTTACAAAATAATTTAGTATGAAACTTTTGTCGTCAAAGTCAGTAGGTAAAGGGAAAACAGAAACGCCCTAGCTAATAAATAGGTATAAAACGTTTAAACTATACATAGAGACATAGTCTCGTTCAAGACCGTAATGTACTAAACAACTCACTTTAAATCAAGCTATTTTCAACTCAAGCAGCTAAGCGATAGAGTGGAGATCGATGGAGGGGCTGTTGAAGTGTTTAGGGCGGGCCGCCCAAACGTTTAGCGACCGTTTAGCGAAGGCCTGAGGTAGAGAGACACACCCACGGGGGCGATGCCTTGCCTTAGAGGTACCTCATAATATCATGACGTAATACATTATGTTCCTGAAAGGGAAAAGGCGTGACTATGTCCATATTATGTATACTTGTGGCTCGATCCTGTATTTCTTGACACATCTAGTTTACTTCAATGACTGCAATGTTTTAAGAGTTTCGAATAAATTGAAAATTACTTACACATTGTCATTTTCAAAAACTTCATATTAAAATGACATATATTTCGAAGTAAAGTTCGTTTCAATCCAATAGAAATACCTCTAGAACGGAAATTAGCACCGTAACGAAACTATTAAAATATACCTAGTATAGAGCCATGGTAGCTCAGTTGGGTAGAGCGCCAGTCCTTGAACAATTGAGGTCTGCGTTCGATCCTGGCTCGTAGCAATCAGTTCCAATGATAAAAATAATTACCATTGGTTTTTTGGTGAAGGAAAACATCGTGAGGAAACCTGAACACTCCTGAGAAGGAATTCAAAGGTGTGTGTGAAGTCTACCAATCCGCATTGGGCCCGCGTGGTGGACTACATACACACTATACATACCCTCTCTGTAGGAGAGTAGGTCTAAGCCCCTGCAATGAGGACATATTATGTAGGCTGTTGATGATGATGGTAGAGCAATGACGATGACAAAATTAGTATTTCTAGGTATGTGATGCAATCATCACAACTTGATAAGTAAGGAAGTGTTGCAGAACTACAATTGTGTGAATTTGTGTGTTTAATTCTCCACCAAAACAATTAGGCACATGACGGTATGCTGTACTAGGGGAGGCGCGGGTAGTTGAGGCGGGCTACGGGCAGTCTCTAATAGTGGTACTCAGGTGTATCATGTTTCGGTTTATTTACGGTTATTTATATTGGTTTGAAATGAACCGTACAAATTTACGTACTTAAAAATACGTTTTGGATGATTTCTACACTGCGAACTTAGTTCTAAAATGTACTGAAATTGGAATCAAAAATATTAATTATAATATATCTAATGCTAATTTAAACGTAGTCTTTTAATCTTCGTCGAATATACAAGCACAAAGTCTACGAGCTATGCTCAGAATTTCGCTACGTGATAAAATCCGAAATGAGGAAATTCGTAGACGAACTAAGGTCACCGATATAGCTACATCGCTCGAAGCACGGAAAACCGATGATAAGTTAGAGTTCTCGAGTGGCAACAACGTACCGGGATACGTCTACCGGGCCGGCCCCCTACTAGATGGATCGACGACCTGGTTAAGATCGCGAGGAGTCGCTGAATGTAAGTGGCTAAGGACCGGTCAATGTGGCGTATCATGACGGAGGCCTATGTCCAGCAGTGGACGTTTTCTGGCTGATGATGATGATAATGAATGCTAACGAAAAGTAATGACTCTAACGACACAGCATTGTCTAACTGACTTTATTATCTGAAGATAGCTGTAGTTATCTAAAAAGATATATTTTATTAACTTGTGATGCGTGATAATTCATCATAGTTTCGAGCTGTATTGAAATGTCTCCTCAAGACCTCTTAGAATCTGTAGTCGCACTGTAAAGTTAACGCTTTTTCAAGCTTACTGCCAGTGTTTCTACACTTGTCAACTCTGGACCAACTACCTGAGAAGGTCGATGAGCACCATCAGGGTGCAGTACAACGACGCGTTCCGCATCCTGATGGGGCTGCCGCGTTGGTGCAGCGCGTCGGGTATGTTCGCCGAGGCGAGGGTCCCCGACTTTTTTTGTCTCATTTGACTCTTTTCCTCCAGTAATGCCATACTGAGGGCAGTATGTGACGGGATCTCCGGTCCTATTTTTAGACACTGGCTCTCCGTCCACAGCGATGCAAACAGAAAATAACGCTTTAATATTAGTTTAGTCCGTTTTGACCTGACCTGTACTTACACGTAAGTTAGTCTAATTGTATTTTTTTTTGTATTTTTTATATTTTTTATGGGTTTTTATGCCTGCCAATAAAAACATTATTATTATTATTAGAATAGATCACAAGTGAAAAAGTTTCATACGATAGATACAAGCGTAGTTTCGTTGCATTGGTATTTCCAGGTCGCGTTGCAATGAGGATGCACCCATCGCCAGAACTCGCTCCAATCTGGAATGTCATTTATTTGTGCCTCGACGACCGCTGCGCTGAGCTCCGGGATTACGTGAGCTTCCTCTTTATATACATATACTATATATACTACATGATCTACAGCTTATTATAGCTTTTACCTATGACTTATGCGTAGACTTCAGTGGTTATGAACACTTTGCTGGGATAAACAGTATCCTATGTCACTATACATAAAATCTCTTTGTAACATTTCACGTCGATACATCACTCTGTTGATACGTGAAAGATGGACAAACCAACAACACCTTTTTCTATATTTATTTCTGGCCCAAAGCCCAATGTATAAAAAAACTATGGCTACAGATATTAATAAATGATATTCATTCCTTAACTTTCCACCATTATAAGTGGAATATTCTCTTCAAATTTAAGCTGAACCGCCCTAGATATTTAAACCATGGAATAAATAAAAAATATTTAATATTTATTAATAATTGGCGAAGATATCGAGTAGCATACACAAAACCAAAACAGTCGATCGAATTAAAACCTCCTTTTTATATTAGCCAGTGACACGACCTGTTATGAATCTTAGGTAAATCAGAAGACACCTCAAACATTGCAACTCGTGGGTGTTTAGTCCAAATTATCACACAAACATCGCCTACACCGCACACTCAGTACCCTCCTGCCAGCATCTGGATAAAACAAGTATCAAAACGAGCGCAATTACCCAGGCACGTCGTCCGGAGTGGAGTGTGGCGGTGTAGCGAATAACGAAGATACGTTTGATATGTTAATCCCAGTAATTCGTACATTTTCGCTGCTCTTACAAGAGTTCGCGTACCTCCGCGTAGCTCTACGTTACTCACGTTTTATTTTCAGGTTTGTTTCCAGGTCGCAGTAGGTAGGACGCAAATAAGATCATCCGCGGCATGTATCTATATAATAATACGTGAATCAAAAACTTTTTACCCCTTTTTATGAAATTTGGCACATTTATAGTTTATATACGGAAGGAGTGCAGAATGATAATATTTAAAAAATATGCATAAAAATACATTAGATCACTAAAGTAAACAATACACACACTACCATGTATTTGACGCACACAGAAATATACTCTTTTGTTTATTGTTAAAGTCCGTGGTAAAATCAAGAATAGATTAATATTGTTTGTCTATAGCCTTACTCTAGGAACATATGCCTTACTGAATGTCAAAGTGATGTCAAAGATAACTTGTACATAATCATAATAAATTCATTTATTACAATATTTATATATTAGTTGAAATACCGCTCAGTCAATATATACAAATGCGGAATTGATTTGGTTACATTTGTGCAATAATGATTAAATAATGAGTTTTAAGTGTACCTATATTAGTGAAGATTTTCTGAGACTACAAAAAAGAAGAACCCTTTTATTATTGGAAAGTATTACCGTAACTGTAATAACCGTATCAACCTATTAGAAATTGATGATACTTTGAATGTTCATACTTTGACATCAGACACTTGGTTTACCAGTTCCCTACCTCGCTTCCCACCGCATGAAGGCGGTATCGATGGCAATGGAGAGGACTATGCTTAGAATATCATTGCGTGACAAAGTCAGGAATAATGAAACTATCATCATCTTTGGTTAGCGATTTGGTCTTCTTGGAATTTACATATCATCCCATATCTGCACTTTATCGGCATTGTGCGTGGATTAAGTGCTTGTATTATATTTCATGAACAACGATTCATTTGTTTTATCATGAAAAGAGCACAAACAGACAGAGAGACAGAGCTACTTTCACATTCATAATATATAGAGTATATATAGAGTCAATTTCAAAAATAAGTATATCAAACGCAGGATAATGGTGATAATTATAAAAAGGTAACATAATATTGAAGTATCAAAATGTGTTGGTTTCACTACATTCTCACTCGTATAAAGCAGTTAGAATCAATTTGCACCTCCTCTCTATACAATAATACAATTTTAATATTTAAAAAGTCGTCATTACACCTCGAGCCCGCTCCTCCGCTCGTGATCTGAATATCAAATCAAAATGTAGCAAAAAGCTTTTCTCTAGTTGTCGCTAACGCACCCTTTAATGGATAAATAAAAACAACCCTATTAATGCTAGTAAAGAGAATCAGCTTTAAGATTGCTGTTTTTTGTTTTTATCTTCACAGATTAAATATAACTCAAATATACTGTTGTGGAGACATTTGACACAGGTTTAGAGGCTGGTCTAGGGTTTTCAGCTGATAGGCACACGCACCAAACGACACCTACCTTGTCCGATGCTCTGCAGCGCAGAAGCGGCTCTGCTCCAGAGATCGATATAGTTCCTTACAGCTAACATATGTTTCACCGTTGTTAGCTCACAAATAGTTCACTCCAGCTAGGTGTTTTGCAGATGTGTTGCAGAGAAAGTTCGCAATTTACACATTAATTAGACAGGTTTATAATGTAATCGCCGCTGTCGAGACGTTTTGCGATAGAGTTTCAGACACCAAACGTCATACGTCACATACAGGTCGTCGCAAGCGCCATCTAGCGGTAGAATGCGAACACCCGCCGAAACATAGACATAAAATAATTTGAGTAGCCTAAAAATTGATATTCAGCGTGTTTATTTCATACGGGGGTTGGCAATCAATGTTGGTCCTAAACAACACTTTTACATAAATTTCGTTAGTTAATTATTTTTATTTTTTTTCATACAAAATAATTGAGCACGCAACGTATTAATTACATCTAAAGTTATCAACTGATTGACGGTTCTTTTTAGCGTTATATCGTGACATTTCAATAACCCATTTATCCTTCAAGTCAATTTGGACGCAATACATTGCTTCTCGGTCGTACTTTTAAAAATGATTAACTCTTTATTCATTAAGCTACTTAACAAAATTGCTTACACATATTATTTTTACGGTGGTAAAATAGATCACGAGAAATTATACGCCAGTATGAAATATAGACGCTGTTTAAATGACATTCTACATCGTTTTTAAACAACTAAGGAGACACTTCCGAGCAGGTGTAGTATAAAAATCTCCTTCGCGAGTGCGGGCAAGGTCTTCATCCTGCACTGCAAAAAACTAATTTTCAATGACTACTCGTAGGTACACCTACACGAGTATCAAGTTGTATGAAAGCAAAGTGAGTGCGTGTTACAAATCCTCAATTAGCGAGCACACAGCTCAGTTTATGCCGGCGTTTAAATTCGTTAGAAGCGAGCGATGCCGTACTAGATATCCGTTTGTGAATAGTCATAGATTAGGTAGCGTGGAAGTGGAAAGATAGGTCACTTCATTATCATGGAACGATCATACCGATCGATCAAACGGAACATATAAGAATTGGGCAAACATATCGAGTTAAGTTATCAAGAGATACATACCGTAGAAGGCATAATAAAAAGTAGGAATGAATCAATGAAAGCCGCAAAGTACTTACATACACGCATTCATTTTATTAGTCACTTTCAGAGGTTATGCGACGAACTGCGGCTAAAATTGTTTTTAAATTCTACGTTGTGTCATTGATACTACTGAATGTACTTACACAATTTCATCTTAGTTTGCCAAAATGTTTTACTGTAAATGTTACGGGGGTCCCTCACCGAATACTTCCATACTAAATTTCTGTTGCCATAATCTTTTAAAATAGAATAGCTGGATTTGATAAGTAATTACCTAAAAATAGTAGGTGACAATATAGTGTCGCGAAATAAATATCATTAATTTACAACTCTCTTGTTAGCTACAGTAGCCGACACGCTGCTAATGATCCGTAGATGTCGCTTTAAACAGGAATAAAAAAAGTGTGTAAAAATAAAAATTTTGATTCACTGTGAAGTTGTATCTTAATGATACTTATTACAATCCGATGTCCTATTTTTAGATAGTTACTGCACAAAGTCCGATATTCTATTTTAAAAGATTATGGCAACAGAAATGTAGTATATAACTTTGATGTCACGGGATGCCGTTAACAATGACGCTTCTATCTTATAACGTCATAGTCTATGCCCCAGCCATCAATTGCGTATGTGAGCTGCGTACTCCGCTAAGTGGATCTCCATTTTAACTCCTGAAACAAGCCGGTTGAGGCTTTCAGTCGGATCTCGCCATTTGCATGATTGGCATTACGCTGATTACACCCCCCTCCAGCCCGCGAGGGACGACCTCACCCCTCGCCCGAGCCGAGCCGCCTCTAGAAAGTGGCGTAACCATATGCAAATAGACATTTTAGAGTTTTAGCGAACAGGATTTGTGTTGGTGGGAGACGGGTAATCACTACATGGTATATTATCCGCGTATAGTCAGAGGTCTTTAGCACTAGATGTTTCCCGCAATTCTGTCTGAGTTGACTTTCAACCTGATGTACACATTGATTGGTGACAAGTGTAAGTGACAAGTGCGTAGTGCTTAGGTCACATGAGCACCGGTACTTGCCACTTGCGCTTTTCATTCAGTTTTGTCACTAATCAAAGTGTAAATTTGGCTTTCAATAGTTAACGCGTTCAAAAAGAACTAGAAACTGACTTAAACTGCCCTAACAGTCTACAGCATTCATAAAATGTTGAAGCGCTCAATCAATTTCGTTAAAATTGATATGGGATCACCTTTCAAGTATTCAAATTCAAAATATGTGGCACACGGGTTATATAGACTCTACCAAACAAAAAAGAATTATCAAAAGCGATTCATAATTGGCGGAGTTATCGCGTAACATACATACATATCAACATACAGTCAAATTGAGAACCTCCTCCTTCTTTGAAGTCGGTTGAAAATATCTTATAGTCACACTTTAATATGGTAAAAAGTATCTAGTAGTATTTTTATGTACTGAGCTACAACGGCTTCTACCTATTCTACGTATATACTAAATTACTCTTAAATATAATATCTGTGTGAAATCCTTACCAAAACTTGTAGTAGATTGGCATTTTGACTGAATGAATCCGAAGGTTAGCTCTAAATTTAAAAAAATATATAACATGCCTGTCTCTAACCATATTTAACGATTTTATCACCTTTACCAAATATCTAGCAAACAAACTACTCAGGAACTTTGGTTCCTTTCTTTGGGAAGATCAAGCCACTCATATAACAACGACTACTATGCATAAATACAGACGCAACCGTCTAATCTAGTAAGCGACAGTAAACTAAAAGTCATTCACTATCACAGCCTTGCAACGAAGTCAAGTAATTTTCCATCTATAAACGAGTACATACAGACTCGCAGATACAATTTGCATAGCTAACAGTCAGTTATTCAGGATTTTAATAGTCCCCCCTCTACTTTCTCCCCCGCCTCTGAAAGTGCTCCAGAAAGTGTCGTTTATGTACTCAAAGCATATGCAAATGGATGTTTTAAAATTTTAGGGAGCGAACGCCGGTTTAGTCCCAGAAGCACTTGCGAACATCAAAATGTAAATTTACCCTTTTATGTTTACAAATCTCGTAAATAGAAGCGTTCATTTTATTGACATTAGCACGGTAAATATTGACGGAGTGTTTTGGATTAGCTGCGTTCAGAATGTTGCAAACAAATACTTGGTTTTGTTTATTCAACTATTTTACTATACTTACCTGTGATGCTTATGCGAAGCACTTGGTTTTGGCGGATCCGACAGGAAGTGACGTCTCATCGACTTGAAAATACCATGTGGGTATGCTTCCATTCTATGGACTTATCGCCACCTACCATCAGGTGTGATGAATGCGAAGTGAATTACACAAAAAGCGAAAGCAACAGTCACAGAGGCCATAATTTCCTAAACAAAAATGTTCTTTTATTTGTTACTAGCTTCCGCCCGCGACTTTGTCCGCGTGTACTTCAGGATTTATTCTACTTGTTCGATAGGCATAGAAGGCATCTATCTCCATTTCCAGCATAAGGTACAAAATAGTGTTTATTCTGTTACGTAGACTAATAGTTTAAAGAAACAAAAGAAATTTCAATATCTGACGTAGTACTCGTACATTCAAAAAGTCTTCACACTTAATATTATAAACGCGAAAGTTTGTATATACGAATCACATATTCTATGGTCGGTTGCTAGGCAACGCGTTTTTGTTATGCCAAAATTGCCCATGTAATCCCACTAATATTATAAGTGTCATTTTGTACAATTTACACAATATGGCTTTATAAATTATAGCCTATATGTTATTCTGATATCTGAGCTATATTATTGTAAAGTTTCATTCAAATCCATTCAGTAGTTTTTCCGTGAAAGCGTCACAAACATCCAAACATCTAAACATCCAAACTTTCACACTTATAATATTAATAGGATGTTCTTAATGTGTCATTTGTGACACTCGCTGTGAATCCGATCACTTAGTTATAGCAAAAACGAGCCAAACCTAAACAACCGTGACACAAATAAATATCTTACAAAGACACAACAATGTCATATATCTAATCTAATATAAACCTGAAAATAATATTCCAAGTCAAACTCTAGATTCTTCAAAGTTGTCAATATTAGAAAACGGCAATTTATTGTGACAATATAAAAATCATAAGCTTAGATTAACACTATAATGAGGTGGTAATACACATCTGCGCAGCGATGACTCGCGCATATTGAACTTTATCGACATTTCAGGAAATTTACACGTGCGCGTCTCTATTACAAATAAATTAATATAAAAAATATTTCATAAAGAAGCTTTTATTTAAATGCTCTAAAAAGAAGAAAATAAACTTTAAAACTTTAAATGAAATCAAACCCATCAATTGATTACATTGAACAATTTATATGCTATAAAAGCTTGTCGCGTGATTTTAATTGTATTAATGTCGATGTGGCGTACCATGAAGGAGGCCTATGTGTTGATGAATAGAATACAAGAATTATGTAAACTGATATAGAGAAAAAAGTATGTATTTTATAAAATTGATAAATCTACACTAGTAAATCACGCGACAAGCTTTTATAGCATATAAATTGTTCAATGTAATCAATTGATGGGTTTGATTTCATTTAAAGTTTTAAAGTTTATTTTCTTCTTTTTAGAGCATTTAAATAAAAGCTTCTTTATGAAATATTTTTTATATTAATTTATTTTTTATTTTTTAGTTATCGTGTAAATGTTTCTTAAGACTAAAAAAAGTCTAGTTAAATTACTGAATCTATTTCAATTTTAAAAAGCATCCAAGTGCAAGTTAGGTTTTTTTTTTTTTTTTTTTTTTTTTTTTCGAATGGACTTGATGCTGTTGGTCCTGCGACCTCTACAGCTTCACCCGAACAATGGCGAGCGCGGAAGGCGCTCAACCGGTATTATTATTAATAGCAACAGGCCTAAGGGCGCCCGCTCGGGCTCGTCCTCGGCTTAGGGCGTTGCTTTGTGGTCAAGAGATCGGTGAAAATCGGCCCGGAATGTGCCGATATCTGCGATAAGCGCCAGGATTATTGCTCGTCGTGGGGAAGGTGTGTCTTTGCCGTCTCCGCCGGCGGAGACGGTGTATTTGCAAAGTGTCGGTTTGAGGATGCAAGTTAGGTCCACCCAGAACGGTGTAAAGTAATTTTGATTGGAATTTGTACGAAACTTTCATTATGGAATCTGTAAGCCAATTTTTTTTATAATTTGGTCGACTATTACTCGTTCACCTGCAAAGGCAGCTTAGTCGTGTTATTTTTTTTTTCTTCTTTTAAGTTCAGTGTACTTACATACTACTGTAAAGTATTCAGATTTTTAAAAGCAATAGTTTAGAAGATATACGGGGGGAGACGCGAAAATAGTAAGTACATTTCGAACGACATTTCTTAATACATTTGCTGAAAAAATATAACAAATAGTAAAATTATGATGAAGATGGTTCCGGTTAGCACAGAAAGCATAGCTAGCAACCTAAGTAACGTCTCTAGGTCCATTTGTCTGTCGACTTTAATCACTTAACATCGGATGATATGAAGACGAAAGTACCAGGACCTCATACCTAAGGTGGAGTCTAACTACAACTTCAAAGAGAGAAAAAGAGATATATAATATCTTGGCATAAGGTCTCTGTCATCCCCATAAAAGTAAATTAAATCATTATCAACATTCGAATCTACATGTGTATATTTAAAAAGCGAAGGCCCGCGTTCTATTTAAAAAATACTCGAACTGAAGCCAATCCTCTTGTAACATGTCAATGCAGCAAAAAGTATATAATTAAACAGACCGAGATCTTTGTGCGGAGGTTAGTGCGGAACAAGTATCTTACACGCTTTCTGACACTTATGTCAACCTGGTAGTAATTGAGATTGTGGCCAAGAGTGTGTTGCACATACTGCCCAGTGACTAGGCAAAAATACTAGTTTTGATTTTTGAATGAAAAACATTCGTTCAGTTAATAAGAAAAACGCACGCTTGCCTTGCGTTTTTAAGACAACCTTCTGAAATCACGAACTTTTAGCACGCAAAAAAGCTATGAAACGTAACACTTTCTGAGCACAAGTATTATATATACAAATGATTTTTCAATAGTTTGGTAGGAAATTAACCTGCGCTACAAAAACGATATTGCACGCTCCGGTGCACTTATGTCAACGTGGTATTCTGGAATTAAGATGAGCCCAGCCCGTATTTGAGGGATCATTGAAAAGTTCCTCTTTATTTCTCCTGACTCCAGCATCAGACCAGGACCGATGACCTAGTTAAGCTCGCGAGTAGTCACTGGATGCAAGTGGCTCGGCCCTATCACCGTGCATGTGTGGGCGCGCCATAACAGGGAGACTCATGTCCAACAGTGGACTTCTGCAGCCGATGATTATTGCATATGCTGCCTTGTCCAGCCTCAATTGAGTGACACTATCTTGTCTTAAAAATATTAAGAAAACCATTGCCAAAAGAACATAAACACACTCTTTTTAGTTGTATTTTTGACATTTAAGGCCAATTTATGGCCTTTATGTATAACATTCAGCATTTGCACAGAGGATATAATCACAGACTTTGCACAGATTAGGTATTGACATAATGCACCTACTATACCGCCCGTTCACGTTTATCACGACTTGATTTGATTATGTGGTTACTCTTTCATTCCCTTGGGCCAAAAAGAGACAAATAGCATTTTGAATCTAAAACACTCTTCAAGTAAAAAGTCTAAAGCAAATGAATCTATTTAGATTTATAAAAAAAAGTGACAGGAGCTACGCGTTCTCATTGGTAGAATAACCCGCGCCGTAACATGTCATGTGAGCTAAATCAAAACTTCTTCCGTTTCTGATAACCTGGTACTTCAAATGATTTTTAGTAGTTTGTTAGGAATCAACCTGCGCTACGATACGATATATAGAAACGATATAGCACGCTCCCTTGCACTTATGTCAGCCTGGTATTCTGATTTTGAGATGAGCCCGAATTCGAGGGGCCCATTGAAGAGTTTCTCTTTATTCCTCCTGACTCCAGCATCAGACCAGCTCGATAGTACCAGAAAAACGCATTGTCATCGGAACTGAACCAACGTACAAAATTTCAACTCCCTAGGATAAGAGGAAGTGCTTCTAATTCAGCTTGCAAGATTTGACCCGAACATACATACATACATACAAACATTGCAAGTTAAATAAAAGCTTTTAAAAATGGTGTATGGCACCGCCTGCCACGAGTATTTGCGTTTGGTATAGGCGCCTTTTACGACCAGACCGATCTCTATATATCCGTATATACGACTGTTTAAATACATACGTAGTAAACAATTGATAATTATTACGATAAAGACAATGTGAATGCTATACTAACAATTTTCTAATAGCCAATAATTACGCAATAACGTTGTATAACTAAGATTGTTCAATCTCCCGTTTATAGAGAGTAATCGAGAAGTAGGAAGACGGTGTCGCTCGCTCCGCTGCGCGCGCGCACGCTCTCAGACGATCTCGTTACCAGCTGTGTCGCGTCGTGGCTCTCCGAGGCACAGTGCTGCGGCGGCAATGGGAAACTAAACTAATGGACGGGCTAAGTTGCGGTTATGGAAATTCTAATTAATATTTGTGAGAAACCTATGTCTACAGTGTTCTCCCGCGTCAATTTTTGAAGAATTATGGAGATGGGTAGCATCCGCCTGCCCAGCGTGGTGATTATGGCAAATCCCCTCATGGAAAGTCTGTTTATTACGGTGATATATTTCATGTGTATCATGGAGACTTATTCAGCTGATGATGATTTAACGGTTAGTTTGAGTGTATTTTCAACCGACTTCAAAAAAGGAGGAGGTTCTCAATTCGACAGTATGTTTTTATGTGTGTTACGCGATAACTCCGCCAAGTGTGAACCGATTTTGATGATTCTTTTTTGGTTTAGTAAAGAATACTTCAGAGGTGGTCTCATATAAATTTTATAAGAATTGATTGAGCGCTTTTTGAGAAAATCAACAAGACATTTTAAGGCAATTGAAGACAGCTTTTAGTTCTTTTTGAACGCGAAAATTATAGTTTTAGCTTTTTATCCGCGATTTTTTTCCGCGTTGACTTCAGAAATGTTCACAAAGGAACTACTTGCTCTATCAAGATAAAAAGTAGTCTACGTCCTTTTCCGGCCCTTCCACTATCCCTACACCAAAAAAATATCAGTAAGGATAAGGAATATCATTGATGAATTTGCCTTTAAATGGTTGTAAACTCTGGGTGAAGATATCTTTTGTAATCATAAGTACGTAGCATTGCCAGTGACATTGGATCTGTAGGATAAGGCATTAGCTGTCCTAAAATAATTCGCGCCAAAGTCACATTTATCCCTTTTCTGAGTGAATTAAATTTATACAAACAAAACCGCGTTCCAACCGAATAATTACACAAGTTATTAATGTAATGACAATCTCCGAGACAAACGATATCTGCGGCGAGGTGTTGGTTACCGATTGTCATATTTTTCGTTCGTTTAAACTTGTCGCAGCGCAGTGGGGCGCAAAACGCGCGTTACGCCCCACGACTAAATGTCACGAGACTATCTTAACGGAGCATCGGATTACATGATATTGAATAAAAAATTGATACGAGTATCAATTATAATTGTATCACTATCAATACAGCGGCTCAATGTTGCTGTAATCTGAAATGGCAAAGGGTTGGAAACGTAAAGCAAAACATTTACGACAATCTAATATTGAACACCTTACTTTAAACAGAATTTCAATTGTTGAATAGTAGAAAAAACTCCGGATTCCTGACCTGACCTGCGTCTCTCGCCAGTCCGGGGCGAACGTTTTGCCATTTGGACTATCGGCCGCTTCCCGTTACAGTCTGAAATTCTTCACATGTCTATAGCTATTCATTTGAACAGTTGGTGTCCTCTAAATGCCACTCATTCCACAGACCCAACCCAGCCAGCCCTGTATCAAATGTTCGAGCTTTTTAACCAAATCAAAACACACGACTGCCGGTGTTCACACAATATACTTAAGAACCTTACACATTGGATTATACTCTACTGACACGTGATGTTAAAAGTTTCATGGTTTGTTATTTACTACTACAACTGACGGTAAAACGATGATATTAAAAAGTGATAATTATACTTTGACATATAATCTGTATATGATAATATGTATATCAGTAAGTTAGTCATTATTGAAGATGATTCCAAGAAAATTGTTATATGGCTAGACAAAAGAATACGTTTTTTTATTGAGGGTGAAAAGTGGTTGAAGTTTGTATGTGAACTCTGTTGTTTTGACAGATACTCAGTCTTATGCATTAAAAACAAGGGTAACGTGGTTAGCGTTTTTGAAAAATCGACCCCCAGAGGGTGATATCAGGGATGCAAATTTAAATATAAGTTCGTCATTTTTAAAGATAATTTCAAGAAAATAGTTAAATGACTAGAGTAGGAACAAAGAAATACGTGTTACCACATATTTTTAATGGGGGTGATAAGGGGTTGAAAGTTTGTATGGGAACTCTGTTGTTTTTGAAGTCAATAGCATGAAAATTGGTAGTTAGCCTTATTGATAAAAATTAAGAGTGACGAAATTTTGAATAATCGTCTCCTAAGAGGGATGCAGTTAGGGACGCAATCTAATATATAAAATTTCGTGTCGACAGACGGACAGCGGATTCTTAAGAATAAGGTCCAGTTGGTTACCCTTTGGGTACGGAACCCTAAAAATAAGGACATACACAATTGCGGATTTGTAATTAACCCCGATATAAGATAAACACGCATAAGTTTGTACGTTGTGTAATACAGGACAGTGTATAAACCCCTACAACTACAGTGAACCACAGGCAGTCGGTTGTCGGCGCTCGTTTTCGTCAATCTTGAGGAGACCCAATGAGTCGTAAACTGATCTGTCTCTTACAAGCAATATCAGATCGATGTGCCACGTCTGTGGGCTAAATACTTGATAATCATCAGCTCCGGGTTAGTTGGGCGCTGACCGCAGATTTATCAGCTGATAGTTTATTGTGTAGTCCATTTTAGTTAGAGCTTCCAATAGCGTAAACATATTGAGAAGATTTTAATATTTGTAACACGGACCACTAAAATGATATAGGTTAATATTTCATGTCCCAAAAGTTGATTGGAATTGCTTCTAATTAGTAAATGTAACAATTGTAGTCACCAACCGTTCCTATCGAATAAGCGTGGGGACACACATGTCTTTGCTGTTCTAATTTACCCAGATCATCCGGAGTCCGGAAGGCTAGAATGCCATACAAAATATACCGATCGAGACACAACTGTCTACCCGCACCGTCAAGCACGCCCGGTCAGCAAGCAACCGGCCAGCATCCCCGGAGAACGTGCTGGCCGGTCAGAAAGAGGCGCGAATTACATACAAACTCCATATATATGAGAGAGAGAGAAATTTGCATCAGTACGCCTGCAGTTGTGCAAATCAAGGGAGCCCGGTCTAGATCATTCTAGGTTGATCAGATCAGCAAAGACAGGGTGTCCCCAAGCTAAGACGAATAAATACGAAAGCGAAGCGAATCAAACAGCATAACATCAGAAACGTTTAAATGTAAGAATAGGTAGTCATACAAGTGTTCACGGTACAGGCGATCCAGTAATTCAATCAATCATACAGACATGAAATTCGTAATTAGAAATATTTGCTCAACACCCCACATTGTATCTGTGACGAATTAAATACAATGTTGCGCATGCGACGATGTGAGTTGGTGGTAGTGGACAGACCAGTGATGCGTCGTATTTTCAACCGATTTAAAAAAAAGAGGAAGTTCTCAATTCGATGTTACGTGATAACTACGCCAATTGTGATGATTCTTTTTTTCTTTGGAAAATCATTTAGAAGTAGTCTCATATAAATTTTATGGACATTGATCGAGCCCTTTGTAATTAGGAGCTAGTTTGCCAAGTACGTACAATATTAAACTTAGTCCGCGTTTAACTGAAACATAGAATCGTATCGAGAAAAAAAGGAGAATATGGCACTTTACGGGCCATAATCCTATCTCTATGCAAATGATCAGCGATTCACGAAAGAAGAAACCAACAAACACATTTTGTATTTATAATACTATAGTAAGGATAGAGTCATGCTCCAGCTAAGTGGAGAAAATTTGCATGGGGTAGCTAGACGTGAATGGATACGGAGAGCTGATGACAGAGTTGAGATGACACATTTGTCCATCAGTGGACTGCTAAGACACATCACCGCTTCACTCTCCTTCCCTACCCCGCACGCCTAGGACACTCGTTTTGATAACAGAACAATGCCATCTCTAGCTATACGAGTATGCTAGTGAATACACGTAAAATGTTAAAAATTTCTTAAATTTTTATACCTCACCCAAAAATGATCATAAACAAGCCTTTGTCTGTATAATGGAAATCACCACTTTCACAGTAGTAAGAATTTGAAATTTAACTTTTTTCCAAATGTAACCCGAGTGATATTTCTGTATAAATATATCGCTTGTTGCTGTTCTGTGGTAGTACGAGTATCATTGTAGGTAGGTACGTGTGTGTGTTGCGGTCGCCGAGGCCCGCTCCGTAAACTGTCAGTAATCTCGACTAAATAGTGGACTGCCAGGCACTACACTGTTCAGTAGTCTTGTCGTGTTGAATGGACCCAAAGTGGAGAGTTGTCATATCTCGGTTACATCCGTTCCGAGCTCAACATGTAGCCAACAATGCCACTTACTATCAGGTTATCGTGGTCAAAAATCTGATAGTGAGTGTCGTTGTGCTCGTCTATGGTACGCGTTTTGCACATGTGACTGTAGAATATTCCTGTTCGACTTCGATTTGATGACGACTAGATTATCCTCACGTAGCTTAGTTCCAAATTAAGCAGACCCAGTCTCCCAGAGTCCCAGAATATTAGTCCAATGTGCTGTCGACAACGTAGGGGACGAAGTATTACAATATATCGTCTGTTCCACTCTTCCCCTTAGGTGGATAGCCAGTGAGAGAAGAATAGAAAAACCGGAGTATTTGCTGGTGTATGTGCCACCGAACTCCGACACACTCCATTTAATTTGGATCAGTGAAGTCTGAATTGTTTTCAAAACTAATGGTAAATAATTCATAAAACTCAATTTTAAATATGAGTACTGTAATAAATGTTATCCTACTGCCATGATTAAATTTGAATGGTTGTATTTGAATATTCTAAACTAATGAACAATTTTTTTGGAAATTTCATTTTCAAATCAAAAAATTTGATTGGAAATGTGCACCTAGATATTTCTATATTTACACAGATATTAATAGAGTCTGAATCACATAGAGCAATTTTTTATCCCGGGAATGAGTTCTGTAGTCCACGCAAACTCGCGGAAAAACGAATTCCATAACATGAGACGAACTCGAACGAATGAGACTGCAGAAAATGATTCTATCAAAGTCATAATAGACTTATCGACATTATGTTTACTAGTGATTCTTGGTAGTAATAGATCTCTTTATGTGCTACTTTTTTAATGTACTGAGAGGAGAGTGAAGCTCCGTCCACGGACCGAACGGTTACTGTAAATCGATCCTAACAAGTTCACCTATCGCTGGGTGGGTGTACGTGTCGATGCGATGCGATGGTGTAAGCCGAGAGCGGGTGTTGTGGCTGCCTCTGCGCACGCTCGGATGACTGCCTCAACTGTAGGTATGCAGGACTTAACTGCGTATTTAACGACGATACAAATATACTTAAATTACACCAACGAAATGCTTTTAATATAGCTGTAATACAACCTTGAAACCAAAGTTGAAGTTCGACAGGTGTTTAGTAAATTCACAATCCTAATGATCTATTGTAATTTATGTACGAATAATAAAAATAATTACCATTGGTGCTTGCTTTTCGGTGAAGGAAAACATCGTGAGGAAACCTGCACACTCCTGAGAAGAAATTCAAAGGTGTGTGTGAAGTCTACGAATCCGCACGGGACCGCGTGGTGGACTATGGCTCATACACTCTCAGTAGGAGAGTAGGCCTTAGTCCCTGCAGTGGGGACATATACGAGTATAGGCTGTTAATGATGATGACATAGTTATATTATCGTTTATTGCATTCAATGAAGCCCTGTTCATTTGTTAATTAATTACACTTATTATAGAGATATATAATATTTACATTAACTTTTTGAAAATTTCAAGGAACACAAGTCACAACATGTCAGTTTTTCAAAATGTTTTACTATACATTCTTGTTGTTTGTTGTTTTTGCCTACTATGCCTTTATAATTTTGATGAATGTTAAGGGAACTGGATAATGTATCCCCTGGTTAAGGTCGCGGGGAGTCGCCGTATGCAGATGGCTCGGGACCGGTCGATGTGGCGTAGCATAAAGGAGGCATATATCCAGCAGTTGACGTTTCCTGGCCGATGATGATGATACCACGGGATCTACACTTGTTTGATGGTGATAATTATCCTTTGTCTTTTTCTGACCCTTTACCTTTTAAAGAATCCAGCCATTCTTACTCTGCGTTACGACATGAAGGAATAACAAATAAAATACTCACTCTACCATATATCTCGATATCATATCACTTTTGCATTTATAATATTAGTGTGGACACGTAAGATTGAAGGATGGTTTACAGTGTGTAATATATGCAAAAACAGCCAGCGATCCTGTTCCATAGTCAGCAACTAATATAATGTCATAAATGCACGTAATATTTCTCAAGCTCGACGATTTCTGAGTATTTAGTATCGACAAGGGGCGGGCGGCGCGGGCGCAGCGACCGCAGCGCTCGGCCAGCCGTACAGGCGCTCGGATTACGACCAAACCGAGTGAAATCATTACACAAATACCTCTTTGGCTTCTGCTTGCTTTGACGTTTTATTGCCACAATTACTAGCTTTTGCAATCGGCTTTACTTGCGTAGAATTCATCGACCGTGGGATTGTAGGGTCCTGAAAAAATTTTGCTAATACTTTGTAGTACAGGCAGGCCGGACACTGTAAGGAAATGTCGTATATTCGCATACCTAGAACGGATGATGTTTGTATACATGAGGTACTGCCGACCACTTTCTTGCGGGGAGAGGTGAGGTATCCCGAGAGGAGTAAGAAGGGAATGTGGCAGCGGGAACTACAATCACATATCAACGTAAATAATAAATTAAAAAAGTCATCAACGCACGTGTGTCAGAAATGGAGAAATGATACTTGAGAATTTATACTTGAGGAATTTTCTTACATCTTTTGTATAAATTGAAGTAATGAAACACATTCCACGCCATTCTTTCTTTTTCTTTCTTCTTTGAAAGTCCTTCAGTAGATATTCGTTGTATAATGCAATAGTGTATGTTTGCTCTCAAGAAGAATGGGTGGAGAGAGCATGTGGACATGTTTTATTTTGTATATAATAAAACTGTTTTATTATAAATAAAACTCATTGATTCACGGTGGGTGGCAAGGTAAGCTGCAATCGACTTATGTACATAACATATGAGTGTTTCAGAAGAGGACAACATGAAAGATATTAACGCGCTCGTCTCAGATTTAAAAATACTATCCCATATTTTGTATAACTTGAAGTTGTAGCAGACGTCGGACACTTCGAACAAATGTCGTGATATCGGCACACATCCAAGGGACATGCATGTGTGAGTAGTCCGAGCGCGCTATACGTAATGGTCATTTTTGTCTTTGTTTTATATAACTACATTTACGTCAAAAATTTTAAATTATTATTTTTGTGGAATTAAATAAATATTTGATTTGATTTTCTGCGTCAGTCTCATGCGGGGACAGCGAGGTATCGGGAGGCGGTGAACGTCCATTCTCTATATTAATTTTGCATGCATGCAACCTCCACTGGATATTCTGCTGCGTGACCTTAGCGATGTCTTTTCGCACTCATTCTGTGCTAACGTACATAGTTCATCGGCGAGCAAGTCAGGCATCGTCTTCGATCATCATGAACGCACGGCGCGCTCGCAGCCCGCGCATAAGTAATTAATAGCTAATGTTTTTGCCACCTACACCAGTCCTACGCTATGATTACTTGTTGTAAAGCGGTAGTTTCTTGCTATTATTCACTGTTTTGCGAACTAACTGCTTTCAGTTTTTCACAGTGATTAGATTTCCGCGTGGTTAGGTCGTTATGCGCCGCGTAGATTGCAGCTCGCAATCGTTGTGAGATGTGCAGAAGCAAAACTATGATTAAAGTGACGTGAAAAGAGTTCCGACAGAGGATCTGAATTGAAATTATACACTCGCTTCGGTTTATTTATTTATTCATAGTTGCTAATGTATTAATGAGCTAGTTTCTTGCTGTGAAAATGTTGTTACGTTTAAAGCTATTAGTGTTTTTGTTTGTGTAACTAGTAAATGCGTTCAAAAAGAACTGGAAACCGACTTCCATTGCCCTAAAAGTATATTTATTTTCAGTTTTGGAGAAAAAACAGTGAACAGATTATTTTAAACTTGAAGAAATTAAATTATACAAAAATAAATCTGCGGTCAAAAACATTCTCGCTAAGGTTTATATGTAATTAAATTATGAAAGGGCAAGAGAAAGGTTTTACAAGTATAAGATATAAGTCTACTTTTATTAAGGAAAATTTAAGCTTTTAATCGTTTTCTCTTGGATGCCATTGTCAGAACTGGACCAAATTGAAATGGGACCACACGGAAAACACCAGCTTTCAAATAAAAAAGAATCATCCAAAGCACTTCACCCATTCAAAAGTTCTGAGGTAACAAACATATAAAAATACATACCCGTCGAATTGAGAACCTCCTCCTTTTTTGAAGGCGGTTCAAACGCCAACAACTTACTCGTTGGTAATACTGTTAATAGCACTAACTGTTGCGTTCCCGCTTTCATCGAGTGTTCAGGGACTGACTGGTATCTAACATAACCAATGCGTATTTAACTCGATGCTTCTGTGTGAGCTCGCATCTATAATATGGCCTAAGCGCATAATAAAGAATGTTTGACTCCAACGAATCGGTAGCTATGTAGCCGTACTTTATCCGTCCCTTGCCTTCGGGTGAGATAAAAGCCAAATACAAGCCATACTTAATATTTTAAATGCGAAAGTAAGGTGGTTTGTTTGTACTTTAAGTCGAGATGGAGAGTCAGAATAACTTGTTTTTAGAAATCAAGTAGGGATAATTGAAGGATCAGAAAAAGATATAGACTTATTTCAGTCATACATACTGTCACACTCTCACACAAACACACACCCTCTCACACTTCACGCAAAAAAAAAATGACGCAAAAATATGAGATAAATATAGGGATGAAAAGTCCAGCAGTGGACTTATGCAGTTGATTATGGTGATGATGATGTGAACCCAGTATACGTTGAGTCGACGTTACAATATAATTGATAGCGTTTCTCATTCGCTCAATTATATTAAATGGAGTGAATGTTGGCTGTTTCCCGCTTCTGAACAATAACGATAATCAGATGGCAACATCTCGCGAACAATGACACTGCGCTTTTATTGTGGGGACCATGAGGCACCTTATAAATAGGACAAGGAAAATACAACATGGAATAGTTAAATGTTTAGCTACCACAAACAACTTCTGCAAGTTCATGATATTAACTAGCTTTTATCTGGCTTTGTTTGCATAATTATCCCATAGCAATATATAACCGGATAAAAGGTAGAATATGTCTCTCTACGTGACATTTCAGTGCTTAATTTTAACACGATTGGTTGAGCAAAAGGGGAAAAATAAACTCATAAGTTTAAACTTATAAGTTTATGTAAATCGATTTTTTAAATCATTCTTTACATTACAAATCCTTTTAATGTCATGCTCGACAAGGAGCTTCAAAATCACTTCTCAAACTAAGCATTCCCGCGGTTCTTCTCAAATGCCCTAGCTGTTTAGTTATATTTATTAAAATAAAATCAGTACATTGTGTTTATTGTATTGCAGTCATTTCTTATTTTGCACAAATGATGTGTCATTTCGGGATAAGGACTTGAGCCAACTATAGAAAATGCGAACTATACTTCTTTCATTTATAACAGTATTTGGATACGTTTTACTTGTGTTTAATTAATGTCTAGTTATTTGTTTACGATTATAATTATCGTAAGACTGTGAAAACAGAATCTTTTACAGCAGGCAATAGGCAGATTTTCTACGAGAAAATACAGATTTGGAATTCCAATTGGGTCTATCCCTCAAACCCAATAAGATATGGTTCCTATACAGTCTTAACCGACTTCTCACGGGGCTCTTACTGTTAACCTAACTGCCTTTAAGCGGTGCACTCGTAATAATTAAAAATTAAAAGTTATTGTTGTATGAAATGTGTGTGAATGTTTAATTAAATAAGTGGGATACACGGAACTTGATACACATTTGCTGAGCTAAGCACACAATGAAAGTGTCGACGTGAACATCGTGACACCGAAATTACGAGTATACTTGAAAGTTATTATTTATTTATGATGGGTTTGCACTTGGCCTTCATCTCACCTGATGGTAAGTGACGATAAGGCCGTTGGATAGTAAGCGTGCGCACCCAGAAGCCTCAACCTAATGAGGCACTCGGCTACCTTTCATACCGGACCACAACAGTGCTATTAACACTACTGTTTGGCGGCAGACGTGGGTAGGTATGGTGGTAGCTAACCAGGCGGACATAGAAAATCCAACCAAACCTAGTACCGATAGGTACCCCCACTGGGTATTGAACCCGGGACATCCGGATTGTGAATCTAACATTTTTCCATTAGGCCACGGAGACGGTTGAAAATTAACTAAATATGTACACTCGAGAGCAAAAATATGTACTCATTTTTTCATCATGTCATATTGCCTCACGATCAAAAGAAACAGGTGAAACGTGTAATTACCAGTAAGCCTAATTAGCAATCACCTTCAATAGAAAGTTCCCTCAACACATTGCATAGGAACTAGAAAGGGTGGATGTGACATGGTACAAAAGTGGGTACGTATTTTTGAACTCGGGTGTACATTGAAAGATGTAGTCACTAGCTGCTGACCAGGTTTTTAACCACGAAGTATCCGACCATTATGATTGACTTATATTGGTTTAGGAATTCTTGAAATCGGATTAATTGTCTTACATGCAAGCTTCTTACTTACAAACTTACCTCTACTTATATCATATTGTTATAGAAGTATAAATGTATAAGGCTTTAGACTAGTTTAGACCATATGATGTCAGCTTTAGAATAAAATCCCCCCATGTAGGTGTGGTAATAACAATAAACGACTAAGGTAAACAGATTTAGAAATAGTATCGTCTACCAATCAACAACATCTTACTGCTATCACCTGTCATGTAAATGACAATCCACTTTATGAATCTCAATATCAAATACAGTACAATTTTGAATCAATATTCAACCAATTTACAAACGACAAAAAGTTGTCCCATATCATATTCAGTACACCCACCACATTCATCCCTGCTGTGCCAGAATACCATAATTTTTCAGATCGCATTAGTTCACAAAAACAATTAAAACTAAAAGCCGCTCGTGTGGAAAGCTCCAACTTTTTTTGCTATAAAATAAACAGATCTTTATCGTTGCCACTAATTATGTCCAAAATTAAAAGGGATAAGCACACATGGAGAAATTTATTAATCAGCTATCTGGTACACAAACAAAGATTAGTTCCGCGTCATTTGACGTGTATCCTGGACTCGACGAAAATTAGTTTCGGACGAATTTCGGTGGAACACGCCCTCGGCATCATGTGCCGGCCGAGCAGTCGGGTACTCATTAATGAGTTGGGCTACAGCATAAAAAATATGTTCCTCTACACAATACGGCGCATGACTCGCCGCTCCGCGATCAATTATTAATAAAAAAGCGGGCCGCTTCATTGAAAGGGCGATTAGCTCAATATTTATATGGAATATTCGGTATCAACGGCGCTTTGTGCTCATAATTCGGTGGTGGGTCATGACGAGGCGCGTTTGACTCCGCCGGCCCGGACTGCTCATAGAACAACTGCTACACTTACGCAGAGGTGATACAATGGTCTTAAATAGAATAAGATCACTTAGCGACTGTCCACTAGGGGGTGTTACAAAAGGTGACAACTGTACCCCTGCTTTTGACACGACATTGATAGTCTCATCTCATATATATCTTAGATTTAGTTAGATGATAGTAGTTAATATTTTGATTAGTTCATAATGATAGTCACACATACACTCTATATAAAGAGTACTACCACATTTTTACCCGATTGCGCCAGAAGGAGGGTTATGTTTTTCGAGAGTACGTATGTATATAACTGTTTGGCACGCTCTACCGTTACATTCATATTTACTGTGAGAATGGTAATGGGTATATCAAAATCATTAAATCAAATTAAATTTACTTTCTTAACAGAGAACAGACAGACAAGAAAAGGTGTAGCAAGTTGACAGACAACTTGCAGACAACCTTCACTTGTTGGAGGATATAATAATAACGGAGAACACATAAAACAAGTACAACGGTACAATTACGTAGAATAAATAAAATCTACTCTCACTATAAATAAACTTTAAATACTAATAAAATAATAATAACATTATTATTTGTCTGAGCTGTTTCCGCACTTGGCCAAGTTTTGTGGAGCCGGCTGTACGAGCCAACCTTTCTCCTCCCCAGAAGTGCACTCCTCCTGGAGTGATCACAGATTGTCTAAGATCGTATCGTTGGAATAATGTGTACATATTAGCTATTAAATATTTAAAAAGTAATATATTACAGTTTTCTGACAAACCCAGATATCCAGCAGAAAAATTAGTTTCCTTACTTGTGTAAGCACACGTATGTCTGTCATTTGCTATATGAAAGTCAATTTACCGTCTGTTTTATGAATGAAATAATAATAAAACTCATCTTTAGAAAAACATTACAAACTGGAGATTAAAGTGTTGAATGGTCTGCTGCTACAGCTGTTGTGAAAGTTACATTTGGTACCATTTATACTACTAACTAGACTGGTAAGTGTCTTCTGAGAGCTTTCAAATCTGTAGGTAGAACACGTCGTGACGATCCACACTGCCCATCTTGTATCACTCAAGGCCACCAAGCTAGTCCCTCATTGTACTACCGAATTGACTCTCCTCTTTGTAAAGAACTCTCCGCCGTGAAAGCAGCTACTACGACGGCATAAATTTATTTAATCTCGTCATTGGCTTACGAAATCCTAAGACACGTATCTACTATCTACACCAAACTCCTGTGTTGTGAAAAGAAGGTACACGTTTAACTTACTACACGCTTAGTAATTTTGCTAGACCCTATGCACTTCCTTAGTATGGACTAAAGCATTGTTTTGTTTTTTAGATGGAAGGTATTTAATAAAATATATAAACCTAAGTCAAATACCTCTAGATAAAGCTAGCTAGCAGGTTTGCTCGTTACCTGGCTGAAGAATCAAATAAACATAAAGCTATTACCTAGTAATACACATATTTTAAAAATAATAATGTAGTAACAATACATCACACGGGCTGCACTGCGTGGCAGGTGCCAGTCAGAAACTGAAATACATTATTTTAATTTAGAAATAGAGTTGCAGTTTGAAATAGCAAGTCGCAATATAAAAAGAGAGCTACAAAAATGTGATGAACACAAATTGAGTTGACTGGAACTCACTTGTATTCGTAACGCCGTATCCTTAGCTATCGTAAGTCAAGGAATCCGATACATTTCCTAGTACATCAATCACTCGCTCACGTACTCGACCGCTCGGTAGCGAATTATAGGCGAAAATTAATATTATCTTCCATTGTGATACCGCTACTGGATTAAAATTGTATTAGCTGTACCGCTACTCACACGTGTGGAAAAATACCCATTACAGCCCGCACCAGATAGCTTTCTTTGCCTCATATGCTTAATGAGATGTTAAAACTGATACATATATAAATATGTAACTGCATAAGAACTTGTTATTCAATGTACACGATATGTAAAGAAAACATCATAATGATGTAAGCCATTATATAATATTTGGAAAAGTTCTTGCTCGTAATGTTAAAATTGGGTTTCCTGCATCAATTAAGTGCCTTCTTTTTTTAACCTCTTCCTTCCTCTGCAGAACATTTGGGTCCTACGTGGCTGTAGATACGTTACGTTATTAAGTTTATGTAAAATACAGTATAACTAAGATAGTTATTTAAATTTAAAATGGCTCACATATAAGGAGTGTAAAAGGTAAGGGCGATGCAATTTTCATCATCGACCACGGGTGTAAACACATTTTTATCAGAATACATCATGGCAGCGTTGACAGCGTCCATAACAGACGGGAAAATCGCTCAAAATGCACGATCTGTTTCCCATGACCATCACGACTGACAGGCAGATGTGTGATCGCGGCCAAATGTCAGTGGTACGCTATTGAATACCTAGTCGCACGGATTTTTCTGTCTTATGCAATACCCACGGGTAGACAGGGGTTGGCAATTGATGATATGCAAACCAAATTGTATATTTCATCCTTTCAGCCATCCCTGTACAAAAAATGTAGTCATTATGACCCTCGGTTACGAAGTTAATGACGGACAAACAAACACACTTACTTTCGCATTTATAATTAAATGGCTTAGTATGGATCCTCTGAATACAAGTATATATATATATATTATAAGAGCCATAAATATAGACAACAATGATAAAGCCGATCACAATAACAGCCAATATTCAGCAGAACGATTTTTCAGTAGAGCTGATGCTAATGAAAAGGCATTTTCACGAGCTTTGGCGCCGGCCGCCATGCAAATGTGGCGGGTAATGACGCGTGAAGCCGCGCTACACAACTATAAACCATATAATAACAATAACTTTTGTATATAGCAACCCTGAATGCTGTAAACAAGTACTGCAGAGTAAAATTACAAATTTAAAAATCCCTTCACTTAACGTTATCCCTTTCCTAATGCTTCCATACTAAATTTATGTTGCCATAATATTTTAAAATAGAATAGCTGGATTTTATAAGAAATTACCTAAAAATAGGAGAATAAATTATAGTGTCGCGAATTAAATATCATTAATTTACAACTTTATAGTTAGCTACAATAGCAGTTACGCAGCTAATGGTTCATAGATGGCGCTTTGAACAATAATCCAAAAAAGTGTTTAAAACGAAAATTGTGATTCACTGTGAAGCTGCATGTTAAGGATATTTCGCGACATCACAATCTGATGTATTATTTTTAGATAACTACTACACAAATCCAGCTATTATATTTTAAAAGATTATGGCAGCAGCAATTTAGTATGAAACTTGGATGGAGGTGGATCGCCTTGAACAGCTGATTTATCCTCAAACCGACAGTACACAGATTTCAATCAAGCATCCATCTTGATTGGAGCAGCCTAAACCTACTACACTGGCGAGAGTAACGATGCCACAGAAAGACAAACAGACGCTCAAAGGCTTCAAACTTGAAATCATAACTGTAAGTACCTGCCACTTTTTCGTTTAAAAATCATCAAATTTCTAAATGAATCCAAGGATAATGAACTGTTTTTATGCAGACTGAGAAATGCATACCAACTGATGGTAAATCGCCGAAACGCCAGCAGCTTGGACAGGAAAAAACAGAAGCTGCGGTTCATGATCGGCTTTGTTTTGGGTAGTTTGCTTGGTTTTATCGCTGTTTTGCTTTGGAAAAATCGAATTAGTTATGAAAAATTCATGTCGTTATATTGGAAGTAATAAAAAACTATATAATAAGTAGATATACAATCGTAATAACCATTTTACATGTTCTTTCTCGCCTCACACGAATTTCCTGTCCATTGAAGCCTCCTCTCGTGATATGTTTTTGAAAATATTTGAACTGAAAATTCGCCTTTTTTTACACCGAGTAGGTAGCGCAATGTATGTAATTTTATGATACGGCTCATTTTTATTTTCATAATCATTTAATGAAATATCTCAATCATTCCTGTCGTATTTAAGTGCAGGCGTGCCTCTGAAAAGGTATTAACCGCCAATAATGATTCACAGACACGAAGATGTAAAATTGACATTGTCATGATCAAGTCATCGAAAACTGTCTCCTCGGGAAACCCATCAACCTTGAAAAGGTCGGGGATTACAGCATGAAACCGCCTCACAATACTCTTTTAATTTGTCATTATGAAGCAATAAAAACATCGTAAATGAGAGCGATAAAAACTCGTTCAGAGTCTAACAAAAACCGCGAGTTGGGGCGAAATTCGCAAATCATACAGCCATAATGACGGCCGCTTCAAAAAAATTTAAATATCAAAAGGCCGGACGGGGCACGTTAATGGTTTAAAATCATTTTTCATTCGAGTCACTCGTGAGTCAGGAATGAAAACGGTAGCCGTAGCAGCTCGCGTCCATTAGCTCGAGGCCCGCGATTAGAATTTTGGACGCGGTTCATGTTTCATTAACATTTGCTTCTTCCACTAAAAAGCGCAGATAAATTGAACTCATAAGTGGCAAATTCCTTTAAAAAGCGCATGAGCGTTACGCATCCTAGGAAATTATTTGTAATCGTTCCATCCTTTAATTAAAGGATCATTAGATATCGATTTAAAAATCTGCGTGATCTTACTTTAATGTAGTGTTGGAAGTTGATTAAGAAAAAATGTATTTAATGTAATATTTCAGTACTAAAATTAAAATCTAAAATATTGCTCAGAAAATATAATAGGCCAGTGTTTCAGCTAATATTATATGATAAAAGGCTTGGTCTGCCAAGCAGGTCTGCCGGTATAACTGAGCCCGTCGGCCGTTTTGCTTCATTAAGTTTTAAGTTAGATCTAATTATTGTATGCCATGAGAAGAGCGAATAAAAGTATTTTTATTTATTTTATTATTCAAAAGTATATCCTTCCATTTTAAAAGTATATTTCATGTCTTCCAAAATACTTTTACAGGTTTATTGGTAAGAAAAGGCATTCCCTAAGCGTCGGGACACACCTATCTTTGCTGTTCTGATTTATCCAGATCATCAGGAGTCCGGAAGGCTAGAATGACATACAAAATCGATCGAGACATACCTGTCCCGCACCCCGCCGCACCGTCAAGCACGCCCGGTCAGCAAGCAACCGCGGAGAACGTGCTGGCCGGTCAGAAAGAGGCGTGAATTACACACAAACTCCATATATCTGAGAGAGAGAGAGAGAGAGAGAGAGAGGTTTGCCTCAGTACTTGCTTCAGAGGTATAATGGTCAAAATTGCAAAATTCTAAATTGAAAACCATTTCAAGATTTAGCTGCAAGGAACCTGAAAAAAAGTTTCTGAATTTTCTCGATATTGATTTTAGAGAAAACCGTTACATTATAAAAACTCGCAGATGACGACATCCAATGACAACCCACACACACACCTACCCACACTATCCCAAACCAAAAGGAAAACAAAACACAGAATGTATTTTCTTTAAACAGTTTATTTACAGATTTTGAAACAACAAACATTATCTTGACATCATCTTCATTTGTTCTTCTTCTTCTTCTTTCCCACGTCTAGACGCGGCAGACCGCTGTCGAACTCGCTGGCCGTATGCATCGAGCTCTGTTTGTTCTGCATTCTTGCCGCAAAAGATCCCGCCTTGACCTTAGGGAATCTGAAATAGGATCAAATTTTCGAATACGTTGATAAGAAATTATTCATATGTCGTACAGTGATACAGCCATAAAACTAATGCATGTTATCCCTGTCAGGTTTCAAACTCCGCTCACGACCACGTTTGACATAGGGTTACAAAACAGAGACAGTCAGCTATCTGAATTTTTACCATAAAATACACATTGCTAAAAGTTGTTACAAAATAGGAAATACCGCCCGCCCCTCACTCCAAACAAAAAACCCATATTCATTTTAAAAAGACTAATGATTTTAACCGTCTCCGTGGCCTAATGGCTGAAAGTTGGACTAACAATCCGTAGGTCCCGGGTTCGATTCTCGTTGACGGTCCTATCGGTATTCGGTTTGGTAGGTGGTAGAGCATTTTCTGTGTCCATCTGGCTAAACAGCAGTGTTAATAGCACTGTTATGTTCCGGTATGAAAGGTAGCAGAGCCAGCGCCTCATTAGTTTGATGCATCTGAATGCACCCGCTTACCGTCCAACGGCCTTATCTTACTTACCATCAGCTGAGTAAACGTCAAGTGCAAACATACAGACATAAAGCATACAGAAAAAAAGATCGAAACACCGCTCGAAAACTGATAACAAATGGTGAGCAAGAGTTCTCAAGTCACCACGTAACGGTAAACGTGTAGCGGGTTGAATAAGTGAACTAGCGGGGAGTCGCTGGATCCCAGAGGCATGGGGAGGCCTAAGTTTCCTTCCTGATAAAGTTGAACGAATTTAAGATATCCCACTCACCCTGGCCGTTTCTTCTCCTCCTCCTCGTGGACAGTGAGCCTGTTGGTCGGTTTGTCCTTCTTCAGGTCGGGGTCAGACTTGGCCCTCCGCGCCAGGGCTGCGGGCGTGTCCCTCAGGGCGAAGGCCTTGGCCGCGTGCCCCAGGTGCAGCTGTCGAGCGTCCAGGTACTCTCGCACGTCGCGAGGGTACCCAGAGTAGAATCTCACCCATGACGTGTACGCTGTCATGGGATTGAAGGGTACAGTATTGAGAAAAAAATAGTATAAATGTGAATGTATGTTTTGTTTGTCGTTCGTTCACGCAAAACGGGGCGCCAGATCGCCGTAGTTTGCGAAATCTTGGATTACTTGGACTTGATAGACCGCCCTTGCTCATTACGGGTGCAATGTGATAAAACTCGGCACCATGATTTTAAGTTAAACTCTCATAAATAAAACTGCGAAAAACTCATTTGTTCCGTTCTGTTGGCGTGATACGCGTACAAATATACAGATACACCAAAATTCTAAACATAATTGTTTTGGCTTCTATTGCTCTTATACACACCACATTGTGTTTTTTTTTTAAAATATCTCATATTCTATGGGCCCGCGAAGTGGACTATGGCCCATACACTATATGTGGAGAGTAGGCCTGAGCCCCTGCAGTGGGGACATATAGAGGCTGTTGATGATCTCATAGTTACAGACATTGACGGGTTGCAAATTTATTATAAGTGTAGAGACTAACCTCTAGAAGCCCTTGCAAGCCACTCCCTGCTGCTGTGCGCCACGTGCTCTAGCCGCGTCTGCACACTGATCGCCGCACGCGCAGCACTGCTTGCTCCCGGAGCCACGGTACGGAGCGCCTCCAACGCCTGAGACTCGTCCGTTTGACGCAGTCTACAGTATCATCAGTCGCATAAGTCCAAACAACGTTAAAGCTATTTATTTTTATCTCGGCGTTCCTAATGATACGATAACCGATGGGGAGTAAGTAACAGTTTTCGAGTCGCGACCACGTACCGACGACGCGGTCGCAAGTCGCCTGATGTAAGTGGCTCAAGACCGGTCAATGTGTGCATACCGTGGATGAGGTCTATGTCCAGCACTGGATGTTTCACGGCTGATTATGATGATCCGTACGATATTTCCAGACTACTTTCGGAGAGGAGTGGTTTAAAAATAACACCATATATCTACATACGAGACCTTGATAAGCGTCAATTGATACATACATATAAAATTTTCTAATACATAAACATTCGGTTTATTTTTTATCTCTTTCAATTTCATCATAATATTAGCTGTCCTTTTCTAGACTGCCAATACAAGATATGAATCCCACTTGTCTCCTCAAAGCATTTTTCATTTATTGTGCAACATCCATTCAGATTCATCTATACCGTTGAAGTTCGAATACGTCATCGAGCTAGTGAAGGTCTACCCAGTTTTCTCTAACCTATTCGAACCTGCCATTTTGAATTAAGAAAGCAATATAATGAGTAGGCACGCACCTGATCCTTTTCTTCTCCAGATGTCTAACGAACTCCGTCTCGCTGGGCAGCAGGAACATGACGGCGGCACCGACATGCGCGGCACGACCCGTCCGTCCCACCCTAGTCCAAAATCAAGGCAATATTACAATAAGGAATTACATAACTGTGACTGTTTGGAAGCCATTCTCATTGTCTTATTTCGAGGACAAGAAAGGGAGCAAAAAGTCGTCATTTTACAACACTCGTATGTTTTGTTTTCGCATAATTAAGCCACATGTAACTTAGCATCTTGCACCCTTTCTAGATTATGAATTTTAAAGCACCAGCAGCAATTTAACAAACCTATGGACGTAATCGGTAGCTGATGCCGGTGCACAGTACTGTAGAACAAGATCCACGCGCGGTACATCCAAGCCACGAGCTGCGACATCCTAAAGAAACAAGATACGATACTTAAAAAATCCTGATCCTCAGTATTTGAAACAGATGGTGAGATGAGGTTGCGTCAAGGTACTAGGCGTAAAGACTTAGACCTCGTAATTAAGCCATGCCTTAATATTGTGAAGCACAGCCCTCCACACCAAGCTGTCACATTTTCAATAGACTTTCTGTTGATTTAAAAACTATTAGTAGTGTTGATGCTTTTAAAAATGAATTGAAATTATAAGTACTACAAAAATTGCTATACTTTTGATGACTTCCATAAAAATTGTCATTTTTTTTAATTTATTGTAATTTGTATTTATTTTGTGTAGATTTAATAGTTTTGAGTTAAAATGTACATGTAATGTAACAGACTGTCTGTTTTTGAAAAATAAAAAGCTTTCTGGGTAAATAAGTTTCTAAGCTACGTCCATACATACTGATCGTCTGAAAAAGTCAATAAAAGAATCCCAATGATTTTCCTGAAGCTGTAGAGGTCGCAGGACCAACAGCATCAAGTCCATTCGAAAGAAAAAGAAATGATTTTCCTATAATCAAAGCAAAATGCATGGTGGTGAACGCAGTAACATTTCCTGGGACGATGTCGACGGGACGACAGGCGAAATAACACTTTTTTCGAGGGTAAAAGCTAGTTTTTAAATGAAGAGAACAGAAGCTCTATAACAGTGAACATTGTTGAACAACAACACAGACCCGACCGGCCGGCCGACCGCCCGCTGCGCGCGCGATTGCTCCGATATCATCGCAGTGCCATGTTCCGACTTATCTCACAATGTACGACAGATTTTCGCCGTTTTTAATGTAATTACATCATTACAAACGCCGAGCGCAAAGATAGAACGTAGATAAGAAACATATTATGTACCTATACTTTCTACTACTGAATAATATTTACGCCATAGCATAGGTTTTCTGCCTCATGCAAATAATAATTTTTATAATTTCCTTTTCACGTGTTTTCATGGTGTTAAATTACTTATTACTCTGTATTTACATAATATACACTCGGGTGCCCAAAATTTTATACATTTGCTTGCCTCTTTCAGCAATTTCGTCAGCTTGGACTTATCACAGGAACGCTTTATCGGGTTATCATTCGTAATGTGTCAATCTAGCATAAGCAGCATATTATATGTATTATATGGCTAATTTTTACGTTTAGCCTTTTTAGCGTTATTAAGTCACAAACATCCAAACTATCACATTCATATCATAGTATTAATAGGATGTGATCGTAGCATATATCATTCTACATAAAAGGCTTACAACTTAAACCTAACCAGACACAACATAACAACTTCAATCATCTACTTTTCCTTAATCTTATTGTAACATTCTCACCCACTACCGACACGAAATGATTTATAACAATTTGAATTATTTCTGCTTGTATCAAAGCGGTGGCAGCGGCGGCGGCGGCGGCACTCACAGATGTAATAAATACAGATAATGGTGGCTAATAGACGCGTATTGTGTGCGCGGGCGCAGCTCCGGGCGGCAGCGCATGAATCGTCAGCTTATACTGACGCCAATTAAAAGAACTCTACGATGAAAGGAATGCCACGGTGTTGGGTTCTTACATATGTAGTGATATGGATCCTCTTAACAACGCTGTAAGTTTTAATATGGACGAAAGAGTAATTTTAAGCACTATTCGCGACATTGCAATTAAGACTATAGAGTAGCTTTTTATAGTTTAGTTCGTTTAGCTAATAATTCACGCGCTGCTACCTTTCACGTCGGAGCCCAACAGTGCTATTAACACTGCAGTTTGGCGGTAGACTTAGATAACATCGTGGTAGCTAGCCACGCGGACATAGAAAATGCCCTACCACCAACTAAACCGAGTATCGATAGTTACCTCTACTGGAAATCTAGCCATGCCATGGAGGCGGTTAAAAACACACTTAACTACTAAATCATAAACATATCGACATGCATAAAATATATATACATCGGATAGACTCACAGTACATATCAGCACGCCACTCCTGGCAGTTCTAAACTGTTTGAAGACCTCCATCCTCTGCTCATGAGGCATGGACCCGTGCAGACTGAACATTTCCACGTCGACAGGCACCAGACCTCCTTCTGACGGCGCTTGATAGTCCACTTCGAACTCTGATTCAGATGATGATGACTTCTAATCAAAGAAGTTGTAATTTTAATATCCCGAGATATATTGAACGCTATAAGTTTTATTGTCACATAACGCTACAAGTCTGATGGTTATCATTTAAACTCACCTCATCATCATCGTCTTTGGCTTTCCTTTTCTTTCCTTTTTTACCTTTATTACTCTTCTTAACATTAACCTGCTTCTCTGTCAATACAGTTTCTATAAGTTCCGAATGATAGTCCACCATTTCTAAGGTTGCCATGAATATTATCATTTTCCCGCCCTTCTTATTTAAAACACAATGCTCCACTATTAGACCACACAGGGTTACAAGCCGCAGCTTCATTGGAATCACCAGGAATGTTTGATTTACGGTAGCTGGTAACACCAATTCATCTTCAACAATGGCTGTTTTCAAAGCATCTTGGAAAGTGTTGCTGCCGCTTTGAGATGGTTTAATTTCATCGTCTATTTCTTCTACTACTGCAGCAGCTGTGCTTTTGACTTCTAATTCTTTTTGCACTTTGAAATATTCATAATCTGAATCGCTGTCACTGTCATCAGCTATTTTAGCATCACTTTGTTTTGAAGGGTTCTTTTTAACGCTATCTTCGAACAAATCTATGTGTTTCAAACCATTAAACGCTTTTAGTCCTAAAATAAAAATTGATAGACAAAGTCAACATCAGAGCGTTAAGATTTTTTTTAAAAAAAAAGAGTTTATTTTTATCCACAATTTTTTACTAACATTAGAAGACTTATTTTTAACTAAATGTAAAAATTATCGTAAAATATCTGGGAGGTTGGAGCCTAAACTAGATCAAGGATCCAATCTTAGAAAAAGAACACAAAGAGTAGTATAAAGTTTCTTAGATTAAGTCTTATTATTATGCAAATATAGTGTAATTTAATCTAAAAGAAACAACAGACACTACACTAAATTTGTCTCAATTTCAATCATAATCACTTCTACAGCATTTAATCTATGGTCTAACAAATGAATTCCAACTTCTGCCAACATGCCTTTAAAAAAACGCCTAAAATAAACATAGTAGATACAGATAGCGCAAACACCTTTCCTTTTACCTCTTTTAGTTTCCACTTTAGCTTCAGTTTCATCGTCTTTCTCTTCTTTTGTGTTGTCATGTACATTTAAATCTTCTTGAGGTTGTGTTGCATTTTTCTTAATAGCATTTTGGCTGATTTCATTTATTTTCAACGAGTCTGCAACTATGGCTCTACCTTCCGCAGAATCAACAAATACAGGATCTATCATCGTAATTCCCGCCAAATTTTCTACAGCCTAAAACATAGACTACATCAGCTGTATTCCATATAACAAAGTGATTCAATAAATACATCAATATTGATTAAATACATTTTTAAGGTATTAATTAGTTTCTCATTTAATTATTTATTAGTCTACAAAGTTCATGCCCGTGGGTACTAGTAAACCCGTCGACTTTGGGCTCATTTGGTTTGTTTTTACGAGTTTAGTCAATCAATCGTGATAGATTTGGTGATAAGGGTCTGATGATGAAGCCAGGAAGTAGAAAGTGAAACTCTTCAATGAGTAAACCGCTATTTTGGGCTCGTTTGTCTGATAATGAAGAGAGGGATGTAGATAGTGTCAAAACCATGGTTTTAGTATTTAAACTATACTTTTAATAGTGATTTAATCTTATATTTTAATACATATTTATTCTCCTATTCGGGGTGCACACAAATTTAAAAAAATCGAAGATCATAGCAACCTGTATGGCCATTCTTGAGCTATAAATGGTGTAACTAACCCGACTGTGCTATGGATATGAATGTCTTTAAAGCACTCTGCATAGGCATTCTTGAAATAACATGCACCAACATTGACTGCACGACAAGCACCTAACCTACATGTGTAGGAGTTAAGGTTTGCAGGTTCTGTAAAGTAGAGGCACATATTCACATACTCTGTGACTGCGACGCATTTCATCATACCAGACAAAAGTACCTTGGAGACCATATCGTCACGCCAGACGATATTAAGGTCTCTGCCCCTAGAGATATCTTCCAATATATGATCGGAGTGGACCTCGGGGAAGTGCTTTAACCACGTAGGGGTCACAATAGATCTATCAAGGTCGCAGTGAGTGGTTGGGCCCGGTGGACCACCCCAAATAACAAAAACCATCGTTGACTAAATCGTCACTTACAATGAAGTGTGATTGTATACTAAAGTGTTGATTTTTTAATTTGATTCAATCATTCACCTTAGTTAAAGTTGCAGACAGCAAAATGGTTTGTCTCGCTTTGGAGAGAAACACTGAAGTTATGTTATGTTTTATTTCAGTTTCTGGTTTATTATCTTCTTTTGTATCTTCTTCTTCATTGTCACTAGAAATCTTCTTTCTAACTGATTGTCTCATGAGCGCCAGCGGATCATACGTTGCTGCTTTCTTATGGTCATCTATAGCTTTTACAATAGCTGCTACATCTTTTTCATAGCCCATGTCTAGTAGTCTGTCAGCTTCATCTAGAATTAGGCACCTGGAGAAAAGTTATATGGTCACTCAGTACTCTGTGTTACCTTGTTGTTAAAATTTATAGTTGTCCTTCAACACAGCAGGAACAAGCAAGAATGAATGTGAAATGATACAAAAGTGGATACATATTTTTGTACTCGAGTGTACTAGTGAATGCCCTTAGTATTCACTTGAGTGAAATAGTTTCAAAAAGACTGACAAAATGCAAATCAATGTCAATGAATATTCTTAACAAAAAACAATTATTTATAGTGTAAATTTTTGATATGTTTTAATGTGTATATTTCAAATCAAATAATCTTATGTTCATACATACTTGTAAAACAAATCTGGTTAAATTCAGTTTCGCATTATAGTTATAAGTCCTATTTTAATCATTAAAATAACGGTCAAGTGTGACTCGGACTCGCGCACCAAGGGTTCCGTACAGAATAAACTCACATACTTAAAATCAGAATTTTACTTTGCGGTTACATTACATACCCGATGTATGGCTTTCAACTATGTACAAAGTTTCTAAACATAAAAAACCTTTTTTTACTATGTAATTATTACATAAATCCTGGTTTTCAGATTTTTTTATATGGTTGTGCTGTAAGATTTTGCTTCATACCAAATTTCAGGATTCTATGTCAACGGGAAGTACCCTATAGGTTTTGGTTCCCTTGCATTTTGTATGGAAATGGTCTAAAATACAGCTATATCTTTTTATTGCATTGACCTATAAGTTTGATTTTTTCACAGATCTAAGAGACGGCAGACTTGAGTATTCAATATTAATTTCAACTTGATATTTCCAGGTGTGCCTGAGAAACACAGACAGACGGACAACAAAGTAATCCTATAAGGGTTCCTTTTTTCCTTTAGAGAGGGAACCCTAAAAATGAATAACTTTTTTCTTAGTCTAGTAGTTAGACCTCTTGTGCAGACGCGGTTTTGATTCCTGACCTACCATTATTACAATCATCATATTTCAAGCTTCCAACATGTGTCTTAGTCTGCCTCCAAACAGCAGTATTCAATAGAACTTTTATGTTCTTTCAAATATAATAAAGCCAATTGAACATTTAGGACATTATTATCCATCTATCAGGTGACATAATTGAGAAATTCAAAGGCACTGTAATGAAATAAAATAGAATGAAAATAACATATAAATCACACATAATTCAACACTTACCCAGTTTTCGCAAAGTTTAATGATTTTGTTTGCCTCAGGTGATCATTAATTCTGCCAGGAGTACCAACTAATATACTGAGGCCTTTCCTCAACCTCGCCTTCTCTGCTTTACGTTTCTGACCTCCACTCAAAAGACCAGGTACTATCCAAGTGAACGGCTAAAATAATTTCAAAGCATATCTTTTCTATTCCATGTGTATAATAACAAAAGTGTGTGTCCGACTCACAGGTGAAGGGTTCTGTACAATTTTTAATTTTTAACTTATTGTTTTTTACTTAACACACTCTCTGTGAAATGTCTAACTATGACGGTTCAAAAGCCCTGTTACAGACAGGCTGACCGACAAATGGACAGACAGTAGAGGCTTAGAAATGGCGTCCTGTTGCGCACCGTTTATGAAACTCTTAAAAAACAATGTAATCAAACACATTTTTGCACTTCTATATTAATACAAAACAACGTCTATAGCCTTAAACATAGAAATCAGAAGGTTCAGTAATAATTAACAGCCAGTTTTACATCTAAATATAAAACTAACTAAGCAATTGCATTGTAATTTTCCAAAGCTACACTTGTGCGCTGAATATTTCAGGTACTGAACCTGCACCATTTACCAAAACTATGAAGGTCTTAAATTATGGAGAATTTATCAAAATCATCTCATTTGGCAGTCAGATTTGTGATCACAGCTGACATTGTTATTTGACAGCTTTTAAGACACAGTCGGGATGCAATACAGTACAATTACATACTGGTATTTTGAGTCCTTTGGGCCCTTATGAGAAAAAATCATTATTAACAAATAGGCTTATGCTTACCTTTACCAATTTTATGAACAGTTCATAAGTCTGCACAGCTAGCTCTCTGGTTGGCACCACAACCACGACTTGTATACCATCATGTCTGTTAATTTTGGGTCGTATCGCCTGCAATCCTTCAATTATCGGCAATGCATAGGCTAAAGTTTTGCCAGATCCTGTTTGAGACCTAATGGGAAAAAATGACAAAAACTTTGAAATTTACACAATGCTTGCACATAGGCCTATTATTTCTTTAAGGCACCATAAAATAATAAATGAATGCTTAATGTTATGATTTTTTCATGCAATTATTGAATGTTCATCTGTACCTTCATATCTTCTAAACGACTTATGAAAGGAATTTGAAGCTCTTCGCTAGGTTATAGACTAATGTGATATTAAAATTCTTACAAGGCTTACACTAGCCAGTAGAGATAAAGTGCTAGAAAAAAAGATTAAGTAGTGTAATAAACGGTAGAAGTAACTGAAAGCCAAGCGACATTTTAACAGATTTTATTCATAGTAATAATACACTTTACAAATCAACTTAACACTCACTGACTTTACTGCAATACAAACCGAACGTTATTGCAATTTAAATAGCACTATCACTTTAGTTTAAGCAGGCCACCTTTCGGCTAGACGGCCAGAACAGTTGTGTCCTCCGTTGTCGTCTACCACCGAGGTCTGGTGGTTCGTTCGTATCGGCCAAGTGGTGAGCGCTGATTGGCCCGCCCCACTCGGCCGTCACCTGATTGGTCCACCGTTCCCCATCACAAGTAACCGGTGTACCTCGCTAGTCAAGCGAGGAACTTGCACCGGAAGTCGTGGCGCCAACATCAGATATTAAATTTTTATTGTGTAGGTTGTAAGGTTGATTACCGACCTCACAAACCACCACCGCGGTTGAGCCGCCATAGGCCTCTTAATATGGCTCATGTAGCTACCACTTGTCGTAGATAGTAACCCGGACCACTGGCTTAGCGTGCCTTCCGAAGCACAGAATCATCTTACTTCTCAGACAATCAGATCATTTAGCCTGCAATGTTCTAACCAAACTGGACAAAATCTGACAAAGTTATGTTTGACAATGCCCCACTGAGAATTCAAGCCAGGACCTGTGTGTGTGTGTGTGTTGTGCATCTGAGTCTAACACTCCCAAGGCCAAAAAGTAGATTTTGTATTGTGTTTGATATCAAATGAAAGGGCTTATATTCTATGTGTATATTCTAGTAAAATATCCATTAGTATTAATTGTACATACATAAACACCAAAAAGTAGGTACTCCAAGTTTTCATTTTCATATTACAGCTAAAATGTTATCAGGTTTTAGTTTAAAGCTGGAGGTGAAAGAAAATAGCTACATAAAATTGTTAAAAAGAAGTGTTAATTAAGGCTAAATGTGACTAATTTATTAAATTTAACACCGTTTTGTAGAACTCACCGAATCAAAACGTCTCTCCCTTGCAATATGACTGGTATAGCATTTTGTTGAACTGTCATCAAGTCCTTTATATTTAAATTTTGCTGGAGATTTGCGACACTGTGAGGATGTATGTCTAAATCTGCAACAGTCTCACCAGCAAACACTTTTTCTACCAATGGTTTTACAGCCCGTTGCCCCATCCGAGGCACATCAGGGTTGTTCTTAAACAATGAAGATATCCAGGCCCCACTTTTGGGTTTTTGCTTGATTCTTATATCATCACTTAGATCTTGATAGTTTTTGCCTTTAAATTTACCTTTGTTTTCACTCAAATCTCGCAGTTTTATTGCTAAGTTGTCATCCTTTTCTGATGTCATAACAGAAGTTTTTTGTGCTTTTGGGGGAGGCTCTTCTTGATTTTTTACAAAGTTTATGTTTTGTGATGTGCTCTGGGGTCTCTTTCTTGCTATAGTTCTGCCAGTAAAGTTTGGTTTAGATATAAACTTATATTCTGGGGCATTTTTCTTAGCACCAGGTTTAGGATTACTCTGTAAAAACAATACGTTAACACATTCTGTTTTTAAGAACCAAGAATAGAAACCAAGGCCGTAATACACTTACCTTTTTAGATACTGATATATTTAACTGTAAATCGTCCATTTTGGGGAAATATTATCATGAATTCGTCAATTATACCTTAAGCTTTAGGTTATGTTTACAAAATCGCGTGAGGCATGTTACTGACTTTGACGTATATCATTTCGTTCAAGAACCTATTGTCACCCTATTGTGACATGACTCAAATAAACATAAGTATATATTAATTGTAATTGTAATATATTAATTAAACTTGTACTAAAATAAAATCTACTTTGTTCTCTAAAAAAACGTCACTTGTAAAATTATTTGCTTGTAAACAAACAAATTATTTACTTAGTCGCAGTGTTAAATAATTCGAAAAAAATATTTTACTCCCGACATTTTTCGTTACCCTCGTATTATATTCCTTAATTATTAGGATACAACTCATTGCCAGAAATGGCGCTGAAAGCTTTAACTTGTAAAGAAGCTATAGCTCAGTGGGAAGCTGACAATAAGCAATCTGCGGCTGATGCTGTAGTGGTGGAGTTTCAGTTTAGATGGCCGCCACTTGAGAAAATGGATGGAGCTCTTTCTACCCTCACCAGCTGCGAGTAAGATGAGCCTTGCTTCATAATTAAAATAATGCAACAATCAATTTGTCACATTTTAACTCTTCTGTATCAGGAAACTAAGTCTTTCGTCGAATATGATCGACAAGATAGCTGGTATTGCTGGAATGAGAAACCTCAAGATATTATCGCTGGGTAGAAATAATATTAAGTCGATAAGTGGTATAGTAAGTTATAATTCTTTATCAATACCTATTTATTAATATTATTGTATTTTACGAAAGCACATAAAATGACAAATTAGCAGAGAGGAAAAATCTAAATCATTGTAATCGCCACGTCGGACTTTCCATAAAGAGATTTGCTAATTAGCTTGACTAATTACCACACTTGGCATGTTGTTTGGTGATCGCAGTAACATGTCGCTATCATTGGTAGATTCCGCCAATTTCATGAATTTATTCCCGTAGAATCTTTTTACGACACCAACGGGATAACGGGATGACATGGGGTGGTCCTATTCTACAAATGAGACCACGTATGATCACCATCAGCCGGGAAACAGCCTTTGTTGAACATACTATGTTAACATACTACTAAAATGAAGTAAAGGGACGTGAGGATCCTTTTGTTTCAAAGCGGTAGAAGATTTCCGTACAAACTTGTAAGTTTTTCCACCTACCCTAAATCATGAATGAGACCGACAATGATCTTTTGGCACGCGGCAAGAATCGGAGCTCGCGTGCCGCCATCTTGTCTGCTTATTGCTTTACTGTGAATACTGTAGGCTTATTGAATCCACGCTGTAGGTATTGTTATGTTTTGAACACAAGTCATACACGTGCCAGACATCTACCTAATACCGTTACTTAAAATTGAATGTATAATAAAGAGCATAGGTTAACATATTATATATGTGGAAAGAGTGTTTTCGGTCGTTTGTAGTTCTTTTTTTTTCACGCAATGGAGCAACGAATCGACGTTGTTTATTTTTGGTAGGGCTACATTATAACTAGGGAAAGTGTTCACGATATTTACTGAATTCCATCCCACGCGGACGAAGTTGTAGGCATAAGTTAGGGGTCAAGGTACATAGTAAAATCGTGTTATGAAATTTTAATAAATATTTTAAAAAGTTGGGGTTTACCTAAAAGTAGGTGACTACAAATGTTTATTATAGGAGACAGTTGCAGAAACATTAGAACAGCTTTGGATCAGCTACAATCCCATCGATAAGTTGAAAGGGATTGGTGCCCTGAAGAAATTACGAGTTTTCTACATGTCCAACGCATCGATTAAAGAGTGGGTGGAGTTTAATAGACTTCAGGTTAGCTAAACAGCATAGTAGTCTCGTAGACGGCAAACACAGCTTCGGAACTGAAGCATTTTAACAGCACCAGTTAGAGGTTCTAAAACTATCAGCAGCAGGGACAGGTTTACTATTCAACTTCTGGTTTTAGTGACTTTGAGTGACACTAAGCGACCTTTACTAGGTCGTCGATCCACGTAGTAGGAGGACGGCCCGGTACACGTTTCCCGGTACGTGGTCACCACTCATTTATAGTTTCAGAGTTTTATTTAGTTACACCTATTTGGAACTTTAGTACGAATGATGATAATCATTGCGATGTTGTCTTTTCGCTGAAGAAAAAGGCTAGGAAATCTACACCCCAAAGATGTGTGTAAAGCTTTACAAACAGCATTGGGCCCGCTTGGTAGACTGTAGTCCAGGGGTGGTGGTGTTCTCGTGACCCATGGGTTAGGCGTTGGCGCTAAGCGAGAAACATTTGGCTGCTGTCCTGTCCCTTGCGGTCTTATGAAACAAAGAAATCGACGTACGATTCAATAAATTCAATAAGGCTATAGAGTCAGTACTGTAATGACGGGCAAAGCTTTCTCGCGAGAAGTATGGGGTTTGTGCCAAGGAAAGTCAAGAGGCGTAAGGTAACAAACAAAACAAACTGAAGGACACAGCATACAACGAATGCGCATACCAGGTGGCGATAGGGATTCTGCTAAGAACACCATTATTCGCACGAAACTTTATATCGATGGCGCAGACCACTGAGCAAGTAATCACTATGGCGCAGACCCAGACCCATCAAGGTCTATCCCGTACAGGTACATATAGTATGTGAATCTATCCTTAGACTGACAAAGACACCTTTACACGTTCTACATTTAAAATCAGTGGGGATAAAAGATAGAGACCCAGTACCGACCGATGAGAGTTATGAGAGCGGCTGTTATCCAGTCGGCTTATGTAGCTGATGATAGCCATCTTTGATTGTCAGGAATGTCCATCGCTGAGAGATTTGGTGATGGTGGGGAATCCTCTGTGTGAGAACCAGCCTGACATCGAGGCTTGGCGCACGCAGGTCTCCAACCGCCTGCAGCAGCTCACGCAGCTCGATGGCATCCCCATCGTCAGAGAGTAGAATTGTTTAGTAGCAAGAGGATAATATTTAAACTCGTTTAGCGAGCGTTGCTTGCAATCTTCTTAAATAATGTTAGAGCGGGGCTACTCGCACGTGAACGATTTAACGGAATTGTTATTTTATTTACGATAACGATTTAACTATAATTAGAACGATTCGGCCGTGTAGTCTCGGCTTTAGAATATAACCATCCCATGTCTTCCTGCTGGTGTCCTAAAAGGCGACTATAGGGAAAACTATTCAGGATTTGGGCAGCAGCATCTAAGTAACTACAATATCGTCCACCAATCCGTCTGCCAAGCATGGTTTGCCAACTTTGGCTAATTCCATAGAAATTCGAATGTGGCGATCTATGAGGGTTAAAGGAGGCTCATGTCCTCGGACTTTTCATGGAGATTACCTATAATCACTACACTTGTCAGGTGTATATGGTCGCAGTAAAATATTCTTAATACACGGTAGGTAGATGATGCTTCCCTTCTCCTTTTATCTCACCCTCAACGGAATGACATCCTACCTACCTACCTTGTTCCTTTTATATTTAATTCTAGTTTGAACTGTTTATAGTTTAGAGTTGTAGCTGGAAAATAAATTGATGCATACAATTTTTCAGTTTTATTTTAAAAAAATTAAGCACAAGTTAACGCGATCAAAAAGAACTAGAAATCGACTTCAATGGCCCTGCAACTTTAAGACTTATATGGTTTTCTCATGGATGCCATTGTCAGAACTGGACCAAAATTAATTGAACAGAAAGCACCAGCTTTCAAATAAAAAAAGAACAATCAAAATCGGTTCACCCAGTCAAAAGTACTGAGGTAACAAACATAAATAATACCCGTCGAATTGAGAGCCTCCTACGTTTTTGAAGTCGGTTAATTAATGTAAACTTACTTCAACTTTGTTCATACCCAGTCGTAGCACGGATGTGTAGTACTTCTTCAGCTTCCTAGTGACAAGATAATGTTATTCTAAGCATCCCAAAAATTAAAGCTAAAATTAAAGTCTGGCAAGTTTGACTGCTCCTTATATATCTAGGACCAGTCAAACTTTCCAGTCTTTAATTTTAGCTTTAATTTTTGGGATGCTTAGAATAACATTATCTTGTCACTTTTGTATGTTAGCTGGCACATGCAAAAAACTACGATTCAATTCACTTAGAGTTATCCTATCTATATGAGAAAGCTGAACTATCGTACACGTAACGGTAAATGTGTCGCTAATTTTTTTTTTATAAATTTTCAAAATGCAATGCCTAAGACTAATACCATAAATTATATATTACATGTAATTGTTGTTTTCCAAATAATAATAAAAAATAAACGGAGCCATTACACTTGAAAATGGATGCAAATCTTGAAAATAACGCCCTGCAGGCATTTTAGGGCAACTGCCCTAAAAATCTACAGCATTCATCCCCAAAAATGTCCCTTAGAGGTAAAATTATCTGAGTGTATAATTTGTTTTTGTTGACAATAAATGTTGATAATGATAAAAGCGCTAAGTATGATGCACTTCTGAAGTATTATTGATCTAGCAAACAAAATATAATCATCAAAATCGATTCATAATTAGCGGAATGATTGCGTAACACACACATTTTTTTTAAAAAAACTCTTTTTTTAAGTTGGTTGAAAATGCATATCGCACTTATTGTGCGGTTCCTAAATGTCGCGTTCGAATATATATGTGCGTACAGTTCGATAAAGTTTAGACTATATGTATAGATGATAGCTCACACAAAATCATAGCCGAGTTTAGACAATGGATGACTAACGTTCGTTATTAATCTCGCACTCTGTAACCTAGCTCTAATTTTAAGAGTTATTGAAGGGCATTCCTCCAATGCTTCATACATATTTGGGCGGCACCTCGAATGATTTTTATAACTTTTTATTTCATTTTTGCTGCCTTGTTGTCATTGTGCCAAGTTTATACAACACAACATATTTCGAATAAAACGATTGTAATTTAATTTAGTGATGATGACCAATACACAGATGAACCTATGGACTCTAAACAACTGTAAGGGTTTATACCGAACCCCCAAAATAACGTATATCGTCGCAAATCGCTGAAATCTTCATGTGAATGCGTCACCATTGTCCGCCCGGCTTTATGATTCGTCATACGTTTCAAAGTCAACTTAATAGCCTGCTTAATTCGTGGCCAAAGGAAATACGATTTGGTGAGGGACGCTAAAACGCCATAGCTAGCGGGAAGTCCCTCTACTAGACGCGCCAATGGCCGATCCATTGTGTTGCAACTAATAAAATGTAATGATGTAAACGGATAACACGAATTTATCTAACTCTGAAACGCAGGCGCTCACTGAGGGGAAATCAATTAACGACAACATTAAATTGTAAGAGGGCAAATTGAGTTACTAGCGAGTTAAGTCCTGTTATACGATATTGTTGAAATTGAGCCTTTAAAATAGTCTGAAACTTTTAGTGCTGCTTTTAAGATTCGGTATTGATTATACAATTACTGATTACTAATGGTAGTCATTAACAAACATTCCTCTTGTAGTTTGTTTATTTATTTATTATTACTTTGTTTATAGGTAAATTTCATGTTTGTTGTTCACTGAATGAAAAATAGAAGACTTGTATCGCGAACGCGATCCTCAAGACACTATTTGGATAAAATAGACCATGGATTGAGGAAGTAGATTGAGGTCAGAGTATGCACTATGTAAATATTTAAAGAGTTTTCACGACTAAGTTTTCAGCAAAAACTTCCACTTACCGGGAATTTGCTCAGAATGCTTTCATACTAAAAATTTAAAATAGAATAGGTGGCTATGATAAGTAGGTAATCATATAAAACTAGGTCGGATTGTAGTGTCCTGAAATGAATATCATTAACGCACAACTTTATCGTGAGCTTAGAGCTGTTATGCAGCTAATCTGCTAATGGTCCCTCGATGGCTTTTGAACAATAATCAAAAATAGTGTGTAAAAATGTAGATTTGCGATTAACTGTGAAGTCTCACGTTAATCATACGCATTTCACGACATTATAACCCGATGTACTATTTTCAGATAGTTATTGAACAAAGCCATCTATCCTATTTTAAAAGATTATGGTTAAAGAATTTTTTTATTAAACTTTTACTGGCGAAATCACCTTAACACACGTGTAACTTTACAAAGCAATCTTTTGGGACTTGAACATTCTATAGTTTTGCAGGAAGTACGTTATGCGCTATGACCACATCACATGCCTAATTCCTGAACCCTAAAACCTGAATCTGGAATAGCCTAGAATGAATAGATTTGTACTCAGGTATCTCGATCAGGCACTCAATATCAAGAAAAGTTCTGATCAAACGCAAGCCAATTTTCTACTTTTTTCAGTGATAATGTCTTATAAATCGATGAACGCTGGCTGCACGCACGAAAAAGTGTCACGTTCCGCCTGAGCGTGCAAGCGAGAGCGTGGAATAAGCGATAGAGAGCCACGATTGGCCTAAGCATTCGACTTGTGGCTTATCTTTTCTTGTGACCTTATCAAGTAAAGTCCGTAAACCGACTTTACAGGCAACGAATTTTTACAGACTTCTCTATGTATGTCCTAGTTGTAATGTGACAAGCGCAGATTTTCATGTAAAATGACAAATTCATTATTTTATGAAAGTACTTCACATGCATGTACATTGTCCAACAAAGTCAAGTACTTAGAAACAATTGATATCAGTGATTAGCATAAAACTATCGCGTGGTGGAAGCACACATAATGTCGACACGAAAGGTGTCACTTGAGGGGTATTCAATAAATTAATGGAAAGCCGGTCATTGTGCTCCTTCCGTAATGGACCGATAATTGTCCACCGAGACAGAAGTAACTCTGTTAATCACAATGAGGCTCGCACCTTCCCCACCCAATGTAAACATGGAATGCATGTATACAGGGTGCTTACTTTTATACAAACTATCTAAGTGTACTTTATGTAGGTATTATAAATTATATCTGCCTCATCGGTAAAAAGGTTTATTTTATAGTATACGGATTTAATCCGTGAACTTCATAGAGACCAAGACCATTTGAATGTTTGAGGTGCATTTCTTTCACATTTTACAATATCTAGAATCGGAATATGTGAGTCTTAGTACCAGCAATCACTTTTATTGCTAATTAAACATTGCAAGGTTTGAATTTTGATCAGAACTATTTAGTCATTCATTACAATTTAAAAGTACAACAACCAGATATTTTATTTAATGACCAAAAATATTTATCTATGTTATTACTGAATGTTTATGGTTGTTTAGACATCCCATATACGAACCCGGTAATGCTCACACATGCCACCACCCGTCATTATTTAATTATTAACACTACAATCGACCTAATTTTGATTTCTATTTGACATTTCGATTACGACGACATAGCCGGCGGCCACCCGGCGGCGAGCAGCCATTTTGTGACATCTGTCCTAGAGTGTGTTACCAACTATAAAATTCAATTTCCCCAATCGGCTGGCTCGCTACATTTATTATTCATAGGTCAGTACGTAGACGTTCGGCCACTAACAGATGTGATCTTTTACGTGAAAGAATATCAAAAGATGGCATATACGTAAAACTAGTCATGATAATGGACACGAACCTGATATTAAATTCATACGACTTCAATTTCATGAAGACGATCGACAATAACAGAAAAAAACTATCCTTTGCGCTTCAAATAAGTCATTCGGTCGCGTGGAAATCGGATTGATATCTTGGAAAATGGATACGAAAAGTTCAAGTTAGTGGAAGTAGAGGGTTTCAGGTTGTAATAAAACTATCAATTTTGCACGTGTACGCCGCAGAGAACCTAATAGAAGTTAGGTCATGCCACTGATAGCACTTTAAGCCCTTTCACGTATCGGTTTCGTAATGACTGTATCGTCGCAGCTGTTCGCCTGTTGGATTATACGATAGCTGCGAGTGTTTACTCGTTCCGACCAATAAATCAATCTATGTCGTCGGTAATGCACAATCCATTTGCTCACAAGTAGCCTAATTGCTGTTAGCGCCGCCCAGCGGCCACATTAGGCGGACACCCCCTCGCCCCACGAGCCCACACGAGACGCAAACTGGCCTATTCGTTGTAATGGTTGATTTTCTAGCTCACGAGACGTAGCCGGGCAAACGGGCGCGCTTACGCCACTCAAAGGCGGAGAAAATGGCTTAAGTGCTTTCTCTATTATGCTTAAGGTCGTTCGTGAAAAGGGTAATTTTCAACTCTCCAGCGCCCCCGTTCAAGTTGAACGTTGGGATTACATGGATATACTCGTAGTTGCCAGAAGAACACAAATACCAAATACATTTTTTTTTTACATTAGATAGGCTTCCGTTTGGCCACACTCTAAATTGATGTTAAGCGACGACGTGGTTTAAGATAGTTTGTTGTTATTTCTGGCGTCATGCATGTTACTTTTAATTTAAAATTTCCTTTCTAAAACGATTACGCTGTCACAAATAATTACAATACAAATAAACATACTTTGTTTAAAACGTAAAATTCGTGATATCAACTCAATTTTAACTAAACAATTTATTGTAAACGAGTGCCTGTCCACATAATTCTGACGCTAAGAGAGATAATACATTTTTAAGTTGGGTAACCTATTGTCGCGGCAAGCGGCGAGGGTCGCGAAATAAAGCTTTTCCAACAAACAATAGTTCCGGCCCTTTGTCGCGCTCCGAGTAGAGTAAACATTAGTAGTTGAGGGCATTGTGAGGACTCCGCCCTCCGCCGGATCGCGGCCTAAGAGGTTACGGCCAGATTACTCCCACTTACCCCACATCACCCTTTGTTTGTTTGATATATTTTTGTCTTTGTAAAAGAAACCGAGGCTATTCAAACACTCGTACCTATTCGAATACGTAGCCACAATGATGGTGGGATAAAGATATTTGAACAGAAGTCATTTACATTTTAAGGTTAAGTGTTGGGTTTTAATACGGAAACTTTAATTGCGGAAACTCATATACATTTATTTACCCACAAATTAAGTACAGACACTCCTATGACATCTGAAATTTTTACTAAGTTTACAAAACCTAAAATAACCAGTACAATAATTTAGTCATTAAAGAAGCATTTTCCTCGACAACAATACAAAATTAACGTTTAGAGAACAAATGCACCCACACTTGACGTAAACCGTGAAACTCTATTGAAAACGCGGAAGTCACGATCACGTCATAAATTACTGTTTTAACATTAACACCTACTCTCCATAATAGACGATAAACCAAATTTAGTTTCCATGTTACGCACCCTCCGCACCCAACTACTTATAATAAGCAATGATCAATGGAGAATAATCCCATTGTGTCGCGGGCAGACAAAAAACCCGTGTCTAAATTATTCCGCCACGCTCTCGCGCTAATATCTCCATTACTACGATATACAATCTTATTGTTATACATCTACATGGAAAGGATTACGCGCCAAAATGTTGACAGTTGTCGAAGAGACAATAGAAAGGAGAATGCATACCGAAATACGCGCTATGGTTTGTGCTTATTTAATTTAAGTTGCTGGCAACACAGAATAATGGTGCGTTTTCGCCAGCGGGCGTCCCGACTTGAGTCGGAGCGCCTCGGGGCAATAAAATTAATGAAGCGTAGAGATGGGACCATTTTACTTGTATTATTCGTCTCCTACGGGCTGAATCTGAAGCGAATGTCCATTAGTTCTGTTTTAACATGTTAGCGAGGTTGAAACGTTGTAAATGCGATTTACTCAACAGAGGGTGGAAGAGTAGTAGGAGAGATTTGTCAGCGATCAATAACTGATGTTACGAGTATAGAAAACGTATAAAATATTCAATGCGGCGCCAGACCGTTTTAAAAAGCTTTGCAAAAGTTTATAGGAATTGAGTAGCTACGACGCTCTACGGAGAGTTACGCCGTCACAAATACGTCTACGAGATTTCTACGAGATCTTAGATTTAATTTGATCTGATTTTTCTAAGTGTTAAATTCGCAATTACATATTTTAATCTGCAAGCAAGTAAAGAAATGATTTGACTTGAACAAAATACATTAAAAAATAATCGTCGTAGACCCACTATATGTGTTTGTCGCTTACAAAATGAACTCTAAAATTGTTCCGAACATAGAGTCAGCACTTATGTCATTTTCTACACATTTCACTATATTTAATTGCCAAATTGTGTAAAGTAAGACGCAATTAAAGAAGAAGAAGTAAAGGGCACTAGGAACTTTATATTTCATAAAGATAATAATCGCCTTTGGTACGCTAAATTTTCAAAATAACGTATAGTACTCGCACAATAAGTTTGCCCCTCTGAAGTTAGCCTTCCGCAATGTCAAACATGTACAGACGGAATGTGTGTCTATTATTTTCGATAATAACTATCCCTGGATAAGATAAAACAATAACACATTTCTTTCCACCCGCAAACTTACCTTGCCTCCCACGTATAACGTGAATAATTCATACTTCGCGGTCTTTTGTGACTAGCTTCAGAGGGGCAAACATAGTGTGCGAGTACTATATGTATTTTTAACAGGGTTTTGAAAACAGATGATATCTGATGAATTCCCTGTTCCTATTACACCTCATCCCTCAACGGAACTGTACGCCGGCGCCGCGTAAACAGAACTAACAATGAAAGCATTACATCGCATTAGTGGTGAACTGATGGCTGATCAAATGATCATGTAGCGTACGAATACGTAGTGCGTTCACAACGTGCCGCCATGCGTCTAGTTTGCAGATAATGTTGATAACATCTTAATCCGCAAATTTAACTCGCCCCCAACATTGTGGAGGCCGCTACTGTTATACACATCTATAGAACTGTCTATAGAAACAGAAACGTAGTAGGGTAAAGCCCTAAAAATCGGTAATGATCGATCGATCGATCTATTATCAAATCAACATTATTAAAAATTAGTTTACGAATTTTTAGACGGCAATTTTCGGAAAAGCAAAAGAGTGCAGAAAAATCTACTGCTACACAGCCCTTAAAAATTGTTATAAAAAGTACATCACTGATATTTGAACTCATTTTTGCTTAAGATTAGTGGCAAGCAGACTACAATTTCATTCGATCGTTCATCATCAGCCGGGAAACTAAATAGGCCTCCTCCATGGTATGCCACATTGACCGGTCCCAAGCCACTTGCATCAAGCGATTCCCCGCTTACTATAATTGGTGATCGCAGTAAGCTTTCGGAGGTATACAGGCGAACGGAAGCTTGCACCCTTTGCTCAGGGTCACTTGGGGTGATGTCTATTCTTAAACAAGTTATTGTTTTTATTTGTATTCGAGGCAAAAACAAAAATCTTCTTCAACTGCAAACGAATTACAAAACTAACTGCACACGAAGTGCATACTTATCACAGGCGCTAAACCGTCGCACGCTCATTACCGGAACATTTGCTACCCATTGCTACCACTAAATATTAGCATATCAAGCGCTTTATCAGATCTAACGGCCTGCACTCACCGCTGCATTCAGCGGCTAATGTTACACGTACGCGCTGCCAGACAATAACACGATTAGCGAAATGCTGTAACAAGAGCACTAAATGAGGGATTGGGGCGGTTCGGTTCGTGATCCTTATCACGCGCTTGCGATCGTAAATGATAAGGTGCATACCAAACACACACTCAAACAACTAAGTACGAACATCTGACTAAGAACATGAGTCAACGTTATGAAATGACATTACTGGTAAAACAAAGAAGAAATAATTTATATATACATACATATATACCTAAATCCCTGGTAGGGCTACATTCTTTTTATTGTCAACGCTTTTTTTTTTGCACTGCCAAACACATAGAAACACGTTTTACATCCGAATGATAAACTTTTATTGAGGCGGGTACATAACAACAATAGGCGGAGAGCCCGCTTCGGCCGGAGGTTTAGTGCGTCCGATTTCCATACAAAAACTTCTATTTCCCGGACTAAATGGCACGTGAGAGCTCATAAAACTGCGGGAAAACTACTCCCGAACCCCCCGGCACGCCCCGGACCCGGCGAGGCCCCGCTACGGCGACATTTATCTTGTCTAGTTGTATTTAGACGGATTTACGAACCTTTTTGGTACTCTTGCTTGAAAAATAAGCAGAAATTACACATTATTCATAAAGTAAAATCATTCTTACTCATCAAAATCAGCCAGGAAAACGTCCACTGCTGGACATAGGCCTCCTTCATGGTACGGCATATCGACCGGTCCCGAGCCACCTGCATTCTTACTCAATGTTATCTATTCCCAGTTTGGCTGAATATTGTAGATTAATTACATAAGAACCCAAAATGAAATTTTAATATTGATTGACTGATTAACATTTCAAGAATTATTAAAATTGACAAGACAATAATGAATGGCGAACTGATATTCCAATATATTTTATTGTTGGTACCTTAACTTGCTGGGACTGCATATGTAAAATACAAAAATTAAATAGTAGTAACAATAATAAATCAATTGACTCAGATTCACTGCAGTGTTGTCCTTTGAAATTAGTTGATTTCTGAAACTTTTTTATGTTAAAATAAATAGCGCTCCCTCGAATCACTCTCCCACAAACCCTTACAATCCAAACAAGTAGGCATTAGGTAAAGCTAATAAAATCTTGGAATCATAAAAAGTCATCGTCGGAAAGTTAGAGGGGTCATGTATCGAACACACGTCAAACTGAAGCCCGGCGGCGGCGACTTGTGCCATCTCCCGAGGAAGCGATTTGTCAGCGCCGCCCCCTCTCGATTGAATAATTCAAATAATCGAGGTATTTATATGTAAATAGCGGGCCACATCTCCATACGAAAGGCCCGATCGGTACATAAATTTGGGAAGACGACGCGAAAACTGCGACGCACCACCGATCTGATTTATTCGCCAACTTTTGGAAAAAGTGGCGCGCGACAGGAAATGTTTGTCTAATCGCATTTATTGGCACGAAGCGAGCCTGCGCCTGCGCCCCACTCGCTGCTTGCTAGAGCGAGGGGTGGACAATTGGACATCCTGCTCATGTCTCTGTGTTCCTGACTCAAAAGAAATAGCTCTCTGATTCAGGACCAATCTCAAAATCTCAGATAAAACGCAAAACCATGTGGCTTCGGATTTATGATAAAACCACCCTTGTTTTCTTAGTCCGTCACTACGTACCACTAACATTTGGGAACACAAAAGTGGTTTATTATGGCGATTCCCAGCCCGTGCGTCGTGGCCACCTGGGCAGATAGGTACATTACTCGACTTGGAATGACAAAGAAAAAAGAAAAGAAAGTATTTCAGCTCACCGAAACATATTAATTGGTAGCTCTTGTTAAGCGTTTAGAGACACAACTAGGGCCCACGCCGAATGTCATATGTTTGTGGCACTCTATTACTCATTGAGAGTGAGCTGAACTCATCAATCATGCGGCGGAACGCCGCGGGTGCTCTGCGGCAGTGTTAATAACCACCGCCACTTCTATTGTTTATTATTTAGAGCTCTATTCGATATTAGTCGATGTGGCAAATGAAATGTGTTTCATTTGCTCTATTTCGATTTTGTGTGATTATTACGATTGTTTGTTTTTATTTTTGCCGTTTCTACTCAGTATTACGCATTTTTATGTGAGTGGCAGAAGATTAAAATATTATATCAAGTAGCAGCGGTGTATAATGATTTGATCATTGTATGATGATTTAAACAGAAAACAATCTGGCGCAATAAAATAGAAGTATCCATATAGATATAAGTCTCTAGTTTCGTTTTAATTTTAAGTATTGATTCAGTACATGCCATAACACATCTTTAAATTCTGCCACAGCCCGTTTGACATGTCCTCTATCGATACGAAAACTAACAGCTAATAAATATTAGTTTTAAAAAACTAAAAAACACGCTTTTAAAGAATATCGAACTAAAAAGTTTAAGTTGGGCGCTCGATATACGAAAAATGTGGCACAAAGCGCCCACGCTTTTTCACAATAATACTAGTATTTATTGTTCGTTCATTATTGTTTTAAGCTTATTTTATTTAAAAAATTATTTTTAACTTTTTAGTTCGATATTCTTTAAAAGCGTGTTTTTGCGTTTTTTTAAACTCTATTTATTTTTCACTTTTTAGTTTAATATGCTATCAAAGCGTGTTCTTTAGTTTTGTTTCCAATTTTTATTTACTATGGATTATCAACTATTTGATGGTAGTTTCTTTACCGACCGGTTTTATTCCGGAAAATGAGCCATAAAAAATCAGCTACTAGGGCCGAGGAAGGCAGCAGGCGCGCGAAGGAGAATTACAAACTCACAAACTCACCCACAAACATACAGGTGAAGCTAATAAAAGCGTGTTAAAAAGTGATGTAAGTATATTTTAAGAATTAATGTAATCGAGACTAAATATATTGATTCACTGTAATAGGGACTACGGCATTTTATGCAGAGCCTAGTATGAAGTCTGCTGTTTTATCTGTTATGTTAATGTAATAGTGTGCATTGCAGAAAATGTTGGATTCCGAAGAGTATAAGTAAGCGAGCAACAAAACGCACTTCATCAGGTGGCAGCCGCTTTATCCCGCTAATGACCAACCCCTCCAGAGTAATAAAAGTCGATATCTGCCTCGCTACTACGACCCCTGAAGGAAACAATTTGATACTTTAATTATTTTTTTCACTCACAAAAACTACAAATCTTTTAAGATAAAGGCATAAATATAAATTGTTTGCTCCTCTAATTTAGAGGTACAGTTCACGGGATGTTACCTAGATGGTATTAATACAGACAGGTACAGTAATATACTTTCATCATCATCCGCCGGGAAACGTCCAGTGCTGGACATAGGTCGGGTCATGGGACCTGTCATTGTAGCGTACCATGGGAAGCCCAGTTCATTTCCCTCGGTATTATTATTTATTTATGTCAAAAAAGGTTTCTCCGTAAGTTTGAAAGCAAACTCAATGATTTTTCAAATCCTAGCATCAGATTTAAAACTAATTTAAAAAATCACACACACACATTTTATTCACGCAATGTTTTAAATTATTTAGATTTGAAAATTGTAAAATAATAATTGAATAAGATTTTTGACTTGTAATTTATCTTACTAATAAACTATGTCTATGGTTAAAAGGAATATGTTTATGTGGACTCCGTTGAATTAAGAGCATTGCAATACTAGTACAGAGGCAGTAGGCGATGTGCGACATGCAAATCTGGAGCTGAATGAAATGAATGCCGTTTTTAAAGAAAACTCAATGTAAAGCTCAACTTGCTAGAGAACAATTCAATTTAATTCAACAACAACAATAATGGAATCAGTTGTAGTAGCCTGGCCAATAAAGGACCAAGACACATATTGCGCAGTGCATGTTCAGCGAACCTTGGCTGAGAATTAGCGGCGGCGGGAAAGAAAAATGATTGTGACAGTCCGGCGAACAACACTAATGGAGTCTGCGTCTGCGAAATGTGCCACTTAGACCCTGCGCTGGTGGAATGCTCCGTTGTCGCTTGAAGCACGAGTATTGTTCTAGTCACCATTTGATAAGAGACAACAGCGACAGAATTGGTTTGCCAAAATCCGTTAATGTAAAAAAATACACATAAATTATAACGTATTTATTGGACAAAATTACAAAAATTGTAAATGAGTAGGTGTTGATTAAAACTTAAGTAAAGATCCTCTTGCATGTAGTAGTGTATGTATTCTACTACCTTTGTGATTGTGAACAGTATGGGAAAAGATGGAATGGAATTCAAAAATTGAATATCTATTCGCACACATTTTCTCACACATACAACAGGTCATTTACTTAAGTTTTTCACCTATTTAATTTTTTTAATGGCCTTATTTTTAAAGTTATATAATTCATTACTATTTTAACCACGTCTTCGCTTGCGTGGACTACATTATTTATCCCATGATTGTGTATGTATGTACCACTTAATGGACCGAGTTAAAATACTTCATAAATCGTACTACGACCGCGTAGACTTCAGAAAGTATCCCACAGGAATTACCTACTTGTTCTAATGAGATTAAAAGTAACTTACATCCTTCTCCGACCCCTAGTCATTCTTACTCTCCATTACGACGTGAAACAAACAATCACAGAAACGAAACAAACAGGCGATAGCGGGTGGTGGAGCGCGGGCGGGCGATACCTTCTAAGATATTCATAATAATTGGATGGTGTAAGTAAAGGGCTATTATAATGTTCATGCAGTGCTTAAAGTAACTAATTATTTATTTCGATAAAGATTAATACCGTACTCGCCTAAATAGATTTTGCAAATACCGCATTATGTGTGATGTGTTAATTTATTCTTGAAGTGGTGCTTCAAGGAATGCATTCATCATGTTCTCGGATGGCTAAAGTATTTAAACATTTCAAAACGTCACGTCGATATAGCAATAGTCAATGTGGCACTTCCACAAGTCAATATCAATATAATTAATTAAATTAATTACTTATCCCTTAAAAATTCTATGAAATTTTTTCATCGAAGTTTGGTCTAAAATTTAAAAAAATGCTACGTTGCAATTTGACATTATTTTTTCCCCTATATAGATAAAAGCCAGAACAGGTTTTTTATAAAGCCTTAGTGTAAAGATCGCTTTGCTAGTACCCAGCAACATCCACTATTTCACTACACTTCCACCCCACAACTTATAAAACTTAAGACCGTTATAATCTTTTCTATAAACCCCAAAAATGATCAATATTAAAAGGGTGACTATCTGATGTGTATATCTACTTAAATTCAAATCGCTATTGTAATACGGAGGGCAATTTAAAACAAGTTGGAAGCTCACGGCTCCACCCCTACAATACAACACTCCCCTCACAAATTAAGTGTAAAACAAACCTAATGAAATTTAAATATCTCTCTGGCGACGCAATAACTGCGCAAATAAAATCATGTCGCGGGGGAGAGTAATCGCTTCCATTGTATACACATTGTACGGAATTATATCGCTCAGGGTTGTAGACGATGATGCAACCTTGTCACAGTATGTAACTACTATTAGACTTGCTTATTGATCGTTGCAGTTTGCGTGAACGGTGAATGTGACAAAGTATCAAGAGCCGGCAATAGCGTAAGAAGGGGCGGGCTTGCTCTCTAGACAGTAATGGACTCTAGGGGTTAGAGGCAAACCTCTCATTGTTGCCTTGTTAGCAGATAATTCACTGTAACGCGTTTAGCGGTGGATACGATATGGAAATCTGTTTACGATGTAGCTAATATGAGTAGACAGTCAATATTGGATAGTTACCTATTTCAAATATAACCAATTTTAGTTTTATATTTTCGTCTTTATAAATCAGTAGATATATTACGTAATTTATAATAAAAGGAATAACTGGTCGTATTACGGTATGAATGAATATATCATTCAAAAATAAAAATACAACATTTTCCCGACAGTAATACCTCTATAGGAGACGGCTTACGACAGCCATTTACCTACCTACCAGATTGAGTCGAGAATCCAAACGAATCTTTTAAAACACCCTCCATCCTCAAAGGGAAGGATACTAATTTTCTTTTCGAGTTTAAAAGAAGCTTCCTTTCAAGGAGTGGAAAAAAGTTACAATCGAAAAGGAAATTTGCGTTTTAAATCCTCTAATGAAGCTGAGAAGTTTGTAATGGAGGGGCGAAAGGCTGCGGGCAAATTGAGGAAAAACTCCAGACATAGCGAAGACGTAGTCGCGTTTCAGTTCAGGCATATACTTTTACGAAGGACTTCAACTGTGCATTCTCTTTGCTTTAGACTCAATACTTTAGAGATAAAAAATCTGAACTATAACATGTAAATAGCATCAAAATGGTATCCTAATATATTCCTCACTGCCAAGTGTCCAACAACTCCGATTTATCGGTTCGGTGACCTAGGTCATTTTATATGCTGGTCACTTTCAAATGTTGTCTTTTTGTCTCTTCGTATAGGTAGGTGATTTACGCCTTTTTTCTCCACTGCTCAAATAAAAGTGAAGAAAAAATACTTCGATTTTTTCACTACTTGTAAGCCTGTATTAAATGCAGTGTGTTGATGGAAATGTCAATTAAAGGTGATGAATGTGACATGGATCGAAAGGGGATACATATTTTTATACTCGAGTGTACCATGCTGGAAATAGGATGATAAACCCGCAGTGTGTTGTCATTTGGTTTGTCTTGATGGATATAGACGTGATGATATGTTGACCTGATAAAACAGCAATTGTAAAATACCGTCAATCAAAACAATTACATTATGTATTTGTTTATTTAGTTTGGGAGGTCGACTTCAGTGGACGTCTGATGATGTTGGATTAAAAGGTAAAACATTGTTTTATACAAAATTTTATTTTACAAATTCCTATTATACAATAATTCGCATTTGTTAGGATAGATTACATGCAGCTATAAAATACAATGATAAGCACCTTCAATTTAACCGTTATGTATGGTTGACAGACAATATTGTTTGCGATCATTAATGGGAAAGAACCATAACTTATATTGCGGAAAAGTTAAATTAGATCAATAAATAACGGATATTTAATAATATGTTACGATTTAACTTTTCAATCTAATAGGAATAACCATAAACAAACGCTAAAAAAACTATACACCACCGAGCCTTGACCATGACCTGTCGAAGTATTTCTAATATTTTTTTCTGATATAGGTATATGATTGATCATGTTGTTTCTATTTGTTTGCGGTTATTTTTATTGGATTGAAATGAAGTGGTGCATATTATTTTTAGAAAGATTTTTTGACTAATAAAATAATATGACTAAATAATGATACTAAAACAATTTGATGGAGATTATTGTTCGACAGCGGCGTTTGCGATGATTGACGGCGAATTGATCGTCTCGCCGAGACTTTCCAGCAGCTCTTTGCGGTAGTCGTCGAAGTCTCCGTCCACCTGGAAATAAATTTAAAAATAAAATGGTATTCTACACCAGATCCACACGTTCACAGTCGTCCAGCAGACTATAAAAAGGACTACACTCGGGACAAATGCCGGAAGCTTCAAACAAATGTCGTGATATCAGTTCCTACTTTCATACCTCGAACGGATTATGTTTGTATACACGAGCATGTGAGTGGATTCGCGGGCGCCATATTACGGCTGGGTAAGTGACATTATTTTTTCCAGGAAGACATACAGTGTTAATATAATAAATAGATATGCAAAATAAATATAACACATAGACCAATCAAGTCTCCACTGATATACACTCACTTACTCACTAAAATTTAAACGAAACTACCTAAAATAAATTTGAACAATTTATTACAGTTTATCGCGATGCGAGCGAAAACATACAACAGCGAAAAACAAAATCCATTCCTATCATGCATACTAGCGCCATCTCTTACCTGTGACGCTAACTAGGGATAAGGGTGAGGTAAATCTAGTACCTATTTTAGCGCGGTCTATGGGTTTTTTACTGGGCAATTTTACTATGTAGGTAGCCTAGCCACATCAGAAGACAGAGTTACTGGAACATTTATTAAACTTTAGAGTTGCAGTGCAGTGCACGCTGAATTGCTTCTTGTTGTTCACAGTAAGAGTCGCTATTTATTAAAATCTCTTGCTGGGGCAAACCATCTGGAGTACTCTGCGGCAGGTCGAACGACGATCTGACGACCTAGGCATCGCTGGTATGACGTCACGCGGAACGTAGGTCATCTAATCGAGGGTGAGTGTCGCGAGTTGGAGAGGGAGGAGTGGTGGGATGCTCTAGTATCGGTCGCCTAATAAGAACTATGGGTCACTGAGCCTGCGTAATAAGTATGTCAAAGCGAATATAATATACTACGTAATAAGAGACGGGACTCCATACAGTAAAAACAAACCTACCAAATGTCAAACGGGGCTAAATCAACATTCATTCCCAACCATACTTAATCTACGTAAAGTGGCGCCAACCATGCGCTAGTAGCGCCTTTGACATGAGGCCATGTTACATACAATTTGTCGTGAACTAATTGGGAACTAAGTTGGATCAGCCTGAAGTATATGCAAGTCTCACCTCGTTGATGGTCTGGTCCTCTATGACGTACAGGGCGCAGTCTGTCTCCCTGATGAGTCGCTCGTCGTGGGACACTATCACGACGCCGCCTTTGTACTCGTTGATCGCCTCCGCCAGCGCGTCGATACTCTCGATGTCAAGGTTGTTGGTAGGCTCGTCCTGGAGGTAAACAATGCATTGGAATAGGGTCGATATTTTCGATGTCCATACTTATATTGTAATTTGTGTAATTTGCGAAAGTGATTTGGTTTGTTCTTCCTTAGGATAGGATAATAGGATCACGCCCATCCCATACCGTGGGTGTTGTGTGTAATAAGTCGTCTAATAAAAAAATGCATTGAAATCAACAATACCGCCAATACACAAAGAGAAACAGACACAAAGTATAGTAAAATTAGGGGAAAAGTTTGCTTTCGGCCCTCCATGAGACGTACATAAATATTTAAGGCTGAATATTTTATATTCACGCGCATGGGCAGTGACGTCTTGAGCGAACGATGCGGTTCGAATCCTGTGTGTCAATGTGTGCTTGTACGTACTGTGGCGCACACATTCAAGCAACGCTTCGTAACATTGTACGCAGTCATTTTACTTCAAAATTTTATTATGCACAAAGATTTTAAACTACTTAACACAAATTAAAATCAACGTACCAATATAACAACATCGGGAGCCATTAGTGTCAACTCTGCGAGCGCCACCCTCGCCTTCTGCCCGCCGCTGAGGTCCTTCATCTTGATGGTGTGCGCGTGGCTGGCGAGACCGAACGTGCCGAGGGCCTTGCGCGCCTTCTCGTACTGGAGACCGAACAGACGCTGCAAGTACTCCACCGGGGCCTCCTCCGCTGTTAGATGCTCGCCGGAATGCTGGTCGAAGCGACCTATCCTCTGCAGACAAAACACAAACATTTAATTTTATAAATATTCTCATTCGGGGAAACATGTGACGTCACATTGACACTTATCGCCACAAGTTACCTGTTCTTTAATTGGTAAATGGTAAAGCTGAATTTGGTATTATGTAATCATACTAACCAATCTATGATTCCTGATGAGATCCCCACGGATAGGCGTCAGTTCTCCAACAAGCAGCTTCAAGAATGTAGACTTGCCCACACCGTTGGGGCCCACGATGGCAATACGAGAATTCAGGTCGATACCGAAATCAACGCCCTTGAACAGAGGCTTCTGACCGGGAAAGTTGAAGTCCACGTCTGAGAGAAACAAACTCAAGTTAGTACATACTTTAAACATCTAAATTGAACGTGTACACGATGAATAACGATTTTAATGAAATTAAACATCTCTATTCCTTGGGTTACAGGAGTGCACTAAAAATGTGTTTTTCCAATTGCTATAACTAAGGTTATGAAAAAGACTGAGGAGTCGATATCTTCGGAACAAGGAAATTTAAAAATGACAAAATTTCAATCAAGTCTCTTAACTATTCCAATACAAAAATCAAGACATTACGTCCATTACGACGTAAAAGAATGACAATCCAACAAACACACATTCGCGTCTAATTCATTTATATGGAAATAAGTACACACTAGATTACACACTATAATATTTTTTGAAAAATTGCACTGTTGCCACATTTGTAACGTTAAAATTGTACGTCAGTCGATAGTTAGTAATTTTTGTCTCTCCAATTAATTAGGAATTTTTGAACTAGGTATAATTTAAACCGTAAAAGTCCACTGCTGAATAACGTGCACCCAGCGGTTTCCTGAGCTTTCTTAATTTACTCTTCTAAATTTACAATGCACGTGACTATGTCGCCGGCGCCCCGCCCTCGTAACAACCACCAACAAACCGTACTGTGCAGGCCGAGGATGGGAGGCTGTAGAGGCGGCGGATCAGGGAACGAGAACTTGACGATGTACTCCTTGGGGCGCTGCAGCAGGGTCACCGCCGACGGACCGTCTTCCTCCTCGCGTTGAGACTTCGTCTTGTTCTTCTCTTGCTTGCGAGTCAGAGCTTCTTTTTGTTTCTTTTCCTGTATTAAGAAGTTAATAACGATTGGAGTAGTTTTAACGTAAGGAGACTGGCGGAAATTTACCATTGAGGTCAAGTAGGTGGAGTGCGTGAAAGTGACAGCGATTATTACTCGCACGACGGCAGAAAGAGATACTCATAGCGCCGCATTGTTTAATAACCTACATAGCGACAGTTCGTGATTATATCTTTTATTCATTGGAAAAAAGTATTTGCTTTAAATATCCATTTAAAAATAATTAGGAACCGTTTGTAAAAAAAATTGAATATTGAAGACTGAAACCTTCTCGAAAATTATCCAGGACTATTATAAATAGTCTTCAACGGCTATAGTAGATTGCTACTCAGGGCAAATTGTAGCAACATTTACAGATTATGACAGATCATACTGTCGCGGCAATCCACAATCCACAAATATCCACAAATCAGTCACTCACAGCTTGCTTCGTGGACTTCCCATGAGACTTCAACTCCTTCAATCTCTTCTCTTGTTTCTCGTACTCCTTTATCATCTCTTTCCTCTTCTGTGCGTACATTTTCTTGAACATGGTATAGTTTCCTTTGTAGTAGAACAACTTCTGCTGGTCCAAGTGTATTATCTCGTTACATACGTTGTCTAAGAAGGATTGGTCGTGGGACACGACTAGCAAAGTCTTCTTCCATCCTTGGAGGTAGCTGGGAACAGATTGATAATATATAACAAAAGGAAACCGCAATTCTCTGTCCGTCTGTACGAATAAAAGGTCTCGGGATCAGATTAATCACATCCGTACCCTAGTGGATACACAAATGAACTTACAATCCGGAGGTATAGGTTACTATGCCAAGCGTTTGGATGGTATGCCATTTTTATGTCCGCCTGGCTGGCTAGCATGTTGCCTAAATGTGCCGCCAAACAGCAGTGTTAATAGCCACTGTTATGTACCGGTATGAGAGGTAGCAAAGACAACGCCTCATTAGACTGAGGCTTCTGGGTGAGCAAGTCTTCGCGTCACCATTCGGTGAGATTTGCCAAATGTGAGGCCAAATTTTTATTGCTCGCAATTAGGGTTTCTCTTTAAACTCATTCTGTATCGCTTCAAAGCTACTAGCTACTACTAGCTAGCTAAAAATTTGAGGGGCACTTAACCAACGCCAACCAAAGTACCGACCGAGTACAATTATGGCATTGTTTTATTGAGAATAATAATAAATATAATTTTGAAACTAGTAACTAAAATGCTGAAGCCTACCCTCAGAGGCACCCTAAAAAAAATGATATTTTGTTTTACATTTACGCTACGCTTTCTTAGTTACTTCTTTATATCTCATTTGAGGCCGAATTGCCTTCTTGTACACATATTCATTAATATACATTGTATTTAACAATATAGATGCGTGACTTACTTGTCTAACCAAATGACAGCGTTCAGATCTAAATGATTTGTAGGTTCGTCGAGGAGCAGCAAGGATGGTTCGATATACAGCGCCCTAAAAATAACAAAATATTTTAAAACAACAAAATTTGTGTCATTCGATTCACACGATAAAAGTTTCTTGCTACATGTATTTTACCGTCATCTTTGAAAATAGGATATCCGGCTTTGTGTAGTAATTATCTAAAAATAGGATATTGGATTATAGTGTCGCGAAATCAGTACCATTAACATACGACTCCATAGTGAAAATTTTCATTTTTACACGCTTTTTGGGGTTCTTGTTCAAAACGCGATCCAGGTGCTATTAACAATCCAATGTCCTGTTTTCAACCGACTTCAAAAAATGAGGAGGCTTTCAATTCGACGAGTATGTTTTTCTTTTTTTGTGTATGTGTGTTATGTGATAACTCCGCACAAAGTGTACCGATTTTGATAATTCTTTTTTTATTTGGTAGAGCATACTTCCGAGGTGGTCCCATATAAATGTTATCGAAATTGATTGATCGCTCGTTTAAATCAACAAAAAACAAATTTTAAGGCAATTGAAGTCGGTTTGTAGTTCTTTGTGAACGAGTTAATTGTTAGGTAATTACTTATCACATCAATTCAACAGCCCCAACTGCAGGTGCTCAGGCCTACTCTCCTACAGAGAGTGTATGAGCCATAGTACACCACGCAGGCCTAGTGCGGATCGGTAGACTTCACGATGTTTTCCTTCACCGAAAAGCCAAAGGTAATGATTTTTATCATTCGTACATAAATCCCAAATAACAAATTGGAAATTACTTATCAGTCAGCTATAGTAAAAATATTATGGTAATAGAGATTTAGAATTCTGAAAGAAACCTCGTAACAGTTACGTTTTGTCTCAGAAATGTCAGCGAACGAAACAATCGTACCTAGCTAATAAAAGTGATCATAGTACCTAGCTAATGAAACTCTCATTCTCCATCCGCCGGAGAAGTTCTTAGTGGCCCGGTTCTGCATTTCCCGACTGAACCCTAAGCCGGCCAGGATGCGGCGCGCGCGCGGTTCCGCCGAGTCCGCGCCTATCGCCTTCAACTCTGCATATACCTACGAATATAAGAGATTGTCGTTAGCTTCATTTAAATCGAAACTAAACTGTCATGGTCATCTGTAATAGAGGAATATGATATATGGGTATAAACGATAAAAATTCGTATTCCGAACTTAAAAGTCAAGGGTGCATGTTTCATTTTGCATCTGTCGGTGTAATAAAATAAGTATAACATACTTTTAAATCAAGTGTAGATGTAGATATAAAATAACAGTACCTCATTTAATCTTTCCTGCAGTTTCATATTTCCCTTTTCGATGTCAGCTTCCAGATCTTTGCATTCATTGAGCAATTCTAGAAAAGAAATATTATTGTTTCTAAAATAAAAAAATGTGTTATGAACCTTGGAGTATTTCTTTATTTTAAACACAACAGATAGTTCATACCTGCCTTCATGGCTCAGTAGCTACAGCATTGGACTCACAGCCCGAAGGTCCCTAATTCAATTTCCATCGTTTCATATCCATCCATACATATCAGTGTTCAGTTCGAATGGTGGTAGGTGAAAAATATAACATTTTAATGTCAGGCTGGCTACCTACCACGATGTTACTTAAGTCTGCCGCCAAACAGCAGATGTTAATAGCACCGTTGTGTTCCGTTACAAATGGCGGCAGAGCCTACGCCTCATCGGCTTGAGGCTACTGGATGAGTACACCTACAATGTGACGCCATATCGTCACTTACTATCAGGTGGGATAAACGCCAAGTGCAAACATAAAAAACAATAATTGTTTGTTACTTTAGTTCATTATATATTTTGCAAATGATATTTTAGGTGTCACTGACACATACCAGTGTCACAGGCAGGCCACTTCGAACAAATGTCGTGATATCGGCACACATCTAACGGATGACGATTGTATACACGCACATGTGTAAGTAAGAAAGCGCGCGCTATACGTAACGGTCATTATTTGGAGTCAGTGTCTTGCGGGGGAGGTGAGGTTGCGTGGATCGGTGGGAGGCGGTGAACTTCCGTTCTGTACGTGTATTAATAACTATTTCGTTGTATTAGTGGCAGCACAGAAAACATTTTACGCATTCATAATATTACACATAGCTACAACAACTCACCGGTCCTCTTAACATCAGACTCCAGCAACGTCTCAACAGCACTCTTGTCACTGGCCGTGACCTCCTGCTCGCACAACAGTATGTCTATATGAGGAGGGAGAGGGAAGGCACGCTGCGCCAAATGCCTTAACAACGTAGTCTTGCCGTGTCCGTTGGGTCCGACCAGACCGTATCGCCGGCCGCTCGCGATCAGAAGGCTAGCGTTCACAAATAGGTCTTTCCCTTTAGCGCTTATCGTGAAATTCTCTACTTTAATGTCAACTGCGTTCTCTAGTGCTGCCATTTGACCTGAAAGTTACACCACAGAAGAAAGTTATATTACAGGGAAAGGTCGTACTTGTAACATCCGTAAGTACGCAATAGAAGACGTAAGTGTAAGCGAGAAAGTCTAAATAACTATATCCTTACCAGCAGTTTTCTGAGCTTGGCTCACAGTAAAATTGGCATCTAAATCGCTATGCCCCTGACCACCTTTCTTAGTTAACAGCTCCACCTGTTTCTCATATTCTTGTTTTTTCTTTAGCAACTTTTTCTCTTTGTGGCTTAGCTTCTTTTCCGCGGGCTCAGATTTCTCGATTTCAGGGATATCTTCTACCTACAGTATAGAAAAAAGTCATTATATTTAAATGGGCTTTCACTTGTTCTGTCGGTGGTAATCAAAACTAAGGGTATTGAAGCGACAATCCTCCAGTCAATGCGCCACTGACGATGTTATCATTAATGCGGAACACAATAGTGCTGAGAGCACAGCACTAACACTGGTGTTTGACAGCAAACCTATTATGGATAGTGCTTTACCAACCACCAATCCGAGTACTGAATAGGTATCAAAAAAATTTCACTATTAAAAAAAGTTTACAAGTATGATACACTACAATCGCTTTGTTTTTATAATATTTTATACCTTATCGTCCAACTCCTTAGAAGCTTCGTCATCAGACATTTCGACATCTACTGGTTTCACTTCTGATTTACTCTTCTCCTTCTTGTCACTTTCACCTTTATTCTTTTTCTTTTTATCCTAAAAGAAACACACCCTGTTGTAACCTTTGACTACACATAGTTCTAATTTTCGAAATATGCCATATGAGTTGGAATCGATTGTGATGAGTTGGCACAGCGCCAAGTTCAATTGCCAAAAAATATATACAAAAGATGTCACTTCGATAAAAGACATGCCCAAGGAGGTTGCATATATAATATATATATCAGGAGAGCTGACTGCCAATCATTTCGTAAAGAAAAAATGGTGTGAGTGAGACTTATTTTGTCTTCACCCTGTCCCCTTCGCACATTTGCCACGTCAAAAATTTGTTTTATCCTTAGAGAGAGAGAAGGACAAAGGTTTTGAGCGGTGAAGGTTTTGAACCCAAATAACATAATATTTTGGTATCCATTTGAAACTATAGAAGTTACTTCGATGTTTAAGACACTATTAATTTTTTATTTGGTTGGTTGTAATAAAAACGGAAAAGAAGTAAATTAAGTTGTTTGTACACAAACCTTATCAATCTTTGGTACTTCGTCATCTATTTCTTCATTTATAGTAAACTTCTTTATCTCTTCTTCAATATTATCTATGTTGTTCTTTTTTCTGTGATGTTTACCTATAAAAAGTCAATATTTTAAAGCAAGAAAATTTGGTTTTCAGTGAACTTTAATTCACCAATACCTTTACAAACAGTTTTAGTCTGTTTGGTCTACTTTTTAGGGTTCCGTACCCAAAGGGTAAAAACGAGTCCCTATTACTAAGGCTCCGCTGTCCGTCCGTCTGTCTATCCGTCTGTTACCACGCTGTATCTCATGAACTGTAATAGTTAGACAGTTGAAATGATCACAAATGATGTATTTCATAACAACAAATACTAAAAAGCAGCATACAATAATTATTTACGGGGGCTCCCATACAACAAACGTGATTTTTTTGCTCGTTTTTGCTCGATATTGATAATGGTCACAGGTAGACTCTTAAAATATTCACAGAATATTTAGTTTTCAAAAAATAATTACAATAAAACAAATATTTAATGGGGCCCCCCTGGAAAAACGTGATGTTTCTGCCGTTTTTATAGAGAATGGTACGGAACCCGTGCGCGAGTCCGACTCGCACTTGGGCGGTTTTTATAAGTCAAATGTGTGACTTCTTAGATGTCTTGACTTCTTACTTGTTAGACCATTGACTTCAATAACTTTCAAGTTTCACATACCTTTACTTTTGACAACTGGAACTAATTCCTCTTCCTCATTATCTGAAGCTTTCAGTTCCAGCTCCTTATCACTTTCCTCATCTGGCCAATCATCTTTTTTACCTTTGCCTGAAAAAAAAAACGTACATCTAATGCAGTGAATATGAAATATTGTGAAACTAAATTGTATATGAACCACCACCTGTAATATTTACCAATATTCACAAATAAATAAATGATTGATTGATTGATTGAATTCAAATTGTTCCAGAGAAACAAAATTATTCTTAATGATTGATGAATGACACATTTTATGTATTTTTGTAAATTTTTTTCATGCTCAGTGTATTTTAGAAAGAAAGAAACAATATTATATAAATACGAGTATACATATTCCCAATATGTATCTACAGCCAAAAATATTAAAAATAGATTAATATTGGAATGACCAAACCAAATATCCATTGCAAAATTCTGCAATACAAGTTGTAATATATTTGAGGAAAGGCCATGAGAAATTCTATCCTATTACCAAATATTTAAATACCTTTTTTGCCATGTGCCTTGGGAGCGGGAGGTTTTGCAGTGTTGCTGGACACATTGCTCACAACTGATTTAGAATCATCATGTTCATCTTCTTCATCCGAAGACTCGGCGGCGACGTTTTTCTTTTTGTTTTTTGCTTGAAATGGAAACAACTACAATGAATAATTTAAATATACAATATACCGACCGATATCAACATTTTAAGTTTAGTAATATTGCCATGTTTATCCTCCAGCTCAAAAGTCGAACTGACCACAATTTGTCTCAAAAAGTTGTTTTCCCTTCGAACTTTCTATAACAATTTCATTCTATAACATTCATCAAATAAAAACTTACTTTTCTTTTTAGAGACAGGTTTAACAACTTCATCCTCTGACAAAACTTCCTTGATCTCAGCATCACTTTGCTCGTCTGACCAGTCACCTTTTTTTCCTTTTCCTGTAAGATTAATGTTTTTTTAATTGGTTCCTAATAAATATTCAAGGTTTTTGTAAATATTTAATGATGTTTGCAATTTCTACAACATTTACATGACCCTCCCTCATAGATCCCCACAATTGAATTTGATATAATAATCGTGTTTGGCTAGCAGTTTTGTGATCACAATAAAATGTTGATATATATATTGAAAAAGGCAGCTGCCCATCTTTTTAAAAAATTTCCTTAGTAGCTTGTTAAAAGAAGCTTTAGTAACATTTAGTAATCCCATTAAAAAGCAAAGACAACATGGCTATTTCTTTAGTACTACTTGTTACTGAATGTGAAAACAAAAAACACATTTAACTTTTTTAATGTTGACTCTATCCGCTTTGCATTTTAACCGCCTCCATGGCTTAGTGGCTAAAAGCTTGGGCTTACTATCCAGAGGTAAGGGTCCAATTCCCAGTGGACTCTGGGTTGGCATTATGACACTTGAGTTAGTCACCACCATGTTACCTAAGTCTGCCACCAAACAGCAGTATCAATTGCATTATTGTGTTCCAGTATGATACTAGCAAAGCCAGCGACTCGTTAGCTTGAGGATTCTGGGTGAGCACCTTTCCATCCAACTGCCAACTAGATGGACCGACGACCTGGTAAAAGTCATGGGGATGCAAATGGCTCAGGACCAGTCATTGTGGCATTGGCGAAGCCTTAAGAAGTTCCCTTTAGCAGTGGATATTTCCTGGCTAAAGATGATGATGATAGCTTTTCACAAACCTTTCTTCTTTTTACTGGCCTTAGCTGGTTTAGATGCAGTACTTGTAGCATTGCTTAATGTTGACTTACTGTCATCGACATCATCATCTGACAAATCTCCACCTTTCTTTTTATTTTTGGCTGTTAAAAAACACAAAAACAAATTAATATGATAGCTTTGAGATTGAATTATTTAAAAATTATTTCTTTTATCTTTCAATACCATGCCATATACAAATAAAGAATATTTATTGCAAAATTAAATGTTCACAGTATTGACAGCGGATCCTGTTACAGTATGAATCTACATCCCTAGACTACAGTTTAACACATGGTTGCACTATCGGAATTGTACTAACCAACCATGTCAACTAGAGAAACGGGTGGAACGTGGCCTCCCTATCCATCATCCCCATGTGAATGACTACATGTTTGACATTGGTCTAGTTGACTAAGTCAGGTAGTAGGACACCACAGCGAAAAAATAGGACACCCACACTTCTTTATGATTGTGGAAGCTGCCTTACAATGTTTTCCCAGATAAACAAATACAATCTTAAGTGGATATCTGTTCTACCTACATTATTATATCTATCATTATCTATTCTATTTTGTAAAGTTTAAAAAACAAAAGGCCATTTAAATGTTTCTTTTTATGTACCATAGACTTCAATTTCACCAAACTCACCTGATGTTAATGATGATGTAGTCCTAGCATGGTACATGGTTATCTAAAAACAGCCTATTCACCCCTTGAAGATATATACAGGTTTTAGCACACGGGAACAGAAAGCGGCAGGGAATTTCAATCAAGTACTATATGTATATTACATGACTCTTATACATGCAAATGTGAAAAGCTTTGTAAGAAATGGTGGAATGTCTATTCAGTATGGGTGGAACCCAAATGTTAATTCATAATTTATAGCGTGGAAGTTGGGAAGTGGAAGTGGTGTGAAGTTTAAATTCTGATGTTAAATCTAATGAATGATGCATAAGGTGCTAAAGACTTTCTAACCATTCCATTTAAAAATGCATATTTTCCTCTTTTTTATGACTTAAAAAGGTTCACCCAAAGTGGCAATCCTGGTTTCATGGCCCATTTTATAAGATATAATATAATAATATATGACATAAGATAGATTAATCTTATCAACAATTAAAAACTCTAGCCAAATATTTCAAAACTTGTTTTAGCCTATAACTCTGTCAATGAACAGCTGTCTACCTATTAATGAATAACATCAAAGTTAATAAATAGTAAATAAAAACTGCATAAATAATTAGTCTACATTTAGAGCATCTGAACAACTTCCTCAATAGTTAAAAAAAATTAAACACCCTAGAAACAAAAATTCCACTCATTTGATGTGGCAAAACCAAATTGATTTCACAATATGTGGCCACCTCACCTTTCTTCTGGGATTTCTTAGCGGCAGGTTTAGGAACATCTTCATCGTCAGAAGCAAAGTTCCTTTTATTAGCCTCTTCTTCGTGATCACTTCCATCATCTCCATGCCCCTTCCCCTTTTTCTTCCCTTTCTTTGAGGTTAAGTCATGAGATTCAACCTTTTCACTCTCAAAATCATCATCAAGGTTTTTCTTATTTCCCCTTTTCTTTGACATTTTTCACAAAAAAATAGAAAGTATATTTATGAAATGTAAGCAATTAACAACTACCACGACAGCCAAAATCAAGCCAAAATCCACAAACTAAATCGCGATTTCTGTCACAGAACTCACAGATTTCTGTCACGATCAAAGTCACGATTTCTTTGTGTACGACAGCCGCAAGTAAGTGATTATATGCTCCTAGGACTGCCGCAGCCCGCAGTTCTGTCAATGTCAAATGCCAAAATTGATTGTTATTGGTTATAGTAGACCCTCTTAAAATGGGCCATGCCATGACGATTGTGTATAGGACTTGACTCGGACATGACGGCCTACAGTTGGCCTACAGTCACACATACAGCCATCAGCAATCTGATATGTCGGTTTTTCACAAATATAAATAGGTACAGTTTCTCGGATAAACATCAAGGAATACAAATATATTAGTCATTAGAGAGAAATTGACGTTTTTAAGGTGAAAACAGACAGCAGATGGTAGCGGCGCGGGTCGGGCCCGTACAAGGCCCGTATCCCGGGCCCGGCTCCATATAAATGGAATAAAACTGCTCTGCGTTTTAATTTTTTTGTTTTGATATTATCTATTTTTGTTTTTATAGCCCAATAACAATACAATACACATAAAACTATAATTATTGATTATATTATTATTATTTACTGATTTTGGATAAATGAATAACCATACTGTACTTTTTCTCGATTTCCGAAAAGTACTATTAGTTTTGAGAATAATTGAAAAGTAATGTATGTGTATGAATCGCACATTTTGCTATTTGTAGATTTTGCGTTTTGTACATTATGCTCCGACCGAAGGGACCCCAAACTTTTTAAGTATGTGCATTTAGATGGAAAATGATTTTGTTACATCTCGGAACCATTTCTCTGACATTTTCTGAAAGGTAAAACAAGATAAGAAAAAGGCATTTTTTTAATAATCACGTAAAAGAATTTTACACATCAATGAGTAAAAGAATTCTATATCACCGACATAGCGAAACAAAGTCCCGTTAACATAAATGAAAATTTAGTTTTTGATTGGCTGTTTGCCCATTTGGGAGGTTCTTCTGCCTTTACCATTTGAACTGGAGGAGGCTCCGTGTTAGCCCGATAAGTCGGTTTCTCAGGGTATGCAGCTAGAGGACTGTTGTCTAGTTCTTCATTTTTTTGGATTTTTTCGTCTAACCAAGCTTTGAATGTAAAAGTAGGTAAAATATCAACCATTCTTTTATTAATAGCATAAGCGGAGGTCATTTCTCGAGTACATTCCTCTTGACCCTTAATCACAATACCAATGAGTTCATTATCAAATATAGCGGGTCCTCCAGTATCTTTGAAGCAAGTTGGGATCTTTGTTTCAACACAGTCGAAATATCCTTTTATAATATCTCCGCTATCTAACGTCGCCCGTCTCTCCAAGCCTACGTATTGCAGAAGTTTCGGTTCTCCGACCTCAGCATTTAAACCAAACCCCAGAGCTTCTATGTCGGACAATTTTCGAGGACTAGTGTAGTTGCTTAATACAATTTTTGTTGCAACCGAAGTATTATGTTTCTCAGTGTAAATGATCCCAACGTCCTTCATCGAATCGCTTCCAGTAAATGTTGGAAACTTTTCTGTTTTAATGACATGCAGCAAAACTGCATTTTCTTTTTTATCACTGGTAGTATTAAGCATCAAATAGCTTATGGGCTGCTGAGTACACTTAGCAGTTGTCAGAACTAGTCCTTTAGATATAATGGAGCCAGAGCACAGGTATTCGTTCTGATGCGACATCACAGCGGCTATGTACGGAAACTCGTTATGTTTTGCATTATAGATTTCATGCATTCGACTGTTCTGTCTCCTGGCACACGTCACATTCTCAGCACTATCACTCTCGACGGCGATGTCCAGCGATTCCTCATTATTCTCGGCATTGTCATTTTCATCAATGCTCTTTTTGGTTTTAACGTTTTCGCACGCACAAATAACAATTCCAATTAAAAATAATATTACTATTGAAAACCGGTGGAAAATAAATTCGTTCTTCATTTTGCTGACACTAAACTCCTGTCAGAACCGGATTATTCTTTTTACGGATTATTTTCTTTAATCTAAATATTTAGACATTCGGCCAGCACTATATTATGGATGAAACGAGAAAAATTTCAAAAAGATTAATATCTCAGAACAGAGAAGATTAGGAATTTAAATAAGCAACCACATTTTGATCATACACGATAGTAATTCAATGATTATAAGTAAAACTTAGATTCCGATAGATGCCGCAAATGCAGAACTTTAGAGTACCTATGTAACGTATGTGTTGTGTCATAGGACCACCCCAATGTCATCCCATGACTGTCTTAAAAGACGACAATGTGAAAAATATCAGGAGAGGAGGCAGACTCTACTAGGTGTGTGTCTACAACATCTTACTGCGAAAGCAAAAACATTTGTTAAGCATGGTGTTCTCACATCCCAGAATGAGCAAAGCGTCTCTGCTTCAAGTCTGGCCCACGTCTGGCCATTTTTATCCGTCAGTTTGTTGGTACCCCTCTACAGGGCGTATTTTAAAACTGATCTGGAGAAAAATTCGTAAGTATTACAGGTATACGACTTTTTTTAAAATTTTGACGTTGGGAATGGGAGTTAAAACTATTAGCCTTCGGGCTCTATTAGAAAAATATTAATTTATATTAATAACATAACAAAAATTCAAGTTCGATTGAATCGCAAAAAATATATTTAATATTGAATATTTTGTAGGCCAAAGGACTTCGAGTTTTTGGTGTGTGTAACTTTTTGGAACGAAGTTCCTTATCGCGCGTTGTGAAAGGGGGCTAGACGGAAAAAATTCTTACGAAAAGTTGTCACCGACACTTTTTGCTATAGTAAGTTAGCGTCATCTGTTAGTACGACGTACGTAGTAGTAAGACGATACCAACAGTACAGCTATGTGACGACAGATGGCTCTGATAAGTTGCCGCTACTCAATGACAGATGTCGCTAAAAACAAAACGTATCACGTACATAAAAAATCTAATGAAAAAACCTACAAAACTATATTTAAAATATGATGTTAAAAATCCGTTCAAACCTTATTGAAAATTTGTAAAATTTTATCACAATTCCTTCACTAATTAATCGAAAGGAACTTCGTTCCATCCGGGTGTCCCTTGACACCTCTCAAGTTTTTTAAATCTTTTTTTATCAACTTTTACTTGGCGCTCTTACAAACACTTTTTGTCTTGAGACCTTTTAGCCGTTGACTGCGACGCCGGAACCGAGAGTCACATGTCAAACCAAAGAATCGTCGGACACTAGTAACAAATGTGATATCGGCACACATCGAACGGATGACGTTTGTATGTCTACACATGCATGCGGTTGCCCCCAAGGACCTTATACCTACTAACTAGACAGTGCACAAAGGCGCAAAAGCCGGTCCGAGCGAGAGGGCTCTCGATGGTAGTGTGTCACGTTCTAATGAGATGACCATGACTAAACAGAACACGGGACACCTGCCTGTCTAATTTTGGCGTGTCTGTACATTGATTTGTTTTTCAAAAACCTGATTGTAGGTGATAAAGGCAGTGTAGCTGAACACAAAAATACAAGTTTTGAAAAAAATGTCCGTCTGTCTGTTTGCACACGCTAATCTCTGGAACCATTGGACCGATTTAAATGAAATTTTGCATGGTGGTACCTTATATCCCCGGTCACGTCAACATCTTAGATACTTTTTAACACAAGAAAAAAACGCAGGCGTAGCCGTGCGTGGGCGGACCAATTGTTAAAAATAAACCAAGAAACAGGTACTCTGGCCAACTCTGGCCAACGAAAGCTGCCCACGGAAAACAGCGGCAAATTTAAAATTATAAAAAAAACGTTGATTAACAAAATTTATGGTTACCCTAACGAATACAATTGAAACCCAATGATGAGTTTAGCTGGCAAGACGTCAGACAAGGACACACTACCAGCGGGAGCTATCTCACTTGGACCGCTGTTGACTAGCTACCGCTTCTAACGAAATAACTACCCTATAGTCGCGAAAATAGATATCATTTTAGCTTAACGAATTTCTTTGGTGCACAGTCTAGTTAGTAGGTATAAGGTCCTTGGTTGCCCCGCAGTTGCCAAGCCAACTTTATGCCCATTTGGGGTAAAACGCAGTGATTAAATGCTCCTAGATTTGGGGCACACGCGAGGAATTTTATACTCAAAGTCAAATTATGCGTTATTTTAAAGCAAATTATAAAATGGCGTGGAATGTGTACTACAACTTTAAGTTACACAAAAGGTGGAATTATATTTCACAGGCACAAAATTTAATAAAACAAAATGTTCTAATAATTTTAAATGACACGTTCCACGAATGTATGGCGCGAAGGCCATACACTGTTGCTAACCTTATTTTTACATGTTATAACATTATATACGTATGTGATTATATCCTTACCTATTCTTTTTAATTTTTATAGCTTTGGCTACATTGACGTTTACCAAAAAGAATTGACAGGATTAATGTAATTGAAAGAAATGCAGTCATACAATCGAGTGCATAAAATTAGACATCTCTTTCACATGTTGTTTATCTTTTACACTGTGTGTATTTTAGTACTCAAGAAATAATGAGACAATGTTATTTTTCTACAAAAATAGTACATTTTCGCACGAGTTTTGAACGACATTTTTTAATACATTTGCGAAAAAATATAACAAATGCTAAAATTATGATGAGGATAATTATGTTCTAGTTAGCAAAGGAAACACAGTCAGTGACGTAAATTAATTGGCGTTCCTGGATGAGCACTCTTACATATATCGGCTTTTTCATCACTTAACATCGGATGAGATGAAGCTCAAAGTACCAGAACCTCATGCCTATGGAGGAGTCTAACCACAAAAATTCAAAGAGAGAAAAAGAGATAGAGATTGTCTAGGTCTCTGTAATTCCCGAATTATTAAATTCTAATTTATACATGCATAAATTATAATATATGTTACATTAATTAAATTAATGATACAATTTAATTAAATCATTATCATCATTTCATTAACATTCGAATTCACACGACGATATACGAAAAGGCCCCCGTTCTTGTTTTTTAAAATATTCGAACTGATTCGAACTGAAGTCGTTTGGAACATGTCAAATTGTCAATGCAGCAAAAAGTATATAATAAACAGACGCAAGAAATGATATTATACGCTCTCTTACACTTATGTCAACGGTATTGTCTCGAGATGGTGATTGATGGTGATTACATGTTCCTAGTCGAGATGGTGGCCAAGGTGTGTTGCAACACTACAAATAGTGAATAGGCAGAAACAGTAATGATTTCCGAAGGATATACTTGCAAAACATTGTTTCAGTTAAAGAAAACTTTAGATTAACTGTAGGAAAAACGCACGCTTGCCTTGTGTTTTTCAGCAAACTTTCTGTAATCACGAACTTTTAGCACGCCAAAACAGCTACGAAACGTATCTTTTTTTGAGCACATTATAAACAAACAAAAATTTGAAAGTAACGGACGTAGGGCAACACTGAATATATATTTATTAAAATGGTAACATCAGGTTGTATATTGTTCAAGATGACGTCATGTTGTACGTAACCATGACAACATTGTTAAAATAAGATAAACAACATGGTTTATATTATACTAGCTTCCGCCCACGACTTTGTCCGCGTGTACTTCAGGATTTATTCTACTTGTCCGATAGGCATAGAAGGCATCTATCTCCATTTCCAGCATAAGGTACAAAATAGTGTTTATTCTGTTACGTAGGCTAATAGTTTAAAGAAACAAAAGAAATTTCAATATCTGACGTAGTACATTCAAATAGTCTTCACACCAATATTATAAACGCGAAAGTTTGTATATACGAATTTACATATTCTATGGTCGGTCGCTAGGCAACGCGTTTTTGTTATGCCAAAATTGCCCATGTAATCCCACTAATATTATAAGTGTGATTTTGTACAATTTACACAATATGTCTTTAGAAATTATAGCCTATATGTTATTCTGATGTATAAGCTATGTTATTGTAAAGTTTCATTCAAATCCATTCAGTAGTTTTTCCGTGAAAGCGTCACAAACATCCAAACATCTAAACATCCAAACATCCAAACTTTCACATTTATAATATTAGTAGGATTAGTAGGATGTTGCGTCAAGTTGGGGGTAGTGTAAAAAGTTTGCAAGTGTGGCTAAGCGAAAACGTCAAAAGTGTTTTTATTTATCTACATGTTGATTACTTGCACAGTGTATACATGTGTCAATACTGTCAATGTGTAAACCAAACCACTGTGAGACGTGAGTAATGGCGGTCAATGAATGAATGAATGATATCTTGCTCAGTGAAAGTGAATGTGCAGTGAATGATATCCATCCTTTGATGATGTCGTAGTAATATTCTGAAAGATAATCCTTATTCTCCAAAGATTATTCTCTTTAAATAACAGTTTGATTTGAGCTAAGCCTCAAAACAGTTCTGTGAATGCAAGATAAAAGCAATTCGGGCGTAAGTAATTATAACCTTATCGTGAGTTTTTGTACGATCTTGATCGTGATATATAACTTTTAAACCTTTTCATCTTTATCAAGTTCGGGGGGGCTTCCATCAAACCGTCAGCGAGACCAAGTATTCGCAGATACAGAGAGTCTCGAAACACTGCTTATATGGATTGGGGAGCCCAAAAGGGGGCGCTAACTGAACCAAAAATGCAGTACGAACGGATCGGTAGGACAAGTAGCCCAAAGAATACCAGCCAAGGAATGGATCAAGTTGATGGTAACTGTCAAAGGTAAAGGTCACTTGGTTTTCAGCTATTTAACTAATTATGTAATTAACTCATAAAATCAGCTATTATAACAGAGTTGTATAAATCGTAACAGAGTTGTATGAAATAAAATGTTGTCAATAATTTTATGCACACATTCTGGTTGGGGTGCACAAAAGCTCAGCTCAGAGATCCCTTTTGTAAACCCTAACCAACATTCTGGAAAAGGTATAGAGGAAGTTAAAAGAAGATTCAACAAGTTGAAAAATATATTTTACACATCGACTGAAAAAAGCTCTACTTTTTCGTCATTTTGTTGATACCAATTTTTATAATCCATTTATTATGAGCTTACCTTTTTGATATCATCTGGTTGGATTTCAGAAATTATGCAATGGAAACACTTAAGCTTAGTAAAAAGTGTCCTGTGTTATTCCAGAACATTTTCTGTGTTAATCCAGAACATTATCCGTGTTCCAAATTTCTCTAAAATCCAGTCAGGTGTTTTTGTGATTGAGTTACAAATATCCAAACTTTCACATTTATAATTTTAGTAGTAAATAAATGGTGTCGAAAAACATCTAATCCTAAATGAGTGCTATCATCAATTGTTTCACAAATTATAATGGTTTTTTTAATTCACTTGTATATACATATTTGCAATATGCTCTTTATTGTATTCCACTGTGTACTTTATAATATTTTTACATTCATCTTGTTTATTTGTTAATTGTACATTCAACAAACAGACTGTGAAATAAATCTTTTTTATAAATGTGAAATTAATTCTGTCTGGTGTCTGAAAATCCAATGTCCCTCTCTGAACCATTAACTATGTGTCAGCAAAGTGGTTTTGAAAGGGGTAATAAACAAACAGGAGTTAATTTCACATAAATATTACAATGTTTCACTTTCCAGCAAACTTTATAAAGCTTCTAGTCCAAAACCAGTGAAACCAACAAACCCTAGAAAAAAATCCTTGGATGCATCAAGATTAAGTGATGATTCTGATGAAACAAGTGATGAGTAAGTAAATTAAGGAATGGATCACTTTTCTGCTTTAATCATGAGAACTAGGGACTGGATCTGAGGTTGTCATAAGACAATCTAACCATGAGTTTAGTTCATTATGTAAATAAATATTTGTTTCTTTTAATCATTACCACAACTGTGGATAAATTATATAATTATTAAAATTTATTTATTAAAAATGTCAATGAATAGTTAATTACAAATTACTTATAACCTATAATGTATATAAGTGTGGATTATAATTATTATCACAAGAACTTATTATCTTATAAAGGTTCCATTACTTCCACTTAAGGTATGGAACCTTAAAAGTAGTAAGGACACTTTATAGATGGAAGTCTGTCACAAATAGTAATAGCATTGTTATGTTGGCAATGAAAGGTGAAAAAGGCAGTGTATCATTAACTTGAGGCTACTGGATGAGTACGCTTTTGTCCTAGGGGACAAGTGTGACTTGGGAGAATGTTCTGGGGGACAATCAAGTGATATATTTTGTTATATATAGCAATAATTGGATGGGTGGTATACTCTCCTGAAACCTTATTTAATTATAAGTGATAGAAAGTGATCATAATATCCATCTCTCAGACTCAGTCTCCAGTGATAACCACATTACCATCTCACAAATTAACACAATCTTTGTCTTCATTTAGTAGAATCACAAAGAAATTTGATAGCTTTTTTATCGTCGAATTGAACCATCTAAAAATGTAAAAGTATGGAAGCAGAAACTGAAGTAGTTGCATGGCTTTCATCACACATACTAACTTTGCACATCTCCTATTCATCACAAACAATTGTAATATCTCCAGAATAGTGACTAAATATTTGTGAGCTGGTAATGTTTGTTGCAGCGAAAAGCTTGCGAAATCTTTACCCACATATCTCCCATCACACTCATATTCCAGTAATGATTGGCAATCAACTCCAAACACCTCAAATGAACAATCTAATCAGAGAGATAAAGACCAGAGATGGCGGGAAAATAGTCAAAGCAATAGTAGACAAATCCTAGGAGGTGCTCAAAGAAGTTTTAATGATAGTCTCAACTATAATAGACACACTCATAGTCCCGAAAGTTCACAAAGAAGTTTTAGTGACAATGCTGGAACTACAGGGACCGGAGTGAGCATTCGGCTTTGTCTGATTGTATTGATAATTGCTGTTTTAGCATGTTGGACTTTGAAGCCTGGATTGCTTAAAATGGTTCAAGGTATATTTGAGAGTAAGGAGAACTATGATGAAATTAATTTTATCAATGATTTGGATGTGCTAAGAGCTAAATACAGCATAGATGGCGAGTCAATGCTACAAGTTCAAACAGGTATAAATGGTTTTTTTTTCATCATCATCGACGGCCTATTTACGTCCCAACTGCAGTGGCTCAGGCCTACTCTCCTACAGAGAGTGTATGGGGCTATGTAGACTTCTCACACACCTTTGAATTTCTTCTCAGGAGTGTGCACATTTCCTCACGATGTTTTCCTTCACCGTTAAGCAATCGGACTAGTAGACAAGTACTTGAATTGGAAACAACTTATAGCTACACGGCTGGATTCGAACCCGGAACCCTCAGATCGAAAGTCCGTGCCTTATCCACTGCGCTACCGACGCTTCGTTTTAGTACAATGGGTTCATACTTTGCATTAATCAGTGTGGAAAAAATTATTAAAGTTATAAATCATTAAAGATTCGACAAACTTATATTTGAAATTGAAGCATGTAAAATGTAGTTTGTTCTTTAATCAGATTTAGTAATGTAAGGTTATTCGTCTGTACCGGTTATTTATAAATTTCATTTAAATGTCATATAGTTAGAGACTACAGAAACCTCGGTGCGCGGGACCTTCTCCCACTGCGCCGGTTTTTTTCTTGTGATAAAATAACCAATGTGAATTTCAGGCATATCATCCATAGTTGAAATGGAAAACGCTGGCTCGTTTATATTTGTGTATGATAGCAAGATGATCAACTTTGACGAGAATGAATTCCAAAGTTTCATGAATGCGATAGCGTTCACAGCCGCCAGATTCTTGCGTGAGTATATATAACTCTCCTAGACAACAGTAATTATTATTTACAAAAAGATATTCTGACTAGATTGACCCACGACCTAGTGGGTAACGGAGGTAACGGAGTCGCTGGATGCAAGCCATGGGAGATGACTATCTTCATCAGTTTCCCGGGTGATGATGATATCCGTAACTTGTCTTTCCATGTTTCAGGCAATGAAAGCACGCCAGCCCAACCGATTATCGTTGATGGCTCAGACTTTGACATGAAAACATACAGCGAACTAATACGCAGGTACCGCGAAGACTTCCACAAAACAGGTGTGATGCTCGTCCAAGGAATAGATAGGGTTCCATCCCACCTCGCCATGGCGTTCCATCACTACTGCGATGAATACAACCCGCTCGCTAAGAAGAGCGCTGTATTTTTTACACTAGATAAGACTAAGTGCTCTAATATTTCAGGTGAGTTACAATGCAAACTGCAAGTTTAAATATTGAATAAGAGTAATTATAATTAACGCGTTCAAAAAGAGCTAAAAACCGAGTTAATTGCCTTAAAATTTGATTTTTGTTGATTTGCTCAAAGAGTGATCAATCAATTTAGATAAAATTTACATGGGATTACCTCTGAAGTATGCTCTACCAAACAAAAAAGAAATATCAAAATCGGTTCACTAGTGGCGGAGTGATCACATAACACACAAACATACTCGTCGATTTGAGAATCTCCTCCATTTTTTGAAGTCAGTTGAAAACAAATTAACTGCTCTCATGGCTTAAAGACTATGCGAGGGTCCATGGTTCGATTCTCAGGGGAGTACTTGGTTTGGTTTGTGGTAGACATTTCCTATGTCCGCCCGGCTAGCTACCACCATGTTACCTCAATCTGCTGCCAAAACAGCAGTCTTAATATCACTTTTGTTCCTGTATGAAAGATAGCGTTTGATGTTATCGAAAACAAGATACTCTTAGATAAGTTGAGTTTCTACGGAATAAAGGGTAAGGCTCATCAACTACTGAACTTATTTATGACGAACCGAAAACAGACCGTGGAGATCGTGTTTCTGACGGGAAAAAGTACAGGTCACAAGCAGGCGAAGTCCAGGTTGGCATTCCTAAAGGGTCTGCCTTAGGGAACACCCTGTTCTTGACCTTCATAAACGATCTCCCCCGGTTCATCACAGACGAATTAGTGGTATTGTTCGCAGACGATACCACAGTCATATTAAGTGCTAAAACATATGAGCAGCTCAATATAAAAATAAGAACTTATGAACAACTGTGCGATTGGTTTTCATCAAACGGCTTAGTACAGAACGCAACCAAGTCAAATGTAATGCTCTTCTCCGGCCGCCCCATCGAGAAACCACTGAGCATTGATTCTCCGGTTCCATTTTGTCACGAGTGCAAGTTCTTGGGCTTCACTCTGGACTCAAATGTGAGCTGGAAGTTACATATTCAATCACTGTGTGAAAAGCTTGGAAGTGCAGCCTATGCTCTTAGAAAATTACGCCCGTTAGTGTCTAGTGCTGTGCTGAGGCAAAGATATTTTGCCTACTTTCAATCACTACTCTCATATGGAATCGTGTTATGGGGTAATTCGACGGATTCCGGTTGCGTTTTCGTCCTTCAAAAGCGTGCGCTCAGAACTCGGATAGTATTAAAACCTAGAGAGTCATGTCGCACACTCTTCTCGACCCACCATATCATGACATTATCGTCCCTATACTTGTTCGAGGTAATCTCTTACGTCCGACGCAACCAAACGTCATTTGCCTGCCGCACGGGTGGCGGGGCGGGGGGTGGTCGAGAGCTGCGTAGCGCGGGCCGGCTAGCGGGGGTACCGCGGCGCACAAATCTCGCCACTAAAAACCCGCGAGTGATAGGACCCACGTACTACGAGCGTCTACTCAGCGATCTAAAAGGAGAAACAAATGACGAAACGTTTTATCGACGATTAAAAAACCTTTTGTTGGATAAGGTATACTACAGTGTAAAAGATTTTATACAAGATACATTTTGAGCATCTATAATATTATAGATTTATTTTATATAATTTTTTTGACATTTTCAATATTTTTGACGATCATTGTACACTCTCGTCATTTTTATATATTTTTTGTAATCTTGAAATTGGTACTATGAAATAAATAATCTATCTAGCAAAGCAAGCGCCCCTTTAGGTTGAGACTTCTGAGTGAGTATGATTTCCATCAAACAGTCTTATCGTCATTTACCATCAGGTGAGATGAAGGCCAAGTGCAAACCATAATATCCATTGTAATATATTTATACTAGTAGCTCTGTGAGCTGTAGACCTTGCAAGCACATACTTTCCACCACAAAATGTGTTCTTTTTAAATATCGACGAAATTGATGCATAAATAACACCTAGTACAGATTTATCGCTAATCGCGCCATCTAGAACATATTAGTTGATTTTAGCCCTATTAGTTAGTTTTGTAATGAGAAAATGGTTAAATCCCTATCTTTATGAATTCACTCTGATGGCTTCGCTCACTCGGTAAATAAATACTAATGTATGCCATGTACTGGCGGATCACACTTTTTCTTCGAAACTTTTGGTCACTCTGTATAACCGTTTGTGCAAATCGTAAACGATTATCTGACAATTGTCAAACAACCTCGAGTATACCCCTCTAGCTCTACTTATAAAGATGTGTATTTTTGTTATTTCAGAAAAACAGCAGATCAGGCACTCCCACATAGAAAAATGCCTTATGAGCAAATGGACTACTGTACCCGAGTTTAATATAAAACCACTACTAACTAGAGTCGTAGATATTATTATTGAAGTGACAAAGTATTAGACAGTACCTCTGAATCTTTATTCCTAATATAGGAATCAGATTTTTGTTTTGGGAAAAAATTGTACGTCTCTGGATTTCGCTAGTGTCACAGAGGGCTAACATGTAGGCCACAAGATAATGTCTCGACATTTTGTTGTTATGCAGAATGTCGATATCTTGTTGATATCATCATCAGCCGGGAAACGTCCACTGCTGGACATAGGCCTCCTTCATGGCACGCCACATCGACCGGTCCCGAGCCACCTTCATCCAGCGACTCTTACCAGGTCGTCGGTCCATCTAGTAGGGGGACGGCCTGATAGACGTTTCCCGGTACGTGGTCGCCACTCGAGAACTTTTACTCCGATTATCGGTTCTTCGAGCGATGTGGCCTGCCCATTGCCACTTCAGCTCACTGACTCGTCGAGCTATGTCTTTATACGTCTAAATAATATCAAGTCAGAGTGAGTGTAAAACAATACAAAGTTGCGTAGATGCGTGCTTATGCTTACTGTACACTAAAAAGCACATGTTTCAAATATGTAACCCCAATGCAATACCTGAACAGAAACTTGAAAGAATGGCAGTCTCCCATACATTTAAAGCCTATTATAAAGAAGACGCATGAATGAACGAAATTGTTAACCTGCTGATACAGCAAATTCTGTACATTGAGATTATAAATTAGACAGTTTCTCTAGAAAATAGGAGACAAGAGTCATTTTGGGTGTCTTAATAGGTTATGTTATGGATACCTCTCAAACACATCCAGGCAGGGAGGATATTTACATTTTTGCCTACTCGTATTTAGAATACCAGCTTTATAAAATATGCTATACAGATTTAATAACATGTTTTTTTCATTACACTGCACAATCTGAATAAAGACCAGGCGTGTCTTGCCATTCTTTGTCAGGTAGATCCATTATTAGATGTATGTACTTCTAATATGAATTGCGTGACGGAAACGAAAGACAAACTCACTTTCTTATTATACATATTACTGGCGTTTTATCACAATAACCTGAGCTGATGTACAGCCAAATCTGATGGGTGACATTGTTATGTACTTGACTAGTAAAAACAATGTATTTAAAATATTTTTAGAGTTTCTGCGTTGCTAATGTGATACTTAGATTGGAATTTTGTCACCTGTATAATCTTGTAAGTGTTACTTAATTTAATTTTCATGTAAGTTTTTTAATTATCAGTGCAAAGTACACTACTTGCTATCTGTAAAGAATAAAAATATTGTAAAGATAAGTTTAGACGAAGACAGTTTTGCGGAGCTCAAAATTTGTCGCTAGCGCGCCATTTTATTGAGGTGCTTCCAGCACTGGCACGGAAATTCACGTCTTCAAATAGGAAAGTTTACGAATGCGCGAAAATTGCCACAACTAGTAACAAGTGACTGGTGGAGCAAAATGGTCATCTTCCAAACCTGCCATTATTTTTACTCAGTTTTATTTCTGTATCTTCCATATGATAATAAAATGAAAAAAATGACAAAATGTAGTCTTTTAAAGTATTATAATTTTATTAATCCCAATTATGTGTGTAATTTAAGGCTGATTTATAAGATATTGTTTGACGTATACCTATAACGTAAAATATAATATTATGTTGAGTGTTATTTAATAAATAGTTTTATCTAACTAATGTTTTCTTTTCCACCAAGCTTTCATTATGCACTAGTTGATCTTGATTGTACTTATATTATTGAGCTTGAGACTAAAAACACTTCAGTATCCTTTCAGTAGTCACTTTGTATGTTGGTGTTAAGGGCTTTTCTATGTCTGCCTGGCTAGACACAACCACCATTTTACCTAAGCCTGCTGGCACTTCATTCTTAAGTCTTCTGGGTTATACTCTTTACTTCGCGGTGGGCACCCTTTCAACATCAAATGTTGATCCCATGTGTTATGACACTTTCTAGCAAATTAGGTTAAATCTAATTTATTCTGGTTATTAAAATTTGTCCTGGCTAACCACATTGCCATTTGGGAGTGATTACATTTTTTTGCTGGAGTGTTTAAATAACACTATGACATGTTATTTAAGCTTATTGTATGGGCCATAGAGCACTTTGGTCAGATGTGTTTAGGTCTTGAGCATCGTTGAGATCATCCAGACTGTCAGGTTCTAATTCATTATTGTTCCTTGCTGGTGAGTATGATGTCCTCAGTTCTTCTTCCTCATCTTCATCATGAGATTCTTCAGACTCATCAGATTCATCATTACCTGCAATTAAATTTATTTACATAATACAAATGAAAAAGAGATAGTGTGTTATAATGGGTTAATCTGAACAGCTTTTATTTTTATAGTGATATGATAAAGCATTTTTGCAATACTGTACTCCATATAAATAAATAAATAACTAAGAAACAAAAGTAATAAAGGATCAATGATGTACCTTCTTCATCAGTATCTGCTTCTTCTTCCATTGGCTCGGGGTCTGTCTTGCCTAGAGGTGGTCGTTTCATATATTGCTGCCCAATTGAATTTAACTGTAAAAGTTTAAGGATTGTTACATGATGACGCTCCAACCAAATTTAGCTAAAAGCAATGTCAATTCAAGATTTAGTAGTATTACAACAGCCACCACCACTACTATAATAACATTAATTATGTGACCAAATATATTTAAATCTCTTTGTATGTGACCATGGCTAAAGCAATGTCATTAACTATTAATTCAAATGTTGCACTAAAGCAATATGTTACGAGCCGACTTCTTTAAAAAATACAAGTTGATTTGTTCTTTGTATAAACTAATAAATTACATTAAATAAACCTAATATATTATAGATTTTATTTAAATAATCTTACCCAATTTTGATTGGCCTGTTCTAATGCTGTTAATTCAGCTTCCTCGTCGCAAGGATTGTCTGCATTGAACCATTTGGAATCTATAAGTCGTGGTGTTAATAGTGGAAAAGGAATATTCATTATAATTATAATATTATTTTCAGGTCTACTTTAACTTTATCAAAACAAACAACTTTACAAGGAAAAAGTTGACAATAACATTTACAGAATTCACATTCACTATATCTGTGCTACATGACAATAATTGACCGGCTGACAATGAGAAGTGACGGACGAATGGACTAATGGTGATACCAATGCCAACGTGCTCAGTTGTAGTACATGACATACTCTTCGGCTCAGTTGGTGTGGTGCCAACAGATGCGTGAGGCAAATAATCTTGGAGCCGTGTTAAAATAATATACATATATTGTAACGTAAAAAAAATTATTCTCAGAGTAAACTGTACCTAGGTTTAAAATCCAGAGAAGCTACCATTGTACTACGATGGTACTGCACTCCAAAAATAATCAAAAGTATTGTATTTAAATATGGAAACACTTTTAAGGCGTGCCGCCTCCTTGGCTCCTTGGTACGTGATGAAATAGCTGGCTGGACAGAAAAATGTCAACTCTGTTTTGAATAAAATTATAAACACTTTTGTTTTTTAGATTCTCGATGTAAATCGTATAGGTACATATATTAGTCTGAGATGTATATATTAGTCTGTGTCGATGTACACTACAGATGCCACCTAGGAGCATTTATAAGTTCGTTTTAGATGCCACAGATCACCAAATAAATGCTCCTAGAAGATCACTTGCTCAGCACAGACTTTGCTCAGTGCCACAGATCACTATGTCACTGGTTTGTGATCACTTTGTACTATCATAAGCTATCATAGACTAATATATGTACCTATACGTGTACTACGATGTACACCAAATGTACACATCGTATGTAAGACATGTAAAAATTGATCTAAAAAAATCCTTGTGCCTCAAGCCAATTAAGCTCAGTGATATCACATCCTGTTTTTCATTGAATGAACACACGGGGAGCCTCTACGAAAGCTCACCCCGATACTTTATTTATGCTGGCACTTCACATATTTACCCAAATCACAAACACACACTACATACTCAGACGCAATTCATAGCAAATTGCCAATATGTACTTAGGAAATTACATCGGGAAATTACGTTTGCTTGCTTGAAATTATGTAGGCGCATTTCTTCCCACCTAGCGATAACAATTATAGTATTATTTAATTCTAGAAATAATGCCAATTATTGTTGTTATGGTCATGTCCCTGGGCTGGCATACCCTGAACTCCGTTCTCCTCACGTCCGTCCCGGCTACGGAAATGATTTCCTTATGACGTGGGACGTTTATTATGAGTAGGTACTCTGCATTTTAGTCTCCACTGAAGGACAAGCGTTATTTTTAGAGTATCAGGATGTTATTTCAATAGTTTTGATACTTCTTGCATGATTCTGAAACTGATTCTAGAAAATTGATTTGATGCCAATGTTTTCGATCAGAAATTAACAAAACCAATTGGGCATCTTATCGCAATCGCAAACAAAGATTTAACGAGCGTTTGTTCATTGTTGATTCAGTAAACAGAAACGAGATACCATGAAGCTTTGTGTTTGATGAGAAAACTATTCCCATCCATTCTTCCGTGAATTTAAATCGACTAACTCGTACTGACGTCAGTAAAAACACCATGCGGCTAAGTTTTGATCACAGCATATTTGCTTTGCTAATATGGGTGCGATTTGGTTTTTTAAATAAATTGATAAATCTCGTACCAATATTTTAGTAGGAATATGTGTCATGGCTTTAACGACGTGGGTACATCCCAGGGTTGAATTTCTGTTTTGTATGGGTTGTTTGGATGGATTTTATATGGAAACTATACAATATAGGATAATTAGAGCTATAGTTCAAATATTCTAATTTCCAGATTGAAACAGTGCTTCCGATGTCTGTAAATAAAAGAACGTTTTTCTTGGACAAGAGTGGCTTTAACAGTGACATTGAAGAATTTCTCGATAAAGGATATATACTGAATGATAAGGATTTATCATTACCCAAGATATCTCCTCCCACGCATGTCGCTGGTATGTTTACCATTTGACCACTTTGTTATGATCAATCAACAAGTGCTGAGACAAAAGTAATTTGATGATTTATAATTACTTTTGTAATTTAGCTGCACAAAACTTACGAAACAATTTGAAGAAGCTATACTGTTTTCTCAACACTAAGCTGTATTTGGTACAATGCGTTAAATATAATATAACTAAACTGCTTAAATGCTATGTTATTACTATGGCTTTGTTTCAGAAAACGAAGTGAGTTTCTTACTTTCAAAGTTATCAGACGAAGAACTCCTCAAATTATTGAGTGATCAACCAAACAGGAACACATATGATTTAAATGACATTGTAAAATTAGCCATCAATCCGAAATCACTTCAAGACAATAAACTTGCAAATTCAAATTCAGATGAAGTAAAAGTTCCAAACAAATTCAGTTTGGTCGAGAATACCAACAGAAATAAAAAATTCAAAAGTGTTCAGTCTCGCGATAAACCCTTACCCGTATTTAGATTAGAGAATAAACCTGTTGCTCCTGCCAATGTTAACAATGTAGAAAGTTACAACGCCCTACAAAAATTAAATGAACTCTTATATAATCAACAAGAAGAGACTGAAACAAATGACGAAGAAGAAGAGAAAAAAGAGTTACTTTTTGACGTTCTAGTGGCACAACTGAAAACTTTGTGCTGTAAGAAGAAATCGAAAAGTCGTATTATTCCAAAGAAATTTGAGTATAAATCATTACTTGAAGATGCTTTCTTTAAACCCCGTGTAGTTCCAGGACAAAAAAGAGATAAATTAGTAAAAGAATACATGTTTTTGATAATTAACGATGAAATTAGAAGCAACGGAAGCGAAGAACTCATATCGGTAGACCCCGATAGTCTGGAAATGAACAGCAGTGTTCTGTTGTTGGGTCCCATAACAACACCTTTAACTGATAGCCAGTTGAAAATAGCGGTATGTTGAAAAAGACTTACTACTAACCACCTACCTACTATGTGCACTTAAGCAAGTATATAAGTTTACTTATATACCTTTACATAATAATAAAAATATTTTCAGATGACACGAATTTCTAAAGAATTATCGAAGCCTGAATATTTATCACTTCTCCAACAACTATCAGAGGGAACGCTAAGTGGCAGCAATATAAGACTGATGAAAAGTTTGATCACCGGACCTGAAACACGGCGTTACATCAAACCTCATCGTTGTAATCACCAATCAAATCTCGCCCGTATTTATGGAGGACCGAAATGGTTGATTTGTACGGGATACTTAAATCTAAACACGCCTAGTTTATACGATTAATATAATTATTTATTCATATGTAACTGAAATAATAGTAATTTATAATTTTAAGCAATAATAAAGAAATAATTTTTACACATAAACTTAACTTTAGAAAAGGAAGTATGACAATTTAACAATGCCATGTTAAAAAAGAGATTATTTCCGCATCTTGTCTTGTCAATTTTAACCAGAGTTGCCAGCTTAAATACATTTTGCTTTATTTAGCTACTTTGTAAGACTTATTTCAATTTTTAAATGCAATTGTCTAAATTACAGTAGTTTAATCGGAAACTTGTCAGACGCCAGTTTAGAGTCAGTAAACTGAATAAAAGCCGATATGACAGTGGCACATAATACGTGAAATCTCTGGCTCTGGTATTCGTTATTCATGTGAGGATTATTTTTGTCAAAAGTTATATGAGGAGTCTAGTTTCAAAGTCCGCTAAAATGCTTTTCTTAAAATCTGAGGAAGTTGTGAAAAACGTTTTTTTGTATTAATTTGACAACTGAGACATAAAATACTAATTGGTTTTGTAAGTTGTTATCTGGCAATACCGGAAATACCTATATTACATCCGACATGCACGTAATATTAAAATTATAACCTAAAATATTTTCATTTTAGTGTATTTTGCTGTGAACAATCAATTTTAAGGGACTTTGAAACAAAATGCAAGAATTTTAGAGGGTTTTGTTGCAAACCTATACTAGCAATTAAAAGGCGTTATGCAATGACAGTCAATTTTAAAGGTTTACAGGGTGGTTCAGTAGGTACATAATGCCTAGAAATTTTTACAAACTAATATTATATTATACCGATATAAATGTTTTTGGTTATTCAGGTACTATGAGAAACCCCAAATTTATTAGGCGAGTTTTTCTTTACATCCATTGGGATTTTTTTAAAGATAATTTACTCAACTGCGGCCAACTAAATACGTACGAAGTAAGTTATTAACTTTAAAATATACTACTATATTGGTATACTATAAAGGTTGTATACCTTCTAAGTGAAAAATTGCACTACTATAACTATACTGATTACTCCTTTTGCATAACACCATCAACATCACTTTGCAAGTAGTTTTGAGGTAATGTTGTACCTACCGTTTTTGGGTTTCCTTTGAACGTTTCCACGAAGATTTGTCGCGTGGTTTCTTCCGGGCTTCTTTGGGATCACATTTTTGCACAAACTGAGTCAAATCCTCCATGGTTTCACATTAAAAACAATAAAAAACCGCAGCAAACTTTCGTCTGTTATGAAATAATCGCCATACTGTTTTGAATATAACGTGATCTCAATACCGCGCTGTCATTGGCTGATTTCCTTTTAGTGGATTTTGAAGTAAACATCTACGGATTTAGCGGGATTTGCAACGAAGATCAATATTTGAGTGCTAGTTTTATAGACTTTTAGTTGGTTTTGATGAGAACTGATAATGACATCATATAAAGAATACATACTGGCGTCATTTTCAACTATTACTCAATTTTTTGTCTAAAAGCATTTTAGCGGAGTTTGAAACTAGACGCCTCATATAAGACTAAAGCCTGGTTGTCACAGGCCTGGTAGCTGGCGAACTGCGAAGGAATTACTGTCTGGCAGCTACTGGGTCCGTGAAAACAAAGTTGAGCCAGTACTGACCGGTCAGTTGCTGTCGGTCTGCTACTACATTTTTTTTGTTTCTACTGACCACTGACTTTCCCCTTGAACTGATACTGGGTCACTCGCTTCTTACGTATACAACTAGACAGTGGACGGTCAGTTCCGAAGGAGTAATGCCAAGTCAGAAATATTTATAATTATATCGCACGGATCAGCCATTTTACTCGTGCCTCGTGAAAATGCAATGAATCAAAAGCACCAGGCCAGAACTGTTGTAGTAGCCCAGTAGCTATGTATTGATGTCTTCCAGTAGCGAGGACACGTCGGTAAAGTGACAGTACTGTATACAGCGTGTATATTTCATACGGTCGTATAATTTATAAAGATATATGTAGTTTTTAACCATCTCCAGGGCCTAATGGCTAATTGTTGGATTAGAAAACCGGAGGTCCCGGGTTCGATTCCCAGTGAGAGTACCTATTGGTACTCGGTTTGGTTGGTGGTAGGGAATTTTCTATGTCCATCTGTCTAGCTACCAACATGCTACCTAAGTCTGCTGCCAAACAGCAGTGTTAATAGCACTGTTGTGTTCCAGTATGAAAGATAGCAGAGTCAGCTCCTCATTAGATTAAGGCATTTGGGTGCGCACGCTTACCAGCCATCGGCCTTATCGTCACTTACCATCAGGTGAGATGAATACTAAGTGCAAACCCATAATACATAACAAAATCATATGTGAAAGCAATTTTGTTAAATAGCTTAATTAATAAAGAGTTAATCATTTTTAAAAGTACGACCGAGCATCAATGTGCAATACATTGACAATACAATCAATAAGTGAAAATCCATCCATTCGCTTTTACATTAAATAGCTACTATTACCTCGCAGTATTTGGCAACACTGCTTATCACTTTTCGCTCTTTCTTCGGTTTTATATTCTCTCTCTTTGATTTCGTGCTTCGCAACCGGGCGGATCGATTTGCCACATTTTATAACCTTTTGCAAGTTTTTCATATTATCGACGCTAACCATGGCCAATAACGAAAGGACCTTTATTATGGTAAAACCTGATGGAGTACAGCGCGGACTTGTGGGACAAATCATCGAGCGTTTCGAGAAGAAAGGCTTCAAACTCGTGGCCTTGAAATTCGTGTGGCCCTCTGAAGAACTTCTGCAGAAGCACTACAGTGACCTGGCTTCACGTCCTTTCTTCCCTGGTCTAGTGAAATACATGAGCTCTGGGCCAGTCGTTCCTATGGTCTGGGAAGGTCTGAATGCTGTGAAGACTGGACGTGTCATGCTCGGAGCTACCAACCCGGCTGATTCGGCACCTGGCACTATTCGCGGCGACCTTTGCATCCAAGTTGGACGTAACATCATCCATGGATCAGACAGTGTGGAATCTGCCAAAAAGGAGATTGATCTTTGGTTCACCGAGAAAGAAGTCGTCGGATGGACACCTGCTGCCGAGGGCTGGGTTTATGAATAAATATCTTAGCTCATAAGTGTCACTAATTGCAATCCAGGTATCTCTTTAAGTTTGTTTAAGAATAAAATATTTTTAAACATACTATATTGTTGTTTCTTCTTTCTATACACCTCAACCGTCTTGATCAATGTTTTGGAAAATAGACTCACTGGTTCCTGGTATCCTCCAAAATTACTAAATAATTCAAGGCTGATCACAAGGTGTCTTATAAATACACACCTGAAAGTTATTGAGTAGTGATAAAAAATAAAATATCACTGCCAAATATCTTTTCGATTATCCATGAGAGATGACATCTATGAGTCATTTAATTAGTCTTTAATATTGGGGAATTGACTGTTGTTTTCCTTACTAAATGGCACTTATGTAGATGGAAAATATCAATTATTATATTGACTTTATTTTCCAATGTGTATTATTACCCACACAGAAATCATTACATTTTTTCCCTATTACAGACGAAACCTCTCAATCTCACCAAATGTAAAAGTGATGATGACATCGACAATGTTACACATTGGTCTAGTGTAGAAGGTGCCTGTTTACTATTCTCTTTTCCCAAGTTGTAGTTATCGGAAAACACGGAAACCGGTAGTGCATTCCATAAGTTTAGCTTTACACATATGCTAAATGTGGAAGCGAAACGCTTGGTGTGAGTTGTAGGTATATCAACAGAATAGTGAGAGGGTCTGCCGTGAAGTAATAACCAGGTCTGGCTTTTGAGATTTCAATAATAAAACAACATATTCTAGACATTTTTTACTAATTATATTATACCATATTTAAAAATTTTAAACTTACAAAATGCATCACTGATGCAATAGTGGATGATGATGCACTTACAATGCATTTCATTGTTTCAACTAGATAAAAAATATAGTTACCAAATAAGAATACTTAAAATTGTAGCTACTATTTAACATTTTGTAAGGTCATCCCATCCAGTATTATGAGTCGTTGGATATGCTAAAATACTAAATCACATTTAGGCTGCTATGTCATATGCCTCATCTAATTGTTATATTTACATTCATTAATTACAAACATTCATTGAACCAATCAACAGATTCTCCCTAAAAAAAATCATGTACTAATTTTAAAATACCACAGCCAATACATAAAAAAATTATGTGTAGATCCATTTATTTTAAATAGTTTTTTAAATTCAATTAGTAACATATTGCAGAACGGGCTTGCAATCAACAGCAAAATTAATTACCAAAAAGTAAATAAGATCGTCGTAAAAGTAAGTAAGCGTCGGTGGCGCAATGGATAAGACGCGGACTCTCAATCTGAGGGTACCGGGTTCGAATCCAGCCGTGTACCTATGAGTTGTTTTTCAATTCAAGTACATTATCCGATTGCTTAACGGTGAAGGAAAACATCGTGAGGAAACCTGCATGTCTTGAAAAAGGCATGTGAAGTCCGCCGATCCGCACTGGGCCCGCGTGGTGGACTATGGCCCATACACTCTCTGTAGGAGGGTAGGCCTGAGCCCCAGCAGTGGGGACGTATATAGGCTGTTGATGAAAAAATAAGATCATGTAGTCTTGGATTTAAAATAAGACCATTACATCCATAGGCGTCATAAAAGGCCGCCCCATGTCATCTCGTGGCTGTCATAAAAATTGACTGAGGTAACATATATTCAGGAGATTGGCAGCATTGTTTACCTATGCAATAATTATTCTTAATGTGATCACCATCCCTCCTGATTTGTGTTCCAGGGAAAGTAAGGATTAAACTATACTTATCCATACCAAAATGGTTTCAATCCTTGGATTGCAATGACTGTAGTTCTATGAAATATTAACAGATATTTTACAGTCGTTGACTGTCCATTGACCACCTGAAAATTATATGCACCTCATTATTTAATGCCAGACTTTGAAATCAAAGATTAACTGGAGTTTGTATAGGGCTGGGCTGTAAACAAAATTATGCCAAGAAAAGAACACTTATGTGACACATATCACATTTGAATGAAATATTTGGCAATTTATCATCCAACTATACAGACTTCTGCTTGGGGGTAAATACATATTTGTGACAATCAAAGGTCAAACAGTTTAATTAATTTTATAATTAATATTTACAGTTATATGTTCAATGGCAGTTTTTAAATTATTATATAATGAAACCCATAGATGAAACCGAAAATCTGAATTTTATATACTACTGTACTGACAACAAACTTTTGTAACCTGAACACAGAGCTACACATCAAGGTATACATTTCATGTGTGGGTCGTCAGCTTCCTCATAGAGCTATGAGAATTCTACGCATGCCAAATTTTAAAGCAATTTAGGAGCAATCAAACTTTAGCATTCATAATTTAGCAGCAACCATAACTCAGTTACAGCGAGCTGTTTTTGGTGTGTCAGCTGGAGACATGGGTCTCCAGCTGACACATGCCAGGAAGGCAAACCAGTCAGGTTAGGGCTTTGGACTATAGTCAAGCATTTAAAGCACAATTACAGCAATGAGAGCCAAAAAAATTGACGATCACATTGATAAACTGTTCGATCTACGAACGAAATACCGTGTGTAAGCTGGCGACCCGTGTCACCAGCTTACACATCTGGATCTTCGTAGTTATTAAAGTTACGATTATGTATTGTACCTCATATTTTAGAGCAAAATAGCAGCGCCAGGCGCCAAAATTTTCGAATCTCTAGTGCTAAAACTGTTTGAGCTACGAGCCGATATGTGTGTGTAAGCTGGTGACATGGGTCGCCAGCTGACACATGTTGTATCTCTGAAACTACATAAGTGAGAACTTCGTTTTAAATATCAAATAAGACCATACAATAGCAGCATTCACGAGTCAAAATTTCGAATCTCCTGGCTGTCTAGATTCAAAGTTATAAGCAAAAAACTATTTTCCCGCCAAAAAATTCAAAATAATCGCACGGACGCCGCTGAGCAGGCCGTTGCCGTTCCGTGCGCTACGCTATTACAATAGAGTTTCAACTTAGCCGAGATTGTTTTAAGATTCATTTTAACCTGCACTTTCGTATCGATTCAATTGGTATATTGAGCGTGTTAGACCAGGAGCCGACTGAAATAAGCAATGGTATACTACCGATTAACTTCATAGAGAGATTACGAACGATCTTCACCAAATTTGAGGTCTAGCTAGAATCTAACCCTTCACCGTTGGTGCATAATTCAAATCTACTAATTTGACTAATACGGAATCAAGATTTAGTTTAGTAATGAATCAACATATAAGAAATAACACTTTATGGTGTGTGTGATATAACACAATATAAGAGATATATGAAAATAACTAAAAATAAATGTTTGAGAAATCTATATCATGTTTTATTCAATAATTGCTACTGAAAATATACTAAATACCGAGCTCAACAATTATTGATCATATTGATATAAGCTGTATATGTTGCACATATACCTCTTATACTATGTATATACCGTAAAGTGTTATCTCTACAAGTCCCTACTTTCCCTACTAATATTATAAATGCGATAGTAACTCTGTCTGTCTGTTACGCTTTCTCGCTTAAACCTCTCAGCCGATTTTGATGAAATTTGGCACAGACAATCTTTAGACCCTGAGAAAGAACATAGGCTACTTTTTAATGCGAAAAAGGGTTTTGTTGAAAGGGGTTGAAAGGGGGGATGAAAAGTCGTATAGAGGTATCGTTATTTTTAGAGCTAGAATCTTGAAACTTATTTTTTAGGCTGTTGATTCGATATAAAGTCCGTAAAATTAGTTGAATACTAATTCATTTAGGTTTGTTCTCTGTGGTTACGGTTGTCTAAATAGTTTCACACCTCACCGATAGATGGCGCCACCGTCTAGATAAAACGTGATATTGAAATTATTTTACAGCTCTATCTCTTTCAATTGATGAGCTAATCAGATATAGTAAAGCATGAGTCTGTTTGACATCCATGCAATTGCACAGCAATCAACAAGGAATAAAAATAATGCCCCATGAAAATTGGTAAGCGATTAGATTTCAAACAAAGGAAGGATTACGTGTTTCATGGTTATATAATGGGGATGAAATTTTGTATGGGAACTCTGTTGTTTTTGAAGTCAATATCATGAAAATTGATACTCAGTGTTATGAACTAAAAATAAAAATGACGTGTTTTAGCGTTTTTAAAAAATCCCCCAATCCAATCTAATATATTAAATTTTCGTGTCAAGGTGTTTATAGTCGCACTTCTGCGAAACGGCTTGAGCAATTTTTTTGTTTTTTACATATATTTGGTAGGTCTGAGAATGTTGCACTCTCTTGCCCCCACCCCCGTATTTTGATCGCGACTTTAGAATAATGGTACGTCATCGACAGGAAGTCTCGCGTCAGTTTGATATTTTGTAGTACTACGCCATGTAGTTCTCACGGGATAAAGTCCACGCGGGCGAAGCCGCGGGAAGAAGCTAGTTTCTTATATGTTGATTCATTACTAAACTAAATCTTGATTCCGTATTAGTCAAATTAGTAGATTTGAATTATGCACCAACGGTGAAGGGTTAGATTCTAGCTAGACCTCAAATTTGGTGAAGATCGTTCGTAATCTCTCTATGAAGTTAATCGGTAGTATACCATTGCTTATTTCAGTCGGCTCCTGGTCTAACACGCTCAATATACCAATTGAATCGATACGAAAGTGCAGGTTAAAATGAATCTTAAAACAATCTCGGCTAAGTTGAAACTCTATTGTAATAGCGTAGCGCACGGAACGGCAACGGCCTGCTCAGCGGCGTCCGTGCGATTATTTTGAATTTTTTGGCGGGAAAATAGTTTTTTGCTTATAACTTTGAATCTAGACAGCCAGGAGATTCGAAATTTTGACTCGTGAATGCTGCTATTGTATGGTCTTATTTGATATTTAAAACGAAGTTCTCACTTATGTAGTTTCAGAGATACAACATGTGTCAGCTGGCGACCCATGTCACCAGCTTACACACACATATCGGCTCGTAGCTCAAACAGTTTTAGCACTAGAGATTCGAAAATTTTGGCGCCTGGCGCTGCTATTTTGCTCTAAAATATGAGGTACAATACATAATCGTAACTTTAATAACTACGAAGATCCAGATGTGTAAGCTGGTGACACGGGTCGCCAGCTTACACACGGTATTTCGTTCGTAGATCGAACAGTTTATCAATGTGATCGTCAATTTTTTTGGCTCTCATTGCTGTAATTCTGCTTTAAATGCCTGACTATAGTCTAAAGCCCTAAACTGACTGGTTTGCCTTCCTGGCATGTGTCAGCTGGAGACCCATGTCTCCAGCTGACACACTAAAAACAGCTCGCTGTAACTGAGTTATGGTTGCTGCTAAATTATGAATGCTAAAGTTTGATTGCTCCTAAATTGCTTTAAAATTTGGCATGCGTAGAATTCTCATAGCTCTATGAGGAAGCTGACGACCCACACATATACATTTCCAGTATACCTCGCAATATAGGCTTACTGTATAATACGAGGTTAGCTGATACTGATAATGTATAGCATGATGTAAAGTCAGTAAAATCTATGTATACTCGTATGATGAACATAATCCATATTAAACCTATATTTACAATTTACGTCGTCAAGACGTGGTTGATTTGAGTCGGATACACATACGAAACGTAATATATATATATATTATGCATAGTGTTCAATTTATTTACACATTAGTCTGAATTCTCATTTCAATTTAAATTTAAGTAAATCTTGCCACCTTAGAGCAGTTTATTGCTATTTTTGTGCCTTTAGGCAGTAACTTCAGTAAATTACTGTACTTATCAGTCATTATATTCATAAGCTAACGAAAAAGCACACCTACGTGTTGTTTAATTCGAAAATCAGTTCAGTAGCTTTATGGCTTTTTCAGAATGGTATTTGTATTTGAATATGGTGCTCTAGGGAATTCAATCTCGAGGCCAAAATAGTTACGCCGATAGATTTCGTGTCAAATCGTATCGCGAGTGGAGTGGATTTATCTAAACACATTGTAATTCAACATTGAACTGAACTCTATTGATTCCTTTTAATTGATGATTAAAGAAAATAAGCCATGGTAGTAGAGCGTCAGTCCTTGAACAATCTAGGTCTGGGTTCGATCCTGGCTCATACCAATGAGGTCCAATTTGTTATTTGGAATTTATATACGAATAATAAAAATCATTACCATTGGCTTTTCGGTGAAGAAAAACATCGTGAGGAAACCTGAACACTTCTGAGAAGAAATTCAAAGGTGTGTGTGAAATCTACAAATCCGCACTTGGCCCGCGTGGTGGACTATGAACCATAAACTCTCTGTAGGCTGTTGATGATGAATCATCAAACAAATGAAGTGTGGATTAATTTTTTTTACAATAGTACTTTTTATAAAACGGTAACCCCGCGCTGAGATCGATAATATTTATAAACATAACCATTATGAAACAATAAATGATTTGAATTTGAAATATTTAACGTCCATTGCTTAAAAAAAAATTGAACCATTTTTTTTAAGGGCCTCCTGTAGCCAGGATTGACGTGCCTGAGGATTCCTAGTGTGATATATTTCTCATACTTGTTTGGTTGGTGGTAGATGATTTTTATTTTCCGCCTGGCCACCATGTTATCTGTCTCCCGTCAAACATAAGTGTTAATATCACCTTTGTGTATATGTAATGATAACAATCGCGGTGCCTCAGTAACTTGAGGCTTCTGACCGACTTCTACATCATACTAGTTACGATAAAATGTATATCAAAAAGTTGGAAAAGTTATGCTAAGCGAGGATCAGCCTACGTTTGTACCCAGAATCACGGCCTCATTAGATAACTAGTACCATAACGGCTGACCTCTGTTTATAGTATTATTATCTACTAATAAGGTCAGAGGTCATACATATCTGAGTAATAGACAGATATTTATTATAACTGTGTTTGTAAATAATGCACTCCAAACGATACCGTACTATCCAGACTGCAGGATTGCGTTTCCTAGTACAAGTCTAGACGCTCAGGGTGGGTTAAGGTTTAACCTTATAGATTATTAGGCTCAGAGGGTCTGGTCCGGGTGGTGTTCGACCTCGACGACGGTCGTTTGGGCGTTTTGTTCTGTTACTATTTGTTGCTGTTCTTGCTGATTCTGTTGTATTCTTGATGGAAGTGGAGCGGTTTGACCTGTGGGTAAAGAAATCACAGTTGGAAGTTCAATCAGTATCGATTTTTGAAACGTAATTGTTTCGATAAACACTCAATATCTGGGCGGCCAAGCTTTGCTCGGAATTCTATAAAAACAATCAAAAAACTTTATTTCTGCCTCGGGTTTCAACCCAGAACAGAAGCCATAGAGTTCCTTTTTTGTTTTTGATGTGTGGAACCCTAATTAAGTCATACGAACCTTTCGTCACAGGCCGGACACTTCTAACAAACATCATAATATCGGCATACATCGAACGGATGACGTTTGTATACACGCGTATTGTGTAGGTACGCGCGCGTCATAGTAACGATCCACATCTGGGTCACATTCTTACAGGGAGAGGTGAGTTATCGTGAATCGATAGGAGGCGGTGAACGCCGTCCATTACGTAGTACTATTTTAATTCTGAGCCTCAGTTACGTCAGGAATTACAATCGAGTAAAAAAATATGTATCACTTTTGTACTGGAGTGTACCATTGTGAGAAGTAATTTTTTGCACCCGACGCAAAAAGAGGGGTGTTATAAGTTTGACGCCAATGTCTGCGTGTGTGTCTGTCTGTGGCATCGTAGCTCTCGACCGGATGGACCGATTTCAATGCGAATTTTTTTTACATGAAAAGTTACCTTGTTTTTACCAAAATTTGGCAATCGTATGATTACAGCATAGGTTTTTATTTTTTTTAAATTTAATTCACTACGTACTAATTGTACAGTGCTATTGACGTGAGGGACTTATGCTTAACAAAGCACTTACAGTTGATACTACGCTACGTACCATACTTATCGTGAATGCCTCGGTGTCGCTTGAGCGCGAACCGATCTGCGAACGCAGCTGTACAAATGTCGCACTTGAAAGGTTTCTCTCCAGAGTGGACCTTCGCATGGTTTTTGAGGTGAGCGGCTTGGCTGAACGCTGAGCCACAGGTCTCGCATCTGATTACAAACGTTTTACAATTACATATAAATATTACGGATTACAGTAAAGCATGAACATACACAAGGCATCACGAGACACGGCCCTTTACTGTGGGCCCAATAAACAAGCTCGAAGTCACTCAAAGAGCAATGGATCGAGTATGCTCGGAATTTCTCTACGTGATAAAATACGCAATGAATAATCCGTAGGCGAACTATGGTCACTGACATAGCTCGACGATTCAGTGAGCTAAAGTGGCAATGGCAGGCCATATCGCTTGAAGAATGGATAACCAATGGGGAGTAGTAAGAGTTCTCGATTCGCGAACACGTACCGGGAAACGTGGACCGGGCCGTCCTTCTAATATATGGACCGATGACTTGGTTAAGGTCGCGGGGAGTCGCTGGATGAATGGGCTCGGGACCAGTCACTGATGATGATATCTTTGTCCCATACCAATAATGTAGGAATGTCTAAGAGTATGTAATAGATGTAATACTATGTAATAAGAGACGGGACTCCATACAGCGAAAATAAACCTACCAAATCTCAAACGGGGCAAATTCAACATCCATTCTCTACCATACCGAATACAGTGACAATGGCGTCAACAGTGCGCTAGTAGTGCCTTTGATGCTTTGCCATGTTTCATATAATTTGACTTGAAATAATTTAGAACTAAGTTGCGTCACACTGGGTGGTGTGGAAGTAGTAGTGGTGGGAGTAACTTGTTTTGAGGAGAGGATGATATTGTCAGATTATAGTAAGCGGTTCACTATTTAACAAAAGATCAGACAAAAACACGTTATTACTTGTTTATATATGTATACTCCTTTCATTTGCATCATTTTGCTATTATTTCTTGTAGCGCTTTCTATAGCGCATTTGTAAAGTTTCAAATGTCTACTATTTAAGCCTTACGATTATGACAGACGGACGGACAGACAGCGGATCCATAGTAAGAATAAAAAATTGGCCAAGTGCGATTCGGACTCGCGCACGAAGGGTTCCGTACAGAATATGGATATTTAACATACGGAAAACAAATATAAGGAATGCGTCTCGGTTTTTAGTTTTGCAGTAGCAGTAGTAGACGAGTACGACACTAGATGGCGATAGTTGTATGTTACATCGTCTAAAAAAATCACGTTTGTAGTATGGGAGACCCCTCAAATATTTATTTTATTCTGCTTTTTAGTAGTTGGTGTTACAGCGGCAACAGAAATACAGCAATCGGCACCTTTTAGACCAACACGTAACATCTTCGACCTCATCGTCACTTACCATCAGGTGAGATTGAGGTCAAGTGTTGGTCTATCTTCAATATATTAAAAAAATCTTCTTTTTTCAACTCTCTATCACGATTTATGAGATACAGTCTGGCGACAGACGGGCGGACGGACGGACAGTGAAGTCTCAGTAATAGTCAGTAAACGTTTTTACTCTTTGGGAACGGAACCCTAAAAAGGTTTAGATCCACTGCTCTAGATAATATTACTTACTTGTACGGTTTCTCGCCCGTGTGGATCCGGCGGTGATTCCATAACGTCGCATGTCTCGCGAAGCCCTTGTCACACACCTGCATCAGAAACAGAAAAATATTTATTTAAATAAAACACATACAACACAATACAAAATACAATTAATACATACATTGTGTACAATTACAAATATTATAATTACAACATAGGCATTGTGTTGTAATGTGTCGTCAAAAAGGACTGATCTTAGCATCTGCTATGGCAGTAGCCATAGCGCAGGTTTTCAGATAAGCCCTATATAGTATGTAAGGCATTAAATATATGTGTAAAAGAAGTGTATGTGTAAGTGTATATGGACGTGTTAACATATAGATACGTGTGTTTGTATGTACAGTGAAAGTATTGTCATCATCACATAAACCTTCAGTTGTTTTTAGAATATACAACACACAATAGGCTTCCCCTTGGCCTTCATCTCACCTAATGGTATCTATAAAGCCTTATGATAGGAGCACGCTAGCCCAGTAGCCTCGTTATGCAGCGCTGGTTATTTTATCCTTCATTGCCGGAACACAACAGTGCTATTAAAACTGATGTTTCAGAGCAGAGATAAAATGGCTAGCTAGTTAGGCATTGAAAAGAAACCTAAGGGCTTGGCTACATCAGCGCTGTTTTATATATGCATAATTATTTTACATTTGGCATTTCGATCAATCTCATCGGATCTTAATATATGCTCAGACTGTTAAATGGAAATTGTGCTCACTCAGTAGTCGCATAAGGCTGTCTTTCAGTATCGGAACACAACAGTGCTATTAACACAGATATTTGGCGACAGACTTAGTTAACGCGGTACCAATCAAACTGAAACCCGGGACCTTTGGATTGTCAGTCCAAAGCACAGTTACATAGACCATCGGGAGTAGAACCTGCGACTTCGGATCGCCGTCTCAACTTGCAACAACAATAATGCCACAGAGACTATGATTATGTAAATTACTATGAGTAACTTACCTCACAAACGTATGGTTTCTCTCCAGAGTGAGTTCGTTCATGGTTCTTCAAATGCGGCGACTGTGAGAACTGCATGCCGCATGTATTACATCTGGCAAAATAACAATTCATTTAAATGAAATATAATTCATACTAGCTGTGCCCGCGACTTCGTCCGCGTGGAATTGTGTCTTTTGGTAGCATTTTTAGACAGACATATTTTCATTGACAAACACAATACAGAAAGACATACAAGATTCAAGAAGAAATAAATACAAAAAAGAAGCCCCAACAAATAATACAAATACAGTAAAACATGAACAGAGGAAAAGAGAACACAAAATAATAATAATAAATTTGTGTTGTATTGCGCTTGTCAAGTGGGAGCCGAACTCATCGTGTGCTGCAGCACAGACCTCAGCGATGGTTTTCAGTCATTGATGGTTTTTAATTATTTAGGCTAATTATTTTAATGAGCTTTGAAATTAAGCTTTAATGCGATATTTGCAGAGTTTCACTGCCAAGAGCTTATTAAATTATTTAAGTACATTTTTATAAACTACATTTTTTGTTTTCCCGTCTTTTGCCAAAACATAAAAATTTTGGGGATTTGATACACGTGAGCATGACACATAGAGTTGCCCATGGTGAACTTCAGTTTCACATTTTGCAATAACTCCGTAAATGTTACATCAGAATAGCTATAATATTTTGTCTCTTGTCGCAAACTTATAAAATATTTACATAAACCTTACATATTTCCATACAAACTTTCATCCCCTATTACCTATTGTTATTTTAAACACTTGAGGGTAAAAATTTTACAAACTTTAAACGTAATATTTATTTATATCGAATCAACAGTCTAAAAAATAAGTTTCAAGCTTCTAGCTCTAAAAATAACGATATCTTTATACGACTTCTCATCCCCCCTTTCAAGTAGCCTATGTCCTTTCTCAGGCTCTAGACTATTTGTGTACCAAATTTCATATAAATAGGTTCAGTAGTTTTAGCGTGAAAGCCAGACAGACAGAGTTACTTACGCTAGTTACTATTTATAAATATAATATTAGTAAGGATTATCGTAAGAGTTGTAAATAAGTTTAAAACCTGTGCCTCATGCTAAACAATTAGTTCTTTGTCCCGTAACCTAAGATGGTAACAATCAGAATTTTGCATGGGTTTGGTACGTTAAATCGTTCATGACAACTTACATTTACAATTATAGAAAATTGATCAACTTCTGCAACAGATAAAATGCTGAGATGTTTTAATTGTTAAAGCGATAATTTTTGCCATAGTAGGTGTCATCTTTAATTTAGTTTAATAAAACAGTTTTCTTTAATTTATATATTTAAAAAAAACAGCTGATAGATTATAAAGAACCCTAAAACGCTCTTAGATCATATGTTTTAGTTAAAGATAATGATAAAGCAAAATATTCCAGTCTCTTGATAAATGACTCCCATCACTTTTCTGATCCACTTTGACATCTTGTCACTCTGAATAAGACTAGTTTTGCATGTAGCTTAATTTAATTTAGAACGACATTTTGTTCAATTTGTCAAAGTGGATTAAAAACCCTCTGATTGAGCACACATTTTTCTTCTTTGGTATTTTTCAATGAGGACCATTCACAATCTTTACAGAAGTTTCGCAAACAATGTAAAATGTATACTAATATTATGAATGCGAAAGTGAGTTTGTTTGCATTTACTTTACGCCGTAACGGTGGGTCAGCACGACGTGTTTTTTATATAGGGCAGTTGACAGAGCGAATCAAGACATAGGCAACTTTTATCTCTAATTTCTGAAAACCACGCGAAGTCGCGATCAAAAGCTAGATAGAAATAAATGACACTAACCTATAAGGTTTTTCGCCAGTATGAATCCTAGAATGATTTTTGAGGTAAACAGCCTTAGCAAAGGCGATACCACAGATGCCACATTTGAAATTTTTCTCTCCTGAATGCAATTTCTTATGTGACCAAAGTGATGAATATCTAGAGAAGGAGCCTCCGCAAATGTTACAGTGGAACGGCTTGTCAGCATTTGATGTTAATTTGTTCTTGTTGCCTCCTACAAATATTATTCCTGAACCATTACAGTTCTGACACTTTGTTACAGATGCCAAGCTTCTTTTCTTTACTGGATGATGTCCGGGCACTGTGAAAGATGGAAAACGATAATTACACAAGGTTGTATGTTAAAAAATCACATATTTACAAGCTTTTTACAATTTTTGTGTCTCGTTTAGGACAAATCTTTGCTGAATTTGAACCCCTTATCCTATGGAGTTGATTTTGTTACATGTTACAAATTCGAAAACAATGCATTTGTTTAGTACCATTGAGCTGGCCTAATACTGGAGACGGAAGATGGTCATAGGAACTACAAACAATAAACCTGCCATGTATGTGCTCGTTTGATTTGTGTTAACGGGATTCCACTTAGAATGTTTCTATAACTACTAAATTTATGTTGCCATAATCTTTTAAAACAGAATAGCTGGCTTTGATAAGTAATTACCTAAAAATAGGAGATGGCATTATAGTGTCGCAAAAACATTAACGTACAAATTTATAGTTAGCTACAATAGCCGTTACACAGCTAATGGACCCTAGATGGCGCTTTTAAGAATAATCGAAAATTAGTCTGGAAAAATGAAAATTGTGATTCACTATGAAGTTGTCTGTAAAAGATACTCATTTCGCATTATAATGCGATGTCCAATTTTCAGATAATTACTGCAAAAAGCCAGCTATTTTATTTTAAAAGATTATGGCATCATAAATTAAGCATGAAAATTTTACAGAGCGAATAAATAATAAAAAATAACAGGTTCACTTAAAATCCGATGACAATGCAATAAGAGTACATACTGATAAAAAAGGTTGTAAAGAAGAGGAAAGATAAGATAAAAATTTATGAAAAATTACAGTATTTTCTTTTCAGTTACTGCCAAACTACAACAACAGTTTGTTGGCAGGACATTGCACATTTTTGTATTGAGCTACCTACCCTCCAACATCTTAAATAATTCATGATTTTTTTTGCAGAAGCTCAAACCTGGGAAAAGTGACAGCTGGCATGAAAACAAGGCTAAAACGTGTCTTGGTAAAATCTTATCTGAACAAAAAACATCTCCAATATTAAGGATGCTAGGTTAACTGAAAACATTGATAATCTGAATCCTTCAACATCATGTTTTACTTCAGAATGATTTTATTTCTTTTGATTTTTTCTATAGTAAGATCATATTAGGAAGTTATGAAAATAAATTTTATCGAAATGATCCAAAGATTTATTTAAACTGGGCCACTGGGGACAGGCCACTAAATCATGAATCGTTCTACATGGCGGTGCAGGTACGCCATGCTTGTCCAACAAAAACATTTGATTGTTTTCAATCAAGACATTGTGGCCGAGGTAGGGGGAAAGGGCTGTTTATTGTAAGTCTAATAAAAAGGTCTTTATTTTTTATTCCCAATAAAGAAATGAGGTTTTGAATAATGCAATTGTAATGTATCAGTAACAGAGTCTTATTGCCTAATTTAGAAGTTAAATGTAACTCCCAGAGAATATAACAACTTACATGGTTTATTTTGTTGGTTCTGCTGCACTTGTTGGTTATTCTGGGATGTGGCTAGTGGGTCGGAGGTTGGCTGAACGACACCGCTCACACCAACTTCGTATTTCACATTGTCTTCGGAAGCGACAAATATTTGCGATGGGTTCACTGTAAAACAGAAGTATTCAAGAATTTGAGATCACACCTTTAACCACATGGACCTAATATTCTAGTATTAAGTCATTATCAGCTGTCTAAGAACATAGCTATACATGAGCCTCCCTTCATAAAAGGATACGCCGTAAGATATTGTTGATAGATTTTTTAGCTGTATGTCTATCTCTATATAGTTTTTACATTTTACACAACTTGGACTACTCCTTGCCTTCTGCTATCTGATATTTGAAAGGCCGGGAAACATAGACACAGATCTCTAGTATAGCTATTAGTTTTCAATTAGTCCTACTTCAAATATTGTAATAAAAATAATATTTTTTTTATAGACAGACGCTGCCATCCCTCTTAAATTTTACCTTTTTTACAACACTAACAGTATAACTATTCTGAAGTGGTCACCACATAGCACACTATAAACATTTTAATTAATAGCTGACTAGTTATCGTTAGCTGCAGTAGTCCATTCTATCTCGTTCCCGTCACACGACCCCATTATCACAACCCTTGGCAATTAGATTGGTGATCAAAATATTGGTGATACGTAGGTTGATGCTGCTGCCTGTATCCTGATATTTTCCTATAGTCACCGATGGGATGAAATATTATTCGGCTTAGGTGAGTAAATATTAGCTATTAATTCCCACTTACTTTGATTATTTCTCTGTTGATCGACTGAGTCTTGTGCAATGCAGTTTTCACATCGGATGAGCTTAGGCCCTTTCCTCTTCGGGTTATTAGGTATAGGTCCTCCACATGTGATACATTTCTGGACTTTGTCGATGACTGGTTTAGCTGAAAATATATTGAAAATTGGTATTTTATACTCTATCTGGTGGGATCGATGAGTGCAGTTGGTGTGGAAGAGCTAGTAATTTTTTTTTTGACTTTTTGTTTTGGATAAGAATTATAAAGATGCATTATTAAAGGTGAGAAGATTGCACTTAATTTGTACAACAAAACATTTTTAAATAAAAAAAACTTCATCATTATCATCAGCTTAAATTCCCTCATACATTGCTACATACAATGAATGGGCTTTGCAATTAGGGAACTAGTCACACCCTCCATGCTTGGCAGGAGGAATGGTGATCATACAAATTGGTTGCCCATTTCCTGAATTTCCCTAAGCTACCTTTTACATAAACCGTAGAGTTTATGACAAGCAAATACTTACTGTCTTGCAACTGCACATGTTGCTGTTGCTGCTCATTATGGTCTGAAGATAGGATCTGAATGTGTGGTGGCATGCCAACATCATTATTGGCTCCCACTCCAGTAGCTACCACTGTTATGTTGCTATCTGAAAATATGAAATAATGTTACCGATTAACAGATTTCTTTTCGCAACTTTGCATAAACATTAAAAAACATCTTGCGGGAATTCTTAATTGTGAAAAAATCAGCAAATTTAAAATCGCTCGCAGGATCGGTTCGGACATTTACCGTTAATATTTTGTATTTTTCATTAAGATTATAAATCACTTTAAAAAAATTAAATTAAAATATATAGCTAAAGTAGGGTCGTCAAATGTGTACGATTATATGTACATACAAAAAGTTGAGGGTATACATTGCACTGTTACTGAACAATGGCTAGTCGGACGGGCATAAAATAAGGTCTGGTAGCTTAATCATGAAAAGGCAACAATATGGACTGGATTAAACACATATACGAGGGTTTCATACCATAGGAAGAACCATTTCAGGGAAATTGATACTCAAATGCTGGTAGAATCAGGGCTTACCATTGTAATTATCATTAAAAAAATAATTAACTTATGATAAAATATACACATAATACATTATATTTAAAGTACTGATGAAAAGGCTTTGACCAGCTTTGTTTCAGAGATTTTAGGAAGTAAGGTCTATGACCATTGCTTAAAATCCATGAATCCATGAAAAAATGAACATTCTGGCCTGAACAATAAAATGAAACAAGGGAAAAGGCTCTGAAAATAACAGTACAAAATAATACATATCATTTCCCGCCTCTTGTTATTTAATGGCCTGTCAAGTCTCTACAGCTTATTTCAGAGAATGAGTAGACATTAGTAAATTTTTGGTCTACTATAAATGTCTTCCCTTAATTTATTAGGACCAGGGCTTTGTAACAGTATTTTTTCCCCACATAATTTCCTGACATATTTTATCAGTGTGGTTTCAAAAATCTTCAAATTCTTCAAAAAGCAATAGCAATCATATTTTGTGAATATTGTATGTATTAGTGTCGTACATTCAATCAGTTTCTTCTTATCAACTGACTTCAAAAAAGGAGGAGGTTCTCAATTTGACGCTTATTTTTTTATGTGTGTTATGCGATAACTCCGCCAATAGTGAACCGATTTTGATGATTCTTTGTTTGTTTGTTTGGTAGAGCATACTTCAGAGGTGGTCCCATATAAAGTTTATCGAAATTGATTCATCACTCTTTGAGAAAATCAACAAAAACATAATTTTTAAGGCAATTGAAGTCAGTTTTTAGTTTTTTTGAATGCGTTAATTATCTTTAGACAGGTCTAAAACTATAGAAGCTATGGCATACCATAACAACAAAACATTCATCATCATCAGTTATCAAAAAAGGAAAAAATATATACTAAAATTTAAACATGAAAGTACCTGTTTCTTGAGCATGTATCCGTTTATGAGCATTTAGCAAAGTCAGATGACCAAACATAAGTCCGCAAACATCACATTTGAAGCTTATGTTTGATATAGTATTCTGTAGGCCATTAGGCGCAATTTGCATCTGATTGACGAGCGCATAGTTGTATGAGAAAGGTTGTGCAATGTAACAGGTTTTGTCATCACTGGTAGTCAGCTGGGCAATGTTGACTTGCTGGGCAGTGCCACTCGAAGTGCTAGTGCCAATTTTGCCAATCATGTTGACATTGGTTGTGTAACAAAAAGTAGGGAATTCCTAAAAAGGTAAATAAAAAACTGTATTAGAAGCTCTGCAAACAAATTAAATTATAGATTAGTGCATTATTCAACAGTGGCAGGAACTAAAGTACAGATTTCAGTATTGGATGGATTTTCAATAGAAAAAATAACAAATTTAAGTATTCTCTTCTGAAACCAGTTATAGGAAAGGAATTATTAATTTCTGGTTGGAATTAGAATTTTCCTGTCAGTAAAAGAGCATTAATTTTACCCATATAAAAGATTAAACAAAATACCTACCAACTTAATTATATTTTATAGTAGCTTTTGCCCATGGACTTCATAAATTATACCATGAAAACTACTTGTTCTATCAGGGGAAAAAATCATCTATGTCTTTTTCCAGACCTTCAGCTAGCCTGACTCTCCATAACATTGTGTGGAAAAATTCACTTTCACATTTATAGAATAGTTGGTTCGGTAAGGTATTATGGTTGGGGTGCACAAAGGGGGGAGGGGGCTTGGTCTTTTTTATCAGCATCCCCATTTGTATGTTATGTATATATAATTATAAATATGTTATAGCTAATTCGTTCCTATGTTAGGCTAAATCTGACATTGATACTTTCAAAAGGTGCTTCAGTTAATGACTTTACTTACTGGCCATGTTATCTTTCATTACCAGAACAAAACAGTGTTATTAAAACTTATATAACATAGTAATTGGTAAAATTACATACCATCAAACAAAAAAACATGAGACAGAAACTTGTTTGAGGTCAGAAGGTTTGAGCATAGCATGGCTTAGGGGGTTGCTTTGAAAAGATGTATATAACAAGTGACTACAAACTAAGTGCAAGGAGAAAGCCTGCTAGTGATTGAACTGGTAAAAATTAAATTTTACCAAAGTCCACAGGTGGCCAGAATATATATTAAATTGATATTGGAGATCATGATAACTCAATGTCAATTTTTTCCCAACATGTATCAAATACCATTCTTGTACATTTGTTAAATCAGCCCTACTGTATGCTATTTGATGCAATAACAGCCTAGTTGCCAAGGCTTTAAATTGAGTCTCCTTGTTTATCTCCTTTTTACCATCTCTTTACATTTGGAAGAAAAAAACTGTCATATTTGACCAGTTGAAAGAGTCAGATTTATTTATAAAATGATTTTACTATTATACCTGTGTATGTTGCTTGTTTTGATCGGTGTTGGTTATTTCTACACTACCGGTATGATTATTATGAAGTGACTTCTGATTAGTATGTCCCTGGTATTGAAGAGTCGGCACTGTGCCGGCTTGAAGTGTGTTGGTCGTGAACATCATATACACAACACTAATTCATCGCAGAACCTCCGCTCGTCTATTTAACACGAACATCGAACTGTAATACAACAAATGCGCCACATTAGCATCACGTCCACGTCCGAAGAAAACTCTAAAAGCGCGGCTAAATGCACTGAAAGAGATCTCCAAAACAGCAAGTGTGAAGGTAACGGGGGATATTTTCTTATCAGTCTACGGGCACTCGTAAAAAGATCACTCGATGAAAGCCGTGTCTCCGTGAATACAGTCGATATATGTAAGAAAAGGATGACAAACTATCTATGAACGCGTTTCGAGTAAACCGAGGGAGGACGCCATTGTTCACTTGATTGAGAAAGACAGACGCCGAGATATTGGATGTAGGGATTTGAAAAGGAATTTATAACTAAATTGCCGATTGAGCACCACTTGTTCACTTACATTTCTATTTTTCTAAAAGTCACACCATTTAGTGAATAAAAAATATGAAACAATAGAAATTCACATGAATATCTTATTTCTATCTCACTTCTATACTTCGTTCTCCATCTCACGAAAGAAACGAAATGGCGATACAAACAAAATGGCCGCCTTCCGCGGCGCCGCATCGCGTATATCAGTGTTGCCAATAGTTGACATGAATGAAAGCTGTGTTTTTCTGCCGTAGTATATTATCTCTGACCAAGGAAAAAAGAATGGACTCGGCATAAACTTCATTATACGAACAGTAGTTATAGGAATATGATGTATTTCGACAGTATAGTTACTGACATATCGGCATTTCATTCTAACTTACAAGGGTAATCTTATGTAAAAAAGGACCACACTAGTTTTATCATTACCAAAAATGGCAACATTATCTTGGTGACGTCACAAAATATCTCGCTGCGGCCGGTCGCCATGTTGTGTCACAGACAACAACAAGTACATCAGTTGTCATAGCGACTAAATGTTTAGAGTATTTAATAAAAATTTGAGTTAATAAGCGAAAATTGTGCATTTATATAGTGCTTGCTAGGTACCTAGTACTATATTTATTATGGGTAGGTGCAGTGTGTTAGGCTGCCGCATGAAAAGCAACAAAGAACGTCCCAATAACACGTTGCACAGGTAAGTAACAGAATTCATCCAAAATATCTTGGTTTTTCTATTATTTTGAAAGATTTTGCTATTTGTGGGAAAGTTTATAAGGAGAAGCTTGCATTCCTGTAATCATTTATTGTTTTACTATTAATATTAAGTGATTTTTTAAGAATATCATTCGTCATAGTAAATAGAGTTAGGGTTCGGCATTTTCAAATATCGATATATCGATAGGTGAATATTATTTAAAATCGATTTCTTTTTTATTATTTTAGATTGCCAAGATGTAAAGAAAGACAAGAACAGTGGCTGTATATACTTGGGATTGAAAATTTGAATACGACAACCAAACATATTTTCATTTGTTCCCTGCATTTTGAAGAGAAATGTTTTAACCGAACTTGAAATGTAACAAGACTGCGCGATGATGCTTTGCCTTCAAGTGAGTTGTTGGTAAGTTTTGAAAATAGACAAGATGAGGTGCACAAAAGGGGGCGAAAAAAAATTAAAAAATGATTTTGAAAAAACAAAAGATTTTTTTAACAAATAGCGGTGTCACAATAACACCCCATTTTGAGGGCTGATTCTTGTAGAGGACATTACTGGGAGTGTATGTATATAAGTTCGAAATGTTTCTAAGTCCCCCCCCCCCCCCCCCCCAATTTTTTTTTTCATTTTTTGCGCCCCCTTTTGTACACTTTAATGCCCTTTCGCGAAATTCCAAATAAACATGACGATTCTAAGTCCCGCCTTAGCGCCCCCTTTTGTGCATCCCAACCCACCTTATCAGGTTATAAAATATTGTATGTTAAAATGCAAGCTAAACAAATGTGTGCTTGTGTTTGTGATTATATTGGCAATGTAAATATAATTTATGGTTATTCTTTGCATAGTTGCCGCAATTTGTTGAGTGTGAAGAACAACAATCTGTTTCTCGCAGCGTGTTGGAAGAGAAACCTGTCTGCAGCACTTCTAACTATGCAAATGTAAGTGTATATATTTGTATATGTATGTATATATTTCATAATAATTATGTTCCTTTAGGTGCTTACCATACAATCAGGCCTTTTTTAAATACAAAGTCACTCAATATTAAATATTATTGTTATTTTTTATACTTTACAGTTACCAGACCAATTTAATGAGTGTGAGGAACAACAATTGTTTCTCACGAAGCACTGGAAGAGAAGCCTGTCTGCAGCACTTCTAGCTATGCAGATGTAAGTGTTCTCTTTTATAATATATTACTATAGTTACTTACTATACAAGCATGACTTTTTAAAACAAACTCACTCAATATTAAGTGGTATTGTTATTTCATATAAAAGCTTTATAACATATAAAAAATAAAAAACTGTCTTAGTTTCTATTAAAAGTTGATTGTTTAGATGTAAGGAAACATCTCTTTAAAGATTGGTACCTAATTAGTTAGCACCTTAAATAAAGGGCGTGACAATTAATATATAGGATGTATTAATTTGCTTTGACTATTAGCTGAACTAAATACTAAAACAATTTGTTAATATAAGTAAATATAATATTGTAAGTTTAAAAGTAAAACTGTGTCAAAATTCAATTTAAAATAATTTACGCCAAAAAACTAGTATGGAGTTGCAGAAAACTATTTGTAAATGTGTGTTTTTTTTTCGTTTCAGGATAAAGCGCTTGAAATAGTTCAAAAATTACAATCGAAATGTGAGAATCAGCAGAAAAAAATTAAAAGATTAAATGGAAAATTGAGAAGACATTGTAAGAAAATAGCAGATTTTAAAAATATAATGAAAGACTTAAAAAACAAGAAGAACAAGAAATGCTCATATTTTATTATTGTGTACCTATATTTGTATAAAGTTTTTATTTTTTGTATCTGCTAATTGCATTAAACAATGTTGTGAAAAAAAATTTACATCTTTTATTTATAATTTTTTTATAAACAAATGTATTAGCATAATATAAAAATATTTTTTTGCGCCTTAAAAGAAAAAAGCCTTATGAGACACCTTCTGACTGTTTATAAAAGTGTGCAAAGCAACATTCACTGTTTCCAGCTCCACTGTTTTCAGTTGCGAATCTGGTAAATTGCTCCTAAAGGCTTTATCGATAATTTAGAATTCTGTAAACATCGTGTAATTCAACTATCGATATTATAATGCTCTCAGCTCTACAGCAAGCCGCCATCTTTGTGCCAGACTCACTTTAGGTATGCACGTTTTTTTCGTAGGTATGACATGTCCATTCTTTTTTCCTTGGTCAGAGTATATTATATATTTTATTACTAAGCATTTTTAATCTCTTTGGACTATAAGAAATGATGTTATTAAATTCATATATGTTAAATAAGATGAGCTACAAAAAGATTTTCTTGATCGTTTAAAATTGGTGTTTATAATTAAAGGTTTTATAGCTCTGGATGAAAGTATTTTAAGCTTTGATTTATTGAGATCGTGTTAAAAACTATAATGTAAACCAGTTGGCTGGTTATTGACTTCATTAGTGAGAGTAACTTGCAAAGAGTACTATATACAAGTACATACCTAATCATGTTAGCAGGTGGTGCACTGCAAGTCAAGAAGACCAATCTCGAGACCAATAGATAAAACTTACCGACGTGACAGTGTACTACAATACAAGGCCTCTTTTCCTGCCCTATCCCTAAAAATTTATGCGTCAAAAAAGTTCAGTGTCATTTTTCGAAATGGCCTATAATATATGGATTTTTTACGTTTTGAACACCCATATCTCCCCGCTACTTGGAAAATTTTGCTCACACTGGAGCCCATTTGTGGAGGCCATAATGCCTGTTGATTGGTCGAGAAGTTACGGGCGAAGAGACAGACATACATGGGACATATAATTTTTGTTTCCGAAGAAAAGTTCGATTCCCAGTGGTGGTACACTCGAGTACAAAAATATGTATCCGCTTTTTCACCATGCCACATTCACCCATTCTTATTTCTATGCAGTGTGTTGAGGGAAATGACAATTAAAGATGAATGTGACAACGTTCAACGGTGGTTACATATTTTTGTACTCGAGTGTATCTGTCGGTATTCTGTAAGGTTGGTGGTAGGAGGGCATTTTCCATGTCCTCTAAGCTAGCTACCACCATGGTAACGAGTCAGCGCCTCATAAGCTTGAGGCTTCGGGTGCGCACGCTTGCCGTGCAACGGCCACTTACCATCAGGTTAAATGAAGGCAAAGTGCAAACCCACAATACTTAAAAATACTGACGTTTGATAACTATGAAAAGCGAAATTTTATAAATACATATTATACAGGCAAGTCTTTTAATGATGTAACAATTAACGACTTGCTACGATTTTGTATTTTTATCTTTCAATTTGGCGGACGGTATGTATGTCAGGCTCTATAGATAAATGTGCAAACCTTTGAAATTTTACTAAGATGATACCAGTTCATTTTATGAAGTTATTGATCACATTCACATTGCACAAAGATAGACGAGTAGGAGTAGCAGAATCGTCCTTGTTTGATTTGCTTTGTTTATGTTTAGCCTATCTGCCGTAATCATCAGCCGGGAAAGGTCAAGTGCTAAACAGAGGCCTCCCCACTGTACGCCATATTAATCAGACTAGTAATGGTGCATTGTCTTTGCCAGTACCGATACACGCTTGCATCCTGCAAGTCCCCGTGACCTTTATCGTCGTTAGTCCATCAGTAGGGAGACGGCCTGTTGCACGTTTTCCGGTACGTGAGAGCTAATCGTACACATACACTGTTGGCCATATCATTCTGAAACGCAATGAGAAATAAAGAATACCAATTACATTAAATAAGAATTTACCATCTTCGAAACTTTTTTATTGTATTCTTTTAGTTATTTTTTACATGCAAAGTAATCCATTACTATTCTAGGATTAATTTTACCATGCCTTTCTATGTCATTGATTATTAACGTTAATCTGTTGCTCCAATTTATACATGTCTCAAGTTTTATTTTATCTTTTATCAAATTGAAATCAGGTGCCCAGAAATTTTTAATTATTCCTTTTTCTAAGCAATCCTTCAGTTTCTTCATCATATGAACAACCAAATAAGTCAACGACTTTTTTGTCCAAAATTTGGATTCGGTGTGCATGGACTCCCACAAAAACAAAGTTTTTATATGATAGCTGGCTAGTTGCTTGAATCCTTGTACATCCCGAAGTAGTTTCAGTAATTTCAAAGCACTTTTCAAATTATGTCTGTTGTTAAGAAGATGCCTCTCTTGATGAGGAAAAGCTAATCTCCAACCGTAATCGTAAAGTGTCGGTTTCGGAACCACAAAATATTTTTTACAATTTCCATCTTCCACCTTTTTAAAAATTACTCTAGTACTTTTAGGTTTTTTAGGCAATTCAAATGTTAGAGTCGGTACTAAATCGACATCGATAAAGTTAGTTTCATCGTTTTCGGGAACGATTGTAATAGTATTAGCAGGGCCGGATATTTTGGTGAATATAAGGTAGTTTTTGTGGTTTACACGTAGTACTCTTTTGCAATTTTTCAATGGGAGGGTTGTCAAAGCAGTGTCGACGACACTTTGCATCCACGAGCGGAACTTGCTGACCGATAACCGGTGTTCACTATCGCACCACCTTTTCGTATGTATAAATCCTTTTCGTATTGTAGCCGGTGTCAACGATAATCGTTGGAACTCTGAATGCATTTTAATACTTGTGTAATCGGAATCAGTTCCAGAAGCATCCAGTGAAATTTTATCGTAGTTAACAGGAAATTTTAAAATAATATTTAAGTCGTACTCATTCGGGAAGCCAACTCGCAATCCTTCAAAGTAACTACCCAAATATTCAATCTTTGGCTTCATACTGCGGAACAACTCGTTAGTATCGCGCATTATCTTCAAAATCTGCCCAATAACAGAAAAGAGTATTGTGTTATTGCGCATTCTGGCCTTCTTGTTTATTTTAACGTACTTTCTGTTGATCATATGGAATACATCTTCTATCGTTTTTTGTTTCGACATTTTCATTTTCTGAAAGCGAGAACGATTCACGATTGTGTTTGAGAACAAATTCTAGTCAATAGGTATTGATTGGAAAATAAAATGTAATAGGTATTGGGAATTGGGGTGCGTTGGGGACGGACGGGAGAAGCAAGTCAAGTCGCGCTAAAAAGTTACTCCTTTTTCCAGCGCGTTCGTCCCACTTCCTTTTCACCCACGCACGTCTCACATTGTTTTTATATCAAAGAATACTTTATAATTCTTTATTCACTAGCTTTGCCCGGAAGTGGCCTTCAGAAATTATCACGCAATAACTGCTTGTTCGATTGGGAACCAAATAGCCTGTCTTTTTCCAGCTCTTCAACTATCTCTGTCACAAAAATCAAGTCATTATTACTCCTTTACGACATAAAGTAAGGACAAACAAACTCACTTTCACATTTAGCTATAATATAATAATAATAATATGGATTTACATTCGAAAAAATATTTATTCAAAGGCTGAAAAACTAAACTACTACAATATTCACTAACTCACATTTTAGAGACACTGCACCCATTGTAATTAAAATATGATTTTTCGTCGGAACACTACCTTGTAACATGACCCGTAATATGATGATTCAATACCGACTTCCGTTCCGACTAACTTTCCGAGAGTGACCGTCACATTAAACACCACACAACAAACACAAGGGAAGTAATGTGATAAGATCATTTTAGAAAGGAAATCCCCGAAACAGCCCGCCATGTGTGAGGATATTGGATATTTATAGATAGACACGCACGTATTATTATTACATATCTTACAGGAACTGTCAGTATTGCCAGCATATTTTGCCAGCAGGTTTTACCACAAAAATTGGTGGTTTTTGAGATCCCTTTACCAGTTTGGAGATTTTAGTGGGCTTTCAAACAAAATATTAATTGCAACATAAAATATTAAAAACTTATGAAATATTGGGATGGAAATGTTGCACCGTTAACTGTTTTTAAGAGAATTTCTTCTTGATATTGTTGAAGAGAATTCCAGCATATTCAGACATTGAATCCCTTTTTGGCTTTTGTTGTTGTCTGTGTTTTCATTAGACATATTTTGGCCATTGTACGTGAGTGGAAGTGGAGCCAGCTAGTCTAGCCTGCCGATCTCTAGTCTCTACACACCTCCTGGAGTGATCCTTTATTGTCTAATATCATTTCCTGTTGTGTGGCCACCCTGCTTCAGGTCGGTGAGCACATGGGTGAAAGTTTCCTCTTTCTGAACTTAAGTATCTGAATTAACAAATCATAGTAGAAGTCATAGTCCCATAAATATCACCACTATTGTATCATTTTTCTAAAAATACAAACTGTTTGTAGATAAATGTACATTTATTTTTGTTAACTATGAGATACAGGTGCCGGGGAACATTTTGGAGCTCCTTGAACATTTATCTGATTATTATCATGAGAATATGAAGAATCAGTAATTTCCAATTTAGGGTTTGCTGGTTTTAAGACAGATTTAAATTTTTCTAGAGCTTCTGACACTGTTTTAAATTCCACTACTTCAATGTCATTGTCTTTATTATTTGCTGCCACAGGATTCTGACCTGTAAAATTTGAAATATAATTATTTACTTTTTAATCTTGTCTATAAAAAGATAGTAATAAATGTTAAATTCAATACAAAAAATAGTAGTTCGACATTAAGTCCTTTATTTTGACTATAAAATTATAGAACATGCTGTCCTGGTACATTTTTAAAAGGGTGGGTTTAGTAAATATGATATTGTTTCATTAATTGAAAAAGAAACATAATTTTTACAATCTGTCCTATAAAATTATTATAATGTGTATCATGTTATATCAGTCGCTCACAAGTAGTATTATCACTTCAACAGAAAAGAAAGAAAACATTGTACCATACCATTTAGAACTTTCAATGTAGTAAATGAATTTTATTATTATTTTTAATTAATATATATAATTTAACAAACAAAAATTAATTTACATACCTTTTTCCTCTTTCAATGACACATAGGCATGTTCCATGTTAACATACTTGCTCGTTTTTAAAATATATTTAAGATTTCTTTCTGGAACTCTATCAAACAAATGGTCGGAACATACTGGGTTAGGGTCTTCTTGAAAAAACATAAAAGTTCCTAATGGACTTTCATATTTACCTGAAATAAAGATAAACAAACTATAATAGATCTGAAAAAATAAATTAAACTGAAAACATGATACTCAAGCTAAAGTTCCAAAATTATATTTTCTTTATTCTTTGTTTTACTATTATTAACAATGGTTTTTAGTCTGGTGATATAATATTCTCTTGTGATATATGTCATAAGTAATTGACTGATAAGAAATTTGCAAATGCACTCTATCTTTGTTATATTTAAAGTGGGTGTGAAGTGGATTTATGCACTCTCAAGAGTAACTTGTATATAGGTCGATTAATTTAGCATGTTTATGAAATAGAGAGTTGAATAGTATTTAAATAGATACAGCTAATATAAATTTAAAACAATTTGCACCTGTGAAAAATGTGTCATCCATTTGTATAATTGGATTTATTTCATCAATGCCCAACACATGTACATTTCTGTAATTTTCTATGTTTACACTGTTTTCAAATTCTACATAAACAAATATATCTTCTTCTGAGTCCGATGGTGTTTCGCCTATCATCGTATAAATATAGCACGTAGAATAAAAAAAACGAATGACTCTGAGTAATCTTCCCTGCTGAGGTCGTAAAATTAATTTATTAAGTAGATATAGTGATTATCTGTTTCCTAGATCTGTTTCTATTATTCGCAACTCAGCAACATATATTTATTCTCTTTGCTTGACAAATATATAGTAACACATAGTACACAAACACAACTTGAACTCGAACCCAATTTGATCAGATTACACAATATATCAACTCAAGACCAAATCTGTAAGGACAAGAAATCCTATTATTTTTTAAAAATTATAGTGTAGTAGTTCACGCGTAGTTAGTAAGAAAGGGATAAATTAGTAGTGAAAGTGAATGTCATTGTTCTATTGTCAGTCAACCAGTGCTATTTACACAAGACACATGTTTTCAATTCAAAATCACCTTTATTTGACGTTTTCGCTTAAACACACTTGCAAACTTTTTACACTGCACTCACACATACATATTAACCATATTGTTTATCTTATTGTTGTTGTCGTGGTTACCTACAACATGACGTCTACATTTGTTACTCAAAAATATCATTTTTTGTATAAAAATAACTTTGTCTCATTGTTTCTTTATTACTGAAATACACACAGTGTCGATAAACAACAAGAGAAATATATGTCTAAGTTTATTTACCCAATTGTATGGCTGCATCTCTTTCATCTCATACATTAATTCTGTAATTTTTTTGCAAATGTCCATGTAGCCAAGGCCATAAAAATTAAGAAGTATATAATTTTCTATACATGTGTAAATAAAATCAGTCGTCAGCCAGTATTGAAGTGAATGAATGATTAAGAATGATGAACGATTTTTCGCTTTTTTAAGGATAGGCAATGATCGTTAGACCGTACAGACATATATACAAAGTAGGCATTTCTTTAGTTTTCTCAAGAACAATGCATTTTATCACTAGTTTTGGATATTTGATTACCTTTAGTTTTTACTAGTTTAACGGCTGATTTAGCATTAGATTACTCTGTGGTGATTGTCATTCATTCAATTTTATGTCATTAGAAAAAATATGTCAATCATTCATTCATTCAATCATCACATTCACTGAGCGAGCAAGTAATATCACATTGTTGTCTGCAGGTGCTTGCGCGACAAATTTTCTGTACTTGTGAAATCAGCTAACCATCCAGTAGTTTTGAAGCCAGTGAAAATTTAATTGAATCATGTCAGATTGGGACACGGTCACGATTCTTCGTAAGAAGCCACCGAAAGCTTCGGCATTGAAGACTGAGCAAGCTGTCAATGCAGCACGCCGTCAAGGATTACCAGTTGATACTCAGCAAAAATATGGTGCTGGCACAAATAAACAGCACGTTACTACTAAGAATACAGCAAAACTTGATAGAGAGACTGACGAACTACGCCATGAAACTGTATCTTTAGATTTGGGAAAGGTTATTATGCAAGGAAGGCAGGCTAAAGGCATGAGCCAGAAAGATTTAGCTACAAAAATATGCGAGAAACCTCAGATCGTTAATGATTACGAAGCCGGACGTGGCATTCCAAACAATATCGTTCTTGGTAAAATAGAACGTGCGATTGGTATAAAACTTCGTGGCAAGGAAAGAGGCCAACCGCTACAGCCTCCTGGAGGAAAAAAATAACGGATTCTCTGGGAGGCTAAGGCTGTGTTCCGATATTTGTTTATTGCATAATAATTGTCTCATTTTGCTATCGGAAGTGTTCTTAATTATTGTATTCTCTATTACCATGTGGAAATAATGATATAAGCATTTGTTTTCCTCTGTCTGGAATGTTCTGTCTGTGATGTGTTGCCATCTTAAAAGTTCCAAGTAGCTAATGTGAGGGAAATGTGGTATGCAATAAAAATAGTAATAATATTTTTATGGCTTTTTATTACATACTTTTGACTGCTAAATTGATATTTGAAAAGAATAGAATAACGAAGGGTAGACAGAAAAAAACATTTTTCACCAGAATATTCAAACCAGTGACATTGGCCCCAACCACATAAATTAAGATGTGTTGTATTGTATGCTAAAACAACTTATTTTTGAACTCATTCAATGAATTCATTATAAAAGGATTTATTATCACCTATTAATACTAAATATGAATGTTACAGGTGTTCTCCCCACTATAAACTCATGCATTTTCAGATTCATTTCAATTAAATATGAATACAGTAAACAAATAGAAACATCATAGAACTTGTTAACACCCAAAAACAGCAAACTAATGTATTATAGTAACACTTGTAGTTACGCACTTACTTCAACATGGTCAAGACAGGTTTAGTTTAGGCTATGTTTCAGTGTTTGTTTATGGTTAACTTAGCCTTTGCATGCACTTTATCTGTATGGGCTTTAGAATTTATCCAGACAATATCAATATCCAGATGTATCAATATAATACAGAAAATATTTGTTGTTATATCAAGATAAAAGAAGCCTAATATACTTTACACAAATTACCTATTACACAAAATCAAGGTCTTTTTATCTCCATTATGAGGTGAAAAACATATAAACTCACTTATATAGGAAAATACTTGCTCCATTGGGACAAATAGGAGTTAATATCCTTTTTTTACCCTTAACCCATTGAATGCCATGTCCCAGTCCATCAAGTGACAAACAAAAAAATGATGCAAAAATACCGGGATTTTAAAATTATTATTTTTATAGTTGGTAGCTGAGGGAATAATATATATGCCTTTCACCATATGCAAAAAATCAAATCACATTAATTAATCCATTACAACATGTAAGAAGAACAAACCGTTTCATTGTAGAACTTTGTCCATGTAGAAAAATTCTACAAAAAACCCAGAGATTTATACAATAATTACCGCTTTCAGGTCGATGACGTAACTGCGTCGCATGGGTACGGTGTAGTAACCTAGTAACCGTACATATATAGTGATCCGTGTAGTAACCTAACTGTGGTACGGTGTGCGGACCTAGGAGCATATTGGTGCGGACCGTACTTTAAAGAACGTTACGAATGCGGGGAAGCGAGGCCTCACATTCCAGCCAGCGTAGTTTTTTTGCTGAGGTTTTGTGATAGGTACATATATTAGTCTGTGGTTTTGTGAGTGCAACTAAAAAGAGTAGACAAAAATACTGTCGTATAAACACACAATTTGCGCACAATATATATAACCCGTATAGGTACATATATTAGTCTGTGTATATAAAATTACTGAAATTTGTTTAGCAAACTATTTGTGTGTGATTTCAAACAGATAGTCGTCTACTGCTGGACATAGGCCTCCTTCATGGTACGCCACATCGACCGGTCACGAGATACCTGCATCCAGCGACTCTCCGCGACCGTAACCAGGTCATCGGTCCACCTATTAGGGGGACGTCCCGGTAAACGTTTCTCAGTACGTGGTCGCCACTCGAGAACTTTTACTCCCCACCATACATTGTCACTTCAGCTCACTGACTCGTCGAGCTATGTCGATGACCTTAGTTCGTCTACGGATTTCCTCATTCCGGATTTTATCACGTAGAGAAATTCTGAGCATAGCTCGTTCTATTGCCCGCTGAGCTCCCTGAGTCCCTTCAGTTATCTCTACATAACACAAGACAAGACTAATATTACTATTAGTAAGGAAATAATACGTACTGAATTTTGCCACTGCGGCAAACTTTCACATATCATTTACATATACGTCTCGAGAAACGAATGATTTATACAACTGCACATTACCGTTAGTTGTAGTAAAATAATCATCATCAGCCGGGAAACGTCTACTGTTGAACAAAGGCCTCCCTTATGGTACGCCACATCGACCGGTCCCGAGCCACCTGATCCAGCGACTCCCTGCGACTCTGACCAGGTCGTCGGTCCATCTAGTAGGGGGACGGCCTGGTAGACGTTTCCCGGTACGTGGTCGCCACTCGAGAACCTTTACTCCCCAACGGTTATCGGTTCTTCGAGCGATGTGGCCTGCCCATTGTCACTTCAGCTCACTGACTCGTCGAGCTATATCGGTGACCTGCGTTCGTCTACGGATTTCCTCATTCCGGACCTTATCACGTAGAGAAATTCCGAGCATAGCTCGTTCCATTGCTCGCCGAGTGACCTCGAGCTTGTTTATTCGGCCCACAGTAGAGGACCACGTTTCGGTTCCGTATGTCATCACTGGCAACACGCACTGATGAAAGACTTTTGTCTTTAGACGCTGAGGTATTTTGGACGAGAAGATAAATGAAATAATAATACAAATAAAATCTCGCTGGGCCAGCGCTGGTCCATCGTGTAGTTGAGCCATAATAAGTACCAAAGATAAGTCACTGACAGAATTGACAGATGACAGTCCTAAGTCTTTGGTCTAAGTAAACTAAAAAAACTACATAAACTCACCTAACCTCACACAATCCAATAAAGAAATGCTAAATAATTAATCAAATCAATGTGCAACGAATATTAACATAAGACGCAAATTATTTATTCGACACAACCAAGCGGACCAGTATAAAAGAATGTCATTCACATTTGGAGGTACTACTTCGGCACAAGGCTCAGCGTTTGGTGCAACAAAACGTAAGTTTGTGTTTTGAATCTTAAATTGTTGCGGGAAAATTATTTACGTATTTTACGTTACGTTCTGACTCATGTTTGGGTGCCAATATTCATATAATAACCCTCTGAATTGCAGCCAGTTTTTCATTTGGGAGCACCAATACTGCCACAACCACTACTGTTGGCTTTGGTTTTGGTACTGCTACGACAGGCTCTGGGTTTGGGTCATTCGGTTCTACTCCAGCTAGTTCAGGTACTTCGTAAATACCTAGATTTTTCATTATAAAAATATGATTATTAGTCAAGATATAATATTTTGTTAATGTAGTCAATAATAATGTTGCCTGCACAACTGTCGTTACGAAACCTCTTTAGTTTAGTTATATATTCATAATAACTATATAGCTTACATAGAAAGCGTTCAACAACAAGTTGATACACCATATTTCAGTTGGAGTGCACAAAAGGTGGAACTTTCTTGAAATAAAAACCTTTACCTTGCACCTCTCTTTTAATGAAGTTGAGCTGAGCTGATATGTAAACCTATAGTTTATAAAAAAAAGACGTGTGGCACTCGGGGACTGCCGCGGTAAAGCTATTGCATAGCATTTTGTATCAACTTATGCAATTATAATTATATATTTATTTTATTTATGCAGTATTTCTTTTTCTTTGATATTAATTCAAGTTACACTTTTTGAGCGTGGTGACCGATAAGAAAACAAATTTTTCTTTTATTAAATAAATAAAAAGTTAATATTGTTTAAAATATTTTTATTATTTTACAATACATGTGGGTTTTATTATCTTACAGTAGCTTTTGGTTATTCAGGAATATTTATCATTGAAACTATAGGTTCATAATATTTTCATGTGTCGTCTAAGTGGCCAGTGACATTTTCGGCTTAAATTAAAGAAAAGTTTTTATGTCACGAACATAAATATCCCCACCACAAAAATGGAAATTAAATTGCAAACAGGAAAACAAAATTAAATCAATATTTAGCTAACATAACGGATTTGCTTTGCTATATCAAATTACATACTATTATACTTAATAAATTATAAAACAGTAATACGTCTAATCGCACGCACACAATGGCGTGTCGAAGACTGCCGAACTGAAACGACGTTAGACGATGCACGGCCTTCAAGCCACACCTCCGTGCCCGTCGGAGTGGGGAGCGTGAGGTTTTTTCGTTACGGAATTTCTCGATTCGGTCCCTGCGCTCAAGGCCCGCGATAGAAGCTATGCAATAGCTTAAAAATGTGTTGCCATGTTATTGCCATATCAAATTGATTTTAATATAGATAATATTTTATTAACTTTGCCCATGACTTATAACTTCAAAAATTGTCCCATATGAACAAGTTTCCATGAAACTGAAACCAAAATTAGATTCTTTCAAAGTCGGTTGGTCGGTCTTTACAACATTATTTCACTCCTACCCTTTGATGAATCTTGCCACAATGGCTTTTCCTGATACTCCACATGAGGAAGAGCTACTTGGGGGTAAGTTTAAAAATACATAAAAGAAGAAAAATCATGTGTTTGAAATCACCTGACAGAACAAACTTATGATCAGCTTCATATTTACACCTCTTACATTTGAAATGTTATTATTATTGATATGTATAATATGTATAGGCCTTGCTCTTTCTATAAGATAAAGCTTGAGTCTAAATATGGTTTTCTATTTCATGTCTGTAGCACCTTTCGGAACAATGGGCACTACAACCACAACTACCCCATCATTGTTTGGAGGGACAGGTTTTGGAACTGGTGCAAAACCCACTACAGGTAACAATTAATTTTTGTATATATTTTTGTCTCCATTTAGTCAATGAGTCAGTTAAGACTATTTGCTAAATCAAAGTATTTTTAATATTTAAATATAGAGGATTTTATAATAAGAATGAGACCATAATTTTACAGGCTTTGGAACCACCGGTTTTGGCACTAGTACATTCGGCACTGGCACCACATTTGGTGGTGGAACATCTACATTTGGTAGTGCAGCACCAACATTTGGCACCAACACACTTGGAGCCAACACATTTGGTGGTTCAACATTTGGTACTGGAACTACTTTTGGGTCAACCTTTGGTAAACCAGCTACAACAGGTTTTGGTGGCTTTGGTACTACAAATACATTTGGGGCGACAAATGCATTTGGACAAACACAGCAACAGCAGGTAAATAACTAACAATTTAAAAAAATTCAAGAAAACAAGCCATTTAATTTTAATCCATTCATTATGCTCACTTTTTTGAATGAGATTCATTGGCTAGATTAATGGACCACTGGCCTCTTCTTGAGCAATAATCTAGCCTATTTATCCCATCTAATCTCTAACTAGATCATAAAGCTGCATACACTTTGGGTCCTAAGCTAATGAAATAAGTATTTTTGGTTAAAAATATATTTTTGTAATCTGCTGAGTGACCTCAGTTTTGAATAAGACAACCTCCTCTAATGGGTGATATATAATATAAGATGATGTCGATTGTATCAACAACATCTTACTTTGATAGCCAATCTATATTGAAAGCATGGTAAGTATTAATGAGAATAATAATGAGAAAGGTTAATGTCCAGCAGTGGCCATTTCTAGGGTTGTATACCTCATAAAAGGGAAAATAAACCCTTCCTTGAGAATTGATTGTGGTATAGATGGATCTATGGGATATCATTTTTGCAACGGCAAAGTTAAGTTTAAGTTATATTCTGTAAGGAACCCTCAGTGCGCGAGTCCGACGCGCACTTGGCCGGTTTTTTGTTGTTGTCTGGGCAGTATTCCCACTTTGCCATGTGTGTAAGTGCTAGTCGTAATTAATTTTCATCAACGTTCCAGCCGCAGCAGCCTCAAGGGCCCGCTTCAGCACAAGAGGCATTGGTAGTAGCCGTTTTCAACTGCTGCGTGTTTGGAGACGAGCGAGACCAAGTACTAGCCAAGTGGAATCTCTTGCAAGCACAGTGGGGCTTTGGTAAGACTGTCATTGTAATCATTTGCGTCTTGTAATTAGTTGTTGTCTTGTAATCTGAAACAAAATGTATAAATGAACCTCTGTCCACTTTACAAACACATACGAACGAAAACATATGAACATCACAGTCATGGATGCATGTCCACTGAGGAAACTCCCGCCCATGTGCTTACGATCTGCAGCAGCATGGCCACACAACGGGAAATGATCCTAAACAATCCAAGATCACTCCAGAAGGCGTACAGGGACATTAAGCGTCTAGTGCACTTCTGGGAGGAGATCTGCTAGCTAGATTAGCTGTCTCCACTTCCACTCACACCCAATGGCCAAAATATGGCTAATATGCTACATTTTTTATATAATATAAATCAACGGATGACCTCAATCTCATCTGATAGGTAGTGCGTTCCATATTTTAGCTTGGTGTCTAAAAATGTCTGCTTGCTTGGTCTAACAATCCAGATGTCCCGGGTTCAATTCCCAGTGGCGGTACCTATCGCTACTTGGTTTGGTTGATGATAGGGAACTTGTCAATGTCCACCTGGCTAGCTACCACCATTTTACCTAAGTCTTCCGCCAAACAGCAGTGTTAATAGCAGGGTTAATAGCAGTGTGTGTTCCAGTGTGAAAGATCCAACGCCTACTTAGCTTGAGACTTTTTTGTGCGCACATTTACCATCCAATGTATTTATTGTTACTTACCATCTGGACAAATGGCCAAGTGCAACCTATTATACATAAAAACAAATATTTAATTGGTATAATAGTTAATTTGTATGGGTTTATGTCCACAGGCAAAGCATATTACTCAGCCAATGCGCCTCCACTGGAGCTGAATGAACACAACCCGCTGTGTCGGTTCAAAGCGGTCGGATATTCAAGGCTGGGGGGACGCGAGGATAAAGATGGACACGTGGCGATGATGTTCAACAAACCCGAACAGGATATCAAGTATGTGGATATAGTTTTAGAGGATATTTGATTAGTTTTGACTTTTTATCCTACTTTTATTGAATACTACCTACAACTAGATGGTTTTTGCACAGTAAAGTGAGACTGCCCTGTAGATAGAGATAAAAAGGGGGAGGGGGTAACCAAGTCTTCCATTGATTAGAGAAACAAAGTAATATTAATTGGGTTATTAACACATAGCCACCATGATGTAAATACAAAACATTTAAGATAAATTTTAAATTGATTACCTAGCACAGATACTCTTAGGTTTACGAAACGTTTTAAAAGCTTTAAAAAAACTACGAGTGTTTCAAGATTCAAAATCTGAAAAAGAATTAGTAATTTGCATGTTTTCGCCTCAGGACCGGCCTCGTGTGTCTTTTCTTGAGGGTTCAGGAGAGTACCTTTCTCGGTTGACGATGATGATGATTTGATACTTACATCTTCTGTTAGCCCATACTAAGACGAATAATCAAACATAGTAAAAATAACGCAGTAGTAGTAATAAACGTAGACCACCCGGGGTCACCGACATAGCTCGACGAGTCAGTGAGCTGAAGTGGCAATGAGCAAGCGACATCGCTCGAAGAACCTATAACTGATGAGGAGTAAAAGTTCTCGAGTGGCGAACACGTACCGTACGTGTACCAGGCCGTCCCCCTACTAGATGGACCGACACCCTAGGTCGCCAAGTGGTTCGGGTCCGATCTATGTGGCATACCATGGAGGAGGCTTATGTCCAGCAGTGGACGTTTCCCGGCTGATGATGAATACAAATACCTCATTCACTTTAATTTCTTCAAAAAACTGCCGTTTTGTTTTACAGGAGTAATCAACAGGCTCTCATTACATCGCTGCAAGGGCTACTGGGGAACAAGCCCAACTTAGCTGTCAATGTTGATTCCGTGAAGTCAATTTCTGAAAACAAAAGCCAGGTTAGTGGGCAAAAGGAATCTCATTGGTGTGGGTAGTAAGTAGAATTGTTGGTATTTAAAATAATATCAGTATTTGTATATGATAAATCACCTTTATAAGCTAAATGGCATATGCCACAACGACCCCGCTTGCGTCCCACGACCTTTACTGGTCGTCGATCCATCCAGTGCAGAGTCAGAGGACATACGTGGTCGCCTATACAGTACTCTTATTTCTCATCGGCTATCAATTCTTCAATTTATTTGGCCTGTCCATGGCTCTTCCAGCTTATTATCTCGTCGAGCTAAGTTGACTAGCCGAATTAGATTTTTTAAAGTTATCCATCCAACCCATGTGGACGATCTGTACACATACATATTCGTTAACTTCTTAGATAGTAGTGTTGTCAACAACTACTAAGCGTAATAAAACATGGAGATATGATATAATTTCGCTTTACCATTTTATTTTTGATACGTCATTATCTGAAAAATATCGTTATGTTTTTATCAAAATTATGGAAGAGAATTTCATTATTTCAGTTTAAAAAATATGGGTCCATGCATTTGTTATTTTATAACCCAAAACGAAGTAATTCCTGCAACTATTTATTTTTATTGTTGTCCCTGTATCGATCCGCAGGTGGTGATATACGTGGTGGACAAGGTATCTGGCAACTCGCACGTGTCTGCCTCTGAGCTGTCCACGTTCCTCAACTCTGGCTCCGCGAAGGCTGCGCTGGCTGGCGCCGGGTGTCCGTCCGTCACGCCCGTCACCCGGCCCTCGCCCCAAGCACTCGCACAGTACATGCAGAACCCGCCGCCAGGTCAGTAACATCACTCCTGTGTAGCTCACATTAGACAATCCTGTCCATCCCCTCCCATCACTCCGACTTCCTTTCCTACTCATTCACGGTTCATGCAGCCAGATTGTGGAACTCGTTGCCTCACATTGTAACAGTTAAACTGTTTCATTTTCAACGTCAAGGAACATTTTCTATATCTAAGAAACTGTTCATAAGTTAATATATAATTATTGTGTCTATGTTGTTATTGATACACATTAATATTTTTTCTCTATTATTTATTTAATTGTATATTTATATTGAATGTACTATCTAACTGCCATCCTCTCTTCATTATTTCTCACTTGACCTAGGACTGTTGTAAGAAATTTCTTGTAGAAATAAGCTGTTCCTTTTGTATATATTTTTCTCTGTTTTTTCTGCGTACAATAAATTGTTTGAATAAAAAAATCATTATCACATGTGACGGTATATATAACGGAGATGGAGGCTTGCCCAAGTTTTTATGCGTCTGAGTGTTGGAGCCACAAATTATGGCATTTTTATATTGATTCTGAACAAATGAAATGAAGTAGATATACTAGAGCAGCGGTTCTCAAACTTTTTTGGCGACGGAACCCTTATTAAACACTAAATGTTTGACGAAACTCTAGAATAATATGAAAAGTATTTAACCACAAAATCATTTAAATTGAATATAAATAGTTTAAACTTTTATTGTATTACACAAGTATTGATTTATTTATTACCGGAGAAAATTGATAAAATCTGTTATCCTGCGTGTCTCATCGTTTTCGGTATGTGACAAGACATGATGTGCTTATTTTCTTGTTTTGTTTTGGCGGAGCTCTCACGAATTCTTTGCGTACCCTCATGGCTTCGCGGCGTACATTTTGAGAATGACTGTGCAAGAGTCTCCGGGATGTGTAGAGACAAGGTGACAAGGGAAACGCGAGCATATTCTAATATTAATCCTAACATTATAACTGTCTGTCAACTGGCGGGGGTTAATTTTTGTTTCCATAAAATGAATTTATCTTTTCAAGGCATGGACCAGCGTCTCTGGAAGCAAGCGCAGGCGGACAATCCTGACCCAGAGAACTACATCCCTGTGCCTATGATTGGATTCTCTGAGGTAATAATTTTAAGTTTATTTTACAATATAAATTCCAACTTATAACTTTTATTAACTATTACAGATATTTACATATAATGAAAAGGAAAAGTCTAAAATCTAGTCTGCACATTGTGCACTATTTACATGAAAAAAAAAAGGAAAATAATCTATAGATTGTTAATCGGTGTGCCGATATCACGACATTTGTTCGAAGGGTCCGGCCTGTGCCATACAGTCGCGTCACGTCTATTTTGGGCTCCATATAATTTGATAAACTAATTGACCATAATACACACTCGCCAGATCAAGTTCCGCTCTCGCTGCCAGTCTGAGGAGGCTAGCCTGCAGGCCAGCTGGCTGCGCAAGGCGGGGGACGAGCTCGCCGAGCTGCGCACGCGCCGCGCCGCCTCCGACGCACGACTAGCACACCTGTCCTCGCGACTCGCCAGCTTGCGGCACACGCTACTGCAGGTGCGGTCTATTTCTTTTAAGGTCCCAGAGCCCTCCGATGCGCTGCGGATGGCCGCCTGAGGGGTTTAGTTGGTAAGAATACCACATAACCTGGCTCTTCCCCTAAGGAGTCTGGTATCTTGTGAAGATTCCCCTTGAAGATGGTCTTGCCGTTGTAACCAAATTTGGATTATTTTATTCATTTATTTTCCCACTAAGCCAGACAAAAGCTGCTTACTGGTTTTACCTAAGTCAGTTCTTGAAATGGGTGACATTTGATAAACATCATTCATCCCTTAATTTTCCACTCTCATAGGTGAGATTTTTTAAAGTAAAACTACGAGTAGATAAATCCAGTCTAAGCTCCTACGCGTGCACATAGGTTCAACATTTTTTAACTTTTTTATTTATTAAAAAAAACGATGTTTGGTTTCGTGTCAGATCGGCACTTTTTATTAAAAGGATAGTTTATAATACATTCCTCTTCATTCGGAGTCGGTTGTATGTAGGAGTTTGTCTTCTGTAGGGATGGAATTTACTTAAGTGTGGACACAGGCCACATATATATGTCCAGTTGATGCGCCCGGATATCAAGAATGTGTGAGGTCAACTAAAATACACACACGTGTAATTGACATTGACGTGCGCTGCATACTCACGGCCGAGTGTCTGACCTAGTTGCTTCATTCGTGTTCAGTGGAACACGGCCTCTGGGTGTTATGATTTGTGTGTTTAGATGCGGATGACATCCATCAATTAGTTGGTTATATAGTTTTAGTAATTAATGCAGATTTCTTACACATTTTAGTTATGGATATGTTTTTTAAAGAATTTATTTTCGAAAAGTACTTTACAATATTTTATCTCTCGCCAAACTGGAAAACGGTTGGCGAGTACCGCCCATGTTATGGGGACTGTGAATTTAGTTGATGACGATGATGTATGTGCCAGGTGATATCGCGTCAAGAAGCCATCGGTCGCGTGGGTGCTGCGCTCAGTCCTGAGGAAGAAGCCGCCAGAGCAAGACTGCACGAGCTCGCCTCACAGCTGGAAGTACCCCCGCTATACAATGTAAATATCTACTAATATATATAAGTATGAATAGAATGTAATTTTACAGGAAATGTTTTCAGGTTACTCATGTTTTCCACTGGGTAGAAGGCGCCTGAGAAGCCTCGGTTAGTTGCGTGAGTTTAGAATGACACGGTTACCCTGGTAAGGTATGTGTGTCCCAGGGCTGTATGTGTATATTTTGAATCGTTATAGGTAGATATAGGAAATTTTTACAGGGTGTGTATTAATATGGCCGCTATAACAATAAATAATAAACCAAAATAATTAACGAGTTCAAAAAGATCAAGGAACCGACTTCAGCTGCCCTAAAAGTCTACCGCATTCATCCCTGAAAATGTTCACCCTTAGAAGTAGAATTATCTGTGTATTTTTGTTGATTTTCTCAAAAAGCGCTTAATCAACTACGTTAAAATTTATATGGGACCACCTCTGAAGTATTGAGGAGCCTAGAGCACTTACAATGAGAACTCATATCCTTGTGTGTGAGAGTGAGACAGTTGCACATGCAATCGCAGGCGCATTTCACGACTACTACGACAAAATGACGTGAACACTTCTCTTACCATCTAATTTGGATAGATTTTTATATTTTCCAATGAACGAATTCATCAATTTTTTTCATCAGTTAAATTCTTACATTTGTTCGAGCCTGGCATTTTTTTACAAAAATTACATCACAAGCGACATGTTGCTTCAGTTGAAAAATATAGTGAAACAAGAAATATTTGACTGTCTTTTACTGGCCATCGTGATTACATTTCAGGCCTTGGACGAAAAAGTGTACGTCGCTAGAATGTTTATAAGGCATCCCTCAGTTTAGTATTAGGATAGCAACATTTTCGAGCAGTATCATGAATCCATACTAATATTATAAACGTGAAAGTGAGTTTGTGTCAGGGTCAGAATTACTAGATTCTTTGTATGGGGATAATTAAAAGGACGGAAAAGGACAAAGGCCCTATCGAGTTTCCCATTTTCTGAAGTACATGCGGACGAAGTCGCTAGACGAAGCTAGTAATATTATAAATCTAAAATTTCAAACCATTCCATTTTTGAAATCGAAACCGCTATAAAATCCTCGAAGAATTGTTGCCAGGTTTTAAAGTAAACAAATCTATTTTGTAGCATATTCACGATGTAAAAATAAAAACATGCATTACTAGACGTGATGTCACATAGCAGCCAGACAGTGTGGGGTGCTTATCGTCCGTTTATCTACATTTATCAGATAACAGCTTATCGGTAAAGCAGCCTTGTCTGCCCCCGAAACGATTCACGTTTCGAGCGCGTGCTGTTTAAGGTTATTCGCACCATGAAAGTTTCTTACTCCATTTATTTTACCATAATCATAGACATGAGACATATTTTTATTGACAAACACAATACAGAAAGATTCCAGAAGAGAAAAATACAAAAGAAATAATAACACAACGCATAATACAAATACAGTAAAACATGAACAAAAAAAACAATAAAATAATAATATTAATTTATGTCGTGTTGTCAACTGGTCGTGTAGACGTTGTATAGCGTTTCGTTATCTTTCGGGCCGTTACTGCTGTCTGTACTGTCGACACGGCTGCGGAAATAGATTAAAATCTGACCATGAATGTCATACCAGACGACAACGGGAATGTATGAGGGGATTGAATGCTGTGACAGCAGTTCTCCAGATAGATGAGTAGATGATGTATGTCGTAGACGGCGACGACTGGGAGGCACAAATGCCCCACCGCGTCTCGACGATTCCCCTGGATAGGGTGCCCAGGGTCGCGGGCGGCCAGAGTAGGAGCGCTGTCCGCCCTTTCGGTTTGAACTGGCGGCCACTAGAAGGCAGCGGTAGTACGGCGTGGTCCTGTCCCGCTGCAGCCTGGAGCTGCAGAGGTGTCGTAGCTGAAACGCTAAGGGGAGGAGCAAAGGGCTCTATCCTGTCTCGTACCAATGAGTTCCAATTTGTTATTTAGAATTTATGTACGAACGATAAAAATCATTACCATTGGCTTTTCGGTGAAGGGAAACATCGTGAGGAAACCTGCACAATGCACACTCCTGAGGAGGAATTCAAAGGTGTGTCTGAAGTCAACCAATCCGCACTCTCCACATTCTCTGTAGGACAGTAGGCCTGAATCCCTGCAGTGGGGACATATGTAGGCTGTTGATGTGATGTGATTATATCTTTAAGTTATTGGAAAATAAACGATTTATCTGTCTATCTAACAAACTGTGACAAGAGGAACAAAGAGAATGTAATATGTAAACAATTGGTGTGAATATTTTGCTAGCGTCAAACTGTTCGCTGTGCACACATCCTAGTTTTACGAAGCGTTATCTCCAGACGGTCCTAAAATATGTACGGAGCTGGTAAATCTGATAACCTGATAGCGGTGCTGGTAACTCGGTTTCGCGACTAGCGTGACTCTAACTTTTTATTAAGTTTTTTTAAGTACTTTAATTACATGTATCGTAGACTGCGTTTTCGAGAATCGCCACTTTCGTAAAAGCGTTCTGTAGAGAGGAAATATTTAAATATCTAAGACCTTTTTATCCCGACCGAACGAGTATTACCGTCGGGATATTTTTCGAAGTCCGCGCAGACGAAGTTGCGAGAAGAAGGTAGTTGTTGCATAAAATATGTTCCTCAAATTCAAATTTATTACACGCATCCACACACAGACAGAAACAAGTAAATGCGTTCAAATGGAACTGAAAACCGACTTCAATTGCCCTAAAAGTCTACTTTTACTAAGGGAAATTTAAGATTTATATAGTTTTCTCATGGGTGCCGCTGTTAGAACTGGACCAAATTGAACTGGGATCACACGGGAAGCACCTCCTTTCAAATAAAAAAAGAATCATCCAAATCGGTTTACCCAGTCAAAAATTCTGAGTTAACAAACATAAAAAAACATATCCGTTGAAATGATTACCTCCTCCTTTTTGAAGTTGGTTAAAAAGGTAAATGAACGCGGCCTTACGCTAAGAGTGATCTCTTCCAGGCAATTATGAGGCAGAAGAATCGTATAATTAATAAGGGGTAAATGCTACATCATACATATGATAAAATAACATACTGTAATTTTAATAAATATATAAAACATATAATACATATAACGAATGGTCAAAATAAGGTCCTTGCTTGACTTCGACAAGATTAAATAATAATAGTTTTTCCCGAGCGATACAACCTGGATGATGCAAAGACCGAGAGAATAGGATATGTCTAGGCAACCGTGTACCATCCTAGACCACATCATCGCTTAACATTAGGTGAGATTGTGGTCGGACGGAAGTCTATATTTTGTTAAAATGAATACTTACATTCGTGGGTGCGTTCGGAATTTTTCAGTTCATTAATCATATAATCATCATAACATTAAATACACTACAATAAACTAATTTGTAATTTATCACAAAAGCAACATGCTTCATGAACGAGTCGTTATCGCACGTCGTCACTTTAAATCCGGATATTACCAGTTTACAGTATTCAGTATCAGACGAAACACGGACAAGGTTCCGATCATCATGCAGGAATCATGTGCACTAGCTAGATACTGCGTGTGTAGGATTATAGTGACAAGGCTATGCTCGTAGAATGGAATCTTCTTAGTCCGTGCCCCAAAAGTCGCCAATGCGGAGCAGAATAATCAGTGGAGGGTGCATGTGGGATGGGATGTGTGGACCCCCGCAGTTGCTAATGCGTTATTATGAAAAGCAAATCAAATTTAATGGCGTGGAATGTGTACCACAACTTGTGTATTACACAAAGGGTGGAATAATATTTCACAGGCATAAGATTAAATAAAACACAATGTTCTAATTTTAAATTTCTTACTACTAACTTTTCTTGTTGTCCTTTTCTGATACACTGACATGAACATTAGTTTGGTCTAGCTTACCTCGCGTTCCACCGTAAATCGGCACATTTTGTTCAGAACAAAACGCATTGAAGGTCTCTACAGCCATAGTCCTTGGTCGACAATATACATATACATACCTACATACCTACTTCCCCTTCTCACCCAACAATGCCCCTGAACCCGCTAATCTCGAGTGATTTGCTAGTATCCCCTGAAGAGTTCCACTTTATACTTCCTGGTTTTATCATCAGTCCCCTGTCACAATTGTGCTACTTGCAATGGGCGAAGCTAACCGTTATAGAAGTAAACTAAAAGCACTAGGGCTTTTTGTTTTTCAGACAACATTATAAAATCACGAACTTTTAGCCCGACATACAGCTACGAAATGTCTTTCTTTTTGATCACATGCAGTAAAAAGAATATATTGTTCGCTGAAATAGACATCTCCTTGTGATTAAGGGCGTCTCAGACGCGTAGAAGATTCTAATAAAGTATAGGTAACACGATGATTTAGATAAGATTTACAAATATGTTTAGTCTAGACAGTTTCGTATTGCACAATCTTTTGCAATGATATGAACTCTGCCTACTGCGCCTAGATATAATGATATTTATTAGAATAAAACACTAAGATTTAGGAGAAACTCTGTTCATTGTAAACATGAAAAAATATCGCATTTGGAAATATTAACACCATTTTGTATAAATCATATGCAAAAATGAAGATACGATGATATTTAATTTTCATCGAAATAAAATTATTTAACTTTCAAAAACTTTAAAGACATGAAAATTTAAATTGGTAACTGTGAACGGACAAAGTTTAACAAAGTTGCGCCGCCCCGCCATCCTAATACATACACAGCCTTGCCTACTGACCGCTGTGATTATGATAAATCCCATCATGGACTATTCGTTTGTTTCGGCAATTTATGAGTAGGCCCATGTTTGGCAGTGGACTTCGCAGATTGACAAAATGGGTTATGGTGAGCGATAATCGGGATTCATGCATTCACTCTCTCAGTGGAATATTTTGCTATAAATTTAAATAGAATATAAGCTGTTTTTCCAATGATATAAAATTTATTAAATAATAAAAATTAATATAAAGAACGGTTCATAACAGCTGAAGATATAGAACGTAACATAAATACACCTTTGTTCCAGGGTCGACTAAACGAATTGCTGTGCGCAGTGCGACTGCAAAGAAGCGCGTGCGCAGGTGCGCCGCACGAACGGTACCATCTAGATCCAGGTATGCTATAGTATAACTACATACATATGTTTGAAAGGTCCAAAATTATCTATCTCTTTTCAATAATAAGTTTTTATGATGGAAATATTTTATTGCACACATACAATATTTACATAACACAAAATACAGAGATTTTTTTTACAATAAATGCGAAAAGGAGTTTATTGTATGCTTATTTGTCCAAGCTTTACGTCGCAACGGAGATACACAATAACTACATTTTTTGTACAGGAACTATTGGGGTGAAGGTCCGAAAAAGGATATACATAGGATACTTTTATCCCACACAAACTAATAGTTCCCGTGGGAGTCGCGGGCAAAAGCTAATAATATTATCAATGCGAAATTGTGTTTGTTTGTCCTTCCTTCACGTTTAAACGGGAAGTCAGAATGACTTTTTTAAAGGCTTGAAGGGTCGGAAAAGGACATATGCTACTTTTTATCCAGATCGAACCAATAAGTATATTATGTCTTTTCGGATAATTTCTGAAGTCCACGTGGTCAAGAATACTAGTATACATATGAAGGTAAATACTTATCTACAGGTGCGCAAGAAGACATGAAACAATTCCTGACACTGCAACAGCGAGGCATGGCCCATCTCATGGACACCGCTAAGAAGGACTTGGCAGCATTGCACACCATCGCTGAAGGAATGGCGCGTCTAGTTAGAACATAGCTGCTCCAGCAAGTATGTTGTTTTGCATGATGAAAATGTTCAGTATAATTGATTTAAAGATGAGAGAAATGTTTTGTATGTAAGAACAATAAAAATGAGTTTAATATGATTGTTTGGTTTGTATTTATAACTTTGTTTTGGGGATTTATTTCGTCTACTGGTATAAGTCGGTTTTAGACGTATTTGACATTTGGTAGTACACTGTGCTATGTGGGAGGGCTATGTTTTGCAGTGGACGATATCGGGCTTCAGAGCCTTTTCATAAGGCACTGGCAAATCAACAGTAGCAGTGGTTTAAAATTATTTGTAGATTAAAATTTTAAACAGGATTTTTTAAAGTCTCATTTCAGTTTTCAACTTTTAGGGTTCAAAACATCCGATGAAAAAACATAACCGGTGTCTATTTCAGCAACTAGTTATATACTATTCAAATTTGGAATATTTGTGGTAAATGATGACCCACAGGTGCCGCAAGTGAAACAATTGATAAAATTATTTGAAAAGGGTCAAAAATAGAGGGGTCAAAATTTTTAAGTAGATAGGTAAAGTGGGTTATCACATGAAAAGGCTTAGTTTCTACATTATACTACATATTTTTATTATTTTCTTTGACGCATAGTTTTTAGTTATCATGAAAAATGTGCGGAACATATCTCCGAAGATTCCAAACCGAAAAATTTGAAATAAGCTTAGTAGACAGAAGTTTTTAGAAATATTACTGGAAAACCTGCGCGATCTTGTATAGTTTTTGAGAAAGCGCCAATTTTGTGTTATTATTATTAACGAACGCTTGTTACTATATACTTTTGTAACTCATTTTAATTTATATTATAAAGCAAGGTACGCAATTTATTGTAGATACTTTAAATGTATGTAACTAATGTTGTGTTGTGTGTGTTATAGTCACATGGCTTAAATAACTCATTACTTGTTCGATTCGGAAAGTCCTTTAAAATCATTGTACTTTGATCTCGATGCAAAGGTGATACGGAATTATCGCCATAAATCAAGGTATAACCGTAATCTTTGTCAATTGCTTCATCATGACGGTGATTTCACCATTGTTGTACTCGTATAAACTAAGCAATTTGTTATTAGTGGACACAATCCTATTATTTGCATGCATCTTAGAGCCGTAAGAAAAGGAGGAAGTTAGAGGAAGAAGGAAGAGAAGAGAGAAGTACCCACCGTCCTTGTTTTTGGTCGGCTAAAAGCGAGCGTAAGAAAGTATTAAAGCGATGAAATTGGTTGATTCATATTTTGACTGTGATTTTAGAACGTGATATCTTGGTCATTTATCTGTATTATTTTTTATGCGACATGAGCCTCATTCATATATCGCCATGTAGGACTTATGAGAGAATTTGCCAAAATCATCAAGGCAGGCGGATCGGTGATCGCAGTAAAATGTTACATAGATGTTGCTTACCATCTTCAGTATCTTTTTCATCTGATAGCCTTTTACGACAGACGTGTCTTTCAAGATTCATATTTCAGTCATATTCTAATCCAAGACCGCACAGAAGATATTCCTTTTTTAATTTAATAATAAAGTTTATTAATGGTGTTTATTAGTAAAGTATAATTAGTGGAGTTTAAAATAATACACCATGCATCGAACACGGTGCATATGATGACAGTAAAAAAATTATTCTCTTTAAAGGCATGAAAATATGTTAAATTGTTAATTTTTTTAAAAACTATGCATATTATTTTATCCCAATGACTTTTTACCTTAATAAATTGTTTTTATATGCTATGAATGTGATGCTGAAACTTTAATCTCCTCCACTTCTTTCGAGAAGTTCATTAACTGAACTCAATTTCAATAATCTTTTTTCTAATAGCTAATGAAAAAAACCCTGAAAATTCGTAGTTTGATGTGGGATATGAATAACCACGTTGAAACTAGTTTTATAAAGATTTGAAGCAGTTTATCAAAAAATACAATTCATTCAAATTACTATCTTTTATTGCATCGCATATCTGTTTTGTCTTCAGTCATTTATCGGGTGATATACGAATTCCTCATGACCTAAAGATTGGACTGGCTATGATTATTTTGCATTGGGCTTGAATTAGGCTCGTAAAGACCGACCGGTCCGGATCATACTCGTATGAGGACCGAATATATAAGGTACTGCCATGTTGTGGAATTTAATTGTAATAATTTTCTTACACTGACAATTTCTTTTATTTATTTATTTTCTAGGAAGACATACAGTGTTAATGTAAGAAATAGATATGCAAAATAAATTTAACACATAGGCCAATCAAGTCTCCACTGATCATCATGGCAATAAACTTGATTCTTGATGTTATTTCACAGCAGATACAATTGACAGACCTCATAATATATACCTGGTGTTTGACAAGGACAACGTGTCCCTTTTACACGAAAATGTTTCTCATGTGTACATAAAAATACGTATTGCCTACGAAATTTAAGCATAACTTCGCCATAACGTTTAGCCTTGTGTTCTTAAAATTGTAAATAGGCAATTGAATTGAACGCATGAACGTTATTTGAAGTGGGTGAAGGTAAGGGAAGAGGCGATCGATGATGACACGCATTTGTATACTAAAAGCTAAAAAGTACAGTAGAAGTATCTTTTGAGAACACTTGATTATGTGGTCCTGGAAACAGTAGTACGAGTAAGTAACTTTGGTAAGCAATATTTTTTACAGAAGTGAGCACGGAAAAAACTTCTTTATAATTAACATTATATAACCTGTGGCCAGTTAGTATATATGAGGGGTGACGAGAATCTACTGACAAGACACTGTGTCGATTTGTTGCATTTGTTTCACATATGTATGTGTGAGTATGTAGAACTGGTATGTAGCCTCTCCAAACATTATCTCATTGCATTTAAGACTACGGGGCGTTATCAACACAATCATGATTCATGGCACGTAGGGAGCTATCTTCGTAACGATTACCAGATTATGATGTTGTGTGTGAAAACTTTGTTTATGTCTGTGTTTACAAGTTGGAATCGATATATTTTTGTTAAAATGGAAATCAAATGTAACATCGCTGTGGTGTCATGTATTAGTGTAGCGTATCAAAAATAATGTAATAAATAGAAAACAATATTATCATAAAATAATTTATTATACTCATAAACTTAACTTTTAGTACTTAAATCTAATGGCAAGTCTGTGCGTCTGACTAAATCTTCAATACGTTTGCACTCCAACCGTTTGGAACACAAGTTAACAGGCATATCCTCAGCAGGACTATATAATATGTCATCTTTAATTCTTCTCTCTTCAATGGCGACGTCCTCGATGGGCTTCTCATACTGATATTTATCTATAACCGTCGGTCGCAGAACTGGATAGCTAATACTATTGTTATAATAACTTCTATACGCATGCTCGTACATGTGCGAGTACTCTAAATATGACATCTCTTGCGTTGGAACGCGTAGAGGATAAATGGGTTCAATTGGAGACATATATGACATATCTACATGTGTGTAAGTCAATGGCACTGTCTCTGTTAAATTGTAACGTGGATTATAGTTCAAAGGCGATGTGGCAGTTCTAGGTGGGCTATAAGGTATATGTACCGGCGATATAGGTTTCATGTGGTAGGAATTGTCTGACAATGATGAATACTCTTGGCTTTTTGCATACTCGGGGTCTTCTAAAGACTCTTTCTTAGTTTGGTCGTCGGTAGCGAAGTGTTTGTAAGTTTTGACGTGTTTTCTTAAACTGGACGGATCTGTATATCTTTTGTTGCAGCCAGGGACTTTGCAGCAGTAAGGCTTGTCAACTGTATGTGTTCGGGTGTGCTTGAATCTGTCGCTGGAATTGGAATATGCTTTCCCACAGCCCTGTAACAAGGAAAACAAAGGGTTAGTTTTGACTAAATATGATTTTAAATTACCACGTCTAATTCTTTTGTTTTTTCTCCTGCATTGTCTTGGAATTGTTATGTTGGCGAATCTATAAAAGAATTAGAGTGGTGTATAAAGTCTAATCCACCGATGGATTTAGGTGGTGCACTAGAGCGGTATAGGCATTTGTGTCGTAAAATCGGTGCTGTATTTATATTAGTGTTGAGCTCCATGATATTGTTATCTTTGTTACATAGGCATTTCCAAGTGACGATGGTTAACTTGGTTTTTGATTTTGCAAGTTATTTCTTTTTGTAATGATGATGATGCGGGTAAGTATTGATCAGCAATAAAATAGTCACGCTGTGCCTTTCTGCGGGTGTTTCAGGTGACTTAGGGAATATCAAGTCTTTTCATTATAGTTCTATGATAACCAACCTGATTTCGAAGCGTGGTAACTTCAAATCCCTGAATTCTTAAGGTGAGACCAATGTTGAGTGATATACTTTATTGGGTGCTAAGGATGCAGGAGTAAGAGTAGTAAGATTACCTCGTAAGGACAGACGTAGGGCTTCTCTCCAGAATGCGACCTGAGATGGATCTTCAGGTTCTCCGCTCTGGAGAAACTCTTCTGGCATTGGTTGCAGGTGTGCGGACGTTCGTTTGTGTGCGTACGGACGTGGACTAGCATTTTGTACCTGTGGACAATGACAAAAAAACTTCATATAAAAATTTATTTAGTAAAGGTTAGTGACTAGAGGCTACTAAAGAAGTAGGATATGAAAAGACTTTTTGTAAAAAAGTAACTAAATCTATTGCCACTTTCGTGAGGTTCTGCAGAGATAATTAAAAAGCAATATATGTAAATGCAATTTGAAAGAAATGTATATTATTAATTTTATGCTTCTGGGAGATACGCTTACGTTCTGAGGCATTATCATCAGGTGAAATGGTAATGTAAATTGCATCTTACATTGTACGTAGAAAGGTTTTTAGTCAACCGGTTTTTCACGCTGATGTTCTTGACTGAGCTATTATTTTCGGGAATAATATTATCTGTAGCCAATATTTAGTATAGTTTATTTAGTCTGAAATAAATGTATGTGCCATTCCTATATCTAACATAAAATAAGATTAATTATTATAAATTATTTCCATTGAATAACAGTTAATCAGAACGCTCATCAAGATAAAAAAATTATGTGTTTTTGGATCAGTTATATTAATTTATCGATGTTACGTACATTTTTTTGATTACAATTTAATGTTACTTAATTTTCTAATCCAGGCGTTTCTAGCGTTTCCTTTCATTTTTTCAATAGAGAATCTATTCTTCCTACCCTCATTCCCAACCGCCTTTTTACCTTTTTTTCACTTATCCCCGTCGTTTGAACGAGCCGTCAGTTCGATGCTATCGATCGGCAAATCGCGTATAAATCAGTAAATATTTAATACATTTAATTGGAACCTATTACAAATAATATACTTTTATACGTGTTATGAAGTGATTGGTGCAAACTAACCAGCGCATCTCGTGTCCAGAAGAAATCAGTTAATTTCTCCGTGGTCTCAAGTAAAATGTGGGATACGTACGTTTTCCGTGTATATTCCCGTGTTTTCACTATCTCTATATTAATGAAGACATCGTCGTCGCTCTGGATCTATACTAAAAAGTATCTTACCGTGCATTAAATCCTCTTTGAGGTCTTGCGCAGCTTTTCCACCCGCAGTAGAACAGTCCATCGCTGTGCGCGTGCGCGTGGGTCCTGGCCACGTGCGCGGACAGGCGCGACACGTTCGGGAATCGGACGCCGCACCCCCGCCACGCGCACACGCTCACTTCACCTTCAGCGCCCTCTGTCGGACGTTCGGGGGATGAACCGCCTGATGAGTCGTCATCTTCTATCTGTAAATAAGTATGCATTTCGATATAGCACAGAAGAGAAAGAGTAATACGTATAAACCTAGAGGAAGAATTCAGAAGAAGAAATCAGAGAAGAAGAACAGTGACTTTTCCACTATCCTTGATTGATAGGGAAAACACATTTTCTTTGGAAGGAATTCAGTGCTGTTTTGGGGGAAGTTTTAGCACTCCAGAACATTTTCTTTGATTCGCAAATGGCTTAAAACAAAACTTGTTACTAATTTTACGAGTCAGAAATCCTACTTTGATAAATCAAATTGTTATGATACACGAAAACTGTAGGTTTGTCCGGTTTCAACCAGATATAATATATTTCAACTACAGCCTTGACGATTCTTACGAACACACGGAAGCATAAAACTTTGACTAGTATACTTTAAAAGAATAAAACTCGCACCTGCGGCGGTAAAGGTGGAAGGGCAATAGGCCTCGCCAGATAAGGCGCGAATCGTTCCGCCGGCATCCACCTGGGCACTCGGCATCCCTCGCCAGGTATCTCTGGCCTCCATTGCGGGAACAACAACATGTCACTATTCTTCACAAACTCTAGACACAGTCACAACGAAGTCTACGCGGACAGTGGCGTGCTGCGCTCGCGTCGGCTACTTATAAAACGTCTCGCAATGACAAGGCACTGATAAGACTACTAGTCCCCCGCGAACAAGCCATGTTCATTTTCGCCTTAACGCCAACATCAATACTGAAACCTTCATATTTTTCCTGTGTTACTTCCTTTATAGCTACAGTTCTGAATTATGTTTAAATTTTATGTGTTTTTGAAGGTAATGCCTCGGATTTTAAGGTAGCTATTCGCGTGGCATGATCGTGTACAGTGCGCGTGTGTGGATGCGTTATCTGGAGCCGCCTGTCTCGGCCGCTGTCCAGTTTTTACCGGAGCGATAGTAGCCGGTTCAATAGGTGACTGATTGATACGCCGGTAGTATGAGCGACCCCTTACTGGTTCGACGCGTATTTTAGCTTTAATGGCGGATTGTGTTGCATTTAACAGACTGTATTGTCTGGGGTTATGGGAGTTTATACAGACTGGGCATTAGTATACGAATAAACTGTTTATGGTTCTTTATGAGAGTTTTCTCACAAAGTAAGCCGAAGCCTTAATAGAAAAGAGGGTACTATGTTATCTTTTCCTTTGCTGGAATACAAATAATATTACAACTGCCTTGGTACTAGCTAGGTAACCCTAAAAATCTAGCTGGTGACTACCGGATCATAATTCTAACAGATTAGTCAGGATAGGAGGAGTTTTTAGTTTTGGCTCCGCAACTGCAAAGTTTTATGAGTAACTAATCTGAGTAATAAATCACTACCAGGCCGTCCTCCTACTAGACGGACAGACGACCTGTTAGAGTCGCAGGGAATCGCTGGATGCAGGTGCGGGACCGGTCGATGTGGCGTACCATGAGAGAGGCCCATGTCCAGCAGTGGACGTTTCCCGGCTGATGATGAATAAATCACTTGCACCCAGCGACTTCCCGCGACCTTTATGTTCGATCCGTCATCCGGGGAAGACTCGCTACAGGTTTCCCGGTCGCCACTTGAGAACTATTTAACTCCCCATCGAGAACCCTTACTCCGCCAGATGTGGCCTTCCCATTGCCACTTCAGCTTCAGGTTTATAGATACGGGTGGTTTGTTTTAGGCGTGATTTTTTTGGTATGTTTCTGTAATTTGAGAAACTTATCGTTACATAATATTCTACGTGAAAGTATTGTATTTTATTACATCTTTTAGAAGAAGAAAAAAAATACTCAAATAATTGAAAGTGTTCAGCCCATTAACGTGTTGTTGATATTAACATATGGAAATAAAGTACATATATAATCTATGAAAACCGCTGCGAACTTAAAAATATTGAAAAGAAAACAAACCGCTGAAGCTTGCTACATGTTCAATATCCAATTATATAGTCACTTATTGTATAATACTGTATTTTTGCAATTTCATAGAAAGTTGTAAGAAAAAGCATGTAGCCGTATAGGAAACATGTTTTATATAAAAAAAGATTATTCACACATTATTATTATTGAAACAAATTATTGAAATTAATTACGTTTTACAAAAACATTTTTAACTTTGAATAAAATATTGTGACTTGATTTCGACTTTTCAACGATCACAGTGCACAAATTACGATTAAACCGAAACATCAATTCAACTCAAAGTGTTAGATGAAAGTTTACTGTGTCGTCAACCTTCCCAATGCCAGATTCTGGCGTTAAACTCTACGAATAAATAATACAGTTAAACTTTATGCTTCAAGAGAGTTCTACAAGACTGAAATTATACCTACAACCAAGAAGAATAGGAAATTACGCTCTGCGTCAGATTATAGGGTAAGAGATAGGATTCCACCTATACCTGGGAATACCGGACAGTTTCTCTGTCTCGATGGTACTTACAGTGTATCTATCTTCTCAAGCTTAAAATATATTCGAGAGCGAGTGGCACGTGAGCAGGAGGGTTCCGTATTGTGTATAATTGTGGTCATGTGGTCACTGATCATACGAACAGGGCCTGATTTAAACTTAATGCTGCCCCTGGGCACCGAAAAAATGCCGGCCCAGTCACTCAAACTTAGAGTTAATATATCTTAATTTTCATAAATAAAATAAATAAATAAATTAATAATAATAAGGTAATAAATAAATTAAATCATTTTGATTATAATATTTTAATAATAGTAACAAAATTATAATTTACAAATTATGCAAGAATTGAATTTCTTGAATTATCAATTAAATAAAAAATAATTAATTAAAAGAATTAATTATTGTATTGAGCAATATTGATAAGACTGTAACTATTTTTTCAGTCCCAAAATTTTGCCGCCCTAGAAAATTTGCCGCCCTGGGCACTAGCCCCGACTGCCGCTAGTGTAAATCTACCCCTGCATATATTTAAGTGTTGCTGCACGCGCTAGCTGTATGTTAGATAGCATTATTGGAACATAAGTTAAGTTTTACAATTTTATTTTAAAATAAAATTCTATATTGTTAAATTAAACCACATTTATATTGTAAACGAGACGGGGCTTTGTTTCGTCTTGTCGCCCAGCAGCAACGTTACAGCCAAATAAACACGAAGGACATTTCTAAAGTTCGCGCAAAAGTTTGTTTGTAATAAAATATTTTGTAATGCCATTTAAACAATCCATTTTCGATTACTTATTTTTAAATCTAATTTTGCTAATCGCGCTCTTTTTTGTGCAAAATATTTGGCTATTCATCTTCATTATCAGTCGCATGAGTCCGCATTTGACTTTCTATGAGGGGATTTGCCATCATCATCATCATGTACAGCCTGCGGCAGTCCACTGCTGGACATAGGCCTCTCCCAGAGTGCGCCACTCGATTCGGTCCTCTGCTCTCCGCATCCATTCACGTCCATTGCCATAATCACAATGATTACTTAGCGTGATGACAAGGGGTGGTTCTATTCTATCGCATAAACCACACGGCACCATTACCTATTAATTTACCCAAAGTACCTAACGCTGTATACTTAAATCTAATGCCAATAATGATCGCCTCAGCAATATAATCAGATACATTGCCTATAGTGATTTTATATTTTCTAGCCGTCAGTTTTGACTTTTCGCAAAAAAATCATGATAATGAATAAACAATTTATGTTATATATTAAATGTTTTTCCGATAGTGGCAATATATATGTAGTGATGTTACACAATTTAAAAAAAAATTGCTTCCCTTTGCCCACAATTTCTCCTGATGTTAAGCGACGATGTGGCCTAGGATGGTTCACGGTTGCATAGAAATGACGTTGAAGACATCTAGGTTGTGTGTGTAAAACACAGAAGCCGGCAGGGAATTCCACTCTTTAGCTGTACGCACAATAAATAAAGAAGCGAAACGCTTCGTGCGAAATGCTGAATATCAACTTAGTAGAAGTGGAGTGGTGGAGGTGGAATCCAGACGTTCTTTTGCTTGAGCGTTGGTAAAAAGGGGACGGTGGAATTAAGTCGTGTAATTCAATCGCACACTCTCCGGAATGAAGCCTGTAGAAGACAGAAAGGCCGGCTATTTTACACTGGAGTTCCAGGTTTTTTAGCTTACTCCTTACTGTGAGCTTTCACCAATGAGTCTTGTTCTATTGAACGGCAGCTAATTGATAGTGGGCAGACGCATCCCATAGCAGGCAGACGTCTGTGCAGGATCGGACTTTGTTAACAAATACTTTAATAATATATAATAATAATAAATCATATTTATTTTTCTTTACAAAGTTTGTACATATCAATTATAAAATCACTTAATTCTATGGTTTCGTAACTTTGTGAAGACTGGCTCCTGAACTAGGATCCCTGTGGTACAGGAACCAGGTCTTCACCACCGGACATGTGTTTTTTAAGTGACATGAAATATGATATTTTGTACATTATCTAGTATTAAAAAATAGTTTTACATTAAATATATATATAGTAAAAGAAGTGAGTGAGTGAGAGTGACTTTGAAGTAAATGTGACACTGATTGATAGATTGTTTATTTTTGTCCCACGTGGTTAGAGAACCCTAAAATATGAGTTGCGATATTTGCGCATTTGAGAGTGACCAGCAGTCCTGATCCAAAGATAAGTTGATAAAGCATCGATGTTGGGATTGATAACTATTCTTTAATATTGCACAATGTTTTAACGCGTTGTGAAACAATAAAAATGGATTTTCCGACTTCGACTTAAAATGTGATCTTGTTTTAAAGTGTTTTTACAGATTAACGCCCGGTTTAGATTGCATTATTTCATACTCGTGCTTTTCAGTAATTCAGTAATTAACAACAGTCTAATCAAACATGTTTTTATGCCAATCGGTTTTATGATATTGTAACAGTAAATATCTATAATTAATTAATTACATAATAAGGTTTCATCATCATCATCAACAGCCTATATATGTCCCCACTGCAGGGGCTCAGGCCTACTCTCCTACAGAGAGTGTATGGGCTGTAGTCCACCATGCGGGCCCAGTGCGGAATGGCGGACTTCACATGCAGGTTTCCTCACGATGTTTTCCTTCACCGTTAAGCAATCGGATAATGTAATTGAATTGAAAAACAACTCATAGGTACACGGCTGGATTCGAACCCGGAACCCTCAGATTGAGAGTCCGCGCCTTATCCTATGTGCCACCGACGCTATAATAAGGTTTATTGTTCAAGAATTAAATAATTGTTTGAAATATGTATTTATATGCAAACTGTGCCCGTTAAAATATCAGCAGTGTTAATAGCTTTTATTAGAATGAAGCTTTTGGGTGTGCGCACGCTTACTATCCAACGGCATTATTGTCTAATATAAGCCACGGAGGCAACCAAAAGAATATACATTTAGTACTAAATACTGTAGTACTCCGAGCCACGCGTCTCTAGTCGGCGATACAGAAAACATAGAGTCACGTAATACAAAGTCAGACATCATGACAGTCATGCATCGTTATTGTTGAATCATAGAGCCCAACAAACGGGATTTGAAGATAATGATATAATAAATTGATGTCGCACTGATAAACGGCAACTGCGTAATATTCTACTCAGTACTGTTGCGCGGTATCAAAGTTGGTATCGTCAATTTACAGGGCGCAAGTCACTGAGATATAAATTGCCAATCCTACAGCTTTTCAACCGATTTCAAAAAAGGAGGAGGTTCTCAATTTCTATGTTTTTTGGGTATGTATGTTACGTGATCATTCCGCCAACTCTGGAGCGATTTTGATGATTCTTTTTTGTTTGGTAGATAGATACTTCAGAAGTGCTCCCATATCAATTTTATAGAAATTGATTAAGCGTTTTTTGAAACAATCAACAAAAAAACAAAATATATACCCAGATGATACCTCTACGGTTTGTATAAGACATTCTCAAAAGAAAAATTACATTTTCGCTTAATGAGAAAACTTAAATCTATAACACAATTTTGCACAGAGAACATTCGATCATGATAATTATGAGATTATAAATATTTTTTAAAGTATAGTGGCAAAACAAAAACAAAAAGAGTGTAGGCATAAAAAAATAGATCAAAAGGGAAATTTTAAGGGACGCATGAAAGTCTACAGACTTTTCGGGCAGTGGAAGTCCCCAAATAAAAACCCTCAAAATGCTAATGTCTGCCAGTGGACGTTTACAACAATCATGCAAGACAGAACAAGAAATCTAGGCACTCGAACCAAGATTTTGAGATAACCTATCTGTAAGGTTGTTGGAAAATTTTGTGGTTACAATACCTAGTCAGTATTAGTCGGTATTTGAATATCAAAAATAAGCACGTGATGAAAACTCGACAGCATAATGATATTGTTTTATTATTCAAAATAGATAATCGCTTGACCACTATCTCAGATTGTCAATCTCATTTGATGGTAAGTGTCGAGGTGGTCGGTGATAGCGCGTGCTGGTTTAAAATTAACAATAAAGGTCTATTCACTTGATTTAAAAAGGTTATTTTAATTTTCAGGAAATAATAAAGCTTATTAGCTCTTAGCAAAAGCTTGATAGAGCTGAAAGCGAAACGAAACCAAACTAAGTTGTCCAAATAAGCCATATCATGAGTAAGAGGTTTGATTTGAGGAGTATTCAAAACAACAAGAGACATCACTTACAGGGTTTCGAATGTCTGATGAAAATAATGAATCCGTATAATAAGATCCATATAATGTACCTAATGTCTTCATACCCGTCTGTCACAAATAATTATCTCGGTAACTATTAATGATATCGATTTTAAATTTGGAATAGTTTTAAGAAATAGTGGTCCTCAAATGTCGCAAGTAAAATAATTTTTAAAATATATTCATTTTAAATGGCTAGGCGCAAAATTAGAAGGTTGAAGTCATTTGATCGAGTGGAGAATATCTGCAGCAGTTTTCGACTTATGATGAGCGCTGCAGTTTGGAAAGTGAAATATCTGAAATATTTCAGGTAAACCTAAACGATGACTTATATCATCATCGTCATCGTCGGCTTCATAAGTCTACTGTTGCTAATGAGCTTCCCTCACAGATCTGCGAGCAGAGTGACAGAGTTCTTGAGAAAACAGGAAAGACCCTTTACATACAATGTTAGTACTACGGATGCAAAAATATGCTATATTTCAAGGTACAACCTCTATCTATACGTTTCCTTCTAATGATATGTAACTCTTGCTGTCTCGCTTGCTTTTTGTATGGTCCAAAATGATCCATATCTTTGAGAGTCATGTTGTTAATCAAAATTCACGAATAACCGTAATAAACACCGAATGTGATGACTAAAACACATTACGAGAATCGCTTATCTCAGGGCTATTGGTATCGGGTAGGGATTTTGCCTCGTCAAAAGAACAAATCTAAAATTCGCAAAACCCGATGTGACAAATATGGCAACACACTGCAGTGTGTACAGAATGATTGAGACGTGACATGGGACTTTCAACACAATCATGAGCAAATACTCAATAAACTCTGCGTCACATCATCATTGTGTGTGTGTTGATAGTGCTGTGTTTACTCGTCGCCTGCGCATGTGCGCGCGAGCGGCCCCCTGCAGCCGGCGCGTGCGCCGGTTTCAACCAGCTCCCTTATCAACGTGTTGTCTACTTCTTGCTACAATAATAAACTTAATTAACGTCTGAATAAAATAAATGACACAGTTCACGCTTTCTTGATTACTTTGTAAGTTTTAGTAGTACTCGTATGTTTAAATGGTGTTCAGAACCATTATGCAGATTTGACATTATCGGGGCTTCACCGTTTTCATCATCATCATCAGCCGGGAAACGTTCACTGCTGGCATAGGCCTCTTTCATGGCACGCCACATCGACCGGTCCCGCGCCATCTGCATCCAGCGACACCCCGCGACCTTGACCTTCAACGCTTTAATTTCTTTAAAATCTGCAAATAATTTGCTTGATCATCATTTACTTTACTACTGCTGGCCGGTTGTTTGCTGGCCGGGCGTGCTTGACGGTGCGGGTAGACAGGTATGTCACGATCGGTACATTATGTATGGCATTCTAGCCTTATGGATTAAGAATGATCTGGCTAGATCAGAACAGCAAAGACATGTGTGTCCCCATGCTAATAGTATCGTCTGATTGTGGGTAGCCGCTGGATGCAAGCGGCTCGTGATCGGTCATTGTGTATGCCACAGTGACTTCGAATGCGTAATCCAACGAGCTATATGCAATGTATATTTCGCGACCAGATGCTGCTTAAAAACGAAATCTATTAATTTTGCTATCCTTATAGATATATTAAACGTGACAGTTTGTAAGAGACCCACCCTTCATTGTTTGTTTACGACAAATCAAGGTGTATCAAGTGACTGTAGGAGAGGATATAGTGACCGTCTGCTCTCTACACCTAGGACAACAACATTATTTAGTAGAAAGCTGCCGAATAATTTAAAAAGTTCGCCTGCTTTTTCCTGCGAATTTCCATCCTTAGGGTTCTCTGAAACGTCAAATAGATTTTTCAAATTCCATTGTCCGATCTGAAATGATTTGTTATATTTTCCTTTTTCTTTCTCTTTCTCAATGGTACGTTATACTTGTACATCATCAAATTGATCCATGTTCCAAATTTCAAGCTGAGCTGAGCGTTAATATGTCCTATAGAGTATGTTGTCAAGAAAGCCTTTTCCATACAGATAGATAACTATCGTTGAGTTAGTTCAAACAAATAATAAAAAGCTATTTATTCTTTGTTTGAACAAACAAATTTTTTCAAGAAACACGGAAACTGGCGGTATCCCAAATTTTATACTTACGCACGATAAAAGTGAAATATTAACTGTGCAGGGTGGAGGTCCATCGTTCCCTACTTGTTGTTTCTGTTTGAGGCTTTGGCTGTTCGTCTTTAGTAACTTATGTCTATATCCATAATTAGATACATTACGATGGAAGCAGATCTGCCTTAGTAGTCTCGGGTTTAAAATTGTCAAGGGCTGTGTCGACCGTCGGTTAGATAATTTTTTTGCCTCATGGACTATTTTGGATGACATAGAAGAAAAAAGATGAAGAATACCTTTCAGGCGTCTTCTTGATATAAAAAAACTTGGTAATCTATATATAGACTTTATTTTTATTGAACTTTGGCAAACAAAACTTTGACGAACAAAAATATATTTACAAAAGAGATTATACGCTTTCTGATATATATTTTAGTGGACCTGATCTAATTACGCACTTGCTATAATAAGATCATGTTTATGAGTGGACGTGTTTGTCCGCTTGTCTGGCAGATATCACAAAGTCCGCCAGGGGCATGCGGACAGTTCACACCCGCCGGATCGTACCGGTTACCACCTATCTGCGTTTGCGCATACAAACGCAGCGAACCACTTTAGGCGTTTCATCATTCGTGTTGTTTAGAATTTGGCTTTAAATCAAAAGCAAACAGTCCATGAAAAAATGAGCTTATATGGGAATCGGTAATTCATTAACGACATATCGGTTTAAAGAATGTATTATCAAAAAGCAATTTTGTCACTTATATGAGAATTTATAATAATTAGTAGAAATATTCGTCTGGTCCGGTAGTTAAATTTATTGTCAAAAATATTTAATCTAAGTTACATTTCAACAATGGGTTTATGAAGTTTATTTTTAATCAAATATAAAGTACTATTCCTTATGTCTTTGGGTAATTAATTGAACAACTGTGCTTCCTTGTAGGTGACAGATTTCCTGCCGTAGTTGGTTCTTACCCGGGGAATCACCAGATGATTCGCTCATCGTGTGCAGTACTTGTGTATTTGTTTGTTTGTTGTGGAAGCAATGTGTGAGTGAGTTAATACTGTCACAACCATAGCTCATTTATTTTGTGACTTTATTGCTCTTTCTTTATCAGTCGAAAACGTCGTTTTCTTCACACACGACACGAATACGCACAATACTTTTCGTTAATAGTTTTCTGGGCGGTTTGGTAGTCGCAGTAAGATGTAAATAATAGATTTACGAGCACTGTCGCCCCATCCCCTAAAATATCCCACAAAATTTACACTTCAATTTCCCCTGAAAATTCCTTAATTAACTTCGACTAAATCGTATAAAAAATTACTTGACCGCAGTTCTATCGCGCATGCCATTCATAACACGTTATTCCAATGATGATTGATGCCAATTGATGATCCCCGAAACTGGAATCACGCAGCAAAATATCTTTTCACCTGACTAAGTTTAGGTATTGTATGTTGCGATAACTTTGATCGGTGATCACTAATCCCTTATTACGTAACGTCTAGACAGAGGCACGTCCGCTGATATTCGTCTTATGCGATTGCTGTGTGGCAACCAGGGATGAATTTGTAAATATTACGGCATATGTGGCATAAATAATTAAAAAGTCAGTAGTTTATTATGTTTTCTGCTTCTTTTACTCCTGCAGACAAGAAATGTATTTCTAATGTTATTTTAATATTTAGTATTTTTTTTAAATTCTGAAAACATCTAAAGTCGTGCGTCGGAAATTTGACACCGACTCGTTTTAAAGTATTTTTCATTCGTTTCAAGGTACCAAATATCAATCCATGGTTTTTATACTTTAGCACACCTTTTGCCTCAAGGTTGTGACGCTAGTTAGCTCTTTACCACCAATGTATTTCTTAGTTCTGTATACATTATAGTACGATTTTGTATTTTCATGGCTATTCGCTTAACATTTGGGGGTATAAAATAGAATGCGTTGAGGTCTATGTTTTAGTATGGTATATCTTTCTGGTGATGTATCATTTATGAATACAAGGCAATTCTCCTCTTAGTGCTGTTACGAAGGTACACTCGAGTACAAAATATGTATCCACTTTTCATATCACAATCACTCTTTTGGACAAGGTGAATGTGACATGGTTCAAAAGTGTACACATGTTTTTGTACTCGAGTGTACATACTAGATGTATTTATATAACCTTTGTCCATGTGGTTATTCGTCAACCATTCATCATCTACCAAACTACTACTAAAAGTGGACAGCATCACAGAATATGATGAATGTTCTGATGTTCTCTGATGTGGTCAGGTCAAAATCTAGCTCAGATATAGATATTGATCCGAGCCGATTCTAGTGTGTATGTGGAACAGCTGATGACGACCTTAAGCTTCATAAATATCACTCTTGAATCAAAGCCACATCTACAAAGTAGGTGTTGACTGGCACATTTTTTATTTTTAATAAATCCTACTCCGAAGTTTATTGTTCACAAATGTCTAATTTTTTTCCCTCAACGCTAAGTTCAGCCCTGGTGATTGTCTGATAAAAATACCGAATTCTGTAAGAATTGAGCCACAAAGGTCACATTGAATTGATATTTTTAGATACATCAGGATTTAAATATTGTCTTTATTTGTCCTAGCCATTTCTCATTATTTTTAGGGTCGTCTCTCCTCGATCTGCGGTGCCAGGATTTAAATATTGTAATGAAACTCAGTTTTTCAGTCAGTAGTTCAAACACAAAGATAGTTAATTGTTAGAAAACAGTCTCTCGTTTTATATTACGTTACTTTTTAACCACCATAGAAGAGACAAATTCAAAATATTTCTTTTCAAAAAAGAAACACTTTGCGTTTATGTCTTTCGTATGAAGTTTTTCTTTACATAAGTCTTATGAAACATGCGTAAGACATCAACGCAACGCTAGAACTTACTGGTAACACGATTTCAGGTCTAACAAATCTTATCTCTATTGCTATAGCACATCACGCGTTTGACGAACTTTAACGAGGTAGTATCTTTAAACTAACCCCCACCGCTTCAACACGCACAGGCGTCACTTACACTTCTCCTCACTCCACTTGGCACACATAACTACATTAAACATAAATTCATAGATATATGTATTATCTGCACAAGAATAAGTTGTATACATTAAAGAAGAGCGGGGTCTCCTAATACCAGCCATCGTTAGCTTAAAAGGAGTACTCTATAACCTGTATTTTAAGTTTAGTAGATGATGCAATAAACATTTTTTTCATTAAAGTTCGTAATTTACGACTGCCGTTTTTAACGTGGGTAATTAGAATGGCTGACTAAAGGGAAATGATGGAGAACTGCTCCAAATGTGGTTGGAAGACAAAGTAAGACATCTTTCTATACTAGAAACCGACACCGTTAAGACCAGTTGAAAGTACTTCTAGCTGGCTACAACGCAAAGTTTGCAGCAAGCTACAGTGTAAATCCTTCATTCTGTCACAAACCCTCACAGGGCACTCAATCTTAACAAACACCTGACCTGCATGAGTCTAGGAGACAGTAGCGTTCGCAGATTCTGTAATGAGGAAGAGGAGACACCCATCCCATCCTGTCCTGATGCACTCCATCACAGTAGACAAAAGTACCTTCGAGGTCATATCGTCACTCCAGACGATATTAAGGTCTCCACCCCTAGAGATATCGTCCGATATATGATCGTAGTGGACCTCGGGGAAGTGCTTTAACCACGCAGTGGTCACAATAGATACATCAATGTCGCAGTGAAGGGTTGGGCCCGGTGGACCACCCCCTTGTCTCAATTAATAATAATATCTCAACCTTTCAGAAATGCTCAAAGGCTCGATAAAACCCTTCCCATCCTCATGTGAAAGGTTCTGTCATGGAACATAAAGACCTTTCCAAATCATAGCTGATGTGGTAATTCAATGACAAAATCTAAAATAAGTTAATTTTGTTTCTGGAAAATATCGCAATTTGCTAAACACAGCGTATTTCCTTTCATACTGTATACGTTTTTTTGTTAGATTTTCATTAGAAGTTGTTTTATGTATCAACATGTAAATCGTATTGCCTTTTAACTATCTAAATAACATAACATTAAAATCTAAACTGAAGAACCACAACCGATTAGTACAAACCACATTTAACGGGTCATTTTGGAAATGATACATTGCTTGTTAATTTTCTTTGGTGAAATAAAAGTGTGATAAGAAAAATGCCCCGACGAAAGCAATTAAGCAAACATACCGGAACACAACAGTGCTATTAACACTGTTGTTTGGCGGCAGACCTAGTACTAAATTAAGATGTCGAGGTTCTGGCAGTAATCATTTATTGATTTAATTTCATCTTTTAAACAGTGTTATGTTATCTTTGCTCTAATACTGATCGTGAGTAAATTAGACACTACAATGTAATGCAGTTAGACACTACATTGTAACGAAATGCGATAAAAGATATATTTTATTTCACGTTGAACAAAGACACAAAGTGCTGACAGGTAATCAAAGAGCTAACAGCATGCTCTAGGTATAACTAGATAGCACCTAAACGAGTACAATGAGTACAATTCCAACAAGGGGTATTTACTCAGAACCAGTTTGAGTCGGTCACGAACGATTGCAAGTCAGCTCCGCATGCGATTGCAAGTGATAAGGTATAATCCCTCGTCTGCGTTGAAATGAGGCGTGATTATCACGCGTGGATCACGTGAAATTGCCCCAATTATTATGACGAAATCTAATGACTATTGTTTTTAATTAAAAGTTCGATTGTTTATTTTTAGATCGATAATCATTTTATTTGCCAGCAGAATACTACAATTACACACACAAAAGAAGAAGAAGGGTACACAATACAAGTCAGACAGAAATAACATCATTTACTGCAATGTATCATGCCAGCAAAGGGGTCCTAACTCAGCATAATGTTGTGGACTTATGAGTCCACCACGCTGGAAATTCTGCTAGAGCCTAGCGGCTTTAATCCGGCGACGTTTCCTTTATATTTCAACGTCTATTTTTTGGAAAATATCAACTATTTTATTTCCACCTATTGTTTCGTTACTTATTTTCACATTCAGCTTGCAAGCGGATTCGTTCGCTTCCAATACTTCTTCTCTTTCTCTATAGTAGCAAGTTTTCAGAAAATCATTTTCTTGTCAATGAAATATCAAGTCTTTATATATCTGGAAATTTCGTGATTGAACGTGTGAGTGAGTCAGTGATTACTTTCGTTTATTTTTTAGGGTTCCGTACTTCAAAAGGAAAAAAGGAACTTTGTTTTCCGTCTGTCTGTCGGTCAAGACCCTTTTTCTCAGGAGCGCTGAAGTTGAAATTATATCTAATACGCAAGTCTGCAGTCCCTTGGATCTGTGAGAAAAAGAAACTTCTAGATCAACGCACTAAAAGATACGGCTGTGTAAGCCGCTTTTTTCGACGTATAAGGAATCCATACCTATAGGGCACTCCCCATTGACCTAGAATCATGAAATTTGGCAAGAATCAAGGTCTTAAAACACAAGTGTATGAATAAATGTAAGAAGTATAGTTTTTTATTATATCTAATTAAAATTTTACGACTACAAACTGTTTGTTAGTTGTATTTCAATGTGTAAATTAACAATAGTTGCTCGAGTTTTTCTCCAAGCACAACTCATTCTTATAAAACATGATTGTCAGTATGTTTATTATTAAAATTCTGCACGGAACCCAACAGTGCGCGAGAGTGACTAGCATTTGGAAGTTTTATTATCAAGGTCGCATCAGCTGTTCAGTGATTTAGCTTTAGGACAGGCTTCCAGCTTGACAGGGCTGCATTGTGTACCATTGTCATTTTCCTAGTGCCTATCACAAATCTGCCTGCTGTCTCTTTCGTGTTGGTGATCTATAAGCGGAAAATCTATCTGTTTTGCAGTTATAATCAATTTACTCACTCGAAGCTCGTGCGTGATTTCTGTAATGATGATTGGACCGCGTGAAAAGTGGATGTATAAATTGATATGGCCTTTTGTTGGGGGTCGAGACCCACCTGAATATACTGTCTAAAAATCCAACTATCCGTATCGTCAGTAGATCGTACTCGTAGATTTTGTGCGTATCGTCGGGGTGCTCTCACTCTTGAGTACCATTTATTGATACGATCATAACACTTCAGTAAATTGTACTCATGAATGAGTCGTAAGCGAGATAACTCACTATAGATGAAAAACTTAAGTAAATGATTTGTTGTATTTCTGAGTAATGTGTGCGAATAGATATTCCATTTTTGAAATTTATCTGTTCCCATACCGTTCACAAACACAAAGGTAGACGAATACGTACACTACTTAAGGGACACCACTTAAGTTTTTTTACCTAGAATATCATTTTCTAGTGTGAAACTGAAATTATCTTGAGAACGATTGAATCTTGAGCAAGATATTTTAATGCAGGTTCCCAGGTTCCGTTCTGGCAAACTATTATTTTAGCTCTAGTTATTTTATTATAGTAGTATTACTTACCATTATAATTCAGCTGCAAAACTAGCACAGTTTTTTAATATATCGTAAAAAAGAAAGTGTTGTCCGGGCACCGGCTGCACCGACTACTATCGTCCTCTGTGACGTAGTAGATGTGATTTCCCGCCAAAAGATGATGGCGGCCGACCACACGCGAACTATGCTAAAATAAAAACTTTAAAATAGCCATGCGATTATGCCGCGGTGAAATTAAAATAGGCATACGTCGTGACCGATTGGGATTCGTATGTTGCGCTTTCCCCCCTACAGAGTTTTCAGGGGCCAGTTTCTGTTGACACATACACGAGTATGGTTTAAGCCAGGTTGAATTTTAGCATGTTCCCGCAGGTTCCCACAACATGGCTGTGGCATGTGTTTGCATAATTGCACACTCTGATGTCACTTTGTATTAATGCGTCTGTATGGTTTATTATTTTTGAAGCTGAAGTTTTAATAAAACGCTAATCTTTAAAGAAAATATGTACGAAAAATATGGTAAAATGGACGAACAGTCGAATCTTGATTAAAAATTATAGCCATCTAGGTCGCGCTTGGGGTTTCAATTTTTTTAAAATAACCATGACATATATAACTATAGGTAGAGAAAATGTTATATAAAAAAAGAAATTCTATTTTAATGGTGTAACCGCCACCATATAGAAATAGTCCATATAGATAAAGTCAAATTTTAAAAGTCGATGAGAGTTGTCCACGTAGTCGAAAAAGAAAATAATACAAATATTTAATTGAATAAAATCAGCACATTTATTTCAAAATCATTCATTTTTAAGTTTTAGACAGACGGCGAATAGATTAACTAAAATAAACAGATATAAATTATCTAAATATGTAAGTAAGTAGAACAGCATATCAGTATAAATTGGTTTGACAAAAATAGTATTTTAGAAATTTAACAATGAACTTTTTAGTTTGACTTGAACAATAATTAAAATAAACAAAAAATTAAAATAAGTTTTTCTCTAGAAAACCATCATCATCGTACATAATGTATTTTACTGCGACCTCATAAATTGTATGCACGTGAGAGCACCATTATGTCGTTATCACTTTATGTGATCATTTATTACCTCCAATCAACATCAGACAAGCTTGATTAAGCTCGAAATTTACCACTGTTTTTAAAAACAACAAAAAACTTATTAGTGAAGGAATTGTAATAAAATTTTACAAATTTTCAATAAGGTTTGAACGGATTTTAACATTATATTTTAAATATGGTTTTGTAGGTTTTTTTCATTAGATTTTTTATGTAAGTGATACGTTTTGTTTTTAGCGACATCTGTCATTGAGTAGCGGCAACTAATCAGAGCCATCTGTCGTCACATAGCTGTACTGTTGGTATCGTCTTACTACTACGTACGTCGTACTAACAGATGACGCTAACTTACTATAGCAAAAAGTGTCGGTGACAACTTTTCGTAAGAATTTTTTCCGTCTAACCTTATCGCGCGTTGTGAAAGGGGTCACAACGCGCGATAAGGAACTTCGTTCCAATAGTGGAAGATAATATTGATACAGAATGGGAGTTGACAGTTGGTAGATAAACTGATTGCTTTTTAGTTGGTATTGGTAAAAATTCGTACTTATATTTCATTCACTACGCAATTTCAACGCAAAACTTTACTGGAATAAAAAAGTAGCTTATCTAGCTTTCCGGTAAACTATCTTTATGTATCAAAAAAATTCAATGCGTTTTTCCGTTGCTGCATGGACGAGGGACAAACCAATAAATTTGTAAGTCAAATATAATGATTTCATGATGATTTGGATACGCTTTGGACCATAATAAGAACTACGATCTAATGTTTCGAAGTAAATACGTGTTGTAACTAACAATACCTCTTATCTTGTCTTGATCTATCTTGCTCTAACATAAATAGAATGAAAGAGACATGACTACACACAACAATAGATTCGTTTCAATTAAAATTTCTACAATTTCACTAAACATGCTTAAAGTTGGGTAAAATATCAGTATACAGACAAATATTTATCAAAAGAATATCAGAAAATTCAACTATACTTGCAATTTTACTAAATTTACTAATTATACAAAACTGGGTTTATGTCCTGTAGGATAGCTTAAGTACTGTTTAAGTAACGTCTGGAATAAAAAACTATAAGTACTAAATAATAAAACAATTTCGATGATCGAACACAATCGCATACTAAATAGCTAATTGAGCTGTCTTTAAATCACACAATTGAACTAGATTGGCAAACAAACGTATTATCACGGAATAGCTGAAAAAGTTTAAAAAAATCTAGCGCACCTCTTTTAGCGATTAAAGTAAAGAACGTGAGATTTTCTAATCACACTTTACATCAACGACTACCACGTCCCACATTTCCTTTCCAATCTTTATTATCTATTCTGTGAATTAATATTCGTTACTTTACATAGTATTTGTAAAATAATGACACAAATTCATACCTGTTATAGAATATTCTTCAGAGGTTACTAAATTTACTAATATTGTAATCAAATATTATAAGTAAAGAATATAGTATTAAGTTTAATTTATAGCTTAAGTATAAGAAAATGCTGAAGCAAGATATAACATTTAGGTAGAAAGCATACATAAAACTTCACGTTCGATAATTGCTAATACGTCATCGTAAATATAAAATAAAGAAAAAGACTGAAAAGTCCCAAAAAACACTAAATGAAAAGCGCTGTATAAGCGAAAACCTTATTACTATAAATACGGGGAAAATACGAAATGCCAATTTCCAGGAATGATTACAACGAGTCTTATCGTTTAAAATCTTACAAAGGTAGGCTTTAGGGCAAGAACACACGGATCAAAATTGCCGTGTGATGTAAGTACGAAAGAATAATTTCTAAGTATCTAAGGCGAAACAACCATGTCATGTTTAGGAGACATTTAACTTTAGTAGTTAGCTCGTAGTTAGTTAACACCGCTACGTGTTGAGGCTATGGTAAAGATTTAACCGGTTATCAGTTTTAAGAGTCCGCAGTAAGCAGCGCTCAATTCCGCGCTGAGATCAATGGGGCCCCTACCGCCCTTCCTCCTACCGTTCACCGCGCTAGAGTGTTCAGCTGAAAATTCGCATCATAATTTTGTAGTTTTTTAACTGTAGTAGTTTCGTGTTCATTTAAAAACTACAAAATCAATTTCAAAAAATACTTTTTCGTGTGAAACTACATAGTTTAATAAATATCTAGAATAGGGTTTGACTTAAATCTAAACCATATTTTGGCCGTAATATTCAGCCGAACAGTTGGTGGTCTAAAACGCAAAACTTATACTTGTCCTATATTCTTGATAATAACATTTTAAGAGTTATAAACTTATTTAAGTCTAACATATATCTCATAATATTATATTTGCCAAATTTTATGATAATGCAACATGTTTTTCAAAAATAAGGACGTAACTGCGTTTGTATATAGACTCGAGGTTACTGCAGACTCTTAAAAATACTTTTAAAGACTGTTTACGATTAAAAGTAATTTTGGTAAAAGCACTATGAGGAAAACTTATTACTCGTACTATAAATACGTACTCAGTGACACCAGTTATTTTGTAAAAGGAAGGCTGACCATTTCGTACTCTGTTTACGGAATCGTTTTCAAACTTAGGCCGTGTATTTAAATCCTTCTGTCACCGTTCTACAAAACAGTTATACAAATGAATAAGGGATCAACAATTACCAATTTCATTAATCTATATAACTTTAAGTAGTCTGCCTCAGAAACATTCGAGTTTTGCGAGAACAAACCACGTTCATGTACAATACTGGGTTTCCTGAATATATTTTGCAGTGATATATCTGCAAAATTAGAATGGTTCCGAGTTCAAGAGTTATAGTATAGACCTGTAACAAGAAACTTCGCCTTTTGAAGCGGTTGTGAGAGCTTGTTGTAAGTAGAAAGTTTTGCAATTAACACATTCCAATGGATGTATTTCTAAGTAAATGCAAAGTAGTTTTTGTATGTGATTCGTGTTAAAACTGACACAAGACTGACAATTATAAAAGACTAACACAGTAAAAATAGTTAAAAATATATATATTTACAAATTTAACTTTGCCGTTGAAAAGCATACATCGGGTATGTAATTTAACTGCAAAGTAAAGTTGGTTCTTCAATCGAACTCACATTTTCGGTAGAGCATTGTTGGGTATACTTTACCTATTATTTATGATTTTAAGTATATTAATTATACTTCATATTATGTACGGAACCCTCGGTACGCGAGACAGACGATAAAATGTATGAATATGTCACCACGCCAATGTTGTAACAGTTTTATTAATATAACTCTGACCTGTAACTAACAAATTTACGAATCTATCAGTCAGTCAGTCTTGATCATTTCAAACACAAATCAACTGATCAGGGCGCGGTGTGCTGACGCATCAGTTTAAATGTCGCGTCCTTTCCACCGCTCCGTACTAGTCACGCATACGTCTCCCTGAACCGCTTCTGGAGATGGTGAGCCGCGTTCATGAGACGGTTGTGGAGAGTCAAATGGGTGTGGGGGGTGAAGGCGGGGGGAGCAGGGATGGGAGCTGAGACGAGGGGCAGGGCGGGGAGCTGCGCGTCGTTGTCGGGGTGGCAGAAGTATGCGACGCAGTGTCGGCCGCGGGCGCGCGCGTACGCACCCGACGGTACTACGACCCGGTGCATCTGCAACGAAGGAGTGTCAATTTTAAAATCAGTGTCAATAAAATAAATTTTTTTTACATATTCGGTTCGCACCTTCATCTGTGTTGTTGTATATACTAATTTTGAACTAAAAGTTACGAGTAAGAACTCATTTATCTTTGATTTATACCATTATTTCCATTAAAACCTCCATGAGTGACAATAAGGCAGATAAGTTGATGAAGCGATTTCAAACAGTACATTACTTCAGTGGCCAGCAAAAGAGGCATTTATAGACGAACGTGTAAATGTGGGTGTCTATGGTTGACATGTTTCGGAGTAAAACACCGTTCCATTTTTAAATTACACGATAGATACAACTTTTGCCGGCCGCTGCTCCCATGTATTTGGACAGTACAGCAATTTCGATTTATCTCGAAGAAGGTTGTCAAAATAAAGCTCTTTCCAAGCATGTTTGAGAAATAAAAAATTTCAAATCAAAATACATATACCAGTTATCAACTACGAAGGTAAACTCCAAGTGATATAGGTAGTGAAGTGTTAGTAGAGCTTTAGGGCTAACATAAATAGGGCAACATCTGTGTGTAAGGCCAACGCTACTGCAGACCAGTTACTATCTACTAAGCTAGACTGTTTGTGATATGGATGTACTCACAAGTGCTGGAAGAGCGTTAGTGGTCCACGCGGCGAGCAATTCCCCGGTCTGGATCAGGATGGCACCTGGGAGATGGCCAACAGCCTGCCACTTCTCGCTGCCGTTCAGTTTCACCTGAAAAAAAAAGGAAATGATATTGTAACAATTGTCACCATAGACGAATAAAGAAAACAGACGAAAGACAAAAGATGAGCGAAAAACAAGAGGCATACTAGCTCACTGAACTGTAAAACTAAACCAAAGTCGTCCTTCGAGACGGATAACAATGTTCTTACCCATGCATTGGACCTCCAAGCGTTAGGGTTGAGGATTAATTAATTTTGTTTAGTTTTAACTACAATCTACGAAAGCAACGAAACTTCAGTTTCTTGGAATGTGATTGTTTAAGTATGTGTTAATGCTTGTAACAAGATTCCCGAGTATGTTTTGACCTAAATATATCCCCATAGTTTTAAAATTTTATCTCCATAATAATAGTTTTGGTTGTTGTGTTGACTATATTTAAACCTAATCGGGGATGTTTACAATAGGAGTGAAGTGAAGTAGTAAAATACGAGAGCTTATATAAAAAGGGTAACGAATGTTGATTAAATTAACACAATACAATATAAATATTAAATATATAAGATAGAACCTAGTAATTTAAGAGTCGAGAGGTTTGGATAATGTAAATATAATAAAATGTACCTCAAGCCCTCCCTCGGAGTCCTGAGCGAGCAGCGTGAAGGTGCCGTAGTCGGAGTGCGCGCCGCAGCGGGTGTACGCCACGCCGTCGCCATGGCAACAGGGACCCTCGTCTTCAGGCGGCACGGGCGGGTAGTATAGCAGACGCATCGTCGATAGGTTGTTGCCGTCGCTCTTCATCATGCTGGAGTGGCAGCTCAGGAGAGCGCCGGCTGGCAGACCTGGAACCAATAGGAAATACTTTAGTCTGAGTAATCCTCGGAAAATCAACTGTGCTTTACTGACTTTGTTATCTGTTGCAGTCCGTGTCCAACAAAATATCCCTAAATGCAAAACATGCAACGCGCGTCCGCAATGGCGTTCAAGGTAGCGATCAGCTGATGCATAGAAAGACAAATGGCGTTATACATGTAAGTTCCTCTATGAAATAACATTGAGGAACTTGGAGCTTCGTAGTGGGAGAGGTACTACACAAGGATATGCATATTTGTACGTACGCTCTTGGACGCCTTGAGACTTGCCTTTAGTTGCCTTTTACGCCCTAATGGCATAGGGTGCCATTTGCCAAGGGTGTTGATGTGTTACGTTTAAAGTTGACACGAATATAGCTAGCATATTTGTGCATAGCTATGTATGTGAATATTTGTCAGTAATTTTACGTACTTAGTGTTTGTAAATGGAAACCCACAACTACGAGTATATTGATTTTGCTTCCAAAGCTTCCCGGAATTTGAGATAGGTGAGATTAACTGTTTTATACGTATTGTATACTGCAGCTGATACACGTAGCAATGATGTAAATTAACATTCAGGTCGTTTGCGTCAGAGGTTTTGTAATCGAGGGCAGGTTATCGCCTACATTACGTTCAGAATAGATGGCGCATTGACACACTCGTACAACAATACCGTTTCAGCGAATGACTAATACAGTTTTGGGAAACAAAACGAAGGTCTCAATTGTCCGCTTATTAGATACCCGTTTTGATGTTAGCTTTCTTGTAACCTACAGAATATGAAGTATGTCGCATAGATTTTTAAGCTTAGAATATCTTTAATAAGTAGTAAATAAATAGTTAAGCAAAAATACGTTATAATCAAAGTAACGTTATCATGTCTTGCTAACACTCTGTAACCATATCTTCGAGCATTTATTGCTATTGTGCAAAAGAATTTTTAAATTTAGTAGTAAATTGAATTGAAGTATTTCATCTTTTTCAATTGGTACACCCAGATGCCAATATTATATCTGAGTAGGTCACAAAACAGTCTTGTAATGTTCCAATTACGGTTTATCATTATCTTATTGATTTTAGGTGAACCTGTTATCGTTATCTCTTATATATGAGATTATGAATGAAGTCTCCATATCATATTTGAGACTGACCCTGGCTCATCGGTCAGATTGTGTCATTCGCGTGGTTTCAGCTTTAGAATAGGACTTACCCCATGACAAGAGGGTGTCGTAAAAAGCGACTAAGGCAAAATTCATGAGATCTAACTACGATCACCAATCCGCCTGCCATGCGTGATATTTATGACAACTCCAAAGTAATTCACGCTCATGTCCAGCAGAACCCGAACTATGTGTCGCGGTCCGACAAACGATTTTCTAAAGTCGACGCCAGAATTTCACGGACTAGTGTGACATAGGAAGTGTGGCCAAAATTTGACAATATTAAATAGTGATGTACCGATGACAATATTTCGTTAAATGTAGGCTTAGTAAATAGTCAGTAAGTAGTAAAAATAAAATTGTGTGTCGATAAGATCTACACTGAAATTTTGGCGAAAGATGGTTTTAACTTACCAAAAGCATAAGAAAGTGACTGAAGCAAAACCCTGGAGAGATTGGTGAGGTCCTGTGCGAGAGGGACGGCGTGCTGCGTGAACTCTGGCACCTCTTCCTGAGCTGGCATTTCAGACGCGTTCAAACTCGTTATGTTGAACGAGTGACGCAGCTCCTGGAATTTAACACAACAGTTGTTATTTACAAATTAATTACATCAATCAAACAGTGTACGAGCAATTTATAGTAACAGTGTCATAGGCTAAGTGCGTGTTGGAATCGAACACGAAGGGTTCCGTACCACCGTACAATATATAACAAAAAATCGAGCAATTTGATTTGATTGATGGCAAAGTATCTCAAAGTATGCTATTCCATTATACATACTCTGTGCAAATTTCGACTGTATTCCTATTACGGTTTAATATACAGAGCCCTGTGACAGATGGACGGGAAGACAGACAGCGGAGCCTTAGTTAATAGTCTATTATACACTGTTTACTCGTACGTACAGAAAATCCCTAAAAGGTAGATGTTTGATTAGAAGAGTTAAAATTTTCATTAATTTTGATCTTTTGATCAATATCAAAAATTCATATAATATTGATATTACCTTGATATATTACTATTCCTAACAAGAATTTCACTTCGTTCGTCATCTTCAAAAAACGCCGGTGACTTCCTTCTACAACATTAGACAATTATTCTTATGTATGTTTTAGAGCCTCAAAATACTAGTGCACCGGTATCTAAAGATACTTAGGACCTACATACCTTTTTAGTGGCATCGAACTGCTCCATCCCTGGGCGCACATATCCATGGTTGCTGACTGGATTCCTCAAGTACTGAGCTTGGCAACCTTCAGGTAAAGCGCAGAAGTTGTCCAGGTCCGCGTAAACTGATTTCAGCTGGAAATACATATTATTATATCAGTTAAATTGTAACTTGTTAGACTAGAAGTAGAATAGAGTAGAATATAACTTTGATATTCTGATTAGCCGTGCTATACTGACTTTAGAATGGGATCATATCATGCCAACTCTTAGGGGTTTTAAAAGGCAACCAAAATAATAAGGGGACGGAGAACAAAAGAGAAATAAGATACCAAAATCTAACTGCAATAACCAATTCGTCTGTCAAACAAGACAATGCAGGCAAATGCCCTCATTAAAAGTGTAACGGCAAACTACGAGAGAGGCTTATGCCTAACACTGGCTGGTATGGAGCTGATTTATTAATACGATTACCTTATCATCAGCGATGCCGTGGTTAACGAGCATGGCCAGGCCCTTGCCTCTAAGAGCACCCACCAGCTGTTGTCCGATGCGACGCAGCTCAGATTTGCAGACGCACACGTCAGTACCTGGAAAATTATGTACATTTACGGTTTGACAATATGACTACAAATTGCACCTATAGAACGAAGCACTTGACAATAGACTAAGACTGGTGCGAGACTAGATCCTCCCAAATAGGAAAAATAACCGTGCTAGGCTAGGATATTAGTTGTTTCTGTTTAATTTATTGCAAACATTGCATTTGTAAACGTAAAGATTTTAAACAAAAAGATTTTAAGATAGTAATTAGTTAGTAATTATAAGTAAACATTCATTATATTACTGAATCATTCGTACAATAAATAATCAAACTCTTATTGCACTTGGACGCAGATATTACCATGAAATTTCAGTGACTTTCGTGTTATTTCAAACACAAATTGTAGAATTGTTTCTGAAGAAATGATGAATAAATTCAGCGCTTTATCTGCTTTGTCCAGTATAGTAAAAGCTGTTTCTTCAAGAAAACTTTAGTTAGTAATTCAGAGGAGATACGAAACAAATAACTACTTTATAATGGTCTTGGAGAAGCAACTTTGTCAGAAGGAAGTGAGTTGTGATATGCATATCCGTTTGAATGGAACAACTGTATTTGAATGATTCATTCATTGTATGTGACGGGCGATACGAAAACATTAGGAAAGTCATTTCTGTGTTGTTCATTAAAACTATTCTACATTTCATTTTTGAGAACCAACCGATGACATAAACGCGAGTTTCCTCCGTCAGCAGTTTTCTACCGTCAAAACTAATCGATTAATTATGATCCAGTTTTCAAAATCATCTCATGGTTGGTTCTCGATAAAGTTTTAGTTCATCTAATAAGTATAGTTTATATATTTTAGCCTGACCTAATCAATCACCTCGAGGTGTGGATGAGGTACTGTCCATTCATTTATCGTATGGAATAATGTTATTCGCCTCCGTGGCAACAGAATTGAAATGGGTTAGATTTTCGGCATGATACCTCGGTATTGATACCGGATTCTCGGTTAAGTTTTCCTACATCCGTCAGGCCAACCACCACCAAGTATATATAAGTAAAACCGAAAAGCAATACAGTAGGAATCACTGTTAGGTTTCGCTAAAAAGGATAGACATAAGTTCTAGTCTATTTACAGGTATTTTTGAAATTACGCTCAAAATTGCATACTATGGTCCCTTGTATATTAGGACACATTCTGTCGTAATTTATGTGTATTATTCACCTTTTGTGGGCCGAAGTAAGTAGATTGAAGCCCTTTCAAACATTTACATTAAAACGAGCTACAAGAATGCCCATTTTGTCCACCAGTGACCATGTGTGATGTAGGTTCTGTTTATTTTCGTTTCAGTGAAAGTTTGTTACAAACCTCTCAAATGCGTCATTCATTTCCTTGACTTGTGACGTTTTAAAACACGATTTGCATTCATCTTTCAGAAATCTGCGTGTGCAAACGAACTAGCGACCCGCTCGCCTTGTGCAAGCGGAATCGCATGAATAAAACAGCTGTTTTGAGTTAGCCGAAGGTCCGACCGTGACACGGATCCGGCTCGACGCTGCATATTTTGGTGCCAATGCGTATATACCAATACATTGGAATATCTGAGTGCTTATGGATCGACTGTAATGCACCAGTATACGATAAAATATCAAAACAAAGAACCGTAAAGCCGGGTATCCTATTTATCTTTAATACTACCTTGACAACATTGTAGGTTCTAATTTTAAAACAGACTATAGTGACCCGCCCTTGTTTCGCACGGGTGCAATGTAGATATGTGACATAACATAGCTCAGCTTCTAGGCGGCGCATCAAGATGAAATTTGCACCCGATTTTAAATAAAGTCTCTAACAATACATCGGCGAAATCTTCATTGAAGTCCAAACAGTAGTTTTTGCGTGAGGCGTGTACAAACATACATCATCAACGGCTATGTCCCCACTGTAGGGGCTCGGGCCTACTCTCCTACAGAGTGTATGGGCTAAAGTCCACCACGCGGGTTCAGTGCGGATTGGTAGACTTCACACACACCTTTAAATTTCTTCTCAGGATTGTGTGCAGATTCCCGCACGATGTTTTCCTTCACCAAAAAGCCAATTGTAATGAGTTTTAACATTCGTACATAAATTCCAAATAACAAATTGGAACCAATTGTTACGAGCCAGGATCGAACCCAGACCTCGATTGTTCAAGGACTGACGCTCTACCCAACTGAGCTACCACGGAATATAAACATACATAGAGACAAAAATTCTATAAATTGTTGTTTTGTCTTCTGTTGCTTTAATAAAGATTCCCATTTTCTAGTCCTTTTACAATTTTATACATGTATAGATTGATAACAAATTTTATGTTTCGGGTTTGTAGAATGTAAAATATTTACATATTAAATCTGTGAAGTTTGGATGAGACCTTGGCTTTGGATTTTGTAATGAATAAAGCAGTGTATGTAAAATTAATTCTAAATAAATATATGTTTAGACAAACGTACTTATTCTATCCTAAACTCTAGGGTGTATAATCGTATTCAAGACTTTGCTTTAAACATTTCAAATGAGAGTACAAGAGTTCATTACAGTCTTTCTTCTGTACAAAATCCCTTTGTGTTATAATATTAAAGGGCCATGGTTATACGAAATCTTTATCGTAAATGTAATCAGAAAAGAGTTAATATGTTTTTTCTTCAAGGTTAGGTGGAGTAAATGTAATGGTGTTAGGGTAACAGAAGTTTATTTTAGGATTTTTTTTAAAATAATTTCAATTTCACTACGTAGAAAAAAAATTGGCCAAGTGCGAGTCGGACTCGCGCACCAAGGGTTCCGTACAGATTTTAAAAATACGGAAAACCAATCTAAAGAATGCGCCTCAATTTTCGTTATCAATTTAGTTTTGCAGTAGAAGTAGACGAGAACGTCACTAGATGGCGCTAGCTGTATGTTACATCACACGTTTGTTGTATAGGAGCCCCTTTAAATAATTATTTTATTCTGATTTTTAGTAGTTGTTGTTATAGCGGCTACAGAAATACATCACCTGTGAAAATATCAACTGTAACTATCACGGTTCACGAGACAGACACGGCCTGGTGACAGACGGACGGACGGACAGCGAAGTGTATCAGTTAGTAGGATCCGGGACCCTTTGGCTACGAAGCCCTAAAAAGAACAATGGTTACATATTGTTTAAATAAGCACGCTATCGCTAGCTACACCGTCATGGTGACTTCATAAATAACTCGTATCTCTCTAGACTTAAACAACATATGATTAAATATTGCTGAATATTAGTATATTTTATTACAGGAGACAACGATGTTCTCAAATGTAGTACACGAAAACAATCCATAATAATATAAACAGTGAGGTTTTGTTTGTTTGTCCTTTTTTCTCGGCGTAACGAAGGGTTATAGTAACTCGATTATTTGTCTATGGATACCTAAAGGGCAGGAAAAAGAACATGGGCTAATTTCAATCTCTGAAGTCCAGTCAGGCGAAATTTCATAAATAATCCATCATCTTTGCAGTAAACATTATAACTCTTTCGTAACGTTACGACTTGGGCCATTAATAAAAACCCGGAAGAGTCGGCTCCGCTCTCCGGCGGTCGATTAGCCCAAAAACCACGATGAGAAGATGTGAGCTCCATTTAATGTTTTGGGATTAACCACTGGGTAGATACACTTGATTTATTGTGTGCAATATATTGACTTACATCTACTAAAGATGAGTAAAGGTCCAAATAAAAAAACGGAATCCATCCATCTGTTACATATAATTAACTATTGACTTTAAATTCGGAGTATTTATGAATATACGAATATAAAAATTATTTAAACATTTTTATTTGAAAATAGGCAAAAATATTTGTCGAAATCTCACAGTGGCGTCGCTATGTCAAGTTGTGTATCATATGAAACTAATGTATGTATACATCCTAAAACATATTTTTTTTATTTTACAATTTACAACACAGTTTTTGATTTATCATGAAAAATGTAAAAATATATTCTCGACTGCAGAACATGAACTTTATTTCAAGTTTATGTATCTCTACCATTCTTTCCATGGTTCGGAACCACTGGTGCGTGAGTCCGATTGTCACTTGGCTGTTTATAAAGATATTTAATTTTTAAATTATATTATGTGATCTGTATAAACTTATAAACCTTTCCTGACTGATTTATATATCAACACACAGCTCAAGACACGGACTAGAGAGACGACTTATTTTCAAATTATGTATACCTGAAAACTTGTTTGATAACTTGCTCATATGAGATATGCTACATTTTATCTCTAGTTTTTGTGCCAGGTGTGTCTCCGCAATGACATATCCTTTGTCTTTATAAGTCAATGCGGTCATTACAGCGCGTCCGTGTCCTATAGAGATAATGCTTTTGTGTGATGTGCTCTATTTCTAGAGCAACAAAGGTTTGTTTGCGTTAGATATTACGAAACTATTCTGATGTGTTAAGTTTATAAAGTACTAAGCCACGTATACACCACGTGCTCTTCGTAGCTTAGTAACCTAATTTTTTTTAAAAAAAAGTCCACAGGTGGACATCAAACTCCCTCCTGGATCGCCAAGTCAGACTCTGCATGAGGGTATTTGACATAATCAAAACGATTGGCAGGCGGATTAGTGATCGCAGTAAGATATTTTGATATATAGAAAGATGAAACTGCCCATTTTCGATTTCTTTCGCTTAGTCGCCTTTTACGACATAGAGTTATCCTATTCTACAGCAGACACAATACGACCAAGTACCGAGAAACGTCACCAAAAAATGTTCAGTTATCAATTTCCTGGTTTATACAACGTGAATAAATAAATGTATTGAACACATTATTGGGTACCGTTACACTGAGAGATCAGTTATCACCAGAGATGCGCACACGCACCGCGCGTGTCATGTGTGTGTAAGATTAATTAGCGGGCTCAGAGCACTCGGAGCGGATCATACGCTCTGATTCCCAGAATGGAATTAGAGCACATGTGTCCCAGAATTTCTTGTTGAAACCTTACCTATCATTTATGATTTTCAGTATGTTAATTGTTCATATTCTGTACTAAACCCTCGGTGCGCGAGTACGATTCGCACTTGACCGGTTTTCTATCTTGGACAAAGAAGTGACTTTTCTTCGTCTTTTTAGTCATTAATTCACCATCAGCCGGGAAACGTCCACAGCTGGACATAGGCCTCCTTCATGGTACGCCACATCGACCGGTCCCGAGCCACGGGCATCCAGCGACTCTAACTAGGTCGTCGGTCTATCTAGTAGGGGGACGGACTGGTAGACGTTTCCCGGTACGTTTCTTTTTAGTAATTTAACTATTTTTAGTAGTGACTCGTAGTTACTAGCCACATACCGTGAAACACATCACGTTCGGGTATGTGGACAGAAACACTTATTTAGAAATCGACATTTAATTTGGTCGTTTTAATGTGTCTAAACAGTTATCGAATGATTGCAGCAACTATGCAGTTGAGTATAACATTCAATGCTATTGTTTCTCAATATAAACAAAGACTAGGATAGCGTGTCCTTAAAAGTGATCAATTTGCGACGGAATGTGAATACTATAAAAGAGGAAAACATAGAGTTTCATATTCTATCGCCGAACTATACCGGATCTATCATTGTCTACTTTTTAAAAGTAATAGTTACGTATGTATTTCGTTCTCATATGGAAATTGACGTCACAAATTTTTGTTTTCAGTTTAAAAAACCTGCGTGGTTCCGTTATGGTTTCATCCAACTCAGACCACATAATTATACCGTTTTAGAAAGCTGAAAGTACAAGAACAATAAGAGTAACCGACTGAGATTACCTTTTGTTTATCAGAGTAACCATATAATCATTCTAGTTTTTTTAGTATAACTAGAATAAGTCGTTTTTGCCGTGTTTCTCAAGAAAATCAAGTTACATATCATACATCTGAGTACGAGTATATTAAGTACACATAAATACATACCGTTTTCCAAGAACGCGTGTGTACCCACAACCTTCTACTTCCTTGTTGGTTAACTGGCTAGTTACCGACTACCGTCAGTGTAGTGCTAAATAACAGTTATGTATGAGTTATCATTTATTTTCAAAATGATTCGTAACAGAATTTGTGAATCGCAAGCCTTGATGTAGATAGTTCTGTGTAATGCAAAAGTTTTCCCTGACTGGCAGCCGCTTTAGTTAGAAACTTGAAATTTGGAATATCAATCCTGATTTTGTAGAGTCCTGATGATTTTCGGCGTGCAAAGATATCTGTTTATCTATTTAGACTACGACTTTGAAGTATTATTATCTATCTTTCCACGAAAGAAGGCGCTGAGGAAGGACCACGCGGACAAAAAGCAACCTACTAGTGAATTTATACTTTGCCAATCGTACACCTAAAATTGCTTTTTGGAAAGGGTGAATGTGACATGGTATGTACAAAACTGGGTACTTATTTTTGTGCTCGAGTGTACAAGGATGTACGTATTATTACTATAATAAAATTTATACGTAGTACTTTAAAGTCAAGTTGTATATACTCTTTTATTACTCTATTTTTACGAACTGAATTCTCTTTAATGTTTGTTACACTAAGGCATGAAGATCTTAACGTACTCCTTACGTACGTTCGTAGAGTTGGTACGGTACACTCGAGTACAAAACTATGTATCCACTTTTGAACCATGTCACATTCACCTTTAATTGACATTTCCTTCAACACACTACATAGAAATAAGCAAGAGTTAATGTGACATGGTTCAAAAGTGGATACATATTTTTGTACTCGAGTGTACCAGAGATGATGGATGACGCAAATTTAATTCACGTTATATCTTGTTACATTCGTTTTTTTCTGCAATTATCAATACGTAATGATTGGAAATCTTCCACGAGGTGTTCGAGATGTTTGACTTGATCTTCAACTTGCTTAGATTGTTTATATAAGAATGGGTTTTATAGTACCAGATCTTAATGCAAGGTTGCGCTGCACACCTATCTAATATTTCGATATAAAATTACATTGCAAATAGAATACATATCGTCTACAGGCCGTCAAGCTAGCAGGTGGCAATAAAGGGAACTAATATATATCTAAGCAGTTGGGAAGATGAAGATGCAACCATAGATTGATCTATGATATCTTTGGGAAGATAATATAGCAAATGAGAGCGGAGGAAGCACCGCTATTTTCTGTTAAGCTGTTATCAGAAACCGACTTCAACTGCCCTAAAAGTCTACAGCATTTATCCCCTAAAATGTGCACCCTTAGGGTATATATTTTGGTTTTGGTTGATTTTCTCAATAACTGCTGAATCAATTTCGATAAAATTTATATGGGACCAGCTCTGAAGTATGATCTATCAAACAAACAAAAAACATCAAAAATTATCGCGTAATACACATACAAAAACATACAGTCAAATTAAGAACCTTTTTTGAAGCAGGTTGAAGAAAACGCCTTTTTAGGGTTCCGTATCCAGAGAGTAAAAAACGGGACCATGCTACTAAGACTTGGCTGTCCGTCCATCTGTCTGTCCGTCTGTCACCAGGCTGTATGTAGTTCATGAACCGTGATAGTTGGACAGTTAAAATTTTCACAGATTATGTATTTCTGTTGCCGCTATAACAAATACTAAAAAACAGAATAAAATAAATATTTGAGCGAGCTCCCATACAACAAGCGTGATTTTTTGTTCGTTTTTATAAATAATGTTACGGAATCATTCGTGCGCGAGTGCGACTCACACATGGCCGTTTTTTTTAAATTTCTTGGAGATTGCACTTTGATCTACTCAATCATATTCAAATACCAGTCCATAAAATAAATATTGTAATTTATTGTTGTCATAAACATAATATACCCAAAGTTTGCTTTGCACTCACTCAGCTTATATTTGCATTAGTTTGAAAATGTATGTAAATATTTCATCAAAAATACATACAAATATAAAGAACAAAGAGGATCATATATTTTATTGTTTCCTTGTCTAGTTTCAACAGTAGATACAGAATATTGAGAATTGCATGTAAATAATTACTTATTCATTACCAGAAAATTATCTTCTTAAGAAATACTTGAAATTGTTATTTTGGAATCAGCTTTTGTTTATAATTATTTTAAAAACAAACTAGGTACTTTTATGTATTCCGTACCCAAAGGGCCCTTTTACTTAGCCTTCGCTGTCTGTCCGTCTGTCTGTCACAGAGCTGTATCTTCATGTATCCATATCTGAAGAATGCAAAAGCTATTTATAAGTATTCTCATATAAGTATAGGTGTGTTAGTATACAATAGGACAAAGACATATTTAATTTAGATTCTAGGAAAATAAAGTAGGCTCTAAATATAATTAATTTTTCCAAGAATGGTCGCAATAACTGACAAGCATTCATTGTTCTTTTAAGTGTATTAAACAGGTATTCAATATCTTAGCTAAATCTACGTAAAGAATAATGAATGTTTTCAAATCTGAATATGAAGATATTTTTATGCTCGCAAATAAACGACATTATATAGAGGCATACTCGTAAAATATGAAGAACATACATATATATATATATATATATATATATATATATATATATATATATAACAATAAATTTTACTATGGCGTCTGTTGAATAAAAACATAATTAAACCCCCTTTTTTAAATATTTACTGACTGTGTATTTGTGACGATTGATTATTAAATATACCGGTGTATTCATAATTATATAGAAACAAAAGTATCTAATCACTTTTTTAAAATACTCGTGGTATTATGTATTATTGACTTTAGCAACAACCTTCCATATATGCACTTTATACTAATTTTAGCTTCTCGTTTTTATAACACAACTGTTGTTAATTGTTAAATAATTCGCAAACAAACCGCGACCTTCCCCGCGCGATATGTTATCTATGTATGTATCAATATAATAATTTAAACATATGCAATTTAGCCCCTTTGTTTCATTGTATCATTTTTTGTTAGAATCTATTAACTGCTTGTGTATCGTCTAATTAATCAGGTTTGAATAAGGAAGTGGTGCTAATTGATTCTTCTTGCGTACTCAGTGCGGCCATATACACGAGTACATAGCAAAAGTAAATATTTATTATTCGAGTGTATCGATTGCTAGGAAGATTTGTTCCTGATTTATTTGTGGGTCTTTGTTGTATTTTCAAAAGACTTCAAAAAAGGAGGAGTTTCTCAATTCGACTGGTATGTTTTTTAAATTCAAGAAGATGATAAAGGATAGGACATACAATATAAAATAGCAGATACAATCAATACATTTAAACAGTCAACCAAGATATCAGTATGACTAACGACAATGACAACAAAATCAAAGCTGCGCCTGCGCTTCAAAAAACGTCCGGTGAAAGTGAACCGAGCCGTTCCATCCTTTCGTTCTTTTCAATGACCACGAGACGTTATGTAAACGTATGCAAACATTGGAGTAGTTACAGAGCTACTACCTATAAAACGATTTAGATAACTTACCAGATTATTTAGCAAAATACCTTTGAATAGATTATAACCCATATTTCATATACATACATATAAATAAGAGAGACTTGCAGAAGTGCTTGTAACGTAAGTTAAAAAAACTAGTAGTCAGATGCGGAGTTGTTTGTGAGGAAAATTTTCATTTAGTTGGTATCAAACTAAACGATATTTCAACTTTATAGTCCAAGCGATTTGGGCGAGCGTTTATATGTGCATCAGTCAGGGAATCTTTGTCTATGTACATTGTACTTACATATCAAGTCCTGGCGTTCGTGGGATGATCATCTCCATAAGTGGTCATATAGATTGATAATGAATATTGAGACTAAAATAAAATCGTTGTATTTCCCTATATTTAACTCTTAAGTTGTATAGTTAAATAGTATTAGGGAAAAGAAGAAGCTTAACATTTACAGTAACGCGGACAAGGAAATGTAGGACTAGAAATCGCAAACGATGGGTCCAGTGCAACCTGTCTTGCAGAAGAGGAAAAAATATATGCAGTTAGAGACCGAACGTTGAATGAATGAATCATAGTTGATGAGTAAAGTTGCTTGTCACGTGCAACTTATGTTGAATTTCATGTGACAATTCAATTTGGAACTTGTTTTAGTTTAGATATTATTGAAATCAGATGGATGTTGTTTGGAAGACTCAACCACTATCGAAGCACATTCCAATAAACAAATCATTGAAAATAAGTTAAAACTTAAAGGCGAAAGCACTGGGAAAAAAATAGAGGAGTTTTACGATAGATTGATATGCTTTGTTTTGAAATTTGGAAATACCTATCAAGATAGAAGAAATCAATGATAAGCTGCTGGCTAGGATATTTGCGAAGAGTAAATATAAAATGATGTCATACTTGCTGTTTCCTTGATCAAAACAGGCAGATTAAAACGCACCTGTAAGCGGTATAGACGTAGTAGTAAGTTAGAAGTCTAGCATAGTAATGCCATGAATGGAAAGATATACATTTATAATAATCTATCCTACTCTCACTCGCATAAATATATGGCATGGCGTTAGATATCAAGATAAAATCTGATTTTTTGTCTTTCGTTTTGCTAGTTTAAATTTTAATGGCAATATATTTCTGAATTTCTGAAAAACTACTGAAAATAAAGATTCGCTGTACAGAAAAATATGTCAATGCTTCACATCCAGATTAGTCAACAGTTTATTATTTAAGTAGTGTTTTAGCCGTTGAAATTTTTATTACATTAATAGTATTTACAAACAGGACAATAATGTTTACTAATTCAATCAGAAGCCGCTGTTAGGTCGGCTATTGTCAATAATAGAGAATGTTTACACGAGCTGGTTTTATGAGGCATTTTACACGTGCGATTCTAAAAACGTGATTTCTTATCAATAGTGGTGACGTATGATAGCGTTGGCTCCGTTTGTTTCACTTACTGTAATTCGTAAGTAATACTAATTTTAAGTCAAGCTATTAAGAAGTATAGCTATTTAACCGGTAACTTGTGACTGTTGGTGTTCTATTAAATTTTGTTGTGACGTCCTAAATGACATATCTATTGGAAAAGAAGACTAATGGAAAAGATCAGAAGACAAGCAGCATCCACCTAAGTAGGATAGCGGATAGGATTCTGTAAGGATAAAATCACTTCTCATCGGTGAACTCGCGGCGTGTTTCTCGAGAGTGAGAATGCGAAGGTGAATTTGTTTGTTTGCGTCGTAATGGAGAGTTAGAATGACTTGATTTTTTGTACAAGGATAGTTGAAAGAACGAAAAGGGCATAGGCTACTTTGAGTCCCGATCTAACTAGTTTCTGTAGGTTAGTTTCCGAAGTTGCGGACAACATGTAATTTCATATTTTCAAAGCAGTTGAAAGCGATCACGTCGTTATAATAATTTTACGAAAGCGATTTCGATGAGCTGCGTGCCGTAGGTAGTCCTTATAGATGAGTATAGCTGGTCATGTAATGTGGTGTGCTGTGTAACGTCAAACAATGTCTAGGTCGCCCAGGACCGAGGATAACAACATATAAATATGCACGTTCCTGCACGCCATGTGGAGACAAGGAAATAGCCTTCGTCCATGTGATAAACATCGAAGATGGCACATGGTAGGGTCACGTTGCAAATACTTTGTCTTCGACGAGATGGCAATTGCCTTTGAGGAAACGTAATAACATAATAGCGACAGCTTTCAATCGAACAATAGTGATTCTTTTTAAATTGCAATACGTTTATTTCTCTTTAACAATTCGAAGTATGCTATTTGGCCATAGAGAAAAAAGACAGGGATAAATTACAGTTACTTTAGATGTATTGTCTAATTTATAAATTAAAAACCTGTATCTTAAACATTTTATATAGGAAATGCATGTATTATCAACTGCTAGTCCACTGATAACGTCCCCATAGATAGCCACTATGACGAAAGGACTCTACATGAAGTGGATGCGCCATAATTAGTTGGCTATAAAATGCTGAATGGAAGAAAGAAAAAATTATTTCTGACGTTCAAAAACATATTTCTTAATTAACATTTCTTAACATTAATATTAGTACATGTAATTCTTTCTTTCTATGTACTGGTTATACATATATGTATAGTTGGACTGTCAATTCGGAAGTTCCGCATCCTCGTTTAGAGCCAGCGCTTCATTACCTTGAGCTTCTAGGTGAGCACGCTACGTTCATACGGCCTTACCGTCACTTACCATCAAGTGAGAAGAATGGCAAGTGCAAGCATATTGTGTACATATTTTAAAAAATTGTCATCATTGACATCGTTAACCTGTCGTATGGTTGCTGAATTGTTCAAAGCCGTTGTATTATAACAGTGAAGTGTGGTAATTTTAACAATGGTACTTAGAACAAAAGTTGACATAATTTACTTGATATTTTCTATTTTAGTTCAACAACGTCTTCTATTCAAAGTTTGAGAAAATGGGAAAACCATTATTATTGAAAAGAATGAATAATACTGTAATACACATACACTATAAACAATACACACAACACATTCAAAGTGCCGTCAAAGTTACAGTTAAAGACAACTGGTAACTGGTTCATTTAAACAAAGCCATTCAAAGTATTGAATTCATGAAATTCTATATTTTGTCATTAAGAGAATACTACCACAAGCGCTCTATACAAAAGTTGTATCATTGTATTTTGGATTATATTTAATGTACAATGGCTTTTTGCCTTCCTTTTACGAAGATAAAGCCGTAGGATGGAAGCGTGCTCACGTAGAAGCAAGTATAAAAGGCCTTGTTGTACAAAATTTTATGAATCATAGTCTACCAACTAATATGTGGCTTTCAATGATGTAGTTCTTAGAAATAAGTTTAACCATTGCGCTCCTGAGTGTTCCTGAACTAGAAATATTGCAAAATCTTTATCTATAGAATATAATCATTTTGATACGGTAACTTTAACTGAGTTAAATCCGCATAGTTAGAGCACTAAACGCGTTAAATTAACCCGGAACACAAATTCTGATAATTAGGAATCGTATTAAGTTAATTAACTGTCTGAATTCCTAGGTTAATGCTCGGTTGGGTTTTGTTTAAATATTTAATTTCCAGTTGCTAAGCTATGCTCATTAAAACGCCTGTTATAACAAGGTGTCAGTGGTATGAGATCATAGACGACTGCTGTTCCCTATTCTAGATTCCATTAATCGTCTTACAGAACACCTATTGCTAGACATGGGGCAGCCTAAATGCTATCTTACCATCCAGTACAGTACCAACCTAAAATAGCAGTATTTAATAACTGAATTTTTTCGGGGTTTATTACCTGAAACAAACGAATAATAATAATAAAGTACATTGCATTTAAAAATCATTTTAAACAACATTTCAGATTACCATTAAAGAATGTTTACATAACAACAGTTATGCATGAAAATAGTTGCATACGCATGCACTGCTTGCATACGACACTTGCTTGGTTACGTAATATGTAGATTATGCATGCTCATTAATATAGACGTAATACGTATGCGATAACATTGTTATGTTTTGATTAGACGCGAAATGAGGTTCTATTTCTAAGCACTGATTGAATAGTTAGTTGGTTACCTACCCGAATGATTACCGATATGAGTGGTTACCGGTCCATAAAATAATGGAAGTTTGCGTGCTTTTTGGGTTTTATTAATGAATATCTTATTTAGTGTGATACAAACTGGATGAGATGTTGTATTATGAAGACAGTTACGTAACATTCGATTTTGTGTACAATGGTATCTTGTGATTAGAAATGGTATCAAGTGTTCGATAACATCTAATCGAAGATTTGGTACCTAAGCTGAATCATACAAAATATTGAGTAAGATTCAGTATATAAGATAAAGGCCTAATACACTTTTATCGCAGCCGATAGGCGCTAAAAGTGTTAAAACTGAATGATATGTATTTAGAATGATCTTGAAATTATTTTTTTCAGAGTACCGTGATCAAATAAATTCTTTAGTATTAAGTACTTTCCTTTCTTTAAGATACTCAGAACCTCTTTTGACCAAAATCTCACGTAATATTAAGAATAATGTGGTCTTAGATGTTAAGCGTTGGCCTAGGTGGAAGGAAGCCACTCTACACAATTTATTTTTGATAATATAGCTTTAGACCGATATGTATTTTAAGGCCTTGAAAGCCAGCAGGCATTTACGTATAATGAAATTATATAAACAGAATACCCTAGCGTATATTGAAGTAGTTTATCTCTTCCCTTTCTAGCTTTGTAATTAGGTTAATTTAAACTTATACTCAAATTGAAATATTCGCTAACATACATACTCGTACACTTCGATGGACTAATATTATAAATGCGAAAATGAATTTGTTTATTTGTCCTACCTTAACGTCGTAACGGAGAGATAGAATGTCTTCTTTTTTAAATAGGGGTAGTTGATGGGTCGAAAAAGGATATAGGCTTAGTTTAGCTAATTTCTGGCTTATACACAGACGAAGTCTCGCGGAGAAAACTAGTAGAATTATAAATTGAAATCAATATAAAATGACTGCAGAACTTTCTGAGTGGAGATTAAGTCTAGGTAAGTATTGTGTACTACGCTCTCCAGCTAGTCTATGCGAACAGCAAACTACAGTAAGGCAATAGTGTATGGATGAAAAGCAGCGGACCGATTTCAGTGGCGCACCTTGGGAGAGGCTTTTATCCAGTAGTGGACTGCCGCAGGCTGTACATGATGATAATGATGATGATGGCGGAACCCGTTTCTTTACGAATAATATAGAAGTCTTATTGAATATCAAATACCTAAAGCCAACAAAAATGATATTGATAACGAGCAATAAAGTAATATGTATAGGTTTAATACTTTTATTCGCAGTTTATAAACAAAATCGACGCATATCTATCCATCATAATTATTAGATGGAAACCCCCAGTGCTGAACCGCTACAACCAAGATACACAACCACAAGACAGAGGATTGTAACCACGCTTGGGAGGCTTAGCGATTGTTTTGAGCCAACAAGAATAAAGCTCATTTTATATTTATTTACCTAAGTTACAATGTTGTACAATAGATCCTACAATATTTGGTAACATCAAATGTGACTACCTTAAGATGTATTCTTAGCAATCTTAAAACTAAACTAAGCATAATTTAAATTCAATCGTTAAACAATGGTCTAGTTAGTAGACGAGTTCAGAACCTGGGTCTAATTACCCCCGAGAAGGTAAAATAGCTATTCTATAAGGCCAGTAATTTTGACTCATCAATAGGAGACTATTTTATATTTGCACTAGCTTTTGCTCCTGACTTCGTCTAGGTTGACTTGAACTTTAAAGACGTTGAAATTATCCCACGTTTAGGTGGTAATAACTGTTTCCCAGACAGGTCATAGGGGTAACAAGACTGAAAAGTTTAAGAACCGCTGATCTAGTAGCTCGTGGGTTGTCGCAGTAGTGTTGCAGTAATGTTTGACGGAGGGTAAACGATGGACGCTTGCAGAGGCTTGGAATATATACGTGTAATAATACATACTTACCTAATATATATTACTGTCCCCCTTTTAGATTTGTTGTACACCAACGTAAATGATCTACGGATGTGACTAAAAGGCACCTATTTTATTAATGTTTGCTAATAACTTCAATGTCCGCGTCAATTGATACTGATAGTGACAATAAGATGAATCTTCTATAAAATATTCAAGATTTCATTAGGAAATTTTTAAATGATAAGTTACGTGTAAAAACACTTACAGTGATTCTTCAAAACAAAAATATTTGTCACATATGAACAGTATATCTAGTTCTAATCAGTATTTATCGGTGGGTCGATCCCTTAGCATTTTGTTGACTTAGCGAACTTGTCGATTAGATAGTAAAGTCATCGTTTCGCGATTGGATTTCATCGTAATTAAAAGGTAAATGAGCTGATTCAAGGGAATTTACGAGGAATTGGCATTAATACTTGGTCGGAATTTTATGCACATTTACTAAAAAAAGACGCTATCATTGACAGGTAAACCTTCAGTAATATGTACATATACGGCTTGTGTTTTCTTTAATTGTTGTAAATGTAATGTATTTTTAGTAACAGCCACCTCCGTCGCCTAATGCCTAAATGTTGGATTCGCAATCCGGAGGTCCCGGATTCGATTCCCAGTGAAGGTCCTATCGGTACTAGGTTTGGTTAGTCCGCCTGGCTAGCTACCATGCTACCTTAAGTCTGCCGCAAATCAGCAATTTCAATAGCACTGTGGTGTTCCGGTATGAAAGGTAGCATAGCCATCACCTCATTAGGTTGAGGCTTCTGGGTGCGCACGCTTACCATCCGACGGCCTTCAGGGCATCGGGTGAGAGGAAGGCCAAGTGCAAATAATCCATCATACATAAACAAGTGACATTATAATAACTTGATCCAACCCATTCTGATTCTACGTCATAATTTGTTCTGTAAGTTTCAACACGATGGTTGCACACAATATGTGACAAAACAAATAAATGATTTGTGATACGTCACGTAAATAACAAACCGAAAGATGTCGCTTACAGTAAACAATCCTGAAAATATACTATTTAAACAGAATATATCGGGATTCTCAAACATAAACGCCATGCGGCAGCTACATCCTCTCACAAATTTCACTTTAAACGTCAACATAGGCAGCATCCTACTAATATTATAAGTGTGAAAGTTTGGATGTTTAGATGTTTGGATATTTGTGACGCTTTCACGGAAAAACTACTGAATGGATTTGAATGAAACTTTACAATAATATAGCTTATACATCAGAATAACATATAGGCTATAATTTATAAAGTCATATTGTGTAAATTGTACAAAATCACACTTATAATATTAGTGGGATTACATGGGCAATTTGGGCATAACAAAAACGCGTTGCCTAGCAACCGACCATAGAATATGTAATTCGTATATACAAACTTTCGTGTTTATAATATTAGTGTGAAGACTATTTGAATGTACTACGTCAGATATTGAAATTTCTTTTGTTTCTTTAAACTATTAGCCTACGTAACAGAATAAACACTATTTTGAACCTTATGCTGGAAATGGAGATATATGCCTTCTATGCCTATCGAACAAGTAGAATAAATCCTGAAGTACACGCGGACAAAGTCGCGGGCGGAAGCTAGTTGCCAATATATTGAAGTGATAATTCCGAGTATCCGCCTTATAACGGTCAGTGCTAATTCTAAACGTCTGAGGCAGAAGTGTTGCACTGTTTGACATTTCAACAACGGGTTTTGCTTTGCTCGTTTGCAAATAGGCAGCTAATATTAGAAGCGAAGCGGCATCCGTTAAAGACGAGTCTAGTTAGTATCTTTGGAACGTAGGTACCTCTATGTGATGTCGAATGATATAGGGAGAGGAAGTTACGAGTATAGGTACTCTGAGTTTGTATAATGTATTATTGTTTTACAACCCGATGACTTCTTAGCCTCATAGCAAACTGTTGAATCGGAAGAGACAAACATAATTAAGATAATATTGGGAAGCCAAAAAATAAACGTCAGTCGTTTTGCAAAATAATTCTAAATACCAACACATAAGACCCAAAATAATAGCGGAAATCCAAAATTAGTTAGTCAAAGTCAGTTCCTTCAGTTAAGTTTGTACTTTACGTAAGTTTTTACCGTCTAAGTAGCCGAAAAGCCTCCAAGGTGACACGACAAGGATAGAAAGTGAAATCTAGTTAAGAAGTGCCGCTCACTGCATTTCTGTGCCGTTTTGTAACCAAGTATTTATATTTATTTATTTCTGACATATAGCTTTTTGTCGTCTATTGTTCGGTAAATCGATTGGACTATGATTAGAAATGTTTTTATTATACTCCACGGTTATACTATTTTAGCGACTTGAATGTTATTTTTGTCGAAACGGATTGCGTAGGGGAGTTAATTTCAACCATTATGAATGATCTGCCCTTGATAAGGCGAAGCAATAATAGAAAAACTCCTCGTAAACAATGTTTTCCGTTTATCGTAATAGTTTTGTCTTGTTGGATGAAAGATACAAAAGGCAAAGCGGTATTCTAAGGCGTAATCGCTCTGAAGTGATAAAGAAACAATAAACTGGAAACATTACTTAATTAAAAAATACTAATAAACCGTCTATCTTATCGCAAATAACATTGGTGTTTGTATGTTTTGATCCTTTTAATTTGCAGTATCCGGTTCAAGAGCTGACTAAGCAAGAGTTAGCAATTTTTTACGTTACAATCTGGTTTAGTCCAGTTCCTGTTCTAGTCTACATTAGTTGGGTGTAAGTCTAGAAATTTCTTCGTAATGGCGAGAGAACTAAAAATTACTCCAAATATGCGTATATACAAATAAATTACTCAAAATTTATCACAACAAACATTTATCTCATCAACAAGGGCTCATATTTTGGGGGGTAAAATCGACAAGCATTTCAATGCAACTTTTCACAAAATTTCTTTTGATTTTGTTGGTACGTTATTGCCTGTTGTGTGGTATTTAATACGGGCGTTAAATATAGCTTTTTTCTTCGATGAATTTTGAAGAGCATATGGCACAGTTTGTTTGCAATTTAACTGGATTTCGGTGTGCTTGACCTGTGTCATGCGACAAGTAACTTAACGGTATTTCTCTTAGCGCTCTAGAGTGGCCCCTCGCCTCCGTTAGGTAGACTGACTGGGGTCTGTTAGAGCTCTAGTTAAAACCTGTATGAATTATAATTAGCATGTAGCTGTTTTCACAAAAATTATCATAATTCAATGTGATGCTGTGGCTATGCATCTATAGAATAAGAGAACCCTATGTTTTCGCGTGGGACGAAGATGACGAAGGTATTATTTCAGGGCAGAAGGGCCCACCTGTCTACCAACACAAGCCAACTATTGTAAAACCCTATGGATACAACGGAACAATGGTTAAAACAGAATTAACGCGTTCAAAAAGAACTGGGACCGACTTCAACTGCCCTAAAAGGATGCCCCAGAAGGATACTTCTATAGAGGTGTATAAAGAATCATCAAAATCGATTCACCTAGTCGAAAGTTCTTAGGTTACTAACATTAAAAAAATACAGTTCAATCTGAAGATATCTTATTTATCGAAATCCTTTAGTCTGTTTAGGAGTTACGAAATGCGAATTAATATTAACACGAACTTGATTGTATTTAAATAGGTGTATTGCATAGTTATACAAAATCACACAACCCTCTGCCTTCCTCATAAACTAGGGAGCTAAACAAAAAATCGAGATTGCGTTTTCCCTTGTATGGGCGTAGAATGAAAGCGTGCTTAAATAGAATCCTTAATCTACTGAATGTAACGTTTCTATGATATCTATAACGATTTTCGTAACTGAACGTTCCATTAACTACGTCGTTTCATCACTTAACGATAGTATAAGGCAATTTCTAACGTCTTACAAGGAAAGTTGTACCGATAAAACTGTCTCAGCTATCATGAGCGTAATATACGAGATCAGTTCCAGCGTGGGCGATGTTTACTCTGTGTCTGTAGACTTTTAGACTACCTTTAGACTAGTTTTAGTACAGGAAGGTTGCGCAATCGTTGTTCCCTACAACGTTCCCAATCAAAATTATATAATAATAATTGTTACTTCAATATATCTGTCCTGTTATTTGGGCAAATAAAGTATGTAGTTAGTGTAAAATGTGACGTCATGACGGGACTTGTTGTGACTTCAAATAAGCAGCGTACTCCTGGACTACGGTACTTACGGTCTCGATGAGAAATTCTTTGCAATGGAAGTTTCCCGGTCCATGATGACGAATGATGACATTAGTCATGTGCTAATCATTACTGGTAATTTATCTAATGCTTACTTATGCAAATACATATAGCTATAGCTAATGATAATGACACCGGGAGTACTAAGAAAGACTTATCTGACACGAGCAATAATACAAGTTAATCCTTTTTACAATGCATTGTCTTGTCGTTGGTTTAGATTACGACTTCCATTGACGAGAAAGTAAATACTTCGCATTTTCCTTATGGTTATTATAAATGTTATACTGATTGATAGGAAATTATTACTTTACTATATGGTAGTAAGGGAAACGTCTACCAGGCCGTCCCCCTACAAGATGGACTGACGACCTGGTTAGAGTCGCAGGGAGTCACTGGATGCAGGTGGCTCCGGACCGGTCGATGTGGCGTACCATGAAGGAGGCCTATGTCCAGCAGTGGACGTTTCCCGGCTGATGATGATGATGTGGTAGTACACGGCTACATATCAAGCTTTACATTTCCAGTATAAAGTGACCCCTCATTGTACGACAAATCAATACAATGTGTCGTCACTTTATGCTGCAAATGTAGTTTGGATAACCGTGCGTACAAAGTATTAAATATTTGCATTTTTATGTATAATGGGTTTACAATTTTACATCTGGCCTTTCTCTCACCTGAAGCGTGATCACCCATAAGCTCAAGTTATATATATTTTTAACACTTTAGATTAGATTAGTTAACACTGGATTTAGTGACTCCAAAAATATTCACAAAAGCGTAACTCAAAATAACTGTGTTCAATTACTATGAATGATGTCTCTGTCTCTCTTTTTGTACGAGTATATTCAACTCTATATTTTTTATTTGAGGAAAAATTAAGAATCGTAGCGGGATCGAGTTTTGACCTGAAGGTATTCAGCGATAAGAGTTGTTTTCGACCACAATATTAGTCGGTGGTAAGTAACGATGTGGTCAACGGTAATTTTTCTTTTATCTGGACATTAGTTGTATTTCGGAAGATATATCTAATGTAAAAGATGATCTGTTGCCTTTTTCCCTAGACTGTCAACTACGACTCTCTCAGTAAGACACGAAAAGGGTCCTACTTTAAAACCAAACAGATACAAGCTGTTACAAGCTCACCTAAATACATTTCATCGATTACCAGTAAGTACAGGTTCATTGATTGAGTTTCACCAGAGCTGCGCGTGCGCAGTTTGACGTCAAATTGATCCGTGCATCGTCGGTGCAGTTGCGCAGACGCACGCGCTTGACATACTTGCATTGATTTGGTAAAACATTGATACTATTGAGATTATACGAGATATAATGCAGATAGATAAGCTGTCTGCCACAGGAAAAAACCTCCGTATAAAAGGGATTTCGTATGTTCTTGGCGAATAATGTAGAGCGTAGATGTAGGAGGGTGTCTTATTGTTAGCCTTATCTTGTTGTATAGTCTTATGTCTATGTCTTATTGTATATTTAGACTATACAACACGAGTCTATTTTGTAGTCTATCATTGAAACGGTCACGATTCTCGTAACACCAGTGTTGAGCAAAACGTGATCATGAAAATCGATAAAATGTTAAACTACTAAAACAAAGTTGATATTATTCCCGTAATTATTTACTATCGACGTGGTTTTTGACTGCAAAAACACATTTATAAGTAATTTTATACTACAGGTGTCTATACGATTGATTTATGTAAATCGATCAGAACGAAAAGCGTTTTCGTCATCTGGTATATTTTTATTGAAGAATTATCAAAACATAGTACGTAATTACTTCATTAAAAAAGAATTAAACAGACGAGTTCTGTAAATGACTATGACTGACTATATACAAGTTTTATCTAAATCGGTTAACGGGAAGTAGGTGAAATTCTGGTAAACCTCATGAATCCCTGAATTTACTAACCTTACAGATCCTCATTTTCTTAACATTTGAATAACTCCTCAGTTCAACAACAAAAAATGTGTTCACAATTTGGGTAGATATCGTGAAGCATACACGTACAGCCAAATACAAAAAGATCCTTATTGTCCTCCTCCTAAAGACCTCTTCCGCATAATGTCCTATTCACCTTTAATTGATATCAGTGTACTAAAAACACTTATCTCTTTGAAAATAAACTTAATATTTTTAATTTAAGATATATTGTTCACTGCTTGCAATATTCATATATGAAATTTAACGAATGTAAGTAGGTAGGTATATCGATGATTAATAAATAATAAACGATGTTATTGAACAAAACAAGAGCCAGACTTCAACCTTAGTTTCGAATAGTTGACAAACAAGTCATATTCGAGCATGTAAACAGCCTGAGCAAATTCGGTGTACACAGATGGTAAGTCAAACAATGATATTCACGCGTCATAGGGACGCACGCAAGTTGAAGACAATGGTAGGTATGCCAAATGACGAGGGTACCTACTTTCGCAGTCTGCATATGGACAACACGGTCGGTGCCTTTGTCAGAGAATAGGAAAGGATGACAATGTGAGTACGTAGCAGGATGGATAGCTTAGCTATACAAGGGAAATTATGCCAAAATCAAAATTCCTTGGGTACACTCGAGCACAAAAATGTATTTTCACTATTGTACCTCAATTTTTTTTCCTTTAATACAGCTGATACTAGGGAAAAACGTCCTGTTTGGAGACGGACGGCCTTATCGCTTTGGATGTTTTTTCTCAACTAGTCTTATTTCTAGTTACCACTTTTCCTTAAAAAATTGTCATGTGCTGACTTGAATTGATTCGGAATTTTAGTTGCAAGAATTAAAAAAGATATTTCCTCTACGCCGTTTCGAATTTCGAAATACCTCTTGGAAATTCCGTGTTTAAAAAAATCTTAAGTTTTCCTCGAGATCTTTTGCAACTTCGGAATTCACACGACGCATAACTTCAGTTCGGCGTCGTTTGACGTTCCGTAAACACCTCCAGTACCTCTCCCATACCTCGTAAGTAACCTAGACTTGTAAGTGTATTAGTTTCTACTCGTCACATATCACCAATTACTGCGATTACCTAACCTCTTACCGAGTGTAGTGACTATGGCAAATTTTATCGCTGAAAACCGTGGTAATAATATGAGAGAAGCTGTTGTTCACAGTATAATGAATTATACTGCCACTGAGAAAAAGACATTAGTTCGTCGACTTCAAAACAGGATGCAATATATTATTACTTGAATATAATATTACTTTTGTTTTGCGTGTGCGCAGGAGTTCGCACACTTGAATCAACATCGTCATGCAACCGTGAAGGTGAAACAATGATTTTACCTGTTTCATGTTCACGAAACAAAAACAAAATATATACCTTTTAGGATTAAACTGACTCACCGATATTATCGATAGGTATTGAGCGGGAAGTAGCATTTAAAAATAATTACTAGTCTCTCAAGAATATAAAGGTGGACATGGTCATTCATAAGTATTTACTCGTATTCTAAGGCTATTCCGAAGCGTGGTAAATCTAGACGGTCATGTGCAAAAATGTGTACCATTTTTTGCATGTCATACTCAGCTTTAATCAACATTATCATCGACATACTGCAATGGATTGAAAAACAGCAATAAGGGCGGGCGCTTGTGTCATTGTTCAAAAGTGTTGAGAGTACGAAAGATCGTGTACGAGAAGTCGTTGAAAGAGTCGATGAAGGTAGGAAATACCTATATCATATATATATGGAACCAAATATATGGAATAAAATATATACCAATACAATTAATTACACGATACTTCATTAAAATCAGTCACGCGATTTGAGTAAAATGGGACTACAAGTTTTGTTGCTCAAAATCCCATACAAAAGATTTCAACGAGAGAAGAAAATTTTCACTATATATCAAGATTGTGTTAGTGTATTTAAAAACTGTACAGCATGTCAATTTTTATTTATTTTCAAGGGGATACGAATAGCTTCGTTTATTAAAGATGTGTTTTCATTTTTGTAGGTGACTTTTTCTATATCAGCCTGGATACCAACCAGTTTGATATTTAAATAAAATAAACAAAAATTCACTCTACAATTTTTTTGGTAACATTTCACTTAGATACTACTTAGATTTGTGCATGTGCGTTTAATAAACCTGTCGGTAAACAGTAGTGCCAACAGCACTATTATGTTCCAGTAAGCAAAAACAAACATTCTAACATTAAAAGTGAAGGGCACATGTAAAAAAGCAGAAAAAGATAATCTATATTACTAAGGAAGCATTAGAGTTTGGTTTTGTAAACTAGACAAATATATTATCAATATTTTCGCATGTCTGGTAATCACCCAATGGATTGGGATAAAACTGACCTATGTCCTTTTTTCATGTCATAGGCTACGTGAATGACAAATTTCATCTCGATTGATTGTAACATTATGGACGCGGTGTTAAATATTTAAATCTCTTTGGGTGTAAACAAAATACTCACTTTTGCGTTTATTTCATTTGTATGTACGGTATCACAAGATCATCGATCAATAGTACTAAGATAATACACTGACAAGACAATGTAGTCGGTTTACTGATATATGAAGAATAATGATTTGTAAAACAAGCAACAAATCGACAATAAATGACATTCATTTCATGTTCAAATTGTTGACTCTCACATGGACCGGACCGGGCTTTAAAATAAGGATTGCGTGACAACACTGGTAAATTGTTGATGGTTTATTCTTTCTATTACTGTATGGCGATTCCGACAATAAAATATTCATACTAAATTTATTCTTTTTAAAATAGGATAAATAAAGCTTTGTGCAGTAATTACATAAAACAGGACATCAGAATATAATATTGTGAAATGAGTATAGTCAAACACAGTATACATTTTTACACACTTTTTGATATTATTGATCAAAACGCCATCTAGGGATTATTAGCTGCATAATGGCTATGTGTCCTTCATTAGAATTGTATTATAATTATATTCATTTCCTGCTATTATAATCCGGTATAAAAGGGATTTTTATTTACCCAAAACGTAAAATCTTACTTGATGATAAGTGATGATAAGAATAGACGAAAGCGAGCTTACTCAGACGCCACAAGTTAATGAGGCATTAATGAGACTAGCTAGCTCATAAATCATTGCCGGAACACAACAATGTTATTAAGATTGCTGTTCGGTGGCAGACTTAAATATTATGGTGGTAGCTAGCCAGGCGGGAATAGAAAATTACGCTGCCGCTAGGTGTCGAATCCGCAACCCCTTAAAACAGATTTACAAAATAGTTCAATCAGGCCTAACTTAAGCAATCCTAGTTAATAGCTATTGTAAGTTTAAAATAAACAATCGTTATCTTTATTTATCTACTTAGTTTCACTACCTGTGTCGTTTTACCTCGATGCCAATACCTCGACATGCGTCAATTTGCTTGATTTTAAAGACGAGTTTGGTTCGATACCAGAATTTCGGAAACACATTAGCACCGTGTTTAAAAGGCAGCGTTTTTATCGAGTGCTATGTATACGGACAACGCTGAAAATTGCGATGCCCCACTGACCGGGATCCTACCTTCAAAGCATGTCGCTAAAAGATAAAAAGCAACGACACTGACAACTTCGCAGAAGTAACGGCAAATATAATATCAATCGTATTGTGGAAGAACTTGATGGGGTTCAAAGTAACGCAAATTTCAATATCTTTACATTACGGCAACGCTAGTGGCAATATCAAGGCAATATGATACTGACTGACGTCACCCCCGGCAACAACCCGGCAATATCAACGTAATCCCACGCGCTAAATCAAGCTGCCTACATATTTGGTTGCCGATGACGAAAGTGTTACAGGCAGTCCAGTTATTAACACGAGACCAGGAGATATTACCGGCTCAATTTTTCAGAAAGTCTCTCCAAGGCAAATTTTTTTTAACTACAAAACTTCTGCAGACGGAAATAGTTATGTATTAGTTATGGCATGCGTCCTCAGTTTCATGACTACATGACGTCATAGTAAATGAAATTTGTCCGATGTTGTAGAGAACTTCCCTTTTAGTAACCAGGTTTTTGTTGTTGAATCATAATACAACATTAGGTATGTTTATTTAAAATATGCTATCAACTTTGAATGATCACTAATGTTGAGTTGCTTTGTGGTTATTCCTGACTGAATAAATAAGCTGAATATGACCACATGACGATGAAATAAATGCGAAAATGATTGTTGGTCCGTCCTTCTTTTACTAAGCAGAACGTTTGTATTGTTATAGATGGTTCCGGAGATTGATATGATATAATGGGAGTCGTGAATGTTCCCGTGGGATAATTCTAAAATCGACTGTGTATACCAGTATTTACAAAGGAATTGGCCATAATCGGCTACTTAGTCGAATGTTGAACATGACCGCCCACATAGAGTGACACATTTGACTTCCTATTAGGGGAGTTGCCATAATCACTACGCTGGTCAGGCGGATTGGTGGTTGCAGTAAAATGTTCTTGTTACGTAGGTAAATATTGCTGTTTATCTCTGGAATATTTTTACATCGCATTTTATGACACCCGCAGGATGATGGCACTTATTCTACAGCCGATGCCACACGGCATTCATATTCAGAAGTTTTGTGGGGTTGACTTTATAAAATCATTTCTATCTATTACAGTGATAGAGGCCCTGACACCTAAACAAGAATAATATGAAACACAGCAAATAGAAACACATCGAGGAAGTGCTCAGAACGCTGTCGATGTCGTGACAACATGTATGGGGAAGGCCCGATTGCAAAAAGAAAAAAATGGTTTGTTGAACTACGGCAAGTACTGCATTACATCATCAGAATAAGCCTTTTTTAAATAAATCCAACGCCACTCAACACATTCATTCAAATACTACAAATAACATCAAATGCAAAACAAATACACATTTATTATTCAAAAACCTTTACTGTGATTGACTGTTACAATGAACAAAAGAAACAATGTCACACACACTAGGAAATTTCTGACACGTGGGTGACACACAAATAGTAATACTTTATAGAGACGCTAACCTACGACAATAATAGATTGATTTGATACATCGGTTTAGAAATAAATGATAAGGAATTTCTTGTTTGACTACGAACCCCTAAAATGCCGGCTATCTCCAATATTTGCAAGAGAAAGGTGCGTCAGATAAGGAGGATGAACGGCCTCGAATGTGGGTCACTGGTCGAGGCAGACTTAGCCTTGTGACTGACTAGTTAACGCCATATTAATATGAGGAAAACACATCTATGATGGTATTTGCATGCGATATTAGGACGGTTTTCCGAATTGAAAATCCCGTAAAGCAAAACTATGTGTTTATTTCTATTGTTTTATGTACATATAAAAAAATATAACAGAGACAATCAAAAATAAAATTGTACAATTTGAGTTGCCTATCCCTAAAGAGAGATTTCTCCCGGCACTCATACTGGAGCTTTCAAATAAAACAACTGAAAGTAGACCTACATACGTGTACAAAAAAAAAACAAATATTACAGAAGATAATGTATATAGAAAAATAGAAAAATGCACAACAATAAAACAAAAACGATTTACATAATATATAGACACAAAAATAATTAATATATACATGAAATGAGGGATAAATAGTGCTCCTTAAATTGTTTTTTAAATGTTCCTATAGTTCTACAGTCGCGTATGTCATTTGGAAGTGTATTCCAGAGTCTCACTACATCAACAGAGAAGGTTCTATCTGTGTATTAAAAAAATTAGTTGTAAAGTATTTCATTTTATTATATTAACAAGTAACAATATTGGTGCTAAAAGGTCGCTTGTTGCTCGCTTCCCACTGCCTAGGTAGACAACGGTAACTCTTGCGGTTGTGAGCAAGTCTATAACCACAGTATTACAATATCCTCCTACAGTAGCGTCACATTTCTGATGTGTAGCGATGCCGGACAAAGTCCGTGTAGATAAAAGCTTCGTTTCACTTTTTCTTCCCTGGACAATATTCCAAAATATTTTACAACGTGTTCGTGTCTGTCCTTCGCGCTCGATCTTACACACTAAGCGTGCTGTCATAATCTACCTCCTTTGAATTTATTCTCAAGGATATATCAATTTTTGTTAACGGGAAAGCCAGCGATTAACTTTATCATCCGTACTTAAATGCCAATTAACTAAATGGGAGTAATTGTTGATACGGATCACGAACGTGTTACAAAGTTATACGTTATACAAAACTAGCTTCTAGATAGCCCGCGACTTGTCTGCGTGTCTTACAAAAATTATGACAAAAAAAACAATTCGCTGGGGAAAAAATCTCCGGCCTTTAACATTATATCTATGGAAAAATTTCATGTCGATACGTTGCTGCGTGAGATAATGACAAACCATCAAACCAATGAACCAACAAACAGAAAGGATAATGAATGGGAAATTGAAGAGTGCATAAATGGTAGCGTGTGCATCAAATATAAACAATATTAATGTTGTTAAATTGTAAATAAATATTTGACTACGGAGCACAACAAAAGGACAGTAGATGTTTTCTAAATTTGTTTTTATTTAATTTTATTGGTTTTTCTATTGACCACAAACGTTTGGGTCGTAGTTATTATGATTATGAAAGAGGTTTTTCACTTGACCAAGGTCTGCTGAAACATATTTCCTCCATATGTACAATAAATTATTTAAATAAAAGTTATTAGCGATAAGAGTCACAGTCATAAAATACGCATTCTTCATGTTTTTGGCTGATGAATGAAATAGGGGTGTTTAGTTTGATTGAGTTGTCGGTGTGTTATCAATGTGGTGGTGAGGTGGTCATAAAGTTAAACAGATGTTACTATGCTACCTTATTGGTGAATTATTTGGTTACGGTACACAAAAGTAATGGTTGAATCGGAGTTTTCTTACTGTAAAAATTTTTCGATACATGTTTTTGGGCGTTGCGTAAAATATATGTTAAGTAACAGACTTTTCGCTTGACCCAGGTCTGCTGGCAGAAATGTATGTCCTTTTGAGATTTTTTTTTATATACTTCATATTTTTTTTTCTAAGAACAATAAAATGTTCAAATAATAGAACAGAGTACCGCGAGCACAGATATTAGATATAAAATATAAATTCCTCGCCGATGGATTAAGGGGTTTTCAGTTGATGGATTGGTCAGCGTTATCTTTGGGAAAACAAAAATAAACTTCTAGAATGATTAATTACATCGTATTTAATAATGTAAACTCCGCAAATGTTGTGCCCTTTAAGTGCTTACGACATTATTCTAGTAAGTCAGTGACATTTATAACTGATTCCATTAAAATATATCTTCCGATAACATTCCTCGGTTATGTACCTTGTCTTATCATTGTTTTGTAACCTTCAACAAAGCCTAAAAGAATTGTATGATAAATAATGCCAAATGATAGATTTGCGACAAAACGCGTATAAAATGTTGATTCTTTTGCGTTTATCTGATCCATAAGATGTACTGATTCGAGGAATCAGTCAGGCTTATGTCGGATTTTCGAATTTTCCAACCATCTAAGCAACATTCACGTCAATGACTTACTGTACTCACATAGTGTGTGTATACATACTCGTACACTGAGTATTTATTATTATACATACATATATATATACTTGATATTCGTATCGCAGCTCGTATACAGGGTAATTTATGTTCAGATATGATATTTGTATTAATATACAATGGGTTAACCTTCATCTCGCTATCGGCAAGTGACAATGGAAGCGTGCTTACCCAGTAGACTACGTTTATGAGGCTGTTGTGTTGATAGATTTTATGCCAGAATTAAATTAAATATATTTGTAATAAGATTGTTGTTTAATAATTTAATGCTGAGTTAGTTGACTTTGTTATGCGATGCACTAGATGTACTTATATAAATGCAGTATAAATATTGACATAGCACAATATGCATTTGTAACATAAAAATATGTTATGCATACATGGTGAATGTACTTACTCACTAGTACAAAAATTGTACCCATTTCTGTACTATGTCATATTCAACTGTGATGGCTCTTATTAGGATTCCGTACCAAAAGGTTAAAAACGGGACCCTATTACTAAGACTGTCACCAGGCTGTATCTCATGAACCGTAATAGTTAGACAGTTGAAATCTTCACAGATGATGTATTTATGTTGTCGCTGTAACAACAAATACTAAAACATAGAATAAAATAAATAATTAAAGGGGCTCCCATACAACAAACTTGTTTTTGTGTGTGCCGTTTTTATAGATAATTCGTGCTTCTGAGTTCGACTCGCACATGTCCGGTTTTTTGACATTTCCCTTAACACACTGCTTTGTAACAAGAAAGCGTATACATATTTTTGTATTCAAGTGTACCTAAATACAATTGTTGAACAGGCTTCCAAGCTTCGATAATACTAGTAAATCTAGTTGTTGGTATAAATAAGTACAAATCGTCCAAACGATATGCGCAGTGAGCGATGGATGCTCGCTCATGCGGCAGGCATAAAAACACCAAGAACCAGCCAGTAATCGGGAACGAAGGGCCACAAAGGACCGAGCGGACGTTGCCCTCGCTCTGCGATCCCTTTTTTGTCTTCTCTGTTCCCCCAACGAGCCCTGCGTCTCTTGTTTCCATTTACTTTCAATGTCAATCACGATTGATCGATGTCAGTTCACGTCCATTATGTGTTACGTAGTCAATTAATTAACTCTTAATCGAGGCAATCACTCATTTGGTATCAAAAATGTCACCGGATAACGACTTTGTAATTGCGAACGCTTTATAAAGATTAAGCATGAAAGTTCAAATGATATCCGGGGCACAACTTTACTGTCTTTGTTCTCAGCGGAAATAGCCCCCCATTTGCCCCATTTCTCAGCGAGATTAGATTTATACGCGTTGACTCACGTCACACGGCAGTAAAGTTGTATGCACGCGGCTTTTATTCATCCTCTGTGATTTCAGACTTTGTTCCATAAACATGACGATGTTTTGTTCATTACACATGGTCGTGGTCGGATAGTCGGAAACTCTTAAATCGCTTTCCACTTGCTCACGATGGACGGTTTGTTTGCATTCGCGTGAGTAATATTAGTTTATTGGTAATATAGGTGGATGAACTGCAGCGAACTGTTAGTTAGGATCAGCGGGGTCTCTGAACCCGGCGGGAGCAGGATGGAGACGGAGATTGTTTAATGACAATGAATGAGCATCGGTGCACACTGCACAGCTGTCGGGAGGCACGCAACCTCGAGGGAACTCGATTGTGTATAATGGGGTGCAGGTAGACAGACGTCATTGTGTCGAAGCCGACGGTATTCATATTGGGATTGACCGTTAGTTTTGAGCGTGTTGTAGTGTATTTAGGTATCTGGTGTTGTGTGGAGGAGTGCTGGGCGGGTCTCACCTATGTGCGCGAGGTCAATGATGGGTATCTCGCAGCGCGACAGCAGGGTCTCCTCTTGCTGGGCGGACATGGTGACTCCTCGCTCGCTGGTGCTGCTCTGACACGATCCGTCGAATGCCCCCTCACAACACTTGTTATCACTCGACTCCCACAGTAATTAGCAATAACCGAACGATAACAGAAGGATACGATAGATAAGCACTTAAGAACACCGAACTGAAGACCTACGTTAAAGCTTATTGAAGTTGTGAATGGTCTTTTGATTACCCCTGGTATAGAATCGTTCGGAACTCATTTGCATAACCTTGTAGTTCCTGCTCGAGCCGTTCTGCAATCTCACGTAGCAGCAATAAGCTATACTGACTTGACACATTAAAAATTGGTTTCCGTTGCTCTCACGAAATAATGTGTTGGTAAATGTTTTGCGTTGGTCCCGCGTGCGACCCGACGGCGTCGACCCCCGCCCCGCCCCTGGCGGCGAGTTTCGAACGTCTCTCTTGTAACAAACTGGCTCACCGTGTCCGATGAGCGTTATACTGGCTTCCAATGTCGGCTCTCACTTGTATATCATCGCGCACACTTTCGCAATCGAGTGCCGTGTCGAAATACTTGCGCCTTGAGTTAAGCACGAGGCGGCGCGTGACGGGAGTGGAGTGCAATGCGTGTCCGAACCACTCGGCGGTCGTAGCGAGACTGACGGTCGGTGTAGTGTAGTGAAACAGCGGGCAGGCAGCGCTAGGGCACCAAAGAATACATGCATCGCGGCGCGGCTGACTCACACGAGCGGTTATCTTTCGCAGCTGACTTCGTGCCGCTGTTTACTGCTCACCGCTGTACACTACTGGCTCCTATAAACAATTTACCACTCATCACGAGTCCGTTTGTTGTAAACAAACCGTAGCTTATTAAGCCGCCGTATACAATTAAAACCAGTCATCCAATCAACACCTAAATCCAATATCTTTATTCCTAAGTTAAACTTTTTACTTAAAGCGCCATCTTCACCAAATTCGTAGAACTTCTGCAGTATACTAATATACTTATTATTTATTTACATATCACAAGAAATACGCGTGATTCAGACATGGATATGTTGTCATTGGTGTTAAAGATAAGTATTGTACCACAGAGATTATATATATCTTTGGTGCTAAAGATAACTTCTAGCGAACGGGCAGCAACACCTACCGACATATTGGGATTACCATTCCGGTAGGCTTGCTACTGGCGATATGACTGAAAACAGTAAACGCCTGAAAGTATTCTGTCTTTGAAGAGAACGCCACGCTAGCTTGCACCACCCAGGAAACACACAAGGCATTGAACAGGCGGATAGCATGTTTTTTATCTGGGCTCGCTCAGGACACGCAATTAGACACTGGGCTCTGAGAAACCTGCAGAACAATCACGGGTTGCCTAAACTCAACCTGCAGAACATTCAAGGGTTGCCCTAAACTCAACCTGCAGAACAATCAAGGGTTGTCTAAACTTAACCCCGGTTACTCTGGGGTTACTAAACTCTGCTCACTGGCCGGCTGACACAGACGCTTCCGATGATGAAAAAAATTAAAGAAACCGACATCAGAAAACTCTCTACGACCACCGAACAGTGCCCACCCAGGTTCACCCCTGACGCAAAAAGAGGGGTGTTATAAGTTTGACGTCATTATGTCTGTGGCATAGCATGGCATAGCTTTCGAACGGGTGGACCGATTTTGATGCAGTTTTTTTATTACGTGAAAGCAAGCTTCCTTGTGGTGGTTCTTAGCTATTCGATTCAGCAGTTTGAAGAGTATCAACTGATGTTAGGCAAGGTCGGCATTAAATAGAATTTATTTATTTATTTTCGTATGATTATTGTTTAAAAAAATTGATTATATTATGTATCAATTGTCTATGTCCATGGTTTTATTTTTCCAACATTTATTTACTTGTTATACTTCAACATAATGTATATTGTTCCTGAATGTAAGAACACAATTCAGTGGTTTTATACACGAACCAGTTTTGAAAACTATTGTGTCACCTGTCTCTTCACAATTAGCAATCCTTCCCCTAAACTGGTTGACAAAGCCTTCGGCAATAGTAGCGCCAATTTCCCCACAAATAACAGAGAATCACGAAATAGTTTTAAAAGTGAGATTGTTTTATTTATAAGAGTGTTGTTGCGTTAATTTACATTTATTTAAGTTCATTTGAGGCACCGCTCGAAGTATGAGGATCCGACGTAGCCGCCCCGCATGGCGCGCTGCACGTGTTGCTCAAATAGTCGCCGGTTGCTCTGGAGCTCGTCAGCAGCCTCCTTGTTCAGTGGATCTTCGGGATTTGGTTCCTGAAGTACAATTATACAGCTCTTTACATCTTAGCTGCAAGTTGTTCACATACAATATGGGTGTTGTGCAACGCTTACGAATCGTAGTATCGTCGGTCACACCGTCACTTGCCATCAGGTGAAATCGCGGGCAAACCGTTGTTCAGTAATTATTATTTTCCAGCAATTATGTAAAAAAGCCTAAGAGTAAATCGAACCGATAGTTAACACGAGTTTTATTGTTTGGAAAACCTTTTAATTGATAACTTTTTTATAGTACTCAATCCGTTTATTGCATGAAATAAGGTTGACAAATATTATATAAGAAATATTTTCCATTTGCAGACGTTTGGATATTTTTAGCCATTTGTCAGAAAGGCAATTCAATATAAACGAAAACCAGCACTTTAAAACTAATTAATTTAAAGTTATTTATTTACAATTATGTAGTATTTGTTATTTGTCTGGTTTGTCTGTTTTAAAATGTATCATTTAAATATTCATAAATTTTATATTTTCTACGTATTCTTCATTTGCTGTTTAATATTTTAACTGTTACATCAATACATTGTATGTTGATGCAAATATCAGATCTTGAACATTTTAAGAAGTAGTTACTGTTCACTGAAATAATTCAAAAGAGTGTGTGAATTCTACCGATCCTAAGGCATGGTGTAGCTCACGTCTGCAGGAAGTACCGTCTCAGTACAACAAGCAACAACCTTTAGCTATCATACTGTCACTTGAAACCTCACAGCACAAATAAATGTTGTATGAATAAAAGTTACATATCGAGTTAAGACTTTGTGATCATAAGTAATATGTAGTTTCTCTAACTTTAACCCTGAACGTCTGTGTTGTTCATATAATTTGAAGTTGCAGTTTTTCATGACCAAACACGCATAAACAAAAATATGCAAATACATAATGTAATGTTACTAACCAAGAATAAATATTGTAGTCCATAAACTATAGAGTTAACCGTGAGCACTGGTTTCCAGTCTTCCCTAAGGATGTTCAGGCACACATTGCCTTCCAGGTCTATATTGGGATGGTACACTGCTGTTTCACATTTTACTTTGGGCGGTTCATGAGGATAGTTTGGTCCTACCTGTAATAGAAACAAATAACTAAAATTAGACTTACGATTACCCCTGCTACTGCGGCTGTCGTGAAAGACGACTAAGGGAACAATAATCAGGAAATGGGCAGCTGCATTTACCTTTGATAAAAGAACATCTTCCATCAACCAATCCACCTGCCCTGCGTGGTGATTACAGCAAATGCCCTCATGGAAAATCTGTCATGATGATCTGTGGCGGAGGCTCATGTGGAGCAATAATGTTCTTTATAAACTATTTTTTAATATAATCTAACAAGTGTGCTCACCAATAAGCCACAAAAAATGAGAAACATTATACTTCAATGCAGCAGTACTATGAACACTTCTGTCTAGTGACGCAATTAGCTATCCAGGCAGGACATAGAGAAGTTTCCTACCACCAACAAGCAAATGGAGTACCGATCTCAACCTGGGAATCGAACCCAATTATAACTCTGTGGCCACTAGGCCTTGAGGCAGGTTCTCATATTCCACTTAAGGAAGCTTGTAAATATATTAAACATTTTGACATTAACATAAGAGCTTAATTATTTGAATATTTTAAATTACAAAAACTAGAAAGCAAGGTCAACCTAAAGAATGACAGATACGTAACAAATAGAAACTGGCTCAAATGTCTTATCTTGAGAATATAGATAGCATATAATGTCAATTAATGGCAGTCTGTAATGCTGATAAGGTTTCTGCAATTTTTATATTTGCATAGGTGTGTTGATCAATGATAACATTACATTTTCCCCTCAGTATAGTACCTATAAATATAAAGGAATATATAATGAAGTTCATAAAAAGAACTTACTGTCAAAATATCATTATTTTAACTTATATGGTTTTGGCTGTGTTGATAGATCAGTCAGTCATTTTTCATGTTGAGTGAGTGTGCTGCAGAAGCACTCGAAAATTGTTATAGGTGTTGTCACTGATCAGAGCAATAATATTGAGCAAATAAATTTGAAATGAATATAAGACAGAACAGTTTTAGGTCACTCTCTACCACAGCAAGTAATTAAAAAACTGTGTATCTTCGGCAGGCAGCAGTTACCAATCAGCTTCAACCTTATCAGATTTATATAGTACCATGGTAAATTTTATTCAATAAGTGCTAAGAGATATTTTTTACAAACTGTTACCATACCATAACCTGAATAAATACTGTAACTACTTGTGAACAGAAATTATACCCAAGCAAGCTATTTTGATGATATTTTGGACATTAACAAATAAAACTCGAATTAAAACATTGCAAACAAAGTTATTAAATGATCTACTTGAAAAATTATATGGGCTCAAAATTTCCTTTCAAGTGACACTTGAAAGGAAATTTTGGTTCGATAAGATAATAAAACATAATATATGCTAGCTATTATGGTTTAAAGAGCCCTGTGATGGACTAAAGAAGGGAGGAGCCAGTAGAGTTTTAGTAACAGGGCACTTCACTTACATTAATGTACAACTTATTATATAAAGTTATTCATAAGAATTACACTATAGACTTATTTTTTGGAATGGCTGGGGTGCACCACAGGTTCTGTACTGAGAATGGTTAACACATAGAGTGTGAATCCATAGTTTATAATATATATATGTGTTTCAAAGTATATCTTAAGTTCACCACATAGGACATGCTATAAAGAAGAACCACTTTATGTCCTACTCTAACCGTATGAGGTGAATAATATCTAATTTAGGGATATTATGATATGTATGTTTAATCTATGAACAAAAAATATGTTATGTATAAGTATATTATTTTAAATAAATGTTCTTACCTTAAAACTAAATACAAATCGCCCTCCTCTGTAGAAGCCTTCATCAGGGCATATGATTAATTTGAAATTTAGAAGGTCGTCTGGATCTGGGAATTCTGTACTGCATGTCTTAGGCAGATTCAATTCATTCAAATCTGAAAATAAAAAATAGCAAGGAAGTAAAATCTCACGGAGAAACTTAGCTATTGTTTTTACAAGAACGAGGAAAAACAATGATTTCTTTATCATGACATAAAGCAGCTGGCGGACAAGCTGGGAGCTGATGGGATCCAAATAAAAATCGTAGTTCATTTACCTTTTGTGATCCGCAACTGCGCTGCTGACGCTTTCTTTTGTGAACCTCCGGCTCTCGCTGTGCCTTCTTCATCTTTCTTTTGTTGTTTTAGGGAAAACAGTTTTATCATCGTCTTATTCTAATCGATAGAAATAAAATAATGAAATATGAAATAGATCTGAAGAAAATTACAATTATGTTTTGACAGCTATTTTGCTATTTTACACAAACCCACAAATCACAAAGCAGACTGTATGGTGTGCTGTCATTGCCTGAGTTTCTTTTTCGCCTGCTACAGACAGCACAATTTATCGAACCATCTTATCGGTTGAATTCGGTTTGTCGGATGAGATTGGGTACTTGGAAATCATATTATAGAAAGATCCCCTGAGACCGCGCCTGGTCCGACTGCTCAGTCCGATTACTCGGACCACACGGCCTATCATTTTCTGAGACCGCGTGACATTTCTCAGACTGTCGAAATACGAGAACTTCTTCCCTGTTGGTTCGAAGAAATTATCTAACTCTGATGAAGACAATAATAATAATAAGTTATGAAAATAACGAAAATAATAAAGAAAAAAAAATAGAGATTTAATTTCAATATAGTTTTATTTTTGCTAAATAAAAAAAAACAAGGGTTATGGAAATATGGCTTCTATATAGCGGGCTGTATTTTTTCATGAAACCTAATTTTGTTGATACGCTGTTTTTAAAATGTATGCAGAAAATATATAATATCATATAATATTGATTATTATTTAGCAAAAATTAAACTACATTCATATTCAATCTCGTATTATTCTTGTCTTTATTTCAGTTCCATATGTTTTCATCAATCAACAGAAAAAATATTTTATTATTTCAACAGTTAGACCACGCGGGAAACAAATTCCGCGTGGTCACAGTATTCGGACTGAGCAGTTGGACCACGCTGTCTCAGGGGAAAGATCAATAGATAAAACCTTCAAGACATAAAGCGTTATATCCGGTAATACTTATAACTAGTAAATAAACCTGCGTCTGTTTTATCCTGCATTGGCCAGACCAATCCATCTATCTCATTCGTGTCCAGTAGCGAAGTTTGTAGAATGTTCCTGAAGTAAATAAAAGATTGCAAAAATTGAAGATCACTGCCAAGGATATAGAAACAATACCGGGTATATATAGGCGTGAGCCGAGCTTCGACGACAGTTGAGTTGAGTACAGTTCTAAGTAAACAGCGATTTAAAGTGAAGAAACGGAAACCGGAAGAAATTGTACAGCGAAAGTACAGTCGAGGTGACTTGGACCCAGTGAGACAAGGACACACACTGTTGTGGGTTGAGATTTGTTTGCGGACCTGTGCTACCCGTAAACTCCGGAACTTTGGATATGTGTTTTTCTTCAATCCCTCGAACCTGAAATCTCGTAACAATACATTTTCCAAGTTCCCAATCCCATCCAACAAACCGAATGCAACCGATAAGGTTGTCTTGATAAATTGTGTCATCTGTAGGAGGCGAAAAAGAGTTATTTCGTTCGTTGTTCTGTGCGTTCAGTTCGCTTGTCCAACCAAAGAGTATACGCGAAACGAAAAGGCAATTGCCGTATTATACGGCATTTCAATATCTAGTAGACTAATAATACGGCATACGGCAGCACATCAGGTACCGTATCATAACAATCATATTTTTAATTAGTGGCAACTTGAGCCTATTGTTAGAAAATAGTAAAACTGTAAATTGAAATCAGCTCTTTTAAAGCCGGTAATTCACGCAACGAAAACAGAACGCAAAGTTCATAGAACTATAGGAACTGTCAATGTCAGTAAGTTTAGTGTTCGACGATGACATTTAGTCCGTAGCGATTTACTTACTCAGTGGTTTAGTTTATAGCCATTCTTTAGCAAAGAGTGGTCAAGACCACTCGTCACAGAACAACGATTCCGTAAGTTGAACGAAAATCTGTAGAAATCGAGCGCTCGCGGTGCGTAGAGCGAATCAAAAATAGAGCACCAGAAATAAATGAAGTATCACAAAAGGTTCTGAATCCAAAAAATTGGAGGCTTTCGATAGTGTTTCCAATTTATATAATAATTTTACATTTGTTTATTGCTCTACACAGTAATTATAAGTATTGTTATTTAAGTATCTCTTGTGTAAGCTTTAATTGTAATTTACCAATCATTACATTATTTTTTCATATAAGGTATTTTAAAAACAATTTACCCTGTAATACGGCAATTCAGATTTTAGATACGGCAACCCAAAATCCGACTGGAACAACAGAAGTTGAGGTTGATTGATGCTTTTTTTCTGTATTCGTTCGTTCGCTAACATTTCGTGAATTTATCCATATTCTAGTATAAATTAAGTGGTAAAGAATTGGAAATATTGTTAAGATCTGTGATGTGTTTACTTCAGCTGTATAAAACAAAACGTTAAGTTACTCCGATCCGCTACAAATTCAATGGCTACGGAAGACGTGATAGAGCTGGGTTCATCTGATGATGAAGCTGAACCTGCACCAAAGAAGGTTATTCTGCTTTTATATTGTTATATAAGTTTATGAAATTTGTTATACCTTTAAAGTTGTGGCACAATTTCCATGTTTTATTGACTGAATTTATAATACACATTTCAGGTAAAATGCATACCAAATGCAATGGTTCATATCCCAAATAAGCTTCCAGGGGTCACAATAAAGCCCGCAAAACCATGCCCACCACCTATACAACAAATTATGGGCAAAGGAATCACAGTTAAAAAAGTAACTCCAGAGATTCTAAATTTTAACTTAAATAAACGTAATGGGAAAACTACATCAAAACCTCTGCTTAAAACAAATCCTAAGAATGCAGTTAGGGCTCCAGTACCTTTATGTATACCCATTAAATCACATATTAAACCTAATAAGTCTTCTAAAGGAAATATAAACCCTCTAAGCTTAATGAGTAAATTGAGTAATTCACAGATAATAATTAATAAAGTACAACCTAATAAAGGAGTTATAAAATATCCTCTTAAAGTACAAAGTCCTCAAACTTTGAACAGCCTGCCTTCAGCTATTACAGTTACCAAGACAAATAACCGTTTAGAAAGCATGAAACGACTGTCTACAGCTACAATATCTAATGTGAAGAAAAAACAGAAGGTTCATAGAGGTGCTCCCAGACCAGTGGTCACTGTGGAATTAGATGATGATAATGATCCTCTAGAGTCAGCACCTGGACCTCAATGGTATATAAGACCAGAAGAGCAAAAAGAACAAACACATTCAGAAGCTGAAAAAAAACAAAATACCTTAGAAGCAGAAAACAATAAAGAGCCTGAGTCTTCAAAAATGATTGAAATTACAATAGAAGATAGTCCTATTAAACCACCGAATAAGAGGACTCATGAAGTTGGAGCTGAGTTTGCTATAACTATTGATGACAGTCCTGTGAAACCTAAAGAAAAGAATGCTTTAAATGGCAGTGATGATGAAAATAACACAGATAAAGAAAAGACTAGTAAAAAGAAGTTGGAATATCCAAAAGCTGATGAAAGCTGTGAAGTACGGGAAACCATTGAAATAGAAATAGAACCAATAACAACTGAGGTATCAATTGTAGCTGAAGAAGAAGCTAGTGACAGGAATAAAGTCACACAGGTCATAAGAGATGCCATAGTTGAAATTGAAGATTCACCCATAAAGATTGTGACTGATAATAGCACCCCAAAGAAGAATGATAAAAGATCTCAAATTTTATTATTAACCAAAAAATCTGAAAATATATTTGAAAACAAAAAGTCTAATGATTCCATAGACACGATGAAACAGATAGAAGAAACTAAGGAATCTAATAATGATATGGAAGCCAAGACATCTCAAGATGCTGTAGAAGTTGTACCAAGTGATAAAAAAAGTGGAGAGTTTCATCCTGTGTACCAAAGCTTCATAGACCTATGTTTGAAATTGGAGAATTCTGAGGATATGACAAAAATTGTTGAAAAAAAGATCAAAAGCTACTATAGACAAGTTTCTAAGGAATATACAGAATCCGAAGATTTTATTGATATGGTATCAAACAAAATTATTTTAATGAAGGCTGGACCTGAGAAATTGTATCTTTACATCAAAGATATTGTTGATGAGTTGAATTTTAAAAGGAAGACTGTCAAAACACTTCCTCAACAACCAGATGCTGAATCCACAGGTAAAGTGTGCTACAATTTTTATTCAGCTGTATTTGTGGAAGATTTAGATTTGAGGTTTAAAGAATCCAATAACACGATAAGTATACATAATGCCCTTATTTCACCTATGAAATCAGTCAAAATCCATTGGTGTATATAGGACCAGTAATTTTCTGAGTAGGCACTGAAATAATACACAGTAGAGGAATCTAATTAAAATTTGATCCCATTCAAATAAGGACTTTCAATTTTCATTAGCTGGAAACTGAGTATATATGTATGCAATGGGCTCTGGGTTTGTTATTATTTGTTATCAGACAGGTTTCTGAAAGTTGACGTCAGTTGCGTGATGGGGTGGTGGGACTTTACTCATGCCACCCCAGCTTCAGCAGCAAGTGCTTATTTGTGTTGTTGAAGTCCTCTGGGAGTGACCTCAGTGTCCAGAGTTATTTTGCCTGTAGTGTTACTGGTTCTATGCACTCAGGCAAGACATGTCCAGCTGTCTCCTTGACCTACATGCATGTTCTGCAAAGAGTGCTTTTTGTAATACCCAGAGTGATCAGGTGTATGTTGTTGTGATGTCCTGTAAATGTGAATGCATTTAGGTGAAGTTGACATCTGCTTAGTTGTAACAGTCATTTGATGAAGTCAGTTACATGTTGGCCAGTGTTTCCCTTGACTCTCACCATTTGTTCTGGGACTGTGAGTTGCAAGAAATGTAGGTCCGCTATTATTTTTCTATTGGTGATGACTTTAGCTGCATCGGTGATGGTTAACACATTCAGCTTGAAATTTAAAGGGCTTGGATTGGAGGTGTATTTCTTCAATTTTACTTTGAAATTGATCGAATCAAATGTGATATTTGAGTTTACTCTCATGTGTATAATGGATAGAAGAAGTTTAAAGAGGCTGGACCAGAGATCAATCTTGTTGTTGTGATTATGATTGATGAAAAATGTTATGATTTCTCTTATGCTTAGATGCTAGATTACGGCTTTAAAAATAGGCAACAGTTTTACATTGAAAAAACTTATATACCATAATGGGATCCCTCTCCGAATGCTTCCATACTAAATTTCTGTTCTGTTCTGTCATTTTAAAAGATTATGGCAACAGTATGAAAATTATAGGGAGCGGGCTCCCATTAACAGAAATATGTGGAAGGCATTATGCACATTTGCAAATATACTTTAAAACTTTATAAATTCATATTTTTCTGAACATAATACCATCTATTAAAACAGACCCTGAGCTAAACAAATATCAGTAATAAAGACAGTAGGTACAATTTCTTCTTGATCAAATATGATATATTTTATTGAAAATGTAATCATCCACACATATTCATTATAAATGCAAAGTGTATTTTTTGACCTTTATTTCATTTTTTTTAACAGAGATTAAATTTAATTATTTGTAATAGTACTTTTTCACTATGACTTTGACAAATCTTAATCGATCATAGTGCTGTTATTTTTGTTTAATAATTTAAAAATTACAGAGTCAAACATTTTTCTGTATGGAGAGGACAGTGGTTTTGACATGAAACGACAGCGGCAGATTCATAAACTGGAGAAAACTTTGAAGAAACTCCACAGGGCTATTCAAAAGCTTGAAGAACAAGACGTGGACTTTGATGATGAGGAAGATTCTGTATATTTGTTGACTGAGAGGTGAGTCACTCAGAATTGCTTTTCTAGGTATCAAACATGTGGCAGAGATTTTGAGTAATTGATACAGACATCCTGCTAGATCGCCACGACAAACAAAAGCTTGTTTTGCCTTTTGTGATCACAGCGATTACAGTGCTAAACATGTGAACGCAGCCAATCCTTTGGGACCTTTGTTGTCTTAATACAACACCTAGGAGTAGAAATATGGTGACAACTCCCATGGGAAGCAGGGTGGCTCTATTCGAAAGTTGATACAAATGGCAACTACTTTGAAGTTTAAATAGGATTAAATATTAAATTTCCAGTAGACTCACTTTTAATATTAAATGATTTAATTAAAGCCTCATATTGAGGCTCATTTTAAAAAGAGAAATTTTAATAATTATTTAAATAAAAAAAAACAGCAGCATTAGCATAGCAGGAAAAAAAACCCCTAAATATCAAGGCTGCATCTACTGCCGAATGACACCTTCAACTTTTTATATATAAAAAAAGTGTAATAACGTTAATATCTTTATACTATGAAATGTTGCAAATTATACATAGATATATTTTTTATATATTCATTGACCAATGCTTATCCGATAGACAGTTGACACTTCTTAATATCTCCTGGCTAAGCTAGCTGAGTAACCTTGAATATTGAAATATTCACAAAATATTTAGCGATATTTAGTTTGGTAGTTAGCTTTTACTCAGGCTCGACTGTCGACAACTCATGGTAATTAAATTTAATCAGAATATCATATAGATAAGACAATTGAAATTACGCTGTATAGACGATGTCATAGATGGAAACCTTCTCGCCAGGCACTGAGCGCAGTTGCCAAATGAGCCTAGAGAGCAACGTGCGCCGTTCGCCTCGCGCGCCCTAATCTTGACGACGAATGTCAATTGGACAATTTTAATTAGGCCTTGTCTAAAAGGGAGACATTTGGTAACGAAGCATCTGTCACATTAACAAAGAAAATCCATCATACTATGACTATTTATATTTTTATCTTTTCAGGTACAAAGAGCGAATGGTTCGCGTCCATGCGAAGCTGTGCCAACTGACAAACAGCAAGATGCCCTCAGAGCCTCGAGTACAAATGGACGCTAGACCTGGGCGGCCCTCTGGTGCCGCTAAACGTTTGGAGAAATGGATCAATAAAAAAGTGCCAATTGGAACCCCATTGCCGTTCCCCGATTTTCACGACGTATTGAGATGTGTTAGAGTGGCGAACGAAGAAGACAAGTTGGGTTGGAATGAGGCTGATATTATGGAAGAAGGTATGTTATGTAATGTTTATAGCCCAAGTTTATTTGGTTTATATAGGCAGGTTTCTACAACTTCTTTCATGTTTTTTTACACTTCAGTAAAATGGCGGCTTTTCCCCCCAAAATTTTCTTAATGTCTCAATTTATCTGCCTCCTTAGCTTGTTGGCTACACACTTGGATTTACAATCCAGAGGTCCCGGGTTCGATTCCCTTAGAGGGTACCTATCGGTACTCTGTTTGGTTGGTGGTCTGAATTTTCTTTGTCCGCCTGGCTAGCTACTACCATGTTACCTGTCGAAAAAAGCATTGTTTATAGCACTGTTGTGTTCCGGTACAAAAGCAAACAGCCAGCGCCTCATTAGGTTGAGCCTTATCGTCATTTACCATCGGGTGCGATGAAGGCCAAGTGCAAGATCATTATGCATTAAAAAATTGCACACATTCTGATAATTGAATTGGAGAACATATAATTATCAATTTATCAAATTTTGCCAATTTATTATCCTGTTTCTATATTAAAAATAAGAGTTACAGAAATTGTTCTAAACATTTTTTTCATTAGCTGCCTGAAGTGTCTTCCACTTAAATCACCTCAGTGATTAAGCTTTTAGTGAGGAACTATCACCATGATTGACAAGTGGGTTGGTAATCGCAGCAAAAGTTGGTGGTACTCAGGTCCAGCTGCTGCAAATCCTTAGTAAAATATTTCCTTAGTACGGTTACATAGGATGGTCCTGATCCAATGGAGTAAACCACAATGGACAAACACAAGGAAATTAAACCTATGAAATGGCGTTGCGTTCCTATACAAATTCACACACAATTTCTTAAATTGGAGTAAATCATCAATTTTAACGACCAAATACATTTTTTAGATTCTTTTCAGACTACGCTATAATATAATAGCATATTGTTCATAGCACAACAATATCGTGCAACATAAATTTATTATGGACACGTTAACACTTAGCTATACTATATATTATTGGCTTACTATACGCTATAAAATTGAGCAATACGCTGAGTTCATGATGTACATCTTACGCCGCCCTCTTCTTCCTCACCCCCGGACGTCCCGCAAGCGGTACTTGCGATTATATCGCGTAGTGTGAACGCCATGCTATATAGTATAGCATTAAGTCCTTATTTTCTATACTATATAGCACAATAGTATAGTGCAGTCTGAAACCTGCTTTAATATAAATCAATGTGGCCTGGGTCTTGTTATTGGGCCTAAAAACCGTAGTCAGACCGTTGTTTGCACGATAAAACATTTACGTAACACTTTGGATACCACTTTGGACCAAGTGCAAACACATCATTATTAAAAAAAGATTACATTTCAATTATTGCAGAATTCACTTATTTTTACCAATGCACTGCCTTAGCGTTGTCTTTGAATTTTGATTAAAGAAAATCTTATTTTGTGCAGGCAATATCAAAGATAATGACTTGCATTACGTAAATCTCTGCTCTGAGATTAATTAAATTATTGGGACAGTCTTTGTAAATTCTAAAAACTTCAATTTCAGCACGAGACCTATTCACAAGGTGCGGCAAGAAACTTCAACGCCGTAGGCAAGAGAATGAATGGCGGCTGGCCGCTTCTAGATTAACGGCGAATGTGGATCCGGCAGAAGAGAATGAAGAGTTGAAAAGGAAGTTGGAGGAAAATCGGAAGGTTGCCACAAAGAAAGAGACCGACGTGTTCAATAAGTGAGTGTGTCTAACCTAACTTATAGATCATTACTATGAACGGACTTTCCACGAGGGAGCCATGATCGCGTGGGAGGAGAGTTGATGGTTGCAGTAAGATGTTAGTGATATACTGTTATCCCAGTGCCTGTGGTGGACATGAGCCTCTCCTAGATGGTCATGTTGGACTTTATATCAGCGCTGCTTGATCTCTGGAAACGAAGGAGTGGTATAGCAATAACAATGATTAAGGATATGAAAAGAGCTGGTCTTTTTTAGTACATAAGAAGTTGGTATGGAATTACCGGTTTGTGCCATAAAACAATTTTAGAATAGTTCGAAGTATTGTTCACTTATTTTATATTTCATTTTTAAAGGTATGCTGATAGACAAAACCAACTGAAACTAGAAGCCGAAGAGATTGGGGACAAAGAGGCGGAAGAGTCACCCGCTGAGAGTGAAGAAGATGACTCGGTGGAAGAAAGTTTAATTTTAAATAACAAAGAAAAAAGAAAGGAGAGATTAAGGAGACTACTATCCGAGAAGTCCAATAAAACAAATACTTTAGAATCAGAACAAAAACCATCGGATGCAGGTCAAGATGTAGAAGTCATAAGCAGTGATGTAGAAAATGATAAATTAAATGAAGACACGCCTGAGTCTGTAAATAAGGACACCGAAACAGCAGGAGTGCCTGATGCTAAGGAATCTAAAGAAATTCAGGATAGAGTTCATTCCATTAGTGACGATGACGATAATGTCGAATCAGATGCCAGTGAATTTAATCTTTTAGTCAAATTAAATTCAGGAAATGAAATTAATACTTCATCTATCGACTCATCTGATTCGATTGGATTCAGTGATGACAACAAACGAAAGATAAACAGCGATGTTATAAGCATTGAGAACTCAAGCTATTCTGAATCCGAATCTGAAAATACTAATAAAGATGATGATGGCAACGCAATTAGCCTTGAAATTACTTTAGAATCTAGTCCAGACTCTCAAAATCCGGTTGAGATCGATTTGGAAAAGGCTGATATAGAAATAGGCAGCTCTTCGACTTCTGAAAAGCAACACCCCTCATCCAACAATGATGATGCAGAAAACATTCTTCTAGCATCAGATGATGATGAAAATGAATGTGTCAATTTGAGAGACGACTCTTTTTACATTGAGGAAACCGATATTCCAGGAGAAAATAGTCCTGATACGTTAGATTCCAATGATAAGGTTCAGGAATTACCTACAGAAAAAGAAACCGAAATCCGCGGAGAAAAAACAGCAGATGATAATAAAAGTGATTGTAGTTCATCCGTTCGGAAAGAAATGAGTTTTTCTAGCGTAAACTGTGTGGAAAAAGAAATCAATCGAACATCGGTTGATCCTAGTAGTCGAGAAACTGAAGTGGATGAGGAACTTAACGTTAAGGAAAATATAAATGATGACTCTCAGATAGACGAGTCTTTAAGGGGAGACTTGATGGAAAATGTCATAAAGGAGAATCCCGAAGCTGAACGGATTTCACAAGCACCACAAATGAATGATTTTAAAGAGTCTTTTAATGAATCCGAGAAAGAAAAATCTCTCGAAAGTAATGTTAAGAAAGCAGATGGCTTGAAAGAAAATACCACTAACGAAAATGTAAATGATGACTCCCAGAACGATGAGTCTTTAACTAGCGCAGACTTGATTGAAAACGTCATAAAGAAGATCGTAGCTGATCAGATTTCAAACATATCACATATACACGATTTTAAAGATCATATTGAAAAAGTAGATGGTTTGAAAGAAAAAGATAATAAAGAAAACGAGGAAAACAGTATAAAATCTTTGTATGAAATAATTGAGCCGGACGAATCACAATCGCCCACAACAAGCATAAGCAAAGATAAAACTTCTTCGAATATTGAATCTCAAGACTGTGCGGATAATGCGAAACCTAACTCTTTTAAAATAATAGACGATATATTTAACAATGAAAATGACAATATTAAAAATACTAATGATACTTAGGAGAAACCGATTGAAACTGACACAGAAGCAACACTTAATAATGATACTTTATTATCCAAAGATACTTTTGAAAAGGCATCACAAAGGGAAATTGATAATGCTATAACTGAAGTATGTGATTCGACAAAAGCAGACAACAGTTTAGACAGAGCTATACAGGATTTGCAATCCGATTTAGAACCGATGGAATCAATAACGGCTGCTGTTTAAATAAGTTCTAAATGATGTGTTTTCCCCCAACATGAATGTGTTTAATTTAAGAAGTGTATAAATCAAAACTCGTGATAATCGAGAGGACTGGCTAAAAACTAGGGTAGTATATTTTGCATTATTATGAAGACTCGGTAATTGTAATATGAGTAAACTTTTAAAAGTAATCTAGAATAGTATTAGAAACAGAGTGCACTTCAAGAACAGCTTTAGTGCTTTTATTATTATTTTGTTATGTTATTATTGCAGTTTGTGAATGTATTAAATTAAGCTCTTTGAAACAATACAATATAATCTGATGTCCGGATATGTGTCCGAGTGTATAAATTTTAATATTTTTTTCAAATTAATAAACTTATTTGAAGATTTTCTTTTTTGTTTGAATTTCGCTCTAATTATTCATTTTTAAATCTGGTCTATCCATATACATTCAATTTATAATACAGGGATTTTTCGTTGTAAATTGTAGCATTTCCTCTGCTGAAACATGTTGCTGGTAAGGGTGAGGCCAAACGAGCGTAATTTTGTGAGTCGTGAGTCGCAGAATTTCGGTCGCAGAAAATCTGTTACATTCGGTTTCATACAAAAGTCCTATTTGATTCACACGGCAACGCAAAATGAGTTGTCTGCCGACTCACGCGCATTATTCCGACCGAATTGAGTCCGCGGGGCAAGGGGGGGGGGGGGGGGGGGGGACACGGGCCGAGCAAAGCCGTTTACCCAGCATCTTTTTCTGCCATTATCTTCTTCTTTGTCTTCTAAATATGCTTCGTAAATACACAAAATTTTCAACGGTTCCATCGCACGACACAAACATCTGCTTTAAAAGTTGGATAGTGACTGAATAAAATGCGCTCGTCTGGCAGTCCAACAGAATTTCTGGAAGGCAGATTTTCTGCGACCGAAATTCTGCGACTCACGACTCACAAAATTACGCTCGTTTGGCCTCACCCTAAGAAGTCAGATTTCTAATGATGTTTTTAATTAATGCACAATGATTATATCTGCACTGAGCCTTTCAACTCAATTCAATCAGGGTAACGATAAGGTCGTAGGACATCGCTTCGAAGCTTCAATTCCATTAATATATGCGAGTTAGATGACTTGATGCTTCAATTATTATTATTTAGAATATACATACATAGTGTTAGTAATCTTAGTAAAGTTAATTATATCGTCAGACATGCTACTGGGACACTGGTGCATGTAATGACAGCCAGTGTCGCAGCACCGGTCCGTCGGTGCGCTGCGCGACGGCAGCGAGCAGACTGCTGCGGCCCCGCACCCTGCGCGCGCTAGAGGACGCACTCTTACGCATCGTGCTGTAGAAGCAGTCTACATGTGTCTCGGCAAACATCCCCGAAGCGCTGCAGAAGCGAGGCAGCCGCAGCAGAGCCAACGGTACAACCAATCGTAATGAATTTTGGCAAATATCCAGTTATCGATCGATACTTTGTGGACGACAGGGTGTTACCGAGTGCTCAAATCTAAAGCTAGTATAGAAAAATTTTGTGTCGTCGTGGCGTACCATGGTTTCAGTAACTGTTTTCGATATTATTGAAACTAAACTAACAACAATTCTTAAAGAGCTTTAACATTAGTTGCGATGCGAAACATCAACTGTCCACCATTTTGAAAATTTCGCAAAATGGTTGCCACCCCCTTGGTTCATTTTCATCGGCATTATGCTTCTCGAAGAAGCATCTCGATTCTTTATTGCATCGAACCCTGTTTTCAACGTTGTTGCGTCTCGTATAAATTTGTAAATCAATAAAATGATGACCTACGTTATATCAGCACACCAAGCTACTAGTCTGCCTAATTACGGTAATGCAAATACAAACAATATTATAGATGTGAAAATCTGAATGAATAAAATAATAATATTAACTTAAACATAAAAGGAATAAAGTTTCAGATTATTATGATGCCGTGTATCTACATAATCAAATGTTAAATTATTTGACACGTCCCGATTGTTAATTTTTGTGGACATTTCGTCCGTTCCGATTACGACAGCCGATAATCTGTCTTGGGATATATAAATTCCTTGGTCTTGATTCGTTGCAGCCACGCCACAACTTCTAACAGCAATAAGTCGTTACGACTGCTTGTATAATGTGCTGGAACTGTCGTTAAAGCCCAACTATGCCAAAGCGTATGAACCTTATAAGGTAAACAAACAAGTACTATCGTCGTCACAACTTTATTTACAATATTTACAAAGATCCAGTCTTAAGTAATAAGTACATTCAGTAAAGCTATCCTTATTTCTATTTTGTACAAATGAGAATTCACGTGAAACAGACGGGGCCGACTCTAAATGCGAATTGATGCTCGGCGTCCATAAAGGAAAGCGGCTGAAAATCGCTGATAGGAAGTCGGTCGGTTCTTGAAGTTTTCACCTCTAGAACTATTTCTCCAAATCCCTCCTGTAAATAAACATCATCATATCATATAACCGGGTGCGCCAGTCCACTGTTTGACTTGAGCATTCCATATTATGTACTCGTAGATCACATTAAATGGCCATAATTACCACGCTGACACCAAGTTGAAGTTATGCCGTTAAAGCCGAGAGAACGTAGTGATTACTTGCTCAGTGGCCGAGAACACATGGCCAAATAAACATGGACTCTTTTTGGGTTCCGTACCTCAAAAGTTTAAAAAAGGAACACTTTGCTGTACGTCTGTCACGACCCTTTCTCTCAGGAGCGTGTGGAGTCAAGTTGAAATTAATAACAACTTATCAAGAGTGCGGTTCGTTGAATCTGTGAAAAATCAAGCTTCTAAGTCAATTCAATAAAAAGATACGACCGTTTATGCGGCATATTTTGATGAATTCCTTCCAAAATCTATAGGGTACTTTGACCTTAAATACTGAAATTTGTTGTGTGCGTTACCGCAGCGGAAAAGTATCGAATTTCTTGATTTAAAGTACTAGAATAATTAGTGCTCCGTCTCGTGTAATTGTGCGCGAAATATTAAATTTGTGCGCCGAAGGGTTATTGAGATATTCGTAAAAAACACTTACCGCTGGGGTAACGTTACCCACAGGGGTTACAGGGGGTCACTGCAGTATTGTACCTTACAATATTCAGGAGACGGACAGCAGCATCTATCTATACAACAATAACATATTACTGTGATCACCAATCCGTCAGCCAAGCGTGGTGGTACTTCACTGGTAATCAACCCGGTCCTTCCAGATTGTTAATTCAAGCTGTAGCCATTATTCCATGGAGGTGGTTATTCTGCAAATTAAAGTATGAAGGTCGATAGTAACAAACCTTGCAGCTGTCTTCAATTACTTGCGGTTCTTTGAATTCAACGGCATTATGTCCGATAAGTTTTATATGGTTAAGCCGCACTAAATCTGTAGGTATATCGGACCTGAAAACAACAAATGTTCATATAACAGTTTTCCTTGATCCCTACTCGTTTGGCATTACCTTTGGCAACATATTGGAAGGGCAGGTAACTACAGAGCTTTGTATATTCACCAGTTTCATTTTGAAGGTTTATTAGAGATGTCGGAAGATTAGGGCATGGATCGGGACTGAAATCATTCACCAATCAACATGTTGTCGTTACTATAGAACTGATGGAATGTTCTCTTACCTTTGTGGTGCTTTAGTGCCGACACAGTTGTACGTGAAATTCTGTTTAGCTCCATTTGATAGTAATCTTAGGAAGCGAAGTTGTATCAAGCCCGAGCCTTCAGCATCATAGGATATCTGAAATATTAAATTGTATGAAGGACCAGTGGGAATCTAGAAATTGGCCAAGCGTCTCTGTGGACTGAGGTAGCGTGTTATGCCTTATTATACTTTTTATGTACATTTATTTAGCAGGCGACTTCTTCTGCATGGATGTCAATAAGGATCCTACGAAAAAGCTTTAGTCTCGTCCCGTGTCTTGGACTCGGGGTCGGCTACTTAAACACAAGGCATTGGCGTAGGTACTAATGTTCAAATTAGGAATGTATCCAAAGTTTCAAATTATTACATAGTGTAATGATACTCGTATGAGTAATTCACATCACATTAAATAACTTTAATTTAGCAGCCAGCATCGGGCGTCTGGTATGTGTTTTGTCGCATAAACACGAATATACGTTGGAAACCGACTCCGCGGCCTAGTGACAACACAGTTTGACTCACAACCCAGAGGTCTATCGGTCCCTAGCGGTAGTCTGTTTGCTAGGTAGGGCATTTTCTATGTCCACCTGACTAGCTACCGCCATGTTACATCACAGTGCGAACAGCACTGTTTTGTTCCAGCATTAAAGGTAGCAGAGCCAGTGCCTCATCAGCTCGAAGTTTCTGGTAAGCACGTTAACCGTCCTAAGGCCTATCATTACTTACACTTACACATCAGGTGAGACGAAGGCTAAGTCCAAACCCGTTTTACATAAAAAAGTATAACCTAAAAGCGTCTACATTCCTTTACTCCCTGTGACCTAATGATTGTCAATGGCACCCCTTTTGCGCCATTTGCAAGGGATCGCAATGAATGGACTCGCGTCTAAATGTTTATCTAATGCTGTCTTACCCGATATCCACTGTCAAGTTGAGAGAACCTCTGTTGTGAGTCTGCGTTGAAGACGGCGGCCAGGTCTCTGATGTCAGGAGACACGCAAGTGCTGTGGCCCTGGCAGTACACGCGGATGGGCCGCCCAGGGGTGCTGCCGCCTCGAGCGTCTATCCAGTAATAACCTGCGAATGGGGAAATTTTATAAATTAAAGCTATTATGATGATACGTTACTGAAGATGACGTTACAAAGTCCTGAACAGATGCCAAGTTGCCTGCATATCGATATTTTGAAGCTAGGTATATTTTGGAGTATGCACAAGATATTTATGTTGATGTCAGTGTCATGACAGTGTAATTCTACACAGACTTGGATCTCTTCGATTTCGGAGTGTCTGATTCTTATTCACACACATTGTTACACAACATTAGGTGGTATTGTGGTCAAACGTGGTCAAATTTTCTTGCATACTCGACGAATTCAGGGAATTTAACTTACCATCGGTCAAGTTAGAATGTGCAGTGCGTAGATCTTTGCATGAAAGCGCCGGGTTGCTGTGGGAGCCACTTGGTCTTCTTATTGCTTCTAAAGCTGAACGGGCAGCTACCACGCCAGTCAGGACTTCTTTTGCCCATTCTATTTCTTCATCTGAGGACAACAAGGACAAGGACACGTAGCATTTTATATAGGTATATAGAAGCATGCTTTGATGGATCTCTATAGAATATGAACAAAATCTGGTGTATTTGGGTCATATTATTCTTATCATGCATTATTATATTTACCTTCTTCTAGATCTTCTTCTGTAGTATATTCCGAATCAATACTTCGACGCCGTCTGTACGACGTGAAAAGTTCTGGAGGAAGTTGTGGCATTGGTGCAGGTGGTCCCGGAGGTCCTGGGGCACCAGGAGTCCCAGGCTGTCCTGGTCTCCCTTCTGGACCGGGTGAGCCTTTGGGTCCAACTGGTCCTTCAAGTCCTGGCGGACCAACTGGACCGGTTTCACCTTTTGCTCCAGGAGGTCCAATAGGACCCTGATGAACGAAAATAAATGTAACACTTAGGTTTTCATAATTTATATATGGGATTACTTTTTGAAGTAATGATTACCAAGTCTCCTTTAGGTCCTGGCGGTCCAACGGGACCTGGTGGACCTTGCTTTCCGATTTCGCCTTGATCTCCTTTGATTCCCATTGGTCCTGTATCTCCAATGTGGCCTTTCGGACCTTGGTTTCCTTTTTCGCCTCTAGGTCCTGGAGATCCCGGCGGTCCAGCTTTACCAGGCGCTCCTGTTAATCCTGCAGAGCCTGGAGGACCTACTTCTCCCTGAAAAAATAATAAGAAATACAAATAGATAGTTTTCATTGGACTTGTAATTTAAGTGGAGACTGGAATCTAGACTACGTCATGGTTCCTGATGATGGTAGAGTAATAATTTCAGAAAACGTACTCCGTATTTATTAAAGATAGTAAATTGCAGACAAATACCAGCATTAAAAATGTACTGATATAAGCCATTTTAGATATGCAAAATAAGACCTACATTAGGCCCAGGTTGTCCTCGTATTCCTCTCTGTCCTTCGTCTCCTGGAGGCCCGGGCGGTCCTAAAGGTCCAGGTTCCCCTGGGATTCCTTTGGGGCCAGTGTCGCCCTTTTCGCCTGGTAGTCCCGGGCTTCCTTGCGCACCAGCCTGACCTTCTGAGCCCTATAAAGAAACAGTATGAATTGTTTGAGACAAACGATGATTTTTCTGAGACAACCAAACAAAACCTTAGAAGCTACCATAATTATTATTTTTAATACGAGTATACAAAAGCAAATTCAAATATACATTTTAAAAATAGTCTTGTATATTTTTTAAAATTTGATATATTTCCCTTTCATTACATTTCTATATTTGAGTTAGAAAAGCTAGTAGTGAAGAACTATCAAAATATGCTTACAGGATTGCCAGGCATTCCAGTTTCACCAGGCTTGCCAGGGGGCCCGACAGGTCCTATTGGACCTGGAGGACCAGTGCTTCCTTCTGGACCATCTGTTCCAGGATCCCCTTTAATACCCTGTGGCCCTGTCTCTCCACGTTCACCAGGAAATCCTGCTGGTCCAGCGTCTCCTTTTGCTCCTTCGGGTCCTGGTGGGCCTCTAGGTCCTGGTTCGCCCTGCAATCCCGTCGGGCCGTCTTCTCCTTTTGGCCCTACGGGTCCTCTAGGCCCCTTTTCCATGAAATTAGAATAGCAGTAATTAAAAAAATATTAGTCTTAATTAACGTTATCTACTACTCTATATTTAATTTACATATTTTTTTCTAACAAGCAAGCGCTCTAGTAACTTAGATCCACCCCACAGGTTTTACGATTTTTCGCAGGTAATTTATTGTCGTTCTCCGTACAAATATGAAAGACATAATAACAAAACAAAAAGGTAAAATGGTACTTAAAAAAGTTAAGGGTTTTAAATATATTTCAATGGGTTTTAAGAATAATAGCTGACGTACCAATTTTCCTTCCGGACCTGAAGGCCCCGTTTGTCCTGGTGCGCCAGGATTTCCAATTTCTCCACGTTGACCTTCGGCACCTCGAGGGCCAGGTTCACCAGGGACTCCCTTAGGACCTCTCCTTCCTGGGGGTCCACTGGGACCAGTAGGACCGGGGGGACCTAGAATATAATGAAAATAGATTACATATAACACACAACGATGTCAAAAAACTTTTTACTCTTATATAATACATAAGATAGGTCTATTTCAGCGTATGCAGCACGGTTCAATGTATATCCTACTAATATTATAAGTGTGAAAGTTTGGATGTTTAGATGTTTGGATGTTTGGATGTTTGTGACGCTTTCACGGAAAAACTACTGAATGGATTTGAATGAAACTTTACAACAATATAGCTTATACTTCAGAATAACATGTAGGCTATAATTTTTAAAGACATATTATGTAAATTGTCCAAAATCACACTTATAATATTAGCGGGATTACATGGGCAATTTTGGCATAACAAAAACGCGTTGCCTAGCAACCGACCATAGAATATGTAAATTCGTATATACAAACTTTCGCGTTTATAATATTGGTGTAAAGACTATTTGAATGTCTACTACGTCAGATATTGAATTTTATTTTGTTTCTTTAAATTATTAGACTACGTAACAGAATAAACATTATTTTGTACCTTATGCTGTACAATAATTTGTCATAAACGTCACCTGTGCCTATCAAACAAGTAGAATACATCCTGAAGTACACGCGGACAAAGTCGCGGGCGGAAGCTAGTTTGATATAAGCTCGTGTAAGAACTGTTCTGTACTTATACTGTCGAATAAACTATTTTTATAATTAGTTAAGTACAATCGGAGAGCATTAATTATTTAGCAGTACATGTTAATGAACCACACAAACCTCGTGATCCCACGTCGCCTGTGTCGCCCTTTGAACCTTGTTGACCTTTTTCGCCCTGGGGTCCTATTAGCCCAGCAGGTCCAGGAGGGCCACGGACACCGTCGGTGCCATGTAGCCCGGGGGGTCCAGGGTCCCCTTGAGGTCCTTTCTCTCCTGGTAGACCTACTGGTCCTGGCTCGCCTCGTAGACCTTGCGTTCCCGGCGACCCTTGTGGGCCCTGAATTTATACAGTTCATTTAAGAAATCTTTCTGGTTTTGAAATTATTTTCACAATCAATCAATCAATTTATTTGTTTTAGATAGTTTACAAATCGACACTGATATACAGCAGTTCAGATTTAGCCATTATAAAAATGGCATGCAAATGTATACATATAAGTAAAACTTACTGCTTCTCCTGAAGCTCCTTTGAATCCTTTCTCTCCGGGCGGGCCAGCTTCTCCCTTGTCTCCATCTTCGCCTGGAGGACCAATCGGTCCAGGTGGGCCAGCTAATCCTCTAGGCCCGGGCAGACCGTCTCTCCCAATGGGGCCTGTTGCATTTTAGATATTAATTGAATTATTTATCATTACAAGTATTTATAAATGATCTTTACAAAATAAGCGATTACTACCTAATGGTCCAGGTTCTCCCATTTCTCCTTTTTGACCACCTGGTCCTGGAGATCCTCTCGGACCCTCCCTGCCTTGCGGTCCTTGTGGCCCTTCATTACCAGGTTCGCCTTGCTCGCCTTTATCCCCTCTAATCCCAGGTGGCCCAGGGGGGCCAAAGTCACCCTTTGATCCGGCAGTGCCCTAAAAATAAGTCAGTATACTATTATGATTTCGTATTTGATTTTTCGTATTATTAGTTGTTAGAGTACTTACTGGTGGTCCTGGTAATCCAGGGTCTCCACGATTGCCTGGTGGACCCGAGGGTCCAACAGGTCCTGGTTTCCCTTCAGGACCTGGAGGTCCAGGTGGACCTTCTTTTCCTACTTCTCCTGGAGCTCCAATGTCACCAGGCGTCCCTGGCATCCCAGATGAGCCCTGAATGCCTGGTGGACCAGGTTCACCGTTAGGACCTTGCGGTCCTGTGGGCCCTGCAGGGCCTGTTGGGCCAAGTGCCCCAGTATCACCCTGTGCAAAACAAAAATAAATTAAACACTACCTTTAAGTGATAGTTTCGCTACGTTTCACTATTTAATCTGTGACAGGCGTAGTTTCAGTGTTCGTTACTGTATGTAAGTAAACATCATTATTGTTACTTACAGTGGGTCCTCTTTCTCCAAGCGGTCCTGGTAATCCTGGTTTTCCATCAGGGCCTGGAGGCCCAACAGGTCCAGGGAATCCACGAACACCTTCAATGCCTTGTGGGCCTCTTTCACCTATAGGACCGGGTGGTCCTGGCTGTCCAGTGTCGCCTTTTGATCCCGGTGGGCCGTCTGAGCCTCGGCGACCACGGGGTCCTCTATAACCCTTCGAAAATACAATTATTTATTTATCCTTTTTTTATATAAAGATGCACATAGTAGGATATTGGTATGTGACTTACTCTTGGCCCACTTTCACCTCGGTCGCCTGGAGTTCCTGTTATTCCCTGGTAAGGTAAAAATACAATTAATAAAAATTCAACAAAAGTGTAACCGATAAAGATTTATGCTTACCACTACTCCTTTCGCTCCTCTTCTACCTCGTCTTCCAGAAGCACCTTTATCACCCTTTTCTCCTAACACTCCTGGATAGCCCAGAGCTCCCTGAGGACCTGTAGCTCCCTTTTCCCCAGCTGGACCTACAGGACCTGTTTCTCCTCTTGGACCTTCTGCGCCCTGATTGATTATCAACATATGTGATTACGTATGGATTAATTTATTGATAAAATTAGATTTATTGGTTACGACTTACTTTTTGACCTTCCAATCCTTCGATGCCCGGCGCTCCCGTCTCACCCGCTAGGCCTCGTTCTCCTTTTGATCCTATTTCACCCTTTTCACCTTCGATTCCTGTCGATTTATTACACTTTTGTTAGTATACATGTATTTTGATGCAAAGTAAAAATTTACATTATGTTAAAAAAACGTACCTCTTATTCCTTTGTCACCTTTATCTCCAGTAAATCCTCTTGGTCCGTCATCGCCTTTCACGCCTCGAGGGCCAGGAAATCCAAGCATGCCCTGTTAAATGGATTAGAAAGGTTACATTATCACTAAAATTTGTAATACCAAGTGTGATAGCTGTAATATCTGACACTTGATTTCAAATAAGTATAGTATGATATATGAATCGCAAGAATTTATTGATACACGAAACTATTTGTAAGTAAATTTTAAAAAGCCATGGGAATTCGTACCTGTGGTCCTTGAGGTCCTACTTCCCCCGGTGATCCTTGTTGTCCCGGAGTGCCCGGCGTTCCAGGAGAGCCCTCAGGTCCAGGCAGACCTGATATGCCTTGTTTACCTTGTGGGCCCTGATAAATTAATGAATAACAAGCTATTAATGACAAAAAAATATTAATTTGTTTCGTTTTCGAGTCGGCTTCGTGCAGTGAGGGTTCGGTATCTAATAACGTATAATGAACCTTGTTAGAACCACCGAAGATTTTCTTTCTTTCTAAAATACTGTCATATTCGTAGTCAGATGCACAGTTTTTCAGGAAATCTATTCAACAGAAGGGCAGTTGCCAGGTCATGTATGTAATTAAAACATCTTACAGCGATGGCCAATCCGCCTTCCATCTAAGCGTGGTGTAGCCTTATAGAGAGTAAAATGTGGCGATCTATGAAGGATGCTCATGTTCAAAAGTGCACTCATGCAGACGATTATGATGATATAATGATTTATATGATGATGATGATTTATGAAGGGTAAGCATAAAACTAAATCCAAACGTCAAGTTTAACGCATTAGTAGTTGGTGAAATAAGCAGCTCTGACAGACGGCCCGACATACCGACGCAGGCACCATAAGGGTTCCTTATTTCAAATGTATTGGCTCCAGGTGGAGAGAAGTGCTAGGTGATTGGCTAGTTGAAATTTACTGAGGATGTCTAAGTATGATATGTTGTCTAAAAGTGTTCACCTTGCATCAGTCGTCGTGGCGGTTGGTCGATTACGATTAAATACGGAACACAAAAACGCCGACCTGGTTCCTTGGTTTGTTTACCTGCAATCCAGGAGCGCCCATAGATCCCTGTGGCCCTGGTGAGCCCATAGGACCTATCGGGCCTGGTTGACCTGGTGGCCCCGGAGCACCAGGCTGACCGGAAGCACCCTTTGCACCTTGCGGTCCTTCGTTTCCTGGTATTCCCGGATATCCAATTAATCCAGGAAATCCTCTTGGACCCATGAATCCTCTTGGTCCCTAAAATTTTGAATGATTATTATTAAATCGAGTTCCCTTCCACAAAGGTGGAGGAGTTGTTTCTAGTAGCTCAAATGCCTATGTAGCTTAGTGGATACACAGTTGGACTTAAGGTCGCGGGTTCGATTTACAGTGGAAGTACCTCCATCAGTACTTTATGTGGTTGGTGGTACATTTTCTATATCCTAGGGCTAGCTACAACCATATTACCTAAGTCTTCCGCCAAACATAAGTGAAAGTAGCACTATTGTGTTAGCGTTACATTAATCCTTTTAAAATAGCGCTATCGGTCTAGCTCACGTCTTCCTGTCTAACCGACGTGGTATTTAAATAAAACATAATTGAACTTACTAGTTCACCAGCGATTCCTGGCGGTCCAGATGGTCCATCATCTCCAGGTGGCCCATCTTGCCCAGGGGCGCCTGGCTCACCCTGAAGACCTTGAGCTCCACGTTCTCCCTTATCACCTGGCATGCCAGGTAGTCCTGGATACCCCTGTTCCCCTTTAGGTCCCGGAGCACCCGTAGCACCTCTTTCGCCATCTCTACCAGCGTGGCCTCTACGTCCCAGCCTGCCAGGAGGGCCTTGAGGTCCGCGGGGCCCTGGTGGACCCTGAAAGAACAAAATGACAAACTCAAATGACGTGTTTTTGATGAATTTTGAGTTGTGTTACTTTATTACCGGTTCGCCTTGGTCTCCTTGTTCTCCTTTTGGGCCTTCGGGGCCCAATTCACCCTCTGGCCCTGATGGACCTGTAAGGCCCATTGGCCCTTCAACACCTCTCATCGCAGCCTGAAACAAACGCACAATTCTCGTATAATACTTCCATAAAAAATTTCTATTACCAAAATATTTTAAAATAGAATTTGGTAAAGTAATAAGACTAAAAATTGGATTAAAATGTCGAGAAATGAATTTCACTTACGTACAACTTTGATTTAAGCTACAATTGCCGTTACCCCCTAGATGTCCCCTAACGCCCCTGTATGGAGTTTTGAACAATACTCAAAAGGAGTGTAAATAATTATAGTTTAAAAAAACGCTTTGGTCAGCAATGCAGTCTGAGAGTTGCTCTATCCAAAATCGAATCCACACCCTGACTCCTTCATTAGACATTCGTCATCAAGCGTAATGTATATGACTTGACAAAACAAACAACAAACAAAATGACCCCAAACTCGAGTTCCTTAGAGAATTAGATCAGCTCGATGGTGCTTAATTATTGGGTTGTCATCCAAATTACATACGATGGAAAGTTTCAAATCGATACGACAGTTAGAAGTACGTTTACATTAGATTTGTTTACATAGTTACATATAGGTGAACCTTAACTTATAGCATGTAAAAATGAAAATTGTGATTCACTATAAAGTTGTACGTAAATGATACTCATTTCCCGACATTATAATCCAATTTTTAAATAATTATCGCACCAAGCAAGATATTCTATTTTAAAATATTTATGGCAACAGTGAGCAAAGTTGTTTTTTGGTGCGAGTGCCGCTAGCTCCTACGCTCGTGATTCAATTCTAGACTACTTCACTAGATCGAGATTTAAAGGCATATATATTTCCATAAAACTAAATTATAGTATTTTTCAAGTATTATTACTTTATAGTGCTTTATATTAAAGTTTATTTTTTGTTTTAGTTATGCATCACACCACAATCACAATACGATTGTTGTAACATTAAATTCAAGCACAATGTATATTGTCCATGAATTAATAAATGAAATCAAAGTAAATACGTAAACAATGTAATTGTTAATCTTACAATCAAATGTTATCAAATTGATTCCCGCCATTTCTTTAAGTATACATATTACAATATACTCTGTGGGCATTGCGAACTCTTTATATTTTTTCCTAAAAAAGTTCGATCCGAAATTGTGTTGCTGATATTATTAGTATTGTTACCAAAAACAAAACATAATGTATTTGAAGTAAGTGATAGTAGTACTATTTATTATAAAGATTGAGTACGACGAACAATAAAGCTAAATTATTTATTTCAGTTAAAATAAGATAAAAATATAATCCTTTTTTTAAAAATTTTTTGACCTATCATTCTAATTCAGTTTTGGAACGAATCTATTCCGAAAGTTGCTGTTCGAAATTTGAATGACTTTTGGTGCAAAACGACCCTTTTCGTGCTGGAGTGGCTGGAGAGCACAGCTGGAGAGGTTAAAACGAAGTTTAGTGTGAAACTGTTATCGTAGGAATTATATTTGTGTAAGATATTCGTGTTAAGATTCATTAACTACTAACCATATGTTGGGTGAGCATTTGTCGAATAGCCTCAGATTGCACGTCGGGACCCTTTTCATTACTCGATTGATGTAACTGAAAAACAACAAAATTGAAGAATAAAGTCTTAATACAGTTCATGCTTTCTTAAATAATATTAGTAGGAATTCTTACCGGCACAACGAATACGTGTCCTGGTGGGCCAGGAAACCCCTGCAGGCCCTCTGCCCCTGGTTTGCCCGAGTCACCTTTCGGACCTCTTGGTCCCTGGGGGCCAGGTGGGCCCGGATAACCGCGTGGACCGTAAAAAGTCCCCGATCCGCCGTAATCGTAATAAGTTTCGGACCCGTCGTATATCGTTGAGTTGCCCTGCAATGTTATAAAAATTCATGAATATTGGTATTGATCACATTCTACGACGATACTCTGTAGACTATTTTATACAATATCAACTTGACTTTCAAGTGAACCGTGAAAAGCAAAAAATATTTAGACTAGCAATATTTTCTTCAAAAACATTACCAAGATGAGATTTTATCGGGACAAATGAGTTTCTGTGTAAATAATTTTCCCAGGAGATTGATCCATTTATATCAATTTTAAAGTAAGCTTGTAGCTTTTACGTAAACAATTTCTTGGAAAAGCATGTTATCTCACTTGAGATATATCCGGAGGGTGTGTGAGCCAATCGGTATCCTCTGTGGTTGTGATAGGGGTGTACGAAGCTTCGGTTGTGACGAGCGTTGTAATTTCCGACTCATCGCCGTCCCCTCGCTTCAGCTGTAACATCACAGGATCGCATTTAATATAAAAACAAACGGATTATGATAAGATATATTACGGATGGCAGACGTATTCCATTTTTATGTGGTTCTGGTAATATGAAGGGTTATTTAGAGAGAGAGGAAATTACAATTTCTATGACATGCAGACAAGGTTTGATGCTTTGAGTGTAATTTACCCTGAAGGTTGACAGTTCAAGTTCTTCTGGAGGAGTCGTCTCTTGTATATTCGGTTGAGTTGTTAGGATCTCGTTGCCACCGTAGAAACTACCGAATATACTGTTTTCATCTGAAATGAAATGCAGCAGCTTGCTTTTAGATGTTTAGAAAACTTTAAAATCGGAATGGTACCATGGGCTGTCTTTTATCTAACCGGATGGATGATATAGCCCTTGGACGGAAAGCGTGCTAATTTAGACGCCACAAGCTGAAAGGGTGATGGCTATGACTGACCCAAGGTACGGAAGCGACTGCCAACTGCTGCTGCAACTTATGCAAAACAGAAACTAGACAAACTTTTTGTTTAGACTTGTTAAGTGAGCGGTCAACATAACTATTAGAAGTTCATTAAGCTACTCGAAGGCCTCTAACTTTGGTTAACGACTGCTGCCAAAGACGTTGACCCTAATCCACAGGCCAAAATTCCTTCAACAGCACCTAAATGCTTAGTCATTCACCTATTGTCTTACCACGAAAAACGTGTGTGTATCGCTAGGCTATAAGCGCTTCTGGAATATAGAGAGCTGGACATGCCACTAACCTAACCGAATTTTTATGAGTATATAGAGACACGAAGAAGCAATCGAACCCGCGTCCGACCGAGGCATAGTTTGTCAACGATTTTGCCGTTAGGTGACGGATGCGGTTGAGTCACAACGATTTTTTTGTTAGTGTTTAGTGCTTGCTTTGTCGCGCCTGTTAATAATTTTTTCTCACCTGAATCAGTTGCAGGTAGAAACTGAGCAGTGACTGCTGTAACCATCTCTGGTCTTCTATCAGAACGAACAGTCGTCAAGTCTCTGCTAGCAGCCGCCCAGAGAGGATCAGAACGGTTCCTCGCATTAAACACCCTGTTCCTCCCAAAATGCTGACTTCTATTATCACCAGCATTCAGAGTGTACATTACTCTGTTTGTGGTAGTTTCGATGTGTTGAGGATTGTGGGAGCTTGTCTCAAGAGGCACGGGGTGGTATGCTGTTTCAGGATGTTGCAATCGGTGTGGGGTTCCTTGGGCTGTTTCATGAGGTCTTGCAGCGAATGCTGAGCCAGATCCTCTACAGTTGGGAGCGATAGTGAGGCACATGTCATAAGCTGTATCGGGTAAGTTGGAGAACTGGAGCAGTTCAATATCGCCCTAGAAGAAAATGAATTAATTAAAAAATGCATGCTACCCAACGCTTTGTGATTTAATTTACAAAAGGATATTTATTCTTGGTGAATTCAACCCGAGGTCTAATAGCAGACATGCAGCAGCTGCTGCTGAACTCAGGAAATCCAATTGGATCCTGTATTAGTGTCTTACCTCGTAATTCTGGTCCGGAGTAACTTGTGCACCGATAACCAATGCGCCTGCGAGGTTGAACGTACTGCCTGGTTTACGTTTCAGTGGAGCAGTGCCCCTCACTTCGCAGTCCACCAGCAAGGTTACAGAGTCACCTTTGATGCTCAGTGCCACCCGGTGCCAACTACCGACCAAACACTATATCAGTATATATACAGTGCTAAGACGATAATAAATTATCTACATGTCTAACACATAACTTAGTGTGTTCCTGAGGTATGGGAGCGGTACAGGAGTGTTTGGCTTTTCGGTGAAGGAAAACATCGTGAGGAAACTTGCACATTCCTGCGAAGAAATTCAAAGGTGTGTGTGAAGTCTAACAAAGCGCACTGGACCCGCGTGGTGGACTATGCTCCATACACTCTCTGTAGGAGAGTAGACCCTAGACCCTGCAGTGGGGACATATGTTGATGTGATGTGATATATTAATGTTGGACATAAGTACCCCTTTTTGATCACTGGTTGGCATGCTTATTGGTGGTTTTAAGATGCAGATAGACGTTGCCTTTCCGAAGCCACACATATATGGGGAGATACTATTCCAAAGTTGCGACTACTCGGCTAATTATTCAGTAGTCAAAATGTGTATAAGTTTACTGAATTGAGAGAGAATCAATTTGCTTCGCATCCTGTTGATCACCATCAAGTTATGCTAGTGATCCGGTTAATTACTAGACGATCTGTTTGTTGTCTGTGTGAATTTAGAACATGGCGGCACTGAAGCGTTTTCCGATACGTCCAGAGTATCGGATAGTTACTGCCAGGTATTTCACAGTAGGTTTGAATTTATAGTTTCTAAATACGATTCGATTGAATGCTCGTACACAGATAACCTGTCAAATAATAATACTCATTTGGCTTTGCCGTAGTAAGGTAAAAATGACAGAGTACAGTGATTATCAAATAATTAAAATATTCAAATGTTAACGTATAAAATGACGCCACGTAACTAAGTTTGTGAAGCTGATTTCTACAAATCTTATATAAATAAGCCGGTAAATATTATTAAATATTTTTAGACATTTTTCAGTATAAGTTGATCTTGTATTCTCACCTTGAAGTATCGACCATTTCGATGATGTAAGTAGGTATCTTTTTTTTTACAAAATAATTTTTTTTTAAATTACTTTTAATTTCCTAATCACTAACTTACTAATCAAATAATAATGCTTGCTAATGTACTTAATAATATAATTTATAAGTGAGTTTTGGTAACCAGTTGTGACAGATAGACAGAGTTTAGCAAAAGTTCGCGATAAAACACCGGTAAAAAAGCAAGTGTTAGGTTTTTCGCCGTTTTTGTTGTTTCTTGGATGGAAACCTTACATTTTTTTATTGTAGTAGCGATCATAGTAAAACATACTTAGTGAAATGAAATTACGGTTCATAAAAGGTCAGAATGCGCCAGACGGATGGACAGGCAGAAAGAGAGAGAGAGAGAGAGAAAGATTGCACTTTATGTACGGAACTCTAAAATGTGTCTATCAGGTCATGCGATTACATACTTGCCGTCAGCGACACTGACTCTGAAGGTGATCATCTCATGGTCATCGGGATCTCCCCTCGTATCTTCATAATACAGTTCTATAAGCTCCCCAACTAAGAGCTGCAGTTGCTCGTCTCCAGCATCCGAGTAGAGAACGAATACGGGGTTCTGGTCCGTATCTAAAACAATATCAAAGATATGGTGATTTCGCCGATAAAAGTTTCATACAAAATTTCCTTTTACCATAATTGTTTAAAATAGGATAGCTGGCTTTCTTCAGTAATTATCTAAAAAATAGGCCATCAGTATGTCGCGAAATGAGTATCATTACCATACAACTAAAAGTAAACTTTGTAGTGAATCACAATTTTCATTTTCAACCAACTTCAAAAAAGGAGAAGGTTTTCATTTCAACTGTATATTTTTTTTGTATAAATGTTACACGATAACAACTATGAATCGATTCTGATGATTTTTGTTTGTTGGGTAGAGCATACTTCAGAGGTGCTGCCATTTAAATTTTATCGAAATTGATACAGCGCTTTTTGAGAAAATTAATAAAAGCAAATATGTACCCAGATAATCTCTAAGGGTGAACATTTTAGCAGATGAATGCTGTGGACTTTAATAAAGATGCAGCCTTGTGACAGAAACACTGACGGACAGATAACGGAGCTTTAGTAATGGTCCGTTTAGCATCGTTTAGATAAGGAACCCTAACAAAAAACGTTTTTTTTTCTTGACAGAAAAGCAGTGCAATTTTTAGGCAAAAGTGTGTATCGTCTTTTTTGTGCATCTACCTTCAATTTCAGAGCGTTTAAATGTTAAGGTCGCGAGTTAATTTGTAGAATGAATCCCTGGGGATTGGTGTCCGGCCTCGTTCCTTAAGAGGCATAGAGTGAGAAATACAGTGGCGACCTCATTCGCTCTTTACAATAATTTCAAGAACCAAGCCGGACTTTTTATAGTCATTGCTGGTTTACGGTTTATCGATACATTATGGATTCATGTTAAATTAAGTGTAGTTATTATGAATTTAACCGACGAAATTCGTAACTTTTAACTGTTTTATTGATAGATACTGCACAGTGCACACACATATACCCTCTTAGGTTGCAAAGACCATACATATAAACAATTTGTAATTTGTAACTAGGAAAATCACAAAATAATTACTTAATATGGTATCAAAGGTAGAAGTGTCGGTGGCGCAATGGATAAGGCGCGGGACTCTCAATCTGAGGGTTCCGGGTTCGAATCCAGCCGTGTACCTATGAGTTGTTTTTCAATTCAAGTACATTATCCGATTGCTTAAGAGGGAACAGCAGATAAAAAATTTCATATGAAATTAAGGGTTTGGGATATAGCTGTTTTCTCAACGAAACGTTAGCCAAATTCAATCATTTTGATCTTATTCTCTTTATCAAAGAATAATCTAGGCCCGTTGGTTTTGCTTTTTTCAATATTTTGTCTACAATTAGAATTATGGGCATCTCAAAACTCAAAATTTCAGAAAAAATTTCTTTCAACTTATGGTACTCATTATTTAGAGTAAACGTAACATTTTCAGAAAAAGCAAAACCAACGGGCCTAGATTATTCTTTGATAAAGAGAATAAGATCAAAATGATTGAATTTGGCTAACGTTTCGTTGAGAAAACAGCTATATCCCAAACCCTTAATTTCACGGCAAAACTAGGCAAATACCAAAAAAAGCTTCAACTGTCCTTCTCGCACAGTTCGGTTCGGGAGGCAGGGTACACTATATCACAACTATATACTGTGTATTATATGTATAAAAATAAAGTAAGCATGCATTAGTGATGTCAATAAGCTTTATCGATTTTTTCGACTAATAGTGGTGGGAAAAATATATCGATAGATACCCTTTCTCTAGCTATAATGGTTTTACCTGTTAGTTTTAATGTTTAGATTGATCTAAATAAACAAATATAAAAACAAATAATTCTAAGGAAATTTATTTTATCTCTAGAACAGAACATTTTCCCTGAAATTCTTAGTTGTTGTTACGTTTTGTTACGTGTAAATAATTAAATATGATTTATGAATAAGTGACTTATGTTTCAAATATTTTTTTAATGTTAAAGTTCGAGTCGGACTCGCATACAAAGGGTTCCGTACCACTGTAAAATATCTAAACAGAAAAAAAACACAGAAAAAACATAACATTTATTGCATGGACATCCGTTTATTTATAACTTTTTTAAAAGCTTTTTTATATTATTTTTTGTTATTTATTATTATTGAAAGTCTTGAGAGAGAACGAGAAGTTATATGGACATCGCATGTACAAATCGCTACGGAGACTATATGACCCGACACAGATATCCCGGAGATCAGCCAGCAAGAGCTTGAAATGGCTCTCCAACAACTCAAAAACCGGTCAAGAGCAAGTCGGACTCGTGCACCGAGGATTCCGTACAGAATATGAATTAATGACATACTGAAAATCATAAATAATAGGTACGGTAATATGCACCCAACAATGCTCTACCGAAAATGAAATTCTAAGCTAAATTACATATTACGAAGTTAAGTTTGTAAACATTAAAAAATCAATTTTACTGTGTTACAATTAAAAAATTCAGATTTATTCCTATGGTTGTGCTGTAAAACCTTTCTTCTTGCCAAATTTCAAGACATTAGGTCAACGGGAAATACCGTATAGATTTTGGGTTCATTGCAATTTGTACGGAAATGGTCTAAAATACAGCTATATCTTTTTATTGCGTTGACCTATAAGTTTCATTATTTGACAGATCTAAGGGACAGCAGACTGGAGTATTCGATATCACAGTGATCCTATAAGGATTCCTTTTTTCCTTTTGAGGTACTTAAAATATAATAGTATAATATGAAGTATGACAGTAGGAAATACGATAGATTTCGACGATATTATTATTCATGTCGACAAATAAAAACTTGAAATATTTTTTCCCAGTTATACATCTCATACACTTAAGACGGGATTTTTAACTCGTCTATTCTATTGTGTGAGGTGTCGTGAAATTACAGTTTTTTAACCGACTTCAAAAAAAGAGGTTATCAATGCGACCTGTATGTATGTAATATTTCCAGAACTGCCCAGTTTTCATATATGTTAGTCTATACCAGCTTCTAAAGAAGTGTGCCAAATTTCTAAAGTGTATGTTTATTTGTCCTCGCATATATCCGGAACACACACACAAAAGAAAAACACACATAGGGTTCGTGGATTTCAACAAAGCATTCGACACACTCGAACATAGATTTATCTGGGACGCACTGGAAAAACAAGGCGTACATGCAAAATACATAAGAATACTGAAAAACATATACACAAAAAGCACCGCACAAGTGAAGCTAGAATCTACAGGCGAAGAATTTTCGATTGAGAGAGGGGTACGCCAGGGAGACCCAATTTTACCAAAAATATTTTCAGCTATCCTGGAAATGATATTCACAAATCTGGATTGGACGAATAAAGGACTAAATATAAATGGCAAAAGCTGAGTCACCTACGCTTTGCAGACAACCTGATCTTACTTTCGGAAAACCCGAAAACCCTACAGACAATGTTCCAACAGTTAGCGGAAGAGAGCGAGAAAGCAGGCCTGTCAACGAACTTAACGAAAACAAAAGTAATGTCAAATTCCTCACAAACAGAGCCCATAACAGTAAATAATGGAGAAATAGAGTATGTAGAAATGGACAAGACTAATAACTGAATGGCAACCACGAGATAGCAAAAGAAAAAGAGGCAGACAGACTAGAAGATGGGAGGACGACATCAGACAAGTGGCGGGTCCAACATGGACCCGCATAGCGAAAGATAGAATAGAGTGGAAATCCTTAGAGGAGGCCTATGTCGAAAGACAAGCTGAAATGTAGGAACGACCGGTTACTGATACTTAATATAAAAAGATAAGTAACGTATAAAGTAAGCATATTTTTAAGAAAATTGTAACAAAAAATTAGTTCAGCAATAAAGGCTATTTTATTTAATTTATTTTTTATATATCCGGAACTACAAGTTCGATTTAAATAATCCCTTTTTTGTTTACCTAGGTATTGTAAAACTTAGGGAAGACTGCAAGTTTCATCAAAATCGGTTCAGTAGTTTTTGAGACTGGGAATGTTAAGTGTGTATTTCGGCGTTGCAGTGCAGCAGAGCAAATTTAAAATTAATGTTTTAACTGTACTGTAATCTGTATGCCGAATAAATTATTTCTATTCTATTAGTTAAATGTTTGTTACCTCAGAGCTTTTCACTGGGTGAACCGATTTGGATGATTCTTTATTATTTGAAAGCTGATGCTTTCCATGTGGTCCCATTTCAATTTGGTCCGGTTCTTAGAATGGAATCCATGAGAAAACAATATACATCTTAAATTTTCCTTAATAAAAGTAGACTTTTAGGGCAGTTGAAGTCGGTTTCTAGTTCTTTTTGAACGCTTTAACTTGTTAGTCCTTAGACTCTAGCACTCTAGGTACTAAAACACCTCTAGGTCACCTAAAGTATCGTTGGAAGACGAACGTTCGGATATGGTGAAACTAAAAGGTTTCTTTGTTGACCGTAGAACCCTAAAATAGCAACGCCATAATTTATATTGTATTTATATGTGATAGATACTTACTAGTCAATTATATCAAATACAACCACAGTATGTCGAGACTAAACCAATATGCGAACAATAATTTCTCAAAACGTAAAACAAGGGTTGACGCACGCTCACGTCAAGTTTATTATAATTTTGAAAAATACACTCTAGCCCAGGCGGAGGGGTAGCGACGATGCGCGGCGCGCAGGGGCCTCTTTGGGATGTTATGCAGCGTTATTTGTGTGAGTGAAAGCATGTGAAAGGCTGTATGTGTGCGTACCGAATCGCGACAGCAATAACATATTCAAATACCTACTATTCTACGGAGACTTTGCTTCATTGGCCTCTTAACGGTGAAGGAAAACATCGTGAGGAAACCTGTGCATGTCTTGAACAGGCATGTGAAGTCCGCCAATCCGCACTGGGCCTGCGTGGTGGACTATGGTCCATACACTCTCTATAGGAGAGTAGGCCTGAGCCCCTGCAGTGGGGACGTATATAGGCTGTTGATGGTATCAAAACTTATTATCGGAGTTTCGTTATTGCTCAATACTCAAAAATAAACTGACTTTAAAAATTGTGGTCGTTTTTTCGCTCAATGGGCGCGGTCGTTCTTTAAAACGAGTTCAAAACCCATGCATTTTCTATTAGAAAAGAAGTATCTTAGTTTTGTCTCGACTTCTACTTAGTTTCTAAATAGGGTTTTCAAAATTATTATCCCCAGTTGTTTTAACCCCAGACTATTTATTAGTAAACGTGGTAGAATTTCTATCTTGGTACCAATTATCGTTCCAACACTGTTCCAATTCATATTTTGTTATGCGTTCGCAATTCCTTTCTTGTCTCTCTCCCCAGTGCCTCACAATATGACAAGTGATAAATGAACCATAGGGGGCGTATCGATCTTGCGTGTAAGTACGAACACTTGCGTACCGACGAGAAATAGCTTTTTTGCTTTCCAGTCAATTTAACAAATGACTCGCGAAAACCTTGCGGAATTCTCAAAACTGTGTTTTAAAAATTTAATTACCTACGTGTAATAATTCTATTTGTAACGTTGTATGGTCTGGTTTATTATTATAATTTTAATAAAAATTATAAATGCGTTCAAAAAGAACTGGAAACTGACTTCAATTGCCCTAATAACCTACTTTTACTAAGGCAAATTTTAAACAAAAAAGCAAAAAAAAAATCATACCCGTCGAATTGATAACCTCCTCCTTTTTTGAAGTCGGTTTAAAAGTGTAGGTTACTATATATTACAATTATCATTCTGACGTTCGATTGTCTTAGTTTTTAAGATTCCGTAACACGAAAGGAAAAAATTAACAATTATAGGATCACTTAATTGTCCGCTGTCTGTCAAGACCGTTTTTCTCAGAAATGTTTCAGGAGGTATCAAATTGTAATTGATATTAAATAATCAAATCTGCAGTCCTTTTCGTCTGTGTAAAAAATTTAAATTTACAAGTGAACGCATTAAAAAGATACGGCCGTTTTATGCCACTTATTTTGACGATATCCGTTGAAAGGGCAGCACAGAATCCTATAGGGTACTTCGCATTGACCTACAATCCTAAAATTTGGCAAGAAGCAAGGTCTTACAGCATACGTTTAGAAATAAATCTGAAAAGTATAGTGTTTTAAATTAGATCACATTAAAATCGTCACTTTACGATTACATACGGCTGTCGCCTGTTAACAATAACTGCACGTTGATTTCGTCAGTCTTCAGTTCGCGAGTCTGACTCGCACTTGGCCGGTTTTAATTACCTGGCAATCGAATGACAGTTGACACTGAGAAATCCTCCGGGAAGGTGTTGTAGAACATGCCGGCAGCTAGCTGATGTATGGTTGCGTTCTCGTTGAGAGTGAATGCTGAGTACTGGGAGGGAGGGGTGGAGAGGGGCTGACACCGGCCCATCGTACGGGATACACCCTCGGGGAGGTCATTCTCGCGGACCTCGGCTAATGCGTCGAAAGTCTCTAAATCTGTAACAAACAACCCGTGGAATATATACATTATTATAACCTATAGATATAACATATAGACTAGTAGCTATACAGTTGGTCTATCTTTCGGCGATCTTTGCTTTGATTTCCAGTTGTAATGTGGTAGTACCAACCGTCACTCGATCTGGCATTTTCTACGTCCGCCTGGACACCAGTTATCTAAGTTTGCCGCCAAACAGTAGCAAGCAGGCAGCAGAGCAAGTTCCTCATTAGCATAAGGAAAAGCACGCTTTCGATACAAAGGTATTGTTGTCACTTACCACCAGGTGGGATGGTGGGTATGTGCAAAATCTTTAAATTATTATTATTATTTGAAAGCGCAATTCTTGATGTAATATTCACTGACCGAATCAGAAATACCATTCTGCGCTCCAAAACTCGCGTTGTATATAAATTGTAAAATTATCTGAAATCGAGACTGGTCTGGTCATGTCAGCCTTATGTCTTGAAGTCTGTTAGAAATAGCTGCCATGCCATGCCATCTTTAGGTGTTGAGTGAGTTCTAAAATTTGTGTTTCTATGGATGCATTTTTAAGTAAGATAATTCGAGTATAGGATCCACTGACGTTGAATTGATCGGGCAAGACGTGTAGGCCGGTAAGCAACCTATAAAATCAAATCTGGGAGAAATGTAATTTATACATCAACTAGTTTTTACCTGAGACTTTACTTCAGGTCAGCAGATCTACTTGTTTCAAATACTTACAAAAAATCAAGTTATTCTGAATCTCTGCTACGGTATAAAGGAAGGACAAACTGAAGCATTTCACTTTCGCATTTTTTATTAAAAAATTTCAAAACCTATAATGTTTATTTCATTTACAATCTTTATATATACATACAGTACGTGGATGCTCTCCTTTTAAGTACACATAATACTTGTTAATTTATAATATTCTAATGGGTGCTTATAAAGGCATAAATGAAAGATGTAGCACACCGACTACCGAATAATTGTTTCCACTTATCAAAAGTTAAGTTCGAGATCGGTGTAGCAATTTTTAACTTTGTTATTTTAATAAAAGTCTAAAGAGAACATAAGAGCATCAAAGATTTGACGATCAATATCAGAGCAAACCAGCGTACAAAATGTCTAAATTCACCGCAAAATATTTATTAACAACAGGTAGACACCGGAATGTTTATAGAGTCGTTTAGTTCGCCATTATGCGCGAGCATGGGGCCCGAGCGAAAATAAAATGTTTTTGAAATTAAATAAACAATATTTACTTACCGTCCCCCTTCCCAGGACAGAATACGCATAGCAATAATAGAAGGAATCGTTCTCTCCTCTGAAGTGCCATTGCGGCCCGAATAAATATGTCGGGAGATTATGTTTGCTTTAGTTCCCATCCCGGTTGTACGAAGATAATGTAGGGGGAGAGACTGCGTCGCGAAGCAGCCTCTGCCCCTCAGGGATCGGCTGGACGACAATTCATGTCTACGCCGACCAAGGCACTGTACCCACGAAGAACGCCTTCAACTCATTACTTCGCTTATGATGATTGCATTGGTGTCAAAATAATAGAGGACAACGAGACAGGGGTAAGTAACCTTCCCGTTAGAGTTCCTACTTTCATCTAAATAGCGCCTAATTTGGACAGGAATCTGTTGACAGTAAATAGTTAAACGATATTATCTTGGAGTTGAAATCTTTAAAATGATGGTTCATAGAGCTACAAAGTAATTTTCTAAATAATTTTTGATGTGTGAAAATACATTGCGACATAAAACAACACATTAGGAATACTACTCTTACCTCGTATAAGTTTTCTGAGAACATTTTTGCTACGTAATCTCCATTACATCACTCAGGGGAACCCACGGAAAAAATAACATGCGATTGCGACACAAAATGTTGAAGTAAATAAAATTCGCACTGGTTTTTATATAAAAAACAAAACGCTCTGTTTGTAAAACAATAGATAAATCATCCTGGGTTTTATAATTAAACCTGTATTCGAATCGTTGACATACGTCAGTCGGTGCCGTACTGGTAAAAATAGAGCAGTTTTAGGAAAAGGTTTATATCTACTGGATCATTCATATCGATTACATTCAATTCGTTGGTTCGTTGCCATATAATCAAAGACTGTTTGTTTGAATATTAACTGCCAAAACTTTGTACAGTAGATCCTTTTACAAGTAGTATTGGAGACTATTAGAAGATTCTCTAGCGAGGTAAACTGTTTTTCCATTCACGGGCTAAGTTGCTGCACAGAGATTTTTATAAAAATACTGTATATATTATATTAAATTTTGCTGATGTATCCGTATGTACTTACCTATAACCTTTATCGCTATTCAGTGTTTATCTAAAATCGTATTTTAGGATTGTGAGTTATATGCCAGTTAAAAATTACTGAAAAGGTCTGAGTACAATAATGAAGTATGTGCTAATCATGATTAAATTTTAGATAATGAGCTAATCATGTTTGGTTTATTGACAGAGAAGAGCTGACGCCTTTTGTCCATGAGACAAGGTAGTTATTTACACCGAGAAATTAATGTTTAAGGTACATAATTTGGTTTCTTTTACGTCTGCAATAAGTATTTTCTTATATAAGCCGTTTTTGATTATAATTAATGTCAGACTATTTTTTTAAAGCAAAAACTATAAATTATATTAATTTGTATTGTGTTGGCAACACATTAAATTAATGCAATTCAATGTACTTTTTTAAATTGTATAACTAACTGTTGCCCAACGGATGTTAAAGAAGGAAAACCGGCCAAGTGCGAGTTGGACTCAAGCACCGAGGGTTCTGAATAGGGTTTCCAAACCTGTGGATCGGAAATCCGGGAGTATTTGTATTTTCTAACGCTGCGAGCAGCTTTTTTGGGAAACATTTTTTGGGAAACTTCACAAAAGCGTAAAATTATTTATATGAATGTTTAAAATGTGTGCAAACCAATTTGCTACACTAAAAACACTTACAGCGGTGGCGTTTGCGACAGGGATAGTGAAAATCACAATTTATTTTTATTTAGCACCGAATTTGTCTCCATATTTATAAAAAAGGTTGGTGGTGTGTGTGGAGTAATGCTAATTCCGGGAGATTTTAGCTGCGTTCCTAGAGCCGAAAGATTTTAGGAGAAAATTCCGGGAGAGTTAACATGGCCCTAGTTCCGAACCATAAAAAGAAGCACCAGTGAGATTACAAGGTTTTTCATCGGATATTGGGAACTCTAAAAAAACACCAACCGAAAAGCTTTCGCATCCGTAACATGACTATGATCAATTGATGACTGTCACATCGTCCTGCAAAAATACTGTACTTATATCCTGCGAACTGTTCAATTTTCCTGAACGCTTATATTCCAACAGTTCTCGTGGGCTGTTCAATTGTTTCTGAGTACTAACAATTACACCGCGAACACTCGCAGATAGATTATAGAAAGTTACTGAAAGTGTTCGAGTTTCACCACCAAGTTCCTATTGTGCCAACCTTTGTTTGGCGTTGAATTGTTCTTTGCACGAAGTTTTATCGAGGCCAAGTATGTTGTAGTATTATTTGTATGTAGTACATTCTGTGCCTGGAGACTAGATATGAATCATATTCATGAAACGATGCTCTAAGTGAGCATATAACTATATATATGTATTTGTATATACAAGTATATCATGAATATAACTTGTGTACATTCACCGAAATGTATCTTGTAGAATTTTGGCTTTGGGATTTTGGAGTTGGAGCATTAACGGTCGTTAGTTAGCTTAAATGTTAGATTTTTGCAAATATCCAAGGATTAAGGGGAAATGTCAATTAAAGGTGAATACGACATGGTACAAAAGTGGGTACATATTTTTGTACTCGACTGTACAAGTGCAGCTGTGACCTAAATATTCTACGCGGAACATATTACACGTAATAAAGATTCATGACAGTTACGTACCAGTATTTTGTGATGCGATCTGTGGAATCCGCTTTGTAATAGACCAGAAGAGTTGGTGCTGGCTGGAAATTGACGCGTTCAAAAAGAACTAAAAAAAAACGACTTCGATTGCCTTAAAAATTTGTTTTTTGTTGATTTTCTCAAAGAGCGATTAATCAATTTCGATAAAATTTGTGATGAATGAATTATCAAAATCAGTTCACTATTGGCGGAGTTATCGCGTAACACACATACAAAACAAACAAACATACGCGTCGATCTGAGAACCTCCTCGAAAAAAAAAGAAGATCGAGCTTTTAGATCTTGTGTCTGTATGTTTTATACGCTTTATTTGTTTTCTTATTTATTTCATATAATAAAAACCTGGCCAAGTGTGAGTTGGACTCGCGCACCAAGGGTTCTGAACCATGAAGAGAAACATACAGATATACCATACAAAACGGCGAGGGGTCTCGCTTCACTGGCTGCTATCGAGCATTTCATACAGATATGCTTTCCGTCTAACTAAGGTAGACCCCCGATGCGGAAAAAGGACTCTAGCTGTCTCGCTTGCACGAACGGCGGACTTACGGCTGGCGTTGGTGAGGATTTGAAATCAAAATAACGGCGGCGCGTGGCGTGCCGAAGTGAACCTTTCACTTCCCGGATCGCATACCTAAGTTTGTTAGTCAAGATTTTTTCGATTCGAAAACTATACTAGGTCGATTCCTAGGTTACACTTTGGTTTTTCCTGTAACACTTACATAATTATTTCAGTTGTGGCACCTGTGGAACACCATTACCCATAACGACTCCAAATTTCATGTCAATAGCATTATTAGTTTCTGAGACAATCATCTACGACAGACGGACATACAGACACACAGACACTAGAGTGATAATATATATGGGCTACATATTTACATACCTACTGGATAGACCGACGACCTGGTTAGAGTCGCAGGGAGTCGCTGGATGCAGGTGGCTCGGGACCGGTCGATGTGGACCATAAGGGAGGCCTATGTCGTCTATGACGTTTCCCGGCTGATGATGATGATGATGATGATCAGATGTTCGAATTTGTCGAAACAATTATAATTTGTTCAATTTTAGGTAGGTAATTAAGGTCACAATGGTTCACAAAGCTCAGTTTTCTTAAAGAAAATCAACCGCAATCGGTCATACAGCGTGTATATTTCATAAGGGCGTATAATTTATACAGATAAAGCTTACGACCGTACAAATCATATGTGAATATCGGTATTGTTAATTAGCTTAATTGATAAACAGTGAGAGAGACTTAATCATTTTAAAAAGTACGACCGAGCAGCAATGTATTGCGTCATAATTGACTTTACAAACGATAAACGGTTTATTTAACTGTCATTTACGACGTGTACAAAGAACCGTCACTCAGTCGATAACTTATACACTGCGTGCTCAATTATTTTGTATGGAAAAAAATATACAATTAATTAACGAAATTTATGTAAATGTGTTGTTTAGGATGAACACTAATTGCTATCAAAATATACGCCAGTATTAAATATACACGTTGTATATACAAATAAGAAAATACACACATAACTAAAGCTCCGGTTTAGGAAGTTATTAGTCTGGAGTAATCCCTTTTATTCAATATACTGACACACGTAAAGTACTGACAAGGTTAGGCCGGTAAAAATATGTTTGGGTTGAACGCTCCACAAAAGGCCAGGCTTTTTAGACTAAGCCTATTGTCACTTAGCTAGATCCATAGCAATACATAGAACATAATACTAAATAATATAATTAATGCGTTCAAAAAGAACTAAAAACCGACTTCAACTGCCCTAAAAGTCTACAGCATTCATCCCCTAAAATGTTCAGAAGTAGAATTATCTGGGCACATATTTGGTTTTTGTTGATTTTATCAAAAACCGCTGAATCAATTTCGATGAAATTTATGTGGGACCAGCTCTGAAGTATGTTCTATTAAACGAAAAAGAATAATCAGAATCAATTATATTTGACTTACTCGTAGTTATCGCGTAACATACATACAATAAAACATACAGTCGAATTGATAACCTCCTCCTTTTTAGGGTTCCGTATTCAAACTATACGCTTATTGTTTTTATACCCTTATAGTTTTGCTCTGTCCGTCCGCGGCTTAGCGGCGAGACTCTTACTACTAAAAAGCTTTAATTTGATACACTGTACATATCAATCACTCCAACAAAGTGATAGAATAAAATCTTTAAATTTTTTTTAAAAAGTGTGGCTCCCATTAATTGAAAAATTAGTTAATTGTTTTAAATAGGCTTGAGTTTATACAAAACTCTCAGACCTCCTTTTAAGTACTGACGATTTATGTCAGGAGCCCCTACAGGTGATACATAATTACAATTGTCCATAGTCAAACTAACCATCCTATTTCATTCCAAACTTACGATTATTTTAGGGATTCTCGTAGTGTTTTTTATTTTGACCCAGCTTGATGTAAGTTATCTGAACTTTTTGTTGTAAGATTGAATATTTAATAGTAAGATACACTCGTATGTTTATGGTCATAATAACCAGCCAGGAAACGTCCACTGCTGATTATCGCCCTCTTGGATTCCGTCTCAATCTCGGATCCCGCTCCGCTTGCATCCAGTGGCTCCTCTCGGACGTAAAATAAGTCTTAGTTGATGAAAACTATGAACATAAACTACAATCAAAGTCATAACGAAAAATTACTTCGCATTGTATCTGCATATCAACCTACTCCAAAAATAGAGGTGGTTCTCAATTCGACTGCATGTTTTTTGTATGTATATTACGTGAATCCGCCAATTATGAATCGATTTTGACGATTCTTTTTTTGGAACGAAACAGTGGTTCGCACGAGGTTTGTACATTGCCACTTCAGTTTACTCTCGAGCTAAGAAGGTGCCGTTAGATCTGTTGCGGAGTTCCTCATTGTGCATTGAGTGCCGTTTACCGAACTGTGAACACATACAAACTTAGTGCAAGGGCCAAGTTTCAACGAGCGAACTTGGCACGTTAACCCGCACAATCGTACAGATTTTCCATTGGCGCATTCAATTAAACTTTCAAAGCGCTTCGATGGTTAATGGTTTCGCTATATGTAGGGCAGCCTTGAAACAACTACAGAAATAGAACGAACCAATGGTATTTAAATAATGAACTGGGCTCGTAAGGTTTTCATTCTCATTGTGTCTATATTCTGAAAATATTGAAGAAAGATAAGAAGAAGATAAAGCTTACTATATAAATTCTTGTTGTATATAATTTTCAGCAAAACCTACCTATAATTTCAAAAAGAATTCACACGTTTTCTCGTTAACATAGGTGCAATAGAAGCAAGTACTTTTGCCCGTGACTGCGCTCGAACTTTAGAATCTTTTCCACTGGAGCCACTTAATGGGCCATGTTAAAGCCTATTTCCTTCTGCATGCTAACATGTTAAGTGTCACCACAGTTCGTAGTGAAGTTGAGGCGCCAAGAAGTAACAAACAAACTCACTTTGGTATTTATAATATTAGTTTAATTTTAATGAATATGAAACGGGGGGAGGCTTTACCCCCAAAAGTTATTTACGACGAGGGTAATCTGTTTGTTTAAAAAATATTTTCGATATCATTGGACCACTTCTAAAGCAGCTAATATTATTACGACTTGATAAATTAGTAACCAAATCGAGTGACGGAAAAATAGATCAAAGCGACGTCCAAATTTTAATCAATTTTTCAATGACTGATGCTTACCCTGCCCTCCTCAGAAAGTTTTTCGATTGCCAAAAATAAAACGTTGAACATTTATCAAAGTTATATTTATACGAACATGGAAATTCGCTCAATAGTAAAGTTGTTAGGTTACTCTCGCTGTGTTGTTACAATTTCTGCGGCTTAAAGTTCCGCGGATGCGTCTCTTGGAATATTTTCTCGTTGAGCAGGTTGTCGTAAAGTTTGGCAACAGTTGGGTACTTGGCGATGTCCAGTTTGAGTCTGCAACAAGTAAACTCACCTAACTTTATTATCGCTTAATAAGTTCGCTGAAAAGTTTCCTGTAAACTGAGAAATGTAAGACTCAGCTATCTTCAGAGAGTCGTCATTCTTGTTCCTAGTTTTTAAGTAGCCACTTAAATGTTATATAATTGCAGTTTAGAACTTTGCCAAAGAGTTAATTAATGTTTTAAACACTTTAAGTGGTACGATGAAGTTCTAAATTCTATTACTGGTTGGCTTAACTTAGGAAATCAAATTAAATATACTTTTTAGGATTAGTATACATTTAAAAATATTTAATACAAGTTGAAAAGACATGCTTTGTCCTGTCCGTTTTCAATTTAAAAAATGTCCAAATAATACCAGCCGTTCTAAAGTGATTTGCTTCATTTTTATTTACGCGCTAGCGTTTTGCCCGTGACTTAGTTTTCGTGTTCTTCTTCTTCTTTTTCTTCCAACGGGAACCACTAATTTGTTCGAGATAAAAAGTAGACTATGTCCTTTTCGCTTCATTCAATTAAGTCGTTCTGACTCTGACTGAATTTAAAAACAAACGTATTTACGTATAAAGTATTTCTATACGTACGTAGATTATTGATCCCACTCGACACAATATTTGTTCAAATTTCTTTTAACGTTAAATAATAAAAAAATCTTTGTAGAAAAGTTACCTCAACGTCTCCATTAGGTGATTTGATGGTTAAATGCAAGCGAATTGTGTAAAACTATATAGTAATTTATATATGAAAGTACGAATATCAAAATATGCAAAGTAAACAGTTATAAAAACACACCTGGTGACAGCGTTAAAGCACTGCGGCACAAAACACAGATCAGCCATTGTAAGTTGGTTTCCAATGCAAAATTTTCCTGAAGATTTCTTTAGGAGCGCTTCAAGAGTCTGGAGGCCTCTCTCAGCCCAGAACTGTGTGAAACTGTTGTATTGTTCTTCTGAGTTTAGAAGTGGCTTGAGGCCTACGTTTTGTAGCGGTTGGATGCCCGATACTATAGTCTGGAAGAACAAGAACGGGTAAGCTTAAATGTATTGTTTATTGTACATATAAAAATAATAATTACAAAGACAATTATATCTAAAATTGTACAATTAGAGTTGCCTGCCCCTAACGAGAGATTACTCCCGGCACTCACACTGAAGCTTTTAAAAAATAAATAAACTGAAAGTAGACCTACATACATGTACATAAACAATACAAAAAGTATATATTACAGAACAAGATAGTGTATATAGAAAAAGAAAAGAAAAATGCATAACAATAAATAAAAACACGATTTACTTAATATATAAATTATAAATATATACAATATACACACATACATACATACATATAAACTACCTATTATTTAAATGAGGGAGAGGGAGTCTCACTGCTTGAACAGAGAAAGAGTCAGAGTAAATGCGGGTGGTGTAGCGCTTATATCTTCACATCATCATGACGCCACATTTCCCGGTCCGCTTGTATTCAGCGACTACACGCGACCTTCACCAGGTCTTCGGTTCATCTAGTAGGGGGACGGCCTGGTAGACGTTTCCCAGTACGTGTTCGCCACTCGAAAGAATTGCCTTGCTAATATTCCATTGCACTTACCTCACAAACCTCTCTCATGCGAGCTCGTAATATCGGCGTGTTCGGAGTCAAACTTGGCTCTGGACGAGTGTCCTCCAGGTATTGGAGGATAGCCATAGATTCCACTAGCGTTTCACCATCTGGTGACAAAATCAAATTTGGGTCATCGTAACATAGATTGATAAGAGCATTCCTCGGAAAACGTCCATGGCTAAAATTCAAGTTTCCAGGACGCTTGCTTCTGGTGGCTCATTGCGCCCACCAGTTAGTCAGCTGATCTAGTCGGAGACCCCGGTACACATTTTCTGGTACGTGGTTGCCAAAGGAAAGCCACGCAATAATATTAACTATCTGACTATAAAAGACCAGTCGTGTGCTAAAATCATATTCAATTTAAAATTCGAGTACCAGAGTTATTCTGAATGTATGATGGAGCATGCAATTTATCGGACTAATATAAACTGGTGGTATAAATACGAATAGCTAACCATACAAGAAGATCGTTAATAAACTAACCCGACTACTACAAGAAACGTATTGTTAGCCATAGAATAAAAACTTATTTTTCTGGGGTTTACATACGTATTCGTACACATAAACCCCAGTTATTTATGTGCCCTAGCATTATTGCATTATATTCATTAAGACCTTTCATTGGATACCAAACACGATATGTCTATAACTATAATTTTGGGGCAGCACTCTCTCTCTCTCTCACTCACTCTCATCTCTCGGATCACGCTTCTAATGACACCTCATTTGTCATATTATACGGGAACAGGGGCTTTATCGTCTAACTCCAACACCTATCGCGATACCTTTGAAAGGTATCGTGATCGGGATCGCGACTTTAAAATGGTACCGTGTAACATTCTTAATCACGATCGCTTTCGGAACGAATGAAATCGGCGCTTGTTGTCGTTGTGATTTTCTGTTGTTGAAGTTGAAGTTTTGGTATCTTTTTTTTGCTAAGGTGTCATTTCATCTCATAACTATGATAGCCTTGGTACCACCAGTGGCATAGAAAGTTCATTTCCGAAATATATATAATATAAATTATATACAAATATTATTTTGTGGGTTCTCATCAATTTACACATAGCACCGTAAACACGCAGCACAAATTATTATTTGTTATCTACACAACAGTAGTCACCTACAGTCACCCATCATAGCTAATTTTGAAGAGATACCATAATACTCGAAATTAATAAAAGTTAATTATTTACGTATGTAACTTACATGATTTTATTTTGTTGATTTTATTACTTATTTAGGCAAAAGGCAAAAAAAATAATTACGGCATATCTTCTCGTCCAAAATACCTCAGCGTCTAAAGACAAAAGTCTTTGATCAGTGCGTGTTGCCAGTGATGACATACGGAACCGAAACGTGGTCTTTTACTGTGGGCCGAATAAACAAGCTCAAAGTCACTCAGCGAGCAATGGAACGAGCTATGCTCGGAATTTCTCTACGTGATAAGGTCCGGAATGAGGAAATCCGTAGACGAACGAAGGTCACCGACATAGCTCGACGAGTCAGTGAGCTGAAGTGGCAATGGGCAGGCCACATCGCTCGAAGAACCGATAACAGGTGGGGAGTAAAGGTTCTCGAGTGGCGACCACGTACCGGGAAACGTCTACCAGGCCGTCCCCCTACTAGATGGACCGACGACCTGGTTAGAGTCGCGGGGAGTCGCTGGATGCAGGTGGCTCGGGACCGGTCGATGTGGCGTACCATGAGGGAGGCCTATGTCCAGCAGTGGACGTTTCCCGGCTGATGATGATTTAGGCAAATAATAAAAACAATCTGAAATTATTGAGAGTTATAAATAAAACATCAATTTATTATATTGTGAGGCTGAATTTCTTCTTCTACGCGAGCTATCAAAATAGTTCTTGCTGCTAATTCAATTGATATAACGACATTCAAACTAAATCAATCATTAAAGTTATAAAACAATGATAAACTTGCGAGAAATCTTTGAAATATTCGAGGTGAGTGTTGAATCTTTCATTTGACACTTGCGAGTCGCTTTGAAAGCGATTTCTAGTTGTCAAAAAGTTACACGGTACCAATTTTATGTCAAAATTACGATTTCGTTCATTCATAATCTTTCAAACTCTTGATTAATCGCTATACCTTTCACTGACATTTAGCAGTCGCGTTTGAGCGGTGTGAAGTTCGTGAATCATCTTCAAACGTCAAATTCAAAGGGATCGTGATCGGTGTTGGAGTTAGACGATAAGGCCGCAGATAAACATTCATACACTCATACATACTCGTATTTTTTGTGCTAATAAATGTAACCCTCCTTTGGCTTCACCGTAGTCGGGTAAAAAGAGCCAGACCACAAAGAGAAAGAAAGAAAATGCGCTTAATTATGTGGACTCCAGAGTCTCACTTCTATTCATTGGCTCACCATAAAGTGATATGAAAACTTAACTCCAACCAATTCGAAAAGAGCATCAAACAAACATTCGCGTTCACAATAAAGATAAGTTGGTTTCACCTAAGAGTCTACCAAGTATCAGACGAGTAAGAGTCTGAGTAATAAATCTGAAGCATCCAACCATTATACACCTAAAGTAAGGTACAGGGTTGTATTCAGGGTTCTAAGTTCAAGGGGCTATGTTTTGGATAGACAATGAAAATTCACTCGCGGCGCGTAAAAGAACTGACTGATTGTATATTCTATACCGCCATCGATGTAGCACAAACATTATGAACGTATTGGGGGACAGGTGGGACTCCCCGCGACTGGGACACTGCTCACGTCTGCATATTGCAACAACTAACCTAACCTAACTAGTGTTCTGGGGTGCAATACACTATGGACAAACAGCCTTACCTCTGACGGATGTGAAAATCAAAATTAGCTCATTTTGACCCTTAATCATGACGTGATGGAAGGACAAACTAACAAACTTACCTACTCATTTATAATATTGGTATATGGATGGATGACTGAAAATTGATTCATATATCAACAACCAGCTCGAATCGCTTGAGCTTGAATTTTGGAACATGATCGATTTCATGCTGCTTTATGAAAGGAAGTTTGAAATTCCTTCCCCTGAGGGTTCCCTTGAGGGGTTGGTTGTAAAGGGAGAAAATTTTTGTGCGGCAAACCGCTTGTGCTAGAAAATATATATGTTTAACAATTTATAGAACAACTAGGGGATGAATTTTCACGCGCACAAAGCTGTGGGCGATCTAACAGGACCATCATCATCGGCCGGGAAACCTCCACTGCTAGACATACGACTCCTTCATGGTATGCCATATAGACCGGTCCTGAGCCACTTGCATCCAGCGACAGTGATAAAATAAAGAAATCCGTAGACGAGCAAGGGTCACCGACCATAGCTCGAGAGTCAGTGAGAACGAAGAACCGATAACCGGTGGGGAATAAAAGATCACGAGGGCCGTCCTCCTACTAGATGGACCGACGACATAGTTAAGGTCGCTGGAAGTCGCTGGATGCAACGGGACCATATGATATAAATAAAGGTATTTACGCAAAAATCAAGTTACGGAAGGTTGGAAATGTAGTGATTATTTTATTATCTTGTTAATCGGAAGGGCCCTAAAATATCCCTGCTTACAGCCCTGGATAGATCCATTTATTTATGGAGCAAAATGAGTACGTGCGGCGCTTTGATCGGTGTCCCGAAAACATACGGGCACTCGAGTCACTATCCACATAGACAGGGCCTCGCAAACATGGGCTTACTGAAGTCTAGGATACATACTCATAGAAAACCGTACTTTATGGACTACCCTTTCTTCTGAAGGGTCCATCCGAGATCTATTGGGTATCTGCGTAATATATTTATTTAGGGTATTTTTCATTTTTATGCCCAACGGGTTCGCATTTGGTTTTTAGCACCCCTGATGATACGAGTAAGGCCTAGGTAGCTCAAATAAAATTAGCTCACTGTATATTGAATTTTAAGTGACGGTACGTTCTCAAATCTGTTATATTTTATAACTGGAACACAACAATGCTATTATTGTGTAAATATTAAGAGAATACCTAAGCGAACTCTCTATTTAGTATAGTTTTACAGAAATCATCATTAAATACTTTGACAAACCAACTTTGTGATGCGATTGGGAAAATCAACTTTATTTCTAAGAAATCATACCTGTACGTTTCTTTCCATGGTTTGGAGCTCTTGATACGCGAGTCCGACACGTACTTGGCCGGTTTTTGTTAACAAAACATCATTTTTGTTCAAAATATTGTTACTTGATTCAGCCTTCAAGATTACTTGAACCCCAAAGTGTCTTCATATAATGGCACTCATCTAGTACTATTTCATCATTACGAGACGATGACCCAAATTGAAGCCAATTTCTTTTTCTGCTCGTCGTTTGGATGGCGACACTTTGGGCGACAGATTCAATATGTAGCAATTCGGCAGTGCTATTGACCGATCTATTTACGGTTCAAAATGATTGAAGGAAGGCTGAGCATGCGTAGTTTTATTAGCACTAGTTGACTCCCGGCTAAAATCTAGCCTCGCCCTATATTTGCCCGCCTTTTTTAACCACCTCCGTGGCCTAATGGCTAAATGTTGGTCTAACGATCCGGAGATGTTGAGGTATAAATGCAAATGAATCAATTGGATACAACAATCTATATTGACACACGATATAGTCTTATATATATATTTAATACATGTGCTCAATAAATCATACATTTTGTAGCTGTTTGGCGTGCTAAAAGTTCGTGATTTCAGAAGGTAGCAAAGCAAGCGTGTGTTTTTCTTATTCACTCGTTATAAAGAAAAAAAGCCCTAGTGATTTTTCCTTATTAACTGAAGGAATGTTTTTCATTTATATCCTTCAAAAATCATTACTAGTGTTTTTGCCTATTCACTGGGCAGTATTTGCAACACACTCTTGGCCACCATCTCAATAACAGACTACCAGGTTGACATAAATGTACGAGAGCGTGTAAGAAAACTGTTCCGCACTAACATCCGTGTCATGTTCCAAGAGGATTGGCTTCAGTTCCAAGTATTTTTTAAAAAACGCGGGATTTCGAAATTCTAATGTTGATAATGATTTCATTTAATTTTACGGGAATGACAGAGACCTTATGCCATCACTATATCTATATCTTTTTCTTTCTTTGAAGTTGTAGTTAGACTCCACCTTAGGTATGAGGTCCTGGTACTTTCGTCTTCATATCATCCGATGTTAAGTGATTAAAAGCCGACAAATGGAAGCGTGCTCACCTAGAAACGTTACTTAAGTTACTAGCTATGTTTTCTGTGCTAACCGAAACACAATAATCCTCAACATAATGTTACTATTATTATATTTTTCGCAAATGTATTAACAAATGTCGTTTAAAACTCGGCGCGAAAATGTAAATTCAATCTCGTTCTGACTGGTTCGCCCTCGACTGCGTCTCGGGCAACAATAGTCAAAGATCGATTGAATTTACAAACTTTTCGCACTAGTTTCGAGATGTAATAATATTTCTTCGGTATTTCATAGACACGAGTTGCAGAAGAAACGGGCGAGCAAAAGTTGATGGATTTAATTAAGAAATATTGCCCTGAGCATAGCCGTGCCTATTGTTTTAAACTCCTAAAGATCTCTATTAAGCAGCTAGCTAGCATCATTTTGAAACTTAATAAAGTTGTTATTATGGTGGGTTTGATTCCTCCCAGAACTCAGTTATTGAGTTAGTCTCATTGAAAATTGTAATACATTATCAAAATACTAGTTTTTTCCGCGATTTTGTGTGCGTGTAATTCAGAAAATTTGGCTAGGGGGACTTTGCCCCCATGCCCATGATATAAAACTAGGTGCGTGCTAAATTTCATCACGACCGGTTATGCCGTTGAATCACCAAGAGGTATCACAAAAACCAACATACCCACTTCCACGTTTATAATCAATGTAAAAATATCATATTAAATACTCGTAGCAGGTACATAATGCTTTAAATTTTACTAACGACAACTTTACTATTGAATATGTCTACGAGTCAAGAATCTTCTTATTCTTAGTGGTACACTCCTGTCGGAGTGGTCGTGGCTTCGGATCGTCTGCTATGTTGGTCGCGGCTTTTGCGAGAGGTCTCCATCTCTCTCTATTTGTGGCATTCCTTGTGCACTCAGTAAGAGAACACTTCGTGGACGACTTAATCAGATCAGTCCTTCTTGTGGGTGATTGGCCGCGAGAACATTGACCTTCTACTCTTCCTTGTACGAGTATCACTAATCGTTCCAGTGAGCTTTTGTTGCGGGTGATGTGTCCGAACATCTTTAGGATTCGCACTTGCACAATCGACGAAAAACTTTGTTTGATGCGGAGCTCTTTAAGGATAGAAACGCTAATGCGATGAGCAGTCCATTTTATTCTCAGCAAGCGCCTCCAGCACCACATCTCCAAGGCGTCAATCTTTCTACGAAATTTTTCCATGTTTCAGCTCCATACAGAAAAATAGAAAATATTAGGCATCTCATTAAGCGAACCTTGGTGTTTTAGTTATGCGGCGATCTTTCCATATTTTTGTGAGTTTCTCCACGGCTGATCGTGTCACGTCACATCGTCTTTTGATTTCTTCTTCGCAACTTCCAGTATTTGTGATTGTGGATCCCAGGTAGATGTAGCTCTGAACAACTTTGCAATTCGCTATTTCACGTAAGTCAGGTCGATTGTTAGTCGTACAATCCACTACCATCATTTTGGTTTTATCACGATTTATTGTTAGGCCGAAATCTGAACTGGTTGTTTCTAGAAGCGAAAGAAATCGTATTATGTCTGCTTGTGGTGTCGCAAAAAGTGTAGTATCGTCTGCATATCTCAAGTTTGATATCAACCGAGTCTAGAATGAGTCTATTATAGTGATCTTGTAAAACTACATCCTTTGTGCTGTGATTTTTCGGTTAGATAATTTTGATTATAATATAATCGGCGTCACTATAATAGGATCACCAAGCTAACTGGTGATCATTACCGCGGTGGTCATGAAGATCAGAGAGATCGTGGCGATCTGATGGGGATCATGTTTGGCAGGAGTTATGAAGCTTATAATGATCATGATGAATTGATGACTCAACTCCTACTGAATTCGTGTAAAATAAACGTGTTCACAGGATCAAGAAGGGTCGACCACGAATTTACATTTAGTACTGTTAATTGTCGAAAACTCCGGCTCCATTCTTTTGTGAATATGCAAAGCGTGAAAATCCGAACAATTGCGGGTTAAATATAAATTCCCAACCAATGTTTAATTAAGAAAAACAAAAGGTAAGTCAACCCATAACTTTTGCACCTAACTTTTGTCCTCATGCAATCAAATCGTAAACGGATTTAATTTGAATGGAAACCCTATCCACTGGTCAAGAAAAGTTGGTTTGGTTTAACTTTCAAAATTTGGTGTTATACAAGTATGAATGAACGAAGAAAAAGGAGTGTAATTTTTGATGTTGTAGTGTATTCTAGTACGGTTTGAATGTAAAGAAATGATTTCTTTAAGAAAACAAAACGGTACTTTCTATCCACTGCGTTCACTTTTCAGATCTAGTGGCAAACCGTGACAATTATTTTTCAATTTTTGTGCGTATCAAAGCATAAGCATCTTATACACGATAGTTTGAAAGTTAGTGATCGCAGTTAGATATCAGCAGGTGGACGATGCTGCTTTAAGGATACATACAGTGTTTGTACACCTTAATTAGCCTACTTCTACTGTACTAATTTAATCGTTAAAATGTGTATACGTACGAGGCTGTTAAGACGCCGACGAAGAGAGTATATAGTGCACTCAATGGCTCAATTTGTGGAGAATTGGCGCCAGGCAGGACCCACCCAGAGCTATTGTCGATGACATCACCAATTACCGAGCTACGGCCTACGAATGTATGCAAGCCTGGTATCTAAATAGTTCGTATGGTAATCAGTTGATTAAATCTTCCGAGAGGGCATACTTTAAAGAACAGTCATCATGTCACAGCCTTATATCGTTTCTCGATCGAGGTCAGGCACCTAGCCACGGTATTGGCGTGAGTTAGACTACCATCTGATCCTCCAACACAGAGGGAAAACTGCAACATATTTTTGGGATTAGGCTGTTAGAAGTTCATTGAACAGCCCGAAAACCTACTGCTGCTCTCAAATATATATAACAATCGAGATCCACTGTTTGGCCTGCCTTCTGAACTTCCAACGCACGAAATCATATACAGGTTTAAAGAACTAAATTAATAAATAATCATATGTAACACTATGAGTCAAATCGCACACTTTTTTCTATGTACTTCTTCATTGGTTTATATTTCATACTAGCTTTTGCCTGTGACTTCAGAAAGTATCCCACGATAACTACTGGATCGATCGGGATAAAAGTAGCCTATGTATTTTTACTGCTCTTTATATAACTCTATACAGGGGCTTGTGTTAGATTCTCAGTGCTCTGTACTAGGTTTGGTTGGTAGTAGGGTATTTTCCTTCGTCATCCAAGCTAGCTACCACCATGTTATCTAAGTCTACCACCACGAAGCAGCAGTTTTAATAGCACTGTTGTTTCTCGGCAATGGAAGATATATATAGCCAGCGCTTCATTAACTTGAAGCCCTATCGTCACATATTATCAGGTGAGATAAAGGCCAAGGGTGAACCCGTAAATAAAAAAGTATATACATTGATCTGTATGACGTACAGCGTAATCATTGACGTTCTGCAAGAAACAATTAATTAGCTAAAGAAGACAAAGTAGCGAACAAAGCAAACATACTTTAGCACTTTCAAACCAATACAATTAAACTTCGCCAGAAACAAACACTAGCTCACCTTGTTTCCTTAAGCATCACTTCTTGAGCCGTGTTCAAAGTTAGACTTGAGGCGAGGCTCAAAGTTCCGGATTTAGATAGACATGTTTGCATAAAAACCTTTGATTTCCCTGCTGTGATTCGAAAAATAGAAAATGTCGAAGGAAAACGGGGAAATCGGTCGGGTTTACTTTTCTTAATCCAATATCAAAGGATCGATATGATCATAGCGAGCGAGGATTGAATATAAATTTCGAGATATTTTTACATTGCTTTTAAGCTATGCTATGTTTTGGAAATCACTGTGTTTTCTTCTTTCGAAAAAAATAATTGCGATTACAGCAAGCGATTTTCGGAATGACATCATGTTACGGTCGCCTTAAAATTAGGCAAAGTTTAGTAGGAAACTTAATAATGTTGAAAATCCTTATGAATTTTTCCCTTAAAAATAATAAATGTTATTCAATCGCAATAATTTCCAATTTTATTTAGTTCATTACTTTTGACTAATTTTGTATGAGACTTCTTCGTGTAATCTTATACAAGGTATAAAAATTTTTTGGACACATTTATATGCAAAATATGTACAAATAAGATATGAATGATATGATAGAATATTTGATGGTGTCTAGGGTTGGCAATCACATTGGCAACAGATTACAGATTTACGAATCCATTTTGTCACTCAATTTACCCTTTATACATCGTACAGACTAGTAGAAAATACAGTTTCGCATCGAAGCCCGCACTTACTTTTTATGAATTCCTAAAAATATACTGAAAAAATATTTTTTCGCAAGCGCATAAAAGTAACGAAAATTGGCATGTATTAGTCTCTTTTTATATCATTTCGTAAGTTATCACCACCTTTTGTGAGATTCTGGCATGCGAGTTCCAAATTTTCTATCGTTCGACGTATCCACTTTCGTAACTTGATATTTTAGAATGGCATTCCATACCTTTCAGAAGAGCGCGTAGGGTCGTTTGCTTGAATGAAAATTAAAGGCTTTCGCATATAGAAGGCATAGTTTTAAAGCACCCGCATCAGTTTACAGCGGTAATGGTGAAAGTTTTCTTTTCTTTATGCCTTTAACCGTCATGAGAGGGTTTCCGATGATAATTTCATAGTATGGAAGCGTACTCGCCCAGAAGCCACAATTTCTTCAACCCCTTCAACTATCAACTGTACAAAAATTCATTCTGACTTACCGTAACGAGTGAAGAAAGAAAAATACAAAAATAATATTAGTACGGGTTACTGGAACATGAGCTGTGGTAGCTCAGTGGTTAGAGCGGCAATCCTTGAACAATCGTGGTCTGGGTTCGATCCTGCCAATGAGATCCATTTTGTTATTGGGAATTTATGTACGAATGATAAAAATAATTACCATTGGCTTTTCGGTGAAGGAAAACATCGTGAGGAAACCTGCACTGAGAAGAAATTCAAAAGTGTGAATTCTACACGCACTGGGCCCGCGTGGTGGACTATGCTCCATACACTCTCAGTAGGAGAGTAGGCCCTGCAGTTGGGACATATATAGGCTGTTCATGACTTGCTGATTGGAAAATTAAAGCGCTGTAAACAATATAATAATTGGAACGAAGTTCCTTATCGCGCGTTGTGAAAGGGGGCTAGACGGAAAAAATTCTTACGAAAAGTTGTCACCGACACTTTTTGCTATAGTAAGTTAGCGTCATCTGTTAGTACGACGTACGTAGTAGTAAGACGATACCAACAGTACAGCTATGTGACGACAGATGGCTCTGATTAGTTGCCGCTACTCAATGACAGATGTTTAAAATATAATGTTAAAAATCCGTTCAAACCTTATTGAAAATTTTATTACAATTCCTTCACTAATTAATCGAAAGGAACTTCGTTCCATCCGGGTGTCCCTTGATACCTCTCAAGTTTTTTTGATATATAAATGTGACAGACACCAGAGTGACCAGACAGGTTACATTGTTTTGCTTCATCGAACATTGGGAATTTCTATGTTATCTGATATTGAAAAATGAATACATAAAATCTCACCTATGATAAGTGCGGGGACCTTCTGCGCGGGGTTGATGTCTCTGTAGTGTTCCGAGAGCTGATGCTTCTCCTCCACGATGTCTACTGGCCTTTCCTCGTAGGGGATGCGCTTCCAGTGCAGTGCGGCACGGACTCGCCAAGAACACGACGACACGAAGAACGCATACAGCACTGCTCGACTTTCACCCTTCAGTGGTTAAGGAGTGGTTTTAAATTTAAATGGATCCTGTGATACACCACCCAAACTAATTACTCACTGAGTTTCTACTTAAATGTAATGGATTGTTACCAGTGTTGATAGTATCTGTCAAACATGCCACGGTAGCTTTGTTGGGTAGAGTGTCAGTCCTTGAACAATCGAGGTCTGGGTTCGATCCTTGCTCGTACCTACAAGTTCCAATTTGTTATTTGGAATTTATATACTAATGATAAAATCATTACCATTGGCTTTTCGGTGAAGGAAAACATCGTGAGGAAACCTGCACATTCCTGAGAATAAATTCAAAAGTGTGTGTGAAGTCTACCAATCCTCATATCGCCCACACATTATCTGTAGGAGAGTAGGCCTGAACCCCTGCAGTGGGGACATATATGTATAGGCTGTTGATGATGATATTATCTGTAGTGTAAGCCCCATAGCCTACTTACACTGTCTCGTGTGTCTATGGGTTAGTTTGCTAAACGTTAGTAGCTCTGAGTGTAGAAGTTTAGTAGTATCGAACACGTCGACAGTGCCGTTCCAGTGAAGTGATAAAAACGTCATAGGGACCAATTACTACAGTATCTAAAATATTTGAAACACTATATACATAATTTATTGAGCCTGGACCGCTCATTGTGTCGAATCATGGGGCCTATGTTCGGCAGTGGAGGTTTCCACTTAGTGAGTAATTATTTTGAACTGATGGTGGTAAGTTGCGGAGGACATTAATTCAGGTTATGACTTTGTACTTAACGTCCTTATTTAGCGTTTTGTTTCTAACTTTATCATGCGTACAGCCAAGGATTGGAACGCACTGCCGGCGTGTGTATTTCTTACACAGCAACAATCTTAGTGTTTTAAATTGGAGGTGGGCAGGCACCTTTTAGACTAGGCCGACACGTATCACTGTCAGACATATCGTCACTTGTGTGTCGCACAATTGAAATCGGGGCCATGCGTTTAAAAAAATTATACAAACTTATAAATTGTCCGACTCCGGGGCTTAGTGCCTATCCACAGCTCATAAGCCCCGGGTTTGATTACCTATCGGTACTTAGGTTGGTGGTAGATCATTTTAACAATCTGGCCACCACTATAGTACTCGCAAACTAAGTTTGCCCCTCTGAAGTTAGCCACAAAAGAGCGCGAAGTATCAATATTAACGTATAAATGGGAGGCAAGGATAGCGGGTGGAAATAAATGTCCTAGTGTTTTATGTCATCTAGGGATAGTTATTATCGAAAATAATACACACACATTCCGTCTGCACATGTTTGAAATTGCGGAGAGCTAACTTCAGAGAGGTAAACTTATTGTGCGAGTACTATACTAGGTTGTTTCGTTTTGTTAAAACAAAATCTGTCCTACGTATTCCTTTTTGATAAGCTTCATACTCGTTTATCACTTGAGACATAATGATTAGATATAACCGGCACTAGGTTTGACTCCACGCGAACAATGGGATATAAACCGACTGTTTTCATCACAGAAGAAAATAACAACATAGAAAGTGCAACTTTGCCGACGGGTGTTTAAGGAACTAAAATACAGTAATAAAAACCTCGAATTTCTTCGTTACAGTTAATGGTAGTACAGTAGCTCCGTTAGTGCCGCTTGTCACTAGTGATTTTATACCTACAAACTCAAAGGTAACTTTGCTACTTTTATTTCATACAATATCCACAGGGTAAAATACATGGTACTTTTACTAATTTTATCATCTATGAATATAATTTTTATAGGAAATACGAGTATTATTATTTTAAACTTGCCAGTCGTTTGAAATAAGCGCTTTGTCATTCGCGCGATTTCGTGAGTGATCGGAAAACAGGTAGAAAGATATCAATTTATCAATGCTCAAAACATTGTATATGGTGGGTGAAGGTGTTATCTAATATCTCAGACGTATTTATCTCAAATATATTCTTGCGCAAGTAATAATGTCATCATCGATATAAAACATTTGTCATCAATTGTGCCTAATATTATCACAAAGATTAACAAAATGAATACAAAACTAAAGTCTAATAATATAGTTGAAAATTACTCACCGCCATTTTATTTTGAGCGATCAAAACTAAAGGTTTATAACCTGTCGATATGAATTTTTAAATGTTGTTTGGATAAGACATTCATTGTTATTATCGTGACGAGATGTGTTGGTATCTTACAATGGCGCTAGCATCGCAGTTTGGAGAGTTTTAATAAGGTTTGCTTTCTAAATTATCCGTAACCAACTGAGTTGGGCAGTATTCTTTGCAATCGTTCGATATGACTTTATCTTTGTTCGGAGTATTACAGACAGATGGCGGTACTTTCATATTAATCGAATTATTCGCGCCAATTTTAAATCTGTTTCATTTCATTCAATTCATCATTCAACTAATTATTTATAGCTAAATGTGTGCATATATCGGTTTCTTCGATAGCATACAGGTTCAAAAAAATAAAAGAAACTGTAAAAGCTGATATACATGGTATTTATTTACAAGATATATGGAATATGTTATTTTATCATCACTATGAAGTTCACAAAATATTCTTACTATGAAAATGCTATATAATATACATACAACAAGGAAAAGGGATTTAAGATACGTAATATATTTTAGGCATCAAACTAATATCACGAAAATCAATAGCAACAAGATAATATTTCTGTATTTCCAGATTTATAGTTAGGTATATATTTGGTACTACTAATTTATAATATTTGTTCTTTATTTAAATGTAAAACAGTCATTAAAAATTACTACCATCTAAGACAGTAATGAGTTGGTCATTTTATTGTACTATCAGCTTCATAATGTTGAATATTCTACATAAATTATATGTCATATGAAAATAAATCAAGCGAGGATTTTATATATAGATAAAACTTCGGGAGTCTACATAGACGGTTTGAAATAAGTCTCATCAGATTTAATAACATGGGTTAGAAAGCAATATTACGCCATGTTGGATATCATCAAGTCCAAAATAGAGAGGGAAATGTACTTTCCACCGTTATCTTATAAAATGAAGGAACGGAACTTTTTCGTGATCATCAACTGTCAAAATTGTTTGACTGGCTTTTATGCTTCCTATATAACATTATTATTATACTTAACATTAGCACTTTCTATCTGAAAAACATTTGTATAGTGTTCCGTTGCGCCCATTCGGAGCCTGATTGGATTTTGGTTTAGAAATATTGATAACTGCACACTTACAAGAAATTAAAAAATACATAAGTAATGTTCTGATTCCGGCCCTGCAGTTCACCAATGTACTTTGTCTAACTACCCATTTAACATTTTTAAAACTAACTTACTTTGTTGGTTTCATTGTATTCAACTGGAACTGTTTACTGTATACCCTCTCGAATGCTCACTGACGTAGCATTTGCATTAATGTTACTGTAATCTCATGAAGTGGATTGTAAATTATTTTTGAAACAAATGAACTTCTTTAACCACAAAAATTTATTATTACAAATGACACTTCTAGATTTACGTATGCTTTTTTCATACTCTGTGCCTAATAGGGGAGGTATAAGTAAGGGAATTTCTTATTTGGTTAGAGATATGTCAAACCGTCCATGTATTCCCTCCTGTCAAATTCTATCCCCATCTCAAGGGAGAGCCAGGCGGTCTCGAGAACATCGCTCGGGTTTTAGTCTTGAGGACCTCGTTTCCACCACCGTCCTCACCTTCGGGAAGACCGTAGAGAGAGTGAAGGTACCTTCTGTGAGATATCTCGTGTCCCTTCGGAGACAGGCTCTGGAGTCGGCTCCACAGCGAAAACAGCCTTTTGTTAACTGTTTTTGTATCTCCAGCATTGCTGTTATCTTCTGAAAAAATAATAATTGATATTTGTATCAAAGTATGTGCAGGTTTTCGTGTGTATTTGAATATATTATCTGATATACCCATATTTATGCAGATATTAAAGACCCTGCTGATGTTCTGATGGAAAGAAAAAAACGAATCGCACTAATTTCAATCTGGCACAAGCGAATTCCTAAACCTTTATATGAGAAAATATGAATACATATCTGGGTTTGGGGTCTGAAAAGCGACGCTTAAGATTTTTTGAAGTTCACAGATTGGGTTCGAAGAATCTATTCTTAGAGGTCTTATAGAAAAGTTGAGATTGTATACAAATATCCATACAACGTCACCGCTCACGGTTATCTTTGCTGATGAATCGCGCGGATATCTTTTGTTTCCTAGGCAGCAATACATCTGTCAGAGTGAGGTTATAAGTGAAGGAAATTGGTATTAGGAATGAATTTAAAAAGGTTAAAAAAACAGTTTTTTAAAAAGCGAAAACTCAATTAACTCTTTCAATAACATACGAGTATAGTCGAAGTTTGCAAAGCTTTGAGCGTTCGTCGTGAGAAACAGATGACGTCTGTGATACCGTGCTGGGATCAAATAGACTTGTTTCTGATCGAATGTCTACAAGAACAATTCTTGAGAGTATAAACTGGATGGAATTGATAAAATAATTCTACTACTACTACTACTACTACTGTCCGTATAACTGAATTTAATGTCAGGAATATTTGTAATAAATTGAATTGGTAAATAAGGAGCTTTAAATAGCCTGGATATACTTTTAATCTCGTACCTCAGAGTTAAATACGGATAAAGGATACTGTCCCTCTTTAGATTTAAATTCTCAAAACTTTGCATTGGATTTGTTTTCTCTAGAAGCATCCAGATCCCTAATTAGCTTGAGACTTCTAGGTGAGCACAATTATCATCAATCGGCCTTATTGGAACGTACCAATAGGCGAGATAAAGCACAGCATTCCAAAGGACTTCTTGAAAAAGAATGATCCGAGGATTCGCAGAAAAATGAAATATCGTTGGGCAGCAGCAACAATCCACCTGCCAAGCGTGGTGATTTATGAGGGAGGCAACAGTGGATGCTCTATTATGCAGCCCGTTACAGTCGTCAGCATAACACACTCATATTTTGTGCTATTGTGGTATCTAGAAGCCGACTGTCATATTCATTCGGGAATACCGTTAAAGTAATAAGTGTATGGTGTGAGGATATGCACCCCAAATTAGCTTATCCCAAAAAATCAAATTCTTATCACCAAAATAACAAGTTCTGATATATTCGCAGGAACGAGCCTTGCAAATGTAAGTTGTTTAAGGCGGATGTTCGGACAATAAAAGTTTCATATTAAGGTTGGATAGATGGATTTGTGAGTTACGAGTATTAGCTAGAAATAGGACACTGGATTATTGTTAAAAACGACATATGGGGAACATTTACCTTCATTATTATTCCATGTGCTATTTTTGGGTAATTACTTATCAAAGCCAACTATCACACCGAATTAATATAGTACACTATAATAAACAAGCTCGAAGTCACTCATCGAGCAATGGAACCAGCTATGCTCGGTATTCCTCTACGTGATAAAATCCGGAATGAGGAAATCCGTAGACGAACAGGTCACCGACATAGTTCGACGAGTCAGTGAGCTGAAGTGGCAGAGCGATGTTGCCTGCCATTACTCAAGCACCGATAACTGATGGGGAGTAAGAGTTCTCGAGTGGGGACCACGTACCGGGACCGTTTACCGGGCCGTCCCCCTACTAGGTGGACCGACGACCTGGTTAAGGTCGCGGGGAGTCGCTGGATGAAGTGGCTCGGGACTGGTCGATATGGCTCGGGACCGGTCGATGGCTTACCATGAAGAAGGCCTATGTCCAGCTGTGGACGTTTCCTGGCTGAATAGTTCAAGTACTCTTCAACGTATTAGTTCAAAAGATTATGGCAAAAGAAATTTTCAGGGATATTTCCCGCTAAAAATGCATACACTTGTGTGTTGTATAAAACCCGGTTGGTAATAAAACGAGCCAGTATTTTGAGGGAAGCGGCAAAGCTAAATTTTTGCAACTGTGTCAAGTGTACTCGATACACGGACGGAAAATATGCACCGCCTGAAATGTATGAAGTTATGAAACACAGGAACTTAGTGAATATTTGATCACGAGCTTGCTTGTTTCAGTTTGTTAGCTGGAATAATTTGCGATTTAACGTTTATAAGATAAAATTATTCGTTCCTATGTGCGTATAAAACAAGGTAAAATAGTCTTAAGGTGAAAAATGTTCAGAACAACTTGACAAGGAGGGTTCACGAAATCAATTTTACTGTTTTTAACCGACTTCAAAAAAGGAGGCGGTTGTCAATTCGACTGGTATGTTTCTTTTTTTATATATGTTTGTTACCTCAGAACTTTTGACTGGGTGAACCAGTTTGGATGATTCTTTTTTTATTTGAAAGGTAGTGCTTCCCGTGTGGTCCGATTTCAGTTCTGACAATGGCATCCACGAGAAAACGAAATAAATCTTAAATTTGCCTTAGTCAAATTAGACTTTTAGGGCAATTGAAGTCGGTTTCCAGTTCTTTTTGAACGTGTTTACTTGTTTGAATAGCTGGTATGAGTTATTTTGGAATTTTATTTTAACAAAGCTTTCACAACTTTATAGAGTTCGATAGACAATTTGAAAAACTTCTTTATACTCTAGCTGATGGACCATCCTTATCCTTTTTTATACCTCTACATATTTATCTTACATATTGATGAGTCAATTACCTGACATTTCGGGATCCTGTGAGCTTGCTTCTTCTCGTTTCACTTTTGTAGGAGGACTTATTTCGTTTCCAAAGATCCTTTCTTCATTCCCATTTTCAAGTTCAGATAGAGATGATAGATCAGAATATTTAGTTCCTGTTCTATCGTCGCCTTTCAGATTGGCCAATCGTATTTTAAAAATCATTAAAGGACTGTCATCAGATGCAATACTGTTGTAACTGGTTTGAGAGTCGTCACTGTTATCGGGAAGAAATTCGTTGGATGAGTCATCTGCATCAGGTTGCTGATATTCGGTATTGTCAGGCTCTCGTTTGATCATATGCCGTTCTAATAGATATTTTTGAAGACGGTCCAACTGTCTTGGGTAGTTGTGCCATTGCTCTTTCCTATACCCTTCATCGTCGTACTTATTCCCTTTGATTAGCAAGTCGGTGAAGTCTGCTCGATTGTCTTTATATGGTTTCGATATATGGCGATTGCTTTGCAATGTACCAATAGGTACTGTATATAATATATTGTTGAGGAAATCTCTAGGATTGTAACTATTACTAAATATATTGTCATTTTGTTGGCTGTCTATGCCTATTCCGTCCAACTGTTGATTCGTGGACATCATTGGAAGTACATTGCTTGACGATAGTGCTGCTGTAGCGAGCAGCAGCGCAGGAACGAAAATCTGTCGCATCTGGAACCAAAGAAACGTTTTCTGCGTTATTTTCTGTAATGGCACCATTAGAGAAGTAGGTGATAGCTTGCTAGGTAACGCATAACTTCAGTCGGGCGTCGTTTGACATTCCATAAACTAAACACCCTCCCGTATCTCTGGAACTGACTCAGTTATGCATTTGATCTGTAGTAAGTTACTATTCAGGTAACTAATAGATCTATACAGGTCGCAGTGACACGCAGGACAATAGGACTGCGCCCCTCATGCCCAAATAAAAAAAAGTTACTATTTTGGAAATCTTAAAAAAATTCATCGCAAAAAAGTTTGAGAACCACTGCGCTATTTGAATAACATTTGAGCATCAAATGTGATCAGTTGGCTGGTGTTTGATGATCCGGTCACAACTATCACCCGTATTATATACTAATATAGCCTTTATTATCAACACTTGTATATTCTCAACAAGCTTTTGGACGCGACTTCATCAGCGATTATTCTCACTGAACATCAAAGCGTGAACCTTTCATTCGGTCAGACAGGATAAATGCAGCATATGCGTATCTCCTATCCATGAAATATAGATCTTTTGATAGGTCGATCGTGAGAAAAAACTTTACCTCCAAATTAGGTATAACATTTTCTTCAAAATCTACGCGACAGAATGTTAATTATATTTGAAGACGCTCCGACAATCACGTCAAAGTTAATCAATTAATATTCAAATGCCACTTGTTATACGGATGGCTTGTTTGTATAACTGAGAGGAAGACCCACGGCGGTGGGGGCTCCACTAACATTTGCATATCTTAGTTCTGCTTTGACTGTTTTGACGAGAGGATTATGGAAGTACAGGTATTTGGGCAATTATTAAAACCCTTCCTGGAAATCAATGCAAAGTCGATATTATGTTTTAGAGTTACTTAGACCAAACACGAAGTTAATTTTGTATATTATTATAAGTTGTATTTATTTATTTATAATATATACTAATAGTATAACTATATAAAACCCCTTTTGATTTTACTTTTTGATAGCTTGACAGGAGTTTTAACAATCTATTCTAATAAACGGATTATTTATTATGTTATTGTCGGATAAACATATACGTGATAAAATTGGAAATCGATTTCTGTAGACGAACTAATGTCATCGACACGAACTAATGTCATCTGAAGTGGCCACATCGCTCGAGAACGAATAACCGGTGGCGGAAGTACCTACTAGATCGATCAACAACCTAAAAAAGGTCGCGGGAGTCGCTTGGTGCAAGCCAAAGAATACTCACAAGGAGAAAGCAAGCAAGCAAGCGGCACCTGTCATTGTGGCGTGCAAATAGGAAGCCTTATGTTCAGTAGACGTTTCGCGGCTGTTGATGATGTATACTGTGAGTTTTAATTCTTGTATTAGTAGTTGGTAAAACAGAAAATCTCTTTATTCTGGAGTATGTCGGGATTTATTCTGGGGATAAGATAAATACCTTATTCGAATTATTATTTATTATTATTTTGATCGATGATAATTTAATTATTTGAATCGAGCCAAGCCAGCCAAGTTGTGTGGTAAGGTAGTTAAAAGATAAATCGAATGAGTTTTTTAATGATGTTTTGATGTTTAAAATGCGAACTAATAAAAAAAACCGTATGTAAATCGGTCAAACCGTTCTGGAGATAAGTGGCAACATTGGTTTGTATGTACACACAAACAAACAAACAAACACACAAACAAACAAAAACACAAACAAACAAACATCCTCTCACCCTAAACGCATATACTGTCTCCGTTCCGTCGCGGGTAATAAGGTCTGCACAATGGCTCCTGTCTAGAGACTATTAATTATTATTCTTCAATTAAACAGTGAGTGACGTAGCTCTTGACCTCTGAATATAAAGCAGTAAAAACTCATTTAGTTCGCAACGTCTATTCAAAGTGTGAAAAGAAACATTAGCATTAAAGAAAGGTTACTGGCTAGTCTGTAGTGGTTGACCAGAGGGATCAGAGGGAGACTGCACTACCTAGGTCCTTGCCCAAGGATCCCTAATAATTAATACTATTATTAATTAAATTTTATTATTATTAATTAAAAATTAATAATAAACTCCCCTTTGGGGAGCAAAGTCTCACTTATTTCTAGGATTTCTTTCAAATATCATTGTCAATGCCAACTGTCTGTCTAATAATGCACATGACTGCCCGCTTAGACCACCGCATGAGTTATTTGACGTAATTACCGCACACAGTATATTTGTCATTGATTGCAGTTATATGTCCAAGACAAATAAATCTGCCAGTTCTGTGTGAAATTTAAGGAAGCCTCATACAGTACTAAGTCTAATATAAGTTCGCATATTTTATCGTTATGAAGCTACCTAGAGACTTGTAGAACGTCGAGTAGATTCGCCGAAGCGGAAGTACCTGACTTCGAAGATCGAATCGCTGTAATTAGAAACCTTGGTAGTCAGTTACAACGCGAACAATCAAACACATCTTAGCATTTGTAATATTTGTAAGGATAACTATGTGTTCGTAAAATTTCAATAAAACTATTTTATTCTGTTCTTATTTTCATCGGTGATGAAGGATCAACGAACTTGATCACAATCAGCTTGATCACACCTCGTGCGTGACAATAAACACCGATCCAAACAAATATCTAATCTTAATATACCCGTAAATCTTCAGAATAAAGCACACAGCTCGAATATTGCGTAGTTATCAGCTTGATTCAAGATTGTAGATATTTGTGAAAAGGGTGCGTATACCCCGATGATTAAATTTCGATTGAAGATGTAATTAATGGCTTCCTACACGAGTGTTCCCTTTGTCTTCTCCGATCCGATAGTAGGCGATTCCCCTTTGAGAACTCAATAAAATTCCTGCTACGGTTACAGACACGGACCTGAAATTGATGCCCTATAAGAAGTAGGTACTACAAATAAAAGATGTCCACACAGGGGCACGGATTTGTAAAGAATATACGGATGGAAACTCGTTTAATAATGCGTGAGGTAAACAAAAATACACACACACGTGTAACTGACACTGACGCGTGCTGCCTGTTGACGGCCTAGTGTCTGACGTTTGGTGTACTTCTGTTGTGTACCGTGTGTGTAATAAACGAAAGTGTCTGATGTTGTTCTCTCATACGTGATGAGCTGTGCACAGGGGTTTAATATGTGGCAGTAGGTGGGATCTACTAAAATAATAATACAATACAATCCCTATAAAGTATTTCAGGTTGCAATAAAATAAAACTAATGAGCGCTTCTAACTAAGGTTCTCGAGCGGCGACCACATACCGGGAAACGTCTACCAGGCCGCCCCCTACTAGATGAACCGACGACCTGGTTAGAGTCGCAGGGAGTCGCTGGATGCAGGTGGCTCGGGACTGGTCGATGTGGCGTACCATGAGGAAGGCCTATTTCCAGCAGTGGACGTTTCCCGGCTGATGATGAATGAGCGCTTACCCAGAACCCTCAAGCTAATGAGGCGCTGGATCTGCTATCTTTCACACCGGAATACAACAGTGCTATTAACAGTGTGTTGTCGGCAGATTTAAGTAACGCGGTGGTAGCTAGCCAGCCCGACATAATAAAGTGAACCCAGGACCTCCGTCCAAAGCCATATTTTCTACGCACATCCCGTAAACGTTTACGTATTCATGGAAAACGTTATTATAACAGCTACCACGGTAGGAAATGGATGAATTATGAATATAGATCAGAAAGCAAGAGTTTATTCAAACCCCATTTGTAATTACACCCGGGTGAGTCAGTCGGAGCCGTAAAAATGATGAATGAATGTAGGTGTATGTGCACACATCGTTACCAAGCAACACCCTATAACAACAACTCGCATGTACAGAGCGTAACGTAAAAGGAAAAATTGATTAAAGGCCAGACCCAACCATTATCTTAAAACCCCAAACCATTATCTTATCTGCTTGTGGTACTCTTGTATTCCCACTTATTGCTCACTCGCTTCACGCGAGTCAGTCTTCCATTAAAAACTTTCCACGTAAAAATGTAGGCGAAACTGTATGTCAAAATTCATTTCATGGTTCATGGATAATACTAGCTGTTACCCGCGACTCTATCCGCTTAGACTTCATAAATTATCCTACGGAAACTTATTGCTCGATGGGTGTAACAAGTAGCCCTTTTCGATAAACTCTGGTAAACTCAAGGACGTTCTATATTTTAGTCGACAGATCGGGTAGTTCCCATTTGACAACATGACGTCATATAAGGAAATGAAACATTTTCTTCCCTATTTTCCATATTATTCTGTCCGATGTATTTCCATAGAACAAATGGGAACTATCAGATAGGTCACTAGTGACTAGTTTTACGGATTACACTCGCAAGGAGTTCTCCACCATGAAGGTATCCATGCCGATGTAAATATTATACCTATTGGCAGTTGAAATCGGTTGCTTAGTTCTTTTTGAACGCGTGAATAATTATTTTCATCAAATTAGTTCAGCTTTACGGGTTTATACAGATTATATTACGGCTTGTTATATAGACCACGTCCACTCTGAAGGTCAATAATCTTTGACATCGGATCAGTAGTTTTCAAGCTTACTTCATACATCCACACACTCTGCTTCCATAATTATAATATTAATTCAGTCATCAAGCAGATCTAATTTTTCACATAATGACATAAATATGTAGTTGCATTTATGAGCAAATTCGTTTTGTAATGGGACATTTCCTGAACAAAACAACATTAACTTCAGAAAGTCCAAGAAAATCCGCTGAATTATCAAAACATCTACGTTTTTAAAAGATTTTTTCTTCTTCAATCGACCGATTATTTTTAGATCTCAATATCTCGTTATTATTCGCCGCGAAACGATTGAGGACGAACGTGTGATAAGACAAAGGGACGAAAACTTTTAAATGAGACAAAAGAATCTTGGAAGACACCGTCTAATAAAGAGTTTGGTCTCCCCTTTCCCAATAACCGTGAGCGAGCGTGTCCAAATACTCCCGAGTTATTATACCTTTGTTATTATACAGTTGGGACGAGGATAATGAGTTCTCATAAGGTTTATTTTGTTGCATAAAGTATGAAACCAATAGAGAGAACGCGCGGTTTTATCAGAGATTTATTGTAGGGAGAGGTAAGCTGCACCTGAGTGTTCGCGGAGTTCCCAGGGCTCCTCGACTTGCCCAGACGATGACCACGGTTTTAGTGGATGGAAATTCTACATAACCTGACTTCTCTCCTAAGTCAAAAGATTACCCCCTCGAAAAAAGAAAAAAAAGAAGAGGTAAGCTACGACAATGTCAGTGTACAAGTCAGCGCCTCAGAATTTAAAAAATCTGAATGTCCTGTTTTATATAAACCTTTAAAATGATATCCTATGTGTACATGAAACAGTAGTAGGGTTTCGTGGATATATATACATATATATTTGATCAGTTTTTATTTAGTTTTACCTATGCTGGTGTATGTCTGTAATCTATCTGTCTCAAATCTTGCACGATTTTCAACCACTCTTTGCATGCATACGTAAATCGATGACAATGTAATATTACTATGACATGAAGCTGATCCTATGATGGAAGGAGGCCATAGAAACTTAGTAATAAAACAACGCAATCCCGTCGAGTTTGAGCTCATTTTATTCGCCTTGACAAGGGTTCCGGTCCTAGATGAAGTCCGTTAGATTTAACATATAAGTTTTATAGATTTACACTTGGTTTTGCTGTGCAAAGTGCGAACACGTTCTTAGGACGGGAGAAAACGAATCCAGAAGTTTCAATCTAATTACTAACTGGAAAATTAGATTCAATGCTTATTATCGCCAGAAGGACTCTACCGTTAACTTTTTTAAACTTAAGACAATAAAAATAATATATAAATAAAAAGAAGATTTATGTTTATTTACTTATTCGCCGTGAAGTGACAGTAAATTGGACATGTTCAAACATAAATTAAGTATGGAATCGACATCAGTTCACATTTGGATAAACTGTTGTTTACAGAGAATTTATCAATTTAATAGAAAATCATTTATACGGGTTGAGCGGATTAACACAAGGTTCCAAAATATATTGGTTGATTTGTATTGTTCAGTTTTACTTAGATACCTCAATTTGAATCCAAATATTACCAAAATCTTTGTATAAACATTTTGGTGAAATACGAGTATATTCTAGATGTCATTATTATTTAATACTCAAAATAATGTAGTGAGTTAGGCATACAAAAGCCATGATAACGTTGATACCGACAAAATCAAAATAAAACAAGTCTTTACGGAAGACGGTGAAGCTGCAAAGTTTGAATTAATAACTTAGGTTGAATCCTATCTACTTTATTAATTAGAGAAAACTTATGAATATTTTATTTAATTATATATTCAGTTCTAATTAGAATTATATGTGTTTTTTTCGAAGTTTGTATTTTGGGGTCAAATCTTGCAAGCTGAATTAGAACCCCTTAAGCCCCGGAAGGGAAGGAATGTAACAGGAAAAAGAATTCGTTGGTGATAAAAAATACCCGTTGGTCAAACACAAAAAACCGCGGTCATTCCCAAGTGTCAGTCCCTATACGTAGATTGATCGAATGACTTCCTGAGACCGCGTGGTGCGATAGTTCAGTCCGACTAGCCCACACGTTTTAATAATCACATCGTGGTCGACAACTTTATGTATTAAGTCACAGCATGTACTATATTTTATGCCCACGAATTAGCTACGGATAAATCCATTGATCCGTTCTTTTTGTTATACTATATATAATGGATTTGAACTTGGTTTTCATCTCATCTGATGGTAAGTTTTTTTTAACACAAAAACAATTCAAAAATTAGTAGCTGCCAATACTCAGCAGCGACAGACGGACAGACAGACACCAGAATTTTATATTTCCCATTTTTCATCGGATGTTCGAAGCCCTAAAAATTCCTTATCACTATCAAAGTTTTAATAACAGTTATAAATTCAGTCACGAAAATCCAAACCCTCAATTATTTCCATCAAGGTATCTGCGCGTTTATTTCTGTATATATTGACAATCATTCAAGCATATGAGCTACCCCCTCGGCTTTGCCTATTCGTAGATGTATCGATAATCGTGTTCATTCGAACGACGAATGCGGCCTGTACACCGACAAATTCAGCTGAAACGTGTTAGAATGTAACAAAAAACTTCGGAAAAGTGGGATTTTAAGTGGTATTTATATATTTAAAAAAACTATTGTTCTCTTTCGTTCAGTTCGCGGTCTTTTGCGCAAGTACACTTGATTGTTTTTATATTTGTTGCAATATTTTAATAGTTCGAGCTACGAGTATAAAGGTATTAAATTTGAGGGTTGAATGTTTTAACGCTTTAACGATGGATACTAATGAAAGTAAGCCACTAACCGCGTGGTCTGACTACGTGTTGAAAATAGGAAGAGCACTCTTTTGTAGAAATGTCAAGGTCAGCAGGAAGATTTTTGCTACCATTTTCGTAACTTCCTTCCTACTAGCACTAAAATTGCCCTTGCACAATCGCTCCTGTTTATGTTGATATCCTTGATTATGTTGTTGTCTAGTTGACGCATGTTATCTAGATCTGACTGTGGCGCTATTTGATAAAGTTGATCGCCTTCAGAACTACTCGTACTACACCCTGTTCATATTTCGCCTACGTAAATACGACCTTGTCTCTGAATTTCGAGCACAGCTGAAGTGGCTCCCAGTCCGGCGCCGTAAAGTGCAATAAAGTTTATTTGAATTTAATTGAAATTATTATATGTTATGATAAGATATTCACCATAACAAACGTTTTCCTATTACAGTTCAAAAGCTAATAGACGGACAGACAAACGTCACAGGCTTAGTAATAATAAATAAAGAATAATAATTGTAGTGTCACCGGTGGTACAGACTCTGGTACAGGTTAGGTAAGGAATCTTTGAAATAGTAACAAGAAAGTGAGAAATATAAAATATGAAAATAGTAATTACACAACCCTTACAAACAATAAAAAATAAAGGAATTTCTGTTAATTGTCTATAGGCACTTTATCCCCAAAAAATTCATTTTTATCGAAAAGTTTTGTTAAAATGTTGCCTTTTTTCTCCACCAAATATAGGGTTAGTGGGTTCGATTACAGTACTTGTTACTATCTCTCGGTTAGTTTACTCGAAGTACTTTTATCATGATATGTAGCTGATATTATTCTATCAGCAGAATTTAGACGAATGTAGTAGAATATATTGCAGTGTCTTTTTTGGACTTTTTGTCCTATGTATCGTTTTAGTGTGCTTCAGTAAAGAAAGGACGAAATAATTTTTCTAATGCACATTTTAAGATCCTATTTTCATCCCGATGGTAAATGACAACAAGACCATAGACTTGAAGGCACAGTCTAAACTTACTATATACGGAGGTGACACTTTATTTGCCAAGAGCATCAACAGATGAGAACCACAAACACAGGTATGGTCATATTGTCTGAATCCACATGATATATCGGCTGTCGAGCCACAGGTGGACATCGACGATTAGTCGGCTAATAAATTATCGGAGCTTTGTCTAAATGACACAATATATAACAAAGCTCAGCTTGATTCGGAAATGTATTTGGATGGTATGCCATATTTTGAAATCCCGGTCCCGGTTTAGAAATAGGAAACAGGCGGTAGATGATCTATAGATAGGTAAAACATTTAAGAAGAGGTCTTCGTTTGCATATAGTAGTGTACGTATTCGTCTACCTTATGGTTGTGAACAGTGGGAAAAGATAAATTTCAAATATCGAACGTTTATCCGAACACATCACTACTACATGCAAGAGAACCTTTAAGTTTTTTACCCAATCCGCTAGGGCTGTCTAGGAGGAAATGGTCTCTCTAGTAACTTTAATGCTAAGCTTTTTATACAAGACATATGGTGCTTTTCATCCCGGTAATGTTTACCCGTGATATATTCTAAAAATGTATGTATGTACAATATACGTGATGTATTTATTTCATATTATTACGAGTATCGGCGGTAGAGATGTGGAGAAGCTAAAAATAACAGTCTGCCAAATTACATTCTTGTGGTCGATTGCAATCAAAGGGGGCTTAGCCACTTAAGCCTAGAGCTTTCGGCACCCATGGCTTATTTCTCCCCTAACAATATCCTTGAGAAATGCAGCATACGAGGAAGCTTTTTTACCTAACTTGTGCGGAAGGAGGGTAATGTACTAGAGGTGTATTTGTATGACAGTATTTAATGTTGGTGTAATTATTTGCTCTCTTGCACATACTACGGATGGTCCAATTTTGATTTAAAACAAAGAGTCCATGATGTAAGTATGATAGCGTATTAAAAATAAATATATCAAACTGAATTTATGCTAACAGTAATAAAACAATAATAATAATAATAAAAACTGCCACGAGCGAGTCTTAGTAATAGTTAGTTAGTTAGTAGATAGTTACCCTTTGGGTACGGAACCCTAAAAAGCTGCTGTACGTAATTTTGACCACTACCCTATGTTGTTAGATCACTCTCCCGAGGCCCACTCCGGTCATATATCGGACGATATCTCTAGGGATGGATACCTTAACATGTATGGTGTGACGATGGTCTACAAGGTACTTTCGTCTACTGTGATGGAGTGCATCGCAGTGACAGAGGATGTGGATGGGTATCCTCTTCCTCTTTACATAAAAAATAATAATAATCCAAAAACTAGTAACTCGTCTGTGTCTCTCTGTGTGACGGTTGTCTTTTGACGACTAAACGGCTGGTCCCATCTTGCTGAAATTTGATACGCACGTAGTCTATCACATGAAAAAAGCAGCCAAGTGCGTATAGGGCCACGCAAAGTGTAAGGTTCCGTCGTTGGACCCACACTGGACGATGTAAAGTAATTTTGAATGGAATTTGTACGAAAGTTTCATTACATCTCGAAGTATAATTTATTATTTGGTCAACTATTACTCGTTAACCTGTAAAGCTAGCTTAGTATTGATAGTTTTCCTTTGAAGTTGAGTGTACATACTGCTCCTGTGAATTTTTCCAGATATTTAAAAGCAATAATTTAGAAGTAAGAGGGGGGGGGGGGGGGGGGGGGGGGGAGGACCCTGTCTTTGACAAAAATTATCTCTTTAAAGCTCAATAATTCACAAACGGAGCCCTGAACCAAGAAGTGGTGTTCCAGACTCTCAATGGTTTTAAAATACCTATTCACCAATATCACACACAATGGGGTAGACGCGAAAAAAAAAACCCAGCCCCAAGTTACGCGTATGAGAGCCCACCCTTAACAAGCTTTCTAGTAGTAGTAAGGGTCTCTGATGAAAGCCGCGGGCAGGCAGACGGGCAGAGCGAAACTATAAGGCTTCCTAGTTTGACTGCGGTACCCTAAAAAAGACGATAACGCTTTTCGGGATCTTTGGGATCATTTTGTAACAACGCAGACGAAGTTGCAGCTAAAGATAGTCGACCTACCTACAATACAAATAACCGTTAGAAATATAGAAATAAAGAAAACGGTGTCAGTTTATTCCGAACAATATAACAAGTGCTTACTTCTATTTTATTTCTACTCAGTACTTTCCTCCTTAGAAGCGTCTCACTTATGGCCACAATAAAACGATCATGACGTCATAAAATGTTTATAAAGTGAGGCCATTGTGAAAATTGGCGCGGTACTTGAACATTTTATATGTAGAGGTACGTATAAGAAAGCGTAAGGACGATTAAAGTTTTATTTACTCAGTATTCTTTATAAAATATCATTTAATTTCGCCTAGCTTTTTGTCCCCGGGCTTGGCTGCGTGGAGTTCCGAAATGACACCACGGGAGTACTGCACCGGGAAAAAAGTAGCATAATGTGTTAACTTCGGAGGCCATCTGTGTCTAAGAAGAAAAAAAAGGCGATTCGTTGCTTTACTATTGCGTAAAACAAACACACTTTCGCATTCATATAATTAGTAGCTTTTATCCCGCGACTTCATCCGCAAGGACTTACACCAGTAATTGTCCAGTTGGGATAAAAAGTAGCTTTTTTTAAATGTTTCGTGTATGAGTGTATGGCGTGCCACCTCCTTGGTGCGCTATGAGATAGCTGGCTGGACAGAATAATGTCAACACTGCTTTGAATTAATAATGCTTTTGTTTTTAGATTCTCGATGTAAGAATGTTATTAAGACATGTAAAAATTGATGTAATAATAAACCTTGTGCCTCCCAATAACTTCCTCCCAGTATTTCATTGTGTGAACACGCAGGGAGCTAAAAAGCACTCCCCGATAAGTGCAAATCCATTGCACTTGGCCTCATCTTACCTAATAGTAAGTGACGATAAGGCCGTCGGACGATAAGCGCACCCGAAATTTTAAACTGGAAATAACAGTACACACAGCTATTAACATAGCTGTTTTACGACAGATTTGGTAACATGGTGGTGGCTAGCCAGTCTGACATAGATAATACCCTTACCCCAACCAAACCGAGTACGAATAGGAGCCCACTGGGAATCGAACTTAGGACCTACGAATTGATAGTCCAAGCGTGTAGCCATTAGGCCGCGGAACAACATACAATCCACTCGTAACAACGCTATTTTCAGCAAATTTGGAGAATCCTTTAGACGTAACAACAACCGTAAAGTCATTATAAACAAATAAAAACCCTTTAGCAACTCTTTAGCCGAAAATCCTAGCTATCCAAGACACCAAGAAATAAGCCTCATTTATTTGCCTTTACTTTTTACGACTGCTCATCTCAAGAGCTTTTAGGAATTAGCTGGCGGCCGCGTTGAGCGCAACGTTTGCTCACGGGGCCTGAGATATGAGTTGTTCTACGCGAATGAACGCGGCGTAGCGGAGTGGAATGGAATATTCCCGTCTGCCTCACAAAGGTTCCCCGGAATGGAGATAGAGACTAGTAGATAAAGTAACAGGGTTAACGATTTCCATAAATACGAGCTTCATTAATTTATTGCTAATTTATTGCCAAAAAGACTCCACACACAGACAGACACAAACTCTCTTAACAAACAAAGTAGCTCTTGTGTGTTAAAGTAAATTAAGATATAAAAAATAAAATTAAAAATTTTGAAAATACCCGCGACAAATGTAAATGTTGTAATGGGAAAAGGGTTAAATAATTTTTTGAGAAACCCTCGACTAAATGGAAGTAAGTAACGAGATAAATAGAAGCTTACATATTATTACAATAATAAGTCCGAAAAAATCCGTCGGGGGCTGCCATTCCATTTCCGTTTCTGAAGGAACAAAAATTTGCAGTTTTATAAATTTGACACTAGTTGAAATAAGGTTGGGTACCTAATTTTTTTATGTAGTCTTGAATTGATACCGCCTTATTAACCATCTCCATTTTCTAATGGCTACACACTTGGACTTACAATATGTAGGTACTGGATTAGATTCCCAGTACCTGTCGGTACTCGGTTTGGTTGGTGGTACAGCATTTTAGGTGGTATTTTCTATGTCTGCCTGGCTAGCTAACACCATGTTACTTAAATCTGCCGACCAACAGCAGTGTTAATAGCACTGTTGTGTTCCGGTATGAAAGGTAACATAGCTAGCGCCTCATTACATTGAGGATTCTGGTTGCGCACACTTACCATCCAATGAATGAAATGAAGGCCAAGTGCAAACCCATCATACATTTAAAAAATGACTGCATCTATACGAGATAAAAAATTATTTTATTACTCCTACATTTTAATTTTAAACGACAACAGATTAGGCAATGACAGCCCCCGACGGATTTTTTCGGACTTATTATTGTAATAATATGTAAGCTTCTATTTATCTCGTTACTTACTTCCATTTAGTCGAGGGTTTCTCAAAAAATTATTTAACCCTTTTCCCATTACAACATTTACATTTGTCGCGGGTATTTTCAAAATTTTTAATTTTATTTTTTATTTTAAGCTTTTTAGAGAATTCATATGTTGTAGTCTAAATATCGTGATGTGTGAAGTATCATGTCATGACAAACAATATGTGCAATTGTATTAAAAATCAAAGGTTTCCCTATCTGACGGAGTTTTTTTAATGTATAATTTCGATTATCAGGAGTTTATGTACAGATGCTAATCACCAAACACTCGATAAAGAGCTCAGGCATAGTTTATTCGCCATGTTCCTTCACAAAGTTCCCCTCAAAGTTATTCTGCTCAATCATCAGACCCTCAAAAGTTTATGTGCAGGTTCTGCTCATCAAACACTCCCAAAAGAACCCAAACATGGCTTACTAGGTATTTGCCTTCGCAAGGTTCCCTTCAACATCGTTCTGATCCATCATCAGACCCTCAAAAGTTCATGTGCAGGTTCTGCTCATCAAACACTCTCACAAGAGCCCAAACACGGCTTACTAGCTATTTGACTTCGCAAGGTTCCCTTCAACGTCGTTCTGATCCATCATCAGACCCCCAAAAGTTCATGTACAGGTTCTGCTCACCAAACACTTTCAAAAGAGCCCAAACACGTCCTAGTAGATATTTGCCTTCGCAAGGTTCCCTTCAACATCGTTCTGATCCATCATCAGACCCTCAAAAGTTCATGTGCAGGTTCTGCTCATCAAACACTCTCAAAAGAGCCCAAACACGGCTTACTAGCTATTTGCCTTCGCAAGGTTCCCTTCAACGTCGTTCTGATCCATCATCAGACCCTCAAAAGTACATGTGCAGGTTCTGCTCACCAAACACTCTCAAAAGAGCCCAAACTCGACTTACTAGGTATTTGCCTTCGCAAGATTTCCTTCAACGTCGTTCTGATCCATCATCAGACCCTCAAAAGTTCATGTGCAGGTTCTGCTCACCAAACACTTTCAAAAGAGCCCAAACACGGCCTAGTAGCTATAAGCCTTCGCAAAGTTCTCTGTCCCTCATTTTAATGAGTTAAAATCTTGATTGCAGCGCCCCCTGGTGAGCTAGCGCCATACCACCTATCTAAGAACCATCGCTGACGTATCAGCAACCCTTTACAAAAAACCGCATGTAAATCGGTCAAACCGTTCTGGAGATAAGTGGCAACATTGGTTTGTATGTACACACAAACAAACAAACAAACACACAAACAAACAAACAAACAAACAAACATCCTCTCACCCTAAACGCATACACTGTCTCCGTTCCGTCGCGGGTAAAAATACACATTGCCATTTTTGTAGGTTCTGGATGAGTACGTTCCTATCATACGAGTACAACTTTATCGTAAACTTCACAAAGTCAGCTGACAAAAGAAAAAAGTACAAACAGAATAATATGTCACACAGTTGTAATATGACGGAGCGAGATAGGAATACCCCTACGGTGCGGTGCATTGGAGGGGTGAAGTAAATAAGCCATAGTGAACACAGCGTCATCGTCATTGTGCGCCGGAGGGCGAAGCATAACCCTACGTAGTACGTAGTACCCGGGCGCGTGCGGCGGCCGCAGCCTTCATGACAATATGAATGGAAGATATGAAGTCAGAGTCGTTACATTGTTCATTCCAAGAATTATTGAAGCTTTTTTATTTGAAGCACTTTTTAGGTGTATTTCAACATTTTAAGGTCAGACAACAATACAACTAAATTTTGTTACACAGAAAAACCTACTGATACACATGGTCATTCCATTTTTATGTATGATGGTTTTGCACTTGGCCTTCATCCCACCTTATGGTAAGTGACGATAAAAATCGAGTGCCGATAGATATCCCCACTGGGAATCGTGGAACTCCAGATTATAAGTCCAAACATGGAGCCACTAAGCCACGGAGACGGATATTTTTGTGACACCTACGTGAAACCACTGCCATTGTCCAAACAGGTATGTGTTTGGTATTTCCAAGCGTTAGTTCCCTTTTTGTAGGAATGTGTACTTGTCGGCTACATATTATTATCAACCAGGGAATGTCCACTGCTGAACACATGCCTCCCTCATGGTACGACACAAAGACACAATCGCTTGCATATAGCGGGTCCCGCGACTTTAAACAGGTCCATGATCCTTCTATTGGAGGGTCGGACAACCGTTTCATGGTCAAGTACTCGAGTACTCTAACCCGAATATAACAAACGGGGTTATTAGTTCTTCAATGGAACTGTCCTGTCCATTTCCAAAAGTAACTAACTGAATTTATAAATTTATCATTATCACCTGGGAAACGTCTACGTCTACATAGGCCTCCTTCATGGTATGGTACATCCAGCGACTCCCCGCGATCTTAAAACCTGGTCGTCGGTCCTTATATATATTATAAATTAGTAGAAGATAAAAAGAGATGGTGTATTTATTACGAATTGTCAAAAATATGACAATGTTCATCACATCATAAATTATATTAAACTAAATTTAAAAAGATGGACTGTAAACCCTTCACAAAATTATAAATTATATTCAGCAACGTTACAGTATGCTTTAATGAACCCTGTCCCGCTGTAGCCTCTTTTCCAGAAAATTCCTTTTAGACGCGTCGCGGATACACTCCATCAAAATGTGATGATTTATTGTATGTTGTGACGGGCAATGAGTTAGCTATTAAGTTTCATGACATTATGTAATTTTATGGGTCAGTGATTGAGTAATATAAGGTTAAATTATGAATTGTATTTCAACGAAAAATGTAGGGCTGCCGTGAGTTCGCTGTCCTTTATGGTTGTTTAAAGTTTATTCATGAAGTGTTTGTTTCATTTTATAAACTCACTCTTCCACTACGTGTTGAAACTAACAAACGCCGGCTTAGCAGCGAACAGTGCCCTGGAAATATTTAAAGTGTATATGCAGTTTATATTCAAAGTGGTTACGATTCCATACAAAACTTTATTTATACAAATATTTGACAGCCTAAGAGAACACTCTCCTTTTCTGTTGATAATAATAATTAATTTATTACTAAAACTTACGACTAATTTATGTTTTAAATAGCGAACTTGACGCATTGTTAATTTAAATTTTCTTATAGGCTTTGATGAATGGGAACTCTGACTCCTAGAGTGTAGCGTTATGAATTTATGAATCAATAAAGGTCAAGACCACGGGGCCTTGGTCCACGGACACGAAGAAGTTCGTGAAAGACGTGTCCGTGAGACTGGTGCTGGCCGCGGGTGACCCCAGAGCCGGCGCCTTTTTTGCACAGCGGCTTAGCCTCGCCGTACAGCGCGGCAACAGCGCCAGTGTACTGGGCACCATGCCGCACGGACTAGCCCTAGACGAAGTGTTCACTTTGTAAATATACGTTTTTGTTTTTTATTATTATTGGAATTTTATAAAGGTCAATAATAGCGAGTGTATATAGAGTTATATAAACTGAAGTAGATACGTTATACCCAGTTCTGCGAGGCGACGTAAAAACAAGCTGATTAGCTTGAGTCAACTTAAGGCGGTTCCATGACCCATACACACCCGAATTAGCATACTTTTAAGAGAAAGTCTGAGATTTTAAGACGTGGGAAAAATACATATGAATATTGAGAGTAACACGATTCATAATACTCGCTACAATTAAATCCCAAAGTTACCTCCAAAACGGTAATATGTCGGTTTTTAAACAAACATTACTTTGTTTACATATAATTAAACTTAATGAAACTAAGTAGAAAAATCAATAATAAGTTTAGTAATAATTTGACAGTATAATTTCTATACCTAATACCAATATTTTTTGATAAATTAATTGACACAAAAAGCTATCGAAATTGACACGAGGAGTCGATTTGGCGCGCTGTTTCTTACCCTTTCACCCTTACGTGTTCTTATTAGCGGGGAAGCGAGGCAACAGATTGAACTTCTCGTGGGTCACTGAACGGCCAGCGGTTAGATATTTCACCTTAGTAACTGTGAACATGTTTTTATCTCTTCCTAACAACGGGGCTTTAAATATCTCTGTTATGTTCAATATACTTTCGCCGTGTTTTGGTGCTTTTATAACGAGTATGTCGTATGTATTGGTAAGGTTCATTGAATAGAGTTGTTGAACCGCGCAATGCAACTGTGTTTTAAAGTTCACCACTGTTATACTAAGCCAGTCCACCTCATCATCATCAGCTACCTTACTCATTCCGCCGCCGAGTCTCGAATGGGCTTTCCATGACCATAATCTTCACAATCGCAACATATTAGGGGGATTTGTAAACGCAGTAAGCTCACACTGGAGTTCATTAATCACCTTCTAAATAAACACCGTAAATATGACTAACATGGAAAAACACGATGGCGATGACATATGACAATCCTATTCTTGGACCTCATAACTTATGCATTGCGAACTATAACTAATTTTAGGATCCGTAATTTGGAGTCAAGAAAGACGCCGAAATAAGAAAAATGCGCTTCTATTTTGTTTTATTGGATTGCTTAAACTTAATTTACATAGATTCAGGCCTATTGAAATTCGGGAGAAGGTGTACAGGTATTTATTAACTTTTTGCAGCATAAATGTAATCAATCCAAAATGTACGCACCTGACAATTACTATTTGTAAATATATTGTTTGTGATGGGTCAAGGATTGTGATATCTAATATTTTTATTGGTTTATTTTGTTTTATTCGCTATCATCATAATTAGTCAATTATTGACTACGTGAGGCCACGGTTAATTATGATGAGTTATGAAATGATCGCCGTAGGAGTTTCCATGAGGGAATTAGACGTAATTAAGAGCCGTAAGCAATAACCGCTGGCAGGCAGATTAGTGATAGCAGTAAGATGTAGTTGGTTGTACGAGTATCTTCTGCATAATCTTAGGCTGGGCGTACTTTAGAAATCATCCCATGGAAACAATTTTACGGTTTAAAAGTTGCCTATATAACGACACTACAAGTTACTTTCCGGCACGGAATTACTTTCCGTTCTATAAACTACTCGTATAATATCATCATCATCAGCCGGGAAACGTCCACTGCTGGACATAGGCCTCGTTTATGGTACGCCACATTAACCGGATCCGAACCACTTGCATCCAGCGACTTCCCACATCCTTAACCAGGTCATCGGTCCATCTAGTAATAGGACGGCCCGGTAGACGCTTTCCGGTACGTGGTCACCACTCGAGAACCTTTACTCTCCACCGGTTATCGGTTCTTGGCCTGCCCTTTGCCACTTCAGCTCACTCGTCGAGCTATGTCGGTGACCTTAGTTCGTCTATTCGTTCGTTCGTTCGGATTTCCTCATTCCGGATTTTATCACGTAGAGAAATTCCGGGTATATCTCGTTCCATTGCTCGCTGAGTGACTTTGAGCTTGTTTATTCGGCCCACGGTAAAGGACCACTTTTCGGTTCCGTGTGTCATTACTGGCAACACGCACTGATTAAAGATTAAAGACTTTACACTTTAGACACTGAGTACTATGTATATTAACTGATCTATATCAGTATCTGTACATCCAGTATAAAAATATCTAGTTATAGACTATCAAGAAAATCATATACATAATGTATACCTACTAATAAAAATAGGTCGAAACCGAACCGCAATCGAAGCGAGTACAATTTGATTTAACTTTCGATACCAGAATATAAATGCTTTTGATTATTAAAAATACATAAATCGAATAGTACTTCTATAACAAAATCCTTGGTGTAGGTTCGGAACGATATCGACTTCGGCAGTGTAGAATTCGGAGTTTTGAACACTCATTTTTACTCTGTTTTCTTAGATTAAACTATTTCTTACTCTATTTCATTCCTAAGTTCAAATTCAAAATTTTTATTCAGTACTATATGCGTCCAATATACAAGAAAAACACCCAAAAAACAATAAGCATAGGAAATCCAAAATATAGCACTGAAAAGGTGACCAGCTCAGCATGTGCTGTAAGTAGAGCCACAGCACGGGTTTTCAGCTGAACCTGTTTCTCATTGACACTTCTATAAAAATAAAATACAAAAGAAAAACCCCTACGGGATAGTAATTTAAAAGAATTACTTATTTCATACGCAACTCTATGTAACCGAAGGGCAAGCCCGAGAATTTTCATCAGGCTCGGTTGAAACTCCAATTTGGGCCGTGCATTTTACGTATCTCTGGGTTTCAATTGTGGTAGTACGAGTAGATTTAGTCGCGTCAGAAGGGTATGTAAATATTAATGTTGGATACAAATAATTGTTTTATTACCTTTTCATTTTCTCAAGCCTCTTCGTATTCGTGCGCCCACGCGAAAACGTTCATCCCACCACACATCATTGCGTACACCCCTGAAATATTCAGGGCTGTCACTCAGAATGGTGCGAGGGTTTAATAAAAGCATATTTTACTATAGATTGATGGCTTGACACGCAAAATGGAATTAGGTCAGAGCTGCGTAGCTGGGATAACGTATTATAATAACGTACCCTTCCAACAGATAGTATATTAATTTTTTATCCTTATAATCAAAATATTATAAAGGCGAAAGCGATGTTTTTTGTTTACTTAATTTAAATTTGACATAAACACGTAATCTTTGATATACGAATAACAAATATTGGGTACAAGTATATGCAACTGTGAGGGATGCAGATTACTTTATACCTTGGTAAATAGGTTCTTAAAAAATCGCTCTAATCAAAGTAGCGAGCGAAAGCTTGTATTAAATAGGTAAATGTTTTGATTGGTGATTTGAACATGATTTGGATGTTTGGCATCAGATAAGATGACACGACGACTTTTAGGGTACCTAAGGCGCGGCGACGCGCTCTAAGGCAGTGGTGGTCAGTATCAGGCATGAGTGACTTAGATACGACGACGCGCCTCATCGCGATACTGCCTAGCTTCTAGACATGGCTCGGTTTATCAGAAGCATTGGTCTCTTTCTGAGAAACCGTAATAATTCAAGAAGGAAAATGTTCGTCCTATAGTCGTACCACCTTAGCTTCGATTGTAAAAAAAGGCTTGGAAGTAAATGGTTCGTATTTTGACCAAAATATACACATACATTCGTCGCCGCCGATCTCCCGCTCTTTAAGAGGGTATGCTGTTGTCAAAGCGCCCATACAAACGTAGTCCAGTCACAATTTGAGTATTAAGCTATGAAAATCTATGAAATTTTCAAGGCACAATCTAGAAATAAATATCTGTGTCGGTGGTGAGTCAGATTTTCGTTTAAATATATACTTCCAGAGTTACAGGGCGTCAAAGTATTGTATTTTTCGGTAATAAAAAGCCCCAACTTTGAAACTGTTTTACAAGAGTATGAATCAATTTAGAACAATTTGGAAAAACCACCGACACCTGAAATTTCATTAGTATACTGTATTGAAACGTCTACCGGGTCGTCCCCTACTAGGTGGACCGACGACCTGGTTAAGGTCGCGGGGAGTCGCTGGATGCAGGTGGCTCAGGACCGGTCGATGTGTCGTACCATGAAGGAGGTCTATGTCCAGCAGTGAATGTTTCCCGGCTAATTATGATGATAATACATGATAATATGTTTACACTTTGCTTTAATCTCACCTGATGATAAGCGTACGCGCCCAAGAAACTAAATCTAATGGGTACAAAAAGATAATGATTTTTATAAACAATGCAAATTTGGATTTTTAAAAATCTTTACCAAGTGCAGGCTAAATTATATTTACTCGAATGTATGAACACTTATTCTATAACTTGAGAACCACTGGAGCAAACTATCAAGTCCTAAGATACAATGTTACAGACTTTTCACACCGGCTTGCCTTTACTGTTTCTTGCCCTCGTCATATTAACATGTTTGTAGCAGTCAATTTTTATGTAGCGACTAGCCTAAGGGCGCCCGCTTGGCATCGGCCTCGGCTTAGGCTGTCACTTGGAGATGAGAGGTTCTGAGAGAATCGGCCCGGAATAGTTATATATAGCCGGTAGTTGCGAAAACCGCCAACGGTGTGTATTTGCCGCCTCTGCCGGTGGAGAGGGTATATCTGTTCCAAATTGATTTATCCTGTTATAAAGCTAGAACCAAATCACAGCCGCTACTAGGTTGATTTATACAAATAAAATACAAGCAATATTTCAATTTGCTAAACATTTAATTCGTCATCCAGCTATAAATTGGAATATGCGATTAGTTTGGTTAATCATCGTATAAACATCGCCACGATCGCCAATCCATCTGCCAACCGTGCCGATTATGTCCAATCATTTGGCAAATAATTAGAAACATACAACGCCATCGTTTGGAGGTAGTTAGGATCAAAATAACAAATACAAAGAGATCAAGTCACGAAATAACAAGAGTCCATTTCGTATATTAGTTGCAGACACTAAAGTTTATTTGTTAGTTACGAGTAAGTTCGCCGGAGTATTTGTAGTTTGGTAGCGGATCATCTAGATGTAAATAATGTCCGGAAATAGAAATGCCTATAGGAGAAAGAGGCTAGAATTGGCAAAACAGAAAACTGGATGGAAAAAGAAAACACGTAAAATAAATAATCGTTAGTAGTAAAATTAAAAGTATATTAAAACGTAAAATCGGCTGTGATTTAAAAAAATGTTCAGCTTCAAAACATCAGCAAATCATGTGATGTTGAGTGAGCGAATCAAGTTATTTCCACATAATAAAAAAAAACAGAAAAATCAGTTATTGTATTTTATTCAAAAATATTGGAATATTTTGGAACTGACATATTTTTTAATTTTAATTAGTTTGTATATAATTTTTCAATTTTTGCATGCCAGTTTCTGGCTAAATGTGAGAAACTAACATATTATTCAATAAGACCAATTAAAAAAGTACCACATTTATGCACAATAAATAACTTGAACTTGAATAACTTTTTACGCAGTCACTTTTTCCAATTTACTTTTAATTGGTTCCTACCTTACCAACTCACTATTTTGGTACATCGAATCTTGAAACTCGATTTCGACTTCACTGTGTAACGATGTTATTATGGTCGAAGACGGCATTTCTAGTTCATAACTGTATATTTCTGTGACAGCAGATGACACAGTAGTTTGTATTTACGATCGTTGTCATCATAAAGCTGGTTGACGACTGTAGTCGTATAAAATGTGACTTTGTCATTAATTTGATGTCTGGAATTCAAAGTGCATTGCGAATGTTCTTGAATGTTTCCGTGGTTTACAAGTCCAGCTTTCCATTCCATTCCATGTCAACATCATCCACGATGAACAGGGTTTCCATGTATCACCGCGATAAGCAGGTGAATTGGTGATCGCAGTAAGTTCTCCTATATATACGAAACGAATCCTTTTACGACACTTTTGGGATGACGCAAGTTAATCCTATTCTAAAGCTTAACCAAGAGACAACCATTAGAAGATTTTACACATCCACACTCCTCTCCGTGTGGTAGTGAGCTTGTTTGTCTGTTTATTTGATCGTAACAGTCGTCGTAACAGACAGTCAGGATAATTTGATTTTTTGTGTAAGGATAGCTGAAGGTACGGTACAGGACATAGACTACTTTATATTTCAATCGAACAAGTCGATAATTTTCGAAGTCCACGCGGACATGTCACATAAGGTATATCGAGGAACATAACTGTGATTATAATTTACTTTTATAAAATAACTTCTTGCATTGGAGGATGATAGCATGTATTTACTAGATCTGACCTGCTGAGACGTAACAATATAAATTTAAACGAGACACTGGAGTGACACCGTGATGTACATAATTGGGTCATATTGCAATGGATCAAAAAGCCTATGTGGCCAACTCAGCTATGACGCTGTGGGTGAACTGGCAAGAAAGGGCTCCGGGATATCAAATCAGTAATTCTAAAAGTAAGAGGTGGTGCTCTGTCAACGACTTCAAAACCACATTTAGCATACTTGAAAGTGCTGAAAAAGTGTCGCTTAGCGAGGGAAATACTACATCGCTGGTCATAAGAAAACACAAAGAACAATAGTAATGCGGATTGTCCACTAAATAAGCACATCTGCAACATAAACATCACAGACATACCCTTTTATTGTGGAGAGGAAACTCGAGTTTGGAGGAAAGTACTTGCTTGCAGAAGTGTGGCTACTCAACGGTTAACATCTTAGACTACCAAAATTTCTCCAGAAGGTCTTCGGAGACTTTAAACGCCTTGAAGGAGATCGGTTGGCTAGAGTATATAATCGCTGTGTGAGGTGGTCACGTATGCCCATCATTAAGTACTTTCCTTAAATTGTAATGCATAACATCCACAAGAAGACCTGTTGGCATCTAAGAATGTAATCGATCTTAATATATTCTCCAGGAAAAAAAGCTAAGTAGGTACCTTAAAATCGGGAAAAAGTACGTGAGCCATATGCCATTTTCTCAGTACCATCCGTATTCCGTATGTTTCGTAAAATATTCCTGGTGTTCCTGAAGGCCCTGCAAAGGGCCTGCAAGACAGTTGAATCGACATATTCTCGTGTAATTGTATCATTATAACATTGTATCAAATTCTCTGTGTCAAGCCCTTTCAGCTGTAAAGCGGTATAATTACTCTATTGTTCTGAGTCTCAGCACGTAATTATATTAGCAGACAACTATTTAGCGAGTTGATTTGTATCACAAATGAATTACTCGTACAAGCGTCACGTTTGTTCTGTGATAGTTCAGCCGTGAGACAGTGGTTATATCATTATAATGAGTATGTATTATTAATTATTAACAAATTAATATTTTGGTTGGTAGGTAAGCAAGCAAACGTCATACATGATAAGTTCTGAAAACTGTGGTTACAGTACTCGCACGCTATGTTTGCCTCTCTGAAGTTAGCTCTCCAGAATTTTGCTCATGTCGGAATGTTTGTGTAATATTTTCGATAATAAGTATCCCTAGATCACAGACAGCACCTGGAACTTTATCTCCAACCGCTAACTAGCCTTGCCTCCCATATAAACATTAATAATTGATACTTCGCGGCCTTTTGTAGCTAGCTTCAGAGGGGCAAACATAGTGTGCGACATGACGTGTACCTACAGAAGGCATATTCGTATTTTAGTTCAAAGCGTACAATAAAACAACAGCACGAAACTGAGTAGTAGATATACGAAATAAATTGTCATTTAGAAAACTACTGTAATTGTTTCAATATAAGTTTTGATGATAAAGTCTTATAAATCGATGTAAGCCGGCTGCACGCACGAAAAAGTATCACGTTCCGCCTGAGACGTCTAAGTATATCGCATCTTTTCTTATGACGTTATCACGTAAAATTATCGTCCGTAAACCAACTTTACAGAAAACCAATTGCGGAAGCGGAAAAACAAATGAGTGACTGAAAAATAGTATTTTAATCATGCCTTTTATAGTCATGGCTTTAAAATTCATTTCTAAAATTCTCTGGTGTATGGTAAAAATAACTACGTAAGTAAGTTACTCGTGCGTCATACAAATTCACATAACAGACTGATTCACTCGCTGTTTCCACAAAAAGCCGCATTCCCTTGAAAAGGTCACTAAAGTAACGTTTTTATCCTTTGTTTCGAGTGGCATGTAGCACTCGAATATTTTTAGAAGGGTGTCGGGACCGTGTATGTAGATTGTCCACATTTTTCTTTCTATAAAAACATTTTACTTATTCTAAATATTTATGTGTACTCATGCTTTGAATGCTGTGTCACCTGCTTAAATTCTAGGAACTTTTATTTATTGTAGGCTATTATTAAATATTTAAATTCAATGGTTTTCTTTGACTATTCATTACGAATTGGTTACGAATTCAACGACGTGATGGTTAAGTATCTAAAGCTAATTTTTATTTTCAAACTAACATTTATTCCATGATATGGTAGATAAAGCCCTCGACTTCGTATTTGTAGACTTTAAAAATTAGTCAATCATTCTAGAAACCATAGTAACGAAGGTGAGCGAAAAATGTTTCCTTCAAACTTATTTTAAGAATATTTTGTATAACTAAGTTATAAAAGTTGTACTAATGATTATAACTCGTTTCATAACATCACAGAATATATTCAAGATGCGACAGCGAAGTTTAATTTTTTTACTTCAAACGGTTCTAAAACTGGCAGATGGATAAATGCACGATTGATTTTACAAGGGTTCTCATTTTATCTTGTTAATATTGATAATATTTTATTTTTATATTAGTAAATAATGCAATTATTGAATAAAAGATGAATTTAAAGCGAGAGCCGTAGATGAATCACGCGCAAGTGAAGGATTCTAACGACTGAATACCGACCGATGGGAGTAAGTAATTCATGATTCAAGTGTTAGAATCCCGAGCGACGTGAGTGATTCATGGCCCTCACTACGAGTATAAATTCGAATTATTAAAGTGTTGCATAGTAAGTATACTTAATACAATGACTACGAGAAAAAGAAAGATTTAAGCGAAGTCCGACAGCACCCGAACTCCATTCGCAATCAAACTGGAAAGTTTTTGACCCATTAAATTAAGAGCAAAATTTTCTTGAAGAAATGACTTTGACTGAAATATTTTTATGATAATCTACCTATATCCGTAGGTACGCTGTTCCAGACGCCTGTAAACTATGTAAATAAACTGTAATTTTTGACTTACAATTTTAAGTAGGCAGGATTATGTTAGACTGTACGACAGTAATGAATTAGAAATGTTAAAAAGTAAACAAATAACTACGAATACGGCATTTCAAGTTCCTCTGAATATCACGTCAATAATCAGAAGACTCTCCAACCGTTATCAGTTTATCAACTTATCGAGTAACTCAATCAACACCAAGAACTGCATTGAAGAGGCTGTCAAAATCATAAAGGCCATTGTACCATGGTTGCCCTTTCATCTTCCTCCGTGATAGCTGTCGAAACCCTCGGATATGTGCCATATAATTACACGAGAAGGATCCTTTATCGGGTTATGGAATGGAGGCGATGCGGGGGCTTTTCCAACACGATTGGATGAAAGTGATTTCCGTTCAGTCGATTTTACCTTTATACATAGACATGGCAATGTATTTATAGAGAGTACAAATCATTATGTAATGTTAATACCTTTTCTGACTAATTACTGCTTCTTTTTTAGGGTTCAGTACAAACAAGGAATGAAAAAGAGGGGTGTTATATATATTAATTAGTTTGACGCCAATGTGGTTCTTAGCTATATTTGGTATAAATCTATTCAACAGTTTGAAGAGTATCAGCTGACGTTAGGCATTCTCGACATAAAATGGATTTTTAATATATTCTCGTGTGATTATTGCGTATTTTTTTAAATTTAAATTAATTTACTTGTTAGGTAATTACTGATTATAGCCATCTAGCTATTCTATTTAAAAAGGTCGTGGAAAAATAATTTTAGTATGGAAGCATTTTGAGCGGATTTCCTTTAAATATCGATATGTCGTCAAAACGATTCCTAAACTTGATAAGTATACAGGAGTTGTCGCTTTGAACTGTTATGTTATTAGGCCCGGCGAATGAGCGTGCGTCATTCAATAATGTCGGACTGAGTGGATTTTGAACGCAATTGACCTAATACGATTCAGGAGGCACTTCAGTGTGATGAGATATATCTGCTAGATATATACAAACGTTCTATGTCGAATGTATTATATATTTTTGGTTAACATCGATACGAGTATGGCTTATTTTTTATTTACTCCAACAACATATATTTTTAATTATTTTTTAATAGTTTTTATTGTAATTTTCATTTATATAAACTAGAAGACTACAGAGTCTTACTTTTAGTATATTTTGGCGTGTGCTTATCTTGTTTTAGGGAATTGTCAACAAGGATTAGACAGATAGATAGATAATCATCAATCATCAAGTCAGACAGAAATAACATAATCGTTTACGGCAATGTATCATGCCAGCAAAGGGTCCCTAACGCAGCATAATGTTGTGGACTATGAGTCCACCTCGCTGGAATTCTGCTAGAGCCTAGAAGATTCTTCATAATTTCTTTAATAAAATGGATGAGCCTGATGATGATGAATGGTTACCCATTGAAGAGTTATTCTATTTCTACTCAGGGTCCTAAACAGGGTCACTGTTTCAGTTTAGTTCAATACTGCCAAATTACAGTGTTGCCATCCACTCTACATAGATTTGCAAAGATTCAGATCAATACGTCAGTTGAAAGTAGCTTAAAATTTACTTGCTATATTTCTTTACAAGTGAACCTAATAAACCTTGTAAAAAGACGCAGTAACTTTACATTTTATAATACCAGGGTGAAGTGGTTTATCGTTGTAATCCCTGTAAAAGTGTAGATCTACTACAGCCTCCAAATCCGTTACAACGGTTGTTTTTGTATAAATACCGCGTTTATAAACTTCTACGATAAAATAAGCTCGCGGGGGCAGGTTCGCGCAGTAAAATGACGTGAATTACCTACTGAAATAGACCTTTGTTTTAAACAGATGACGTTCATAGCTGTTTGGAACGACTTCAATGTACTTCTAACGTATTTTAATGATGTTTTTGGATCTACAGTGTATAAATGTTTATCCAGGAGCCAGCTACAAAACGAATCTAAAGTAAAGAATAATAAACAGTTAAATTAAATGTCAAAGACATAATCTTTAAGCAATCTCGTATCTAAGAGTATGTATGATCAAAACCCTGACTGAATGACTGATATATAAAAGCACATGGTATTAGAGACATAAAAGTTGCCTGGTTTGTTCTTTGTGAAGTGTAGTTAGTTACCCAATAAGAAAGGATTGTTCCAAATTTCACCCGTAAGAGGGTAAATAAGGGATGTTTGTATGAATGTATGACGCTTACATCTAGCGACTCCTCGCTACCGTTAACAGATTGTTGTTTCAATGAAGTTAGAGCATCCAGGGAACAGTATACTGGAACCAAAAGTAGATCTTTACCCATTCCAAATCACGCATATACTTCACTGAGTTCATGCGGGGAAAAATGCCAAAACAACAAACACTCTTTCGTATTTTTGCCTTCCATCTTACCGGATTATAAGTGATAAGCCTCAAGTTAATAAGTCTTTGTTCCTTTCATAACAAAACAAACCAATGTTAGATACATATTGATGTGTGTCAGATGTAGGTATCTTGGTGATAGCTAGCCAGGCGGACATATAAGAAAAGCTCTAACATCAATAAGTACCGCTAGGTAGACCCAACAGACCTTCGGACTTGTGAGTTACCCTGTAGTCAGTAATAAGACGCAGAGGTAATTACAGTATTTATAATGGAAGTAGTTAGCTATTCGTAATTTTGGAAGGCGACAAACAAAACCGTCTGATAGAAACAAGCGAGCAACTTATAGCACTTAGTCGCTCAGACTAAATTCATCTTAATTAAAAATCTGAAGTCAGATTGGGGAGATGGCTTTAATTTTTCCCAAGCGCTTCATCGCTGCCCTCCTCACGTTCGGAGTAATTTAAAATTCTCCGTGTATATGAAAACATTCAGATTATTTATATTATTCAGTCCCTTTCCAACGCAGGGTTGACGTAAGAGTATTTAGGATAATTAAGGGCTGCGGGACAGGCTGTTAAGGAATATTTGATCTAAGCAATCCTTGCTCTTCTATGTAAATCTAAAATAAGACAAGTACCTCAGAAATTAAATGATGTTTTAAATTTGGGTAATAATGATCAAAAACATCAAGAAACCAATCGAAATTGGTTGAACAGCATGAAACCAGCTTAAAAAGTACTGGATGAATATTATGGTTTTCATTTCTAAGAGACGATAAACCCGCATTTTACCGCATCCGAGTCTACTAAAAATCCAAAGGTCCCGGGTTCGATTCCTAGTGGTATAGTATAGGTGGATATGGTATTTTCTATGTAACCTAAGACTGCTGCCAAATAGCAGTGTTAATAGCACTTTTGTGTTTTGGCATGACAGGTGGCGGATAAACGTCATTATTAAGTTGAGGCTTCTGGGTTTCCATTTAACACCTCTATCGTTACTTAGCACCAGGTGAAATTAAGGCCAACTACAATCCTAGTACACATTAAAAACACACGTCGTTGGATCGAAAGTGGAAACACCCAGAAGCCGTTCATAGGGCACTGGATATATTAAATTTCACTACTAGAACAAAACAGTGTTATTAACATTCGGAGCATTTTAGGCAGACTTAGATAAAATGGTGGTAACTAGCCAGGAGGCCATAAAATATACTTCAGACACCGCTATACTATATATATACTAGAGACACCGCTAATCCGGAGTCGAATCCGCAACCTTCGCAAAACGAGACCCGTGTAATCAGAATTTAATTGAACATTAAAGTTAACGGACGTTTCTGCACTCCGGAACTATTCCCGTCGTTTCCGTGTAACTTGCCGTCAACGTCGGAACTTCGTCAAGAGTCAACATTACATTTCTGAGTTTACTGCCTAGAGAGGAATGTAATTGTAGCGGAATTAATTCGTCCTCCCTTCCCGCACTAACATAGAAGAAAATCCTGCTAAATTGAGATAAGGCACGAAGGCCCTGACAAGTTGAAGAAAAGTTGCGAATGAAAAATGTTCTGTAGAATTCTTCGATTAAATAACGAATTTTAACTTCCTGGAGCTTCAGGGGCGTGGTTTTATCATATCATTCTCAAAGATATTTGCATAAATAGGGTATCCAGTAGTCTCAGTCAGGTAATATTTTTAGCCGACTTCAAAAGGACGAGGTTCTGTGTTCATATTATTTATTTAAACTCTACTACTACTTTTATATTACACCTTATTTGTTCGACGCGTAAGTAGGAGTATGTTTATTTAAAAAGTTAGAATGTTTTCCAACAGTAAGAGAGTGAGGCAAAAGTTTTGGATGAGATTTTTGTGCGTCACGTTACTGCCAAATAGTCGCTGTATTGTATGTAATAGCAGTGTCTATTTTTAACCGACTTCAAAAAAGGAGGTTCTCAATTCTACGTGTAGTTTTATTTGATGTTTGTTACCTCATAACTTTTGACTGGGTGAATCGATTTGGATGATTCTTTTTTTATTTGAAATGTGGTGCTTTCCGTGTGGTTTCATTTCCATTGGTCTAATTCTGACAACGGCATCTATGAGAAAACGATTTAAATCTTAAATTTGCCTTAGTAAAAGTAGATGTTTAGGGTGATTGTAGTCGGTTTCCAGTTCTTTTTGAACGCATTTACTTGTAATTTAGCTAAAACTTTTCTTATCCTATTTAAAACATAGTAGCACAAACACAGTGGCACATAATTAATATAGCACTACCTACAGAACGGACGTTTGCTGCCTCCCGCCGATCCGCGACACCTCACCTCTCCCGCATGATAGTGACCCGTTAGATATATAGGAATCGATATCACGACATTTGTCTGAGGTGTCCGCCCTGTTACAGTAGAATTATGTCGAGGAATTACTTTTTTTATAATGTTCAGTGGGAGTATCTGTTGGTACTCGGTTTGGTTGGTGGTCTAAGTCTGCTACCAAACAACACTGATAATAGCACTGTTGTGTTCCGGTGCGAAAGGTAGCAGAGACAGCGCCTCATTAGCTTGAGGTATCTGGGTGCGTACGCACGCATCATGTGAGATGAAGGCCAAGTGCCAACCCACCATGCAAAAAAATGACACACAGCTGTTATAACTAATGCATTTGTTTATATGTCAATGGAAAAAAAAGAACGTGTAATTTTCAACATACTGAGAGTTACGTTTTAGTTGAATTAGCATACAAAAGACATCAACGATATTCTAAGTGTCAGAAATCAACTGATATCATCGCCACTAACCACAAATACGAGTATGTAATTAATACTATAGTACTCTTAACTCACTATAGTAGGGGGCTAAAAGATATTTTTCAAATCTGGACTGAACTTGTATACTAGGCTTTTAAAGTCTAGGAACAATATAACTATGTATAGAATATATTAGAATTACATTTTTACAATTTCAGTACATAATGTATTATATTATCATATGAAAACGCTTTGTTGATGACTTTATTAAATAAAAATAAAAGTTAATCTTATCTTTGCAACGTTCAGATAATATCTACATATGCTTTTATTTTTTGAGGAAATGTAGGGTTTGAATTCTAATAAATCGTATTATACTCGTAATGAGAGATAAGTAGTTAGTCTGAAACTAAATAAAACAACTGTTTTGCAAAATAACGTAACACTTATCGTAGAAATCTACCAAAAAGTTTATCACTGAAAATGAGCCTTACATTAACAAGAGCATAAGCTTTTGTTTATCGGACTGCCATTCCATTCATCAGGACAAAGGGACTCGAAGAAAGAGACTGAAAGATTGTTATTCTTTCTTTGAAATTGAAAATTTTGGTTTCTTGAATAGCAAGTATTTGGAATAATGAGCGTATTTCATCCTCCCCGCAAGTAATTACTCGACTAAAGAGGCTTTTTTAAATAAGTATAATGAGGGGTGAGAGGGGGGACCATTATTAGCTTTTTCTTCACCTGCTAAAATGAGTTTCAGGTAGATTCCCGACTAAATCATCGTTAAGCCTTCGTATACTCCGGGCAAATACGAATATATTTACGACAACGATGTGTACATACAAGAAAACTTTCAGAATACCTGTTGTAATAGCTGTTGATGTTTATTTAATATTCGGTTAAATAATACCAACATTTTATAACAACATGAAATATTTTGATTTTAAATAAAAGTTTTATTCCACTAACATTGTGGCATGACACTAGGAATTGATAGAAATAATGTATGTGCACTGCTGTATGTAAAAAATATTAAAATTAAACACTTAATTCCACATTCATTTCCCGTGTTGGTAAGTGCGTACCCAGAAGCCTAAAGCTAATTTAGGCGCCAGCTACCTTTAGCTAGCTGTGCTATTAACAATGCTGTTTAGCAAAACAGGCGGAATTACAAAATGCCCTACCACCAATCAATCCGAGTACCGATAGGTACCCCCTCTTGGAATCGAACCCAGGACTAGGCCAAGATAAAAAAAACTTATAGTCATAATTATAACAATAAAATGAAACGAAAAAGCCGATTAACGATAAAACCCATTAAAGGAATAAGCTGTCTTAGTATTTTCCCAAGCGTCGCTAAATCGTATTTAGTCTATTTTACATGAGATTTAAATAAGCTTTATGAGTTTATGAAAGAACGCAAGTGGGATAGGAATAAGATTGACATTAACATAATCTGAAATGAGTTTTGTGCTGACTGGGAGTGTTCAGAACTCGGTGTTTGTGTGAGAGTATTGTGGTAAGTGCACGAAACCAACATTGTTCCTTCTTTGTCGGGTGACACCTGACTCTTAAAGAGGAGGTATGAGTAACTTTCGTCGGTGTTTTCTTATCTTTTATTGAAACTACGCGTATGAAATTTGGGCAATAAACTAGAGGGTTTTATCGAGTAAACTTTAGATTGAAAACATGGTTGGTATAAATTTTCTCGATAACTTTAATGTTACAAATCACATATTCTAAATCATGCTATGTTTGAGATGAGGTCAGGGGATTTGCAGACGCTATGTGAAAACCTATTTGCCATTGTAGTTCAGTTGGGTAGAGCATCAGTCCTTTGTATATGAAAAATTGCGGTCTGTGTTCGATCGTAGCTCGTACCAATGAGTTCCAATTTGTTATTTGTTTTGAATGGTAAAAATCGGTGGCTTTTCGGTGAAGGAAAACGTCATGAGGAAAACAGCACGCTCCTGAGAAGAAATTCAAAGATGTGTGTGAAGTCTACCAATCCGCACTGGGCCCGCGTAGTGGACTAGGACCCATACACTATCTGTAGGAGAGTAAGCCAAAGCCCCTGCAGCGGGGACATATATAGGCTGGTGATAATGATTATGCGAAGACCCGACAGTCACGCCGTGAAGAAGTGACCTTCCATGGTTATACAAAAGCGAAGGAGACTAGAGAGTCAGATCGCAAACGACTGGGTTGATTAATGTCCAGAATAATATACAGATTTTGATTCAAAGGTGAGGACGTAGAAGTTAGTTAGGCACCCGAAGCATCTGATATTATCAAACTATTCTTTACTCAATAAATATTCTTGAATGCGCTGACCGAGCTTCTTATGTTATTATTATCAGTGTACTCGTAATAAAAGACTCATCATCATGCCGTAACTTTATCAAGAAAATTACATAAGCAAGCTAACAAAAACAAAAGAAGTACACCTCAGTATTGTGTGATTCACAACTTCACATGAACACGTCGCCTTCACACTCCAAAGCCTCTCGAGTGGGATTGAATAATTTTCAATCTTTCTACACGAAAGAAGTGTCGTTCTCGGAAAGTTGATGTTGTATTTTCTTATTTTTTGTTACAATTTATAGGCGTATGTTCGGGAATTTCCCCGCAAGATTTTCTTCGGGGAGAAATGACACACGAAGTCATTTGTGTTTTATTTTATGTGTTTTCTTTCAATAATGTACCGAATGTGGATTTAATGAATGCCTTTTGTGTGCTTTTTAATGAAGCTTACGCAGAAATAAATATATTATTCTGGATACTTTTGTAAAAACGAAACACACAAAATAACAATTGCAAATTCGAAAGGAGCTCAGATAGAGTCCGTTTTATAGGTGAACCAATCATGATGAATTTTGGCCGTACGTAGCCCATGTCATAATTTCCCGATTACTAATTTCTGAAGTATTTGCATGCTAAATCTTGTAATAAACTTAAATCAATCAGTCCGTCATAAGCTCATAACAAAGACTGTGTATAGTAGAAATGTATAAGTAGAAAGAAAGAAAATAATTTTGTTTAAGATCGCAATTTACCAATAATATAATCTATAATGTATTTCATGTTAATATTATATCAAATTTACTATTGTGTTGGCAGCTAGAGGCAACTATATGTATCAATCATAACTTTGTCAGTTTGGCTACGGTAGATATCAAACTAGCTTTACTTGGAATGCTAAGAGCTTGTATTTAAGGGCACAGTTCCCGTTACCTCAAATAATTTCTTGTGAGTCTTCAAAATAAGCTTGCGTAGGCGCCTTTCGAGATAAAAAAAGTATATATAACTCTGTATCATTGTGGTCATTACTATGCGAAAAATATAGTCGATCCGTTGCTTCGTGAGAGAAGATTCAACCAAGCAACAAATACACTTTCACATTTATAATATTTGTAGGGATTTCCTGTTATCGGAGGAAAATATTTCGGTTATACTAAAAAAAATTCCTAATACTACTCAAGGTTCATTTTTGAGGTGTGCCATAGTGTTTGTGGTTTTTAAATAAGTTGTCAGTATCAAAGTATTGTAAAGTATTCATGATCAGATTTATCATTCGTTTTTATTGTTCATATAATCGTGCAGGTTGAAAGGTCGATGAACGAATTCACAAAGACTAGTTGTCAGAGTTGTTGAGCCGCCATATACCTCTAACAAGGCCATACCTGTCGAAGATATTAACCGGCTAGAACAGCTTTGGTTTTGGTTCGGCAAAATCCGTTTCATTAAATAACATTTACATTCTTTATTAATATTATATATAGATTATAGTAAAATTAAAATGGAAATGTGTGCATAATGTTTAGGTAAACATTTTTATAAGGTCAGGTATGCCTACTATTGCTTAAGCTCATTATGCGCTGGCATTTATCTTAATAAAGGACTAGACTGAATTTATATTTACTGGGGTAGGGAGACTAGGGAAATGCAATTTCATTTTAAATAATAACTATTTTCCTCGATAGAACTATGATATTTTTCTTTGTTTTTAGGAAGGTTATTGAGCCGTAACAGAGGCAATACAAAGACGATTCTTGGTTCAGTAGTACAGTGATTATTCAGAACAAAGTAACATGCAAAGCTATATGTATTCACAGGTCTTGATTACAGCTCTTGATTTATATTAGGTTCACTTGTATGTAACTAGGTATGTATGAGTAAGTCACTATGTCTGTAAACAAATTTATTATTATTATTATTTATTTGTTTCAGACATAATCCAAATTTTTGTTAGTAAATAAAATAGTCAATTTTAACCTAGTGTTAAAAAATTTAGCTAGTCACATTTTTACCTACTTCTAGTTGTGTCAAATACAATAATATCTGGGGGCACGGCATTTTCTTTATTTTGTTAAGGCTCTTAACTCATTTGCTTTGAGCTTCTTTTAAACTTAAACCTATTAATTAAATTTTAATCTGAAAATAGTTAAGAAACATAAATTGACTACCTTGTTTAAATATCAAATGATTTAAAGCTGGCTTTATTTAATTCATTGTTGGCTTTTCACTAAGATTCGTTAATTAAAGCAGGACCTCCTCGTCTGATGGCGTAATTACTCGCCCGTGAAACAAATTTCCGAACTTGAAAAGGCTTCTGATTGTTTTTAACGGTGTTAACATCCTTTGATTGTTTTCTGCTACTGTTTCGTCGTTTCTGTTTGTCATTCGTTTAATATTTTAAAAGAGGATACTTTATTGCTCCGGACTGTTTTAGTACTTCGCTAACGGTTATTTCTCTTCAAGAACAGTTTTTAAGAGTCCAATCAACTTTAGAAGATCCTGATTGCTTTTTATGGTATCAGTACCGTTTTGTTGATTTTTAATTGTTTGTTTGGGAAATAGGAAATATTTGAAAGATTTTATATGTTGAGAAATTATTTTTGCAATATTAGTTGGAAACGTAAACGAAGATAGAAAATGAACGGTATTGAAGTTGTGATAAATAAACGGTATTAGAAGAGGGTTTAGGGTTCAGGGTAGCGAGAGATAGGTTCAGTGCTTTGAAGATTTATTTCTTACAATCTACCTTCAAAGTACATTTTAAAGAATAGCTTTTTTATATACGTCAAAACTAAACACTAATTATTTGGGGCAGATTTGCACTACAATTTCTAGTTTTCAACCTGATTTAATATTCTTCTTTCAATATTATAAATTAGAGTGAATATAGTCACAGTTAGTACGCCTACTTGGTGCGTTTTCCCGGAAAACGGAGTAACAAATTTTCACGAATTTTGGCATGGTCATAGCGTATGATATGAGAAAGAAAATTTGCTACGTTTCATGCCAATAAAACGTCGCTGTCAGATGGTTCTACAAGTCAATAGCAGAGAAAAGGTTGGTATTTTAAAAGCTTTTATTTTTAGGAATATTTTTAAAAGATTTAACCTAGCGTCGTCGGTGGGATGTTAATTGAAAATACTAATTAACATAGAGCCAGATTATATTACAGCATCGCATGGGGACGTGTGGTTTTCAATGTTTTTGATAATATAACTAACACAATGGGGCTTTGACGAAATCTCAGGGTAATTTCAAGTGACGTTGATGTGGGTCAGCGGAAGTCCTGCCACAAAACCCGATGATATGTGTGCTCATATTCAATAAACATATCTTTGATACTCGTATCTATGAAATGAATTTTAAGGTGGAATAAATAAAGCTTTTTTATATATATTCCACATGATTAACAATTACGTGCAACAACGGCAGGGACAGTTGTCGAGGGACGCGTTAAAAGTTAATCGACTTATTATTGATGTTAGTTTTCTCATTATCTTCCAAATGTTATTTATTATTTTTCTAGCTATGCTATTTTTCATTCATGAAAGATTTTTCAGTATACCCGTGAATTTTAGGGGCAATTACACATTCCAGGCACACTTACAGGGAAATTTATTATGAACTGCCAGAATATCAAAATGACGCTAAAATAATTCTTTCTAATTTTAAACATGTGTCGTGTGTATAAATTTTGTTGTTGAAAAAAGCATTTTGATGTTGACTGTACCTTGATTACATTTGTCTAACTAAAACAAAACATTCGGCGTTTGAAAACTCATTCAAGCTTCAAGACTATTGCCTCCTAAGCTGTCTTCACTCCGTGTAATGTGTTTCAGTGCGGACTCCCCCAACATACCTAGGTGACCCACGTTATTTTTACGTTGTCATAAAATGGAAACAGTTGCCGTAAGGTTTACGAGCTACCCTCAACTACAACGGGAAACAAGTATAACAGCTTAATGCAATCTACGGTTTGGAATTAAGATGTCTACCCAACCGCATGTTCTGGAAGCGGTTGGGCCATAAAAGAATTCAATCAAAATACAAGGGAGGAATACAATAAATAAATCAAAATGAGTTTCTCTCCTATGATTTCCTTTTCTTCCTGATCTACTATATTTTGTCTATTGTTTATCCATTATATGTATATATAATTTTTCCAGCACCACTTACCCCTTGTATTTATAGGATTCATCTGCCCCAAGGTTGCCTTGAAGAGCTCTTAACGATAAGGCCGCCTTCATTGTACCTTTTATGTTCTGTTTTGTTTTGTGTGTGTATGTGTTTGCAATAAAGTTTATTTGAATTGAACGGAGTTTATTTTCTTCACATCTTTAAAATGTTTAACTCTCAAAACTATTATGTAGCTGAAACGGAGACCTTTCGATCGCTTCGCTCGCTCGGTCACTAAATGCGAAAGTGTTTTTTTGTCCTTACTTTACGCCGTGACGGAGAGTCAATCAGAATGACTTTATTTTTCGTATAGGGATAGTTGAAGGGCCGAAGTCGCGGCCAAAAAATAAAAGTTCACTGCTGAATAAAGGAACTTCAACTGTGAAAAATAAAATATAACACAAACTTAAAATACTTACAATTACGATATTCCTCGCATCAAACTGGGTAAACAAGATATTGGCCAAATTGAATTTTCGTTTGGAAGCGAGATAAATTCAAAAGTGTTTGGACGAAACAGTTTGATTACGTCAGGCAGGGCGATGTGATGTTGCCAGACCTATTTATTTTACGAATTAACGAACTGAGAAGTACTGTGAACTTCCAATTACCCGAATTACATTCTTACTTCTCACTCACATTTGAAGGACAGTAATTTATGGCAGTTTTATTTAGCAAATCTACGAATTTAAGATATAAATGTCTTAGTGCTCGGATTATTCATATAAACACAATTATTATTGATCTTGACAATTCTTGCCAGTTATTTCCTTTGTTGAATTGGAATATGTTATTTTTTAGACGGATAAACGGCTATACGTCTGTATGGGCCTGCCACCAAAACATAGGATTGTAAAATTATTACTCTAACATACAGTAAATATTTGTACATTTTTATAACATTAGTAGCTGTCGTTTTAAATGCTTTGAGTCTAATCTAAAATCAATATAATACAGCTATTTCTTTTCAATAAATTAAAGGGAATTAATGAAGTTTTTTTATAACGATCCGTAGTCACTTACGACCAAATACATCACTGACAAAACTATGTAAATTTATTAAAAAGTAATGTTATTTGAATGAGATCTTGTTATAAAACTACAAATAAAAACTATGTATTTAGTTTTAGTTTGGAGTAAGTCAGTGATCCAATCTTTCACAGAAAAATTATGTACACCGAGGTTTTCACAAATGGGGTGCATATACGCATTGAACTGACAGATGAATAGTTTGTTTACGTTTTTCATTTGTTTATGTATTTTATAATCGTAAATTCAGATTGATTAATGCCATCCTGATACAGTGAACATTATGTTGTAAATCTCTACAAATCGAAATATTTTACAAAGAGAAATTAAGCTGTAATGTATACTGGCAAAAGAATGTACCTACTGGTTGATCGTAAGCCGACTAAGGAACCCTAAAAAGGATGTGCAGTGTCTATAAAATATGCCCTTCAACTGAAGTACGGAACCTTAAAAACATATCCGTAACAACACACAACCTGGAGGCAGAAATGTATTTATGTCAAATCAATAAACAAGGCGCCTTTGCCTGACCATCGCTTGTTCAGGTGTAAAAATTTAATGCGCGCGTGAGCCAATATATCGATCGTTTTATCCGTGCAAGCTGCTGATAGATGTTTTACAAAACAACTAATCGTGGTGTAGAGAAAATGTAAGGCTTGGAACACCGGCGTCAAATAGCTATGCTTTCTGTCTTCTACGTGTGTATGCTTCATTTCGAGCTTACACGAGCCTTCCACCTCCCTTTTTAACCGACTTCAAAAAGGACGACACAATTCGATGGGTGTTTTTTTATATGTATTTACCTCAGTACTTTTGATTGGGTGAACCAATTTTGATGATTCTTTTTTATTCGAAAGCTGGTGCTTCCGGTGTGGTCTGTTTTTTGGTCGAGTTCTGAAAACTGCATCCATGAAAAAACGATATAATCTTAACGTAGACTTTTAGGGGAATTGAAGTCGGTTTCTAGTTCTTTTTGAACGCGTTGACACCTGAAGATCGATGGAGTTCCCCTCTTACGTAGTCGTCATTCCACCGTAACACAAGAAGCGTTTCGGTTCAAAGTTACGGTTTTCTCTTCAGTTAGCTTGGTAAAAGAAAATAAGGTGTATAAGAAGCATATCAAATGTCTCATATTGTGCAAGGCACCAGAGTTTCAGGCACGGTTTTGTATTTTAAATAGAGTATAAGTCTGTTCTACGGTGGTTTGTCATCAATAATCAGTCTGAGGTCTATACAATCGCTTCTAACGCTAAGACGCGATCGAAACAGTTGCTGATATCAATTGGCCTGAGGAAACTATGCGGTAGAGTTACATTTATTTATAACTCTCTAATCATTCTCTCAAACTCATGCAAGATCGACACGAAATGTGGCTGCAGTCTCCAGCTGATTCGTCAGAAGGCAACTAAACGACTATCGGCAATGCTGCTCGGTCGGCTAACGGTAGCGAGTATCGCCGGCGTAAACTCTGTTTAAAATAAGACAGAATAGTCATAAAATACTCTCGTGCTTTTCGCACGAAACCAATAGAAGCTCTAGCTCTAAAAATAGTCAGTGTCTATAGTTGTAGATACCCTTCCACTTATACTAGGATTAGAGGTACTTTCTCAGGAAGACGGGGAAAATATTTTTCTACTTCGTGTAAACGACAGCGAGTATTTGGAATACTTCCAAAATGAAGTTCCATTTTTAAACAACAAACTATCACTGATATCGAAATGGAATACCGAATATGGAAATTTATACCGAGTTCTTTTAAACGCTGACCAATATTGGTAATTTTTTCTGGTATTTTTTTACTAGAAACATTTTTTCGTTCCTTTATTGAAAATACAAATAGATAAATATAAGTGACTGGTTTAAAAAATCATATGGACGAAATTTTTCTGCAATTACAATAATTTCCGTAACCATTTTTTTTATTTTTCTTGAACGCATGTAGAAGGCTATTTTGAAACCTTTCAATCGTAAAAGCACAAAGAAATTGAAAAAATGAATCATAGCCCCATTAGCTGGTACCTTCTCGATGAGCATGCATTCCATCAAACGACGGCTTTATCATCACTTAACATTTGGTAAAGTTGGCCAGATTGAGGAAGGCCAAACTACCTTACTGTTTATGATTTTCAATCAGAATCGTCATGCGCGAGTCCGACTCGAATTTGGCCGGATTTTTATATTGCATTGCGAGGTACCGTATCATTTTTTTTACTTCGAAATTTTGTGCCTACCTTCATTAGAATCATGTTTATGTAATGTTAATATATAATGTACTAAGTTTTCTTTTCTTGACTTTGACCCTACACATATGTAAGGTAAGACGGAGGGTAATGGAAATTGACTTGTTTCTTTTTCTTAGAAGGCGTTGGGCGAATGAACACCTAGTATAAGGATATTGGAGTTATTTCTTGGAAGTAACATGTTATTAGTACTTGAAAGGGTTTGCAACTTGAACAAGACTTGCGAATACTCTTCAGTAAAGGGTTACAACGATTAAAAACAAAATGCAACGATGAAGAAGCCAAATTTTGAAAAAGAAAACGATGTGTTGAAGAGTCATTGTTTGTTTGTCCTTCTTTCTTTTACTTACTACTATACTTTTAATACCGACTGAGCCAGTAGTTCCCGTGGGAGACTTTCCAAAGTACACGCGGTCGAAGTCGCGGGAAAAAGACGGTATAAAAGTATATAAATTTAATTGAAAAAATTGAAAGTTCAATTGATTACATAATGAGAAGGAACCATTTTTATTTACATATATGAATGTAAATTCATTAAATTAATAAAAATATGAATTATTAATTTCTTATCCCTCAAAACAATTTAGCGCTAATTTAGCTGTTTCATTATTTTGGATTTTAAGAACTTTCAATACCGAAAAGCTTTTATTATATATTATATAAAATTTAGGACACTGACGTGACGAGTGATAAGTATCAGAAAATTAGGTAATCAGGTCACAGTCTGCCATTGAGCATATTTAAATAAAACACATTTCACCGAAATATAAGGTATTTTGCAGGTTAAAAGAAAACGATTTAAAAAGTAGGTATATAAATATACTATTTCGAAGTGTATTTTCTAATATATTAATATCGTATCAGCTGCCGAGTGTCGCAAAACGACATCTCACTGCGATCCACCTGCAAGCTAAGCGTGGTATGGGGGATCCCCTAATCGAAGATCTTGACGTGGCGACTTCTGGCACCGATTATATTGTAATAGAATGCGTGGAGATATCAATTTGAAAGTAAGATTGAATACTCGTCTGCCGTCCGTTGGATCTGTGCAAAAATCAAACTTACAGGTGGATGCAATCTACATCTACACTAATCTACATCTAAACTAATATTATAAAGAGGAAAGTTTTGATTGTTTGTTTGTATTGAATAGGCTCCGAAACTACTGGACTGATTTGAAAAATTCTTTTACCATTAGAAGCCGACATTATCCCTGATGGACATAGGCTATATTTATTTTTAGAAAAAAATAGGGATCCTTACTAAAACTTCAGTAATGTAATCCAAGGTGTAATTTTTTTGCCGTAAAATGTCTTTCGTCGCATGCGCTGCGGAAACTTTGAATGAAAAAATGTTGTAAAAATATAAAGCTGTATTTTTAGACAATTTCCGTACTTCCCTATGACCTACAATCCTGAAATATCGCAAGAAGCAAGTTCTTGTAAGGAATCTACTTATACCAATATTCTTTAATTACAACACAATAAAAATAGCTTTATTTATGTTTACCAACTTAACGTTGCAGTTGAAAGCGATACATCGGGTATGTAATGTCACCGCAAAGTAAAGTTGATTCTTCAATCGGACTTATATTTTCGGTAGAGCATGATTTTAAGTACATTGTATAATTATTCATATTCTGTATGGTACCTTCGATGGACGAGTCCGACTCGCACTTGACCGGTTTTTGTTTAGGGTTAGTATTAAACCCCAGAAAATGATTTATTCGTAGGCTACTTTATATCCCGATCGAGCTAGTAGTTCCCGAGGGACAGTTACGAAGGTCAACGCGGATTAAGTCGCGGGCAAAATTCTAGTAAAAGATATATAACAGTAGATTATTTTTATCAATATTCAACATGTGTGAAATCCTAAAAATATTTGAAGCGACCGATTATTTACGGGCGATAAAAGATAAAATTAAGCAACCATTTTGGGTTCCATCAATGTACTACATAAAAACAAAACAAAACGTAAAAAAAGAAAGAATAAAAGCTTCAAAGACAAAATAGAATGTAAATCCAAGAAGTTCGGCATCGGCAACACGACCATTCGGGGATCACCTCTGAAGTCTGCGCAGACGAAGTCGCATGCAAACGTAGTATTATAATAATGTTCGGTGGTAACTAGTAAGTATTAATTGATCGGGTCTAGACATTTACTATTAAAGCAATTTGCTTGGGTTACACTCTATATTGTGCGGGTCCTCCTTTTGTGCGATCCTTTGACTCGATAGGGTATCAGGCACGGCTCACCACTCGACCCGGCCACCCGGCTGATGACCGACCTCTACTTTACCCACGACGAGTGGTGTCTAATGTTATAATCAAAAAATATATTGGGATTCCACACTCATATTCAGATTTCTTGTATCGAGAATTACGGCTAAGTAAAATCTGGTTCCAATTCAGTTGCTAGTCTGCAGGTACTGAGACCACTTTTTCAAATGGGATTTATGTATTATATATATATATATGTATTTATATTAGTAAAACTATTTTGCTGAGACATTCATTACATGTATAAATCGAACTAATTCACACTCCACATACGACTTGATATCAATACTAATATTATAAAGGCGAAAGTGAATTTGTATGTCTGTCCTTCAGTATTCCTTCAAGTCATAACAGCATAATTTTTTTCACAGTTGAAGACGCAGACGCAGATGAAGTCGTGAGCAAAGGCAGTATAACCTCAAATTTATTATATATATAATACCATTAATAACTGTATTTATCGTATAAAAGATTTATTCGCTAAGATTTAGCTCGTTCGGTGACTATTATGATAACATGTCGAAGAGACTTTGTGTTATAGCTGTAAAGTAAACCCCTTTAACAGATATCCGACTAAGCGGTGCCCGATTTTATGCCAAAAATAACAATCTGAGTCTCGCTCCAGAGACTTAACAGTTCTATGAATTCTCTGCTACCCCAATACCAGTGACGTACAACGTTTACTGATCGGATGCATTGAAAAGAATTATCAAAACTGAAAAGTCTATAGAGTCTATTCTTGAGATTTTCTTACATGATAACGTGCTCGAAAAATGAGTAAAACTGGAGTGCCAATGAGCAGGGCACATCCGACTATACAGCAATAACTGACATTGAAGACTGACAGAGAAACCAACATATTTGTCGCTTAACTGTGCAACTAAACTACCAGCATTTTAGCTTTAAAAACTTGTCTGTGAAATTTCAATTTGCAAGACAAAAATTCAGACTGTTTGTTCCCGACGTTCCCAGCAATATTACGGGCATTTGTGACGTATGAGTCACATGTGAAGCGACTAAGTCACTGCGGGTACCTTTAGGATCAATTCACCAGATTTTGTACTATCAAGCAGGAAATGCGTAGGTATTACTATCATAAGATAAATTATGCGACTTCTAGTGCCTATTTAAGTTGTGATGCAAACCCACCCTATCGGAGATAAACATAGACGACTGACCGGCTCTTCAGCTCTTCAATTCCGGATTGCTACTATCCAAGCTATTTGGCTATTCCGGCTTTATCTGATTCAGTACCAGCGATAAGACTATCTCAATCCATAGTAAGATTTGTTCGACTGCTAATCTACTGATTTCTAAAAGTGGACCGTCCAAATTGAAACTGAAATAGAACATTCTAATTTGATCCGCTGTCAAAACTAGAGAGTGTATTTGGCAGGGGACTGAATATTCTGTCCGAAACAATTTTTGAAGAAAATAAATTATTGGAATTGGTCTGTTCGATAACTTGCAATTCAGGTTAGTTTTGGAAGAACAGATACAAATAGATTCGTGAAAATTTTGGTTGTATATAATGATGTCATCATCATTAATTATATTCGAACTTCTTCCTTCCTTCTACTCCGTGTAAAATGTATTTGAATTGTTTAGTTCGGTGTAAATTACATTACCTGTAAAATTACATCAAATAAGTTTATCTGTTTGACGAAAACCGTTGAGAGACTTTTATGAGATAAATGTGTTGTGGTTAATAAATTTTTAATAAATAACCTCAATCTCACCTGATGTATAGTGACGGTCTAGAACCTGCATGTTAACTCTTCTTTTGAAAATTACCAAGTTGTAGTTTTCGGGGAGCACGGAAACCGGTAGTGCATTCCATATTTTAGCTGTACGCATTATGATAAATGTGGAAGGGAAACGCTTGGTGCGAGCTGTAGGAATATAACAGTAAACGGGTGAAGGTCTGACGCCATGTACGAGGCTGTGTGTGACGCTTTAAGCTTATCGTTGTCTATCAGTCTCACAGCTCGACGTTCCACTGAGTCTGACCGGTTCGAAAGCAGCTAGTTGATAGCGAGCTGAACGATCCAAAAGATGGCAAAAGTACTTCATGCATGATCTTACTTGAGGTATAGGTTAGGTTATAATATAATCTGTCATCTGAGTGCGTTTGTCACAGGGTTTGGGGCTACTTACCCGCAAAAGGTAGTTGGAAATACATAATGAGGTATTGGTTACTGCAGTATCACAGGATGAAGATGCTGAAATACTATAGGTAGATCGCTCGCCCGCGCGGTACAGGGGCGCGGGGGCACGGCGACGAAGAGGACCGAGAGAGTATAGTGTCCTGCCGCCCGCTCCTCTCTCGATCCCTTTGTCGAACTACTATCATCTATAATCACTGTGCTTATTGAATAAACTCCAGCAGTTTTTTTTTGCGTTACGTACCCAAAAGTTACTAAGTCTCCAATGTACGTCCGTCCGTCCGTCTGTCACGTGGCTGTATCTCTTGAACTGTAATGGGTAGACATTGGTTTTCAAAATAGTATTAATTACTACAACCGCTACGACAAAACATTTTTCCTAACAGGACTTGAAGTTTCTTGTTTACAAATCCTAGTAAATCTAGGAGTGGAGTGGTTGAGCGGACTCGAGTTAAATGCACTTAGCTGCAATCTCGAGAAAATGTGATGGCAAATCTCATCTCATCGGACAAACTACGGAGGGTTTATTCGGGACCCGCTGAACCCACTTAGAGTAAATCATTTTTATTACCAACTACTATCTGACCTTTAGGTAACGTTGTTATTGGGGTTCCATTTCAAATATATATTATTTTTAGTGATCCATACCCTAAATCGTCAATCACAGCCAATTTTCTCGGAGAACTTTTGCCTTAGAACGTTAAATTTAATATATGTATTTTATGTATTCCTAGGAATAAGGCTATCGATAAAACGGTCCGTCTTAAGGCGATGCCGACGATAAAAGTTTCATACTAAATTTGTTTTACCACAATCTCTAAAAATAGGATACCTGTTTTTGTACAATAAAAAAATACTGTCGGGAAATGAGTATCATTCACCTTCACAGTGAATCACAAACTACATTTTTATATTTTTGTCTTATTCGATAGTCCATGTAAAAAGATAAATGGTTTTATGTGCTATATACCCTTATAAAAACGTTCAAAATGTAATGAAAAAAATATATCTAATCAGCATTTTACTATTCAAGGAACGAAATTTTTCGCAATTTTGAGACATAAAGATCTTGAAAAATCCAATTTAAAAAAAATTGTTACGTATTTTTGTTTTGGGGCTTTTTTAAATGTCCGTTATGGCATACAATACAATTCAACCTCAAACTAACTAATCGTCGCGAAATACCGCCAAAGACACGGTGTGGCATGAACTAAAATTATTTCTGAACGAATGGTTATACAAATCAGAGAATGGAGGGAGCACAATGCATTTGAAAAGCAATTGCACAGAACTTGCTAAAATAGAATAGTAAACTAAAGGAAGTGTAAGTCATAAATATGACTGCACTGCACTTGATTTATACGGTATTTATAGTATTATGATTTTTTAATTTTAGTTGTACAAAGTTTTTTTTTGTACAAAGCAAAACTTGACCAATTATAACTGAATAAAAACAAAATTGTGTGGTTTTTGCGTTATTATTTTTATATATATTACGAATACATACTATTATTATGATCATTTGTGCCCTAAACCGATCATTCGACCATTCCTGACACCATCTTTATTTTTCCGAAATATCCATATTCTGGTACATAAAACAATAGTATTTCATAATGGCGTGTCTAAATTAGAACTGTACAAAGTCCTCCGTATATTGGCGCAACGACTCTTTTTAAAGGGGTTGAATCATTGCAGTGTAGCACCCTTATTGACACTCAGGTTGTGTACAGAGATAATGACCTCTGTCCACAACTAGACTGTCAAACCCAACTGTGCAGTGCAGGGTGAATGAACTATCTAAACTAATGAGGTCCTGAATAAACGAAGCGAATTCTACATGCAACTGAATGTAAAGTGGCGCCTCGAAGGAAAGAGAAATTTACGAACAATTAAAGTTAATGAATTCATTAGCAGTTGCTAAAAGGTCTTAATCGAGATCTCGCGAAGAATTCAATTAACGTCCCTATGATAAAGAAGTCGGTAAGGAGAACGTAATCCAATTCTGTAATTGAAATATCAGAATTAAATTGTGAAGGTTTTTTGTCCGCGATTTCGTTAGAGCTATAACTTCAAAAATCATCCCCCGGGAACACTTTCTCAGGATGAAAGATATACCATATCCTACTCCATCGTATAAGCTAAATATACTGTCAAACAATATTGAGATTAGGTTATTCGTTTCTTCGTGAATAGGCAACAAACAGAAAGGAGGACATAGTTACGTTTGAAGTTGAAATACTATTTTAGTGTGGTTTTATAGATTGTTTCCATGTTGATAGTTGATGGCGTATAATGTATTTGGGGAGTAAATATTTCATAGAACTGTCAATGATCCTTCATGGTAAAATATTATTTAAGGATTTTATTTATTTGAGACAAGGGTGGTCCACCGGGACCAACCACTCACTGCGACCTTGATAGATCTATTGTGACCCCTACGTGGTTAAAGCACTTCCCCGAAGCCCACTCCGATCATATATCGGACGATATCTCTAGGGGTGGAGACCTTAATATCGTCTGGTGTATATACTTTTGTCTGTGGATCCCTATTATTATAGGAAAAGACACCGAATCATGTTCTGTTAAAGTATCATTTTAAAACACCAACTCTATAAATCTTCGCACCTACAATCTAACTTTCCCAGTCATGACAATTTAATTAAATTCACGCAACAGCCGCAGGCCAAAATATAAAACAAATGAACTTACTTTATTAAACTTTCTCGCGCTAAACTTTCATAGAGATTTCAGTATTTCGGCGAAAAATGAAAACATTGGGATTTAAAATAATGCGTGTCGAGTGTTAGAGCTTTGAATGTAAATATAAGTTAATGGCTTCATAAAGGCGACGCAATTTGGATGGATGTAGGGAAATGTGGGTCGGGTCGCGCGTATGTATTTTAAGCTTCGTAGGTGGGCGCATATTAGTATCTCACAAACGCTACGATTCAGGGGTGCAATGCACTATGAGCAAAACCCCGCACGGCTCACGATAGCGATATCTCTAGTGTCCTAGGCTAGGCAACAATCCAATGTAGATCAGATATCTCATCATAAAACCACATACGCTTGGCGGGATGAAATCTTCGATATAGCTGTCAGGTTTGACTCTTTTATATTTTCCCATGGCAAAATGTTGTAGTACCTCCTAGACCATTATTATTGATCCACGATAACGTCAATGTGCTTTTTGACTTCTAAATAACGTTTGATGAGATTCTATTAGAGTCTTGGTTGAAAGGCCGCTACAAGTATGTTTACAATGACTTTTGGCAATCTAAAGATTAAACATACGTACATACATAATGAAAAGAATATTATTTCATTATTGTATTATCATTTTAGTAATGTCATTTTGGAAATGCGTATCTATTTTTAGGTTACTAAATAAATACTATTAATGTTAAATGTTCAGATAGTTAGCTCAGAGCTTGTATAAATTTAACAAAATTGTTTCAATTCTTCTTTTATTTTGTGCATCTCTAAGGAGTGGAATTTCCTACCGGCGTCAAAAGGATCTTTTAAAAAAGATTTAAGCGTTCATACCTTAAACATTATCGAGTCTGTAAAACCATTTTAAAGAAAATGTTACTTAAACAAACTCATGAAAATTTGTGGGCTGTTTACTTTTACGCCTATCTGACAGAATGTGCCCCGGGGCTAGCGGGTACTTGACAAGAGAGATATACACGTCCTGGCGGCTTTATGGGCCGATTACGAGCAGATTGCACACAGAACCGAGACGTATCCGGACCTATTCAGTTGAATAGCTACCTCCTTTCGCATGAACAGAACACAGAAATTGAAATAAAGGTCAATAGAAGCGCTATTTCTGCTGGTGATAACTAATCTCTACGTGCGAGTAGGTACACACGTCGCAGAGGTAGTGGTTTTATAATGTCAGAAGCTACTCCATAAAAAAATTACACTCGCAGAGCTGTGGGAGCTGAATTGCTCCTTATTGTTATTGCAAACAAGAGTAGTTATTTATTTACATGCCTTTGCAAAGCTACATTGCCTTAGTACTATTAAGAATTCACTATAGTGTCAACGGTATACCGGCTGTTGTAGTTGGTTGCTTTGCCGAAGCAGTCCCGAAGCGACGTATGTTTGACAGCTGTATGTTGTTTAGTGTTGTTGTGAGACGGTTTTGATGATTCTTTATGTTTAATAGACTATTTATCACGGTTTGTCACATTTGAAATAGAAAATATTCCATATCTAAGGGTGGACAATTAGGGGATCGATGCAGCTTATTACAATTTGACCCACTTCCCCTTAACCGATTTAAATAAAACTTATTTAAATAAGACTTCGTGGAAAAACACAGTCGGTTCGTTAGGACTTTCTTAATACATTAATTAATGTATTAAATAAACCCAAGCAGTGCAGATAAGACGTCTGACGCTTTTCTATGTTACACTTTTGACTTTCGTGACTAAGGCTACCTCTTTACATGAAAATTCATTTACCGTCCTTTTCTAACATGAACTGATTCGTTTTCCATTGGCGGGGCGCCTCACACGCTTATGAAATGTCGCTGAGCTCAAATTAGGCGAAGACGAAGAGAAAGAACGAACTCGAAAAGCAATATCGACTATTATTTGATGTTCGGCGCGAATGTGCAGGAAATGATTTTGTCGCGTTGGCCACTTCGGTAAATACAGTGAAGGTATGCGAAAGTATGTGTTTTGGTTAGGCACTTTCAGATATAAATTATTCTTTGTTATGTATAAATTTCAACGATATTCTTCTATCCAAGAAACAAAAGTCATATTACTTCAGTCTCTGACCAAATTAACATACCTTGAAACAGAAAATTTTGTAATTTTAGTCATTCTGTATTCATTCACCCACTCACACACCTGTAAACACACACATACACACACATACCAATAATCACTACACAATTATAAACAAAATTACACACTCTCACACTCTAATATGCCAATCATATAGTCTTAATCTGTTATTTACCGCAAATTAGAGAACAAATATTTTCAATTTTTAAAATTTTTAAGTATAAGTTTTTACGATTGAAATTCAAAAAATAAATACAAGAGTAATTGCAATCAGCTGTATCCGCTGCCTGCCTGATTAACAAATAATAATAATTTTTGGTCTTGATTTATTTTTTATAACAAAATAGTTTTAAATGTTTATAGCCGTATCAATTTGGTAACATTATTTATTTCCCCTCACGGGACAGGACTGACCTGTGTGGTTTTACAAATGCATTTTTGCAAAACAATTTAGGGGCCAGTGTTACTGGTACTTATTATTTTCTCATTAGTACCTCATCAGAACGCGATCTTGACACAAATGCTGATATGTTAAGACGAGGTACGACTCCGAAATATCTAACCGTAAGCCACATATGCAAGACAGTGATAGCACTTCTTCCAGTTTTCCCTGCGGAAGGAGGAAAGGTGTAATGCAGTACAGCTTTCCTCTTTCCGCAGGGAAAACTGCACGGAGTAAAATAACGTCAGCGACAAAACACAAATAGTGAGTTTTTAAAAAAAAACTTTTCGTGTAGAAGAAAATCATTATGATCTTATATTTGCTAAGTACTGAGTTTACCTACAAATTAGTATATAATGTAAACGTAAATCTCTTTACAGTACGGTGATGTGACGCAAAAGCGTTTTATAAGATGTGATTGGAAACATTAAATTTATCGAGAAAATTTACATCATGTTTTCATTCTAAAGTTTAGTTGATAAAACTAAAGTTTAGTTGATAAGTTTCATTGCTCAAATTTTATCGTGTAGCTTCCATAAAAGATGAGAAAACACAGATCAAAGTTACTCCTACATACTCTTGAATGCGAAAGCGAATACGTTTTTAGGGTTCCGAAGATCCGACTAAAAACAGAACCCTTTTATAATCTCACTCTGGTGTCTGTCTGTCTGTCCGTTTGTCATGTGAACATTTAGCTACATAGTTTTTGACTTCTCATTAACCAAGCGAATAAGTGTGTTAATTAAAATAAGTGAAAAATCTGTAATAATCTCAGTAGACAGGATCTTTTGTAAATATTACAGGGAAACCTAAACCCTATCCTGTAATTTTTTGAGAAATCATCAAAAAACCGTGACAAACAAACTTCGCTTTATAATATCTGTCTTCTTCTGTCCATGGTTCGGAACTCGAATGTAATCGGAAAAGATATATAATACTTTTTATCCCAATCAAACGTGTAGTTCCTGTGGGATAACTTTTGATGTCCACGCATACAAAGTCGCGTCAGAAAGCTAAATAAGTATACATGTTTCAAAGTCCTGACGGGAATTACTAACCAAAGTATTTGTACAAGAGTTTCAGCGAAAACCGAAAATAGGTAACAAGGACCTCTTACCACGGATTTTCTTAAAATCCCTACAGCTGAAAGAAAAGGTAGAGAAAACTACGCGGCGGCACTCAATTTACTTGTACTTTCGTAGTCCCAATGATTTGACTCAGCGAATCGATGTAAAAAGCGAATGTTTAGCTATTTACGATTAAGGTAATGTTTACGGGTTTGTGACATTTCATTGCTCAGTAAAATTACAACGAGATTGGTTGCTGACGTAGTCGTTTCGCTTACAAGTTGTCCCGTGTGTCCTCGATGTTGACCGTAATTCCCTTAATATGATGAATTAACCGAACATTTACGCACGTGGATGCGATGTTTGAAATTGGGTTGGTAAGGATTACGCACTGGTAAGGAGTGGAATTCCCTGTCGGTTTCTGTTTTTCTCGGGCGCTACAATCTGGTTGTCTTCAAGGCCAGGGTGTTTTGACGATGTTAAGGCAAACGTTTATCATCCTACAACACAAAGTCACTAACACTGGCCTTAAAGACATCCAGGTTCTAGCCGTCAGGAACATATAAGTAGACAGGGAATTCCACTCCTTAGAGCAGTCATAACAAATGAAGAAGCATAAGATTCCGTGCGAAATGGTGGAATGTCAATAAGAAGGGGTGTTCTTCCGGCTAAGTAATTATAAAAAGGGGACAGTGGAATGCGATCGCACACTCTCCGAAATGAAGCCTGTGGAAAAAAGAAAGGCTGGCTATGTTCCAGGCTTTGTAGCTTAACCCTCAGCTGTCACCAATAACTGTATAGGGCAAATTTATATTACGTAAGTCCAAGGCAGCTGATTGATAGTGGCGGACATAATTTTTTCAATTTGAGTATTTAAGTAGATATGTTTATTATATTTTACTTAAACAAATAATAAAAAAACATTATCACAATACTCGTAGTATAAAACAAAGTCGCTTCCCGCTGTCTGTATGTATGTATACTTACCTAAATCTTTAAAACTACGCAACGGATTTTGGTGCGTTTTTTTAATAGAGTGATTTAAGAGGAAGGTTTTTATATATAATACATGCATAATATAGTAGAGCAACACCGATAATTTTAGGGGTTTCTAATATGATGTCGTAAATAAACACATCTTTTAGCGCTTACATTTCAAACGCTGGCTAAACCCTACCAGATAGATCAAAGTAATGTACTACTGTATTGTACATCTTAGAAAGATCAACAAAAAAGTCCGCGAGGGTATATGTCTATCTCTTAAGGATAACCCACAGTAACCATTTTTATCCTTTACTTTTTACGAGAAATAACGGCTTATTTTGCAGCGATTTTAGGGAATATACAGCATTAATCCTTATCCATTTAAGTACCTTAGACACATTGTGCGTTTAATATAGATCAATAGGTACCTTTAAAGAGTGTAATTTAAATGAATATTTTCAAAGATATTACAGATTGCCTTCCTGAAATAAATGTCCACCCGTGCGTAGCGGGGGCGGGCCGCTAGTAGTGCATAAAAATACCTAATTCAAGAATCGTAACGATATATCTCAACATTTTACTCCTTCAAACTAATACTAGAAAGGAACACTTTCAGAGGTACATTGGCTACAATGATGAACAGCAACGTCATAATGGACGAGGCGTTAAAGAAATAAATGAACAATAGGTAATTAATTAGTATTCGGCGCATACAAAAATATACCTAAAGGCGATTAGTGGGTCGTTAGGGTTACTAATTGCTGGCCGCGGAATTTCCGGAGCATTCTCGAGGACGACCCTCATTTATATTAGGAATGCTGGTGTTCGACGCTGATGGGTGTGACGTTGTCAGTTCCAGAGAAGACTAATTTTTGTCTATAGGTACATTTGGAAATAGAGACAAGTTATAAAGGGTAAAAATCTATTCACCGCGACCCGCATATTCTTCATTCTATTCCGATTTTATGTCAATCCGTGCTGAGTTTCTTTCGCCCTTCTTTACTTACGATTGTTGATGGTAGTTGATTAAATTTGATGTCGAAAACCTGGGATTCTAATTATTAGATAAATCAAAACCTAATTAATTTTAATTTATAAACTTTTTAGGGTTCCGAACATCCATCCAGTTCCAAAAAATATAAATCTTACAATCTCACTCTTGTATCCGTCCGTCCGTCCGTCCATCAAAGCTGATTATCTCATAAACTGGTAACACTACTGACTTGAAATTTAGAATAGTTATAGGAAATGTTGACTCACAAGTAGGTGTCGCCATTGAAATCTATACTAATGTAATAAACGTGAAAGCCACGTGTTTATGTTTCTATTTAATGTGTTCTTGGGTGACAAACTCGCACTTCGCGTTTTTTCTTGCATTTCATTGCTAATTTTTCATAGTTCCAAGTAAACTTCTACTTAATCTTTTATGGTTAAAGTAGATAATTTAAAGAACTTTAAAAAAATATTAAAGATTGTTAAATATATTATATTCTGATGATCAGTACCTGATTTACGAAAAATAACTAAATCTAGGGACAATTTTTAAATGAAGTAAAAAATTTGTAATAGAAATATAATACGTTAGACACCTTCGAAGTGTAAAATTCTTCTGGAATTTAACTTTTCTAAATACAACTTGCAAAAGCAACAATTTCTCCATCATTATTAAGACTAAATAATTACAATTTGAAATTATTTAACAATTTTATATTTCGTCCAATATTAGCATCGGTTACATTACATTCACCAACACACATTAATTAAAATAAAAGTTTTATCGTACATTTTAATTATAACTGACAATAAATACCCAGTTGAAGCAATTTTTGTTTTACATTTTAATAACAAATCAATTGCCTACTTTATTTTGTTATTTCTAAATCTCTATAAATTTTCATGAATCGGAACATCTTCGTCATCAAGAATTTCATCTCATTACCGAGCGTAGTCTAAATTGTAGCAGTCGCAGTGTACGACGACGAGGCGGGAGGGGAGCGTCATTGCATCTAATTTATTTACGAAAGTCCTGAGATATTTCCATAAAATAAACCTTTTAGCTTTTAATTTAGAAAGAGCTCTATGAAAGCAGTAAAGACCTCGCACAAATGATTTTGTTCCTTGTGTAAAAGAACTTCTTTAATTTTGAACGGAAGTCAGTTCGAATTTTAAAAAATGTCTTCGACATTTGTGTTTTCTACCACTAGTCCGGAAGCCTTATTAGCTCTGACCAAGTAATCACTATTAGCAGTACGACGAAACATATCTTTCAATTTTCTTCTGCGCTCTTAATTTTTTTTGTATGTAAAAATATTTTATTGACATAAAACTTAACTATATCCTATATCCAACCTATGCTGCAAATGGTGTAAACTATAATCTAGTTTTTAATTATTATTTATTTGTCTCGGACAAATTGGTAATCAAATTTTGATTTTATATTTAACAACAAAAATTCTGCTTCAAAACTGTGATAGAAAATAATAAAATACAAAACAGACACATAATAAGTGTTTGTTCAAAGTTTATGAGAAATTATGAAACAAGTATATTTATTTTAATTAATGATTAATAATTACTTATTCATTCTACTAATAATTTATCCCACCCACCACCCTACATTTCCAAGACAATATACTGATTCCAGTTATAGTGTATGTAAAAAACTGACACCGACATTGCTCGACGAGTCAGTGAGCTGAAGTGGCAACGGGTAGGACACATCGCTTTATTGATTAGGAATAAAATATCTTGAGTGATGCCCACTTCCCAGGAAACGTGTACCGTGCATGTACTGGACCGTCTACCTACTTAAATAAGTTAGTCATTCTAGTAAAGGTCGCGATGAGTCGCTGGGTGCACGTGGTATGGGACCGGTGAGTATGTCTAGTAATGAAAGTTTGTCGGTGAGTGGAAGTGACTGAGGCAATACTTTACCTTGACTGTTACAAATGACGCTTTAGCGAAATATATACTAAATCCTTCTTAGCTTATACTGTGTTAGTTACCCGCATAACCTTTTAAAATATCTAACGTAGCGTTTTTTTACTCATAAGTAAAAATTCCTTTGAAGTTAAACATGCTTTGATTGGCAATATACGGAGAAACATTCACGAGGAAATATCGATACGTAAATACATATTTACCGTCGCAATACCCAGGTGTACGCCATGTACGCGTCAGATCTTGAACCTAAGCAATTTTGTCTTCGCCCTTTAAACTCCCAAAGGGATTAGGTATCTATGAGAGATGTAATTACGAAGGTGTTCAATATTAATCGGATTGAATCGTCTGCCATTTTCAATCTGAACTCGTGGGCTCTAAGGGACCAGGTACTGTCTAATATTGGAGACGTCTTCGATTTATACAGGACCAGGGCTAAGGTTATAGAGTAGATATTTTATGCGTCTTTGCAATGTGATCCTTCGATACTGTATTATTTCTTTACTATTATACTGACGCAGGGTGTGCAGATTTAAATTCATCAATCATCGACAGCCTATATACTCGTACGTCCCCACTGCAGGTCACAAGAAATGCCCTGCAACTATTATTGTATAAAATTTGACAGTTGATTATTATGATTGTATAAAATTTGACTAATACATTTTACTACGCCCCGACAGGGTTCATGTATGTAGATCTAAACACTATTCAAAATCTAATGACTTTATGTAAATGAATGCAAATAAACCGATTTTATTTGAAACTGAGTACCGATGCTCGTAGGTACCCAACTGGCAATTGATCCCGTATAGTCAGTCACGGAGGTGGTCAAAGTTGAACATATACGATCAGCGCTTAGAAATTGACATGGAATTCCACACCTTAGCAGTGAAGACATTGAATGCGTCAGAATGTCAACAATGTAATAAGGGGCCTGTCATTGCCGTCAAACGTATATCCAAGGGAGGGTAGAATTAAGTCGTGTAATTCAAGTGTAAACGAACCCTGTAGAAATATTAGATAATTATAAAAATTTAAATCAGCAGGCATGCCGTTAATGAAGGTAGAAATGCCTAACCTTCCATTAATTATCCCCCACTCCACCCCGACCCCGCTCCAAGCTGTCTATAAAACCTACCTGGTAATAAATCAGCGAGGCGAAGGAAAGAAAGTCACCCGTAACGAAAAACATTTTACAGGTAATTGGCTAGACAATGATCAGGTTTTCAGGGCGATTTAGCAGCGGTCGATTCATTCAGTTTCAAAGTAATTTAACATTACATGTCACGGACTATATTGGTGTGGGCTGTGGACCTTTTTGGATTATTGTATTCGCGTATTCTTTGAAAATAAAGTGAATTATATGTACTTGTTAAAAAGTAAACTGGAATAGCTTGTCTGACTCAAACATCATAAAGAAATCCTGAGTATTTTGCGTTTATTGCCCAAGCGTTTTGCACTTGGCCTTTATGTCACTCGATGGATATAAGGCGTTAAGATTGTGAGCGTGCTCACTCAAAAGCCAATCAGGTCAAAGAACGTGTTATTTCTTGCTGGAACATGAAAGTGCTATTAACAGTGTGGTTTAATGAAGATACTGAGAATCGAATAATCCGACTTAAGCTAAGTGATCGTGTACTTGTGAAAAGATGCGATAGATTGTAGAGTTTTTTCACACTGTCTTCTTTGCTGAACACCTTTTTGAAAATTGCGGTAGTATTATTGACGTCAAAAATTATTTTGACGTCAATAATACAACGGCAATAGCATACATACATATCCCGAAGTATTTCCCTTAGTCGCCGTATACAACACCTGCAGGATAACGTGAGGGTGTTATCTTATTCTAAAGCCGTAATGTTGGTACAATGATTCATTACTCGAATTCGGCTTCTCCGCAAAATCATCATCATCAGCCTATATACGTCCCCATTGCAGGGCCTTAGGCCTACGGCGCGATAAGGCGCGGACTCTCAATCTGAGGGTACCGGGTTCGAATCCAGCCGTGTACCTATGAGTTGTTTTTCAATTCAAGTACATTATCCGATTGCTTAACGGTGAAGGAAAACATCGTGAGGAAACCTGCATGTCTTGAACAGGCATGTGAAGTCCGCCGATCCGCACTGGGCCCGCGTGGTGGACTATGGCCCATACACTCTCTGTAGAAGAGTAGACCTCCGCAAAATACTGCTGTGAAATGGAGCAGATAAAACCGCACAATTATGAAAATCTGTTTCGAATCATTTTTGAAATGTCAATAGCCACAATTAATTGGTTCATATCGTCTACCCACAAAATCAAGCTGATTGGTATTCAAATTAATATTTGATGTTTTGAAAGCGATCGCAACAGCGTCTGGGAAATGTGTTTTATTCATGGGCTAGCATGGGCTAGAGAATTTCTCTCACTACGCTCATAGACAACTTTTAGCTGTCATCCAGGCATCCATTGGTCTGTCTAAAAAAACAGATGTTTCAAATTCGGCCTGCACTTGTACACTATTTAAAGATCAAGTAATAATCTAAAGATGAACAGACAAATAATAGAATTAAATTTTTGCATTTATTTTAATTGTACAAAATCGTCCTTTTTGTACTAAGTGACAGCGTCAAATGTCATTTTATTGACGCCATCTTTGTTTTCAACGTTAACTCTTACCTGTTTCGTGCGTTTTATATGTTTTTGTACAAATAAACTAAACCGAAATATACAAAAATGTTAACTAAATCACTTTTATTTGATACTGACCTTTTAAAATTATAAGTGTACAAGACCAGGCCTTGGATCCATACATTCGCGGAACGTGTGATTTAAAACTACTACGTACATATACATACTATATATATTATGCACCCAGGACCAGGAATGTTAACTCAATAGAAATTTTTTTCTAATCGCAAATAACGCAATTTGCGCTTGAGAAATATACCTCGGAATCTTATTGTAAACTCTTATTGACATAAGGTTTTTCAATTATTTTATACAGTATGTGTTGTCAATTATTTCATACAGTGCCGTTCTACATTTTGGGTATTAACAGAAGTTTAGGGTCTCTTTGTCGGAGTCGTGGATCATTTTCTGGTTTGTCGATTAGGTATGGTAATATCCAATCAAAATGTAGTTAAATAATTATACTATGAGTGTTGAAAAAAGTAGGTTTAGTTGTATTGCGATATAAAAACCGATAAAAAACGTTAGTTGCATAAATATCCCTCAACGCGGTTGCGTATCAGTGACTTTTAGTTATAGTTATTCGTAGATAACCAATCGGGTAATAATCTAGATAAGATAAGAGGGATGTACGAAAAACCAAATTTAATTTTTGGGGGGTCATCTCATTTTTCACCATCTTATTTTTCTTGTGAAAGCGATAAGCAACTGTACCACCTTTTCAAAAACTTTGATATGGTTATTGTTTTTCAGAAAATGCATGATGTCTAAGGGAAAGCTATAAAAACTTACCTTCAGCAGGGGCTCAAGATGATTACATGACATATTCTGTTCGAGTCTAGAAATGTAGTAAATTATTTCATAAAATAAACGGTTCCCCTTTCTCTTCTCCGCTCGGGAGATCCTTTAGTTTTTGAAACCTTAAGTTAAAAGTATTTTATGGCGCGAAAACTTTCAAAGGCCCCAAGTTGTGAAGCCGATAGATTAATTAATTCTTCTATTTCTAATTAAACATAGTTAACTTAACTTACCTTTACAACACTCGACAACAAGCACTAAAAACTATTCGGGCATAATAAAGATCGAACGTCGAAATACTGAACTTCTAAAACTACCGATAAACTTTTGTCTACGAATTAGATTATTGATGATATTGCTTTCCAGCCTCTCGTAATTTTATTTATTGTTATATATGTTCATTTGAGTTTAGAGCGGTCGTAGCATTTCGCGGTGTGGCGTAGAGCTCACATGATGTGGGGGTCGCGGAGTGCTGCCTTCACGGCGCCACGTCGCCTTCTGACGCCGCCCGCCCAAACCGACGCACTTGCATTGTCACTTGTGCCGTAGTAGGACCCTACCGTAAAAAATAAGATAAAAGTGCTCCGAGCTTCTGAAGCGTTTAGCTTTTACCCAACCAAACTGAAAGTAAAAGATATATGTAGATTCGTGTGATAATTTATATACTATATTACTCGTACTACTATAACTAGCAAAGCACGCCACGTTGCTTACTGACGCAGCCCGCCCAATTCCTGCAGTACATATACAGTCAGCTGCATCTGTACTCTGCACGATCACTCTGAAATGATAGTTTTGAATTATATAAATAAAACTTACCTAAGATATCTCCTGCTGCTGGTTACTCATTTGGCTAGCTGAGCTTCCAAGGCAACCTTCCTTCTGAATAATGAGACGGTACCGTATAAAGAGAAACGAATCAGCATACTATTTGTGTGATTACCTTAGAATTTCCTTGGGCACTAAAAATTTATAAGTTAGCTCTGAAACAATAAAGGTGCTTTTACCCCCAAGATATTTATTTATCTCTTATTTGCAATTTATGAGATAAAGCAATGTCTCTGAAACGGTATAGGAAAATAACATTCAGCTTTAAATAGATTAGAGTTAGACATATCTAATCTATGATACAGACAAAAAGACTGAGCAATATATGATGTAGTTCAGTTGTATAGCTTAAACCTGGTCTTGAATGTTCGGGTTCGATCCATCTCGTGCCGCGCCGTGATATGTAGTAATTTGGAACGAATGTTAAAATAATTATCACTGTGGTTTTTTCTTCATACTTCTAAGAAGATATTCAAAGCTTTGTGTGAAGTATAGCAACCTGCTCTGGGCCCGCGTTGTTAACTGTAACCAGATAAAATGACACCAGTACAATCATTAAACATACAAGCATCACGTTTTGACTAAAATGTAGAGTATGTGCAGTTGAGAGGCCTGGTAAAGTAAGGGCGCATAGATCAAGAATATTGGCTCTATATGAGATCTGACCACTTTTTCAAAGATTTTGATTAAGGTGTAGAGCTTGAAGGAATAGAGCGTGTAGTCTTTAGAGCTTGGCTTTAAACGAGATCTGAAAACTTTTTCACAGGGTAATAGCTTACCCTCGTAGACTCGTCTTGGCAACATTTTTATATGAAAATGTTTTTGGTGGGATATGTCCTATAATATGTCGCTCCCTCATCGGTTTAACTTTTCACAGCTAAACATCTGAACATACGAGTACATTTCAATCAACATCTTGATGTAATTTAGCACATACGGTAGCAGGTGGCAAGGAGTGTCTTCGGTTCATGCAGACTAAATTGCGGTCAAAGGCGTAATCAAAATAATGTTCAGTTCAGATCAATTTCACTTCGACGTTTGCCATATGTCTTGCGAGGATTTGCTGCGTTTTCAAGCGAGTGTCAGTTCTGACCCGTATATTCTTTATTTAATTTCTGCGGTAGGAACATAATAAAGCGTAGGCTGTTTTCATAGCACGCAGTATGTACGTTATCTTTATCCCGACTTCCGACCCTTGAAGCTCGACAAGAAAATTTAGGGTTCAAAATATATCCATTATGCGGACAAAATTACATCCCCATTTGGCATTTAACGCGTTTTTTGCCTAAAAGTATATAATGTTGCAATATGGCATGTAAAAGTGGCGTGGGGTGTGGAAAGTTAAGCTTTAGGGATTGTTGAGTGATACTCTCAATCTTGTGATAATTTTGTTTTGTGGCCATTATTTCTATTGTTCCGTATAAAATTACAAATTTAAGCAAACAATTAAGGGGCGTGATTTTTCACTTACTTTTTGATAATTTTACATTTTTACCTCGATAAATAAATATCTTTGTCAAGGAGTGGTTCTAAAATTATACTTAACATCTTACAAAGTTTTAGTACGAGTTTTTTGGTTTGTTAAAATGGATAATTTTAATATAAGGTTGAAATAATGTCCTAAGTACACTCGAGTACAAAAATATGTACCCATTTCTGCACCTTGCCATATTCACTTTAATTGACACTTCCTTCAACACACTGCATAGGAACAAGAAAGGGCGAATGGGACATGGTACAAAAGTGAATACATATTTTTGTACTCGAGTTTACATAAAAATTGCAAATAATAGTAACTATTCGCCTAAAGTGAATTTGAACATAGAAACTATAGAAATTGATTATTCGTAACTGTTTATGGCGGCTGGTTTGCTAAAAACGTCATTTTATCATAAGTTATATACTTATTCAAAATTTTAAAGACGTTCAAAACAAATAAGCTTTCTCTTTCATTATTTAAAATGGAGATTTACGAAGAAATACCGCCTTGTAATACCCTTCAGACGGTACTTGTAGGCTTGAAAGATATGAATAATCAATTTCCTATAGTAATATATTGAATATCAGTACACATTTTGTTTATCGCTGATAAGGCGACTTATCAGCAGCTTAGCGTTTACCTACAACATATTTCTGCGATCATAAATCCGCCAGACGAACGTGGTGATTACATTTCTAACAAATCCTCTCAACGATAGTCCGACATTATCTATTAAGGCTCTTGTCCAAGCGTGGTCTTATGAAGACGATTGAGGATATAAAATAACAAGAGCCTTATAATTAAAGTGCATAATGTTACCATCTGGTAAAATTTACGTTCGCCAGCCACTATTGGGGAAGGAGATAAATCTTTTTGGCTTGAAATTAGTTCTTGATTTAATTAAGGTGATTTAGCACCCAATTCCACTAATTTGTGAATATAATCTGCATTTACAGTGTCGTAATAAGATGATAACGGAAGATTTATTCATTCATAAAATAGTTGAACCATAGTTTTTAGAGTTCTGTCCGACCCAAAATCTCCGCTGTCCGTCCATCTGTCATATGACTGTATAATTTGAACCATGTAGATAGCATTGTGTGCAAAAAACACGGACTCTACGAAAAAGGTTAAATAATGATGAAAGAAAAGTGTTTTTAAAGAGGAATTTGGCTTTTCCTCCCAGGTTTACGTTATTATTGCATATTTTTAACATACGAGTTACGGTACTATTTCTTTGTTTCATGTTTTTTTCGATAAAATTTCATACTAAATTTATTTTGTAATAATCTTTTCAAATAGAAAACCTGGCTTTGTGTAGAATTATCTAAAACAGGTGCTGGAGGTGCTATACCTCGGATTGTGATGTCACTAAATGAGTATCATTAACATACAACTTCATAGTGAAACACAGTTAACTTTTTATAACCAGGACCAGTTCGTCAGAAATACAGATCACAGGATGCGGCATGGATGGATGATCATGGAAATGTAAAAAAATTACGTTTTTATTTCTTCAAACACGTGGTCCGTCGGTACATAAATAATAAGGCTAACTCGCAAAAAATATCACTAAAATCAAGAAACTAACGACAAAAATGATATAAGATAAAATTTTATGGGCAAAAACTAAAAAATACATTTTGAATTTGGTATCTAGGTACTAAGTAAAAAAATAGCAATGTCCATGTTAGCCAGTGAGAAACACGGCATTACTTCATAATTAAACAGCTAATAAAACATATGCTTTACGAATCGTGTCTTAATTTTATACGTAAGTCCTAAAATGTTTCAAGAATGGCGGTCACGTTTGAGTCAAAATGTATTTTCATGTAACGGCGCGCGTGGTGCACATAATATGTTTAGTCACCTAACTTACCTTGCTGGTGAAAATAGTACCCAAATAATAAGATCAATTTTGAGAAGAAATTTAAAAGAGAACGAATAAAGGCGCTGGCGCTGTATGAACCCTTTTAACGGGATCCTGCTCCATTAGTTTCATACAAAATTTCTGGTGTCATAAACTTTTAAAATAGAATAGCTGGCTTTTTGAAGTAATTATCTAAAAATAGGATATCAGATTGTGATGTCTTGGAATGAATATCTTTAAAATACACCTTCACAGTGAATTACAATTTTCATTTTTACACAATTTTTATTATTCTTTTATATTGGCTATTGTAGCTAACAAGAAAGCAATTTATATATATTTATTTTGCAGCACTATAATTTCATCTCCTATTTTTAGGTACTTACTTATCAAAGCCAACTATTATATTTTAAAAGATTATGGCAACAGTTTAGTATCCCGTCAAGTACGAGTAGCTGTGATAGATAGACGGGTGAAGGATTTCTATTTAACACTTCAACTAGGAAGCTTAAACAGAGTTTTGGGGTCTAAGAATTAGATATGAATACATACTTGTATTTCATAGTCAAGGAAATACTACGTTTCGATGAATAAGAAAAAATGGGACAATCTAATAAAAAAAAAACTCTGAAATATATACATTAATTTATTAATTTAATATAAACTAAACTAAATTAACACAATCTTAATTTGGTCACAAGTCAATAGAGGGTAATATTTTATAAAATTCGGGTAACGAAATTTTTCATCATATTGGCGGTGATTGTTTACATGTGACGTAAAAATAAATGAGTTTTATGAAGAAACTTTTCCTGACAGCAACAATTAGGCTTTGAGTTTTCTAACGTCAAAGTTGATATAATTTTATGGTGATAGGAAGTCGTGTTATCTATAAAGTTTACTAACTACACATGTTTGTTTTCGTGGTATTGTATGATCACCTCTTAAAATATTTTGTCAATGTATAATCTCTCTTAAAGTCATTCTATAGACTAAATTAGAATGTGTCACTTATCAATACAAAAGCTCGATACTGTGTAATATAAAAATAAAAAATGAATGCGGCAGTGGTAATGACGGCATTTTTTTTTTCTATTACAATCTGCAGGAATTAAAATTTGGGGAGCATAGATTTCTTTCTTATAATAATATATTTATGTGAAATATGATATGATGTTTATATAAAACAAATAACACTTATAATATCTGAAGTGTGTGCGTGTGTGTGAAACAAGTTTATAATCTTAGATAAAGAACGCTTCGTTAAAATTGAGATCGAGTGTTGTAAAGAAAAGCATTCAATTTAAAACAATTTAAATACTAAGTGTAAAGTTTTGGGTTTTGGAACGAGGTATACGAATGTATTGTGTATGGTTTTTAAAATATCACAAATGTTAAACACAGAAACAAAAGTCATCCATGGTAAAATAACAAAAAGGTAACATTTCTGGCGGAAATTTCAGGGACTCACTAATAAATGCACTAGTTCCTAAATAGCCAGCCGCAAAGTTGCATTGAAATTGTCTGAATCTTACCTAGGATGACGTTATATTTGGTTCTTACTCGTATGACAACCGTACGTAATATTGATCGAAGTAAAAATACTAAAAATTTAAATGTAATGTTCAATAAAAAATGAATTACTTTTTATGTACCTATTTCATGAGACAAATACTTTTGCATGTATAGTCTAATAGATATCTTTGAAGAGCGTTCAAAAGCTAATTGCATATTTTATTAAAATGCACGCAAGTCATTAAATTCAGCTTATAATAAATTACTGTTCGATTCAGTGAGATCTTTTAAAAAAATCAAAACTCACGGAATCAATGAGTCGATTGTACTTATAGGTTAGTGACCTTACTTTTATGTATTTCAAAACGAAGTTTTACGATATTATTAACTCATTTCAAGGGAATATCAGTGCTATTTATACTTCCCTAAAACACTATTTGCAAGTCTAGCGCAACTATCATATCTTAAAGTCTACAAATAAAGCTTCACTACAAATGCTTTCGAATGTCGTGAACGAGCAAGTTTTTCAAATAATTGTTGTCGTCGGTGTAGCATTCAACCATACTAAAGTGGTCCAAGTCATCTTTGATTTCAAAATACATATTCTGCATCAAGCATGTGTTGACAAGAAGTTCATAGAACTCCCTGGACTGTTTCTTAAACGTAGGACTGTCGTTTTCACCAGCTAGGATATACAGCCGTATTCTTCTGCCTTGAAGGTGTGTGTAATTGTCGAAAAGAGGCGAAAGAGAGACGGCACTCTCTTCTGGGAGTCGGATGGCGTCATTTACTGAGGTGTGGACTAGTTCTCGTAAGTCGTATACGCCAGATATGAAGAAAGCGCCTCGCAGACGGCAGGAGCAGGGGATGTTGTCGAGGAAATCCGCGTTCGATAGTATTTTAGCGACGAGTTGGGCGCCGGCAGAGTGGCCAACGAAGTAAACTCCTCTGTAATCAAACAAACATAAAAATATTGAATTTCTATTCAATGTCATCAAAATATTAGGACGTAATTTTTATCAAAAGCTTGTCGGTATAATACCGAAACAATTAACAATGGACTCTTTGGTCGTTATTTTGTTAAAATCCGACAAAGTGAAAAACAGTTAATACCACTTTAAAAATTAATATTGTCTCGTTAATGTGGTTGCATACCTATATATGTAAAAAGACAGTAGCTAAGCAATATATAGTGTAATAAGACAGAAGCATTGAAACCCCAAAATGAAACATTCTTTTTATGAGACATGAAACACTTCTTTGTCAGGTCTATATAGAATTCCTCACCTAGAATTCATCTTTTCTGCGTACTCGAACACGAACGTGGCAGCGCTGAGGATCTGGTCGACAATTTCTGGCAAGGTCACGTTAGGGCACAGGTCATAGCCGAGAACCATGGTCTTCACTTTAGACTTGTACAGAGGAAGCGTCGGGTACCGCGATATCTCTCGGCTGAGCTCCTGCCAGAAGCCGCCGTGGATGAAGACTAGGATTGGAGCGTCTGAGGGAAAATATACGGCCAGTTATAATATTACACACTTTATTATTATTATTATATCGGTTCCTATTTCCATACATCGTTGCACAACGTTTGTATACACGAGCATGTGTGAGTGAAAGTAAAAAACTTTTTTATTGTGCAACAAGTCCAAAACAAGTCGATTAAATGTGCCAAGATGATGAGTACAGTACTCGCACGCTATGTTTGCCCCTCTGAAGTTAGCTCTCCGCAATTTCAAACATGTACAGACAGAATGTGTGTGTATTATTTTCGATAATAACTATCCCTAGATGACATAAAACACTAGGACATTTCTTTCCACACGCTAACTTGCCTCCCATTTATACATTAATAATATACTTCGCGGTCTTTTGTGGCTAACTTCAGAGGGGCAAACTTAGTTTGCGAGTACTGTAATATGAGTCTCCCTTTTAGACTGCCGCGTCTGACGTTCTATGAGTAGATTTGCCGTTATCATCATGCTTGGAACATGATGATTGGTGATCGCAGTAAGGTGTTGATTCATAGACAGAATGTTACTTGCATTCAATCTGGCATTACTGAAATTTTCCTCTTATTTACGTCACTAAAATACTTATGGCTATTACACATACGATCCATAATAAGAAAGTGAGCTTTTTTGTATGTTTCTGTGTTGTATGTTTTCGTCGTAATGGAGAATCAGAATGATTTTTTCGGTAAGAATAGTTGAAGGGTCGGAAAAGAATGTAGACCACTTTTTATCCCGATTGATCAAATTTACTAAAATAACTCAAAACGAGTTGCTAATTGTATAGTATCATTAGGAAGGAAATAATAAATGAGATTAGAAAGTAAGTGAAGTGTTCATCCCCCTTGAAGTGGAGATTTAGAAAAGCTTACTTAATCTGGGTCCTCAAATTAATGAGAGCCGTCTATCGTATTTCTAACTACGTAGTAGTCCATTATTCGCGTGAAAACATCTACAGAATAAATTGCTTAATTCTAGCTTGAGCTAGCTGGCACAATAGCGCTAGTCGAGGACACATCTTGGGCAAATTATTTACAGAGATCGAAGATGATTGGACTCTGGTGTAGCAATTTATGTACATAATAGATAAAAGTATTAGTATTTAATACTAGCGTGACTTTGAAACCAGCACTCAAAGATAGTTAAAGGAATTAAGTCACTGTGCCGGTATTTAGCTTATCATAAAACACGATAATTGTGTGTTCAAGTGTTTGCTTTAAAACAATAGTTGATGTAGGCACCCACCCAGTGACTATGCTAAGATAATATAACTTATAAATGAGAGAAATATTGAAAGTTGAAGTTTGAACACTTCAATTCAGTCATTAAGGACTTAAGTCATCATCATCAGCCAGGATACGTCCACTGCTGGATATAGGCCTCCTCCAGGGTATGACTAGGTTGTCAGTCTATCTAGAAGGAAATCTACAATTTTTGGACGCATTAATGTCGCTTGCATTGCAACCTTACACAGTGTAAGCAATTTGCCAAATGATTCGACATACGATATATTAAAATATTTTAGTCTTGTTATTTTGCTTAATCACAGCGCACAGGGAATGCTTCCAATTCTTACCGGTTGACACTACTTGAGACGAGTTTTACGCTCAGCCGTCTCACTAAAAACTCAATGCCTTTGTTATATTTTTTATACAACTCTCGAATAAATTGGTTTGCGAGCAACATTGTCTGTATTTTTTCTTACATCTGAGTAACTACGCCCTTGATGGTATCAGTTGTTGCATTTTTCATTATGCTCAATATACAGTTTATTATGTATTTGTGCTGCAAAGTCGCGGTAATGTCGCCAACCTTATCTGCAAGGTAACAAGATCCATTCAGTATCTGTTTGCTTATTGTTTGAATGAACTAATAAATTTAGCAATGAGTCTGTGTTGTTAAGTCAACTGCATTCTTACGTCATTATGCTTCATTTGTTCATTTGGTTCATAGACATTATGTAAATAATGATGTTATACAAGCTCAATCAATACACGTTCATTAAAGTACTGACTTTGAAAAAATGAAACATCCTCCGTGGCCTAATGGCTAAATGTTGGATTCACAATCCGGAGGTCTCGGATTTGATTCCCAGTGGAGGTACCTATCGGTACTAGTTTAGTTGGTGGTAGGGCATTTTCTACGTCCGCCTGGTTAGCTACCACCATGCTACCTAAGTCTGCCGCCAAACAGCAGTGTTAATAGCACTATTGTGTTCCGCTATGAAAGGTAGCAGAGCCAGCGCTACATTAGATTGACGCTTCTGGGTGCGCACGCTTATCATCCAACGGCCTCATCATCACTTACCATCGGGTGAGATGAAGGCCAAGTGGAAACCCATCATAAATTAATAACATTATGTATAAAATAGTTGACGCCAATTTTATAACTTATTACATTACAAACGTAAAATCCGAGCTGTGTCGTTAAATTACGCAATTGACTGTTGAAAATCAAATCAGATATCAATTAGTGTAAACATGATTCCAATAAGACCGCCACGTTGACCCAAATCCCGGTTTTGTAGCTCGAGCATTTCATCGAGTATCGTCAAACATTCGAACGCTGTGATTAAAATTCGTCGAATAGTGGCAATAATTAATAAACACATTATCTCTAATTAGAATAAGACTTAGCTATGCTTTGTGCGTAACAACAAAGAGATGGTCTTCAAAATATAACAAGGTAACGCGTTCAAAAAGAACTAGAGAAAACGACGTCAACTGCCCTGCAAATTTAAGAGTAACATGTTTTTCTCATTCGTAAATGCCATTGTCAGAACTGGACCATTTTGAAATGGGACCACACGGGAAGCGCAGGCTCTCCAATAAAAAAGAGTCACTAAAATCGGTTCACCCAGTCAAAAGTTCAGAGGTAACAAACATTTAAAAAAACATACCTATCGAATTGATAACCTCTTCCTTTTTTAAAAGTCGGTTAAAGAAACATTCCCATTCCTTCTAAAGATTTAAAAAAAATCTCAGTACATATTGTTTAAATTTATTGAAACATTTACTGAAATTTAAAGGAAAAATGTTACAATTAATGTGGCTTCATGAGTAATAGTCGATCAAACTATAAAATGTACTTATGTGGTCATAATGAAATGTCATTCAAAATTACTTTTTATAAAACCAGTTCAACTACGGAACCCTACACTGCGCGTGAGCAATTAGATGAATTCGTATTTCCTATGTTCTACCTTCTACGAGTACCATTTATAAAATTAGATCAAGTTGGCACTTAGGGGCTATTTCGCCAGGCCAGACCTCCGTTCTTACTGCGTTGGCGTGGACCTCCGAAGTTAATTTAAATAAACTGCGACATCTTACCGTCAGGTAGGTCGGTGCCCAGGATGTCCAGCTTTTGACCTGGGGCGGGCCCATACTCGATCTCGAGTTTGTGTGGGACGCTGTTAGTAGCCACCTCACTAGCTGCAACAGAAAATGTTTTTAATATTACTTTAAGATAATTGCTTATCTAAATGTCAATGAAAAAAATCGCGACAAGCCTTTCTGAGCTTTTTTGTTTAGAAAAGCCTTCCTTAATTCTACATACAATACGTAAAACTTCGTATGTATGTCAAATGATCAAGCATAACATGAAAATACTCATATAACGTCTGAATGTACCGAATGAACTCATAATTTCACTATTTCGCTTTATTATATTATATAGACAGTCTTACATTAAAAATAAGAAACTGAATGTCTAGAATTAATAGTAAGACTGTTTTGTTTCTATATTTAAAAAAAGAAAGAATGTATTTTGATTATGCACAGCCAAAATTGAAATTTATATAATTATAAAACCTAATCTTTTCAAGTTTTTATCTATCTGTCTTCATCTCACCTGATGGTAAGTGACGATACGGTCATTAGGTGGCAAGTGACCGCACCCGGAAGCCTCAAGCTAAAGCTAATGCAAGCTAAGCTTCCTTTCATACCGGATTTTATATAGACAATAAGATGAGATACCTGTAGTGACAAAGCTGATGTGATGCTGCAAGACCTCTTGGGGAGAAGAGAATCTCTTCGACCACGCGCTGGGAGTGTACTCCTTCTCCAGGTCCATGGAATCAGTTATTAGAGACATGTTCGATGGCTGCCCCTGAAATTAAAACATTTGATTTTATTAACTCTCGATTCTAAAAGAATTAACTCTGAAGCTAGAGCCTTGTGTGTCTGTCTGTCTGTGGCATCGTAACTGTAAATCAGATGCGGTGCGATGCACCTAATTGTTTGTTCGGTTAGTAAATACAAAACATTCAATGACTAGGAAATATGTTTACCTCGTCCATAGCTTCCGTAGATCTTCTACAGTGTGTCTTGCTAGACTTGCTCCAATATACCCTTCTAAAGTATTTAATAAAACTGTTAAAAAGTATTGTTATAAACTTCATTGCAACTCGCACTAAATACACGAACTTCCCTCTTGTAGTTAACAAGCAAACTGAATTTTAACAGCCTTAATCATTAACACTTCAATTAACCATCGAATATTAATATGCATGAATTTGATGACAAAAGCGAAACAATGCAACGCTATTACGAAATGTTCAACAGAAGACAGAAGGCTGCAAAAATTGTGGTCAATAGTCAAGTCAATAGCGCAACAAAAAAATAGTTAGTCTTTGTATTTACATTTGTTAGCTTAGAAAAATAACAGCAGGATGTTATGGTATCCACAGACTAATATATGTACCTATAATGGTATCGCCCGAATGTTAAAAGTGCGTGTACACACACGTCACGTGTATACGCTCTTACATTTATTTATATTTGGGGGTTTCCCGTTGTCCCGTTCCCGTAAACGTATAGAGAACCTTATTATTTGGTATAATTCGACAGACCATGTAAAAATATAAACAGCTCTATAAAAAAAAATCGATACGACTAACACTTTTTGAATTTTTGTCACGCGGTGCTAAACCGCTCCAAATAAATCGGGCGAGATTTATGACGTCACATGCTAGTATAGGAGCGTTAAATGTATGAAACTTGTATCGATATTTTGAGTTATCTCGTAAAATCATGTTTTTGTGTTATCTCTAATTAGGGGTATCTCTATAAGAAAAAGTTCAAACTGCATTGAAGAAACTAGGTCTAATAAGCATTTTACTATTTTCGGAACTACGAGTATGTTTTTCGCAAGTTTTGAGACTTTAAATTCTTGGGAAAAAATTGCGTATTTTTATTTTAGGGTCCTTCTTTTATATCCGTTACGGAAAAAAATTAACCCTAATCTAATTTGGTGTCAAGAACACAATTTTTATATATTTTAATTTAGGCTTAAAAATAAACAGTTGTGTGACAGACAACCTTTACGTTTTATATTGCAATTCTAGGCTTCGCAGAACAGAATCGGTGTGGGACTGGGCATAGCGATAGTATTCGATTACGATAAATTTGCTTGAACTCATGGTAGACTCACTCACTTGTTGTGGACGGATTTACCTTCTAGGCGTTGTTACTCTACAGCAAAATATTGCCTATTATATAATGATTTTGTCCTTAGTCTACATAATCTCACCTGAATCAGTGACGATAAAGCCATTTGTTAACTAATAGTATTATGTATATTTTTGCGATAATATTTTCTTTACCCTTTACTAGACTAGCTAAGAAATTTAACAAACTACATCAAATATGAAATATCAAAAAAATTCTAATATTTCGCCAAAAGAAATACAACTAGATTTCCCTATGTTCCTAAAATACCTTAAATTATTGAAATAGTTATTTACTAGCATATTAGCTAGCATTCTCGACAGTGACGCATGGGATATGCAAAAAGTATCGATACTTGAGTAAACTCGATGCTTTGGTTACAACACTGAGTAATTTAGTTACAAACTACTACGGTGAATGATCTTGAAGCTATCTGGTACCTATATGTAATTCATTAACTTGTGAGGAAAGTAAAATTAGGGAGGTTTTCAAATGTAAAGTAAACGCCGGGATATTGAAGGGTCGCGTTGATTAATTTTTATGTATTTCATTTCAAAATTAATGTACTACCACTTTGTTACATACTATACTGAGTGTAAATGTTAGGTTAAGACTAAGATGAGTGCATTTGTTCGCCAATAAACCGATTTTCAGTTTGGCTAAAAATTTTAAACTATTTCTAAAATTACTATTCTTAACTAAATATTTTTTTCAAGTATTCGATATTATGTAATACGATACTGAATAAGAATCGACACTTTTCACTGCACTCGATACTTTTTTATTTGTATATACATACATCTCCATTTCAGTTCTGTTTGACTATTATCTGTATGGAGTTTATGGATTGAAACTTTACGACAGGGAAGTCCCCGTCAGAAATGGCTGGAGCTGTCAATCCATCACATGTGACTGTCATGTTCTTATAGGTAAGGGTTGTTGTAAGTTTTTGTACGCTTTCATTCATTTATTTGATTCATTCGCATTGTTATGTTCGAGTAAGTTATAATAAGTAACCAGTAGGTGAACTAGGCATCGCACCACCGACCTAAACAGGGATGAAATGAGTTTTTATCTAGTTAATCCTGTATTCCCATTAACATCAAACCATTGGAACAGTACTGTTTTCAATCAAAGGATTGCAATCCGTTTTCTTACAATACCGGGGACTTAGTGCCAAAGGTGCGTCTTTTTCGAGTCAAGGATCAGTAAATTTTTTTTATATTAATTTTAAATACTTTGAAGTATTTTAATTTACACCTGAGTATACCTGATACTCATGAGTGTATTATCGATACCTCATCCCTAGACTGAACCTTACGACGTGAGTGTTTGTTACCTAAGCTATGAGAATTCCCCTAAATATTCAAGGAACCCCCGACTAACGGTAGCCATTTCAATCAATTAAAGACGTTTTATGCACTTTTGTTAAGTGATAAAAGGATAGGACTATTATAAAATATTATACGGTATTAGAATACTATTTGACAGTATATTTTGTCGAAGTTCTACAATTAAAAATCTTTTATAGAGGTGTGAGGCCTACGTAAATAACTGGATTATGGTAATAACGTAAATAACGGTGCTCGTGATATGGTTTTTCACGAATACTGATGGAACCAAAGGATGACTTTTGCAGTCCTTGCAAAAATCCCAAACCAAGTAATAAAATGCAAAAATAATACTTTTTAAAGTCACTTTAGAAGTCGCTGTAAGGTCTGGCGACTGTTGCTTGTCCTATAAAGGATCAGTCATAAAACTAAAATATAATGTGTTACATGTGTCAAAAATATTTAATGCTTGCGATGAGAAAACTATTACCCATTTAGAAAAAACAGTGTCTTACAATTTTAGACTTAATAGTATAGGGATTTCTGGAAATGTGCCATTTAATTATTTTTTTTCTTGTAAATCTAGCAAATGCTAAATGGTTTAAAAAAATTCAGATCGTATAGCATCCGATCCCGATCTTAGTGTCAGTCGATCAATATAGATTCGTATCCAAATTGTATGGATACAGGTAGGTACCGCTAAGATGTACAGACGGTACATTTCGGTAGGAAACTGTATTTAAAATATTTTAGTCTGCAAAAAACAAAAATAAAGAATATACAAAACTTACTTACCATACAGTTACTTAGGATGGGCAATAAAATCACCCAATATAAATACGGTCTCCACATATTCATTTCTGTTGATTTAATTTTCTCTACAATTCAGTAAAAAAGACAAAGCTTTCTTGTTCACCTGGGTACTACTGGGCGAGTTGAAGGCCCAAGTGTTTATAGAGGTAAATACGATTTGTTCATCTAACAAAATACTTGTACGATCGTCCACAATGGAGACACAAAAGAATGTTTACCTGTATTTTTGATAAAAGCAGTGTAGATTGCTCACGTAGTAACTGTTAGGGCGCTTTCATATGAACGCTTATGAACGTCGCGTTGGAGTCGCGCATGTTTGTGCGCGCATCGCACACAGAGCTATAGCTTTGTGCACCATCCTCACGATCGCGACGCACTCGTACGTTTGCCTTCATAAGGCGATTCTCACACTGGCAGCGCGCTCCGCGACGGTGCCCGGTGGAGCAGTGTGAGAATCCCCTAAATGGAGTCAGTCAAAAAGGGCTTATCTATCACTTATTTTGTACCTTAAATGTACCTTAAAACAATCCCTTTAATAATCAAAGTCCAAAGTTATATTATTTAACGACATCTATGATAATTATAGATTAGCTAGCTACTCAAAGCGAAGCTTTAAGTAGAACGACGTCGGTAAGTTAGTCATATGGTTATGGATGGAGGTGGCAGGGGACGACGCTAGGAAGAACTCTGCGGGTTCGAATCCACTGGATTGAATATGTGAACTTTAAACATAATATAAACGAATATAATAGAATGAATAGAAAACTGAAAAACAATGATACCGACACAAAAATATGTATACATTATTTATGAAATAAATTAAAATTTAAAAAAAAGTTAATAAATAGAATTCATAATATTTTATTTAGAAACAATTTGTGTTTTCCTCGCTGTTAATAACTGTGAAGTCTGTGAAACCGCGATGAAGGCGCGATTCGACTTCTGTTGTTTGGATCTAGTGTTGATCGAAGCGAAAGATCGAGCGTGTAATTGATGGCGGTGGATAGAATTATACAAATTGTATTGCGACGGACGCGAGTAAAAATACATGTCGTGTGAACGCGGGCTTCGGGGAGCATTATATTGTTTTAAAAAAAACTCCATATGTATTTGTGCATTGTCACGCCGGCAGGTGTCTACGCCCGGTAGGCTGGCCCGGCGACAAAATTTACGAGTATATAACGCTAAAGCTCGGATTTCCTAGGATAGCGGTGCCGTTATATAGCGACCGTAATACAGCGGTGAATGACGTCACTAGAGTTGGTATTTAGTTGCGATGCCAAGATGCGACGCCGCTGGCTTCACACTGTCACAGTGTGAAATATATACGTCTGCTCGCTAGGACTAGTCACTGAGCGAGTAAAGATTGGATCTTAGTAATAAGGGAGACTGTATGTAATGCTGTCGTAGCCTAACTAATTTTCAACCGACTTCAAAAAAGACATATTTGTGTGTGTTTATGTCATGCGATAGCTCCGCCAATTATGAATCGATTTTTCACTTCAGAAGTGGTCCCATATAAATTTTATCGAAATTGATTGAGCGCTTTTTGAGAAAATCAAACAAAACTAAATATGTACCTAGATAATTCTACCTCTAAGGGTGAACATTTTAGGGGATGAATGCTGTAGACTTTTAGGGCAGTTGAAGTTGGTTTCTAATTCTTTTTGAACGCGTTTATTATGAACCACCCATTAAACCAGAATAAAATAAATATTTAAGGGTAAAATAAACGTGATTTTTTGGAGCGACATCTAGTAGCGAGTAGCTGAACTAAATTGAGAACGAAAATTGAGGCGCATTAGAGGATTGTTCGGTGCATATTACGAGTATTTATGGTTTTCCGTATTTTAAATATCCATATTCTGTACGGAACCATCGGTGCGCGAGTCCGACTCGCACTTGGCCTGTTTTTTACAATACACCGTAGTAGCTATGTAATCTAATCTTTTCGGAAGCCATATTTTACTTCCCTCTTTTCATGTCTAGCTGTAAATCTACATGTTTAGCTTGAGGTTATAATTAATTTTAGAATCAGATTAAAGCGATGTATTGTATACACAGGATTAATTATCATTATGTGTAAGATATACGATTTCATGGAATTAATTAAAGATTAAGTCACGCTCAAAGATCTTAGTCCATTAGATGGAGTATAAAACGTTGAAGTTAAAGTTGAAAATATTACATTCTTTGTGTGTGTATTTATGCTGGCATAAGTCTTTTTGTGACATACACACACATACATACTATGCAGTGTTCTTTTATACTACATACAATAAGTGACTTAAAAATTGTGCCTCTAAGCCTACCCGCACATAATGCGTAGCTAAGTGACTACTAAATAACATTTTTGTAGAACGCACTTTATTCTAAATCAATTTATTATGATGCGCAAACATGACGGGCTCTCACAAGAAAAATAGCCTTGTCTGTCATTTAGGCGTTTGAAAAGGGCCAAAGAAATTACAGTGAAAGTAAATATTTGTTTTTTTCGTAATTAGTCCGTTTGTTTGTTTCCGTTTCGGGAGTTCGTTGGGAATACATGTTTGAGTTACAACTAATTGCATCTACCGCGGTCCGGCACACGAGAAAGTGGTCTTTTTGATAACACTAATATGGTTAGACCCTTTTGAAGCTGTCATTTAATTTTAGAACGGCGACTTACGTTCAGGTTGCGAGACACGAGTTTAGTTTCAAAATCCTAGAGATTTGAGTTTGTTGAGGCCATGTATTGATGGATTTAGAGTAGTATAATAAGTGTAGTTATGATAGTAAAGTAGTTTCGACTTTGTACTTTTAGCTGTTCTTGTGAAGTAGTCTTCGATATTTTATCAGTTTTTTCTTGTTCAATGTATTTACTCTTAGCGTTCATCTCATCGGTGGTAAGTGACGATAAGGCCGTTAGATGAAAGCGTGCGCACCCAGAAGACTAAAACTATGTAGTTTTTAAGGTTCTGTAGCCAAATGTGCAAAAAACGGAACTCTTCACACACCCTGTAACTTCTAAAATAAGAGAATAATGATGTAGGCGCCCTTAGCTGAGCGCCATCCGCATTGCCCGGGTGAAGCTGTAGTGGTCACAGGACCAACAGCATCAAGTACATTCGAGAAAGACCCGTGGGTGTCTTAAAATGTGACTGAAATGAACATGTAATCAAATATGGGACAGAAATTAGAGTTCGACGAACTGTCCGTTCTATTAGAGAGACTTCAACGCCACCAGCGGGGTTTTGCTGCTGTTCACCATAATAGAAATCAACTCTAAACACCAAACTTCAATTATCTACAGAAATGAACTAAGCACAATTGAACAAATTATTACTGATACGGCAGTTTAATCAATTCTTGATGCCAGAGGTTATATCTATCAGTTATTAAACATAAATAATTGTGTAATATTTAATAAACATATTTAATGCTATTAAATATAATATTAGTAACGAATTTCATCATCCCAATTATGTTGTTTATTTCTATGAAGAAGTCTTTTTTTTGGGTATTTGAAAAACGGTTTATTATAAAAAATATGGAAATACTTTGAAGCACTGAGTTGTATAAGTTAATATTTATATGAGTTATATATATGATATTAATATTTATGACAAAGGTTCGTTTAAAAAGAGCCAAGGAACCGACTTCAACTGCCGTACAGCGCGGGTAATTAGTAAATAGTTGTTGTCGGTAGAAAACATGTATAGTCCAAGAGTAGATCGCGAAGTGAAGTAGATAACAATAAATATAATAATAAAAACTTAGCGATACATTGTTACAGTTGTTGTTGTTTTATTTTAAATACCTAAAATATTTCATATCTCATTGTAAATGAATAATAAAATTTCCACATGTAGGTATGTCAGAAACGATCGTCGTAGGCATTTTATGTGGGAAGACTGGCCACTTGTGCAAACCTTCGTATAGCAGTAGTTCATTGTGTTATAAACAAATATTTTTCTGAAAATGTATGTGTGCTATTGTACATCTATTAAGTATGTATTGTTTTGATTTTATTCTGCATTGAAATATAATTGTAATTAATTTTCAATCTTGAATTAACAACGATCTCAATGCCTAAAGTAGATTCTTTTAATTTATCTCTTCAACCGACTTCAAAAAAGGAGGAGGTTCTCAATTCGACGCGTATCTTTTTTATGTGTGTTACGCAATAACTTAACCGATTTTGATAATTCCTTTTTTGTTTGGTAGAGCGTACTGAAGAGGTGGTCCCATATAAATTTTACCAAAATTGTTTGATTGCTCTTTGATAAAATAAACAAAAAGCAAATTTTTAAGGAAGTCAGTTTTCTGTTCTTTTTGAACGCGTAAATTATTCATTTAAAGTACATCACGAGTCAAAGTATGATTCCATGTCTAAATAAATTGAAAACTAATTTTCATATTTCCAAACTAGATAAAGTGATAGGATCCCCATGAGTAAGGTAATGTCAGTACGTTCGTCCCCTATTTCACCCCCTTCAAGTTCTATTTTCACGACAAATTGTAGCCCTTGTGCTTGAATACGAAGTATTTTTAAACCAGTCGAGAGAAGTATGTGAAATTGTAGTAAACGTTATTAATCTCAAAATTTCCCGCCATGGATAACTTATTGATCAAAGAAGAATCATTTTAATCGTTATATGATGTAGTCTAAAACATAAAAACTAAACAGCTGAATTTAGTAATTCGAGTATTACTAGTAAGTTTCACACTTAGCCAGTCTCCGTGATTCGTCACTATCGGTATTATTAGAATCACCTACATTTTTTTAAATCGGTTCGGAAAGAAGAAACCTATGAAACGTAGACTTAATTATCTACCGCAGACCGACGACTCAGTTTACCGACACAGTATCATTTACTGGATTAGGATTAATTTACACATATTACATTTTGTAATAGACTGGTCTCAGTGTGGCTGTCGGCTTTACAATAAGATTAACCCATGTCATCCACGGGGCGTGGAAGCGAATAACGGGAAACTTACTTGATATGTGCAAGGGGCAGCAGCAGGTACACTCGTGTACAAAAATATGTATCCACTTTTGAACCATGTCACAATCACATTTCCCTCAACACACTACATAGGAACAAACAACGGTGAATGTGACATGGCATAGTCCATTTCGGATAGCATGGCAGGATTCCACTTGAGGCGGTCATTGGGCAATACCGAAAGGAGTGGTATACCGATATACGGAATTACCTTTCTCTGGCATGGTGTTCTAGTGGCGGCAAACAAGTTTTGATGCTTTTTGTACACGATTTTAGAATAGTCTTAAGCTCAGTTGGATGGCAACTTCGCTATTCATCATCAACAGCCTATACATATATGTCCCCACTGGAGGGGCTCAGGCCTACTCTCCTACAGAGAGTGTATGGGCCATAGTCCACCACGCGGGCCCAGTGCGGATCGGCGGACTTCACATGCCTGTTCAAGACATGCAGGTTTCCTCACGATGTTTTCCTTCACCGTTAAGCAATCGGATAATGTACTTGAATTGAAAAACAACTCATAGGTACACGGCTGGATTCGAACCCGGTACCCTCAGATTGAGAGTCCGCGCCTTATCCACTGCGCCACCGACGCTTCGCTATTGTGCACACGCAAAAATATTTAGTAGAAAGTACTTACTAGAAAATATCAAGTAATTGAAGTAAATCTAGACTTACGAATACAGATTTTTGTTCGATATTAATTTGTTTTAATTGTCAAGTATCAAAATACCTCATCCCAGCTATAGCTTATTATTGGCATGATTACCAGATTCTTGAATTTAAATGTTAAAGTAATAAAATAATCACACAACAAAAGATTAACATTACAGCCCTACTTCTAAGTCTCAAGTGGAATCCTGCCATGCTATTTTAAATGAACTATACAAAAGTGGATACATATTTTTGTACTCAAGTGTAATTATCTATCAGCTGCATCTCACAACAACCACTAATCTGCCTACCAATAGTGGTGATTATGGTATACAGCGCAGCATCAGATACGGGGACGTATCATTATTGGGACTCGAATATAAAATCCGTCAACAATAGAGTTCTTCACCAAGGGCTCTGTATGGAATCATCAGGCCTACTCTCCTACAATGGTTCATAGTCCACCACGCGGGCCCACTGCGGATTGGTAGACTTCACACACACCTTTGAATTTCTTGAAGGAGTGTGCAGGTTTCCTCACGATGTTTTCCTTCACCAAAAACCAATGATAATGATTTTCATCATTCTTCCATAAATTCCAAATAACAAATTAGAACTCGACGGTACGAGCAAGGATCGAACCCAGAACTCGATTGTTCAAGAACTGACGTTCTAACCAACTGAGCTGCTAGGACTACTACGGCATAGCCCGCACGGAATATAAATAATTGAAATATTAGTAGTTGTATTCCTATACTTGTGCGATAAGAACTTGTTCTTGGCCTAATTTCAGGATTCTAGATCAATGGCACACCCTATAGGTTTTAATTCCCAGCGCTTGCGAGGGAAATCGTCAAAATGACGGACAGCGGAGTTAGTAATTGCCGTTTGGCACCTTTCGAGGTACACGCGGAACCTAAAAAGTAGAATATTTTATATTTAAATCAGCCAGAATTTTTTCTCACCTCACCGTGATTATTTAGTTGGAGATGGAAGGTCGTTTTCAGAACTTAAGGTAAAGTTATGAACTTACGAAATTTTCTTTCATAACGTAGACGTAGATTAATTAATCTTTTAAAGCGCAGGTAACTTGTTCTGTTAAGCCTCCGATCTGGGGAGGTTACCAAAGACTTAAAGATACGGGAGGGCTTTTTCTTAACAAAGCTTCTGTGAGAGCATGCCTTACAGCCACATCTACACCCCACCGTTTAAGCATCGCTTACCGTCTCCGGTGAGATCTGAGGGTGACATGAAGGCCAATTGAAGACTAATTATACTTCAAAAAGTTTCATTAATTCCTTGTTATCGCATGTCGCACAAAAATGTGCCCTGAACCCTTTTCTATTTCTTTTGTATGTTTCTATTTCTATTCTATTTCTATTTCCGCAGGAATTCTGCTCATTCTGTATATTCGCTGTGTACGGCAGTAGGAAGTGTGTCTATTTTCAAATAAATATTAATGTCAAGATATCAATAAGTTTTTTTTACGAAACCACTGGTAAAAAACCATGTATCCATCTAATATTATAAATGTGTGAGTTTATTTGCCGTTTCTTATGTCATTACGGAGAGTCAGGATGGATTGATTTTTGAGGGCTGGAAAAGGACATAGGCTTCTATTTATCCTGATCAAATGGGTAGTTTCTGTAAGATAAATTGAAGTTGCATACAAAGGCTAATATATAAGAAGTTCTCCTTTTCAAGCATCACATCATACATTTAATTAATACAATACGTTAGTTGTTCAATTCAATTCTTGATATTTATGGCAACTACCAACTTCATGGTAATTCTGCCAAAATCTGGTGTCCAAAGAGGCAACGTGTAATAGGAAATAATCGGTTAGCCAGACACGCGATACACTTTGAGAGGACTAAAACAAAAAGGAGAAAACACACGACACGAAACATAGTTCAGTTACTGGAGGGATTACAACTTTATATTGTTGGAATGAATAAAATTAGAAAGAGTATAAACAAAACGAGAGAAGACATAAGAAAGAAGAGATTTAAGATTAGAAGGACGGGGAATATTATCGGGGAGAAAATTGTAAAGTGACGATTTATTATTAAGGCAACTGAAAAAAATATGATCCGGTGTACCCTCGTCTAAGCCACATTCGCAAATAGAAGAGTCCCTTATCCTTATTTTATGGAGAAAGACAGGAGTGCAGACATGACCCAACCTAAGTTGGCATATGACGGAGCAAGATCGCTTATCAACTTTTTTGACGTTAGTTGTTATATTGGTTACATTTTTTTCTCGTTTGACATGACATAAACACATAAAACGTACACAAGTGACAGTGACGTTCCCCTCTCAAGAACTATCAAACTATGGCTGGGATTCTTGGCGCGAACTTGTAAAATGGTGGTTCATTGCAATTTTAGTAATTCGTTAATAATACTGTTATGTGTGTTTTTTGTGTTATAATGGTGTGATATAGTGCAAAAAGTGTCACGGACAGTGTTATAGTATCAATTACGCAAAATTGCGAGGGTTTCGACGCGATCTGAAGAGTTTATCATGTCGAGTACATTCGGCATATGGATTCTTTCGGATAATGTTGAAACCAAGGCTGGCCTTTGAAGTTCTCGTCAAGAATCCAAATTAAGCGATAAAATGTACACATTATACATTTTATTGAGAAAGCTGAAGAAATGGCTTCGGCATAGTTTATAACCTCAAAATTTGTTCACCTAATTTTACTCGTCATTGGCTAGATAACCACTGGTTAAAGCCATTATTTAAAATAAAAAAACTATGGCTGGAATCTAGATGGTCGAGGTTTCCAACAGAAGATAAGCGTTCTTATTTCAAAAAAATCTAGGATCCCGGGGTAGTATTTCTCTATCCAACTCCTGATTCCAGGTCAGATCAGCTCGATGGTGCAAAATTATTGTATTGTCGTCCGAATTACATATATTTGAAAAATTTCAATACGACGTTTAGAAGTAGCTTTAAATTGACTTATTAGATTTGTTTACATACATAGATAGATAGATAGTTACAACCTAATACAAAGCGTGTAAAAACCGGCCAAGTGCGAGTCGGAATCGCGCACCGAGGGTTTCGTACAGAATATGAATAACTAACATATTTAAAAACCAAAATAATAGGTAAGATAATATACAACCAACAATCCTCTACCAAAAATATAAGTCCAATTGAAGAACCAACTTTACTTTGCGGCTACTTTACATACCCGATGTGTGGCTTTCAACTGCTAATTTAAGTTTGTAAACATAAAGCATTTTTTTTACTTATAATTAAAAATCATAGTTTTAAGATGTATTTGTATGTTGTGGCTTTCGCATTTATAATATTAAGTATGGACACAAAAATCAAGTCATTGTGACCTTCCGTTGCGACGTAAACGAAGGACAATGGAACAAAAAAGACACAAGCTCACTTTCGCATTTATAATATTAGAACAGATTGAACGAGTTGCTACAAATTAGAGTAATTTGAACGTTTCACTTCGAGGAGTATAGATTACCTCTCTAAATATCAATCTGTTTGGGCTTCACAACGATTATAAATTATAATACCTGAATATTTTGGCATAATCTAAATATAAGCTGACGTAAATTGATTTTTTATGTAGACGAACATGACGAAAATAAAATGAAGCATTGAAACAAGATAAAGTACATGTAGATCATTATAGGTATATACATAGATACCATTCCTTCAACATTCTTAGAATACATTGTGTTTGTTTATTCATAATTCCATATACAGCAAATTGAATAAATTATAGCACAATATGACGAAACATGACGACTAGAACATATTACATAACAATATGTGAGCCTAATCACGCTCGCATACGGAAACAGTCCCCAAGATTGCAACCATGATTATATTTATTAAATATTTTCCGACACAACTTTTTGCTAACTGAAAATATTATTGATTTGGGATTTCTTCTTGAGTCGTAAAATTAGAACTACATAGTTTCTTCCGTCGTTTGTTTTAACCGACTTTAAAAAAGGAGTAGGTACTCAATTCAACTGTATATTTTTTTGTATGTATGTTACGCCACATCTCCGCCAATTATTAATCAAATTTTGATGATTCTTTTTTTTTTGGTAGACCATACTTCAGAGATAGTCCGATATAAATATGGAAATTTATGTAGCACTTTTTAAGAAAATAAACAAAAACAAAATATATTCACAGATAATTCTACATTTTAGGGGATGAATGCTGTAGACGTTTAGTGCAGTTGCAGGTTTCTTAGTTCTTTTTGAACGCGTTAATTAAGTTATCTAGATTCAGAGAAGTTTAAATTATAGAGCGGACATTGCGAAAGCTTTCACACGACATCGATAACAACCTACGTATCAACAACATCTTACTACGATCACTTGTGATCATGACAAATCCCCTCAGAAAGTCCGACGTGACCACCCACAGCGATGGGCCTTTTAGGTCTATAACGACCCTAGTATCAAATAATATTACATCTACTACGAGTAGGTTTAATCAGGTAAAAATTATGCTAACTAGTTCCTTAGTAAAGACGCAAAGGTCACGTCAATTTCATTGACCTACCTGCAATTAATCAATTTCAGTTTCGAAATAAATTTCAGAACGCTCTCAGACTATCCCTTTTTTTCCCGAAAAGCAATTCTTTTAAATATATTCGGCGCTTCAGGGGAAAACGCCAAACTATTCTGGATTTACACAAACTACCCCCTAACTAACCCCTCTCACCATGTTTGCCAAGTCCCCGGAACATGCGATTCTACCGCGACTCGGCTGGCAACCCGTCACTTCTCTGGGCACCATTCATACCACGCGTTTATTCATTACCTTCTGTGTCAACACATCCAGACAAACCCTATCTAAAATCTCAACCGAACTTATCCAAACCTACCAAAAGCTTAACTGAATGCGGTCGGCACACATCCATCGCCCCAGCAGCACGGGAACATGATCACACATCTCTCAGACTATACCTATACCAGGAGACACGTGTTTAGAGAGACAATTTTAGGGTTCCGTATCTAAACATATCTAGGCCTTAATACTATGGCCCCGTTTTCCGTCCGTTTGTCACAAGTCTTTTTTTTATGTTTGTTACCTCAGAACTTTTGACTGGGTAAACCGATTTGGATGATTTTTTATTATTTGAAAGGTGGTGCTTCCCGTGTGGTCCCATTTCAATTTGGTCTAGTTTAGTTCACAACGGCATCTATGAGAAAACGATATACATCTTAAATTTGCCTTAGTAAAAGTAGACTTTTAAGGCAATTGAAGTCGGTTTCCAGTTTTTTGAACGCATTTACTTGTCTATGCCCGCCTGGTATAGTAACCATACGAATTCGTCTGAGAATAGCCCTGTTATGTTCTGATTATGAAATATGACATATCCAGCCAGTGCCTCACTTGCCCTGAGGTTTTGTGGTTATCGCGCGTCTATCTTACAGCCACTTACCATCAAGTGAGATGCAGGCACACATTGTGCATTAAAAGTTACACAGATGTTCTAAATTTAAATATTTGTACTGTACTGTTTATTAGGGTAGAGTGACATTCAAACCTCGCTCAAACATTAATTTTATTCAATACCAAATAAGGCATATCTTATATGTATTTACCAAGGTTTTAATATAAACTAGCCTTTGACCGTGACTTCGTTAGACTTGTTTTGACCTAAATATGTATCTTGTATTCGATTTGATCCTTACTATTTACTTAGAATTTCTAAGTGGCAATTATATTTATATTCAATGTACTTTTTATTTGTAAATGGAATAAATATCATTATAAAGAAGAAAAAAAAGACCGCGTAGGTTTGAGTGTCATTACGACTATTTGGGGCTCTTGTCCAGAAATACATAAATACAAAATACTAGCTGACGAAAGAGATAAAAACGGTCTTAAAACCTATGATTCTATCTTATTTTAACAAATTATTCCAGCAATATATAATAAATTATATAATCGGGGTCCGCTTTACCCAAGGTATTTCCGTTGTAGGTACTAGTTTTTACGGCCTCTCGAAGGACTCTGATTGGCTTAACAACTGCTGTCAAAGACAACAACCAGGATCCACAGTCTTACGTGCCTTCCAGAGCACGGAATATCTTTTGTCTGCAATATCCTAATCAAACTGGGAAAAGTCTCAACAAGTGATTTTTGACACACGGTTTAAAATATAATACCTCTGACGTACTGACGGCCAGTAAACGGAGCCTTAGTAATTAGGGTCCCGTTACCTTGGCAGCCTGCAAGTACGAAACCCTAAAAACTGCATTTTCCGACCGACTTCAAAAAAGAGGAGATTCTCAATTTGACGGGTATGATTTTTTTAATTGTTTGTTACCTCTGAACTTTTTACTGGGTGAACCGATTTTGATGATTATTTTTTATTGAAAACTGATTTTTTTCGGGTAGTCAAATTTTAATTGTATCCATCTGGCAATGGCATCCATGAGAAAACCATATTAACGGGGTTAGGGCAGCTGAAGTCGGTTTCTAGTTTGTGTCCGCAATGGTCTAAAAACGTTGTTTCTTCTTTTGGTGATAATTCTAAATTATGCTTAAAATTACAAGCTTCTGTCCGCGACTTCGTCCTCGTGTACTTCAGAAACTATCCCACGGTAACTACTTGTTTAAACGGTATACAAAATAGTCTGTGTCCATTTTCAACCCTTCAACTAACCCGTCACAAAAAATCAAGTCATTCTGACTTTCGGTTACGATGTATAGGACAGACAAACAAACCACTAAATCAACTCACTTTTGCATTTATATTATTAGTCTGGATTTAGAATTCGAAAGTAAATCTGTCTCTTTGCCTTACATTTTCACGACAAAATGAATAAAGCGACCTTGACGAAATTTGCGTACCTGCGCCACGTAGCCTTGGGGTGGAGTGGGTCATAAGCTTATTATCCCAATAAACTGTACACGCGGGTTTATTATCGAATTCGATGCACACAAAGTCACGGGCAATATCTTATTAAGTAATTAAGATACGGGGGATTAAATTTCATTTTATAACAGTTAAATAAATAATGAGTGTACAAACAAACCATTACTTGTCAACGTTCCATATCTTGGAATAAATAGAAGTAGTATCTTGTGAACATTTGGATATTATGTCATTAAAAATGAGCCTGATAAATATTATCTGTACAATATTGTGTTTATCTCACAAGTGAGACGAACTAGCTGGCTCACGTAACAGAATTCACGTTACAGACGATTGTTTATACAATTCTGATCGACTTTTAAAAGACATTCCATCGATTTCTAGTTTACTTTTAGCTTAGAGAAGTGTATCGCATACTCGAAGTAAAATATCTGTATGTAATGTATTACAAAAAATGTGGGTAATTTTCAGACAACTATGCCAATTATGTTAAATACATTGACACTCATTGAGTGTTCGTATTGCATTTGAGTCTAAAATACCTACCTGCATAAAATTTATTTCAGGAACAAGTTTCTCGATTGAATAGTTTTATGGTCAACAATAAAATAAGCCTACACGCTAAATCCTTTTACTTGACGATCTCAGATTATAGCTAACGCAATTTTAATCTTATCCTAGTTTGTTTTCGGTCAAAACGTTAGTAAACAAGCCATTAAACTAGTTAAACACCAGTATAATGTAATATCAAGGCAGATATCAAAACATTTCGCTCGTAATCGAAGTAGGTAAACAAATAGCACTCACCGTTCTAACCGCGCAATAAGACTTGAAAACACAGCCCGGTGCAATCTCGATAAATCGAAGGCCAAGAAATGAGTCAGGTTAATTTGACTTGTTGATAAACAAAGAGTTTATTACGAGTATATTGCGCGTGCGTCGGGTGACGAGCCAACGTGCAGCGTGCCCCACTCGCGCCGCAACTGTGCTCCGGAGTGTGATGTGAACTCGTCTAATTATAACGTGAACTAGTATGCCCTGACTGACAGATAGGGCTGTCTTCGATGCTGATTTCATTTAAATGTTCTATTCTGTGTTGGTGAAGCTACTTTGAAACTACTAGAATACAAGGCAATGGAACAAAGCCATACAGCCTACTCTGAATATATATTTTCTTCAGTTTTCTCAATAAAATGTATAATGTGTACATTCTATCGCTTGTTTTGACGATTCTTGACGAGAATTTCAAAGGTCAGCCTTGGTTTCAACATAATTCGAAAGAATCCATATGCCGAATGTACTCGACATGGTAAACCCTTCCGATCGCGTCGAAACCTTCACAATTTTGCATAATCAATACTATAACACCGTCTGTGACACTTTTTCCACTATATCACAACATTATAACACAAAAAACACACATAACAGTATTATTAATGAATTACTAAAATTGCAATGAACCACCATTTTCCAAATTCGCGCCAAGAATCCTCATTTAAAGAGAAAATCTGACAAATTTTTTTACAAATTAAAAAGTATTAAGAATAAGAGACAGAGAGACAGACAGAAATATTAAAGTAACGCAAATATAAGATTGAAGTAAAAAATTTAAACCAAGTTTATCATCATCAATCGATTATATTGTATAAGTCCACTGTTGAACATAATATGCATTACACAGATTATATTATGTATTAGGCAGTATGAATAAAAATATTATTTTTATAGATTGTGTTGCAAGGAGTCTGTATAGAGGCCATTCATTTATTACGTAAGACCAGAGAGATTTAAATATAGTAATAGGTTATCCCATCAAAAACAATACTTGTCAAAAAAAACAAGTCTCGCAACTCAGTTGTTCTGCGGTAAAAAGTTGTGAGATCCATGTAATACCAAGTCGGTTATTAATTTATTCAGTCTCTACTTAAGCGACTTTCTGTCTTAATACGTTCAGTCTCTAAGACCACGATCGTGGTCTATAACAATTGAAAATCAATTGTGTCTGGAATCTCCGTACTCGAAGCATTAAGTTGTTACGTAATAATTAACAGCATCTTATAGTGACGCATATCAATATTAAAATTCTTTAATGTTTTATATAAATATATTGAGACTTGGCCATCGCACTAAATAATTGAATTTACATGTGTTTTCAGGCGATTGAATTTACACGTGTTTTCAGGCGATGGCCAAGTCTTAGAGACTGAACGTATTAAGACAGAAAGTCGCTTAAGTAGAGACTGAATAAATTAATAACCGACTTGGTATTACATGGATCTCACAACTTTTTACCGCAAAACAACTGAGTTGCGAGACTTGTTTTTTTTTGACAAGTATTGTTTTTGATGGGATCTCATTTCTTTTTGTATTTTGTCAAGTCTAATATCATACGACGACTCAATATTCCCATACATAGAGAATGACAAAGAATGAAATAAACACGAACCATCACCAGGTATAGGAACAACCCAGTGTGGACAAGGCTGATCATTCACATACAGTATTACTGAATCCATTGCGACTACCTACAAGTTAGATTGCAAAATTATTTTTATGCAGAAATACGATTAGGTAATAAAAATTTTATAAATACTCAGGTACTTAAAGTATCCATATTTAATTTAAATTATTTATCCTAACAACGTCCAAATTGTAAGCAAATAATATCAGTAAACCAATGAGAGTAGCCTTTAGTCGTCAAACTAATATAGCAATCGAAATTATCAATGAAAATCGCAAACTTACACACACAGAACGTTCTTGTTGAAATGACTAGGCCGCCGCTGGCTAGACCGCACGGCTACAGAACGCTACAGGTGAAGTGACGAATTTTGAGATCACTTGGTAAGGAGTTGATGTGTTTACAGTTTGTGTTTTAAACGTTATTATTCTTGTGTTTGTATCACCCACTTTTTGTTTATTAAAAATAAACGGGCTAGTTTTCAGTTTATTTAACTTTACACATGGATTATTGTATAATTATGATTAAATTTAACACAGTTTTTGGTCAATCTATCTTTACTTTTTGATATTTGTTGCGTGTTTTAATTTTAATTAGAGAAAAGCAATGACACTTCAAGTTCCCACTATAATTTCAGTTTTTATCACTTTATTTTTCACTTTCACATTTACTTTATATTTATATGGTTGCTTTGTGACGAAATATGACTTTGAAGACTGATTATTTGTCTTGATGCACTGTTTTTATATTTTTAAATCAAAATAAACATAAGAGACGATGTTATGCGTGGCATAGCAGCGCCCTCTCGTGTTGATGATAGTAGGTGGAACAAAATCGTACGTCACTAAGGTCGTTGAGTGCCCTAAGAATCACAGTAGCTCCGAGCAGAACTAATAGATGGCGCGCAGCGTAGTACTTAGATCGTTGATTGTTGGCAGTTTCAGTTAGATGGCGCTGTCGTCGATGATTCAATTAAATAATTGTACTGAATTAACTCACATTTCATGTAGTATGCTAATTTTTGAATTCCTCTTCAGTGATTTCTTCACAATTTCCATAAATTACTCACCAAAAGCCCCATTCATGAATTAAAATTCGGTGGAGGGTAAACTTCCGTATTTTCGTAAAATCTGATTCAAATATTCATAAATAGTGCTTGAATAACATAGTTTAGTACAAGTCCCAGCACATCACACACAAATCAGCACACAAAACGATGTTTTTATCATCATCATCATCAACAGCCTATATATGTCCCCACTGGAGGGGCTCAGGCCTACTCTCCTACAGAGAGTGTATGGGCCATAGTCCACCACGCGGGCCCAGTGCGGATCGGCGGACTTCACATGCCTGTTCAAGACATGCAGGTTTCCTCACGATGTTTTCCTTCACCGTTAAGCAATCGGATAATGTACTTGAATTGAAAAACAACTCATAGGTACACGGCTGGATTCGAACCCGGTACCCTCAGATTGAGAGTCCGCGCCTTATCCATTGCGCCACCGACGCTTCGCTGTTTCGATGTTTTTATATTTTAATTTAATTAAAATTCAAAGAGCGATGCACAAAATGTTCCGTCAATAGCGACATCTAGCGTCTTTTTTACTGAATTAATTTTAATTTTAATTTTTTTTGCGGTCTTTTTTAGATTTTTTAGTTTTTTCTTGATTCATACACCAAACACTACTTATATTCCAAATTTGAAGCTTCTAGGTCTGCTAGAAGTGCCTTAGACTTTTGATGATCGGTCAGTCAGTCAGTGAGTGACAAAATTTTAAAAAAATTGTCACTTTGACCCGTTATAATTCTTAAAATACTGGTTCAAATTGAATGAAATTTGAAATATACCGTGTCTTTACAAGCCTGCATGGTTACTGAAAATTTCAGTCTTCTAGTTTTATCCACAACGAAGTTACAGGGGGTCGAAAATGGTCTGAATTGCTTCGAGAAAAGGATGGTACGGCCGTGACGCTTTCTTGCTCGACTTGTGGGGGCACTGCCGTGCCCCCAGATAGAGCGGTCATTGGGAAACGTTTCATATAAACATTTTGATCTCAAAAGTCAATGGTATGTCAAATGTCTAGTACGGCCGCGTGACGTGATATTACACTAGATTGAGTAACTTATTCCCAATTGGTAATAAGTTTAGGATCAAAATGTTTGTTTGCTTTGTCCGGTCTATTAATATTAAATGTCTTTGCGTAAGACGATTTGGGGGTCACCATGTCTTATTTTTCTTACAAGAGGGTGGGAAGGAGCTAATTAAAAGAGGTTATTAGTAAGAATAATTAAAATTACTAGTCCCTTTGTAAGCACAAGTGGTAGGGGGAGGGTATAAAAAAACTAGCAAAAATAGTCTTACGTAATAAATTAATGGCCCCATAAAACTATTTTATTCGACTGGAATGGACTAGGTTGATTCGGTTAAATGTCAGACACATCCCTAGCCGCACGTATGTTCCCTTATCGAGAACTGGTTTTCAAGGAGCGGGATGCACAAAATGTCATCCTGATTACTGACCGCGTCTACTAAAACTTGTTCATTAATGTTAGAACTGACCCTTGTGTTATAGCGATGTGAGCAAATTCGTGTGAAACGATGGTCACGGTTCAATGTATAAAGGTCAATTTTGTTTGACTTATACAGATGAAAACTACATAATTTACCTTCTTCATTCATATTTACAATGGTGTGATAGCTAGACGTCGCCGTCCAGAGGACACAAATTTTCAGTCGGCCGCGACAAGCGCGAGCCCTAGGAGCAATATAACCACTACGTTTCGCGAGCCCTCAGAGAGGGGTCATGTCTCTTTGCACAAAAAGTGCGCGTAAACTGACAGCGATCTTTTGTGTAAACACACGACGCGTACTCTGCCATAGATTAGTGACTCTGCTGCACATGGCAAAACAACATATGTATTTTTTCAGTTATTTGTAACTGCCTGATATTCAAAACCATATCCAAAAGAATACGATACATAAATAAATACTAAAAAAATATCGTTGACGACGCGCCAACCATGGGATTTAGCGGTCTTCCTTGTTTTAGGGTAAATTCGAAGAGACGGACATAAAATATATCTTTTTTAAAAATCTGAAAATTTTATTTATGTCTCGGAAATTGCTGACCGGTGAATAGTGTTCTCTTTAGCAAAATCAAAGGTCTCGATGAGAACTTCCTTTCTATGACAGCTGTCAAACTAAAAAAGTCATAGCTCGGAAATTAATGACCGCAGCCTAGTGATGTCTTTAACAAAGTCAAAGGTCTCGATGAGAACTTCATTTTCGAGTTCTGTTCAGTTGGCCAGGTCAGTTATCTTAAGTATGAGCAAGTGAAATTGTTTTTATTAACAGTTCGTTCGACTGATCTATGTAAAATGTTCACATTAGATAGTTCAGTTGGTTCAGTTCATTTGTCTGAAATACGAGCTTGTGAGATTGTTTTATTAAAAGTCTGCTCACTAACTACCATGACCATGTGGCAGTTTTTAGAACTCATTGCTCACGCTTTCCTGTAAATTTCTTTTCATATTTATGAAAAACATCAAGTGACATTTTCTGTTATGTCTCCAATAAATATTTAATAAGTTAATATATTGTTACGAGCTTTCGTGGTTCGTAGATTGAAGAGAAACACGACTCCAAAGTTCCGGAGTTTATTGGTAACACAAGTCCACACACCAATCTTCAAAATCACGGGTCCCCCCAAACAGAGTACGTCCCTGTCTCACTCGTTCCGAGTCGTCTGCACTGAGTCCGTCCCTGGATTCCACGTACAGAGTCCTTGAGCACTACTGACGCCGATCTGTCGATACTGACATCACGTGACACACTAGTACACTAACACTTTTCCACCTCGACTGTACTTTTGCTCTACAATTTCTTCCGGTTTTCGTTTCTTCACTTTTTATCGCTGTGAACTCAACTCAAACTGAACTCCACTCGAAGCTCGGCTCGCGCCTATATATACCCCGTAGTGTTTCTAGATCCTTAAATCTAGAATCTTCAGGAACATTGGAGAGTATTCGACACGAAGGAGATAGATGAATTGTTCTCCCTTTCGCACTTGACAATCCTTATGCGAGTATTCGAGAGCTTTCAACGCTAGTCATTTGTCAATATCCGATACGAAGGGGATAGATGGATACGCCCCTCTCTTTTCTTTATCTCTAGACATTTCGAGCTCCGTGACAGTATAATTATTCTACGAATGACTGTTGAAATATTGTAATATTTTGTATCTCGAATTTATGTAATCGTATATTATATTTTGTTTTATGCAAAAAAAATTAAAGTTTCCATCAAGACAAATCAAACGAGCCCAAACACGACGGATTTATAATGAGTATTTCAGGAGTTCTTATGTCTCTAGCTTCAGGCCAGAACATCGTATTACGATTACGTATCAATATTACATATTATACCAATATCAGACGGACCGAAGACATAGTCAAGGTCGCGGGCAGTTGCTGGATGCAAGTGGCTAGGGACCGGTCAATGTGGCGTACCACGGTGGAGGCCTATGTCCAGCAGTGGACGTTTCTCGCCTGCTGATAATGACTTGGACCTTGGATTATTTTCATAAACAACAATCATCATCAACAGCCTATATACGACCCCACTGCAGGTGCTCAGGTCTACTCTCCTACAGAGAGTGTATGGGCCGTAGTCCACCACGCGAGCCCAGTGCGGATCGGTGGACTTCACATGCCTGTTCAAGACATGCAGGTTTCCTCGCGATGTTTTCCTTCACCGTTATGCAATCGGATAATGTACTTGAATTTAAAAACAACTCATAGGTACACGGCTGGATTCGAACCCGGAACCCTCAGATTGAGAGTCCCGCGCCTTATCCATTGCGCCACCGACGCTTTAAAACAAAAAACAATACGAGTCTAAAAACAATGCACTCATTAATACTGACAAACAAATTAGTTCAATACAATTTTTTCTACAAAACTATTGATTTGCGAACACAGATGGTAAATGGTAGAGCTATCGCAAAGTAAATCTTTTCATTTAGACGGGAAATCATAGAAATGGGATTCGACAGGATACGGGACCTAAACGTCGTTCATTCATCATCATCAACAGCCTACATACGTCCCCACTGCAGGGGCTCAGGCCTACTCTCCTACAGAGAGTTTAAGGGCCATAGTCCACCATGCGGGCCCAGTGCGGATTGGTAGACTTCACACACACCTTTGAATTTCTTCTCAGGAGTGTGCAGGTTTCCTCACGATGTTTTCCTTCACCGTTAAGCAATCGGATAATGTACTTGAATTGAAAAACAACTCATAGGTACACGACTGGATTCGAACCCGGAACCTTCAGATTGAAAGTATCGCGCCTTATCCACTGCGCCACCGACACTTCGTATAGTATACCTTCGACAAAGTTCCGTCTGATCCGTTTCATATCAAAGTTGCTTGCACGCGGCGATCTGCCTTTAATTTTCAACCGTTCAAAGTTGGTAGAACATAATTCAGAAGTGGTCTCATATAATTTTTAATTATATTATTAATATATATATAAATCACTACCCCATTCACTGCGAGAAATAGCTCATAGTGGAGTTAGTACGTTAGCCTTTAATGTCTTTGTTAAGGACCAAACCAATTATGATCGTCATTTCATTTTTACAATACCCGCGCAATTATGGCAAGTCAAAACGGGCTATATAAATAATAAGTATTTAAACATCATTATTTATCACAGAGTCTGGTAATTATGAATATATATACGCGATTGTTGTGCAATTTCATAATTTCAGTACATTTATCCGGACGCGGGCTGATCATGCATGTGGTTTATATACCACAAGACGAAGAGACTGTAGTATTTTATCCCAAGACAGCATAATTTAAAATATTATAGCATCTTACGGTACGGTATGTTATCCTGACTTCATGAAAAGCAATGAAAAGTGATATTTAGCAATAGCACTACAAACACCATCTGTATTTTCTGTGTTAAGCAGGCATTGAATTGAATTAATTTGTTTGCTAGTTTATGAAGAAAGATTAATAAATGCATCGGAATTATATGCTAGAACAGATTACGACTTGGATTCCACTTGGATATTTCTCCTAGAATTTTGTGAAACTCTCACAAAATTTATACAGTAATGTTAGTAATAAATTTTCATTTGCTATGTACCGCATTCGGTCTCAGTGTTCTCCTAATTCTGGCTGAATGTCAGAATAAAGATAGCACTGAGTACCAAAATTCAGTCGAGAATTCTGGAAACATCGATAATTTTAATGAAGGCAAAGAGCACCAGTATGTAGACATCAGTAAAATATTAGAAAAAACAAGAAGAAACATCACTGCACAACTACAGAATTACAACTTTACGTATTCTGGCGTACATCAACTGGAAGATCTGGTTTTGGAGAGTGGAGGTCAACCGTTGAGAAGTCTCATAGTTTCTACTTGGAGGTCAGGATCTAGTTTTCTTGCAGAGATTGTGAATGCGATGCAAGGAAACTTCTACAACTGTGAACCTTTTATACACCATGGTTCCATCCAATTACGGGGCACCAGTAATATCAAAATGGCACTGAAAACTGTTAAGAACAGGTTCAATTGTAACTTTGATGACATGGAAGACTTTTTCCAATATCTAAAGGACCACCGATATTATTATAAACGAAATACTAGACTATACGACGAGTGTCAATATAATGACAATGACGATTTATGTTACGATGTTAAATTCAATGCGCAATTTTGCAAGCTGTTCCCGTTTCTGAGCATGAAGGTAGTGCGCGTCCGACTACACAATTTTGAAGAAATTTTGCAGGACAAAGAGTAAGTTCAAGCTCTGTTTATTAAAATAGCTTAGTCTGAATTTTTTCTGGTGCTTTAACCTTAGCAAGTACTGAAGAGATGTATACCAATACTGTACCGATGGGCAGTAACAGTTCTCGAATGGTGACCACGTACCGGGAAACGACTACAGGGCCGTCCCCCTACTAAGTAGACCGACGACCTGATTAAGGTCGCGGGGAGTCGCTGGATGCAGGTGGCTCAGGTGGCTCGGGACCGGTCAATGTGGCAGACCACGGTGGAGGTCATCATGGCAAGCGATACTCTATCTTTATTCTGTGATCCACTCTTAAAGGACCTGTATAATTTTATATTAATTATCTGTAAATTTCCGTACTGGAACAGTTTGTAACCTCAATCTCAACTCGTTCCTGAGAAAAACGGTATTGACAGACAGACGGACGGACGACAAAGTGATCCTATAAGGGTACCTTTTTCGTTTTGGCGTACGGAATCCTAAGAACCACGAAAACCGACGAACAAGTAAGCATAAAATAAAAAAACCGGTCGAGTGCGAGTCGGACTTGGGCACGATGCGTTCCGTACCTTTACAAACGACGAAAAAAATCACGTTTGTTGTATGGGATCCCCCCTTAAATATTTAATTATTTATTTTTAAAGTGAATATATAAATAAATATTATGTTAATATTTCAAGCATCTACCTGTTGCCGTTATCAATATAGAGCAAAAACTAGCAAAAATATGTATCAGTTTTTTTATAGAAGCCCCCTTAAATATTTATTTTATTCAGTTTTTTAGCATTTGTTGTTATAGCGACAACAGAAATATATCATGTGTGAAAATTTCAACTATCTTACTATCACGGTTCATGAGGAACAGCCTGGTGACAGATAAACGGACGGACAGCCAAGTCTTAGTAATAGGGCCCCGTTGGTTACCCTTTGGGTACAGAACCCTAAAAACGACCTCAACCGGGCCCTAGAGGCACTCAATGCAAGGAGCCAAGTAAAGCTTTTGTTCTGAAGTTATTGCACCTTCTAGCCTAGTTCTTGGGTCACAAACAAATTTATCGCATCTTAATTTGGGTTAAAGGAAACTGTTAAAAGTATGACACATTTTGTTTTATTGCAAAACAGGCAGAACGTGAAGGTGGTGTTCTTGGTTCGTGACCCTCGTGGCGTGATGCGGTCCAGATTCAACATATCCTTCTGTCCATCAAAACCCGACTGCTCGGAGCCGGAAATACTATGTTCAGACATGGTCAGTGACTACGTGGCAGCTAGGCGACTGCTCAAAAAGTATCCAGACAGACTAATGTAAGTGTTTGACGTGTTCCTGCCACTAGCAGTAACGAGATGGTAGCGGCTGGCAACGACGCAACGGTCTGTTTTGATGTCAAAGCATTTATAATTATATACTTTATTTTGAAATAATAATAAAAGCATAGATTAAATACATTTTTAATGCTCGTACTCCTTCCTACCTTAAATACCGTTTCTCTTTTCGTTCTTCAAGTCTCACGAAAAGCCCCTTCCTTACAATCCTTCAAAACTAGCCTAAAAACTTATTTCTTTGAACATATTATTCCTTAGCAGCCTTTTCTTCTTTCCTTCCTGATCTCCTCTGATTCCTTTTTATCCTGATCTACTGTATTTTGTCTATTGTTTATCCATTATATGTATGTATAGTATATATTTATGTAGCACCACTTACCCCCTCTTATTTATAGCCGCTTTCACTGTACCAATTCTGTTCTTCTCTGTTCTATATACATTATTTTGAAATGATTTTAACCACCTCCGTGAACAGGATACAGGCTGAAACTTACAATCCTGGGTTCGATTCGGCAGTAGGAGTACCTTCTGGTACTCGGTGTGGTTGGTGGTAGGACTTTTTAATATGTAAGCCTGGCTAGCTACCACCATGCTACCTAACGCTGACGCCAAACTGCAGCAGTAACAAATAAGCACTGTTGTTATCCGCGTTATTCAATTTACATCCAACTTCACTTACCATCATAAAAAATCTAGACTACATTCGCTTGAATAACATAAAAGTCCGCGCCGCGTCTACAGAGCTAGCAGCTTGTCAGCAGTCCTCCTTTCTTCAGTTATTCAGCTTATTTTTTTACACTTCAGGGTGCTTCGTTTCGAGGAACTCGCACTGAATCCCTTCGAGACTATACAACGACTTTTCGAGTTCTTCGGACGGGAAATAACACCGCAAGTCGAAAAGTATCTCATAACTCACACGAATGCAGAGAAAACTGGGGTCTATTCCACACAGAGAGTCTCGAGCGAGGTGCCTTACAAATGGAAGTATGAACTGCCCTATGAAGATGTTGCAGAAATACAGGTCAAGTACAGGAATGCTTCATGTCAACAATTCTACTTTTGTATTTATTTTGTCGAGGGTGGTATGGTACGTTGCCCGGAAGTAAAAGTTGCCTATTCTCCAGTCATTATTTGATTGTTACCATTAGGTGCCTCGAGGGAGCGCGGGCGTCATGGAGATAGGCAGCTTTTTATCTCGGCTGATTTAGTGGTTCCTCTGAAATAGTTTCTGAATTTAAAGTAAAGTATAGTCAGACAGTGCCGGTACACCCGCACGGTGTATCGGTTATTGTAATAGAAACGAGCATTGAAATAAAAATAATTTTATTGGCCAAAAAATGGGTACACATGACGAAACATAAAATTTTACATAATTTTTTTATATAAAAGCAGCAGTCACCACAAACACAACCTCATCAGTCATCACTGCGATGCCTCGATATAAAATGTCAAATTCACCAGTGGGTGTACACCTTCACCGAGTTCGAAATACTTCGGGGTGTGCCGGGCGGCATATTTCAAAGGCCATACTATAAATCTACGAAGGGACTTTACTTGATACCATATTTATTAAAATAATTAAAATGAAACCAAAAATTTTGAACTAATGCCTAAATACATACAGTATATTATACCCAGACTCATATTATAAATGCGAAATCAGCTTTGTCTGTCTGTTACGTTTGCATGTCCAAACCGCTGAATCAATTTTGCTGAATTTGGGTGTAGAAAGAGATTTGACTTTAGAGAACGGCAGAAGGACTTTTCGTTGCGAAAATAAAACTTGAAGGTGGAGGGGATGACAATTGGCATCTCAAATTAGCGACATGTAAATTGTTAATAACGTTTTTATATAGAATTTCAGCGTTTTTGAAGATCACACATAAAGGCGGTATAATAACGGATTATTTAAATTATTTTTCTCTTACTCAATACTCCATACAAATGCGAGTTTGTTTGTCTGTGTTTGTCATCCACCAATGTGTCATAGGGATAGTTGAAGGATATACGCTACAATTTATCCCGATTGAATACGTCGTACCCATGAAATAATTTCTACAGTCCACGCAGATGAAGCCGCGGGCAAGAGCTAGTGTAGCTACAAATTAACATGCACATGTTCATATTAGGCTATACTCAATTGTGTAAATTGTTTACAGTTAGCGTGCCAGGACGCTATGGACCTCTGGGGCTATCGGATGGCCTACAACGCATCTCACATGGCAAGCAAAGAGTTCAACCCCGTCGGTAATTACACGTTTTGGTAATGGTTCTTCGAAACATCGTTAGAAGGAAGGTTTTGCTACGAGTACACCATAACATAAAACTGGCAGGTCCAGATCAATCGTTTTTAGAGGCACTTTGAGCCTCGCTAAGCTATTCATTCAAATGTGTCTTATTTCTTGTGGTTGCGGTTTAATTATTTTTTATGTTACCAGTTACTATGATTTATATATTTCGATTTCTTTGATATAATACTAGTCTTACCACTTTTTAAAATGTTGTTTTTAAATAAATAAATTGGAATACAGCCGGCTTTGTGACTCTTCAGTTAGCGCGTGTTTCCTATACCTTTAAAAATACCTTTTAAGTAATAAAGCTTACAAAAGAAACGTATAATCCACTAGGGCATTTCACTAGAATGTGCTTCTGCTATGGATGGAAAACAATTCCATACAGACATTATGAATACGAAAGTAGTTTGTCGGTTTGGTTGTGCTTCTATTAAATAATAAATTTATCTTGTGTATGTTCTAGTTTACGTTTGCTGGATTGTAAACTAGTAGAAGTATTAACTGTCGTCGGTGTACTAGCTATCGAGTGATGTTTAAAAATACTGTTATCAGAGTGATTAATACCTGTAGGTCCACTGTTCGCTAAGTCCGGTCGGTGTAGATCATTTATTTTCATAAAAGCGGAGGTTACCCTTGGTTTATCTTGCATTTGATTGATTCTTTGAGAACTTCATTTCTTTATCCATTAGTTCTAGAGTGACGTGATCTTGTTTTATTTTCATGACATCCGTTTGTAGTACAATAACATCTTTGAGAACTCTGGTGACATCTACGAGATCAAATGAGAATGGTGGCAGTTTACTGAGGTCTTTAGCAACAAAAATCGGCAACTCACTTGGGGGTGCTTCCTTCAGATCACGTATAATTTCCTCGATATCCCGACGATCACGTCCGTCTCCTCCGGTTTGCAGTAGATCGGCGAAGGTAGCCTTTGCTTTCTGCACGCTGGAGCTTGAGAATCCAGTCTGACAAATCAGCACTAAGCTTGGTTCATCCATCACTTTAATCTTATTATGCACGTACGTTAATACTCCGTCAATAACAACATTACAAGTTTTTCACTTTGCCATTTGTCCCGAGAGTGGGCTTCGACGCGTCCATTCGTGTCGCTGTCGCTGATAACTATTAAGTCTTACAATGCTTGATTTACAGATTAGGTTAGGTTTTGTACCACAAAAAAAAACGGGACCTTCTTAGGAACACTTTGTTGTCCGTCTGTCTGTAAAGGACATATTTCTCAGAAACGTGCACAAGCATCAAGTTGAAATGAACCCTTTGGAGCTGTAAAAAAATCTTACTTCGCGGATACACCTGCACCACAGTTTTAGATAATCCAACTTTTAACGTATGACATGTATAACATCTCACCTGCTGGTAAGTGACGATAAGTCCTTTGGAGAGTAAGGGTGAGTACCAAGAAGCCTCAAAAGAATGAGGCACTGGCTCTGTTACATATTATTTCATACCGCAACACAACAGTTTTATAAACACTGCTGTTTGGCGGCAGACTTAGGTAACATGGTGGTAGCTAGCCAGGCGGACATAGAAAATGCCCTACCACCAACTAAAACGAGTACCGATAGGAACTTTCACTGGGGATCGAACCCAGGACAGGAAAAAAGAGGTTTACGTTAGGTTACGTTTTCTATAAACAGTTTACAATATAAACAGTGAATGTGTGTGAACGTGGACCTTCTTATGCGTTTTCTACATTCTGCTCCAAAGGGAATACGATGTGGCACAAGTATCATAGTAAATTGTATTAATGTGGCCGTGACGTTGACTAACTCTAATATTGCATAGAACGAACCAATTACAGTTGCCCGTGCCCGTGTAAGAGCACATTTCTACTCTATTCTATTTATTCCTTCGTTAAATTACGAAACGTTGTTTCATGCGACATCATTATCATAAAACACAACACCTGTGTTGACCAATAAACAAGTAAATTTTAATTAAACTAAATGTTTGTCAGGCTTTGGGAGTAGGTGTACAAATAACATATTGCTGATAACTGGATGCACGTAAGTAAGGCTCCATATACGAAGAATTGAAGCGTCAGTGCATACATCTACTTACATGAAACTTTTTATCAAATTCGAAGTTCACGTCTTATAAAACTGATAGTGTTATGTCGCAAGTCATAAATTTTCATGAGCTATGTACCGCATTAGCTCTCAGTGTTCTCCTAATCATGGCTGAATGTCAGAATATAGATAGCATCGAGTACCAAAACCACGGAAACATTGAGAACTTTAAAGATATAGAGGATCAGCAGCAGGTAAACATCAGTAACATATTAGAAAATACAAGAAGAAACATCACTGCACAACTACAGAATTACAATTTTACGTATTCTGGCGTACATCAACTGGAAGATCTGGTTTTGGAGAGTGGAGGTCAACCGTTGAGAAGTCTCATAGTTTTTACTTGGAGGTCAGGATCTAGTTTTCTTGCTGAGATTGTGAATGCGATGCCAGGAAGTTTTTATAACTATGAGCCCTTTAGGACCAATGGACCCAATCAGATACATAGATCCTCAAATGTTAAAATGGCGCAAGAAACTATCAAAAACTGTTTCCAATGTAACTATGACGATATGGAAGACTTTTTTGAATTTGATAAGTTACAATTGAATCCGTTTGTTCAAGCAAACTCGAGACTATGGAACCAGTGTAAAGATAATACTGGAAATGATTTGTGTTTTGATGCAAACTTCACAGCAACGCTATGTAAGCTGTTCCCGTTCCTGACTATGAAGCTTGTGCGCGTCCGATTACTTGTCGTTGAAGATTTATTGCAGGATGAAGAGTAAGTGTGTAGTCCAATATTGTAGAAAAATTTATATTAGCTTTTTATATGTTTTTTTAAGCAGTTGGCCTTCATACCGCTTGACGGTACGTAACGGCATTAACATATTGGCAACACCGTGGCAACATAAGGGCATTAGGAAGAAAAACGCACGTTATTTTTCATTACCGCTACATTACACAATGGCAGAATTAAATAATATGGTTTTAGCTTGCCAGGCGGACGTATAAAAATTCCTGCCACCAACCACACCGAGTATCAGAGATCACGGAGTCATAGTCTAACCGTGTAGCCTCGTAGGTGGTTATTTCGTTTAAAACGTGTATAATACTTCAACCACCAACACCATATTTTATGCCACTAGCAACATCATCAAAATCCGGGGCTTCGTAACTAGTTTCCAATAAAACTTTTGTAGTGCCTACATGTAACTGGTTTCCATGAAGGTTTTTATACTTTTATGTAACTAAAAACTATGTGTGATTGTATCCAAATATATTATTCTATTTTGGATCAACCATACATAAATGACTAAAACACGAAAAAGACCACAAAAACGACATTCAATTATTGGTCTTACAAAAATTTGATAAAGATTTGATGAGAAGAATAAATCTCATCACAAAACTAACTAATAGAGCTAAAAACAATTTATATGTTCTAGTGTCGCAACTACATGTTAGGGATAAATCTATACTAGGTGTTATTTATGCATCAATTTCGAAGATATTTTTAGAACTGACTGGCTCTGTGGGGCTATACGTTAGTATGTGCTCACGATGTCTACAGTTCACACTGCACATAGCCAGTAGTGTATTTAGTTGGAAGGTTTAGGATTATCCAGCGTCGATGATGTCGCAAAATTAGCATTGAGCTGGTATCCAAGCTAGTTGATCAAGTTCCCGTTCACGTAATTTGCCAATAATACCAGGAGTCATTCAAAGTTTAAAATATTTTGCTGGTTCTTCATTTTCTATGGAATTGTGTATGTGTTGCCGCTGCTTTTGCCAACTTCTTTCCACGACGGGTTTACTTACTCAAGAAAAATAAATAAATAACTCTTACATACTATTAACAAACACATTTCATTTTTTACAATTAGACTGAACTTGAAGCTGGTGTTTTTGATACGTGACCCACGCGGCGTGATGCGGTCCAGAAACAACGTAAATTTCTGTCGACCACATCCCGACTGTTGGGAGCCAGAATTCCTCTGTGCGGACATGATCAGTGACTACCAGGCAGCTAGGCGACTGCTTAAAAAGTATCCAGATAGACTAATGTACGTATTTCATACAAGTCTTCTATGTTTGACCACATCTGTGTATAATGACAATTTTTATAATAATAATACACCTATTTTTTTATAGTAATTTATGGAACTGTTCTATAATGAGTGGTATTAAAACACGAATGCGAGTTTATGTGATGTGACATGATGTTTTAATACCTAATTATGTACAGTAGTAAGGGCTCTGAAAACATACGATGTCACATGCATTAATACTATACTAAAAGCTGTGTTATAAGAACTCTGTTTCCATCATGAAAGAGTTTATTTACTAGGAAAAACATAAAAAATGCATGTTTACTGTTTGTATAATACAATTGTTGAAATGGACTTTAAATATTTTAACCTTGTCGCAAGTTTGAAAATGTACTCAGGATAACTAAAAACGTTAAAACATGTCATAGTTATTTTTTAATTTTAAGGGTAAATAACAATTTTCACGATACAACTACGACTACAAAAACAAAAGAGATCCCATAAACGTAAACTTGTCTGTACTCTATCGGTGATCTTTACATGCAGCTGATACAGTTCCGGATTTCTCCATAGGCCTCACAAGACCCCAGCCTAGCATTCGAGCTATCTAAAAGTTGGTGTTTTTAATTGTGGTTTTACTTTAAAACTTGTATACTAAATTGAGGGGGCCCCAAATGTCAAGTGTCTGGGCTTTTAAGTCCAGGCCTGAGCTGGTTACGATAATTAAATTTGCATAAAATTTAAACACTAGGGATTTATATGTGATGTTCAAATAATACCTACTATATTCCAGGGTGCTTCGTTTCGAAGAACTATCTCTAAATCCTTATGAGACGACACAGCGACTGTACGAGTTCCTGGGACTCGGAATGATTCCGCAAGTGGAACTGTTTCTTAATAATCATGTGAATGCAGAGGGATCTGGTAGACCTGGAGATAATTACAGCACGTACAGAGTCTCGAGCGACGTGCCTTTCAAATGGAAATACAACCTGACCTACGAATATGTTGAAGAAATACAGGTGATGAATTTGTTTTAAGGCGGTTCTTTAAGCTTCTTTCTTTAACCCCCGAATTCTCATACTTTTAAGAGAAACTCTGAGATTTGTAGACGGAATATTAACAACATGAAATTATCTTTGATAATGTTAAGACAGTTTGAGATACTCGATACAATAAGCGTGGGGACACATCTGTCTTTGCTATTCTTATCTACCTAGAATGCCCTAGATCAGAAAAGAATCCGGGTTGATCGCATCACACTTACCGGTCGCCGGGATTTCTTGATTTGCGCAATTGCAGGCGTACTGATGCAAATCTCTCTCTCTCTCTTTCTCTCTCAGATATATGTAGTTAGTATGTAATTCGCGTCTCTCTCTGACCGGCCAGCACGTTCTTCGGGGATGCTGGCCGGTTGCTTGCTGACCGGGCGTACTTGATGGTAAATTTTTTATGACATTCTAGCCTTCCGGATTATCCGAGTAGGTCAGGACAGCAAATACAGGTGTGTTCTCACGCTTAAATCCAAACATAACCTCCAAAACGATGTGGTTAAAAATCTTAAGTTTAATGAAGCTTTATAAAACTAGCTTTAAAAATTAATCATAAGAATTAAGAGCTTTATAATTTCTAGATGTTTTGCGAAAAAAATCAACATATTAATTTAGACAGGGGTAGTGGGTGTGGCCCAAAACTGAATTTGGGTAATGTAACGGCCTCAAGGATAGAATGGACAGGGATTGGTTAAGTAAAACGATTCAAAGAATAATTGTAAAGCAAGAATACATACACCTCCTTAATAATGCGCTGTTATTATCATAATACAAAGCAGGAGTCGCCTCCATTAACACATAGGGCGGTTCATGAGGTGTTTCTTTCCCATAGTTGCCTTTCACGACACCCAAGGGATGACAAATGAAATCCTATTGTAAAGCCACACCGCAGTGACAGGCAAATGAAAAAATAATGATTTCAATAATTAACGCATTCAAAAAGAAATAGAAACCGACTTCAAAACTTCTCTAAAAGTCTACAACGTTCATCACCTAAAACGTTAAAAAGAGGTAGAATCATGTATTATTATAATTATATATTTGGTTTTTGTTTTCTCAAAAAGTGCTAAATCAATTTCGATAAAAAAATTATGGGACCACCAAGTATGTTCTACCAAACAAAACAAGAATCATCAAAATCGAATCATATTTGGCGGAGTTACCGCGTAGTCGGTAGAAAGGCCTGACTTAAATTGCCCTCGAAGTCTAAGGCTGCATGAAAATTTGTCTATTATTCCCCGCGTGTACTCGTTTGAGGTTATGTTAAAATTGTAAACTTTACAAAAGCTGTGTAACTTTTTTACAGTTAGCGTGCCAGGACGCGATGGACCTCTGGGGCTATCAAATGGCCTACAACGCATCTCACATGGCAAGCAAAGAGTTCAACCCCGTCGGTAATTACACGTTTTAGTAATGGTTCTTCGATATATCATAGAAAGGTTTGGCTAAAACAACATGAAACTGGCAGGCATTTAGTTTCAGAGGCGTGTTCAGCCTCGCCATGCTATTTATGTGGTTGTCTTATTTCTTGTTGTTACGGTATAATTTTCATTTTAAACATAATTAGCTGCTATGACGTATAATATTTCGATATTTAATTGATATTAATTGAGATAAAACTAGTCTTATTTAATACTATTTTAGATCTATGGTTTTCTTACTATTTTTTTCTTATTATTTTTCTTACTATATTTGAATACTGCGTGTTTCCTATCTATACTCGTACCTCTGATTTAGCAAGTTAGACTTATTTTTATAATTTATCAACTTTACCATGTTTTAGTGCCGAATTTATTGGATACAATTTTATTCACTTCTAGGTCCATATTATTTGGTTTTCTTTCAGCTACGAGTATTATTTAAAAAATGAGTGTACATTACCGGTACATCGCGGTAATGAATTTTGTGTGTTTGTAACTATGATGTACTTGTATACCCCAAAAAATATATCCAAAATTCATTGTTTATTCATAAGACCACCCACCCATAAGACCTACTGCTATGTTTAATTCTTTCTGAATGAATTACAATATTGATTAGGGACGAAGGTATTTGTTTAGGAAACAAAATAGTAAGTATAGCTTTAACATGTTTTTTAGGGTTCCGTACCTCAAAAGGCAAAATTACTTTGTAGTCCATTTTTATGTCTGGCATTCAAGGCCCTTTGTCTCAGGAACGCGTGGAGGTACCAATTTGAAATTAATATTGGATACCTACTCAAATCTGACGTCCCTTGGAGATTTGAAAAAATACAATTTTCAGGTCAAAACAAAAAATCTGTATGTTTAGGCCGCATTTTTAGACTACTTCCTTTGTGATGCGAAGGAATCAAAACATATACGGTACTTTCGTTAACCTACTCGTATAATACAGAAAAGCAAAAAGCAAGGTTGTAAAGCACAAGCTTAGGAATAAATCCAAAACCCAGAAAATGGTAAATCTGAAGAAAATAAAAAGGTTTTATTTTACATTACAAACATACATTTGCAGTTGAGAATCGTGATATTGACGGATGTTTTCATCTAATTGTTTAAAATGCAAAATTAAGTTTGTTCTTCAATCAGACTTACATTTACGTTAGAGCTTTGTTAGGTAGTACCTTACCTATTATTTGTGGATTTTCAGTATTTTAGTCATTCATATTACGTTCAGAACTCGCGGTGCGCGAGTCCTAAGCGCACTTGACCGGTTTTGTAAAAAAAGTACAGTCAAGTGGAAAAATATGTAATAACTTTTGTACCTTGCCACATTCACACTTACGTGTATATTGAATATGACATAGTTAAAAAGTGGGAACACATTTTCCACCTTCGCTGTAAAACTGAATCTTGTTAACGGTGTGATGTTGTGGGATTTATATCAATTACTGAAAAAAATTACTAATTTTACGCATTGTCTATCTATATGGAAGGATTACTCCTTCACAAAGATGATTAGAGGATCGCAGCGGGAGTTTTACATAAATACATTTTACTTGAGACAGTGCAAGTCTTTATTAGACTTTGAATGTGAAAGACCTTCGCCAAATCGAATATTTTTTGACAGGATTGAAGTTTTGGCTGGTCATGTGAGACGCGTTGTATGTCATTCGATAGCCCCAGAGGTACATAGCATCCTTGCACGCCAACTGCAAATAATGAAAGTTAATTTTTATCTTGATTATAAAGAAGATTACGTATGTAGTTTCAACCGAGATCTTATACGGTGGTAGTGGATGTTGGCGTTTCATATATTTAAAAAACTGGTCAAGTGCAAGTCGAACTCACGCACTGAGGGTTCCGTACAGAATATGGATAATAAACATACTGAAAATTATAAATACCAGGTGAGGTAATAAGTAACGAAAATCAGACTTTAATATTTGATGTTGATTTCAAATTGACTCCACGCGTTCATGAGAAAAAGGGTCTTGATAGACAGACAAGACGGACAGACTTCCTTCTGAGGTACAATACCCTAAAACTTGTCTTACGAGGTGTCTTTACTTGATGGGACTAGATTGGACTTTAGCCCCTTTGATAGATTATGTTGGACAATTGTCCAATGAAGGCCCCATGCATTAACAGCGCGTCCCAATCCCTATCTAGATTTCATTTTTAGGGTTCCGAACATCCAATGAAACAACGGTACCCTTACCTGCTCTGGTGTCTGTCTGTCTTCTGTGACCCAGCCGAAGCTGTAGGAATTGATAGTCAAAATGGTTTGTAGAAGTTTTTAATGAGAAAAACTAGGAAGAATCACAGACAGGAATTTGTGCAAATATTAAAGAAAAACGTAAGTGAAGTCTCAATCGTGTATAGTTTTTGAAAAAATCATTACAAAATAATGATCAACCTTATTACAAGATTATTATATCTGTAATTTTTTTTCCATAGTGCGGAACCCTCAGTGCGCAATTCTAACTGGCACTCGGCCGGTTTTTATTAAATTCATTCCCCATTTTCACGTCGTTCTAGTAGCATTAGCATGTGATTTTTATCGTAAAATCTGTTCGCTTATAGATAGTTCAAATGTAGGCCGGCGGCGTCATACAGCCGCGGGTGAAAGAATTTTATTCAAGGCACCGCAGTGAATTTTTTTTGCTTTGGTACTCGTAATAGGGAAACATATGCCTGTGTGTGTGGTGACTGCTGCTTATACAGGAAATGTAAAATTTATGTGCATTATTTAATTCTCGTTTTTATTACAATAATAACAATTTCCGTTCAAGTGTAGCGATACTATCTAAGCGTACGAACTTTAACGTTGACATTCCAAGTACACTTCAGAAATCTGAAGCAGCCACCACACACATAGGCATATGTTTCCCTATTAATTTTGTTGGAATATATTAATACCATAATTAACGCATTAGAAACGAACTAAGGAACCGAATTCAACTGCCCTAACAGTCTACAGCATTAATCGCCTAAAATATTTATTCAGCCTTAGACGTCAAATTATGTGGTTATAAATTTTGTTTTTGTTGATTTACTCAAAAAGAGCTTTATAAATTTCGGTAAAATTTATACGGGACCACCTCTGAAGTATGATCAACCAAACAAAAACATCAAACTCGATTCATAATTCTCCTTCTTTGAAGTCAGTTGAAAATATAATGAAGACAATCCCAGGAGGGTTTACCTGTACTTCGTGTACATAATTGTAGGACAGTTCATTCTTCCATTTGAAAGGCAAGTCAAGGGCCGCTCTAGACGCAACAGTCTCTCCGTACTTCTGTTTGTTGAAATGGGTAGCAAGATATATCTCGACTTCTGGCATCCTGTTGAGGTCTAGGAAGTCGAAAAGTCCATGTGCCGTCTTCAAAGGATTCCGAACAAAATCTTCGAAACGAAGCACTCTGTAGTGTTAATGTGTTAATTTATTATTATTACTGTATCTATCTATCTATGTAATACCTTTAAACGAGCAATTCTTGTATATATATATATATATATAATTCAGATCTCGGAAACGGCTCCAGCGATTTCGCTGAAATTTGGTATTTAGGGGGTTTTGGGGGCGAAGAATCGAAAAAAATAGTTTTATGTGTGGGAAAACGCGCGTTTTCGAGTTTTCATGCGCTTTTTCTTTCGCATTATTCGACGGATTTGATTATCTAGGTGTTGATATCATGATCGGTTCCATAAGTATACAGTTGGCCTCACTCGTCGCTATCATTTAGCAGGCGGATTAGTAAGTATCTGTAAGATGTTGTTACATAGGTAGATGCTGATTTACATCTCCTAAATGTTTCCCTTAGTAGCCTTTTTATGACACCTGTGGGATGACATGGTGGAACTATTCTAAGCTTATACGGCAGATGGTGATGATAACGATGTGTTTATTTGGGCTCATGCAGAGAATTATGACTATCCATTCTGTAACTTACGTTAGTCTATCCGGATATCTTTTCAGTAGTTGTACAGCTGCAATATAGTCACTGACCATGTCGCCACAGACCAGGTCTGGCTCCCAGTAGTCTCGATACTTAGGAGGCTGAAGATTGTGTATTCTGGACTGCATCACGCCACGAGGGTCGCGTACCAGAAACACGGCCTTCACATTGAGCCTAGTGCATGTAAGGAAATAAAACGAGTGGGTTAACCAAAGAGATTTAAATATATATAGTAGGTTAGTAATAATTTAAATGTCTTTGGGGTTAACTGAATTAGAGTGAAAACGAATCATTTTACGCAACATATATACAATATATCACTATACATATACATACATATACATATACACTAGGCACTGCTCGGTAATATTCCAATGCGAAGGGCATTGAAACTGAAATGAAATTGTTTATTCTCAAAGTAAATTTGTAACAAAATATTTTTGGTGTTAATGATTATATATGTATAAATCTATTGACACTTCCGGGAAGGTTCAGAAGGAAAATTCCGTAGATCGTGATTGATCCTGAGTGGTACAACACAAGACCAGGCCTTGGTTCCATACATTCGCGGAACGTGTCATTAAATATATTTAAAAAATTCAATTATACTACTAAGCTAGATACTGGACTCACCCCTCGTCCCGAAATATGTATTCGAGAAAACGTAAGCGAATTTGTACAACTTTCATGGTTTGAAACGGGAACAGTCTACAAAAGCTCGTAGTGAAGCTCGCATCAAAACACAAATCCTTAATATATTTACACTGGTCCCATAGTCTAGTGTTGTGGCTGAATTGGTGCAAATGTGTCTTCCCAAACGCAAAATACTCTTCCATGCTGTCAAAGTTACATTTGAGCATATTCTTGATAGTTCTCAATGCCTTGTCGCCATGAGGAGATCCACGTATCTGGATGATACTATAATTGAGAAGAGGTTCGTAGTGGAAAAAATTTCCCGGCATGGCATTCAGAATCTCACCCAGAAAAGTAGATCCCGACCCCCATGTTGAAATTATTAGACTCCTCAAAGGTTGACCTCCGCTTTCCAATACCAAGTCTTCCATTCGATATACACCGGAATATCTAAAGTTGTAATTTTGTAGTTCCATAGTGATTACAGTTTTAGTGCTATTTAATATTTGACTAGTGTCAACTGCCTGCAAGTTTGTGTTTTTGATATTCTTAAAACTCGCATTGGTGCGGGTTTTAACTGGCAGTAGGCTAGAGGATAGTCTTTCCGCCAGGTACACATAAACATACAGAGTGAATGCGATGAATGAAAATGTAAAGAAATAATATTTTCGTGGCAGCATCACGGAATCAAAATGAATAACATCAAAACGACACCTGTAACAAAAAAAAAGCAGTTTTCATTAACCACTACAATATCCAAGGTACACTCGAGTACAAAAATATGTATCCACTTTTGAACCTTCTCACTTTCACCTTTAATTGACATTTCTACATAGGAACAAGCAAGAGTGAATGTGACATGGTTCGAAAGTGGATACACATTTTTGTACTCCAATGTACACAATTTTATGCAAGTACTCTTGGCAGACATAGTCGCTACTGAGATAAGTGCCTGTGACAGTCAGACGAATACCATAACCTTTTACACCTTTAACAATTTGTTTCGGAACCCTAAATAGAATGCCACACTACTAAGAGTGTCTCAAGCACAACCAACTCACACAAGACACCAATAAATTAAAACAAGATGCATGCACACATGTAAACCAAGCACACTTACATCCCATAGGTCCTTCATGTTATAATTGCACAGGATGAGGATGCAGTGAGCGTGTGATTGGATATTATTATAGTCGGGCAATTTTAAAATTGGACATTGCTTTTGGACATTTTTTCATTTTGGACATAAGAATCGACAAGGAATATTGTAACTATGTGCCCATGAGACACACCACATTCAGCCGTTCCGTTGCGGCTTGTCCCCTCTGTATGTCGTCATGTAGTCTCATTGCAAGCGCCTAGCTCTTGGAAGTCTGAAATTAGCCATACGATCCGTAAACTTTTCCGCTTTCGATGGTGTACTCGTATTCCCATAAATCTATGATGTATTTCATGATGAATAATAGGAATGAGACAATATCGTAAAACAAACGAAATAAATAATGTTCATTTTGTCTCTCTTATTTTTATTCATTACTAGCTTCCGCCCGCGACTTTGTCCGCGTGTAATTCAGGATGTATTCTACTTGTTCGATAGGCACAGGTGACGTATATGACAAATTATTATACAGCATAAGGTACAAAATAGTGTTTATTCTGTTACGTAGTCTAATAATTTAAAGAATCAAAATAAATGTCAATATCTGACGTAGTACATTCAAATAGTCTTCACACCAATATTATAAACGCGAAAGTTTGTATATACGAATTTACATATTCTATGGTCGGTTGCTAGGCAACGCGTTTTTGTTATGCCAAAATTGCCCATGTAATCCCACTAATATTATAAGTGTGATTTTGAACAATTTACACAATATGTCTTTAGAAATTATAGCCTACATGTTATTCTGATGTATAAGCTATGTTATTGTAAAGTTTCATTCAAATCCATTCAGGAGTTTTTCCGTAAAAGCGTCACAAATATCTAAACATCCAAACATTCACACTTATAATATTAGTAGGATTACTACCATTATTACAATACCTTTTAATATTTTTATTTCTTTGTATTTATATATCTCTCACTGTCAGTATGCCTCAAAAATACAAAAAATTAAATTAAAACTCGATAACATTTGAAATGCATACCGCTCGTGTTAATTTAAACTTAATTGAAATAAATAATACTAGTAAAGAATTATTTGAAAGCATTACAGTTTATTTTCTGCATAAGATGGAATATATATATGAGTAGAGTAGAAAATTATTTAAGTTTTAAAGAAACGTGTCGTTGAAACAGTGTTCTTGAGGCTTATCAAAGGCTCCTTGGTTCAATTTTAACATATTTTAAGGGGAACAACTCGATCATTTATATTATAAAGCACAATATACAATTTCTCAAAACATACTATTATAAGTAGATATTATAAATTTTATAATATCTACATAGTATGTTTTAAGAAATTGATCACTTTTTCATTTGTCACATTATTATGTAGGCAGACAAAGAGCTCTGCGTATAACTTATCAATTGCTTCGGTGTTTCTATATCAGTTGCCATTTACGAGCATTAACGATTCAGGTGACTTCGGTAACGTTTGATCAGGAAAAACAGGTGACTCTTTGATAAGTACTACTTAATCGATGAATTCCGAATTTTAAGAAGCCAGCACAAAAAATTGCTACTAAAGTACTTTGGGAACACCTGCACTTTGATTCATCAGAATGTCCAATGTCTTATTAGTTCGTTTGTGACAGCGCATCAGATGTTTAGAGAGTCTGGTATGGCGATGCTAGTTTGCCCATAAAAACGAGGAATTTTTGTAGTGTATCCTGATTCGTCACGGGCTACTCATACTGGTAAGGCAAGCTAGATAATCTGTGGTAGCGTACCAGGTGTATAGTGCGGCCTTGTGACGCGCAGAAACGGGCATTCAGTCTTGTCGTCGAACAACCTGCGCCAGAGGACAAACTGCTGTTGGAAGCGCACATTGTGGATGGCGATGCCGCGCTGCACGGTGCACGGATGCATATCCATGCGGTGATTGTTGTAGAACAGTGGGGCGTGCACGCGTCGCACGCGGGCCTCGGTCGCGAGCAAGCCCGTCACGAACACGTCCTCCAGGTGCATGTAGGGACGTCCCAGTGCCACCACCAGCAGACTGCGCACGCAGTCCGTCGTCAATAGGTACGCTGGACCCGTAGCGAATTTGGGCAACATGCTTCCTGGGAACTGCTCCGGCGACAGATAATACTTGTGTCCGGGCGTGCGGTACGGCAGCTTGCGTTTTAACACCTGGCCCCACACGGTGCGCGAGGCGTTGATGCGCACCGGCTTCACCGCGAACTCTAGCAGCCGCGGCACGTTGATAAACACATCATCGTCCGTTTTAAGCAACCGTGGTGCAAGCGGGCAGTATGTATCCATCCATTCCAGCATGGAGAGCGTCTTGAGCGTGAGGTTGGAGTACGAGTCCACCGAGTTGCCCTCGATGAGGTCCCTGTAGAGCGCATCCTCCTCGTCGAGCTGGGTGCGGAGTGTGGCGGGTGGTTCCCCTAGAACGAAGCCCAACGCTACATCGGCTCGCGCCGCGAAATGTCCCCACGTGAAGCGCACGGCGACACGCTGAGCGAAGTGCGCTGGCGCGCTAGTCACCAACACCACCAGGCGCAGGCGCGCTCCCTGCGCCGGGCACAGCTCGGGGTGCGCCCGCGCGTGCCCCGCCACGTACAGCTCGCGCGTCATCACCACGCGGGGCGGCGCGACCAGCGCGGGGGTGGACAGCGCGGGCAACGTCAGCACGGAGGATGCACACACTGATACAGAAAGACAAATTGTCGGACAGCTTGACCAGTATCATTTCTGACTTTTAGCATGCCACTATTGTGTCAATCAGGCGAAATGAAGTCTAGTCTGTATGACTATAGATGACTTAAAATGATCATAAATAAGACGAAAATGACGTCTAACGTCCGTGTCCGCGTCTGCAACTATCCGCGTGGACTTCTTGGGAGCCACTTGTTCAATCGGGATAACGACGTAGCATATGTCCTTTTCCGGCCCGTCTACTATCCCTATACAAAAAAAAAACTGGTCATTCTGAGTTCCGGTACGACGTGAAGGACGGACAAACAAAATAAACTCACTTTGACATTTAAAATTTTAAGCAGGAATTATACCGGTAAAGTGTTGCCGTGCTATTCACGCAGAAGATGTCACAAGCAAAAGCAAGTATTTTAACAAATATATTATTGACATACAGAAAGACAACAAACAAAACAGTACGTACCGCTCAGGTGTCCCGTGGTCATTAAAACAATAACTAAGGATCTTAATTTCATATCAAAACTACAATTATTATATAACAGAGTATATAACTAAGAAAACGAGTTTAAAGTGTTTTTAAAAATTAACAGCCTCTACAATTATGAGAAACTATTAAATGCATTTTAATTACGAAGATAAAAATTAATAACTACGTTAAACAGCGTGCATATACCACGTGGTTCAATTGCGGTCCCTTGTGAACCCCATGTATTTTTTTTCCTTATTAGCTCTAACGCAAAATGTACTTAACACTTTAATATACTCATGACCATTTTATGTAAAGAAGAACTGTTTTTAAAATAACCTAACCTAACGGAATAATGAGGTGTAAATATTTGCAAATGGAAAATTCCTAACCACTTATCTAGTCTTGCAGGTTTCTGTGGGCCGTATTCAACATTAAGAAACAATATATTTTCTCAAAAAATTAGATTTACGCGTGAATCACAATTAGGAAATAAGGAAACTGTGACAAATTTGATGAGAAAGTATTATGGGATTCACGGAAATAGGGACTGTAAGATAAAGACATTTGGGTCGGTGCATAGCCTTTATTATACAGGTGAAAATTTATTGCTGAATCGAATATCTTCCTACAGGGTTGAAGTTTTGGCTGTTCATTTGAGAAACATTATTTGCCGTGCGATAGCCCCATAGATACATAGCATCCATGCACGCCAGCTGCAAAAGAGAAATGTCGTGTGATCTCAATTTTAGACAATGACGTGTTGCAACCTACAAATCAAATAAATATCCGAACACATTACCTGTATTTCTGCTACATATTCGTAGGGAAATTGGTTCTTCCATTTGAAAGGTACGTCACGCGACACTCTAAACGTAGCAGACTGGCCTGACTGCTCTTTATTAATATGAGTATTAATAAAGTTCTCTACTTCAGGCATCATACTGAGGCCTAGGAATTTGAAAAGCCGCTGCGTTGTCTCTAAAGGATTTACAGCAAGTTCTTCAAACCGAAGTACCCTGTAGAGTTGAATATTTATTATTATATTTCTGAAATATATTACAATTCAGCTTGTAATCCCAGTTTAAGAATTCAATCACCCCATATCTTTCCGGGGAAAATTACAGGAGATGGTTAACAGTGTTAACCTTTGTCTGTCCAATACGACTTTCAATTTTGTGTGTTTTTTCCGATTCTTCGGGGAGATTTATGAGTAATAGTAGTAATGGAATCAAGCGGCTTAGGATATACCATTATAAAGGTGCAGTAAGATCGTTTGCTTCGACTCGTGAATTGCAAAAGACATAGTAACTTGAAAGCATATCCACTAGGTACTTACGTTAGTCTATCTGGATACTTTTGGAGCAGTTTTCTAGCTGCAATGTAGTCGCGGACCATGTCACCACAGACTAGGTCTAGGTTCCAGCAGTCTGGATACTTAGGACAGTATGTTTTGTGGCTTCTGGACAGCATCACACCTCGAGGGTCACGTATCAGGAACACAACTTTCACGTTTAGCCTGATTTATGAAAGTCATACAAAAATCATCATCATCATCAGCCGGGAAACGTCAACTGCTGGACATAGGCCTCCTTCATGGTACGCCACAGGCACCTGCATCCAGCGACTCTAACCAGGTCGACGGTCCATCTAGTAGGGGGGCGGCCTGGTAGACGTTTCCTGTACGTGGTCGCCACTCGAGAACCTTTATTCCCAACGGTTATCGATTCTTCGAGCGATGTGGTTTGCCCATTGCTACTTCAGCTCACTGACTCGTCGAGCTATGTCGGTGATCTTTTCCTCATTCCGTATAATATAATAAAAAGTCTTTATTAATCACAAACACGTACTCCGTGGTAAGCCACAAAGACCGATACCACCACTTGCATCCAGTGATTCCTCGTCACCTTGACCAGGTCGTTGGTCCATCTAGTAGGGGGACGGACGTAGATATCAGTTATTGCATCGATCTTTGGATCAACAACATCTTACTGCGATTACCAATTCATCTGCCTAGTGTGCTTGTTGGTAGGTAGGTGGTTCGAATGTTCTAATTTCAAAAGTGCAAGCCAATCAGCCTGACCCGTTGCGAATTACACGTCGTTAGGTGTTTCGTACGAACTGTATTCTTTATGTTTGTGTCCTATCAAAAAAAATTATCTAAAAATAGGCCCATAACGCTTTGACTGCTAAAAAGTTAACTGATCTAATGAAGAGCTAAACCCCTACTTTATAAGGATTTATAAGTTAGGAATACGAAAGTTGAAATTCAAAATCTAAAAAAAAATCATTGTGCTAAAACATGAACCGTGTACTTACCCTTTGTCCTGCAATATTTCTCCAACAATAGGTAAACGTACACGCAAAACTTTCATGCTCTGAAACGGGAACAGCTTACAAAACGCTGTTGTGAAGTTTGCATTAAAACACAAATTATAATTACACTGGCTCCATAGTTTTTTGTTCTGGCTGAATTGAATCAAATGTGTTTTTCCAAATGAGAAATAATCTTCCATGTTATCAAAGTTGCATTTAAACATATTCTTGATTGTTTTAATGGCCTCGGTACTGTGAAGTTGTCCCCGAATCTGTGCGATGCCATACTTTAGAAAAGGTTCATAGTGGTAGAAGTGTCCCGGCAAAGCATTTAGAATCTCACCAAGAAAAGTAGATCCCGACCTCCAAGTGGAAACAATTAAACTCCTCAATGGTTGACCTTCACTCTCCAATATTAAGTCTTGAAGTCGATCAACACCTGAGTATTTGAAGTTGTAATTTCGCAGTTCCAAAGCGATCTCAGTTGTCGTTTTATTTATTATTTTATTAATGTCAACTGGCTGCAGGTCTGTGTCTTTGATATCCGTAACACTTGTAACAAATAAAAGCCGATAAACGAGTATAATTCCAGAAATAAATATATACACATTAATACCGACTAATAATACGAAAAAGCATCTTCGTTGCAACATGACGAAATCAATTTCACAGACTTACTCGTACATGTACACTCTACCTACCGAACAAATTGATCGAAACCCAGTGTTGGAATTTCTCGAAAACATGTAGAAAATAAAAATTGTGAGGCAAGAACAATAAAGTTATTGTCATATTTTGACATATTGAGCAATTATGAGATTTATTAAATAGTACCACAGAATAATACTTTCTAGCTCATTGTTTAGTCTAGACCCGTTTAATTACTTTTTCTAGTCCAAGGAGTAATGAGCTATAATAACAAACTATATATTCTTTACGGAACCCTCAGTGCGTGAGTCCGTCACGCACTTGACCCGTTTGTGTTATGTTTTTTATTTGTAAAGGGTTTAATTTTTTCTTATGTTATTTTTTACATTTCATACATAGCTAAATAGCATCGCTAAGTAAACCTCTCTCTCTCGCACTTCATTTGATTACTTCGGTTCGGTCCTTATATTTTTCTGTGTATTTGATTTTTTAAATTCGTTATATGTTACTACAATAGTTTTTTTTAAAAAAAAAGTAAAAAGTGTTTATTTCTTAAATAATTTTTACAGAGTTTTGCAGGGGCCTTCCAGAAAGTAGTCTTTCGACACTTGTGTTGGAAGTGCACCGCGTCTTCCAGACGGATTTACACAGTATTATTTAAAATCTTAGTTCCTATTTTAAGTTTGCTATGCTCATATGTGTGTGTGCGTGTGTGTGTGTGTATGTGTGTGTGTGTGTGTGTGTTTGTGTGTGAGTTGCGAGAAGAATTACACACTCCTATGCCCTACGGATACTGAAGTGCCTTGGGATCGGTTTAGTGTGGCCACATATGAGTGTACAATTAATGAGTATAGCAGTATGGTACATAATCTAGCCATATTTATGTCACTCTTGATAAGAGAGCCTCTGTTCCTTCGTAAGAGAGTGTACTGAGCCATGTTATTAACGTTTTTTTGCAGGTGTAACTTTGCATAGGGTATATGTTGATCAGTCTGTTTACCTTGTTATATATATAGGTAGATTGACAAGGGTATTGCCGACTAGCAAAAGTTGTTCGCACCGAGTGTGCACGAGCTACAATGTCATTCCGTCGTATGTTTAATAAATTTTGATCAAACGCTAGGGACCTATGGACTTTAAGAATAAGATGGAGTATATATAGCTTTCTGACGGATAAGAGTTTGCTAGTTTTGTATAGCTGTTCTGTAGAATATCTGTAGCGCTTAAAATATATTACTTTGATAAGAGACCTTTGTGCACGTTCGAGATCTAAAAAGTTGGTTTTAGTGGCTCCTCCCCAGATAGGTATGCAATAGGTGATGACTGATTGAACGAGGGCGGTATAGACGTTATTAAGAAGGTTTTTTTCCATTACGTGTCTGAGAGATTTGAATATCCATGTCATCTTCCTAGTTCTGTTCATAATCAGTTCTAAGTGAGGATACCAGCTAAGTCTTTGGTCTATCATAATACCAAGGTATTTAGTGACATTAACTTTATCTAGAGAGGGGCAGTTACTTGTCCTATGATCACAAGGAACATTTTTATGGATTTTAATGTAGTAATTTGAGTTTGGCTGTGAGTTCAAGTAAGGTGAGAAACAGATAAAATTAGTCTTTTGGATATTTAGTGTTAATAGATTTTCATTCAACCAATTCGACACCTTCACAAGGCCTCTCTCTGTTTTCTCTTGGACCGCATCCCACGAGTTAGCACTAAATACAATGGCAGTGTCGTCTGCATAGCAAAATAGACTGTCTCCAATATTTTGGAGATTATAAAGCTCATTGATGTATATTAGGAAGAGCGTTGGACCTAATACACTCCCCTGAGGGACCCCAAAAGTAATGTTCTCTTCGTAACTTACAAATTTATCGATTTTTACCACTTGTGTTCTGTCATGAAGATAGCTGTTAAATATGGACAGGGGCTTACCTCGAATGCCAATGCCTTCCAACCTATGCACAAGAATGGGGACAGAAACGGTGTCAAAGGACTTTTTTTAAATCAAGAAAGACTGCTAGGCATTTTTGACCTCTATCTACTTCTTTAACTATCGTGGAGGTTAAACCTTGTACAGCGTCCTGAGTTGAGAGTCCCTTTCTGAAACTGAAACTGAAAATCTTTAATAGTTAAACATATACCATCGCGAACTTTTTTGTAGACTTTTATAAGGTATACAATACTGTAGTACATTATTTTGATCTATCTCGTAGGGTTCAGTCAAACAGCGTTTGCAATGTTAGCGCAAACATGTGTTTATTTACGACATTAGAAACCTCTCAAATTATCTGTGTTTCGCTACTTTATTTAAACCATTTATTTGCCACAGACAAATTACACATACAAACACACACACACATATATAAAACTAATTCAAACATTTACACATTAAAATGAGAAGGTTCTGTGGCAGGAGCTGTCTCAGCACCCGTCATGCAGCATGCTGCACAACACTGATGTTCAGCCAGACCCTATTCTAACCAGATTTTAACAATTTGCACGCAGCGCTACACAAATATAATATACTTATACACACAACACTAATTAATAATATATATATTTAGAGACATAATGAACAATATTAAACAAATAAGAAATTAAAATGACATAAGACTATTTCTACGGGTAGACTGAAACTGTAACAACCTAATTTTTCCAGGGTTTACTTTTTGAGCATTTAATAAAATTCCTTTCAAATGTTTTTTCAAAGTGTTATTATTATACATGTATTACATATATAAACCTTCCTCTGGAATCGCTCTATCTATTGAAGAAACGCAATAAAATCCGTTGCGTAGATCTACAGATCTAAGCATACATAGCGGACAGACAGATTTTTCGACTTTGTTTTATACTATGAATTGAAGCAGAATACTTGACTTGTTTATTTACTTACCTTTGAAGTAATATTTTTATTTGTATACATAATTTTCTCTGTAGTATACAATGTATAGTACAATTTTCAATCACTAACGTTTACATATATATATATAATAATATAATATACAAGCGACACATCCAGTAAAAGTTGTCCTTTTGAGGTCTGTTTTAAGATTTATGGCTTTAAGTTTACACTTTAAAATAGCGAAAACATATGGATATCATTTTATATCGACGTCAGTCTGTTTGAATTACAAATGTTTACTTACCAAGTGTAAACTTACTGTCAGACCATTTGATATATTGTTGTTAACAAATGGAATAAAACTTAACGCACTTCGTGTATTTTATCTTGCTGTAATTGAGAAAATTTTCCCTATTTATAAACTTGTATATTTTTGATATATTAGAGGAAGCCGAGGTGGCTCAGTTGGGTAGAGCGTCAGTCCTTGAACAATTGAGGTCTGGGTTCGATCCTGGCTTGTACCAATGAGTTCCATGTTATTTGGAATTTTGTACATATGATAATAATCACTACCACTGGCTTTTTTGGAAGGAAAACATCGTGAGGAAGCCTGCACACTTCTAAGAAGAAATTCAAAGTTGTGTGTGAAGTCTACCAATCCGCACTGGTCCCGCGTGGTGGACTATGGCCTATACACTCTCTGTAGGAGAGTAAGCTTGAGCCCCTGCAGTGGGGACATATAGGCTGTTGATCATAATATACTGGACATTAAATTAATTTTTTATTTATTTATTTGATACTTTAATATTTATGTATGAATCTTTAAGTCAAAGATAACAAACAAACAACTTTAAAACCTTTTAAATAGAAGGTTCTGTGTAGCGCCAAACTACTCGTAAGGAACGTGTTCTGCACCGCTAGTTATGTGGTACGGATATAGCGATAAAACAATGGTACAATTCAATAAATTAAAGTCCTAAATTTTGTCAGAACTAATTTAGTCCATAATTAGTTTGTTTTTCTAGTTGTACTATTTAGTTTTATTTATATTATTATTTGTATCTTTTTTATTGTTGCATATTTTTGTTTAACTATTATTATAAGTATAGTCCAATCCTAATATCATCATCATCATCAGCCGGGAAACGTCCACTGCTGGACATAGGCCTCCCTCATGGTACGCCACATCGACCGGTCCCGAGCCACCTGCATCCAGCGACTCCCCGCGACTCTAACCAGGTCGTCGGTCCATCTAGTAAGGGGACGGCCTGGTAGACGTTTCCCGGTACGTGGTCGCCACTCAAGAACCTTTACTCCCCACCGGTTATCGGTTCTTCGAGCGATGTGGCCTGCCCATTGCCACTTCAGCTCACTGACTCGTCGAGCTATGTCGGTGATCTTCGTTCGTCTACGGATTTCCTCATTCCGGACCTTATCACGTCCTATCCTATATATAGATATCAATCCTAATATAGTACCTTCAATATTTTCAAGTTATACCGCCTTTGTAACTGACTCCTTGACCTAATGACTAAATCTTGGAATCGAAGCCCTAGGTTCATCTATACTAATTTTTATAGGGGATGCCTTTTCTGGTTTAAAATACAATGAAATCCCAATCTGGTTAGGTGTCATCTACCTAAGCTTATTCTCACGTGGGGCTCTCAGATACTCGGTAGAGTCATTTGGATGAGCACGTTATCTATCCAGCGGTTCCTGCATAATTAATTATACCTTATAATCGAGTGAGAATGTCACGTGAGGGTTCCATTTTACCCTTTGGGTACGGAACCCTAAAATGACCACATTGAATGACATAGTTTTCATAACGTCAGTATTTCCCTGGTCTCAAGGCAAATTTTATTATGCGGCATCACTGGTGTCTGTTCTCCGGAAAAGTGACGTTTTTAGCTCACGCTCTTTATACGTGGGATTATATGTATTGTTGTGAAACGGTCGATAGGGTGCGACATTTTATTTCGTTATTTGTGCTGTAAGTTGGTTTATTATTCTACTGTGCAGGATTTCACAGACATTTGTCAGACCTTTATACATTACACTGTGCCCTGTGTATTATCCTAAACCTGAAATCGGAACCCTTCATATGCGAGTCAGATTCGCACTCGGCCAATTATATGATTTAAAAAAATTGTTTTGTAAATACTTCTACACATTACACGTCTTAGGCAATGCACGACTAATAAATGGGATTGAATGCAAAACGCAATGGAAAATTTATACAAATGATGATAACGTACCTTATATATCAATCAGGTGAACGTAAGGAATACAGCTGGTATGGATTACAACTGGGAAACAAATTTGACCAAAAAATAAAGGAGATTCGAAATCGTAAACGACTCGCAAAATTAATTACATGATGTTGGGACGGAAAAAAAATTACGGACTATTTGCCGCATTTAGTATAACTATCCTTCTAATTTTAGTTGGAAGTAAATACATGCATAAAACATATTATCTGTCGATACCAGAATACCGCAAAACAACAAGTTTCAAGAATACGATTACAACAGATATGAAAGAGCTACACCCAACCGTAAACAAAATATTACAAATAACAAAAACGGAAATCGTTAAAGAACTGCAGAATTACAACTTTACGTATCCTAGAGTACATCATCTGGAAGACTTGGTACCGGAGAGCGGAGGTCAACCGTTGAGGAGTCTTATAATTACGTCGTGGAGGTCGGGATCTAACTTTCTCGGGGAGATTGTGAATGCGGTGCCGGGAAACTTCTATCACTATGAACCTTTCGCTCACTATGAATCCACCCAGGTACGTGGAGCCTTGAATGTCAACAAGGCACTCGCCACTATGAGGAACCGGTTCAATTGTAACTTCGACGGCATGGAAGACTTTTTTAAATTTGTAAGGATTCACACAGCCTTTATCAAAGCCAACACTAGACTATGGAACAAATGTCATTCTAAAACTAGCAATAAGCATTTGTGTATAAACGCTAACTTCACAGCCACGTTCTGTAAGCTGTTCCCGTTCCAGAGTATGAAGGTTGTGCGCGTCCGATTACGTGTTGTTGAAGATTTATTGCAGGATGAACAGTAAGTCCAGCCTCCATTGTTTAACATAACACGTTCATAAAGTTTCAATTAAACTGTGCTCGTTCTTTTACTATTTATTTAAGACAAATGCACTATCACCGACAACGAATAGGTACGTATAATATACAGGATGTTCCACGTCTGTGCCGCGCGGAAAAAAGTACTTTAAATATTGTAGATATGGAAGTCTGCTATAAAATAGTTTTGCATTCAAAGATTTTTAAGGAGTCACCTTCCTGGACCGGGTGTCGAACCCACCAAATGTAAAACAATATGCTGTATTTTTATGATACTGATCGGAAGGCTCCAGTTTCATAAATATTTAAATAACTATCCTTAAATAGTGTTATCATAAAATAATTTTCCTCCGTGTGGCATAGCCATGGAACAACCTGTATACTCGTATCAGAACTCGTTTGTAGATGAAAGAGTATTTTTATTACGATTTTTAAATGAAAATAAATCTCCTTTCAGAAAAAATCGCTATTAACCATTTTTAAAGTACTTTTCCTTAGTGTGGAACACCCTGTAATTCAGTTCACATACTATATCAGAGATGACGAAAAATCTTAGCGATAATTTATTCATTTGGTGCTGATCTTAAACTGCCCTTACTCACAATAATCAGGTTAAACGTGAAAGTGGTGTTCATGGTTCGTGACCCTCGTGGCGTGATGAGATCTAGACATAACACAGAATTCTGCAGCGAGTCTCCCGACTGCTCGGAGCCGGAATTCCTCTGTGCAGACATGATCAGTGACTACGTGGCAGCGCGGCGGCTGTTCAAAAAGTATCCAGACAGACTAATGTAAGTATTTGAAATAAGTCTTGTAGCTTTTGTTATTGTTGTGAACCACATAAGATAAGAAACAGTTTAAATGGAAATGTGGACCTCGTAGGCGTTTCAAGGGTCATCATCAACAGTCTGTATATCTCCTCACTTCAGTGGCTCAGGCCTACTCTCCTACAGGGAGTGTATGGGCCATAGTCCACCACGCGGGCCTAGTGCGGATTGGTAGATTTCACACAAACCTTTGAATTCCTTCTCAGAAGTATGCAGGTTTTCTTACGATGATTTCTTCACCGAAAAGCTAATGGTAATGATTTCTGTCATTCGTACATAAATTCCACATAACAAATTGGAACTGATTGGTACAAGCCAGGATCGAACTCAGACCTCGATTGTTCAAGGACTGAGCTCTACCCAACTGAGCTACCACGGCTTGCCACGTTGCAGGATTCCCTGAGCAAATTCCTCCCTCATATCCCTCCAGTTTTCTCCAGTCTTCCATATCTCAAGGCCAGTCGTTCATGAACGAGTGCAGTTCATCCCGTTCGTTGTTTGCAGAGACGTCGATTTCCTGTGACAGGGACGCATTCGGTTGCGATCGTTTTCTCACAGGTCGTTAGTGTTGCCGTTTACACGATTAAATCATTCATAATTCGATGGAATCGCGTTTATTGCTTTTCTGTGCTTTAGTAAAATTGCTTTGAAATGTCGTGTCAGTCGTGTCATCCAATGTTGTAACATTATGTGAGTATGGATTTTTCAACTACACACAGTAGTTGGACTAAATAATGTCATATACGTGATGAATAATGTCATGATAAACGGTTACATATGTTTTCATACAAATTAATGACAATTTACCTGCGCACCTTTTATATATTCTGTTCTTCTCAAAATTATACGTGATGTGGTAAAAACGGATATACATATTATTAATAAGTTATTTACCGCATCGCAAACATCATTTTTAGGGTTCCGCATATAATGAAATCCGAAAACTTATCTTCAATGTTTCCAAAGTTGACAATATGTAATAACAACAATAGACACGACTTTTGGTAAATATTACAGGAAAACCTAAGCGACGTCTCATCTATTACTTCTTGTTCATTCCGGATTTTATTACGTAGAGAAATTCCGAGCATAGCTCGTTCCATTGCTCGCTGAGTGACTTTGAGCTTGTTTATTCGGCCCACAGTAAAGAACCACGTTTCGGTTCCGTATGTCATCACTGGCAACACGCACTGATTAAAGACTTTTATATTTAGACGCTGAGGTATTTTGGACGAGAAGATATGCCGTAACTTCCCGAAAGCTGCCCAAGTGCCCAGCCGAGTTGGATTCTTCGGTTGACCTCTTTGTCGAAGTTGGATCTACCTAGTTGAACGATCTGTCCCAGGTATTATATTCGTCCACAACTTCGATTGTAGTGTTCCCAACCACTACCAATAGGTGCAACATGGACATTTGACATGATTTTCGTCTTGTCCATATTCATTTTTTTAAACCTACCTGTTGGGAAATTCTGTTGGAGTAGTTGAACATTGCGTTCAGATCCTTCAAGGATTTCCAGTGCAGTGGTGAAGAGTTTCAGGGATATAACGTCATCCTGCCTTACACCTTTCTGCACTTGGATCGGTTTCGTGGCTCAGTAGTATATATATATTATACTCGTATATATATATCATATATTAGTTAAACAGTAGCAACGTATGTGTTCCAGGGTACTTCGTTACGAGGAACTCGCTCTGCATCCCTTCGAGACGACACAGCGACTATACGCGTTCCTGGGACTGAGTTTAACACCGCAAGTCGGGATGTTTCTTATCACCCACACAACTAAAGAGGAACGTGGCACATTTTCCACGCACAAAGTGTCGAGCGATGTGCCTTACAAATGGAAAACCAAACTGCCATATGAATATGTTGCAAAAGTTCAGGTAAAAAACAATAGACAAAAAGTTTGTAAAAGGTTCTACGGCAACGGCACAACCAATGGTGGTTACATTTCACAAGCACAAAACCTATTGTATGGATCAGGGTATTATCCACACTTGAGTCTTTTTAATAATTATATCAATCATAATAACACAACTATACATTATTTTGTTACATCTTTTGCAGTTTGCGTGCCAGGACGCTATGGACCTCTGGGGCTATCGGATGGCCTACAACGCATCTCACATGGCAAGCAAAGAGTTCAACCCCGTCGGTAATTACACGTTTTGGTAATGGGTCATCGATGGATCTTGAACGCGTCATTACAAATAACCTGGACAATGACATCCTGCTGGCGAGATCATCAAGTCTGCGCTCGGACCTAGGAATTGAAGCTTTTCTTCAACGCTGGAATTGTTTCTTATGTCTACATGGGTCATCGATAGACCGTATTTAAAGAGAAGCTTGACAATGACTTCTCCCTGTTGATATAAGTCACTAAAATGAAAATTTGTTAGATATACGTCAAATAAAGCACCCAACAATTCTCTATCAAAAATGAAATTCTGATTGAAAAACCTTTGCATCTAAATTGCATTTCCCATTTATGCCTTTCAACTACAAAGCTAAGCTTGAAAACATAAAAGCTTTTTACCCGCGACGGAACGGAGACAGTGTATGCGTTTAGGGTGAGAGGATGTTTGTTTGTGTGTTTATGTGTTTGTTTGTGTGTTTGTTTGTTTGTGTGTTTGTTTGTGTGTACATACAAACCAATGTTGCCACTTATCTCCAGAACGGTTTGACCGATTTACATGCGGTTTTTTGTAAAGGGTTGCTGATACGTCAGCGATGGTTCTTAGATAGGTGGTATGGCGCTAGCTCACCAGGGGGCGCTGCAATCAAGATTTTAACTCATTGAAATGAGGGACAGAGAACTTTGCGAAGTCTTATAGCTACTAGGCCGTGTTTGGGCTCTTTTGAAAGTGTTTGGTGAGCAGAACCTGCACATGAACTTTTGAGGGTCTGATGATGGATCAGAACGACGTTGAAGGGAATCTTGCGAAGGCAAATACCTAGTAAGCCGAGTTTGGGCTCTTTTGAGAGTGTTTGGTGAGCAGAACCTGCACATGTACTTTTGAGGGTCTGATGATGGATCAGAACGATGTTGAAGGGAACCTTGCGAAGGCAAATACCTAGTAAGCTGTGTTTGGGTTCTTTTGGGAGTGTTTGATGAGCAGAACCTGCACATGAACTTTTGAGGGTCTGATGATGGATCAGAACGATGTTGAAGGGAACCTTGCGAACGCAAATACCTAGTAAGCCATGTTTGGGTTCTTTTGGGAGTGTTTGATAAGCAGAACCTGCACATGAACTTTTGAAGGTCTGATGATGGATCAGAACGACGTTGTCGGGAACCTTGCAAAGGCAAATACCTAGTAAGCCGTGTTTGGGCTCTTTTGAGAGTGTTTGGTGAGCAGAACCTGCACATGATCTTTTGAGTGTTTGATAATTGCGCAGAATAACGTTGAGGGGAACTTTGTAAAGGAACATGGCGAATAAACTGTGCCTGAGCTCTTTATAGAGTATTTGGTGATTAGCATCTGTACATGAACTCCTGATAATCGAAATTATGCATTTAAAAATACTCCGTCAGATAGGGAAACCTTTGATTTTTAATACAATTGCACATATTGTTTGTCATGACATGATACTTCACACGTCACGATATTTAGACTACAACATATGAATTCTCTAAAAAGCTTAAAATAAAAAATAAAATTAAAAATTTTGAAAATACCCGCGACAAATGTAAATCTTGTAATGGGAAAAGGGTTAAATAATTTTTTGAGAAACCCTCGACTAAATGGAAGTAAGTAACGAGATAAAAAGAAGCTTACATATTATTACAATAATAAGTCCGAAAAAATCCGTCGGGGGCTGCCATTGCCTAATCAGTTCCTGTTTCCAATCCGTTTCCACAAAAATGTAGGAGTAAGAAAATAATGTTTTATCTCGTATAGGTGCAGTCATTTTTTAAATGTATGGGTTTGCACTTGGCCTTCATTTCATTCATTGGATGCTAAGTGCCAGAATCCTCAATGTAATGAGGCGCTAGCTATGTTACCTTTCATACCGGAACACAACAGTGCTATTAACACTGCTGTTGGTCGGCAGACTTAAGTAACATGGTGGTAGCTAGCCAGGCAGACATAGAAAATGCCACCTATACCTATACCACCAACTAAATCGAGTACCGAGAGATACTGGGAATCGAATCCAGTTCCTACATATTGTAAGTCCGGTTTAGTCCAAATGTGTAGCCATTAGAAAATGGAGATGGGTTAATAAGGCGGTATCAATTCAAGACTACATAAAAAAATTAGGTACCCAACGTAATTTCAACTAGTGACATATTTCTAAAACTGCAAATTTTAGTTCCTTCAGGAACGGGAATGGCAGCCCCCGACGGATTTTTTCGGACTTATTATTGTAATAATATGTAAGCTTCTTTTTATCTCGTTACTTACTTCCATTTAGTCGAGGGTTTCTCAAAAAATTATTTAACCCTTTTCCCATTACAAGATTTACATTTGTCGCGGGTATTTTCAAAATTTTTAATTTTATTTTTTATTTTACTGTGTTATCCTATTCTATTACCCGCGACGGAACGGAGACAGTGTATGCGTTTAGGGTGAGAGGATGTTTGTTTGTGTGTACATACAAACCAATGTTGCCACTTATCTCCAGAACGGTTTGACCGATTTACATGCGGTTTTTTGTAAAGGGTTGCTGATACGTCAGCGATGGTTCATAGATAGGTGGTATGGCGCTAGCTCACCAGGGGGCGCTGCAATCAAGATTTTAACTCATTAAAATGAGGGACAGAGAACTTTGCGAAGGGTTATAGCTACTAGGCCGTGTTTGGGCTCTTTTGAAAGTGTTTGGTGAGCAGAACCTGCACATGAACTTTTGAGGGTCTGATGATGGATCAGAACGACGTTGAAGGGAATCTTGCGAAGGCAAATACCTAGTAAGCCGTGTTTGGGTTCTTTTGGGAGTGTTTGATGAGCAGAACCTGCACATGAACTTTTGAGGGTCTGATGATGGATCAGAACGACGTTGTAGGGAACCTTACGAAGGTAAATACTTAGTAAGCCGTGTTTGGGCTCTATTAAGAGTGTTTGGTAAGCAGAACCTGCATATGCACTTTTGAGGGTCTGATGATGGATCAGAACGATGTTGAAGGGAACCTTGCGAAGGCAAATACCTAGTAAGCCGTGTTTGGGTTCTTTTGGGAGTGTTTGATAAGCAGAACCTGCACATGAACTTTTGAAGGTCTGATGATTGAGCAGAATAACTTTAAGGGGAACTTTGTGAAGGAACAAGGCGAATAAACTGTGCCTGAGCTCTTTATAGAGTATTTGGTGATTAGCACCTGTACATGAACTCCTGATAATCGAAATTATTCATTTAAAAAAACTCCGTCAGATACAGAAACCTTTGATTTTTAATACAATTGCACATATTGTTTGTCATGACATGATACTTCACACGTCACGATATTTAGACTACAACATATGAATTCTCTAAAAAGCTTGAAATAAAAAATAAAATTAAAAATTTTGAAAATACCCGCGACAAATGTAAATGTTGTAATGGGAAAAGGGTTAAATAATTTTTTGAGAAACCATCGACTAAATGGAAGTAAGTAACGAGATAAAAAGAAGCTTACATATTATTACAATAATAAGTTCGAAAAAATCCGTCGGGGGCTGCCATTGCCTAATCAGTTCCTGTTTCCAATCCGTTTCCACAAAAATGTAGGAGTAAGAAAATAATTTTTTATCTCGTATAGGTGCAGTCATTTTTTAAATGTATAATGGATTTGTCCTTCATTTCATTCATTGGATGGTAAGTGCCAGAATCCTCAATGTAATGGGGCGCTAGCTATGTTACCTTTCATACCGGAACACAACAGTGCTATTAACACTGCTGTTGGCATTATAAATACGAAACTATTTAACCAACTGGTTCTATTCTCGTTCGTTCCGAGCAATTTACATACGAATCAGCGATCCTTACTATTCACGAATACGAATAGGAATGTTATTCATATTATCAGTTTCAATAATACCGGCTTAGCTAGCGTGTCTTAGTAGTTCTAGTTTTTCTCCATATATTTTTTCACGCAGGAAAATTTTTCATTGTTATTGTAGTCATTTTTATCGCAATGGACCTTTTTTCTTTTAATAAAGTGATATTGCGACGTGTTAAATCACATATGTTATGTTTCGCATTTGGTTTCAGTGCCTTTTTAATTCTTTCTGGGTGGCTTGGGAATCAATACACAGATAGTAGCTCATGTAGGCCATCAGCAGCTAGGGACTGTAGGAATACCGAGAACTACGAAAAAATAACAAAGCTGCAATTCATAAACATTACCAATTTATTAAATGAAACATTTAAAAAGATCACCAGAGAACTCAAGGACTACGATTTTAATTATTCTGATATTGGAGACTTGGTATTAGAGAGTGGAGGTCAACCATTGAGGACTTTAATCATTTCAACTTGGAGGTCAGGATCTACTTTCCTTGGTGAGATTCTAAATGCCATGCCGGGCAATTTCTATCACTATGAACCTTTTCTTAACTATAGTAAAATTCAGATACGAGGCCCTCCCCACGCCCACACTGCTTTGACTACTATCAAGAATATGTTCAGATGTATATATGACAACATGGAAGACTATTATGCATATGGCAAAACACACTTGTACCAGTTCAGTCACAACACTAGATTATGGGAACAGTGTGAATATGCCAAGACAGATTTGTGTTTCAACGCAAAATTTACATCTAAATTATGTAAGCTTTTCCCGTTTCATAGCATGAAGGTTGTGCGCTTCCGTTTAAATGTTGCTGAAGAAATATTGCAGGATGAAGGGTAAGTTATTTTACCATAACAACTCTACAAAAAAAGTAAAAATCTATACTAGTTTCAAAACACATACCTAGTTACTTATTGGTAATTCATTTTTTTCAACCGACTTCAAAAAAGGAAAAGGTTCTCACTTCGACTGTATGTTTTTTAATATATATGTAAAGCGATAATTCCGCCAATTGTGAACCGATTTTGATGATTCTTTTTTTGTTTGGTATAGAATACTTCAGAGTTGGTCCCAATAAATTTTATCGAAATTGAATTGCGTGTTTTTTGAGCAAATCAACAAATACCAAATATGTACTGAGGCAAATCTACCTCTAACAGTGAACATTTTTAAGGCAGTTGAAGTCATTTTTTAGTTTTTATTGAACGCGTTAATTTTTTTTAAATCAACACACCTTAAGTTTATTTACCTGCAGCATATTCTAAAATTATTTATGAAATCAACGTAAACAATTTCAAGGGAATAAGTTGTCAATATTACGATAAGTTTACCTATAAAACATTATTTTTTATTCTATTTTATATTTAAATTTCTTATTTCTGTTTAATTGGTATTGTATATAAAATAATTTAATTGTAATTATAATTTTTAATTCTTAATAGTTAAACTGTAAATTGTACCTGGTCTCCACGACACAGGCTCAGTCTAGTGTGGAGCCTCACTCTTATGCTGCTTACGGAGTGTTGACGACTTATGTTTTATATTTTACGTTCCTGTAGTCTTCCCTTTTTTGTAATTCAGGTTAAACGTGAAGGTGGTGCTCTTGATACGTGACCCGCGCGGCGTGATGCGGTCCAGAATGGAAACAACGTTCTGTCGACCACATCCCGACTGTTGGGAACCGAAATTCGTCTGTGCAGACATGGTCAGTGACTACGTGGCAGCTAGGCGACTTCTCAAAAAGTATCCAGACAGACTAATGTAAGTACCAATATCCGATTTACAAGTCTACGGCTGGACAAGTAGGCAATGTCATTGTAGGTACCTGAATACAGTTTTACGTGTCATTTTTATATGATGCTATTTCATCTGCCGTGATTTTAAAAAAAACATCATCATCATCAACAGCCTATATACGTCCCACTCAGGCCTACTCTCCTACAGAGGGTGTAAAAATTTCTAAAAAAATTACCTAACTGGAATAGAACATTGGGTTACTTTTTTTTATTCCGACCGAGCAAGCAGATCCTGTGGGATAATTTGAAGTTCAGGAGGACGAACTCTTTTTTTTTAAATTCTCACCTGATGGTAAGTGATGATGAGGTCGACGATGTTACGTGTTGGTCTAAAAGGTGCCTATTTACTCACCTTTGAAGATTCCCAAGTTGTAGTTTTTGGGGAACACGGAAACCGGTAGTTCCATATTTTTGCTGTACGCACGATAAATGTGGAAGCGAAACGCTTGGTGCGAGCTGAAGGAATACCTACAGTGTACGGGTGAAGGACTCCCGTTCTTCTGTTTGACCGGTACTTGAACGGCGAAGGTGGAATCAACAAAAATAGCTCTTGCGCACTCTCTCCAAAATGTATCCTATAAAATACCGAAAGGCAGGCAACCTGACGCCTATGTTCGAGGCTTTGGAACTTTGCCTTAAGTAGCGTATCGTTGCCTATCAGTCTCAAAGCTCGACGCTCCACCGAGTGCAAAGCAGCTAGTTGATAGCGAGCTGAACCATCCCAAAGATGGCAGAGGTACTCCATGCATGATCTAACCTGAGCGCAATATAGACTCAAGAGCTGTGATGGCCGCAGTTGTTTGCTATGGACTCGATGTAGCTTCCGAAATTTCCAATTCCAAGACTTCGAGACGGTTTGTTATCGGTATGTATACATTTTGGAAAGATGGAGCAATATGAAATGGACTCCGCTTTGCTGTGAACAGACACACCTGTGTCTTCGACGCATTGAATGTAACTGAATTGGCCTCACCCCAATCGGACACGGCCTTCAGCGTCAGTTCATCACGTTCTACCATTTCCTCTCGGAGGGAACAGGTGTTCAGACTACTCGCGAGCAAAATGATAACCTTACCATTCCACCACATTCCTATGTCATTCGTTTCGCTTATACTATACCGCTATACTATACTATTTATATAATTCTTGTCTGTACATACTAAATACATTTTTAAATTATATATCACACAAAAATCGCTTTTTACGATTCAATCGGCCTCACATTTTCGTTAGAGCATTGTTCGTTACCTTATTACCCATTATTTATTGTTTTTAGTTTGATAATTATTTATATTCTGGGCCTCAATTCTACTATTTTATAACGTTTGTGTAACATGTTCGTTAAAGTTACACTTTTGGTATGTTTGTGTTATCTACGAAAGTAAAACTGTATTCTACTAACATAAATTTCATACCCGAAACATGCCCGAAACGCACACGCAACCAAAGCGCAGGTGTTAGGACAACGATAGTGCTGTCTACCTAGTATTTTGGAATAACCGGTATAACTATGTCAAAAATGCTAAAAAACCGGAAGCTAGAGCCGTAAAACACAAGAAAAAAAGCTAGAAAGATGTCAAAGTAACAACAATTCAAAATTCAACAATTATATTTTAGATTTTGGCAGAATTACGTGATTAAATGCTCCTAGAGAATTACCATGAAGTTGGTAGTTGCCATAAATATCAAGAATTGAATTGAATTCATCAGCATTATAATTGCGAATTTTGCATCAGGTATGTACAATTTGTTCAATAACTATCGACCTACTGATGTATGTTTCATGTACAACATCGAGTATATAATACTTGTATATAATACTTATTAAATTTTAGGAATGGCAGCAAGAAGTAAACGGCTTCATCAGGAGCTGCTGTTTTTTTATGAAAACCAATCGCCTGTTAGCTTTGGAATGTGTAGGTTCCAAGGAACCTCTGGCGGTAATAGCCAGTCAACTTTGCTAACAACATTGAGCAACAACTAAAGAACCACCTACTACTATGCACTGTAAGTAATTGTTGATCTTTTTTATCATTCATATATAGTCAATAGCTGTGATAGACCACATGCCACCTGCAAGTTTTACATGAGTCTTCTTCATAGAGTACCACAGTGAAGGAGCATTCTATGAGGGGATATATCATACACATTACACTTGGCAGGTGGACTGTCGATCAGTAGGATGATATTAGTTCATTCATAAGGCGTTTAACTGGATACTCAATATTGATAAAATAAACTTTTTGTTTTAGTTGCCTTTACAACACCCTGAGGTTAATTAAAACTCAGTACTTACTAAACTTTCCTAATCTTTTTCAAGGAATAATTCAGTTAGTGTAATATGTATTTGTAATAATAAACAAGAGTAATGTTTTTATGTCTTTTCAGAATGTGATCGGGTCCATTGCTGATTCTCCACTCAAATAAGAAGAAAGATAGCAATGTTTTATATTGTTTCTTTTTAAAAATAACATAGAAAATACACTGTTGAATATTGTTTTATTTAAAAAAATAACATAATATTGTGCTCTGAGAAATATGGACAAGGTCTGCCTCCGGACCCTAGTAGCTACACAGACACATAATCTTAGGTCGCAGGTTCGCGGGAGGGACGGCCCGGTACACGTTTCCCGGTACGTGGTCGCCACTCGAGAGCTCTTACTCCCCATTGGTTATCCATTCTATGAGTGATGTGGCATGGTTCCCGAATGCTGCCCAGCCAATTTGTACTCTTTGGTTGACCTCTTTGTCAAAGTTGGACCTACCTAGTTGAATGATCTAAATGAATATGTAAAAACTGCTTCTATTTAGGGTTCCGTATCTGAAAAAAGAAACCTTTATAGGATCATCCTATTGTCTGTCTGTCAAGACCCTTTCTCTCAGGAACTCGTCGAGATATCAAGTTGAAATTAATATCAAAATGCTTCTCACCATAACAGCTGAAAACATAGTGATATTTATCCTTCAAAGGAGTGAAAAGGGGTATGAAAGTTTGTGTGTAAGCTCTCAATGCACAGCCTAAACCACTGGTCCTATAGACATGAAATTTGGAGGGTGTTTTCTTTGTTAAGTGTAGGCACTAAGAAAGGATTTTTCGAAATTCCATCCTTAACAGGTTAAATTTCAACTTAAACATTGATCTAATTCATTTTTTGTGTGCTCGGAATACTAATTTCCTGTCAGTTGAATTGCCCCAGAAAATTAATACGAAGAAACAACACCGTGATGTGACTAGAGCGTCCTCGTTTAATATAGGAGCTAGTTGATAGAGCGCGTATGCAGATGAACTTAGTTTTTGGCATAGTTGTTGTACATAAATTACTTAAAAGGCTAAATGCGAACCATTGTGTATGAACTGAATTTATAATAAGAGCTTTTATAATCTATAGTAGAGCTATAATAATAAGGCTAGCAAGAGCTAGGACTTCAGCAAGGTCCCTAACCGACGAAGTATTGGTTATACGCAAATACTTTTTACACAGAATTTCGTCCGTCGCCGGCCATCGCGAACTTCATCATTGTTGTTCTTCAGACGACAATTACCTCAATGGACCGCAACAATATCCTCTAAATATATTATTTGCATGATTTCCTAACATAAAAACCATATAATTTTGGAAACGTGTGCAGATCGTTGTAGAAAAAGCTACTATTTTCAGCTTTTATACACACGCTAATATGACAGCAGTAGCGTTTAACTTTCGTCATGAACAAATGTCAAAAATGTTCTAAAACAGTAGTAGAATACGACATTAGGGAGCGTGCGGGCCGAGTGCGTGTGAACATTGTTCGCACGTTGATCACGTGACGTTAAATAATAGTAGAATACGCAAATGGTCAACACCTGCGTTTATGTTACAGTTTTGTTGCGTTTTGTGCAAAATTACATTAGTAGAATTGGGGCTCTGTACGGAACCGTCGGTGCACAAGTCCGACTCGCACTTGGCCGGTATTTTCATTTTTTAAACAAAGGTCCAGGAGATGACTATGTTTAATTTCAGATAACATTTCCTGCTCCTGAAGAATGACGACAAGCAGAGATTATATGTTCCAAACATTGCAGGGTGCTTCGTTATGAAGAATTAGCTATGGATCCCTTCAGTATGACACGAGAACTATACAAGTTCTTAGGGATTAATATGATGCCGCAAGTGGAAGAATACCTTGCTACCCACGTCAATAACAATGAGGTTCCCGACCAGTATAAAACCTTCAGGGTCTCGCACGATGTGCCCTTCAAATGGAAAAACAAATTAGACTACCAATATGTTGCAGAAATACAGGTAAGGACGCATTCATGCGACATCTTTGCGTTGGAGTCGCGCCTATATCGCTATTGTTTTATAATTATTTTAGCTGTCGACCAAAACGAAGATATCATCTAGACCTTTTACTTTGGTGAAGGCCAAGGCTGGTGCTAGAGTGACCGTCAGTTCAAATTAATTAACTATTCTTAACTGTTTATTTATCAGTGGGTTCACACGAAATAATTTCACTTCGTGGGCCAAAACAGTCAGTCAACGAGACAACGCCTTTTTAAATAGTTGTAATTTTTCATTGTTATCAACTAATATGGCGTACAAATTTACGAAAAATGTACAGACACAAAAATAGAACTAGGTTAAGACATTCATCTTTTCCAGATGGCGTGCAAAAAGGCTATGTATGTCTGGGGCTATCGAATGGCATTCAACGCATCCCACATGACCAGCAAAGAGTTTAATCCTATCGACACATACTCGATTGAGTGAGGAATAATCGATATGCACAGTTCAATGGGACACTGAACCAGCACCAGCAACCAGCAGTAAGCACTGCTGTAGAGATCTGATTTATTTATTTAGGATCCCTTGTTGTAATATTTTACTCACTCGTATTTTTGCGTATGCCATTGTAATGTACAGAATGTGCACGCACTTGCATGCCTAGTAGTACGTACGTACGTAGTAGTACGAAGCTATGCAGAGATAGAAAAGTAGGTAGGTACTGAAACCTGTCAGTCACCGACATAGCTATAGTATCAGGCAAATTAGATAGTAGGTACATGTTCACACATGCGCAACTATCTTCAACTTTACATATCTAAACGATTACTGCCGACTAAAACAGCTATCGACAATTTAACTTCTTTTTGTAACAGCACACGCTATTATAAGCAAAAAGAGTTCAATTTTTTTTATTTGGCTCAAAAACAATCTAAAAACTTGAATAAATAAATCAAAAGTAAAAACTTTGTATCCTACCGAGATTCCAAGCCGGACGATTGTCAATCTTGCGCCTTGTCCTCTTGACCACGATGCTTATGTCCGAGCGTGAGAAATTAGCGACCATAATTATGATTATTATTTATTTAAATCAGATATTTATACATCCATAGTGTTAGTTTTCTTAGGCCTATGTTAGTAATTTAATTATAATCTCAAATATGATACTGCGACGCTGGCGCATGTGCATGACAAAGTGTCGTAGCATCTGTATGTCGCGTCGGTGCTTTGCGCTACGACAGCGAGTAGAGCCGTAAATGCATTGCTGTATTGAACAAGAAGGGCGTTGTAGGTTGTAGGCTCTCTGTGTGTATATTTTGCGAAAGAAACACGCATTAAATTACGAAAACACGCGTTTTCCCAGACATGACACTAATCTAAATCGATTTTTCGCCCCCAACATGCCAAATTTCAGCGAAATCGTTAGACCCCTTTCCGAGATCGCCGGTAAAAATAAAAAATCGTTTAAAGGTATTACATAGGAAGAAACAAGAGTAATAAATACAAACCAGAATTGTTTTATGCATTTTCATTCACGGTTTCACACTCCAAGTTTGAAGGTGACAAGTACAGAGTATCTTATTTAAATACTTAATCTTACTTATGTAGGCACTCTATTTAGTTGTTGGTAGAGCATTTTCCTTCGCCAGCACGACACACTTGCAGCTAAACATCTGTGCTAATAGCATTGCAGTTGTGTTTCGGCAATGAAAGATGACATATCCAATCTCTCATTAACTTGAGGATGAGCTATCTACTCTTATTATTAGGTAAAACTATATATATTTAAATCTCTTTGGGTAAAATGAAGACTAAGTCAATTGTATGTAAATACATAATAAATCCGTCTGGAAGACGCAGTGCACTTCCATCACAAGTGTCGACAGACTACTTTCTGGAAGGCCCCTGCAAAACTCTGTAAAAGTTATTTAAGAAATAAACACTTTTTACTTTTTTACTTACTTTAAATCTCTTTGGGTAAAATGAAGACTAAGTCAATTGTAGGTAAATACATAATAATAATAAAACTTATTTTAAAGCTGAAACGCTGGTAATGGTGAGAGCATGGATGCGACGAAACGCTTACGTTATCGAAGAAACACTAACGTTGACTAATCAATCAATGACTAGTCAATATATCCTAACAAGGAGCGCGAAGGCCAGCACCACAACTAGACACACGGATATCGTCATTAAGGACATATTGATCATGTTCCTCATGACGCTGGAGTCAGGCGCGCCGCTCGTCTGCACCGCTGACATTGATGACGCTGAAACAAAGACTCCATGGAATACAGGTGAAAATATACGAGCTGACTGTATTGTATATGCCTAGTCCGTTGGTCAAATCTTTGATAAAGTTAGATTTGATCAAATTCAATACATTTGAGCTTCATCCAATTGTGTTAAATCATAGATAAGTATGTGTGCAAAGATTGTTCATTAAATTGATGATCAAGATTGTTCCGCGCTCGCTCCTATGGCAGACTCTCAACATGCCTGGCGATGTATAAAAACCATCAAAACTGTGTGGCTACTGAGATAGCATATTATAATAGTCCCCAGATAACATATATAAAAATCAGCTTCTACAAAATGAAAGAAAGTTCAATCGTAATTTTCGAAGGTTTAGGAGTATCTGGTAAGGGGTTCAAACCATAATAAGTCTCTGGCTATGGGCGACGTGATTGCTAATACTATTCTATACACCTTTCTTACCAGCTACCTGCCAAAGTAACCGCGGTCCAAGGTACATAGTCTCTGATCGTTCTTACCTGTATTGGGCAAATGCGCAGAAAAACGCTCACCTTTTTCAAAATAACGAAGGTCTGGCCCTCGCAGGCTCTTGGGCTATGAGAAAGGATTGGTGGAGAAATGCATTTCCATGCTGCTTTCATCGTATAAAGGAAAACGCAATGTGGCTGTAACGAGTGGCATGCATGGAGTAGTGTTAGATTACTCTGTAGAAAAACTAGTACTTAAATTGAACATTTACCTTGAGCCGACATTGTCCCAAAAATCACGAACAAGTTGAACAAATACAATACAAAATCCATGATAAGTTGGTCCAACTAAACTTTACGGTATACAGACGGAACGCTGATGTGTCTATACTTTTTATCAAGCTTTTTACAGTTCCGTAGCCAAATGGCAAAAAACGGAACCCTTATGGATTCGTCAGTTCTGTCTGTCCGTCCGTATGCCACAGCTACTTTATTCCGAAACTATACTGTTGAAACTTGGTAAGTACATAGATGCAAACTTCCACCGAAAATTGAACGAGATCTAGTAAGTCTTTATTCAATCAACTCAAATATACATATATAAAAATACACTATTATTAAAACATCGATCAAAGTTACAACGAACTACAATAACTTTTATATAATGTTACTTGCTGCTACGAAACCCTTCATGGGCGAGTCCGACTCGCACTTGGCCGCATTTTATTACCTTATCTTATTGGTACTTGCGATGCTTTCATTGATTTATCACCCAGATAAAGATAAACACACATTCAGAATTTTTTTACTAACAAATCGAATTCATTCAATATCATCAGTCGCTAGACGTCCACTGCTGACTGTAAACTCCATGGCGATGGAAATAGATGAAACATCAAAAATTTAGTTCGAATCCAGACGTGTACCTATAAGTTGTTTTTCAATTCAAGTACATTATCCGATTGCTTAACGGTGAAGGAAAACATTGTGAGGAAACCTACATTTCTTGAACAGGCATTTGAAGTCCGCCAATCCGTACTGGGCCCGCGTGGTGGACTACGGCCCATACACTGTGTAGGAGAGTAGGTCTGAGCCCCTGCAGTGGGGACGTATATAGGCTGTTGATGATGATGATCAGCGTAATTCAAATACTAGCGCACTTATTAATCTTTAACTTTTATGTAATCTATCAATGCTAGCAAACATAAATAATGCAATAAATAACAACTATACACAAACAATAATACCCTAGCGCCTAGAACAGGTACTATTCCTTGGGAGAATAAACCAGTCTCGCACCAGGTCTAGTCTTGAAAAAATAACTTTAAATCCATTTATTCTTTAATACTGAGTATAATATATACAATTATACAATAACACATTCTTTGCGTGTTTCATAAGTTCTTGTCAGCCCAGAAAACGCAAGGTATCCTGGTAGAATCTTTAATTTGACCTTGGCAAGCAATTTGCAGACTACCTAGTTAGAATGTACAAATCCAGATGAACGTAATGATAAGCAAGGTTTTGCACAATATCAATAATCTAAAAGAAGATAAACGTAGGGGTGTAATGTTCATAGGTCTTGTTTTCCATCAAATATTTTTGGTATTCTTCCCACTGCTCCCAGGTTTTGGTGTAATTACCCAAAATCAGCACAACGTCATTTTCCGGTAAAATTATTTCTGTAATCAAGTTTCAATTCAAGTCACTTCCGTCTGAAGTAACGTTAGAAGTCCCACGGAAACCATTTATCAGGATACACGTAGACTTTATTCTTTTCCATGCCGTATTCGTGCCAAATTTCATCAAGATGGGAAGTACCCTATAGGTTTTGTTTCCCTGCGCTTGCTAGGGACATTTTCAAAATAAGCGGCATAAGCGGAAGTCTCAAAGGTAATCAAAGGGGTTGCAGACTTGAGTCGGGAAACGTCACTGCTGGATATAGGCCTCCTTTATGGTACGCCACATCGACCGGTCCCGAGCCACCTACATCCAACGACTCCCCGCGACCTTAACCAGGTCGTCGGTCCACCTAGTAGGGGGACGACCCGTTAGACGTTTCCCGGTACGTGGTCGCCACTCGGGAACTTTTACTCCCCACCGGTTATCGGTTCTTCGAGCGATGTGGCGTGCCCATTGTCACTTCAGCTCACTGACTCATCGAGCTATGTCGGTGACCTTCGTTCGTCTACGGATTTCCTCATTCCGGACCTTATCACGTAGAATTTCGAGAATAGCTCGTTCCATTGCTCGCTGAGCGCTGCCAGTGATGACATGTGGAGCCGAAACGTGGTCCTTTACTGTGGACCGAATAAACAGACTTGAGTATTTAATATTAATTTCAATTTGATACCTACCCTCCACGCGTTTCTGAGAAAAAGGTCCTTGACATACAGAAAGAAGTTCCACCAAGTGATCCTATGCGTATTCCTTTTTTGAAGACCAAGTGCAAACCCACCATACATAAAATTGTATCGTCCGCCTGAATTATACATATTTATGACTACATCTACTTCGTGTACTCAAAAAATTATGTGCGGCTGTGTGTTTGTGTTTGCTGATATATTTTTTCACCTTCATGATCTATTTATGATAGATTTATGATAGATTTATCTTACGGAACGTCCAGAGGAAGAGTACAATTGTTAATATAACGCATGATATCACTCCAATTATATTAAATGCTAACAACGCGTGTATCTTTCTACAAACGCCGTCTTCACTGCAAAGAAAATATTATCGTCATTGTGCATGTCCTTGGAGCATTAAAAATCACAAATTTATTATATTACACATAATCAGAGAGATTTAAATATAGTAATAGGTTATAGAGTGGGCATTCAGAAATGTTTCATATAAACATTTTGATCTCAAAAGTCAATGGTGTGTCAAATGTTTTGTACGGCCGCGTGAAGTGATGTGACACTAAATTGAGTAACTTATTACCAATTGGTAATAAGTTTAGGATCAAAATTTTTGTTTGCTTTATCCGGTCTATTAATATTAAATGTCTTTGCACATAATGCATGCTTTGATTTTTTCAAAATATTTAAATCTCTCTGGATTTTTACAGTCATGCTAGTGTCGATTGTTATACAAGAAATAAGAGCCGACACATCCACTATAGTCTGTGTATTTTAATATTTGCTTACCTTGTAATTATAACTTGCTCCATCATTGAAATCACAGATAGGTACTATGAGAACTGTTCACACTTAAAGATTATATATGACATAAACTTTAGTATTATATTTTCTTCTCCAATATTACACTCAAAGCCAAATGCTGTTACAGCAACAGTTGCGGTCAAATATTTTTCATTATGCTTTATATATACATATAATCACAGATCACTATATATCATATAATATATCACCCAAATATCACCCCTAATATACAAAGAGTGTATAATATACAATTTAGAATTGATATAGAACACCTACATTATACGAGGGCAAAGTGATAAGTCTGGTAAAAAGTAAACAAGGAATAAAAAAATTGTAAAAGTTATTATTTATTTTTCGACATAGTCTCCCCCTAGCTCAATACACTTCATACAACGTTTCTCCAGTTTTTCGATCCCTTCAATATAATGAGACTTTGGTAACCCTTCAAAATAGGCATTGGTTTCGTGCATGATATCTTCATTGGAGCTAAATCTTATCCCACCCAGCCATTTTTTCCAATTCGGAAACAGAAAATAGTCGCAGGGGGCTAAATCTGGCGAATATGGTGGGTGAGAAAGCAACTCGTAGCGTAACTCATGGAATTTGGCCATGGCAACTGCGCAGGTGTGCACTCGTGCATTGTCTTGGTGAAAAAGGATTTTCTTCTTAGTTAGATGAGGCCGTTTTTCTTGTAAAACTTTGATGAAATCGTCAAATAAATTGGCATAATATTGGCCAGTAATCGTTTTACCCTTCTCTAGGTAGTCAATGTGGATTATGCCACGTGCATCCCAAAAAACTGTGGCCATCACTTTATTGGCCGATAAAACTGCTTTGGCCTTCTTCGGTGCAGGTTAGCCAGAAGCAATCCACTGTTTCGATTGTTGTTTGGTTTCTGGTGTGTAGTGGTGGATCCACGTTTCGTCTACTGTTATAAAACGACGCATAAATTCTCTACTATCCTTTTGAAACAAAGCCAAACCTGCCTCCGAAGTTGTCACACGCATGCGTTTTTGATCCACCGTGAGCAAACGCGGCACCCATCGCGCGGAGAGCTTCTTCATATATAAATGTTGGTGTAAGATATTGCGCACACGTTCGTCTGAGATGCCTACGATGTCAACTATCTCACTCACTTTTACTCTTCGGTCATTCAATACTATGACGTGGATTTTGGTGATCATCTCTGGAGTCGTGACCTCAACTGGGCGTCCTGGACGTTCAGCATCACTTGTGCTTGTACCACCGCAACGAAAATCAGTAAACCACTTGTGAATAATTTTAATCGACGGAGCGGAGTCCCCATTATATTTGTCAAGTCTTTGTTTTGTTTCCGTAATGTTTTTTACGCAAAAAATAATGTTTAAACAACACACGAAATTCACTTTTCTCCATGTTTGCGAAAATGCATTCTCTTGTTTTTCTCTTATGGCCGTCAAAAAAAATCGACAGAACTGGCTGAAAATAATAATTTAGTCTTTTAAAGAGTTTTCAAGAAAAAGGTCTTATGCAATTTGCGATAACTTTATTCATAAGTCGATTTTTACCAGACTTATCACTCTACCCTCGTATGCTCCTAGCACCCTAGCACCCACTAAAATCAAAGGAAATCAATGTCTATAATGATCATTAATGATTAATCACAGATGATTAATATTAGTCATAGATTATAGAATTACCCTCCGATGACGTGGGCAGATGGTAGAAAAGACTTGCACCACAGAGATTATACGTGGATTATACATCTTTGTAGGAGTTTATCGCTAAGTGTCAAATTCAAATGTCTATTGCTGCCATGGTATTTACAGGTATTACCACTGAGCAAGTAAATCAGTATTACGACGACCTCGTAAACGGCTCTTAACGATTTTAAACTTTATTGCTGCATGGTCATTTGCTTATCAGGGGGTTGGGGTTCAAAGTATCGATTGAGAGGTATCACCTTCGATAGCAAATAACCCATACAGTTTTGTCACATTTGTTAATTTAATTAAACAAACAATTAGGTATACTTGTTTTAACTTTATTAACTTAAAAAAGATAATACAATATTTTGCGGTAATAACGCTGGCCGTGCTATAGTAAACTACTGAGTAAAACTTCAACATCCTTATTCGTCCAATCGTAAGTTTTTTATTCTAATAAGGCTACCCTTAAATTCTACCGCTTCCATTTTAATGGGCCATTTGTGCATTCAATTACGAATTATTTATTATTGCTTACATTTCCCGCTAACACGCATTTTTCAATTCATTTACAAAATAATAATAAAACATTGTAATATTCAAACGACTGATATTCAAGAAAGCTAAGCATCAAATAATTAGATCTTTTATGACAAAAAGTATATTGAATATAATAGGTATCGATTTCTAATCCTAGCTGATGATTTATAGCAACACTATTTTAAAAACCGGTAATTGCGAGTCAGTCTCGCGCACCGACGGTTCTTTACAGATTATGAATAATTAACATACAGAAAGTCATAAATGACAGGTAAGGTAATATGCACCAAACAAAACTCTCGAAAATGTAAGTCTGATTGAAGAACAAACTTTGCAGTTGAAAACATTAGATACCATACATCCGTCTATATAACGATCAATTCTCAACTGTAAATGTAAGTTTGTAATCTTTAAAAAAGCTATTTTTAACTTTGATATAGTTACAAAAGTCTCATTTGTATATATATTTCTATACTTGTGCTGTAAGACTTAATTTTTGTTATATCAGGGGACAGTCAACAGGAAGTACGTTAGATGTTTTGATTTCCTTACTTCGCAAAGGAAATGGTTTAAGTTTCCTCACATTCACAGCTCCAAGAGATAACAGACTTGAGTATTGGATATTAATTTCAACTAGGTCTTTTCACGCATTCTTGAGAAAAAGGGTGTTGACAGACAGACAACAAAGTGATCTTATAAGGGTTCTTTTTCCCCTTTTGAGGTACGGAGCCCCAAAAAACTTGAAATATGGCAGCAGTTTTCCTATGTCTACTAATTGTTAAGAGGCCATAGAGCGACAGAGGCTCGACATTCGCTCTTTTCTACATTTCTCCGCAGTTATACAATAATTTCAAAAACCAAACCACAGACTTATTGTACTTATTGCTGGTTTACATTTTATCGATACATCATGAATTGATATATCAATTGTGTGCAGTTACCATCAATAAAACAGTTAAAAGTGACCACTTTAGGCGGTTCAATTTATAATAACTACACATAATCTAAACATGAATCCATAATGTATCGATAAAATGTACACCAGCAATACAATAAGTCTGGGGTTTGGTTTTAGAAATTATTGTATAATTGCGGAGAAATGTAGAAAAGAGCTAATGAGGGCGCCACTGTCGCTCTATGGCCTCTTAAATCGTAGGTAGGTATCTCATATCCCGGCTGTGCTGCTGCTGAACAAGTATTTACGTAAAATTATAATTTTTTTAAAGAAACATTTAAAGTATGTCTACAATATGCTTATTATGTAGGATCCGGAATTCGTAAGAGTCAGTAAAGGTTTGGCTTACTGTATTTAATGTGTATATATTTGTATATAAATTGTACATAGCATGTTTCTTTTAAACGTCGTTGATGATTTTTGTATTATTTTACGCCATAACTAAGTAAAACTAAGTATTTAAAAGGAAATATTATACGAGCGTAGTCATTCTTGTAATGTTAGCTTTAGTGAATATCTGTCGTTTATTTGATATATTTCTTGCTACAATAAGACACAATGCCAGCTTTCTTATTAAATCAATACAGTTTAATTAAATTTAAATGACCCCTACCTGATCACATAAAAACTACATATGTACGTAGGGCATTATTTGCAAAATTAGAAGAAGAAAAACAATAATAGGAAACTTGCATGAATTCTAGTAACAACCATAACTTAAAATAATTTAATTGCGTCAAATATCTGGTGTCATAGAAAGATAAAATATAACTAGAATACAATTTAATGCTGTTAATTTGCACTTTGTGCATCATATTTTATTGTCTATAATTAACTACAATTATGAATAAATTGTTCTAGTCTACATAGGTCAAATCACGCAAATTTCCTATTCAAAACCATAACTACTAAATCGTCCTTAATAAAATTTAAAAAAAATCATATAAAAAATATAGATTTACGCAACAAATATCCACAAAAACATCACGTCATAACAAATATAAAAAATATATAGAAACATGAATACACGCACGCAAGCTCTAATAATAATAAATCGAAGCCCAAGCAAAATTTCATCATGAATAAACACTTAAATTTATATGTATGTATACTTATGATATGCTAATGATATGATAAAAAATCTACACTGGGTCCAGCCAGTCACCAGTAACCATAAATAATATCATGTATGTTTTGTAAATCACTAACATGCAATTCAATAATAAACCTTACAATCTATAATATCACTACCAGTATTCCTTATAAGGCATTTTAAATGAATGTATCATATTGTCAGATCTATCAGGAAGCATGTCATCTTAAATAGTAATTGATGGCGTTTATTGACCCCAGGTTATATAATTTTTTTATAAGCATTTAAGTATTAAAACAATATTTTTAGATAAGATTATATATGTGAACGCTTCATAATTTGTAATATTATTTTTGCAAAATGGCGACTTCATTTTTAGTTTTCATTTAGCTTTCACCATAATTAGTATTTCATGTAGCCTAGAGTTTCCATACTGTACTTACTGGCTACATCATCCAAATAGTTAAAACTAAACATAACTTGGTTTTATGGTAATCAACACACAAAATCTATCACAGATATAATCCTATCAAAAACATATTATAATTTTTTTATTTATCCCGACTAGTTGACTTTAAAATTTATGAACTTTATAATTGGTAATTTAAGGCCATAACACTAAAGTCAGGTAGTCGGGAGGAACCAGGACAGTCATGAATGTGATATGTAAACCACATTCATGACAATTATAAATTTAGGCATTTTGAATATTTAGAGAGCTACATAACTTCACGAACAAAACCAGAAGTCCACATTCAAAACAGATACGCCCTTTGGCTGCATTCTACGTAAGTACAACCATGGTCAGTGCGTCTACCGTGAGTTTACGCAGGCGGTAACGTATATCGAAAACTATCGGAAATGCTGCTCAGTCGAGATGCGGGCGACAAGGATAGAGCGATAGTTAACGATACACTTTATCGCCTGCGTAAGTTCATGGTATATGCACTAAATATTCATATTTCATATGCATAATGCATCGAAAATAACTTCTGTTCAAGTAGCGCGCGCAAGCCACAACTCAATTCACATGTTTTTATACATACATTGTATAGGGACTCTTCGCACGCGTTTGGTTCTGGAGTTGCTGCCACCCACTCACTGCAGCAGTATCCGCGACTCGAGACTTGGCCACCATGGGCCACAAAGCGAGCGGGTAATAAATTGTGACAGACACCGAACACCGGTGGCTGTGGCCAGTGGCTCGTTTGCGCCCAGTCAATTACATATTGTTCAAATAATTATTGGTATTGTTTATTTTACTAGATAGACTTTTGTGCTATATATTTTCCTTGTCACAACATTTAGATGATATTCCAAAGGGCAAAGAATCAACCTTGCGGAACGGTTATTTCAAAACTTGGTACTTCTTGCTTTGTCAGTAAACTTTGCAACTAGATTACATATTAATGTTATGGTAATGAGAAAAACTTTCTAAGTAATAATATAGTTTCTATTTTCCCTCCTCATACTTAATTAGGTCCCTACTCAGATCAATATGTGTAAATTACATCCATTACGGCAACACAAGGTTTCAAGTAATTGTTTCCAGCGTCTATCCAACACAAGCAAGGAAAAACTTTGCAGCTACAGAAATAGCTGTTGTGCTATGAGTGACCGAAACTGCAGCTCATGTCGTAGCGGCAGCGATTACATTTTCCCGCATCTGTGTGGATATCATTGAAGCACACCTTGTAAACTTTTCACTAAACTAAATAATATCTAAATAGATTCAAGAAGCTATATCGGTATTCACAATGAAAACAAGGTCAGAATCCAATCAGCGGAACGTAATGGAACAAAATATGGGACTATAAGCTGAACCAGTCGATTGTGTAACTTTTAAAAATAATATCAAGTAGACTTCCGTGTGACCACAAACTCGTCTGATGTTATCATGTCATGATATGGTCTAGTATGGTACATTCGAGTACAAAAGAGCCATGTCATATTCACAATAGCTTGTTCATTCGAGTACAAAAATATGTATCCACTTTTGAACCATGTCACATTCATCTTTAATTGCAATTTCCTTCAACACACTACATAGGAACAAGCAAGGGTGAATGTGACATGGTACAAAAGTGGATACGTATTTTTGTACTCGAGTGTTCCTATGTAGTGTTTTGAAGAACATGTCAATTAAATGTGAATGTGACATGGTTCAAAAGTGGATACATATTTTTGTACTCCAGTGTACAAGATTGCCTGAAAATAGCCTAATTAACTGGCCTGTAATAATAGATGAAGAAGCAAGACGCTTCGAGCGAAACGGTGGAATGTCAACTAAGTAGGGAGTGGAACCCATTTGTTCTTCTGGTTGACCGATTGATTGTCAAAAAGGGACGGTTTAACTAGGTCGTGTCAATCGCACACTATCCGAAATGAAGCTATAAGACCGATAGGCTGGCTATTTTACGCCGGCGTTCCAGGCTTTATAGTTCACGCTTCACCAGTGGCCTGCCACCATGAGTCTGGCGGCGCAGCGGAGCTATTTGCTCGGACTGACCCTCAAATTAAGCAGGTGTCATCAACTACAATTATTGCCAACTGTCTTTATTAATTTGTCATCTGTTAATCTATGTCATGTACAGTGTCTGTAGACACTACGCGATGTACTGGAATAGTTTATTTTGGTTTATTAGGTTAAATACCTGTATTATGTTGTCATGATTTCACATTCTAGACGTTAATAATGTCGTTTTATTTTGATGTAGTTATTCCCACGCAGGCATTTTAATTCGGACATTTTAAAGTACATTCGTTTTCCTAGATGTTCGTTTTAATACGTCGGGATCTTTCCTACAACAGTTAAATTTGCTTGTTTCAGCATCCTATGATTTAATTCGAAATACCAATACTCTCCATTCTATTCCGCTCATAGGAAATCCGACGTAGGCTCATATTAACAAACGGTACTAAAGATTGAGTAGAGCGAGAGATTCAGCTCAAAACCTTAATTTCTATAAATAATTTTGATATTTGAGATCTCGATCGACGGAATCTTGAATACTATCTATTAACATGGACCTTAATATCGGGACAATTTAATATTAAGTTAACTGCCTTATAAGCTACGGTTTATTTTAAGTCAAATTGACTGGTTTAATTATTATATCATACTTCGTAATAATAATTTACATTTAAAAATGATACTACTTACTGGAAGTTCCTCAAACTGAATACATTCAAAACTCTATTTAAATGAATCGCTTCGATCAATTATTCTATGGACTACCTTACAATCAAGTGCACTTAATGATTTTCTCACTACATCGTTTAGTTTTGTTTCATTTCACATTAGTTTTTGGAAATTGACACTAGAACGATTTGGTGAGATCTAATTGCTCAATTTGGTCTTAAAGAGAAAAGCAAAGCTGGATTAGTTGGTTTTGTCGCCTTAATTTCAATAAAACCACTTTTAGTGATTTTTATTGCAAAAATGCACCTCACTGACGCGGTCAAGTTATGATTATATTGTGAAAATTTAGTAAATTAGGTAAGCTGTAACGTACTTAAGTTAAAAAAATAAGCTGAATCATTTACAATTCGGCGACACCTTTTATTACGTGCTTTAAAATTAGATTACTCCTTTTGGGTTTTTTTCAAAAAACCTTACTCATAGCTTTCTTTTGTGGTAGGCTAATTTTCAGTATCCTGGCTCGCTACGTCACTCGTTTCAAATATGAGGCTTCACTCCAGTGTTTCCAGCAAGGCGAGATAACTTGTCAGTACATTAAAGAACTCTTCTACTCACTTTGACATCCCTTATCATCGGCCATTACATCTTTTACAATGGCGATGTAATTGACCCGCAGTCAGCGCGTAGTTACCTATAGTCCGATATACAGATTTGTCTCGCTATATAATGTAGCATATTGAGCGGCGCTTTTCAGCCTACGCCTCGTACAAAATCAGATGTTTGTGATTGAAAACCAAGCAGACTTTGAAGCAATCTAATGCTTGGATAAAGTAATAATAAAATCATTTCTTCACCGTGTCAGTGAGAGTGACCTTACGTTTAAGTCGCAGAGCTTAACGATTGACACATAATCGTATTTTATCTCATGGACGGAGAATAAATATACTTTTAAGTGCAACATTCAACATTTCTGTGTTAACCAGTCTATGTTGTAGCCTCCGAGAGGCCAGGATACATTATAATATAAAGTCATGGTACGTGCTATATTATTGCAAGCAAATCTTAGCTTCAACTTGTTCAATTTGTTACATCTACACTTACGTTTAGGTTCACTATTCGTTCGATTTGTGCTTTATGTTATGAACGATGCTTTCGCTGTTTCTCATAATAAGGCCTTATGATATTATACAGTCGATCTATCGGTAAATTCACCGGAAACGTCACATCATCACGACAATAGTATACTTCGTAATAAGGAACCGCTGACGCGTACTAATCTAGGATCGAGTGTCTACCATGGAAGCATTCTTCAATTCCGTGAGTGCTAAAAATATCCGCTAAGCTTAACACTTAAAAATGCGTTAAATGGAAGAGAGGGAAATTGCTCGAGCAAAAGCTTTTTCGTTTCCCCTGTATATTACAACTTCGAGCAATTTCTAACTCTGTAACATTAATGGTCCATCTTTTACGTTTTGATATATGACTCATACTCGATGCTTCACACAACCAGAGGTCACTTATTTATATGTCATACATTTGTATATCTCATACATTTTTGTCATACATTTTTAAGTCATAAATTTTCGTCATACGTTCAATATGAAAGTACATTTTTAATATGATATTTGGAAATGAATGTTAAAGCGCTTGTTGAGACCTATCGAATATCATTTGGAAGAGTACAGAAATCATCACTGGAAACGTGGTCAGTCTTCGGTAAAAATATTCCTGTTAAGACTGCGTTCGAAAATGACAATAAAATATTATGATTTTTATTTTCATTTGATTGGTTTACTTATTATAAACACTGGCATATATTCGAGTATTTTATACAAGCTTTTGTATACATTTTCGAGCACAGTCAACGTAAATTGATAAAGTGAAATACATTTAACTAATCGTTACTATAGTATCTCACACAAACATTAACATTAAAGTAATAAAACATTGATCTTGTAACATATATTCCAAATGAATAACATTTGGGTATGTTCAGAAAAGGTTGGAGTTACGAATACTTGTCTCGGAAGAAAACCAACGCACTTTGCACCTTGAATAATTTACAAATCAGCGACTGTCAAAAAATAAAATTAGCGTAAGTAGCCGTACGTTTTAATAACTGATAAAATAGCATTACTACAAGGCTTTTATAACTCATTTAACAACAAGAAGTATTAATTGGTCTTAACTGAAACCTACCTTACTTGTGCGTTGGACGCCTCCGATTAACCACAGATTTAGATGGTAAAAAAACTCCTTCAATTCTCAGAAAAGCTAGCATGATCAATTCTATGTTGGAACTTTTTTCCCTGGTGACACATAACTACGTTGGTAATTCGTTCCTCAAGTCACAGAAATGTAAAACGTAAAACTAATAATAAAATATTTTAAAAATAAACTTTCTTATGCGAGGTTTTCGTCTCGAGCAACTTTTAGAACAACCCAAAGTATAACAAACTACGCTTAAAGTAAGAGCATTTTCCGTTCATTATATTCCTAAAAACAATATATGTTGAAAATTGCAATGTGCTTCTACTACAAATATGACGCATTAAACAGTGCGTTGCTTCTATAACCTGGTTAAAAGCCAACCTTTCATATTTCATCCAATTATTTGAGCCAAATTCGAACAGAATTTCAACACTAGTACCGAAGTAATACAGTTACAATCAAATGACTATGCCAGCAAAAAACGCTAACACAAAAAATATACATACAAAATAATGTATGTAGACTGTACACTGAAATCAAAATAAAGGAAATAGTAATACTTAAGACTGTGGCCGCATAGCCACTTTCGTTCTCCGCCATGCTGGTGTTTGGAACTCAAAAGAGTTCCTAAACGAGATTAAAACCTCTTTCCAGCAGGATTTCCAGCTGGTTTGTTTTTAAGCAGAACTCCTTTCTTTCAACACCAATTTTGGTTCAACTGCTGTCGGAGTTCAATTAAATACCTGAAAAGAAGTTTATACTGATTCATATAAAGTGACGATACTTTGCAAACATGTTAAAATTGCCGCATTTTGAGAGAAGGTCCTGTAATCATGACTTTGCTTTCAATAAACTATGTTTTGCAATAACTTGGCAATAAGCTCAAACTTTCGTACGGGAATGCAACCGTGTTAAGCAATCAACTAGCAGGTACATAGTATATAAGATTTAAAGCGGGACAGACGGACGGATGCCTTCTTTTGTTCAACTATAGAATCTGAGAGTTGGCACTTCCTCAAGGAGGGTCCGTCGTGGCGACCTATAAAGGAGGCCCCTGTCCAACAGTGGACCTATGTAGACGATTATGATGATTAGTTGGCAGCATCGCAATAAAATTTATTTAATGGAACAGGCCACTCACCTACAAAAACATCAAAACCCTCGATATCTTTCGAAAAATAAAGGTAAACTCAAAGTGTCATGTAATCATTGCTCGATTGAGTATTTCTCGATAGGGTTGAACTCTTTGCTGGCCATGTGAGATGCGTTGTACGCCATTCGGTAACCCCAGAGATTCATCGCCTCCTTGCACGCCAACTGAAAATAAATGCAAATGGACTACATTTTCGAGATGTTTTTTTTTTTACTAGCTTCTGCCCACGAATTTATCCACTTGTTCGATCGGTATAAAAAGTAGTCTATGTCCATCTCGAACCCTTCAAGCAAGGAGTATGTCTGGAGAGAGCGTGAACGCGATTTTGTTCTGAACAAAATGTGCCGATTTACGGTGGGAGGCGAAGCAAGCTGCGACAACACTATTGTTCATGTCAGTGTATCAGAAAGGGACAACATGAAAAGACGTCAACGCACGTGTCTGAGAAATTTAAAATTAGAGCGTTTTGTTCTATTAAACTTTATACCTGTGAAATATTAATCCAGCTTTTGTATAACTTAAAAGTTGTAGTACACGTTCCACGCCATTAAATTTGTTATTTATAATAATTTGACTTTGAGTATAAAATTCCTCGCGTATGCTCAAAATACGGGCGAAAGGATATCGACTGCGGGGGTCAAATCAGCGTGGACTTCATACATTATCTTACAGGAACATGACAGAAAGACTTAACCGATCTTAGGACACAAGACGCACATAGCAAAACACAGCTTTTAAGAAACTCGAGTTGGTTAAAGCGACCAATTTTAAGTAAAAATATATTCAAACGAATTGCGAAGCCCGTCTTATTTGGATATCTGTTAAACATGTATAACATCGTATCCGGGCGGTTGAGTAAATTTTCTTGTTATAATTTAGTCTTGTCTCAAGTGAAGAATGCTTTAAGATCCCAAACATAATATAATACACACAGTGGCCTGTGAATTAGTGAAAGGCGTTACGACAATTCTACGCTAAACATATGTGCTAACATATGGCGAAGTGAAGGCTTCAATCATTCGCTATCAATTGTCTCTAACACGGTCATGTTGAAATATTTTCAACAAATTTAGTGGCAAGGTTCATAGTAAGTTCATTTCAATTACTAACCCAGATATTTGGTTATCTCTATATATTAAGGTTTTAGTAGCACAAGTAATTCGTTGCATTCCTAAAAAAGTACTTCAAAAAGGGTTCATTCCTAAAAAAAGGGTTTCAAACATCCGATGAAAAAACGGAACCCTTATAATCTGACTCTGGTGTCTGTCTGTCACATCGGACTATCTCAGGAACAACTAATATCGACTAGAAATTTGGAATAGTTATAGGAAATGGCAACCCAGCTGAAAAAATTGGTAAAATATTTAACCCTAAACCTCTTAATATGATATTTCCATCGAAATCGTTTGAGGTGTTTGCGAGGACGTCGTGGCCTTTGTAAATTAAACATAATTGACCTTTGAGGAAAATATCAGTAGTATAAACTTGGAAGAGCATGTTTGGTGAGTGCGTGCGACTCCGCGCGCGCCCTCTACTGATCATTGTGCTCCATGGGAAAATAGACTTACCTGTATATCTACAACATACTCGTAGTCCAGTTTGTTTTTCCATTTGAAAGGGACATCGCGCGACACTCTGTACGTGGAACTAACGCCGGGCAGCTCGTTGTTGACGTGTGTCTCTAGGAACTCCTCCACTTGCGGCATCATGCTCAGACCCAGGAACTTGAACAGCTTCTGTGTCGTCTCGAAGGGATTCAAAGCCAGTTCTTCGTAGCGAAGCACCCTGTAAAGTATATATAGTAAGCTCGGACTCGCGCACCGAGGGTTCCGTGCAGAATATGTATAATTAACATACTGAAAATAATAGGTACGGTAAAGTTCGATTGAAGTACAAACTTTGCAGGAGAAAACATATTCATCCGTCTATATCACGATCAAAGAGCGATTTAAATGTAATATAATTTAAAAAATATGTTTTTTTTTTCTTCAGATTTATTCCTATACTTGTATTGTATAAAGCTGTAAGACACCGCCAAATTTTAGGAATCTAGGTCAGCGGGAGGTACCATATAGGTTTTGATTCCGTTCGCTCGCAAAGGAACTTGACTTAGAGAATAAGGACAGACAGATGGACAACAAATAAACTAAGCCTTATTTTCTTCTGAAGTACGGATCCCTAAAACAAGTCTTGAGAAAAAAATTAAAGCTTAGCACACGAAATAATTCAATATTTACATAAATAGCAAATAATGGCTAAATTAGCCAATCATTGCCATGATTCGACATGCTAATTTTAGGCTAACCCACAGTTGAAGACACATGACTACAGACAGTTTTTTCGAAGAGTATGATTAAATATAATAGCGTATCTTGCGTGCTTAATAAACGTCATCATTGTCTTGAAACATGGGGCTCCCAATGGTTTGTCACAATTATCAGTCCCGAGCCGCTTGCATCCAATGACTCCATGCAACCTCTGCCAGGTCACATACAAACTAGTTATTTATATAGTACTGCATTAATTTAGTTTACCTACAAAAACGCAGACTTAAATAATTACTTAAAAGCATTGAAACCGCAAAAAAGAGGATATAAGAAATAAAATATTCAGAAAATCACAGATAATAAAACCGTTTTTCCCCCAAAGGGTAAAAAACGAATATTTAGGTTTCAGCCGAAAGGCTTGACCCACTGTGAGATAAACCCTTCTGAACATCAGCGCCATCTAGTAGTTTCATAGTGCAAATACACAGCGCGTCGGTGATTGGCTGTGCTGTAACGGTAGTGGGAGGTGTCAGCGCGGCTGTCAGGCACGCGAGTCGCGTGTCTCTTCAGTACCGAACCTGTAAGAATCGGAAGCGAGGCGGAAGCCGGCAAGAGATTATTTGGTGGGTCAAGCCTTTCGGCTGAAACCTAAATATTCGTTTTTTACCCTTTGGGGGAAAAACGGTTTTATTTAGGTGTTCGAGCCTTCCGGCTTGACCCACTGTGAGATGTTTATTATCTGCCGGCGCTGACCCAGCGTACTGTGAATTAATTGTGTGTGGTTTGTAGGAAACCGGTCCGAACATATGACTTCAAATTATATTTTAAGCTGATCTTCCCAAAAATATATATAAATACATGAAGAAGCCTGTCTTATACAAATCAAGTTAATACCAAAATCTCAAAAACGAGTACATTGTATAACAAAGCCTCAAAATCGGACATATTAGGGCAGGCCCTCTTGCTGTTCCTTGATCTCACTTCCTTGAAACAGTCCCATAGCGTTTGAACTGTTATGCCAATTTCCCTTGCGTAGTATCACGCACATGTCGAGTTTTGTTAGACCAGTTGTCTGAAGCGACTGCGGCTCGAAAACTACCAAGAGAGCCTTATATGTTTGCGTTCCTAAATATCTATCGAAGCCGGACAGCTATAGAGATACTGAGGCTGCTTTCACCTTATTTCCGGTGGTGATAATTAAGTTTGTCAAGGTTAGATCCGCTCTACGTTTTCTTCTTCCGATATATGGATTAACATAGGGATCCAAGAGATCTAGTTTAATTTCTTTATTCTTCAACAGACACCAATCCGGCTGACCATAATTAGCCCTGTCCGTTGCAGAGCCAAAAGACGGCCATAATATGATTTTGTTTTTGGAAATAAAATGTCGATCTTAGTTTACGTTGAATAATGTCAAGACATGAATGCGGCGGCCCGAGGCTAAGAGATTAAGGTGTCCTGCGGCTAAGAGTAATATGTCACTACGTGCTGAAATGCTTAAAATCAATTGGAAACGTATATCAACGCTTATTTGTAATAACCCCATGAAAAGGTCTGATACATCCTATACGATGTTGTTGTTGTTGTTTTCTTTTAAGGGGTTTTCCACAGAATTTCTCTGTCTCCTTCATTAGCGGATGTAATCGGCTCACCCTGCGAAGGTTTTATAAGCGTGGCAACTGTTGGACTGTATAGACAAGTATTGTTTTGGTGGCTAGTAGTATTTTCCTGGTTATCAAAAAAACAAGTTCCGAAGGGCTCACGGCCGTAACTCGTCGATCGTAAGATCGTACGTCTTTGAGAGGTTCACCATAAAGCTTTCTCCCGTCTCGGTGCTATAAAGATATAGTGGCCTTGGGAGATGGTCAAGCGTTGAGTCGCTCGTGGAATCAATGCTGGCGTGGGGAAAAAACACCTCCAGTTTGTATTTCCATGGTCGGCTGAAGGCTTCCGTGTACTAGCTTTCGGTGTCCTTGTGCTCATCGCTCATATATTAGAGCTACATGTACATGAATGTAAATAAAATGATTTGATTTGGATAAAGAAATAGAATATATATATATATATATATACTATTTAGGTTACTTTGAGATCGTAAACTAAACTAGTGCGGATGACCGCCCATAGGAAAACATCTATTTCTGGAATTCCCATCCTCCAGGAAATTTCTTATTTCATGGTGTCTAGGTGCTACTCTATCTGGGACTTCAGTATGGACAGACTGTCTGCGAGGCCATCGCATCTGCGTGGCAAATACTTTGGTATACCACTGTGGTATTATGGAAGTCGGCCAGGTGTTAAGATTTTGAGCCAATATGGAGGAGTATTCTTTCATCTCGTTCATCCCTGTATTCTGAGACTGCTATCGGATTGTCAGTTTGGAAAACGATCGTTCTTCCTTAGAGCTCCCTCCATTCTGATCGTAAGACTTCTAACAATACCCATACCTGCCAATTATTTTGGTGTTCCAGCCTAAACCGAGGTCTGGTGCGTCGGTGGCCACAAAAGCTGAAGGTGGATCAGTCTGGAGCCATTTATATGTGTTGGAGTCACCAATGTAGTTCTTCATTTGCTTGGTCAGGTAGTCAGAACGATTTGTGTTTTCCCATATCATGTCACGATGTTGCTGCGATATGTGTGAGCCTGCAGCATAGAACATTCCGTGGGGCAACGTTTCAAGCAGACCAAAAACAAAATTACTTAAGAGTTACTTTGCATCCCCCTAAATCCGTCTGCCTTTTATAATTGTACCTGTGATAATAATAATATTCTTGATATTTGTTTTATTTTCTTTCACTTTTGAGTTAGGTAAGAGTTTTTTTGTTAGAAATAGTATTCCATTTGAGGCTCAAATATTCTATTTGTTGCTTATGCAACACAGATTTTGCGGTGTTTATGTTTCAACTTAGCTTTGTCAAAAAGCAAATGGTCCAAATCGTCTGTTTTTCTAACATGGTTTTGTTTTGTTTATTCATAGGCAAGAAACAACAACAACAACATCAAGATAGACTATCACTCGAATTCCATTCTGGCGAAGTATAGAGGCCACTCAATCGATCGGGCACTTGATAGCCAGAGGGGTAAACGGCTAATATTATAAATAATGCCTTTGAAAACGAAGAAGAAGTACCTTCTGTGTGGTTTACAAAAGAGTTTTACCCAATAATCATATTTTTGTATCGATTGAGATACCTGTTTCAGACTTATCATTAGAACATTTTGGTGGCCGTGCAATGTGGGAAAGAATGCCCGAGCCCCAGCAGTGGGGACCCATATAGCTCGCCGATGATGACGATGTGGGAGCCGTCAGATTTTTTTCTTAATAATATTTTAAAACCCAAAACGGAACACCTATGTACAACCTATGCTTACGAATAAAGATTTTCGACTTTTGGAAGTCCTTTTCATCTCGAAGCTTTGATATTTATTGCATCAATATCTCAGAGGTTCTCGGTTCGAATTAGCTGCAATTTTCGACTTTTAATATTTCGTACGGTGGTTTTATAAGAAAGGAATATACAGTAGCCTTCCAGCAAACTAAGAATTGCTTGCAGAGCAACCAGTGAAAAAGTTCGGGCGAATCTGATCCCGTACTTCACCTGCATGCAAATATCTAGATTAAGGCATCCTTCCGTTAGCCAGGGCAGAACTATTTTTGTAGGTACTGCTTCTATTGTTCTCTGGTTTCGGCCGAATGTTTCAGACGTTTTCTTTTCGATCACGGTGCTTTTTTGCTGATTTGCCCATTGAGTTTTACCTGAATTATTACATGTGCCGATGCCGGTAGAAATTTCTAACCAGTTTTGCAACTGGGGCTTGTCGTTATCGTTAAAAAACGTATAGCCCCCCCCCCCCCTTCCGCCTCCGTTAGTTCCTCTTCCTAGAAGAGATAAGTATCCAATGGGGGAATATCAGGTAAAATGACATTGAGCACCTTATTCGGGCGTTTATGTCTATTGTTTGGTCTCTTCTACCATATGTGTATTGCAGCGAACCGTCACTAACTTTCCTGAAAGCGCGTTGTTGATTTAGGAAGTTTTTTTTTTTTATGGATCTCCAACTGCAAATTTGGATCCACATTTAAGCCTTTTTCATGAAAGGTCAACACCAAGATCAAGTCAGTCCGTTCCAGTTGACAAACTGAGTTCCAGGCGGGTGTTGATGTTGCTTGGAGACTATTCAGCTTTAGTCCGGCGAATAACAGGAGTTGCATGGAACGTCTCCTGAGCCTCGGCGTAATGGGCGTTTATCCAGACATCTTTATTTAAACGTAAACATATTCAACCTGGCTTAAACAGTTTTGGATCAGTATATGCTAATTTCAGCTCAGCTTCAGATTTACGTGGCGTGAAGTTACAGACGACAATAGCGTCTGTTTCTGAGGCTGTAGCTAACGATTTTAGTTCATTTAGCTTCCTTTGTGATGACGCAAGTTGTGCAGTCAATATATCTTTTCCTGTTTCCTGTCTCCACGGGAGGTTTACAACAGTTTCCTGCGTACCTGGTTACGCTACATAGAAAGAAAGTGCTCGGAAAATCTTCGGGTAGAATGTTATCTTCATCTGACTCCTATGGTTCATCCCACTCTGAAGTGGGTTTGATCTGACAGTAAGTGCATCATGCGTTCGAAACAGGAGGTTTGCATGTCGGTGAATGTTTGTTCCCGACGGGAAGATTTGGTAGTGGGATGTCCCAATGGGGACTCTCTTCGTTTCCTTGAGGAACTGGCTTTTGAGGTGCGTCTCGGGTTGAGAAGTTGCATCGTGCACATAAAAAGCTCATAGGACCTCGCGTAAATCCTCACCATGACTATGTGTAGGAGTACAGTTCAGTAGAGGGTGCGTCCCAGTAGCCAAACGCGTGGTATCATCCTAATGCACCGGTATTTTTTCTCTGACAGTGAGGTATCGTCTGGTGAGGGTCGATCCCTCTTCTGTAGGGACTGCGACTTGCAGCTTTGCTTACGTTGACAGTGAGAGGGATTCGCCGAACAGGTCCGACTGGGATAAATCTTCGACCTCCTACGGCATCCAACCACCAAAGTAGTGGTCGTCAATGACTGCCAAAATCGTTCTCTTCTGTTGGAACAGGCCTTGGCACGGTTAGTCCATGACCATAGGTGCCATGAAGCCAAAACATCACAATCAGTGAGACGTCATTGTGATGTGATAGAATGCTTGCGACGTGCTACGTGTTGTATGAAAACGTGAGTCCAGTCGTATCATTGATACGACAAGGACTTATCAATCAATGCGTTTGGTCTCATCAATAGATATTTCAAGAGTCGGCTGATGCGACCCGAAGCCTTGGCAGGTGTGACTAGACGTCTCGGATGATGCGACCGAACGCCTCGGATGATGTAACCCGGCGTTTCGGTTGATGCGACCCAACATCTCGACTGATACGATGCGGCGTCTCGGGTGATACGACCTGACGCCTCGATCAATGTGACTGTCGCCTCGATCAATGCGACTGTCACCTCGGCTGACGCGATGTGACTTTTCGGTCGATACGACTGTCGCCTCGGTTGATGCGACATGAAGTCTCAGTCGCTACGACCGTCGCTTGGGCTGATGCGACGTGACGTCTAGGTCGATACGACTGTCGCCTCGGTTGATGCGACATGACGTCTCAGTCACTACGACCTTCGCCTCGGCTGATGCGACTTGTCACCTCAGTCGATACGACGTCGCCTGAGTCGATACGACGTCGCCTCAGTCAATACGACGTCGCCTCAGTCAATACGACGTCGTCTCAGTTGATACGACGTCGTCTCAGCCGATGCGACGTGACGTCTCGGTCGATGCGACTAGACGTCTCAGTTGATGCGTCTCACAACGTTTGGTGCTTTGCAACAACCGAGTTGGTTATTGACTTAGTATCGCTCGTAGTGAGACGATAATGGCGACACCCCTGTGAAGCCTGCATGTGCCAGGGGCGACATGCTTGCACCGTTGTTGGTCTGAGTATCGTTCTTAGCGAAACGATAACGGCGACACCATTGTGACGCCCGCATGTGCCGGGAGCGACATGCTTGCACCGTTGTTCGTCTGAGTATCGTTCTTAGCGAAACGATAATGGCGACACCATTGTGACGCCCGCAGTTGCCGGGGGCGACCTGCTTGCACCGTTGTTGGTCCTAGTAACATTCTTAGCGAAACGATAACGGCGACACCTTTGTGACGCCCGCGTGTGCCGGGGGCGACATGCTTGCATTATATTCAGGTGTTTCGTTGTGGATTGTTTCCCTATCCAACTAAGGAAATCCACAACAAGTTACCATGAAAAAATAATAATAAATGTAGGTATGATTTTACCTGTAATCCTTGTAAATCAATGTCGTCGATGAATTTTCGTGTTGCGCACTACTACGACGCTGAAGATTCAAAAGCGTACTGAAGAGACACGCGACTCGCGTGCCTGACAGCCGCGCTGACACCTCCCACTACCGTTACAGCACAGCCAATCACCGACGCGCTGTGTATTTGCACTATGAAACTACTAGATGGCGCTGATGTTCAGAAGGGTTTATCTCACAGTGGGTCAAGCCGGAAGGCTCGAACACCTAAATAGCTAATTTGCAGCTATTATCTGTGATATTCAACAGCATTGTAAATTGTAACCAGACACTAAATATATTGTTGAATATTCATGCCTCATTATATTTCATTGTTCTGTTTATAGATATCCAGGATATACTTAATAGAGGCATAATGAACACGTATTGTATAATCAATGTAGCATTTAACTGATATTCCACTGATACAGTTCACCATCACAAAATTGGAATCGTAACAATCATCATTGGCACCACTGCCAAATCACAAGTTTAATAACATCAACATGGTTGATGGTACTCATATCTTGTTTTTAGAGTACCTAGTAAGTGAAACACCAATCATTATTTTAATAAAAACAAGCACAAGATTTCAAGTATGACTTCCACCAATAAAACTGTGAAAATGTGATATTTTGTTGATGTTTATAATAAAATACAACAATACAGACTTAACTTCTAAAGACAATTGTTTTGGCTACTTGTTCTTGCAGAAGAAGACCCCTCAGATTGATATTTCTTAAGACATACTACTACTACTACAAGAGATATTACTCTTATGTACAGACTTCAGCATATTACACTTTTATTATATGTATAGGTGGTAGTAAGCAGCTGCTTTAATGTTATTGTTGTGTTCCACTAAGACGAAGACCATGAGCAAGCCCGTTGTAAAATGTACATTTAAAAACTTACATTAATCTATCTGGATACTTTTTGAGTAGTCGTCCAGCTGCTACGTAGTCACTAATCATGTCTGCACAGACCAGTTCTGGCTTCCAGCAGTCGGGTGATGGCTGACAGAAATCCCTGTGTTGTCTAGACTGCATCATACCACGTGGGTCACGTACCAATAGCACCACCTTCACATTTAGCCTGAAATTTAATTATATATTTTTTATTTTACAGAAGAGGCTTGCAGTTAACCACAAACTTCCCTTACGCTAAGTGATAATGTGGTCGAAGATAGTACGTACGAAATAGAAATAGGTTGTTCACTCTAGCTTGAAAGTGTTCCAGATCTACCAGCTGAGTTTATCAGTTGGAAAAATTGACTGTTGAATATGAACTTTCCTCATCATCGTAATTACCTGCACATGGGCCTCCATTCCAGATTGCCTCATTTTACCTGCCATGAGAGGTGGAAATGGTCATAATCCTCATGCTTTACAGTCAGATTTGTGATCACATGTCATTTTTACATATCTAGTTTAATGCTACTAATTTGCTTAATATATTTCCCTTTAGTCACCTTTGAAGACACCTTTAGGATGACATGGGGTGGTCCCATTCTAGCTGAGACCACACAGCATCTCCCCTTGAAGTGACCATCTCAACTGTCCTCAATAAACTATAACAATATACTTAACATATTTGAAATGTTTAGCCTGCTTCAAGCCTACATCAAGTATTCACCAAGCTTCATAAGCGGAGTAGTAGTAGCAATCAGTCACTGTCCATTGTATAGTAGTGTAGCAAAATTTAATTTGTGGCTAATAATAAATGAAAGTGATCAGTAAGATTGCAACAAGGTGAACTGCATTGAATGAGATTGAAACAAGTTAACGCTTATTAGCAGGCAGGTTTCTATTACATTATCAAATGGGCCAATTTCATGTGATAAGGTAAATACACCCCTAATGTGTTGCTCTCATTGCAGAGTACACTTTTTACCATGACAATACATTTGATGAATAATAGAGCAAAACAAAAAATAATAAAAGAATGAGGGCATAAGATATTTGTGTCTAAATAAAAATGCATGTACTACGTAATTTTGACCATAGTGAGTGGACATGGAGATACCCAGTACAAAGATAAACTTATAATTATTAAATGAATAAAATAAAAAGAATTTTTTACCAATGGCATACAAAACAAAAATAATGATTTAGATTTCATAATATAATAATTGTATTGAATGTTAAAAAAATAATTGTTGTGTTCCCATTTAAATAGCAACAGTCAGCACCTCATTAGCTTGAGACTTCTGGGTGAGCACACATAAATGGCCTTATTAAAACTTGTCATCAGGTGAAATGAAGGCCAAGTGCAAACCCATTATACATAAATAATAATAATTTTAAGAGTTTCAATAGTAAAATGTTCTACAAAACATAGCTTCTTGACTTACCCTTTTTCCTGCAATATTTCCTCAACAATGCGTAAACGGACACGCACAACCTTCATGCTTTGAAACGGGAACAACTTACAAAACTTAGCTGTGAAGTTCGCATCAAAACACAAATCTTTCTTAATATATTTACACTGGTCCCATAATCTAGTGTTGTGGCTGAATTGGTGCAAATGTGTTTTTCCATACGTAAAATACTCTTCCATGTTATCAAAGTTACATTTAAACATATTCTTGATAATGCTCAATGCCTTGTCGGCATGAGGGGCTCCTCGTATCTGGATGATATCATAGTTTAGCAGAGGTTCATAGTGATAGAAATTCCCAGGCATTGCATTTAGAATCTCACCAAGAAAAGTAGATCCCGACCTCCAAGTGGAAATAATTAAACTCCTCAATGGTTGACCTTCACTCTCCAATACCAGGTCTTCCAGTTGATGTACCCCAGAATATGTGAAATTGTAATTCCATAGTTCTGTACTGATTTTTGCTATTGTTTTATCTAATATTTTATTGATGTTTAGTGATCCATCGTAGGGGTTCGTAGGAATTGACTGTATTTGGTTGTCCTCTTCGAAGTTCTTGATATTTCTACGGCTCTCAGCTGACGGCCGGTATACTGTGTTATCTGTGTATCGACTTCCAGCCAAGATTAGAAGAACACTGAGACCGAATGCGAAACATATTGAATAAAAATTAATTCGTCGCAACATCACGAAATAAACTTTTGTGAAACGTTCACCGAGAAATACAGAATGAATATAAATTATTTATTAGGAGCACTACGACACACTTGCTAACATCTTAGAAAAGTTTTTATATGCATTTGAATCATAATTTGATTCGAATTTCTATGAAAACACCGCATTGCACCTCCACCAAAGAGTATATAATTACATCTATCTACTTTGAGTGACAGCGAGTGAGTTGAATGAAGTTGAACGGCTATTGGTTCGTAACTGCAACTAACAACATTCAAAAATAAAAAATGAGACTGACAACATTCAAAAGCAGAAAAGCTGAGCAGAAAAGTTGAAAAAGCTACTTTTCTTTCTACTTCGCAGAGTGCAGTCTTTTCCGGTTTCTGAAACACCGGAAAAATGTTGTTGTTTTGTATATTTCTATTTGAGTGTTTATTTATTGTACGTAGCGCACAAATGAATAATGGTTGTGATAATTAGGGAAATACAATAATAGTTATTTACACTTAAAAATTTAAAAACCAATATAGAAAACCGGATCGACTTCCCGGCTCAAACGTACCCATGACGCTGGCAGTGTTGCCCCGCTGGCTAATGGCTAGGGAGATACGTTGAGCCAGGTACGACCCGGAGCGGGGATCGCAACCCTTTTCCCTTAGACGGCGGCAGAGCACTTTTAAAAAAGCCTTCGCTTCGGAGCACCAAGGGAAAGCTGTCTCCACCGTAAAAGGCACAAAGTTATACGATGGTTCCAGACAAGAGTATTTATTGTGCTTGAGTCTAGCTGCACTCTCGGCCGCTGCGCCAGCCGAGAAAACGGTCATACTCAAGTGGGACGGAGCAAAAGTGCTGACGCAAGTAGCGTCCCAAACGAGGCTGCGGCCTCTTTGCCAAGGAACCAGCGTAACACGTATTCTATATATATATATAATTTCTATTTTATTCATCGTCAAATAATAATTTATTTATTTGTCGTTCGGTCTTTTCTTTTTATTATTTGTCACAATGTATATTATATAAAATAAAACGTGTTCAGCCAGGAAGTGGCCTCGTCGTCTGCAGTGTGGAGTTTCTCCAGTTCCCCGGGAATGGACCACCTCACTTTCAAATAATAATAATAAACTAACACTTCTAGTAATGTATGTATTTAGCATATTATTCAAAATCTGGTTATTGATTGTTGTTGCTTAGCTGCTTGATATTCTTTTTTTCTCCACCAATTTCAAATTAGAGCAGATTTATACAAGTATTAATTTATCATGAATTATAATTTTTCCGGTGTAGCCTTACTTTCTCTGGAATAAAGAAGTACTTGTGACCAAAGCTTGTGACACGATTAAAATATAATTTAAGCTATGATGAAAATTTACGACGGTAAAAGTAATGTATGTAATGTTATTTTTAGTCTTTGTAGATGTTACCGACTTTTAAACAATAACGCTTCTTTTTTGCCACACACGAATGACTGTTTTAACCTTATCTTATTCACTCGCATATAGGAATAGGATCCACTTTAGGATGAACTTTATAACCGACGAAACTTAATTTTCCGATAGTTTCTCCAATGAAGAACCACAGCAACACCTCCGTACCAACAAGGAAGAGCAGCCACATCTGTTTCACTGTCATTTGCATGTAGGCTTTGTTTTTAATAAAAGCTTGCACGAGTGCTATATCTTGATTCAATTTCTGCAAAACAATATAAATAATATTTTTTGACGTGTATAAATCGATGAACGCCGACTGCACGCACAGAAAAGTGTCACGTTCCGCCTGAGCCGATCGTGCTAGCGAGAGAACAGAACAAGCGATAAAGATGCACGATCGGCCTAAGCATTCAGCTTGTGACGCATCTTTTATGACATTGTCACATAAAATTATAGTCCCTAAACCGACTTTACAGACCACAATTTTTTTTCCATTCCAGACAAATGGATAGATACCAGCCGCCGCAAAATGAAACGTGTGAGATATATCATATTTAAACGTCAAATGTCTATACGATTTGACGTTACGATGTGACAAATAACGCACTCCCGTTGCTCTCACGCGTTTCATGCTGCTGGTGCTGGCATAATTAAAATTATGTTGATGTTAAGTGTACTGCCTCAGGCTGTGTTAAGAAGGTACTACACTAAATTTTGTAAATTAAAGTCTACAACTATGCGCTGAATTTAAGAGGCTATGTTGGTAAGACCACGTGGCCACGCTCAAGGTTAAATTGTTTTGTAGCTGTCCCTCTCCGAGCCCTATCCTACCCGAAGGCGTACGGTGAAACAGCATACATTACGCGAAGTTATCCACCCGTTATTTGGATGTTTCGTAGTCCAGGGATCATTTGAAGGATACAGTATATTATGTAACCATTTTTTTTAATACAGTATACTAATGAAATTTCAGATGTCGGTGGTTTTTCCAAATTGTTCTAAATTGATTCATACTCTTGTAAATCAGGTTCAAAGTTGGGGCTTTTTATTACCGAAAAATACAATACTTTGACGCCCTGTAACTCTGGAAGTATATATTTAAACGAAAATCTGACTCACCACCGACACAGATATTTGTTTCTAGATTGTGTCTTGAAAATTTCATAGATTTTCATAGCTTAATACTCAAAATATGACTGGACTACGTTTGTATGGGCGCTTTGACAACAGCATACCCTCTTAAATACATCGAAATGACTTATTTAGGTTAGCCAGATCCTTGAACTAGGGCACGCTCTTGGTGAAAGATACAACTATATAAATAAATTAATAAATGCATATGGCGTTAATGCGATCTCAATCAATATCAATTTGTTCTAGATTCGATCCGAGTAGTTCATTTATGGCTGTTGGCCCTTATGTCGTAGGTCATTAAATTTTAGTTTCTGTTTGAGTATACAATACATATAATTCCGTTCTAGATATTTAGTCACGTGGCCACGAAGTGTGACAAGTGAAAAAACACTGTGAAAAGAAACTGCTGATCAACTGCTGATTCATTCATTAGTTTACCCTTTTGCAAAAATTCTGATATTTTCAAATTGATAATATAACAATTGTTTTATTATCATTTGGCACAAAAAGGGTAATTTAAAAACTGGAATTATAATCAATTCTTACCGCTAATTCACTTATCGTGGGAGGCGCCATTTCCAATGTATAGAAACCCTTGGCAGCACGCATTTTTCGAGCCAGTTCAGATTTGTTAGCAATTTCAGCTTTTTCTAGAAAATACCAAAAGCTCAATTGTGAATTATAGGAGGTTAAAATAGCTTTTATTACGTTGGATAGCTGGATGCTGCGTGATCGAAGGACCAAATGTGAGAGCGTTTGGTCTCACAGAATTAATGACTACTCGAAATGCGTAAATGAAAGTTTATTATACTCGTACTTGAACTTTTACATTAAAATTTTTGCGTCCGTCATGGGCGGTACGGCGGTCGAGAGTGTTGCTAGATTTAAATTATTTCTAGTAGTTTTAGTTGGTGTTGCCAACAGTCACCGCCTCCGTGGCCTAATGGCTAAATGTTGGGAGGTCCCGGGTTTGATTCCCAGTGTTACCTATCGGTACTCGGTTTGGTTGTTGGTAGGGCATTTTCTATGTCTGCCTGGCTAGCTACCACCATGTTACCAAAGTCTACCACCAAACAGCAGTGTTAATAGCAGTGTTGTGTTCCGGTATAAAAGCTATCAGAGCCAGTTCCTCATTAGGTTGAGTCGGGCAACGGCCTTATCGTCACTACCGTCGGGTGAGGCAAAGGCCAAGTCCAAGTCCATCATCCATGAAAAAGGTCAAAACTCAGTCATTTTACTCGTGTGCAAGATACAGGTTGATGCGACGGCTCCGGCCTATATTATCCAGTGTTTCAATTTGTCGACTGTATAAGATAGTCCAGTGTTTCATGACGTTCAGTCCCAATGTGTCCTGTGTGACATGATGCGACATACTTTATTATTTTTGGGGAGATTGTATTGTTACTGTACCTTTTATCAACTCCATCAGCTTTTCTTTCTGTCTCTGGGCAGCTGTCTTGTAGACTTCCGACAGGTCGGTAACAAAGAATACCTTAGAGCCTAAAATATTTGTAAAATTTTAACTGCCCGACATTGCTTTATTTAGAAAGATACAAAGTTCGATACCGGTACTCCAAAGAGCCTGGGACAGCGGTGAAAAACATAAACCTAGCAATCTAGTCAACTTGACGAACAAAAGTGACTTATATCTATATCGTTTATGTTACCAGATTTGGTAAAGACATTGCTGTTTTAGACTTTCGAATTCGACGTGAATAACCAAAATCTCACCTGCTTAATGTGATCATTTTGCCCTGAATAAGTTTATCAACATCAGCTGCATAATGCATCCATTTTTGGTCATGAACTTCTCTTATAAATCGCAACAATCAGCTCAATAAAGAGATAAAGCTTAATCACCAAGCTTGAGAATCAGACTGCTTTGATGTTGAAGTCGAGCTAATTTCCCTGAATTTTCCCTATTGCCTTTTACTGTGTCATAAGCGAGATGACATGATGCGACCATGTTAGCTGGGACGACACAGCAAGAACAGGATACCTACAGCTGCTGTTTCGTTTCCCAATTACTTGCATGTCTTCACAGACAGCGAGAATAGGCCACTTCTATCTAGCTTCTTCATTCTTTTATCACTGAATCTGAATCCAACCAACCATGAATAACAAAATATATTATGTTTTGTTTTGTAGAGAATAGGTTTGGAAAACTTACGGAATACATTGGCAACTTTCAAGAAATTGGAACGGAATGTAGCGCTGTTCATTTTGACCAGAATGGGAATGGCTTTATGTTATTGTTCACTGATAAATAAATGATCACTTGATGATCACGGTAATATTTATTTTCTTGGTAATCAAACAAGGTTTTAGATCAATTCAATTCAATTCAATTCTTGATATTTATGGCAACTACTACCAAGGTTTTAGATCATAGATTAGGAAATTAGATGACAAACGTCACGAAATCATTCTAGATGTCAATTATTTAAAAAAGGTACGGATTGTCCACTGTATACAAATAGACCGTAAAGCGTGATGGTTGCCAGCCATCACTGTCAGTGAACTTATGCACCTGATGATGATAGAGTAAGATCCAAGAGCGATCAGACATAACTTATTTTCACATGAATGAAACTTTAGGCTCTTAGCAGTGTTTCATGTGCTTTGTCATACCTGTGTGTTTGTGGAGTTTGCCCAGTGACACCTGGACAGGTACCAGGTGAGAAAGGTAACTAAATATAAGAGTTATTTAACTTAAATTTGTATAGCTGATCTTTATATATATTTTGTAGAATATTATCCTGAACTAGTATCTTAAGTTTCAGACACTTTTCATGGACCAAAACTTTTGTCAGACGCTTTAAAGCTCAACAAAAAATAAATAAACTTTACTTATTTTTACATGTCTGATTTTTACATATGTTATTCAAATAACTATTACAAAAGTATATTACATCAGTCAGACAAATTTGAGTGACCAAACATCCCCTAAACACGAAAGTTATTCAGCCGGGAGTGCGAGCGCGACGGCACTATGCGCATGCGTATCAGAGTAAAAAATGTAAATGTATTAAAAATACTTACTACTTTCAATCCAAGATTTTTGCATCCTTATTTTAATAAAGTGAGCTTCCATGTTAAGTTAATAAATAATAAATATTTAAAGTAACTTTATTTATTGTCTGTATTTGGGATAATGATTAAATTGGGAGCTATTTTGTTTTAAAAGGCATTATTTTTATTTTATTGTAAAAAAGATACTAGTTACAATAATTTTAAGAAAAAACATGTAACTATGATTTATTACAGCAAATATTTTTAATTTTTTAATCATCGTAATCATCGACAAAATCATTAGAATTTTCATCATTCATCCAATGATGATACTGTCCATTCGAGGCATCATCCTCGTCGTCATCAGTTATGTTGTCGTTGTTGGCAGCTTCTTCTGAAAAAAAAACAGTTTAAAGAGTTAAAAACATAAAGTTATAACTACAAAAAATTTTAAACTTCAAGTCAAAGTATAGTACCTGAATTTTTAACGAATTCACTAACGTCTCCGGGTAATTGGTCACCATCAAACCAATGAAAGTGATACTGATTTTCTTCTAACTTCCACCCATTGTCTTCAGGAGTAAAAATGGTTGGTAGTTTTACACTTGCATTGTTCCATATACTAGAAATGTAATTAGCTCGGAGAAATTGTTGGAATAATTCAGTTTTACATGGTAGTAAATTGCTAGCATTAAGGGGAAGAGGAATTAACATCACATTCAAATGTCGCACAAGGTTCCTCAGAAATACATGACACCGGCTCAACTGATTCTAATTCAACACTAGGTTCAACACTTGGCTCAGAAATAACAATAGGTTCAGATATAGTATTAGCTAGACTTGAGTTTGATACTACATCTGAATCTAGAACTGTAGAATTACTTTGTTGACTTGGGGTAGATTGTGTACATGGATCATTGTTAATACAAAGATCGCTTGGTAGCCTTGATGTCGATGCAACTGATGTATTTTCAACATCACTTGATAAATTTTTTTTAACTCTTTTTGAATTTTCTGGAGCGGCAGAATAATATTTCTTTCGCAAAGCAGTAAAATTTTTATAACACTCTCGATGGTAACCATTGTCATACAAATCTTTCGGTAAAATTAAGTCTTTGAATTTTAGGTTATGGATTACTCGCTGTTTTAAAACTTGTTTAGGGGATGTTTGGTCACTCAAATTTGTCTGACTGATGTAATATACTTTTGTAATAGTTATTTGAATAACATATGTAAAAATCAGACATGTAAAAATAAGTAAAGTTTATTTATTTTTTGTTGAGCTTTAAAGCGTCTGACAAAAGTTTTGGTCCATGAAAAGTGTCTGAAACTTAAGATACTAGTTCAGGATAATATTCTACAAAATATATATAAAGATCAGCTATACAAATTTAAGTTAAATAACTCTTATATTTAGTTACCTTTCTCACCTGGTACCTGTCCAGGTGTCACTGGGCAAACTCCACAAACACACAGGTATGACAAAGCACATGAAACACTGCTAAGAGCCTAAAGTTTCATTCATGTGAAAATAAGTTATGTCTGATCGCTCTGGGATCTTGGACTATGACCATTGATATAATGGAAGTACTTATGAAAAGGGAGATAAATAAGTTATTATGTGTGAACATAATCTAATAAAGATGCTACGGAAAATTAGATGTAACTTACTGAGGGGTGGAAAAATCAACCTTGCATTGCTCGACCCACTACGAGTATATTCGTCAACCTTTTTACCAGTTGTTTACAGAGGTTTGGAAAAAAGGCCCTGAATAAATGAAACTAGACTGTTTGATGCTTATCAATTTTAATTTACTAATAACATTAAAAGGCACAAAGAGCCTAAATTATCCTACTTTTGGGGCTTTTTGACAGGTTTGACCGGCTTTTTACCAGCTGGTTTAGACATTTTCTTGGCTTTACATGATTTTGGTTTGGCCTTTTTCGTCTCCTTGGCTTCACCTTTGTATTCTTTTTTATCATCTTTCTTCTCTCCTTCTTTAGCCTTTTTGGCTTCCGATTCTTTTGCTTTCAGCAAGTCAGCTTCTGCAGCCTTTAAGGCAGCTTCTTCTGCAGCCTTTTTAGATGCTTCTTCAGCTTTGGCTTTATCAGCTTTTATTTTTTCTTCTATTTTCCTCTTAGCGTCTTCCTTAGCCTTTAGTTCAGCTTTCTCTATATTTTCTATTGTGCTCTGGATTCCACCAATAATTCCTTGTGCAGCTTTTGACGCTACATTCTCTATAGCTTTTCCTCCAGGCCCGCGGAAGAATGCTACAGTCAGCGGAGGAACTAGTTCCACTTTTGCGTAGCTCCATACTGTTCCAATCATTGGCCTCAGCGTCGTAGTAGTCACTGGAACCAAAACACGTAGAACATGGAAAATTTACAAAATCATCGCAAAGGTTTTGTTTTTAATTACTGTAAGTTTTTCGCCCACGACTTCATATGCGATTACTACTACGAAAAAAAACCTTGGGAATTTTTCCTCTTTAAAAAAAGGAGTTTATATCCTTTTCAAACAGGGGCAGAGTAAAATAATTTAAATTAAAAGATAATTTGCGAAAGAATACCGCATCACGTATTGTAATTGTTTTTAACTGTATCGTCAGAATGGTGAACGAGTACCTTTTTATTAATTTATGTATATTAGATTTTCACGTGGCCTTCATCTCATTCGGTAAACACCAATTTTGATAGCACGGTTATAAGCTATCAAAGCGAACTTATAAAAGTACCCACAATCTCCAGATTTTCAACTTTTATAGTAAACTTTTCTTCGTCTGACTAAACATATAACGTTCATCTTAATTGCGAATGCAAAAAAACTAGGTAGATATACAAATGTATATTCCGTTCTGGCACTCAATATACATGAGTAAGGTCAGCGTCGTATATTACATATCTTAAGCTCGTTAGTGCTATTATGATATTCACTTTGGAAACGGGACAAAGTGAATGTAAAGTGAATGTAGCATGGTCCTTACATAGATATTCGTATTTCATTGCTGACTATACGAGATCTGAATACGCCCCGCCCCATACATAAATATGATACCTATACGAAACTCACCATTATTTTGATTGTTGGCCTTCTTTCATGCAACTAGCAAGTGATCGAAGACGTTTAATTTATTTATCCATGGTTTAATTTATAATTGGTTTATACTTTGGCCTTTATCTCTGATGGTAAGTGACGCCAAGGCCGTTAAATTAAAAGTGTGTCATCTACTTTTCATACCAGACCACAAGTGCTTTTAACCCTGTTGACGTGAGGCTTAGGTAACATGGTCCATGAAAAACTAGTCAGGGTCTTATTCTACCCTACTGCCGATACTACTAGTGACGATAGGTACCCCACTGGAAATTGAACCCGCACCACTGGACTTTAAGACCAAGCGTGTAGCCACTAGGCCACGGAGGCGGTTAAAAGTCTATGGCAAAAGTTTGTATATTATATTTTACTCATTCAAGATCCAGTCTAGTCTAAATGAATACTGTTGAGAATATTGTCAACTTTGTCAATTTGACCAACTGTAGAGAATTTGACCAACAGTAACTTGAGTTAGATCCTACATTGACGAAACGGGTCTTCGACAAACTGAATTTCTCTATGTTACGGAATAAATCTAGACAGGAGGTTAAAAAATTTGGTATTAAACATATAGACATCAATCCTTTAACGATTTTATTATATCTTACGAAGAAATATATTTTATTGACAGTATCCATAGCATGTGATATATTTTTAACCCAGAATCCTGACATCATAATCCTGTTACATGATAATTGGAAGTAATTAAAAACATAAATACTTGTGTCATACAGGACTTTATTCTAGACATGAATCTGGGTCAAGTCACAAACGGTTATTCATTAAAATTTAACCTTGCATAGATAACAATAATATTTTAGAGAATATTTTCAGAATTGAACTTTTAATTGTTTCACGTTTTATTCACAAGATTGCTTTGTGGCGTCGAATGAACCACTGTCTCCACTAGTCTTCAATCGTTGTCTCACATAGTTCAGCTTTCTTTCTAGCTCTTTCTCCTCCAACGGGAGCATTTTGTCCCGCAGTACCCTGGTTTTAGTTACTACTGCGTTCGATACTCTGGATAAAAATGTTTCTACCGATATGATAACATTATTTTGTACGAGTTTTCTTGCTCTTGTCCCCGATACGGCATTTTTTGTAGTGTCCCAGGCTACAGACACAATGGGTTGGACTTTGCTCAGAGAAACTGTAACAAAATATCACAATTTACAATGTCACCAACTTATATGTAAAGACAGGATGAGCGCCACCTGTTTACGTCGTCGAGGTGATTCCCCTTTTAGCAATACAGATAAGATGGTATCATTGGAGAAGACAATTTTATTTTTAGCAGGTTCAACATTCTATATCGACTATAAATACACTAGCAGATATATCAAAGGAGGACTTAAAGTTTACAGTTTCTTTGAGAATCATCAGAACACCTCCTTGCGTATTTTAACTGAAATAAGATATACGTACCCAAAGCCACGTCAAGTGCAATCCTTGCTACTCTAGCCATTTTGTGTCGATATTTTTTTCATTTCAAAATGAACAGTTAATTTTTAAAATGTTGAGTATTAAATTTCAGTTGATTGATTCGATGACAAATCAACGTCAATTTTGTTGCTTTTTCTTTAAAATTTTCGGTATCAAAACTTTTTACGATTTCTATAGACTCTTTACCTAAAAGTCAACTATTTTTATTTAAAATGTCAATAAAATAGTGAATTACATATTACTTATAACCTACTTAAATTTAAACAGTACCTTACCTAAATGAATTGTGTACATATCACAGAAAAACGTAAAGGTCAAGTCTTATTTTCTCACCTACTGTAACCTTCCATCTTTCATTCTTTTCATCTCACTTACTGCATCTTTCGATCAGTCTTTCTTTTTCTCACCTAATAGGCTAGTTGACAAAATTTGAAAACTTGGTTAATTATATACTTTAATCTATATTATATCCCCAAAAAGCTATATTTTAAAGAAAAAGCAAAATTTACATTACGTATTTTGTATTTAAAAAAAGCAATTTATATTTCCCTCGAAAACGCTGAATAGTGTCATGGCGTCTTGAATGACGTCACAGCTCGCGAAATAACCTGCTCTGTGGTATGAAAACGTCAACAACAACAATGATGTTTTGCGAGGCGTGACGTCACACTTTCTTGCGCCGCGTTCTTCGTGTTCGTTGTCACGTGACCTAATGCCTATTTTTTTTGAATCCATTTTCTAAAAATATTAATAATCTTTAACTTTTTTGAGAAATATACTAGTTTTTTCTTATCTTCGTCTCCTCATTTATAATTAGAAACTATAAACCAAGCAATTTGTTATTAGTGGAAACAGGCCTATTCTCTCATTCGTCTATTTTCTAATTCTCTCATTCGTCTATGTCATTCGTTCTTATTTTCTCATTACATACTGCATAGTTAAGTCATTCGTTCTTGCATCCTCACGTACCTATTGCATCTTTCCATCATTCGTTCGTTTTAATAATTCACTTATCTACTGCACCTTTCCATAAATCGTTGATACTTGCCCATATTAACCTACACATATTACTGTGTAGGTTCATTACAACTTTACTCAGTTTTTGCAATATACATATCACACAATGTTATAGGGGACCAAGGCTATGCGGGTAAATTCAGAATGGATGGTTAAGAAATAGTTTTAAAATTACCTATAAATACGTTCCCTTGATTTGAAATTTTTTTAAAGTTATAAAACTACTCTTACGTCTCATAAAATTATATTTGCAGTGCCCAAAAAAACAGGGTCCATAATTGTATCTTTAGTCTAAGACATGTGTACAGTTATGGAAGCAATAAATAAATTTAATTGTAATAATGTGTGTGAAACACTTCGCTTCCTTTGGTTATACCAACACAGAACAAATTGTGGCTACGTATTATCAAAAAATCTGTTTGGAAGTATATGAAAATAATGCTGTACTTATTATATAGCTATAAGGAAACACATTTTTCTATTTATATGAATAATTGAACAAATACTGTAATTTTAAAACTTAATAAACAAATTATGTTTTTGCCCGTGGATGTCCATTTGATCTCTCCAGACGTCAAAAACAAACAAAAACCGAAAATTATTCAGGTGCTTAGCGCAGCTATCGGCACGCTCCGGGACGATTCTATCCCATCTTCGCATCACAACGCAAAACCCTAAGCCGAGGTCGAATCCAAGCGAGCGCCTTGCAAGTAAAATCTCCTGTGCTTCCGCGATCTACAAGGTGAAGGTGAAGTCTCATCAATTTTTCGTCCTTAGCCACTAGCATCTGGTGGCTCCCCGCGACCTTTATCAGGTCGTCAGCCAATTTTGGGGGTTGGACTGGTAGACGAAATAGCTAATTACATTTTCACAATTCGAAAGCGCCATTTTATGAGTTGTTAAGAGGCTATGTTGGTAAGACCACGTGGTCGGTTTCAAGGTTGCATTGTTTTGTAGTTGTCCCTCTCCGAGCCCTATCCTACCCGAGCGCGTACGGTGAGACATTACGCGATGTTATCCACCCGTTATTTGGATGTTTCGTAGTCCAGTGATCATTTGAAGGATACAGTATATTATGTAGCCATTTTTTCAATACAGTATATTAATAAAATTTCAGATGTCGGTGGTTTTTCCAAATTGTTCTACATACTCTTTTGTTTGTTCTACGTTCTCATACTCTTGTAAAACAGGTTCAAAGTTGTGGCTTTTTATTACCGAAAAATACAATACTTTGACGCCCTGTAACTCTGGAAATATATATTTAAACGAAAATCTGACTCACCACCGACACAGATATTTGTTTCTAGATTGTGTCTTGAAAATTTGATAGATTTTCATAGCTTAATACTCAAAATATGACTGGACTACGTTTGTATGGGCGCTTTGACAACAGCATACCCTCTTAATTCACATTGTTTGTGAGACAATTTTCAACATATATATGCTACGTTAGATTTATTGAATAAGCTATTTATAATATTACGCAGAATTCACTTAAGACTCTTCCTCATTTCCGTTCACACTTGAAAAATACCCTTAATCTAATGATGAGCTTAAACAGACAGTAGAATCGAACACACACGACATACAAAAATTACGCAATGCTTGTCACGTATATTTTGAAGCATTCACCTACAAAACAACGTAAAATGTGTAAAGTATGATGACACGGCGACCGCAGACACTCTCTCAGGCTCTAATTGTTCTGTCACAATCACAACGCGACGTTTAAACTTCGCCGCACGCGCATGCGCCGCCTCCGTAGTATGTAACACTTTCGCTTCAATAGTCGCTAATTGAAGTTGAAAATTGTCTCCTGTTACAACTTTTTTGTCATGACTATTTTCTATGTTTCTTTGTTCTTGGTATTATCTATTATTATAAATCAATTTATATATTAAGCTCCATCGTTTAGCTCATTATTACTACTAACTTAGAAAGGCTAATTAATGAAATAAACAATAAGTTGAAACAGGGAGAAATAATAACCCGTAGGGGTGAGTGGGGCGCCCTATCACTAGGCTAGGAAATACGGCTTAAACAAATCTTTTTATTGCGTTGACCTAGAAGTTTTTTCTTAACAGATTCAATGGGGACTACAGACGTAAGAATTCGATATTAATTTCAACTTGATACCTTTACGCGTTCATGAAAAAACGAACCTCGACAGTCAGACGGACAACAAATCCGATCCTATCAGGGTTCTTGTTTTCGTTTTAAGGTACGAAACCCTAACAACGTCGTGTGCTGATTTTTGAAGTCATAGCAGATGAAGTCAACGGCAAAAAGCATGTAAAAAAGAAAAGTGATATAGTACTGAGATAGCCATTAAAGCAGTAGTCATTAACTACGGAAAGGGCTGATGGTGACCGCAAAAAAAAGAAATACAAATACAAATGAATGACCGAAGTGTTCTGACGTTACGCAACACATACGAACCTTGTTAACACTTTTAGTGTCATTTGGAGACCTTACTGCGGCGGTGTGAATGAAACAATGTATGTTTTTGATGAAAACAGTGGACCCTAACTGGTTGCGAAGGTTGTATTGGCTGTCACTTGCGTCATATCAGTTAGAGAATATTGATTCTGGAATGCCTAAAATATTCAGGTAAAGTTTATGCTTTTGCAAGTGTTTGTCGTCAGTTGCGCAAGTCAACTGTTGAATGTCTCCAACCCTCGTAGATCACCCTCATAGATGCCAGGTCTGGGTAGGTAGGAGAGGGTTCTGTAGGGGTTTTTGGCAGGGTTTTAGTGGATGTGGATGGCACGAAAGGGAAATAATACATGCGAGATTTGAATGATGCATAGAGAAGAGACGGGTGGGGTTAACAGTTGACTTTCGGAAAAATCACATGTTCACGGTACTCGAGAAACATGGTATGAGAGGGACACTAGTCAATATCCAGCATTATTGGACGAAACGCCGGATATATTTGATAGATTTCCTCTCCGCAACAAAGAATAGACGCTGCTACCATAAATAAAAGGTACTTCTATTTCTTCCAACCCCCCCTTGATTTTTGTCTTCAGTTGCATATCTGACACAGTCCATTTGATTCTAAAGCCGAGACTACACAGTCCGTAACCGCAACTGTATACGAACCAATCTACATCTGCACCCACAGATTACAGAATTACTACTACTAATAGCTCTAAACATGCACCAATCTTTTCAATTCCACTTATAACCACGCATACAGCTAAAGCATAATATGCCATAATAGCTTCCTTTTCAAATACAATTTGGAGTCATCAAAACAAGAGTTTATATATGTCACCGTAAAATTGTAAACACTGTTAGATTATAATCTCTCTCGCGAGATTGTGAACTGTCGAAAGATTGTGAAGTGTAAAATACTGCTTACAATTTAACGCATCACTTTTCTGTAGATTACAATAAACCCGACATAAACAATACAAAATACAACAATATAAATAGACAAACATGGTAAGTTACATAAAACTCACAAGAACTCACATACAGTAGTTCAATAAAATGACATCACGTCGAAAATCCCCCGGGCACGTGGGGCACGTTTTGTTTTTGATGATGTTTACTTTCCCGCGTATGTTTCAATTCTGTTTTAAACACAAATCACAAGTAACAGGAAAACGCTTAAAAATAACTAAAATTGTGTTATTAAAAAGTAAAATATGTAATAACGATAGTAGGCAGTACTCCAATCAAATACAATTTTATAATCTAATCTGAAGTACCGAGTGCCATAATTGTTAATATGTTATGATTGAAACAATGCTCTTTAGCGGGATAATAAGGTAACACAATGGTTGTAGCTATCCCGACGGACAAAGAAAAATGTTCTACCACCAACCAAGCCGAGTATTGGAGATACCGCAGAAATTGAGCACCTCCAGACGGTTAAAACAATTTTAACTCAGCCGGTCAAATCTTCGATTATAATAGAAAAAGTACAATCTGAGATTGTCGATGGAGATATCATTTCAGGTAATTAAGTTAAAAAAAATGTAATGCTTTATCGTATTATCATAATGATCTGGATAAGTCCATCATTAGACATAAGCTCACAGATCACCACGCGAGACTTTTCACAGAAGAACTGGTAATCACTAGACATTGTTGTGTTGGTCCATAAGTAGACGCTAGTGCCTATTACCAGATTTCTCTCTTAGTCGCTTTCAACATAATATGCATGGGGTGTATCCTATTCTAAAGCCAAGACCATACGGCTAAATGATATTATGTTTGTCATGATGTTTAAAAAAACATATTTGTTAATTTCTATTAACCAACATTAGTGACCTCCGCCGTATTATGGTAGCGTAATGACCAAAATAATCAAGTTACATATATCACCATTATATGTAACCCACATAAAGTTCAATATGCACCAAACATTAATAATAATCATGTAATGAAATCTGACAGCGATTGAAAATCTTATAATAACTGTTGAGAAAAGAGAACCTACCGTGACACTATAATCATGGCGAAACGAAGCTAATAAAGTCGACAACAATGCTGCTTAAAAGTTTGCAATTTGAAGGCTGCACATTAATTCTTAATATTTGAAAAGCAATGCACTTGTATTGCAATCAAGTGATACATTCGTTTTTACGCAAGCAATTTGTATTTTAAAATTTCGTGTAAGATTGGATCTATAACAAGTTATGAAATAAATTATGTTTAGTCCGCCTTCGACATTCAAGTACCGATCTAACAGACGAACAGCATGGCTCCACCAGTACATCGTCGACATGCCTATGGCTCGCAGTAGGCGCTTTGCTTTATCTTGCGTACTGCGTACTGGAGTTGAACGCACTTCCGCATCCGTTTTTCCACAAATCTACAATTTGAGTGAACATGCGCCTTCTAGACCAACGCGTACCATCGTAGACCATATCTGACCATATCCTCACTCACCGTCATATTAATAGATCGTGATCTGTGAAAAAGAGTATATAATTGTAAAACTTGTTGCAGAAATAATGCTATGTTTCGTTTATTTTAAAAGAAACCGCACTTAGCAAGTATCATTTGGATAAGTGTTTTAGAACGCTTCGAAATGTTACTAAGTATGTATTGCTACCTCCATGATCTTCTCAAATTTTTGTTTCTTATTTTTACATGCTTTATGTTAGGTTCACTTGTATGTAACCAATATGTAACTATCTACCTAACTATGTATGTAAACAAATGTAGCAAGTCAATTTAAAGCTACTTCTAATTGTCGTAGCAATTTGAAACTTAGCAATAATATGTAATTCGGGTGATCTGACCCTGGAATCAGGAGTTGGATGGAAAAATTCTACCACGGTCCACGGGCCCCTCAATTTTTTTGAAAAAAGAACGCTAGTCTTCTGTTGGAAATCTTGACCATCTAGACTCCAACCATAGTTTGTTTGACAATTCTTGTAACGACGTCGCTGTCACTCGTGTATTTGTCAAACGAGTTAAAAATAACCTACAAATTTACAAGTAACAAATTTGTTGATAAAATAAAAATTTGTTTTTACGAACTAGTTAAAAACAAGAACCGCTTAAAGTACACTAAGCGCTTTACAAAACAACGCAGCAACCTACTGTCAAGGGAACATCCGTGAAGCCACCAAACTCAGCCGACCGTCTCACCAAGAAATTTTAGAATAAAAGCCGTTATTTGCGGATTATAGTAAATAACTACAGGAGAAAGAAATTAATAAATGAAAACAGTGTCTAGTTGTTGTCCGTATTAAAGTTGTTTCAGGATTAAAAAGCTTTTCAGTGCGACACTCGTAAAGCTTGCTTTTTTAAACTATTATTATTCTTGTAAACTCCTTTTATTTAAATTCACTTGTCTTGGAACCTAAAGTACCAAAAGAGTCATTACTTCTGGGACGCTACTACCTACCCACCTTCAGTAGGTTTGTTTCGAGTACCACTCTTAATCCTGGCTGCGCAGGTGTATCAGTGGGAGAGTATGGAGGTGGGACACGAGGTGTAGAATATGATTATTTTTTACATTTTATGAAGTTCAGGTCTGTCATGTGCTTCCCCTCATTACGCTTTTCCTGACGGATCTTCAAGACAAGATAAAATGATTACGACGCTTATGATAAGTGGCTTATGATGGTATGTGCCCGTGAGATGTCTTTAGATAGGTTATTGACAAAAACTTCATATTAAAAAATTCTTTACTCCGATGTACAACAGCTTACTTACATTAGCCATTCTATAATTTTAGAGCCAATTTAAACAGCGTTTAATTTCAGCATTATTAAAAATACGTTCTAGATATTTTTACGTGTAATACGACTCTTTGATTCTAAAAATAAATGTTTACACAATGAAACTAGACCCTCGTATGTTCGATAAAATCGATTAGCTAAATTAAACTCGATCGTAATCGTTATTTGAGTAAGCATTTTTTACAAATCAACCCACGTACTTAAAAGTGCCACGGTCAAAATTTCCACAGTAGCCTAGATCTGTATTTTTCCTTCCTCCAGATTTTTTACAACTCTGCCCCCGATCGCAGGTTGTTGCCTTTGATGAAACCAGAGGCTCTCAAACTACGATTCATGGATTCCGGAGGATGCGGTTGAGTACACGACGGTAAGATGAAAGTACAATGTACCCGTAAAGACTTAGTTATATACAGGGTGGTCCAAAATGTGACGTCCAAAATTTTTTTTTAGATTCCTTACACCTGGGTGTATCCGAAAATACCCCATGTATGTTCCGCGATTTTTTGTAGTTTAGAAGTTATGATTTTTTAAATGTATATTTCGAATTTTCTGCCGGAGCGACTTAAAATAATCGTAACTTGTTTAATAGTAAGGTTTTTTTATTTATTTTTTCTCGAAAGTGATCGTCTTGAATCACCCTTTCTACTTTATTATCAACTACACAACGTTATTCATTACAAGTTACCGAAAAAAGGGACGAAAGTAAAAATTTTAGGTTTGAGTTGAACGGAGCCAAATTTTCAAAAATTTCTTAATAATACAAAATTAATGTTTCATTGGTTCAAACTAATTTTAAAAACTCCAGCAGTTTGTCAGCTTACCAAATAATAATAAAAAAGTTGTTCTTAATAGGCGATTTTACGACGAAATTGGCTTCAGAACTTAGTTAGGTGAGAATTCATAAAGAAAAAATTTTGTCAAAAAAAAATATTAAGCTTATTTTGTTTTCATTTTTATGGCCTACATTAGCAAGGCATCATCAAAAGCATTCAAATAATTTCAAATTGAACGATCAGTGACACATTAGAAAACATTTTATTTTAAAAAAGCTTAGTTTAGTTTTTATTAATACGGTTATTTTGGTTTATTTTTAGCATCAATAAAAGAAAACACAAATTAAGTTCAACTACTTTATTAAAGAAGATTTTCAAAATGACGCCCTTCAACTTCGATACACAATCGGCAACGTCTTAAAAAGTTATCTTTTAGTCTGCGGAAAGCGCTTGAATTTTGTCTGACTTTCGTCGCTGCTTCTCTCAATTTTCGTCTCAGTTCTTCTTCGGAGTTAGTTTGCTGAGCATAGACAACTTCTTTGTAGTAACCCCAAATAAAAAAATCTATTGGGTTCAAGTCCGGTGAACGTGCAGGCCATTCGATTGGGCCGCCACGCCCAATCCATCTGCCCGGGTATGTTTCATTAAGGTGCCCCCTCACTTGGCGTGCGTAATGGCAAGGAGCACCATCATTTTGGAATATCATGTGCCTTCTTGTTTCCAAGTTTACATCTTCCAGCAATTCAAAAAGGTTGTTCTGCAAAAAGTTTAGATATGTGTCTCCATCCAACCTAGACGGCAGCTCGAAAGGCCCAATCAGTTCTCCATTTACAATTCCCGACCACATGTTTACGCTGTATCGATGTTGAAAATTTGATGCTCTTGCAAGGTGTGGGTTTTCAATTTCCCAGCTGTGATAGTTATGGATATTAAATACTCCAGTGTTTTCAAAACGGGATTCATCGGTCCATAAGATCTTATTAAAAAAATCTGGGTCTTCCTGACACCTTTGTATCATTGTTTCGCAGAAAGCAACTCTTCTAGGGTAATCTGAAGCTTGTAGCTCCTGAACGCGCTGAATGTGGTAAGCGTGGTAGCCTTCTGAAAAAAGAAAAGGACTATTACTCACCACCTAGGCAGGAAGAAGTCTAATACCTGGCATTGTATCTGTGATTTATGTTTTGTGTAAATAAAAAACAAAACGACATACCATTTTTCAATATCCTTAGAACTGAGGTCCGTGGTATTCCAGTCCTTCTGGTTATTGCTCTGGAACTCGTAGAAGAGTCTCTTTCTACAGCTGCGATGACTTCATCTCTTCTGTCCGGATCTACTCTGGGTACTCCTTCGTGCCTTTGGCTACGACCGGGGATACGCCCGGCCATCAGCGTATTATGAGTATTAATAAATACCCTATGGTCCGGGTAATGGTCCAGTATTTCTCCTCGCCGGTCCAGTTGTTGACGATATAGCCTTGCGGCTAAATGACCGTTTCCTTTGGCCATACCATAGTAAAAGTGCATTTCTGCGTACTGGCTTAGACTAAAATTACTCATGTTGCCGTCAGTAACACAAGCACAAGTCAGTCGTAAGGCAAATCGGAGTCCGTAACACAAGCACAAGTCAGTCGTAAGGCAAATCGGAGTCCGTAACACAAGCACAAGTTAGTCGTAAGGCAAATCGGAGTCCAGTAACAAAGCGAAAGTAGGTTCAAAATATCGGTATCGGAAAGAAGCAACGTCAAGTAGTATCACACGCGATGGAAGTGAGTGAACGACTAGCGGACGGACGATACAGTGAGATGCTACGGAGAATGTATGGGGAGAGGGGGGAGAGGGAAGTGCAGGTAAAAAACCCCTAGCGCGCACGGCTGACTTTTGTGGCCAAGACAGTAGGTCTTTCTCTTTCGTACTTCTACGCAACCATAACAGTGCGAAAGAGAAAGACCTTACTGGCCTGGCGCCTTTTGAAACGTGTTATTTATTGCTTTGTGTCATTGTGTGTGATTGGCCTTGAAGTAGATTTTGGTTTAATTCTAGCTTTCATAATTTCATGTCTAAAAACAGAAAATGAAATGTGTCACTGATCGTTCAATTTGAGATTATTTGAATGCTTTTGATGCCTTGCTAATGTAGGCCATAAAAATGAAAAAAAAAATAAGCTTAAACATTTTTTACGACAACATTTTTTTTTTATGCATTCTCACCTAACTAAGTTCTGAAGCCAATTTCGTCGTAAAATCGCCTATTAAGAACAACTTTTTTATTATTATTTGGTAAGCTGACAAACTGCTGGAGTTTTTAAAATTAGTTTGAACCAATGAAACATTAATTTTGTATTATTAAGAAATTTTTGAAAATTTTGCTCCGTTCAACTCAAACCTAAAATTTTTACTTTCATCCCTTTTTTCGGTAACTTGTAATGAATAACGTTGTGTAGTTGATAATAAAGTAGAAAGGGTGATTCAAGACGATCACTTTCGAGAAAAAATAAATAAAAAAACCTTACTATTAAACAAGTTACGATTATTTTAAGTCGCTCCGGCAGAAAATTCGAAATATACATTTAAAAAATCATAACTTCTAAACTACAAAAAATCGCGGAACATACATGGGGTATTTTCGGATACACCCAGGTGTAAGGAATCTAAAAAAAATTTTTGGACGTCACATTTTGGACCACCCTGTATGCCTTGAGGTTTTACTTGTTATTAAAGTATGGTCAATAAAATCGTTTCCTTGAATTTTCTTCCGAGTTTAAGCATTGCAACAATTTTAACTGTCAATCGCTGTGTTTCTTCAGTGTATGTAATTGGTAATTAAATACGTTAAAATATTACAAGTAATGTTTGAAAGTTTCTAGAAATTGGTCTCTTAGATTAGTTATGAACACATGGGTATTTTTCAATCCGATGCTTTCGGGATTTCAATAGACATACTTTTGAGCTTTTAAGATCTCATGTCTAGGAGAGGAAGATGTTGATGGTGACGCGATAAGCTAGAAATATATTAAAACAAATGCACATGCATATGACAAACTATACAATCAGATTTTTATGCTTCTAAAAGTCTTCAAGTTCAGTTCAGTCTTCAGATATATCTTTTTTATATTGATGTTCAATCTGTCTAATTTTTGATTCCCACGAGGTTCTTAATGTAAGTAACTTTGAGAGCCTCTGATCTAACTGGACACTTTTTTGCTCGTAACTCCACCACTCGATATGAGATGGCGGATGTGGCGCCACGGTGTTTTTTCTGCCCATTGTATTAAATGTGGGCGACGATCTGTGTTAACGACACTTTTTGCGTGCACAGAGATTATAGATACGTACAAGTATTTGATTGTCTTAGTTGCGCAGCGCGGCGCTTGCGCATTTATTCATTTTCATGATAATGATCTTGATATCCTTTTTATACGTATCGTAACTGATGATATTTCAATTAAATGTGTACCTATCTATTCTGTAACAACGCGTGTACCTTTTTGCGTTAGTCGCTTATGTGTATTGAATTAGCGAGACGGAGATCGCTGATTCGATTCCCGAAGAGGTATTTAATTGTAAGTATTGATACATAAAGACTTCCTTTCCTTTCAGTTCTAAAATATCTTATGTCGTCAATTAATTTGGCAATGTCAGTTTGATTTGTAGTAGCGCGTATTCCCATGATCGGTTAAGAAAGTATGTTTGGGACGACCAAAAGGCAAACACATCGAGTGTTTGTAGACGTCCTGGTTACCGCTGAATGGATGAAGTGAAGCAGGACCTGGTCGCTCTCTAAAAAGCCGAATTGCATGAAGTGCTGCAGAACAGGTTTCAATGGTGACTTCTAGTTTCGGAGGACAATTCGCTCTTTGGGTCGCTGAGCCAACGCAGTAAGTACTTTTTCTTTCGAGTACGGTGAGTTCATAGATATTTTAGTGGTCATTAAATTCATTAGCGACGATTGTACGACACAATCGTAAAACCAATGCTAACGTTTATTCTACCATTACCTTCAATTACGATTGCGTATTTTTTATATGCACGGAAATCCACACAAACGGCCACTTCACGGTTATCAAATTCTTTTTTTTTGCGAAGTATGTATGTATGTACCCGCATCGGTCACGATTTAATTAATTGGCCTTCGTCTTAAATCAAATAAATTAACGAGACCGGTTAAATTGCCGAAACGAAATTAAATAAATCGGAGACCTCGCCTATCGTTTGTATTAAATGTTCACGTGCCTGTTTGTTTAGTCAGATGCGCCTGCGCCTATTTGTCTTATTGTGATGAATGAGACCTAGGTCGATCGAAAACGTTTTCAAATTAAATGATTCAAGGTAAAAATTGAAATTATGGTTCGATTCCTCATAATGTAAGAAAATAAAACTTTCAGAAGGTTAATCGCTTGTTCGTCTGTACTTTGGTCACGAGCTTTTATGTAAATGACTGCTAAACATACTCACCTCACACATGCACGAGTGTATACAGTTTAAATTCAAAAAACAATAACATATAAGGATTAATTCCTGTATTGATTATCAGTTTATATAAAAACCATTTATTTGTTCATTTTGTTCTTTCACTAAATCACTATTATTTTTATGGTTATTATTTAGATCTTACTATCTAAATCCAATATTTCTGACACAAAAATATTTCCCCTTTTTTAAGCAAAGTTGTCAGAAGCTCAAAATCAACAAAACAACCATAGCTTAAAGGACCAGTCATCAATTCAAGGGCCATGTTTTATTATTAAAATTCGTTCCTTGTTCGTTACATCAACACAAGTGTTAACCAATTTATCAATTGCATCATTATTTAAAATTGAAATCTCGAAAACAATTCGTAAATCACGTCATAAATCGTGGTTCTGTTTTTCTTAGAAACATCATCCTGTGACATCATTCCTAGGTTTGGTCCAAGGTCAAAGCTGTAATCCTCTAGAATCCTTGAATTTAATGTTGATGTCATTCTAGAGTTTATCAGTTGCGAATTATCTTATGGTGATTTTCAAGAAATGCATATCATAAACAATGAATTCCACATATTATATTTACATATTATTTATGATTTTCCGTTTTTTTATTATGCATATTCTGTACGGAACCCTCGGTGCGCGAGTCCAAATCGCACTTGACCTGTTTTTTTCACCATGTCATATTCACCTTAAAATGTCATTTCTCTTAATACACTGTATAGGTACCTATACAGTGTATTAAGAGAATGTACAAGAAAGGGTGAATGTGACATGGTACAAAAGTAGGTAGGTACACAAGAGAGTACAGCCGCTGGGAATAAATCCAGGACCTCCGGATTGACAGCCTAACTGTGCACGGATTGTGTGCATCTACGGGGATGCGATAAAAAATAAAATTCAATATATTCATACGTCATACCTTCAAGTATAAAATCATCATGTCTATCATTTAATCAGACAAGCAAATGCTTAATAAACTACGTCAAAAAATAGTAATTTATCAGGCCTCGTCATGGCGGCTGCGCGTGCGGCAATCCTTGGCATCATTTTCCTGGTTCGAGGCACGGACAACGTGATTAGAGAATTATCTTCGTTCTGTTCTATACTATGAAGGATGTACCCTAATAGTTGTAATTACGCATCCACTGTTTTGAACAAAAAGCTTGTAGACATTCCAAGGTGTTGATACAAACGCTATGCCTATGAGATCATTCGTGTTACGTTAGGATTTTTTTCTTTCGATTTCAGCTACGAATATGTTACAAAAAATCTAGGTGACGATGACGTGTACATCGTGAGTGGCCATTGCTACCGTGATGATTATGGCTAGCCCCATCAGAGAAAGCGAGGACGTGGTATTAATTAATCATAAATGAATTGATAATTACAATGGTTAGTAGCTGACAAAATAACTAAGAAACTATGTACACTCGAGTTCAAAAATACGTATCCGCTTTCGTACCATGTCACATTCATTCTTGCTTGTGTGTTGCAGGAAATGTCAATTAAAGGTGAATATGACATGGTTCAAAAGTGCATACATATTTTTGGTCTCAGTTTACTTATCTAAACAAATCGATATGACAGCAATTTTGAAATTGACTAATTTTATCCTAGTTTAGAAATATCGTATCAATTTGAAATTTGAAAATGTTGTATTTCAGATGAAAACCAATAATATGGCACCATTCAGCTGATCTGACAGGATCTGAGCTGATCAGGAAATCTTTAATGGGTACTTTGCTCATTTGTTTTTTAGTTGTTGTAATGTTTTGCTTTAGTAAAAATATTCATAATACACTATACTAAACGACATGTAGAATCTGACAAAAAACTGCGACTAACTAAAAACAGATTTCGGTTAAACAGGTCTTAAAATAGTGCAAAAAATTAACCATTTTGAATGCACATTTGGTTACCATTTGGCCTTTACTTCACGTAATGTGTGTAAGGCCGTTGCTTGTAAATAATATAAAGCGTGCTCAATCAGAAGCATTGGGACAATGAGGATCTGGCTATGGTATCTTTCAGTGACGGAATACAAGCGGAAGACTTAGTTTAGGCATTTAAAAAACCTGGGATCTATCAGATGAGTACAAGATAGTTAATAGTGGTCTGCTTATGTAATATTTAAGGGACTTTACCACTATAGATTTCCTGATTCTCATTCACTCATATGTGGCCACACTAAACCGATCCCAATGAACTTCAGTATCCGTAGGGCATAGGAGTGTGCAGTTCTTCTCGCAACTCACACACAAACACACACACAAACACACACACTAACACACACATGAGCATAGCAAACTTAAAATAGGAAGATTAAAAGAAAACCATAACATTTAAAACAGGTTAATTTTTACTCTGTAAATCCGTCTGGAAGACGCGGTGCACTTCCAACACAAGTGTCGAAAGACTACTTTCTGGAAGGCCCTTGCAAAACTCTGTAAAAGTTATTTAAGAAATAAACACTATTCACTTTTACTTTTTTTACTTTGATTGTAGATTAAAATAGGTCGATTATTTAAAACTCTGTATCGGAATGAAATGTAACAGACCCAGCGCCTCGTTAACTTAAGGCTTCTGTGTGAGCGCGCTTTCCATCTAACGCCTAATCATCACTACCATCACGTAAGAAGAAAACCAAGCGTAAACGCATACACAATGTATAAGGAGATGGGCAACAGCGTCTACCTATTTAAAAGTAATATTTTAATATGATCATCAATCGTAGACGAACTAAGGTCACCGACTTTAGCTCGTGAGTGAACTGAAGTGGCAACGGATCACCGAGGGGAAGCGTGCACTGGGCCGTCCCCCTACCAGATGAACCGATGACCTAGTATGATGACCTGGCTTCATCGTCAGACTCTTATCGCTAATTGTATTACTATTAATGGATTAAACTTGTCAAACCAAACCATATCAGCCCAAACTCGAGGGGTTTATCAGTACCCATTGAAGAGTTCTTCTATCCAACTCCTGACGCCTGTGTCAGATCAGCTCGATGTTGCCAAATTATTGTATTGTCAACTGGATACGACATGTAGAAGTACGTTAAAATTGACTTGTTACATACAGAGTCTTATATAGTTAGTTAAATACAAGTGAATCTAATATTATAAAGCATGTAAAAACCTGATGAGAGATGTGATATCGTAGGTGTACAAACAATACTTACCAATAGTAAATAACGGTACTGGGTAAGTACTCGACTCACATCTGATTTGTTTGTTCACTTCTGTGTACAGTTGTCAACACAATCGGACACGCTATCCGCGGTGTGCCATAGCGAATTCAAAGTGTGCAACTCAAGCACCAAATATTGTGACAAACCATGAGATTTCATCACAAGTCGTGACTTTACTTTGATTTTTACACGCATTATGTTAGGTTCACTTGTATATAACTATGTATTACTAGTCTAGCAAGTCAATTTTAGCCGACTTTTCCCTAATTTGAATGTCAATACAAGAAATTGGCACCATCGAGCTGATCTGACCCTGAAGTCATTAGGTGGATAGAGGAACTATTCAATGGGTCTATAGCCCTTGAATCTGGGCTTATTTTGTTTTCTTTGATTATTTTAACTCATTGCAACTGGTACACATTGTGAAATGGTTCTGATGGTGAAGTAGTAAGCCAGGAAATAGTAAGTGAAACTCTTTAAAAGATACGAGTACGCTCGTCGAGTTTGGACTCATATGGTTTGATATGTAAAACACATTACAAGTGGTAGCTTTGGTGACAATGGTCTGATGATGAAGCCAGGAAATAGTAAGTGAAACTCTTTAAAAGATACTAGTGAGCACCTCGAGTTTGGGCTCATTTTTTATGGTTTGACAAAACTAATATGCTATGATTAGTGTAGACTGCCTGATGATGGAGCCAATATGTGGACAAAGAAACTCTTCGACTGCATTACCTAAAAAAGCGGGTGTCTTAGTTTTTAAAACTAGAATTTGTATTATTCCATATGGGATGCAAGTTTGTATCAATTTCGTCATTTTTGAAGATAAATCAATGGAAAATAGTATTGGGCTTTTCAGTAAGATATAAAGTAACGAACAAAATAAGTGTCTACGAGATTCTGGATTTTATAGTTAAAGGGATAAAATTGGGGATACTCGTATTTATTCGAAGACGACTAAAGCCGTAAGCGCAATCTATAGTATTTTGTAAGGTACATTTTCGGTCTATTTTATTTTGAATCTGAAATCAAGACAACAATTCTCGGGTCTCTATTCTGATTATGACGTATACTGAGAACATAAAACATGTTCTCGCATTGTTCACACACAAAGCACTACACACCAACTCAAGTATGTAAAGGCGATATCTCTCGGGCCTCAACCAACTCCACCATAAATAATAATCTCCTGTGGTCTGAATTTCGAGGTCGTCAACCGTATTAAGTTGCTGTTAGCAAAAAAGAAACATCGAAATTCCGGGAAGATTGCTGGGATCCTTTTACTTGTCGTTTTTGCAAATGATACTGGTCTTTAGCCTGGGTTTTCCTTCACTTGGTTTGGAATTACAGGAAAGATCGAGGGGAACTGGTCCTGTATATTACTCATTTATCAGATTCACACGTAATGCGTCAGCGTCAGTACTAAAATCCATTCTACAAAACTAAATGGAAGAATTCCATCCTAGGGAAGTAAATGCGACTTACATCCCGCTACTTAGATAATGAGCCTATTTTCAGAACAGAAGGGATGAAAAAACTATTTACTATAGAATCTATAATGTCATTAATATTATTTTTTAGGATTGTAGTATTAGTTTTATTACATTTAGCTCATATAATTTTAAATATGTGTATTAATTTAAATTTTATATAGTAAATAATAAGATATGTATGTTAATCGGAGGAAGCTTAATTGGTTAATATGATAGAATTTTATACAATTTTAAATTAATAAATTATTTAAATATAAATAAATAAACACTCCCGAAAACAAATTGAAACATTTATGAAATGGATACCTAGACAAATCAGTTAGTTTGTCTTATAGAAATAAGTTAAAACCCGAGGTTAAGACATAACATAAAACACAACTCAATTGCTGTACGATTAATATAAAAAACATATTACAATAATGAGTCATTTATCTTATTACCATACATTACAGAAATGAAAAGCTTTCCAAGGACTATTAATAGTTCACGAAGTAACACCTTTCTCATTACAAACTAGTTCTACCAGCAACTCCGTTGCCAAGACTACGTAAATTATCCCTCGGGAACATTTACCAAGATAAAAAGTATCCTATGCGCTGATCCATATGTTGTGTGTAAAATTTTATCCGTCATGCCATTTATGCGTGATTTTCGCATTTGCAGGTAAATATTTTTTCAATCGACGAAATTTTGGAGTGTTAACATCAACTACGCTACGGAAAATGTAACGAAATGCTTTTTTGATTGAGGTTAACATATAAATATTAGTGTATATCAGGGTGTATCATGTAGGTCCTGGAACAGAAGAAAATAAAAAGAAGCCTCTATGGGGTGCCAGTAATTTCTTGGAAGCAGTCACAGTTGCTTCGTGATAATGGCGCTTGTAAAAAAAAGTAAAAAGAGTTTATTTCTTAAATAACTTTTACAGAGTTTTGCAGGATTTTTTTTGCCTTCCAGAAAGTAGTCTTTCGACACTTGTCTTGGAAGTGCACCGCGTCTTCCAGAAGGATTTACATAGTATTATTTAAGGAAAAGACTTATTATTATGTTAGTAAAAATTAACCTTGTAACTTTATTTATTAAATTTTTAGACAACTACGATCCATTTTTGTTAGTAATATCATATGAGCTATGTTAGTAGCTATGTATCTTATATTCTACTACAGTAACAGTGCCGAAATATCGGAAACACATATAAAACGAACCGTGAAAAAAAAACTATCAAGGTTCATGAGATACAGCCTGTTGACAGACGGACAGTCAAGTCTTAGTAATAGGGTCTCGTTTTTTACCCTCTGGGTACGGAACGCTAAAATGGGATAGTGAACAAAAATGAAACATTAGTCAACTACTGCGATCAGAAATCTATTAACTGATCATTATTGATTTGAAAGACCCAAGCAGTTCATTATCGTCACGAAACGTCCGTCAGCTGCCATAGCACAGACAAAATGGTATCATTATACACTGCACTGTACCAACATCGTAAAAACAAGTAAACGAGGCAGACCCGTGTTTAACTTGTGACGTCACGACCTAGATACATATTTTTGTGACTGCCTAATAACACAGCTGTTTGCATAATATCCAAGTTATATCCCGTCAGGTTGACTCAATGTCGCTTCTTTATTTCTTATTTACACAATGTTATCAAGATATGTGTGTACTATATCTAGATATGGCTTTGTCTTCGTGATGGGCAAGTTTATCACGTCAACATAAGTTTTTCCGTAACTTTGTTTGTGGATTTCCGTGGGTATTTTAGGGCACTTAATTACGCCACACCTTGCAAAGTTGAACTCAAAATCCGGATTCCATGGGTTCGATTCCCAGTGTGGTGTCTCTTCTTGGATTGTATGGTGATATAGCGTTTTTCTAACTAGCTGCTACTATCATGTAATCTCTAAGTCAACTGTCAAAATCTGTGTTCAAGCACAACATAGGTGAGCACACTGTTCATTCAATGGTATTGGGTACTTGACACTTAGTTAGTTTGGGGTTGAATTGTATTTCATACCATAACGGACATTAAAAGAAAGGCCCAAAAATAAAAATTCGTAATAATTTTGAATTTTTCTTTGGATTTACCAATAATTTAAAGTCTCAAAAATTGCGAAAAAATATAGTTCCTCGAATAGTAATCCGTAAAAACATTATTTTACGAGATAACTCAAAATATCGAACAAGCTTCATACATTTAACGCTCCAATATAGTAATATGACGTCACAAAACACCCCCGATTTATATGGAGCGTTTTATTACCGCGTGAGTAGAATTACTTTGTTGTGCTAAAAAACTATTAGTCGTATCGACAAAAAATTGATATTTGTCAAATATCATCTCAATACGTCACCCTAATACGGTGTTCCGGTATTGAAAGTTACCATACCCAATGAGCTCTTCATTCACACGAAGCTACTGGGTGAGCATGCTTTCCATCTAACGGCACTATTGCGTAAGATATAGACCAAGTAAAAACCCGTTGTACGTAAAAACATCACTCTCCCGCCAAAAATATTTCTAACCTCAAACAATGAACTTATTCCAAGGAAAATAACCAATGTAAAAAATATGGCTCTATCCTAAAAATTGTATAAATCATAGGCATCTTTCTTACAGATAATTCAAAGGTGTCGAGTCCGAGTACTAAGTTTAGCCTTTTGCATGAGAGACCCATGATTTAAATATCTATTAGTCATGTTTTTTTGTGCGATAATTAACAGAAACACGTCAGATTTGCACACGTAATGCAAGTAATAATTCTGCCAACAACTAGTCGCCTCGGGGGAAAATTGCAGTCATCCGTCAAGCAGGCGCTTCAATTAAAATAAGCGAGCCTTGTATGGTTGGAATAGCTTCATATTTATATGCAAGAGCCGCATGTTACTCGATATTATACGAGCTACGTGTTTTACTTTGAAAACTAGTTGCGGTAACTAAGTATCGACGTGAAATGCCTCACGCCTCCACCATAATTGATATAAATAATAATAAAGGTTTAACACACAGAAATAAATAATAACTGGGCGAAAAGCTCGGAGTTCTTAAAAAAATCTTTATTTCTGCCCCGGGTTAGAACACAAGCCATAAAGAGTGTTGTGTGGCTAATTGTTACAATTAGCCACTTCACCACAGTACTTCTGCTCTAGAGTGCGAAATTAGTGACCATCATCATCAACAGCCTATATATGCCCCGACTGCAGGGGCTCAGATCTACTTTCCTACAGATAGTGTAAATATTTTGCGTGAAATAAGGCGAAAGAAAAACTTAACTAAGTCCTTAAATTCGCCTATTTACAGTAACTTTAAATGGACCAAGTGCGAGTCGGACTCGCGCACGAAGTGTGGCTTAATTGTGATAAAAAGCCTATATCATTTTCCGTCTCTTTAACTATCCCTATACCTAAAACGAAGTTATACTGACCATCAGTTACGGCGGGAAGGTCTAGCAAATAAACTCACTTTCGCATTTATAATATTAGTATGGATACAAGCTAGATGTATACTACTTATACCAGCTACTTAGCAAATGTATGTGTGGCATATTAATAAATGTGATACACAACTAAACGATGACGTTCCGACAATACTCGCTGGCGCCTTTTTGCTGGCAACACTACCAATCTGATATCTATGTCATGATCGATATCCCTGATGAGAGATCAACGCAGTACTAACAGCATCCTATACTCCGAAGCAGACAAAATATTCTTAACTTATTACACTCACATTTATGAAGGACCTCCGATAGATCAGAAACTGGCCGCTACCTACACCGATTGGACGTGAGTTAGCAATAAAATAGTTAACAATAAAATTTAGAAAGTTTAAAATAAAAGGTATTTGTAGGTATAATAAGCCTTTTTCCGTTACAGTGAAGTGTTGTTTTAGTTTATTTATTTATACACATAACAGGGTAATGTGATTTTTTCTGACGGTCCAAAGTTCACGCAATGTCCCGAAACAGGTTAATCAGATTTAAAGGCAGAAAAATATAATGTAACGAGAGCTGTGAGATAAAACAACACGCTGTATATATTCAGCACTATTTTATGCGTATATTATAAATGAATAATATACGCGCATAACTTTGAATAAATAAAGTATCGTAAAAAGAATCCGTCATGCTGGACAAGTGTACATACAATATTTAATACGGGTTATTTAAACGAATGCAAAAGTTGTAGCTTTTTTCGCCCTTTCACAAGGATTTCTTCTTCTTTTTTCTTCTTCTTACAACCTCCGCCTTTGCTGACGATTTCTCTAGTTTCCTGCGAAACAAGAATCAATATCGAATGAGTTTACAAATACATCCTCGAACCGTGATTATGTAAGGATTTTTGTCTTTATTGAACCAACTCCCTGTACTTATTTACACTTACACTACCCTTAACTACACTAAATTCTCCTTCGATGTCACTAAAAACATAAACTTTTATTGATAGAAAAATATTGTTACTGTAATTCATAGTGTCTAGAAATATTTAACTGAAAATTCATCATCAACAGCCTATATACGTCCCCACTGCAGGGGCTCAGGCCTACTCTCTTACAGAAGTGTATGGGCCATAGTCCACCACGCGGGCCCAGTGCGGATTGGCGGACTTCACATGCCTGTTCAAGACATGCAAGGTTTCCTCACGATGTTTTCCTTCATCGGATAATGTACTTGAATTGAAAAACAACTCATAGCTGACGCTGAACGCGAACTGATAACTACTCTTACATGTAAGTCAATCAGTATGTAATATAATCTAGCAAGTCATTGACCGACTTCGTCATATCGATTTGAAACTTTGCGATTTTATGTAATTCAGATGACAATACAATAATTTGGCACCATGGGATGATTTGACCCTGGATCCAGGAGGTGGATAGAGAAACTATTCAATGGGCACTAGTAAATCCCTCGAGTTTGCGCTCATTTTATTTGTTTCGACTCGTAAGATTTAGTGCATTATTGACAAAAACGTTTGAATAACAAGTTTATTTCAGTGACACACATATATTCTTCCGCAGCTATAACCACTCATAAATCAATTCATATTTATTACATAATATGCTATCAGTTCTAGCTGGCCACGGACGGCAATCACCGATCGTTTTGACTAACAAAATGATGTTCCACATAGTTAGATAACTGATTTCAATGCACCCTGCGGTTACGTTGGCCTATTGTTTACAACCGTTTGTTTCTCCAAGGCGACGACTCGTCAATTACCCGCCGCCCGCCGCGCCGGACGAGGTAAGGTTTTTTTTTGTTAACAGCTTATCTGACAGATAGCCACCGTTGACCTTTGTCGAAGAGGTCAGTTGCCAGTGGGACTTGTAAAATAAGCAACAGCTTGAGGATATTCAGCATTAATGTGGGATTCGTGGTCCGTTCTGGTCTGGAGCCCATTGAGACTCAACATGACGTACATATCCAGGGATTCATTCACGTACTGTACTGAACGAATTAATGACATCAATGTATTTGTTTTTGTTAATGAAATAGTTAAGACGATTCGCCTCCACCAAAGTTTCATACTAAATTTCAGTTGCCATAATCTTTTAAAATATAATAGCTGGATTTATGAAGTAACTATCTAAAAATGGGGCATCAGATTGTGATGTCGCGAAATGAATATCATTAACATATAACTTCACACTGATCACAATTTTCATTTTAAACATATATTTTTTTGAACTATGAACCATTAGCTGCGTAACTACTATTGTAGCTAACAATAATGTTGTAAATTAATGAAATTTATTTCGTGACACTATAATTAATTTCTTTTACTAATTTTAGGTTATTACTTATATAAGCCAGCTATTCTATTTTAAAAGATTATGGCAACAGAAATTTTGTATTGAAGCGGGATAAGAGAGGGATAACGTTAAATGTATTGTGTGTTGTTGTTGTGTATCTTACTAATATTATAAATGCGAAAGAGAATTTTGTGTGTCTCTTAGTTCTTCCTTCCCGTCGTAATAAATGACGGTTCCGAGGGAGGGAATGACTTGATTTTTTGTATAAGGATAGTTGAATGGTTGGAAAAGGACATAGGCTACTTTATATTCCGATGGAACAAGTAATTCCCGTGTTATAATTTCTTAAGTCACGGCCAACAATCTAGTGTAAAATGTGACAAATTATTATAATAATAACAACACTTTGGTATTGATACCAAGTTATATAATTTATAATAATTAATAAATAGTCAACATGTTGACCTCATAATCCGAAGGTCTCATATTTGATTCCCAGTTTGGTTTGTGATATCGCAATAGTACGCCCACCTGGGTAACAATCACCCTGCTATCTAAACCTGCTTACAAACAGCAGTGATAATATTGCGTTGCTTTATATACGTGTGGTTTCAGCTCTAGACTGGCATCACCACAAATCTTATAATGGGTGCAATCCAGGAATATATCAATTCTGTCAAGGGAAAGTTACTATGAAACGTTGACTAAGATCAAATTTGTTTCCAGAGTCCAAAATTCCGCAAAATGACAGCACCTATCCGGTCGGTAGTCGGTTTAGTCAGTGGCACAGTAAATTAATCCACTAACAGAGGACTGATGATTTGAAGTGAAGAGGTGAAGTCATAAAAGGTGAAACTTATAAAATAACTTATACTATAAGTAGAAGACTGTATGTTTCTTTAAATAAATAAATTAAATTTTTTTTAAGTTTTCTTAAAGCCAACGATGCTACGCTACTGAATAGGTATGCTCAGTTCACTCTATTCACCCTATAATCATCAAAATGTTTATAAATCAGATAGTTTAGACAAAGCCCATAGAACAGGGAAACCTCGCGTTTACTGATTATTGTCACGTAGATTTTGATGACCATTCCGTCGCGGAGATTGCGGCAAGGCTGCGATTAACCTATTCGCGGCTATTACAAAGATGCTGTAATCTTAACGAGGTGATAGAAAAGGTGGGAGGTGGGAGGAGGAAAGACAGTGTAAAAGACATCAACGACAAACATCGAAGAAAAGTAGTCGACATGAAAATTCATTTAAAAGACATCAACGCACACGAAGTTTTCTGGTTCAGGAGAAGAAAGTTAAGAAAGCTGCCTCTTTTCAGGGAGCAATCTTTTCAGCTTCATGGCCGACTACTAAAATAAAGATAAGACTTTCTATATATTATACTTGTATGTAAACTATACATTTTCGGAATGTACTAAATAATGCCTTGGCCTTTCGTTTGGTACCAAACACGATATTTGTTTGAGTAAATAAATGTTTTTAATCTGCTATTATTATTTTTGAAGTTGGCATGTTGGATGTGTCATCATATAGCCAATAACCCGCACAAGGAACAAGACATCTTAAATGACACCTCATTTGTGGTTTACGCAATTTTAGCTCTTTGTTACACATAATCATAGGTACATTTTGTTAAATTAGATTTCCAGACAATGCAATGCTCTAATATCTGAAGTACCGTCTTTCGTGTTCGTCTGTTCCCTCATATTATATGAAAAGAAGACAAGTGATCAATACGAAAGACGATATTTTAGATGTTACAGCTTTGCTTTGTCTGGAAAGCTAATTTAACAAAATGTACATATAATTAGCGGTACATTTGGATAAGGTTTGTTGTTATTTTATCAACCGACTTCAAAAAAGGAGGAGGTTCTCAATTCGACGCGTATGTTTCTTTTGTATGTGACGCGATAACTCCACCACGCGATTTGGATAATTCTTTTTGTTTGGTATAGAATACTTCAGAATTGGTTCCACATAAATTTTATAGTAATTGATTGATGGCTCTTTGAAAAAGTAAAAAAAAATTACGAATTAATCACCAATTTTTAAGGCAGTTGAAGTCGGTTTTTAGTTCGTTTTGAACGCGTTAATTATAATATTTGGATACAAGTTACGACCTGTGACTTCGTCTTTGTCTGAAAGTTTTAATTCCGATTTTGGCTTTTGTCACTCGTTTCGTCGTTTAGTTCCGGATAGTTGAATTCCGAAAGATATATGTATATTTTCTCCTCCGGTTTACTCCCAGGTAGTGAAAATACCTGTCAGATAACCTCCAAATTTTAAATTTCAGCGAAATCGGTCAGTACCTGCGTAAAGTACAAGTACCTGGTACAAGTATTTTATGATGCTCTTACATACATATGCAGTAATTACTTTAAGACTTTGTAACCACGTCCATAATAGCCTGGTGATGGTGGTCACACAGTTGTACTAATAATCTCGTCCCGGGTTTGATTCTCGGCGGGGGTACCTATCGGTACTCGGTTAGGTCGGTGAAAGGGCAATATAAACATCAAATCTAACGGCTTTTGGACACTTTCTATAATACGGACTCATCACCATTAAAATCTGGTAAGATGAAGGCCTGATCGAATGCTTAATGGTACCCATTTTACAAATATCAGTTTATAAAATAACTTTAACTTTTACATAATGATAAATGATTTCACTTACTATTAATTTCCTCTTTGTACATGGGGGTAAAATATAACGGAAACCACTTGAATCTCCTCATCGATTCAGAAATTGTGCAATACGCTTTCTACATTACGTTGCTTCCTAATTCGACGAGACCAGACCACTCCCGGAAGCTTGATACATAGTCCCAGATAGGCACCACAGAAGTCTACAACATCCCAATAGATATGGCTTGGACATCATACTGGTACGAGTAAGCTATAACTGAATCATACTCTGAATCTGACTGAAACTGAATCAACTAAATTTGAATGAAATTTTTACGAAATTTTTACTTTGACCACTCCACGTATATTTTATCATTTGGTCGGCTATTATTCGTTAACCTTCAAAGCAAACTTAGTCGTGATAGTTTTCCTTTCTCTCTGAGCTAAGCATCTGACGGACAGATGGACAGAGCGAAACTATACATGTTCTTTATTGGACTGCGGAACCCTAAAATGATGATTATTGAGTGGCGACCAACCAAGCACTGATACACAACCAACCATTCACTACCCGTAAACTCATGGAATTTATTTGTTTAGCAGATTCAAGCCTTTTTAATTTTCATAGGTTATGGAATGACAAATGTCATCCGTCATCAGTCGTATGATTTCGTAAATTTAGGTACTTATAACGTGCTTATAACCCGGTAAAATTAAAGTTTCGTGAATGTGTTAAACAAATAAATTCCGTGAGCGTACTGACGACCGGGTAAAGTTCACATGGAACCGGGTTATTGCGTGAACCATGGTGATAGATGTGGGGAATTTCGAATAAACGACTTAACGGTTAAGGGCGACTGCGGCAACATTGCCAATGAACTGGTACTTCTATTGTCTGCTATTTATATTTCAGTGACACTTACCTACTCGTCTCGGCCTACGTACCGACTCGTAACTCTGGCATAATGGACCAATGCTTGAAATAACGACTCTATTTATAGCGGGATATAATACGGTTCCTTTGGTCCTTGCGTTTGTTATTTGTGCAGAGAAACTTAGAGGTTATCGAGATGGATGCTTCTAAACATGAAGTCTACTAGTTCCGTAAATCCCAATTGAATAATATTCAATATTGTTCATGCACAAGAAACGAAAAATAGTAGATATTCTCTACGCTCCTTGGGTTCTTTAGTCAGAATTTCGTGGTCAGCTTAGTTAATAAAAGTGATTTCATTATTTATTTGTTTTTATCAATATAATAATAATAAGTTATGATTCCTAAATCACACATAATTATAGCAGCAATACCAATACTGTATGTAGCATGAAATTTAATGAATTTCCAATTTGCCAAATTGATGCTTTACTGTTGCTTAAGATACGGTTTAATACAATGAACCATAAAAATACTTATTCTTAGCTATTTTCTCCAATATGAAAGCCAAAATCATAGCCGGATTTAGCCAAAGAATGTATACTTACTCACGCACCGAGCGCCTTTAGTAAACTGTAAAATTCTAAGAGTATATCAGCTGGTTATTATTTGCTTTTACAACAGCAATCTGGGCAACATCTGATAGCATCTTAATAAAAACATTTTAGCTTAAATATATTCGGACAACGCCTGTGAAGTAGGTTAGTAGGTGGATTGTGGGAAGCGAGTTTTGTTTTGTTTTACATGCAATTGATATAATATACTCCTTTGACTTTATTTAATGTTTTTACTAGATCCACTATTTCCCGTTTGTTACGATCAGTCAGTATGGATTTACCTTGTCTAAGCAATAAGGAGTGTAAATATCGAGGCAAAACACTCTTTCTTTTAAATTAAAACAGTCATATTGTTAGTTCTATTCAATGGAAACAAACATCAGCCAGACGGTACTTACAAGTCGGTTCATTGCTAATCTTGGACGGGATAAAAACGTCGGGTCCCTTCGTTTGAGCCCTCTGGCTGGTCTGGTGTTTCCGAGCCGAACCCGCACGCACACTAGTGCACCGATCAGTCTGCCGCGGCCCGTCCACCGAGGCGCTTGTCGCTAACTTCTGTGTTAAACGATCCATGCTTCAACTCATACAATCATTCGTACAAAAATTAAGTTCCACAAAGTGTCATCAATAATATTCAATAAAGGAAGAATAAAGAGCGACGTTCATCCTGACTCCTGTGTGGTTCAAATGCTGGTCCGAGACGCTTGTGGGAGACAAAATAAATATAGCACTCCGGTAAGTTTATTTATTGGTTGAGTTGTGTTATCTTTACTTTCTTCAGATGGTAAAGGATGCTGGGATGTGATGGCCATATCACAATCTAAATGAAAGCGTGATGTGTCGATCGATTTTGCTAATAGAATTCGATTGAAATGTGATCGTTTGAAATTAATAATCAGTGAAGTGTTTAGCTTTTTTTGTTATAGAAATTGAGTGCGTTTTTAAATAAATATTGTCATGTCAATGGCTGTTGTCAAACGAAAAAGGAATTGAATAAATCAACTGGAAAGTTTAGTCGACAGAAAAGTTTTATTACAGACTTTTAACTTTCTGCTACCCAAACGTAAAATTTTAAGAAAACTAAAAATTGTTAGGATTCATATTCACGTGAATATTTTAAGTAGAGCATGTACAAAAATTTAAACAAAACTGGAAAGTATAGTTACCTAAAAGTTGTTATTATAGTAATTCACGAAATACATAAAACTAATCAATAAGGGCTGTACTGTTAACCTTTTGTTACATGCTTATTTTACACCTTTACAAGTCAAACATTAGGAGTGATGCGTTTTAGTAGAAAAATTTCACATCTATTGATACTTATTTTATATTCACTATTCAATTCTACTACTATACCCATACTATCTGTCCATAACACTTTTTTGTGACAGTATTTTTTATAAAGTTGACATTGAAACCAACATTTCGAAACCTTTACAGCAGAAGCACAGCCACATGGAGTCTAAGCTTCTGAATCTTCAATCTTCAAGGCTTTCAATTTGAATTCAAAATAAAAATCTGCAACTATTTTGTACTTGTTAGGTGACATTCTATAAGTAGCATTTATGCAATGGACTAATCTCAACTAGGCATCGTGAATGGTACCCATCCTCGTTGTGTGGCTCAATATCTTTGCTCAAGAGAGATTAAGAAATCAGTAGACGGTGGCCGGACCGAATTCTTTACTTTTTAAAATTCCATATTTGGAATACAACAACGCTTCGCTACGATTTCACATGGTTGTAATGTAATTATTGTATGAGACTATGACTTGACAACGTTACACGTACATCTTAAAAGATAAAAATAATAATTATAAAAAAGTCTATAATTCTATAAACTTGAAATTTGTAAAATTATGTCCGAGCGACAACATTTTTAATATACGTAAAAGCTGACTTCATTTCAATGTATAAAATTCTAAAAAAATTATGCTATTATAGTTAAAATAATAAATTTATTCGTAATAATAATCATGACACCAAACCAATTAATTCTACGTAAAATATACAGATTGAAAATAGTTTCGTTAAAATCACGATAATATTAAAATTAAATAAGCTTACGAAACTCAAAAGTATTTTATCGTCATGAATTCTAATGATCTGTTAAACAAAGATTAATCTTGGGGTTTGCCAGGACTATTATTTTCTAAACTCAGAAGCAAAACATTTAAGGTTTAAGGTTATCCCTAGTATATAATGTTTGGCATGCAAACGTGCCTGCGATTGCTGCGATTTTAAAACTTTAAAACCACGCCGACATAATTTGTTGTCATTCAATCAGGAGACCTGGCAACGAGTGCGTTAGTCGGCTGCATCGTCACGGTTGAATCACGCCCCCTGTGTCGCTTCAAATCAATACGAGGGGCATACCGAAATGATCGGGAATATAAAACAATACATACAGGAAATAACTAAATTTATTTTTATTGCTTTTCGAAGTATTCTCCGTTGCAGTTAATGCACTTTTGCATTCGTTCGAACCAATTATTATAGCAGCAATTCCAGTCCGAAGTTGACATGGTCAAAATCGTCGATTTGTATGCTTCCACTGCTTCTTCTGGACCTTGAAACCGCTGACCACGCAATAAATCTTTGATTCTAGGGAATGTAAAGTAATCATTGGGACTCAGATCAGGGCTGTATGGAGGATGATCCATTAATTCAACGTTTTCCTGCTTCAAAAACTCGCTTGTTTTCTGAGCGGTGTGAGAGCTCGCATTATCGTGATGGAGGATTATGCGTCGTTTCGGGTTACCTCTACGGAGTTCGGATATCATCTGTGGCAAACAAACCGTTGTATACCAATCAGCGGTAACCGTTCTCCGTTCCTCTAAGGGAACTGTGACTACATGTCCTGTTTTCGCGACAAACGAAGCGACCATTTTCTTCGATACGCTGCGAGAGCGGACAACTTTTGTTGGCTTGATCTCACCTGCGAAGACCCAGACAGCCGACTGATGCTTTCTTTCTGGCTCATATGAATAGATCCATGATTCATCACCAGAGACAATGTTATAAACTGCTTTTGACTTTCCTCCGTTGAAGCGTTGCAGAGTAGACCGGCACCAATTGACACGAGCCGCCTTTTGCTCTTCGGACAAATTATGGGGCACCCAGCGGGAAACTAGCTTTCTCACTCCCAGTTCACCATGTAAAACAGTTTGTATCGCAGTCATACCTATCCCTAAAGTAGCCCGAATCTGCTCATATGTAATATGTCGGTCATCCTGTATCATTCGGCGCACAACAGCGACATTTTCTGGTGTAACCGCTGTTTTTGGCCGGCCTGTGGAAGGTACGGTGCCAAGAGAAGCACGTCCACGCCGGAATTCAGAATACCAGTGATATATTGTCGTCTGGCTAGGCGCTTCACTCTTGAATATAGATATAAGCTCAGCGAGACATTGTCCCTGAGATAATCCTCGTCGAAAGTTGTAAAAAATTATGGCACGGAAACTTTCTCTTGTAAGCTCCATTTTTTTATCGACCTATAAATTTCAAACTGATATTGTTCTTTAAAAAAAAATTTTTTTTTTAATTCTGTCAATTGTATTCGATTTTCAACTAACCAGTGTTTATTCATCAAAAAGAGTTTTTAATCTAATTAAATCGAAAGTACTCGATTACCGATCTTTTCGGTATGCCCCTCGTAGACCGACACAATGGACCAGACGCACTCCAAATATGAATGCAGTATAAAAGCGCAATGTGAATTTGAATAAGAAAGCTGGGAAGTCATGATTCGCCGTCACGAGAACGTAGCTCTAAACTCTAGCACCTTCGTCCTCCATTCGAGAACTGTTTTTATCAACAATACAATTACGAAGATTTATTGTGCAAAGATACTCAGTGACATAACTACTCACCTTGAAAGACAATAAGCCATTACTGTTATTGTTCTTGAGAGTATTACATGAGATTCTGGCATTATATATTATAATACAAAATGAATTAGATGAAACAGATTTCCGGTGAAAGAATGCCAGATATGTTGTCAGTTATTTGGCAACAAAGTGAGTGGAACTACAGGGTAGGTACAATATTCGTACAATATTATTAAACTTTTAGTTTATTATTATATTTGCTTCGGGTAGTGTGATAAAGATTTGATGTGATTTCGCAGTCCCCAAAATTTTAAATATAATTATAAAATGGAAATTAATGTTCCCATTTCTAATTACTCTAAGTTCAGTACAATATAATTCGTGTTCTTATTATTATTATTATTTATTGCATAAAGATTGTTTCTTTCTTTAAAAAAAAACAATAAAAAAATTTTTTCATATTTGTTAGCAAACAATTTAAAATATGGAAAATGACCAAATTCCACATCCGTAAACTCATTTAGAATGAGTCAACAACCTGTTTATTATGAGGAAACAAACCAATAGTAAGAAAATACGCGAGGTAAAAAAAGCTTACGATAGCATTGTCAAGAGATAAACGTAGGTTTTCCCCATTATGTGTTAGTCATACTTTGAGTCCGATACGCTTCTATTATAAACCAATGTATTATCTTTTTATAGGATCTAGCATCTAGAACCTCGAATACATTTATCCTCTATTAATATATCTTGGCACATCACTGATTCATAAAAAGAGGTAAAAACTACCATACGCAGTGCCCACTCGAGCGTGAAAATTCGCACAATCGCCAAGCTCTGTCCTTATTAATATGCTTTATTCACAAGCTCGAATAGACCACTGTAACATGATCTACTTGTTATTAAATAACTTATTTGATTCATTAGAAACTGACAGGTCGTTTTATACTGGGTCTGTCCCCTTTCCCTCAGTAAAATGCGGTATTAGTTAACAAAAGGACGTGAACTTTTATCAAAGCAGTTATTAGTGAGTATAAAAAATAACAGCCGCCTGAGTAAAAGGAAATACGAAGAGTTGCGTAAATGTGTGAATTTATTAGTCCGCCATTTCTTTATAATAAATGACGCGGTATCAATCGTGAGAACAGCTTTCAGACAACCGCGACAAAATAACGAAAATTAATGGACTGAACTCTAAACTAAAATTCATTAATACTGCTTGCATTCCATTTGACTTGTTATTTTTGTGAAATGTTGGTTAATTTAAGATGTGTTTGTTATTAATTAAACAACGACATTTATATTTAAATGACCAAAGATTTATTTTCTTCAATGTTATCGTTGAAGAGAAAGATAAGTTTTTTTTTTAATTTTTATTGTATACTATTAAATACATTTCTACAAGCACATTTTTACTCCCTTTATTATTACATTATACATGGCGACCACATGGCGGTAAACCTGTATAAGATCGACATGTATGTACATATTGTACATATATCAGATATGTCTGTGTGTGTTTAACGCTCATCAATAGTACTTTAAAACTCATGAAATTTTAATTATAAATAATTTATATAAACCTCCGTGCTGCAAATGTACGAGTATTTCATATAAAAATATGTTTTATACATTCTTTTTTTTTCTTCATATTTAATAAACTGCCTTTCAAACTACAATTAATACATTTTTAAAAAAGCGTACTGTCAAGGTGGCTTGTGGAAAGGTGTTTATAGTTTTAATTAATTATTTGTTAGATTTTAGGCAATATACTAGGATTTGAGATTTTAATTTAATAAACTGCCAACAAACTAAAATTATGATATTCCAAAAAAACTTAACCGTTCTGTCAAGGTGGCTCATGGAAAGGCTATATACTCTACATACATTATATATACTCGTTGTTTAGATTTTAGTCAATGTAGTAAAATTTGACTTTTAATTGAATAAACTCAATGACAAACTAAAATGATTACATTTACCAAAAAATTAAAACCAGCTCATGGAAAGGTGTTTTATAGAGATAGCGACAGCTATTAGATATAGAAATTATTTAGATAACTGTAGTAAAATAGATTTAGTCTCTGTAGTAAAATTTGTAATTTTAATTTAAATCTTGACATCTGTAAGTAATAATTCATTAAACATTTTATTTATTAGCTTTATTGTGGTTTTATTAGTATTTACATTCAAAACAACATTTGCACGCAATTTGCATTTTATATTCTCACAAGCTTTTGCCCTCGATTTCATCCGTGTAGATTTCAGAATTCATCTGACAGAAACTACCTGCTCGCCAGGGATAAAAGTAGACTATGTCATTTTCCGGTCCTTCAATTGTCCCTATACCAAAAATCAAGTCATTCTGACGTCTTGAAGGTAGGACAAACAAACTCACTTTCCCACTTATGATAATAAGACTGGAATTTAAATACCTTTTTGCTTAATTACAGCCAAGCCAAAAGGAGAATTATGATTTTATCAGCTAGCAATCAACTTGAATATAGTTTCACTGAACCCTAGTTTCCGCATATACTCGTAGTTAAGTCCAACCATCTTGAACAGTTAAATAACATGCAATAACGTCGCGTTACCTGAAATTATGGGAAAGAAATAAAATCCGGAGCTATTCCTTTCTAATTTGTAAAAGTAATGTTCAGTTATAAACTCAGCGATTTTATGGAAGACTGTGTTCCCAGCCTTCATTTACTAGACTTGTCTTCTTTTTAATGTGTTTCCTACATCCGTTGCATGGAAAAATAACTCGATGAAGATATTTTTAAATACAAATATGTCCGTCAAAGCTTTTACGTTGAAAGTGTCTAAAAGCAATTTGGGCTCATTAACTCCGATTCTAAAAACAAAATTTGGAATGTGTATAAAGCTTAAGATTAGGATAAGGAATTTCGTTTATGGATAGGTAGTATTATCCTTTGAAGGTGGAGTGAACATTTGTGAGAAAGAAGATAACAATTTATGATATTTTATAACTTAATAGATAGTTAGATTCGTGAGGAATGCCTACTCGGTGAGCAAGATGTGTTTTTTTTAATTTGTGGAAAAAATAACTATGGAAAATCTGTTTTGAAATGTGCAAACAAATACCTTGCATATTATAACCCACTTGAAGCTCTACTTTGAAATTGCATCTCGTCAACCCCTATTTTCGCCCCTTTTAAAATCAAAATATTCGATTAATTATTTCAGCTTCGCCACCTGTGAGTCACCATTTCCCATAAATATTCCAAATTTCAAATCGATCGATAGCATTAGTAAATCCTAAGATAAACAGCAGTGACAAAACAAAAAGATTATAAGCTTCCTGTTTTTCATTGGATGCTCAGAACCCTAAAACTTAAAAACTGTTTTTCAGTGAAGGCTTGATTCCCGTCAGACACTAGTACGCATTCATCAAAAACATCTTACGTTGATCATCAATCAGCCTGTGAATCGCATCGCAATCGTGATAAAATCCTGAACAGGCATATGTTCGACAGTTGACTTGTGCAATTATGAAACAAATGTTTACTATAGAACCGTGCACATAGATTACCACGTTTATTTGATTTGATATCAAAAATTTAATATCAACGGATACGCATCGGTGCGCAGCCAGATCACAATGTGTGTCGCTCTGTCGTACTTACCCGCTTATCAAACCCGCATGGAGTTGCCTTTTATTTCAGAGCCCGAATACACGATCAATTGTTCATATAATGATAGCAGTCATCATATGATAGAAGTAATGTTGAGGTGTACGATTGTCTCGTATTTACATACAAAATAATATGATTTACTAAGCTATCTCGCGGCTTATCGTAAGAAAACATTTAATCGGAATCGGGCTAAGAGGTTCACCCGACATAAATTTGAAAAGCGCGAATATATAATGGATTCTACATACACGTAGTAAACAAATATTACTCGACCCCAAATCACAGCATAGACACTAGTTTAAATACAAACGCATTAATTTCGACTGAAAACTGCTAGAAATTATATTCTCAATGTCATGTTTAGCAAAAATCGCTGTTTCCACAAAATTCCCGGTCACAAATTATCATTTGTAAGGATCCTCATTCTTAAAAGAGAAATGACATGGAATTAAGTTTGATAACTATACTGTCTTTCCAGGGTGGTTTTATTGTGCCAAAGGACGCGTCAGAAGACATAGAGTTACGGGCATCATACTCATAAAAGAAGGGGCATATAATTTTAAGGTCGCAGTGGCGTGTTGCTGCTGTGCCGAATTGATCTTAATTGTCTCATAACGAGAGCCTCTATTCATTTAAATCTTTTTATGGAGCATCCATATACAATACTGTCCGTATATATATCCAGCACATACTCGTAATCTGTCAGTGTGCCATATTTAATCCATATCCGTTCGGCATGCGGGATTGAGTCAACACAAACTACTATATTCATTTTATGCTTCGTTTCATGTCGTACTGTCGAATTTGTCAATAATCAACTGTTACAATTCTTCATGATTGATCAATAGATAATATACGAGTAGTAGTACAAACTGATTGACTCTAAATCAACCGTCTAATGAAGCATTTAGAATGCGTTCTCGAATTCCACATACGAATTGTTTTGGCCAAACAAAAAAAATACACCGCTATATCGATTTACCAACAACTCGCATCATCAGTCACTTTCAAAATAAATTTTTGATATAAAGCTGATCGCACATTAACAAAATGAGTATTAAAAAAAGCGTGACCTTGTAGCGTTGTGTTTTGTTATTAGTAGATTAAAAATGTTTTAGACTCATTAAACTATAAGTAGTGATGTTTATTAATATTGAAGTCTGACCCTCGGAAACGAAAACCGTTAAATAATGATCGGTGGCACAAACAAACTTAAATGCCTTGCCTAAACACCGTCACACAATATCCTAAAATTAGTCATCCGTCATATCCGAAATATTATATTGCTAAATATGACCTTTGCTAATATGTAGATCGCCACGACGAACCGGGGTTTCTTCGAAGAGGCGCTACTCGTAATTAGGGTGCGGCAGTGGTAGAGTCCGTTGTTATTGCGTTGGCCGTGTAATCTCAGCTTTAGAATAGGAACGTCCCATGAGTATTGTAAAAACTTCATCTTATCTATTATTCAATACGATCATAATGCGATGAACAATCCGTCAATCCACTCGTGTGAATTCCAATGTGACAATCTATGTGGGAGGCGCATGTTCAACAGTGGACATACAGCTGAGAAAAGAAAGCTTATAGTCAGGGGTGGTAAGGGTAAGTACTTAAGGGTAGTTAGGGGATTAAGCTTGACCTGAATCAGCACTTTAAAGCCGACAGCCATACCTGACAGAGCTGTTGATAATTTTCAAAAGACATTTGCTAGGCCTCGAGGCAAGTCGGCCGCTTGGGTAATGCCCCTCTAGTTACCGGCGCAGAGTCAACGAGATGACTCTAATTCATCAACTGAGTAAACACGACTTAGGATTATAAGGATGCATCCAAAAAATAATAATAAAAAAGCGTCGGTGGCGCAGTGGATAAGGTTTGGACTTTCAATCTGAGGGTTCCGGGTTCGAATCCAGCCGTGTACCTATGAGTTGTTTTTCAATTCAAGTATATTATCCGATTGCTTAACGGTGAAGGAAAACATCCTGAGGAAACCTGTGCAAAACTCCTGAGAAGAAATTCAAAGGTGTGTGTGAAGTCTACCAATCCGCACTGGGCCCGCGTGGTGTACTATGTAGGAGTACTCTCTGTAGGAGAGTAGACCTGAGGCCCTACAGTAGGGACATATATAGGCTGTTGGTGATGATGATCCAAAAAATATCACATTAGTGACACCTGTCGACGTTGTTGGCATTTCACTAAATCATCCACCTTCAACGACACACCCCTACAGCCCAACATGGGGCTGATCATATAAAACCAAACCCACACTCTCAGTACATTACAAGATCCAAAACTTAAGACAGTATTTCTATCAACAGTGTAGCACATGTTTCTTGCGCACCTACAGTGCCCGGTGCAGTGGTCACACAAAACGCACAGTGCAATGTTTAGATAACCGAACACAATGCACTCCAACTGCATTCCTGCACCAAGTGAAACCGGAAATTAGCCATAACTTATTTTAAAAGCCTTTGCAGAGGACCGTTCCCATAGCGCGCGCACGATTCAAAGAAGGCCAGTGCGTGCCAATGGCATGCGAGCCATTCCGCGGCTATTGGCCAACGTAGGTCACGGATTACCTTTACATACAACTTTGTCTGTCTTTTATATTTATTTACTATGACTCTTCGCCTTTATCGTTAGTAAGTGACGATAACACCGAAGAATGCAATGGAATCGTAACTATCCAGAAGCCTCAAATCAAAGAGTCTCCAGCTACAATTAACTAGGGGCTGATCACTAATTTTTTATAGGGAATAGTGGAGGCTTACTATGTAAATAGTAGTTAACTTGTAGTTTGCCAAGTTTAATTACGAAAATTTAAAACACACATTGCGCACAAAGATCGTAACTAATAGTCAATGTAATAATAATACCTTTGTGGCATGGGAAAGTAAACAAGCCGAAAAAATTCCCATTCACACATGAATACCTCATAACCCAATATCACCTTCACTCGGTGATCGATTACATGTCACACCGATACCTGACACTGACACTAACACCGAGCGCACATCTTCAACTAGATCACAAACATACTCGTAGATCTCACAAAATGAGTCAGTGCATCTACCATGAGTTTACGCAGGCGATAACGTGTATCGTTAACAGTCCTTGTCACCCGCATCTCGACTGAGCAGGATTTCCGATAGTATTCGTTATACGTTATCGCCTGCGTAAACTCATGGTAGATGCACTGGTCTTCTTTTGTTATATCCAAATTATATGAATGTTGATGGCATTGGACGGTATCTAATTACACAATTTTATGTCTACAGGTATTTATTCTCGTGGTCTTCGATTTAATTCGCTGGCTTGTTCAACTACTCACTAAAGTTTCATTGCAAAAAAAACACTTAATAAACCTTTCATTTCTACTGTTTATATTCATACTATAAATTAGGTGTTAGTATCTGAACGTGTCTATTTACGCTTCGTTTGATAAATAAATTCGTTCAAAAAGAACTGTAAACCGACTTCAATTGCCCTAAAAATCTACATTAAGATTGATATCGTTTTCTCATGGATGCCGTTGTCAGTACTGGACCAAATTGAAATGGGACCACACGGGAAGCCCCACCAGGAAAAAGAATCATCCAAATCGGTTCACCCAGTCAAAAGGTTTAGGATAACAAACATAAAAAATAAAAATATACCCGTCGAATTGATAACCGCCTCCTTTTTGAAGTTGGTTAAAAACTACCAAGTTTTAAAAGATGTTCCTTAAATTAAAACTAGCACAGTTGTTGCTAATTTCGGAAGTCCGATTAATCAAATTTCATCACGTTTTAAAAATAAGGTCATCGTAAGAATGTAGTATGCTAACATTTAATTCGATCAGCGTCTCTTCTTTGCCTAATATGATTTAATAATTTAAGCATATATGTTGTTTGTAATCCTGTAATTAAATGATAAGTTAAAATTGAAAGAATATCCTTTCTACTTCGACTAATTGTGTGCTATTGCTAATGAGACGCCAGGCATTTTAATGCAATGCAATTTAATGAATACACAGAATATAGCTTCAAGGTTTTCTTGTATTGAGCTTTCAAAGTAAACGTATTTGAAACATGTATTTACTATTTACTACATCTATATGAAAACTGCCTAAGTGATGTTGAAATTTTATTACAAAGGCAATAAATTCTATCAAATGTTGTCATGACGCTCACTCAACATCAGATTTGAAAGGACAAATGCCAAATCATCGCAAAAAGCGTTTCGTTGTCGTATTTAACCGTACCAATTAAATTGTCTACGTAGTACTCAAATAGCTCTGTAAAATCATACTAGGTATATTTACGACTACCAATTCCTGTTTCATGTTTACGATACAAAATTGTACCAATAACGTAATAACTCGATGGTAGAGCAAGACTACAGGGATCCAATGGTCTGTACTTCTTCCGGGACCTAATTTATTATTTCCTTTAGGGTTCCGTTTTGCTCTTTTAACCACATTAAGGGCATTAAAGTTTAGATCGTCCTGACTGCTAGCAGGACTATTGAGATAGACCTTCAAGGAGGATACATTATAATTTAATTAAGTTTTTACCCGACTGCGCCAGAAGGGGGATTAAATTTTATCGAAATTGATGAGCACTTTTTGAGAAAATCAACAAAACCCAAATTTTTAAGGCAAAATTGAAATCGATTTTTAGTTCGTTTTGAACGCGTAAATTATTCATTCCGCGATTGTAGCTATAGATTAGATGGTAATTTACAAGTATAGTTAAATTTGTCAAACATTCCGTCTGTATTATGTGTGGGCACTAGGCCTCAACAAAGTCAACTATCAGCAAACACTAACCTACAGATGTTAATAAGAACGAATCAAACGGTTCTTTACAATGGATTTGTATAACAAAAGCTTTAAATGTCTAACTAATGTTGAAAAGAAATTCCGAGAGGGCAATAAAAGGTACTTACGATCGTCAAGTGCCTTTCTCGCTTGCCTTCGTTAGGGGCGATAATTAGACTTACCATGTGAGTGGTTCTATCTTTCATTATTCTTCAGCATTCTCTCTATGATACTCATTATTTAGCGTGAATATTATTTTCGTGCTTCAAAGTTTAATAGTAGCATTCATTACATTTCTTAAACTATGCTATTCAGAAAATTCATGCTTATCGTTTAGATCGTACGTTTCAGCGTGCGTGCAGCTAAAGCAAAGAATGCGAACTGCTAAAGTATGTAATGCCCAGCTCTCGTGTTCTGAATGAATGAATATTACAACACAGGAGACTTCAAATGAAAGTAAATATACCATTTATTGAGACCAATGCCTAATAAAACAGCAGTCTTAATAGCACTGTTGTGTTCCGATATGAAAGATAGCTGATCCAGTGCCTCATTAGTTTGAGGCGTCTGGGTGCGCACACTTACCACCCAACGGCCTTATCATCACTTACCATCACTTGAGATTTGCCTTTGTTTTCTGTTTGTTTTAGAGTATCCTTTGCTTGCGAATTCCTCTGTGTGGACTTCAGAAATCTTCCCACAGACATTTCAAAGAGCAAAGTTATCGATACTTCAAAACTGGGATCAATTGATCCGCTCGAATAATTTCTGAATTCCTCGCAGATAAAGTCGCGGATAAAAGCTAGCTAACAATCGTATCCGACGAAGCATTAGATGAGCCTTCAGCCATTACACACATAATGAGCCACTTGTTTACTATTAAAAAACTATCATAATATCCATTAACGTGTGTACACAGTAACCCGAGGCTGACACGTGGTATTATGTGACATTATGGCATTGGAGTGCAAGTAGACACCGCTAGGTATTATACAACTAGCTAATTACTGGCGCAGCTACCGCTACCTAACTCTCTTGAATATTGAACGCGTACTTGGAACATATTGAGATATTGCTAACGGGATTCGAGCTGGATGCCGAGTGGCATTCCAGTGCCAAATGCCTCGATGGCGCCACACGGCATCCGTCTCAAAAGGATTGCGAGTTCCTATCGATAGTACTAAATTATTTTAACTGTAAATGTAAGTGCGCCTCTCACATTGTCCTACAACGAACCAAGTGGTAGTAGTTTACACTAACAATTATCAATGTTCATTATAATAATGCATAATGAGTTAAAATGTGAGCTGCTTTTTACTTGATGTTACGAGGTAGGTCATAAGGCCGTTGTTGGACGAAAAGTATGAAGGCGCTGCTGCGTCTACTGTTTGGCGACAGACTTAGATGACATGGTGTTTAGATAGACAAATACCCTAAATAAAACCGGGCATCTTAGATACCCCACTGGAATTCAAACTGGCAACATCTGGATTATGACTCCAGTCTCCAATGTGTTCATGGCGGCAGATTCAGCCATGTCTTCTCAAAGTGTTCTGTCATTTTGATGCAAAACAGCAGTGCTAATAATAGTTTTTGTTGTGTTTCGCAAATGAAAGGTAACAAAACCATGGCCTATATAACAAGGCTTCTAGATGAGCTCGCTTTCATTCTGCGGCTATTCTAAAACCGGAAATAAATGAACAAACCTTCACTTTTCCCTTGCGCTTCCTATGTAACTTCTCTGTTAAATACCATATGTTTGCGTTGTTGAATTTCCGCGAATCTTTGGCGTTCCGCCAGATAAATACGGATTTTACTGCAAAACCGTTCGTTTCTAACCGTCCGTCCGAGTACTGGCCACCGGCGGCCACTCGCGTTCCGCCTCTTGAGCTCCAAAGCTTATTTTACAACTTCAACAATGACAGACCTACAATACTTCCTTGTTAGCCTTTCTGATAATTAGCCGGGTTTTTATTAGCTGTATCGTCTTGGCTTTAGAATTGTATCGTTACATGATCATCCGAATTTGTTCACGTCGTCCTATGAGTCCTTAGCGATTTAGGCAAAATTATGTAGAGCTTTCTGCATCGTAATCATGCTGCAACAGCCTTATGTTTAAAAACATTTGTGTTAGATACAGACAATTAAAACTCTTGTACAAAATCTGTACTAGTTGTATTTAAAATTTTGGCTAAATTTGGCAAGTGAAGTTACAGTTACAAGTGGTGCTTTCAAGTGATCACAGACGTCCTGAACCTTCATTTTACCCATGTAAGTATCATCAGCAGCAGCAGCAGCAAACGTCCACTGCTGGACATAGGTCTCCTCCTTGGTATGTCACAATGACCGGTCCCGAGCCACTTGCATCCACCGACTCCTGCGACTTTTACTACGCAGTCGTTCCATCTTGGAACAACCGTTCATGTCATTAGTTATGATCTTCGTAATTTTTTGAGGACAATTACATATTAATTCATACAGACAAATTACTAACGAATATATTTTTCCTCTTAAATACAACGATTGTATCTTTCACTGACTTTTAATATATTTTTTGGCCCAAACCAACTTCATATTTTTCGCAAATGTTCTAGTTCACCCTGAACATTCTCTAAAATACTCATTGATATAATACCAGTACCACGTCATTATACAGATAAGGGCATAATGGTAGTTCGACGCGTTCCTCTTCCGCCAGCTCGATTGTTTATTACAGTTAAACTTATCATTTTACTTCCACTGTGCCTATAAATGAATTATATCTTTTATTATGTGAGAGCTGAGTCTCATAGACCGTACAAACACATTCTTCACACTCACACACACAACACACACTTCAGTACAGTATTATTGAATTAGAACACGCACTATCCTTATCTCGCTGACTGATTATTACATTGCGGAAATACAGATGAGAAATCCCTTCTCTGTAACATTTAGAAAGGTTGTTTGAGGAATTTCTACCAATAGGACGTCACCAATTCGCCTGCCATGTGTGATGATTACGGCAAATTCCCTCACGGAAAGTCAGACGTGAAGATGGCTCGTGTTCAACAGTGGACTTCAGCTGATACCGATGATCAAGACCTGCCGTGCATTGATTAAGTCAACTGTTGGACATGTCCCTTCCTCATAGATCACCACGAGGAAATTCCCGAGAGGGGATTTGCCATAATCACTACGCTTGGAAGGTGGATTTGTGATCGCAGTAAGATGTTGGTACATACGTAAATACTGCTGCATATCTCCAGAATATTTTATGACACCAGCGGGATGACATTAGGTGGTCTTATTCTAAAGCCACACGTCAAGCGGCTTTTCGTGTATTTGATAATTATTTAAAGCTAATAAAACAAATAGCAATTCAGGTCAAAGTAAATAAATAAAATAAGCTTATGTTGTTACCAAAAGTCGTATCAATATGCAGTAAAAGATACTAATTAAAACTCGAATACGAGTGTATAGAGGATATTCAAAAATGTACAACGGAAGTCCTTGACGATCCAATAATCGTAAACCAGCTCGTAAACAGAATGTACAATTATTGTACATGCAGTAAAGAACATGTCATGCGAAGTATGCATACCCATATATGCAATTATTTCCTGCAGTCAAAAGACTGTCTTAATGAGCGTCGGCATATGCTCAGTAAGAATAAATAAATAAATAATAATAAACTAATATAGCGAAACATATACGAAAAAAGTTTATTGAGAAAGGAAAATGTGCCGGAAGTTTAAAATCATTAGAAAATTCTTGATAACTTGATAAATATAACTTGATAATTAGTGATTCGCGACTGGTAGTATTTTATGTAATTTTGACGTACAATGTAATGACTCATATGGATAAGTCCATGTTGTTAAAACTCTAACCATATATTGTTAAAATTAACTGAATTTAGTATGCTACAGTAAAGGAGTTGTTTCAAATTCAGCCTGCAATTGTACGCTATTTAAAAAAATCAAGTAATAATCTAAATATATATAGCAATATACTAGAATTATTTATTGTAATTGTTCAAAATCGTTCTTTTCCTACTAAGAGTCAGCATCAAATCACTGAGCAAGTAAATCACTACGTTATACATCAAATGTCATTTTATTGACGCCATCTTTGTTTTCAACGTCAAATATTACTTGTTTCATGCGTTTTATATGTTTTTGTACAAATAAACTAAACCAATATATACAAAAATGGTAACTGAATCACTTTTAATGGCCTTTTAAAATTATAAGTGTACAAGACCAGGCTTTGTACACTTGTGTGTCATTTATTATCCTATTTACTATCCTAGTTTATGTTTGATATTGTCTGTATTGTATTAGAATCGATTGACAAATCGATTCTGAATTTACATTTGGTGCATAAGATGTTCCATTTTGTTTTTTCATAAATCACAACCGGTTGTTCCTGTAAAAACTTTCGAATAGTAAATTCGCTAGGCATATTTTACACCAAATAATAAAGTGAACGCAGGCCCAGATCTATCGGTTCTTGGGACTAGGCGGTCCTAGAAGCTAGGCGTCCCAGAGGCAGACCACAGTCGCGTTGGAATGACGATGTCAAGAAAGTTGCAGAGAACAACTGGGTGGAAGTAGCGCGGGACCGGAATACTCGTAGATGACGCAATCTGAAGGAAGCCAATTTGGTCGAGAATGGCTAAGAAGAATAAGAAGATAATATACTGAGATCATTATTGATAATACAGTAAAAATAAACAATACAAGAAGATATGATACCCGGCGTCCGAACTTTGAAAATCTTTGAGAAGAAATTAATGCGAGTATAACAAGACTAAAAATAATCTGCTAATTTGCAGTAATATACGTAACATCAAAAATAACAGGTCAAAATTGCAATTCCTAATTTGAAATTCCATGAAGGAGGCCTATGTCTAGCAGTGGAAGTTTCCTAGCTGATGATGATGATAGTGAGAGTAACAGTCCAGAAATATGACGAAATAAACAATTCAGTTATTTCGTTGCACGCGTTGCGTCGCATATACAGTTGATGTGTAAAATAATCACAGATTAGGTACTAGACAATAATGATAGAAACGACAATGATACATGTGCAAGACGTGAGTTGACGTAAACACTTGAGTTCGATAATTATAAGTGGCTTGTACTTCATAATCATAATATAAATGTTAGAACCTTGATAATAAAACTCGATACAAAAACATACATTTTAATAGGTATATAAAATGATGCACGAAATATAATAGAATCATATCGACCTGTCACCGATCACTATTGCTGGAGTGAAAATACATATAATGAAAATTAAATTGAAATAAAATGTAAATTTTCGAGAAGAAATTAAAGCGGGTGTAACAAAACTAAAAAAATAATCCACTCATTTGCAGATACGTAACAACAAAAATAACAAGGCAAAATTGAAATTCCTAATTAGAAATTCCATGTTACTGTTGCAAAAGGTTTATAATGATTTATAGTCAAAACATTCTTTCTAGCAAGCAATGTAGGTACAGTTCACATGACTACAGTTCATTTTAAATTTGTTTAACCAGGAGGAATGTTGAATTGATAATGTTTCAATATTTCCTCCAAATTAACTACAACATTCAGACGGACAGGGCTATAAGGCTGGCTATTTAGACTTCGTAACGTAAAAAAACTCATCCGTCCGTACTTAAATTTAAATAGATTCTGCTGTACAATTCACATAGCTTTAAATTTAGGCCGGTAATTTTGCTTACATTCGTGAGTTTGTCAATTTTCTCATTTTGGTCAATACTTGATAGCTAAATTCAAATCTTAATTTTATTCTTTTAAGTTATATTGTGTTGTGATGATTGTGTATCCATATGTACTTAATATATCTATGTAATTTGCATACAACAGATTTTTTTTTATTTCTCTTAGCAGTCATCTTACAAAAGAATACTCTATTTTTTACAAACCGGTGTTCGACTTCTTAGAATCTATGTTATTACCCTAATATCATAATTTAGAAGAACATAGATACACAATGGGTTGGCTCTTGGCCTTCGTTTTAAGTGATCGTCGATGATTTTAAAGCCTTATGCGTTAAAAGTCTGCTCAAACAAAAACCTTTTTAACATGGCACTTGGCACACTCGTTTAGTTTTCATGGATGATGTGCGATTTTGAAAACAGAATCTTTATCCTTGTCTTATTCTTGATTTATGCAAAATACCGCTAACATACTCGTAACGAAATCTTTGAAACTATAAAACCTTCAAACTTGTGATTTGGCAAACAAGTTATTTAAGTAACTACGACGCGCACTAAGAAAGGGTTTTTCGAAATTCAAAGTAGTCAAAATCGATTTACAATGTATTATGCAGAATTGGAATTATAAAGCCTACAAACTTGACAAATAAGTTTCTTATTTGTCGCAGACACTTGATAATTATGATTGTTTTTGATATTCAACCCCTAAGAGGTAAAAAATGAGTTCAAAGTTTGTATGAAAAAAAATGAAATTTAGGTGGTACATTTTTGGTTTTCTATAATTTGTATGATGTAGAAGCTGTCCTAGACGTTAGAACACTTCTCAATATGTACGTCATAGTAGGCCACATGAGCGGCATTTTTGTATGAAAAACAAATGAACTAGAACCACTATGCTTGTTGATAGATAAATAGATAGGTGCGTTGCCCAGCTCCCGAAGATTTCACTTCGCCTTTTATCATCCACGGGACGAGATAGTGTGACCCTATTGTAAAGCAGGTAACTCACGGATAAAATAGACATACATACTCGTACATAGACACGTAAAGAGGTCGCAAATTGCTTGACAAATGGTTCAATCTCGTAGATGTTATTGTCGCGCTCGCTCGTATGCACTAAAATGCACATAATAAGGAACAACATAATGGAACACACTGCATCAAATGGAAAGGTCAGACATCGGAATGTATCAAACCGTTCCATTCTCTAAGCAAAATGCCAGACAATCGGTACTTTGGCTCAGGTGGAGCAAAGCTTGGATTAATGCCAACTGATGTTTACCAAACAGTGTTATACGAAGAAGATCGCTTTTTAAAGTGGCTAGCCTCTTTAGACACTCGGGCTATGATCGTAAATACTCCATAATCCGACGGTAGATGCAAAGAGAGGGCTTAGTGAGCTCTGGAGCTGATAACAAGTGTTAATCTTGTTACTAAATGCGCTTTCATAATGTGTGCTCAGAGAACGGTTCTAGATTAGTTTAAATCAGGGTTTTACAATGGAGATTTTACTATTATTATCATTTAATCGTATTTTTGCTCTCAACTTCGGGATAAAACTTGTATTTTCCGACCCTTTTCTTCCCTTCCAACTTTTTATACACAAATAATCAAGTCATTCCAACTTTCAATACTATGACAAACTCATTTTGACATTTATAAGTAGCTCTGTGAGCTGTATAGACCTTGCGAGCACATACTTTGCCCACAGTGCCATTGATCATCATCATCATCATCAGCCTGGAAACATCCACTGCTGGACATAGGCCTCCCTCATGGTACGCCACATCGACCGGTCTCGAGCCACCTGCATCCAGCGACTCCCTGCGACTCTAACCAGACAGAGCCATTCAGTTCTTTTTAAATATCGACGAAAATTGAGACAATAACACCCAGTACAGATTTATCACTAAGACGAAGTCGCGCCATCTAAAACATATTAATTGGTTTTCGCCCTATTACTTAGTTTTGTGATGAAAAGATGGTTCCAGGTCCTTTATTTATGAACTCACTCAGATGGCAATGAGAATAAATTGGTTGATACTCCCAGCATATGTCATTATTATTACTTATGATTTCTAGCTACTACCAATCAGTTTTGAGTTTTATGACTTTTTGATTTTGTTGTCTTTTTTTGCCTTTTTTACCATTTTCCGATTTTTTTGTATGTCTGTACTCCATAATTCAACTTTCAAATAATAATAAACCGCATCGAAATTGGATATCATAAGGCGGAGATATACAGTACCCCCTTTTACCCTATATACCAAGTTTCGTCCCGATCGGTTGAGAAATGCGACCTGTAGAGGAAATCATACAAACACACAGAAAACTTTTTGCCCTAGTATTCGAAAGGAAGACCTTTGTTCGCTTCGCTTACTCGGTCAATTAGCATACGGTTTATTTTGGTGGTTTTCACTGAATTGTTTGTATCATTAGTAATAAACATTAATTCTAGTTTAGTTTATTTGCAGAGATAGTCTGTCTCACGTCTTGTCTATAAATAAAGCTAAGTGCGGAAACTGCCCAGGCAACATAACGACGAAGACCATAAACAGATTAAATCCAAAGCCTTGAAGTATTTCGTTAAAACCGCAATACAGTCTCAAATGTTGAAAGAAAACACTAGACTTCTGTTCCATTAGTCTAAATGACCAAATTACCGTCAGAAATGAAGTATTCATTTCAGGCTACTGGCTGCACGGCTGGTGACAGTAATTGTGCAGTAATTGGCCAGATTACCATTTCATTGTGAGTGTCTCGTTTCAATTGAAAGTGCTGCTTATTGGTCTTGACCTAATTTGTTATTGGTTTAAACCGTATTGTGTCTGGGACTGTTCAGGGGCAACTGCCCAGTAACCTTCGACGTATTTTACTTGTCAATTATTAATTGATTTAAAATATAAAATTTTACAAAAAATATATATTTACAAAATTTTACAATATAACTTAAATACTAGTGTGAAAGTGAGAGAACCAAATTGACCGATATAGCTCACCGTATTAGCAAACTGAAGTGGCAGTGGGCTGATCATATTTGCCGAAGGACAGACAGTCGCTGGAGCAGACGAGTTCTCGAGACCACGCCTAGGCAAACGTAGTGTAGGACGCCCCCCGGCGAGGTGGAAAGACGACTTACGCAGGGTAGCCGGACGTGAATGGAAGCAAAGGACCGAATCGAGTGGTGCACTCTTGGAGAGGCCTATGTCCAGCAGTGGACTGCCGTAGGCTGTACATGATGATGATGACTAGTGTGAAAACTTTATTCCTGAGTGTACAATTTCATCTGTGTGTACATATCTCAACGGTACATATTTATTTTTACTACTACCTTGTAGTAGGCATTAAGTAGGAGACTAAATAAAAATAACAAAATTTAATATAAATATAATATAATAATCCTTTCTACTAAAAATAATATAGGTAATTGTAAAAAATTGTGAGATTGAATGTCAGTTAGTTTTGATGTTTGTGTCTGTTTCACGCATAAACGGCTGAACGGATTCGGACTGCAGAGAATTTTATTACGGTTCGGCAGTGCGGTGCTGAAAGATACGGCATTGTGGCAAAGTCCAATGTTGGACGTAGTTGTAGATGCTGGTCGTAGTTGTAGAGGCTGGTCGTAGGTATCGAGTGCGTTTATTGTAAATAAATATATTTCTTTCGTAACTAATTTTGTAGATCTCTATATCGTGGGAATTCGTGTTGAGCACGCTGATACAAGTAGAATTTACCAGTACATTATTAGCGATCTGCATAATTGACATAATCAAGATGTCTACTAATTACTAATGTATGATAATCTATTATTAAATTAGTAATTACTAATTTTCATAATCGAATCGTTACTAATCAGCTCTATTAATCTGTCAAACCATCGAAACTTGTCGATGGTTGCTGAGCGTGACCGACCGAGAAAGTGATTTAGCGTCGAAGAAATAAAGTCCTGTTTATCCATACTTCTTTATTTAAGAATGTTTTAAAAATAGACTAGCGACATACTAAATTAGTAGTACTACTACGTTGCCAATCTCTTAATCGAGAGATCGCGAATGATTTCATTAGGTATATCTAGTAATCGCCTACAGCTAGTAAATGTCGTCACTTACCATCAGATGATAAAAAAACGTTAATCATCTGTATCAACACCTCAGAAAAAGAGTGCAATTCACTAAGGACACAAACATCCTTACAACCTCAACCTTGGCTGACGATGTTTCTAGTTTTCTAGGCAACAAGGACCAAAATGTAATGACGCCAGCAAATTCATCCTTGACATGTGAAATCTTAAGGTTATTTGTCCTTAGTGAGAGCACATCCCGTGCATTTATGGTGCTTGCATACATTATAGAGGTATTTACAAAGTCACAGATAAGCAATAATGTGACCATGGGATAGCATATATACCCACTTTAAGGACGGCAACACACCACAACTTCTATAGCGGCTACAACTAAAACATGAAATACGAGTATTTATGCATTTCTGTTGGCATTTCGCCATCAGTCACATGCCTCATAAATTTCGCCACAAGTCCCCCAAGTTCGGAAACGTTTATGTTCCTCGAATTCGTAATTATAGGGGCATGGACAACATGCTAGTTTCCGATTGGTTGCACCTTGGCGAACGACCTCTGCTTCCCAAGTGTTTTTCGAAGCGTGGTGTAAATGACTCATTCGGTAGGTACACCAAGGTCGTCGGCCCGTTTTAACAGCTCACAACGATACCTGCGGCAAGACGATGCCTCAAAAAGAGTTTCCAAGAATCGTGTTGCAAAAAAACTCAATCCAACATCACGAATTCAATCGCGACGCGGCACAGTGCGGTTTCCGAGCAAATTAAACGAAAATGTTGACATTGACATTGAGTGTAGTAAGACCGACTGACGAATACTGTTTGCGTACCAAATGCTAATCACAGCGTAACGTTTTCATTTCTTTGTTTACTACTTAAAATGGAACGTTATCTGCAGAACAGAACGGTCTTATGTCGGTCTCCGTTTCAAATGATTTTCGTACTGTCGCTTTTGATTTTATCTTGTGTTATGAACAATCTTACAATTTATTTTTAAACTTGTTAAAGAAAACTTTTGCAACAGTTTAAGCATTTTTCATGAACCTAACACTAAACTCTAATCACGAAAATTATAAGAAGCTATAAACCGTATAAACTCAAGCTCATAAATAGATTTACTTCAACAAACATTCTTTAAAAACCGTGTAGAATGTGATTCAATTTAATGCGCATCAGAAGGCGTGAAAAGCGAAGACAAATCCCAATCGCAAGTTTAATCGGCGTAAGGTTGTAACGGTCAGGTAAGACTATGGAAATTGGAAATTAGAGCTTTTGAGCAGATGTTTTCCAATTAGAACTCGTGCTATGAGTAGACATCCACCAATGCAAGGCTGTTGGTTTTATTTTATTTTTTAAACAGCATAGTTCCCGCTGAAGTCGCTGAACATTCCTCACTCACATCAATAAAAGCCCGCAAGCTCTACACTACAGCAGAGCGCGTGTCAGTTAACAAAGGTCGCCCGTTGGTTGTAATTTGTTGCCCACGCTCATCCAATCACTCCATTAACCTGCGCCATGTCACCTCATTACATTCGTAGCTACGAACGGTAAATACTGTCTGTACCTACTTTATTAAGATGTAACGTGAAATGGACGGCGACTTTTTTTCGCCACAAACAGTTTAAGCTCTAAATTAAACTGAAACTAAAACTAAACTTGTTTGTTACATTGCTTTTTAACCATAATGTTATCCACGTTCATCCATTGGTAACATCCAAACGGTACTTATTTTATTAAGATGTGCTGTACCTAAGCGGATTTTAAATGATATTTCACTTATAGCATATTAGTAGTTCAACCGAACCACGCAAACTAAGTCGAGGGCAAAAGCAAGCTGTTTTACATATAAATACAATTTTAGTAACCCCTAATTAAAACCAAGGTAGGCTATAATCGTTCATATATATGCAACGATCAAATATTTTACAGTCTCTTGCATACTGAACATTATGTAGGGTATATACTTAGTTGACAACAGGTTGTAGCTATTTGTAGATCGTGATTTTAGTACATTGTGGTTGTGGTAAAACAACAATCTTATGCAAAACTGTTACTCACTATTTGCAGTTTCGTAAATTAAATGACGCCGTTCGCACTTTACTTTTGTGGTTAGAAAAGCAAGGGTCTAGATAGATAGCGAAGTTTTACTTTGTGCTGCTTGGTTTTGTGACTGTTTTACATTTCCACATTATCCATCCCAGATTTAGTAGCTTTTAAGGGGTCCGTAGATTTAAGCAAAATGGAGCAGTCACCGTTGATTATATCTATCTATCTTAGTATATACAGATTATATATATAATAATTGAAACTCGTTATAAATAACTTATTTCCTACCTTTATTTAAAGAGAAATAATTGAAAAATATATAATATTTTGATTTTTTGGAGAAAAAATTATTTTTAAATTAAAAAATTAAAAAAAAGTGGAGGATCATATATAGCAGTGTGGTCTCGGCTTTAGAATATAGCCACCCCATGTCATGCTTCGGGTGACGTAAAAGGCGACTAAAGGGAAAAGTATGGGCAGCAGCAGTAACAACAATATCTCTACTGCGAACATCAATCTGCTAACAAGTATGGTGATTAAATCCCCTCATATAAAGTTCGAAGTGTCGACAGAGGACTTATACATTTCAAATCCGTTCCTTTTGTGGCGCGTACCAATAATGTACTGGGTTTATTTACCTTGTGTATTGTATGGAGTATGGGGTGTTTGTATACGCCGTCCAAGGGGCCGTTCAAGTAATACGTAAGCACTATAGGGTGGTCTTTGCTTTGCTTATTTTTTGATGGCATGGTGGTGATTACGTCAGCAGTAGTTATTTACTTTTTTACACATGAAAACCCACACCATAGTGTGGGAACCAGCTCTCCCACAACTACTATATTACTTGTTTTTAAATAATGTGTAACTAGATACATGATGTTCTGGAGAGAGAAAATAAAAACCTTTATTTATTTTTAAAAAATCGGGGATTCACACAAACAATAAACACGTTTGCGTATTCGTAGGAGAATTACCGCGCGCTACCGACTTGTCTAAATTATTTCCGACAATTTATTGCTAAAACAGAATACATTAAAACAAAAATGCATGTACCAATGTTTGGAGCATGGTTAAATAATGGTAGTAAATCTGCTTACGTAATACTTGAACGGCCCCCACCCCAACTACAAGTGTAATGTAATACAACTAACCGTGGCATACAATTTATTGTGTCTAAGATTAATGTAATCCCGTTTCGTGGCGTGACAAAGATTCCTACATAAACAATGAGGCTTCTTCAGAGTGCGGTTAAGGCATAACGACTTTTAGAAGGTCACGAAACCGCACTTTGTCAACTGAATTGCGAATGAATGCTACTATCATATACTTTGGTAATATAATAAGCAACACAAGCAACTTACGAAAGTGTAACGAAATCAATTACAAATTCGAAAAATATTTTTGGGAAAACTTTATAGATTGTATTTATTTGTTAAATTTATTTTATACTTATCCTAATTTTATTATAATACTAATTTGTCATTTAATACCAAACTCCTGAGAAAGCAATTTTTTTATCAGGGCCAGCATAGCATACATTTATTGAAAATCAACTTTGCAACTATAACTAAATTAAACATGATACAAAATTTCTATAAAATTCTGAAAAAAGGCTTACCAACTAACGGCTTTATCGTCACTTACCATAAAATAAGATGTAAGCCAAGTTTAAACATTTAAAAAATCATCAGATCAGAAATCAATGAATAAAACAACTCCTGTTATAATTTTATAGTAAAATTAATTTTGAACCATATCTCCCTATACGCATACACATAAAAACTCAATTATTGATTAATTCCTAAGTTATCTGATTGTAATGCCATGGTTAGATCACAATTAACAATTGATTGAACAAACTATTGATATATATCTAAGACTTAAACAACAGTATGGTCCACTTATCGTTTAATCATTAAAATTGGCAGCTTGTTGCCATTTTATATTAATTACAGTAGTTAGCCTTAGCTTTTAGTTTTAGCCTTCAGGTTAAGTTCACTATCACTTTATCATGATGCAGTTATTCGCTCTACAAAACGCTACTTTGATATTAGTTATCTATCAGCTACTGTTTAGGGTTCCGTAGTCAAACAAGGAAACCTAAAAAGTAGTGCTCTGTCCGTCCGCGGCTTAGTTCAGATACCCTACTAGAGAGAGACTACTAGAAAGCTGTAATTTGGTACGGGTATCCACAATAATCACGCCGACAAAGTGATAGAATAAAATCTTGAAAAATATCATCATCAGCCCTCTCTCTACGTACTCTCCTACAGAAAGTGTATGGGCCATAGTTCACCACGCGGTCCCAGTGGGGATTGCTAGACTTCACACACACCTTTGAATTTCTTATCAAGAGTTTCCTAGGTTTCCTCGAGATGTTTTCTTTCGTTGAAAAGCCAATGGTAATGATTTTACCACTCGTACGTAAATTCCAAATAACAAATTGGAACTCATTGGTACGAGCCACAATCGAACCCAGACCTCGATTGTTTAAGGACTGACGATCAGACCAACAAAGCTACCACGGTTTCTCTGAAAAATATCAATGAATCAAAAAGGGAAACTATCACGACTAAGTTGGCTTCAGACGTCAACCAGTAAGAGTCGACCAAATTATAAAATATATTTGGAGTGGTCAAAATTAATATATATAAATCAAACCAGTTCAACTACGGAATCCTAGACTACGCATGGCCCAACACGCACTTGGCTGCTTTGTGTTCCGATAAAATATGAGGGTTAAATTGAACTTTATGATCTGATTTCGTCCGTCTTTATGTTGCAGCTGGTTTCCTAATGTTTCGAATAATACTTGCCAACTTTAATTTCTAACGAAGCTGAAGGAAAATAAATGAAAACATATTTTTATGCACAAAATAAGTCGCAGGCACAAACTGGAATATTTACTGGCTGAACCTACAGACGTCCTGTAAAAGTGTCAATAATTATTAGAGAGCAACTCTTCTAACTGCTATCTCTTTCTAACTGTAAAAATCTTTTTTGTACTACCTCCAATATTTTTTAAAACATTGTCGAAATCAGTCGATCTATCGCAGAGCATTTAAATTTTCTTGGATATAACCAACACGTAATTTTTGTAATGACATGTGTTATCCTTCGTAAAAACAACTATATAACGATAAACGGTCTCATACTCATAGTATAAATAAGATAACAGACCATAATTGTATCCAGGATGTTGGATCATCTACCTATTACCACTTAAGAACACGAACTTGTACATCATCATACATCACGCGTTCATTGTACCATCACATCACAGTTCCGCGTACGTTGTTTTTTATTTACTATTTGAACTTGCGAAACCCATTAACTTTGACTTTGTTATGATCGAAACCCATGTTTTTTAAAGAATAGCTTTTTTTGGTGTATACAGAGTCAGAGAGTATCTTACGCATGTTGGGTTACCAGTAGAAAATGGTATAACGTGGATAGTTTTTTCACACGGAACAAACTAGTGAAACTTTAAATTATGTCATGTCATTAACAATGATGATAACTGTAGATTGGTCGTCAGTTCACAAATGCTTAAAATATATGTTAGTAAATTTTTTGTTCATATTTAAATTAATAATAAATATTAATATTATTTAAGCTACAACTTCCTTAGTTTTCTTTATCACAAACTGGAAACAATATTTGTAACGATATTTAAGTTCAATCAAGCATGATTTGAAAAAAAAACCACAATTTTTAATTAACATGTTTGTAGTTGCTGTTGTTGTTGATGTATGTAGTTAATGAAGAAATTAAAAATAATTTAATTCCGCTTGGAAATCAGCCATTTTATACTTTCCAACCTTTAAATGATAATTAAGCTCCTTCGTGTACGTCAAAATCATCCCATATCATAATTGTATACTCGTATTTTAAAACTGTAAACCGAATGTAAAATATTTGTGTACTTATCACCTTCTCAAGTTTGTAAATAAATGCTTGTTACATTTGAACAGAGAGAGAGAGAGAGAAAAAAGGAAGCTTTCATTTTAAAACTTGAGCAAAACTTGTATTCATATTTGGAATCCCTTAAACTGTACGGTGAAATTCTCTGGTTAGAGGCTTTTGGATTTTCATCATCAACCATCGACCCGGAAACGACCATAACTGGACATATGCCTCCTCGATAATATGCCAAATTGACAGGTCCCGAGCCACTTTTTAAGGTTTTTTTACCTTTTTTTAGGTCGTCGGTCCATCTAGAAAGGGGACGGCCCGGTACGCTTCTCGGCTTTTAGGGTCTATGAATTCATTAGTGAATGTCTCATCTTTGGGTAAATTCAACGCCTTTTATATTGGGGTCAAGCCGTAGTTGTACAAAAAATATACAGTTTGTTATCATCGAAGCTTGGGTATCTCATACCTGGAGGTTGAATTTCCCCAAAAAATATAGCCTGAACTCGACGTTGATGAGTCAGCGATGACATGTTACCTATATTTACTGTAGACTATAAAAGACAAGTCGGATGCTGCTTAAAATACAAGTTGCCACATCTCCAATACAATCTACATAATAAAATAACAGTAGTGTGCAACTGTGCGCACGCGCAGCGCAGTAGTCGACCTCCACAGTTATTGGCTACGCAGGCCACGTGCGGCGCTTCCTGCTCATGAAGCGAGTCTGCATCGATCGTGCATCGCCCGTAGCACCCGTACCTTGCGAGGCGGACATTATTAACGTTTTTAAAACGTGAGGGAGGGTTCCAACAAAATCTTACGTGACACCCGCAAGTGTCCTTTATATATATATACAAGTATTTATTTTTACAAAAATTTTACGGGCAGCAGAACGATCTCTTAATCCGATAACAAATCGTATTACTCTCTCGAAATTGCTTGAAACACCGTCAAATTACTATTCGATTGCGTCTTTCATAAATTACTTTGATAATGGTGAGGTGCGACAAGTATTATAGGAACTATGTTGGCGCAGTTGCACGTTCTATGTATACTCTCATTGCATTCTTTTCAAGTATTACAATTGTACATACCTATGTAGGATTTATGTATGTACACACAAATGACAGTACATTTATAACAACTGCGATATTGAAATTATTATCTTAAGTATTCTTTTGGATGGTCAGATTTTTGGGTAAGTTATTTCATTCAATTTATTCAGAAATAATTGAAATTGTGTTTGAAATTATTACATAAATTTACCAATTATTCACAGTAAAAGCATGCATTTATTGATATACAGTATAGTTAGCTTTTGCATTTTCTATTTAACACGATAGACAGTCTCTCCTGGTAAATCTAAGAATAAGGTACTCTTCAATATGAATATAATACTGGGTACTGTTGATATTTGTAATCCTTTAGTATTTGATTGAGGAATTACTGGAGTAATGGAAATGTTAATCCCTCCAATTTTGGCAAAATTGTAGTAAAACGTGACACTCAGAAACTCTACGCTAAACTGTGATTAATTTCACTTCGAAATAATAAAAAATATGAGTTCCCCAGTTTTTATATAATAAGTTTACATTTATTAGTAAAGTCAACGAAGTGGTTTTTAGACGTAAGACGACGTAAGACGTGTGAAGTGATGTGAAGTAGGGCGAAATGCTTAGTCAAACAAAACTTGTAACTTTACCTGCTAGAGGACATCATGCATCACAGATCACACACAATATCTACAGATAACAAGAAAAACACCCGCAAAAATAATGAGCTCGATAAGTACCGTTGTATTGATGATTTTAATTATTCTGCCCTAAGAAATAGAAAATTACTATTGGCTTGTTCTAGGCTTGCTCAAAAAGAATAAGCTCATTTTGTCATTCCTTTTAAAATAGTTGACGAAAATAGCAATAATGTCTGATATGGCTTAACCATCTCCATGGCCTTATCGCTACTTGGACTTACAATTCGAAAGCTCTGGCTTTGATTCCCAGCGGAGGCCACCTATGAGTACTCTGTTTAGTGGGTTCTATATCCGGATGGTCGCCTAAAAATGTTTAAAAAACTGATAAAACTGTACAACGAGAAAAGCCTTACGATATAATCTTCATTTTAGACAAACTTGTCTGAAAAAAGAATGTCATCATAAATCAACCGCATCAACAGTGGATGTGCTAAAACCAATTCTGATATTGAAACGAGAATGCACTTTTGATTGCACACCGGAGCTAAATCTCTTGCTAAATCAAAACTGAACTAAAAAAGTCAGCGCCATTTGAAACATATTACCAAATACATAACATAATGATGTGCAAAATGAATTCACTTTCTAAATAGATTCAATCTTGTTGCATCAGAATAGCATTCAAAACGCGCATCCCACCATTCCATTTGGCAATAACTGCCAACGCCTGCAAACACAATCAGAGCCTTGGCATAATGCGTTATAATTACTCAGAAATGTCTATTTTAACATAAAGTACATACACCGAAATTTTATGAATGAATTATGAATGTAATAGAAAAACCCCAGTCTTAATTTTTGTGCCGCAAACTTCGTAGATAAATGTCAAATTAAACGCCAGTGAGAAATCGTGTAAATTCTTCTATTTGTTTTAGGAGGTTTTATATTTTTTAATCAAACTCAGGACATAAAAACAAAATGACTTAATTCAAAACACAGTTACAAATTACCAATTATAGTCACAAAGTACTGTTAGAATTTAAAGTTTCTCCTTCTTAAATCTTAATTTGCCACTTCTTTTTGGCAAATTTTAATTTTTTCAATTTTTTTGAACATTATTATACACTGATAGTTGGATCAAATTAAAACTATAACCTTGGCCAAATATATCATGTTGTTCCACATGAGCAATGTTCAATAATAGGATATAATAAATATTAGAAAATATTGCTACTTTATAATTTTTGCTTTGTAAATGTCTCCGATGTGATTGCTATTATCAACTTACTTAAAATTATGCAAAAAGTTAATTTAAATACAAAAATTTTATTATGCTAGAAAATGCTAGAGCAATGACTCTTCAAATATGTGTGATAGGTTCACTGACTTTTCAAATCTAATACAGTTTGTTTTGAAATCTAGTGTGAATTGGATTAATTAACCTTGGACAGTATCATCTAACTGCCTCGATGTCTACAGTGGCTAGCGCAAGCAATTTAATTAATAAAAAGTGGTCGAAATATAATGTAATACTCCAGCATTGGTTGATTTGTATATTTTATTAATAAATCCATCTAACTTACTCAAATCTAAAAATAGTGTCTGTTGTAAATCTATTAGAAAATTACTTACTTTACGAATATTCAAAGAAAATATTTTTAATTAAGAAAATCTGGTTCAATTGGGTTTAAAGATTTCTTAAATTTTTCTTCCTAGTGCCAGTAGATCGCTACGATGTACCTGTTTTTCTCGATAGGATTATCACTCATCAACTAAATTTAAAAAAAATTTAAAAAAATATAACATTTTAAATTTATAAAAATATATAAAAAAGACACAATAATGTCAATATATTACAGTTAATTACATTTGTTTGTCAGCAAAGGCTTCAGTTTATTTTTTAAAGAATTGTGTTTCGTCGTACTATCAACTTTCTATCCCACAGCTAGGCAAAGTCCCCTCTCTCTCACAAGCCGTTTTAATCCTTTTATAAAGCTGAAGCCAAATTGATCTTTAATCTTTAAACTAAAGCATATTTAGTTCGCAAGCGATAGATACAGTCTTTGGTCAAAATCTAAATATACAAATGAATACAAGCCCACACCAATCTCCAACAACCGCTCGATTTATTTAGCTATGAGAGTAGCCAACGCAACGGGTTGCGGTCGCCTAATCTAATAACTATTATAGCACTCAACTCAACTATTATAGCACTAACTTTACGGTTGAGTGCTATAACCACTCAGTCAAGGCCAGTAGTCGCATTACTGTCTGGTTTTTGTGTGTGATTTGCGTGCAGAACATACTTAAAAACTGCTAAGACAGGTCAAGAAAAAAGTTACAATAATAATATGTTTATGGCTGAGTTGTTGGTAAAAATTACCTTAACATTGTTACAAAACGCCATTTTTTTGATAAATGTTAAATTATTGCGTATCTTGTCTTTTTCATTACATTTTGTATATTTGCGATTCTCTAAAATGAGCTCTGACTAAAGTGGTTGTCATTTTGTTTCAGGACCGGCAACCTTTTGCGGCGCGGTGGCGCCCACCTCCACACGTTTGCTGATGACAGAATAAATTGTGATGCTGACACGAACAGGACCTTACAGGAAACTGCGTCCTAGAGGGCGACGAAGGACGTTCTAGCTAACTAGTTGTAAGTGAAAGTGCCTAAACCCCAAACATGTTGGGTAATCGTCGTAATTTGATATTTAGAGTGAGCATTGTGATCAACATCGCTGTTTTATTCTACGCAGCGATGCATTTATCGAGTAATACCTCGCCCTCAGTAGAATGGATGCCTTTTACTGTCGACGGGTCGGAACGAAGCGCCGAGATGAGGTATCTCAACCGCGATGACGGGTCTCAAAACGAGACTAGACCGAGTGCCAGAAACTTTGAAGAGACTACGTCACAGAAATCCGTTTCGACAATACCTACGACGAACAAAACTGCCTCAAGCACGGCCTCCATAGCAGAATTAGAAAAGGCTGCTGAAATTAGAATAGAAAGAGATAACCAATACCCTAAAGTAAATAGTGATTTTCCTGCAGTGGAAGCTACGAATGAGACAGCAGTAGAGACAGACGAGAATATAGTAACTGATGCAGCACTGGCGCGGCTGCGTGAGATGCTGCAGTGTAACGACAGAGACTTCAAGTTTGAGACGCAGCAGCGAGGCGAGTTCTGGGTTCTGAAGAACTATGTACGAGCAGATCATGGCCCTGTGCTGTGCCACGAGACCATCACGTATACCACACACGCTGGATTCGAGTTCTTGGACAACGTGCCCCTTCTAGTAGAACGGTGAGTTACTTTACCATTGTAGATGTAAGTATGTAGATAATATAATTTAAAGGAAAAGGTAATGCTGAAGAATACTGTAAAACCTCTTAACCTTGAAATACTAAATCCTTTTAGAACAATAATACGACGTACATCGAAAATTCCCATCTCATTCGAGCAAAGTTGTTTAGGGGGTATCTCTAATGTTGCAGCAGTAATGGTATAGGAAGCGAGGTGAGGTGACACTACCATACCTCTGAAGTCGTTTTAAAATCACGATCCAGACATTTCGCAGCCCATTTAGTCCTTCTAATGTCCTAGAACTTGGAAAGGTTTGATGTCTCGTCGTAAGCCATAACACTTTATGAATTTAATGTTTAGACTGGAACAGAAACTTCAAATACTAGAACTTTTGTGACAATATTATTATTGTCCGTACGGATTTTTTTTTATTTTTTTTTCCATAGTACATATTACACTTTACAGTATTTTATCACCCGCCAAACTGAAAAACAGTTTGTTGGCGAGTAACGCTCTGTTCCTTGTATAATTCTATTACATTAAAGCTATTTATATATAAGTTCTATCTAAAAAAATCTCATTTAGCTTACTCTTTAGATTTGTTTTACTAGTTTTTGGAATTTCTCTCTTTTTTGAAATTTTGTAACCACACTTTGCTATTCCGCCACTTATTATAGCTTGAAATGGATGAATAATACTTGATATAATTTTATAAATTTAACCATTATTTAATTTGCATATATCAATCGATGCAATCAATCATGGTCCAGAAGCAACATGAAACATTTGAATCTAGAGATAGTTTTTAGGAGGAATTTTTTCAAGTTTGCTCTCATTCCTATTTTAATTTAAGCTCAATCAGCTCACACAGGAGGCTATAGACTAGATAACTACAGAATTTAGGTACACATTTTAAATTTTATTTAATAGGCCTTACTAAAATAATAATAACATAATTTTCTTTCTAATCACAAAATTAAAATAGGGATGGAATTGTTCATTTTGATAGGGAAGAATTTGCCATGACACGCCACCGACCCTCCTTTTTTTTCTCGCGGGGGAAATCTTCGAAAGTTTCCCAACTCCATAGTAGGAGAGCCGGGTTGTGTGAAATTGTTATTCACTAAGAACCCCTCGGTGGTCATCCTCGGCGCGAGTGTAGAAGCACTGGGAACTGCTAAGAACACACCAGTCAGAGCAAAGACACTCCATGCCGAGACGTTTGCACAAATCATCAACAATTAAGCGTGTCGTCACGGACTCACGACCGGTTTGGCAACTCGACTCGTGCGCCCGCGACGCCTCAGTTGGCACAATTAAAACAATGTGCTGTGCTTAGCTCACATCCACAACACTCGCGAGTTTGTTTTACAGTCTCGTTACATATTTAATCTATTTATGTAATCAACCGTTCAAAAGAAAAGGGTTAAGGCCTTGGGATCTCTTCAAATTATTATTATAATTATATATATAATAATTAACGCGTTCAAAAACAACTAGAAACCGTCTTCAACTACCTTAAAAGTCTACCTAAAGCATTCATCGTCTAAAATGTTCACCCTTAGAGGTGGAATATTCATATTTTGTTTTTGTGGATTTTCTCAAAAAGCGGTTAATCAATTTCGATAAAATTTACATGAGACCACACATGTGATAGTTAGACAGTTGAAATTTTCACAGATGATGTATTTCTGTTGCTGCTATAACAACAAATACTAAAAAATAGAATAAAATAAATATTTAAGGGGGCTTACAACAAACGTGATATTTTGCTCGTTTTTGCTCGATATTTATAACGGTAACAGATAGACGTTTGAAATATTCACAGAATATTTAGTTTTTATTCAGATAAAAAATAAATACTTAAAATAGAACCAATATTTAAAGGGGGCTCCCATAACACAGACATGATTTTTTGCTGTTTTTATAGATACTCGTAATGGTACGGAACCCTTAGTGCGCGAGTCAGACTCGCACTTCGCCGGTTTTTTAAAACATTATTATGATTTGATTTGACCAAAACAAACCTGTGATTTTCTTTATTTAACGTCCCTGTATTTACCTGAATGTATCATATTGTAAGCTCGTTTAGACATTGTCAGAACGTCATTCGCCCTTGTTGATATATTCTAGTCTTGTTTGATGGTCACACTTTCGTTTAACACGTGTTGGAATTGACAACGCATTTGGATTCTAAACGATCGTTCAATAAACCTCGTCGTGACGTCACAAACTCGTTGATAGCAAGACATACAAAAAATACGAAGGTATTTCGTTTGTGTTATTTTGATCAAAAATTTGCTGTTGCGCAAATTTATTGCTCTTTAACACACATTGTTCTCATTTGTATTTTTTACATAATGAGTTTTCTCTTGGAGTTGTTCTCATATGACTGTTAGTAAGAAGACACGGGATAGAAGCGTGCTCGGTGTTTAGTGACAGACAAAGAAACCCAATAGATTGAGGCACTGCCTATCCTAACTATCATAGTTCGTACCTAACCAGGCTACATAAGAACAATATGACTTACCTACAATCTTTTTAAAAATATAATGCACTCCATGATGAATTGTGATGGCGACGGAAAGTCAAACATTCGAAAAAATTCTTTTGCTTCTTCGTTTATAATTTGCTAAAAATATGCTATCGCAAGCTGCTTCGTTCAATGAATAATCATTTAATTTTAGGTACACAATCGCACACTGTTTTATTCAACTGATCAACAAAAATTTCTATACAGGTAAATTTGTTAACAAACCCCGAATAGATACAGTTTAATTTGAGACCAGACAAAGACCAACTCGTTTTATAAGCACGCGTTTAAACACAATAAACAAGACGGTAATTTAAAATAAAACCCACACAGACGAAATCGAGAGCAAGCACATACATTAAAAGTAGTTGACTTTGTTGTGACCTAAAACTGACACTGAGAAATAAATATTGGCTTAGGTTTATTACTCGTATACATATAGATAAGGTTCGTTTCAGTCCAATAGAAATAAGCATAACCAAACACTGGAAAAACACTACAAGCATCTATGTATAAGACAACAGAGCCTTCACAATTTCAAAATATTTCTAAGCCAAGTGCATTGGAATTTGAAGTTGTGGAGCAAGATATGGAGATATGTTTGTTTGTGTTACTGAAGTATATCGCTGTCTGTTATTGTATTATTTCTATTGGATTGAAATAAATCAAATGTTAAATGTTTGTATAATGTTAGTGTAATAGTGCCTGTTTCATTCACTCCAGCAGCGCAGCGGTTTGGACAACTTTCGTTTGACTATAAACTCGCTGTCGCCTCTTGCCAAACCACTTTTATTCAAACGATAAAGCTATTTTCTCTCGATCTAATATTCATATCTGGAGCAGCTTTTCGTTCTATGGAATCATTTTTACCATCTGTACCAATATTGGCATTACTTCACGATATTATATTGCTGTTAAAACGCGGAAGTCATGTAGGGTCTTGTCAGTTATGTAACCTACTTAGTTTAGCATAAGGTTCCGTATCGTATGTGCAAAGAAAATAAACCTTTATAGTTATATATTCCTTAAAACCACATTAATGGAATGATTAAAATATCTGGGGAATATTCAACGCGGATTTTTCAAGGCTTACCTTACAGTGTTTTCATTTGATCTTTGTTTTGAATTATATGTACCTATACTCCAAGTTGTTATCGCTATCATTTGTTTCATATTCGTAGTGCTTTGTCACTGCATTTGTTTCATGATTAATTTTTGTTTCATCTGTATTATCAATGTAGATATACTCTTAATCAAACGAATGCTGGCTTGTAAATTCCACGTCAAAGTTTTCCCAATATATATAAAAGACAGATTGACTGAATGAAACGAGTATTATGTAATTGAATGATAAAAAGGTAACGGTCTTTCGTTTGACATACAGAACCCTCAGAACTGCATATAAGTGTGACCTCTTAATCGCGATAGTAATTTAACGACCGACGCAGATTGCAGTGCCCACATTCCATAGTGTTGTTACAACACAATCGCAGACAAACAGATTATTTAATCAAAAGCTCGCATCTCGTTTCATCATTGATCTGATTACCGTGTCGCAATATAGGTACGTTGATGGCACAATCCCAGTCACCTCTCGAATGACGAAGTACACTAGGCGAACAAAAGGTCTAGATACCAAAAATACTAAGGGCTTTTAGATTGGACTAATTTCCACATTATGCGATCCGATATCGAAAGTCGGTTGAAGAAAAATGTACGAAAAAGGTATATTGGTGCGGGGCAAACATCTTAGATCTCAAATATGGTCGTGATAAAAACAGATCAAAGATTTCATATGCTTTCATAAAAACAAATGATGACAGTCAGAAAATTTAAGTTATTACATTCCACCTCTGACATGCACGCGGTGGTAGGCGTCTCCTTAAAATATGATTAGAGAAACATACTCTGAGCCGCTGCCCAACGTTGTTCCTTTACTCTGGTTTACTCCAGCCCTTTACAAACATGAATTATTCGTACTGAAGTGATAGTCTTTCACCTGTTCACATATTGCCATAACATAATACCATGCCATGAGCTGTGCATCAGCTGTTTGTGTCGAATCGCTTCAGGGTGAACGCCAAACCAGCAAGGTGTATAATTTATAGTTATTAACTTTTTAAACGACCATCTTAACGATTAACGTTTGGACGTAAAATCAAGTTTTATTACAGTTGACGATTTATTCATAAGATACTTTTACGACTGCTTCGTAAAGTCGAGAGTTTTCCGTCATTCATATAAAAGTAATGTTATAGAAACTTTGTAAACATTATGGTTTTAGATTGTATTTTCTCTCGAAATCGACATGAGCTGAATATACAACTGAATCCGTAATGCATGGACGTCCATTTTTATAGCATTAATGAAGAATCTATAAATGCGTGATCGCGAAACAATACTGAAACAATTTTTTAATAGCTCGCTAAATGCAGAATTGGAGAACAGCTTACTGCTCGCATACTATATATCGCATACTACAATAGTGTCACAAATAAAGCAATAAATGCGGAATCTCAGATACACTGTACGTGGCACGATAAACAAATGACTGAATAAAGCGGACTCGGTGGATAAGACAAAAGTGAACGGACGCAGCCAAGAAATAGCTCAATAAATGCGAAATCTGAGAAACAATATGATGACCGAAGCATATTTCCTTTACGTTTGTAAATAAAAAAAAGCTAATCAGTTATAACTTGTTTAGACTTGTTATTATATTATGAATCTACTTGTCCCTCTATATCTATAGCGATAGATCTAGTGATAGATGATATATACAGCCGGTTCGAATTTTGTTGATGTTGTTGTCTGGGCGGTCCCGAGCTTAGCCATAAATATTTTGGCCGTTGTGCGTTAGTGGAAGTGGAGTAGAAATGCGCAAGGCTCTTGATGTCCCTGTTCCCCTCCTGGAATGATCCTGGATTGAGTAAGATCGTTGTCCGTTTGTGGCAGCGCTGCTGCACTCGGTCCGTTTCGTTAAGATTCCGCTAAGAGTGTTAAGGGTAACAATCAAGTCATTATCCGCTGGAACAATCGCCAGTGCCTGATCTGAATGACATGGCGGTCATTGTTTTTTATTGCAACACACCGGTCGAGGTAGAACCACGGCTGCGTGGCTGTAGTTTTTAAGTCTGCGTTAATTAGAATGTTACAACGCTGCTTGACGTTGTGAAATATGAAACATTTTAGGGCTCAATTTTAGAATGACAATTGTCTACGTAGCGCTGTATGAAACCGTTACATTATGTCATATCATTAACCATAAAAGAATACAACAAAAAATTATGATACAGAGGACTGTATCGCAACATTGATAGAATTACTTTTTAAACATTGTTTTCGGTGTTGATAACAATGCCATATAATTATTGGTATTTAGCACAGCAACGGATCATCTGATTAACATTGTCGCATTGTTTGTTCTTGCGGCTATAATAACATCCCCGCCCCTTTCTCTATTATAAAACTAGAGAGTGACATCGACCTTAGGTTGCCCTACAATTTAATGTTTCATAGAATCGTGACCGTTGACCATGAATCTGAGTAAAAATTATTAGATCTTATACGATGACTCGTGACGCGAAAGTGATTTTAGTAGCATTTCGTTTGAGCCACTTATTATCAATTATTCACTGTCACTGAGTGCAATCAAAGCTTTTATCATTCAGGCCTCATAAATAACAAATGATTATAATGTAAGCAGCCATTTTGTAAACATGAAGTACCTAATTTAAGTTTGAAATTGAAGCGATCGATCAATGGCAATCAAGACCGTCAAACACATTTTTCTTGACAAGTAAATTACACCCTCGGCAAACGCTAAAATCAATAAAAACTAGCAGCTCCTCCGTAATTTGGGCTCTAAGTAGCATTGTTTTTAAAACATTTTTTACATGACGTATGATTGCCATTGCCATGCCATAGTGCTTAGTTGATATAGAGGTTAAGGCCACAAGTGTAATTATGATACCGTTTTAGGTGACCGGTCACGCTGGATGCATAAATTATAATGTCCCTCGAGCTAGAGGACAAACTACGTTGAAACAATTCTAAATAATTATGTAATGAAACGTGAACCTTTTTAATACACGTACTCAGAAAGTGCAATTGGGTATTTGACAAAAAAATATATTTTAAAAAGATAAATAGCTCTATCATTTTTTTCTCGATATGCCTAATAGATTTTTTAGTACAACCCGCCGAAAAGTGATTCTTGTTACGCGGTACTAAAAAGCTGGTAAATAGGGCGTGAATTGTGACGTCACATTACTATATTGGAGCGTTAAATTTATGAAGCTTGTTAGATATTTTGAGTTATCTCGTTAAATAATGTTTTTATTTGCTATATACCCTTATAAAAAAAACGTTCAAAATTTAATGAAAAAACAAAATCTAGTAAGCATTTTCCTATTCGAGGAATTAAATTTTTCGCAATTTTTGAGACATTAAGATCTTGAAAAATTAAAATTTAGAATTATTACATACTTTTATTTTAGGGGCTTTCTTTAAAAGTCCGTTATGGTATAATATGGTTATGGTGTAATACAATTCAACCCCAAACTAATTCGGTGTCAAGTATCCAATTCTGCTGCAAGAGATTAATAGCAAAAGGCAGAAAATTCTGCTCTCCGACCTTCATCCAGCGACGTTCAGCGACCTTGACCAAGTCATTGATCCATCTATTACGAGGACGACCCGATACGTGTTTCCCGGTACGTGGTCGCCACTCGAGAACTCTTACACCCCATCGGTTATCCCTTCTTCCTGCCCTGCCCAGTGCCCATTGCCATTCCAGTTCACTGAATGGTCGAGCTGTGTGACCCTACGTCGTCTACGGATTTCCTCATTATGGGTTTTATCAAGTAGATTTTTATACCACGTGTTATTTTGACGTTGGCTGAAATATGAGTGGCCTTAAAGTTAAATCCACTTAAAATCAGTGATTTTTGCTTCTGAAAAACATATATGTCTCATTTACTATTTTAATCGTGAAAATGTAAATGTTCCATGAAGCTTTAACTTCCAATTTCGGAAAAATTATATTGTTTTTGGAACCACCTTCCTTCTTTGCAAAAGCCAGAAGAGTGGTGAGCTTTTTTGAAAGAAAAAAAAAACAATTTAGATGAAGTACAGGATTTTATGTAATTTTGTTTATTATTAATTACCAATTGGTAATAAGTGACTCACTCTTGTGTCACATCACGTCACGCGGCACATGACGTACATACATACCACTGACTTTTGAGGTCAAAGTTCCTATGAAAAGTTTTCCAATAAAACCTGCTACTATATTTAAATCCCTCTGCTTTTTAGATATTGGAAATATTGACTCTTTTCAAAATATTAAAGAATGAAAGATTGCAGAATAGTTTAAGATCAAGTGCTACTAGTGGCCCTCTTACAATGAGAAGACAATATAATAATGTTGTAACGATATGATACTACAACTATGTGAAAGCAACACCAATTCAATTCGGAGTCAAGGTCACGAGCTGTCAAAAGCTGAACCATACAAATAGCTCGACTTGTGATGCCCATCAGCTAGTCATTGTGCAAGCGATAAGATGTCCGGAGTTCGGCGATCATATCGCCGGATATGGTCAGCGTTCGGCGATACCGCGCCAGCTTCCACGCGCACGCGATATCTTAATACAAGATGCACTGACCCCTGAGTGACTGACTGAAATATCAACATATAGCAGTTTAAACAATTTCAAATTTGGAGCATAAACGTAGGTAGACCACTAGAAGGGAAATAGAAAATTGTCGTGATAATGATTTTTGTAGGTATTACAAATGATTTATTAAAAGAAAATAAATTGACTACTAAAATTTGGTCTAAAAATTGAGTCAATTTTGATTTAAGTCAAATACCAAAACTTTATATTACCTTTTGCCTGTGACTTCATCCGCTATGACACTCTGAGTCAACATTATGAAGTTTGTTTGTTTGTCCTTCCTTAATGTCATGAAGAGTCAGAATGACTTGATTTTTTGGAAAGTGTTAGTTGAAGGTCCGAGAACGGACATAGGCTACTGTTTATCACGATCAAATTAGTAGTTCCTGAGGGATACATTCTGAAGTCCACGCTAATATGGACAGAAATGGATATCTTGAAGGTATCTCGGAGTTGACTCATGCTTGAGAAATATCTTTTAATAAAGGAATACGCACCTAAACAATCCGGTTGAGCGCCTTCCGCGCTCTCCATTGTCCGGGTGAAGCTGTAGAGGTCGCAAGCCGTCAAGTCCATTTCAGAGAAAAATAGCCTAATCAAAGGCTTAGAACCCTAGTATTATTTCGTTTTAAAATCAATCGGATTGAGCAGTCGGACCACGCGGTCTCAGGGGTGTAACATGCCAAGTTTCACGCATTCTGATGGATGGGTGCAAAATGGATTATTTTGGCGCTAAATAATCGTATTATATCGTGATATTTTTCTGTAAACATTGATTGTGGATCATATTTTAGATGTCTATGATGAGCATACGCACTGGCCCCGATTCAATGCTGCAGTGAGCATGCTATTGCATGAGCCCACGGATGACTGGGCGAACAGGAACTTGAGTTTCATTTTTGTATTGTTACTGACTATGGAACAATTGGATATTTGACTGAAAAATATTTTCGTCTAATGCTAGTCCATGTCAAAAGATAAATATCTCTAACAGTATATTTTTCGATACGACTAAAACGTTTCTTAGCGCGCTCCGCCGAAAAGTGATTCTATTCACGCGGTACAAAAACGCTCCATATAAATCGATTGCGTTTTGTGACATCACCTGCCTGTATTAAAATTATTACGTAATTTTATTTCTTTAATGTCCGTTATGCTATAAAATGCAATTTAACCCCAAGCAATCCAATTACGAGTACGGCGACCCTTCTATTTTCAATTAAATAATTAGACCCAATGAGTTTATATTACCCAACATAGCGCTAACGATCATTTATTATGTGCACCGCGTGGGAGTAGAATTCCCTACCGGCTTCTGTTTTTTCCAAGCGCTACAGGCTGGGCCTGTATCTGAAGTCTAAAGTTAATTTAGGGCATTTGGGAAGCACTTACAAGTTGTAGTTACTGCTAATGTTATTTAAATCCGCTGATAAAAAAATTGATCTGTCACAGAGTAATAAAATGCCGTATGTCAAGCAAAGATAACCCTTTGTTTAGGCTTTAGAATACTGCTATCCAGAGTCTTTCCATAAGTTCATAAGTCTCTAAAAGACGATTTATAGAAATGTCCAGGAGCCAGTCAGCTTTTGTAGCACCATATATAACCAATAACAACAATAATAAAAAACAATGTGATCTAACCAGTGTGACTCATATTTATTTAGAAATTTTCAGACTGACAAAGAAAAGGAAGTTCCAAAAATGCTTTGCCCAAGTTCCTCATCAAATTGAGGAATCTGAATAATGATGCTCCTATACAGCTATATTGTTGCTTACTTTTAGGTGATGCCCAAAATCTGTAAGAACTTTATAATTTGACATTTAACTATATTTCGATATTATCTTTGCTTAATCGAGAGAAAGGGAAAATTTGTTCTTAAATATTAGCAAAAGTCGCTCTTACTACTGTATGGTTTATTTAATTGCCAAAAAGTAAACAGTTACATTAAGATTATTTCTTTGAAAATTGTCGACATATTTCCGATAGACCAAGTATTGAGGATTTGGAACACTTTCCACTAACAACTCGGCCTCGTAAAAGTTGATTAGTAAAAATGTCTAACACGAGCACTCTTAATTAAATTATAACCGACTAAATGGGATTGTAACACGCAAGTCATTCTATATAGGTGGTGCCTTTGAAATCCGAGTATAATCTGACAGATATCAATGGAATTTTGACATTCTGGTTACTTCGTAACTTTGCTGTTGTTTCTAAAACCGATGGAAACTAAGGAAGTTTTGTGTAGAAAACTAGTATCCAGCTGTGAAGCGTCCCCATGTTTTTAACGGCTTCAAAAAAGAAGGTTCTGAATTCGACTGTATTTTTTTTTCTTTTTTGTATGTATTTTACACGATAACTCCGCTAAGTATGAATCGATTTTGATACTTCTTTTTTTATTTGGTAGATCATAGATCAGGTGGTCCAATGTAAAGTTTATCGAAACTGATTCAGTGCGTTTTGAGAAAATCAACAAAAACAAATTATATACCTAGATAATTCTACCTCTAAGGGTGAACATTTAAGGGGATGAATATTGTAGACTTGTAGGGTAATTGAAGTCGGTTCCGTAGTTCTTTTTTATTATTATTAATATGACTTTTGTGTAAGACGCAGTCTACACCATTCGTCAATGTTCGCAGACAACTGTCCCCAATTCATCACACAACATTTTGAAAGTATAATCTACCAATTAGTTTTAGCATCACTGAATATTGTTGGTTTATCATAGTTTGACAAGCTGCCGCGCACCCATAAACAGTAATGCGCACATAGATCACAAAGGGAGGAAAACCTTGACATCGGATGTATGTCTATCCTAATATAAAGTTGTCTTCTTTGGGCATTCCTTATAAGAACGACGAGTACAGCTTTATGTGGTAAGCTTCAACGTCTATTTATACACCATCTAATGACCTAATGATCTTTGCGATGGAATGAATGTCGCCAGATGATGAAAGAAGGGACATTTGTAATAATATTTTATGGGTCGAAATAATGCAACTGCTGTAAGAAATTTCTTATAGAAATAAGCTGTTCCTTTTGTGTATATTTTCTCTGTTTTTTTGTTAGTTTTGTATTTTTCTGTGTAAAATAAATTGCTAAATAAAATAAATATATAAAAAATTAAATTAAATCACATTTTAATATTTCCAATTTAGTTCAATTCTGTAATATAATCTTATCAAATATTACATTTAACAGCAGTGTCAGTAAGCATTATAGTATTTTTTTAATAATATTTTTATTTTCCCTTGATTTTATAAATAGTACGGGTATCCAAGGTGCAGAGCAGATTTGAAACACCATTTTAATAGTTTACGGTACAGTTCAACAACAGTTGTCCGTAAAACTATTACCAACTACGACCTTTATAGAGCGGTACCCGTCGTCCAATAAATTGCTTCTCATAATGTGATTGATGTATATTTAATGGTAAACAGACTTTTGCGGTTGACTGTACGTGTAACATAGAATGTAGTCCATCAATTCTCAATATAAACCGGTCCAAATTCACGCTTATCTCGATTCGGTTATTTCTACTATCGAGAGTGAAAAGCTGCGATCGAAACGGTCTATATCATGAATATATATTACACGGAACATCAACTAGAAGAAGAAACTCAGCATTATGTATGTATATTTAATTTGGAGAGAAATGCGTAGAAACGTCATTCTTTAAAAATGAATCTGTGTACATTGTTTAAGACATACGTATCTCAAGCAAATTTCAAAGTGAAGTCACTAGGTCAGGTGGGTGTCATTTGGAAGGAGTTTATTCGTACATTCGAAAACATTTTTAATTTATTTTCTGTTTCTCAATATTTTTTTTAGTTTTTGACTCATCATGGAATTTTTATACAAAAATACAATTCTATCTTCTATCTCCGAAGATTCCAGAGTCAAAAATCTGAAATAAGTAGAATAGGCCGGACTTTGTGTAAATTTTAGATTAAAACTTAAGTGATGTCTCTATCTTGTATAGGTTTTATTTATTGATAACAATGAATGTACGTTTATTTTCATAGTTCGGGAATGGTGCGCGAAGTTCAACTCGCACGTCGGTATTTTTATCTACTTTCGTAAAGTGAGTTTTTTTAGAAACTATCAACTATGGTTAATAAAGTTCGCGTAGTTACATAAAATAAAATCTATAGAAGAAGTTTGCTAGTTAGCCTGGGGCTACAAACCCATATTGTTTTATTAAAATTTTATAGGTTCATTAAAAACGATCATAATTATGTTCCCGTTCGATAAAGTACGCCTAGGTACATAATGCATAAAGTTTGTTACGCGAATCGAATGGATTTATGATATCCCATAATAGCATTTGCGTACATAATCATAAATAGGCTTACTACTATTATTATACTGCAATCATATTGAACAGTGTGTATAACAAATTACAATTTGATAATACTAATTCACGTAGAGAAATTCCGAGCATAGCTCGTTCCATTGCTCGCTGAGTGACTTTGAGCTTGTTTATTCGGCCCACAGTAAAAGACCACGTTTCGGTTCCGTATGTCATCACTGGCAACACGCACAGATCAAAGACTCGAGTGGCGACCACGTACCGGGAAACGTCTGCCAGGCCGTCCCCTTACTAGATGGACCGACGACCTGGTTAGAGTCGCGGGGAGTCGCTGGATGCAGGTGGCTCGGGACCGGTCGATGTGGCGTACCATGAGGGAGGCCTATGTTCAGCAGTGGACGTTTCCCGGCTGATGATGATGATGATGAATACTAATTTCCTTCAGTAACCTCCAGTACATTCCTTGACAGTTTATCTAGATTCGAGTTCTAACATTCATAAATTAAGTTTTCTGGGTTCCGTACCTCTAAAGGAATAAAGTAACGGATATTTTGCTGACGTCATTCGATTCAAAGCTTAATTTTTTTACAGCTCCTTGTTCAGTGCAGACTTGACTCGTATTGGAAATTAATTTCAACTTGATATCTCTGTCTTGACAGACTGACTGACAGACGGACAACAAAGTGATCCTATAAGGGTTCCTATTGAGGTACCGAACTCTAAAAATAATACTCGTACATCTTTTATAGATACTTCTAGCGAGCATTATGTTCACGAAGGTATATAGGTAGTTGAGGTTGAATCAATGAAGCATGAAATATATCAAAATAAAAGACTATTGTAACATAAAAGACAAAATGAACAAGAGCTACCAGAAAAGGTTACCAACGGAGGCGACTGATCATTATCTGTCGCATGCGCAACTAGGTTCATTGTTTCTGAATGATGTAATTAAAGTCGTAATTGTACGTAATACGGTTGTAATCGCTATAACTTACTTGGCTCTGGCGTAGCACGTGGAGATAGCCGTTAGCGCAGCTAAGGAGTAACTCTTTTATTGTATTTATTTATACTTACTATAAGCCCCTCACATAGATTGACAAGTAAAATATACCTGTTTTATCCATGATCATATTTTCTATATAGACCACGCCTGGAATGCGATTTGGTGATCTTATGGGACAATCCCTTTGGTTCATTACAGATGGTCTGCAAGCCAACTGCTAAATGGCGTTTTAAATATAGATGCCATAAAATTTATTCGAAGCAGTTGTGCCGACTGCACCGAAACTGCAATGAAGGCAACTTTTATGAAATCTGCGGGATGATAAGTGATGATACCCCTGTCCCAAGGATGGTTATACGTGGCTAAGTTATATTCCTATATGTTCCCTTAATAAGAAAGATTGTTTGTAAACCTTTCTAGCCATTTCTGTTTGGAAAATATTTGTACATCATTGTGTAGAGTGAAATTTTTACTTTTACTTGTTTAGAATTAGAAAGCTTTTCAAATAAAGGCAAAGCTTGAGTTTACGTAATTAAATATTGCTATCTATGACCATTGTTGATTTCATCATAGATTCGATAATTATATAATCGCCTATCCCCAAAATTGACTTGAAATGATATACCACCTAAAGGTAAACTTACATTTGGCGTCTCTGATCTGAGAATTGTATTTAAGCATATGTAATTCATTTTGCAGTGTGTTTGATTTGATTAAAGATGAAAATGAAATGACAGTAGTACGTACGTAACATGCACCAAGCGTTTAACCTCAACTTTTGTCATGCTACTGACAGTAGTGTGTAAATCAGAAACCAGATTAGGTTTTTTTTCCAAATTGAAATCAAATCCTCTCTTCCCTTTATGCAGAACTAATCCACCCACGCTTTAATCATTTCTTACAATTTTTCTATGTGGTAACTAAATCATCAAAGCTATCGGTGTTCTCAATTTCAATAGTTTCTAACCCTGAAGGATGTTTGTATGTCAGTCAGGGCAACATTTTGTTCGCAACAAATCTTTCAAAATTAAAATTCTTTTGCTTCGAACACGGTATGATATGATCACAGATCGAAAATTGAAGTTCACCGGAGAGATTAATAGGTCTTGAAATGGTACGTTGAATGGCCTGTATGGTCACGTGACGTTATGTGACACTAGACGGAGTGACTTATTTTATTACCAATCGGTGACAAGTTTAGGACCAAAATTTTGATTGCTTTGCTTTGTTAAATGTCTTTGTTTTTCACATTCGTGCAAAGCTTTCATGTTGCTATGGATTGTTAAAACAGTTTGCGTCATTCAATATACTTTCAGATAATGTTTTATTGATTACCTCACATCTGTTTCTATTTGTCGCTCACTCTCAGAATGCTACGTCAGGAATGGAAACAAACCTGTTACTGTCACGACCGACACAGAGCACGGCCGCACCACGTGCTCGCCCTACGCGATATTTCGTCCACGTTCATAGCCATTGTGATAAATCGTTAAATAACTCAGACTAGAAAAACTGACCGTGTCGTTTCGATTTTAGAATTCTTATTATTTTAATTTTAGAGAAAATTCTTGAGGAAATACATCAGCGTCGAATTATGTTCCACGATCCACTGAAATCACTTTGCGCTCACATGGTTGGTGCCTCAGACGATGCTTGTCAAGTATGGCGATTTACATACACGCATCCTGTTGACCAACCTTGTCGAGCTCACATTAGGACAATCCTATCCATCCCTTCCCATCACTCCGATTTCTTTTCCTACTCATTCACGGTTCATGCAGCCAGATTGTGGAACTCGTTGCCTCACACTGTACGCGACAGCAAAACTGTTTCCGCCTTTAAGAAAAACGTCAAGGAACATTTTCTATCACTATAAGATTATATATATTTATAGTATGTAAAGTATGTATGTATTATTATTGATATATATTAGTTTGTTTTGTATATCGTATTTATGTAATCGTTTATTATATTTATCATATCGTACACGCCTAACTGCCCTCCTTTCTTCAATATTTCTCCTTAACCTAGGACTGCTGTAAGAAATTTCTTTTAGAAATAAGCTGTTCCTTTTGTATATATTTTTTCTGTTTTGTGTTATGTAAATATTTTCTGTGTACAATAAACTGTTTAAATAAAAAAAATAAAAAAAAAGTAATTATAGAAAAATCACTTTATGTACAATTCATTGATTCTGTGATCTTTATCCATTTCACCCAAAAAATGTGTTTGAAATCCCGATGTACACTCGAGTACAAAAATATGTATGAACTTTTGAACCATGTCGCATTCACCTTTAATTGACATTTTCCTCAACATACACGCTCCGTAGGATCAAGCAAGAGTGAATGTGATATGTTTCAAAAGTGGATACATATTTTTGTACTCGAGTGTACACTTTTATAATCCCCAGGAATTTCATACATTCGCACAAAGTTCGGTTACATTATGTGTTAGCTCGTGTTTTGGTACTGATATTTACTACAAACAACGTCCCTATAATACAATCATCTATTGCCAGCTGTCGCGTCACCAATTAAGAGTTGGCCTCACAATAAAGCAAAACAAATGGCTTTTCTGAAGCTTTTTCATAATCACTTCACTTGTGCCCCAAATGTACGTTTTTGGTGTCCATCAATGTGCTTCTTTTGTAAGCGATCGGTCTTGTCATACAACCGGCTCCAATATTGAGGTTTCCTAGACGCTCCTCATTCTCTGAAATAATCCCCATATCTACTTCTACAAGTAAAATCGTGATCGTATCCTAAAGCCGAAGATCAAACGCTTTTTCTTATAGTCTGAAGTAAATGGTAACTTGTGCCCTCGACCACGCCTGCGTCTCTCGAAACTCAGCCTTCTCGTTCACTGGGACAGAATACACTATTAGATAGTAAAAGTAAATAAATAGCACGCACGCCAAAAAATACTCTTACGCAAAAATCCAGATTCAAAAATTTTGTAAACACGATCTGGAAACTAATATATGTATAGGTGTACATTGTGGTTTGCCGGTTTGTCATTGAATTGTATTGTTTCAAAATCACAGAGGCTTCAAGCCTTTTTGAAGCTTTGTTTTGAAATTACATCATATGACGAAGAATTGACAGACCACAATGCCTACTTCCTATACCTATATATTCGTTTCTAGATCGTGTTTGCACATTTTCAGTACAATATCTTAAATAGAACTTCGGTTTAAGTTTTATGGCGTTTGACAACTTGAATTGAAATAATATGGTAACTTTGTATGGCTGGCTTTTCCATCTTCATTTAGTACGCGTACTTCTAAGGAGTGGATGCCCTGCCGGCTGCTGTCTGTCCCGAGCGCTGGATGTCTTCAAGGGCATCGTGAATAGGATATTTCTAGGCAACCGTGAACTATCCTAGACCAAAGTGTCGCTTAACCTTAGGTGCGATTGTGGTCAAACGGAAGCCTAACCAAAAAATTTATGGATTTATTTACATTTATTGATTATTCTGACTGTGACTGTGTTATCTAGAGTGATCGGCAATATATGTTCCAGTAATAATATCGAATAATCTGTTTAAAAACTGTATATATGTTAAGGATGCATCAAATGAAGGATTCTAGGTTCAAGTGCAAGCTGATTATGAATAGAAACTATACAGCAATATCTAGACTTTGTGTATAAATCTTTTAACGTCTTTATACACTGTTTAATAGCAGTGCGTCATACAAACAATTTGCTTGACACAAACTCGCAATCAAAATGCAAATACAGCGGAATCCTCTTACAAAGACGTTCCAAGGGAGTAGAGTCATATAAACGGATGTCATTAAAACAGAATTAAAAGAGATGTTTCAAATTCAGCCGGCACTTGTTACAAAATCAAGTAATAATTTAAATATGTATAGAAAAATACTAGAATCAAATTTTTGCATTCATTTTAAGTATAGAAATTCATTCTTTTTGTACTAATTGACAGCATCAAATGACATTTTATTGACGCCATCTTTGTTTTCAACGTTAAGTTTTCTATGTTTTGTGCATTTTATATGTTTTTGTACAAATAAATTAACCCAAAATATACAGAAATGCTAACTAAATCACTTTTATTTGATAATGGCCTATTAAAATTATAAATGTACAAGACCAGGCCTTGGCGCCATATATTCGCGGAACGCGTCATATACTCGTATGACTAAGTTACCGCTATAAACGATACGTTGTTAAAAACAAATTATATTATAAATTGTCTGTACATAAATAACTTTGTATGTTTTATAATTTTTATACGATTACATATTAACTCGCTGATGTGGGAAATAGATATTTACGACTCGTGGAATTTACAATACTTAGACGAATAATATTAGATGCTTGACTACCATTCTCTATACTCTACCAATTTTCGTAAGTAGATATTTTCCTTTACCGGCCACTTACGAAAACTACAATCTGTAGGAGAGTAGGCCTGAGCCCCTGCAGTGGGGGCTGTATGTATAGGCTGTTGAAGATGATGACTAATTAAAATAAACTATAAACCCTGTTCCACAGTTTGTTTAATAGCTAAAGCAATTGTACGGTAACTGTAAAAACATTACCTTGGCATGTTGCGCAAGTCACTTGAGACAGCTAAAGAGTTATATCAAGGTAATTTTAGGGTAGTTAGTCATTCGTAACGGTGCATAATAAAAGTTCTCCGACACAGTTGTCTTGCCACTTAATGTCCGATTTAGAAGTACGTTACAGAATATTACGCTGAGTTATACAAAATGATTCCCATTATTTACTAGATCAGAGGAATTTCGTCACTCGAATTATTTTTTTAAATTTTTATCTAAGAGCACAACACTCGACTATACCGCTAAGGTATTTCGACGAACAGTCTTGGTGGAGGACTAAAAGTAGAATCATGTCGATATTATTTAGGATAAATTTGAACAGAATTTGCGCAAGAGCTATGTTGAGCCATGTCACAGTATTCAAATACCGGTCAATCCAAATTCAGCATGAGACATTTCCTAAGGTTTTCTTTATAAATTTTGCGTATTGCTAGGGAATGGAACGCACTGCTGTACGTCTGTATTTTTTTTAGAGTAATTCGTGCGACTCAACCTATCCCTCCCCTTAAAGGGTACACGTTTCCCGGTACGAGTAGGTAATGCGTTTTAAATATGGAAGTGCATTTTGGTCCTTCTTTCACGAAACAACAGAGCAAAGATTGACATGTGGAGAATTTTCGAAAATCATCGCAGATAAATGCAACGTGGCTTCTTTTTTAAAAGCTTTTTTTTTATATTTTTATATATTTTTCTTGAATCTTGTATGTCTTTCTGTATTGTGTTTGTCAATAAAAATATGTCTATGTCTCAAAGCTAAAGAAGCGAAGCTTTTCGTCGTAATTTCAACCATTTTTAGCTTTCGTTCATAGAATAGATATTAATACTTCATTCTGTTCAAGGGATGATAGTGTTCTACAGTGGACTTGGTAGACACGCAGTTTATGATGACCTTGACACTGTATACTATTTTATTTATTCACAACGGGTCTTCACTTGACCTTCGACTCATATATTATTTTATCGCGTGGCGATCAATTAGTGCCTGACAATGAGAATCAATAAAGCCGCAAAAAGGAAGATTGGCCCACACAGAAACTTCCAGTAATTATAAGAACAGTTGTGCTATTAATTAACACGTCTTGTGAAAGATCCGACAATTACAGTTACAGTGCTTGTCGGTGCTCATGGCCAAAACAAAACACAATGACAGAAGTAATAATATTCAATCAATTTCAAGGAAAATTACACCCAAGACATAAGAAATGCGTTCAATGTTTAAAAAATAACCTCCAAAAACATATTGTTGAACTGATTTAAATTAAATCAATTCACTGTACCTACTAGACAAATATTTGTACGATAACTTTGTAAGTTCTCGCGTAATTGACAAAATGTCACGAAAATCATATCGTTTTATTTTCAAGGCCATATAAATCTTTTATTTCTCAAAATACTTGTGTAGACCCTTAAAAATTATTTAACAAAAAATTTAATGGTGGTAGTAGCATATTCTATGACCGCTTCGCTAGCTACCACCATGTTACCTAAGTCTGATGCCAAACTGCAGTTTTAATAGCACTGTTGTGTTTCGGTATGATAGAGAGTAGAGACAGCATCTGAGTGCGCACGCCTACCATCCAGCGGCCTTGTCATCACTTACCATCAGGTAAGATGAAGACCAAGTGCAAACCCATTATACATTTAAAAAAGAATACGTTTGTTATCCCCGGTAATATGTTCCCGTGGGATAATTTCTGAAGTCTACGCGGTCAAAGTTGAAATTGAAACTATTAGCATAATTACCCGCAGCTGTACCCTTACTGTAAACAACGTATAGGTTACAGATTGCTTCTCTCATACGGAACTCGCGTTTTCAACACTCGTCTTTGGTAATCAAAATCTACAGTTACGGGGAACATCATTACGGCAGCACGGGCGGCGTATGCGCACTGCGCGACGCACGCCCATATTTCTACCGGAACGCACTGACGAATACCTGAAAGATTCAAATTAAATCGAATGCTCTTTAACCCCCGACACAAAAATACGGGTGTTAAAAGTTTAACGCTAACGTCGACGTAACGATGTACCGATTTTAATGCGTGTTTTTACGTGAAAAAAGATTCTTCTTAACTATGTTTGGTAAAAATCGATTCAACAGTTCGAAGAGTATGATGTTAGACATTTTCGGCATAACATGGAATATGTTATTCGTATGATTATAGCGTAGGTTTATTTTCTTCAAATTTTTAATTTAATATGTCATTACTAATACAAAATATTGTAAGTAATAAATCTGATAAACAGTCACGGGTTGCGATGACAAAGTGCAGATTTTGTTACAAGTATATAATATAATACCAGTGTTTCATGTACCACTTCCGATATTTTTCTTACGATTTTTACACGCTATATATACCGACAAGTATCCCTGCTGGGAATCGAACCCAGGACCTCCGGACTGATAGTCCTAGCGACTTTCTAGCCTAACGATTACGGCCACGGAGGCGGTATTCAATGTGATAGTTCTGAACAAAGTATATCTGTATGACAAAGATTCAACAGTTAATGAGTGATTGAGTCATGAACAGGGACATAAGCTGGGTTTTATATAAACTCGTACAATAAAATAACATTTGTAATTATTTGAAATCGGTACTTACGCAATGCAATTTAGCGGGACAAGCGGGAAATTGTAATGGGAAGTTGGTAGCTTAGAATGTGTGTGAATCTGTTTAAAATGTGTGAGGTATATAGAGCAAGAAGTGTCACGGGCAGTGATCTAATAATGATACGCAAAAATGAGAAAACATTCACCACTCCGAGTGTATATTGTGCTCAGCTACATTGTATTTTTTACTACAGATGAAGTCGGTTAAGAGAAATCACTGGTTTTGAGGGGACGGGACTAACGGTAGCAGATAGAGACTTGATATTATATCAATGATATCTCGAGGACATCTGCAAGGAATAGCACAACCAAAAACACGATCTGTGAAAATTTTCTCGATAGATTTATTTATCAAAGTCTGCTCTTCTAAAGCACTTAAATTGATTGTTTTAGAAATCTACTTAAGACTATCAGCTTATTTTTATACAATTATGAAGGAAATTATGGTTTATAAATTTGCTAAATTTATAAACCAAACCAAAGGATTTTTTAAATTGATCTTCTAGGTTTCAAGCAATGAATGATTTGTCGCTTACATTGATTGTCTTGAGCATAAGCATATCTCTTTCTGCCGCCAAGGAAGTAAGTATCGCTATTGCTCTCTCGCGAGCCAACGAGAAAATAATCATTGAGTCGTCTTAACAATAAAGATTCATACTAATAAAAATAATTGAAAAAACACAGGCGTACAACTTCTCAATATAGCTCTGTTGTTGACTGTGATAAAAACACAAACAATAGCTAATAAATTACGTAAATAAGAAGCCGGACAAAATTACACATTATTTATTTATGAATGTGTGATAGAGTCATATTATGGATGGAATTGTCACTGCCAGTGGAAGAATGTGACTTTTTACAGCAAGCAAGGTAAATTTTTGAAGATGGACAACGTGTGCTGCCTTTGGCGTATCTACAACATGCAGTTGTAAAGTAAAATATGTATTTGTACATTTAAAGCCATGGTGCTTGCCTCAAGGTGCAGCATTAAAGATTCAGGGCGACCTCTTCTTGCCTTTAGCAAAGCTTTCGCTGAGCGTGGCCCTTTCACTGTTGCTGCAATCATTTCCTGTCATTTATACAGCCATTTCTTCTCCATTATCTTGCAGAACCAAATATTTCTTGTAGTTGGTTTAAAATTATAATTTTGCAGCCAGGCATTTCAGTTTTTCATTCACAAAATTACTTATGAATGTGACTAAATCATATAAGTATATGTGTATTTGCATATGTACTGTGTATTACGAAGCTCGGTCATTACGGCAAATCCCCTCATAGAATATTCCACGTGTTGATCTTTGTGTAATGTGCACTTATGTAGCCGGTTATGATGGAATTGACGTGATAATAAGTAAGGATTGAAGCTACCTAAATTTACAATTAACTAAGCACGTGTAGTCGGCAACGCCAGAGGCGCGGCCTTGCGGTCAACCCAGATGCGCGGGCGCACCGGCAGTCAAGTGCACGTCTCCCATTACGGCATCACATCCATGTACTGTTAGCCGCATTGCTACTGCGGTCACACATGTAGGTCGAACACATGAACGTCAAATTAAAATGATTTGCTGGAACTCAATTACTAATTGAGCTGAGCTGGCAGGGGATCCGTACGATGTAAAGGTGCGTGTCGACCAAGCGGAAGTAATACTAGCTGAAAAGCTCGTTGGACTTGAATTCGAATTTCGAATACATATTCCATTGATATTGTGGTTTTTATTCAATAAGTCATTATACTTCTCAATCAGGAAGGGATTGTTCGTATTCTTAGTTCGCTTTAAGGCGATTCCGACGAGAAAAGTTGCATACTAAATTTCTTTTAGTGTAATCTTCTAAAAGGGGTTTTGTACAGCAATAAATGATCTTTAAATAGGACATCGGATTTAATTTTTTGTTAAATGAGTATCATTACCATCCATCTTCACAGTGATTTACAATTTATATTTTACACATTTTCTGATTATCGTTCAAAACGCCATTTTGGGACCATTAGCTGCGTAACTGCTATAGTAGCTTACATAAAATTTGTACGATAATGATATTCATTCTCCGAGGTTATTATCCGATGTCCTATTAAAATGTAGGTTATAATTACTGATATGGTAAAATAAATTTTGTTTGGGACCATTATTGAACGAGTTCCCTTTAAAGTGAATCGGGACAAAACAGTTTCACACTAATATTTTTAAATAGGATAGCTAAAGTAAAATGTTAAGTCATGATTCTGATAAATAACTGTCAGAAGCCTACAACTTCATCGTAAATTAAAATATTAGCCGGTGGTATACAGCTGAACTAGATGGCGGTTTAACCAACAATAAAATGTGCATAAATCTAAGTCATAATTCACTTTGAATCTCGCGATGGTTTTACATATTTCAAAAGTTTACGGAGACATACAGATTGGTTCAATATGTACGTAGAGATGGGTTATGTGTGAATATAAGAATAATCGCAGGAAGTTTTTCCATATAATTGTTTTTGGGAACAATATTTGGGAGCTACGAATTCGACACAATATTTTGTCAAGTTCCTTTCTCTTGTTATTGCTTGTTACAAGGTGACAAAACAGCTTGTAAATGTCAGTCGTATGTCAAGATTTTTTCACTGTCCATTGTTTGATGATTTATAAGGTCTATATATAATTATTTTCTGTCTATATAAATAACTAGTCCCGCGGCCTCCCTCGGTATCCTTTTAGGAAAACCACCTTAGCCCAAGGATAGTTAAATAGAAACCATCAGAAAACGCATGATTTATTTAGATTATAGCTCAACTCAAGTGAATTGCAGGACATAACAGCAAAAATACCTAATTTAAAAAGCAATAGCTATTCATGGCTCTCTACACCAAGAGTGTCTGTTTATAATAATCACCTTTGCCAATCCAATTCCAATAGGAAAGGCACCATCAGAACGGCATAATTTATATAGATTGGAAATGCTCAACTTCAACTCGTTTAGTGTAAAACACTCTTTATTGCCTAATTACGGCGCTCGGATGAGAGATACAGCATATCCCTTGTAAAATTAGTCACGTACGACTCTACCCAGTTGTGTCTGACGCCTTGCCCGAGTAGAAATACAAGAAAACCAGCAGTGGCAATAATTTATTAGGCGCAAATAATCATACTCAATCAATGCGTTTCGTGTGCTTTCTGTAGGTATCACTCCTACGTTGTCAGTTAAGATTGCGATTCTCTAGATCTAGAATCACCTCTTCATCCAATTGTTCTCAAATTCAGTGTCTTTTTTTTTTTAGTTTTTCTAAGCCTTATAAGTTTACATACTCAATTTGTCTTCATTGTACAGCAAAAAAATTGAGATCCTTTCTCTTTGAATTTTTCGACCGATGTACTAGGCTATCTTTGTAACCTCTGCTTCTTTCGGTATTTGATAAGGCAAGTTTTTAAGATGATTAGCGTAATACTAGAAATTGAAATCTCTATTTCTATCTAATTAAAAAATTGGAGCATAGTAATAAATATACCGACCGACCGCTTAAATGAGTCCTCTTCCTCGCCGGTACAGGGGCGCCTGCCGCCCGCTCCTCTCTCGGTACCCTTTGTCGCCATACCCCCGCGCCCCTGTACCGCACGGGCGAGGACTCTTTTGAGCGGTTTACCTATACGTGCCTATACTACCTACTCTGTATCTCTCTATTCTGCTATCAGTTAATATCACAATTATGGGGTAAGTGGTAAAGTTACTATGGGTTTGCAAGCAAACTTAGTAAATTGCATTTTCACAGACTATTAACAGACTCTCATCAGTATTCAACTGACACACTATATGCATACAGGTTCCGTGAAGGGGGAACGCACTCCATTCAATACGGCTAATCCGATTTTGATTGATTGCTGTGGATTGCTCCTGATAGCTACAGAATGTGTTATATTTTGCACTTAATATTCACTGTCGTCGTTAATACGGAATATCCGTTCTAAAATTAAGATTATAGCTTTAACTGTATTTAATTTATAGCCATGTTCTGCCGGGTATGAAATATAGGATCACTCTAGTTCTACATAAAGGTTTTTCAACTAATCCTCTATTTAGTCCAATTTACAATTAGCAAGCATGGCTGGATGTGTGCTGTCGGGTTTTTTATACGTCTGTCATATTCTTATTATATTTAGTGTTCGGTTTTATCCATATCCTGGTTTAGTTATGCTCCAGTTTAGCATTTTCAGTTGTATCATGATCTAGTACAGGCACATTATATTTTAGCCATTATGTTAATATTTGGTCATGTTCGTACAAAAGTGATTTTGTATGTAATATCTGTATAGAATTCTACCTTACACTCAAAGGCATCTCTTAATTAATAAATTTTAAACTAAGAGGCCAATGATTGATTGCCAACCAGTGGGCTTAGAATATGGTCACTACACTTTTGAATAAATTTATGTTACTTTACTTAAACACTATTCTTGCAATAACCGTTGTTTTTAAAATAAAATTATTATTTATTTGATGTGAAAGTATCAACCAGGGGGCGCGATGAAAGAACTCGCTCTACCCTAATCAAGTGCTAGGGCCGGCTGATGGGATCACTTTATATCCTTATGGATGTAGGATATAGAGAGTATACCGTATAACATGAGTTCATAGCTTCGGTATTAACGTTACAGACGATTATAGTACATATACATTATACAGGTATGTCCAGCGTGAACCTAATTGTCAATAAGAATGTATGCAACTGCGTATAGCAGCATTTTTCTGCAGAATTATCATTTTATAGCATGGCGGCACAATGTTCATTACAATCATGATTCTGTTAAGTGTGATAGCTACTCATGTAAATATTACAGACTGCCACGATCGTGTTTATCGCTTTGATTTAATTCGATGCTGAATCATCATTTAACACTGATAATGACATAAATGTATTTAATTTAATGTTTTAATTTATATGTATTTGGAAACAACAATAAGGTACATTGTTATACTGTAGTAAATTAAAAATTATAATTGCTAAAAGTGTTAACTTAATCATACGGCTTACACAAAACTCACTTAATAAGAACAATCAAAAATGGAAATAAAAATTTTTGATGTCCTGTTTATTTTTAATGACAATTCTCATAAAATTAGAATTTATTGATTGTCATACTGAGTAAGATACATTGGCAATAAATTAAATTCCATACTAAATAGGTATTTGCATACCTTTGGACAGCAGACATTAAAAATTGTAATTACTACTTGTAAAAAATTATATTTTTATTTTATTTATTATCCTTTATAATTTTTATTTTGTACACCGACTAGTAAGTAAATTACAAAATACTTTCGATACAAAATACACATAAAAAAGCAGCCAAGTGCGTGTCGGGACACGCGCAGCAGGTTCCGTAGTTGCCCTTCATAATAAATTCAAACCTCAACTACTGTGAATTTTTTCAGATTTTTTAGAAACAATAGTTTAGAAGATTGACGCTCGATTCTGACAAATTTTCGCAAATTACAGCTTTCTAACTGATAGGGTAAGGGTGTCTGAGCAAAGCCGTGGTCAGACAGACGGACAGAGCGAAACTATAAGGGTTCATTGTTTGACTACGGAACCCTAAAAATTGGAATATTACAAGTTCCACATTGGGATGGTCTTATTCTAAAGGCGAATCGACACGGCCTCATCTATAGAACTATGTTCCAACTACATTTCTATACGAACTACTACGACTAATAACCGTCTAGAGCGTTTTCTGTGAACCTACAGTGATTTATGTGCAGATTACAAAGAAATATTGAGCTGGGGCTAGTTCAAACTGAAAATCGATACGCACCGTGTTGTCGGGCAGACTTTCAGTCTGTCGCACCCTCCCTCAATTAAGTTCCCCTGGGTTAGTCGCAGTTTACACAAAATATAGGGCCCCTTGTATACAACACCGTTATATACTGCAGACACCGTTCATGTTGAGACTCAAAGGCTACGATGATTCAGGTGATGTTTTTCATTTGAGATCTTTTTGCAGTGGATTTTCGTCCCATCAGTCAATCATTTACTGACAAAACTGTGTAACAAAGGTGTTCGGAATAGTAAATGAACAGTTCGGGTGTACAATCACAAAGTGTGTTTGAATGTTTGTTTGTCCTTCGTTCGCAACGGAGAGTTATAATGACTAGATTTTTTGTTTAGGGATAGTTGAAGGGCCGACAAAGTATATGGGACACAGTTTGTATCATGATTTTACTTGCTTTTTAATAAGATTTTCAAGGTACAATAACTGTAACTGTTAAATTTGCAATTAGATAGATCGATTTATTTTTACATCGGTAACACATATTTACTTATCACTAGATTTACAGGTGTTAGTTAATCTACGATTCTATGATTGTATACAAACATATGTTACAGCTGCAAAAACAGGCCGCAAACTCAGCTTGTGCTTGCTCCCAAGCCTAATTTATGCAGTAATATATTAGGAAAATAGTATTCATAAGTTTCATCATCATCATCAGGTCCATAAATACCATAATCACCATGCTTGTTACTGGTATATAGATAGACACTGACACATATCTCCGGATTATTTTACTTTGTCGCCTTTCGCGACCGTCACAGGATGACTTAAATTGTAACCACGCAGTATAAGTTTAGCTTATAATGTACTGTCTTTTTTTATAAATCATCCTACGGGATCCCACTCTTTCGATCGGGATAAAAGTAGTCTATGTCCTTTCTCAGCCCTTCAACTATCCCTATACTTAAAATCAAGTTATCTAGTCTGACTCTACGAAAGGACAAATAAACTAATAAACTCACTTCCACGTTTATTATGTATACAAACTATAGCTATAAAATATACATCCAAAGGTAGATAGTCTTCCATACATTGAATACAAATCTAATTGCAACACCTAGAATCCTCCAAGCATGAAATTATCAGCAGATGTGAAACAATAGTTTCATAATATAATACTTTGAGTTTGGAGACAAACAGCATTTATTTTGCTCACTGAAATTGTATTTCAAAAGTTTTGCAACGGTGATATATTGACCCGAGACGAATACTTCATAGCTATTATGCATGAGGCGTCCCTCTAGCGCTTATTGTTTCACCTTCTCCTGGTATTTCCTCATTCCAAATGGCACTTTGTGTAAAAGGGTGACGGTGCAAAAGTAGTCAGCCATCTATAAAGAAAATGTCACGTGATTTGCCGATAGAGCCTTGTCCAAAACATCTAAGCGGTGGTGGGAGAAGTTTTTGATAATTAAAAGGGTATGCTGTTGTCAAAGCGCCCATACAAACGTAGTCCAGTCATATTTTGAGTATTAAGCTATGAAAATCTATGAAATTTTCAAGCCACAATCTAGAAACAAATATCTGTGTCGGTGGTGAGTCAGATTTTCGTTTAAATATATACTTCCAGAGTTACAGGGCGTCAAAGTATTGTATTTTTCGGTAGTAAAAAGCCCCAACTTTGAACCTGTTTTACAAGAGTATGAATCAATTTAGAACAATTTGGAAAAACCACCGACATCTGAAATTTTATTAATATACTGTATTGAAAAAATTGCTACATAATATACTGTATCCTTCAAATGATCCCTGGACTACGAAACATCCAAATAACGGGTGGATAACTTCGCGTAGTGTATGCTGTCTCACCGTACGCGCTCGGGTAGGATAGGGCTCGGATAGGGACAGCTACAAAACAATGCAACCTTGAACGTGGCCACGTGGTCTTACCAACATAGCCTCTTAACGCGTCCAAAACGAACTACCTCCAGAAACCGACTTGAACTGCCCTAAAAGTCTACAGTATTAATCCCCTAAAATATTTCTTTTTTGTTGATTAACTCAAAAAGCGCTGAATTTCGATAAAATTTATAAGGGACCACCTCTGAAGTGTTTTTTTACCAAAAAAGCAAAACCATCAAAATCGGTTCATAATTGGCGGAGCTACCGCGTAACATACATAATTACGTATATTTTTTAAAAACATCCAGTCGAATTTAGAACCTCCTCCTTTTTGTAGTCGGTTGATCAATTCGCGCTTAAATAATACTATTAAAGCACTATCAGCTCAACCTATGATTGCCTCCGTGGCACTGGGGTGGGGTGGCACGCATCTTTGATACTCGGTACGATATGCTCGTACCTATGTCCGCTTAAACTGATCCATGCTATCTTAGACTGCCGTCAAACAGCAGTGCTATTATATCTATTATGTAATTTGATGCATCTGTGTGAGCACGCTTTTTGCCACAGCTTATCATAACTTACCATCAGGTGATATGAATGTCAAGTGCAAGCCCGTCGTAAATAAACAATATTAAAAAATAACTTCTCAGGCATAGAGAGACAGTCTTTGCACAGTGGACTCAACTTAGTCTTGGACAAACGCCAGTATATTTCTAAATTGATAGATCAATTAGTTGAAGGAATCAATATGAAGGGTTCATCAAACCCACAGCTAAAAAGTCGTGGTGCGTTGCAAATTTTTACACAAACCCCTATTCCGTGACCTGGAAACCCCGTGTTGCCCTGCCATGCCACGCCATTCCATGCCCGCCATACCGCCTTTTTGTGCGTCCACCATTAATAACGACGCTCTAGCCACACTACTGCTACTATACGAAATTACTTTTATGTATTAAATCAGTGGTTAATCGACATTTTCTTTCATAGTTGCCGCCCGCGAACCTTCATTACGATAATATCATTATTAATCTACTTTCAAAAATGAGGTTGTATCTAGTTTATGTTTGACAAAGAGAGATTGTACAGGTTATTTGAAGGCTTTGTTCTATATTTAAATAACGTAATACTTGAAATATAGCCGAATCAATGTTTCCTATATGTTGCAATACTTTTAGCTAAAAAATTCAAGCTTGACTTCGAATTATATGCGAATACAATTCTGTTTCATAAAATTGGATGAATAATATTTAAAATGCAATAATTTGATATTTTTTAGGAAATGTATCGTATTCATATACAAAAACGAATAATTTCTGAAACTTATTGATTTTAAATGTTTAATAACTCTACATTATCTAGCCTCAGTAACAGTTTAAAAAAACATACGGGGCAGTCTTTGGGGACTAGAGATATATGTGAAAACTAAATAACTTTTGAATTGTTAACTCAAAAAGTGCTCAATGCGGCTAAAGAAGATTTTACTTCAAAAATTCAAGCAACTGAATCTTTAACACTGTTTAATAGTATCCACACATGTCAAAATCAAATCAAATCTGTTTATTTGCAGTCATGTACATAGAGTCATTACAATATTATTCGGATCTATATACATGAACCCTGTCAGGGCATAGCAAAATAAATATGTCAAATTTTATACAATAATAGTAGATGTCAAATTTTATACAAAAATAATAATAAATGTCAAATTTTATACAGTAATAGTTCAATGTCAAGTTTTATACAATAATAATTCCATGTCAAATTTTATACTACAATCTAAAATAAGCATAGTCAAACTTTATACATTTTTATCGTCCATAAATTACTTAAGAGGGAACAGCAGGTAAAAAATTTCATACAACAAGGCATAGCTGTTTGCTACCCCTAAACCTCCACCATTTGTGACGATTTTTGGACACATGCAAGATCTTACCGAAAACTAAGACCGTTGGTTTTGCTTTTTTCAATATTTTGTCTACAATTAGAATTATGGGCATCTCAAAACTCAAAATTTCAGAAAAAAATTCTTTCAACTTATGGTACTCATTATTTAGAGTAAACGTAACATTTTCAGAAAAAGAAAAACCAACGGGCCTAGATTATTCTTTGATAAAGAGAATAAGATCAAAATGATTGAATTTGGCTAACGTTTCGTTGAGAAAACAGCTATATCCCAAACCCTTAATTTCACGGCAAAACTAGGCAAATACCAAAAAAAGCTTCAACTGTCCTTCTCGCACAGTTCGGTTCGGGAGGCAGGGTACACTATATCACAACTATATACTGTGTATTATATGTATAAAAATAAAGTAAGCATGCATTAGTGATGTCAATAAGCTTTATCGATTTTTTCGACTAATAGTGGTGGGAAAAATATATCGATAGTTACCTCTTTATCGACCTATCATGGTTTTACCTGTTAGTTTTAATGTTTAGACTGATCTAAATAAACAAATACGAGTATAAAGACAAATAATTCTAAGGAAATTTATATTATCTCTAGAACAGAATATTTTTCCCTGAAACTCTAAAAGTTGTTACGGTAAACATTAAAATGATTTCAAGTTATGTTACGTTTGAATAATTAAATATGATTTATGAATAAGTGACTTATTTTTCAAATATTTTTTAAAATGTTAAAGTTCGAGTCGGACTCGCATACAAAGGGTTCCGTACCACTGTAAAATATCTAAACAGAAAAACACAGAAAAAACATAACATTTATTGCATGGACATACGTTTATTTATAACTTTTATTATTATTATTTATTATTATTGAAAGTTTTGAGAGATAACGAGAAGTTATATTGACAGCAAATCGCTACGGAGGCTATATGACCCGACACTTTACTGAAGATATCCCGGAGATCAGCCAGCAAGAGCTTGAAATGGCTCTCCGACAACTCAAAAACCGGTCAAGTGCAAGTCGGACTCGTGCACCGAGGATTCCGTACAGAATATGAATTAATGACATACTGAAAATCATAAATAATAGGTACGGTAATATGCACCCAACAATGCTCTACCGAAAATGAAATTCTAAGTTAAATTACATGCTACGAAGTTAAGTTTGTAAACATTAAAAAATCAATTTTACTGTGTTACAATTAAAAAATTCAGATTTATTCCTATGGTTGTGCTGTAAAAACATTCTTCTTGCCAAATTTCAAGACATTCGGTCAACGGGAAATACCCTATAGATTTCGGTTCCTTTGAATTTTGTACGGAAATGGTCTAAAATACAGCTATATCTTTTTATTGCGTTGACCTATAAGTTTCATTATTTCACAGATCTAAGGGACAGCAGACTTCAGTATTCGATATCAAAGTGATCCTCTAAGGATTCCTTTTTTCCTTTTGAGGTACTTAAAATATAAAATATAGTATATGAAGATATGAAGCATGACAATAGGAAATACGATAGATTTACCTGATATTTGTTTACTCTGGCCACCTATTTGATTTAATAAGTAATTATTTTTCGTTTTGTAGATAACCTCAACCTTTTCTTATTTCCTTATTTCCATATTAAACAAAATCTGAAATTCAAACAAAACGAAAAAATATAGTACTTGAAAGTATGCCGGTTGCCATTTTTATAGTACCGTGTTTAACAAGAAACCCTTATAGTCTTGTAGTTTCGCTTTGCCCCTCTATTTTCGGTTTAAATCAGAGACTCGTAGTACTAAAACCTGTAATATATAGTAGTATTTTATTATTATTCATGTCGACAAATAAAAACTTGAAATATTTTTTCCCAGTTATACATCTCATACACTTACAACGGGATTTTTAACTCGTCTATTCCAGTTTCTCGTTTCTAGTTCTTTTTGAACGCTTTAACTTGTTAGGTCTTAGACTCTAGCAGTTTAGGTACTAAAACACATCTAGGTCACCTAGAGTATCGTTGGAAGACGAACGTTCGGATATGGTGAAACTAAAAGGTTTCTTTGTTGACTGTAGAACCCTAAAATGGCAAAGTCATAATTTATGTTGTATTTATATGTGATAGGTACTTACTAGTCAATTATATCAAATACAACCACAGTATGTCGAGACTAATCCAATATGCGAACAATAATTTCTCAAAACGTAAAAAAAGGGTTGACGCACGCTCACGTCAAGTTTATTATAATTTTGAAAAATACACTCTAGCCCAGGCGGAGGGGTAGCGTCTATGCGCGTCGCGGCAGGGGCCTCTTTGGGAGGTTACGCAGCGTTATTTGTGTGAGTGAAAGCATGTGAAAGGCTGTATGTGTGCGTACCGAATCGCGACAGCAATAACATATTGAAATACCTACTATTCTACGGAGACTTTGCTTCATATCCCTCTTAATTGTATAATATGACTTTCTAATTAGGAGCGACCTTAATTTATTCTTAAATTGTTTATCTGTGTCTTGTTTCAAAATATCTGGAATATTATTGTATACCTGGATAGACCTGTAATATGGACCGTTTTTAAATATTTCCAATTTAGGTTCAGGAAGTTGAAGTTTGTGCTGAAGGCGCGCTCGAGGGTTATATTTGTATAGGTTGATATGTTTTCTTACAAACATTGCTGTTTCTATTATGTATATAGAAGGGAGCGTTAGAATGTTTTCTTTAATAAAATGTGGCCTACAGCTGTCCATCGGTTTTATGTTCACCAGTATACGTATCATTTTTTTCTGTAATATGAAGACATCGTGAGCGTCAGTGCTGTGTCCCCACAGCATCACACCGTAACGCAGCCATGAGTACGCATATGCGTAGTACGCACTCAGTGCTGCCTCGTAGTGAGTGTTCGATTTTAATATGCTAAGAGCAAATATGAACTGAGACAATTTAGTTTTTAATTTTCCAACATGTTGTTTCCAGGTCATGTGGGAGTCGATAGTGATACCTAACAATGTGAATTCATTTACTTCTTCTATGTTTAATTTTTGTTTTACTGTTTCTAGGTTTAATTCTGCTCTTTGATATGGTTTGAATTGTATTAATTTTGTTTTCTTTTTATTTATTTCAAGATTATGACATTGTAGCCATTCTCGAATCGCATCAAAAGTTACCACAATATTATTTCTAGACTGCTCGTTGTCAGAGCACCTGAACAGCAGCGACACATCGTCCGCGAACAGAACACACATCGGCTTGGATACGCGCGGCAAGTCGTTTATATATATGATGAACAGAATGCATCCCAGGACGCTTCCCTGCGGTATGGACCAGTTTGTTTCTCGTACGTCCGAGTTTACTTTGAGTACCTCGCCCGTGCCCTCTTCGTAATGTTCTATTTGTACATATTGTTTTCGACGCGATAAATAAGATCGGAACCACTCGTGTGCTTTGCCTCTAATACCTATTTCATGGAGTTTAGTTAGTAAGATGCTATGAGAAACCTTGTCGTACGCCTTAGTCATATCGAGTAGTATTCCCACTGCATAGTTCTTGTCTTTTATGTAACTGAGCACTTCTTGAATATATTTATTAACAGCGAGCGTTGTGGATCTATTTTTTCGAAAGCCATACTGGTTTTCATTAAATAGGTTATATTTATCTAAGAAGCTATATACGCGATTTGACATTGCCTTTTCGAAAACTTTGGATATAGCCGGAAGCAGCGCTATAGGTCTATATTGACCGATGTCGTTTGATTTTCCACCTTTTTTGAGTATCGGTTTTATTATTGCCATCTTTAATGACTCAGGAAGGCTGTCATCCCGTGGATGTCGTAAAAGACACTAAGGAAAAGAACAGTATAACAGATAAACAATAAACAACAATGTAGGCAGCAGGATCTATATAAATGCATAAACTTACTGCTATCAACAATTCGTTTTGGAAATCCCTTCATGGAAAGTAAGTAAGTTTCTTGGACTTGGTATCCAGCGATTCGTTGTTCTAGTAGTTCAAATCTTCATATCCAATTCATTTTCAATTGTACATTTTGTAATTATCGTTAAACTGTATCTATCTTTATCACAATACAGCCACAAGTCCGATCAACTATGTGACAGAAGCGTAAATGTGTCCAGTCACGCGAACCTCCCCCACAACAATTATATTGATTAAATATGTATAACTGCCGAGCTTCCAGCGAACGAAGTGATAATCATCATTTAGTCGTGAAAGGGAAATACTTTGAGTGCCTTAAAAATTATCGAGTCGACAATTAATTCATTAAAATACAATATAGAACTCCTCTAACTTACACTGCTGCATGCTGCTGCTTAGCGGAAGTTAGTAAAGAAAGTTCCTTCGTCGTTACTCTTCCTAGCGATGGCGGCGGCGGCAGTAAAGGCTACAATAATACAATCTATAATCGTAAATTACATGACAACGGTCGTACGATAATAATAATAACGATTAAGGCTAATATTCAGCTTTTGACTTATGCAGCTGATCGTCTTTATCCTGTGTCTAACTACATATCATTTCCGCTTATGTAAAATATTCTCAATTTTATTGTAATTAGATGCTACAGGATACCTAAGGTATATACGAGTACGAGCGTTTGCTAATGTTGTAGGTAGGTAGCCATGGTAGCTCAGTTGGGTAGAGCGTCAGATCTTGAACAATCGAGGTCTGGATTAGATCCTGGTTCGTACCAATGAATTCCAATTTGTAATTTATGTACGTTGGCTTTTTGGTGAAGGAAAAAATCGTATTTAAACCTGTACTCCCCTGAGAATAAATTCAAAGATGTGTGTTGAGTCTACCATCCGCCCGCCCATAATTTATCTGTAGCAGAGTAGGCCTGAGCCCCTGCAGTGGAGACATACATCAAGCTAATAATAGAATATATTTAAAACAACGTGTTTTTAATCTAACATTTGAAAGTATCTCTTACAGGGCAAGAGATACTTTCAAATGTTAGATCTCTGTTTGTTTATTTCCTTTTCACGAGTATATGGCTATACCAATCCTGATTCAATTTGTCACGCACCTAGCCTTTGGGACATAAACTTATTTGTATCTCGATAAACGGTCTCGGATAGTTTTAAATTGAGGCTTTTGGATGACCCGTTCCATCCAACTTACCATCCAGTGAGATGAGAGCCAAGTCCAAATTAAACATATACCCAAAATTATACACATATTTCGCTTTTGATAACACTGCTTTGCTCCAGACTACTTCCGTTAGTAAAATAATTTATTCATAGCCTCGTGCCACCTTCACCCCTCTAATACTCAAGGACACAAGGTTCGAGTACAATGTTTGAACAGGGGGGCCTTACGTCTCCATTTAAAACTTTTTTTTCTTTCAACAATTGTTTATGGAAATGATACGCAATTTCACAGGCCTCTTGCAGGAAAATTTCATATTCAAACTATGGTTCCACTTTTAAAACCATCGAAAGATTCTAAAATCTTTGTAAACAATGCAATTTAGGATCGGATTTGATGATGGTTTTACTCTGTACTGATAGACATGTGCAGTTGTATAGACCGTACAGCATATTCCTTTTTTAAAAGGTTCAAGTTTCTTTAAAAAATCCCAAAAGTTGCACGCGTAAGCGAAGTTCTCAGTTTGACAGTCCTTGACAGCATGTTCCAAATTCAAACTCAGGTTCCGTTTTCACCTAGTACCTAATCTGTGGTTTGCACATCATTTTATTTCATTTGTATTCGTTAAGAATGCCATTTATTCGTGGCGTGAAGTCGTATAAGTCGCTAGCGAAAAACGGCAACCAAAAGTTATTTCTATCATCAAGCTCGCCTGGTGATCTAAGTACCTCTAAGATAGGCAAGAATAAATAGCAATGGGATGGTTTAATTCTTACTGTATGTTCATGTCCAGGTGGTTGTCGCCCGTGAGCCTGGCGATCCACGCGCCCGGCTCCGACTTCGATCCCACCGTGAACAGCATCAGGTACCTCCGCGACTGCGTCGGCAACGACCTCGTTCAACAGTTCGTCACCTTCCACATATTCTTCTCCTACAAGCATATCCCTAGCAAGGTGAGACTCGTTATTTTTAAGTTTCAACGCAAATTGACTAAGTGTTATGTTACCATAAATAAATTTTCTAAAACTATTCTGTCAACAAATATAATAATGTTATCTTTTATTTAATTTATTAATAAACACTTTACATTGTGTTTGAACATCAAGTTAGGGATTCAAGAATAAATATCACTTTAGCCTGTCAACATTCACCTGCTTGCTTGCCACTGATCAGTCGTGTCTGTATCTGCAGACTTCGTTGCGCACAGTTATAGTAGTACTCGCAAACTAAGTTTGCCCCTCTGAAGTTAGCCACAATAGACCGCGAAGTATCAATTTGACGTATTAATGGGAGGCAAGGCAAGTTAGAGGGTGGAAAGAAATGTCCTAGTATTTTTTGTCATATAGGGATAGTTATTATCGAAAATAATACACACACATTCTGTCTGTACATGTTGGACATTGCGGAGAGCTAACTTCAGAGGGGCAAACATAGCGTGCGTACTATACGCATAATATTTTCTTAGGGATTCGAATTTCAAAAAATCGTTTACTAGCTCTAACAGTCTGAATTGGATGAAGACTTCTGTCTCCATATCTTTGTGAGTGTTTGACATCAATTATTTATGTTAAGCTTTTTTTATACTTAGATGTAAATAAGTCCACATCTCAAAACATGTCGTATAATAATCTGCAATGCATTTTATCTAATAACTTTATGTGACCTAGAATTTTGTTTGTACAGTTATGGGTTGCAATTTGTCTAAGGATATATTCTCCATTCACCCATCAATCAGACGTAAAGTTTTATGCAGATTTTCGCCGTCCTCTGACGGTCTGCTTTTAACACAATGGTCTTATTGATAGTCAAGTCTGGTTCCAGCTACGTGTCCAAATCAACCATCGCTTGACCATATATTTTGGCTTCTTTGATTGTTACAATGGACTGTTCAAAAGCGGTGCTGACAAATTGGTTGTTTAATTTAGTGACTCTCAAACGCCGTTACAGTTCTTTTACAAGGAGTTTTGTTTGCACTTGCCCTACATATCACCTCAATAGTAGGTGACGAAAAGGGTGTTGGTTGGACAGCATGCCATACCCAGAAACCTCAAGCCGATGAGGCACTAGCTTTAGACCATAAAGTGCTATTAATGCTACTGTTTGGCAGCAGACATGGTGGTAGTTAGCCAGTTGGAGAAAGAAAATTCCCTACCACTACTCTAAGTGAGTACCGTATAGGTACTTATGGTAGTACGCCGCTGGGAATTGAAACCGAGTCCTCCATATTGTGAGTCCATATCCACTATCAAGGAGGTGGTTAAAGTCGTTTTTTGTCGTTATAAATCATGTATGTAAAGTTAGTTATATATTCTAGCTGTGAATGTGATTCCTGTCTTGTTCCTGTCGGTCTAATATCGTGTTGTGCCGGAGTTATAGCATTACACGATTTAAGTGACTTTTTCTGAATGCCAGGTGACATTACATTTTCTATCAGAGACCAGAAATGAACAGTGATTAAAATCTCATTGGTAACTTACCTGGAAATGTTCCCACGACACCGATCTAATATTCCCGATTAGATTGAGTGCTACATTTACATATAGTGAGTGCGCCAGGGGATCTTTTGGCACGTCGATGACATGATATTGACAAATAAGAATGTTTCGTGCGTGACAACGTGGCAAAAATCCGAACGAGAATGTCGCCATCTTGTCAAATATTGTTATGTTTTGAATAGGTTTTGTACACTAGTGCCGCTTCATACGTGGTCCAAAAAAACTATAGGGATCCTGTGGTCTATAAATATAAGCCTCGCAGAAGAACTGTACAAACTTATTCTTCTTATGTAATAAATAACTCTGTTCTGCCTTTATTACAGAAACAGAAACATACTGAACTTTGACGTATTCGTTTAAACAATCAAGCGTCTGTAAATATAGCTTTCATACATAACGCAGAAATAAGTGCTCACATTTTAGTATTTTTTCCAACGCTTAAATTTTAACAACAATTTTTCAGATACCGGACCCCAACGTTCTTCTATCTGAACCATACAACTGCTCACTGAACCCGCCATACAACGTCAACTCATCCACAACCTACAAGAAGCAGAAAGCCCTGCTGTACCCAGTGAACGTGGCCAGGAATATAGCAAGAGACGCAGCACTCACGCACTACATCCTGCCGTCTGATATCGAGCTGTACCCGAGTCCTAATCTAATACCGAAGTTCCTGAACATGATTGTTAGAAACAAACCGCCTTTGGTTGATTCCAAGAGGCCGAGAGTATTCCCTATAAGTCTTTTCGAAGTCGACGCCAAAGTAAAAGTGAGTTATTACGTTTTTATTGATGATGATTGAGACAAAGCAAGGCAAATACTGCGATAGATTACTATTATAATTATCGGGGTGAAAATGGCATTTCCTTCCCTAGGAAAGAATTTTTTATTATTCTTTTTTCCGTTCAGACTCAGATTAGAAACTCATTGGCTTCGCATCGCAACGAAAGAGTTTTTAACGTGAGCATTCATCAATGTAATAGAAGTGAAAAAAAAAACACGCAAACAACTTTAAATACAATTTAGATCCTCTATTTCCTCATAGTAAAAATGATTTAAACTCGGATGAAAGAATCAATTCCGCCCTCGAACTATAGTCGCTCTCTCTTCGCTATGGTGCCGCAAACTTCTCGGGACGCGAATCACTTTCATCCCTTGTGTAACAATTTAGTATTCTGTGGCAATAACCCATAACGTTGTTATTTAAAAAAAATTAAACTAATCCTACTACCTACTAGTAAGTTCATATAAAGTTTTGGATGTACGGATCTGTGTGACTTAATCACACATAATAAAGTCAACCCGCTTTGAATGAATTTCAGCGTACTCGTACCAATAGAATTTGTACTGAATTAATACACATGACACTGTTCATCCCGTCTGTGTGTTTTGTGTGATTTATGTAATCCTCGCAGACGAAGTCTAGTTTAATGTACTTGTAAAATATATTTCAAGAGGGTGTCGAGTACCGTATTGAGTTTTTATTTGTATTGAATTTCAGGTACCATCTTCTAAGACGGAACTTCGTGCGATGTTGGCCAAGAAGACAGCCATACCATTCCACAAATACGTGTGTCCGGACTGTCACAACATACCGCAGGGCCAGCAGTGGATGAACGCCGAGGAAACTAAACGTAGGTTATTTCTTAGAGCCATCATCATCTAGCGATGTGTCCTGCCCATTGCCACTTCAGATTATAACTTGTTGAGCTATGTCGATTTCCTTTCGTTTACGGATTGTCTCATTCCAGATTTTATCATATACAGAACGTAAATAATAATACAAAATTGCAAAAATCATATCCAAAGAGTGCACGTAATTTTTTTTGAAATTTGGCTTCCACCGCCTCCCTGACCGGGGTTTGATTCCCAGCGCGGTGGTACTCGGTTTAGTTGGTGGTACTGCGTCAGAAGAAGGATAATGTTTTTAAAGCAAGTCCACAACATAACTAAATATCTGCCTGATCCAATAGGCGTCAGTGCAGCTTAAGCTGAGACCCTTTGTCAGCTGAAGATGTTTTGCCTTTTTTTTTAAATTGTATTTATTTGTATTTTTTATGTTTGTGGTCTGACAATAAATGATTTACTTATTACTTACTTACTAAACAAAAAAATATCATATTTAATTAAGTCATCTGAGTTCTTATCACTCCACAGTCAAAGTGTTGCCCTACCAATTATTTAATGATGCAATGTGATTGTGCAATTATGTTGTGCAAAAATTGTTAGGGTCGCAGAATAATCCACACAAAACACTCACTATCATTTTACTGTAAAACGAAGTCTATCATCACATGTGTAGTTCAGGTTCCCATTCAACTTCGATTCCTGCAAACTAATTGTAAATCAATTGCAATTATAGATAGTTCCAATAGTTCTAAACAACTTGAGTGACGTTTCGCCGAATTCACGAGTGGTGTCAGCGGTTTCGGCAGGCAGGTAATTGCGATGCAGTTTGCAGGGGCAATTAATCCCGGTTCCAGGCAAGTTGTGGCTGTCGTGAGCTATTTATGCCTCGTCTGCAGGCCGCATGGGGCATTCTAATTGCGTATTATGGGTCAACGACCGGCGGCTTCCCGCGCTTTGCACTATACGCAGCCGTTTGCTAAATCTCAAACTGTCTGACCGATGAACCCATCAATATTGATATGAATGCCATTTCTGACTCCATCTTTGATGTTTTTTAAGACTGATCACGTAACTCATACATATATAGGTCAGTTTTATATTTATATTTAGAAACGTCGATGGTAAATATTTTAATATGGTACATATGATGTCAACTATAATAAGCCTTAACTATAAATATCTGGTCCACCGAGCTTTGCTCGGAGTACTTAACAAACAAAAACTTTAATTCTGCCCCTGGTTAGGACCCAAAGTACAAGCCATAAAGAGTGGTAGTAAACTCTAGAGTACGAAATTAGTGACCATATTTTGCGTGAAATTTTAGCCAAATCTTATAAACAATTGGGGTTCGTCTTGCGCATCAGTAAAACACTTGAGAGGTGTCAAGGGACACCCGGATGGAACGAAGTTCCTTTCGATTAATTAGTGAAGGAATTGTAATAAAATTTTACAAATTTTCAATAAGGTTTGAACGGATTTTTAACATTATATTTTAAATATGGTTTTGTAGGTTTTTTCATTAGAGTTTTTATGTACGTGATACGTTTTGTTTTTAGCGACATCTGTCATTGAGTAGCGGCAACTAATCAGAGCCATCTGTCGTCACATAGCTGTACTGTTGGTATCGTCTTACTACTACGTACGTCGTACTAACAGATGACGCTAACTTACTATAGCAAAAAGTGTCGGTGACAACTTTTCGTAAGAATTTTTTCCGTCTAGCCCCCTTTCACAACGCAAATAAAATGTATTGAAACCACAGAAATTAATCTAAAGTCGCATACCCGCTGTGAACGTGTCACCTTTCGTTTTACTTGTAAAATCGATCATTACACGTACCTAAAATTGTGTTTACACCAGCCCCTTGGCACACGAGTCCGAAGAATTTAATTTTAATTTTATTCCTAAAGCCCATTTACATTTATGTGATTCATAATTGCCATAGTCTTTTAAAACGTCTAAAAAGTTTTCATGCAGAGTATAATAAAATTTTCATGAGAAGACACAACACTACGTCAAGAAGAACAAATTACAACTTTTATAATATTTAAGAACATTATTGTTACTTTTACAGAAATGGACGTGTTCCACGTTGGCAAGAGACGCGGAAAGTACGTGCATTGGGAGCCTATCTTCATCGGCACTCACGACGACCCTCACTACGACGAACGACTCAGTTGGGAGGGCAAGAAAGACAAAATGACTCAGGTACATATTCATAAAAATCTTATTACTTAATTTTTAGTCAATCGATTATTTCCAACCAGCTAATGAGTGCCTAGAGCTACAGCCTGGCTCTCTTAAGATCTAAAGTAAATTCATCTGTTTGTAGGTCTTGATCAGATCGCTCTACTTCAGACGTCATTATTTTCATGTTCAACTCTGCACAATTTCTTGTATATATACGGGGTGCAGCGTAGGGTGTAGCGCAGCTTCTTTAACAGCTGCGTAAATCCAGTGTTGCTTCCCGTGCCATAAATACCACGTTTGAGGCAGGTTCATGTACAGATAGATGCTGATGCCCATCGCCTACAAATGTTTCTTAGTTGCCTTTTACGACAGAATTACATTCTAAAGCGGAATAACTCGTCCGCAGTGTAGTTTATTGTATATTGAAGTGCTTTACTATGGTAAAATCATAGTAACGTAATAGGAACGGTATTTATTTCCACTTTAACAATATTTTTACATATCTGTCAGTCACATACATCGTTAGAAAGCGTATTGCGATAGAGGTGCAATAAGAAGAAAGAGAAAATGAGAAAGTTTTCAATGTAATTAAAACTTTTTTCAATATTTCAGGGTTACGTCCTCTGCGTGAAAGACTATGACTTCATGATACTAAACAACGCGTTCATCGTCCACAAGCCAGGCATCAAGCGGTACGTGAGGAACGCCAAGAGAGACGCACAAGCCAACAGACAGACTTCCTTCATCAAGAACCACATCATGCCGGAGCTGAGGAAGCTTTATGGAACCAAGAGCGGTTGTGCCCTTTGAGTTCAATTAGTTAATTTGAGATGGCTAAATTGTGGAATGTTGAATAGTAAGGTTAAACTGAGAAAACTAAGTAACAAAGTTATAACTTTTTTGAATCTAATTCAATCCAGATGAGTATACATTTTTGCTTTCAATTCTAATCCAAGTTTGTGATTTGATATCAATTATTAATTTATCGTATACGAATGTTGGTTTGGAATTGTTTAGCTATGAGACAGCGTCAATTAGAAGAAATACTGAGATGCATATTTATCAACCATACCGGATTGAACTAGCAAATAGCATTGCTTTGTACAGACAAAAGAGTAGAAGGAATGAAAAGAATACAAGTAGGAATTAAAATATAGTTGTATGCAAACGTTGCATACAATCTTATCTGATTTTAAAGCATGAAGGTCACAGGGTGGATTATGGATTATCGGTTTATTTGTCCGTTTACAGGTTTGGTACGAGTATTTGGTAAATGCAGGAAAAATTCAAATGAGCTGAGTAATTTCTACAAATATAACGCGGTATACAAATAAATTGTAATTTTGGGATGTCACTATTAAACCACCTGACTGTCTATTCTTAGGATTGATGTAAATTATAAAAAATAAACTGGCCTTTACCGCAATTCTTTGTAAAAAAAGTACGATATATCGAAGAAGTGGAACAGTGTAATATACAGTTTGGGCAGCACTGCCCCAAATTTTTATGATCGCTGCCTTTTAACCGAATTCTAAGAAGGAGGAGGATATTACTAGTAATCATTGGAGAACAAGGTTCATATTATAATGTCAATTATAATAAACATGGAAATGTCGTCCGTTATATCTAAGTCAACTGTTTTACATAGTTAACTAACTGTATGAATATTTACATGGGTATTTTCTACATATAGCGTGGAGAGAGTAGTTTTACTTCCTTTGTCCAGTTTATTGACCACAATTTTAGTAACATGAATTTTATTTCAAATTCAATCTAAAACTTGAACTAATATTTCAACTTTTACAAATTCATCTTTCTCCTTTTTACTATAAAATTGTTTTTCTATTCTTATGGTAGATATTATGTTAATGTCTTATTTTCTTTTATCTATTTCAATTGCCAATGGTACTGTTATTATATTCTGCTGTATTAATCCTGCTTTAGAAATATGTGACATAAATCTGAAGATATTCTGGTTTTACATGCATAAAATTTTAAAGTTCTCTTCAAAGTTTCCTGTTTTGTTTTATATTACGTTGTAAATAATTTAGCATTAAGTATCTTAGACACCATTTTATTTTGTTTACTTTTGACCTCAAATGTCCACCACAAAGTTTTATTTTGCTAGTTACATTAAATATGTGATACGAAGTCAATACATATCTTATATTGAAAATACAAAACCTACGTCATTGTCAATATTTTATATTCCTAAATTGCATTTTTATCAAATCGCTATTTTGTAAATATCCTTATAGCATATTTATATACGCGCTAGTGTCTTAGGTTTAAGTAAAAATAATTTGTTCTATGAGAACCATGAATCTAATGCATGTAATAATGCATATAATAAATTTCAGTTTGCGGAACTTTGGATGTCATTTAGGTACCGTACCGTTTCTATACTTTTTGCATAGTTGTTGCATTTTACTTTATAAGTAAGAAAACAGATTTTGGAACTAAAAATGCTACATAGCGCTTATTTTTTAGAAATATAAGCTATTTTTCCGCCTATTTTTACATTTTCAATTAAGCATTATATTCATGGTTTTTACTGTTGTTTTAACTTGGCAAGGGATTACTTATCCATTGAGCTCATAACCAATTAGGGAAAAGTCATTCTGACTCTCCGTTACGACGTGAAGGAAGGACGAACAAACAAACGCACTTTAGATTCTTTTGATAACATATTAAGCCTACAGATAAACTTTCAATATAGGTCAACCACATTTTAAAATCATAATAGAAAATAACACAAAAACTGGAAGATCTTAATTATTTCGAATCTTTATATACAGATGACAAGTTAATTAAATTAAAATTTTAGGAAAAACTACGGAATTATCATATGAAAAAAAACACCGTTTTATGCCGAAAATGCCTAACATCAGAAGCGTATTTCAAACTGTTGAATCGATTTTTACCAAATATAGCTAAGAAACACCGCAAGGAAACTTGCTTTCACATAAAAAAAACTCATCTAAATCAGTCCATCCGTTAGAGAATTACGATGCCACAACAGACACACAGAAAATGGCGTCAAAGTTATAACAACCTTATTTTGCGACGGTTTAAAACCTACATTGATGTCAATTTACAGAGGCTTGTGAATGGATACTAGATACAGTAGCCTCTTGCCAATGTTTTGATATATATCGAGTGATAATGTTTGACAGTGTAGCTTTCAAAGTCAATACAATTAAGTAGTTAAAACTATATACTTATGCATGATGGGCCTTATTGTATGGTGATGATAATTTAATGTTTAATGTACCAGTGATTAAACTCACCACGTTCGAATTAGTTTTAGTATTAGCAAAACTTTGTAAATATAGTTACTTGGATAATTTACTTCTTTGCGTGTATATTTCTACTTCGATTTCAAATCTTTGTATATTCTGAGTTTGTTCTGTTTAATACTTTAATGTTTTAAATCGTAACCAGGAAAGATAGAAATATATTTTTCTCATTAACGTTATCCCTCTCCTAATGCTTCCATACTAACTATCTGTTGCCATAATCATTTAAAATATAATAGCTGGCTTTGATAAGTAATTACCTAAAAATGGAAGTCGAAATTATAGTGTCGCGAAATAAATATTTAGTAATTTACAACTATATAGTTAGCCACAATAGCAGTTACGCAGCTAATGGTTCATAGATGGCGCTTTGAACAATAATAATAATAAAATGTTTAAAATAAAAACTGTGATTCACTGTGAATTTGTATTATAATGATACTCGTACTCATTTCGCGACATCACAATCTGATGTCCTATTTTTAGATAGTTACTACACAAATCCAACTATCATATTTTAAAAGATTATGGCAACAGAAATTTAGAATGAAACTTTGGTGGATGTGGGGATCGCCTAAGCAGATATCTACTTATATGTAAAGACTACAGCATTATTTCTACTATTTTATTCTCGATGTAAATTTCCTATTTTTAGATTACTTTTAAGGGTTTTGGTTAGGGAAAAACGCATGTGGTGAGTTTTCACTTTATAATGGCAATAAGTGCCTAATTAGATAGTAAGTTCAATATTGTAAAGTCGCAATGTGATGTATTTATCGATACTTATATTTAAATACTTTTTATATACGTATGTATCAACGATTTCATAAATGATCTACAACAAATTGTAATCGATTCGAAAATCAAAATAAAATATTCGAATTTAAATTGTCTATTTTATTTTCGGCTCTCATTTATATAAATTAAATTAAAAATGGATCACATTCAAAGAAAAGACATGTTGAATCTAAAACAGCTTGCCAAGAGGTATAGCTTCTGTAATTAAGGTTATGGCATCTATAATAAGCATTATTCGAATAAAATATAAATTAGAAAAGTCATTTAATTCTGCCATAAAATCTCTTATCAAGATATACACCGCGTCTCGACGATGGATGTGGTAGGAAGTTCCGCTGAATGTTATATTTGTAGCATTAACATGTTTAACGGATTCTACATGTTTTACTAAAGGTTTGGAAACGGATACCTTTTTGATTTCCCGACAATTCCTCAAAGTGTTCTTCAGTGGTTCCTTTTTCTTAGAAGTTGTGTCGTATTTAGACTTTTTATTACCATTATGAACAAAGCAACAGGTACCATTTTGTATAAGTCGATGATTGTGGTATTTTCCAGGCGTATCTTGCTCGCCTGTACACGGCGATGATATCGTTTGCGGGTCCGTACACAACGACTGATTTCGCTTTTCTGACGCTAACTTATCCATCGGAATGTTGTAAATAAGTATGAAAATAATAATAAACGACGGAACTTCGTAAATAATTCTTGATTGCATATTGAATGGTTTTCAAAGTTTGTATTCTCTTTTAGTGATTTTCTGACAGAATATCTCAGAAGATTGACAGTTTTTGAAATGAAAACTCCTAAACTGAAAATACTATATTCTGTTTGGGATTCATGAAGCTTTAATTTCGACTGATCATGGCTTCGGCTGATAAAAACTTCAGCAAGCAGGATCAAATAAAGGCTTTTTATTTTATTTATTTATATTTTATTACAATGGCTTTATACGAGTCTCATAGGGCTCTGTAATGATATAGGTACATATATTAGTCAGTGGTAATGATAATGGATAGCGTCGGTGGCGCAGTGGATAAGGCGCGGACTCTCAATCTGAGGGTACCGGGTTCGAATCCAGCCGTGAACCTATGAGTTGTTTTTCAATTCAAGTACATTATCCGATTGCTTAACGGTGAAGGAAAACATCGTGAGGAAACCTGCATGTCTTGAACAGGCATGTGATGTCCGCCGATCTGCACTGGGCCCGCGTCGTGGACTATGGCTCATACACTCTCTGTAGGAGAGTAGGCCTGAGCCCCTCCAGTGGGGACATATATAGGCTGGTGATGATGAATGAATGATAGTAAAGCCTTATTGGCTTGAGGCCTTAGTGACGTTTGAACCTAAGAGCATATAAACACTTGGTTTGAACTAATTTCTTTCATCATTTGGTCATCATGTCATCATCAACCATTAAATGCTCCTAGTCATCAACCATGGCAACAAAACAGCGAGGGAGAGAGCCAGTTTATTACTCTACCTAAATGCTCAGAATTATAGCGCCTATAATGCTAGTCTGCGCAATATAAGTTAAGCAAGCCTTTATGGCGCAGTGGGCCTAACGCTCCATCAGTGCCCAAAATCGAGACTGTAATTTGATTTAAATTTACGATTCTTGCAATAAATGGGTGTCATTGGGTACAATCAGAGAGATTTAAATATAGTAATAGGTTATAGAGCGGTCATTGGGAAACGTTTCATTTTAACATTTTGATCTCAAAAGTCAACGGTATGTCAAATGTCTTGTACGGCCGCGTGAAGTGATGTGACACTAGATTGAGTAACTTATTACCAAATGGTAGTTAAGTTTAGGATCAAAATGTTTGTTTGCTTTGTCCGGTCTATTAATATTAAATGTCTTTGGGTTGAAACATCATAATAAGTAGATAATAAGTATAAGTATTTGTTGCATGTGAGCGTAAATACTTATTGATTTCTTCAACCAAGAACAAATGGATGCATCATCGTATGCGCTGCAACATTCGCGATTTAGGGTTCTGCGCCACAAAAAGAAAAAACCGGCCGAGTGCGAGTCGGACTCGCGCGCGCACGGCTCCGTAGCATTATTTATAAAAACAAGCAAAAGTCACGTTTGTTGTATGGGAGGCCCCTTAAATATTTATTTTATTCTGGTTTTTAGTATTTGTTGTTAAAGCGGCAACAAAAATACATCATTTGTAAAAATTTCAACTGTCTTATTATCACAGTTCATGAGATACAGCCTAGTGACAGAAGGACGGACGGACAGCCAAGTTTTAGTAATACGGTCCCGTTTTTTACCCTCTGGAATTGTTAAAAATTGTATCACATTTTAATTGTATTTTGCCTTCTGTCCTGTTGGACTTACGTTTTCGTTATGGCATTTTTCGGTGCTCTACCTGTTATTTATTTGATGTTACGGAACCCTCGGTACGTGGTACGACAGGCACTTAACCGGTTTTCTTCAATGCTTCACTTTTCATAGATCGGTTGATATGAAACATTCTTTCTTTATAGAGTGCAGGGACCACAAAAGTAACAAAATGTACATACACGCTGTGTACATACTACATACGCCTACAGTACTTATCTGTATGTATATATGTATATCCTCTATATGAGGGGGAGGTGGCGTAGCTGGTATCGGGATCTTTTCAACAATACATTCAAGACTCCTCTATTGTTTATTTTTCATCTGTCGTCCCTGCGACAGATTCTAAACTCAAAATATAAATGGAAACTTCGAGAGATCCTTACTAGCCAGTGCGCATCCACGTAGGCACCAGCATGTAGGTCTAACTTCACTACAGTACCTACTATACCAACAAAGAAATTATATTCTGGCGTACGGGATATCACCACCTTGTCATCAAAGAGGGAGAAACCCTAAATTCGACTAATGTCGCAGACGTTGTTCTCGCGGAATACCAAGCAGGCTGCGGGCTGGCTGCGGAGATAAGGAAGCTGATCTGTGGGAGTACTGTATACGACGTGCACGGCATACGTAACAAACTACGGTATTCCCGACAGCCAAGCCTGTACCGCAGACTGTTAGAATTACTAAATATAGACACGTACTGTTCCTACTCAGTCGATACAAGGCTAACTTTTTTTAAGTCATCCGTGGTATCACGTTTTATGAAGAAGTCTCTTAGGTCTCAGCATTTAAGGCGTTATCTTAGCCTACCTTATTTTTTTCTCAACCTTTCTTCTCCTACATATTATTCCGTTTTATTAGTCCCTTACTGGATTCAGAGACCCCGGTTCGATTCCTAGTGTAGAGCATACCTTAGAGGGGGGCCGAAATTGATTCAATGCTTTTTGATAAAATTAACAAAAACCAAATGGGTACATTCTACCTCTAATTGTGAACATTTTAGGGGATGAATTCTGTAGACTTTTAGGACAGTTGAAGTCGATTTCGAGTTCTTTTTGACCGCGTTAAGCTATTATATGTTTGACATATATGACAGGCCGGACACTTCATATAAATGTCGTGATATCGGGTCCTATTCCCATACATCGAACGTCTGACACGGGTGTTTGTATACACGCGTATGTGTGAGTAAATTCGCGCTCGCGGTACTGCCCCTGAACCGGTCACTTTTATGCGGGTAGAGGTGAGGTAACGCGGATCGGTGGGAGGCGGTTAACGTCGGTTCTGTATTCTGTGCCTTTATTGTTAGATTAACTTTCCACAGCAATATTAAGGGAAGACTATTGTTACTTCCATTTAACCGTTAACCGTGTAGCATTTCGACATTTACTTTTCGTGGGACAGATTACTGTTCACAACGGCGTGTCTATAACTTTATATAAGTCAATGAGTTCATTAGTCTAGACTAGACGATCGTTCTAAATTAGTAAAGCGCAACGAGAACCCCTTATCCTATCCTAAGTAATATTATTTAACCATAAATATAGTAGATTTAAAGCTACTAATTTTTACTAGATTTAGAAAATTGCAGATATTGCATGCCAGGCATGTATAGTGATATTTACTTACGAGTACATACGTGTGTATGTAATAAATATGGTCCCGCGTTCATGATGAAAAATAACATTGATTCTGTCTGGGTAAAACGTTGGTGCAGCAAGTCCTTATTTTGAAATAACACGTTGCATCATCATAAAATTTGGCAAATATAATAAGATGAGATATATCTTAGTCTTCAATTAGTATATGACTCTTGAAATGTTATTTTAAAGAAAATAGAACGAATATAAGTTTTGCATTTTAGAGCACCAAAACCCTGTTCAGTTCGGCTGAATATACGGCCGAAATATGGTTTAGATTTAAGTCAACCCCTATTCTAGATATTGATTTGACTATGTAGTTTTACACGAAAAAGGATTTCTCGAAATTGATTTTGTAGTTTTTAAATGAAAACGAAACTACGAAATTATTGATACATTATAATGTAAATTCTTCTACCCATCTCCTGAGTTTTTTCCTTAGTTGCCTTTTTTCGTTACCCACGAGAGTGATGACACAGGACAAACCCACGGTGAACCTATTATAAAGCGTATATTGTGGTGCACACCTAAACTTTTACGTCACCCACGTGATGGGTGGTTTCGAAATGGTTCAATTAGTTCTAAGGCCGTAACTTCATACTGAGAATGAAACATAAGATACAAAATCAAATTTTTTCTCATCATTAACCTTGCATAAAGCTGTTTAACCAATTTTACTTTAGTATTTTTATGTTACAAAATACTATCAGGTTATTCTGATCATAAATTGGCAACAACTATAAAATTATCCGCCTATCAACCAAGCCCTATCTATAGCCAAACGCGAATATTGCAACAATTCGTGAAAGTATAGTAAAAGCAAGCATAATGTCTGTTTCGTCTACTGGTTAATAAAGGACTTAACGTATTGGTGTGTGCTTTGATGTAAGATGAGGTGCGCCCGGGCCGGTGATGAGACCGGTGTGCCAATCGGTCTGTCCCCAAGGTCCCGTGAACTCCTGCGCATCGCATTCATACAGTGCGCGGGCCTTGTGCGAACGTGTGCTGCTCACAATACCGTGCAGATATGGACAAGACTTTTGTGATTCTGGCGTGCTTTTGCGCCGTTGGTAAGTTCATATCTAATTGTTTGCAGTTTTGATATCGCCAAAATTAGCCCATAAGCTTCTTTCTTGAACTTTAATATCAAAGCCTGAAAACTAGTTTCAAATTGAGGTATCATCAAAAAAAATTGTTATCGCTTACTGTATAGGTGTATTCTAATTAGTAGTATATAATAGGTAGCGGTCTATGAATTCTGTATGTCCACTGTTGGACAGGTCATCCTTCGCCAAAGCCAGTAAAGATTTAACAATAAATGGCCAGCTAATAGTTAACAAGACAACGCGTTCAAAAAGAACTAGAAACCGACTTCAACTGCCCTAAAAGTCTACAGCAAATTTAAGACTTATATGGTTTTCTCATAGATGCCATTGTAAGAACTGGGACCACACGGGAAGCACCAACTTACAAATAAAAAAAGAATCATCAAAATCGGTACGGTTAGTGCTGAGGTAACAAAAGTAAAAAAACATACCCGTTGAATTAAGAACCTCCTCCTTGAAGTCGGTTGAAAAGATGGCTGTATCGACAACCAGTAAGATGAAGCTTGAAATTTTTTATTTATTTTATTCTTTTCAAGACTTACTCAAATAAATGGATGCTTGTTATGCCCTGTAACAGAGATTGAGAATCCGTACCCGTGCAAGCAAGAACAGACAGTAAAGGTAGCATAGTTATGAAACTGATAATGTCTACATTCGTAGCATCACGTAGCATACAGTATACACGTTTACGTTACGTCAGGTGCTGTCTGTGATTCAGTAACTCATTCCTTAGTCTCAGCCAGCAGCCACTGGTAAGTCCGAACTTATTTTGCGGAATGTTGAAATATGGGAAACACTCCTGGATTGTTAAAATTTTCACTATAAACTACTTAAACACTTTTGTTTGATATATATAACAAAATTGGAGTTACCAAATTTCATCAAGATTAGTTCATCCATCAAAAGGCAACAAACAAAAAGATAAAGTTACAGAATCGACAAGCAGAGTGCTGGGGCCCTAAATCCAATCCAAGAACAGAACCAACGCTCAGGCATATAACAGTTAAAATCCCTAGATCTCTTCTGACCCTTCCCCCAAACAACCCGATAAGTAAGTAGCCCCCTCCACTTCTTCCTCGGCTTCTGTGTGAGAATGCTTTTAATTTAACGGCATTGTCTTACCTTAGGTTCTACATCTACATCAGGCTAGCCAAAGGCCAAGTGCAAACCCTTTGTTCATAAAAATGGCGTGTCTTTTATAATCCATAGACAAGGTCAAAAGGAACGAATTAATTATTTATTAATATCTAATTACCGGTAATGAATGAGGGACGAGGTGGAAAGCTTCACGCGTCGCGCCGACAATGGCTTCATTTGACGCTTTTTGTCGTAATTAGACATTTGAACAACTGAATACATCTACTCAGAATAAACCATTGCGTTGTTTGTAACAATATAATACTAAATACTCGTGCAGACGTTTGTTCGCATGTAAATAGGATTGCAATGTTTGGTTAGTTGCTTAAGAAATGTTATGTTAATACTATATTGGTACTTATTTAATACTTTTGTCAAGTCAAAAGTGTACGAGGAAGACAAATTGCGATAGTTGGCAAATGACGGATCCGACGATTTCGAGCGTCATATATTTAGAAAGCCCATAATAAAGCCTGCACGACTACCTAAAACGTAAATGTACCTGCCTGCGTAGCATGAGACGCGTGAGAGCGGTGAGAATGACATATTGTCATTTCTAAACGTCAAATCGTATAGACATTTGACATTCAAATATGACATATCTCACTCTCATCGCTCTCACGCGTCTCATGCTACGCAGGCAGATCTTATTTGTTTCCGATCAGTTTTTAGTCTCTAGTTGTCTGTTTTTAACAGATAGTGTAGTATCGAGGTAGAAATCGACAACGTGTGCAGTTTCGGGCAGTCTCGTATGCGAAAGCAGAGCTCTATTAATTATGTGCCCATAACCACAAATGTTGTTTCGTGACTTTTCGTTTTTGTTTCGGATTGCTCATATTCATACAATTTGCTCAAAATCCGAAGATTTTGAGCAAATTTTATGTATCCGATTGCGATCGGTCCTTATTCATGGTTAGGATCGGTCCGGCCCCAGGGTCGATTTACTTTAATTTATATGCTCAATTAAATGTTATTTTGTAACAGAGCAACTTAAAGGATATGACAATATAACACACTCACCGCTCTCGTGCGTCTCATGCCACCCTGCTTGTCTTTGGACCAATTTTTTTGGTATTGCCTATATAATACCTACTATTGGAAATGTTTTCATGGAAAAAACGAACATTTCCGGCCTTGAACTTATACCTATTTATGATTGTTGAAGTTGTAAGATTTGTACATAATAATACCTAAAAATAATAACTAATTTATCTTTTGTCCTTGTCATTTAAATTTAATTTAACAGATCTAACGGCCTTGTATTGTAATCTGAGAATTGGATAAAGACGATTACTTAGTTGTTTGTTAATTGATTAATTGTTAGTTACATTTCGTCAACACCTTTTTATTTCTCCTATCTCGGATAATTACTGAAATGTCACCTGAAAACAATTAAGTTAAAATTATCATAATTTTTTAATAATTTTTGAGAGTTCTTATAATCATTTTTTAGATTTTTAAAATAATTGGGAACTCTTATTTGCTTGTGACCAAATGCGTGTCGGGCCACGCGAAGTGTGAGGACTTTTTGCCGTCATTTGTTATTATCACTTGTAAAGCGTAATTATCTGACATATTTTTGTTTTAACTTCGTTATATACAGGGTGTTAGGTAAAGGTTGAACAGCGTTTAGAAAACATATTTTTGCATTGAAAATTTAAATTTGAAGGAAAAACCTATAAACATTATTCACTTTAAAAAGAATTAGAACTTTTAAAACTATTCAATCTTATCGCTAAATCCATCAATGGTTTTTCACTTTCAAAAATAATAAATATTAAGGCAACAATTATTTTTTTTGAGAGTAGTCAAGCTACAATTTTTAAATTAATAACCATAATACGGGTAAAAATCAGTAAAATAATATCCACTCATGCGCAAAACATAAAAGATGATCCGGCACGATGATAAAAATCAAATGCAACCCGCGTTGTTGCTCGTGACCTCCGACTTGAAAGGACAACCAGAAATCTGCATAAAGGTGGCATCTCCATAATTCATCTTGTTTTTTTATCGACGTCACATTCCTCCACGAGACTGAGCAATCGGTTATTTTTAAAGTTACTCGTATTTGTTTAGTCACTTTTCTTTCTTCAAACGACTGGAATGATTTGGTATAACATGACCAGGTATATATAAGATGCCAACGAGGCCAAATTGCGGAAATCTTTTAAAACTAATTTCTGATTACCGGTACTTATAGCAACAACTTTTATTATTGCTAATAGAGGGGGAAGAGGGCACAGTGTGCACATACAGCTGCATCAATCAATAACACGGGCTTATATGTCAACAGTGTGTGTGAACATAGGACTTAAAACATAACATGTAATCTCTCTTCCACAGTGTTGTTAACTTAGAATAAGTGGTTTTACTTATTGCATGTAAATTGATACATTTAATACTGGCGGCTAGACGTTCAGTCTGCTTTTCTAAGGGGTGCGACGAGGCACTGTATGCTAGAATGCAAGTTTAAAAACTTAGTTTAGCTGCAGACGCTTTAGAATGTAACTAGATCAAATATTCTAGGCCAGTTAGATTTAAGAAAAATATTTGTACACTGTTATAAATAAATTTATTCTTATTCTTAATTTTATTTCTCAACAGCGTACGCGCAATTCGGTGCTAACCAGCAGTCGTCGTTCGGGCAGAACGCATTCGGAAACAATCGCTTCCAAACTCAGCAGACCACTCGTTCTGGCTCACAGCAGAGCGCTTTCGCGAACCAAAACCAACGAAACCAATTCCGACAAAACCAAGACGAGCAACAGTTTCAACGAAACCAGTACCAACAACAACCAGCTCCGAGGCCGCAGAGTGCTGGGACCTGTCGGGAACTCAACGAGAGGTCCCCGGTGTCTGGTAGCTGCGATAGGTACATCGAATGCATTGTGAGTACCGTTTACATCTGTAATAGATTTTTCAATTCAATTCATTTCAAATAATCTTTATTGCACACACATACACACACAAAACAAAACAGAACAGAAAAGAACATAAAAGGTACAATGAAGGCGGCCTTATCACTAAGAGCGATCTCTTCCTGGCAACCTTAGGGCAGAAGAATCCTATAAATAAGGGATAAGTGGTGCTACATAAATGAACAAATATATAAATAAAACAAATATAGAAGGATAAACAATAGACAAAATATAGAAGATCAGGAATAAATTTTTCATGAGAGAAAGTTTTGATATAGTGAGTTACATTAATTACCCTACCACACCTCAATCAATCTTTCTTCTTCACAGAACGGTACTGCAGAAGAAAAACTCTGCCCAGACGGTCTGCTCTTCAACCCCAACGTGAACTTCAATGTCTACCCCTGCCAGTATCCTAATGAAGTGCAGTGCCTGGAGAGGTCTTCGTTGCGTGAGTTGATTTTTTTAAAGCTTTTATTTAACTTGTATCTGTATGTATGTTCGGGTCAAATCTTGTATGCTGAATTATTACATGTTGGTTTAATTCCGATGACAATGCATTTTTCTGGTACCATCGAGCTGGTCTGATGCTGGAGACGGAAGTGGCCATAGGAACTCCTGAACTACACATGATAAATCCGTCGTGTCGTATTATTTGTCTATGACTATGTAAATCCGATGATGATAATAAATTACCGCCAAAAAAATGTTTGCATTAAAAATAAAAATTTTAACTTGAGGGATAACACCTAGGGAGGGAGGGGGAACTCATTATATTTCAAACTCTATACTTTATTTTCCCCCCAAAGCGGCAAAGTGTAAGTCTGACTCGCAGACCGAGGTTCATTATGTTACAAGTAGGTAAGCTATTTTTTTACTAAATTCTTAAGTGTTAGTCGGAGACACCTTTTTATGTATATATTCTTCGAGGTTGTAGCGGTACGAGTGTAACATGGTTGGAGGTAGCCAGGCGCACATAGCAAATGCCTACCGAGTACCAGTACCGCCAAATCGTTAGTTTTGTTTGTGGTAAGTTTTATACGACTACTTCGGCTGGTTGCCATTGTGCTATCTGCCGCCAAGTAGCTGTGTTATTGGCACTGTTGTGTCCCGTTAATTATAAAACAGCCATCGCCCCTTGAGCTGGGTGAGCACACATCCATTCTATGACCCAACCGTCATTTGACAAGTGCAAAATTGTATTGGTCCTTATTTAAATTAAAATCGAATCCCATCACTTTTATTCACAATTTGATACAATTTCCAAATAAACTGCCTTTTACAATTTTTTGGGCAGTTAAAGCAATTGACATTCAGACTACATAACCTTAAAGCTTAAATTATATCGACCCGTTCGTGTATTGTAAGAATCGCTAAAGAGAATGTCCGGTGCTCAATAATCAATTTACCTGATAGTACATAACCTTTCTCATCTATGCTAATCTAATATGCATCAGCTATTTCTAACTCTTACGGTGTTATTAAATCTTAGTTAACGTTTCAAAATAAGGTCATAGCATCAAAAACAAACTTACAACACTGGTAACCTCAAAGTAAAGTTCATATTTCAGCGACCGCCGTCGCCGACGTTGCAATAGGTACATTCAATATTAATGTGTTTTAGATACTTACATAAACACGTGTAAAATCCCCTCAAGAATTCCATACAAATGATTTTCCGAAACATACGAGTATTAAACCCCCAACGCATTTAACCCAATAAGTCTGTGGCATCGAAGCTGTCGAACGTTTGGACCAATTTTGATGCGGATTTTTTTACGTGAAAACAAATTTCTTACGTTGGTTCTTAGCTATATTTGGTAATCGTATGATTTTTGCATAAGTTTTTTTATTATTTTAAATTTAATTTGATTGACTTGTTATATCAAAAAACACAAACATACGGTTGAACTTGGTTTTCATTTCCGGGTTAGACAATGGCTACAACCGCATCGAATGGAAGTGTGCCCAGTCAGTAGCCACTCTTACAGATTGACAACAAAGTGGTGCTATAAGCCTTCGTTATTAATCTGACGTTAGGAACACTAATAATAATAATTTGCGCGAGGAGCACAACAGCCCTAAATGTCTACAGCATTCAACCCCTAAAATGTTCACCCTTAGAGGTAGAATGATATGGTTTTTGTTGATTTTCTCAAAAAGTGCTGAATCAAGTTTGATACAATTGATATGGTAAAGTTTACCTTACTGCTACAAAAAAACGGTTCATATTTGGCGGAATTATCGCGTAATATACATACACAAAAACCAGACGAATTGATAACCTCCTCCTTTTTCAAGTCGGTTGAAAATTAACTTTTCGTGATTGATTTTTTTTCGTATTTTCGTATTGCAGAACCGGCCCAGCCTACGGACGACTGCCCCCATCAGTTCGGCTACTACAAGCTGGGTGACGCTCGCAACTGCAGCGGGTTCAGGACCTGTGTCAACGGAGTAGGATACGACTTCACTTGTCCTGAGGGTCTCGCCTTCAGCTCAGAGTCCTATCGCTGTGAGTGGCCCGATGAGGTCGCAGACTGTGATGCTGAAGGTAAGTGTGTCATCACACGGAATAATTTTATGAAATGTCAAAGTTGTTGCTTATTTCGTTAAAACTTCCATCAAACGCCTGGCCCTGAAAACCAGCGCTGCAATCACTCTGTGGTTGCCTTTTCCTTTTGCTTTAGTATATATTTAGTTAATCTCTGTTCTTTCTTCTAACCAACCAATAAATTTATTTTTCTTTCATTTTTTTTCTTTGTGCATTCAGTATATACGGATGGATAATTTTTTCATAATACTACAAAATGCACACGGAGGGTTTGAGTGAATGGAGCTTTTTATAGAGATAGTTGAAGGGCCAGAAAAGGGTTACTTTTATCCCGATTTTTCTGAAGACCACGCGGGCGAAGTCGCAGGAAAAATCTTTTATAAATCATTTGTAATCTCTATTTTTAGAAGCCTTTCATTAACTTGAATTCATGTTAAAAACCGCAAATTGTCAATCATTTAGATAGCTGTAGTAATTTAAATTTAAAACTGTACTTATTTTATGTCACAAGAACCTAGTTGTTAGTTTTTTATAAACATAGGTATATGTCATGAAGATTAATTTTCTTTGATGCCATAATTTTCACGTAATATTTCGCAAATATGATATACATCTGTTTTTAGAACTTAACTGTTACTATGTCAACATTTCAGCTTTCCTTGGATTCCGTTGTCCTGAAGTGCCTCAATCCAGAGAACTCGGGCCGCCTGCTGGCTTCAGATTCTACAGGTAATAATAGGCTCTTCCTGAATACATCAAATAACTAAGCTAATCTTTATTGCGATGGAGAATTTTTCTGGGATAGTTTTTTGATTCAACGCAGACAAACGAAACGTTTACAAAAAATATTTACAGAGCAACCAAAATTATAAGGAATTTATTTCCTGGTAGGTATACGTAAGTATATGTAAATTATATACTTACGTATACCTACCAGGAATTGCTTCAAGTTTGCCATACACGATCGACCACAATGACCTTTCGGACGAGTTAATGTGATTGAGTGTGGAACCGAGAACAGGTTGCCTAATGGTGACCGGTCAACAAATACTAGTAAATGTCAGCAGATGAGTGCCGCTGCCGACCTTGCGGTTACGTAACCTTTCTAGAAATATCGTGTTTGCATAACAAGTATTCTGTATCGTTTGTCCCGGCCTACTTGGACAAATGCGACGAGGGCTCTTTACCTCTTCTGCGAGTACATCATCAGCCGGGAAACGTCCACTGCTGGGCATAGGCCTCCCTCATGGTACGCCTAAATTCGGCATAAACTCATAATACAACATAACTCAGAATTAATGAGTTGTGTTGGAACCATGTTCACACTTAGTTATCCTGTTTGACTAACAAAGTAATCATTTAAATTTTCAGCTCCGACTCCAACTGCCAGAAGTACTTCATCTGCATAGAGAACAGACCTCGTATTCTGTCCTGCGGGGGAGATTCAGCCTTCGACGAGCTGACCTCCACGTGCGTCTCAGCCGACGAAGTAGCACAGTGCCCGCAAGAGCTGAGGGCTCGAGCGGCCGCATCGAGAGATGCAGAGCAGCAAAGACTTGCAAAACAACTCCAAGTAGACGCTATACCTCTAGCTCAGAGAAGGAGGTTTTAAACGAAACTATCCAAGTAGTTTATGCCAGTCATTAGCTTTGTATGTAAACGTACGGTTTAGGAGCTTTCTAAGTACAAGAACAAATAGAAATAAGACTATACCTATAACATATTTTTATTGAAAAATTACAACCGATTAAACAAACTGTAGAATGTGGAACTATTTCAGTTTAGTGTATGTTGATTGAGGGTCTCATTCACCAACCTGTTTCTAATTTGAGTTTGAAATAAAAGATTATATATTCTATACAATATATATGTTTATACTTTATGTGTATAAGAATCAGACGTATGTTTTGTGAATGTGCGAGCAATTGACTGTTTTTGTATAGATTTGGCAATATATATATATATAGATTTGGTGGTTTTTGTCCACAATGTCCATTACAAAATAATTGTATATATTTTGTAATAGACATGTTCCGATTTTTTTTGGGTAAAATTGAAGATACACTAATTGTTGTACCTTACCTTTATTTGTTACACATGTATTATATGTATTTATAACTGACTTAGGTCACCGAAAAATAAATAAATAATAATTTTGAAAAATTGTATATAATATGTTATTGTACCTCCCGGTATTCATGGAACATTACAAACTTAATAATAATAATAATAATTGAACCGCCTCGAAACGAATGTCACAGGCTGGGATACGATAGAAGCAGGTATATCTACGAGGGATAGATGATATAAAGGTTTATTTAGCTCGGCAAACAGTACTGTAATGACGACAAAATTTAGCTCAATTCTAAAGCGAACGTGACATAAATGAAACATCAAACACAAGTTAATTCAATGAAACTATTTGATTCAAATTCAATGATTTAATCTTTATATTATTTACTTGTGTCAATGATGGACACTAGGTGAATATATAATCGCCTCTTTTGTATATTTCAGTAACGAAAACAGACATACTCAGATCAGACTTTGTCCACATTAATATACAATTTCATTACAATCTATTCCTCGACAGTTAAATAGGGAATATTTGTACCGAATATTATAGGAGATATGAAAAGTCATTCAGTAAGTAAAATTGGGCGGATTTTATATAAAAAAATCAAAATCTGATAACATTCTTTCTTTCTTATTTAATCATCATCAACCGGAAAACGTCCACTGCTGGACATAGGCCTCCTCCATGGTACGCAACAATGTCCGGTTCCAAGCCACGGATCCAGCGACAACCCGCGACCTAATACCAGGTCGTCGATCTATCTCATAGGGGACGGCCCGCTACACGTTTCCCTATACTTTGTCACCACTTGAGCACTTTTACTCTCCATTGTAATACATTCCAAAGTTATAAAAATACCGGGTGTATTTGCTAAAAATGTTAGTTTCAGGAACATTCTTCAGTATATCACTTATAACTACTACAGGTAGCTGTCGGTCGCTTCCTGTTTGCCCTCTGAAATTCTTCACTATTATAAGAACCTTCATATTTTTCACAATATCCAAAATTGTTGTGGCAAACTGCGCCTAAAGCAGTATATACAACATCCTTATGCCATCACTAATCCACCTGATAAGCGTGGTGATTATGAAGAAAAAAAACATGGATAGATCGACGTGGCTATCTATGTGGAACACTGTTGTCCAACATTAGACTCATACAGCTACTATTGAAGATGCTTTATTTTCAAAGAAACTATATTGGTCAAGTTATTTCAACGCCAGAAGATTTATCATCACCATGTCAAAAATAACGGTTCCCACAGCATAATTTATGAATTGGTATCGACAATCGATTTAATTATAAAATCATTTACGGTTGCTCAGTAATTAGGTGCAGACCACAACACAGTATTGAAGACCATTACAGTACATCTGGATCATTTAAAAATAATAAGTGCTCAGTATAAAATCTGAGTAAAACAATAGTTGAATATCATTCGGGTCTCAGAGCTCAGTACAACAGCTTCCAACATGTTCAAGTTGATCTCTTTTATTGCGGTCCTCGGAGTCGTGTGTAAGTATAAATATTTTAGCTACTTTCTACCAGTAAATAGAAAATATTAGATTGATACTTGGAGAGTGTATAGTTGTATACCTCGTAGCTTCTGTAACACTAACATAGACCGAGAGGGACCAAGACAGACGGACTGCAGCCGGAGTACGGTTGCATTGCAGTTGCAAAACATTCAGCACCAATGCATTTACCATATAAATATTTTACTTATTGTTTTTGGTACTAATTCAGTGAGTCCGAAGCGTTAACATTGATTCCAACATTCATCTGGTTTCTTTAGATAAGTATGTGTCCAATCAAGCCTAACCATACTTCCACCTCGTATCAATGCATAGAATAACATATTGAATTTCTACCCTATTCAGATATATTTAATCTTCTTTATTTAAAAAAAATCGCAACTAACAAATATCAAACCTCTAGTCAAAGTTCCGCGATATGTAATACTTTCATACATTTCTACAGGCACCGCTGAGGATCCCCTGAGACCAGGAGATAGAATGGCACATCCCATATGCACTCAAAGAAACGGCTATTACGCTGTAGATGGCAGCTGTGACTCCTACATCGAGTGCAGGGTAAGTTAACTCGGCCAAAAGACAAATCGATCATGAGCAGACGCTGTGGACTCAATTTAGATAAATCATCTACACTATCGTCTTATTGGTAAAGAAATTGAATGTTTGGTGCGAAGTATCCAGACCTCACTTGACATGATAAGCTATAAAACATGGATAACACCGGTGCCATCTATTCAATGCCTGAGTCTAAATACGAGGCTGCAGTAATAAAACTTTCATTTCTGATCTCTGTCAAATGTTTACGACCAAATCAGGACTACATAAGCCCATTGCAGTGCTGTGAAGAAAACGATTTCTGAAACAGTCTCTAAAGGCTTATTTTTCTCTAAACTCACTTTTTTCTTCAGAATTCTGAGGCTACCGAGATGCTCTGCCCGGATGGTCTCCACTACAACCCTGAAGCTCCTTGGCCCTCATACCCCTGCGGTTACCCAATGGACGTGCCATGCAAGGGTCGCGGCGTTGCTCGTAAGTACTTGAAGAAATTCACAAAAAATAATTTGAATTAAAAATAAAACTGAATCGTCAGTAAAAGCTATATAATTTTGTAAATTAAGTCAGTTTTTTCTGTACATTACATAAATGACCGGGATGTGCTTTGCCTGTCTCAAAAGCCACTGTCACACCCCTATATCATCGAAGCTTCATCATGCATGACATATTCCGCTAAAAATATCTACGAGATGATTATTTAGACATACCCGATGTCGACGCCTTCAATAAACACTTTAAAAAAGTTGATATCAGCGATTATACCTCTAGTACTCTGTGATATCGCCTAAAGTGAACCCTAATTTATTTCAGAGCCAGCTCAGCCTACTGCCGAGTGCCCCCGCCAGTACGGTTTCTACCCGTCACTTTCTGCCTCTCCTGAAAACTGCGGCGAGTACCGCATGTGCGTTGAGGGTAGAGCCATCGACATGATGTGCCCTCCTGGCCTCGCCTTCAACTCTGAAACCGCTCGCTGCGACTGGCCCGACCTTGTGCCTTCTTGCGACGCTGAAGGTATTATAAATGATACTTTTCTACGGGTTGCTATCTAAATAAACACCACGATGCAGTGGCTCCATATTCTATACATAGCGGGGCACTGCCTGTAACTGTAACTCAATTTGGTTGTGATACTGTCCTATCTCGTACCAATGAGTTCCAATCTGTTAATTGAAATTTATGTACGAATGATAAAAATCATTACCATTGGCTTTTCGGTGAAAGATAACATCATGAGGAAACTTGCACATTCCTGAGAAAAAGTTCAAAGGTGTGTGTGAAGTCTACCAGACCGCACAGGGCCCGCGTAGTGGACAAAGGCTCATATGCTCTCTCTAGGAGAGTAGGCCTGAGCCCCTGCAGTGGGAACATAATATAGGCTGTGTTGATGACTATCACTTGGGCACTTGTTAAGCCGTCTGGTTTTGGCTTTAGAACCACCCCATGGGTTTCGCGCGCCGTGGGTTTCGTAAAAGACGACTAAAGGAAAATCTTCAGGAGACGCCTTCACGCCTGCCAAACTTGCCTGCCCTCATATAAAGTCCGTGGCGATCTAAGAGGGAGATACATGTACAATGTGACCATCTCATAACAAGACTTACTTTTCTAAACTGACTGTACACTTCATAGCTAGCGTGTTGTCTAAGTCTATCGCCAAATAGCAATGAATAGCACTTTTAGTGCAGCGGTAATAAAAACAAACATTGACCTAGCCTTCTGGATACGCAAGCGTCTATAATACTACAGATAAGGTATTATCGTCACTGGCCAAAAGTTGCGATAAAGGTATTTCAAGCCCATTACGTTTTTCAAACACGTTTGTAGTGGTTCCTAATAAGTTTTTATAATTTTCAGCGTTCCTTGGAATCCGATGCCCGCCTCCTCAGATCGGTGATGACGGACTACCGCTCGAGATTATTTATAACTACAAGTAATTTCTTTATTTACTATACAAATACCATGCAACTACATCGACATAATATTCGCAATATAGAACATCATCATCATCATTGTAAATTACTTTTGTTGGTAGTAGGACATTTTCTATGTACACCGTGTTAGCACAATGTTACCTAAGTATGCCGCTAAATATACCGCTTGTTTCGCCACGAGCGGTATTGGTACCTTTCTTCTCTTCTTTTCTTTCTTTCAACATTTCCTTCACCATAGGCTTTTGAGCCATGAGCATACATAAATAGACAAACCGTCCAAGAGCGCGCATCTTTTTAATTTACCTTCCATCTAAAAGGAAATCGTCTAAAAATGCGTCATAACCAGTTGTATCTTTTTATTGTGTTGACCTAGAAGTTTGATTTTTGTACAGCTGCAAGGGATTGCAGATTTGATTATTTGTAGCTTGTAGCTTGATATCTTTACGCGTGTTTGAGAAAAACAGATGTTGACATACAGATAGACAGTTCCTTTTTTTATGTGCGGAACCCTAAAAGTAATGTGTTTACGGTGCTTGTTTTGCAGGTACCCCCACAACTGCTACTCGTTCTACTCGTGCGAGGCGGGTCGCGCCCGGCTGCTCTCCTGCGACGCGGGCTACGTCTTCAGCAGCGACTCCGGACGCTGTGAGAGCGAAGACATCGCCGTATGCGAGAACGACTACATTCCGCTTTAAATAATGTATTCAATTGCTACAAGCTTTATTTTCTTTTAATAAATTCCTTCTTTTTACAAATGTGTTTAGATTTCCTTCGCTTTCTTTTCTTTGGCAGTGTCTTATTAATAATCAACAGGATTCAGGCGATTATCAGACGTACAAGCTGATTACCGGTCTTCTAATAATAATAATTTGACACAAAGATATCTAGAGATAGATTGGACAAAGTAATCAAAATTTTGTGCATTATTCACTTTCGAGATAAGAGTTTTTCTTTAAAAATTATAGTTTAAAAACTAAAAACACGCTTTACCAGTGTCGTACTAAAAAGATTTAAATAATAAAACAACTTTATTTTATTTATTTTTCTGCACATTATGAGGTTCCACTGGGAACGTTTCGGTTGATAAGTGAGATTGCAAATCCAAGCCGTGTTTAAGACAATAGGATTTGAAGGAATTTATCTAGTTTAGATTTTGTTATTCACATATAAGAGGAATCCAAAATTAAGCGTACTTAGTATTAAAATAGTAATTAACAAGAAATTTTTTGTTACGTTTTGTTTGTTAAGATAAACAATCAAAGTTAGGAGTTTCCATGTGTTTGAGTTTTATTAGTTTTCAGTGGTTAAGGATTTTCATTACTACGAATTTGTTTTTATGTAATTAATTTTAGTTAGCTTATTCATATGATTAAAGTAGTATTAAAAGTTTTTGTGCCTTAAAATAGTTATAATCTTTTTATAGCTCACCTTGAGCCAGCCATGGGACATACTCCTATTTAAGGTCACCCGACACCTAATGGCAACTTCTGCATTGTAGATATGAGCACGAGCAGTAACAACAACACTGGATCACAGTCGAAACATCACTGCCACCAATGTAGATTGATAAGCCTCACACAATTATTTGAATTTATTTTTCAGTAGTATGCAGGTGTCCTCACGATGTATTCCTTCACTGAACCATATACCCATACTAATATTATGTGTGTGAGTTTGTTTATTTACCCCTTCTTTCATGTCATGTTGTCAATGTTGATTATCTCAGCAACAACTTTTGGCTATCGATTATTCGACTATTCCAAATAGTAATAGAAAATGGTGCCGTCAGGAAAATATTTTAAAAGTTTGCAAAATTTAAAAATAACTGGTTAAATGTCTGTCAATCTGAAGCAAATCTGATGTAGATATTTTCGAAGTTCCTTATCGCGCGTTGTGAAAGGGGGCTAGACGGAAAAAATTCTTACGAAAAGTTGTCACCGACACTTTTTGCTATAGTAAGTTAGCGTCATCTGTTAGTACGACGTACGTAGTAGTAAGACGATACCAACAGTACAGCTATGTGACGACAGATGGCTCTGATTAGTTGCCGCTACTCAATGACAGATGTCGCTAAAAACAAAACGTATCACGTACATAAAAAATATAATGAAAAAACCTACAAAACCATATTTGAAATATAATGTTAAAAATCCGTTCAAACCTTATTGAAAATTTGTAAAATTTTATTACAATTCCTTCACTAATTAATCGAAAGGAACTTCGTTCCACCCGGGTGTCCCTTGACACCTCTCATTTTTTTATCCTGCAGCACAGTCCTCAACTTATGGTGAAAAATGGCCAGTAATAATTCATGGGCCTGAGTAAAGTGACATAAAGGATAATACTTTTAATTCTTGTAACCCCACGCAGGTGGAGTTGAGTTGGTCAAAGTGCGAATAGTCAAAATTAGGGCCATGATACTACTAATATGAAAGGGCCCGTTTCTGAGACATTAAGAGACTATGTTGGTTAGAACACGTGGCCGCGTTCAAATTTGGATTGTTTTGTAGCTGTCCCTATCCGAGCCCTACCCTACCCGAGCGCGTACGGTGAGACAGCATACACTACGCGAAGTTATCCACCCGTTATTTGGATGTTTCGTAGTCCAGGGATCATTTGAAGGATACAATATATTATGTAACCATTTTTTAAATACAGTATACTAATGAAATTTCAGCAAACCAAATTGTTCTTAATTGATTCATACTCTTGTAAAACAGGTTCAAAGTTGGGGCTTTTTATTACCGAAAAATACAATACTTTGACGCCCTGTAACTCTGGAAGTATATATTTAAACGAAAATCTGACTCACCACCGACACAGATATTTGTTTCTAGATTGTGTCTTGAAAATTTCATAGATTTTCATAGCTTAATACTCAAAATATGACTGGACTACGTTTGTATCGGCGCTTTGACACCAGCATACCCTCTTAACGCTTCGGCGGCATAATAAAATATTTTCAAATATATCAACTAATTCATGACTAACTTCATTATTCTATCTTCTGACGTAAAATGAATCGTCCTCAAAAACTAATATTGTCGGATTTTAATGTTTTTGAATTTGAAAAAAATATATGATCGCCGATATATTTTAACTTTCTCTGTCTCGGTTGCCTAGCTAGGGTTACACGATTGGACTCAGTGGTTGCATGGTTGGTGAATTCGGTAGCAAAACTACCACCGAATTCCAGCTAAACTTATCTACGTCTGCGGCCTAACTTTTAAATAAATCTGCTGTGTTACAGTATTGGGTTAATTAAATCCATACCTCATTCACCTGAGGCTTCTGGGTGACCTCGCTTACCAACCAATAACCTTACCATTACTTACCATCAGTGCATCTACCATGAGTTTACGCCCCGCATCTCGATTGAGCAGCATTTCCGATAGTATTCAATATACGTTACCGCCTGCGTAAACTCATGGTAGACGCACTTGAGATAAAACGTGCGAACAGATTGACCATAAAGACAAGATAAATGAGACACATTCATTCATTAGAATACGTATTTTCTTCTATTTGGATTTAATAAACAATGTGAACACATTCACTCTGTGATGTCGAACTCGTATGGAGGAAATAGACCCATACCGTGGGTACCCATACATTTACCGTGGATGCTTTGGAACCTTGACCGTTAGTTTTCTGTAATAGACCAGCCTGACTCGCTGGATATTCAACGATACTGGGATAACGTCGTTGGTAAGTAGTGATTTACTTTTTGAACGAACATCATCAAATCTCACTTGAATCGTATTCGGACGGAGACAGGAGAAATAAGCTGAAAGTGCCCTTGAATATACAGAAATGGGCTCTTGTTCCAATTGCCCATTTATTTAAATGCTAGCTTTAGCCCATGACTTCATCCGCATGGACTTCGGAAAGTATACCACAGGATCTACTTGCTGGATCGGGATAAAAATTATCCTATCTCCTTTTCCGCCTCTTCAACTATTTACGAAAAAAAAATCGTCTAAAAAATCGAGTCATTCTGACTCTCCGTTATGACGCACTTTCGCATTTATGATACTAAAGTATTGAATTAACAAGAGATCATCATCCTACGGGATTACCTGGAGTCACACACAACCAAAGCCAATATATTGTGACATGCCATAGAAAAGTTAAATATAATAACACAAAATATAAATTTTTTGTTGTTGTTTCAAACGTCATTTCATTATGTTGAACAAGTCTGTATATATGTATCTCTATATAGATTATTCCTTGCAAACAATGTTCGAAATTTTGGGGCGCCGGGTGTGGCACATCTTGCCACTGTTTGATTTTTTTATTGAATCAACCATTTCACAAAAATAAGAATAATAAATCTACATATTTCAAACTTAATGTCCATAGCGATTGCTACTTAGAGATCGGTCTGTAATTAATCCATTATCGGTAAACCAACTTACAGTTGCTCGCCACAATTACAAATTAAAATACAATTAATTGATGAACAAAACTATTAGAATTCATTGATGTAGAATATCTTTGATAACTAACAGCTTAAAAGGTTCGTATCCACACCAACAGCATCAGTAAGGTTCCTATTTGCAAAGAAGCTCGCAATGGGGCTCAAGTTGTTTATATTTTTTCTGCCGCTACTTATAAATGGTAAGTGTAAAAATGTCGTATCACATGCTCTATTTCGTTGGTATAGTCAGTGTGCCGTTGCTGGTTATAGCAATCATACATTGTGTACGAATTCTAGCGGTCCAGGACACGAGCGCGTTTGAAACTGCCGAAGAGGAAAACTTTTATGGTGCAGATGTCAAGCCAAGGGCGATAGACCAAGGCTACGAAGTGGTGCGCCCAATTCATGAACTCCCGAGGCCAATTCCAAGGCCTAGTGTTATTGGAAAGTTAGAGCCCCCTGCGCCTACCGATGAACCGGAGCCACTGATAGATACAACGATTCCTGCTGTTGATATAACTCCGAAACCTCCTAAACGGCCAATCAGTCCGAGACCACCCCTCAAAATTCCTCGACCATCATCATCGAAACCGATTACACCTCGCGTAACACCAACTATCCCTGACACCCCTAAACCGACATCGACTCCCATACCACAGCCAGACCCGACAAAGCGGCCACCACAGCCCAATATTCGTCCTCTTCCATCCAGGCCGATTCCTAGACCATCTAACGTAGGCAAACTGGAGCCTCCAGTATCAGACCCTACCCCTGAACCGACAACCGTCACACCTCTAACAAGGACTCCTCGACCCGTATACAGACCTTCAACCAGAACCGCTCCTCCCCACCGTTTGACTAGGCCAACACCACCCAGATATACTGGAAGGAATACATATCCTACTAGACATACCCGTCCGCCTACGTCACCACCTCCACCTACCACAAAAACTTCACTTCCACCTTCTCCTCGTCCTCCATTCAGTAGACCTACCCTTCCTCCTCCAACACGTCCTCCAGTCACTAAGGCTACCCCTCCACCCACACCCCCGCCCACACCACCTCCACCAACCACTAAGACTACTCGTCCACCCACACCCCCGCCCACACCACCTCCACCAACCACTAAGACTGCTCGTCCACCTCCACCGGTCACTAAAACTGCCCGTCCTCCAACGACTTCACCAGTTACCAGACCCCCTCCTGTACCAACCAGACAACCTCCTACACCTTCGATCACAAACCCACCTCTAATTGACAAGAGTGAAGGTGTCCTAATTTTCGACTACAATTGCAAAGGTGTCAACAGCTACTACCCTGTTGCCGATGACTGCGACAACTTTGTTGAATGTGTGGTAAGAATTCAAAGTTTTTGCATTTTTTGTAATATACATAATTAAAATGTTTTCCTTTAATTTTAATCTTAATTAATTTTAATTGGAATCCAACGATCCTTGCGATTTTATGTACAGGTTGTAAAAGAAAAGTTGTAGGGTAGAGTCTTCAATATGTGGTTAAACATTCACCGAAAGCTCATTTACATTTTTTAAAGGATTATAACGGATATAGAATTTTGATTGGGTTCATTGTAAAATCCCGAGAATATAAAAACGTATATTTATTTGGATGATGTGAGCAATTCTTGAAATTTCTTCATAAAAATACGCAATCAGAAAATATATAGCAGAAATAAACCTTGTCCTATACGTAGCAACACTTTAAAGCAGCCTATGTTGACATAGGTTTCAGGCTTTCGTGACTTAATTTACTGCGTCTAGTTTTTCTTGTGACAGAAACACAGCTGCAGTGCCATAACCAACCATTTACACCTTCCAGAATAACGCGGCTTGGTTGTTCTCTTGTCCGGACGGTCTTCATTTCAACCCTTCGGCGGAGTACCCGGACTATCCTTGCGGGTACCCTGCTGAAGTTAAGTGCGGGAACCGGGCAAAATTACGTAAGTTCATTAAATTATCTTGCTCTTTTGCTGATGATAGCAGTATGCATGGGCCATGCAGTAGAATTATTAGTTTAAATCCGCTCAAAAGCCGAATTTCAGATAGATACAATTTCACAATACAAGGGTCCGTGTCCGGATTCTAATTACCTACCATATTAAAGTACTCGGTAGCTACCACGTTATCTAAGTCTGCTGCTGATCATCAGTAGCACTGTTGTCTTACGGTGACTAAATATTATACAACCACAGCGCCATATTAATCTGAGTCTTCTGTGTGGCTGCTATCTTTACGGTATTATCGTCACTTATCATCAGGCCGTATGACTGCCAAAGCTACACCAACTACAAATACATACAGAAATAACCGTTATTTTGTGTACAGAGCCTCCTCAGCCTACTGCTGAGTGCCCTCGTCAGTACGGCTTCTTCGCGATGAACGATGGAGACTGCAGCCGATACGTGATGTGCCAGGAAGGCATAGCAATGCTCATGGACTGCCCGCCAGGATTGGCCTTCAATCCTGAGACGGACAATTGTGACTGGCCAGAAAATATGCCACAATGTAACCCAAACGGTAAGCTACTCAATGAAGTCTTGCGTCTGCATCTAGTGAAGGAAGTTAGCGTACCTTCCTGATGCTCTTCATAATGCATTTCATATCCAGGGCCTTATAAATCTCTATCATTCTTGTATACATTTGGGGTATAATAGATTTTAAGGATTTGATTTTGACCATATTTAGCCTCTAGCCTTGTCATCCTAGGGGTGTCATAAAACGCGACTAAATCAGAAGATAGCAATTTTAGCAGCTTTTACCTATGAATCATCTTACGCGGTACCGCCGCCTGCCAGACATAATCATACAGATCCATACCAATAGATACCAATCAGACATAAATCTATGAAGGAGGCTCAACATTGGACTTGTGCAGCTGATGATGCAATTTATCTACTTGTAATTTGACATTTTTCAGTGTTCGATGGATTCGTATGTCCTGCTGCACCTTTGGATGAGTATGGAGAACCTTCCGACTACATGTCTAAATTCAGGTAAAAAATTTAATTTTTGTGTTTGCTGATCTGTTTGATTATATACATAGCTTTTATACAGAACTAACGGTGTGTTATGTCCACAGGTATCGTAGGAGCTGTAGATTATACATTGGATGCCAACGGGGACATCCTAGGCTCCTCAGTTGTGACCCTGGCCTTTCTTTCGATCAGGGTTCCGAAAGCTGTGTTGATTCAGGGTATATTAATGATTGCGAAATGTAAAAGCGAAATATATAATAAATACATACACATAATAAATACACATGTAAATACATTATGAAAAACAAAAAGTACTACTTTAAAAAAAAAGATACTTCCGATCCACTTTTTCATCTCCAGCGAACTTCATATGAACAGAACTATTGTGCCTATTTAAAGTGTCGAATATAAAAATAAACTAAGGGTTCCAAACCGGAATCGATTGCATTTAACGTCGAGTTAGCTAAACCAAAACTTAATTATATTAAAACTAAATGATTTTTTTTAAACTATTAAACTGGGCGAATTGGGCCAGTTCTAAGGAAGTTCTAAGTAGCCCTAATTTTGTTTTGCATTACTATTCGACATCTAAAGATGAGCTTAAGATAAGGAAATGAACACGAAAAACCCACAAGGAATAGTTATTATTTTAGGAAATAAACCAACTATCAGCAATACAAAAAGTACACCATTCAGTTGTTTTTTTTTTGCTTAATTGATTAATATTTTTGCCTGATGATGTAGGTATTCGCAAGGCCAGATTTAATATGTAATATTGTTTTAATAAAATAAACAATGTGAAAATCTCCTTTATATAAATTGTATTTTATTTTACCAAAGCTAGAAGCACTGCGCTAACATCAGCAGTAATTTAAAGCCAAGGATGGCAACATACACCAGCGTGTTTTCTTTGCGTAGTCGGTCAAAAACGAATGACTGAAGATTTTTCTAGTTTCTTTTCTCGTTACTTATATTGCACACTGGGGTATGATTGGCTAATGAAACGGAATAAGAATCAAAAATAGCCAATAACAATATTCTTTACTCCTATTGAATCTATTTTTAATCAATAGAAACTGACATTAAATTTTTGGCGAAAATAGCGCGGTTTTATTGAGAGGTCTTTCAAATTTGAAATTTTGAAATATTCCACCAAGACTTCAATCCACCTTCCGTTTGAATTTATTTATTTACAGCCACAGATCACTCTGTTTAAAGCGTTGTCTTGTACTGTACAGTTCGATAAAGTGAGTTTGAGAGCGAGTAAATAGAGTGTACGCTAGTCGACGAATGGTTGCGGTCTGGCGGGGCGGCGGCGGCGGCACGTTCCTCTAGCGCAGCCCTAGCGGAGCGGACATCGCCCCAGTTGCCCCTTCGGATCGAACGGTTGCGTAGTCACCACGCAGGGCCGTCCCCCGTGGGCTCCGTCTCATTATAAAGGACATTACAATAAATGGACGTTTGAAAAACAAAAATTATCGATGACTACAAATGTTTTTCGAGGACCTAAACTGTGATTCTACTCTTCGTAGCATTTCTGATTTCATTGGTATAAAGTGCACAAAATGGAAGATTCCTTTATCATCGCTAACTTTCACACGCTGTGTAGGCTTTGCTTGAACAAAAGCACCCTCATGGTCTCGATATTTGGGGCTGCTCCTGATGATGAGACAAATGCTACGGTAACCTCCAAAATATCAGAGTGCTGCGAACTACAGGTTAGTTTACAACAGATTCTTAGTTTCTTATGAACTTTAGTATCCAATGTAGAAGAAAACTAAAACAAATAAACAAGATTCAATACAGAATACAGAGGTCAATTCAGATTGGTTTGTAAAATAAGCTTATTTTGACTTGTTCCAGATGGACCCCAATGATGGCTTACCAGGGAGGATATGCTACAAATGCCTTTTCAAACTAAACAAATGCACTAAGTTTAAGTTACAATGTATTCAAAGTGAAAACAGACTCAGAGAAATCACAAACCGAGTTCAGGAACTAGATAATTCAAATTCCTCAGAGTTGGGCAGCTACAATGACAGCCAAGAGCTTCAAAAACCTAAACTTGAGGATTATGTGGTAGAGGATAGTGTTGTAATGGTAGTGGATCCCAGTCTAGATTATGACTCATCAGAAGATGAATCGCAAGCAACAGAGCAAACAGAACATGAAGTGGAAAGAGATAATACTCCGGAAGGTGAAAATATGTCAGAAAACTTTTTCAAAAATGTGTTCATGTGTCAGTATTGTGATAAAGCATTCATATCTCAAGATAAATGTAAGGAACATGAACATAGTTTACATGATGCAAACTTACCCTACAGTTGCATAGAGTGTAGTTTAGTATTTTCAGAGCGCACACAACATGTTCAGCACACTAAAATTGTACACTGTAATTACAAGCCCTATCAATGCACTGAATGTGAAAAATGTTTTGGAAGACGATCTGATTTGAGAAAACACTCCATTGTCCATACTGGTATCAGACCATACCAATGTCACTATTGTTTAAAAAGTTTCTCACGTAACACCAACTTGAGTAAACATCTTAGAATCCATGCAGGCCATAAACCCCATGTATGTCCTCTTTGTCCAAGAAGTTTTGTTGCTAAGGCTGACTTGCAGCGACATGTTCTCGTCCATTCTGGCATGAAGCCATATGCCTGTAGGAAATGTCCACTCACATTTGGACGCAGAGATAAACTTCTGAAGCATGAAGTCCGACATGGCCCTATTAGCCCAGAACATGAAAATGATCAAGACAATCAGGATATGGTCGTCAATGTAAATCCATTTAGCAACATTACTGGTCATATAGATCCTTCAAATTTGGATTATGACCTTCCAAGAATCCCTGAACACATTTCTGGTGAAAGTAGTTTTGTAAATCAAATAAGGAAAAATCCCTCCACTTCTGGAAAACTTATCCAAAATTCACCACCGAAAAAAAACACCGCTAGTAATAAGAATAAGCCTAAGAACATTAAATGTCATCAATGTCCCAAGAGATTTTCCTCATTAGATGCATATAAAACTCATGTGTCAATAGTGCACTGTGGTTCAAGAGTCTTCCAATCGTCTTTTCAATGTAAGGTCTGCTTTAAAAAGTTCCCCCGTAAAAGAGAACTTGATCGACATGCGGCACTCCACTCAGGAATGAAGCCATTTTCTTGTGGTCAATGTGACAAAAAGTTTACAAGAAAGGACAAACTTAATAAGCATCAGAAATCTCATGAATGCCTGGTTGTGAATATGCCTTGCATAGAGTGTGGTGCCACTTTTGAGAAAAAAGCTGATTTAGTTTCACATATTAAGTCCCATTTTTCAGATAATTATGATGACAGAGTTCCTGAAACTGAAATAAAGAAAGAAAATGACCAACAAGAGATCCAAATGGATGATAATTTTTATGATTTAGAGACTTAATTATTTTTCAAAATTGGCAAAATGAAGGAATGGTTATAGAACCAGCCAGTTGAGTAGATTAATAGCATGTATCTAGTAAAATAGAACTTGTGAACAAATTCTGTTTAACTGTTATATTTGTAACTGACATCTGTGTTAGTTTTAACTGTCACTATGTTTAAAATTTAAAAACAATCAAGGAATGTTTCAGACATCTTTGTCCATTGAATTTTACTTTGATTATTTCATGTCTAGATAGTTTCATTCGAATAATCACTGCAATATAAAATAGGCAGGCTTTTACATGCACCTGTGCTGAGCTGAGCTGTCAACTCTGTCTTGTTAAAAGAAATATGATTAATTCTGCCAGGTAGCATGAAGCAGTGAGACAGATATTTGCCATATCTTACATTTTTAGGGTTCCATACCCAATGGGTAAAATGGGACCCTATTACTAAGACTCCGCTGTCCATCTGTCTGTCTGTTACAGTATGTTCAAATACATAAGTGTTTTTTGCGGTTTTTATAGATAATGGTATGGAACTCACGTACGCGAGTCTGACTCACACTTGGCCGGCTTTTACTTCAAAATATCTCATTCTCATGCTAATCCGGTAGCAATATTTACTGGTGGCAGGTGATTTTTTTTCTGTCCTTTTGAATTTCTGTAATTAGATCTCGAAATTTTAGACCACTAAATACGTCCAACAGTTGGGCAACACATTTTTCAATGCACCTCACTTTAGACATATAAATTAATCAAAGTAATTTTAACAAGTATTATAAAGATATCTGATTGTATGTTATATAGGAAAATAATAATAAAATTAAAGTACCTGGCACTGTTTTATGTTAATTGCAAATGACTTAGTTTTATTTGTGAGTTTCACATCGAAGAAGGGTTATTTCGTTAGTTCAAAATTACGAATGAAAATGTCACAACTTTGTTATCATTATATCACAACTATACTTGAAGTGGTTGCAAAACAACTCACTGTATTAGAAAATAAATATTATTTTATTAAGATTGACAACTTTATTTTAAAAGCACAATGTATATACTTAATGAAAAAGTATCTCCACAATAAAAGTTGACACCTTGGTATGAATACTTTATTTTAAAATCCTTATATTTCTATCCGGCTAATGGATTTGCATGTATTGTAACAGATGTTATTCTGGCTTCTGTAAGTGGTTTAAAAGTTTTCGGATTAACCGGCATCTTCTCCAAGTCATCAAGTGCTTCAAACCCATCAATAATTCTGTAAAGCAAGTAAAATCAACATGTACAAGAAAGTGAATGAAAATCTTGTAGCACTGTTAACTTCTGTTTAAATTGAAATATTCTCAGACACTCTGATATAATTCAGAAAAGGACCGTTACATGCCATTTTGCACATTTTTAATAAGGAAATTGAAGAAATTTATCAAAGATCTTCCCTATGGTACACTTTACCAGCCCATAAGCTATGCCTAGCTTGTGGTCTTAGCTATACAATAAGACTATCTCATGGGCATCATAAAGGCAACTAAGGGTTGCCAACCAACAGGAATGGTTAGCAGCATTAAACTATGTGACAACTACTATGTTACTACTTGAAATCCCACTTAAAGATGCATAATAGGAGACTTGTTTCCAAAAGTGTACTTATGCAGTTTATAATAAAACTCTTGCTGCAGACAACCAACAAAAACTTTTGTATTGTTATATATACTGTACTTACAGTATTATATGTATAACTATAATGGCAGTGATGTATTATTTCATCAGAACAGCATTACTTGATGTGAGCCACTACAGTAGAATTCATTGTAAAGTAAAAGCTGTTCAATTCTCACCTTCCAAAAACAGTATATTTGAGATCCAAATGCGGCTGCTCTCCATATGTAAAGAAAAATTGGCTTCCATTGCTGTTTGGTCCATTATTTGCCATGCTCACCATACCCCTTGCACTGTGCTGTAGTATAAGACAATGTTATTAAGGTGATATCTGAAGGAATAAGGGAAACGCGAGACTCAGTGTTTTTTAATGATGGGTTTGCACTTTGTCTTTATCTCACCTAATTGTACATGATGATAAGGCTGCTGGATAGAACCCTCAAGTGAATGTAGCGCTGGCTCTGCTACTTTTCATACCAACTGGTAGTATTTGGACAGTACCACAGAATCTATAGTTTTGTATCAACAATTAATATCCAATACCTTTCAGTGTTGCACTAATATTTTGGATGACAGTGATTGAGTAAGGGAATTATTAAGACAGCGATCTCGGCCGGAGTACTCCTGCTATCTCATTACCAATAGAAAAATGTGAGCCAACCTACAGAGCATCATGATAATAGCATATCTCCTTGTGGAAAGTCAATTCATGATGGCGATCTAAAAGGAAGCCAGGTTCAGTAGTGGCATTTTGTTGTAGGTAGGTCCAACTTCGACAAAGAGGTCAACCGAAGAATCCAACTCGGCTGGGCAGCGTTCGGGAAATTACGGCATATCTTCTCGTCCAAAATACCTCAGCGTCTAAAGACAAAAGTCTTTGATCAGTGCGTGTTGCCAGTGATGACATACGGAACCGAAACGTGGTCTTTTACTGTGGGCCGAATAAACAAGCTCAAAGTCACTCAGCGAGCAATGGAACGAGCTATGCTCGGAATTTCTCTACGTGATAAGATCCGGAATGAGGAAATCCGTAGACGAACGAAGGTCACCGACATAGCTCGACGAGTCAGTGAGCTGAAGTGGCAATGGGCAGGCCACATCGCTCGAAGAACCGATAACCGGTGGGGAGTAAAGGTTCTCGAGTGGCGACCACGTACCGGGAAACGTCTACCAGGCCGTCCCCCCACTAGATGGACCGACGACCTGGTTAGAGTCGCGGGGAGTCGCTGGATGCAGGTGGCTCGGGACCGGTCGATGTGGCGTACCATGAGGGAGGCCTATGTCCAGCAGTGGACGTTTCCCGGCTGATGATGATGATGATGATTTTGTTGTTGTTGTTGCTAACAAAGAAATAATACCTTTAGCTCTTCTTTGAACTCGTCTTCAAACTTCTTGCCCCAGATAGATGTACCTCCTTTGCCTGTGCCAGTGGGGTCTCCAGTTTGTACAATAAAACCCTGAAATAATATGTTACATATTTATATAGATATTATCTAAATGATAAATCTGGAATGAGGAAATCAAAAGACGAATGAATGAGTTGAAGTGGCAATAAGCAACTAGAACTGCTTCTAAGATTGGATAACCGATAGGGAGTTAGAGTTCTGAAGTAGGGCCACATACAGGGGAGGGAAGAAGTGCCCTTTTTTCAATACACAAAGTGTGTTCTGTACGTCCCCCTACTAGTTAGATTGACGACTTGTTAAAAGTCACGGAGAACCGCTGATTCAAAAACTGACTTACATTTACAAGGAGAAATTTAAATCTCATTGCAAGGGGATTATCCCTAATTGAATTTCTTTAGAGATAACATCGGATAAGTTACCTTAATATTTCGATGAAATACACAACCGTTGTAGTAATCACTAGCACACAGCGCTAGGAAATTTTCACAGGCTTTTGGACAATGTTCACAAAATAGCTCGATTTTTATATCTCCAAGATCGGTGTGTAACGTGACAGACATATTTTCAATCCCTAATACGCACGTTTAAAAGAAAAATATTGGTAACCATTTACTTAAAATAACTTGTAAAAAGTGACTGAATTGAGGTTAAGTTGTTGTTGTGACGTAATTTTCTTTTCCATTTATCCCTTAAAAGATAGGCAATGGTTGGTAATTACACAGCCACTTCCATAGTATTTTTTTATTTTTATGTAAAATAACTCCTGTATGTGTGCGTAATGTCCCTGTGGTGACTGTGTGTGTCAAAATTATTAACAACTTGTTAACCACGCACTCCCAAAAAAGTCTTGTTAATAACGATTTTTGACACATTTGAGTACTCAACTGACATATGTCTTTAAAACTAACTAAAAACGCCTCATTGTTAATTTCTTCCACATTCTCTCTTGTGCATACTACAGGTTATACTATAATATATACACACTATACACGTACCGGGACGTACGTCTACCAGGCCGTCCCCCTACTAGATGGACCGACGACCTGGTTAGAGTCGCGGGGAGTCGCTGGATGCAGGTGGCTCGGGACCGGTCGATGTGGCGTACCATGAGGGAGGCCTATGTCCAGCAGTGGACGTTTCCCGGCTGATGATGATATACACACTGACAGTCCACCACTTGCATCCAGCGACTCCCTGCGGCCCTACTAGGTCATTGGTCCATCTACTAGGGTGAAGGCCCGGTACACGATACGTGGTCGCCACTCAAGAACTTTTACCCCCCATCGGTTATATCAATTTTTCGTGGGATTAGGCCTTTTTTTACGGAGGGGAATCTTCCAAAGATACCCGGCTCTTTAGGGGAGGAGCCGAGTTATGTAGGATTTCTACCTACTAAACCCCTCCGGTGGCCATCTGCTGCGCATGTCGGATTTCCACTGCCCATTTCCACTTCAGTTCACTGAATCGTCGAGCTATGTCGGTGACCCATGTTCGTCTACTGATTTCCTCAAAAATCTTATAACATATACGAGGTTTGCTCGTTCCATTGCTCGCTGAGTGACTTTTCTTTAAGCAAGCTTTGAGCTTGACACTCGAGAATATATGCCGTAACCCGAACTTCTCGAACGCTGCCCAGCCGAGTTGGATTTTTCGGTTGACCTCTTTGTCGAAGTGTTTTCTCTTTGCAAGACGCATGGACGCATGTTGAACGAACATTTTTGTCTCTGGCATGGTCAGTGCTATCCGTAGTGATTATATGCTCCTAGGCAAAGATAGTTTTACAACTCCTAGGTGTCATGTGTCATCTACAGCTACTAAGTTCGAAGTTGGGCTAGACTTAAATCCACCTACCTTTGTCAAAACGAGTTGTGGTCGGCCAATAGAAACAAATGCTATGAAAGAAAGAGAGAAGTGATAACTTGCTATATTTTCTTTGAAACAAAACTCAATTTGAAAGCAAATATTTTCAATCTGTCAACTTTAGTTTGTAATTCTTTGAAACAAACCTCAAAAACTCAATCTGTCAACTGTAGTTTGTAAAAACTGCTTTGTTTTGGAATTTTGTTTGGAATTTAAATAATTTTTGTGTACTGTTCTAGGGGTTCCAGTGACCAGGGGGCCGGGGGATATTTATCTGCCCTTGTCGAGCTAGAACAGATCACAGTATCCGAAGATTTAGGTTATCATGATTACAATACTTTTATCCTCTCATTTCTTTCTTACTTACACCTCAACAATCTGTTATAATAATACTCGTAATAATGGGTTGGGGTACACAAAAGGGGGTGCTAAAGCGGGACTTAAAAAGGATGCTTAAAATTGTTATGATTTTTAAATTTCATGTATTCACTAATACTGCTCTTTCCCTATCTCCTTATAAAATTATATGTGTTGTTTTGCAAACTAAACGGAAGATGACACTCTCACCAAAACGTGTGTTTCTATTACAGGTCCAATCAATGTGTGACTTTTCTGTAACATGAATTCAAAAGAGAGCCATGGTAAGTAATTTTTTATTTATTTATTTATTTGCTAGTCTTCACATGCCCTGGTGACCGAGTATTCTGTAATTGTGAATGAGATGGAATTATAACTTTCATTTTTCTCTGGCTGCCTGTCACCAGATGCTGACAAGGCAAGTGAAGTGTCAATTGAATGTTTGCCAGTTCCAGGTTCACTGATGGATATAACCATGGCGAGAGCTAGGATAGGATATACACTTTCTGGTCTTAATAAATCATACTTAATCTGCTCATAGTTCTGTAAACAGACTTTAGTTCAGTAATGAAATTAATTCCACATAATGTAGCTGGCTAGTGTGCTATGTAAAAAGGCACTTAAACACTAGTTGATTAGGACAGTGTCACATTGCCTTAATTGCATACTAACATTGTAAATATGAAAGTGAGTTTGTTTGTTTTGACCTTCCTTCCCGGATAGTTGAAGATTTGGAAAAGGACACAGGCTACTTTTATCCCGATCAAGCATGTAATTCGCATGGGGCACTACGAAGTCCAAGTGGCAAAAGCTAGTAGCAATAATTGTCCCGAAATAACCAAACTCTTAATCTTAGTAATAAATATATGTATTGCTTTCTTTTTTCTCTTCTTTTAGAAAAGTATACGATTAATTGTAATCTGTACCTATGATTCTGAGGCTGGATTTCAAAACAGTCAAGTTTTTTATGGATTTTGCACACAGAATGTTAGATTCTACTGTCGGGATTTGGAATACAATAAGTAATCACTTTTGTACATCCAATGCCATATCTGCTTATTTTGGTCAATACACATCTGACAAGTATTACATTTATACCACCTCCGTGGCGTTGTGAGATGTAACAACGAGATATAATTTATATTGTAATTTATGATGATCCAGGGGTGACATATGCCGAAAGGGTTACATAACTGGTACTTAGTTTCTTCGGTACTTATTGCCTGCTTTTCTCTCTACCTGCTAAATACCTGTGCTGTTGCCTTAAAGATAACATACGCAAAGCCTCATTAAATGTGGTTTCAGCACATTTCCAGGATTTTGTAGTTCCTGATGATTATAATGAAAGTAAATTCACAGGACAGATGCATATAAAATGAAAGCACTTTTAGCATGCTAAATACTTAAAATGCCCTCTCCCACCGCTTATAATAACGTTGGATTTTTCCTGTAATTAAGTACCTGGTCTGTGCACATATCAGACTATTTATGTAAATAATTTCACTTGTAAGGTTCCCTAGCAAAGTTTATTATTTATTTACTTTAAATTATACTCGTAAAGGTATGCGTGCATTTGTGTATTTATACACAAATACAGTATATTGTATTTGTGTGTAATTAATTTATGACGTCTTAAAATATAATGCGAATGAGTACAGTACATGCATTTTGGGGTTCCGTATAGTACGAAAAAACCCTTTTGTGGACAAAGAATATCATAAAACCGTAAGGGAAAAGCGTCTTTAGGGTTCCGTTCTCCGAAATGGTAACTGTCGGGACCCTATTTTTTTGGCGTCATTCTGTTTGTCAGCGAGCTGTATCTCATTATCTGTAATAGGTAGACGGTTGAAATTTTCACAAATTGTGTATTTCTGTAGCCGATATAAAAACAAGTGATAAAAATTGAAATAAATTTATAATATAAGGGAGCTCATCTACTAGAAACATGTTTTTATGATGACAAACTTTGCCGTTTAAAGCCATACATATGGTATGTTAGGGCTTTCGAGTGGCGACAACGTACCGGGAAGCGGGTATAGGGTCATCCCCCTACAAGGTGGACTGATGACTTTCTTGAGGTCACAGATGCAAGTGGCTAAGGACCGGTAAATGACGCTTATCACAAAGTAGGCCTATGTTCAGAAATGGCCGGCTGATGATGATAATGATTGAAAGAGTTTCAGTTTAATTAAAGTATGTTGTATTTTTTCAGGTGCAGAACTCTGATCGTGTTTGTCATCCTTGCTGGCAGAGAAGTGTCAGAGCAGCTGCACGTGCAACGCAACTCCGTCACTTCTGGTTCTCAATCAGCGAATATTGATTCAGCGGAGCCCTCAAGTGCTCCTTCGGTAGAAACTGAGAGCACTCGTTTATCTGAGGCATCATCTCAAGTCGGTGCAGTACCTACGATTGTGTTGCCCAATTATGTTAGAGCCCCTGACACTCAAAGACGCTGCTGTTTTCCTGGATTTAGCAGCTCTACTAGGTTAAATGTTCCCCCTTCCATAAGAGTGCGACTATTTTGCGATAGTATTGCGGTATTAAGTCCATTTTCAGGTTTGATGTTCACAATTAATAAAACTATGCTATTTTTCCATTAATTGGTATGAATCAATAGTTAAAAGTATAGTAAAAAGTCTTTGTTAAAAAATAAATAACTATTTTTAGTAACTATAGAAATATGGTTTTATTTATTAACGGCGAGTTATTTTGTTAACCGATTTTGGCCAAAAGGAGTTGATAACAATACATACTAACATTTTAAACACAGGTCAGGACTGGCCACTGAGGGCCGAGGTTACTATGAAGAGTGGGCATTGTCCAGTATAAGCGTTAGAAATAGATAAGGGTAGGTAATAATTATTGTAACGTGGTTGCTTTTTGTTAGCATACCAGTACAATCTTAGCATACCACTACAATGTAAAACGATCGTGCCGCCGCCGGTCAGTTCTAATTGTGCATTTTCCACGAAATTATTCAAGGGGTATATTCTTCATTTTATAAAGTCTTAATTGTCCGAAAATGACAAAATAAATTTTAAATAAAATGAAACAAATATGTGTTTTATTTATTCGTTTTTAAACATTTCTTAATATAAATAATCATTAATTTTTTAAAAACTGACACACGGGTTTGTCAGAATTGCGGTCGAAGACTTCCTCTATCTACATTTTAGCTAGCATCATCATCAGGTACCCTTCCTTCCTTAAATGTAAATGTTTTACGGGATAATATCCAGAATAAGGAAATCCGTAGACGAACTAGGTTCACCGACATGTCTCAGAGATTCAGTGAGCTGAAGTGGTAATGTGCAGGCCACATCGCTCAAAGAACATATAAACGATTGGAAGTAAGAGTTCTCGAGTGGCGACAACGTACCGGGAAACTTCTACCGGGCCGTCCCCCTACTAGATGGACCGACGACCGGGTTAAGGTCGTGGATGAAGTGTCTCCGGGCCGGTCAGTGTGGCGTACCATGGAGGAGGCATATGTCCAGCTGTAGACGTTTTTGACTGATGGTGATGAAACTTTATAAAAATGTCTAAAGCATAGATGTCAATATGATAGACTTTTGAACTATGTAGTATATTTTTTATTATAAATGTCGGATGTTTATTATATATTTCAATTTTGTATGGAAGCCATATTATTATTTAAGTGTATTATTTATGAATACTATTTGCATATGTGTAACATAAGCATACTAAAAGTATACGAAAAAACTAAAATGTTTTTAATGTTTTATTTATTTAGCTACTTAAAATCAGACAAATGAAAGCAAAATATAAAATCTTATGATTAGATGGATTTACGGATTAGAATTTACCATTACGTAGTCTCTTTGAACTTTGCTGCCACGTCATCTAAATTTGGGAAGTAGAAATACAGTAACAAACGCTAAAAATGACTTTATAATATTAATTTTTAAACCATTTTTGTATTGTAATATATTATTTAAAAACATTTGATATATAGACATTGATATATATCGTCGAATCCATTTTGATAATAATCGGATACATATCAAAAATCAATATACCTGTGTAAGGAACCCTCAGGGCATTGAGCTATTCACCCTTGTCTATTCTTTTTGACAGCGTTACATTTCAATGTTTGACAGTAGGGATGCGCATAATCGAGATTTCGGCTAATGTATGATGATCGATTATAAAATTAGTAATAACTAATTTCCATAGTCAAAGAGTAGTACTACTAATCTGACAAACAAAAGAAGCATGTCAATGGTTGCCGAGGATGACCGACCGAAAAAGTGCTTTGTAGTCAAAGAAAGTCCTGCTTATCTTGGATATATCTTTATCTTCACGATAACGGTTTTAAAATAAACTAGCTGACATACTAACTAGTAGTATTAATATTAGCATTAGCTATTTTCTTAATCGAGATATCTTGACATATTTGGATCGAACTACTACTTTCATTAGTGTATCTCATAATCGCCCATCGCTATTTGACAAGAAACAGGCATGATGTTTCCATCTTAACTGCTTTTGTTAGATTTAGCTACTTTTAGTTTAGTTACTTTTCAGTCATTTTAATCCTGCGGGCGTCGTAGAAGGCGAATATGGGAAAAAATATTCAAAAGATGGACAGATATAGGTACTCGTATCTAACAACATATAGTGCGAAAACCAATGCTCCTGCAAAGCTTGGTGAAAGCGGCAAATCCCTTCATGGAAAGTCCGCATGGTAGCCTAAAACGAAGGCTCATGTCAATATTTGTAGTCAGACTAAAAAGAGTTGAAAATAATGTTTAACTTTAGTTCTCAAAACATTAATTTCTATTCTTTTTTGGTTTCTTAAATTAATGTTTTGAGAATTAAAGTTAAACCACATTATGGCAACACTGACTGAACCAATTTCGAAATGTTATTATTGACTGATATTTATAGTATTTCGTAGAGTTTCTTTGCTGTTTCATATTTCAAATTAATAAAACAATTCGTAGTGGTGCGCTAGACATAATTTATAAAGTATTTAACCGTTGCTTGACTGAATTCGAAGCTGGAATAATATTGACTGATGTAAAGTATACTTACAAGATGTTTATAAGAGAACAGCTGAAGTGAGAGTTTAGTAGTGTCTTCTTTTATATGTAAGATATGTTATTTTCGTATTAGATGTATACTGTTTTCGATTAACGATCGCTTTATCAGATGAAATACAAAATTAGATAATTTTGAGGTTATGCAATATGTAAACAAAATTGTATAGTTTTTAAAATCTTGATCTTTACTTCTGAAAATAGTTAAAGGTTTTATGTAACTTGAATATCATAATGAAAGTTGTAATTACCGACTGTTATTATTATATTTTGTACTAAAACAGCCCTTGTTAAAACTAAAAGACATAGTGTATATAAGTTATTTATTCTTTTATTGTTACTATTAACATGCTAACTTGTATATATGTTATGATTACATACTTTCCCAAGTAGGAGTGATATGAATTATGCCACATTTATTGATCACTATATTAACTTTACCTTACAGGCACTAAATAGCAACACAATTACATCCGAGTTCATACGCGAATGCCACGATTCACTTGCAGAAGCAAGCAGACAGAACTGCATAACCCTGCAATGGATCAAGGGACACAGTGGCTCCAGAGGTAATGATGCAGCGGACGAACTGGCTAGAAAGGCCTCAAGTATGAAGATAGCCGGGCCTGAACCAATCGCGGCCCTACCTTTCTCGCAGCTCCGATCATGGATACATCAACATACCGCACAGTCTCACCATAATGAGTGGGAGTCAAGAGAAAATTGCAGTATCTTCTGTAGTATTAAAAGATGTAAAAACTATATCTTTTTTCCAAATTGTAATTAAGTTAATGATACTTTTAAACATAAGATGTGTTGCCTTTTATTGGATCTGAGTACACTATTATTTATATAATATTAGATTACAGAAAAAGCGTCGGTGGTGTAGTGGATAAGGAGCGGACCCTCAATCTGACGTTTCCGAAATCGAGTCGTGTACCTATGAGTTGTTTTTCAATTCAAGTACATTATCCGATTGCTTAACGGTGAAGGAAAACATCGTGAGGAAACCTGCACACTCCTGAGAAGAAATTCAAAGGTTCGGCATTGGGCCCGCATGGTGGACTATGGCCCACACACTCTCTGAAGGAGAGTAGGCCTGAGCCCCTGCAGTTGTGACGTATATAGGCTGTTGAGGATGATATTAAATTTGTCTGTATGCATTTTGTGTATATCTGTTAGCAAACCTATGGTAATATAAAAAAATATAAAAATTGTACATTGTTAAAAATTGTTTTATTACCACATAATCTCCAAGCGAGATTAAACTGCATCCTTTAGTCGGCTTTTTGACTGTCTATTTGATGGCAGAAATAACTTTGCACATTAAAAAAGAATCGAATTAGTCGTACTGTAGTTCTGTATTGGCATGTAAACAACATTAGCGCCCTCATTTATTTTCTACTCTTTTTGGTCGCACTGTATGCTGTTATTACGCAATTATTGTCAACTTACTTAAGTACAACAATTAATAAAAATGGTAAAATTTGTCATTTCTTGATATAGTGTTTTATCATTTGTAATTAAGAATGCCACTTAGTTGCACAATTTTTTTTACAAAAACAGATCAATTTGGATTTGCCATATTTTTCATACTTTCTGCTTGATAAGACAAAAACGACGACTGAGTAAAAAGTGACAGAGTAGCATCAGCGCAAACAATTACGAATAAGTAATAACTTATTATGTATTCGTAAGCAAACAATCAATAGTCAATGTGGTTTATGTACGCTTTTTGTATGTCATTAATGTCTGCTAAGCCTAAGCACGGATCCGATACGCGTCTACCTTGCCTACCAAAAGTTGCCTACTATTTATTGAAATTCGATCTTTATTAAAGAAACAATGAGACGTTATTTTTTTATAAAAATGTTACTTTTGGGTAATTAGACGTAGGGTATTAACGACAACACGAGGTGATTAACGATCTTGTTGATATGAATTTTACCATAATTAAAATATAATAATTATTAAATATAGTACTACAATTTTCTCATAACCTTACAGAAATATAATCTCTATTTATTTAAGTATAGAGACCTTAATCCTTGAACAATTGACACATATTTATTCCATCAGCAGCATAGGAATTGCATTTTAACTCCTATTGTGTTGAGATAAAGGTTGTAACGGCAGCATCAACATGTTTGTACGGTAAAATCAGGTTGGATATTGTTCGAGATGACGTCATGTAGGTAACCATGCCAACAGGGTGTGAAAATAAGATAAACAACATGGTTTTTATGTGTGCGTGTAGTGTAAAAAGTTTGCAAGTGTGTCTAAGCAAAAACGTCAAAAGCTGTCTTGAAGTTTTTTTGTATAACCGACGAGGAAAAGACAACGAGCGAAGGAGATATCTAATTTCATGCATTCGATTGTATGGCTGCGTCTCTTTCACTCATCTCGGCAAACGTCAACGTAGCCAGGTATGGCTGTATGGTGTTTTGCCTTTGCCTTTTCCCTTTTCCTGGTAGAAAAAAAAAATTTCAAAAAAAAAATTAACGCTATGTATGTAAAAATAAGAAGTGCGTCGAAGTTGTGATCTATATTTATAAATCTTGAAGGAACCAACCGAGACATAAATAACAAAAACTAACTAGTGATCTAAGTAGTCAGTGTATGTAGAAGTATTTATTCTGCACCTTTGAAGTGTTTTATTTGCTCTGTGCCTTTGGCCTGCACTGCAAGTCTCTGATTGCAAGAGGCACTGCACCATATATAGTGATTTGTGGACGAGCCTAGATACTTACTGCTGTGTTGTTAACAGAGAACCATGGCAGATGTAAACAGCATGAATGAAGACTCGCAATGTGATATCAAAGCAGAACCAGACGAGGAAACAGTTGAACCTGAAGAAGCGAAGCAGGTGGAATATTATTTGGAGTTATATCCGGAGCACGAGATTAAAGAAGAGTTGGTGATCGGACCCATTGTGCTGCAGTCTGTGCCTCAACCTCAACAAGCTGCTGATAGTATGTGCTCTATATGTAAAGTAAATAAATAAAACGTCCAAGTGCGAGTCGGACTCGCGCATTGAGAGTTCCTTACAGAATATAAATAATTAACATAGTGATGAAAATCATAAATAAATAGGTCAGGTAACAACAATTAAACAATGCTGTAAGGAAAATATAAGTTTTGTTGCAAAACAAACTTAACAGTTGAAAAAATGTTATCCTAAAGTTGGTTCGTCAATCAGACTTACATTATCATCGGTAGAGCATTGTTGGTGCATATTACCTTACCTGTTATATAATGATTTTCAGGATGTCAGGCTTCCTTTATTAAAATTCTGTATGGATCATTCCGTGTGTGAGTCCGACTCGTACTTAACCTGTTTTAGAATAGGCCCATGACTATTTAGTATTGCAGAGTCACAAAAATCAATTAAATAACCAAAGCCAGGGTGTTCTTTATACTAAACCATGAAGGTTTCAACAGTCTAAATCAAATAACATGTGTATTGACTTTTGATGTAAATATTTAAATTATTAAATAAGATTTAAATTCTTTTTGCAAAAATACTTGAGAATGTGCATTAACTTATATGTGAACCAATCCCCTTAACTCTTGCTGGTGCACAACTTTAGCAGATCAGAACGGAACACTTTGATCATAACTAATGTATTTTATCTACAGAACTGCTGGTGAAAAAACTGCAACAAGATACTCAAGCAGAAGTTACAGTTAAATCTGAAATATGCCTGAAGATGGAAAATGCTGCATCACCAATAGACAGTTCACACACTGAATTTCAAAAAACAAATACCTTGAAAACATTATTTAACAACCAAAATTCTGTTAAAAATTTATATGAAGTAAATATGTCAACCCGAACTGACATATTGGAGCCAATTATAGCGAAAACTACCAATAATTTAAGAAACGGTTCGATCCCAAAACTTTTAAACAACAACACACCTACTTTTAACAATTCTTGTGAAAAGTGTGTTCAAAAAAGTGATACTAATATTAATACTTGTTTTAATGGCCATACATTTTCTGACAAAAGTCATTTAGATACACCTATAAAACGTTATTGTTGTACAATGTGTGATTATAAATTTACCACTAAAAGTAGATTGAATAAACACATAAGAACACATACAGGTGAAAAACCGTATGCCTGTACAATGTGTGATTATATATGTGCTGTAAATAGTTCTTTACAAAGACATATAAGAACACATACAGGTGAAAAACCTTATGTTTGTACAATATGTGATTACAAATGTTCTGATAAAAGTTATTTGGGTGTTCATATAAGAACACATACAGGTGAAAAACCTCATGCATGTAAAATGTGTGATTATAAATGTTCTCGGAAAAGTGATCTAGTTATTCATATAAGATCACATACAGGTGAAAAACCTTTTGCTTGTACAATGTGTGATTATAAATGTTCACAGAAATGTGATTTGTATAGACATAAAAGAACACATACAGGTGAAAAGCCTTATGCTTGTACAATGTGTGGTTACAAATGTTCTGATAAAAGTTATTTGGTTATTCATATAAGAACACATACAGGTGAAAAACCTTATTCTTGTACTATGTGTGATCATAAATGTACTCAGAAATCTGATTTAGTTAAACATTCAAAAATACACACAGGAGAAAAACTTTATCGTCAGAGGAAAGGAAAAAAACTGTCAAAGCGCCAAAATGAAACTTGTGGGGAAACCGGTTTATAAGTAGTTTATTATTTAGGAAAGAATCTGCATAAATATTGATTTTAGTGAGAATAAAATCAAGATTTAATGTTTCCAAGTGAGGATATAACTGTGATATGTTCATGACTGTACAAGAATATTGTCAGGGGAGCACAGGACCTCGTGCATGGTCCCCAGGAGGTGAAAACGGGGAACATAGGTCTGACACCACGAGAAATCCATCAAAAACCACAAATATCAATAATTGTTATTTAAATAATCATAGTATATCCGGTTATTTAGCTCTTCCAGATCGTGAAATAGTAGTCGTAAATCAAAAATGTTCTAAATGTTAGCAGTAGTAGTTAGAATAAAATGAATTATTTATTTTCAAGGCATAGCATGTGTGTGCTAAGAAACGACTATTTTAAAGGCTTGTTCTGTTAAAGACTAAATGTTGTACTAACAATCTGAAGGCCCCAGGTTCGATTCCCAGTCCCTATTGGCACTCGGTTTGGTTGGCAGTAGGGTATTTACTAATAACTACCACCATGTTTCCTAAGTCTGCCGCCAAAATTGTGTTCCGGTATAAAAGGTAGCAGAGCAAACTGCTCATTAGATTTAGGCTTCTGGGTGCACACAATTATCATACAATGATCTTATCGTCACTTGTCATTGGGTGACATGAAGACAAAGTGCAAACCCATCATACATTCAAAACTATATATATTTTTCACAACAGCTAATTGCTAACTGAAGCACGAAAACAGTTTAATTAAATAAAACTCATAAAAAGAACTAAAATATTATTTTATTGATAAGAAAGTCTTGTGGTCCATAAAAAGTTACATATTAATTTATTCGCTTCCGCCAGCCCTTTCATTTTGTCCCGCGTGAGGCTCGTGCAAGTTTTCGTCCATGCCTTGCCCTCCATAGTTCCCAAGCAATCGCTGGCCATTCGGGTCGAAAGGTGACTTTAGATAGAACGTAGCTTTGTGTCTCTTCCCCATGACTTCAATTTCATAACTGCCATCCAACAGAAAGTCTTTCGTCACTTGCGAGCCATTGTTGCTTACGTATCCAATTCCAATTGGTTTGTCGAGGTAAAAGCCATAATCTCCTCTTCTTAGGTACCCGGCGATTTCACCGTTTCTATATATCGCTTCGCTGCCAAACAGGGGAACCTAGAAAAATATGTAAAAATATTTCCGTAAAATATGGAAACTCAGTTTATAAGGCGTAGGATTTTCCTGACTATAATGTCTACATTCTGTAAGTACTTCCGAGAGTTTTAAAAGGCAATGAGGGAACTGCTTCCGGGCAGCTCGCTAGCTCATACTACTTACATGTTACTGTTATCATTAACTAGTCATCTACCAAGACTTGTGGTTATGGCAAGTTACAATACAGTCATTATATGGCACACCAGGTTTAAGTCAAATTTTAGATATAACTAGTTTGTAAGTAATATGTAAAATTGAATGTTGTGTTGTCTAATAAATATTCTTTAAACTTAAGTAGAATGGATGTAAGAAATTTCTTATAGAAATAAGCTTTTGTATAAATTTTTCTCTGTTTTTTCCCTCTCTGTGTTTTGTAAATATTTTCTGTGTGCAATTGTTTAAATAAATAAAATAAATGGATTCAGTTAAATGTCTGTTTAATTCGTACATAAATTAATAGAATAGACAAAATTAAATTCGTGTACAGTGGCACGGTGTGAATGTGAAACCTACCCCCACTAAACCAAGTACAGATGGGACTTCACCATGCTTGGCAGGCAGGTGGATCGGTGATCGCAGTTAAATGTTACCGATATGTAGGTATACGCTCCTGCCCAACTGATCCCGCCATGTATTTTTTAACCGTGTAAAGGGGTTTGAAGATTTTGCCATTAGTGACAGGCCGCCATCTTGATTTTTTTTTTTCAAGTCGGCAGCACACAATTCTGCTGATGTATATACATCGATAGCGAACTATTGTATGAACAAAAAATGTAATGAAACATAGTGGCCTAAAGCGGCACGTTACCCAGCTATTTCGAAGTCGAGTTATTATAAAACCGGTTAAACTACGGAACCCTACACTGCGCGTGGCCCGACACGCACTCGACCGGTATTTTTAAGTTAAGTTTTTCCGTGGTTTTGCCTCTTTTGTGCGTGTTTAATGATTTTTAACAAATAAACTAGACCGAAATCTTTAAAAATGGTAATCAAATAACTTGTATTTGATAATGACCTTTTAAAATTAGAACAGTACACTGCATAAGTGCAGGACGGGGCTGCATTCGCGGAACGTGTCATTTCATCATGATTGGTGGAGCCGTTGAGCTTATATAATATCAGCGTGTTTTTTTACCTTGTCCTCCAATGTGAAAAATCCTAACTTCTTGGTAATACCGTTTTCTTTGGCCCTCGTCACATATTCATTGCCTATGTAGTTGCCATCTTTTCGACAAGTGAATCCTAAATTGGCTTCTACTGGGTTGTCGTCAGATCTAAGGTCAGCGTTCCATAGATGGTAGCCTGAAATCGTAATACGTAGGGTTTGATAAAATCACATAGTAAACGTAGAAGTGACTCCACGTATTCAATAAGCGTAGCATATGCTGGTTTCACGAGAAAGATTCAAGTTTCGAAAGACATTTTGCGCTCAAATGTAGGCCAGCCAGATAGTCTGCGAACAGAGAAGACTTCGCAAGTCCACAAAACTGTCTCGCTCACGCTGCACTGTCCTGCCCTCGCGCGCCTTTAAAAAAGTTGTAACCGGATCTTACAGGATTTCCCCAAAACCGGGCAATTAAATCCCTTTTTATGCACAATGGATGACGATACAAAAAGTGTATAGAAGCATCTAGAAGTCTTTCACTATAGGAACAAATACCTAAAAAGAACAGGCGCACCTATAAAACCCCACCACCAATCAAACGGCGTATCAGAGATATACCTCACTGGGAATTAAGCAAGCAAAAAAGCGGTTAGTAACAAATCAAAAGCGGAAGTAGTACCTTTCTCTGCACTGAGTGACGTCATCGCCCTCCACCCAGCGTTCTTGAGTCCCTGATCGCGGTTCAGAGCCTTATATATCTGTACGGCATGGGACGAAGGCACGTGTAGCTCCCACCCAAGCTCGCCCACCCAGCTGACCCTGAGCGCCCGGCAAGTAAACTGTTTGTTGTCTGGTGAATGTGGCGCTTTAGAAACGTGGATACTGCGGTGCGTATTGGCTGGGAACGCGTCGTTTGAGAGTCCGGCGTCGGTGTACCGCTGCAAGATTCGTTGACTGGAAAACAAGGTTTATTTATTCATATTAGATTTTAATCGGTCCTTCACCCGATCCGGAAGTCACTATCATCAATATCAGACCATCCTATAGATTGCTATTCACATGAGTGCGCCGCGCGCGGGAGAGAGAAAGAAAATACCCCATATGGTTTGGTTAGAAAAAGACGGAAGGTTATTTGGTATACGCATCCGTAACCACTTTTTTGACACTGCCACTTATTTTAGTAGCAGACAAGTCGGGAAAAACGACGTGCCGTTATTGTTTTCAAAAACAAATATTGTCGACACGAAATGGTATTTGAATTGAATTTATTTATGGATTTTTTACAACACATCTCAAAATATTACAGTTCGTTTAAAACTTTAAAATCGTTAAACTGACAAAGTAGTTTCTAGGCGATGCGCTCATATATTTTTCTGATGTTTAAGTCATACATAACAAACAAAACTACATACAATATTATTTAGTGTAGGTACTATGTATGCTCTTGCAATATGACTATCCGGTAGTTTAACGTGAAAATAAAATTATGCTGTGTCTTACTGCGGAAACAAGAGGCTGCTACGGAACTGACGATGGTGGGAGCTATGGAGATCGTATTATAAAACTGATGAACATTCTTTTTGTAAACCATTCCTGTTAAAGTCGTTCTACCTAACGTTACTCTGCCTGGAGAATGTACATGCCTGGTGGCTTGAATCAACCAAGAGTTTCATTGCTAGAAAACCCGATATTATACGTAAAACAAACATAATGTTTCATATGAACATCACAAACAGTTCCCATTTGTTTTGGGTGCATGACCTCACGACCTGCAGCAGCGCGGCCACACAACGGGCGACGATCCTAAACACTCCAGGATCACTCAAGGAGGCGTGCAACGACATCAAGCGTCTTGCGCACTTCTGGGAGGAGATCGACTGGCTAGACTAGCCGGCTATAAGCCGTGAATTGTATCGTACCTGTCAGGTCCCTGGATACTGAGTATGCACAGTTGTTTGGACACGTCAGTGATGGTGGCGCGCAGCTTGTGCTGCTGTACGATGCGACGCAAGTGCGCCAGCGTGTGGTTCGCGCTGAACCCACTGGCCACCACGTAGTAACCGCGACCCTGAAATTACATATATACTTTATTATTAGTATTTATTCTTAGGTATTGGATTGGGTACCGATCAAACCGGTTAAATCCGATGAAAATGCATGTAATCTAAATCAAGACGAATTACTTTTATCACGATAGTTCCCGTGGGATAATAATTGGATACTTGACAGCAAATTAGATAGTAACCCCCTAAAATAAAAATACGTAATAATTTTCATTTTCAATTTGCAAGAAATTAAAGTCTGAAAAATTTCGAAAAATATACTTCATCGAATAGTAATGCTTATTTTTATATATATCATTTAGTTTTTACTGTATATATTTTTTCTGCATTTTGAACATTTGGTTATCCCTATAAGAACACATAAAACATTATTTTACGAGATAGTTGAAAATATCGAAACAAGTTTCATGGGGTGACGTCACCAAATTCATATGTAGCGTTTTAGCTCCGCTTGACTAGTCGAATTAGACAAAAATATTTTTCAGTCAAATACCGAATTGCTGACCACGACGGGAGAAAAATGCGAAAGTGACTGAATATATGTATTTACCTTAAATATAGGTTCGTGTAGCTGTCCACTGCCTCCGTCCAGAATGGTGACGGTAACATCTCCTTCCACGCCTCCCTTCTCATTCAAAAGAAGAGAATATACCACCCTGGAATTACAGAAATGAACAGTTAGTAAAATAATTAGTTGGCATCTAACTACTGTTTCTGGTTTCACGATTACATAGGTCGGACCGTCTGTCTGTTTTATACCATTTTGATTTCACTATTACAAATGTAAAAGAGGATTTGTTTTATTCCTATTAGCCTCTAAATGACAGAACCAATCGCGATGAAATTTGTCGCATAGGCGTAACCTGCAGAATAGATAAGGACAGACTACTTTTAACCCACTGACGGGTCTCGAGGGATGATTTGGCAAAAAAATTATAAAATTCAGTATAATAATAATTTAGCCAAAACGGGCGATTTAGCCAAACCAAATTAAGAGGGTATGCTGGTGTCAAAGCGCCCATACAAACGTAGTCCAGTCATATTTTGAGTATTAAGCTATGAAAATCTATGAAATTTTCAAGACACAATCTAGAAACAAATATCTGTGTCGGTGGTGAGTCAGATTTTCGTTTAAATATATACTTCCAGAGTTACAGGGCGTCAAAGAATTGTATTTTACGGTAATAAAAAGCCCCAACTTTGAACCTGATTTACAAGAGTATGAATCAATTTAGAACAATTTGGAAAAACCATCGACGTCTCAAATTTCATTAGTATACTGTATTAAAAAAATGGTTACATAATATACTGTATCCTTCAAATGATCACTGGACTACGAAACATCCAAATAACGGGTGGATAACTTCGCGTAGTGTATGCTGTCTCACCGTACGCGCTCGGGTAGGAGAGGGCTCGGATAGGGACAGCTACAAAACAATGCAACCTTGAACGCGGCCACGTGCTCTAAACAGACAATCCTCTTAAGTCTCTTCTTGTTACCTGTCATCTTTTTTAGTCAAATCAGCAGTGAATGCGAGCTCGGCGGTGCGCTGTGCGTCGGGGCCAGTCACGTAGAATTTACCATAATACGACACGTTGAACAACGCCGCGCTGTTTCTACAAGCCAGAGCTTCGTTGCCAATCTGTAAAGGCATATGTTTTCATCAACGAAACAGTAATGGGGAAAGAATTTTTAAGTTCCTTGATCTCAAAGCCATAGAAGTAAAGCAAAGAGAATAGTTCTGCTGAAAGTTAAAACCCATCTGTTAAAAGGATGGTTTTGGGTTCGATTTCCTATCGGTACTATGTTTGGCTAGTGGTAGGGCATTTTCTATGTCTTTCTGGTTAGCCACCATGTTTCCTAAGTCTGCCGCCAAAATTGTGTTCCGGTATGAAAGGTAGCATACCTAGCACCTCATTAACTTGAGGCTTCTGGGTGGTCACCCTTTCCATCCAACGGCTTTATCGTCACCTTTCATTAGATAAGATAAAGGCCAAGTGCAAACCAATCATACATAGAAAAATACAGAATCCATCAAAACTAGATAAATAGATATAAAATATTCAAAACGATGTTTCATCTAGAAGAAATCGGCGCCGCGGCAGGCTACGAAAGCAAGGGACGAACAGAAAAGGAAAAGATTCCATTTGAGCTTCACAAATACTTTCCATAATATTTCGGTATTAAATCCAACTATCGTAAAGTCCATTGCTAAACATAGGTCTCCCGAGTCGCTTGCATCCAGACGCTGTCCGCGACCTTTACCACATGTGTCAGGTACTCACGCGTTGATGATGTTTAGAGAAGTCGAATGTGTGGTCTCCTTTGAGCACGTCTTCATATCTTTGGTCAATGTTCCTTGGATAATCGTCAGTGCCGCCCCAGTCGTACTGTTGCACCCTTATCTAAATAAGAAGGAAAACAAACATGTAAGGTGATTTCGCTCGACAAAGATTTCATACTAAATGACACGTTCCGCGAATGTATGGAGCCAAGGCCTGGTCTTGTACACTTATAATTTTTAACGGCCATTATCAAATAAGAGTGATTGATTCAGTTCCAATTTGTGTATATTTTAATTTAGTTTATTTGTACAAAAACATATAAACCGCGCGAAACAGGTAAGACTTAACGTTGAAAACAAAGATGGCGTCAATAAAATGACATTTGATGCTGTCACTTAGTACAAAAAGAATGTTATTGTACAATTAAAATAAGTGCTGTAATTATCTAAAAATAGTATATCGGATTGTAATGTCGCGAAATGAATATGATTAACATACAACTTCATAGTGAATCACCATCGACCAACCTTATCCCCCTCGACGAAGAACGCGGGCCGCTCCCACCCAGCCCTGGCCTGCATCACAGCGCCGTCATCGACCAGCTCCTGATGCAGAGCGTCGTGGCTGGCGTCACGGCCAGCAAGCGGCTCGTCGTGAGGGAACACTATGCAATAGTTCTTAGCGTACGCCTCGTGGCTGCACTCGCGCATCCAGTGCGCGCGAGACATCTGCTGCGGCGTGAAGCGGCGGATGTCGAACGTGAACATGTTGTATTGCGGTCTGAAAATATAAAGACAAAAAAATGAGTAGAAAAAACCGCACATACAGTACTCGCAGGTTGCTTCTCTGAAGTTAGCTATCCGGAATTTCGCGCACGTACAATCGGAAAATGTGTGTATTATTTTCGATAATAACTATCCTTAGATGACTATTTTGACTCAAGGTTACGACGTAAAGGAAGGACAAACAAACTCTCCGTCGCACTACCTCAACTTCCCGCAGTCTCCATTAAAAGTGCAGCGCGGGTGAGTCTTGTCAGTCTAATAGGCCTGTTTCCACTAATAACAAATTGCTTGGTTTATAGTTTCTAATTATAAATGAGGAGACGAAGATAAGAAAAAACTAGTATATTTCTCAAAAAAGTTAAAGATTATTAATATTTTTAGAAAATGAATTCGAAAAAAATAGGCATTAGGTCACGTGACAACGAACACGAAGAACGCGGCGCAAGAAAGTGTGACGTCACGCCTCGCAAAACATCATTGTTGTTGTTGACGTTTTCATATCACAGAGCAGGTTATTTCGCGAGCTGTGACGTCATTCAAGACGCCATGACACTATTCAGCGTTTTCGAGGGAAATATAAATGGCTTTTTTAAAATACAAAATACGTAATGTAAATATTGATTTTTCTTTAAAATATAGTTTTTTGGGGATAAAATAGATATTAAAGTATATAATTAGCCAAGTTTTCAAATTTAGTCAACTAGCCTATTGTCATTGTTACCTTCCACTGACGATCCATTCGGCCATCTGCACGCCGCAGCCCGCCGAGAACATCATCCCCGCTGAGTTGTACCCACAGTTGTGGTACAGGCCTGCACGTAAACAAACATACGCACGATTAATTTAATTTAGGTACACAATTGGTAGGACAATTGGATTTCAGGGGTCTGTTTTCAGGAACGTTTCCTTAGGTGTGCATGCCAAACGTTCATATATTCGTTTCTGTATACAAGATTGCAACAGTAGCAGCAGAGGATTATGGATACCTAATCCTTGCTTACAGGTTTGCAAGTCTTAAGTTTGCTAATCTCAAGTTTTTTCAAAGTTTTAACATACCGAATACGTTGGGGTCTTCGCCCAGCAAGGGCTTGTGGTCGGGGGTGAAGGATTCCGGTCCACAGACGGTGCTCTTGATCCCAACAGTGCCTAATTTGGGGCACAACGTAGTCGCGTGGTTCATGTGTATGCCGAATACGTCCCAGTCTAACTCGTACAGGTGGAATTGGAGGTTGTCCGAGACCTGCGAGAATATATCACATTTTTACCCAACTCCGTGGCCTAATGGCTACACACTTGGACTTACAATTCGGAGATCCGATTTGGTTGGTGGCAGGACATTTTCTATGTCCGCCTGGCTAGCTACCACCATATTAGCTAAGTCTGCCGCCAAACAGCAGTGTTAACAACACTCATTAACTCGAGGCAGCTGGATGCGTACGATTACCATCTTTAACACGGCTTCATCGTCACTTATCATCCGGTGAGATGAAGGCAAAGTGGAAAACTCATCATACAAAAAGTTTTAAATGGAGTCACTGAAAAGAGCGCTAATCATCTCTAGTTGTTTCTCAGAATAAATACCTGGTCTAACATATGCGGGTTCTTTTCATATCCTCCAATGTGACAGCTCTCCCCCTGTATTTTAATGTACAGATTGACGTCATGGTCTCTTATATTCGGACAGTTCCTGATCTCAGGTACCGCGTCAGAAACGACGTAAGCGTGTTTGAACGGTATCAGGGGAAGAGCTGGAACGCCGGCGAATCTAGCCACACGGGGTCCCCAAGCCCCTGGAAAGAAAAATTAATTTGTATACTACGTCAGCTCGGAAAGTACCTCCTTACATATTTATAAACAAAGTAGGATGTCATTACTATCATTCAAATATTCGTGTGGTATGAAAATTGTTTGTTAACGTGCTTTCTTAATACTTAAATTCGCAAAATGATACTGGCCACTAGATTTTTCTTTACATTGTTTTAAACCGTGCGTGAGCTGCCTGCATTTGTTTTAAATTGTCAATGTGCAAAATTACAGGCAACTCAAAATGACGTCTGGTAATGTAAGACAAGATTTGCTTTTGCCTATTTTGGTATGCCTATATAGGTGGTATGAAGTACTATTCACTCGCAGAACGTACGATTCCCACCTCAAACTACACACTCGCTGGTAAATAGTCACTTTCTTCCCTTCCATTCCACAATGAGCAGGGATAATTTATGCACATTAAATAATAAAGTTATGCAAATATTGGTAGACAACCTATCAATTTATGTAATCGGTTGGCAATTTATTTTGAAAAAAACTTATCTAAGAAATACCCCTAAGACAGTTCTCATTTGGTTAGCTACTATCAAGTGATCTAAGTATGTCGCCAAACAGCAATATTACTAGTACTGTTGCACTTCGATACCCAAAGATAAAATACTTTATCGTCACTTACCGTCAAGTGAGATGGAAATAAAATACGAACTCATTGTGCCTAAAAATGTAACCTTGTCAATAACTTACCTCCACAATTCACCACACATTTGGTCTTTATGAATCCCTTCTCAGTATGCACGCCAGTGACCTCCTTGTTCCCAAGCAAATTGTGTGAATAATGTATGTCAAGAACTGGGCAATGTTCATACACCTACAAAATTGTAACAAATTATCAACTGTAACGGAAATAGTATAATTATGAAGCTGTAGAAGAACCATGACCATAAATAGGTATAGGTAGGTTAGGACATTATAGGTACGAAATATGTACATTTCTTCAACTTGCAATTTTTTTACATTATTTGAACTTTTTAAATCAGACTAATTTTATAAATGCGACTTTTATTAGTTCTAACGCCTTAATGGGAAAACCTATCATAATGGATTTTGTTGCACACGTAGCCATAACGGGACATAACATATTTGTTACTCTGGTGAAGTGTTCCCGTGGGATACAGTTTTGTTGATTCTGTAAATTAACATACTAATTCTACAAAAGTGTCAAGTGTTCACCAGTCGAAGTTTTCCATCTAACGATAAAATGTCTAAGAATTGCTAGTCGGATTCGCACACTGAGGGTTCCGGTAGAGTTTTTTAATTTAATAAACCTTTAATTTTTAACTTTTATTATTTTTACTTGCTGATGATTTCATCCTCATATAACTTAAATAACTTCTGTTTCTCCCCATGTTTTATTATATTCGACTGGCCTGTCAATATTCTTCAACGGCAAAAAAATCACGTTTGTTGTATGAGAGTCCCCTTAAATATTTATTTTATTCTGCTTTTTGCTTTTTAGTATTTGTTATTGTAGCGGCAACAGAAATACATCACCTGTGAAAATTTCAAGTGTCTAACTATCACGGTTCATGAGATACAGCCTGGTGACAGACGGACAGCGGACTCTTAGTAATAGGGTCCCGTTTTTACCCTTTGGGTACGGAAAACTAAAAATGTGATACAAACTCTTTTAAAATTTCAAGTATCTACTTATTACAGTTTTAAAGATACATCCTTCTGACAGACAAACGGAAGGGCAGCGTAACCTTAGTAAAAAATAGGCACCCTTTGGATACGGAATCCTTAAAAAAAATTACTTACTTTTCCCCCATTTTTAGCAGCGACTTTCAATAGCGAGTTACAGGCCATAGTGGGATCCACAACGCCATCTTCTGGCGAGTAGAGCGCCATTTCGAAGATAGACGGGTCCAATATGGGAAACAACTTCTGAGCTTCCTTGGAATCTAAGACCTGGCTCGGTATCCCCATCGCCTTTCCCAGGGTGTGAAGGCGGAGGTACTCTTGTGTTCTGACCTGTAAAACACAATTCGTTAGGCGAATACAGATAATTTCGTTATTTTCTGACCTTGTACATTTTGAGTAGTAAAAGTTGTGGATTATTCCCAGATAGGTTTCTTTTTTTTTACGAAGAATGTTGGTACGAATATCGAGACAAATCTGTTTGGTAATTTAGCCCATGTTTTAGACATAGACATATATTTAAGAACCTACTTGTTATCTTATTTATCAATAATGATTGTTTAACCTTGTGTATTTTCGTGACTCAATCACGCTTCAATGTTTTGGACGAATTTTGTCACACAGAATATGTTCGTTCGGGAATATTTTTTTAGTACCCCCACTGGGAATCGAATCCGGAACCTCCGAATTGTTAGCCCAACGCCACAGAGGCGGTTTATTGACACACAAACCGCTCACGATAATTTTACTGCTTTGCATTGGCCTCTCCCATAGTGCGCCAATCAACTCGGTCTTCTGCTCACCGCATCCGTTTACTCGTCTACTCCAGCGATGGTCGGCCCTTCGGCAAATATGCTGCCACTTCAGCTTGCCAATACGGTGAGCTATGTCGGTCACTTAGGTTTTCTGACGGATCACTTCGTTTCGAATGCAGTCCATCAGTTATACTCCGATCATAGCCCTTTCCATAGCCCTCTGAGCGACTTTAAATTTGTGGACAAGTCGAGCCGTGAATGTCCACGTTTGTAAAAAATAAATCCCGATAAAGTATTTATTCCCTTGGGATACTTTTCCGAAGACCACGCATCCGAAGTCGCGGCTAAAGGCTTGTTCAAAATAAATAACGACTCGTAATTAAATATAGTTTTACCTTACTACGGGATATAAACATGCCACCATTGTTGATCCACCCCGCGTAGTCGCCGCTTTCTTGTTCCAAGCCGCTGTACACCGCTCTCGAGTCCCGTAGCAACTTGATCTCCAAGTCGCAAGGACGAAGGGACCAGACAAGACCTATGAGGCAAAAACATTTAATATAACTAGTGCCCAGACTACAGATCATTCATGATGTCCAGTCAGTGCAGTGCAGGAAAGGACATACAAGCCGATTTGACTCAGGGATAGAGAACTGCACGCTAATGAGGGACTTTAAAAAAAGAAAATAGTTCTTCATTTATAGATGGCACCGTCGTAGCAATATTTGACTGGCAAATGTATATTTTTTTCGTATGAAAGCCATTAAAGCCTACTGTCGCTCACATACCAAAGTGAATATAACTGCTTTGTAAATAAATCTGTCTATGTAACACAGTTGTTAACGAGACTTTTTGGGGTTTGTGGACTGCCATGATGATTTATGACGCGCTATCTCTAAATACTCAACTGACAGACATATATGAAAGTCCCTCATTGGACCCATTAAAATAGGTGTTTCTAATTCGACTTACATTTTTACATTTATTTTAATTGTACAAAATCATTTGTTTTGTACTAAGTGACAGCATCAAATGTCATTTTATTGACGACATCTTTGTTTTCAACGTTAAGTCTTACCTGTTTCGCGCGTTGTATATGTTTTTGTACAGATAAACTAAATTAAAATATACACAAATTGTAACTGAGTCAATCACTGTCATTTGATAATGGCCGTTTAAAATTACAAGTGTAAAAGACCAGGCGTTGGCTCCATACATTCGCGGAACGTGTCATTTCGCTTTGTCATAAGTGGTCGAAATACCTTTATAAGACGTATTAGTCTGATGTGTTGTCGGATAGTGTTTTCCTTGCATTAGGCAGCGTAGTTTACAAATAACGACATTAATTGCGTTGAAATAGTATCGAAAATACTTGGCCCTACCTTACGACTTCTAGTTCTTTCGATGCACTTGGGGAGTATGTGTTAATTAATTTTGCGCAAATGCTAAAAAGATAAAAATAAAGGATAAGTTCATTTGCATCGCACATGATACATATGATGACAGTCATAAATTTTTTGTGTCTCATATTCTCTCTCTCTCATATTCGTATTCTCTCACCTTTAGAGGCATGCAAATTTGTAAAATTGTTAAATATTTCAACAACATGGTTTGAATTTGTGTATATTTACAGAACTATGCATATTATTTTAAAACTACCATCACTTTATGACGAAATAAATTATTTTAAATTATTTTTATATGCTATAAATATGATTCTCTTATCAATAGTGGAACTATAGGTACATGGTGGAACTAATGCAAAGCTTACCAATTATACATATACCGAATATCTGTTTGCAAATAATAATCATACCTACCCACGTAAATATTACGCGATCCAAGTTTTATTTTTTGCTATATTCATAGACACAATTGCTACAATAACAAAACGTAAGCAGCTGTTTATTGAGTTTGAATCGCATCGCAAGTAAACAATCACTGACCTAGTAATAGATATGAGCTGCTTTAGGCCGCCTCTCCAATTGGTTTAAATGGGTCGATCTATTTGTCCGTGGAAGGGCCCGATATAGTTGCAATATTATGTAGATGACAATAGTATAGGCCATAGGTGATGTAATTTTTGATTTATAACTAGCTTTTCCCTGCAACATCATCTGAGTGGGCTTCAGAAAATAACCCACAAGGACACATTATACGGATAGGATCCAAATGTTCATTTCGAAGGTATATATTTCATTTAAAAACGTGTAAATAATAAATAAAAAGTAATATGCTGAAGACTCTTCCCGGTACGTGGTCGTCACTCAAGAACCTTTACTCTCCACCGGTTGTCGATTCTTCGTACCGGGAAGCGCCTACCGGGCCGCCCCCCTACAAAATGGACCAACCACCCACCCACTTAAGGTCCCGGGGAGTCGCTGGATGCAAGTGGCTCGGGACCGGTCAATGTAGTATATATGTTATAGTCAAAGTCCGATACACAGTCTCTTCGCGGAAGGACTGGTTTATCCTAGGTTTGGCCAAAGCCATCAGGCAATCCCCGAAATACATTTCAATTTCGCCCTTTGCCTGAAGTATTTTTAGTCAAACCCAGGAGCTCCTAACTTTTCAGTCAAACGTCGAAAGTAAATTATTCTGTTTCGGTTTTGGCCTAGTCAATCCTAGAAGCGACTGCAAAACTCGGTCAAACGTTGATCTGAACATGTTTAAACAGGTTCATAATGTCTCTCGCGGTGTTCCGACCGATTGTTTTCAACGACGACCGACGTTCGGCTGTCTCTTAGAGAAATCAGTGCAAAGGATTCAAAATTTGGTGGCCAAGGCTTTATAAAATGCCACTGCAATAAAAAATGCTCTTCCAAATTATGTAAATGTAAAAGATCTAATGTATTGTGCAATTCTAAATGTCATAATGCCTCACCATGCCAGAATAAAGATTAATTTTTCATTTTAATTACCTAAGAAATTATTAAAACAATTAACATTAACATTAATGCCTCACCATGTCAGAAAAATGATTAATTTGCCACTTTAATTACCTAAGAAATTATTAAAACAATTAACATTAAAGTAATGCCTCACCATGTCAGAAAAATGATTAATTTTCCATTTTAATTACTTAAGAAATTATTAAAACAATAAACATCAAAATTTTAAAAATGTTATTTTTTTTTATACTTAATCTTACAAACTTACCTCCGTATATTCCAAAGCATTTATTTAATTATTTTATACTTTATTGCACATCGTACAAAAGGCGGGCCTAATGCCACACGGCATTCTCTCAAAGCATCTCAAATATAAAAGTGAAAATCACGTAAGCTGACCAATCAGGTGTCAGAACTGGCAGAGTTAAGCGGTTCTTAAGACTTGAAAGCTGCTTAAATGATAAAATGCTTCCAAATATACGAAGATAAGACACTTCATACCTATATCGGAGTTTGACTCGTCAAACCCCGATTTAATAAAATTGTGTTTTGACGTTTGCCTGACCAAATTAGTCTCTCCTAGGTTTGACGAAAATTGTTTAGTCAAAGGCCGAAAATTTACATTTGTTTGGGCTTTGACTAAGTCATTCAGTCTGACCTAAGGATTGACCAGTCCAACCTAGGAGCGCCGGAGCTTCGGAGTTTGCCTATAACATATATACCATGAAGGAAGCTTATGTCCAGCGGCGGACGTTTCCCGTCTGATGATGATGATGAATATGCTGAAAGTTTAGGGATTCGAAGGCCCTTGCAACAATTATTTGATCATCGCTTTATTAAAAAAAGTCTGCCTGGTATTCGACATCATAGAACATGCAAATCCGAAACTAAAACTATATTAAATATCATACGTATAGATACGGGACTTTTGTTTAAATTGAGAAGTTTCAATTATCAAGACACTTCAACGCAATGAATCAGTATATGTTTGTGTTTATGAACTTGTTGACGAAACCTTTCGACAACTTACACCGGTCACTAAGCCCCGCCCACATCGACCGATTCTGTTCTGTTCTAGGTATAATTGAAACCGGAAGGCTAGAATGCAAATACAAAATGTACCGATCGTCCCACACCCACCGACTCGAACAAGTTACAAACGTTCCGGACCGTTCTAGGTAGATCAGTGCATCTATTCAGTGCGTCTACCATGAGTTTTTCGCAGGCGATAACATATATCGAATACTATCGGAAATGCTACTCAGTCGAGATGCGGGTGACAAGGACAGAGCGATAGTTATCGCCTGCGTAAACTCATGGTAGACAAACTGAACAGATAGGCGTGAGACGGGACTTATGGTCATATCTGACGTATGGACCACAGATAGCCACTATCTAAGTTTGAAAATTGAACACATCTTTTTATAAAATCAAAATACGTAATTCTAATGTTCTATTTGCCATAGCTGTTAAAAGGTATTGAACCTCACCTGCAGTATGCCATGTAGTTCCACTGGTGATTTTAGCTCTCTCCAGCAAAACTGCGTTGACACCCCTCTTCGTAAGCTGATACAGCGTGTTACATCCTGCTATACCGCCACCTATAATATTCAATTTTTATAGCATTCTGTATAATATATACAAATTGGGCAGATCCGAAAAAAATGCAATTAATTTATTATTAATACAATAACATTGTAACAGTTTTCATTGGTAATATAATTGTTGAAAAATGGGTATTGCAAAAAGATTGTTTTCAAAATTTGCATAATACATATATGTAATCAGTGTTTCGATTCACATAGAGATAGCTAAGTGAATAAACAATATACTTGCCTACAATAACAACATCAGCCGAAGGCACCAAATCCTGATTGGTAGCAAAGAATCTTCTCTCGCACTTTATATTTTTTAACAGAAAACTAGGCGATTTGCACCTTACGCTCCCATCTCTAAGTACTTTAAACATTATATTTATCTAATAGAACTAACTTAAAGTATAAAAAATCTAAACTAATATGAAGTAGTAGCACGCGTCTTGTCTCGCGCTAGCACGGTTGCTAAATGTTAAATTGATGCCCGTTTATAGAGTTTAATACATGCAACTTATAAAGAGATGTTATCAACGAACTTTCTGTCAAAGGTCGACGTTTTGTGTAAATATTATCTCAATAGTCACTAGGACGCACGTTATTAACAAATTGTTTTTGACAGACGAGATCTCAACGGCTTATACGGATTTAATTGAGGTCTAATCGACATTGTCATTTATAATTTTTGATAACTAATATTTTTATGATATTTCTTAATTTTGGATGGCAATAATAGGGACCAGGTTATCATTGCATTATCATATTGACGACTAAAGGTCACGTGGATAGCTATAGTTTCTTATTAACTTATCAATTTTTAAATAAAAATTATAATATTAAAACATCAGAAATACATGTAAATAAAACATTTATTTATTATTTTAAAACTTAATATTAGAATTTAAAGAAGAATACATATTATACAATTTCTAAAACAAAACCAAGATGGCCGCCATAACTATTCCCTGAGCGTTGCGAAGGTCATCAATTTTTATCCACATTAAGGTGAGGCTTTGGTACGCATTTATATTTAAATAATATTTAAAGAACGTTAAATTTACAAATATCAAATACGTTAGACGGATTTTTAAAAGAAAGTCGCTTGCTTGCTTACAGCTTGAATCTACTGTTGGACATGAGTCCCTCGTCTTATATTTCGACGTCGGACTTTCTATACGGGAGTTCGGCATCAACACTTTTTATTTTAGATTGAAAATATCTTGTCAAAATATTTAAACTCCTATCGAAAGACTTCCGAATTAATCTTACTAATTCTGAATCAAACATTCGTTGCCAAGTAGTACTCGGACCGCAATTTTATAATAACTTCCATTAAGCAAAATGCATATTAGGGTTTATTGACATTCATTATCTATAAATAACTTTATATTAAATAGTTCTATATCTTATATATTCAAATTCAGATAAACTTTATTGTACACCGTAAAAATAAAAACAGAACAAAAACATTTATTTTTTAAACAAAAGCACTTGTTCTTATTGCGACTGTATGTAATGTCTGTAATTTGCTGGACGCAACATGTAAAGAACAAGTAGCTCTAGTCTTGTATACTCACAGTAAAGTACTGGAAACTTTTTGGTTGTCTTAAAATATAGTTAAATAAAAGTTACATAATGTCAGGGTTTGAAAAGTGTTGGAGCCAATAGAAACAATATTTCAAGATTCATTAAATTAATAAACAATATTTTTATTCCACAATACTCAATCAATGTATAAAATAAATATTTTTTAATTGCATTGAAGAACATTCTATGACAATGTAAGAACACCACCATGATTTGATTTTAATTGTACTACTAGTATAAAAAAACTACTAATTATTTTTTTATATAAAAAAGTCATTTCAAGCGTTGCACCAGAAGGCAGCTTTTTTCCTTTTGTATTTTATTTTAGATGTTCAATCAAAATAAATTACTCGTATATTGACTCCAACGCGTTTAGTTCAATCTCAGTCGTGTACGAGTATATTAGTCACATGACAGTATGTTGTTTCCACGTCCACCTGTACCCCTCTCACCCTCCCGCGCTGCCTATTCTAGTGGAAGAGTGGGGTGGTTGAGGCGAGGTACGGGTATCCCTGTCATGTGCCAATTGTTTTGGTCGAGTAGTATATATGTAATTTAATAACTATACACAGTAATTTATACATAATTAATTTTTAAATTTAATATTTAAAAGACATATGATAGATAAACTACTATAGTAGTTTAATTGTAAAACTTCTTACCTGTTGATCTTGGATATTGTTATTACCTGATGATTTATTTGTACGAAATAAAAGTAAAGGTAGTGTCGATTTATATAAGTCATACAATATATCGATAACCACTTTTATAACAAGCCCTTATTGCAATTGGTTGCATTGTTAGAATATTTCTACAGTAAATAATAGAAATTTGTGAAATAAATTTAGTAACATTGTTGAATATTTTTTTATAAAAAATCGTTACCAGCTTTGAATCCTTGGGGGAATCCCCTGACCTAACTGAGTTAAAAAGTACCCGCTGAGTACAAACTTAAATGATAATGGTCAATAATGAAAAATAAGTAAAGATAATGTAGTTAAAATAAACCATCAAATCTACAAAATATAGTTCGCTGTAATTACTGATTTCCTATCTGTAACATAGGTAACAAACTGGGTGTTTGTACTTCATTTTCATATAACTATGTAATCAGCGAGCAATTATTTTTTAACTGGTGGTGGCACTAGTGAGCAGGCGGAAGACCCTTAACACAATATCTAATGTGAAATGATGATGAAAAACAATACTGTCTGGTTTTACGAAAATGTTGTCGAAACATTATGAAGGTTGTGTTTTTAAATATTGGAATGCCTAATTAAAACTTTTTATTACATATAGCGACTTTTCCATAACTGGCAACATTTTGTATTACGACAATAGAATCTGTAGCACCGACTATACAAAGTATATGCAAGTTTTGGCATCAATATAAATCTGTTGTCATTTTTAAAACAAATATTTTACCGTAGTTAGTGAGTCAAACAATAATGGAATGGAATCCTCGGTGCGCGAGTCGGACTCGCACTTAGCAGGTATTTTTTAATTGGTCACCTCTACGTACGGTACGTAGATTATTGTAGGCATAGTATAGTGCCAAATGAAAGTTAAAAAGTTTTTTGCCATTAAGAATACCTTTAAACATATAAAGTTATATTTATTTACACATGATGGGGACTGGCTATGCCAGGGGGCGTCAACCCGAGTCGATGTTGTCTGGCCGCGTGATCACCGGCGGCAGCGATGGCTGCAGCTTCCAACTGGGCTCTTAGCGCGACAAGTTCACGCGTTCTTTGGTATATGGGATCCTGAAAATACATTAGTTACTAAATCTTAAAGTGGGCAGGACATCGCTCAACGCACGGAGAGATTTTGTAGGGTAAACGTTTTCAAGTGAAACGTGCATCAAGACCCTAGATGTACCGACGACCAGGTATAGCAGGTGTATGCAGACAGCTCAGGGCCCGTTCTTTGTGACGTATCTTGGGGAATGGAGTTTTCATTGCGGCGGTAATTCAATGGTGGAAGTACCGATAAGGTCGTAGGCTGGAGACATGGTGCTAAGACATCTAGTAGAGAATGCGTCGGAAAATTGACATAAACATTTTATTAAATTTTTAATAGGCAATAGAATTTTTTTTAACTAACTACCACCGTATTACCTAAGTCTATCGTCAAGGGCTGGCCTCAATTGACCTCACCCATAAACCTCACCTTAAGCTTGATATTGAACGCTATCCGTTAGACGACCTTATCGTCACTTACGATCTAGTGAGATGACGGCCAAGTGCAAAACCCATCACATACAAAAAACTTTACAAAAGATTTTTTCAGACCTTAAAAATGATGACATTTGCCAACTAACCTGCTGCCTCATTGTAGGGTTCCACCTGCAGTAGAGTGCCTTCCATAGCTTGATGACCCTGAGCGAGGCCACGGGGACGAGCACCGTCTGGGGCCGCGAGAACGGAGACGGTGGCGAGTTCAGGTTGAACGACGAAGGACCCCAGTACAGAGGGTTCAAATATAAATCCTGACGACTGTTGATGTGCGACCACAGGGATATGGTTTTCAATTTGATTTCTGCAACGTAATTAAAGTAGGCATGAGTCACTGTGACGTATGTGATGAGACGTGAATAGTGTGGGTGTAGTTTGACGCACGAGGTGTAGCCGAGGCCCTTAATATGCACGAGTTAGGTATCTCATTTTCTCCTAAGTGACAGATAGTGCTTAATACTAAATATCCGAGATAAAAATCATTGGGTATTCACTATTAACTTGACAACATTTTGAGTAGCTAGTATCATTACTAGTTAAAATTCAAAGAAAACAAAAGCAATCCCCGTTTTTCACATATTAAATATTAATAGAACAACACAAACAGATGATACAAAGGTAAAGGCGCACGAAAACAGGCTGGGAAGAATAACATAGAAGTCGGCAAGAAAGGGGGTTAATTTAGAAAACCTAGAAAAGGCAGTTCAGGAGATAATATGGCAACGGCATAGCAACAAGGTGTGTGTGTGTGTGAGCGTGCGACGCACGAGTGTGAGTGCAGCGTTTTCTCACTGTCCTTGATTCCACTGTGACATTGTCTCACCTTCCTTGACCCTCTCCCTCTCCGTGTTGAAGAGGAACGTGCCGAAGCGACACGAGTACAGATGGTCGACGATGGTGACTAGCAGACGCTCGGTGAACTCGAACGCTGTGGGGAACTGTTGCTGCAGCTGCCACACGCAGTCCACCCACTGCACGAACACCGGGGATCTGTCCGCGTCAGAGTGGCGCTCGTCCCCGTGACCGATGCGCTGATTAACAAATCATACATAAGATTCGCTTGAGTCCTAGATTTCCTCTGCGTAGACTATATAATTTATCCCACCGGCACTACTTGTTCGATTGCGACAAAAAGTATAGTATATAATTTTCAAAAAGAAAAAATCTAGTATGTATAACCACCTCCGTTGCCTAATGGCTAAATGTTGAATGAACAATGCGGAGGTCCCAGGTTCAATTTTCAGTGGGGGTACCGATGTACTCGGTTTGGTTGGTGGTAGGGCATTTTCTATGTCCGCTTGGCTAGCTACCACCGTGTTAACTAAGTCTGCCGCCAAACAGCACTATCGTATTCCGGTATGAAAGGTAGCAGAGCCAGCGCCTCATTAGCTTGAGGGTTCAGTATGCGCATACTTACCATGCAACGGCCTTATCATCAGGTGAGATGAAAGACCAGTTCAAACCCATCATACATTTTTTTTAAGTCTGACTATCCGTTATAACATAAAGACAAACAAACACACTTTAACATTTCTCATAATATTCTGTATTTTATCAGTACGTGTGATAAATGTGGAAGCGAAAAGTTTGGTGCGAGCTGTAGGAATATCAACAGTATACGGGTGAAGGTCTGCCGTTCTTCTGTTCGATCAGTACTTGAATTACGATAGCGGAATATTATTTTATATGCGAAATGAAAAGTTATAAACTCACCAGCTGGAATTTGTGTCCAAACGACAGCCATTCCTTTTCAATGAGCACTTGGAACCCCCTCAACGTTCTGTAGTAGGGGTCCAACATCAGCATGGCTAGTGCAGAGAGCTGCGCAGTCCGGTCCCAACCGTCCGAACAGTGAACCAGCACCGATGTTTTGTGATTTTCTACCTGCACACAATTGTTATTCATTTCAAATAAACAAGCACAAAGCAAAACAAGCTAGGGTCACAGAATTAATATAATACTACGTAAAGAACGGACGCTCACCGCCTCCCACCGATCCATGATACCTCACTTCCCCCGCAAGAGACTGGCGCAAAAATGGTCAATACGTATAGCCGCACGAACTACTCACACATGCGAGTGTATACAAACGTAATCCGTTCTATGTGTGCCTATCACGACGTTTGTTCCAAGTGTCCGACGTGTGCTAGAGTTGTTGAAATAGCAGTGTTGAATTTAATACAAACTTTCGGAGTTTTTTTATTTAAATTTTATGTAGTTAAAACATTAATAAACGTTCACGTTTTTCATTTTTAATTAGCTTTTTCATTATAAGAAAATTATCATACAAATCGAAATAGCTGGTTGGAGCGACAAAAATACCACCAGCATCCGGTGAATACGTCTACTGTTGGATGAGCCTCACTCAAATGACAGAATTAGCCATAATCACCACGGTTGATAGGCCGGTTGGTGACGTTGGGCTCATGTAACGGAACCTTAGTGATAGCTAGTGAGGAGTGGACTGTATAATGTTTATGTTTAATGATGGAAACACGTATTTTTACTAGTCGTTTTAATCACAAGAAAAATAACAATATGTTTTCTATACAACCGTGACAGGCAGACTGCCAAATCAAAAAACGATATAAAAGTAAAACATCTACAACTGGCGTTCCAAGGAGGTCGCGCGCCAGCCAGTCGCCAACACTTAGATTGTTTATTAAATGGCAACATAAAAGTACCTACTCAATACTAATTTGAAACTACCTTGTCGACAATTCGTACAGCCCCCGCTAGAATACATTTGATATGCTTCAACCAACAGCTAGCTTCTATGCCGCTGAACCATCTGAAAAACGCAAATTAAGTATTATTAACATATTTTAACACGTCGTTTGTAGAAACCGATTATAGGCCGGGAAAAAATACTATAAAATGTTCTAATATTAATACATATTTTTTTCGTTTCTTTTATAGTATAACTGATAAGTGACAGTGTGGTCATTACACACAGTATGCTTTATTATGATTAATATTTTGGGAAAATCTAACTTTTAAACTTACAATTCAACTAAGTTAAACCAAATAAAGAACAATAAGATGATTTCTTCGCAGCTTAACTCGCAGGCATCAGAGAATATAAGAATAAATACAGGTCCAACCATTAATTTATGACAAGTATTTATCGCAACGGGACTAATTTTTAGATCGAGATATGAAGTAGCTTATGTCTTCAGTCCTTCTTTGACCCTTCAATTATTCCTATACCAAAAAATCAAGACAATCTAACTCTCTATTACGACGTGAATGAAAGACAAACAAATACAAAAACATGCACGTAGATAGTACTAACCTATTCTGATCAATCTGAGGGAAACACAGCTCCTTAAGTTTACGTAAGCTCTCCCTCATCACGTGAATGTTGTGGATGTCCAGAAAAACGAGCTCCGCGTTCTGGTACGCATCTTCTGATTCGTACCTATAGTAAAATATGAAAGAAAAAAGCTTGTGAGTTTTTGCCATTTCATTGACAAAAATAATCATCAATCAATGTACTTTATTGTTACAGTAAATAATAAATTATTTTAAATGCATTTTCATGCTAACTCATTGACTTTGCTATCGTTGGAATTGCATCGGAAATTTACACAATTACTAATCCCCGTTGACATAATCTTTAGGAAGATAAAAATGCTCCCTTAGCCATAAATTAAAGAAACACCTTTGAACATACAGTGGCCTTATCGTTTTAGTTATTTCAAAGATATATAATCTGTGGTACTAGTACCTTAAGACTATTTCAAGTTGAACATTTCTTTCGACACAGGATACTCGTCATTATAAGGACGGCATTTCGTGTACATATTAATAAAAATATCCACATTTGAACATCTTGTAACACATCGCCATGGTAGCTCAGTTGGGTAGAGCGTCAGTCCTTGAAAAAATCGATATCTCGGTTCGATCCTGGCTCATACCAATGAGTTCAAATTTATTATTTGGATTTATGTACGAATGATAAAAATCATTACCATTGGCTTTTCAGAGAAGGAAAACATCGCGAGAAAACCTGCACATTCCTGAGAAGAAATTCAAAGGTGTGTGTGAAATCTACCAATCCGCACTGGGCCCGCGTGGTGGACTATGGCCCATACTCTCTTTGTAGGAGAGTAGGCCTGAGCCCCTGCAGTGGGGACATCTATAGTCTGTTCAACTGAACACGATAAGGATGGTGAACATCATTTGCGACAGGGAATGTACATTTATCTAATTCTGTCGTATGTCAAATCAATCATATTAGAAAAGCAATAATATAGTTATTTGGATCGGGATTCATATAATCTATCTATGACGTAAATATTTATGAGATATTTCATTTACATATCTTGGTGATCTACTTGTGAAAAATATGTTGTAGAGTTTCTTTCGCTCTTTCTTCTCTTCAGAATGCTTTGACGTAAGGATAGATAGGATAACTATATCTTTATAGTAATATGTATAGTAACAAAGTTTGTAATATACGTATACTAAGTAATAAGTCACGGGACTCCATACAGCGAAAATAAACCTACCGAATCTCAAATGGGGCAAAATCAACATCCATTCTCTACCATACATAATATAGTGACAATGGTGTCAACAGTGCGCTAGTAGCGCCTTTGATGCTTTGTCATGTTTCATTCAATTTGTATTGAAATAATTTGGAACTAAGTTGCGTCACACTGGTAATACAAAAGTAACTACGAAAAAAACGTATATTTTGACTTCTACATAGACAACCATAGACCAAGGAACTATTAGGAAAAGTTAAATCTTACCCTCCACCTTTCGCCATGTTGGCAATAGCGTTGGCACTTGGTCTAGCGTCCATGATAAACAACTTGTGCGCCTGAGCGTTCGCGTCCATTATCAGTTGGATGTAGCGCTCGTCTTGACGACTGCGTTTGTTGCTAACCTAGAAAACAAATTAGTTCTTTTTTAAATTGGCCAACTGCACATACCATTTTATCATAAACAATTGTGTGATTCTTGGCGCGAACTTGAATAATGGTGTTTGATTGCAATTTTTCGTAATTCGTTAATAATACTGTTATGTGTGTTTTTGTGTTATAATGGTGTGATATAGTGCAAAAAGTGTCATGGACGGTGTTATAGTATCAATTACGCAAAATTGCGAGGGTTTCGACGCGATCGAAAGGTTTTACCACGTCGAGTACATTCGGCATATGGATTCTGTCGAATTATGTTGAAACTAAGGCTGGCCTTTGAAGTTCTCGTCAAGAATCGTCAAGCGATAAAATGTACACATTATACATTTTATTGAGAAAACTGCAGAAAAGATATGTTCAGACTAGGCTGTATGGCTTTGTTCCATTGACTTCCCATTCGGGAGAATTAAACTACTACTACTCACCTTACGTCAAGTCTACTTACAAGTCGCCATTTTGAATTTCATGTGACTTCATGTAGCCTATAATTTAACCCGCGGACAGTATTAATATCTAATCTATGCCGCGGATAAACACGACGCTACCAATGTCACCTCATTTGTCAATGTTTGATGCGTAGTTTACGAGATATGAGGGAATAGATGAACATACATACAAAGGTTGCTAAGATAATAATCGTCCTTTTGGCTTCGCCGTAGTCGGGCAAACAATAAGCAAGATTGTGGATAAACATAATGATAATAAGGTAACGCGGTACCCCATCCTCAGCTGTTTTCCTAATTGACTTTTAAAATTTCTGTATCAGACAAAAGGTGAACATATTATGGAATATTATTCAGAGCTTAAAGCCTTATATTATTTCACCATAAAATCCGATGAATAACAATAAAACAAAGCAGTAGGGATTGGTTATGTGCAAAAAATGGTTCATCAATATTATACTTTTTGTAGATTTCTACTGTGATCACCAAATCCTCTGCCCACTGAGGTAATTTAAATCATTTCCTCCCATGATTCCCGTATGAGGAGTACCCTTTACGTATAAAAATATGTACTCACTTTTGCACTATGTCATATTCACCTTTAATTGAAATTTCCCTCAACACACTGACTTGACTTACTCGGGTATATAAAGAACGATACGTGAACTTATACTAGTAGATAAATGAAGAAGAAAACACAGTAATGACTACATTGTTGAAACGATGAAGAGGTTCAATTCCCAGCGAGTACCTAATATTTATTTGGTTCTTGATTTAGAATGAGGTAGAATGTCTTACTCGTCTTACTTAAATGCCAGCAGATAGATTCATTATACATATATATAGAAACTATATTCATCAAATCTGCTTTCTGTTAAGTGAGCACACTTAACCTTATTGATTTGTGACTTATAAAACTATTACGTGCCGGCGATTTGACTTACCCCAACCAAAGGCTGGCTACAGCGGGTAATAGTGGCCTGTGAGCTCGGATGAATCCACGAAAGTACAGGTATCCTGCCACGGGAGCGGAACGCAGCCACTTGCCGCAACAGGTCATCGTTGGCTGCAGCCGGAACTGCCCATATGGCTGGGTAACTGTCGCATACTTCATATTTATCGTTTATACGAGTTATGCGCCACATATCGTTGTTTACGCCCTGAAGGGAAGAAACATGAAGGTATGATATTGGCTAGAGATTTTCAAAGAACAATCTACTTATAGTAATGACTAGAACATGTATTCTCAAGGAAACAATTAAGTATGGTACAGGCTAGAGATAAGATTAACATAGAAATGTTTACGTATGGTACTGACTAGAGTAGGTATTCTCAAGGAAACAATTAAATATGGTACTGGCTAGAAAAGGGATTCTCAAGGAAACATTTAATTATACTGACTAGAGTAGGGACCCCCAAACTTTTATGTTTGATACTGACTGGAGTAGGAGAAAAGTGTGTAAAAATTAAAGTTGTGATAGTCATGTGAGGGTTGTATGTAAATTATACTTAAATTATAAAAACTCAAAGATTATAATCGAATGTCCTATTTTTAGAAAATTACTGAACAAATCCCGCTGACCTATTTTAAAAGATTACGGTACAAGAAACTTAGTATGAAACAGTAATCGCAGTAGTATGAAACATACCATTCTCCTCAACTCGGCGATAGGCTCGTAAACTTGCCATCCATCATCAGGGAAGCTCTCTGAATAGCAGAACGCGAACAATGGTTGCCGATGTGACAGAGGGAATGCCAGTTGTTGCAACTTCTCAAATATACCGCGCCGGGAGTGATTCTCTTGCTTGTGGGCGAAACGCAAGTTTCTCATATCCTGAAGTCAGAAACAATACATCCAGCAACACACCGCAATCAAAAATATATTAAGTTCATTCTTCATTGTTATTCAATTATCTGATTACACAATATTTGTGTCATTTTAGGGGGTGGGGATGTCAATTTATTCCTTGATTTATTTCCCTTGTTGAGGAAATAATGGGTTCTGTTGGTATGATTTGTTTCACTATTGTAATTCACATGAAATTAATATAATTTGTACAAATATATATACTTTTGATAAGACAATATAATTTAAAAAGTGTGCTTGTCATGTTTTTTTTTCCATACAATATTTTACACCGTTATCATCCCTAGGTCTACTGCTGAACACAAGCAATATAAAACAAAACACTAAATTAAATTATTGTATATGGGAATGAATTCGTAATGCTAAAGTATTTTTGAGTTAGAAAACTTTGAGATATTCAAAATTACAGAAAAGTTAAGTTTGTTTATATTTCTTAAGTCCAATAATAATAATAATAGTCTAGGATGTCATATATTTTCCTATTTACAGCAACAGTTGAGGTGAAATTATAAAATGTATATTGATCAAATAAATTGGCAGCTAAAATGAAATGTTGCACAAACTCAAATAAAGAAAAAATTCCTTTAATATACAGTAATTTCAACTGCACACCTACCTTACAAAACACTTCAATCCCATACGAATTTTCTCCTTTAGACGATGCACCACCAACTTTCTCGATCCGTGACACCTGTAACAATAGGAGTAGACATATTATTTATATCTTTATTCTGTTTTAAGGTTCTAAACATCTGATAAAAAACTGGAACCCTTATAATGTCTATCAGTCACAGATGATTATCTAATCAACTACTAATACTATCAACTTGAAACAGTTACGGGAAATGGTGATCCACAGGTGCCGCAACTGAAACAATTTCTACCATATTTTTATTTAAAAAGGGTTTAAAATAGAGGGTTCGAAATATTAAAGTGATTAGCACTTATAAAGCATTTAGCTATGGAGAGTAAAAGTTCTGGAGTGGCGATACCAGGCCGTTCCTCTACTACATGGACCAATGACCTAGTTAATGTCGCAGGGCTGTTGATGATGAAGCATTTAACATGAGCAATACTAAGAATTGGTCTCGAACTTAATTAAGTGACAAATTAATACTGATTTGTTGTATTTAAAAATGGTAATGCAGATGTCGTGAGTTTTGGGTGACAGCTTAGATTCCAAATATACTGCTCTGGACCACATCCTTGTATACAGAATGAGTCAATCTCAAGATAGTCTGTTAAAATTTGATGACTAAATAGTTTACAAAACAAAATACTTACAACACCCAGGGGCACACTCAGAGTTCCCTGTAAAGAAGCAGGATCCGTGGGTCTAAAGTGCAACTGATAGTTCGTGACTTTCAACACTCCTCTTGATGGTCCATTGTACGGACAGAGATATGTCACGTCCCGGGCCACTCCCATCACTTTCTCTCCATCCAGCAACTGAATATCACCCAAAATGTGAGGCTGGAAAGTTACATATTAGTCACACAGAGTGTTAATACACAATTAAGCAATTGTTAGTTCCACATGTTAGTTGTGTTCTCTAGAACATAAAGACAGAAAAAAGTAAGTATCTTTTTAAATTCTATCATTGTTTTAAAGGCTTTAAACAAAGCAATTATATACAAAATTAAAGTAATTTTTATTCTATAATAAAACAACTGTTTATTATTATAATGACATACCATTTTTTAAGTATGAGATGTGAGGAACGATTGAACAAAATTATACTCAAATTATTGCAAGCTGCAATGATGCAGAATTTCAAAGAAAATATTACAGGAACACAATATTCCAAACAAAAACCCCTCTTAAGTGCAATAATTAATATTGTATTGTGTAATAAATTATTACATGTGTACAGTACATAGTAATTGCACTTAATAGTTTTCTCATTTAGGTTTAGTTAGATAAACAGATTTAAAGAACTTTATTTTCTAGTGAATAAGAAATTACCAAATTAGATACTAGCCTTAGAAAACACATCATACTGCCGCTGGTTATAGATACTGTTAATAAACAAGCAAATATGTATAGTTCTGGGTTTACTCATTTTAGATTACACAAACATCTGCATAACACTAACGGCAAATAGGAACTAAACCATAAGCTTTTTACAGGAAGTAATGTCACAGTAAATACACTTGATAGGAATAAATTAAAACTGTTATGGAACTTACGGAGTCCTGGCCGTGCTTAGAATTCAATGAACTTGATTTAGAGTCCGAGTCCAGTGAATCGGAACTTGCATTTTTGGATAGTGAATATTCAGAGTTCAACAACTCAGAACTGTTATGTTTATCCATTTTGTTAGAGGTTTTGAATATAATTATGACTTTTGGCAAGATTTTCTCCTTTAATGAACAAACTTAAGAATTATTAATTTATAAATCATACACCTAAATAGTAGTGAGATGAGATGACGGGCTGCGTTCAAAATGCATTTTTATACAATCCAAAATCGTTTAGTCCAATTTGTTTAAGCGCAAAATCAAACCCACATTGAATAATTAGTTGTTCAATCGCCTTTGATTCAGTGGTATATAATTTTAGAGACAAGTAAGCACAATTATTACAGGAAAGATACACAAGTACATAAGGTTAAACATAAACATTATTGACTTTTGGACAACTTTTGAACGAACGTCCCCCACGTCAAGTGTGCATGACAGATTCTGCTTTTTAAATGTGGCTCTGGGTGGAAGGCTAATATTGGTTTTCGTATTAGTGTTGCAACTGTCCATTATTCTTTCACCATTCAAAAATTAAATAATCCTCGTTCTATCGACATTTGGTTCAGAGAACGTGGGGACACACCTGTCTTTGCTGTGCTGACCTACCTATATCAGAACAGCACAGAATTGAAACCGGAAGGCTAGAATGCAATACAAAATGTACCATAACAATCAAGCATGCCTCCTCGTCTCCTCATGCAACCTCGGTAAGAACGTACTGGTCGATCAGAATGAGGCGCGAATTACATACAAACTCATTATATAGTGACCATTTGGCCGGTTGCAATCCAGAGCTGGAGATTTTGCTTCAGTACGCGTACAGTTGTGCACTAGTAACACAGCGAAAGTAAAAGGTAAAATGGTACGTCTCTTGGCAAGCGCTAGATTACGACTGTTGTACTAAGTCAATATAGGTAGATCAGAACAGAGTCTGTTGGTGTGTCTCTGATACTTAAAACGTATCTATACTATCAAAAGCAATGATCAAAAGTGATGTAAATGATAATTTAAAAGTATCAAGTACTTGAAATTAAAGGAATACAAAAATAAGTTTTTGCTCAAAATTATATTTTTAATATTTTTTGTAAGCTTTACTTTATTATTGCATTTTCATCGAATCTTCAGGTTCAAATATCCACCCAAACAAATCATATGAGCCCAAACACGACGGGCTTATCATGTGTAGTTTAGAAGTTCCTATGGTTGCCTTCCATCTCCAGTATCAGACCAGCTCGATGGTACCATAAAAATGCATTGTCAATGGAAATGAACTGTATTGTCAAAATTCAACTCATTAGGATGAGAGGAAGTGGTTCTAATTCTACTTGCAAGATTTGACCTAAACAAACATAAAATATGGCAAGGTAAATAGAAGCTTGTAATAAACTCAATGGATATCGCAATGCATTCCCAACACAATAAATTATAAAAGAGTCATGAACAAACAATAACACAATCAATAATGTAGTCATGGTTACTAACTTTGATTCATCGTTACTTTGAATGGTGGTTGACTATTTTACTTTTGCTTTATCAATTACTTACCGGAAAATGAAACTACCAGAGAGCATTAATAAAAATACTCTTCTTACTTACAAGCAGGATGAAACAGTGGAACCGGATAGAAAAATAAAGTCAGAAAACTTTGACTGGGATAGTAATATTCCGAAATCGTTGGTAAATATTTGTATAGAAAAGTTAAGTGAAAACTGGATGGGTATGTTTAATAATTATTACTTATATACCAAATATTTTTTAAAGAATTAGCTTCAATCATATCTCATAAACTATTTTGATACTTATTGTAAAACAGTTACTTTCAAAAAGGAGTTATTGAAACCTGTCTAACTTTAATTATTTATCTTATAGGAATACCAAAACTTGAAGAGCTAATACCAGAAAACAGAGAACTGTTTTTACAAATTCTTGACACAAATGTTCCTCTTCAGATGTTGGTCGATAACATTAAAAGTGATATATTTTGGAAACGTTGCTACGAATCAAAATGGAAAGATTCTCCAATAATATCAAACCACAGAAAATGGATCAATGTTTTTATGGAAAGACATTATGCAGACATATTAGAAAACATGAATCCAAAGCAGTACGATCCTGAAAAGGTTTAGTTGTTATTTTAAATAAGTTTCATCACCAGCCGGAAAAAATGCATTGCTGAAAGTAGACCTTAATTAGCTTATTCATTATCATATTCGTTATCATTTACGAACATTTTACTTTTTTTTATGTTTAAGGTTAATACTTTGGTGAAACTTTGTGGCCCTTACATACAGTCATTGTCTATACGAAGTTTAATTCCGTCTGATATTCCACAACAAAGAATGATTTCTCCAGAAATGGCTGATTTAGTTACCAGTCAACGACAAAACGGAAATAAATCTCAAATAAAAACTAAAGAAATTCTTACTAGAGGTAAGAACTGAGCATTTCTCGTTACTATAACTGTATTTTAGACCTAATTTGAAACAAATTAATACATAAAATCTATCTCCATTTTTCAGATCATATATCTTTACACGCTGTTTTAGGGAGTTTGAATTACTTGGTCGAACTTTACATAACTTATCAACTGAAAGGCATCGGAATTGATTATCGCAAAGATCAGTTTCAATTTACTAACAATGATGCTAAAAACCTTGCTTCTGGCTTGGAAAAGATAGGGAAGTTACGAATTTTTAGGTAAACCTTTGATTGTTATATGTTTTTCTTCCAAAAATGAAGTACGTGTCAGTCAAGGTGACGTGAAAGCTATCGTGTTTCAGACTTACTAGAAGTGACTTAAACTGCCAAAGGGTCAAGTATATCCTTCGTGGACTCTCAGACAATCATAATCTGGAGACTTTAGACTTCAGTCATTGTAAAATTGGTGATGAGGGTGTTGCTTCAGTAGCAAAATTTATTTGCAGACACGATAATTTAAGGATTCTTATACTCACGGATAATATTTTTGGTAAGAAAATTGAAAATGTATTAAAAATAAATATGTTTTACCATGGTTTTATCTATTTAATTTAAGTCAATGTATTTTATTGTTTCTATCAGGTCCAGTGGGAGCAGAATATATATCACAGGCTCTTAATCACCCTGGTAGTGGAGTACGAACTCTGGACTTAAGATTAAATAACAAGCTTGGTTCAGAGGGCATTGCTTGTATTGCAGTGTCTATAGCACGAGGGTGTAACCTTACTTCGTAGGTTTTCCGTTTTATAATATAAATAATGTATATCACTCAATCAGTGCAACAATTTGTATCAGTCGAGTTATTTACAGCTTAAATATATCGGGCTGTGGCATTACTCCAGGGCCATTGGCGAAAACTCCTACTGGTGTTTGGTCTACTACAAATGCTGAATCGCCTCCTACGTGTGGTGAACTTCTAGCAAGGGCGATTGGTTTAGTAAAAACGCCCCTCAGATCGTTGGATTTGAGTGTTAACAATATCGGCTCTGTGGGTATTTATGATTTTGAAACAGTGATACTAGATTTTTTGTACTGACAAAATAGCTAGCCTCATTCACGATGTTGCATGTATATGATGTTTTTCCCATTGCTTTTTTACTATACCTACATATTACGAAGGGGTCAAGCTTTATATCAAGTCAAGTTTATAACATAGCTTTGTTTTCAATTATACAAACCACTTAAAATCCAAGTTAGCTAATAACAGTTTAGAAGACGTTACTTTTCAGCCTAGTGATAGTACTCTATCTAACGCGATTTGTCTAAGCTATTTAGTAGATGTCAATTTGAAGAGATCTGGAATGGGATCTATGTCTATGGCTGTAGCAGAAGCGGCAGCTGCGGCTCAAAGGCTTAGAAGAGAATCTGAAAAAGGTATTCGATTTAGAAGGAGCGCTGGAAGAGTACTTCAAGCTAGTCGGGTTGCAAGATGCATGAATATAGGTACAACTTTAAATAATTCAATTTATTTACACTTAATCACCATATAACAGAAAAACAATAATTAATTGATGTTTTGTTTTTTCTTTTCTTTTCTGTAGACACTGATCCCTTACTGCTGGCTCAAAAGCTCTCAGCTCGACCATCAATCGTATCGGTAGCTTCCGAGGAAGGAACTTACAGCATACTAACCCAACCACTCCCGACAGATTTTGGTTTTGTGCCAGCTTTAAAGGTTAGTTACTTTTTTGAAAAAACGTATATATTGCTATCAATATTTCAGGATTTATTAATTATAATATTTTATTATCGTTGTATTTGCAGAGTCCCTTGCTATCTTCTCGAGCCTCATCTATAACTGGACCACCAACATCCAGAAGATCAAGTCATCACATCATTTTAGAACCTGTCAATGTAAACATTATTAATAAATTTATTTCAAATATTATTTTAAACAAGCTTCGGATTCTGTATTCTTATACTTCTTTAGAACAATACATATTTTTTTACTTTACAGGAAGTACTTCGAACAACACTGGTGCGTCGCGGATCTGACGGTTCCCTACTACAGCCTCGAAGTGCTAATTCAGAAAGGCACATAAAAATATTTGTTTCCAATGAATTCCATGATTATGAAGACTATTAATACTATTGTGAATTATTTATTTATATTAGGAAAACAAACAGTCTAATAACAAAATTAAAATTATATGATAACATAAATCTATAAAATTACAAGTGTTAATAATGGTAGATGATGTCTTAACTACATAATGTGTGGTGTGTGTATGTTTAAGTATCTTTTAAATTACATTTAATATTTTAAAACAGTTTTTTTAAAATAATGTATCATACAAATTAAACATATTTATCATGCATATTTTTTTATTACCCAAAAATTCAGCTAAATCGCATACGATGGTCACCCCATTCACCATAGACATTTTTTTTTTCTAACTCAAAGCTGGCTCATGGCTGGCTTCAGTTTGCTTCTGAACAGCCGCAGATGTCACCCATGCACGCACGGACGTCAGTTAGTCAGCCATGTTTATTTCTGAAAGTATTTGAAATGGTGGTTTAGTGAAAAATATTTAGTCAAATAGTGGAAAAATAGTATTTTATTTACATTGACAACTGTGCTAGTGAAGCGAATCAATGTGTCTTATGTGTAAGTGAGGTGATACATTACCGTGAAAATGAATTGGGGTACAGAGCTTTGGGTAAGTGGTCTTCCTCCAGTTTCTTTGGTTGTAAAATTACTGTACTGGCATAATACATGATAATACCTTACCTTAGATTACCTCTAGGTCTATTTGATAGATTATAAGCAAATTAATCAATATATTTTTATGTTAGAACTGATGCAGTTACAAAAGTCATGTTAATAGTACTTACTGGCAATAGAACTTCACAGTAGAAAGTTTTAGAGGACACTTCCATTCGATCAAGTAAGCAAGTGTTTCCTAAAGCTGTAGTTTAGCAGTGTTGTGGTAGGAGTTCAGGTTATGGATGCTTAAATGTTGTTTATTGTATTTACAACCAATTTAAAATAAAACCACATAAATTTCTTAAACAAACAGCAGACCAATGAAATGATAAAGAAAATTATCGAAACAGATATTTTAAATGTACAGTTCTATTATTTATAATGGTTTGGCTTTATAATTTTTAAAGGTATGAATATTAGTTTTGATTGTGCAGCAGATAGTTGAAGCATTGGAATCTGACAACAGCATGTGTCAGTAATAATTTGTGTGTTGGGTATGTTTAGAAATCTATTTTAAATTAACTATTCATATTCTAAAAGATATATTCTCAGATTTATTATATTCTGGGATCAAGCAAATATGTGTTTTGAAAGAAAATATGTGGATCTAGTTTATTGAAATAAACAACATCTCATTCAAGGCTAATGGAGTATGGCAAACATGACTTATACATAATTCCATAACACACACATATGCCTCACTAACAATTCAGGCTGACGTCATTTGATTGTATTGTTTTGTGGCTGTCTCATTTCACATGTTTGCTCTGTGCCAGACTATTTAGCAAGTGTGGACTTTGAGAAAATAATACACTGACATGAATACATCAACTTCAATGTTTTAAATGAGTCACAGAGTAAAAAAAATTAAACTGGAAGGGCAAATAACAGTATATTTTCCTTTTCAGCATTAGTGGTCAGTTCATGGTAGTTACGTGTTTTATTTCTAACCAGTCACTTGACTGAAATTAATCTAGTTACTTTACTTCAGAAATTGTGTAATATTTTATAGCACTTTTAATACCATTGAAAAATATTTTTAAAATTAACAGTAGATGAGCATTATAGCAGTATTTATTATAGCATTGCTGATGGGATAGCTGGCTGTGATAGATACAGATGGATGGATGACACCATTTTGTTATTTGGGTTCTAAACCCTACAGAATCGTAAGAAAAAATTACTTAACTAAAAATATTAAAAATAATGAAAACATGTCTTACAATATACATATAATATGTATATCCTTAAATGACCATTCAAAATCAAACATGATAGATATTAAAACTTTTAATTTACTAGTCATTATTCAAATAATGATGAAAAATCAAAAAATATTTCATGTTAAAAATAGCTTCTCATCATTGTCTCTTAGATGCAACAACATCCATCATTAAAGTTGATGCCTCATCTCATGTTAATTTATCAAGGCAATAAAGCTTCTGCAACAAGTATCATATTGGCCACATCATGATACTGTAACACTATCCATTGCTATCTAGATTATGTATATGATGCTACCTACTTTAAGGTTATTTGGCAATGTGAGAAATCTTAGCAACTGATTTTTGGCCTCAAATTACCATCACTTATTATATTCAACTCTAATATTCCTATATAAATATTGGTAAAAACCACATCCAGGTCTGTTTAAAACAGTAACATGTGCGACATGGGGAGAAAGAAATAGAGAAAATATGTTTATCCAGAGAGGAGAAGTAGGCTCATGTCCAACTGTGGTCTTATGCAACTGATTATGATTGGTAAAAACATGTTTTACAGTAGGCATGTATTCCTTGAATTAGCTACAGACTTGCCACCACACCCATTTTTTAGTTTAAAATAGTCTTATGTTTGATTCACTTTATTGGCATGTGTGAATCAGGTTTGTTTGGAAATTATAGGAAATACCAAAGCTCTCTTACATTCATTAGTGTGAGTAATTGTGCTAGATAAACTAAATGCCCTCGTTTGTTAATTGTCTATGATAAATTTTTATTATTAATTCAATTTTCAAAATTCCCTGTCATAGGCATGATTTGAATCTGGTTAGATTGGATAATATTCAAAAATCTTCAGAGTAATTTAGCTGACTCAATTGTTAGTCATTGTCCAATTGCAATAATAACTATTTAAATAATATACTTTGAACATTTCATAGCTACTAAGTTGACCTTGGGTTATGCTAGTTAGTTGTTCAAATGAATGAATATGCAATTTGTTAGTAAATTCTGCAACTTAATTAAACTGCTTGGTTTTAAATAATTTGTAGATTGCATATTTAATACTCAAGCTTAATTACTGGGCTGATCATCACTAATGAATCTATTATTAATTAACACCTAAATACACACCTAGTTAAGGTAATGGAATTTGGATATCACTTATTTGATACCTGACTGATCAAAGTTGGTAAACAATGGTTTCAGGCAGGAACAATAAAGCATGTATGTACCCTATTGTGTGTTAATCGACACTAGGCACTATTAACAATCATGTTTATAACCTGTACTATGTTTTGGATATCACTAAGAAATTAATGGCAAGTTATTTAAAACTTATCAAAGCTTTTAAATAAAAATACTTAGTTTACAAAAATGCTAAGTTAATACCAAATTCAATGTTTTTAGTGTCTACTCAGGACAGATAAATGTATGTCTGGATGTTTCGAGTCAACGTCTATCTGTCTGTCTGTCATGAGTCCAATACTGATAAGGTTGACCAGTTAAAAAAATGATTTGATCCACTTTACAATTCTTCATGTATACATACCACTATTCTTATCACATGAGCCATGAACTCAACCAATTTCTTTCGAACTCTGTTAAAATAAAATAAACATGTGTCCTCTCTTTATTGTATTCTTTGAGACTGGCTTCTTGACTGACCAGTGGAACTAATTCATTGTTTCGTTTTAATATGGTGCCTTGCCATATTTCTTATTGAGATCGGACAAGTGACCCTTTTTAGCCAGTGCAAATTTTTAAACGGCCCAAAAAAATATTGAGAATTACTGTTACCGATATTTATAGAATGAATGGAATGTGAAAATGAAAGGAAGAGTATATTATTTAAACACTCAATGTAGTATTGGTGCTGTCTTCTAGCCTATCCTAAATTTAACAGCTCTATACCATATCAAGGCATCCCTTTTAGCTTCAGAAAAAAAGAAGAGACAAAATTATCTTCAGATCTTTCAAATTCAGTCAACAATGCATACAGTCATAGTTCATAGTAGGTTACAAAAGCTAGTACAGTACGCGAGGTACATATAGTTAGCTAATTCATGTTGATATCTTGTTTATTCACTTAAAATATAGTATTAAATGAAGAGTTTACCTAGTCAGTACCTGTGAGGTAGAATGATGGTAATGATAACGCATTTCATGTACACTCGAGTACAAAAATATATATCGACTTTTGAACCATGTCACATTCAAATTTAACTGACATTTTCCAACACAATAACATAGAAATAAGTAAGGGGTGACAAGTGGATTTTTGTACTCGAGTGTACAGTCCTTATTAGGGTGTATTTACGAGGCGGGTGTTTGGCGACAAGCCGCGGCGCGTCACACCAAGTCACTGAAGAAGCCCTTCTTAGACGGATTACGCAAACTGTTATTGTATTACGACAAGTAGAGCGAAATTAAAACAAGTAGGTCAATAGCGTGCGGAGTCGTTACACGTTACGTTCTATTAACGGAAACTGAATTTTAAAAATACGGCAATGGAGATAAAACCCGATAAAAGTTTGTGTAATATCATAACATTTGAGTTGTGCGCAGGCGGTCATCGCCCTCGCTACACACACGCGCACGCGCAGCCTTGCGTAGGACCATTCTGCGTGTCTAGAAGTGTGCGAGTGGTCAGTGCGGACCGAGCGTTGGCAAGCTGCAAGGCCGGTGGCGGCCCGCATTCCGCGCTCGACTTGCCAGCTCTCAAATGAGACCATTTGTTTTAACTACTGCTCTACGTGCAACTAGCTGCTTGCCAATGATACCTAAGTCAACACGAACTCTGGAGAACGTTATGGCGAAATATTGGGACACATATTCCTTGCATTTTTAATTGCTGAGCATGTGTATTGGCTATCTTCGTATATTTCTTGAGCATCATTCATCATTGCTGTCAGGGCTTCACAATGCGGGATTTGTAATAATTACTACGCTTTGGTCTTTCACGCAGGTGGACTGTAGAACAATTAGTTTCTGCATAATCTGGTATATTTGGGTAGCCTTATTCGTTATCAATCAGGTTTCCGTAAGTCGACGTCAAATGCGTATATTTTGTGTGAACTTTTGTGTAATTTTTGTGTAATCGGTCATATTTATTTTGTATACCTTTGAACTAGTTTTTGGTTAAAGATAAAATTAATCACAACATGTAATAAATATTTAATGATAATTATGACAAACGTTTTTCTAATAAGAAAAGTATTTCTTACTTGTTTTGGAAACTCTGTTTATCGCTCACCATTAGTTATTGTAAGCCCATATACAGTATATTATTATTATTTATATTTATGGCCCAATTAATTTCAACCGTATAAGTGCGTTTGTCCTTTTATGCAGGCTGATAATGTTTAAGAACAGGTTGCACAATATAAATTTATCAGGTTTGTCCCTGAACTGGTTCACTGAGTTTTGTAACGCGACCTGGATAGCCGACATGGTTGACTAGATATCGTTATGAATATGAGCGGGTGCCTATTGGCTCATCATCATCTTAGGCTCATTAAGAATATGACGATGGGAATCGTGACTTAAAACCAGGTACTAAACGTTCTTAGGTTGGTGCAGTTTCTTTTCAAGTCCTTAGATCTGCATTGCTGAAAGTAACCCTTAAAAATTGTGATACCCGTCTCGGGTATGTTTTAAAATGTAGCTTTAAAATTCCTGGCGATGATCGACCAATTAATTTTCTCCTTGAAACAGATACGAACATTGCAGTGCAAACAGTTATTCACGTATTTACGACATAATATGTTATTTTATGAGTATATTCATTAGTTTTTACAACGTTATTTACTTATATTTTATATACTTGTGCAAATTTTGCATCTGACACGAGTGAAAGTCGTATTAAATGTAGGTAATATGAAACAATGTTTTTCTGAAATTGAAATATTTATTATGGAAATATCCTTCACCAGGCGGCGATATAAAAAAGCATCAAGAAATCTCATACACATTACACTCATTTTCAATCCCTATTCAATAAATGAATTGTAAAATTTAATACGTTTAAAAAAATCATGACGGAACATATTTATTGATTGAGTACGAATTTTTTCAACAAGTGTTCACAGTATCGCTTTACAAGAGAAAGTTATCGGTGGGTAGATAAAAATATCAATTTTCACTGGCACATACAATATAATTAAGTCCGAGTAGAGTATCATTAACCGGCACGTTCATATTTCTACTTAGCAGCCATCGATCGAAGCTATCGATGGCGAAGCGATCAAAACACCTGGGTTCCAGTTTCAATATCACTGGTGAACACGCCCTTGCCTACATACACTAACTCGTTTTCGAAATGTGTCCCAGTTGTGTTGATTGCTTTTTCTACTCTCTTACCTTGCCACCTAAACTCCCATGATGAGGTAGGCTCACATCAAATCGAACACGCTCATATTTTATGGCAATTCTAAAAAGTAGATTCTAAAGATTGTAATATTTTATTTTCTGAAATGGGAACTTGTTTTGGAAATTCGTGCCAGTCGAAAAAGAAAGTTCTGTCCTCTATTATTTCCTGTGAATGGTTAGAAGAATATGGTGTTTTGGTGAATGAAAAGTTCATCGCTTCTGTCTGACTTCTGGTCTGTCTGAGATATATTTCTTTAAGTCGTTAGGATCGCAAACAGTTGAGAGTCAATCTTGCATGGCTCATTATTACACGTTTGCTTTAGTAGACCAGTCACGCGTGGCTGCTCCCTATTGTTTCATTTACTGCATTGTTTGTAAACACATCTTGATTGAATAGTCCTAGAGCGAATTAAGTCAGTAAGTTATCGAAAATCTAAAAAACCCACGTCCGAGGTTCAATAAACCGGCATCCTTAAACGATGTAAAATGTCGTCAGAGGTGGGCCGGGCCGTTCGGAGCAAGGAAAGGAGTAAGGAACAGCCTATTATGGATACACTGCTGGATGATGATCTCATCGCAGACATCTTATTGTTGTTGCGAAATAAATTGTCAGAGTTTTTGTTTCGTGTTCGTTTTATGACATTCAAAGTTCGTTCAAGGATAAAATCTGTCGATATCCTTATTGTGGTCTGATATCATTAATTATTAAATATTGTACTCAAACACGTTATACATTGGAAGAAAAAATCAATTATCCCTTAAGTAACCATATACAGATCGACGATGTCATCTTCACAGTTGGTCTTATAAAGAAATAGGGATTTTATAGTTATTAGAAGTCTCCATCCGACCGATACAATCGATAAAATGAGTTAAAGAAAGCAAGTTCTGGCTAGATAATGTGCGTGATTCTATTCACAAGTTCTTGCGTCTTGCTTGCGTCGACATATTTCTCCAATGGCCGCCGCACCAGTACAAGTGGTATAGATTTCACTAATGCGTTAAAATACCGGCCAGAAAAAAATTCATACATTTGAACACCGACATTGATTGAGTAGATCATTAGCGTAGCTATAAAATGCGCAGTTATTTAATGATCTCTACATCATGGCTCTGGATAGAGTTATACGGGCAACGGTCTAAATCAGCGTCGGGCCTAACTAAATAAATAGCGAATTGGTTTGCAGAGGCGCGGCCACTGAGTGGTCAGCCTAATTACTAGAGGTTCATGTTACTGAGGTTATACCCTGAATATCTTGATGGCAACCGCCGCCACGCCTTCTCATTACTTACCTGCGAACATTCAAGGCCGATTTTGATACAGAAGCGTAGAACAATAGCCCCTTGTTTATCCTTAATGTTGTATGAAGTCTAGATTCTAAATCCATGATGGATTTACAAAGAACCTTCATTTCAAATCAATGTTGTGTAATTCTGTATAGATTGGATTACTATTAGGTGGTTCTAATTTTACTACACGCTAGTTTAATACCTTTACTTCAACACTTGAGTATTAATTCCAATTGAAAGAAATGGTCCTTATTGGATCCTTATTAATCATTTGGAGCCGCCGACCAGCTATTACCTTGTAAATATTGATAGAAATTGTGAAATATCCCGTCACAAGAGTCGCAAATGTACCATTTATCTTCATCGAGCGCGCAAGTTGCCAATATTTGCAATACACAGCGCGTTTCATTTGTCGAGCGGCAGGTCTGCTCAGACTGCCTCGGAACCGGTCCAACCAGATTCTACGTAGGACCACGCCAAATAGGGATGTCACTGAGAATGGACACGGACTAAAATATACTCGAGACCAATGGAATGGGCCCAACTCTTGTGTTCAATTTCGTATCATCTTCTCGATGTTTTTTTTTGTAATGGTTTGAGTTGGTATAGTTTATTTTATTTTAATATATTCGGAAAACATACAGCTTTGATTGATATCAGTATACTAGAGAAATGTACAACTAGTAGCCATTAAAACGTTTTCACATATGTAATTTAGTATAAATATTCAAGAAACCAGGAATATTTTTTAACTATCAAGTTACAGGAACTGAATTATTCAATGACGTTAATAGTTGAATAATTGCTGTAATTAAAAGTTGTGGAATTGTTGAGCCTATTTTTAGGGTACGTTATAAAACTTTTGACAAACCTACAATAAACTGCGCGATATTTTTATCATACTTATGACTAGGTGTTGATTTGGGTTGACCCTTTTCTTTCCTTGATGTATATTTCTCAGTTTTTCTGCACGTTCTAGGAATTTCCGTCGTTTTAACTTAAGATAAAAGTAACGTGCTTGAGATTAAATCGGTGAGTAATAAAGTAACGACGCGTTGCAACATAAAATCAAGTCGACAGATTAGCAACCCTGGCACTATACCATTTATGCCTCGGGCCTTAAAACTTTGGCTTACAATCTTAAATTCTAACGTCTAACACACAAGGTACAAAATGCAGTGTGAACCAACTTATTTTAGCCGTTATCATGGTGTTGTATTTTAGGCCCTAAACGCATTTATGAATTCTTGACGAATGTATCCTTGACGCGCTTTCCGCCACCGTCCTACGCATCGCTGGGTTCCCGGGGGATTTAAGAGGATATTCGTCCAAAGAGGTGCATTTCATACAGACTTAAGCTATTCGAAATATAAAACGATCTAGAAATGAATGTCTGTGTCTGTGGTTTGTCAGATTTTCGGTGCGATTGATTAGATTCGAAAGATTATTAGGGCGAATAAAAAAGGCCTGAATTAAACAAGTAAATGCGTTAAAAAAGAACTGGAAACCAACTTCACTTGCCCTAAAAGTCTACTTTTACTAAGGCAAATTTAAGATTTATATCGTTTTTTCATGGATGCCGTTGTCAAATTGAAATTGGACCACAAGGGAAGCACCACCTTTCAAAGAAAAAAGAATTATCCAAATCGGTTCACCCAGTCAAAAGTTCTGAGGTAACAAACATTTTAAAAAAAACATACCCGTCGAATTGAAACTTCCTCATTTTTTGAAGTCGGTTAAAAAGTTTAAACTTTAACATATATCGATAAACTACAGACACAGGTATTCGTATCTGTTGCATTTGAATGCTTAAAATTCAGATTAGAATCAATCAGCGTTTGTATGAAGCTCGATAAGGAGACTTCCCTTCAAAAGATCCTACCGCAAGCGAAATAAATGATAGTATTTATGATATATTCACATTGACGCGTAATATACAGGCATATATTTTGCCTACTTGTCGATACTTTATATTATGTATTTTTACCGCCTCAGTGACCTAATGGCTACACGCTTGTCATAACAATTCGAAGGTCCTGAGTTCAATTTCCAGTGGGGGTAGCTATCGGTACTCGGTTTGGTCTGTTGGTGGCAAGGCATTTTCTGTCCAAGCCTGGCTAGCTAGCTACCACCATTTTACCTAAGTCTGTCGCCAAACAGCAGTGTTAATAGCACAGTTGTGTTCCGTTATTAAAACTAGCAGTGCCAGCGCCTTATTAGCTAGAGGATTTCTGGGTGCGCTCGCTTACCTATCCTACACATAATGCGCATCCCGACATAGTAAAGATTACAAGAAAATAGACTCGACATACTATTGGAAATCGAACTGATAATATCTAGCTTTGCGCTCTTCGTTCTCCGTAAAATTAGCTATCTTATGGGGTCATTTCCTATTGAACAATTTATTATTTTTATGCGTTTTGATATAATCTGCAATGGCGATGAAAGCATTTCCTAGTACAGATTTCTCTATCACAACACTGACTCAGAAAAGTCAAAATTATTCGTCGATATAAATCAATTAAAATGTTATAATAAATTTCGTTACTCGGAGTCGTAAAATGATTCACATGGTAGGCGATGGTAGGTAAGCTTTAAAAATGTTCTCACACGAGAGTGCATAATTTCGTACGAGAGAACATGGCCAACACCGCGTGAGGTCTCATAAATGCAAAGCATTCGTTCTCAAAAGTCGGTTTTTACTCTTCGGAAGATCAACGTCAGCTGACAGGTCCATAGCCTACATTGCTGGCTTTTTTGTTCAACAGCGATTAAACACAGTAAAAAGCGTTCTATGTATGCTGCTGTCTTGTCAGTTTACGTTGACGGTGGTGGCCAAGCACTTGAATAGATGGTGTAATTAGTTGATCCGGTGCGCGCCTCTGATAAATGCGATGCTCGCGAACGTTCACACGCGATCACTCGTCAAAATACTACACAACGGTAAAAGTACGGTACTTACATTGAAAAGAATGCACCTGGAGTCCTCCGAGCTGAAAGGGGCTCGTAAATTTAGTAACATTGAGTGTTTTAGAATGTTGCTTACGTAATTTGTGTGCCCAATAGGTGTCGTGAGAAACTTCCACATTTTCACTTCCAGATGAACTGATTGTGTCATTGTCAAGAGATTTTTACTAGGAGATGGTACTCTAGTTCTTTTAAAATATGTTGTACACGTGTCTTAAGCTCTCAAGGAGTAAACTGGACGGACAGGCTTCTGTATGTGTATCAAATTAAATTCGTTATGTTCGTAAGTCAACTGGACTCGCTTCATAGCCTCATCTCTATTGTTGGCACAAGCTACGTTATTACCGCAGCGGATTTAGGTCATTCGTACTTAAACAAGTTGGCCCACTGCTTCCGTTGATTAAAACTTAGAATTTAAAAATTGAAAATGAGTACGCGTATTGGAACCAGATTTGGTTTCTGTTATCAAATACGTTGAATAATAAATCATTTCCGATGGATGATAAATGATTAATTAAATCACTGAAAGCGCGACCTGTTCGAGAGATGCTGGCGACATAGATCAGATAACATCTGTAATCTTATTGATTTGTGTGTCACATTAATAGTTGTATTTGAAAATATGGTTGCAAATTTAAAATATAACTTGGCTCCTGCTGGCTTTAACGCTGAACTACATTTGGTTGTAGCAAAAGTTTTGTTTTTATTAGCAATTGGTACCTGTAAGTTTTTAGGGTTCCGTACCCAGAGGGTAAAAAATGGGACCCTATTACTAAGACTTCGTTGTCCGTCCGTCCGTCTGTCCGTCTGTCACCAGGCTGTATCTCATGAACCGTTAGACAGTTGAAATTTTCACAGATGATGTACTTCTGTTGCCGCTATTACAAAAAATACTAAAAAACAGAATAAAATAAATATTTAAGGGGGCTCCCATACAACAAACATGACTTTTTGCTCGTTTTTACCCTTTGTGCGCGAGTCCGTATTGCACTTGGTGGTTTAAAAAAATATTGTTGTGTGAATCCTTAATTCGAATCTAGTTGTACTTTTCTACGTCTACCTGGCAATCTATCGCTTATAGCACTGTTGTAGCCAGCGCCTCATAACCTTGAGGCTTCTGGTCAAGCTTTCCCGCCAACGGCCAAATCCTTAAGATGAAGCCGGGGATATAATAAATATAATAATATTAAAAATATGACCTTATTTACAAGGCAACGGGACATAAAAGTTGGAACCTTACGAAATAGTTCTTGTTATTGGCGGTCTTGAGCTCAGGTCTAACTGAAGTCAGGTTAACCTGGTAGTTAACCGTATACCGGTCTTCTGTATTCAGATTTATCTGAGAACCGAAGGAGAACCGCAACATTGTCAACTTGCATGACAGATCGAGTTGCTTTCCTGACATCTTAAGGTAGCGGTTAGATATTAATCGCTTTTCCGTGTTATGGGGTTCTTGCTATAAATGGCATTCCGTTTAGTAGGAATCAATCGTACATACTAGTTATACTTGTTCTTATGTCCTTTTTGATGTTGGCTTTGTGACTCAAACTTTGCACCATATCGCGGTCATGTATTTTGTGTATAAATAACTTTAAAGAAGCGACATGATTTTGCAGTGTCATAACTGCAGAACGCCTGTCTGAAAGTTGCGAAAAAATACCTACCTACTACCTGAATCAATGTCGATCCAGTATTGATTCTTAGTTTTTAGCTTTGCTTATTTGCGGTCTGGTAAATAAATCTGATTTAAAGGCAATATATCTGTACGTTTCTTTTTATGGTTCGGAACCCTCTTTGCTATAGTCAAACTCGCACTTAGCCGTTTTTTTTATAGAATCCGTTACCATATCAGTACAAATTAAAAACATTTATCGTTTTATTACATTTTATTGTAGATATTTGATATTACTGGATGTGTCGATCGTATGTCTAATAAACTTACCCGTTAAGACCACATAAAAATAAAGTTATTGAGAAAGCTATATCAACTGAAGCAATTATGATACTTAAATTATATGTAAATTTATTTATAGAACAAGCTCATTCTTGCCAATGGTTTTATTTTATCATTCTTTACTTTATTAAAATGTTAGCGTGTGAATTGAAAATTGCAGTAGGTTTTTATATCATCGTAAGACAAGTAGCATTTTAAATGTATATAGAAAACAGTATATGTAATTAATTTTTTATTTGCAAAACCTCAAACTCGAGATAGTATGATTCTGGAAATTTTCGAGAAAACAATACTTCTTGCAATTACACAGGACTAGTTAAACGATGTTTACGAATCAAAATAGTTCTTTGATTCTTCTTCTCCATTCTTCACAATTCACTCTTGACTAAGTTGTTTTGACTCCATAAAGAGAGATTTAAATATAGTAATAGGTTATAGAGCGGTCATTGGGAAACGTTTCATATAAACATTTTGATCTCAAAAGTCAATGGTATGTCAAATATCTTGTACGGCCGCGTGACGTGATGTGACACTAGATTGAGTAACTTATTACCAATTGGTAATAAGTTTAGGATCAAAATGTTTGTTTGCTTGGTCCGGTCTATTAATATTAAATGTCTTTGACTCCATATAATAGAATCACCAAATGTCTTCCCTTCAGACCGTCGTACAAGGCGATCAGAGATGGTGCTGCATGTTGCAGTGTACGCCACAAATATCTTACGGCCTTTGCCATTCAGCTTGCCATGCACGGTGGTAAAGCTATATATTTGGTAGGATCACGTTTATCAGTAGACTTCTGCAGCTTGATGAATAATAATAATGTGAATACAAGGTACTAGAATACACTTTTGCGTACTGCGCTTCGATACATAATTTGGATTTACACCTAATAAAAAACTTAAAACAAGTCCAACTTTTTATTGCTGTCACATCAGTCCCTACAATGACCTCCCGGATTTTTACGTGTACTCGTGTAAAAGAATAAATGCTTGAAAGTTAGAATATTGCTAATACTTTGACAGTTGGCCGACAGGCAAAGGACTATAAGTTTTCTTAATTCTATTTTCAAATTTGTTTTTGGTAGCGGGACCAAACGCCACGATTCGGTATCACCGTGAATCCTAAGGCGGAATTTCAACAACTGTGTCTATAATAATTTTAATAGCAGACGCTATCGTTGTGTAGTCGTTAAATTTTGAGGATAGTTTATGAAAAGAGGCTATAACTAATGTGGTTATTAGCTCGGCAACGTGTGGTTGATTAGATATCTTTAGTTGAGCCGGAATTCTTGGCATCTGTTAACCAGTCCAGACGCGGAAGTGTGTCGTTAGTAGATGTTGGATTTCATTTAGCGGAGCGCTTTTGTTTACATGACCTCTATGAAGATCCGGAGATTATAAGTTTGTTAAGCATTTTCTTGGACTTCTTTCATAAAATTATGATAATAATTCAATGTTTTTGATGCTTGTATTTTCGAACGAACAACATTGGCTACAGGTGTGGTTTTGAGTGTAACAGAGGTCAGCGCGGTTTCTATTTTACATCTTGTTGCTAAATTCTATTTCATGTTATAAATTGCCAAATTAGAGTGCTGGAAGATACATTTAGTTAAAAGCAACGTATCAGCTATTGTAATGAAGACCAATGAATTACAAAAACGTCGAGGACCGAAAACAAACAAAATGGACGTGTATTGTTTGCTTACACGTCGCCGGTTCGTATCTGGTCGATAGCTAGCAGCTGTGAACGTAGTTTTCCACTCGGCCAATTAGGTTTTCGCACAATACGCTAATGGCGCACTAATTAATGTGATCGTTTGTTTTGATTTCAGGTGAGTAACCGTTACGTAACCGTCTGAGCAACACGCAACCCTGCGCCCGCGCTGGTAACGTTTCACTTGCTTATAGTAATGTAATTTGCACATCAATGGTGAACTACAGATGGTTCTCGTGTTACGCAAATATAACCACTAATTTCTGCAACAATTCGGCTATGCAGTGATCTATATCTTGTATAGCTTACATAAACATTTCAATTTCTCAATTCAGTTTATTGCTTGTTTTACCGCTTGACGTTACTACTACTACTAAGTTATTTTGCTATCGACTTTTTAAAACCAATAGTATTATTGAAATTTTCTTAAAATTTATTTATGAACTAACATATTGTCACTTCGATTTTTATCTGAATGTTTAAGGGGTTAAGTTTGTTAAGTTACGTTTCTTTGTACGACAAGGAGTAAAGAATGTTGACGCATGATCTATACGATTTAAAAAAAACTCTACCAAAATGTATCTGAATCTTTCTGTTGTTTACATTATCTGATACATTGTATCAAGTCAATGGCATACATCTCGTATCAAAACGTAATGCAGGCTGCCGTGGTGCATGTATTTCGTTGTGTTTACATAATCGTTAGCCTCTGGCATTAGATCGATTTCCTGTTGCTTCATTTCTAACGGATTCAAATACGTGGACTCTAGATCCTACATCAATGATGTATACTCACTCATTCATTTTGTAATATAATTTGAGATAGATCAAAGCTTGACCACAATCTCACCCGATAAAGGGTTGATGTGGTCTAAGTTTGAACACTCCCTAATAGTACACGGAGAAACATGGAAACAGCTGTACAGTATAGGTTCTCCATTTCCGAGGTATACTTAATAAAAGTTGAAGCAAAACTGATTCATTATTTATCTATTTCATATCAAAACATGGTCATTATCGTTTTAATATTTAACTGGAAGCGATGTATGCAACAAGTGATAACTGCAATCGGTCATACAGACGTCGAACACGTTTTGTGAGATAAGGGATACATTGATAGATAAGACAGGGATAGATAACTTCATTCAACTGTAAGTCTGTCAAACGATCAACTGACTATATACGACAGTTATGTCAGTCATCGGATGTTATTGCATTGCAAGAAACGTGGCTGTTACCGGACGACATCGGCTTCCTAGGACAAATAGACAAAACTTTTGGCTTCTGCGGCACATCTGCGGTAGATACCACGAGTGGCCCACTACGGGGACGTCCCTACGGTGGGGTTGCATTGCTGTGGCGTAAAAGTCTGTTCAATAAAGTGTCTGTGGTCGATTGCTCAAACGAGAGCTCTAGAATATGTGCGATAAAAATCGACCTGGGTTATTCGTCAATAATAGTGATCAGTGTATATATGCCAACTGAATGTCGTGATAATCTACCAGAATTTACATGTACCTTAAGTTCGTTAAATGCTGTTATCGAAAATAACGATGTTGAAGCTGTATATATGCTGGGAGACTACAATGCGCACCCTAATACCTTATTTTATGATGAAATAGTTAGTTTTTCGAATGAATTAGAGTGGAAATGTATAGATGTAGATAGTCTTGGTCTCGATTCGAATACATTTACATTTATGAGCGATATCAACGGCTCAAAGAGATGGTTGGACCATTGTCTAGTTACATCATCAGCTAGACAGACTATAACAAATGTTAACGTGATCCTTGATGCCAGATGGTCTGATCACTTCCCCCTTGTAATTGAATGTGAACTTAACGTAATAATACCTAAGTCTATATCAGGTAACGACTCTACCCGCAGTAAAATATTATGGGGAAAAAGGGACCCAGAACAAGTAGAACAGTATGGAAATCTATGTACTCAAAGCCTTAGTCTAATTGATGTTTCTTTGTCTTGTAATTTGTCAAACTGTAAAAGTCAAGAACACACTGCTGCAATAAGTACTATGTACAGTAAAATAGTTTCTGTTTTGGTAAATGCTGCAATTGAAAGCCATCATTCAAATAATACGAGCCGTAAAGGTAAACCAATTTTGGGCTGGAACAGGCACGTTAAAGATGTTCACATAAAAGCTAGAATAAAATTTCAAACCTGGGTCTTGTACGGTAAGCCTCGGTCTGGAGATTACTATGAACAAATGTGTCAAACAAGAAAAGTATTTAGAGCTGCTCTGAAGTGGTGTCAAAAAAAATGAAGAAAACATTAAATTTGATATATTAGCATTGAGCAATAAAAAGAAAGATTTTAGCAAATTTTGGCAAGTTACTAAGTCAATGACATACAAACAAAATTTGCCTGATGTGGTAGATGGGGATAGAGATGTTTTAAAAATAGCCGACAAATTTAAAAGTCATTTTAAGGTAGATCCTCTACTTATAACTGAACCGGTAGAGCTGGAACAGGATGATCAGACTCCAATAGTATTTAGCCCCAACGACGTGGCAAGGGCCTTGAAAAGCATGAAAAGGGGAAAATCGCCTGGTCATGACGAGTTAAGTTTAGAGCATCTGGTACATGCTGGACCTGTTTTACACGTGATTATGTCTAGACTGTTTAATCTTTGTCTCTCCCACAGCTTCTTACCTGTAAATATGTTGAAATCTGTCGTTATCCCAATAGTTAAAAATAGAACTGGCGATATCTCAGACTTGTCTAATTATAGGCCGATTTCGTTGGCAGCAGTAATGTCCAAATTATTAGAACGACTCCTTTTGCCGTATTTATCCAAAAATCTTGTAATCGACAGTAGACAATTCGGTTTTCAACCCGGTCTATCAACAGACATGGCTATTTTAGCGTTGAAGCGTTGTGTCAAACGGTATACCGAAAGGGACACATCAATTTATGCTTGTTTCCTAGATCTTAGTAAAGCGTTTGACAGAGTTGTCTATAGCAAACTATGGTCTAAAATGCTGAAAACAAACACTCCTGTCCAGGCGATAAAGATCTTAAAATTTTGGTACGAAAATCAAGAAAATGTAGTAAAATGGGGGAGCGCGAGCTCGGAGCCCTATAAATTGCAATGCGGAGTGAGACAGGGTGGACTAACATCCCCTTTACTATTTAACTTTTACGTAAATGCCTTGATTGAGGAGTTAACTGTAACTAAACTTGGATGCCATATAGGTGGTCTCTGCGTCAACAATATAAATTACGCAGATGATATGGTTCTGCTCTGCCCGACTATCAAAGGCTTGAGACAATTAGTTGAGATATGTAGTAGCTATGCAAAACAGCATGGTTTGCTTTACAACGCAAAGAAAAGTGAAGTACTTGTGTTTAGGGCTGGGAAGGGTCCAGATAGCGTGCCTCCAGTTTACATGAATGGTGTACCGCTTAGAGTAGTGGATAGTTTTAAGTACCTTGGACATCACGTTACAAGTAGACTTACTGACGATGAAGATATCGAGAGAGAGAGACGAGCACTCTCGATAAAGAGTAATATGCTATCTCGTAGGTTTGGTAGATGCAGTCAAGATGTAAAGAAGGTCCTCTTCCGGGCCTACTGCCAGTCATTTTACACATGCAGTCTTTGGTTTAAATTCCGCAAAAGAACTTTTAATACCATCAGAGTACAGTACAACAATGCCTACAGAATCCTAATGGGTTTACCCAGATTCTGTAGCGCATCAACAATGTTTGCAGAGGCCCGGTTAGATGACTTTTTTAGTATAATAAGAAAGCGAATATACTCCATAAGAGATAGAATGATAAAAAGTCAAAATGAAGTAATAATTAAATTGTCAGAATATATATTCAACAGCATTGACACATGCTGGTCATCGAAATCAACATGTGTCAATGCTGTTATGTAGGTGTATTAGTTATTAGTTTACTAATTAAGTTTATTAATTTATATGTACTATTTGTAAAATTTGTATTTGTATGGGTCTAGTGCCTGAGATATAGTGATAAATAAAAATAAATAAATAAAATTGCACGTGAGAATCTTCCTTCGATAAATTATAGATTGTTTTGATTAGATATCATTTGATACTAGGTTTCTTATAGGGCTAGTGAGTAGCAGGCTATATCCGAGTCAGTGAGAAAAAGTAATAGACAAAGAAGATCGTTCTGGAACTTGCACGCTGCCGTGCTGTCGTGGTGCATACAGTAATTATCTTCTTTAGTATTCGTGTATTTAATGTCTTAGAGATTTGAATGAAAATTCAAATAATTTTCATTTCATTTCAAACCGGCTTAATATTCACTTTGTATCAAGTAATATCAAAAGTCACAACAAACTTTATTTGATTATATTATGATCTGTGTTAGTTTAAAAAAACTGTCTTAAACCTTTCTTAGAAATGTGCCTACAAATGTAAACAAAATTCGTATGCGGATTTCGTATCGAAGATACGTAACATAGATATTAAGTACAATGCCAACATGGCAAGTTTTACATTGCAATTATTTTGTATCTTAAAAATTTTGCGAATATTGTAAAAATATGTGAACCAATAGTTTACTATGTGCCACCGACGTATTCCTGCGAGTTCGTTCAAAACAAGAGAGTACGACAAGAGAGAGCAAAATAATCTCTTGGATGAAATGCTAAAACGTCCTTGAATGAAGTTTTCAGAATTTTGACCAATATATCCGGTTAAATATAATTAAATGGCTGTGGACTGTCCTCTTAACTATCTCGAAAGCGGTTCCTACCATGGAGTGTTACATCATTTATTGTATGTAGTTGTAATAGTTACATTCGCACAGTTCACATGGCATTATCTTTAAGCTCTTTCTTCATACGGCGGTGTTGTAATGTTAAAAGGCAGACAGTCATAACCAAATTGCACTAAAGATCACTATAAGCTATACCAACGCAAATAAACTTGTTTTAATCGGCTGCGTTGTTAGGACATCGTATATCTTTATGCATATGATCTCAATTTGCAAATGGTTTAGAATATTTTGCTGTCAGGAAAGGTCTAAAAAGTGCTGCTTTAGTTTAAAAAAAATGGATATTAAAAAAAATCTTTATTATACGTGCCTGTCTCGTGTGTCTATGGGTTAATTCTTTAGTTTATGCTAAACGCTAGATGATGCAAGTATTTGGTTGGGTTTTTTTCTTGAGGAGTCTGCAAGCTCTGCCAATGTATAAATATCAACTTAATACGATGGGCAATTGGTTAGAATGTACCGGTGCTTTAAATTATGGAGAGAATCGGGATTTATACGGACTAAAGTAAAGCAAAAGCTAGTTTATTTAAGCATGCTAGCAATACACAATTATACAATCAAGCCAAGGACACGTTAGGTTATATTAAAGCCATCTGCGCCAGGTTGTGACGGGTCATTCGTATTCGCACCAGCAGCTGCTATAAAGATTTTATCTTCGCAACGCCTCGTTTGTGTGAGCCGATGTTTTCCGAAGCTTTAAAAAGTATGCATATATAGTAGCCATGATTAATTAATGGGAGTCATGAAACTTAATTTACGAGCACTGAGGTTTTTTCCCTTCTCATATAAACTCCGAAGAAATCTTATACGTGATCAGGTTTGAAAGGAAGGACCGGAACTGTCGTTCAAAATAAATTAATGTTTTATAGTTCAGCGATAAACTGATGTTAATCCAGATTTCTTCGGTTTAAAAATCTTCAAAGCGCTAGAGTCAACTTTGAGATAAGTTCGCTTTCAAATTAATTCTTATTTCGATGTTAGTTTTACAGTTTTTGTTGTAAACATGAACATATTGATTAAAACATGCCTGGACACTGTTCAAATCCAAACAAAACACCACTTTGCATGATAAATATACACTAAATCGACGATATTTTTCTTTCGGACAGTTAAACAAAAGCTAATATGAATGTTTATCTTAATTTTCACTCATTTATCAGAATCGTGACATCTTAATGAGCTGGTACGTAGAACTCGTGAGCGGTTTTAATTTCAACTGGTTCTGTTGACTTCTCATATACATAATCATAATTATGTATGTATCATGGTCAGTAGCGAAAGTGTCAAGTGGGACCGCGTGTTGGCCGCGCCGTCCCGTGCCGGACCTACTCGGAACAAACGCGCAAGTGGGTGATGTGTCGCGGTCCAATCGCCTCTTCCGCGCACAGCTGAGTCGCTTTCGTGGAATCTCTCACATTTACGATCACGGCATACGTGGCCGTGATATCTACCCAGATTAGATACCCGCTTACTTGTCACGCTTTGTTAACTGCGATGTTTCTCGCAACGAAATAGAAAACCGTCGGATGATGACATTGTATATTTCGTAGCAGCTTAGTTCATTGTCGATGCTTCAGAGAAAGGTAGCGTCTGTGAAAAGATGAGTGAGCTCATGCAATAAAATTAATTACATGTTGTTGTTGTCGTGACATACAGTTCGTGCGTCCATTCTCGTACGGTGAGCCTACAAATGAGCGTGCTTAGTTTATCACTCGTTAAAATGTCACGGCTGCTATTTAACGATTGATTAATTAGCGATGCTTTGGGAACTACTTCGGAGCTAATTCCATGATTACTAATTCATCGCGAAAAGAAATCCTTATCAAGTCATGGGTCACTTGATTCCCTCGCCTGTAAACAATGGGCCATGTGTCGAGCAGCGAAATGTGTTATAAACAGTGGGAAATCCTCGTAAGGTTACGATTGCACGCTCTTCGCGTGAGAATTTGCCTTCTTACGCGTATTCGAGTGCAACTTTATATGTCTGTTCGCGCAGCTGCTAACGAGATTATATTTCAAGGTTCCACTGTGAAAGGAATCGAAGCGCAGACCGAACGACAATGATTGGCACATACCAGGCGATTGTGAATTCAAAACAATTTTATTACCTGTGCTTCTGTTTTAGAAATCGATCTCATCCCATGCCGGCTTTCATTATTGAATAGGATATACCTGCGATGGTATGTTGTTATAGCAGTTAGTAGCGCCAGAGCCTGATTGGCTGGTCATGAATGGAGAGCACGTTGCACCTTGCCTCGGTCGACGTGAGCCGTGCGATGTTTTCATTCAAAATATTTCTCCATTGAATGCACGGTTTTTTCTCGACCATTATTCCGTGCGGCTAGAGAATTGCGCATGAGAATCTCTGTAACTAAACAATATTCGTAACCCGTGATTCTTAGAATCTTACACATCCATAGAAAATTTAGGTGAAGACGACATCAGACCGCACTCCATTACGTACGTCCTAGATACTGTCTTTAGGAAAGGTGACGCCCAACACTTTTCCTCGAATGCACTGTAATGTCAAAACACTCATAACATAATCATAACTCACTGGTTTTCATTTGAAGCAGTTTAATAGCGCGCGCGTACGAGGGGCATACCGAAATGATCGGGAATATAAAACAATACATACAGGAAATAACTAAATTTATTTTTATTGCTTTTCGAAGTATTCTCCGTTGCAGTTAATGCACTTTTGCATTCGTTCGAACCAATTATTATAGCAGCAATTCCAGTCCGAAGTTGACATGGTCAAAATCGTCGATTTGTATGCTTCCACTGCTTCTTCTGGACCTTGAAACCGCTGACCACGCAATAAATCTTTGATTCTAGGGAATGTAAAGTAATCATTGGGACTCAGATCAGGGCTGTATGGAGGATGATCCATTAATTCAACGTTTTCCTGCTTCAAAAACTCGCTTGTTTTCTGAGCGGTGTGAGAGCTCGCATTATCGTGATGGAGGATTATGCGTCGTTTCGGGTTACCTCTACGGAGTTCGGATATCATCTGTGGCAAACAAACCGTTGTATACCAATCAGCGGTAACCGATCTCCGTTCCTCTAAGGGAACTGTGACTACATGTCCTGTTTTCGCGACAAACGAAGCGACCATTTTCTTCGATACGCTGCGAGAGCGGACAACTTTTGTTGGCTTGATCTCACCTGCGAAGACCCAGACAGCCGACTGATGCTTTCTTTCTGGCTCATATGAATAGATCCATGATTCATCACCAGAGACAATGTTATAAACTGCTTTTGACTTTCCTCCGTTGAAGCGTTGCAGAGTAGACCGGCACCAATTGACACGAGCCGCCTTTTGCTCTTCGGACAAATTATGGGGCACCCAGCGGGAAACTAGCTTTCTCACTCCCAGTTCACCATGTAAAACAGTTTGTATCGCAGTCATACCTATCCCTAAAGTAGCCCGAATCTGCTCATATGTAATATGTCGGTCATCCTGTATCATTCGGCGCACAACAGCGACATTTTCTGGTGTAACCGCTGTTTTTGGCCGGCCTGTGGAAGGTACGGTGCCAAGAGAAGCACGTCCACGCCGGAATTCAGAATACCAGCGATATATTGTCGTCTGGCTAGGCGCTTCACTCTTGTATATAGATATAAGCTCAGCGAGACATTGTCCCTGAGATAATCCTCGTCGAAAGTTGTAAAAAATTATGGCACGGAAACTTTCTCTTGTAAGCTCCATTTTTTTATCGACCTATCAATTTCAAACTGATATTGTTCTTTAAAAAAAATTTTTTTTATAATTCTGTCAATTGTATTCGATTTTCAACTAACCAGTGTTTATTCATCAAAAAGAGTTTTTAATCTAATTAAATCGAAAGTACTCGATTACCGATCTTTTCGGTATGCCCCTCGTACTTCGTTGGGGATATTGTGGTCGCGTGCCTACTCGCTCCCTATGCATATAAAATGAATGACATGCACCGTTTGAGGTTCCCCCCTCGTCATTGCCACATGTTGCCCGACTTGACGACCTTGTAGTATTTTGGGGGGAGTGAAACATCAGCTGTCATCATCGTTTTAGGTGTTTTTGTTAGTACATATTGTAAACTTCTAGTGACTTCTGCCTAAAGTTGCTGATCAATCTATATTATCCAGGTACAAGTTTCTTTACTGTAGAGTTACAGATTGTGTTTGATGTGGTCGACGATTTGCGCGATTCATTCATCACTAATGTCAGGTTCTCACAAAGAATGAATATAATTTAACAAAGACTAAAAAAGCAATGGTACGACTTGCTATAAATTCACGCTTACTATAAACAAAACTCTCAAACAAAAATTAAAGAAAAATTTTAAAATTTTATGACATATATTATGTGAACATTGTTAACTAAAAACTGTTTTGAGCTTAATTTTTCACAATAAAATTCTCACATAGGGATACTTTGTTAAATATACGTCTAAATTATAATTTTCTATGACTTCCAAATCATTGACATGTACTTACTCAATGTATATCAGAGATGAATACATTGTCATTGCTGTCAAGAATAGCTCTGACATATGGAACATAAATTCTTTATTTGACTTTGTATCAATATAATTTCTCTCAGTGCAAGTCACTTCAAATTGGAACGCCCTAAAGAATCATAAACACTGTTTTCATTTAAATGTTCTCGCCTAGTCTCGCCATTAATCCTGAGCTTTATCTTAACTGGGCTTGTCTTTCCGTCAGTTATAGCTCGTCGAGGAACCTGCGCGTGCGCTCTGCACAATGTTCAGCGTGTACACATTTAGGTGGGCGATATGTTGTGAACATCCGCTGGGTTAATGCACTCCGGCCCATACTATTGCTTATGATCTTCCGGATTGTTACTGACTAATACTCGCGGAGACATTTGCAACTTGTATTTGAATGTATGGGTCCTATAACATCTGCTATTATGGCGACTAAAATCTTTGGACTTACGACTTTGTGACTTTCTTTTCATTGTACTGTTTCATTCATAAATATTTCTTAATGAAGAGAAGGCTAATTATTTTTCAACGATTCACGATAAGAGTTAACGAACGAGAAGGTTTGAAAACACTTCTAATTCATCAGCAAACTAAGCCAGGCTTGTAATGGGATTCTCCCGTTACAAGCCTGGCTTAGTTTCGTAACAACGTTTGATGGAAAATAATCCAAATTGCATTTGGTTATAAACTTCTAAATGAGACATACACCGAACAGTTATGATTATTTTTAACAGAAGACTGTTTGTTATGTTCATCTGGTATTAAATCCTCAGTCATTCTTTCATGTTTACGTTACGATTTAAATTTAGCATTTTGATTGTTCGTTAATCGAGCTCTGGCTACTTGAAATACCATACGCTTTTGCCAGTCCAGTCATTGTAGCGCCGGTTACGACCAAAATAGACGGCCGAGAGTGGCTGTTTTCGGCAATTTTGACGTCAAACGGGAGTTGTTTTTAGATTTTTCGAGTGGGTTCAATTTGATCTCGATTCTTTACTGCACTTGTTTATTCGTGATCTAAACGACATTGAAATATTTCTGTGAAGGTCCTATTTCCTTACAAATATGTTATATTTTATAAGGAAAATATTAATGGTAAACAAAATATTGTATATAAATGTTTATTATCTTTTTATAATTAAAATAAATATCTTTTTCTTTTTTTAAACTATGCCACAATATACACGCCAAGAGATTTTATAATATGTATTGCTAAGGAAGTTGGGTGTATCAGTTGGTAACAGTCAATAAGTTATAACCTTAATGGTTGTCCCAACCCTATTTGAAAAGCTTATTGACTGAAAATATGTTTTATAAAGTAGAAGAATTAAAATTTTCATACCTGAATCTAGAAATATTATTAAGCTACCTCATGTATCGATGATTCGCCACCGCTACGAGATCGCCTACCGACTACCACCTTCTAGCTAGTCCGTATCAGCACCAGAGCCACTCTACACATATAATAATAGTAAGCACCTGCTGCGGTCACCGGACCCCTCTGACCGGTCCCGTGTCCGTTCGACTGTGAAATTATACGCATCTGCTGTTCACAGCCTTTTTACTTCCATTCATATGCTTTTATTACACTACTAACTGTAGGCTACAGTACACTACTGTAGGCTTCAGAATAGGACCAACCAACCTCTAAAAACCACTACTGCTGTTATGCGATGTGACGTCGAAACGCAGTTATTTGTTTTTGTGTTGCTTTAAAGTTTGAGCAAAGTAAATTTCACATACACACGGCAGAACATCAAGTTATATAATATATAAACACCCAAGGCTTAAAGTTTGATCTAGAACTGACGAAAATTCTCAGATTTTTGTGATTTGATGTGCTGCCGTAAATCACCGACAGTCTTTAGGAGATTCGATAGACCATGTAAGGCTCTAGTGGATTCTATGATTGTGTTGAAAATTAAATATGTACATTCATTGGAGGAATGATGAGGTTACAATATGACGTACGTTGTAGCGAAAGTTATCTACTGCGATGTACGTTACTGCGAAAGTTTACCATCGCGACGTACGTTGTAATATTCAGACTGAAGGTAGCGACTACATATTTTTGCTGTACACATGAATGAGCCTTTCGTCGGGTCGTACGAAACTGGAGCCTCGTAACTTTCTTGTAAGAAACCAGTGAAGTTACGGTTGAAGATATCTTCTTATTTTTTCGTAACTAGAGAGGAGAGTTGAAATTGTCAGTTCTCGACAGACAGACATGAAAACATTTTATGTTTTTATGGCAACAGTCGCCTTTGACCTTGAGTTGCGAATACAGACATGCAATACATAGGTGTGATTGTATTTGAGTTGTAACAACTTGAACCTTGTTTATATACGACATATTATATATATATTTTGGTGTGCGTCTGTCCTATTTCACTTTAATGCGACTGTCTGCAACTAAGTGTCCGAGTTAATTTATGTTTATACATAATTTAAATGATCTTGAGAAGTTGCCATAACATTAATAGAGAGTCTGGGAAACAAAGTAGCGCGTCGTTAAACAGGCCTAATAATGGCTTCTGACTACCGAGTGACATTACCATGAAACATTTAAATATTGCCCAACGCGGAGTAGTTACCTAGTGAAGCAGAAAAATTGCCTACCGGCTGTAACCTTCGCTTTGAGAGTAAGTTGAACGATTTGGGTCAATTGATTTGTTTTTCAAACGTTCTCGACACTCCAATTGCTTCGCGTTTGTTTCATACAAGATTGGTTTATTTGTGAAAATTATTGTAGCTCTGAGACCAAAACAAAAGAATGAATGATACGGTACACGAAAACTGTAGAAAAATTTGCTACGTTAATTCGAGACAGCGAATGATGCTAAATCAGTTATGTATATGGGCGTTGGAACTGCTAGGTTAGGTAAACAATTTTTAAACAGCGAGCGTTGACAAAGATACGGCTGTTTATAAGCCGCAATTTTCGACGTATAAGTAATCCAAACCAAACAAACGTATAGGGTACTTGACATTGACTTATAATCCTGAAATTAGGCAAGAAACGAGGTCTTACAGCCAATGTATAAGAATAAAACTGAAAATTACAATTTTTAATTATGTATATGTCATTAAAATAGGTTTTACGATTACAAGTACAAACTGTTCCAGCGCCTGTTATTGTTATATTCTTAATGCTATTTTATTAACAATTGCTCGTTGATTACGTCAGGCGCATATTTAGAGCCATAGTACCTATTATTTATGATTTTCAATATGTTAATTTATTCAAATTCTGTATGAAACCATCTCTCATATCTCAGCGCGCGAGCCTGTCTCGCACTTGGCCGGGTTTTTGTAGTTTATAGAACAATTCCGCAAGTGGTTTTGTTAATATCAACTCTCCATCGCTCAATGACTAGGCAGTGCTACTTGTTACTACGAGGATATTCGCGGAACATGTGGTGTGCTAGCTACATTTGGTCACGCGGAATGCTTCATATTTTTTTCGGTTTAGTCTGAGTCGTACGAACACAGAGGTCGCGGTTGATCGACCGGGTAATGTAACATAATGGCGTGTTCACATTGAATCGTCAAGAACAGTGGGCTCTTGTGAGCTGAGTGCACAAGCTGGGATCGGTGGCGCCAGTCGGACGCACTGTCCCGACCAGTGATCGTCGGTCAGCTGACCAACATCCTTATTTGTATTACAGCAAAAATGTTTGTATAATTAGCATGTCTCTATTTGCAGGACATACATACGTAAAGCTTGCCGTGTCTCTTTTTGGACAAGACATATCATCTCCACATGATTGTTCGCTAAGTCCATCGTTTTTTACTAGAGTCACTGTAATAATAGTGATTCAATAAATCAAAAAGGTCAATGAACTATACTGGTTATAATATCATTTAGATCGCGAGTTTGATTCTCAGCCCTACAACCTATCTGGGCTAACTAGCTACAACATATCACGTTACCAGTCGAAAAATATCAGTTAAAATAATGCATATTGTGTTCCGGCAATCACAAAGATAATATAGCCAGTGCATTGTAGAAAATTGAACTAACCACTCCCGTTTTTTTTGTGGTAAACATTTATAACCCTTCGTACCATTGCATGAAGCGGTGACGCGGTGAGCTATATTCTACGAATGTTTACTTTCCCGCAACGCGTATGCATTTTTCCACGAGAAAGCGGAAACGCTCGCGAACAATATATCGCGCTCGTGCTGCTCAAGACCATGTATATTTTGCGCCTCCATTGTGTTTATTCTGAGAACTTCTGTAAAATACGTGCTTGACGGCAATACCGGCTTCGCTATGCCCTGTGTATTCCCCATGAACTGTGATACGTACTTACAAACTGCGTCACCTTTGTATGCGCAGTCTTTAAGTTGAAGCACGTTTCGGAATTTTGACTATTTGATTTGGCTATACAAGTAGACTCGTACCTTTTGCATAATAACATAATTAAATCAATAAGCAGACTGGTCGTTGTAATCGTAATTTGATATTTTCAATTGTTGTATTACGTACGATTGCTGAAAATTTCGTTCGTAATCTGATTACGTGTAAGTACCATTTTGGCTTCACATAGTATAGTATTGTCAGCACTAGAAGTTCCCCAGCTGATGCTGAAATTATAATGTACGAATAAAGATATTTGAAAGTTTTTCGTCCTATATTACACGTAATACAACTCGGTTTCCCTTACAAAATGTTAAACAACTATATAAATTCACATTGCAATTTATTTATTTATTTTGTTATCATTCATCCGAATGCAGTATAAAATGACCGAAAACCTTGCGTAGCATATCTGAACAGAGATTTACAGCCCCTTGAACGCTTTCGGAAAAAGAAAGAATATATTTAGGTGCAACTTACCCCATGAAGAGGGAAACATATCTTGGGGCTACTAATCCAATCAAGATCCCTATCTAAGGGTGAAAGTATTGACTTGTAATCCAGAAACGAACTGCATCGTTAACTGGAGTGAAATTGCCAGTAGTCTCTCCATTTTAGTGATTTTTACCAAGAAATATTAATATGCATGTAACGTGCGTACAATTATGATATTTTACTATGGGCTTAATAACAGGAAACATGCCCTTTGTGTTTAACAATGAGCAATAGAACGACAAGTTTTTTTAGTATCCAGGCTGGAGCACAATGCGCCCGCGCCTCCGATTCGTCCGTCTTCCCACGTACGGGTTCCGATTCTATGACTCTTTGACAATGTCTCTTACAGTGACATTAGTTGAAGCTTTGATGTATCATTGCATTGTTTAGATTTGCGTGTCGGGCTACAAAAAGTTCAGTGTAAAATCAATGCCCTAGATAAATATGTATGCTTATCTGTTCACTAAGTAGTTTCACTGATACGACAGATATTCAATAATGATATGAAAAGGGAATGTTCAACATAACACGGCAATCAAATCAATAACAAATTGTCACATTCTATGCCTGGTAAGGAATTCGAACCAACTGAGCTACATCACACTCCCAAAGTTGTACAAATATTTGGTTAATCAAGTCTCTTACTTCCCACCTCAATCATTATCAATCTATACAGGTTCTTGTAAAGGCAAAAATCTCTTCGAAGTCGCGTTAAAGCATTAGCACGATTATAAAACCTCTAAGTCGTAAATGTAAAATGTGTAAAATAAATCAAGAGAAAGAGAAAAGCCTCTTTTCCCGCATTAATTATATCCTATTAATTTTAATGAGACTACTTGCAATGGTTTATTACGATATGCGAACTCTATTGCTATCATTATACATATTAGTCGGGGGAGTGACAGATCGAATAGGGATAGGAATTGATGCGTGTAGGTTATGACAGCAAAAATAAGACTTTAGCGATTAATGAGCATTCGTTACAAAAGATACACGCCAAAGAGCATCTAATGTTCTTAAAATAGACAACGGTTAGAGTGCACTATGAAGCATAAATCTGCCCCCATAAATATCTAAAACGAACAATCAGGACATCGCCACGTTTGTTTTGTACTTTGATAACCGGAGTGCCAAAATAGAGTAGGTAGTTAGTAAGTATACGTTTGAGCGTTCTTGCTGATTCTGGTCATTTTGGAAGTGGAATATTCTGCACCAAGTCGTTCTCTAAAGCAATATATTTTTCGACATGTACGGGAAGGCATGTGGGGATTCTGTTGTGATATCAAAACCACACGTTCCCAGCGAAACATCTCAAACTAACGCCAAACGTGACCTTCACCGAACGATAAAGTTTCGATTGATATAGCTTTGCAAACTAGACACGTGTTTCATTGTAAAGTGTGGGTGCTCACAAAACCAATCAAAACAACCAACTAGTTGGACCTAAAGTGTCGCAGCTTCGATGCCCGCAGCTGAAATTGTGCAACTTATCGATGAATGCGTTACACAACAGTCCATGCTATGACACAGTTTGATCACATGGTGCAGCACCTTGCCGATCTCGCTACTTTCACAACATAATTCGTGTAAAGTTAATGGGTAAAACGAATTTATTCTCGATTTCCTGCTTGTGTAATGGTAGTGGTTTGCCTATGGCTTCGCCCACGTGACCGAGAGTTGGGTTTCGTGAGCATCGATTTATTGATCGCGATAGAGACTGTTCTAGAGCTGTCCGAAGATAGGCTATGTGATGATATCACGAAGAAGGAAAAACAAACAAAATGACCTAGTTTTCCTTATCTTTTCATTAGGATATTGTTACGATTTCCAGAATCAATTTCAGGAATAATTGATCACGGTCTGCCTTTGAAAACATTCTAGATAAGAGAAACATTTACATAATTATCAGGAACCCTCTTCCGATTGATTTTCTCGGTCAGTATTTTCAGAGTATTTGAGACGGACTTTAATCTCTGTTCCGACCACGTGGGGAGTTCATTAACACTGTCTCCCATTGCTAGTCTAAAGCAAAAACATGCAAATACATGTATCGAAAAACATTCCAATGAAAACGTCTATCATACTATTACGTAACTTCTATATGAAAATGTGTTATTATTGTGTAACAGATTTCTTATCATCTTTATTAATGAGGTTTACGGCGTGAGTGTGTCCTCACTTTACTTTCTACATCGGCGAGAGCTACTCTTGTAGACAGCTTGTCAACAGCAAGCAAGTTATTATCCCTAGTTGTTTTTTCTTACAAGTTTCTATCCAAGACTGGAAAGGAAAATGATTCCATAACAGTTCATTTTAGAACTGGTACTGGTCATAATGAGAATTGATTATTCTATGTTTGTTTTTCTTTACAAACTCAGACCACGTGGATTCATTAGTGAATCGTGGTGTGTTTGTAAGCACTTTCGAGATATTGAACTTGTGTTGAAGATTGCTGTATGAATGTACTCATGCTATCGACAATGTTGATACTGTCACCTTCAGCGAAGGTAGAGGCTAGTGATGCTAACCAAAACATGTATTTAATTCAGATAGTTCATAATCCTCAGGATATTTATTTGATACTGATCTTAAAGAAATGCAATAATAATAACAACAATAAATAAATGTTTATTTATGCTCACAGAGTGCCACCTTATCTAGAGTATACATACATATAGACAACTTAAATCTTATAAAGTAGGTGTAGGTACATGTGAGAGACTGGTGCCTGAGATACGTGTGACCCTGTGCTACAGGACACCACGGTCTCACCCACAAAGAGTAACGAAATTCGGTGTAAAACACATCAACATTTATGAAGATGTGCGAAGCGAAGCGTAATATCTTTCGAAACGTGGTGCCTGAAGCTCGTTTCATTTACAATGTAAAAGGAATGCATTCATGTTTTATGCAACTGAGCACTCTCGACGAAGTTTTAATCAGGCGCGGGCGTGTGCTGTCCTGCCAAAACAACAGCAAAGTTGCTCTTGTCAAAACTGTGTGCTTAAACATATACTCGTACGCACACACAAAAGCTAAGTTAAAGAATTCTATCGGATGCATTACAAAATTCCATTCAAGATTCTGTAAGTAGAAATGAAAGTGAATCGTTACGTATTGGAACTTAAACGTGTCATGCATGCATGCATGTATTTGTCTTTTGAAAGTGTCCATCAAAAGAAAGTGCATATACGAGCGATTCAATCATTGGCTATCTTTCTATCACAATAGATAATTATTTGTAATATGCAATATATGGCTTACATAATCTCATGATGATGAGTACAGTTGAATTGTTGAAGAAAATGAATAGGTATGGTTCCTGAGTTGGCAATCTTTGAAATCTGTGCTCGTTAGCTCTACTGGGAATTGGATGTTGGACTTGGACACGATGTCTCCTCACCTGATGGTAAGTTACGATGTGGTCTACGATCGTACGCATTGGTCTAGTCTAGATGGTTCCTGTTTACCCTCGACAAAGACACCCAAATTGCTTTGAAGAAAAAATATTCCAAAACATCTCAAATTGTAACTTCAGGGTACATGATAATTCAAGATTAGTTATTCGGTTTATTATTAGTTACTGAATTGTATTGATTTTGGTTTTAATGTGCAAGATATGCATATGGCCTCCGTTACACCCGATGGTAAGTGGTGTTTGTTTACTAAAGCAGAAAATTGGTGTTAACTGTATTAAATTCGTCACGATTTAGAACCAGCATCAATTCACGACGCACAATACATTATCAACACTCATCAGAATGTTGCGAGTCACCACTTGGAATGATTAATTTTCGTTTGAAACCCTAAAATCGTGGAGAACCGAATGTAAAATCGACCTTAATTTGTAATTCGACAGCTAACCTTAAATCCATATTAATCTTATAAATGCGAGAGTAAGTTTGTTTGTTTGTCCGTCCTTCCCATCGTAACGGAGCATAAGAATAACTTGATATATTGTATAGGGATAGTTGAAAGGCCAGAATAAAAATTAGCATTTTTTTAAATAACCTCGCGGACAGTCGAGTACGACCTATATAAAGTAAATACATAAAGTAAATAAAGTAAGTAATTACATAAATTCTTATAGGTATTTCAAATTTTCAACCGGTTTTATATCATATATTGGTTGAAAGTTCGGATTTTTCCTGTTTGCATGTTATTGTTTCTTCAGTTGCGTAAAATATTGTAGCTTTACACAATTTTAACACATTACACACAATCCTAACAATAAACCGCAAAAACGTTTTATATTCGAATTTAATAAAAGGAAAAATTATTCAAATTACGATTCCATGGCGTACCATGGTCCATATTCTGCAGTGTTTCGAATGAACGTTTCGAGAATGAAATATCATAATAATCATCAGCTAGAAAACGTTCACTGCTGCACATGGGCTCTGCTCCATTCAACATACAGTGCATTACAAACGCACTGCACAACACACGTAGGAGCACGCGCGTGTCACCTCTAGGGATCGATTTATTTATGTTTATGTGTCTGAACTTTGTCTGGGGGTGGTTGAGTCACTGGAGGTGGGTGGGTGCGTGACGCAGGCGGGGTGCTCCACCCCGGCGCCCTTGGCGGCACCCTGTGACGTCACGATACCCGTGACTCACCTACGCCGATATAGATTTTCTTAGGGCGAGCTTGCCCTAAATTAGATTGCAATGTTAACGTTTATTTAGGGACTACCATGTTGACTCAACCTTTGATATTTTAGATCGTTGTTCCGTGATAGACCTTGATGTTGTAACATAACAGTACAATGTTCACAAAAAGAAACAGGATAGGCTTCTATTCAAACAAATCATCATTTATGATTATCACCCGGAAACGTTTCAAAGCCTCATTTCGCCCACGTAGAGAGATGGACTGACCCAGACGAGAATCAGTTTAATAGGCTTCTAACTTCCGTTAGCACGTGTTCAACCTGAAAACCAAATATGCGAGCGTATCGTTAACAATAAATTTTCGTGGCCCATTCTAATGTTTGAAACTCTGATATATGCAGAAAATTTTACCCAGCCACATTACGAAACGAAACGTGCATTCTAAATCACCAAGCATTGCTTAAAGCTACGTGTTCAGATAAAATACCCATCGCCTATCGCCACCATTACTGCTCTGACGCTCGTCGCAAACGACACAAGCCATTGAGGTAAACGATAAACCGACATCTATGTCGCTTGTGTTTAAAGCCATACGATAAAAATCGTGCTTACCCTTAATTGAGACAGAAGCCACCGGTCAAATTGTTTTAAAAAGAAATTGTCGTTTAACAAAACCGCATCATTCTTGACCTGCTTGGCGGCCATTTTTGTGTGCTAGGTATGATTGATATTAACATAAACACAGGTGAGGTGATCCCGAAGCGTTGCCGTAAGTAGTAGTAAGTAGTAAGTATTTAAACAAAACATGGATGCGCACCGGCATCGTTTCTAAAAGTCTAGAGCACAGTTCTGGGAGAAGATTTACTGGCTAGAATAACCGACTATCTTCTTTCACCAAAAGGCCTAAATAAGACTATGTATAATTGGAATAATAATAATGTAAAATGATAGTTATTTTTTCTCCACAAAGTTTGTACATATTAATTATAACATCACTTAATTCTATGGTTTCGTAACTTTGTGAAGACTGGCTCCTGAACTAGGATCCCCTGTGCTAAATGAAATATGTCATTTTGGTTTTTCTAAATCCTTGAATAGAAATGATATTAGGGCTTTGCTGTTGTACATAAGGGCTTAGATTACATTGACTGTATAGATCGTGTTAATTGTTTTATCACGGGATTTTGGTATAAAGATTTTCAACTTCCTACTTTTCAACCTATACAACTGACATACATTACAAATGTTAAATTGAATGTAACAATTATTATAATTTCAAAGTGATCTTTAAAAAAAAACGAAAAATACCTAGTTAACGAATATGACTTGCTTATAATCTGTTCCGTACAAGTAATCGTATTCAAATGTGATGTAGGAGCTTTCCAAACCGGAAGCTAAACGCGGCACGTGTCAGGGCGTTTAGTATATAATCGTCAATTAAATTATGTCATTTGTCGTGGGCCGTATTCATGTTGTATTGTGTAAGTAGCGGACAATTGCATAAAGTGAGAGCAGAACTTACAACTTGGGTGGACTCAGGGCGTGCCTTATTCAGAGCACGTTGAGTACGTCCTCGCTTTTTGAGATTGTGAAATAGTTTTTTTGATTATTATTCATCGTTGTTGTCTTGTAGCCATCGTTCGATCGTTAAACTGGGAAATAAAATAATTATATTTAACGCTTCACAGCTTAGCAGAGTCCTATGACTATGGATTTGGCAATATTTTTGTCAGTCTAGTTTTTTGACTAAGTGTTCAATACGAAAAATTAAACTGAGAGCATGTGATTTATTTACCGGTAAAATAGTAATGATCTTTATCAAAACTTTATTTTATAGTATGTACAATGTACATAACCTGATTGGTGGTGAGGTATTTCTTATGTCCGCCTGGCTGACTGTCACCATGTTGCCTAAGTCTGCCGCTAAGCGCTCTTGTGTTTCGGTATGAAAGGTAGCCAGCGCCTCATTGTCTTCAGGCTTCTGGGTGCGCACGCTTACTATCGTCTCTTGTCATCAGGAGATTAAGATTAATTATTTAATCAACTATAACATCATCATCATCAACAGCCTATATATGTCCCCACTGGAGGGGCTCAGGCCTACTCTCCTACAGAGAGTGTTTGGGCCATAGTCCACCACGCGGGCCCAGTGCGGATTGGCGGACTTCACATGCCTGTTCAAGACATGCAGGTTTCCTCACGATGTTTTCCTTCACCGTTAAGCAATCGGATAATGTACTTGAATTGAAAAACAACTCATAGGTACACGGCTGGATTCGAACCCGGTACCCTCAGATTGAGAGTCCGCGTCTTATCCACTACGCCACCGACTATAACATAGCCAGTCTATAATCCCATAGAAAATTATTGGTGGTCTTGGCTTATTGTCAAAGCTAAGATCCAGTCAAGTGTAAACTCCTTCATCAAAATAATAGCCTTGTTTAAAAAAATTAAGTGCTCCCACTCGCCATTCGGTCCCCAGTTATTTTGCAAGTGTCCGTTTCTGAACGAATAAAAATAAATAAAATAAAATCTTTATTATCAGATGTCAAGGATCCATATAATTGTTAGTACTGCTTATTACTATGTTAGTAAGTATACTATGTCACAACTGAGTTTGTCAAAATATTTACATGTCGCATAATGGGACAGTCTAATTTCGAGGGTGTTCAGGATGCGATTGGAGCTGGCTCGCACTCGACTTGACAAAGATCCTAATCCTTTTATCCATTGTCATAACTTGTTTTGGATTTTTAAGTGGGTATAAAACATTTATATTCAGCAGAGGGCCTCGATTGTCCGAATATACAAAATTGGTATCCTGTTCGTATGTACGAAACGTTCGGAACATCAATGCTGGTTAAGAAATCGTTAATTACCGCTTCTGAAATGCCTTTGTTACGAGAAATGCTTAAAGGACCTCCCATTAAGCATTTCTCGTAACACCAACAACATCTTCGGTATAGCAATCATGCAAATCTTGGGCAGAATTTCGTCTGATTCGAATAAGAAGAACCACAGAAGTCTCCAAGAGTGTGTGATGTATTATTATCTACCTATTAAAAAGAAATAATCGATAATATCATTAGAACTCATTCCTATGACATCTATCATGTCATATCGTTGAACTATTTCATGTTGACAAACATCCTCGTGATAGTTGTAAAATGTACTGACATACCATCGTTTCATCGCGTTCATAGCATGTCATCATCCTGCTCACTGTTGACAGTCTTCTTTTACAAACAGGCGTATATCAGTTGAATAATAAGAGAAATATCTGAAATATACATCTGGCTAATCATCATTGTCAGACTATCACTTCAGCATCGTAATCAGTTGAACCTCCGATGAACATTATATGGCTATTTTATCACGCTGCGTCTTCTTCGTGACCTTTTCAATAAAGATCGTTTATGGGACAGACAAGCGTCGGTGGCGCAGTTGATAAGGCGCGGACTCTCAATCTGAGGGTACCGGGTTCGAATCCAGCCGTGTACCTATGAGTTGTTTTTTCAATTCAAGTACATTATCCGATTGCTTAACGGTGAAGGAAAACATCGTGAGGAAACCTGCATGTCTTGAACAGGCATGTGAAGTCCGCCGATCCGCACTGGGCCCGCGTGGTGGACTATGGCCCATACACTCTCTGTAGGAGAGTAGGCCTGAGCCCCTCCAGTGGGGACATATATAGGCTGTTGATGATGGGACATACTTAGGCAACTTTTAATCCTGGTATAAAATGTTCATTAGGAATCGTTCAGGAATGGTCTCCAGCGAAATAACTTATATGGAATACTCCCTTGTCATCCCGACTAATTGAAACAATATTCAGGAGGAGAGCAGCAGCATCTACATATGTAACAAACAGTAAATGACTGCTGTTACCAATCTGCTTGCCAAGCGTGGTAATTATGGCGAATCTCCTCATGGCAAGAACGACGTAGATGTCGGAGGCTCATTGTTATGCAGCTTATTAAAAATGTTTTTACCTGAAAAGCTTCATTATAATGAAGAATTTGCTGAGAGATGACCAAAATATGTATCAGCAGCTGCTCTGGGATAACAGGCGTGAGTTGTATATATGTCCCATTTGGGAATTCTCAGAAACCAGAGGAATTAAAAGGTATGTTAAACACATACTAGCTTTAATACTAAAGCCGCGGTTACACAAAGTGTTTCAGATTCGAGAGAGAGATTGTCTGTAATATATTGTGTCGGCTTCTTGATTCTAGATCGGTTTGTATACAAGCTTAGATAAAGCCAAGTGCCGTTGCATTTATTCAATCGTTGATAACGCCTATTTTTCTTATTGTTCAATCGATTAAATAGATAAATCGTCTTGTGTTTACACGTAATGTGACCGTTATTGATACCGTTAACGTAATCTTATCAAAGTCAAGGTGTTATTGTCTTGATTAAACAATGATGAGTAATGTGTAAATGGTCCTAATTACGTACAAAGCATTCCACCGTCGTGACTCATCGATATGACGAGTCGGACAAATCGATTGCGTCCATCGAGCCGGGCCCGGCGCGACTGTGTTCCGGTATGACTCCCGAGCTGTCGGTGCATTCGAGATGTAACGGAAGGGAATAATCGTGTCAACTGCGTGCGAGAGGTTGCAGACAAAGACTCGTTTATTGTATGCAGATTGCATATCTCTTTTATTTGCGAGAGAAATTCAACGCTGCAAACAACGCCCATATTTATCAACAACGTGTTTTATGAACTCATGAATTTAACGCATTACCTTCAGTTGTGTTCCATTACTTGTTTGGCCTTCCGCGATAACTGCGGAGATACGCTGAGCTCTGCCAATCATAACGCTACAGTGAAAAGTTAATCTTGCAAAACAGTTTCCTATCTGGCTAAGCCCCGGTCGTGATACCTACGTCTTAGCACACACGTATGGCATCTGCATTCAAGTGAGACATTCAGATCGCAAGGTCGTTCCAACACTTGTTTGTAATTTAATCACAGGCCACAAGATCACATGCGACGACGAGACTGTATACATTTTCACTAATATTCATATTCAATATTAGAATCTGTGTTTAATTATGCAAATCGACGATTCGCATGCCGAGATGCTCACTCATCGAATTCTTTATCGGCCCTAATTATTAAGCCATCGGTTATTTTAACATTTCTGAATATTAATGTCTACGTTATGCCAAAACCGTGACTGTTTAACGGAACACGCTGTGTACGGGCCTTAAAAGAAAGTGTTCCGTCCGTGTTTGACCAACGAACGTTGTCGTTGGACGGGTGGATATATCTATCGCTAATGTTTGGTTATCGTGGCGCGGCGTGACTGCGATATGTGGCAATTACCGACGATTGACGGACTCACTCTGTGTGTCAAGCCAACACAATGATAGGTTCAATGACATTCGTGACACGTAAGCTGAATATGACACGCGGAAAGAATTTCACATGTAACTTCCTCGTGATTATACCTGACATTATTATTTGGTTAATTTGTTATTGGCTGTGTTTATTGAGATGTTACTCAGCCTCAACCTGTCTCTTGACCCTGTATTGGTTGTTTATTTACACCTGGTATTCACTATTTTAAGTTTGGACAGAATCTAATGCTCCCATCTGTATTGATACGCTGTGTGATTACTAGAAACAGTTGCTTTGAAGTCTGATTCATGGTTCATATAATGAACGATATGTAATTGTTCCATGTATCTTATTTTCTACATTGCAGCAACACACAAGGCTGTATGCTTATCATGATGGCCGCCATTAGTAGCACGAATCCGGCTCATAGGACCAATAAATAAAGAGAACCATGTTTACAAAGTGGAAGTCGATTTGAACGCAAATATTTAAAAAATTACTTAATTGGCTTAATAATTAAAACATGAGTTAATGTTGTGTCAGAAATAATGAATCACTTTACAATCCAACGGTTTCCAGACAATAATAAAATACTGATAAAATTGAACCTTTGACATTTGTGTATGATTTTTAAATCTTACAAAGCTCACGGTCACTTTTTTCGTATTTATTTGCACCGTGCAGATCGTGACAGAAACTTGATTTTGTCTATCGCCAATCACCTAATTTGTTTATTAAAATAGCGATTGATAGTTTATTAAGAACTGGTTTTAACTGAATTTAAATATGAATCGCAGTTATTAGTTGCTATGAATATGCAAAAGAAACGTCTGCGATATAAAAAATAAAGATCGTAAAATCCAGACGATATAACTTATTACTCAATTCGTCACGTACGGATTGTCGAAATGTTATTGTAATTATTATGATGTAGCTGAGGTCTGTACATGTGTCGGTAACCGCGCCAAGTGTGATCTGCATACTGATGGCGGTCCGAACATTGCGTGTACGCATTCCACAGCCCAAGCGCCGCCCACCAACCGCCTTTTTTAACCGTCGTCTGCGATCTCTGTTGATACTATAGGTAGACTATCCATAGTAACGAACCTTTTAAATCTGGTTTCTTCACAATAATATATACGTTTTACAACTGACAGGTATAGCCGCTGGCATTCATTGGCATGCTCTTCAAATTGGTAAATTGAAGCGATACGCAGATAGACCACACGTGGTTAATATTTGCAATTTTGGGCGACTCTTGAGAGCATTTGGCACTCTTGTAAAGTGTAGCATTTTACAGCCGTGTTTGTAGTATACAAGTTGTTTTGGTCTTCTATTATCTAGAGCAGGTTCAGTTACTTCGCACAAAGACGCAAGACCTACAGGACACGGACAGGCTCGGCTTAATGTAAAACAGGCTCTAGAAATAGCTGCAGTTTTAATAATCCCCCGACCAATGCATAAAATATTAAGTCGTTTAGCTGCCGCTCTATATGTACCGGGTTGTCAACCATCCAGTTCTCCCACGACAAGTCTCGACACTCTCACATTCGCATTACTATGTTGGCTCAGTCAGCACACAACTGGTTAACGATCGAGCTCAAAACATTATGCCTTACATGATATATCTCTTAAAAATTGTAATTTTTTGCTTTCACTACTGAGCCTACCACATTCTTGACTGTGAAAATCGTTGTGATAGATAAGATAGATATTTTTAAAAGCTTTAACAATCCAAAAGCGAATAATGTTGCCGGTCCGCGCGGCCATTATCTAGACGTGAATCAATAATGGGAAAGATAATGCATGTCCTCGTTTTATAAAATTATTTTGTTTCATTGTATATTGATGATGATGCGCTATTCACGTTTTGACGCTCAATTATTATGGTTGCGAGTTCTAAATGACAGACTTTTATTCTCACCAAACGGTACATCAGAAGCGAAGCGAAGAAGATATGGATAGTAATGTTCGTTCTTTGTCATCTAGCTTAGACATTGGGAACACGAATACTGAACGGTGTATTATGATACAGCACTAGCAGGTAGGCTATAAAAACTAGCGTGTTCGATTCACGTTCGGCCTTGATTTGACCATAGTAGTGATGACTTGACGTAGAAGGCTGTTTCATCTTTAATAATGTGTTTTTGAAATAGGTATATGACATGTCTATAATAATTATGAACAAAGATATTTTATTTATTTTAGTTTATTCGGAAAACATACAGTTTATTATATATCTATGTATAGGTTTGTTTTGTGAACCTGCCTGATAATTGTGAGAGAAAAGATCCTGTGCAGCTCTGTCTCAAGGGCAGATCGCTTTTAAATTGCATTATTCTTAATATACGTGGGAGTGAAGACGGGTTTCATGGCCCAAGGGGAGCTACTCTTTTTTCAACTTTCAATATACAGTTTTCGTAACTTTGTCTTTAAAAAAACTACGCATTCTTTCTCGATTACAGTGACTTCACTTAATACCAAATCATTAATTTAAGTTCCCTCAATAAATTGACATCTTCTTCATGTGTCCTGTAATTCCATCGAACTCGTGGCGTATTGTTTTCAAATCGTAATGACTTTATAATGCCTTCAAATTGAACTCAATTTATGTCGGCCCTGTATTGTACCCGGTAAACTTTCTCAATTGTACAACAATAGTTGTTAAGTCAAAGTATTATTCTTTGATATCTATTCAGGCATAGCCACGCACAATAAGTTTGCCCCTCTGAAGATAGCTCTGCGCAATTTCAAACATGTACAGACGGCATGTGTGTCTATTATTTTTGATAATAACTATCCCTAGATAACACTGGGACATTTCTTTCCACCCGAAAACTTGCGTTTCCTCCTACTTATACGTGAATAATTGATACTTCGCGGTCTTTTGTGACTAACTTTAGTTCGAACGATTCTAACGATCTTCATTCATTACTTTATTGGGACGCAGTGATTTACAGCATTACTTCATTCGCTGTTGTCTGTTCTTGAATATTTTACACAAAGCTATTTCGGCTCAGTCATGTCTAAAAATATTCAATTCATGTTACAAATGTTGCTTCTACGTACAGCTGGTTGCATTGAGCTTGTTCGGGCCGGGCCAACGCATTTAATTAATGCTATTTAGTTGTTGTGCGTTTGTTATTCGGTCTTCCGCGCCATAAATAATGTTTTTGTTAATTAAGAATGGTCGGACTTACAGTTCTAACAAACACTGACATGTTTGTAATACGTTGCAGAACCTTGTTCAAGCTAATTACTGAATAAAGACGTACTTTGGAGTTTTTGAGAACCGCCTATCTGTTACCGATGCTCTTAATTCTCTACATATACAGCGATTATGAGTTCGACCTATAATCACATGGAAGTGTATTATAACCTCTGCTTATTAGAACGTTCACAAAAACGTGTTTAATTTCGTCAGAACACCTATCTGTCTTATCGCTGTTAGAGGAGTTGAATTATATTACATGAATTAATTGTCGAAATTGTTTTGAGCAAAATATTATGACTTCGCTAATATTGGGTATTTTTTCTGTGTCGATGTCTTCTTTATGTAATTGGGGAAATTTTATTAAGTTTATATGTCTTTTCAAGATTTGCCAGGATTTTTAACTTAAGCGGAGGAAACCTCGCACCCCCAAATTACCCACCATACTTACAGACTGATCATGCACAATCGTTTAACAGCTTAATTAAATCACTTGAAAACTGATTCATGTTGCAACAACGGGCATGAAAAACAGATGCGGTGTCGATGCACTGTGCACCTTCGCCGTGAGTCAAGGGCGGCGCGCGTGCGCTGGTTCCGTCTGTGCCCGCGCAGGACGGGTGGATCGCGTGCGCATCTCCGCACGCAATCTTTGTACCCGTCGCACCTATACCTCCCAGTGGGAAACTATACCTCATCGGTTTCTCATAATCCCCATAATAAGAGATGATTTAGATGATGATTAGTATGTAGTTAAAAAGTTTTTTAAAATAACAAATCTATAGTTAAACCAAAATATTTTATTGTTGTATTATAAATTAGAATAATGCAGTGCAGTTGCACTAGTAGTACTTGAATATGGATGGATGGATGCAAATGTTATTTCCTGCTGGGTCGATCTCGTTCATCATTCGTTTCCTCTCCTGATTGATAATTAGCGTGCGCCATGGTGCAATTATAATAACCTCATTATATTAAAACAATGTTTCTGTTTGTTCGCAGGATCAATATGATAACTTAGCCGCCCACACGCAGAAAGGAATCGAGTTTTTAGACAAATATGGCAATTTCGTTAAGGAGAGGTGCGCTATAGAACTAGAATATGCAGGAAAACTCAGGTGAGTCTAAGATTTTTCTAGCGATAATATTCCACATAACGTGCTGATTTGACTGAGCGTCCAATCCAGAAAATCTGACGATTTAAAAGTAAATTTCAAGAAGAAAGCCTAATCGATACCAACTTAAATAAATAATTTCGTTCGTATGCATAATGTTCTTAAAAATTATGTCATCGCATCGGTTGTCGCTTTCTGTTTGTACATATTTATATGTATACCGCGACACGTATTCTATTACGTCTACGATTATATGATGGATTATATAAAGTTGTTTCTTTTTCCTTTTGTTTGCAGGCGGCTCGTCAAAAACTATCAACCAAAAAGAAAAGAGGAAGATGAATATCAGTAAGTTCATTTTGTGTTTTTTTAATTTCATTTTTTTTACAATCGATAGGCTTCCGTTTGACCACAATAGCGCCTGATGTTAAGCGACGATATGGTCTAGGATGGTTCACGGTTGCCTAAAAATAGCCTTTTTCACTCTGGCCTTGAAGATATCCAGGTAGCGCCCGGGAAACTCAAAAGCCGGCAGGGAATGCCACTCCTTAGCTGTACGCATAATAAACGAAGAAGCGAAAAGCTTCGTGCGAAATGGTGGAATGTCAACCAAGTAGGGGATAAACACAAGCACATAACCTAGTGGGCTAGTAGTGCACATAGTGGGCTTGCACTTGGTCTTCAATGCGTAGTGACGATTTGGAAGGCCGTTTGCAAAAAGCCAGAATCTCAAGTTACTGCGAAGAAGCCATTATCATATTGTCATAAATTGAATTGCAGTAGTAAATAGTACCACAGGTAACAATCGAGCTTTATAGATTCTTATGTATTTAGATATTCATCGTTTGCACTAAGTTGGGTGAAGTCACAAATTTCTTTCGCAATTTTTTATCTGCCTTTAACGGAAGTCTCGGTAGATTCATTGAGGACAAGAATAACAGTAAAGATTAATTTTTTCGATGTGGTTTTCCTATTCCCATTTGAGCTTGCTTTGTGCATACGAACTTTAAAATACGCATCAAAATTATTGGCATGACATGCTCGTTTTATTTGCGATTTGATTGAACAATATATTCAAGTTTTACTTCATCATGGTATGCAATTATTTTGCGGTGGTTTTAAGTATTGATATACCAAAGACTGACCTTATTTTCTAGTGGTAAGTAAGGTCAGGGCCGAGCCAACGAACCTAGCGGGTTGCAATGATAGATCATTATAGACATCTATCAGTAGACCATTGAATAATATAAAACTGGCTCCGTCTAGTCTGTAACCTACTTGGCGAGCGCCCAAGGCTATTAATCCAACTGGTCACTTGCCAGAATCACTCCTATCATAAAACTACAAGAGGCTGGTAGCTGACTGCTACAAAAATTCCAATAAAACTGATCATTATCTAGTATTATCAAAGAAATTGTATTGTATAAGTTTTAAGAAGTTTTATGATCTTTATTTTCCTGTGTGTGCCTGAATAGGCTAGGGATAATTTCAGGAGACATCGTATACTTATGGACTACAAACACCATACCATCATGAAGGCATCAAGCGTCGAGCAAATCATGGGCAAAACCGATTTAAATAAAAGCTTTAGAAAAGCGCAAAAATCCGTAGTTTTGGGCATACCTAGTTCTTATAATTTAGAACACAAACAATTTTAGTGCGAGGACTTGGTACTGATTTCATTGATGTCCTTCAAGTCTTTTTACAAGCAATGTGACGTCACTTGCGTAACAATATTTTTGTTGGGTTGCCTCGCGAATTGAATTACGTTACGATGTACAATTCAATTCAAATAATATGGACAACTATATATTTTAAACAGTTTTCACTTAAAACTTGATTTTACTGTAAATGACTCTACATACTATACGAGTGTTTTTTTCCTCAAACACGCGCACCCATGTTGAAACCGACACGATAAAATACAATAGTGGCGGTACGGTTGCTTTTTAAATAAAACAGCAGATATTTAGCTGTATCGTATTTTTAGTTCTGAGTATTTAGTCGTCGGTTATTCTTTGTAATTATATGACAAGGTGTCAAAGTCCAAATTCTAAAGAATTAAAGGTTTTTTATTACGAAAATTAAGAATCGGTCTTGTGAAGTTATGCATGTGGCATGCAGTGCAAGTGACGTCACAAAGAGAATTGTTGATTTTCTGGACATATTATCACACATTATTTATGTGTTTGCTATAGTCACTTGTCATTAGCTGATCCACTTGTGGACTATGAGTGTTTATCATAGATCGCAGCGACAAACGAGCTTTACAAGAGTCGGTTTGTTCGCCCTTCAGTGCACGAAGTCGAGTCTTGGAGTGTTTTAGATTCCTATTTAAAATGGCGGTTTCTTCAATAAATAGGTACTTACAGTACTCGCACGCTATGCTTGCCCCTCTGAAGTTAGCTCTCCAGATTTTCGCGCATATACCACAGTAGGAATATGTGTGTATTATTTTCGATAATAATTGTCCCTAGATGTTATACAACACTAGGATTTCTTTTCACCCGCCAACTTGCCCTGCCTCCCATTTATACGTTAATAATTGATACTTCGCAGCCTTTTGTAGCTAACTTCAGAAGGGCAAACATCGTTCGCGAGTACTGTACTCGTATTAAAATACAACAGAAACACAACTTGAGTGTAAATACGTGTTGCTAACGGCCACATGTAACGTTATAGGCCTAACTTTTGTCAGATCAGATTGATATTAGAGTACCGTATTGGGCAGCGGCTCCCAAACTTTTAGCACTCTTACTTTTCGTCACAATTTTACTAGACAGTTTGGGATTTGGGGGGGGGGGGGGGGGTGACCTATAGAATAGTTGGTTTACCTTCGTCTAGCTACATACTGTCACAAAGCTTGTTGTCGCGCCCCTATTTATATGTCTTCACGCCTCCTTTGAGAAACAATGTTCTCTGTAGGTCTATTCTAAGGGTTTTTGAAGCAGTGTTTTGTATCTGATTGCAGGTATACAGCGTGTAAATCGTTTAAACAGCTGCTGCAGGAGCTGGGTGACTTCGCGGGGCAGCGCGAGGTGGTCGCCGAAAACCTGCAGTCGAATGTTGTGCGGGAGCTGCATCTACTCGCCAAGGAACTGCGAGAAGAGAGGAAGGTAAGCGGAATACAATTAGCAGAGCTGGACACACGAGGTTCCTTTGTCCCCCCAAATGGCGTTGGGTAAATGATGTCATAAAAAATGCTATTTTTGTAGAAATCAAAATTATAACGGATTCCTGTTGCCTTTTCTATACTGTTCCCTTCGGAAATGTTAACTGTATTGTGTTCACTGTACTAGCCTGTGCATCATTAGGCATCATCATCGTCCGGAAAACGTCCACTGCTGGACACAGGCCTCCTTCATGGTATGCCACATTGACCGGCCCCGGGCCAATTCCATCCAGCGATTCCCCGCGACCTTAACCAGGTCGTCGGTTCATCTAGTAGAGGGACGGCCCGGTAGACGCTTCCCGGTACGTAGTAACCACTCGAGATCTTTTACTCTCCAAACAAACAATACGCCAATATACAAACATCTGTATATTGGCGCGTATGCTACCATTTATATGTAAATACCACTAATAATAACCACTATTTATACGCGCCCCGCGTCGATTAGATTGTGAAAACAATTAAAATAATATGAATGTCATTTACTGTTATGTATTTACCGTGTATTTATGTATTTAAATTATTATTTCGTATCTGGTCGTATATTTACCCAAGCCAGTGGCCACACATGTATTTGAAAATTCCGCCGAATCTTAGTCGTAGCCTGGGACCGTGCGCCCAAATTGTGGCATCATTGCCTCGCGCGTAACATCAAAACAGTTCCTATTTGCAAGAAAGAAATAAGTCCAGAGTCTCAGATGACTATTTGTCTATATGACCTCAGTTGAATTATAAATTGAGCAACCCTGTCCGTCCAGCGCACATCCAAGCGATCCTATCCTTACCGTCTCTCCAACTTTTGAAATAGAAACAGAAACGGAAAAATATTTATTTAACTAAGACAGACACACAACACCATACAAAAATACAATTGACACATAAATTGCGTCTCATCTCATAGACGCACACAGTGCGAGACATAAACCTGACCCTATTTTTAAAGAAAAATATCAAGGGTCACATTGTTCTTCTCAGTTAATGCTCGATATGCTGTAGCGGGCAAGGAAACCACGTGAAGCTATCTGGCACCTCGCCTCCCCTAACTGTTGCATCTTGAAAGGGTAGCGCATGAAATCGCGCTCCTATCTTCACACTTAACTGCTATCTTGACCCAATTCTGTTAGGAATTTCTGTTAGAAATAAGCTGATCTTGTTTGTATTTTATATCTGTGTTTGTGTATTACTATTATTTTCCAAAGTACAAAAAACTGTTTAAAAATAGCCGATATATTTACTAATTTTGTTATATCCGAATATTTGTTTAAATATTTATAATGATCTATTTTCTTCTACTTTACAGCAATACTTGAACGAGGGTGCGAAACAAATGGCGGTGTTAAACTCCGCCATAGGCGCGCTGGAGCGGGCGCGGAGAGCGTACGAGCGGGCGGCGCGGGAGTCGGAACGAGCGCTCGAGGCCTTCCAGAGGGCGGACGCTGACCTTAATTTAAGGTAATTTCATGATATTCATTACACTTTCCATGGCTTCACGCTAAACCTCCGTGGACTTAGAGCCTGTGACTAAAGAAAAGGAACAAAAAGATTCGGACTAGTTGAAACTTTCACGTCACACAAAGGTAGTAAGATAGAAAGGATATTTGACAGTGTCCCCATCGGAAATCAAACCCGAGACTTTTCCGCGATATTCGAGCGTCTGTCAGTTTAACACTTAGAGACCGTTCAGATCTTCAGGCCGTCATATTTTTCTATTTCCAACGAATAAAATAGACAAATAGACATCCAAAAATAATTTCTTACTGTACTTAATTTACGGGTACATGTAACGCCTTGCAAAATGCAAGATCAAGGGGCGTTACCGGTGATTTGAAAACGCGATTTACAATTCAATTCGCACGTAATAGCATTGTACAACTATCCGTGTTTACGGCGTTAAACAATTTGAGCAGAGAGCCTTGTAATTACAAGCAGTTAACTAATCTATTAGTTTTACCGGAGTGGGCTGTTTCGTCATAGCATCGCGTTTCCCCCCGGCCCGCGCGCCCGCGCCTGAGTACATAATATTTTGCCAGTGGGCCTTTTTTACAACGGGTTTCCTGTACTCTCCGTAGTGCGTTTAAGGATGATAGTATAATGCAACAGTGCCACATGTCACGATTGGTATAGATCTAGTCGGAAAAGTTTTAAATAAGAATCCTAGACCTATAATTTTCAGAGAAAATAAAATTATTTTAACCTAAAAGTACGTTGTCTACGATGTATAATAAGTTTAGTCGGATTAAACTTTTTTGTCTTATATTCGAAACTTTGTCCGTAATAGCCGATTATTTACTTTATTGACTTCAGAAATTATCCCACGGGAAGTAATTTTTTGATCGGGATAAAAAGCAGCCTGTGTCCTATTCTAGCCCTTCAATTATCCCTATACAAAAACAATTGTTTCTGATTCTGCGTTACGACGTGAAGGAAGGACGAAAAACAAACATACTATTACATGTATAAGAAAAACCAAAAACCTTGCAAGTTTATGTTTTGTATGGATTATCAAAAAAAACTATGAAAATTTAATTTGAATTTAGAACATTAACATTAGGATTTGAAAACCTCATATTGTTCACTATTAAACGACATTTGACATATATTCCTAAATATACACATTTTCCCTGATAATCCTTTCAAAACATAAACTTGCAAGGTGTTTCGATTTTACTGATGAGAAGTATATTAGTATGTTCGGATAAAAGGATTATCGAAATGTCTATCACAAACGTCAATTTAACCTTTAGCTAACATCTTCGTCCATAAATTGTACGTTCTCCCCGAGCCTTGTTTATGTCCATATGTAATACCATGTCAATTCCAGCCGAGCGGAGGTGGAGAAACAGAAAGCGAACATGAAGATCCGAAGCCAAGCGTGCGAAGATGCGAAGCATGAGTACTCGGACCAGCTCCGTAAAACGAATGAGGCGCAAAGACTGCACTACGAGCAGAGGTTGCCACATGTCTTCAAACAGTTGCAGGTATACAAGCTTCTTGGTGTTTGAACTCATTTATACGGATGAGCTAGAACAAACAAACAAACATAAAACAATTTATGAAAGATGCAGATAAATTATAGCATATATCGGCATATATCTAGATGACTTGATGATGAATTTATATACTATTCTAAACACCGTCACTGAGTTGATTTATTGTGTAAACTAAATGTCGTACGTGGAAATGTGATCCAATTAGCTATTTTATCAATGATCCATGCATATTTTCACAATAATTTTGTTATAACTCTTTGACGTCAGTCTACCGCCATTTAAAGATACTACGCTGAGAAGAAAGGGCGAATAACATCAGCTATAATGTCTCTTCTCATAAAATTAAAATAGACACACATAATATAGTAGTAATTATAGTCAACGCCGCCAGTTGAATAACACTACCATTCAATGTCATTTGGACCGAAATAATTGGAACTAAGGAAACACATAAATTAGTTCATTATTCTAATTGTATATTTACATAACATTTGGCATAACACGATTACTCAACTCATTGAAGATGTACTTTCTCTGTATTCAACGTGAATCATGTGAACCTCTAAACAATTCGTCGGTTCGCCGCCGGCGAGTGCGCTTGGCGTGCAATTTGGCGCCAAGCCAACCGGGTCAACAAGAAAACAATGTTTACACACTTCTATTTTAGTACACAATTAAATTACACATTAATACGAAAATTACACAAAAATGAAGGAATGTTGAAATCACACTTTATTCGTGTTTTTCAGGATTTAGACGAGAAACGAATAAAGAATATTAAGAACTTCATGCTGAGTTCTGTGGACGTAGAGAGGAAGGTTTTCCCAATTATAATGCAGTGCCTAGATGGAATGGAGCAAGCAGCCAATAGTATTAATGAAAAAGAGGTAACGTTATATGCCTACAATATTTGTTAACCGTACATTGTATCAGCCTTAAGGAAAGAAACTGAAACATGTTTGTCCGATATCTTTTTAACTGAATCTACTGCCACTTTCATGATCATCTGAACACGAGATATTCTGTATAGGTTCACTTATAAACAAGTAATTTTTTATCCGCTATGTACCCAAATTTTGAACCGCTCAAGAAGTGTGAAATATTTTCGACAGTAGCTTTATTTAAAAACTAGGCCATGTTTTATCAAAATCAGTTTCACCACGGCTTGACCTTTTTAGGTTATAGTCACTAATGTTCTTGTATATAATTTTTATACGTAATGTGCTTGCTAATGCTGAACTGATGATAAGTAACTTGCGTGCCGACCGATAAGCTTCAAATTAACGAGGCGCCGGTTATGTTGTTCATCAATGAAGCACGGTTCTATTAACATGGAGTTCTCTAAATACGACCAACCAGACTAATGTAACCCGCAGAAGATCGAACTTAAGACCTTCGTATTATGAGCCCAACTAGGCTACTAACGCGGTCAAAATAACGACTGACTGACTCAATAATGACTCTGTTCATCAGTCTGTTTGTGGCCTATTCAGGGCTAAACGGCTGATCCAATCTTATTGGCATGCAAGAAGTCCATGGCATGGATAAGGAGATCAGCTACTCTTTATTCCGATTAAGGGTTTCTTTTGAAATATTTTTGAAGGCGAAGAAGAAGTCGCAAACAAAAAGCTTTTTGTTAATAAAACCTAACACGTAACGTTGCAGGACACACAATTAGTAATAGAGAGGTATAAGTCCGGCTTCCTTCCCCCTGAAGACTTCCCGTTTGAGGAGCAGCGCGGGGGTGTCGACAACACAGACTCCGGTCCCAACCACCACCACCACCACAACCATCTGACGGCGGCGCGAGGAACCGTCTCCGGGCACAGGATCAAGAAACGAGGCGGGCTGCTGTCCATATTCAGCTCGAATAAGGTTAGTGTTTGTACTGAGTGGGATCTAGGGTTACCTTTATTGTCCTCGTACAGATAACGTGTACGTAACAAATTAACGTGTTGGGTCATCATTTACGAGCAGAGCATAGAATTGCACGCTCGGATGTAGGGAATTCTGACCCGCTTTGACATACTGAACAATATTGTAACTTGTTGAAAGTTAGGATTGGTTTACCGCCTAACTTTATCAATCAAATATGTTATACTTATAATCAATTTTACAAGTTTTTTTTGTTATATATGACGTGGAAGTTCTCGAGTCGAGAAGATTTTAAAGCACTAGCACTAATCAGGCACATTACTCGAGCACAAGTTAAACAATCTCAAACAAAATTTTTTGGTGAAAACTTATTCAAAAATTTACTTTTGTCACATAACACTTAATAGTACTACAGAAGGATATTGCTTCGCAAATACTTTTAAACAGTGTCTCTTATAGCGACATCTTGTTAGAACTTCTAAATTACTACGAATAGTCGCGTGATACCAATCTCTGTCTTGGCTCAGCATGTGCTCGGCTAGTACGTGTAACTGGTACAGAGTCTTGCGGCGAGTCATCTCGTAGTATATAATTATGCTCCCACATGTTTTTGTATTTACGATTATATGTATAACAAAAAAAAAGTACGACTGCGATAAGAAATCTCGTCACAAATACGTAAAATATGAGAAATGTGGTTACTGCAAGTTCAGAAAGTGAGTAAGCATACCTAGAACAGAATTATACAAATAATACAATAAAACTCATGGATGTCGCTGAAATCGGACAAACAGCTATGCGACAATTGTGTAAATAATAAAAATTCCGATGGACTTTGTATTGATAGTTAGATTTGGTCAAATTTATATATCCTAAAACGTTCGTAAAACTGTCGGACCAAGATCGTAAGAACAATTTAAATATACTGACTTCAGCAATCACTGAAACACGAATATTTTTACAAATATTACTACGTATTTAGAAATTTTATTATAATATTATTTATACTGACTGTAGTTAGATGATTCAGGTTAATTTTTTAACAGTTTACATCATGCTTAGTTTATTTATTTTGGGACCGGACATGCTTGATCTATGTGCCAATTTATCAGTATAAATTTATATATATATTTCTTTACATTATATAAAGCGCATGTATTGCTAGTTATATTCAAATAATTTGTTACTTCAATATATTCTCAACTGGGTTTTAGTCAATGTCAGAGTGTTCATTTAAATTAACACTTGGCAATTAAACTTGATCAAATTAATATGACTAAAAACAAGAAAAGAAAAATCTCCCCCAATATTTTTCATTTCATTATGTATAATCAATTTTATTTATGTTTCTTCTTGGTTCTTCTGTATTCTACACTTAAATCTTCTTAATTTTTGAACGATGTATCACATGGCATCTGCTGCCTTATTCAAGAAGTTCAGGCGTGAGTTCATAAATAAAATATTTTTCTATTTAATAAATGCAAATAAATTACGTAAATCTGTTGTCGTTGTATAATATCTGCGGCCTTATTTAAGAAGGTCAAGCATGAGTTCTTAATGAATATAACATGTAATTATAATCATAAAGATATTTGAATTTCTATGTTTGTAATCAAATTCAAAGGCTGACAAAACCCCAGTGATTAGTATGTTATTTATGTATTATTTTTTATTTCAAGGGTATGTACTAATTTATTTTTATCTGTTACCCCTCGATCCCCACCTAACCCGGGTACACATAACATCCACATGAATATATTCGGTTGATGGTCGACGGTTACTGACACGGACAAAAGTAAGTCGCCCGCGGTTTTGGGGTATCTCACTCTCACTCACTAAGCATGACTCACTCAGTGTAGCGTTAACATGATGATGTCTTACTGTCACAAAATGCTCAATGTACTTGTTACAAGCAACCCCATGAGTTGGTAACTTAACTAATATCTGCTTATCTAATTCAGCTACTTCTTGCATCAGGTATTAACAAATATCTTTACCGCTCTGAAAGTCGTCAAGTTTGCTTACGTCGATCCCATATGCTGATGAATCTCACCATTAAAAACTTCAATTGTTAAAAATAAAGTATAATCGCGTAACATGTGTATTGTATGATCTAAAAGTGCGTTTAAAACAAGCAAAACTTTGCTCAGCAACTCTGCTCTAACTTTTGTCCTTCTTTCGTGCAGCAACTGATCAAAATAACTTTTGCACATAGTTTATGGTCCACAGAGTTACATAGCGCTACTTTAATCACGCGGAATAACTTTCTACGAAGTGAAAAATTTCTAACGTTCACGCAGATGAAGTCGCAAGAAAAAATTACTTTTGAATAAATATGTTGGTTACTTAACTTTGTCCTAAACTATAACAGCGACAATCTATTGTTCTGCAAGCATTTGAAAATAGTATTAAATTAATATTGATAAGTTGCCTTTTCAGAGGGTTGCCAGCTCTCACATTTAACACTCATTGTGAACTTTTAGTTTTTACATTTTCTTTAACACTCCTTGATTTTATACAAATTTTCATCGGTTTATGTTGCGTGAGCTTTAAGACACGCCTCTGGGCTGGGTGTTCTTATACAGGCATGTAGCCGATGATTGACCACGGCAGAAGTGAGTTGTTTATCAGTTTATCGTTATACTAATACAAATTAATTTTCGTTCGACAATTTTTTCGAAGCATTCGTATCAACAACAAAAAAAGAATGTGAATAAGTACTTACTTGTAACTTCTACTGTACTCCGCGTCTAATATAAAATTACGAATTACAACAAAATTCAGTAATGTCAAAAAAAAATCGATACGAATGACACATGCAGCTAATAATTTTTTGGGCAGTTATTGTTATCCGTATGATCTATTTAAGTCATCAAATATATGTGATAACAAAGTTGAATCTCGGCTACGTGCCTGGCCATTATTATTTTCTGTTTCCATCTGTCTAAACATTATTTGTTTGCCTCCCTGCGCCCGTCCGCTGTTAACGCTTTGTCTGCAGAAGATAATCGAGGCGTGCAACTCGATCAAGGTCAGTGCCGCAAAGGTGAATGCGGTTGGACTTCATATGACAACATTTCATTAGTCATTATATTTGCATTGGCATCGAACGGAGATTTTATCTGAGGACCTTATGGCGTTATTTAGCCGTGTGGGGTTGGGGGCGGTTTTAAACTTGAACCATTTCATGTCTTCTAGGGGGTGTCTTAAATGTTGGCTATGCAACACACGTGGTGATCATGGATATATTTCTGCTATTTACCTCCCCATGTGTCGAGTGTGCTGATTATGTCAAATCGCCTTATTATTAGTGAAAGACCACTGGCCTTGGATTTTTTTTAACAGCCTATATACGTCCCCACTGCAGGGGCTCAGGCCTACTCTCCTACAGAGAGTGTATTGGCCTTGGAATGCCCTGGCCTAAAAATGGAAGTTAGCTAGTCGATGAAAGCTCACACTTATGTGTCTTAATGTGATGATCGGAGTAAGGTGTTGTTGATATACGTAAAATGGTCCTTGGTAGAATGCGCAGTGATCATTTTATGACGCCGGGATTCCTTAGAAATCCGACACATTTCTCAATCCTGTGATACGTTATAGTCCGACCCTCTGTAGCGTGTCACACGTTATCACCTCACCTTCCCCAACGTCTGTCTCCCCGCGAGAGGGTTCCGCACAAACTTGTCACAATTGCTGGTATTCTTAATTAAGTAAATATGCCACCAGTTACCTCAGCTAACATCTCTGTTTGTATTTTAGAACATTTTCCGTGATGTTGTCATAGATTATACCGAACCGTGCGTGTGGGTTTGCTTCATTCGTATTCATTGAATGCACGATTTTGCTTTTACATTGCACCGTTTTCCTTGTGTTATTTGTTATTATAATTAAATGTTAACTTTAGTTACACGTTAGTTTTTAGCCTTTAAATTGCAATGTTTATTTTATTTTATTTATCTTTAGTTTGAGTGAATAATTTATGAGACTACTTATATATTTCTAAAATAGTTTTAGTGAAAGGTTTTTCGATACGACTCAGTATGTATGAGAGCCAAAATTAATTGGGTCAATTTTATAGCTGTATCTGGGAGAATGAGGTGTGCACAGTGTAATTATTGTACACAAAGTACTCTATATAGGATAGTCCAAGGTTTTTGTAGTCGTGTAGTTTATTATGAGCTGTGAATGGTCTTGTGATTAAGTTATTGAAGCCCTCTATGTAAATCCTTGTTATTGTAAACAACTTGATTTTGTCTTTTCAATAATCTTACTTTGGTGGGATTAATAATAATTATCTTACTATTTTATTACTTTATGGTAAATATTATATAAATCACAACTTTATTCACTACAAAATGCAACGTTAATTAGTTGTATGTGAAAATATGTATTGTAATGAATAGTCGTAAATTACCGTGCATATAGATAGCTAGAGAGAGGGAAACGACCCCATCTACTCCCATATACTCTCTAATCAGGGATTCTTTGCTGCTTTGCTTCTGAAACGAATAGTAACACCGGCTGAATAGTATGAGTTTCATATGAACATTTTCAAAACTTATTTTAGGATTTGCATATAAGGCGTATTAGTCAGAGTGGAATAAAGACACCGGGGAACTTCATAGTAGTGTCGCGCCTCACGCACACATACATAGCGTGTGTTTACACTTAATTTCATTTATTTGTCATCGATGCTTAGTCACGAGTGACGTAACTTTCGAGGCGCTTTGGAGTTTCCCCACTGCGCTTGATTCTACTGTATCTTAGATTTGATTGAGATTTGCCCACCAATTTTCCTGCCCTATTACAAATGCTTATTTATTTCGATTTGTTTTTCAGAATAACATGTCTACGGATGGAAAGGAGGATTATTCAGACTTGCCACCCAACCAAAAGAAAAAGAAACTACAAGCCAAAGTGCACGAGTTGAATAAACAGGTGTGTAACACGTGAATTATTTTAAATCTAAAACCGTTATACTGGTTAATTCATTCATTTGTCTTTCCTGCATGTTTACTGCTGGACATGAGCTTCATAGATCACTGTGTGACGGCCTGTCCATTAGGTGATTTGGTCCAACCACCAATCACTGTTGGCAGGCAGAATGCGGATAGAAAATGTAATACGGAGGCCTGGGTTCGATTCCCAATGGATGTACCTATGGTATGATACCTACCGGTACTCGGTTTGGTTGGTGGTAAGGCATTTTCTATATCCGACAGGCTAGCTACCACCATGCTACCTAAGGCTGATGCTAAACAGCTGTGTTGATAGCACTGGTGTGTTCATGCAGGCAGCAGAGCCAGCGCCTCATTAAATTGAGGATTTTGGTCGAGCACACTTTCTATCCAACGGTCTTATCGTCACTTACCATCAGGTGAGATGAATTTATAAAATGTTTTTCAGGTTGCACAGGAGCAGGCAGCCATGGAAGGACTGTTGAAAATGAAAGTAGTATACGAGTCAAACCCCACCCTCGGAGACCCCATGACCGTTGAAGGTATGTAGCTACTTGCTAGTGAAAAGCAGAAATGGTTTGGCCATTCGCTTATTTTTGAAACACTTTGCGACAGAGGATGTATTTATCTCTTTCTGTCTGATGTCAAATCAGTAACGTTAGAAAGGCTAACATTTAGTTATTTGAATCCTGAGTGATATAATCTATCTACGACATACTATATTTATGGCCTGAAACGCTAACGTTTAAAAGTATGGTTAAAAATGGCCGCCGACACTTGTTGCTAATCTTATCTGGAATGAGATATAACTATAATGAACATGCGAACAGCTGTTTTATGTGGGTAAGGGGTAGCTGACGAAGTGTTGTAAGGGGACAATCTAAATCTCTCTATAAACATCAAATGACACGTTCCGCGAATGTATGGCGCCAAGGCCAGGTCTTGTACACTTATAATGTGGCGATTATCAAATAAAAGTGATTCAGTTACCTTTTTTGTATATTTTGGTTTAGTGTATTTTTACAAAAACATATTAAACGCACGAAACAGGCAAGACTTGACGTTGAAAACAAAGATGGCGTCAATAAAATGACATTTGACGCTGTCACTTAGTATAAAAAGAATGATTTTGTACAATTAAAATAGATCCAACAATGTAATTTCGTTTACATATTTAATGTGTTACTAGATTTTTTAAATACTGTACAAGTGCAGGCCGAATTTGAAACACCTCGTTTTCTAGATGTCATATCTTGTTTATCCACTGCATGTATTGTTTATTAATTATTTATGTATTTTTATCGAATTTCAACAAGAGCGTGCCCTTGTTCAAGGATCGGACTGACCTAAATAAGCCATTTCAAAGTATTTAACTAATTCAGCGCACAGTAGTAGCACTTTTTATAGCCTTGTAATGTAAGGTGTGTTAATATTGCAGGTCAACTGAACGAGTCTTGCGACAAGCTGAAGAAGTTGAAAGCGCAGTTGAGCAAGTTCGAGGACCTGCTCGCGGAGGCGAACAGCCAAGTATCGGCGCCCACCCTACACACTGCGGCAACAACCAACGGCGGTGTGCCCACGCAGGCTACCAGGTATATAACACATCCCATCATCAGTATATACGTCCCCACTGCAGGTGCTCAGGCCTACTCTCCTACAGAGAGTGTATGGGTCATAGTCCACCACGCGGGCTCAGTGCGGATCGGCGGACTTCACATGCCTGTTCAAGACATGCAAGGTTTCCTCACGATGTTTTCCTTCACCTTTAAGCAATCGGATAATGTACTTGAATTGAAAAACAACTCATAGGTACACGGCTGGATTCGAACCCGGTACCCTCAGATTGGGAGTCCGCGCCTGATCCATTGCGCCACCGACGCTTCTATAACACATACCATTATCATACTTATCTGTATCCGTCCCACCTGGATTGAATTTAGACTTAAAGCACAGGCGGGACACTTCAAACAAATCTAGTGGTTCTTATTTTCATACATCGAACGGATGACTTTTGTATACACGCGCCATATTACCAATCCTTGAGCGGGTCACTTTTTTGCGCGGAGAGGTGAGGTATCGCGGATCGGGGGTGGGGGGTGTAAACGTCCTTTTTATACGTAGTACTATATCAATTCTGTGGCTATATTCTATTTATCATAATGAAAAACCATTATTACCGTCAGCATATTCACTAGTGAACATTCTGCATAGATCGCCGCATCCGACTATCCATGATGGGATTTGCGGATTTGATAATCACGCATGTCAGGCTGAATGGTGATCGCAGTAACATATTGTTACAAGGTAGATGCCGCTACCCAGCTCCGGACTACGTTTTTCCTTAGTCGCCTTTACGACTCCCTCACGTGGACATGGGCTGATCTTATTCTTTAGCAGCGCCCGCACTCTTTCAATTATAAACTTAGATGTTAATGTTGTCATCAGCATCGGCTCCAATAACAGCGAGTCGTTGTCGCGCTCCGCGTCTGAGTCGTCAGTATCTACGGGTACTGGTGCGGGCGCGGGGGGCTCGACGTGCGGCGGCGCGGGGGGCCGCGCGGCTGGGGGGTCCCCCGAGTCCGGCCTCGGAGGGGAGATAGCCGCCGCGCCGCAGGAGATGAGGACGAACGGAGACCACCACGACAACGAGCAAGACCACGAGTCAGACTTCGATTATTACTACGAGCCGGACCTGCAGCCCCTAGGATACTGTAAAGCGTTATATCCTTTTGAAGGTGAGTTCATATGGTATACAATAATAACCGAAAAATAAACACTACTTAGAAATGCGCTAGTTTTAGCAACCATTATGAAAACATTTCCTCCCATAAATTCATGCAAGCCATATTTAGAAAAGTTGAATGTACTTACACTTCCATCAATGTATATATTAGAAGTTGTAAATTTTGTTAAATTATATGGATATTTATTTATTAGAGCAGGTCACAATCGATCGAGAAGCATAAAAAATTTGAACAGGTTAATCTATAACAAAGCTCCTAAAACCGCGTTATATCTGAAAATTAGCTATGCAATTTCGCCACTTCTGTGGCAAATGTCAAAAATCATGTCTCTTTATCCTTTCGTTATAGGGGACTCTTTCTTTTTGTTATAATGTGCGATGTCTTGTTGGAAAAAGAGTTATATATCTCGAATAAGCGACTTCTTGTCAAAGTGACGACAACTATAATCATTGCAAAATTTTCACGGACTAGTTTGACATAAGTGTGTTCAGGAAAGATAGACTAAAGTGGCTAATTTAATATATCCATGTATATATAGCATAATTCATGTAATTTACACTTAATAAGTAAAATGGTGTATCTATCATAAGTACAGTGGTGGAACTGTGGCAGCAGTCGTACCAAGCCCTGTCAAAATAGTCCGCGAAATTTTGGCTTCGACTTTAGTGGCGGAAATTTTCTAGAAATCGCTCATTGTAACATTTATATATGTAATACTCTCTCTGTGTGTGTTGTTGTATGTGTTTGAGTGTAACGTGTTGCCTGGTGTTTGCCAGCGAACGGGACAGGGTCGACGATGCGCATGGAGAGCGGGGAGCGCCTGCTGGTGCTGGAGACGGACGCGGGGGACGGGTGGACGCGGGTGCGGCGGCACCACACGCGCGAGGAGGGGTTCGTGCCCACCACCTACATAGCGACAACGCTGTACGCAGACGCGCATCACTAGCGACGGGGGAGCGTGGCAGACACATTGGTAATATACTCCTTACTACTTTACACTAGCGAACAATTTTGTATATATTTTTAAATATTTACTAGCGTCCCGCCCCGGCTTCGCATGGGTGGACATTTATTTTGGCATAAACGTAGAGTAAATGTAATCTTTCTAGATAATTACAGAAATTTTCAGAACTTTCCATAAGTTCTCATGTGAGCTTCTTCACTCATGTGAAGTTCACATAAGTTAGACAAGGACAGATATATATTTTTCACATTTTTGCCACCCACTTACACCCATCACGACCAAACTCCCTTACTTTCAGTAGGAGATCGAGGGGTATTCACTACCCCAACGGGAAGTTAATCGGAGTTGGTGGCGATAGAGAAAACCCTGTCTTAACGTACTAACATTAGCTTTTTATATATATGATTGATGATATGATTCCGATTGCCCACAATCTCGATTTTAAGCGACGACATGGTCTGGGATGGTTCACGGTTGCCTAAAAATAGCTCATTTACTCTGCCCTTCAAGATATTTAGGTTAATACAAAAGCTGGTAGGGAATGCCACTCCTTAGCTGTACGCATATTAAATTAAGAAGCGAAACGCTTCATGCGGAATAGTCGAATGTTAACCAAGTAGGGGTGGAAATTAGTCGTTCTTCTGGTTGATCGGTTGTAAAAAGGGAACGGTGTAATTAACATATTCATAAAATCCGTAACGTCACAAAACTATACACTCGTCTATTGTCCGACTTTTACATCTACATATACAGATATTTTTGTGCAAATTAAACTTGGCCTCAATCTCAACTGATGTAAAGTAATGCTAGGGCCATTAAAGATAAACGTGAGATCCAGAAGCTTCCACCCAATGAGGCGCTGGCTCTGCTACCTTTTATACCGGAATACAATAGTGCTATATAAACTTAGGTAAAATAGTGATAGCTAGCGGACACCGAAAATGCCCTACCAACAACCAAACTGATTACCGGTAGCCCGGTGGGAATCAAACCCGGACCTCTGGATTGTTAATTCAGGCTTTCAATTATTATATTAGTATCAGTTTAAGATTACACAAAAGTCGCTGTCTAATTTCCTCACTTTGCAACTTTTGAAAGAAGCAGAAACTGATCGTTTGTTCTAACATTGACCCAGACGCCGTGTAATGAACTCCATATGACACGGTGTATTTTAGCTAGTTTACATTAGCCACTTAGCAAACAGCGCTTTGCTCAACATAACAAAGTGTTGTCCTATAACATTATCAGAGTAAAGTACACAACAATAACATCAACACGTTGTTTGTTTGCTAGAGTTAATTTATTGTCAACACACTCTAATTGGATAATGTTGTTACAGGCAACTTAGCGTACAGCTGGCGTGTTTATGACGAGCCAATTGTGCACACAGAAGCAATGGGACTGCGATCGGTGAAGTGAAAGTGAACTATTGAACTTAGACTGTGCAATTAGTCGCAAGCGGCGACGATGTATTTACTTTGGGCTTGTGCATATTCAGCGGCTAACCCGTTGCCGTCTAATCATCCAATGCAGCGGCTGGCGTACGGTTTTTGTGCTGAAGTTCAGCAGATTATAAGCCGTCCTGTCGCTGTGACGATTTAGGTGAAGAGATGGGAGATCTTGTGAAAATACTTGTGTATTTACCTCGTAAAGCTCGGACATTTCAAATGGTAATTATGTGAGTTCCTGTCAACTAGTTTACAAACTGTAGCTAGTTGCGGAAATGTCCCGAGCGGACGCTGTAAGCAATCTCTATAGATGCCTTGTGTGAGGCATGTCCGGGATTGAGCGGTGAATCTGCTGCGAATTGCCCGCCGAGTGTGCGTAAGCCTAATACGTTCAGCGGCCTATATATTAACCAGTATTTTTGCTATAATTTATCGTAAAAAGAAAGTTTACAATATTTTTTTATCGTGTCCTTTCTATTTGGAACGTTAGCGAGGCCATCGATGAAGGAAATTAAAATATGTAATCATAATAACATTCCATGATCTTATTTATTGTGTATATTGTTTGATAGTTGGACGTGCGCACGGGCACACATATTTTAATGTGTGTCGTGCGACTCCCCGTAGCTGTAATGTAATTGTAATATTGTGTAACTCATCTAGATCTTCATTGTGCCAGCTGTTTATGTAAGGTTTTTCGTACTTATGAATTAAATAGTTGTTATTGCTCTTGCTTTTACGTGATTCCGCCATTGAGTATTTTGAAATTATAGCTAAAATAGATAGTGAAAGTTATACAAAATGATTATGTGTAAAATATGTAAAAGTTAATCTCGAAATACATGGACTCCATACATTGACATTGTAATGAATAAGTAACGTAATGTAATAATGTTATTGTATCCGATATCACATGATGTATTATAGTAATAATAATAAAATATATATGTTTATTAAAATTTTACATAGTTATTAATGCTAGCTAAATGTCGTAAATTAGCCAATGCTATTTTTGCTCTACGCAATTACGGATAGCGATGTATTTATAATTGTGTACAGAATGGTTGCGCGTGAGTGGTTACAGACAATCACTGCGCTCGCTGGTCGCTAACAGGCGGGCGTTACAATATGCGCGCGTTGGCACATGCGTTTTGTAATCTGGTGGTTCCGAGACGATTCATGTTTGTTTGTAAATCTAGGGAAACGTAATTATAAGGAGAATGTAATCAATATGTCGAGTCACCGAGCGTCTGTCTGTCTGTCTGTACACTCATGCGATAGATCTGTGAAGTGAGGAGAGATGAACGAGCGCATTTGATTTTTATATAAAAATAAAACTATATGAGGACCTTTATATTATTTGTTTCATTCGAACATCCTACTCGAGACGTTAATAAAGTACATGAACACATTGAAATTGAAAACAATTTCTGTCACAGATAGGAACAGGAATAGGAAAGGACAAGGAACATATATATAAATAGGCACACTACAAGTACATACTAGTTGGGCGGCTTGTGTTGGTAGCAGTCTGTTCTTATGCAGACTTTAACGAAGGGGAATACATCTTCAAAGATACCCGCTCCAAAAGAACGCACAGTGCTTTCCTCGCGCTATGGATTTCTCACTTCCCTGGCTGTTGTAACAGTTCTTGCACTTTTATACAGGGTACTCCGCAGAGGAAAGGGGCCGTGTCACTTCAGCTGTCTTTTTGGGACCGAGTTAGGTCAGCCACAGCTCCTAGACTATCTCCGGTCTCTAGCCCCTTATTGCCGGGCTATGATGGAGGGAGGACGGATGTTTCGAAAGAAGTAGGTAGAATATGCAACATATATTTACTAACAAAAAAAAGATATGTTACATATACATAATAGTGTGTCAGTGATGGAAGGACGCCCGCTTGGGCTCAATCTCGGTGTAGGGCTTGGATTAGTAGTACCATAGTGTGTACGTTCGGTCTCCGCCGGCGGAGTGTATGTATGCTGTGTTTTGAAGATGAATCGATACTGATTGAAGAGCCAAAGTCAAATGGACGGATCGTGGAGAACGTCTCCGGGGCGCCTCTTACGTCAAAGAATAAGCACGTAAGTTGACGCTAAAACTACAAGCAGGTGAATGAGTAGGAGTCTATAAGTTACGTTTCCGGTTCTCACCGAAACTACTCGTTCGATCGGGATAAAATTAGCATATGTCCTTTTCTGGCCCTTCTGGTGCCCCTATAAAAATCAAGTCCTTGTGATTCTCCGTTACGCAATAAAGGATGGACAAAAATTTAAACAAACAAAACATGATAGTATATAGTAAATTAATGTTTGCAGGTGATTAGTTATCTCACGGACAGGTATTTGGAACAAGCGAACATTTGTCGGTATGTGCTTGCGCAAGATCCTTGTCACAGTCAGACACACACACTAGAAAATTATAGATGTGCGACGAACATCTAGCATTAATACATAGTACAATTTGGTCGGCCAGTCCGACCACTTTTTGCTCCGACCATATCGGCTACGACCGCGAACCAATCAGAACGACACACCAAACACATCGCATACACTGCATACATATAATAAACAATAATACCGGCCGACCAAATCGGTGGGCCAGGACCAACCAAATTGTAGCGTGTGTTAATACTCAGACAGAGACGAAACCCATCTCGCTCTTTTTTGTGCGCTTAAATTGTAAAGTAGGTATGCGATTTGCTCCAGCTTTAAGCGTCGTAATAAAATGTCAGGTAAAGCCTCGTGTATCAGTCTAATTGATGTCTGGTTAAAGCGGCTCCAAGGCTCTCCCTGTCATCAACACTTGGCCTCAAAGAGCTCGGATACAAAGTACAAGAACGACTACGTTCACAAGTTACGAAATATCCGTATTTTGTTCCATTTGTAGGAATTTATCCTTGGTCTGCTTAGAATAAAGATTGTTGTCCTACGCATGATATTTAGATTGTGTAGGATAATTCCATAATTACATTCGTAGGAACTGAACTAGCTCGATAAAACGTGACATTGAATAAGATGAGTTATGATTGAATCTAAATAACTGAATAATGAAGACATTTTTGGGTCATCCATAACAGCGCCAAGGTAGCGCGGAGGTCTAGCCGGCATGGCGAAGGCGACGAATCCTCAAGTTAATGAAGCGTTGGATCTGCTACCTGCATACCGGAACACAGCAGTGTTCTAACTCTGTTTGGCGATAGACTTAGGTATCATGGTGGAAGCCAGGTGGACATTGAAAATGAAACCAACTCTACCACTTTCACCAACCAAAGATAGGTACTCCCAATGGGAATCGAACCCGCGACATCCAGATATTGAGTACATGCTAGCGTGCAGCCATTAGGCCTCGGAGGCGGTCAATTGCCCGCACGTAGCTTTTCAGATAAATGCCAAGCCAAGCAATTTATACATGTGGAACAAATTTTCATCTCCGAGTGATGTGAAGATATTTTTGTTGGGCTGAGTCTAAATGTCATGTATGTAGTTAGTTGGCTAACAAAATATAAAAATAAATATTGATATTGCTGTTTGACGACAGACTTAGGTAACTGGTGGTAGCTAGCCAGGCGGACATAGAACATGCCAACTAGCCCCAGGGACTCAAACCCGGGCCCTCCGGATTGTAAGTTCAACATTTAGCCATTAGGCCACAGAGGCAGTTAAAATTATGAAAATGATGATCATAGAAATAATATGTCTGTAATGCATCACGTCCACCAACACCACGTGAACCAGCCGTGTGGTCTCGGCTTTAGAATAGATCGACCGCTTGTCGTCTTTGTGGGTGAAGTTTATGGCGAATAAGGGAAACAAATCAGGGGTGGGCAGGAGCGTCTATGATGCAAATACATCTTACTGCGCAAAATTATAAATTAAACACATTATATTCACAATATATTACATCTGTGTTACACAGACTGTGTGATAAATTTTCTCAAATCCGTTCAGCCGCCGCGTATGATGCGTGATAAAAAAACATCCAAATCAACAGTTAAAATACTAGTAGGATAACAGTTTTCCGTATCTACTAACATATGAGCTTTTGGTAAATTTCGCATTTCTATTATACATGAATCATAAGCTATGATTATGATCATAACCATTGTCAGCCTCACAGATAAACAGCACATTATTTTCATCACATAATTCGCAGCACGCTAAACGTGCAGACTTACATTGCGCAGTGCTCCATTGGCCGAGTGCAGCAGTGTCTTCCGCGTCTTGCACGCAACACTTGCATAATGCACTGCACCAGCTACCAGGCGATACCTATATGTTAAACGTTCCTTAATGCGCCGGTTACCGTCCGCGCGACTTTACCGAATGCAGCAGGCAATGTACAGCGCTGACTGCAGATCACGTGAAAGACACACCCGCAAAGCTACAGCTTGGTAGTAATATTGGTGACTTCCCAGCTAGAACGAGTCTTGCGGGAACCGTGTATTTATACACCATCCTGACGTCTGGAATTGCGCAAATATTTAAATGTTTTTCCTGCTCCGCTGGGGATAAAACTCTTTCGCGTAATATTGCTATCTGGACGATTTAAAACAAACACTTCTCTTTTCGCGCGGTTGTGCAAAGAGTCTACGTAAATTAACTACATAATATTTTTGTGGTCTCTCAACTAGTGTAATGTTATTATATCTTTCTGTAGTCTACACACTATTACGTCCGTGGCAGTTAGAGGTATCTGTCAAACCACACGGATATTGAGAAACCGAGGAAAACGTATAATAATCGCTAATTTAATATAAAAATCATTCAGGCCAGGAAATTGCATCGTGAGAAAAACTGCTACACTTGGTTGGGCACAATACAACTGTACAACTTTGGTTTATGCTAAGCATTATAATTTCATGTTGAGTAAGAATGTGTAGCGAAAGTCATGCGAAGACAAGAAAATTTCGCTTTTTAACAGGTTTTTAGTGCACGTAAGCAAATAGTAATGCGTAAGCTTTGCAACTTTAAATAACTGGTGCAGTATGTCGAACATGCTGTTATAATTCAGTTTCTCGTTTAATTCGCTGGAAAATTTTTGTCTACACACATGATAAGTAATATATTTTTCTTCTAACTGTCAACGCTTTTCTTCATTTTTTAGCCAAAACTCGAGCACAAAATGCCACTTCTAAATAAAATAAAAAAATGAAAATGTTTATTCATCAATCAGGCACAATATACAAAAATAACATTGTATGTACGAAGACGATGAAAGGAAGATAGCTCAGCATTGTATCTCTGTGGTCGAATACCTCTTATATATATTATACTCTTATAAAAACAGTGTATCATTTATTTTAAGCTCTTATAAACTACGTATATGATGTGAAAGAATTTGAGTACCAAACAAAATCACTAAAAAGCATCTGATTATTGCAGATCCATATCATTTTCCGCCAGGCTTTCGACACATAGTAAGCTCATAAAACTCATAACTCATAAAACATCACTTGTAAGAAAAACATTACTACATACACTGACTTATTACCGGTGTTTGCCTACTTTTTCTAACAAATACGTAGTTGCGTAACGGCCGTGACCTCGTAAAATTCGCCAACAATAAGCTTTCAAGTTACAATGAATACATAATTGCGATGTAGGTCTGTAAGATGAAGATACGCATCGCAACAGATTATCGTAAAACAGTGACCCGTAACGTTAAAGAGAGACAGTTGAAAACAAATGATTCTGCATTTTATGTCCGTGTGCCAAGTGCCAACTGTATTAGGTACACTCGAGTACAAAAATATGTATCCACTTTTGAACCATGTCACATGTAGTGTGTTGAAGGAAATGTCAATTATAGGTGAATGTGACATGGTTCAAAAGTGGATACATATTTTTGTACTCGAGTGTACCTACAACGTATGTACTTATGTTTATCTGTTATATAGCGATGCTACTTAAAATCTAAATAGTTTTGTCTTAGACGTAATCTTTTTTAACCGACTTCAAAAAAGGAGGTTATCAATTCGACTGTATGTATGTAATATTTCCCGAACTGCCCAGTTTTCGTATATGTTAGTCTATATCAGCTTCTAAACAAGTGTGCCAAATTTCAAAAGTGTATCTATGTTTGTCCTCGCATATCTTCGGAACTACAAGTTCGATTTAAGAGACTTTGTTGGTTAGACCACGTGGCCGTGTTCAAATTTGGTTTGTTTTGTAGCTGTCCCTATCCGAGCCCTATCCTACCCGAGCGCGTACGGTGAGACAGCATACACTACGCGAAGTTATCCACCCGTTATTTGGATGTTTCGTAGTCCAGGGATCATTTGAAGGATACAGTATACTCGTATTATGTAACCATTTTTTTAATACAGTATACTAATTGTATTTTTAGCCCCCGACACAAAAAGAGGGGTGCTATAAGTTTGACGACAATGTCTGTCTGTCTATTCATTCTGGACGGATTTTGATTCGTTTGAAAGCAAGTTTCCTTGCGGTGGTTCTCAGCTATATTTGTTAAAAACTAATTCAGCAGTTTGATGAGTATCAGCTGATGTTAGGCATTCTCGACATAAAATGGATTTTTATTTTCTTTCCGTATGATTATTGCGTAGGGGTTCTTTAAATTTTAAATTTAATTCAACTTGTTGTATCATAATAAAGCTTACCTGCGGACAAACACGAAGCTTTCAATGTCACGTCATTTGTCAAAAAAATACAACCAGCATTCTATGAACCTACGAATAACAACAGTAAACAGGTTTAAGGAATACTAGAGAAGGTTGTTGCGAGGTAGACATTGGCTTATCCCTTGGCCTAGAAACTAAAACGAAATATATTGCTGTAATCAAAGCTCCAAATACGCGAAGCACAAAGAGTTGGCCATGCTCGGCACCGTTCTCCTTGACCGTGTGCCAAACATAGATCAGACCAAAGACAAAAGATGCTGATATGGTGAAACGTGAGATGAACTTAAACTGGAGATCACTTTTATCAAGGCGAGACTTTATACAAACCTAGTTTGATCCTGGTTTGAAACTACTTAAATCTACTAGAACCAGAAATTGCTAGATCCATGTTTTGTAACATTGGAATTATATTTCGTTTTAAGACTTTTTTGGATATTGATTGCAGATTTAGAATATGATCAAATAACATTTGTTTGAAATGCACAAGCTTTTTAGGTGCAAGCAATTTTAGGTGATAGGAACCTTTTAGATGTAGCAAGATTGCGAGCGAAATGCGACGAAACGTCAGGTTCAGACAAAATGTATTAGGAGAAGCCATACATATAGAGCCCGTTATACCTACTGCTGGGTACGATAAGCCAAACAACACTTGCCGTATGTACGTATATGGTTCTTCCTTTTCTATTTTTACAAATCCGATTGTAATCGGTGAATTTACCCACCCACCCCACCAAATTTATCTAATATCTTTAGGAGGTTTTGGTGTTGGATAATTGTTATATTCGAGAAAATTGTACTTTACATTTTTAGGGATGTCTAGCGCTCCTTATGAAAATAAGGAACCTTTTAGATGAAGAAAGAAGTGCAAGCGAAGTGTGGACGACCAGATATTTATCTTGTTATGTACGAAACTTTAAGATGCACCTTTCCGTTGTTATGGGTCCCTCGCATAATAAGTATTAGCATATATAATTACGCCTTTGTTCTCAGTTATGTGATGTTCGCACGATAGATGGGTGAGTAATTACAAGATAAAAGAAACTATTAGTTTCTTCCATAGCACGTACCTGCCATCTTAGTAAATAAGTGCCTGTACACAATTTAATTACACCACCTCTCGTGCTTTCATCAGTATGTCTGGGAACGTAAACGAACAAAAAACAATTCTCGCTCTGTTTAAACTTTAAAGCTTCATGTCCGTATTGTTAGGCAACACAAGCATTACATACTCGTAGGTGTGGCTGTTTTATATATGTGTGTATGTGTATGGTGTAGAGAACGCAAACTTTAGTTCAATAATTTAGCCCCCACTTTTTAACACCCTTTTTACCGACCCTACTTTGACACAACCTCTTTCGTTAGCCAGAAAAAACAGAAAACGATGGCACACATCACATTTTTGAAATGAAAAGAATTTTTTTATTGTATTCATATACATTTATGACAGTATGAATTCAATAATTAAACAAAGACTTAGCTTTAGGATAAAATAAGGTCGAAGACAATTGAAACAGTAAAGCTTGCTAGCAGATATAGGCTCGAATTACAAATCTGCCGAGGAAGATTGCGTAAATCGTATATATGTATATTACAATTCTATTTAATGATAATTAATAACTGTAATGCTCAAATAACGCTTTGAACTTTGCGTTATCCAGAATATCATGGCAAAGGCCTTCAGTATTATCGTCGAAGAGGAGACGTAGAGACATTAAATCCTTGTAATTTAGGAGAGAAGGGAATTATTAAATATTAAATCAAGAGGTATTTGTGCTACATCAAACGATCGTAGCTACGAGTAGGTGCCTATATCTTTGAGGTTAACTACATTTAATATGCACAGTAATTCGGATATGCCGTCAGCAACAGTTATAAGGCAAACTGCTTGTACATGTTTGAAATTATAATGTTTACGATTAATATAAACGCATCTTTAAGGCGATTTTCTGTAATAAACTGACTTTTTAGTGTAATCCTATAGAACGCTGAAAGACTATGAGAATCTGTAAGTAAAGTATGTATGTATGTATGGCTTTATCTTCATTTTGCAACTACCAGATACACGATTCCATGATTTTGTCTCGATAGATTTGATATTCGAAAATACCTTTTAAAAATCATACTTCCTCAAATTATTGTTAAACAACATAAGGCCGTAGTCCCCCACGCGGGCCTAGAGCGGGTGGTAGACTTCACTCACACCTTTGAATTTCTTCTCAGGAGTGTGCAGCTTTTCTTACGATGTTTTCCTTTACCGAAAAGCTAATAGTAATGATTTTTATCATTCGTACATAAATTCCAAACAACCACTGGACCTCATTGGTATGAGCCAGGATCGAACCCAGACCTCGATTGTTCAAGGACTGACGCTCTACCCAACTGAGCTACCGCGCCTTCTTAATTCATAACATTAGTTTAATGTTGCGAAATGTGTAATGCTGAGTAACAAGATGTATATATGTCTACAATAATAGATCTCAATGTGTCAATGTTACGCCGAGATCAGATGAGATATTTTCGAATCTTACAAAAAATCGCAAGGCTTTCCTTCTTAATAAAGTACTTTTATTTGCATAAAGGTCAACGATCCAGCGTCCAATACGCCCTGTAATGTGGCCCCCTAACCTCCCCGAATACTAAAAGGCCTGTAATTTGTCACTCCCGAAATATTGGGTGCTCGCGTCATCTTCGCGCCTTCTTTGTTATTCTACCCTCACGCCGTTTCCACGGCTAATGAAACTTCAGTGACGTCCAATTAATTTAATTGCAAATAAAGGGTGGAGCTGGATTGTGTCAGTAATTAGAGCGCGAGTGCTTTCGACTATGTACTCGTGCCTCGGATCGAGGTACTCGTAGTAGGTTGAACAGGAAATCGCAGCTTCGATGTAAAGACAAATTTTAGTACTCGTTGCTGGCTTCGGTTTTATATTTCACTAGTATGTCACAAAAACCTTTTTTCGTGTTTCTCTAATCATGAAGTGGATTTGATGTTGATAATGTTTACTATTTCAAGGTTTTAGCTCAAGTTGAAAGAAAAAAGGTTGCCCATAAAGAGCAAACATCGTTACATTCTCACGTCTCGAGTATGTCTTTGCTAACGTCATTCTAAATTGATCCTTGATAACTAGGTTGTGGTTGACGTCGTAAGGATGTTTGTCCTTAGTGGATTGCACTCCAGATCTTTATAATCATGATGATATGTGATGATCATATTTGAAAGCTGATCTTTAATACTTCAGCCTGATTTTGATGAATTACGTGTTGTCATGATGAGTCAAATTATTCAAGTCAATTACAGTTTTTCTTCGATAAAACGAGTTTCACGTCGACATTATGACGTTTCGGTCACATAATGTCATTTTAAACTTGCAACAACGTATTTGGTGGCATACTTCCACTTAAACCGGATGAAAATGTCAGTATAAAGTGTATCTGTTGGTATCTGTAGTATTCATTACTCAACTCTGCATTTAATTAGTGTTTGGTTCGTCCCTTGCAAAGTCCTTGCCAACTTTCCCGTACTTCTAATTTCGTTGTTTGTTCGTAAATCTGAGAACGTTGTTTACGAAACCTCGATTAAAGGGAAGGGTTGGCGCAAATCTGTTATGTCATTCGGTCTTATTTAATTAAGTCGGTAGGTGCAAAACCCAATGTGGCACCGAGCGTGGTTTGTGTGGTAATTTGTAAGTTAAGATGATGTGCTATGTTGACATAATAACCAGCAAATGTTAGGGCACCGCGAAGTAAGTGATATTAATTCGATGAAGCATACTTTCATACCGGTTGGTGGTCGTCGCACGCGCAGTGCCCGCACGACCGTCGACTCCGGCGCAGCTGGCAGGCTCCGGGGCTTACCATAACGACCTATCAGTCGCCGCGAACGATACTGACTGTACTCGCGATCTGTGAGCGTGTGTTACATTTTGAATTTTAAAGGATCTGCTCGTAACTTATGGTTCGTATTTTTTTGAATAAATTCGTCATATAATATTAAACATTTTATCCCACATAATTTTTATTCAATATTTTTATTTCAATTTCTTAATGAATTTTTAAACAACCATAGTTGAATATTCTTACCTATAAAATAAGTTGATCTAAGTAGGTAATAAATAATTATCATCCTACTTATGGAGGAACTACAAATATAATAATAAAATGAAAATTTAAATGCATTCAAAATGTGCAATTATCTAAAACAGATCCATATTGTTATTCTATCTAACTACGAATATATCGCGTTGAACCTGAAATTATTTACCCAGAACGAAATGAAGCTTACATTTTTTGCTTGTCTTGGGATTACACCTGGCACGTAACCCAGAGGTGCTTCTCAGTGACGTTGATTTATGAACTTCCTCCATGATTCGTTGACGCAAAGTAATTAGTAGTGTCTCTTTAACGTCTTCCGAGTTAACTTGAGAGCTTAACGACTCTTGTTTAAACGTTTTAACTGCTGAAGGTGTTCAAGTTACTTTTAGAAAGTTAAAAAATGTAGTTTAAGGATAAAGAAAGTATAAATGCTATGAAATTACTCGTTTGTGTTGATTCCATGAGCATCAAACGAAAATAAGATATACAAACATCTTAGTATGATTCGTACTCGTATCGGTAACGTTGTAAGCGATAAAGCCGCACGCAAGCCATAATACCGGCGTAAATTTTTTATTATTATTTTACAGTTAAATTCATATTATACTGAATGTTAAGGTTTATTGGTTTCGTTCGTTCGTGGTTCGGTTGAACATGGCAATTTATACTTTTAGATTAGTTAATATGCAACTTTTTAGTACGATCGAATAAGGACAGCATAGAACATTAGGGGTTTCTTTATATCGAAAAAAAAAAGTTTCTTTCTATTAAACAAATCATATGTTGTTGAATTAAATAAAATAAATTTATTTGTGCTACATAGGTATTACATAGATCTTAATTATATGAAGCATATGTGGCTATGTTGAACCTTGCGGCGTATAAATATTTACATATAATATTGTCAGTAATTATGAATAACGAATTAAACAAATATTTTAATTAAGTTACACGATAAGCTGTCTCATAGGTTTGTTTATGAATTAATGCAAATCGATAATCGTTATGCAACGGTTAGAGACGACATGCCAGAGAAAACCGTAATACATACGAATCTGTCTGATATCTTGAGCATCACAACATCTCGCTGGGATCGTATCTACCGCTACAATAACATCTGAGTAACCGTAGAAGCTCTCGACTCATCGCGTGTATTGAATATTCGCATTTCGACATAGGGTTGGCCAACATTGAAATATTTCTGGTAAGCCGGATTGGCAAACACAATGCACACGCAGTTTAAAAAGTAGGTAGTATTTATCATAACCGCGTTAATCAGCGCGGAATTCAGGCACATTATTGCATCGATCGGTTGCGTAAATTGCGAAAACCGGTCTAAAGTTGCCGCTCCATTTCAGACGATAGCCGACGCGGTTCACGTGGAAAGTGGAAAACGTCGAGAACAAATTCGATTATGTCCGGCCCACGGCGGCTGATGCTTCGCCGAAACACGCGATTTCGAAAATGTATTGATGTTGCCGATTTCTCACGGCCAGATGCAAAATTGACGGCTCGATTCAAGCAGGAATGATTCAGCGCATTTCTAGTCGCCCATAACGCGCTGACTTTATTGACGTAACAGTTGGCGCAAATAAATGGTTAGATTAAACTAGTCGTGTCAGGAAACGTGATTTTATTTTCGATTTTCTGAGAAATGCAATCATTTTATCTAACAGCGTACAAGAGCCGTTAATACCAGTATCAACAAAATTAAAGAGAATTAGAGAATCATAAATAAACGCTTTTCCACTTTCTTTATCTGTATATGTTGCAAATGTTTTTTTCGGAAAATCATAGCTTTTTTCGAAGCGTTATTCAATGCCGTATAACGTAAAAATCTGGTTGTTTGAAGTATACAATATTCTAGGACAGCCTCAGTCTATTGTCTGTATATCAGAGATTAAAATATCAATAATTGACATTTAAAGTGTATGGTATCGCGGAGTCATCGTAAAGAGGGCGGGTGGGGGGCGAGGGGCGGCCGGCGCGCAGGCGCAGGTCCACTGTCAGTGCTGACTTTCACCATTTGTTAGTTTTGCCGCTGACGAAGATGTCACGTTGCGTCACAGCGGTTATTCTACTAACAAGGCGCGTGCGCATCTATTGTATAATACCATTAATGCATTTTTACTTGACCAAACAGTTTTGCACCTACGTTTCAGTGAACTTTGAATTACAAAATAAACCGTTTTCAGTTTTGACCTTGAAAATGTGGTCTGGGGTTTAGAATGAGACACCACCAGTCCACCGTGTAGTCCCTTAAGTGTTACAATAAGAGTAGTATGAAAATGTCAGATAGGCAACCCCATCTACCCATGAGTGTCAGACGATCTTACAACTACCACCAACGTGACTGTCAAGTATCAAGCGTATTGATTATGGAACACCCTCTAATGAAAACCTCGTTCGCCTTGTCCGTCTGTAAGGGGTGCGCATGTCTATTCATTTGGGACAATTTTTGTTCTATATACTTGATCACTACTCAATAGTTAGTTATCGAGCGAGCGTACCGAGACGAAGGTATGAATGATAGACCACCAGCCTATGTACTTCATTACTCATTCATTTTCAATGAAACATATTGTTGAAAAAGTTACATCTGCCAGCTGTAATCACTATGGCATCATCGGTTAACGATTCTCTTACTAAAATGATCCCGTAAATACGTTATAAGTATTTAAATCAGGTTAAGATACGTAATTTAATAGTACAAAAACTTATAATTTGTTAGCAATATATAAATACCTACTAGTTATTGTTTGCGATTGTTGCGTGGACTTCAAAATAAAACAGAGAGAGACAAAACTGCAATATTAGAAGATCTGCGTCGCAGCATGCTATCTGCTGCGGCCGTAAGCTCATAAAGGTCATAAAGTTGTTTTTTAATCTAGAGTATCACTTAGTTTTAGTCTGACGTGTCGAAATAAAAAACACTTTACTTACTTTCTATATTAGTGAAATAGAAAAACTGCCCAAAAAATAATTCCGTAGAGAAGAAAAATTCCAGCGCATTTTATACACACAAACCCTGCCACAAAAAGAATCAGTACACCCACTGGTCTTGCATCTGTAATCAGCGCGCGTCGTACCCGGGAAACCGTAAAAGTGTCCGGTTTCCTGCTGAAAGAGCTCAGGGGATACGAACTGCTGAATTGTACATTAGACGGCGATCAAGTGAACGAATCGCGTAATGGGGTGATTCATGGGGGGTAAGAGGACCATCGCCCGCTGTAATGTACCCTATCACTCACTGAGACACACCTCCTATCCCTATTGCTTTCTTCCTAATTGCTCGATACTAAACGCTCATATATTTTTTGTAACAGAACTTAGCGCTCGAATTGACGTTTGATGAATTAATCCTAATTATAATTATATATTTAAATAAGGAATTTAAACAACCCCATGTCATGCCGTGTGGGCGTCGTAAAAGGCGACTTAGGGAAAGACTATGGTCACTTACCTACCACCATCATTAACATCCACTTGCGCGGTGATTATGGTAAATCCCACCAAGGAAAATGTGACGTCGTAATCTAAGAGGGAAGCTGGGGATGACGATTGAAATTAGACATTAAATGGTCACCAGAAGTCCTACGAAGCCATTTACTAAAGATATAAGAGAATGGCTTAAGAAAATATTGTTTACATCGGTGTAATACATATTATAAACAATAGAAAATCATTCTTTAAAACAAATTAATATAGACCTCTTAACTACTACCAATATAGGTACACTCGAGTACAAAAATATGTATCCACTATTGTATCTTTTCACATTCATCATCTTTAATTGACATTACATAGAAACAAGCAAGTGTGAATGTGACATGGTACCAAAAACCAAAGTACATTGAATCTGTTTGCATTTAAAAAAAGGTTTATGTAGATTCAATGTAATTATGTCAATATGCAAATAGGACGACCAAATTACATTTGTAGTAAATATAATCTATACACAAACAAATGCCTAATGCCTCCCATTTGTTCTTGAAACATTTTATTTTACGCTGGCGTAAATTCCGCTGGGTCTGTGTATTTTCAAGTCTCAAGAGTTTAATATACTTGGCTGTGGTTATACCTTGGGCCCACATTTAGTGGTCTAGAAAGCTTTTTGTTGAGACTTCTCAAAGCCTTCTTGAGAAAATAATTACAATAATTGTAGAGTCTAGAAGAGTAGAGATCGCTCGTAAAGATTACTATGACCCGTAGGTCACCAGTTTTTGTTGTTGCAAATCGTATGCCCGTGTTGCTGACATTCTGTATTCTAAATACAGACCACGACATACCTACTCTATATAATATTCATACTTACCGGGTGAAATCTGTCCTAACAAGGCCATTTTTATGTGCGAATCGTGTGGTCCTTTTGGCGAGGTCATAGAATATTTAGCGCTAATTTGAGGAGTGGCTTCTCCATTTCAAATTTAGCAGAATAATAGAGTAGGTCGTAATGTGTAATGTTTAAGTAGTCATTATTAGAGAAACAGATCTTTATTGGATCTTTATAATACCTATACATAGTCATAAAACACAGAAAATATATTTCATAAATAAAATCATGCAAAAATTAATACAAATTGTGAAACAATACACACTGAGTCAATTTGCGATATTGAATTGTTGAACTCTGAATGTATTGCGGCCTTTGCGGCATAGTTTTCAGAGCTATCACTTTCATCTACGTTATGTAGCTAAATGTATAGTCATGGCCCGATCTTAGAATTGCTCAAATCATTAAGTGACCGATCATTTCATGAAATGGTGGTATTTCATGATGTGGCCAAGCAGTACTGGCCATATCGTTTAATCGTCAATTTTTAACGATTTTAATGGGAGAGTTTTAAAATAAATCAATTAGTTCAATGTTTTATCATAGATGGCTGCACTCCACATTCACGACTAAACTCTTTAAAGGCTATGTCAAAGACAACTCTAAAGCGGACCTTCCTTGTGTATTTCACGACAAAGTTCCTTGGTAAATGACATTTAGCAACTTTTTTTCGTCGACTTATATAACTATATATCTTTTGGGGGGAATATAAAAGGAAACTCCTGACGTTTCTGTGAAATCGAAAAGAGTTTGTGGATAAAATTTGATAATTACGTTACATCGCTTTCCAAAGGCGAAAACAACCAAACTTCAGTGGATAAAAGCTGCAAGGCTACTTTAGATACTTTAAAAAATTCGGCTCATTTCACAAAATATGACTTTGTAAATACGTCCGGGTCACATTTAGGTAAGTTACTTTACTATATACTATAGTAATCTTATAAATTTTTTCGACATTAGACTTAGCCAGAACAAATGAAGCCCTTTGCCTAAATTCGTTAATGACAGTTAGTCGTATTAGCGTATCAACGCCGTCTATATCGTTGACTGGTAGCTCTTGGAAGTATTTCCATTGTAACAACATTTACATCACTTTCTTCTTTAACTATACTTTATTATCCGCTTTTAAAGCAACATAATCGTAATCATTTACCGTCGCAATGATGAATTGCATAAAAAGCGCCTCTGGCGATGAACAAAGTAACTATTTTCTATGATATGATTATTCATGTTTGGCCATATCATGAAGTCTTGCGTTTAGTTGACTATATCAAGGAACGATTTCCAAGGCACATGATGTGGTTAACAGACATCGTAATATTTCATGAAATGGTCGGTCACTTTACGATATGGTCAATTCTAAGATCGGGCCTCGACATATATGAAGCATTAACATAACGGTTGCGGAACGTTTAACCATCTACTTAAAATTTGTGTACATATAGGTATACACTAGCTGTATGAAAGGCAGGTCCCCAGCCTTGATCGAAATTTCAATTTCACCACCCCGTAAATTAGACTGACCCACAATCAAGTCGTCACTTCCAATTTCGAATGCGAAATCTGTGGGGTTACCAGCGAGATACAGAGTGCCTCTCGTAAATTACGGTCACAACGGTAATCGCAACTCGTACCTTCGTAAGAAATACGTTGTTTAAAAATAAGAGGAAACAATTGTAGCTCAGTAGGGCACACTTCTTAAAATTAATTGCTGTGAACACTAAACTTAATGAGTATTGGCTCACAAATTGTGTTTGCAAATTCATTAATTAAAATTTATCTGTCAATTAAATAATGCACACATTACACGTTAGTCTATGTTGCGTGTACAGTATTTCATGTAGGAGTGGACGAATTACGCAGTGTTCAAATTAGGAATTAGACTAAAGCGTCCGGAGGGAATATTTCTTGCATTCGTTTTTCAAAAACTTGTAACAGCAGGAGACACGTATGAATGTAGACTTACAATTAGGTTAAAGAACGACGCTGTGCTGTCAAAAACCTACAGTTAAAATCGGGGCAATTTGATCGGCCAATTTCGTACTAATCTCTGAGGTCAGCTACACATACACACACATATTATTAAAAACCTTAATTAAAGTACCTTTAGTCTGTGCTAAAGTTGACAGCCATATTATAAATCTTGTTGTCGATTTTATGTCTTCGCTTATTTATTTTCAATTCCAAAAAATTGAAACATTTTTTGGGGTTCCGCACCTCAAACGGGAAAAAGGAACCCTTATAGGATCACTTTGTTGTCTGTCTGTCAAGACCCCTTTTCTCAGGAATGCGTAAAGGTATCAAGTTTAAATTAATATCAAGTACTCAAGTCTGCAGTTCCTTAGATCTGTGAAGAAATCAAACTTCTAGGTGGACGCAATAAGAATATATGGGTGTTTAGACGTATTTTTAGAAAATTTCCTTAGAGAATGCAAGGAAACCAAAACCTATAGAGTACTTCTCGTTGACCTAGGATCCCTAAATTTGTCAAGAAGCTTAGCACAACCATAGGAATAAATGTAAAAACCATGAATTTTCAATTACAACACAATAAAAATATATTTGTTATGTTTATAAACATAATTTTGTAGCTGAGAGCCATACATTTTATATGTAATTTAGCTGTAAAAGTGAAGTTGGTTTTTTAATCAGATTACATTTTCGGTAGATATTGTTGGATGCATATTACCTTATGATTTTAAGTATGTTAATTATTCATATCCTGTACGGAAACTTCGGTGCGCAAGTCCGACTCGCACAAGTCTGACCGGGTTTTTTAAAGTCGCTTTTGCTGTCGAGTTGCGGAAAGCTGCCTGCTAACGAATACGAAAGTTATTCAATGAAATTTTTATATCTTATGACATCACATAATGCAGTGTAAAAGTTGGTGCGTGATAGAACCTTGTCCGACGGATATATATAATATATGGCATTGTTGTTGGCTGGAACGTCACCCACTCAAAGTTTAGTTTAGAAGTCACAACATGTTATTATGGCTGTAACAGCTGATGGAAGATAGAAACATATCAAGGAAAAAATATACAGTCATTTAATGTAATTTTTCTGTATATACAAATACACACATTGTATAATACAATTGTAATGCAATATTGTTGGTGCGCACCAAGAACGTGGCGCGTGGCTTAACGAAACAGACGTGAGTGAAGATGACATAATGCTCCTTATTTCCCTACGGCCCGGCCCCGGCTCGGGTGTCTGTGTTTTTCCTGCAATAAGCATGACGGACGAATCCAAGCGTCTGTTGATTACATTTCAACCTTAGTGAAGGAACAACAGCCACATACATACTTTTGATTGGTGTATTTTCTGACTTCATTTTAATTCATCATCATCAACAGCCTATATACGTCCCCACTGCAGGGGCTCAGGCCTAATCTCTTACAGAGAGTGTATGGGCCATAGTCCACCACGCGGGCCCAGTCTGGATTGGTAGATTTCACATACACCTTTGAATTTCTTCTCTCTTCTCTGTGCAGGTTTCCTCCCTGTGTTTTCCTTCACCGAAAAGCCTGTGGTAATGGATTTTTATCATCCGTACATAAATTCCAAATAACAAATTGGAACTCATTTCTACGACCAGGATCAAATCCAGACCTTGATTGTCCAAGGACTGACGCTTACCCAACTGAGCTACCATAACTTTTTTACCTTCCCCTTTTTAAATTTAGTTTGCTCTTTAATTAGCAAATTAATACTGAATAGAATATAAATTCAGATTTGTGAGTGATCTTTAGTGGTCTGGCAACTTTGTAATTAATAGCTGGTGTGAGGTACCATGTAAAATGCCTATTCAGGAGTGGACGTTTCACGGCTTTTATAGGCGGGTTTCCATGCTTTTTCGGTTTGCTGTATTTAAGCACTTTGTGCAAAATATAACTCGAAACATGACTGAAACTACCTGTAATTTCTGTTATTACAGAAATAATATAGCTTTTGGCATATTATGTGTTTAAAAGGAAAGCAATTCCATCAGCAAATTAGATTTTCAGTAATCACATCCAAACGTAGAAACTGTTTAGGTTTCCCAGCGCAAATATGTGCACAGAATAAACGCAGGTAGGCTGTCTAAATTAGATGCCTATCTCTCTCAGGCCTCCCTCCACCTCCACAAACATTTACACATTGTACTCGGTTATGGGACAAATACAGGGTTACATTACGTTTTGAATCGCTTCAAAATACAAAGCTGTAAACAAAAAATAATTTGTAACGAAAATTTGGTCTGAGCACTAGCACTATATGAAGTGCAGATTGGATTACGGCAGATTTATATGAAATTTGCATTACTGGGGCTCTTTAAATTACATAAAGTGTTTACATTACATTAGTATTTACATATTTCTATTACTTACAATAGTGTCTGCCTGAAATTCAGAAATTATTCCACGAGAACATTTTACCGAGATACCCTTGACACTCTTCAACCGATATATATCTCAATGCAAAAAACACGTCCTTTCAATTTACGTTATATTATGATTAAAATTATCATTTGCCTCAAGAAAGCCATAAATTATTATTCACTAGCTTTTGTTTGTGACTTCATCTACATTGACCGTAAATTACAAGTAAATTACAAGTAAATTATCATAAAATATCATTTTATTTAAAATATAGACTATGTCCATCTGCAGAGCGCGTGGCCGGACAAACGTAAAGTTTTATATTTTATGTAGAACGTTTTTTTTTCTAATCAAAACTCAGCGATTTACTGTGGGAGGCGAGGTATATATTAAAAGTATGAACACATCCATGTATTAGAAAGAGACAACGTGAAAGACATCAACGCGGGCGTCTCAAAAAATCAAAATTAGAACATTTTGTATCGTAAATTGTATACCTGTGAAATATTATTACATCTTATGTGTAATTTGAAGATGTACACATTCCACGCCATTCAATTTTTTTATTTCGCTATAATAACTTATAAGATCAAAAGCGCGTACGGTTGTATACTTGTTATTGTGCTACGTGGAAACCCCCTTGCTTTGCACGAGTGTAATCTTATCATCATCAGAATCGTCCACTGCTCGACATATAATAGAACTTCTCCACGGTACGCCAGATTGACTGGACCCGAGCCACTTGTATCCAGCGACTCCCCGCGACCTTAAGACGCCAATGAAGCAAAGTCTCCGTAGAATAGTAGGTATTTGAATATGTTATTGCTGTCGCGATTCGGTACGCACACATACAGCCTTTCACATGCTTTCACTCACACAAATAACGCTGCATAACATCCCAAAGAGGCCCCTGCGAGCCGCGCATAGTCGCTACCCCTCCGCCTGGGCTAGAGTGTATTTTTCAAAATTATAATAAACTTGACGTGAGCGTGCGTCAACCCTTGTTTTACGTTTTGAGAAATTATTGTTCGCATATTGGTTTAGTCTCGACATACTGTGGTTGTATTTGATATAATTGACTAGTAAGTACCTATCACATATAAATACAATATAAATTATGGCGTTGCTATTTTAGGGTTCTACGGTCAACAAAGAAACCTTTTAGTTTCACCATATCCGAACGTTCGTCTTCCAACGATACTTTAGGTGACCTAGAGGTGTTTTAGTACCTAGAGTGCTAGAGTCTAAGGACTAACAAGTTAAAGCGTTCAAAAAGAACTAGAAACCGACTTCAACTGCCCTAAAAGTCTACTTTTATTAAGGAAAATTTAAGATGTATATTGTTTTCTCATGGATTCCATTCTAAGAACCGGACCAAATTGAAATGGGACCACATGGAAAGCATCAGCTTTCAAATAATAAAGAATCATCCAAATCGGTTCACCCAGTGAAAAGCTCTGAGGTAACAAACATTTAACTAATAGAATAGAATAGAAATAATTTATTCGGCATACAGATTACAGTACAGTTAAAACATTAATTTTAAATTTGCTCTGCTGCACTGCAACGCCGAAATACACACTTAACATTCCCAGTCTCAAAAACTACTGAACCGATTTTGATGAAACTTGCAGTCTTCCCTAAGTTTTACAATACCTAGGTAAACAAAAAAGGGATTATTTAAATCGAACTTGTAGTTCCGGATATATAAAAAATAAATTAAATAAAATAGCCTTTATTGCTGAACTAATTTTTTGTTTTAATTTTCTTAAAAATATGCTTACTTTATACGTTACTTATCTTTTTATATTAAGTATCAGTAACCGGTCGTTCCTACATTTCAGCTTGTCTTTCGACATAGGCCTCCTCTAAGGATTTCCACTCTATTCTATCTTTCGCTATGCGGGTCCATGTTGGACCCGCCACTTGTCTGATGTCGTCCTCCCATCTTCTAGTCTGTCTGCCTCTTTTTCTTTTGCTATCTCGTGGTTGCCATTCAGTTATTAGTCTTGTCCATTTCTACATACTCTATTTCTCCATTATTTACTGTTATGGGCTCTGTTTGTGAGGAATTTGACATTACTTTTGTTTTCGTTAAGTTCGTTGACAGGCCTGCTTTCTCGCTCTCTTCCGCTAACTGTTGGAACATTGTCTGTAGGGTTTTCGGGTTTTCCGAAACTAAGATCAGGTTGTCTGCAAAGCGTAGGTGACTCAGCTTTTTGCCATTTATATTTAGTCCTTTATTCGTCCAATCCAGATTTGTGAATATCATTTCCAGGATAGCTGAAAATATTTTTGGTAAAATTGGGTCTCCCTGGCGTACCCCTCTCTCAATCGAAAATTCTTCGCCTGTAGATTCTAGCTTCACTTGTGCGGTGCTTTTTGTGTATATGTTTTTCAGTATTCTTATGTATTTTGCATGTACGCCTTGTTTTTCCAGTGCGTCCCAGATAAATCTATGTTCGAGTGTGTCGAATGCTTTGTTGAAATCCACGAACCCTATGTGTGTTTTTCTTTTGTGTGTGTGTTCCGGATATATGCGAGGACAAACAAACATACACTTTAGAAATTTGGCACACTTCTTTAGAAGCTGGTATAGACTAACATATATGAAAACTGGGCAGTTCTGGAAATATTACATACATACAGGTCGCATTGATAACCTCTTTTTTTGAAGTCGGTTAAAAAACTGTAATTTCACGACACCTCACACAATAGAATAGACGAGTTAAAAATCCCGTCTTAAGTGTATGAGATGTATAACTGGGAAAAAATATTTCAAGTTTTTATTTGTCGACATGAATAATAATATCGTCGAAATCTATCGTATTTCCTACTGTCATACTTCATATTATACTATTATATTTTAAGTACCTCAAAAGGAAAAAAGGAATCCTTATAGGATCACTGTGATATCGAATACTCCAGTCTGCTGTCCCTTAGATCTGTCAAATAATGAAACTTATAGGTCAACGCAATAAAAAGATATAGCTGTATTTTAGACCATTTCCGTACAAAATGCAATGAACCCAAAATCTATACGGTATTTCCCGTTGACCTAATGTCTTGAAATTTGGCAAGAAGAAAGGTTTTACAGCACAACCATAGGAATAAATCTGAATTTTTTAATTGTAACACAGTAAAATTGATTTTTTAATGTTTACAAACTTAACTTCGTAATATGTAATTTAGCTTAGAATTTCATTTTCGGTAGAGCATTGTTGGGTGCATATTACCATACCTATTATTTATGATTTTCAGTATGTCATTAATTCATATTCTGTACGGAATCCTCGGTGCACGAGTCCGACTTGCTCTTGACCGGTTTTTGAGTTGTTGGAGAGCCATTTCAAGCTCTTGCTGGCTGATCTCCGGGATATCTGTGTCGGGTCATATAGTCTCCGTAGCGATTTGTACATGCGATGTCCATATAACTTCTCGTTCTCTCTCAAGACTTTCAATAATAATAAATAACAAAAAATAATATAAAAAAGCTTTTAAAAAAGTTATAAATAAACGGATGTCCATGCAATAAATGTTATGTTTTTTCTGTGTTTTTTTTCTGTTTAGATATTTTACAGTGGTACGGAACCCTTTGTATGCGAGTCCGACTCGAACTTTAACATTAAAAAAATATTTGAAACATAAGTCACTTATTCATAAATCATATTTAATTATTTACACGTAACAAAACGTAACAACAACTAAGAATTTCAGGGAAAATGTTCTGTTCTAGAGATAAAATAAATTTCCTTAGAATTATTTGTCTTTATATTTGTTTATTTAGATCAATCTAAACATTAAAACTAACAGGTAAAACCATTATAGCTCGAGAAAGGGTATCTATCGATATATTTTTCCCACCACTATTAGTCGAAAAAATCGATAAAGCTTATTGACATCACTAATGCATGCTTACTTTATTTTTATACATATAATACACAGTATATAGTTGTGATATAGTGTACCCTGCCTCCCGAACCGAACTGTGCGAGAAGGACAGTTGAAGCTTTTTTTGGTATTTGCCTAGTTTTGCCGTGAAATTAAGGGTTTGGGATATAGCTGTTTTCTCAACGAAACGTTAGCCAAATTCAATCATTTTGATCTTATTCTCTTTATCAAAGAATAATCTAGGCCCGTTGGTTTTGCTTTTTCTGAAAATGTTACGTTTACTCTAAATAATGAGTACCATAAGTTGAAAGAAATTTTTTCTGAAATTTTGAGTTTTGAGATGCCCATAATTCTAATTGTAGACAAAATATTGAAAAAAGCAAAACCAACGGGCCTAGATTATTCTTTGATAAAGAGAATAAGATCAAAATGATTGAATTTGGCTAACGTTTCGTTGAGAAAACAGCTATATCCCAAACCCTTAATTTCATATGAAATTTTTTATCTGCTGTTCCCTCTATTCATCTAGTAGGGGGAGTGCAATCTACTGCCGTGAAATATCTCAGCTTCTAGTCAGCGTATCAAGATGCAACAGATTTTAAGTTAGAATTCGGTCAATACAAATGTACCGCATGAAATTTAGTTGTCAAACAAACACACAGGCTTGGTTTCTGTTGCTCGTAAAAAGACCCGTCACATTATTTTTCCCTAATACCTTTTACTAGCTTTTGCCGGTGCTTCGTCCGCGTGAACTTCGGAAAGTTACCACAGGAACTACTTGGTCGATAAGAATAAAAAGTAGCTTTTGTCCTTTTCCGAACCTGCAACTATCCCTATACAAAAAATGAAGTCACTCTGACTCGACGCTACGACGGGAAGGAAGAATAAACAAACAAACTCACTTTCGCATTTATAATATTATATATGTACTATATTTATATACAGACATCGGCCAGTTACAATTTTATTTTATTTATAACAGAACAATGAAATCAAGAAATACCGAATATTTATTTGCATTGCACATAGCCTTGAAGTTTACGCACAGATTTTCAATGCTTGTATGTGTATAGACTGTTTTTAGCTGTATTTCTGTAGATTGTGTGTTTGTCAACCCTGTACATGAAGGTCTGCTGACGATCCAATTTGTCAGGCAAGCGTCCGACCGACCACCTACACAAATTGCGTGTACGAGCGTCGGCTAAGTTATGATAGCCTTATCGGAAGTGACGCTGGCGTCACAACATGACTTCACATTGCTATTTGATTCATTTGGGACCGGTGCTGTTGACAAACAGTAGCTTTAATTACACTGTTGTGTTCCAGTATAAAAGGTAGCAGAGCCAGCGCATCATTAGCTTGATTATCGGTGCGCTCGCTTGCCATCCAACTGCCTCTTGACAGGTGACATGAAGGCCAAGTAAAAACCCTTCATAAAAAATAACAGCTAATACGGGAGCTATTTATTGGGATAAAAGAAACAATTTCCCTGTTAATGCCACTATCAAAAAGTTAAAAAAATCTGGTCGTGAAATTGAAATATTTAATAAACAGCTCGTCTAGAGGTACGGGCGTTATAATAGACATAGACATAGACATATTTTTACCAACAAACACAATACAGAAAGACAAACAAATAATGGCTAGTCTTCTTATGTAAAGTTAGTTCATCGCTGCGATTTACGAGAGTGCACTTTTGCCCGAGAAATCTTATACATTTATAAAAAATATATAGTCTTAATTTCTCTATAAGTGAAAAAATGTCAATTTCTTTTGAGAAATAAATTATTCTTTAAACCGAAAGTTAATGTTAGTACGATAAGACAGGGTTTTCTCTATCACCACCAACTCCGATCAACTTCCCGTTGGAGTAGTGAATAACCCTTGGTCTCCTGATGAAAGTAAGGGAGTTAGGTCGCGATGGGTGGAAGTGGGTGGTAAAATTGAGAAAAATATATATCTGTCCTTGTCTAACTCATGTGAACTTTACATGAGAACTTCTGGAAAGTTCTGAAAATTTCTGTAATGATCTAGAAAGAGTTAAATTTACTCTACGTTTATGTCAAAATAAATGTCCACCCGTACGAAGCCGGGGCGGGACGCTAGTATTATCATGAAAGGAAAAATCATCTCAAATTATATCCTCGGAGTGATAGGCTATCTGCTCGTAGGTTCACATATAATTCTCTTAAAATATCGTTATTTATTATTAAAACCATGTCAGTTGTGGAGACACTTTTAAATTGCTAAGAAAACCTTTATTTCTGCCCATGGTATGTATTTTATCAAATAATAAATCGCCTCCAGACTCTTGTAAGAGAAGCTTTTTCTCCCCTTAATGTAATAAATTAAGGGCCCGTTTTCCCGATAGATTGTATCATCCACGGGGCCCATTAATAATGCTACGACTTCAAAATAAACTTGAGGCGTCAAGTCTTAACACTGATAAAGACTTAAAATTTTCTCGACCTCGAAGAATAAAATAAAATATATAAGTATAAATATTCAAGTTTAGAAGACCAATAATCCTACTAATATTATAAGTGTGAAAGTTCGGATGTTTGGATGTTTAGATGTTTGGATGTTTAGATGTTTGGATGTTTGTGACGCTTTCACGGAAAAACTACTGAATGGCTTTGAATGAAAATTTACAATAATATAGCTTATACATCAGAATAACATATAGACTATAATTTCTAAAGACATATTGTGTAAATTGTCCAAAATCACACTTATAATATAAGTGGGATTACATGTGCAATTTTGGCATAACAAAAACGCGTTGCCTAGCAACCGACCATAGAATATGTAAATTCGTATATACAAACTTTCGCGTTTATAATATTGGTGTGAAGACTATTTGAATGTACTACGTCAGATATTGAAATTTATTTTGTTTCTTTAAATTATTAGACTACGTAACAGAATAAACTCTATTTTGTACCTTATGCTGTATAATAATTTGTCATATACGTCACCTGTGCCTATCGAACAAGTAGAATACATCCTGAAGTACACGCGGACAAAGTCGCGGGCGGAAGCTAGTGATATATATTTTGTTTATTTCATACAGGCGTATAATTTATCCAGATATAGTTTACGACCGTACAAATCATATGTGAAAGCAATTTTGTCAAATAGCTTAATTAATAAAGAGTTAATCATTTTTTTAAATACGACCGAGCAGCAATGTTTTGCGTCCAAATTGACTTGACAAAGGATAAACGGTTTATTGAACTGTCATGATATGACGTGTAAAAAGAACCGTCAATCAGTCGATAATTTTAGATGTAATTAATACATTGCGTGCTCAGTTATTTTGTATGAAAAAAAAAACAGTTATATCTATCTATTTTTCAATATATACGTTTGATATACGTACTTACCGCCGCTTTCAGACGGGAAAAATAAAAGTCTTCATAACATGTATCATCTAACTGACAGACTGATACTCATGTCCCTATTAATATTTTCAAATAGGAGTAACATATCGGGGAAACTCCTCTGATTACTAAAAGCGATCTGACGAACTAGAGCAACCGTTTGGGGTCGTCAGTCGAAGAGACATGCAGATTACATATTATTATCTGACAACTTGAAAATTCCACTTATGATCTGACCTCTCGCCAATTCACACTCGATTTCCATGCAGGGATTTTTACAGCTTTTTACGCTTGACAGCCAGATCACAGGATAAATATAGTACTACGTACAGAACGCACGTTTTCCACCTCCCACCGATCAACGATGCCTCACCTCTCCCCACAAGAAAGTGAGTAGTGACCCACTCAAAGATCGGTCATACGGCTCGCGCGAATTTACTCACACATGCACGTGTATACAAACGTCATCCATTCGATTTATGGGAATAGGAACCGATATCACGACATTTGTTTGAAGTCTACGGCCTGTGGCCAGGTTAGTAATCGTAGTAGAATGTCGTTTATGCTGCTGCGCATATTCTAAAATTTTCCCGTACTTACTTGGAGGCCTAGTCGACTTTTACGACACCCCCGGGTGACACAGGGATGAAGAACAACTCGCTATAACTAGAGGCATAAGAGTATCTACGACTTTTATATGGCAACGATCCGGAACGTCCACCGGCGTCCATCCACTCGGCTGGACGGGCAGTGGGTACCGGGTACGTAATCATATTACTTGCCCGCGTTATCTCGTTGCGCAAGAACTCCATTCCTTTATCCTTTACCATTAGACAAGGGGTGGGCAGGATTTTTCTCCAGGGAAGGGTGCAAAAATACCGTTCCGGAAAACAAAACACTGTTAGCTGAGCGATCCACTTGTGTCTCATTTAGTTTGGTTTGTTTCGATCGTTTGGTAAATTATGTAAGATAATTAGTATTTTTTTAAATGTATGATGGGTGGTACCTGATGGTGAGTGACGATAAGGCCGTTGGATGGATGGTCGTATAAGCTTGCGCACCCAGAAGCCTCAACCAAATGAGGCGCTGGCTATGCTACCTTTTCATGCCGGAACACAACAGTGCTATTAACACTGCTGTTTGGCCTCAGACTTAGGTAGCATGGTGGTAGCTAGCGAGCCGTTCATAGAAAATGTCCTACCACCAGCCAAACCGAATACCGATAGGTAACCCGGGACCTGCGGATTGTGAATCCAACATTTAGTCATTAGACCAACACAAACATGTCCCAAAAATAATTGGGCGCTGTGTCGTAATAATATGCTCGTATTTGCTTCATAATTATTCGTTTGAAAATATTATAACAGTCCTACGGTTTCTATTACAATAAGGGTACCACATATTTAAATTAAGAACTATATTAAGATTTCATAATAAAACTGTATACATTGTATAAATGTTTCTAGTCATTGTGTAGTACATTTTAACATCGTTTTTTAGGTAAATACCTTTGTCAGTGTGTGTTCAGAGTACTACGAAAAAGGTAACCTATGACTGTGGGGGTTGTCGTTGGATAGATTTGTGTTATCGCATGCGTGACGTCATCTGCGAATTTTTATAATATAACGGTTTTATCCGAAATCACTGTCAAGAAAATTCTTAAACAATTTTTAGTTTAGTTTAGCTAAATCTCGAAATGGTTTTCGAATTACATCAATTTAAAATTTTGTAAAGGTATCCGTTGAAGTATCTGAATTGATTGACACTTTTGGTAAACGATGCGGATCCCTTGGTGTTTAATCAGACTCTGGCTTAACCTATTTCCTCTAAACATGAGTCAAACAATACCCTTCGAAATCTGACACCAATTTGGCTATTTCTGGGAGGGAAGCTCAGCCCACATCACCCCCTTAACCTGCCCCCACCCCCGAAGGCCCGAGCAGTGTTGTTCTAATGATAAACAGATGACTGCTCGTTTATTTTTCCGGTTAAGTGAAGGAAAAGAGACTTGTAAGCGTCTGCGAAGTACACCAGATAAATGAGAGTCTTCATGGTTCATTGAAGGGGTTCTTTCACTTTTTAGCTTTTGAAAGCAAACGGGATATTTTTTAGAAATCACGACGTATTCGTATGTCACACATTGGTTATTTATTCGGAATCTGACATACTTTTAACAAATAAAAGGGTTCTAAAATTATTTACTTGACAACATATGTAAAATGAAATAAATCGTTCAAATATTATAGAAACTGTTATATTTTCTACATGAAATATACTATAACTTCACTGGACAAAAATAATAGATTTGTATGTGACAATAAGGGTAAGCTTACGCACCCAGAAGCCTCCAGCGAATGTGCTAAACGTTTTCCATCTAATGGCCTTATCGTCACTTACCTTCAGGTTGACCGTCATATTTTAAAAACTCATTGCAAAGCGTACAGAAAAGGAATTTAAAATATGTCTCCATTTTAAAGACAAGTAAATACGTTCAAATAGAACTGGAAACTGACTTCAATTGCTCTAAAATTCAAAAATTCGTTGTGTATGTATGACACTATCAGAACTGGACTGAAATGGGATCACACTGGAAGCACCACCTTTCAAATACAAAACGAATCATCCAAATCGGTTCACCCTGTCAAAAGTTCTGAGGTAACAAACATTTTAAAAAAAAAACAAGAAGAAAAACATACCCGTCGAATTGAGAACCTCCTCCTTTTCTGAAGTCGGTTATAAAACCTCCAAGCAACATTACTTCTCTTTTGTAAATTGTTCATAAGGTATTTATATGATATCTTATACATTCATATCATCATCTCATTGTATATATGTAACCCTAAGCCGTGTAATAGAACGGCTTATTTTTATAAGAATTTTATATAAAAAATTGAATATATTTATTCTCTGTTTTGTGTTTATTTTCTGTGCATATTAAATAGTTTGAGTCCACGGACACTATTATCTTGACTCTTTGAAAACAGTCGCATGAAGTCAGGAAAATAGCTAGTGCTGCTCTTTGAAATCAATCGTGCCGAAGATACGGATTGCGGGTAGACGTTAAAAAGGTCCTCCTACACGCACCTGTCTACATTGTACTTCGTCTGATTTCAACGACGTCATAAATATTGTAGCCGGGGAAGCCCCGTGGGAGAGGCAATAAATTTCTTCCTCCATGAAAGCTTTTCGTGACATCCTGAGCAAAAAAGATTGTCTTTTATTTGTTACGTCTTGAAATGTAAGATATTTTGCACAAAATGAAACAGACCCCTTGTTAATCTTTCGTTTGTGCTGTTGTTTCCTCAATCCTAACTTTTTTAATGGGAACAATTTTCATCATTTAACCGTAGTATCAATTCTGAACAACATACAACCCAAAAGTTTGACCTCGTCCTCGTTGGTCGCCACGTTCTGCTATGACAATAATGTTGGTTTAATACAGCTGCAATACAAAGACCGTGAATGTTTATAAAATTCCTGGTGACGATAGACGTAAGCAGAGAATTTGACGAGCGAAGAACAATGTAGTACTTTAGCTTTGTTATTTACAAATAGGGGCAAGTACCAAATAGTTGTAGTGTCTGCCTTGTGTTGCTAAAAGCGGGTCACGCCAGACAATGTGGCTCGTTTATGCATGCTAGTGGGAGCGTGCAACTAACCGCAGTATCGAAGTTTCGTGATGTACATCTTTGTTGCAGTAGAATAATATATTCGGGAATTTACTCAAATGACTTATATTGCTTCCTATGCTGTCCCACTGACCCAATATGGGCTAACCAACGAAACTTGAAACCCAGAATTCCTCTTGCCTGGGACCTCCTCGTGCTATTCCTTGCCTTGTTCTTTCAATTATTTCATGTTCGGTTCGATTTGGACTAACAGTTATCGTGTTGCTAAACAAATTGCGAGTCTTCATGATAAGAGTGACCAAACCACTTAGAGGCCAACTTTTACACACTCTAAATTAAAATTAAAATCAGTTAGAAAGCAAACTAATCTTAACTGTTATTTGGAGTGACAAGGTCGTTCAGATTGGCAAAGTGGGCCAGAATTTATTTTGGCCAAGCGTACCATCTATCGAAGACAATATATTAAGTGACGTTACTAGATACCCACTGGAAAATAGTGATCTAAAAACTGTGTTCTAAAACATACACTACTCGACATAACTACACAAAATGACCTATTAGACTTTTTAATTAAAATGAAACACATACACATACAGATATACATCCAAATTGCGATGGTTGATTTTACACTATGGTTTGCCGTGGATTTGATCGCTTGAATTACACAGAAAACACTATCCAAATCGTATCAATTGTGTATATCCGTAGCTTTAATCGGTTAAACACATGTAAGGATAATACAATTCAGAACAATCAACTTCATTTTGCCCCTTCAATAATTTTGCACATCAAAAAAGTTTACCTATCTTGCGTGAACCGTTATTCGTAGACACACAATAAATCAGCTGAAGTTTCCCGGCGAATTATGATGTCAAAATGTTTCATTGTAAATTGAAAACTTCGGTTTCTAAAATGTCTTTGTAACGTGTAGACTAGACGCAACACCCCGCTGACTCAGTGGTTTTACAACACTGATCTTTCAATAGCAATTTGACCTCTAACCGAAAGGAGGTCAGGAGTAAGCAATAGGGCGCAGAGGAGATGGGGATCATTGGAGGTCAAACGAAGTGCCAAGAGGTCAAGTGCGTACATTTAAAAAGTAAGGTGAAGATAAGGGACTAGTAAAAAGATCAAATTAGGGGTCACACGGCACCTACATCAAGGGGACAAATTTCGAAATAGCTCTGAAGTTAAGAGTGAAAAAACATGGTATACGGTATGATTTCTCATTCTGTAATCACTATGTAAGCTGTGGAGATGTTCGGTCAAAAAACTCTGAATATAGCGAGGTTTCTTTCATTGATTTCTTAACAGCCGTATAATGCCACTGCTAAACACATTATCCACGAGCCTCCCCTATAAGTTACCACGACGAACCAGCCTCCCATGAGTGAATTAATGTCGCCATACTTAGCAAGTGTTTTGTCGAACGCAGATAAAAGTCGAATATTATGTCGTTCAAAGCGTTCTTCAAAATTATCGAATGAGAGCAACAATATGAGTGCAAAAGACCCCAATGTATGCGAAAACTGTGATTTGAAGGATTTTATTCATTTACTTTATGGTGCCCTGGCACCAAACACGATAGTTGTTACTGCTGATCATCTACAGATAAAATCCATTCTGCAAAACGTCTAAACATGGGTAGATGTTTTGTTAAATGCAACGAAATGACAAACCAGCTAGACGTTGTACAGCTGGTTTACATAATAGAGTGGTTTCGTAAAAAGTCAAAAAATGACTTGAGCGCTGTCTTGAGGCTTAGTCCCAAAGCCATCAAGCGCAAGAATAAATTATGTGCCTTATGAGGATAATATATTTTTATGAGTAAGCATGAGCATGAGCATAAATAAATATTTATCTTCACCTTTGTCTTGTAGTCACGTCAGGGAATATATTGTCTGCGAGCTTCTGTTTTCTTAATTACATAATTTGTGTATTTGTTTTTCCCTTACTTGCAAACATTGTTTTAGGTTCTTAATAATAACATTTCCCTTTACTAAGTCAATCTTTAGGTTTGATACACCTGACAAACAAGAAATATTGTACAGTTATATACTGATAAGGTTGGCCTATTCTAACACTATCTGTTATTATCTTAATTACTACTATCCTAAAACTAGACAACCAAAAGGGTAGTCACAAAATTCGATTGGGGTTAAATTGTATAAAAGCAAACTAGGTAATAATATTGCTTTTTTTATTTTGGTTGCACATAAATTACAGATCTTAAGAGGCTATGTTGGTAAGACCACGTGGTCGGTTTCAAGGTTGCATTGGTTTGTAGCTGTCCCTATCCGAGCCCTCTCCTACCCGAGCGCGTACGGTGAGACAGCATACTAGTGTACGCGAAGTTATCCACCCGTTATTTGGATGTTTCGTAGTCCAGTGATCATTTGAAGGATACAGTATTTTTTTAATACAGTATACTAATGAAATTTGAGACGTCGATGGTTTTTCCAAATTGTTCTAAATTGATTCATACTCTTGTAAATCAGGTTCAAAGTTGGGGGGCTTTTTATTACCGTAAAATACAATTCTTTGACGCCCTGTAACTCTGGAAGTATATATTTAAACGAAAATCTGACTCACCACCGACACAGATATTTGTTTCTAGATTGTGTCTTGAAAATTTCATAGATTTTCATAGCTTAATACTCAAAATATGACTGGACTACGTTTGTATGGGCGCTTTGACAACAGCATACCCTCTTAAAAAGTGCGCAGAAGCAAGTTTTGGAAAAAGTTTTATTTTTATTTGAAGGTTTTTGATAAGAGACGTGGATTCCGATTTGTGTGCATTTTATTTTCGTCGGTATATTTTCATATTAGTCGTGTTTAATATTTTTTATCAGAACTATTTATATTATAATTTAACATGGTCTGCCGAATAAACACATATTTTTGTCAACTATTACATTTTCTAACGATTATTTTTACTTAGACATTTGACAAATTATTTTTTAAATTTAATGTACTGTAACATGATGTGATTCATGCTTGGTAGGTTAGCCGCAGTCTACTCTGTCTACGAGATAAATTACGAGACAAGGCAATTCCATCTTTAAGGTGATAGATATAACGTATGTTATTGCATCGCACTTTGGATAGTGCACCTAGCTATAAGCACTTAATCCTGCAATCCTACAGGTAGTGCATTGTCATAGCACTGAATAATGACGTCATTGTTATAGTAAGTTTCAAAAGTGCTTCCATGCGACGCCTTGTGCTTGTTGAAATCAATTTTACTCATGGTGGAGGTAGCGGTTTCATTCCCAGGCCTAGACGATCCATAGTTTTAGGACCTTTTTTTAGCTGGCTAGCTACCACCAAACCACTTAATGGAGCACTGTATCGACGTGTTTTTTGCATAAGAAAACGCGATTCTTGTAAAGTCTTCTCAGAAGAAGTTGCGAGCAAAAGCTAGTACCTAAAAGTCATCATCATGTACAGCCTGCGGTAGTCCACAGCTGGACATATGCATCTCCCAAGTACGTCACTAAATTTACATTCACGTCCGGCTACCCTACGTCGTCTTTCCACTTAGCCGAAGGGCGTGCTACACTACGTTTGCCTGCGTTGTCTCTAATCGAGAACTCGTCTGGTCTAGCGATTGTCGGTCCTTCGACAAATATAACCAGCCCACTGTCACTTCAGCTTGCTAATACTGTGAGCTATTTCGGTCACTTTAGTTACGGTGCATAAGAGTATTTGTTAAGTACCTTTAAGTAAGTAATATAAAGTGTATTAGAAGCCGGTTTTGTTACATAAATGTGCTTTAACAGTAGTGTACATTATTGAATTGCAACCGTTACCGTTAATTCAACTGTGAGTCTCACAGTGAGCATTACTGTGATGGCATTGTTGTGACAGATGACCTGAATACGAGTATCTCTTGACATACATATTGCAACAATACAACAAGAAAATCTATTGCACAAAATTTTGTAAATACATAAATCGAATCACTATGTTTTTATCTTTAATAAGCATTTTTATTGCAAGTGAGTCAATTGAAAGCTGCTGTATTTATTTCAGTTTTATTTACGGCACGCCTATTTCAAAAGCAGCCGTGATAACGAAATAGATCTTGAAAAATATAATGTAGTACTTTTAACTTTAAAAGTTCATTGCAGCAATAATGACCAAAAAGGACTATCTAAGCCCAACGTAGGCCGATAATGACGTAGTTAACGTCTTACATTATATATCTAAACTAAACCATCAACACACCATACATATTTAAAGGAGGTTCTTGGTAAACTTTAAGCCGGCGAGAGTTTGTTTCCCAGTAGGAAGCAAGCAAGGTAAAGGAAAGGTCTAGAGCCTTAGACCTTAAGGACCTTAGACCTTAAAGACCTTATAGCGACATAGCTACTCACCCTATTAGTTTTGTAAAAGGCGACAAAAAAAATTTCCAAGAGACTGTCATCAGCGACCGCATGCACCACTCAAATCTTAATCCAATCACTTGCCCACTTGCAAATACAAACATCTGTTCAGTAGGGAAGTATAAAGCACATTTTATTTTTAAATTTATTCATATAATCTCATATTTCGGTTCATAATCCTGCCAAAGATAACATCACCCCATCCGTTCTTAATCCTGTCCGCAGACAATATTTTCAATTTACTCGGGTAACAATTAAATGCAACAAAGGCTGTTTTGATATCTCCCAACCTCTCCGTTATTGCTGGCTATAACTTTCAGCAGCCGCGCCCGCCGCTGTTTGCTAAGCCACTTTCATACAGCCACGTAATAATTGACGGCTCTAGGATTTATTATGCATTAGAATTCCTTGTGGTTTCTATCGTACGACAATATTGACTCATAGAAGCAAATTATTGAATTATTTGGTAACTTTTTTAATAAATAAAATTTATTTTTCTAGTGTTACTTATCGATATAGCGGCTCCTGAATATTGAAAAGAGATAAATATACTTACTTTTATTTTACAGGTGAATAAAAAGTATGAATGTTTGTCACATAATAACGCATAAACAGCTTAACGGATTTGTTTGAAAGTCACACAAATATTTAAGTTACTGGCCAAACCCGATATTAAGACAAACTAGTTTTGCCTAGGCCAAACCAGTTCTTCCTTTATGCAATAGGATAAACCGGTACAGACTAAACTGATCCGTCCTATGGCTGATACTCGTAGGAAAAACTAGTTTAACCTAGGCTGAACTGGTTGAGCCTAATATGAATAAGTACACTTCAGGATAAACTAGTTTGCAATGAAGAATGGCAAGTAAATTCGGGGTTTGAGTCCGTATATGGTGTTTATAAAAAAAATGGAAAAATTTGCCACAACATTGGACATTTTAATTTGGACAACATTTTCGGGTCAACTAGTAATTAATATTTTTTCATGTACTCAGTGATATTATAAATAGTACAAAGCTTTTGACTATATGAAGGTAAACAATTGATCGCGGGGCTTGAAGTAATCTAATGGATATAATACTGTGGCGACGACGTAGAAATAAAAGCATAAAATAAATAAAATGAGACTGGGAAATATAAATTATATTTATACAAATTCGACCAGTGACTCGTAAAAAGATAATTGTAATATTTAAATTATCCAGCGCAAAAGCCTCATCAATTAACCGCCTTGGAACGTAATTTTCTATTTTAGGCTGAAAGAGAAAAAATAAAGGTTCTAATAGCTTTCATTATCTGAAAATTAGGTTCCTTGTTATTACGAACCCACAGTAAGAATTACAATTTATAAATGTAAATTAATAGGCACTTAAGAATCCTAATTTGAGCCGTTTCCATAAGGTTCTCTGTTTTAAAGCTAATTAATGTTTCTTTTTACTAATCTTGGAAATGACCTGCGGTTTGTTTCGGGATGGATACCAACCAAGTTATATTGTGGCAAGTCTACAAGTTGACCTATAATTACATTTATGGTCAACATATCTGATAATAATTTATTGCTTTTAATTCAACAATTGTTTATATGTTTTCATTTACAATATTATCCAAGAAGTACAAGGTTTCTGTACAAGTCTAGTTTGCGAAATCAGTGTTTAGCACTGTATTTACATATTATTTATGTAGAATGTCTAGGCCATTATTTCACGTATTGGAAAAGCCTGTGTTGATATACATACACGTGAACCCATAGTTCCGTTTTACTTACTTTGTAGGCTGCTCTGTAGAGGAGTAGGTCTGAGCCCTGTAGTGAGGACTGTTGATGATGTAGGGTTTCGTACTCAAACAGTGCCTACTGGATCCTACCACTAAATCTCCGTCCTGTCCGTCCGTTCGCCTGTCACAGGGCTGTATTTGACACGCGAAATGTCACAAAGTAATTAGTAAAAACAAAGATGTTTAAAACTAAAGGGGAGTATGGGGGCCATACAGGAAACTTTTTTTAAAGGTTTTTCTGAAAACATCTGAAATAATTCTATATGTTGAATATATGCTTTTTTAAATATCGAAAACTGTAAAAAGATTATCGACAAATAGTATAGCATTCTATCCAAAGACATTTAATATTAATAGACCGGACAAAGCAAACAAACATTTTGATCCTAATCCAATCTAGTGTCACATCACGTCACGCGGCCCATTTGACATACCATTGACTTTTGAGATCAAAATGTTTATATGAAACGTTTCCCAATGACCGCTCTATAACCTATTACTACATTTAAATCTCTCTGATTCTATCAAATACAAAACCTCTCGAGCGTAGCTATTTTGCTTAACTATTGAATTTGTTATCCTTCCTGTAAGAGCTCTCGAACAACATCGGATATCCTCTGGAAACCAAACAATCCCTCGCATTGAGATACTATTCAAACCACGGAAATCTAAATAAATAGACAACAGAACTCCCTCGTTCGCAATAAGAAGACGTCAATCTCCAATGTCCGTCTCGTGAAATGTTTGCATCGAATCTTTTTGATTTTACTATAGCACCTTATCTTGCTTTCCCATTTTAATACTAATTTAATATTTTAAATTCTTTTGTTATTACTATGAACTTTGTCAATAGGAAACGTCCAATGTTGACCATGAGCCACCTTCATTCGACACAACGAACGAGCTTTCCGTAGTCTGAATGTGGAAGCTGATGCTCATCCCCTGAAAGAAAGAAAGAATAGCTTACCTACCTTACCTATTCTATGCCAGAATATGAACATAATAATGATAATTAAGATTTGAACATTACTTAGATATCTTAAAAGTTAACTTGACTACGAACTCGTATTTGATTCAGGATACTGAAGTCATTACAGAGTGCAGCTACGTGAGCGGTGCCATGCATCACCCGTTGTGTCTTAGTTGACTTTTAGAACACCTAGAAGGGCCTCGAGTCGTTCTATTTTGAAGCTAAAATATCATCTACAGTACAGGATTGTTAGTAATCGACCTTGAAGTAAAGCATTTCTATTGACGATCATTTTGTTGATTTCTGTTACACAATAGACCATTCTAAACAAAAGCACAAAACAATTTTCCGAGCAAGTTTACTTGAATGGACATTTTGATGGGTTCCCGGGCTCGTTCTTATGTTTTTCCAATAAATGAATGGATGTTACAGACAATATTAACCGCCTCAAAATAACTCATAACAACTTTCTGCCAAATATTACTTTGAATTTCGATTAAAAATATATTTTATTTTTGCAGGTATTCTCCAGGAAATGTTACCAAGATCATTCAAGAACAAATGAAAGTATTACATTTTAAAATGACAATACTCAGTTGACCTTTATAAATATGTGCGTAGAGAAAGTATCAAAGATGTGCGTTCCTGTAGCGGTGACAATTGTTTTACTAGTGAGTGCTGTCAGTGCTAACAACTTGAGTGCTGTGAGATCTAACAACTCTAGTGATGTGAGTTCTAACAACTCTAGTGAAGTGACTTCACGGTCTCGTATGGCATGGATGAAGTCGCTACTAGACCACCATGAATGGGTAAAAATTCTGGACGATGCTAGTGTTGTGCTGCCTCCAAAATGTGTGGACGATCTGAGGACCTACATCGCAGCCCTGAACGATGGACAGCTGTGGGCTTCAAAAAGTAAGTTATCTATGTACCTATAAGTTGTCTGTTCTCAAAATGTTATTCTTATTATTATGAACAAATCTGTTTTATTCGAGCAAAGCTTTTATTATAGGATTACAGCAGTAGGTTAAAATGACAATTAAAATGGCCGAATAGGGTAATTTAGTTAACGATCGCATCGTAATAACGGTGTTATATAATATGTCATGTGCAATAATAAACATTGCAGGCTTCATGGTAATGTTTACATATTTCTGTTGCTTCATTAAAAGAATGGCATCGGTTAGGGTTGCCAACACAATACGAAACAAAAACTAATGCACACTGTCAGAACTGGATACTTTCATAACGTAAATTACATCAGACACAACCAGGATCATCATACCTTATTTAATCCATATGAATTAGAAATAGAGCCTTAAATAAAGTAGAAAATAATCTTACACGTACAAAAGTACAAAATAGGAAATAAAACACCCATCACGTAAATCTTAAACATCATAAATCTCTAAAGCAATCGTAATCAAATGTAAAACTTCAAACGGACGATAGACAGTGAAAGGACACCGAAACACTAAAGCCGGTTAATATCTATACAGACAGACAGGTTAAAGTTTGTTCACTTGGGTAGTGACGCCTTAGTCATATGATGCCCCCGGCACACGCTACCTCTATCAAACGATGCCGACACTAGATCAAAGCAAGCCGGCTGCGGCGTATACCCGCTGATGAATTTGGTATTTTATGTCGAGGCATCACAGGTTATGTTTGTGAGTTTGTAGCGACTGTGAGCATACAGAAATTGTTTGGTGTTTAATTTTATGCACCGTCATGTCTTTTTTGTCGATTAAATTATTTTTGTTGCTCACAATAAATTATGTGCATTATTTCATACTCGTTTTTAATTACAATAATTACATATACCGTTCGGGTGTACCACACTAAGGGAACGGACTGTACTGACTCGCTAGTACTACCGTACTAGTATAAGCCGAAGATTGTTGACCTGTTTTATAATCACGTCGCGGTGCGTACTGCGTACTGCGAACGCCACTACGCCACTTTACGCCGACTTACATAAGTGCGGCAGGCACGAGAGCTCCTAAGAAAGTATATGTCGTTTTTTACTGGAGTCGGTAGAGCTGGAATACATACCGAATGCTTTAATTTTGCTGCCATACGGTACGAAGCCTGAATGTAACATTTTAATTACACCCACGTTTTTAGGGTAAACAACTGGACCCTATTACTAAGACTCCGCTGTCCGTCCGTCCATCTGTCACCAGAATCGTCTCATGAACCGTGATAGTTAGAAAGTTGAAATTTTCACAGGTGATGTATTTCTGTTGCCGCTATAACAAATACAAAAAAACAGAATAAAATAAATATTTAAGCGTGCACCGAAACACCAGAAGAGATTTTTAGGGACATGTATTAGTAACGCCATCTATTGACGCGTAGCAAAACGAAATCGAAAATGGTATTTAGGCGCGTTCGTTAGAGGAGTGTTCGGTGAATATTATTTATGATTTTCCATATTTTAATCATTCATATTCTGTACCGAACCCTCGGTGCGCGAGTCCGACTTGCACTTGACCGGTTTTTGTAAACATGTAACATAATTCGTAGAGGAGCGATAGATGCTGATATACAGGTTACGTGGCTTAGCAATTGTACAACGTCTTATATCTGTATATTTTATACATATTGGTAATAGTAAAAGTAAGTAAGTTGGTAGTAGTAAAATATGTCTAATAGAATAGAAGGATGAAACGAAACAGCTTGAGCTGAACTTGCAGAACATCGATCGCTTTGATGATGTAGAGTGCTACTATAAAATGATTTTTAGACTTTTTTTCCCCTAAGTGGATGAAAAATGGGTCATATGTATAAGCAAACCACTTGAGCAAACCACTTTCAAATTTCAAGGTGCTACCTTGAAATTTGAAACATCGTTCCATGTGACTGTTTAGGAAACTTCTGGTAGGAACATTACAACCTAGTAGTCTACAGCACTGGCTCAAAGACACGTAGCTTAGAACGATGTTGATGTTAGAAAAGTATCATCACCAATACCTCGATTGAATTCGTTTAGTAATATACAGGTGACATAATGTTTTCCTGAATTTCAACCCCTAGAGTGGTGAAAAATGAGGGATGAATATTTAAATCAAAGGTCAATAATTACCTGCCTTTGATACCAATGTTAATTGGCGGCTTTATTCTTGTTTGCATATTTGAGATATGCGACCCGCCCTTGCTTTGCAGGGGCAGTAGAGAATACTTATCCTATATTTTTTGCATCAGATTGTTCTGTCGAGTATGAATTAGATTTGTAACATGTATTTTATTTCCTATCCTGCAAGTATTTGAATACATATAACAGTTGCCTTCAGTCAATAGATGTTGCTGGCAGTTTATAAATTTGTTTTTATTAGAAAAAAATGGCTGTCTTTTTTTGGTTTTTCTGTGTCGCTATGTAGCTTTATTTCGTTTCTTGTAAAATATCGTTTTAAAATAGAGAATTCGTGTTATAAACCCGTTTTTAACTTACCACCGAGTCACACTTGCCCTGCGTCGTCGTTAACAATACCTAATTCTAAGTTATTATCTTTATCATCTAACCTTCTCTACTTCAACCTCACAATTAGGGGTCCCACCGCAACTGTGAATGTAGGTCGTATCGTGACATAATGTTCCATCAGTGCGGTATGGGGCACTTAGGTTTTATTGAATCAGCGACCAGCCATCGAGAATTCTACCGCCTGCAGGTTCATCGGTTGAAAGTTATTTCTTCATCACATTATTATATAGATAGTGGACATATGTAGCCGATGATGACGATCAAATCGTTCTGGGCGTTCTCGTAGCCTAAGATCTACTAGGGAAGACAAAAGTACTAGTTACTTAGATACAGTAATAGATATGAATTGAAATTTCTCAACATATCCTGCACTGCAACATCAAGTATTTATCATCTTTTATATCATAATCATAAGTTTTCTGTTCTCGAGTAAAAGAAAAGTCGTAATCTTTCAATTAGCACGTGTCTTTTGATCGAATTTATACTCAGAGCATTTTTTTTTTCTCACTTGGCTTTAATTTCACGTAAAACGGATGCGTTACCCGAAAGCATCAATTCCATATGATATTTGGTTTAACTTACATTGCAAAAAAATTTTTATGGTAAAAGTGATTTGTATAGTATTAGTGGCAGTTTTTTGTTCACCGAAAATTCGTTTTTTTCTCTCTTTTCAATCCGAATTTTTGCAACTCTTCACCTCTACGCAGCGCAGCACTCTGCGGTCGCTCTCCCAAGTGGTCCCGTGGCCCGGCCAGACTCTCCGCTTTGAGAGCTTTAATTACGAATTCTAGAGCACCGACACTTTTGCGTAGGAAATTAGGAATGTCATTAAATTTCTATAAATGGTCTCCGTTATTAATTCATTGAAGTGAGATTACAAAAATATATATCTTATGCCTACTTGTCATGAATACTTAATGCCTATATAAACCTACTTGTAGGTAGGTATATGATGAAGATCACGTGACCATTATATAAAAATTAAAAACTTCTCTCTTTAGACGCTGAGTTATTTTGGTGAGAAGATATGCCGTGATTTCCCGAACGCTGCCCAGTTGAGTTGGATTCTTCGGATGAACTTTTTGTCGAAGTTCGACTTACCTAGCATATCCGTCAATCACTTCAATCGTAGTGTTCCCAACAACTACTGGAATAGGTGCAACATCGACATATGACACGATTTTTGTCCTGGACATGTTCATTTTTAGACCTACCCTTTGGGAAACTCGGTTGAGATCGTAGAGCATTGGGTTCAGCTATGCTCGGAAATTGTCTACGTAAATCGATCCGAAATGAGAAAATCTGTACAAGAACTAAGATCACCGATGTATCTCGACGAGTCAGTAAGATGAAGTGGCGATGGGCAGACCACATCGCTCGAAGAACGGGCAATCGATGCGGAGTAACAGTTGTCAAGTGGCCACCACGTATCGGCAAACGTCTCCCTGAACTAGATGGATTGACGACCAATACCAGATAGGTCGCGGGGAGTCACTGGTCGCAAGCGGCTTGGGACCTGTCATTGCGGCATACCATTGCGGTGACCGATGTCCAACAGTGGACGTTGTCCGGGTAATGATGATTATGTATTATTCATCTAAGGTTTCGTTCTATGAGTTTTTGATAGTGGATTCATGCCACCTCATTTATTCGATGATGTTTTGTAAAACAAACTGTAAATATCTTAACAGTAATCTCCAGATCTATTTGCACAACAATTCGAAACATTCGTAGCTCGTTACATCGGCACCTGGAGTTCGTAATTAGTTGAGGCATCGCATCGCACCCCGCGTCACTACAATACACTAACACAACTTGACTTGACTATTATTAAGTCGAGAATAAGGCTCACGCTCGAGGAACTACACCTTTTGAAAAGTTACCTGCTCGTCAACTAAGCCCAGAGTCGGACCATAGTTACAACTAGCAGTTTTATAGACAAATTCCCTTATAGGTTCTAGGGCCTTTAAAGACATTCATCATTCCCCGAGCCTTATCCCGTTTTTCGATCGGGGTCGGCTATCTAAACCCAAGGTATTGACGTAGGTGCTAGTTTCTACAGAAGCGACTGCCATGTGACCCTCCAACCCCGGAGGGGAAATAAGACCATATTTTCGGGATTAGGCTGATAAAGGTACATTTAGCTTCCAAAAGGCCTCTAATTTGGCTTAAAGATAGATGTCAAACACAAGAAACGGGATCCACAGCTTTACGTGCCATCGGGTCAATTCTTGCCTGAAATTCCCTAGCCAAACTGTGAAAAGTCTCACGAAGTGATATTTGACACCGAGAGTCGAACCCGGGACCTTCCACGTGTGTTGCACCCCAAATAACAATAAAATGTGGAAATTGTTTTCCTAAGAAAGCTCACCGATTTATTTTTCAGAAAATTTTCGCTTTAATCAAACTGTAACGCAAATTTTCTTTCAGCATTTGTCATGTGTTGGATGCTTATCTTATAATGAAATCATTCGCATGATAAGGTATCACTTATAATCAGTATCATCAGGTGAAATACCTTCTGAATACTTATCCCAGGAATACCGCCAGCGTAACAAAAATACTGCAAAGATTTAAAGCAAAACTGCATCTTAATGATTTAGAAATCGGGGATCATAAAAAATTTTGTGAGTGGAAATGTAAGTATTTACTGCCATCAGTTTACTTGTTGTTTCACCTGTGCCTAAAGCTGTCTCTGGCAGGACCCTTGCCTTCTTGTAAACCATAGAGCGTAGTAAATTGGAAGGGCCAACGTGACAGGTGACAAGCCGGATACGGTAGATGGGTCGCGCCCTGATTTACACGAAATGTTACATAAAACTATAGTTTCCTCAGGTTTCATTATAGCGTATTTTATTTTGTATTCTGTCGTCTGTTTTGAAAATTTTCTTTTTTTGATGCATAATGAGTTTCACTTGGCCGTCATATCACTTGATGGTAAGTGACGATGAAACCGTTGAATAGAAAGAGAGCCCACTATATAACTTTCATGCAAGATGATGTCACCCTAAAATGATATCTTAGTCGCCTTTTACAACACCCACCGGATGACATAGGATGGTACTGTTCTAAACTCTGAACCACAAGTACTTACATATAGTACAATAATTATAATTATTATTTAATGTCAGCATTCCTAATTTGAATTCTGAATTGAGGGCAGAATTGTGTGTTACTTTTGGCTGTGGTTATATCTGTTTGATACATCTTTCTATCATAAACAGGCAGAAAAATTGAATAAATGATCGACTATTGAAAAATGAAACCACGAAACGGCAAAATTAAGGTCATTTAATAGAGCTCTTAACCAGTTTTGGCCTTAAACGCCATAAAACGGAAGTTAAGATAACCAAATAGTCACGCCGGCGTACTTGTTAAGGGAAAAGATTTCCGAAAAGCGTATCAACAGCCGCAATGGCGCTAAATGGCTGTACTTAAACGAATGAATGGCAAAGGTTGCCACTTGTGGAAAACTAAAGTAACGTCAATAGATATAGCTTAGTCTTTAAACTCAACATATAGAGGTATGTTTATTTACAACATAGGTCAGATGTTTTTACTATAATAGTCAACAACTTTTGTGAGGTTTCGAAAAGAAATATCTGCTTGTCAGATGTAGTGCTAAATTCATCCTGGCGAACAAAAGTTAGGTAATAAGATTTTGATTGGCATATTTTTATGGTGCATATTTTCCAACTTATTTACTTTTAAAAAGTCTAAAAAATACAGTTTGGACGACCATAATCATTTCAATAGCAGTTTTTAAAATCTTGTAATTATTTATAATTATTTTGGGACGATGTTCTCTTTTTGTTTTAAGACGTTCAATGTCTGTGCAATTGCTTTGAGACTAGGCAGTATGTACGGGGTCATTCTAAGCCGTTATGTTCATAGCGGTGATAGCGCTTGTCCTAGCTGTTTATTTAGTCTTCTGTGTTGTCACTAGCCCGCTCAGTGGTCCCTCGGTGGCCGTGGGACGTCCAACACAGCCCAAGGATTAATTGTGTGAATTTGTTGTGTAACTCGAAGAGAAACAACAAAAATTATCTCGTAAGCTCGGAACTTAAAACATTTCGTGTTTAGAAATTCTTTTAGATGAATTGTTCTTTTTTAAGTTGGTATTTCAGTCTGTTTATATCACCGGGTAGTATAGGCAGATCCTTATTGTTTGTATTACATTGTGCAAGCCTTTAATCGAAAGCAAAAAAAAAACATTATACAACAATTCTGAACTTTAATTCTTTTGTAAAGGTGTACTCATACATTGTGAATCTAGATCACATATTGTAATTAACAAAAATACAATCAACGTTTCTAGTAGGTCCAAAGTAGAAGGGGTATATATGCTTTAAATTGAAATATAGTCTTGCTATTTCGAAAATAGGGAAAAGGAAATATAAACCTTTTTTTTGAAATCCGTCTACAGGTGGCGGTGAAATAGGTGTACATACATAATAAAGAAATATACAATGGAACACATAACCTCATCCTTTTTTAAAGTCGGTTAATAAAGGGGGTGCAACTTATAATCTCACAGCTTTTTGTTGACGTAATTCGATATTGATCCTTGTTGCCTAGAAACTAGAGATATCGACAGCAAAAACATGGAATCCTACAGACTTTTTTTAGCATCCAATGAGGATAAATCTTGTCTAATTTTATTGTGAACTGACGTTAAATACGGTCTTGAGATATACAATTTGCATACACGTAGTAATCCACTACACGTACATTGTACAAAGCCGATGTAGGATATGACATATATGTATAAATAAAGCTTATATGTTGCCCAGATCTATGCCTAGTTTAATTGTGAAAACCGCATTAAACTTGGTTCTGCAATTTCGGAGATTAGCTGGTTCAGACAGAAATACAGACAATTTTTTTTAAAAATGGTCTTGTTGTATTCTGTTACAGTTCTTACATCACCCTCAATCAGTTTTTGTCGAAACATGACTTTCAGCACCTGGTTGGATTCGCATGTTGCGTTGCGTTGCATTGTAACTTAAAATTCATTGTAAAAGTATTTGTTTTCAATGATTTCAACACGCGTGTACGCTACTATCGTTATAGTAACAAAGAAGTCGTTTCTAGCACAACTTTTACCATCAAACATAAAGTTTAAAAATGCTGAGATGTGTGTGAAACTGGTGAAGGCGACTAGTGACCATTATGGCCACTACATTGTTCAACGGATGTGCATTCGAACTCGGCGTCGGGGGACGCAATGCAGCCTGAGTTATGGTAAACGCTCACACCCTTCAGCGGGAGCGGGAGTAACAATATATGTAGAATTTCACTAGACATTTACATGTCATATATGAAGTATCTTTGTAGCAACACGGTATAAGTCCGACGTTATACAAATCTGCAATACCTTGGAATGCCGCCCTGATTATACATTCCCACAATGCGAAACTTGTTCTAGAGAGCACTTTCCAAAGAACTAACATTACGTTGAATTAGATATCTAGTTATATAACGGACCGTTACTAAACCAGTTTATGGCCTAGTTTTACATGAATGAATAGTGCAATGACCTAAAAGCTCGATTGGCAAGTCTAGAAAGAGACACTAAATCTAGAACAGTCTAAAGATTAAAGGCTCGCCACCACGTATAAAAAAACTCTCAAAATAGGTCACGGCCGGCAGTTGTTAGCTAATCGTGCCACTTTTAACAATCATCGTGGACGCAGTCTCCACAAAAAAATTCAGCTTGTTCTTATTATTGCACAATATAGGAAATAACAATCATAAAGTACCTCCAGTAGCTTTGTTTCGGCCCAAAATTATTTATTTAAAATTTTCTGCTCGTGCTGTTCTTCCGTTGTGCCGCACAATTCGATCTCACACTTCCAAAAATGCAGCCTGTAGTGCATACAAGTATTGTTGAGTAAAGGGCACAACCAGTAGCGTAGCTACCTTAGGGCTAGGCGGAGCAGTGCCCCGGGGCCCCGCATGTTCTAGAGGTCCCTCAGTTTCCATGAATGATTTTTGAAAAAGTTTTTTAACATCCTAGGTGAACCTTCAAATTTTACCTCCATCCACTCAGATGCTTTGGACGTATGATGTATCCAAGAAAACGTTTTCCATCGTCAATTGTTAAAATCAATTATTTCTATTATAATTTGACAGTTGATGTGGATTCCTTTAAAAAGACTTAACGTAAATATTTACTATGCCATGTGATGAAGTAGTTTTTGCACATTTAACATATTCAGTAGTTTAAATAGGGCCCCAATTTAATTTTGCCCAGGGTTACATAGCTATGCCACTGACACAATCTACACAACAAAGCTTTTCACCTTGTGCCTGTTTTTACGCAATAGGAAATACCAATCATAATATTGGCAGCACCTCAAGAGTCGCTCGCTGTGTGCCACCACTATTTCAAGGTTTTTAAAATAATTATTCTTTCTAAATGCGGTTTCGCTTCCCTCTCTTGACATTCGCTAGTCGGCCGCTTCTAGTGACATTACTAAGACACTGTACTATACTAAGATATAATACTAACATTTCTGTCGGATTTGTACTTTTGGGTAGCCTAGCTTTTTATACATAGACACATATCTTTCATTTTCAGTTTAGTTTTCATTCAATCTCATATTTCGGTACGGTACGGCATAGTTCGGCACAGCATCGGAGCTATTACTTACATTATTACATTACATCGTAGCTATTGATTACAACTTGGGAATCTTCAAAATAAGAGTACATAGGCACCTTCTAAATCAACGCGTAACATCGTCGACCTCATCGTCACTTACCATTAAAAAAATTACAAAATATTTATTGGATAAAACAATTGAGTAACAATAGTATAGCCATACAGTCTGTCATAGGGGAAGCCCTGTGCGACAGGTGTAGGCTCTCTCTATGGATGACGTTTTGCTTTGTTTTGTACAATATTTTAAAAATTAAAAAAATGCGTTACTAAGTAGGGTGAGGGTGAGTGTGTGTGTGTGAGAGTGTGTGTGTGTGTGTGACCAAGTGACAGCTTCCATTTAACATTCACATCATTAACAACATCAGGTGAGATTGAGGTCAAGCGTTAGTCTATCTTCTGTAAAAAAAGCTATAATGTTGCTATGGTGTTGCTAATGGCTAAGGTGACTCTTGCGAGCCAAAATGGCTGGCAGCCTAGGGAGCAACTTATTTTAGTTCTAAGCTAAAACATTTAGTTTGCCTAGAGTGTAACTAGTGTACTTGTGGAATAATCCATTTGGGGGCTATTAATTAACTGTTAAGTTTGTGAACTAAGATTTATAGCTACGAGCGGTAAGGGTGGTAAGTCAGCTGGTTAGAGCGTCAGTCTGGTATATGTACTTGTATTTTCCTAATGAGTAACATTTTATTATTTGGAACTTTAAATCGAATCAAAAACATAATTGGGCAGTTGACACATTATTCGATTGGGGCTGAATTTTATTTTATAACATAAAAGGCATTTTATTCCGTTCATTCAAAAAACTTAAAAAATTAATTAATCTAATTATTATTATTATACTTGGGTTTTACAGGTATCAAAAATGCGAAAAACAAACTTACTCGAATGGTAAAAACGAAATTTTTTTTCTTGATAATATTTAGATAGTTTTTTTAACGCGTGTAGGTAGTTAGGTAGTCACATAAAACCAACATAAAACATTCTTTTCCGAGAAAACCGAAATATTGTCATAAGCTAAAAAATAGTAATATTGGATTTTTGGAGAAAGAAACCTATACACCTCCTGTTTATGTGAAGTAAAATAGAACATTATTAAAAGTGTAAAAAATACACGTCATAGTCATCAAAATATGGAAATAGGATCAAAAAGAAGAAAAAAAGGTACGAAATACATAATGATAAAACATAATAGAAACGTTTAAACGCACCTATAGATACATATACGAAATTCCATTCTTTTTGGTTTTGTAAAGAATTTAATCAAAAACTGTGTACCAAGTCTCTGAGCTCTTCTCACATCCACTGAATTCAGCTTGAATTGTAGATTGTGCTTCGTTAAAGCAGTAGGGGGGAAAATCTCCTCTATTAAGCTGAGCAAAGGCGTGTTGTTGCATCTACGGACGGAGTTAATGCACTAGTCTAGGCGACACAGGCTGGCCTAGCACAGGGCCGGAGGAAGAACCTTTAATGCTGACTTTAAATTATGTCACTCTCTGAAAACATGACATAGTAACGCTGGGGTTGTAGACAATAATACCCCAGCAGAATCTGCTAATATTTACAAAAGTACAAGACGTTTAGTCTTTTTATGCACAATGACAGTCTGCTTGTCTCATCATCATCAGCCGGGAAACGTCCACGTTCATAGTACGCCACATCGACTGGTCCCGAGCCATCTGCATCTAGCGACTCCCTGCGACTCTAACCAGGTCGTCGGTCCATCTAGTAGGGGGACGGACTGATAGACGTTTCCCAGTACGTGGTCGCCACTTTCTGCATGTCTATGACACTATATTATTTTTTCTGCGGTAATGCACACAACACTGACTGATCCCTTAGCCAGAAAGGTCACAAAAGCGTCAAGCAAGTTTAAATAATTCCTGACGACGGTCCCGGTCTAGGTTCAAAATGCACCGGCAGCGCAGCGAGGCGGACGCCCGCACACAGAGATAACTCTGGCAATGCATCTCGAGCTCGGATGTCACCCTAATCACGAGGGACAACGAGATTCCAGGCAATACCCATTTGCTCTCTAGTCGACGAATTCAGTTTATAGCCTACTCGTTTGTCTGTTTTTGAGCAACATTCTAGGCATTTCGAAGCTTCCTGTCTAGTGGCTTAGCGGCAGCTATACAGCATGGAAAAGGACATTTTTACCGGACAGTGTTCCCGTTGCATATTTCGGCAGCAGACGAATTTGCGGGCAAAAAGCTTATCTGAAAAAAAAAAGGCTTATGATTAAGTGCTTGTAGGCGACTAAAGGAATAATCCAAGGAATTTGGCAGTGACGTTCCCGTGTAGCACTGACATTTTACTGCGATTACCAACCCGGTTGTCAAATTTACAGATTATGGCTGATCATTTCACGGAAACCCCATTCGTAGTGTGTAGAGATTCATGATTATCAGTGGATAATGGACAAAGTCAAATAATATGTCCAAACTCTGAACCCCACCGTAAGCACATTGATAGAGACTATAAATTTACCAGGTAAAACAAATGCTTAGTCATCGTCAAGTTGCTCTTGACCCACAATGCCACAGCCGGCCTGAATACGTAGTTACGCAACACGATTAAACTTTACACCATTTCACCACGTTACCAAGTGACTTGACGTGAGGATATGTCTTCGAGCGGATGCAACATGGAACTTAACAAATAAATTGAATCTCTTTAGCATCGCCTACTTGCCTAGTTATTAAACATTACATTGTACCAATTGTACATTATTACAAAATGAATCTGAGCCAGACTGCCGGCCGGCCATTGGCAATTAAGACGCATATTTTTAACGGAATAATTACTAGGTATCTGCTGAGAATGTAGAGCGTAATAATTCGAATAATGTTTTTGGAGGTACGAGCTTTAATTAGAAATAGCTGTAGATAAATTGCATAATTTATTGAATAGCAAACAAAAAACATTATCAATCTCTTTAATTAATTAATATTAGCTGGAACAGTCTGCCAGTGAAAATGAGTCCTTATAGCCAGTATTAAAAAGCGGTATATTCTTGGGTGGATTTGCAATTATTACATATCGTCTGGCCACAGGAAACATAACTGATTAAACCTATAGGTGTACGTACACTCGAGTACAAAAATATGTACCCACTTTTGTACCATGTCATATTCACAGTTTCTTGTTCCTATGCAGTGTGAAATGAAAATTTGCAGTATTTACATTAGCCCTTTCGAACATGCAAACTTATAACAATAGGAAAATTGTTAGCAATAAATAACTTTTACTTGACTTTGAATATGATAGGGTACAAAATGGGTACATCTTTTTGTTTCTTCATAAATTATCCCTCGAGAACTACTTAATGAACCCCGATACAAATCAACATATATCATTTTTATCACGATCAGTTGTACCCTTGGGTCGCTAAGTGGTAACAAACAAACACTTTGGATTAATTATATTTGTATGCAATAAAATTACGATATACCCACAGAAACTCAACACCAACTGCCATGGGATCTAGCGTGCGTGATCACGCATTTACGTGTTCTGTGGCATTATTTACACTTATCCTTAAGCAAGGTGTAGGGCAAATATATTTTGTAGAGGTAAATGTAGGACGTCAAAAATAATATGGATAGCTAGAAATGGTTTATCAGACGCTACACCAGCGTTATCGAGAATTAAGCAACTTGGGCTCTGATATCTTGTGACATAATGCGCACGCGCCGCCTTGACTCTTGCGCAAAGACCTAGGCATCGGGCAGGTAGGTAAGCTTGTTCTAATTTAGGTATTTAAGGAAACTTCGGTATAATCGAAGTGAAATGCGAAGTCAAGTTAGACTCAGAATTATACCTTCGGTTTTGACTTTGGAAACTACAAAGTTTTTTTGTCAGAGTTTTAAAATCCAAATAGTTTGGATTTTTCTAGATTAAAAAAATGATTTCGATATTCACAAGACCGCGAGAACATTCTCATTAAAATTGAGAAGTTTATGCGATTATTTAGATTTATTATAAGCATGCATATTCACATATATTGCTTGATAAAACCGTAACCGTCCATTTGGCTTCACGAATAGACTTTCAAAAATAATGAAGTTGCCACATTTGACATCTTTTGATTTGGTTTTCCAACGGTGCATTGCGTCCTAGCTGAACTAATGACGTGGTTCCTGTGCTTGGCCACAGCTTCATAGCAAGGTGGTTGCAATACCAATTTAGCGTAGTAACAGCATTGCCAAACTGTAATTTGATTTGATGGCACTTACTGTCGTTGCTCCCTCACATAATACGATGACATCTGCCATTGGCACTGGCATTCTTCAGTTAAATTAAAGAAAACGAGGGTATGGTTTTTAGTATGTATTACGCATTTTTGAAACTGCGAAAGTTCTTGGTGTGTGATATGTAAATGTTTGCGACGGGTTTTTCGTCACCCTTATCGCCATTACGCCAACCAGGCCGAATTACTCAATGTCAGATTTTATAATATTTTAACATGTACCTATTTTTTAAAGTAAGCTTTTATACTTGCAGTTATTATTAATAAAATTTGGCCAATAACTTGACACAAGTAGGCCAAACACTTGACCATATTCTTACCTGGTATAATGACGATGAGGTCGACATGTCACGCGTTGTTCTGGAAGGTGCCTATTTACTTTCCGTATGAAGACTCAAGACTCCCACGGGAACTTGTTGGGTATTCCAATTTTAGTTGTATGGATGACAACAGTGAAAGCAAAACGCTTAGTGTTAGCTGTAAGAATCTGTGATTTCAGTGTGCAAACAATGGTAACATACTGGTCTGGACATCAACTTTCCAAATTAATCGCCATGACGAAAGATATCTCCACTGTTCATAGTGGGATTCTCCATAACCACTAGGCAGGCGGAATGGTAGATTCTTCTGCCGTCACTTACTACGAGATGCCATGAGGTTATCACAGTGTTTGATAAATAAATACAATTTTCTGACAACTACGTATTTGTGTAAGCCGTTTCAGCCAGCCAGTGTATTTCTGTCCTTAGTTTGTAGTTTCAATAGCTATTTCTGTCGTTGATCGAAGAGTAACACAAAAGAGACAAAAATGAAGTGTGAAGGCGAGAGGAGACGCGTTGCTAGCTGCTAGCGAAGAGATACAACTATAAAGTACATTCAGTCGTAAATAAAAACACCGAGCCAGTACTCGGTTGACTCGGTTCATTAAACTGTCTCGATGTATTGTTATATAGTCCGTCAACCGTTGAGTGGTAGCCTCCTTAAACAGGGCTGTTTCATTTTATCTGTCAACAGAAGACTTGAAGAGGAATAACTTTTAATTTGTACAGTGAATGTTACATCATAATGTACACTAATTTGTTTCAATAGATTTGAAGTTACAGGTCTAACGCATAACTGAGTCTGTTCCTGAGGTTTAGGACTCCCGAATATATACTCGTAATAGCGACTGTTGACGTTCTGTAAACCCACCCTCTTCCTAAATTATGTTTTCTTACATTGCGTATGGAAAGCCTAGAATATTCTAAGCCTAGAATGTTCGTATTCTGCAGGCGTGTAACCTGTAACCCTGCTGCAGGTGACCTGGGGCCGGTTTGTCTCAGACTAAGTTGTTCAGAACTAAGAACACTTAGTTGCGCAAACTTGTGTAGTTGGCACGAGCGGCTTATGGAACTTTCTCTATATCTGTACTTGTACCTACCATGGAAATCTTATAGTGGCAATAGAAATGACCTAGACGCCAAGGTTTTGACGCCATTGTGTTTGAGACAGGAAATAAAATTAAAAATTGACTAAAAATTATCTGCATTAAAAGCTCTATACATGAAAAGGCAGTATTGCTGCATTTTGTTATATTTCTTGTTCAACGTACAGTTTGTCTAAAATATTTAGCAATGGGTACATGGATTTTTTAAATAATTGTGCCGTTTTTTTTCTCTTTATATTTCTTGTTTAAAAATTGAGCATTATATAAACAATGAGAAACATTGAATAATTCTCCAGGGAAGTAAATATTTTTTTAATTAGTTGCGCTCAAAGAAAGATTTTTTAATGGGATCGTTCATCAATGTAAAAAAGATAAAACCACACGAACAAATTTAAATACTTGTGATATTATATATTATTTAATAATAATTGTATAACAGATTTTTTTATTTTAAAATTAATCTCTAAAACTAAATTGATGGCTGTATGAGGTTTGATGTCATTGCGTTTTTAATTTTTGCTAAAACAGTTGTTTCAAATTTGACCGCTTGGTTCGTTCTTCCAGAACTAGAATACATAAAGTGACACCCCCTCCTCCCCCCGAATTATATGACAGAAGGCACTTCTATCGTCTGATTACATTTCCATTCTCGCATCTAGTGGAGTCAACTTCTATGACACAGCGTGGCTGTGACGATAGGCGAGGTAAGCTTAAATAAACTGACGCTTGGTGTGCGCAGTATCACACGAAATAAGCTTATTTTTTTAGCCACAGTTAACTTAACAATTGAGAAATATAAGGTAATTAACGCCGAGAGAAAATACAATGAAAGAAAGTCACTCATAACGACAATGTCGAAGTACTCTTTACGTTAATTATGATGAAAATTCTGCTTCGGTGGTAATGACGGTGTTTTGAAATACTCGTAAAGTGCGTAGATTTATGGTATTTGTGAAGATGAAGTGTTTAAATACTACTTTCACTGATTAAAATGTTAGAGAAAATCGACCGTTCAGAATAACTTGTTAAAAATCATTGAAAAACAATATAAAAATAAAATATATCATCATCATAATAGTCTGGTATTGGATGCATTTTATATATATATATATTTCGCACTTGGCCTTTTCACCTGGCGGTATGTGACGATAAGGCTGTTGGATGTTAAGCATTCGCATCCAGTTGCTCTTGCTCTGCTACCTTTCATACCTGAACGCAACAGTGCTATTAATCCTGCTGTTTGGCGGCAGACTTAAGTGATACGGTGGTAGCTAGCCAGGCGTACATAGAAAAATGCATTACCACCAACCAAACTGATAAGCAAATTGGGAATCGAATCCTGGACCTCCGATTTTTTGGTTATTTTTAGCCATTAGGCCACGGAGGTTAAATTGAACGTAGATCGCCACGTCGGAGTTTTATGAAGGGATTTATAAGGGACTACGCTTGGTATGGATTGGATTGGTGAAAGTTAGTCGTCTGGTACAACAACATGACGTAATATTTGCTTATGATGCAGTCACAGAGATCAGAAAATCCATAGGATGTGTTCCACTGACCACGTATGAAGTAACTAGGTCAGACACTTTAGTTTGTTATACACAAGGTACATCAAACAAGGTCAGACACTCGGCCCTCAATACGCAGCGCACGTCATTGTCAGTTACATGTGTGTGTATGTGTTTTTGGTTACATCAGGCATTATTAGACGAGGTTGAATCCGTATATTCTTTACAGATCCGTGGACGCAGTAACAGTTATCTTCAATGTTGGACGACTTGACGGGGGTAGGGGGTAGTCTTGTTCTGAAGCCTTGACGCATAAATATCTAACCGATAGGCACATATGCAAGACAGTGACAGCACTTCATCCGTTCTCACTTCGGAAATAGGAAAGGTGTAATGCAATGCTGGCCGGAGCGAAAAAACACAAATAGTGTATTTATTAAAAACGGTTTCGTGTAGAAATCTAATCTCTTTACAGTATGGTGATGTGATGGAAAAAGTGTTTTAGAAGATATGATTTGAAACATTGAAGTTATTGAGAAAGTTTATACCAAACATCATCCTAATGTTTACTCAATAAAACCTTCTAGTTTTCATTGCACAAAAGTTTTTTTTTAAATTCGGCCTGCACTTGTACACTATTTCAAAAATCAAGTAATAATCTAAATATGTAATGAAAAATACTATAATTGCATTTTTGCATATATTTTAATTGTACAAAATTATTCTTTTTGTACTACAGCGTCGAATGTCATTTTATTCACGCCATCTTTGTTTTCGACATCAAGTCCTATTGGTATCGTGCGTTTTATATGTTTTTGTACAAATAAACTAAGCCAAAATATACAAAAATGGTAGCTAAATCACTTTTATGTGATAATGTCCTTGTAAAATTATAAGTGTACAAGACCAGGGGCTCTATTTTTGATTCGCTCGTGTGACATAGCTTCGTCGCACACGACTTAAGTCACGATCGACTACAAGTCGCATGAAAACAGGTTTGACCGTATTTTTGAATCATTCGCCTCAGGTGTTGCCGATATAACTTTAAATGTTTAATTTTATCCGTTTTAGGCAGAAAAATAAAACCGGTAATTCATGCAAGTAAAACGGAATGCAAAGTACATAGAAGTTCAATGTCAATAAGTGGTAATGTCAGTGTTCGACGATGGCGTTTAGTCTATCGCTCGCCTCCGCAAAGAGTGGTCCCGACCACTCGTTGCAGAAGAGCGATTCAAAAATACCAAATTTCGTAAGTCGAACGAAAATCAGTAGAAAACGAGCGCTCGCGGCGCGTAGAGCGAATCAAAAATAGAGCTCCTGGCCTTCGCGCCATACATTCGCGTAACGTGTCATTTCATACGTGGAGATTCCACAAAAGATGATAAAACACGAACAAACAGTTAATCGTACCTCCTCTTAAAAATATAACACATCTAAGAGGAATGAAACTGTTACTTACATAAGTTGATATTAATTCGAGTAGCTAGCTAGAGTAATGCAAAGATATATAACGCGTTTATTTTCCTAGAAATCACTTTCAGCAAAAACGTATTTTATAAATAAACATTATACTAATATAACATGATTCATTCCGTCTTCCTTTTGTAATATTTACCCGAGATGAGTTCCCTTTGATTCAACTTTGTTACTACGATGTTTTTTGATATTAAATTGAATAATACATATATTTTATGATTATTTCATAAGACTACAAGACAAGGCTTGACATAAAATTTATATAATTTATTGTTTGTTTTCGTCACGCTAACATCGATGCACGATGGCAACTTCACATAAATCCGTAAAAATATTGAGATTTAACACGCAAATAAATTTTACGAAGCCGAACAAACCGCACATGCGTTGCAAAAACTATAATCGATGGATTGCAAACGGGATAATAGAGTAAATTGATCGTAAACCATTAAAAAAATTGACAGCACATGCTTTTAACGCTTTTGACGTTTTGTTTATTCAACTATGACGTTTCTGAGAGTGTTTATCTTTGACACAACATTGACAAACTTTGACATTTAATAAAGTTTTTTATTTGTCAACCAAATGTCATCACAGTAACCGTTAGAAAAGAGATAAATAATTTAATAGCGTTGTAAAAATAGTCTGACAATTTGACAATAAAATAGCTCGTCAGGTAAATAAACATGTGTTCCTGTTAAAGATCCTACATCATTTTTAGAGTTCGTACCCAAAGGGTAAAAAGCAGGACCTTATCACTAAGACTCCGCTCTCCTGTCACCAGGCTGTACGAGTATCTCATGAACCGTGATAGTTAGACACTTGAAATTTTCACAGATGGTGTATTTCTGTTGTCGCTATAACCACATTGATAACAGAATAAAAAAATATTTAAGGGGGCTCCCACACAACAAACGTGATTCCTTTGATCGTTTTTTCTCGATATTGATAATGGCAACACGTAGACGCTTGAAATATTCACAGAATATTCCGTTGTTTATTTACTTTAAATATAAATAAATTAAAATAAAACAAAACAAATATTTAAGGGGGGCTGCCATACATCATTTTTTGCCGTTTTTATAGATAATTGTACGGAACCCTTCGTGCGCGAGTCCGAGTCGCACTTGGACGGTTTTTATAGGTATGTATGACGGGCTTGCACTTGGTTTTAATCTCACCTGATGGTAAGTGACGATATGTTAGTTGGATGGGTGCTTTCAATCATCAGCTCACTTAGTAGCCTCAATATAATCGGGCGCTGACTCTGCTACCTTTCATACCGAAACACAACAGTGCTATTAACACTGCTGTTTGGCGGTAGACTTAGGTTCCGTGGTCTCTCCCGTCCACATCGTCACTAACTATGAAGTGAGATAGAGGCCAAGCGTTGTACTATCTTCATCTTAGTACAACAAATGCGTTCATAGACCGTGATCAATCGACAGATTGTCGAAGCATCATACAGCACACGGTTCGCTGAGCGCAGTAAATATGCAAGCAATGCCACCTCTATTATACAAATTTCAATTTTGTCTATGAAATTGATTTGTTCAGGTGCATTATGCAGTAACAGCGGTAATACCGCGATACGCTGTAATAGTTAAATCATAGTTAAATGAAAGAATTGACCGTAAAGTGGGTCGCTGTCCGACCGTGACTGCTGGCGACACTATCGACACTCGTCACGATTGTCGTTGTCGACTCGCTATCGATCCGGACGACTTGATTGACCCCCCTAACGCTAGGGATGTGCAATTTGTTATTCGATGTGTGATAATGATTTGGTTACGTTATACAACGTGTTTTCTTGAATCGATATGATAGTGAATCGTTATTTTCTGATTTTAAAAATACTGAAGCACGTGTGCGCCTTAGAATTCTACGTACAAAGTTTCATAAGTTGACGATTTGTTATAACAATCAAATTGATATTCCTTTGAAATTTTAACTCTGATAGTTTTCATTATAAAATTATTGTTGTTTAAAATATAACTGCTTTGCAGTTGTTAAAAAATATCGAAAACGACGTATTTTACTAAACTTTGGGAAAGTATAGTTACACAGAATCAATCACAATAGTGTATTAAATTCGAAAGAGAGTTTTTTATTTGTTTGTCGAATGATTAGGCTCCAGCATCAATAACATTATGATATTTGGCAAGTACTATCGGAATCAGTTTTCTGTGTTGCAGCTGACTTATGAGACAGTTACATACGATTATAAATTTAAGGTGATAAAGGCTTTTCTGGCCTCGATGGTACGAGCCTATGCCACGGGGAAGGACATTTGGCTACTTTATATCACGATGCATTAAGTGGTTCCCATTGAATAATATATGAAATCCACGCAGATGATGACGCGGGAACGAGTACTAGTTGTGGATGTATAAAAGCCATTTAATATTATTGACCGAGCGAGCACTGAGCGCGAGCGAAGCCTCTCCATATCTCAAAAATGTTTTATACCTATATCCAAACGGCGGATGTCCGGCTGTTCTCCTCTACGGGTCGTATTTCTTAACAAATTCTAGGGATATCATGGGTTCGATAATTACAATTTAAATTTCGTCGATTCAGTTTTTCAAAATGACGGAGATATTGGGTTCATCATCAACAGCCTATACATGTCCCCACTGGAAGGGCTCAGGCCTACTCTCCTACAGAGAGTGTATGGGCCATAGTCCACCACGCAGGCCCAGTGCGGATCGGCGGACTTCACATGCCTGTTCAAGACATGCAAGGTTTCCTCACGATGTTTTCCTTCACCGTTAAGCAATCGGATAATGTACTTGACTTGAAAAACAACTTATAGGTACACGGCTGGATTCGAACCCGGTACCCTCAGATTGAGAGTCCATCAACTGCGCCACCGACGCAGATATTGGGTTGGAAACGTAAAAAAATGTCATTTCAGCCATTTTGAAAAAAGTTCAAGAATTATACAAAACTTTTTTGTTACCCTTTTTAAAACGCATACCCTTCAAGTGCTCGGGGGTGTGAAAGGGTGGAAAATAATGAAGAAGAAAAAAGTAAACTTTTGTTTTAAGGTGCGCGGGTGGGTGAACATTCATTCAGTTTTAAGTTATGCAAAGACAGACTCGCGCGGTCTACAGCTCACAGAGCCACTAGTAACACTTTTATACACACATTACTAGTTCTTACAACTACTAAATGGTTTTGATCGAACACGTTACTATGTGTGCCTTTCATCCGGCATCTAACGTGCTGTGACGAGGGTGCATGAAAAATGTATAAAGAACGACCCTTTTTCATTAGAGAGGCACAGTTGGGGATGAAACGAATGGTTCCGAACGGAACAAATGTATATCATACCGCTCTATCGGCACAATGACAAAGCGACTACCGCAAAACTGTTTCATAGTGCGTTCGGAAACAGGAACATTATTTAATTTAGTTGTTACATTTCAAATTCTATTTGTTAGGTTAGATAATTGGACTTCGGCAAAACTTTCTTTATGATTACTGTCATATTTGCCGAAGGACTGACAGTCGCTGGAGCAGACGAGTTCTCGAGTGGAGACCACGCCTAGGCAAACGTAGTGTAGGACGTCCCACGGCGAGGTGGAAAGACGATTTAAGTAGGGTAGCCGGACGTGAATGGATGCGGAGAGCAGAGGACCGAATCGAGTGGCGCACTCTGGGAGAGGCCTATGTCCAGCAGTGGACTGCCGCAGGCTGTACATGATGATGATGAAAACTTTCTTTTACTTGGTTTCAAAATTATTTGTAAAATGTACCTGACATTTACGATTTAACTTTCCTGCGTATCCATACGAGAGGTAATACTATAAATGCAAAAGTGTGTTTGTTTATTCGTTTGTTTGTTCTTCCTTCACGTAGTTACGGAAAGTTAGAATGACTTAACTGTTCAGGGGTAGTTAAGGGCCGGAAAAAGATATAGTTCGCTTTATATCCTCATCGAACAAGTAGTTTCCGTGGGGTAAATTCAGAAGTTTACGCAGACGAAGTTGCGGGCGAAAGCAAATAGCGTTTTTTTTCTTCACAAATAATTAGTTTGTTCTACATTATGTCATCATTAGAACTTGTATATCTACCTTGAATATGTTTGTATGCCTATAGATAACATTTAATTTGTTTAACAAGCTTTTAACTTCTAAGTTCAAAAAGAACTAAATAGCCGACTTCAACTGCCCTAAAAGTCTACAGCATTCATCCCCTAAAATTGTCACCCTTAGTGGTATATTTATCTGGATGTATATTTAGTTTTTTTGTTAATTTACTCATAAAGTGTTAAATCAATTTCCATAAAATATCAACTCTGAAGTATGATCTACGAAAAAAAGAACCATCAAAAACAATTCATTACTGTCGGAATTATCCCGTAACATACATAAAAAAACATACCATCAAATTGATAACCTCATTTTTTGAAGTCGGTTGACAATCAAAGGCCACGTGCGAGTACAACCTACTCGCGTTTTGATGGTTCCGTAAACGAATAATTTTTTTTGGGAGTGCATCTTCTTGTTTTTTTTTTTCATATTCCGAACACTGTGACATAAATATCTAAACGAGTTCATACTGAATAGCACAATAATAAATATATGCGTTTGTATTCCGAGCGCATCCTCATGATAGAGTGCTCCAATCCTCGGAAACATACCCCTCTCGAGGGGAAATATAAAAACAAATGTCTTTCTCATGTAGGATTACCGCGAAATCGATTTGACAACGATATAAGCTGAATTTATCCGAGCGTAATTATCCATTACGAGTTCAAATATGGAGATGGTACTGGGATACGAGTGTCTGCTTAAGATATTTGTTTTCGTCGAGACTGGATAATCCTTTTTTATTTCTTTTTTTTAAATTATCATTTCTTCTTTAGAGACATTTCTTCTTTAATATCTTATACAGAAACTTACAGCGTCGGTGGCGCAGTGGATTAGGTGCGGTCTCTCAATTTGAGGGTTCCGGGTTCGAAACCAGCCATGTACCTATGAGCTGTGTTTCAATTCAAGCACATTATCCGATTGCTTAATGGTGAAGGGAAACATCGTGAGGAAACCTGCATGTCTTGAACAGGCATGTGAAGTCCGTCAATCCGCACTGGGTCCGCGTGATTGACTATGGCCCATACACTCTCTGTAAAAGAGTAGGCATGAGCTCCTCCAGTGGGGACATATATAGGCTGTTGATGATGATGACAGAAACTAAACGGCGGAATCCATCTTGATGCAAATCGCGTACGTGTGTAGTTTAGAACATGTAGGATATAAGCTACCGTTTATTCCGACAGTCTTGAAAAGCGTTAGCCCTTGGCGGTACAAATATCTATGAGTGACATGATACTGTATTATAAACAACAGCTATATGTCATTCGTCTCACATTCTTTATGATATTTCAACCACATTTCAGCACTCGGCGCAGCTCAGCACATCGTATACATTATCCGTAATGGCTGACCTAAATTTTAAATTTTATGTCATTCGGTTGCATGCATAATTTTGCAAGTGTTTCGTATTTGATTATTTGAATATGGACTTCTACCTCTTACGAGTTTTATAAACACGAACAATGTCATTTTCCCTTATTTATTTTGATAGTAGAATAAGCTCGTGTTTGACCACAGTCATAGGACAATTCATGGACAAAATAAATGTCGTGATATCAGTTCCTATTCGCATAGGTATATCGAATGAGTACGATCGCGCGATACTGCCGACCCCTAAGAGGGTCACTTTCTTGCGGGGAGAGGTGAGGTATGGCGACCGGGGGTATATTAATTATGTGCCAGTCTCAGAGTAGATGTGGCCGATGTTGTTATACGCATGCCAAAGTAGTCTATTCACTCTGGCGTTGAAGAAATCCAGATTATAGCACTTTGTATAGGTACGAGAGTTTCATAGACAATCATTGTGAAAAATAATATATAACACATTCTGTTTCATCGAAATCATTTCAGACGTAATATATGGGTGATTTAGTAACAAAATCTAGCCTTAAAATACCCAAAACCTTTTAATACTCTGTTGATATACATATTGAATACACATGAATATGATGAATAAATAATGATATATAAACCTGGGATACACATTAAATCGTTAAAAAATTCATATCGTTTTGCGTTCATATTTCATATGATTTCATCATAACTAGTTATTATGATCATTCATAAAAATAATAAAACAGTGATTCACTGCTATACTGTTACGCTATCGCCTCATAAATAAACATATATGAAGCCCTTAACCTAACAAGGTTAACGTTAGATTTGACTGTTTATGTTTACGATTATGTTTAATCATTTGACGTGCAACACTGACCGCAAAATCTGATTTAATTTTCAAATTGTAGGATCCCTTATTACCCACTTAGGTAAATATATCGCTTGCACCTGGTCACACGGCCAACCATGCCGTGACGTATCAATTATTCTAAGACAAGTCAGTCAGAGGACCCGTAAGGGAACATAACTAAAATACGAACTCCCTTGATTTGAACGGCCTATTAAAAATAATCCCATAAAAAATTTCACTAGACTCTGCCACCCCGTATATACAGCTCCTACGTGTTCACAGCCGGTTGACTAAGGCAAGCCAGAGGCAAGAGTCCTACAGGAGCCAAGCTATCCCGTAGGACGCTTCTAATCCTCTCTAACGCCTGAACCTACTCTCATCTCGACACAAGCATCCCAATAAAAGTTTCCAAATTACGTAGGACTCCGTAATTCTGTAGTTTATACGAACCGAAGCTTCGATCAAAATACTGGTAGTATTTATAAGCTATTGTAACATCGAAACTCATTTAAACGTGACCACTGCCATATGAATAGTTAATAATACAACTTATTAGTTATTCTTATGCCACTGCCCCCAACCGAGTATAAATCGACTGATCTCCGTCAGTAAACTATATTAAGTACCCAAAGCGAGAAATTCCATGAATTAAAGTACCCGCCCGCTCCGTCAAAATCTGCAGTTTCTTTTGAATTAATAAAGCGTAGTGAGGCAATAAATCAACTAAATTGTGCAGCTTCCACGCGGGTGGGCTTTTTACTTACAATGTTGCCTCTTCCTGGTGTTTCATATATATGAGGACGTCCTTCCAAACGACTTAGGTGCATGTTCAATGTATATGTACATTCATATCGTTGTTACAAATGTTAATACAAAATATAAAATACAAAACTGTTCGATACATATTAAATTAGCAGGATTCGGTCCCTGCTGTATTGTGGAGTGGCCGTTTCTCACCTCTAACATTCATTTACGATGAAAAGTCAATCATAGTCAATGGGATAAATATGTTATCTTTAATATTCTTTCTCTTTATTTTCATGGCTGTCATGAGGTTCCCATTTGGTCTGCCATGACAAACAGTGTGGCTCCCTACTCAATGAAATTTAGTTTCTGTGGGCACTGAGTTTAACTCAATTTACACTTGATTATTCCTAGCACTGGACGAGGAAATACAAAATATCTTTATAAAGCAATGTTTTTGTATCGGCTTCTCGTTTGAGTCCACAGATCACTATATGAGTCACAGATTAGGTAGGTCTGTTCCAAAAAACAAAAGAATTTAAAATACCAACTTTTTTAAAATATTATATCCAGCCAGCTACGTCCCTACCGCTTCCTATTTCCCCTAACTTTGCTTTCCACGACACTCGCAACAACATACACAGGGTATTGTAAAGCCGGAACCACACTGCCGGCGCTAACTTTATTGTTAGCAAAAACATAACATAACTTTCACTCGAACAGATGTGATCACCATTCGTATGTGTAAACTATCTACGTATATACCAAGACTAATAAAGTATTTTTTATCCACAATAGTAAAATTGATTCGTCAGTGAAAGGCTTCATTAGAGCTTCTTTGTAGAAATCTTTCTGAGATAAATGCAATATTGAGCGGTGTCTATCAAATTCCTTTCATAGTTCGGACAATGGTTCCGAAATTGATGTTTTGTTAGATCAGTCTGCTGGTTACTTGCGTAATGTAATGGATATTTTATAAAGACCAAAGGCCTAAAGCAAATGAAATGAATATAAAACGTATCATTAACATATTTATTTGCCCGCGTTGAATGATTTTTCTAGACATAACTGAAGCACTAAAAGTCGATTTGTATTGTTTATTTCAGGAATCAACAAATTTAATTCATTTTTAATTATTATATGTAACTAGCTTCCGCCCGCGACTTTGTCCGCGTGTACTTCAGGATTTATTCTACTTGTTTGATAGGCATAGAAAGCATCTGTCTCCATTTCCAGCATAAGGTACAAAATAGTGTTTATTCTGTTACGTAGGCTAATAGTTTAAGGAAACAAAAGAAATTTCAATATCTGACGTAGTACATTCAAATAGTCTTTACACTAATATTATAAACGCGAAAGTTTGTATATACGAATTACATATTCTATGGTCGGTTGCTAGGCAACGCGTTTTTGTTATGCCAAAATTGCCCATGTTATCCCACTAATATTATAAGTGTTATTTTGTACAATTTGCACAGTATTTGTCTTTATAAATAATAGACTATATGTTATTCTGATGTATAAGCTATATTATTGTAAAGTTTCATTCAAATCCATTCAGTAGTTTTTCCGTGAAAGCGTCACAAACATCCAAACATCTAAACATCCAAACATCCAAACTTTCACACTTATAATATTAGTAGGATAGGATTATCTGAATAAGGTTTTATCGATTTCTTCCAACCAACCTGTTGTTTGGTTACAGTGTTACAACCAACGAATGTTTGTTTGTTTATTTGAATATTTATCTTAACTTAAATAATTAAATATTTTTAAAACAATAATAAAAGTAGAATTGGCGGACTTATCCCTATATAGGGATCTCTTCCAGTCAACCAGGGCGAGGAGAAAGATAAAGGGGTGATACATATTGTTTGAATTATCATAAAAAAATGTGTAATACCATGCTCTATCTCCTAAGTTTCCAGAGTCAAAAATCTGTCATGATCACAGTAGACAGGATTTTGTGTAAATACAACAGGAAACCCCAATAGACGTCGTTATCCAGTAGTTATTAACAAATCATCAAAATACTTTGGCAAACAACGTTATGCGGTCGGGAAAGCGAACCTTATGTCAATGTATATCTGTACGTTTCTTTCCATGGTTTGGAACCCTTGGCGCGCGAGACCAACTCACACTTGGCCGGGTTTTATTTGTTCAAACTTGTTTTATAAATCCTCCCTCCATCTTTTTGTCCGTCTGATAAGATCCTTATTAAATTTGGCACACTAGTAGCCTACTTACGCTAAAATTCAGTTGTCTAATCGTGAAAAGCAACAAACAGACAAAGGGACAGACTTGCTTTCACATTTGTAATAATACTGTGAAGCTAATGTATTTGGTCTATTATAGAATAAATACACGTTCAGCCGCGTAAATTTCAGTTCACTATATTTGTGGTACAAATTACATCGTTCCACCGTATTAACTCAAATATTTATGTGTTCCACGGTCGGCGACCAGCCCTCTAATAAATACTGGCATGTGAGACTATTGGCAGTATTCCAGAACTGTGAACGCGATGTAGGAATTAACAACTTTGTTTCTAGCAACAAATGCAATACTCTTCCCTCGCGATTCGAGGAGTACTCGTACTTTAGCTGGTAACAAGCTCACACACGTATGCTCTCGGTTCTGTTCCATTTTTTTCTCGTATATATTTTTCAGACGGTTTTATGCTCCTCTACATATTGTGTCAGTATACAGACTGTGTACTCAATAGGTACCAGAGTAGCAGATATTCAAAGGCGATCTAGGCTCTACGACTGGATGGCTACTGACTATATACCACTAACTCTATGCCAAATAATTGTTAACAGCACTGTTTTGTTCAATATGCTCCGATGCTCAGGGTTCTGGTTGATCACGCTCCGTTCATCAGCCTTACTGGCACTTACCATCAGGTGAGATGAAATATGAGTGCAAACCTATATAAACTGTCTTTTGATTCCAAAACAATCGGAGCCAGAAAAGTGTATCAATTTTCAACTTCGTTTGTTTGTAATATCACGTCCAATAAGGTCGGTTATTCTAAAGAGGACTTATTTTTTACAGTCACCTTATTTGACAGATATAAACGCGATAAAAAACTTTTAGATGATAATGATTTTCTATTTGAGAACGATTATCCGGGGTTGTTGGAAGCGGCTCGGGATATTCATCAACTGATGATAGTGACTTCATAAAAGCTCTAAAGCCAAAATTGTTTTGTCTTCCAGTCTACGACGCGTCCGGGCAGTTCACCACGAGCGTGCTGTTTGGCAGCGAGTACTGGCTGGGTTCCCTCAACGCCTGCAACGACCTGCAGTTGGCGCAGTACTATGCGCAGACGCCGCCGTTTAACACCACCTTTTTCGTCGCTAAGATGAATCTCACACTCGACGCACTACATCTGGCTCAAGTAAACTTTTCACACTATTATTAAATCTATTCGAAATAACATATGCACCTCAGTTGCGACATTGTAATAAATAACATTCAATTTTCTATTTCGTAAACGAAGCGCTCATATCCTAGATATGCTGTCTAGGGAAGATGACAGTCCCTGCCGTAGAAAAACTAGTATCTATATTTTACGCTTAGGTAGCCGAGATCGATTGAAAAACGGAACAAGGCTAAGGAAATGTTGATACTGTTTTGTCAACCAATTTTAAAATACGAAAAATACATATACAAAAGAATATAGCATAGATGGGTGATCTGTTGCTAGAGTTGAAATTGAAAGTAATTATTAGATTTTAGACGCCATTTCTTGCTAATTACACTCTCATACAACTTTTTATTGAAATTGGATCATTATAAATTTTGACAACTGAATCTGATAATCTGATATTATCCACGTAAAACGAGTTCAAAATGTGTTTTCCTTCGAAACTAAAATCCAAGAAGCGCGTCCGTTTCACCCCCAAACCTGCGTGTGACAGAAACACGCCTTCCTTATATCCTGTTTTCGATTTCAGATAAATCTTCTCACAATAATAGCCATAAACCTCGCGAAAGAAGTTGTGAACGACGCAACAATACACTACAATCTGTTACATCCGAAATAGAGATTGAAGGTGATACCATTACCAATGTCAAGAAAGTTTTAATATAAAAGTTGGGTATCAAGTTAGGGTAGGGTCGTACGATCGAAGTCACGAATTTCGTCTCTCCGAGCTTAGTGAGATGTTTCCAGCTGTCCAAGAGCATTTTTATTTGGCAGCTAGCTTTGCTGTACCAAAACGAGATTGTTGTTGTTGGAAATATTTTGAAATAGCGTATGTGCGTCGCGCAAAAGCTTTCGGTAATTCGGAGTGTGTTTGGACAGCACAAGCTATTTATCGGCCGAGTGTGTGGCGGCTAAATTAGCCAGAACTAGTGATATAACGTTTTCGTTTTTGGACGCTTCGATGGTGATCAACGATTTAGACTGATTAGGGTATAAAAACTAGCAGAAATCGAAGAAATTATATGGATAAAATATATCTGTAAATGTGATTGAGCGTCGCTGGATGCTTGATTGATGATTTCACGGCTGATGATGATGATCGAATTTCAGATCCGCACCGAAGTATTTCACTTAACATGACCAAACTAAAAAGACCGCAGTATTTACTGTAGGTACAATAATACAAAACTTTTAATGCTATGACTCTCAGTTTCTAAATCGTCTCGTTCTTACGTATACACTAATCATTTTGTCCGGAATTAATTTGCAGCCAGAGGGGCCGCTGTTTCCACTATCCTTTACTATTGTGCAGAGCAGACTGTTGCTGGTGGGAGAATGTCTACCCTCATCGTGCGGAGAAGGCGGTCTTCAGACAATCCTGTCGACAGTGGAGTCGGGAGCGTCTCGTCGAGCGTCCACTGCTGGACTAGACGCCTCTATACACACCGTGCACGTGAGGAAAGTCCCCGGTGATTACAACATACTTGAAGATGTCAAGTTACACATACTTGGGTAAGCTAACAACTCGTTACATCACTTTAAGTGTAGTCGCACTCTAAAGTGGCAAAGGTCGTATTCGACTAAAAGCTATTACTTGTCGATCAATGTTTATTATTCAAAAACTACTACGAACTAAACTAACGACGAAAGATATTCAGTCAAAACACCCGCCACTAGTATTTTCGATACTAAAAATGCTTCTTTGCCCAAATTGATACACGGCGTACATTTTAGAACCGCCACCTGCCACCGCCACCTGCAAGGTCCACCAACATTTGTACCAAAATGTGTGCTACGCATCTGCTGCCAGATAATGTCGCATATTATCAGCGTCCGTCGGTCGCTTAAACACGTATAAGCAGATCCAAGCAGCACTTGATTAGTCAGTCAACGTACTCGTAGAATTATGGATAGTGCGTCCGGACCTTTCCTTTTCCGTCCTACGTTCTCCAACTTTTCGAGGTCTATAAATTATGCCGCGTCTTATTTGGTCCAAGGATCTTGTGAGCCAAATAAAAGTAGTATGGCAGGTCTGGTCCACAAACATTATTCACTCCTTACTAAATTAAAACCTAGAACTACCAACAAATGTATACTCATCAATTCCATATATATCATGGTTATCTTCTTATTACACAGCCGTATTAAATAATCCTATTTTTATACAGTCAATTTCAATCACAGTCTATTAGTACCGACTTAAATAGCATTTTCAGGCTAACCTTCTATCTGTAGTTTAGATAGGTGGGTAGATAGGTTTTTGACCTAAATTAGTGTCATATCGAAACCGAGGTTAGCTTGATGTCTTTTACGGCACTAACAAATTTAGTGGGCGTATAATACTTATTTCTAAGCTCATTCTGATTGCCGTCAATTTATTTAACTATGACGTTAGAACTTAGACCTAAATCGAAAGACTATTCGCAAACTACAGCGACTTCAAGCCAGCAGCAAAAATTAAAATTTTTGCAATCTTTCTGTCTTGAATGTAACCGTCCTTTATTTTTATTTAGATTCTTTGTTGTTGAGGCCTTATAGTAAGAACGCACTTCAGAGAGTTCACGTTAATAAGGCACTGACTTTGTTATCTTTCTTCCTTTCGCCCTTTCGTCACTGCACATCGTTTTTCCGAAGATTTGAGTTTGAATTCATTTTTACCGTACCGAAAAACAAAAAATCGCCAGACCAGGTCTTGATAAGTGCCAATATATCGATGAATTGTAGCAAAGTTAATTGGATGATCTTTCAAAACTTTAATAAAACATATGCGTGTGTGTTCTTAGGTCTGCAGTAATTCTGGTTGGGTTCCTGCTGGTCACCGCGTCGTTGTACGAGGGCTACCTGGAGAGGAAGCAGCGCATGAGCAGCTCCTCGCGGGACCTCGAGCTGGCTCATCACGACGACCAGAAATCTGTTGGTACATTCGTTCAACATACACTTACATAGATATAGTCATATTTGGCGACGTATATAAATAAAGGTACAGAAGATTAGGGTCCAAAACAGCCTGATTCAGACACATCGCGTCTAGAACTACTGGCGGTCGTTATGTAATGTATGTATGTTAAACCACTTTTAAACGCAATAGCAATTCAAGCTTTTAATGAATTTCCTCTCAGTGAGAAATCAATTAGATCGCCCTGACGGAACTTTTCGTGAAGTAGTTTACCATTATCACTACCCTTAGCAGTGTGAGCTATAAATTGGGAGCTTTTTACGGCCTTCCTGACCCTGATGTGATAAATGAAAGACATTTTTGATAATCACAGTAAATGGTCGCTGGTATCGATCGACCTTGTTAACCTTGCTGCCCATCTCTTAAATGCTATTTTCATTTCACATATAATTAACCGGTGACGGACATAAGAACAATGTGTCGTTGTTTGGTTCGTTTTTTCGGGTCACTCTTATTCAAGAAGCGACGGAATTTTTCAAATGTTTGCTTGGGCACAGAATTCCTTTATGTAGATCCTTCGATACTTTAATCTTAAAAGGCAAGGAACGCACCCTTTTATTACTACTTTATTATCACAGAGTTCCCGAACTCACAAAATGTAAATACATAACCAATCAAAAACAATACTTGTCAAAAAAACCAAGTCTCGCAACGCAGTTGTTCTGCGGTAAAAAGTTGTGAGATCCATGTAATACCAAGTCGGTTATTAATTTATTCAGTCTCTACTTAAGCGACTTTCTGTCTTAATACGTTCAGTCTCTAAGACCACGATCGTGGTCTATAACAATTGAAAATCAATTGTGTCTGGAATCTCCGTACTCGAAGCATTAAGTTGTTACGTAATAATTAACAGCATCTTATAGTGACGCATATCAATATTAAAATTCTTTAATGTTTTATATAAATATATTGAGACTTGGCCATCGCACTAAATAATTGAATTTACATGTGTTTTCAGGCGATTGAATTTATACGTGTTTTCAGGCGATGGCCAAGTCTCAATATATTTATATAAAACATTAAAGAATTTTAATATTGATATGCGTCACTATAAGATGCTGTTAATTATTACGTATTGAGGTATTATACTATTTAGTGATAGTGATTTTCAGTTTGTTTATTAATCAAGTTCTTCACGGAACCCTCGGTGCGCGAGTCCGTCTCGCACTTGACCCCTTTATTTTATATATTTTATTTTTAAGGAGTTTAATTTTTTCTTATGTTTTTTTTTTTACATTTCATACATAGCTAAATAGCATCGCGAAGCCTCTCTCTCGCACTTCGGTCAATACTACATTATTTAAATGCTTCAGTTTGGTGTCCGGTTGGTTTTTTAAATTCGTTATATCTTTTGAATGGAATGTCCGATTTCAATAATTCAAGAAGCTATCTACAGACATTGAAGCAGTCTCGAATATGAAATGATTTATTTTAATAAGGGTTAATATAAAGGTATGGATAACATGGTCTGATTTTGGTCGGCATTTCTATCAACTTAAAAAATAGATAAAAGTAGTTATAGTGACATAACTACAATAGTTAGACATATACCATCGCGGACTTTTTTGTTGATCTTTCTGAGATGTACAATACAGTAGTACATTATTTTGATCTATCTGGTAGGGTTTAGCCAGCGTTTGCAATGTAAGCGCTAAAATATGTGTTTATTTACGACATCACATTAGAAACCTCTAAAATTATCAGTCTTGCTCTGGAAAAATACGAAATTAGGTTTACATATCCAGTTACTCATTACCACCTGTAAAAGAATGGTCAAAAACGCGAGTCGCAAGTCGCATTCATTGCGAATCATATGTACAGCTCCCTCTGTTGATGATAGTAGGTGGAACTAAATCGTACGTTGATTTGAGTGCCCTAAGAATCACAGTAGCTCCGAGCAGAACTAATAGATGGCGCGCAACGTAGTACTTAAATCGTTGATTGTTTTGCAGTTTCAGTTAGATGGCGCTGTCGTCGATGATTCAATTAAATAATTGTACTGAATTAACTCACATTTCATGTAGTATGCTAATTTTTGAATTCCTCTTCAGTGATTTCTTCACAATTTCCATAAATTACTCAACAAAAGCCCCATTCATGAATTAAAATTCGGTGGAGGGTAAACTTCCGTATTTTCGTAAAATCTGATTCAAATATTCATAAATAGTGCTTGAATAACATAGTTTAGTACAAGTCCCAGCACATCACACACAAATCAGCACACAAAACGATGTTTTTATATTTTAATTTAATTAAAATTCAAAGAGCGATGCACAAAATGTTCCGTCAATAGCGACATCTAGCGTCTTTTTTACTGAATTAATTTTAATTTTAATTTTCTGCGGTATTTTCTAGATTTTTTAGTTTTTCCTTGATTCATACACCAAACACTACTTATATTCCAAATTTGAAGCTTCTAGGTCTGCTAGAAGTGCCTTAGACTTTTGATGATCGGTCAGTCAGTGAGTGACAAAACTTTAAACTTTGACCCGTTATAATTCTTAAAATACTGGTTCAAATTGAATGAAATTTGAAATATACCGTGTCTTTACAAGCCTGCATGGTTACTGAAAATTTCAGTCTTCTAGTTTTATCCACAACGAAGTTACAGGGGGTCGAAAATGGTCTGAGTTGCTTCGAGAAAAGGATGGTACGGCCGTGACGCTTTCTTGCTCGACTTGGTCTGGGGGCACTGCCGTGCCCCCATCGAGAAAAGGATGGTACGGCCGTGACGCTTTCTTGCTCGACTTGGTCTGGGGGCACTGCCGTGCCCCCAGATACCTTCATTCCTTTCTTTCTATTTTTTGCGCCTGTTTTTGTGAGTGTACCTCATTAAGAATGCATGCAGAGCACACCTGTACCACCGCTGTGTTTTCGAGCCAAATGACATTTTTCAGCAGTCCGCCGGGCTGTCAAATAAAAAAGCGACGCCTAATCCAACTTTGAATAATAAAATATCACAATTTACTCGGCTTTACCTTCAACCCTAACTGGGTTTCGCAAGCCCCTAAAATATTAATGAAGTACCTAAGCGCTCCCCAGTTGTAGAAAATGTAAAGAAGAAATTATACTTCGAGTCCTTCCAATTTATTGACGAAACCCTTATTAGATTGTTTCGTAGACGCTAAAAAATTCAATGAATTTTTGTGAAATATTCGCTTATTTGGAACACTCTGTCCTAATAAAAAAATGCGAATTAAATTATTTGAGAACGCTGCAGTGTTGAAAAAATAACAAACGGCTGATCAAACCCTTTAGGGTCAAACAAGAATTTTCGACCCTTATCAGTCTCTGACAAAGTGGAATTTACAACGATGAAAATTTCTAGACGTTTACAGTCTGTGATCCAACGTTGTCTAACTGGTTTCTCGGCTTCAACATAATGTTTCCATCAAATAAAAGAGTATCAATGGTTGCGGCGCCGATCGTGAATGACGCGCGGTGGGAAAGGTCAATCGAGCATCCATTCATCACGGTAGACCTCGGTGATCGGAGAAATATGGGTGCCACGCAGTACACCGACACGCAATCGTCATTACCGATCACCTATAATAAAAACGGGTGCTGACCGAGAAACATTTACCGTTATTACAGAAGTAACGCTGCCACTGTTGAGGAAGCACCACTGTATAACACAATGAAATTTCAATAAAGTACCTAACCACACTCCAGTTGAAAAAATGTAAAAAAGAAATTACACTTAGAGTTTTTCCAATAATTAACCAAAACCTTTGTTTTGAAATGACGAAAGAGTTGACGTCAGGAAACTACGACGACCTGGTAAAGGTCGCGGGGAGTAGCTGAATGCACGCGGCCCGGGATCGGTCAAAGTGGCATACGGTGGAGGAGACCTATATCCAGCAGCGGACGTTTACCGGCCGAATTATGATGATGAGAGTTGATGTTTTCAAAATATGATGTATGAGTAGGATATAAACATTGTGCCTGTAACTACGTCGACATTGACTCCAATGAACATCCAAGAGCAGTTTTATTTTGGTATCTAAAGTACGAGTATCATATGTATCTCTTTAATCTATATGTTACATGCGTGCCAAATTTCATCAATATCGACGAAATTTTCGTTGTGAAAAGGCAGCAAATAGGCAGCAAAAGCGACAGAATACCTTTCGATAATATTACCGTGATAGGCCTTACATTATTATTTATCTTAGCTGTCTTCTTTTATATTTATATTATATTTCTGTGTTCTTTGTTTATCAATAACAATATTACCCTAAATGACTAGTCTTGTCTACTCTATGTCTTAAATAATACAACTGGAAAGAAACAAAGCAATCGCTTTATTAAATTATCATTTTGATGAAGTCGTTCTGAGTAAAGAGAACTACAATTTTATTGTGTCAATTTACTAACGCTTTCAAGAGAAATGACTTCACAAAGTAAAGTTCTTCGATGTTAATAAGTTTAGACAAAAGCTAACGCTCGTAGATTCTTACCTGCGAACACCAGCACGATCGTGATACCTAATAATCTTTTTGACTGTTGCCTTCGCTAAATTAATAACAATAAGTATCTAATACTTTGTTGTTATTGATTAACAGCTTCTGGGTGAGTACGGAGTTCCATCGAACAGTCTTATCGCCACCTGTGAGGCTAAATGCAAGCGCAAATCTTCCCTTGCCTTACCTCACATATGAATAGATGTTTAATTATGGCTATCGTATTGTTCCTAAGCATTTCCTGTTGTTTGCAGTGTAACAACAATGTGCCGAGCGATGGAAAGCCAGTCGCTGCCGGTGCCTCACACAATGGGGATAAAGATCTTCGGAGGGAAACTTGTGGTGAGTTGAGGAGCACATATATGCTTAGGTCGCTCTAGCTAGAACTATTAATAACAATCGGTTCATAAAGTAAGTATTCTTATGTCTGTAGTTCTTGAAGTTTATAACTTTACATATAAGTATAGAAATACGAGTAAGGAAGAAAGCAATAATATTGCGTTGTTCACCGAGGGAAAAAAGTGTCCGACAAATGAGGTTGACGTTTGAGGCACAAGGCGTAGCCGAGGGTTATATTATACACTTTTTTCCGAGTTTATTCACCTTCTAGGAAAAAAGGCGACATCAAATCTATTATAACTACTAGAGGAAATTTTGAGGAGTTATTAATTTTACACATTGAAAATTGTAAGCCCTTTTTAGACGTTATTAGCGTTAAACCGTGAACTTATTGTGACGGGAAACCACGAAACTCTACACTGCTAGCCCGACACGCACTTGGCTGCTTTTATCAATTATTTCAGTTGCGGTACCTCTGGGTCTCCATATACTATAACTATTCCAAATTGCAATAGCATCAGGACTTCTTGAGTTAAACAGCTGTGACAGATGGAAGGACGAGTGAGTGAGACTTTTTTTATCAGCCGGGAAACGTCCACTGCTGGACATAGGCCTCCTTCATGGCACCTGCATACAGCGACTCTCCGGGGCCTTAACCAGGTCATCGGTCCATCTAGTAAGGGGACGGCCGGGTAGATGTTTCCCGGTACGTGGTCGCCACTCGAGAACTTTTACTCCCCACCGGTTATCGGTTCTTCGACGTGGCATGCCCATTGCCACTTCAGCTCACTGACTCGTCGAGGTATTTCGGTGACCTTTGTATGTCTACGGATTCTTCCGAGCATAGCTCGTTCCATTGCTCGCTGAGTGACTTTGAGCTTGTTTATTCCTTTAGACCCTTAGAAAGAGAACAACTTTTCTTTGAAATTTAAGTCCCTTTGAGTGTCATTGCTCAGATATGTTGAATAGATATTACAAATGACTCTAATCCATGAATATTTAATGTCATGTAGCACTTAGCCTGTAACGTGCTATAATTTAATTTTACTCGCACTTCTTCTATAGTTTATTTGTACACTTCTGCACACATTTGTGCATCTGGCACACTGCAGTCTACAACAGCTTTTCCCCCTTTGTTTTCAACAGTCAACGGCACAAAAAGAGAGGTTGAACATTTTTAAAGCTCGCGTTTGTTTTCTGTGGCTCTGTATTTGTCTCTTTGATGTACATGTTTCGCATACACTACGCGGTTATTATAAATGCGCAAGTTTGTTTGTCTGTTCCTTATTGACGCGATGGATCGATCGAATTGTGATGGAATATTCTACCCAAGTGCCTCTGGCATGGAGAGTGGCGTAGGATACTTTTTATGACCATAAATTTGTATACTGTACTACTAGATCACTCGGTAGGTGGCTTGGCCCGCGTGGATATTCTTACCTTAGATTCCTAAAAGGCGCAAGGGCTTCGCGAATCAGGAACATTTGTCATTACATAATTACATTTGCTGGACGATATTAGGTGAGGAGACAATGGAAAAATTTGGGAACCGCTGCTTTACACATCAATATATCTAGATCTATATTCCAAATTTCAAGTTAATAACGCAGCGAAGCTTTCGGAGCGTTAGCTTATTTTGATCTCGCTCCGGTAAGGAGGTACCGTTAATGTAGCATTACTCTTGCAGTTACTCGTACATGAGACGTGAATTGGCTCGAGCAGGGGTTATTAAGTGTACTGTTGACAGGGCACATATAGGCTTGAGACAATGAATATATGAACACAAGCTTTTCTCTCTGCCTCAGGAGATTGTTGTTTAAATTATTTACATGATAATCTACCGTCTTAAAGTATGTCGGGACACGCTAAGAGCAGGGTACTGTAATAATTTAAAGTCGTTCGTTTAGTTTATATAGTGTCGCCTTTGAAATATGCCGCATGGCACACACCGCCTCTAGTCAAAAAAAAAATCAATTTGAACTCAAACGATGCCACCTTGATGTGTGACTGACTTGAAAATGACTTTATTTTCTTTTTTGATGTAGAAAAAAGTATGAACATTGAACACACTTCGAAATGTAATTCTTACCCGACACCGCGCCTCCCAGTTTAGGTCTCAACCACTTCTCACGTATTGATTGGACTACATTTTTCTTACCTTGTATCTTATGGATGCCATTTCATAAAAATCATACATTTTATATCCCAAAAATATGTGTGACTTGTGACTACACTTCAGGTTTGTATCAAAATATTTATATGCTTTAGAAAAAGTATCACGTTTTACTTAAAATTCTTTGCAACAGCCCTGAAAAGAATTCATGACGGACCCTTTAAAATTAAAGCTTTAATGAATTCTAAATTATTTACATATTAATAAACTTAATTAGAAACTTCATGTTTATAAATTAGGAGCTATTTATTAATCCTCCGATGCCTCTTATTAAAGTGCTTTTTTATTTTGTTGACAGGTGTTTGGTCGGAGATGCTACTGTCCTTTTCGATGATATCGAATGGTAGGACCATACTATGCACCAATCGGCCTTCAGACGGTGCTCTCACTTGCCTGCATGGATTGAGGTACACCATTAAGGTTTATTTAAAACATGATTGGTTGCACTCGCTGCTGAAGCCAAATTTTGACGAGTAATACGTCACTGAAGTTATGAAAAGATTAGTTTCAAGTTCGGCCTGCACTTGTACACTATTTAAAAAATCTAGTAATATATATGCATAGAAAAATACTAGAACTATATTTTTGCATTTATTTTAATTGATCGATTGATAAATGAAGTGGTCGCCACTCGAGAACCTTTACTCCCCACCGGTTATCGGTTCTTCAAGCGATGTGGCCTGCCCATTGCCACTTCAGCTCACTGACTCGTCGAGCTATGTCGGTGATCTTCGTTCGTCTACGGATTTCCTCATTCCGGACCTTATCACGTAGAGAAATTCAGAGCATAGCTCGTTCGCATCCAATGCTTTGCTACAAATAAAACTATTTCAAAAATATGCCTAAACGAAAATAAAAATAGTTTTATTTGAAAACTACCTTTTAAAATTAGAAGTGTAAAAACTCGAGACAAAACGACCCAAGGGGTCTGTACATTGGTAAACCGCCTCTTATGTCTAAGGGTTTCTAGAGCTCACAATAATACGAGTACATAAGGTTATTGTAAGTTAACGTGCCCTGTATTCCCGCACAGGTTCATGTCCGTGATATGGGTGATCATGGTCCACACATACCTCACAGTCTACTACGTGGCTGACAACAAGCAGATGAGGGTCGTCACCGAGAGGAACTTCATGTACCAGTCTGTCGGAAACGCATCGTACTGTGTAGATACATTCTTTTTCATCAGGTAACTAAGTGACAAATACTTGCTTTTCCCGTGACGTAGACGTCTACATGGACTTCAGAAATCATCCCACAGTAACACATCAGTTAATCCGAAATATCTATGACATATCTTTTTCTCAAGTGACTGGAATACGTTGATATCGCTTCCCCGCATTTTAGTAGATTTTGTTGATGCTTTTGCGATGCTTTTCTCTTTGACTAATAATGTTTTACTTGTCCAATTGGATTTATGGAAAGATATATAAATTATATACATTTTATAACCTGGGCGTAAAATAGGATAAGTAGAAAACATGTACAAAATGAAGTATAATTTTGATATTCAATTTAAAGTTTTCATTCCGTGTGCTTGACGAGACGAGATTCCTTACAATTTAAAGATTTCATTTACAAACAAACAACGTTGAAGTGCTTATGTTGACGATGTGTGAAAATCACAACTGAGAATAAACTCTGTCATTCCATTGCCATCCTTTAACTTCGTAGCTCAGATGGACATAATGGCAGTAAAAAAATAAAACAAATGGCGTTACACTCGTAAATACAAAACTACCCAGAAAAAGCATTATGTTGCCGAGGGAGTTGGAAACGGGAAACCTATTAAAAATAATTATCTTTTGGTGGGCTCTGAAAAGAATTTGCGATGTTGCCAAGGAAATACTCAATTAACTTTTAACCTCGCCTCGGTGCAAAACATATTTTCATAAAAATTACTTAATAATGTCAGTTAATTGGTGCTAGAATTTCTTTATGAAATATACCTGCCTTTTAAAACAATAAAGATATACTGTTTAATAAACAATGTGTCGTCAAGAGTTTATTTTTGATTATTGTCTAAGATATAATTTCAGAATCTGACGATCATGTATTTAAGCAATATCTGAGATTACCGATCCGCTTACCTGCCTGGTGAATTAGGGAAATACCCTCGTACGTCGTGCGTGGCGACCATCTGTTACTGATGTATGTGACAATTAAAGTTACTTGTGATACTTATTAAAATGAGAATGAAAAAATTTTAAGACTTGTCATACAAGTATCGTTTTATTATTTTACGTGGAGTCGAGATATTTACGATATTCACAATACTGAATGACCCAAGCTAAATTTGTAGACGCATTACCCGTGGACTCCTGAATCACGAACGGAAGCCAGCTTGATACGATTAACTTGTCGATTCACACATCAAACGTTTATGATATTCTTACTTTCCAGCGGACTACTCGTCACAGTGATCTTCCTCAGAAACGAAGACACCAAAGCCGCACGTAAATCAGAAATGAAGAAGCAAACCAAACAAGACTTGAACAAAAACATAAATGGTTACACGAATTCAGCGCTCTCAGTGTCAGTCATAAGCCAGGAGTCTTTCTGCGAAGATCTCATGGACAAACACGAACCTAAATGTTCTATAACAGAAACTTTCATAGCCACCAAGTCTTTCTTCGTGTTGTTTATCTATCGTTTGGTGAGGATAACCCCAGCCTACGCATTTGTGATTGGTCTGAATGAGATTGCGTTGCGGTATGTCCACTATACGTCAGTTTTCGACTCGGCTGTGGCGGACCATGTCACCTGTGACCAGTTCTGGTGGAGGAATCTGCTGTACATCAACAACTTGTATCCGCAGAGAGAGATGTGCATGGTCTGGTCGTGGTACATGGCCAACGATGCACAGTTTTATGTCGTTGGGATTATCCTTCTATTGGTTTCCGTCAAGTAAGTTTTTGAATATGGAATGTTCAAACCAATTTTTTTTTTAATTTTCAAAATAATAACAGTCGTAGCCCCTATATGTATATATTTTACTATATTACATTTTCAACAGGCACCCAAAAGTCTCTATGGGGCTGCTGGGTCTCGTGCTGTCTAGCTCGTGGATGACCACAATGTACATATCAGTGTGGCACCAGTACAAAGCGAGGATCCAGGAGCCGTTCGAGATGTTTGACGCATTGTACGACAAGCCTTGGTCCAGGATCGGACCTTACTTAATCGGTAAGTTGTGTTGGTTGGTACAGGTCGAACGCATAACTGAGTCCTAAGAGTTCCTGAGAACGAAACGGAACATACAGACAACGGAGCAAACTCAGTTATGCGTTAGACCTGTAATTCCCTTGCGAGTGTCAAAATATGCGGCGTAAATAGACGTATCTTTTGAATGCGTTAGCTTAGAAGTATGATTTTTGCAGAATTGATTATTTGATATTTTTAATTTGACGTATCCACGCATTCCTGAGAACAAGGGTCTTGAGAGACAGACAGATTATTGAAATAAAAGAAAGAGTTTTAGAAAGACAGCACGTAGCTACTAAAATTATAGGTCTTGTAGCCGGGAAATAAAATTAGTAATACTCGTAATAATAGTCGACGAAAAACATTTTAGAAATGTCATTTTTGATAAAAGTTTGACAGACGAGGTATTCTAGTAAAACACAAACAAGTGAATGTAAAGTACATTTTAAAAACCCGACAGCGTAATTTTTTTTACTGTTTTTGAATTTGATATACCCAGTGTCACTCTCACAGTATATACGAATGTAACGACAACTCTCAAGCTAAAGTCTATCGAGCCGTCCAGGCCGCGGAGCGTGCCAAGCAATTATACATACACACATACTCTCGAAAAACAAAACCTTTCTTCTGGCACAGTCGGGTATAAAGTAAACAAATGTACTCAATTCTCTCAAATAAGTGGAGTTTTTTCCTAAAAATAGTGCAGATATTAGAATATTCAATTTGGGTAAGCACGTGTGACGTGTGCATAAAACAACGTTGAATTTTATGTCAACACTTCCTAGTCTATACGTACCACGACGTACGAATTTTTTACGCGCCGCCTCTGGCGCTTCCGACAGTAGTTTCCTGAGAAAGGGTTTGTAGGTCAGTAGGCCTGAAGGTCGACACAACTGCCAACTGAACGATGTAACATCTTTAAAAAATATTTTGATCACTTGCCATTACTCAAATACTACTCCTGAATAAGGATATGTTAATTCACTAATAAAAAAGAATTTATTAGATGTAAACCCCTACAGGAAAACTTTGCTAGTTCGTAGCCAAGTAATATCATAAACTTTCAAGCTCAATTCATTTATATTCGTCGCATCTATGATTTCGGGTCTCCAAAAACTCGGAGCAATAGTCTTGTTATTATGAAACTGGCAATTAAAGCGTTGCCATGCTGGAAAAATGTTGATACTAGTCGGGGAAAAATGTTTAGTTTTTCGTTTTGCCAAACTATGTGCCCACATAGCAATAAACTGTGACTGAAAATATTTATTTACGTTTGGACCGCATCATTTTCACGTGCGATTTGTCATTTTAAGGATATTGTGACTTGGTATAAATAATGTGATTAGGTAGAAAGTTGTACAAATGTGTGTACATGGAATATAGTAAGATTGGATTGTTAACCCAAAAAAATATATTTTTGCAATTAATATTATAATAATTAGTACCAAGTTTTTATAATTTGTGTGTCTTATAATTCAATACTTATAGATTTTACTTTGATTATATCACATTTGGGCTTGCTCAGTTTTTAATAAAATTATATTTCGCATTTTTCAACACCTTTGGGATGACACGGGGACAACCTTCAAAATATCACAGCATTTCGTTGAATCATTAATTTTATTTCCGAGATAACCTTTTTAATTTCAGGCATGATGGTCGGATGGTACCTACACAAAACTAAGTGTCAAGTGAGGTTGCCATACTGGCTGGTCGCTGTCGGATGGCCAGGCGCTATGGCTATCTTCGGCAGCCTCATCTTCTCAATGGTCGATGGATACTTCGAAGTATGGCCTACTGCCTTTTACGTCAGCATCGGACATACAGGTATGTACTATAAGTGAGATATGTTCTTTTCGACCTCCTTTCATTTGTTAGCTGGAAAAGCCACTGCAAAACCAAATCCCCCCTCATAGTTTCGACAAAGGGCACCGAAAAGAATGGAATTGCCCCAAAACAAACCTATTGAAGGATTAAGGAAGCCATGATGAAATTTTGTGTACTTATGTTATTTGGTAAATAAAAATAGAAGAAAATGGCTTTCAATTTAATGCCATAGTCCATAGCCACGCGTGTAGAATATATCTATTAAAATAAATAGTAAAATAATAACAAGTTTTATATGTTTATATTCGCTTAAAATTATTGGATGTCCCTGTTTTTTTCTATCACACATTATTATCCTAACACTGAAATAGAAATACTATTGATACTGGATCTCCTGAAAAAGTCTTCTGTGACGGTATCCACGGGATGACATGGAGCAATCCCATTATTAAGCCAGGGTCAGACGGCAATAGATATTTACTGCGTATGACATACGAGTTCTGATATAAAATGCTTTTAACATAAAGTTTAACCAATAACGGGCTCACTGAAACCTCATGCCTCAAATCTTAAGACAGGGTCTTTACCGGCCTGGCTCTTTACCTCATAAATCAGCTTTACCTATTACCTACACATTAAACCCTTTGGGAGCAAGGTAGGTAATTAATTCAGTATATCAAGGCATTGCCCTTGGCTACTACCGCCAAATTAGGAATGTGAGCAACATATCTTGGGCTTGTATTATTACTGGTATTATTTATAGGTTGTTTCTATTATGGGAAAAAAGGCTAATAAATAAATAACAAAAAATAGTCACCAAAATTAATAGAAAATTATGAAGCTAAAACCAGACTACGAACAAGTAAAACGACCTTTTTACCGTAATATTAAAATTAAAACAGACATGTTTTTGTGTTTATTTATATATGTATACTTATAGCTTATACATTTTCGGGATATACTCATTAAGACCTTTCATTAGATACCAAACACGAAATTTTAATCTACCTAGTTGGTTCATTGTGTGACGCGAGTCGCGGCAACTCTCGGTAAAATACGACGCTTCCAATGGTCAAAATATTACGCGTAGTTTAGAAGATATGAGGAATCGAGGAAACCGAAATAGTCAAATGCAACCCAGGGCACCTACCACGAGACAACCGATTGAAATCTGATCAAAATCCATTTGGAGACACATACACACCGACACACACACACAATTTGCACTCAATTCGAAAGAAATCCGAAAAGAAACAAATCGTGTTACTACAAGATGGTGCCCTGTTCCGTCAGTCTGTGTTATGTGAGACTCCGCTCGCGGGTCAACTCACACCATGGACATTTCATAATTAAATCATTTAATTGTTTCAGCGTGGGGCGTGGGTCTCGCGTGGGTGTCTATAGCCTGCTGCTGCGGCTACGGTGGTTTGGTGAACTCTGCGCTGTCGTACCGCGGTCTGCTGCCGCTGAGCCGGCTCACGTACTGCGCGTACCTCGTGCACCCCACAATAATGATGTACACCTCCGCACTCATGGACGGGCCCCTACGCATGCAGAACTCCATGGTCGTAAGTGTCAGATATTGTGATCATCTTCCTGCCCTTATCCCACTCGGAACAAGGTCAGTACATCATGTCCTTTTCTTCCGCTCGTCTCCATCTCCGAATCACAATCCATCCATACCATTATGATGCTCGTATTTTCGTAAAACGTCTTAAAAGATGATGTTTATAAAAACGCGCACCTCCTACTCCCATCCCACCTACAAATACCTTAATCTTAGCAAGACCCCAAACGGTTCTTCCCATGAATTTATTTTGTTTAACAATTACTTAAACCTTTCGTAACGCTTGCGTTTCTGTTTAAGCCTAAAAGATTTAAACTGTAATTTCCTCTTATTACTGCTATAAATCTCAGTGACGAAGGGTGACTACTGTGGACGCGAACTTGAAACTTTCATTAAACATTGACGTGATATTATTTTAGTTGGTAGTTAGGGTGGCTCAATGGACATTTAGTCAGAGTCTTTATTTGAAGGACTTTTTGTTTTGTTATTTCTTTGGATGTTATTTCTGATTGTCTAACTAAATGAATTAATATTATTTTTTAATACACATTTTTAGGGTTCCGTACAAAAAGGGTAACCAACGGGACCCTATTACTAAGACTCCGCTGTCCGTCTGTCACCAGGCTGTATCTCATGAACCATGATAATTAGAGAGTTTAAATTTTCACAGGTGATGTATTTCTGTTGCCGCTATAACATCAAACATTTAAAAAATAAAATAAATATTTAAGGGGGCTTCCATACAATAAACAATTATTTTTTTGAGACTTGCGTTTTAAAGTATTAGTAACGCCATCTATGACGAGTAGCAAAACTAAACGGAAAGTTGTATTTAGGTGCATTCGTTAGAGGATTGTTCGATGCATATTATTTATGATTTTCCATTTTAAAACAGTTCATATTCTGTACCGAACCATCGGTGCGCACTCGCACTTCACCGGGTTTTATAAATTAACGCAAATGATGTAGCAAGTAAAAGCTTTATCTGAAATAAAAACATATTCCTGCCTGCCGTAGCTGACGTCAATTTTCGGATCATCGAATTTCATATTATTAAAGTTTCATTGTTGGAAACTTGGTAAGCCACAACTTTGCCCTTTTCCCCAATCCTTCTTATATAAATGATAACATGTAAATGAGAGTTCGGTCCCGTGTCGGATCCCTGTCGAACCCACCAACCAAACTTCGCACAATAAGTACGAGAAGATCCGGATATCGGCACAACTTGCCAACAAAACCATGTAAATAATACATATATTATTACAAATATTTTGCGTGTTCAGCTTTCTCGCTTCACCTTGTTCGTGGTAGCATCTTTTTTAACAACTGCTCTGTTAATAATAAACTGCGAAAAAGAACAAAAGAACATCATTTCAATTACGTATATCATACAATAGCAACTGAAAGCATTCGTGCCTTCATTTTCAAACAAACGGGATCTCCTATAATCTCCGTCATCTTTTCAACACACATGACGAAATTCCTAATTAAACAAAACCCAGCGATCCGCGATGTCAGGCCTAATTGAAAGCCGGTTTATTATGAAGCCCAGCCCGTGCCATCCGGAAAAGCCCCTTTTTGTTTGAGCGTATATTACCATTCGTGATTATTCGCACTCCCTAAGGCTGCAGGAAAAAAATGATACTCATTTCCTGGTTGTATGATTGACGCGTATACACACTCGTAAGTGATCGGTTACGAGTCGTAGTCATTATCGGTCTGGCGCCCGTTACCGTATTTGTGGTGTATTATATGGTTTTGATAAATTGATTGATTACATTCTAAGCTTTTTTAGTAGAAAAATTGGGCACGGCATATAGAAGAGTTGGAAATATTTCGCATAACAAATACTAAAAGGATGTTATAGATCCATTACTATACTGTACACTGTTTACCTGACTACGCCAGAAGGAGGGTTATGTTTTGAGAGTATGAATGTATAATTTTTTGGCACGCTCGGTGCTGCTGCCGCTGAACGGCTCGATGGATTTTAACTTGAGAGGTGTCGTTAGATTCGTATTTACGAGATATTATGAGAGTGGCATATCAAAAGTTAAAAATATTACGCAGTCGGTTCCTTCAAAATTTAATTTTCATTCTCTGGTTTATAAATCGTATTCACCTTTAATTAGAATTTCCCTAAACACACCCTGAATATTGGAACAAATAATCTGTACGGTAGGTTTAAAATGCAAATGTGTAGCGAAAATAACTAAATTTTTCCTGTCATTTCGGCTTTATGTGACTAAAATACTTAAGAGGGTATGCTGTTGTCAAAGCGCCCATACAAACGTAGTCCAGTCATATTTTGAGTATTAAGCTATAAAAATCTATGAAATTTTCAAGACACAATTTAGAAACAAATATCTGTGTCGGTGGTGAGTCAGATTTTCGTTTAAATATATACTTCCAGAGTTACAGGGCGTCAAAGTATTGTATTTTTCGCTAATAAAAAGCCCCAACTTTGAACCTGATTTACAAGAGTATGAATCAATTTAGAACAATTTGGAAAAACCACCGACATCTGAAATTTCATTAGTATAATGTATTAAAAAAATGGTTACATAATATACTGTATCCTTCAAATGATCCCTGGACTACGAAACATCCGGAGAGGGACAGATACAAAACAATGCAACCTTGAAACCGACCACGTGCTCTTACCAACATAGCCTCTTAAGTGCACTACATTTGTAAAGGATTTTTGGTTAAATCCTGATTTAAAATCGAAAACAAACATTCCGAACAAGCAATATCAGCAATCGTAGCAGTGTGTATCCCGTAGCTGGACAATAGGAGAGTTTAAACATAGGGATTAGTAAAGGGTAGTTCTATCTACATATTGGAGTCGGCAATATTGGAGCGCCTGCCACCAACCAACCCCACTCAACTACATCGTATCTGGGTAAATTTAAGGTACTTTGGACGGTGTATTAGAACAGTAACCAGTCGTGTGGGCATTGTTGGATTATAAACACCGATTCAGCCTAGTAAATACCGACTCAGTTATGACTCAGATATGTTCAGATTATTTCTAGATGATGACGACACCGGATAGGTTTTTATTTTGTCTTACTTCAATTTGTTACCTAATGTTACGTGACATAGCGTTTATAATGGAAGCGTGTTCATACTGAAGAGATAACTTACCGAATATTATAAATGCGAAACTGATTTTGTTTGTTTGTCCTATCCTTAGAATGGAAAGTCAGAATGACTTGATGTCTTGTGTAGGTATAGTTGAAGGGATAGAAATGACATAGGTTTATTTGTATTGCTTTTGAATCTGTGGTTACTAGAGGGTGGATGACAACTAGAACAAAGTTTAGAATACAAGAACATATTTCTACAGACCAAGTAATCACGCATGCCATACCAGTTGGTGATAGCAGTAAGGATTCAGTGATACACAGGTCGTCCTCCTATTTTCTGGGCACAGTTATTTGAAATCAATCATTGTCTGCAGCTCATCATCTACGCGGGATACGCAGTGATGGCGTTCCTGTCATCGTTCGCCATCTCGCTCGCGTTCGAAGCCCCAGCAGTGAGACTGCTCAAGATCATCAGCGGTGGACACAAACAGAAGAACCACTGACACATCACACCATTAATTTATTAATCATTACATATTAATAGAACAAGCGATTCAAACCGAGGGGTCGGACCTTTCCAAGTCCAATTAAGACCCTCTAAAGCTCGTCAATTAAGTGCGAACTTTAAACAAATGCTAGTTACATTAGTGCTGGAACGCATTAGTTTGCAATTAGCACGTTCACGTTAATGCTTATGTTAACTCCACTGTAAATTGACTAGTTATTGTAAATGTAAAAGTATATGTTTTAAAACGTGTTACGGTATGCAATTCGAACAACTCAACGTAATTTTTTCTTCAAATATATCATCAACTGCTTGGTACAATTGTGGGTTGAATGCGTATAATAAACTCCGCGTTTATACAGGTATACCTATGCTCAAATATAAGTTAAATATTTGTAACTTCCAGTAATTTTAGGAAACTCGATGTTGTTCCCAAAAAACTCTATTTTTAGCTTTTGAACACTTTTTTTTGAAACGCGACAGCGTTTTATTAAAATCATCATCAACAGCCTATATATATATACGTCCCCACTGCAGGGGCTCAGGCCTACCCTCATACAGAGAGTGTATTAAAATACTGTCACCCAAAACAATCAAAGCACTCCAGCGTAAATTTCGTTCCCACTAAAACTTTCAATTTACTGAACTGGAAGTGACATTTAAAAGCTTTTAAAACTAAATAAAAACTATACGGAATTCATTTAATGCGTTCATCAATTCGTAGTTTTAAACTGTGTTTTAGTTTGCTCTGTGCGAATAACCTTTCATGCTAGCGCGGAGTTTACTCGGAGCGAGTGCTTTCCACTGCAACTTGCACTGTCACAAAGCTACATCACTCGCTGTATACTGCAAGAGAATTATTTCGCTATTCGCTCAGTCTGACCGAGGTTTCCAGCGAAATGAAACAGAGATTCGTTTGGCCTTAAAATAAAAGGCAAACACACAAAAATATTTAAAACTTACGTGTAGGTACATAACTAAAAAAGCAATTTGCCAAGATAACGAATATTTTAAACTACAATATACAACCTTACCGGTATTCAAATTGAATTGATAGGTGTACGAGCATTCACACACTAATCCATAAATAGCTACAGGGATAAAAACAAATACAGATATACAGGAGCATAGCTACAAATCGATATTTGGGGCAATGACACGGAACTCTCGTTGTTCCGGTGTTTTATTAATTCAGCTTTCAAATAGCACGGGGGTGTAGCATGACCTATTTTCAGACTGTATTGAAGGGGAATAAATGCCGTTAAAAGCCATTTGTAGAATTGAATTTTTTATATGTTGAGTATTGAATAAATATGTTATGATTCACAACGAATAACTTTAAATCCATTTCACTGTTACCGGTGCACTTTCGTATAAAGAATTTGTTGATTTTAAATTTTATTTATGACTAAAAAAGTATATAAAAATACTAACATAAAAATGGATATTAGAATTAACAAGTTGTACGCTTATTCATATCAAACTGTTATACAAATTCAACTCAATGCGTTTATTTGCAAGTGTTTTGCTATTCAAATAAATGACCACTCACCGCTTCCATGCAGCCGCTGCTTAAAGTTTCTCGAAAAAAAAAGAACACCAAATTAAATTGATTTAAATCTAGGCATCCATTAACTATTTCATGAATTTGGGATGATAATACCAAACTAATTCGTCCTGGGTGCGAAATCAGGGCTGATCCGAGCGAGCTAGCGAACCGGACCAAACTAATTTGGCGTGTAGTTTTTAGCGGTTACTATCGACAAATATAAATATGATAGGTAATTATACTCGCCCCTGCTGAACAGGACTACCTCCCCCCGCCAACTATTCGGTATTACACACATGATTGTGAGTGTACAAACGTCTCCGTTTAGTCTGGGTAGCTACCATGGTAAACTGTTATATCATGATCACATATTGTTACCATGGTCATCGCCATGGATTATTTATTTAACTTTACCCTTTTGTTGGCAAAGGGTTACGAATTATGATGAATCGTTACCGGTATCGTTCATCTAAAAGTTACCATTAAGATATTTCTAGGTCATAATTAATTTTAATGGATTTCTGCTCAAACATGCTATCGAGTTGTACTGCGTGCATTTGCTTACGCATATGTTTTAAAGTCTGTTTCTGTCACAGGTTGTCTTTCTTATTTAACTTTCCGACTGTGACCTTTTAAAAAATAATAAAAGGAATGTATGTATAGTAGAAAATAGTATACATTATAAGACAGAGAAATGCATTACTTTTGTATATTTTAAGTTCTGTAAACAAATCTCGAAGCTTTATCGTTAAATTTAGTATATATATATAATGTAATCGAAATATGTGATAGATAGAATGTTATTTTCGGTGGATAGTCATATGTACGAGTACTTATTTGTAATTTGTAAATATTTAGATTAATTTTTGACATTGTAAATATGCTCTCCACTAAATTGAAATAAAGCTCTAGTTTCATATAAATGTGTTTTATTAAAGTCATATCAGTTAGATATTCTAAAGGCCTACGCAAAAAGGGAGACAGTGCTCGGAGAACTTTTGGTCCGTGAAAATAGATAAAGTTAGAGCTACGTTCCAGAGGGACTAAATGTGTCGCGTCGAAAAAGTCCCCGAACAACTGACGGCACTGTCAGACCGGATGGCACAAGAGCTGTCAGTATGCCACCGGCCGGTATGAAAATAAGTACATTTTTTCTGGATAGTGGCATACCTTTATATTTAGGTTGAATAACCGTATAAAAGTCAAATATCGGTACATAAATTCGTTCAGTAATTAATTTCGGTGGGCCCGTACCACGAACTTTATTTTGTTTCGTTTTTGTTTCGGATTGGGTGCAAATTGTATGAATTCGAAGTTCTATTTTCAAACTGATTTCGATCGGTCGTTTTTCTGGCTACCGATCATTTTACTGGCTATAAGCAGATAGTTAATACCAAACCCAACAGAACTAACGACACTAAAGTCACAGGCCGAACACTTCATATCTTCCATTCATGTCGTGATATCGATTCCTATTCCCATACATGGAACGGATGCCGTTTGTATACACGAGTCCACGCGCGCCGTGCCAAAAGTGTACCGGCGTTTGGCTGTGTTATAAATAAATCGTAGACGATTTAATAAAGAACATATAAGTACGAAAAATCATTGTCCGGGGAAAATGAAGAGCCGGGAAAGGACACGTTACCTTATTTATCCCGAACTAACAAGTAGTTTGTGTAGGATCATTTCTGAATGTAACGCGGATGAAGTCGGCTAAAGATAAGAATTAAAGCCTCTAACAAACACATACTACACTACAGCTAAAGAAATCATTATCTTTCGCGTATTGGGAACTTTCAAACTAATGGAAGTTGTTTACGGTGTAGTTTGAACTTTTGAATTTAATCACGAGATTTTCCGGTTTGTATATCCGTATTTAGCGAGGAGTTCCTCTGTTCGGATCCGCAAACTTTCCACATGTGCCCGTGCTTGAAACGAGCTGGTATAATGTCCTGTAAGCCGCTTGAGTTGCATTTTGTATTACGAGTAACTTGTATGGTACAAAATCGTGAGTAAAAGTTAGTCTGTAGTAGACTAGATTCTGCCCGAGGATAGTCTATAATAGACTCGATTTTGTCCGCTTTTTTGTCAGCGACACTACCGCACAGGTACACTATATCGGACATAATTAACGCATTCACAAAGAACTAAGGGACCGCCAATTTTTGTGAGACCAATAATTGAAAGGCGTCTTTGTGGTATTTTCGACTTTTAGGGTTCCGTACCTAGAGGGGGAAAAACGGTACCCTATTACTAAGACTTGGCTGTCCGTCCGTCTGTCACCAGGCTGTATCTCATGAACCATTTATGATATTTAGACAGTTGAAATTTTCACAGATGATGTCTTTCTGTTGCCGCTATAACAACAATTACTTTAAAAACAGAATAAAACAAATTTTATTTTTAAGACAACAAACTATTTTTTGCTCGTTTTTATACACAATGGTACCGAACCGAAAATGGAAACTGAAATATTTATTTGGAAAAAAGTAAAATATGTTCTTGTCATTGTCGTTGTCAAATTTCATTGAGAACTGTTCAGCCGTTTAGTCATGAAATATACATAATAACAAATAAAAAACAGAAGAGGACGCGTAGGTATTTTTGCCACGCAAAACGATTTGCGTGCTAACAATCCATATTAATATTATTAATACGAAAATAAGTTTATTCGTTTGTCCCTGCTTTACGCTATAACGGAGGAACAGACACACATTAGACGTATTGAAATCACATTAAGGCGATCCGCCTCCATCAAAGTTTCATACTAAATTTCTGTTGCCATAAGCTTTTAAAATATGTAGCTGGATTTGTGTAGTAACTATCTAAAAATAAGACATCGGATTTTGATGTCGCGAAATGAATATCATGAACATAAAACTTCACAGTGAATCACAATGTTCATTTTAAACACTTTTTTCGATTATCGAAAGCGACATCTATGAACCATTAGCTGCGTAACTGCTATTGTAGCTAACTATAAAGTTGTAAATTAATGATATTTATTTCGCAACACTATAATTTCGACTCCTATTTTTAAGAGGCTATGTTGGTAAGACCACGTGGTCGGTTTCAAGGTCACATTGTTTTGTAGCTGTCCCTCTCCCCTAGTCCCCTATTCTACCCGAGCGCGTACGGTGAGACAGCATACATTACGCGATGTTATCCACCCGTTATTTGGATGTTTCGTAGTCCAGGGATCATTTGAAGGATACAGTATATTATGTAACCATTTTTTTAATACAGTATACTAATGAAATTTCAGATGTCGGTGGTTTTACCAAATTGTTCTAAATTGATTCATACTCTTGTAAATCAGGTTCAAAGTTGGGGCTTTTTATTACCGAAAAATACAATACTTTGACGCCCTGTAACTCTGGAAGTATACATTTAAACGAAAATCTGACTCACCACCGACACAGATACTTGTTTCTAGATTGTGTTTTGAAAATTTCATAGATTTTCATAGCTTAATACTCAAAATATGACTGGACTACGTTTGTATGGGCGCTTTGACAACAGCATACCCTCTTAAGTAATTATTTATCAAAGCCAGCTATTCTATTTTAAAAGATTATGGCAAGAGAAATTTAGTATGGAAGCATTAGGAGAGGCATAACGTTAAATACCACCCTAGTAAGTACGTCCCACGTACATTTATATGGTTTTATATGTTGCCTGGCCTGAGACTGACGGCGGAGGCTTCTCAGACAACTGCGCCCTCAAAATAATTATCTATAAAAACTTCTCGGAAAATTAATTACGTTTCAAAAGATGTTATGGTTACTTGAATTAGTTTCTGATTGTTTTAAAAGTTTCAACGACAGCTATATTTCAACCACAAAATTATTGTGTTCGTTAAAATGGCGCAAGAAACATTTTAATAAGTTTCCTGCCAACCGACGCACTTCACATTTATAAGCGTCGAACTATTTTTGTTGTTTGTTCTTATAAGCTCTTGTATAAGAATTATTTGGTCCCGTACTATCTCGTCTTTCAAAAGGTAATTTTTTTTATTAAAATTACTCTTTATAAAACTAGTTCAACTACGGAACACCACACTGCGCGTGTCCCGACACGCACTTGGCTGCTTTTATTACTTTTGAGGTACGTCACTCTAAAAAAGAATCGGGTATCACATTCTATTACGACGCAAACCCTAAGAATCTTGAAATTCTATCGACAGCGAAAAGCGGGCGAAGTGACACTATCACATCTAACTTTATCAGTTTTGGGGCCGCCGCCGCCGACTGACGCTTCAACAGTCAAACCGGGCTCTGCTCCTATCCGTGATCGAATGAGAAGGGTATTTTCGAACGCGCGCGTGGGCAGCTCCCGCAGCCTGCTCATACAAAGCGTCGCCGAGTGGCCCCGAAGCCCTATCGTTGAAGTGTGGCGGAACTACCATACGCCAATCACGTAATCTAGCCTTAAGTTTTTTTTTTGTGTGTGTTTGTGTGTTTTTTGTTGTTGTAGTGTAAATATGGCTGTATGCTGGAATAAATTGATTTTATTTTATTTTTTATTTTTTTTTAGTATCGAAATAATTCACTTTATTTTGATAAACGAATATTCTATTAAATACATTAGATCATATATATACAACCTTATTTATTACGTATTTTGAAAAAGATCCGTTTGTTAACTGAATAAATAATATGATAAGGTAATTGAGATAATAAATATGGCTAAAATAAACATGCTTGAGGCCCAGCCCGCCCGCAATACTCTCATTTAATTAAACACTCCGTAGTCTCGGTACACACTCCCCAAAACTCAGTTACGCGAGAAGCTAATGAACGAGTTTTTCAAACAAGATCCTTTAAAATTAGAGGGATTTTTGTCTTTTCACATTATGGAGTTTCATTAGCAAATAACTTTATACTTTTGAAGTTAATTATTAATTTCACCCCTACTTAGTTGACATTTGGCACGAAGCGTTTTGCATCTTCATTTATTATGCGTGCTAAGGAGTGACATTCCCTGCCGGCTTCTGTGTTTCCCAAGCGTCCATTTTTACTGCGGATGTAGGAAATTCAATGCTGCTCGGAGTAAATTACAAAAGCGACAAGACAGAAGTTTGGTGTGTTTGGTAGGTATCATTACTAGGTAGGCAAGGTTTTGGGTTTACCTAGAGGTATGTATGAAATTTAAACAAAACTCTCTTTAAAATAGTGATATGATGAAAAAGGTGTTTTAGAAGAGGTGTTTTACATTAAAGTTATCGAGAAAATTTCACTAATAACGTTTTCATCCTATAATTTACTCGATAAAACCCTACAGTTTTCAATACCCTAATATCAAAACTTATCAAAATATTGTTTAAATTCGATTACCTTACACCTCACAAAATTTACAACAAAATTAAATATTTAACGTCAATCAAACATACACATTTAATCACATCTTGCATGCTTAATAAAAATATATTATTAAAAAACCTTCACACGACCGAAACTTCACTGGACAGAAAAATGAACGCTCACAACCTCCGCAGCAACAACCAGCTCCAGCTCCGCAGGCCTCGGACAGGGTACGGACATAAAACAATATGTTTGAAGGTGCAAAACTATATAATAGCCTCCCTAAAGAAGTGACAGATCTGGACTCTCTAAATAAATTGAAATTTACACTAAAACAATACATAGCAGATCAACCTCTTACCTAATTAGAAATAGTTTAGACATAAGTTTGCACAACATTATATCTGTAAGATACCTACTATAATATAAATTGTATTTTCTCTAGTTATAAGTGAAATGTAAATTTCTTTTTAGAGAAAAAAAACTAAAAGAGTAGCTTCCGTAAACGCTGTTACCTTTTCCAGCAAATTAGACGGAACGAATAGCCTATAATTGAAAATAAATACGCAATTCTCTTGAAAGCCCGCAAAAATTGGTACGACCATTTTAACAGTGAACATTCCACTTTCAATATTAGACCCTCGGTTGGTTGGTTCCTTCATTTTTGACCTAACCAAAACGTCCATACATACATAGCAGATTAAATAAAAGCTTGTAATAGTAAAAACCAATATATCGCTGTGATTTTCGACTCTTACCAACGGGAACCGACAAAAAGGCACGCCCACAGATTGTTATAAGTCCAATTAGATGTTGTCAGTGCATCGGGCCCGGAACTAACAACGTGCGGACGTGCGAGCGGGAAACTTGAACGATAAATTGCGAAAACACGGGTCACGTATCCTAGCCGGGAACTCAGAGCCATCATTCGAGGTGGAACAAAATAGGAGTTAGAACCTGCCGCCTTAGAAATATGCCGCCCGGCTCACAACTCCAACAATAAAAGGATTTCGATTTCGAGCTCAAAGAATGTTGCTAAGGTGTACACCCTCTGGTGAATTTGGCATTTTATATCGAGGCATCGCAGTGAGGTTGTGTTTGTGACGACTTTGTGAGAACTTACTCTAGACTGTGCAGCGCGGGGAGTTGAGCGCGGCATAGGCAGCCGTCGAAATAGCATACCTGTCAAGTGAGTCATTAGCAACACAATTTTAACCTAATTTGACGCATATATTTAAAACTTTGCTATTTTAGGTAAGGTATTTGTTATGCATTTATATAATAATTTGGCATTGTCTAGCTGATCTGACTCTGGAAGCCAGGAGATGGATAGAGGAACTCTTCAATGGGTACTACTAAAGTTTGGACTCTTTTTTTGACGAGTCCAACACATTACACTCGGTGACGAGGGTCTTACCGGGAAAGAATACACGCGTGATATGAATGGTGCACAGAGAAAAGACGGATGGGGGTTCGAGTCACGGAAGCATCGCATGTTCCCGGCACTTCGCAAACAATGGTAAGAGAGTGACACCGGAGGGGTTTTGACGCGGGGGATGGTGTAAATCCAGCATAATTCGGCCTTTTTTCCCCTGAAGCATCGAATATCTTTGAACGGTTTCCCCTTCGCAAAAGAAGGTGACAAGGGACTGATGCTGGAGTTAGGAGATAGAAAGTGGAACTCTTCGAGGACTAATAGTAGACCACTCGAGTTTGGTCTGATTTTGTTTGTTTTGACGTAGTTTTTAGTGCGTTACTGAAAAAATCGGGTTTAATTTTTTCAACAATACTGTTCTATTATCATCTACGACTGCCTAAGCCCACTACTGAGTTTAAGGCTCTGTCATAGATGAAATATTTAATTGTTTATCTATGAATTTGTGATACCGTCAAGCAGATTGGTGATATAAATACGTGACTCGCCCCGGTTTCTCACGGGCAGTAGAGCATATCTACATTTTTCGCACCACACTACGCATGACGATTGTTTTATGACAATAAACGCTTCCCTACTTTTATAAGGATCTGCTAAAATTTGGACAAATTATTGCAGCTAGAAGCGGATATCCGTTCAAATTTTGCACCACTTTTGTAACAAGCAGTATGAATAAAGTATTCATCGCCGCGATATAGAGAAACATAAGAGCAACACTTTCAAAATATCCCCTGAGGAGCCATTTCGAGCCGATACCCAATGATAGTTGTTGTGAACAAAATAAATAGAAGAGAGCGGAACGGAACGCGCACTAATGAAATGAGTTTCCAATTTCTTTCGGAATTTAATGCGCTGAATGGAGCCGAGACGTTTGGCGTACCGTACTGAATACGGAGAAACTTCCACCTTAAATAGTCAACTTTTACCGTTCCTACCGAAAAACACAATGATATTTTTACGCATGTTTATCAATTTTATTTCAGAGAAAACCGTCACTAACTTTTGGGACAAACTTCGCAAAGTTGAAGTTTTTATTACGCCGTGAAAATATCCAAGAAGATTGATCAACGAAAAACATTTGCAAATTATACAAATTATTCTTGAATAAAACAGACGGGACCGTTCATCCCGTACAAAGTAATGATAGTAGGTAGTAGATTCAGTGACGTACAAGTATAAAAGTGTTTGTTACTAATGTATTATTTAATCGCCTGCATCCTTTTTGAATATAAAAAAATGCCCTTATATTTTGTGTAATTTTTATATACAGATTGACACAGGTGCGCATTTCTAAAGTAGTTGAATCTGAGCCCCGTTCTGATCTAATAAGATCATCTGTGTTCTGATCTACCTGGAAAGGCCCGTAACGGTTCATACTTGCTCGGATCGATAGGTGTGTGACGATTGGTACATTTTGTATTGTAGTATTGCCTTCCTGTTTCAATTATACCTAGATCAGAACATTATGGGAGTTTTACATTCCAAATATTTTTGTATTGTTATGGGAGGTTTTTCTAGTTCCTAATGGAAACAATCTTATTACGGAATAAATGAACGCATAAACGAAAAGATCTGCGTTTGTGTTATTAGAAGAGGATTCATTTCTTCCGCTTCCTCTTCGCTCGTCATTCTCAAATTTGAAATTTATTTTTCATGATGAGGCGAAGATAAATTTATTCCATTTGAAAGATTGATGATATTATTTAGACACCTGGAAATTTGCATTTTATACCTTCTGCTTTGCAATGAAAGGTAACGATTTAAATAAGATATATTTTGGGATAGCGTTTATTTTGTGAATTTCTTAGAAAATGCTGAACATAAATTATAAAGTTATCGAACAAATTCGTCATTCTTTTCGACGTTCTATGTCTGTTTATCATGGACTTCAGAGCCCTCAATTATGCGAGTCAAATTCTTACTTTGGGTATGAAGGGTGCAATGACCTTGAATCAAAATTAAATAGTAGTAATTAAAACGTAATAACAATATTTGCTTTAATAACAAGCTATGCTCGGAATTTCTCTACGTGATAAGGTCCGGAATAAGGAAATCCGTAGACGAACGAATGTCACCGACATAGCTCGACGAGTCAGTGAGCTGAAGTGGCAATGGGCAGGCCACATCGCTCGAAGAACCGATAACCGGTGGGGAATAAAGGTTCTCGAGTGGCGACCACGTACCGGGAAACATCTACCAGGCCGTCCCCCTACTAGATGGACCGACGACCTGGTTAGAGTCGCAGGGAGTCGCTGGATGCAGGTGGCTCGGGACCGGTCGATGTGGCGTACCATGAGGGAGGCCTATGTCCAGCAGTGGACGTATCCCGGCTGATGATGATGAAGAATCTTTGGGATGTTGTTTAACGACATTTATCACTGAAGTAACTCAAGGTAGTGCAGGTATTTCGCAGTGTTTCTCTAAACATTTTCGCTTCTCTCTCACGACTCGAGAATTCAAATATTAGTAGTTCCATTCCTGGAGTTCAGTGCTGCGAGCTAAAGCAATTGTCTTACATCTATTTGAGCGCGGTGTTTCCGCCCTGTCCGACACTACGCGGCCGCCCGCCCGCCCCCACCCGCCCCTGTCCCGTTCCGAGTACAAACGCTGCTTCCGCGGGTAATATTTGTTTTGCTTTATCTATCCGAGAATTTAAGAACTATTTAAAATATTTTTACGTGTAGTGCTGAGTTTAATAGTTTTGTCTTTTAAATTGTTATCATAATAGTAATAACTTAAGAGCCTAGTATGAATAAACATCCGAAATAACAATCTCTTCTTAAAATATCTTAGTATACTGACGAATATTTGATAGTAACCGTTATTTGGTCGTCTCAACCTGTCTCTCAAGCTAGGTTTTTTTTAATTATTGAAGATAGACCAACACTTGACCTCAATCTCACCTGATGGTAAGTGACGATGAGGTCGACGATGTTACGTGTTGGTCTAGAAGGTGCCTATTTACTCTTCTTTTGAAGATTCGTATTAATTAATTAAATAATAAATTAATAATTAAGTATTTTCGGTAAATAATAAAAAAGAATTTATGTTGTCTGTTTTTGTTTCTTTTATATACCGTTTGACCACAATCTCACCTGATGTTAAGCGATGGTGTGGACTATGATGGTTGACGATTGCCTAAAATATTAACTCTGGCCTTGAAGATATCCAGGATGTAGCGGTCGGGACACACAGAAGCCGGCAGGGAATTCAACGAATTATCTCTACGCATAATAAATGGTGGAATGTCAAATAAGTAGATGTGCAAACACAGTCGTTCTTCTGTTTGACCGATTGTAAAGGGGGAACGGTGGAATTAGGTCTTGTGGAATATTACTAAGTATATGATCGATGGAATACATAATATAGACATTATACTGCGGTCATCGTATATTAAAAAACTAAAGAAATCAATCAAAACATGACATTTAGTAAACGTTTCCGCCATATGCGCTTCAATTCACTTATGGTCATATTGTATAAGTTTCGGGTTTAGTAGATGTTTCTCAGGTTTATGGATCCAGCGCACTTACGACCCTAGCCGCTTGAAATAAAGGTGTACCAGCACTTTTTATGACGCACCCCGCGGCTGTATTTTACGATGCAAGTGTCTATGAAAATGGGCTTGTCGTAAACGTGGTTAGTACGGCACTAAAGCATTACAGAAACAATAAAACGCGATTGAAATTTCGCCCTAGATTATTTTATTTCCCGTGGCGATAGCACGTCATTTCCTGGATTTAGATGCCCTTCTCAATCTACAATACACACCTGGCTGGCTAGTCCTTTTACACTAATTACAATTGTTCATTAACGCAATGGTACAGACGCACAATTGATACTTTTTCATAGAATCCGAGCAAAGAGGTTGTCATGCTGAACGTGGATGAGTGATTATTGAAAAAAAAACTAAATTAATATATCCGATTACTATAAATTATTGTTATTGACATATTCTTTGTTTAATCTGCGATCAAATAATAATAATAATAATTAAAAAATTTTACTGCAAGGAACTTACTTTGAGTTTGCCTGTTTTATGTTACTTGTTGACATGCATAAACCGCGAAAATCAGTCCCGCTTCCGCTATTATTACATTTGAAGTACCTAATTTTCATTGAATTTACGAACAATGAGATAATTCTTGTTTTATTATATGGTAATTGCAAATATATACTTGTGAAAACAAGTATGAATATTGCTTTATGCTTTAGTGTGTAAGTGGTGTATAGACATTAGTGGATCATCATCATCATCATCAACAGCCTATATATGTCCCCACTAAAGGGGCTCAGGCCTACTCTCCTACAGAGAGTGTATGGGCCATAGTCCACCACGCGGGCCCAGTGCGGATCGGCGGACTTCACATGCCTGTTCAAGACATGCAGGTTTCCTCACGATGTTTTCCTTCACCGTTAAGCAATCGGATAATGTACTTGAATTGAAAAACAACTCATAGGTACACGGCTGGATTCGAACCCGGTACCCTCAGATTGAGAGTCCCGCGACTTATCCATTGCGCCACCGACGCATTAGTGGATATTGTTTCCAAATTTAGGCCACTGTCACGCTGTAACTCTGACGTGGACCCATTAGGGAGGCTCATGTCCAGCAGTAGATTGGGCTTGTGCAGGTGATTGCCGATTTACGATTGTTGCCACAATACATACTTCCATACTGGTATTGCAAATGCAAAAGTGGGTTTTTTGGCATGTTTGTTGGTCCTTACTTATCGTTCGTCGTCGTCAGAACGACTTGTTGAAGAATACAAGTTGAAGGGACGGATAAGTATATAAGATACATTTTATTTCGATCGAACAAGTCTCGAACTCTTGGGATCGACAATCTCGTCTCGGCAGTCCGATCGAAGGTCAGACGGTACTTCCAGCCATCACAGCTTTTGATTCTTTATTGCGCTCAAGTAAGATCATGCATGGAGTACCTCTACCATCTTTGGGATGGTTCAAATCGCTATCAACTAGCTGCTTTGGACTCGTGGACTTTGGACGGTGGAGCGTCGAGCTATGAGACTAATAGGCAATGATACGCTATTTAAGGCAAAGTTCCAAAGCCTCGAACATAGGCGTCAGGTTGCCTGCCTTTCGGTATTTTATAGGATACATTTTGGAAAGTGTGCTATTTTTGTTGATTCCACCTTGCGTACAGCAAAAATATGGAATGCACTAGCGGTTTCCGTGCTACCCGAAAACTACAACATCAGGAGATATTGAGGGCGAGCGTTGTTCTATCTTTTGTAAAAAAAAGTACTAAACAAACAGAAACCTGTGTTATTCAAAAAATTCCTACTAACAATAATGTTTAAATATTTGTCTTCAACGTCTCAACGCCTTTGTTAGATTGTTCCGCTGCACTGACGTCTCCTACGCCTGAATAGCCTACTCGTACTTAATCTTCAATCCTGGCACAAAGCCGCGGGCAACTTCTATTATTAACTGTGTCGATCGATACGTGCTCGTAGCAGTTCATTATCGTGAGACAAAATTGTATGTGTCCACGCACGTAATGGTGGCCGAGTTAACCAGTCTTTACAAAACAATCGTCTTGCTTGTGGCCCTATTAAAACTTATGATATCTTGTACTTTGGACGGATTTCATGAATTTATTCCGTAAGTGCGACGAGATTGTAATGGCACATCACGAACATACATTTTAATGTAATCGGTATAAAAATTCGTGGTAGAGCAAAATGCATGACCCGTATTCAAATTTATTGTTTCTTGAGTAAATATCATACATAACAACGCGTCCAATATAACAATGCGTTTAGGATGTTGTTTGGGCTCCCGCGATGTGCATCGACAATGTTCGCGGAGGCGCAGACGGATGGCTTCCATGCAATGATCAGGAAACGCTGCGCCTCCCTGCAGCGCCGCTGTTAGAGCTTATTACTAACACTGGGTCAAAATTGACTTTATTTTATTTACTAACAAAAGATATGGAGTTTATATGGATTATGTCTGATACAAATAAATAATAATATTCCTAATTTTATGACTGAGGTACAGAAGACTAATTTTTTCTTCATAAAACAGATTTTACAAACAATAGCCTTCCTATATGACGTCCACATATTACACGGCGATAAGTAACGATAATGCTGTAGATAAAAGCTTGCTCACCTCCAAAAATTAATTAATAAGGTAATAAAATACAAGTTAGCTAACCGAATTTTTAAATCCTTTGCGTTCTCTTTGTCATTCACACTTATTAAGAAGCCATAGACGAACTGACTTTTTAGAACAATATTTGGTATGCTTACCACCACAGACTAATATATGCACCTATCTTACCACCAAGCTTGGCGGACGGATTAGTAATCGCAGTAACATATTTGCTACTGCCAGTTAGAAGTTTCCTAATTCGCGTCACTCGCCGTACGCGAACAAAATCAATAATGTCAAAGTCACAAGGCAACAAATTCTAATAAATATCAATTTTTTCATATATACGAAATTCCTAGGCTTTTTGTCGGAAATACTTGGCCCTTTAAAACCTCCGCTAATCTCTTTACACCCCGCCATTGGCGATAAAACGTTTTGTAAATAAAACGAGGAATCTTGCGGGCGTCGTCGCCGGAGATATCTGATGCAGCGATAATTCAGCACAGCGCTTTATTAAAGTGGAAACCGAGGAAGGGAGGACTAATGAAGCGCGGGCAGCCTCGCCGGAGGAGAGACCGAATATCCAATGTAATTAGTAAGATTAATGAGCATTGCAACTCACAGGTGACACGATACAGTTAAGACTACACAACTTGTTAACCAATCCTTAATTTTTCTAGCTAACTAACATTGATCAATATAGATTTGTTATATTCGGATTAAGAGATAATTTTTTTGTGTGAGATTTTTTCCTAACAGGAAAAGGCAAAGGCAAAACACCATACAGCAATGTCTTTGATAATGATATTCTCTCTTATAATTTTAAGGTTATAAACAAGGCCAAAGCCACTTCTTCAGTTTTCTTAATAAAATGGATAATGAGTACATTCTATCGCTTGTTTTGATGATTCTTGTAGATAATTTCAAAGGTCAGCCTTAGTTTCAACATAATTCGAAAGAATTCATATGCCGAATGTACTCGACATGGTAAACCCTCACAATTTTGCGTAATTGATATTATAACACCGTCGGTGACACTTTTTGCACTATATCACACCATTATAACACAAAAAACACACATAACAGTATTATTAACGAATTACTAAAATTGCAATGAACCACCATTTTTCAAGTTCGCGCCAAGAATCACATCACGTCTTGGTTCCTCTTTTAAATCGATTACGAATAGTGATGCAACCATACTAGTACATTAATTCGGATGAATTTAACTAAAACTGCTTATACTTAATTTTTTGGTCCATTAAATGTAATTGTAATGTTTTAATAGGTATAGGAATAGGTGCCGTATTATTCGAACTATACGAATACTTGATTCTACTATACCCGCACTTATTATAGTCAAAGAATGTCCGCTAAAATAAAACATGTGCATCTTATATGATTTTTTAAAATTACTTGGGACTAGCAATATTACTATTTCTAAATAATTTAAATAGCAAAAAATGTTTTTTATATTTAATAATCGTAACACAAACAGTTATTTTTGTTGCGAAAGATGAGTTATTTTTTCTGTTTATATTTATTCTGTAAGTAAGCAATTACGATTAATACGAAAAGAATACGCAATTATCATTGGGCTGTACAATATTTGAAAATTTAATTATTAAAAATATTACGAATCTCATTGAAAAGAAAATATCAAATATGTATAATTTTAATCAGCTTTTTCATTTGCATTTCTCCATTGCCCCATTGAATAAACAAATTTCAAAGCCACCTTTATATTAATTTAGCATAATGAGAATTCACAATTCATATTACTTATTTCCAGTTCGAAGGACGCAGGTACACAGCCCTTATTTACAAGCGGTCTGAGCCAAGGGCCCGGCATTAGCAGGGCTGTGTTTAAATTTTCACATAATACTGATTTAAGCACCTGTGGGAACTAGCATCATCTGAAACTATATAAAAAAGAGCACTCGTAATAAGTAATAATCTTAAGTTTTACAATAACTAGAAACCCTGTAGAAACCTTGTATTAAAATACTTGTAAAGGGCCTCGTTATTTCAATGTTGTAAGAAACAAACAAGATAATGGTTTCTTTTTAAAAGCTTTTATTTTACAGTCATTCTATATAATTAAAACCATTCTATATATTATATGGCAATAGCTCTTCTGTCTTGTAATATCTTGTTCAAGTCTTCTACAAGCAATTTTACAATCGTCATATCTGAAGTAAATAAACGCTTTTTACACGCTTTATTTTAAATTTGAGTTTTTTATATATTTTTTGTCATATATCGTCATATCTTATTGAAGTTTTCAACAAGAAATTTTACAATCGTCATATCTCAAGTTATAAACGCTTTTTTGTTAATTTGTTTTTTTCTTTAAAATAAATTTAAATACAAACGCTTTTTTAAATTAAAAAATAAACCCACATAGGATTGTTCGTTAAATCATCGAATGGTAAAGATTACTAATTTCGGACAATTTAATTTACTTTACGATATTACATGGGGTGATTCTATAATAAAGACGATCTCGCACGCCCGCATAGCGGCATTACCACGCGAATCCAGACTTCAGATCACTATTGTCACTAGAACAATAACTTTTAGATCACTATAATTCACTAGTATAATAATTTTCAGATCACTATAGTCACTTGTGATGTGAAGTGAACTTTAATAACTTTGATATCACCATAGTCATTAGTATAATAACATTCAGATCACTTTAGTCACTAGTAAAATAACATTCAGGTCACTAGCTACAACTGTAATACATCACTAGAATAAAGCCATAGAAATTCATTTTGTACGAACTATGTACAGGAACCTTCTAGTTAATGAGTGCCGTAAAGTTTTATAGAGCCCGGGGGATCCGCGGTGTCGGGGTGTATCGGGTAAACAAGGCCCTGATTTTATTGAATCCACAAAACTCGATACCGCCTGCGAGCTGTGGTTGAAACCCATTAAGTTACTATAACAAATAATAATAGCTTTTGTCATTATACACATCAGGTCTAACAACTTTGATAGTGGCGATTTATTGTAAAAACAAATCTGATGAAGAATCTTGTGATTGTATTATCTAATGACGATTCCGAAGTATGTAAACAACCAATACCAGTCATTATGGTATTCCACGGAGGCTAATTTTCTATCGATTCAGTAGTAGATGTTTTCGGGTTGATGATACATATTTTATTGAACGAATGTATTTATGCTAAAAAGTATTAGGTACTAAAGAGACTGCTTCTAGAACTAAACGTGCACGTACTACAAAAGTGAACCTATTTATTTCTAAAGCGTATTTGACAAAACCCCTTCAACATTCATGCCACGTCGACACTGAATTTTCAGGTGAATTTCATTAACAATGTGCCCGAAGTAAGCGCGCTGAGGCTGCACAACTGAGTCAAATAGAATAGATCCAATGGAGCGAGTCGTCACTGAAGTTCAATGTAAAACGTGACAGCGAACCAGTCGGAAAGAATTCAAGGCAGATTTCGGATCGTAGAGAGCGTGACTATAGCGAATGCCGCTGGCCCGTGGACAATAGGAGATATGGATGCCCTGTCTCCCCTGAATATCCAAATTGTCCAAAATATTTTTACAGGTCGCCCACACATATAATCATCACAACATTCATCATTTACATAATAGGCAGTTTATATGTATGTATGTATGTATGTATGTATGTATGTATGTATTTATATATGTAGTATTATATATGTATGTAATACAGTAATGTAAATCGTGTTTTTATTTATTGTTATGCTTTTTTTTCTATATTATCTTCTTCTCTAATATATACTTTTTTGTTTTGTTTATGTACATGTATGTAGGTCTGCTTACAGTATATTTATTTTTTGAAAGCTCCAGTGTGAGTGCCGGGAGAAATCTCTTGTTAGGGATAGGCCACTCTAATTGTACAATTTAAGTTATAATTGACTTTGTAATGATTATGTGCAATAAACAATAAATAAAAAATAAACGTACCCCGCCCCACTGACGTACAAAACGCCGAGTACATATACATATATACTTCTACAAATGTAGTAGGATCCTAATAGCTGGGTGCCTATTCTTCACTCTTAATTAATACAAGTGTAAGGGTTCTTGTTAGACTACCGACCCATATAAAATAAAAGTAACTATGAAAGGGCTTTACTTGTACGTCATTTATTATTTTATTTGCTGTATAACTTATCATGAAATATGTGTGTAAACATATCAACACCATTTCTATCTACAAAGTGAAAGTAAATAATCTGAAATAAAAATATATAGTAGACTTTTTGAGAAATCATCAAAAGATATTGACAAACACAGTTATGCGGTCGGGAATATGAACCTTATTTCAAGGTAATTATATATGTACTTTTTTTTTCTATGGCTCGTAACCCGCGGTGCGCGAGTCCAACTCGAATTTGGGTTGGTAAAAGCAGAAACAATTAATGTCAAGACGAAGCGAGATCTTATTTATTCATTAAAATGGGAAGTTATACATACACGAGATCGCAAATAGAAACGCTCGCCTAAAAAACTTCACCCACAAGTTAAATACGTGTTTTATTATACGTAACTTGCATTCAATTAACGAAGGAAAACACAAATATTTTCGTTTTATATCTAACAAAGTGCGGGAGCTTCACAAATATTTTACAAACAAAATAATGCCTCTTCATAACACGATGAATCCATTGTTAGCATTGACTGTCATAACAATTAGACAAGTCACGTGTACGTGCACGTCACCTATACTTCAAAAATTAGACAATCATAGCATCGCTTCCACAACACTACAATAGCATAACAATAAACAATAACGGAATGTTGGCAAAATTAGGTGAGTACATGTTTCAGATTTGAATGATAGACCGGATAATTGAAATACATTATATAACATGTCATATTAACTTTTAAATGACATTTCTCTTGAAATGAAATAAGTTCCGTAAATATACTTCTCATCAGAAAAATCGAAACACCTTGCAAGTTTATGTTTGTATGTTTCGGAATGTCAAACGACGCAATTATGCTTTGACTCAGTTAAGCGCTAGGCCTGTAGTACGTATGTACCATATAAGTTACATATAAGTACACCACACAACACAGACTACTTAGAGGACTAAATTTTGGGGGGAAAATCTAATACATTATTGTACCACAACTCTCAAGTCTTATATCTTGATATCATCAACATTGAGTGAAGGGCACTTTTGGGTGCCAGAAGGTATTATCCCATTCCATTAGGGACCGCGTTTGAATGTTTTAACCCATATCACTCTATCATATCTAAAGCTTTTGTAAGTCAACAAAATGCGTGTAAATTTCTTGAGCTATGCTTCATGGAAGGCAAGTTAATTTGTTTGAAGCGCGCCCAAAGCGGTGGTTTTAGCGATATTTACTCTTAATGAAGGTTCGTTATGAGCGATTCCCTCTCTTCTTTTACAGTAATAAAATCCAGCTAAAGCTGGGCTATATTAAATGAATTCAGGTCAAGCCAGAAGCTCACTAATATTTCGAATGAATCTGCGGACTCACGCTCGGCAGATACGTCAAAGAAAGGAGCTCGCACATTTATATGATTTTATGCTCAGTTTATTGGAAAAAAGGAGTCCCGTGTCAACTTTGCAAATGACTACTTTCACTGACAAAGACATACAGGCTAGCTCGGGTGCGCTTTGATAATGGTTGATTTATAATGTAAGTATAAAATTCGGCTTCGGACCATTATATAAAATAACAAACGGAGCAACATTGACGTGCGCGTGGTTGTGATACGTTTTTGCCTGTGTCTGTGCCTTTCCCCTGATATTTTATCATAAGACACTCTAACATGTCCCTTCTAGCAAGCCAGAGTCCCACAGACCTTATTTATTGGCTTCCACATCGGAGCCAGGAAAAGAGGGCCTGGACCGGCTTTCTGCACTCAGGTCCGTAGGGACGTTTTTAACAACAACTCACCACAAACTGCCTGTCTCAAAAACAGACGTTCGAAAATCAGTTGGATAGTGAAAAGAAGAAATGAAGAAAAGAAAAAAAACGCTTGAAAAGACAACAAATATAATACGGATGCCAATCGGACATGAAATATACAATTTGTTATGTAAATCTGAAGGTAACGCAGGCGGAATAATAAGGTCAAATTCACCGGGCGCTCAGACCAACGAATCATATGATTACATTGAAAATGTATGAAAATCTCCTATTGGTTTCCGCAATTTTCTTTGACGTAAAGTACGAGTATATCGTAGCTATGAAGGTAAAAAATTAGCGCCCGGGAAATTAAATAATTACATATCAATGATCTATCTTTTATTTAATTTTTAGGAAAATAAAGTGAAATGGTAAATATAAAGAAAATTGCAGTCGTAGATGACACAATACTTATTGGTATGAAATATCCAGATACTCGAGCCTGTTGTACGTACATTGTCGTGTCATGCGACAGACATCACACTCCAGGTTGGCTCTGCTCACGTCGACATCGTAAAAATGTCTCCCTGAAATAACGACTGCGTAATTCAGTCGGAACACGTCTGGGTCCGGAAGAAATATTACTTTAATGATGGCGGCCTTAGCCTTTGGCAGTGACAATGACTAGACTGGGCCGCGCTCGTAAATCTTCAGCAAGGCACTGGAAGGCAAGAATATAAGTTTGGCTTAGCTTTCAATTGAATACAGACATGTTTATGTGACTGAACGATGTAATGCTCGACGAAAACTTTAATCTGCGTTTGGCGTTACAAAAGAAAGTATACAATGTGGTAATCTGAATTATATTATTGACATTGATATTTTATTACGGAACTACCTTCTGCCATGTCAATTTCAGAATGTATCCTGCGGGAACTACCTGTACGAAATACGAGTAGATAAAAGTAGTTTAAGGACTTTTTTCTGTTATCCCTAGTAGTACTTACTTAATAGCATTATTACCTTGAAATAAAGATCATTTTGCCAACCGCATGCTAGTCAATGTTTTGTTGGTTAAAATTATTATTAGTTTTAACATTAAGTCCTTTCATATTAGACCACTTTGACGTAGTGACTCTACTTTGATATTAGGATCACCCCTACTTTTGCCTCTTTTAAAATTAAATATTTTGTTAATTATTTCAGTTACAGAACCTGTAGGTCACCATTTACCACATCTATCCCGAATTTCATTTTCCGCCTCCACTAATGATAATTTTTTTGGCTAGGCACCAAACAATTTTTATTGAATGTGTCATCACTCATATATATTTTTTGCACATTCATCGGGTACCAATATCGCGAGTCGCTCCGTGGACACAAACACGAATCACAGGCATAACGAACCTGTAGAGGAAATCCGATTACGTGGTCATTTTTCAATAAATTGATTCTCTCCGATATAGTATTTATGAGTCTTGTTAGTTGAACAATCAAAGAAACGAAAATTCACGACTAAGGTGGCTTCGTTGGTTAACGAGTAATAGGCGACCAGATGATAAAATATACTTAGAGTGGTAAAATTGAAAATTTCTTACAAAATTTCACTCAAAATTACATTTTATAAATGTAAGTACACATAGATAATAGGATATTACTAACAAAAATGGATCATGGTTGTCTGAATATTTAATAAATATTAATATTAAAAAAACAGTTCAACTACGGAACCCTAAACTGCGCGCGGCCCGACACGCACTTGACCGGTTTTTATTTCTATGTCAGACTTGGTCATCTCAGATATGTTCCTAAATTTTAAAACCACATAAGTCACTTTGTCCTTAGTTACAAGATTATCGCAATATTATTTTACTCATATATCAACCTGTAAATGTGTATGCAACAAATCCCTGGTATATAAAATAAATATGTGCAGTTGAAACAATTCAAAATAGTATTACTAAAAGTCATTTCACACATACGACTCAATACACCCGCCAACAACGAGCAACAACCTTCATAAGTTTCACACTCCACCAAACACTGTTCAAAGTTATATGGGTAAGTAATCGCAAGAGCTGGAAGGCACTTAGAGCGGGCTGGAGTAAAGAAGCTTTCTTGTAACAGTTTCAACTGACTGAAATATCAGATTTTCATTGAAGAAAGACATTTTACTCAAAAATATACGGCTACTCTAGAAATCATTAATTCGTCGCCATATTGGCCGTGTGTTCCTCGGCTTCGGAATAGGATTCCCCATGGCATCTCATTCATCTTCAAATGAAGAACAATTCTGGAGCCATCATCTACTTCAGTAAACTATAACTGTGATCAATCCGCATGCCAAGCGACCTTGTTCTCTTCTTCTTCTTATCGTATAGGTTGTTAGATAGATGACCAACCTCACAAACCCTAGTTATCAGAGTTGTTGATCCACCATAGAGGCCTCTGACATGGCTCATGTAGCTACTACCTGTTGTAGATATTAATCAGGGACAACGGCTTAACTTGTGACTTCCGAAGCACGGAATCATCTTACTTTTTAGACAATCAATTTTTTTACAAACAGACAAAATTTACGATCAACCAAGAGCAAACCTATTTAACGGGTTCCTGTGGAAAATTTCTTAATTACTCGCAGATTAAGTCGCAGACAAAACCTAGTCATCAATAGATATTTCGTTGCTATCGATTTAATAAATAATTACGAACACAGACTTCTGCTTCCTACATATCACGGTAAAAGTTTTAATTAAAATGTCAAAAAGTTTCATTTAAAAGTAAGTTTGAAGGGAAACATCAAGAGACAAGCGAGCGTTGCCGCGGACGCCATCAACACGCATTACAATGATTTTCAATACGAAGGTGTCTGCAAAGATAAAAGGGAATTTTAGAAAAAAATTAAAAGCATGGTTGTTGGATACCTTTAATGATAAAATAATAGGTAGATAAATATGATAATAATATATAAATATGATAATATAATACATAAGTATATAAATACGTGGTAGTATAAAAAATAACAAATGTAGTTTGCATAAGAACATAGATATTGCTTTTTAATTGCGCGCAGGCGTTTTTTGTAGTAATGTTTTGAGCGTATAAAAGTTAATAGTACATTACATTAATGATATGTGGAAAGGATTTTTGAAAGGTAAGCCGGTGGGAATCGGCTTGTATGGACCGTTCGCCACTGGAACATACATATAGAATAAGTAATATATACAGCGCCTATCGCCAACAAAATTTCCGCGATTAATATATAAAATAAAAATATGTATAATTATATAAATAAATAAACAAGGTGGTTTTCCGTAAAGACACCCTCCCGTACCGCTACCATACCTCAGGAACAGAGTCAGTTATGCGTGAGACATGTAGGACAAAATATATTTGTTCTTTTGTTAACTCATACGTCTCGTCTCAACTTGACTCCAATCTATATATGTGTAAATAAAAATTGAGTGGCCTGGGTTTATAAAACAATCACTCAATTTCACCCCGTAGATATCGCATCGCATAAGGAGACAAAGGGAACATTTCAATCAATGGGCAGAAGAGTCTATAGCGAGAGTATCATAGTTACAATAAAAATATATTTCCATCACAAAATATATATGTATTTGACTGAGAGTAGCGTACAGATTCGTATGAATAACTTAGATATGTACTACAGAACAAAGTCAATACCATCTCGAATTTGCAGCAAAGCGCCCGCGAACTAAGTCGGAGTTCTGACAAATACGAATATGAAAGGTAAGCTTATAGTGAGTACAAAGGCAAATGACTTGGTCTGCCTCTCAAAATGAATAACATGTATGCAATAGGATAATAGGCCGTGTGGTCTCAGCTTTAGGAGGTTCACCCTATGTCATCCCGTGGGTGTCGTAAAAGAGGACTAAGGGAAAAGACTGGAAACAGGCAGCAGCGTCTACCTAAATATGTATGTTGATACATATCTTACTGCGATCACTAATCCGCCTGGAATGCGTGGTAGTTGTGGTAAATTCAATAATGGAGAATCTGATGTGGCAATCTTTATGGGGCTATTTACAAATTTCAATAGCATTAGTAGTTGCTAAATTATGGCGTGACAAAAGTACCATAACAGTGATGTTTTTTTCATCGATCATACAGAACCCTGAAATACGGATTTTCAAGTAATGTAAGCAAAAAGTTTTAAAGTAAGCAACTCGCTTCGTATTTAATTGCGGTGGTTTCAAGAATAATTGCTACAATTTACAACATCTGTCGTCGGTGGCGCAATGGATAAGGCGCGGACTCTCAATCTGAGGGTACCGGGTTCGAATCCAGCCGTGTACCTATGAGTTGTTTTTCAATTCAAGTACATTATCCGATTGCTTAACGGTGAAGGAAAACATCGTGAGGAAACCTGCATGTCTTGAACAGGCATGTGAAGTCCGCCGATCCGCACTGGGCCCGCGTAGTGGACTATGGCCCATACACTCTCTGTAGGAGAGTAGGCCTGAGCCCCTCCAGTAGGGACATATATAGGCTGTTGATGATGATGACAACATCTGTCGGTTAGTAGTAGTAAAGGGAGAAAAAATGTTTGCCAGAAAAACATGTCGCTAGAAATCCCGCTGGTCAATAAACTGAAATGTTTGTACCTACTACTATACATACACATGTATTTTTGTGTGCGTAAAAATTGTTTGAAACAAAGGCAAAAACATAAAATGAAGTGCTGAATAAAGTTTTTGTATGTGTTTGGAAACTTTGATTTTTTATGTATGATCGGTTTTACACTTGGCCTTCATCTCACCTGATGGTAAGTGACGTTAGGACGTTGGGTGGTAAGCGTGTGCACCCAGAATCCTCTAGCTAATGAGTCGCTGGCTCTTCTGTCATACAGGAATACAGCGGTGCTATTGACGCTGCTGTTTGGCGGCAGACTCAGATAGCATGGTGATAGCTAGCCAGGTGGACATAAATGAAAAATATTTTATTCCATAAACTTAAAAATTTCAAAATTTCAAATTGCACTGGGTCTTCCTGTTAAGCATATAAATGCCTGTGGTAGGAAGCGCCGCTTCTCCTCGTTACACATTATTTTAAGTTTATGGCACGGCACATTTTACAGCTTTTACACAGAAATATATATTAAAATTATTACAGTATTTTATGTGTGAGTGTGGGTGGGTGAAAGTGTGTGAGTGTGAAGGTGTAAGAGTGAGAGGGAATGTATGTGTGTACATAAAAATGTTCTAATACCAACCAAACACACCCATTGGGAATTCGGATTGTGAATTCAACATTTAGCCATTACGCCACAGAGGCGATTTAATACAGAATTGCACAACGGTTCAGCTCTAAATGGGGGGTTATCTATAATCACTACACCAACATACCCAGTGTCAGTGCACAGGTGGACTGTGCTGCTCATAATGGATTTAAAGGATTTTATGGAACCCAGAGGATTTTTAGTCTCTGTTAATTTGTGTATATCGGTAAAGAATCAAAACTTACTGCGCTATCTCTGTCCCCATTCGTCACTGTTCCGCTACACTTCCCCCAACAAGATCGGGAAGACCAAGACTGCAAGTCTCCGCCTTCTCAGCCACGTAGCAAGAATCAAGCAAGAATGGGAAAGGATCCAGCTGTCAATAAAGCATATTCGGAATTACATGTTGATCGTCCAGTCAAACTTTACACGAGGAAATTAGCCAAAATCACTTGACAGGCGGATAGGCGATATAGTGCGTTCGCGTTAGATTATGTCGTTTTAAAAATAAACAAGTATTAGCAAAAATAATTTAATTCACAAAAAATGTGTACACTCGACGCACTCTAAAATTACACTCTAAAAAATTTATAGACACGCAGTCATCACAATGTCAAAAACACATACTGCTATGCCTGGGTATGAATTTCCAAATTCATCAGCGGGTGTACGCCGTAGCCGGCCTGCTTTGATATCGCGGAAGCATTTAAGCAAACGGACTTCACCAGTAACATTTTGTTAGTACGTAGCCAGATATAACATGAGGTGATCTTATTATAATATATGGGTCACGTTGTCGAACAACATTTATTTTTCAAAATCAAATTCAAAATGTCTTTATTGTGACACACATGATGTAAAAATTAAAAATAGTGCTCTGTGGTCTACCATATGGTATCTACCATAGGTACATAATATTTCTAACTTATGGTATAATATAAAAATACGATTCCATCATAATTTTTAAAAATCTTTAATTTATGTGTACCGATTTCCTAACTAAGAATTCAGAAAAAGAACACATCACATCAACAGCCTATATATGTACCCAATGCAGGGGCTCAGGCCTATTCTCATAAAGAGACCTTTGAATTTCTTCTCAGGAGTGTGCAGATTTCCTCACGATGTTTTCCTTCACCGAAAAGCCAATGGTAGTCATTTTTATCATTCGTACATAAATTCCAAATAAATTGGTGCTTATAGGTACGAGCCAGGATCGAACCCAGACCTCGATTGTTCAAGGACTGACGCTCTATTCAACAGAGCTACAGTGGCTTCTTAGCAGAAAAAGAAAAGTCAGGGAAAATCCTCCACTATACCAACTCATCCCGTGACGTAATAACAACGAGTGTCAATCACACTGATCCATATCGTATTACGACAAAGATGGAGGAGCTAAAAATAGACGCAACAAAATAAAGCTTGCAATAGGAGGTCGTTCGACAATAAACACGTAGCGGAGGCGTCATTTCGCCCGACGCGCCCTCAGCCGTAAAATGAGGTTGCCTCTAGCCGCCAAACAGCTCCTATATTTCATTGTCGACAGGCTGAGCTGAATCTCAACTGACTCGAAAGGATTACTGGTCTGCAGTGCTAGCGATAGTTTGTCTTTGATGTTTTGCTGCGGTTTTTGAACTTGCCAGGAATAATCCCTTATTTCCCGCAATAAGCTCTAAGGGATTTGTTTGGCTTTGAAAATTGGTCGAATCGCTTTGTATAATTAACACGTCCAAAAATAACTAGGAAACCCACTGCCCTAAAAAGCTACAGCATTTTAGGGTATATATTTTGTTTTTGTCGATTTTCTCATAAGCGGTCAATCAATACGATTAAATTTATATGTGAAAAAAAGAAGCAGAATCAAATTCGATTGATAGAGTTGGTGGAGTTATCACGTAACATACATACAAAAAAGAGAAAAAACCTACAGTTGAATTGAGAACTTCCTCCTTTTTTGAAGTCGGTTGAAAAGGATAGACACTTTTTTGTAGAAGATTGATCAACGCTTGACCACAATCTTAACTAATGTTAAGTGAAGATGAGGTCGACGATGTTAAATAATAAAATAAATAAATTAAAATTGGTTTTTATTTCCTCTCTCCACAACATCATGTATCTAGTTAAACTTTTTTAAACAAGTAATATAGTAGTTGTGGTAGAGCTGGTTCCCAAACTAAGCACGAGTCCTGTGTTATAGGTAACCAGGTCTCCCCACACGTAATTCTTGTCTCTGGTATACATTACTTAAATTTAGAAAGAGAAATAAACGAATTTTACACTGTAACAACAAACGTTACGTGTTACGCGTTGATCCAAAAGGTGGCTATTTAAACTTCCGCGGTTTTTCCTTCAAACTATTCTACATGGTACAGGGGTGAATCCACAACAGATAAACACCCTTACACACTCACAACTCACGGATTCCTTTGCTAACGTCATCCGATGTCAGTCCTTGTTGACTTGGAAATTAGAGATATCGTCAACCAATACGAATGCACCCCCGATGAACTTTAAGAGACATTTATATTATAAGTTTTTCTTTTTAAAATCGAATGCTATGAGTGGTCAAAATATATATGTGACTGACTTTATGCGATAAAAAATTCAAATAATGTCACATTCACTCCATTATCTTATAAGTTTAAAAGAGGATAAATACAAATATACTATACTGTGTCTCAGCAATCGGCTAAAAAGCATTATAACATGGGTAGTAAAATGACAATCAAATCAAACGCAGCCTTATCTTTATTAGACAGTTAAGGTAAGAGGGTAGATAGGGGACTGTAAATAAGAGGTAGATAAAGTAAAAGGCTAATAAATGATGAAGAAAGCGATCACTTTTTGTGAATAGAATAAAACGTGTGGCAATGTGCACACCATGAAGGCGGCCTACGTCCAGCAGTACGTCCCGGCTGCTGCTGATGATGAATAAAAGATTAAAAATATATATAATGGGTGGGCACTTGGCCTTCATCTCACCTGATAGTAAGTAAGTGATGTATAAAGGCAAAAACAGCACGAGCAGCAACTGCGCACAACTGAAATGAAGATTTTTTTACATATTTAAATGTGTATTAACATAAAATTAATGTATATATAACAATCACTGGTTACAGTAACATATGTATGTATTCTCTATTTATAGAGCCTGCAAGTCTCTAAGGTCATAGTGTGTCACAATCTCCCAATCTAGGAAATATCCTGTTACTTGGGACAAAGTGTTCCTCCGTGGACTAAGCATGCTAGGATCCGTTACATTATTTAAAAGTTAAAAGATGCTGCGTGGTGCGACCGGGCTCTGACAAAATACGCTATGAGCACGTAAGATGATCTTTTCTCATAGATGAAAAACACACAAAAACGGATAGCGGTACTTTCGAATTTGTAATATTAGATCGAAATGTTTTTGAAGTCTTTACGTACGCTTGACTTGAGGAGTAATCTGGTGAATGCGTGACGAGAGCGTTACGAAAAGTGTGATTGGGCGAGGCGAACGGAAGTTGAGAGGGAGATATAAGTTAGTGAAGATAAAGAGAGAGCCAGTTACGTTTCGCATAATAATAATAATAAAAGCATAAGCTAAATAAGTATTACTTCAGTCGTGTGGTCAAAAGCACACCCGTTTTTTATTCTTCTGTACACGTAATTTAGAATACAATGAATACGATGAAAATATTTAGAAGCCCCTAGAAGATAGGAAAGGACGGAACTATAAAAAATTAAATTAAAAATTTTGAAAATACCCGCGACAAATGTAAATGTTGTAATGGGAAAAGGGTTAAATAATTTTTTGAGAAACCCTCGACTAAATGGAAGTAAGTAACGAGATAAAAAGAAGCTTACATATTATTACAATAATAAGTCCGAAAAAATCCGTCGGGGGCTGCCATTGCCTAATCTGTTGCCGTTTCCAATCCGTTTCCCAAAAAATGTAGGAGTAAGAAAATAATTTTTTATCTCGTATAGGTGCAGTCACTTTTTAACCCTTTTCCCATTACAACATTTACATTTGTCGCGGGTATTTTCAAAATTTTTAATGTTATTTTTTATTTCAAGCTTTTTAGAGAATTCATATGTTGTAGTCTAAATATCGTGACGTGTGAAGTATCATGTCATGACAAACAATATGTGCAATTGTATTAAAAATCAAAGGTTTCCCTATCTGACGGAGTTTTTTTAAATGAATAATTTCTATTATCAGGAGTTCATGTACAGATGCTAATCACCAAATACTCTATAAAGAGCTCAGGCACAGTTTATTCGCCATGTTTCTTCACAAAGTTCTCCTCAAAGTTATTCTGCTCAATCATCAGATCCTTAAAAGTTCATGTGCAGGTTCTGCTCACCAAACACTTTCAAAAGAGCCCAAACACGGCTTACTAGGTATTTGCCTTCGCAAGGTTCCCGACAACGTCGTTCTGATCCATCATCAGACCTTCATAAGTTCATGTGCAGGTTCTGCTTATCAAACACTCCCAAAAGAACCCAAACATGGCTTACTAGGTATTTGCGTTCGCAAGGTTCCCTTCAACATCGTTCTGATCCATCATCAGACCCTCAAAAGTTCATGTGCAGGTTCTGCTCATCAAACACTCCCAAAAGAACCCAAACACAGCTTACTAGGTATTTGCCATCGCAAGGTTCCCTTCAACATCGTTGTGATCCATCATCAGACCTTCATAAGTTCATGTGCAGGTTCTGCTTATCAAACACTCCCAAAAGAACCCAAACATGGCTTACTAGGTATTTGCGTTCGCAAGGTTCCCTTCAATATCGTTCTGATCCATCATCAGACCCTCAAAAGTTCATGTGCAGGTTCTGCTCATCAAACACTCCCAAAAGAACCCAAACACAGCTTACTAGATATTTGCCATCGCAAGGTTCCCTTCAACATCGTTGTGATCCATCATCAGACCCTCAAAAGTTCATGTGCAGGTTCTGCTCATCAAACACTCCCAAAAGAACCCAAACTCGAGTTACTAGGTATTTGCCTTCGCAAGATTCCCTTCAACGTCGTTCTGATCCATCATCAGACCCTCAAAAGTACATGTGCAGGTTCTGCTCACCAAACACTTTCAAAAGAGCCCAAACACGGCCTAGTAGCTATGCCTTCGCAAAGTTCTCTGTCCCTCATTTTAATGAGTTAAAATCTTGATTGCAGCGCCCCCTGGTGAGCTAGCGCCATACCACCTATCTATGAACCATCGCTGACGTATCAGCAACCCTTTACAAAAAACCGCATGTAAATCGGTCCAACCGTTCCGGAGATAAGTGGCAACATTGGTTTGTATGTACACACAAACAAACAAACAAACACACAAACAAACATCCTCTCACCCTAAACGCATACACTGTCTCCGTTCCGTCGCGGGTAAAAATAGCAGACGGTGTATTTCATGAATAGTATTTGGGTTATCCATATTATGACCCTTCTGAAATGTTAATCGTTTAAGGCTCTCCGAACAGTTCATATGCCACAGAAATACAAAATATGCCACTGGAAGTGGACGTTAGTTTAGGTTTGATAAATAAAAGAGTGTTTTCAAATCCAGCCTGCACACTACAAAAATCCAGTGAAAACCTTTAGATTTTTTTTCTAAAAATAATTGAATTGTATGTTACTAAAATAATAATGTAAACACTACCAAGTATTTTGTTTGTAGTAATCATTATTTTAGTGCTAAGTGAAACACGCCAAATGCCTTTTCACGGACCCTATCTTTAATTTTGGGTGTTGCCAATTTTTGAAAATGGTATATATATATATATATATATATATACAAAAGCATACTCAAAATGGTAATGAACTAAAACACTTTTATTTGATAATGACTTTTTAAAATTAGTACCGTGCAAAGACCAGCAGGCCAGAAATCTATACATTCGCGAAACGTCTCTTTTAACACATTTAACTTTGTTGGTAATAACTACAAGCATTATCTAATCCCAGTATTATATTTGATGTTTTGTTTCGAGCTCGCGGATTTGTAAAGAATATACGGATAGAACCACGCGTATACTGACACTGACGTGCGCTGCATATTACTGGCCGAGTGTCTGACGTTTAGTGTACTCCTTTATCTGATGTATGTGGGTGTCCTGTACTTAAGTCAGGCAGTCCATTAAAGACCAAGGGGTCATCGGCGGTGGCACCAACATGAAAACAACTTCTACGATGCGTTATAGATTTCATCACCATGAACGGACAATTAAACATGCAGAACCGTAGAGCACCGGACCTGGGTCTGTCAGTAATGCATGAATAGAGGACTAACACATCCGACTGTGTCCGTCGCACGTAAATGACATGGTCTGTACCACACTTAGGGACCCTGCACACCAACCGGACACGCACGACTTCCGTCAGTAAACTGTGGTTACTAAACGTCTGAGCAAAATTTTGATGATGGTGGATACATAAAATTTGTGTAGGTATAATAATAGCAGGTACAGTACCTACAAATACAAATTAGTTTATTTAAAAAAAAGATTACATTACGCTGTTTGCTCTATCCTTCATTTGCGAGACTAACGAGCAATGGGGTTTAATTCTACCTGATGATAAGTGACAAAGGACGTTTGACTGGAATGTGTTTACTCAAAAGTCTTTCATCACCGCAACATAAAGTGCTATTGGCTAACTTACTTCACAATGGTGGAAGCTAGCCAGCCATAAATATTTAAAATAGTGTCAGTATGTTGAATCAGCGCTGAATTCGCAGTGAAAATGATTCTATAGAATATGAAGATTTTAATTGTTGTTCAGATGTACAGAATGCTCTAAGCTTATCTTGACTCGGTGGTAGTGAATAGTGGGCGGGCACCCTTATAATTAGAACACAACACTACAAACGGTACACCACACAATTCAATCTACATTCTGCAATAGGCCAGGTATACAACACGGGGGGTGTGTTGCAATGCCTGTCGTGTCGTCGATCGACCAGCACTCCCGGTCTAGTCGGTCGACAATTTAATCGAGCGTCTGTCGGTGTTGCACTAGAGCCGCGACGCGTTAATTTCCTGCCACTTGTCGTTTCAATTTTGCTACATGCGACCACTTTTCTCTACAGACCCTGCCGGTAACAGTTTTAAACTGAATCTTTATAAAAATTAATTTTCTATCCGTCAACAACCTTTTTCTCTGGTGGCTTGAGATGGGGTATTAAAATATATAATTTTCGCTTCGGCTTCCGTGGCGCAGTTGTCTGAAGGTTTGACCCAGATGCGCTCGCTACACTCGAAAGGCCCGGGTTCGATACTCCAACATTGTCAAAAAATCACTTTGAGATATTTCCCCATTTCGCTGAAAATATTGCAGTCTGAATCACCTGAAAATTATGATGATTCCGTGCTTCAGAAGGCACGTTCGTTAAGTCGTTGGTCCCAGTTACTATCTACGACAAGGAGTAGCTACATAAGCCTAAGGCGGCTCAATAACAGATTACTTTGATACTATGGTTTGTGAGGTTGGTCATCGACCGTATACTATGAACTTCACGATAAATCGATGATGAGGTAACGAAATAAAAATCAAATGTTACGGTCTTTTGTTTATTTAGGTGGTAAATTCTATTAAGTGTTTAAGCATTCTCGTAAAGAGACAATACTCATTACAGTTACTAGCTGATTCAGTAATAAAAACCAAAAAGGTACCTTTTGATAGCTCTTAAAACTCCCAAACATATATGATTAAGACTTAAACATTCACCATAGCCTGCACAATGCACTAGACACCACATCGTCCAGTAAAACATTGACGAACAGTCTCGGCCTTTAAACGAATAATTGACACATGCTCCCATTACTGCATCATGGGCACTCATGGGGGTTCATTGATGAACTAAATGACAACCATTCAGCACGAATGCATAGAAATTACTCTCGGCTTACCCTCTTTAAATATAGATAAAGTCGAAGTTATTAGATAAAAGCTCGCAACCAACTGAAAAATAAAGAAGACATAAGACAAAGACAAAGGAAAACGTTTATTCTTTCAAATCTTACTTTGAAAGCAAAATCAAATAAAATATACTTTCAAACTACTCAAATATGTGCATGGCAAATACGTTACGGAGACATCATTGACTTCAGAGGGAATATGAGGACAAAATTCAATGTTTATATATACATCTATCTTGTTTATCTCACGTCAGAAGTCAGTCTATCAGAGATTTGCTCCAATCTCCCGGGATTTTGCAAACATTGACGGACGGACGTATTGTAGCTAGGATATTTGCTGTAGGAGGGTAGAACTGAAGTCGGAGTGAAGTTTGATAGCAAACTCCGCACAGAGCTTTTGTTTTATAGCCAAGTTTCTCTACCGGTCTAAATAATGGCTTGAATAATAAACCTTGAACGGTCGCGTGTTTCCACCCACTTCGTCGAATACACAGGTCTATCTTCGAGAAGTTCTATCTAATCGAGGGGTTTATGGCTCAGTAAAAGAAGGAACTTGGCCGTGTATATGATTGTCATGAATTAAATATTCTGCCTCATTGACTGCGGCGTGCTACTTGACCGACTCGTTTATCACAGTTTTATTTTCTGTGACGTCGAGACTTACTTCTAGGTGTGTACTACAGATGATCATAATTCTAGTTATATTCGTGGCACTAAGGTCTCTACGATTCTATATAAGCGCCTTTTGAGAAGAAAATTAAAGAAATAAACAAACAAAACCAACTTCCAATAAACAAATCAGAAGGAACATTTTCTCCTTTAAAATGACTTTGTTTCTAATTAAGAACCGTGAAGGCGTTGAAATAAATAAAAATGTATCAGCTAATATTATGGCTACCGGGCCAATTTCTTTCTCACCAAAAAATCAGTTTTCAATCCATGAAATATATTCTTTCTACCATCACAGACTACTCATAACCCACATTCGACGGTTCTGATTTCTCCAATCGAAGATTAAGAATAAAACTGATTGAATACTAAACGCACGAGTATGTATATAATGCATACCAACTTGTTTTGATTGACAGCAGGAATAACGAACTATCTCACTGGCCGATAACAAAAGTATTTAACAAAATGCGATAACAATATCTTATATGTCTATACCGTAACAATTACACTAAAATCTTATCAAACATTGTCCATAGCTCGTACAATATGGACCTGCTAACTGTTGTTCAATTCCTATCCGCGATTCTGATTTCTCTCACAGTAATAACATGGTGGTACATGTCTCGGATTTACGATTACTGGAAGAAACGCGGTATACCGTACGAGAAACCCGTTATGTTGCTGGGAAACTTGCAATTTATGATGAGAAAAAGTGTTTGGGATTTTTTTCACGAGTTGAGAACGAAACACCCAAGTGAATACGTCGGAATATTCTTGGCTTGGAGGCCTGCCCTTGTGATACAGTCGCCGGAGTTAGCGAAGCGAGTGCTAGTGAAGGATGTCGAACATTTCCAAGATAGGTTCCTCTACGCTGGGTATTCGGCGGACCCGCTCGGCTCGCTCAACTTGTTTACAGTAAAGGTATTATTCGACTAAATATTATGTATGAAGTTTAAAAATGAAAAGTATAGTCAATTTCATATCTCTGAAAGTATGTCCCATTTTACAATATCAAAATGCTCTTCTCATGCCAACCAGAGGTACCCAGTTGCATCATCACACTGGGCTTTATAAGTCCACTGTTGGTCAGAGCCAGAGATGACATGGAGTTGTTTCCTGATATATCTCCGTTAATGTGTTCAGAATCCTATATGGTCGGACATGAGGCATGAGCTATCACCGATGTTCACATCATCTCGACTGCGGATGATCACAGAGCTGATGAACATCAACGCGACCCAGTTGGTGAAGAAGATACAAACTGATTACGTCGATCAAATGAAACAGGTCAACCTCAAGGTAATTGTTGTTTTTACATAAATATCCATCTATACTAGAATAGTTAAGCTATGTAAAAGTTAGATATTTTAATTAATTAAACCGAATATAACTGGGGCTAGAATTTAAATGTGTACTGACACCCAATTCAAAGAATCTAAACAATTATTTGCATCAAACCACCCATTGCTAAGCTTCTTGACTATTTGCATATTGCTCTTGAATGTTTTGTCTAAAAATTCATTCTCTATCGATAAGAGTTTTAAGGTTTCGATTTGCATTAGTTTATCGCCTCCTGCACCAGGTTCGACCGTAAAAATAAACGCAAGTAAACAAAAGCTCTCCTGCAAGATTCATCTCAAACTGTCTGAAGCAGCGAGAACGCGAGTGTATCGGAATGTCTGGAAAACTCTATACAGCTTCGAGTCGAAGCTCGTCTCACGAATAATATATGAGTTTCAATATCATGGTACCTGCTATTCTATTGGAAATATTAAATTGAAATTGAAGACTGGTTAGCTGTGCCTTATCACTTGTGTTAAGTGTTTATATGCATAAAGCAACCAAATTACGAATTAATTTCATTTTATAATGTAATAATATGTTCAAATTCAAATTCTTTGTGTGTTTTTAACGACGACAGATCTGAAATCCCTGGTAACCTACTGATATATTTCAGGAGCTTTTCTCAATGTACACTTCAGACACGGTTGCGTACAGCGTGTTTGGCTTGCGAGTGAGTGTCCTCAGCGGTGAGCTGTCTCCTTTATGGTACATCACTAGCCACATGGTGAAGTGGACCTTTTGGAGAGGGATTGAGTTCACTATGATCTTCTTTGTCCCCGCACTAGCTCAACTGTTGAGGTATTTACTGTTTTTATTCACAAACTTGCTTTTATTAGTTGTTTTTTTGTAGTTTGGAATCCGAAGTCGGAGTCCTATTCTTGAGGCAACGCTGTCTGTCTGTCAGGGGCTTCTAGCTCCGAAACAGAAATATATTTTGACTTGATATTGACGCGTGTGACCCAACGTCACAAAAATATTCAAAAAATATATTATAGTACTTATATGAGGATGGAACGTGAGGGTTAAAAAAAAAGAGAAAAAAACATTATCTAGGCTTGTGTGTTATCGTTGAATCAAGATTTTGAAGTAAATAGCGATATTATTGTTATACCTTGCTTAAAACTCAATTCTTAAACTAACTCAGCTTCGTCTTAATTGAAGTAGCTTTTAGTGATAATATAAAACGTTTAAATGAAATTGAACTAAACAACTGAAACTCTTACTGTTTTATTTCAGACTGAAGTTCTTTTCAGTTGGCGCCACTGAATTCATTAAGAAATTGTTTTGGAGTGTCGTGGAGAAGCGTGACGCCAGCGAGAAATTAAATGACAGAGATCTTGTTAATCACTTGTTGAAATTAAAACAAAGCTCGAAGCTGCCAGCGCAAGGAGACCCAGGTGTGTGCTTACTTTATAGTTTTCAATTTCAGACTCTCACTAGCCCTGGACTTTTCTCTTCATTATTTTTAGATATTATAAATATGTTTAATTACTAGATTAGGCACACGAAACTTAACACAAAGACAGACTGTAATTGACTTCACTCGTATTTTTGCAAATCTAGATAATGGAGCGAACGAACAAGGAAGTCTCCATTGTCTAGAATAGGGTTAAAATTTAAAATTTTTCCCATTTTTCCCAAACTTTATTTAAATATTCTATCACATTTTCATAGATTACATAAAATAGGTATAACTTTACAGAGTTTGCGGATAATTTAATGCTGGCGCAAGCAGCTCTATTCATACTGGGATCCATAGAAACATCGTCAGCCACCCTCAGCTACTGCCTACATGAGCTGGCTCACCATCAAGATATACAGGTACATATAACAGCAGTAAATAGCTCAAAAGAAGTGAACCTATTTGTTGATGGCATTATTAATTAATTATTCAATTTAGTAACATATTCTCTGTGAATAGAAATTATCGTATACTTTTTAACCGCCTCAGTGGTCTAATCGCTAAATGTAGTTTAATAAACCAGAGGTTCCGAGTTCGATTCTCAATGGAGCTACATAGGTAGCTCGGTTTGGTTGGTCGTATGACATTTTCCAAATTTCTATACCATGTTAACTAAGTCGACCGCCAAACAACAGTGTCAATAGCACTGTTGCGTTCCGGTATAAAAGGGAGCTAGCGCCTCATTAGCTTGCGTCTTCTCGGTCACTTCTAGGTGAGCACGCTTACCATAATGTCCTTATCATCACTTACTATATGGTGAGATGATGACCCAATATTCATTATTTTGTGTGGTTTCAGCTTTAGGATTTCCAACTGGTCTCGTCATATTTACTATCGACTTTTGGCCTCCACCACCGCAGTTCGCACGAATAACTTTCTATTATGAGATTTGCCATAATCACCACGCTTGGTGATTCGGATCCCAGTAAGATGTTGCCCTGCCCATCACTTTATTGCCTTTTAAGACACGCGGGATGACATGGGCTGATCCTAGCTGAACAAACAATAACGATGTTATTCATAAACATTACAGTTTTCATTGATCAAGTACTTCAAAGAGAATTTCCACCGAAGAGTAGTATATTTCGGCATACATTCGGCAAGCCAAGCTATTCACGTCGCTTTGAAACGTTTTCCTTTCCGATTCACAACGGCTTCCCTAGAATTTATTTCCGCGTGACTCTCAAATTTCCTCTAACGTCATTTCGTGAGTTTTGGTCTAGAAATAGAAAGGTATCGCTTGAGATCCCTTTTTGTCGTCAAGAGAATATTACGATCCCTATTGTTCGAAAACATGTTTCCATTGAAGGTTGAAGTTCTATATTACAAAAATACAAAAATATGTATTCCCTTTTGTACCATGTCACATTCACCCATTCTTGTTCCAACACACTACGTGTTGAAGGAAATGTAGAATAGAATACTTTTCAAAACAGGATAAATATTTTTATTTATTTATAAGTTATTTTGACTTCCAGGCGCAAGGAAAGGACAAACAAACTCACTTTTTCATTCATAATATTAGATTAGTATTGATATTTTGTTCAAGACGAGTAAAAAACGAACTATAAAATCCGGTATTATATTTCACGTTTTACTGTAATACGTACATACATACGAGTATGTGTCATAATTGAAGATCTTTGTTGGTGTGGGTAGTCTGTATAGACGTCATCGAATCGAACTGACTTTTTGTAGTCAGGGCCGGTAGTAAATATGTAGTCTTGTCGTCTCACAAAATTAATTAGTAATGTTATCGACGTCCAGGGTTTATTCTCCGAGGGCCCCGTACAAATGCAATCAGAATAAATAAAAATGCAATCTTTGGCGTGTTCACGTAACAATTTGCATATTTCACTATTCATCGTATTTTGCTGGCAAGTTACACAACTTTTTACGACGAAAAAATTCCCTTTGTTCAGAACAAAAGATTAACTTTTTACATCCTTTGTCCAGCGGAGATATTGTAGTTAAACTTCATTTAGTAAAACTGTAAGAGAAAAAAGCATAGTGGGGGTTTTCATTGTACTGCTCTTTCTATTTAATCCAAGATAAAAGTAGATAAATAAAACACACGAAGGGCCCTAATTATATAAATCACATTTTATATATGATAATAGGGTTCACCCACAAAACACACACACACACACAAAGTTATTAATAACTTAACTTTGTATATTTTGGCAATTGCTTTTGATTATTCCTTACTCTACATTTTCTAATAATGACGCAGTTACTCCCTAAACTTTATTTTAAAGCAGAAACCGCAACTGCAGTGAAAATTGCGAATTATTTTAGAGGAGTAAAAACCACACCAAAATATTCCTTTGTAATTTATAAATGCTGTTACAATATTGCCCACCATACTGCCAAAAGATGCCTAAACATCAATGCAAAAATTATGCAACTGGTTTGGTAGGTTTCGAATATTAAAAGGAAATCGTAGAACATGTAAACTTCAATGTTTTTGACGTTGCATTATTTTTGTACAGGAAAAGCTTTATAAGGAAGTCAACGACGCATTAATGCAGAAGGGGACCGATGTCCTCCAGTACGACGATTTGATGGAACTCAAGTATTTGTCAGCTTGCGTGTATGGTATGTAATTTCTCTGTACAATATGTTTCTGCCATGTTTGGTACAGATCTCGCCTGGCGTTAAGCGACACTGCAGTATTAATATCTAATCTATGACTGTACTATCGTAGTTTAAATGACCTATTAAAAGTTTTAAATAAACGCAAACTAATTGCACGACAGACAGGTTGACCATAAATAATTCTACTCTCATTAGTGTAACCATGTAAAAAAATACTTTTTCAAGATTTTTCATTCTTTTATAGTCACAAAAGTAATTCTAGTCCCACGGTGACACAGCGCTCCAAAGAAATAGGGCGCGGTCCGAGACAGCACCGGTCGATGTTGGAACATGCTTAGATGTTTGTCTCTCAAGAAGTTATTTAGTCGTTGTAGTTATTAGAAAACGTTCAAAATTTAACTAAGATATACCTACTAAGTTTTTTAGCTTGACTGATCGCATTTTTGAGACCTATTATAAAACAAAACAAAAAATATTTTATATTTTTAATTTATTAGACGTACCGTCACCGACATAGCTTGACGCTGGACGAATCAGTAAGATGAAATGACAAAAGTCACATGGGGAGTATGAGTTCTCGAGTGACGACCACGTACCGATAAATGTGTATACCTGGAAGTCCCCCTACTAAATGGACCGAATACCTATTCAATTATGGGCAAAGCCTGTGTTTGGCAGTGTACGTTTTCCGTCTGATAATGATGTCCTATGTCATAGTGAATAAAATTTAACTCCAATTTAATTTGGCGTCGACTACCACATTAGGAACTATTCGTGTTTATGTGATTTCGAATCCTTCCGTATCGCTTTCTAATGAGACCGACGACACCCGTAGGCCCGCCAAAGAACAATAAAGCCTCATCAGCTTCACACAAAAGCGTAAATTCAATGAGACACTGACTATGTTCCCTTCGCTTGGTTACACGCCAGATTGATGATGACGATAATAAAGGTGAGGGAGAAATTACGCAGATACGATACCCTGAATATTGGTAAATCTCACCGAAGTCCTCTACTTCCGTCAAGTATCGCAGTAGGATTTCATAATCCGTTTAAATGCCAGCCTCTTCTGCACCGCAAAACGAAAGCAAAACAGTACCGCGTATTTATTATGTTGTGTGTGTTAAATGGCTGGTGCGATTCTAATGTAAGATTTCTAGATATATGCTAGAGGTCCAATGTTAGTTAATGATAGTTTTCGATTGGGATAAATAGCCTTGGTATGATGTTCAAATTTTCAGAATCGCAAATTGCATTCTTTCCAAATATTAAAGTACAAACTTCCTAATTTAAAAATCCGAATATATCTCCCAGGTATAGGCACCAATTCAAAAATACATATTTGTATTTTTAGGGCAACTAACTAGAGCTTAAGGAAGAAACTAGGGAATAAGGCAAGTTTGAACTCTTCAAGTTGACAAAGATTTTGCCGAAAGAACAGCTTTAGAATACAAATTAAAATACGATTTAGTAACTATGAATACTTGCTTGCTTACTTTTAAATTTACTGCGCATGTACCTTATCGGTATCTAGGTAAATTATTCGATACTTGTCTTTAGTACTTCCTCAATTATCACTAACCGTTTAAGAAACTTTTGAAATTCGATATTGAAAATAGACGAGTTCCATCAAAATAAGCTTCAAAATATCTAGATAAGCCCCGGACACTCGTAAATCCTTAACGCAGGGATGCTTAATGAGAATTTAGCGGCATACAAAAGTAAAAATAAATAAAAAGGAATCAGGAACGAAAGCACTCAGCTCGGCAACGAACGGGGGTTACAGCGGAGGACTATAAACTGTAGAAAAGATATCTCGAGGAAATTCGTGAAATAATTCAGTTCCATCGCTCGAGTCCGGGGTTACTGCTTCAGAGCACTATTAGGAAGGATATCTGCCAATAACGCATTCTGTACTGTACGCATTTTAGGGTTCCGTAGTCAACAAGGGACTCTTATAGTTTGGTCCGTCTATCTCTTTGTCCATGGTAGGTCAGAGACTCTTAGTATCAGACAGCAGTTATTTGGCATGGGCATGGTATTGTAGTGAAGTGCGGTCTTAATGCTGGCGCCTATGTAGATGCGCACTGGCTTGCACGGTTCTCTCGAACTTTCCATTTATTTTGAGTTTAGAACCTGTCGCGGAGACGACAGATGAAAAAAAACAATACATAAGTCTTCAATGTATTGTGGTCGAGTGCGTGTCTAGTTAAAATATAGTTAAAGTGGGTGTGTTTGGTGCGCGCCTCCGCCCCATCTGTTGTACACGTAACATTCTTTCAGTTATTTATTAAACTGTCTAGCTGATCTACGCTGTTTCTCTGGAAAAGATCCCGATACCAGCTACGTTACCTCCCCCTCTCTACAGTATACATAATATATTAATGACACAGACAAAGTGATAAAATAAAATCTTAGATAAAATGCGTTAGGCCTTTAAAGAGAATTCATGCTCATTCAGAAGTAACAAGCTAATGAAACGCTGGCTCTGATACATTTCATACGGGAACACAACACGTCTGTTTGGCGACAGACTAAGGTACAACCTGGTGGTAACTAGCCAGGAAGAAATAGAAAGTGCCCTCATCATCAGCAGCAGCCGGGAAACGTCCACAGCTGGACATAGGCCTCCTTCATGGCACGCCACATCGACCGGTCCTGAGCCACCTGCATCCAGCTACTCCCCGCGACTCTAACCAGGTCGTCGGTCCATCTAGTAGGGGGACCTGGTAGACGTTTCCCGGTACGTGGTCGCCACTCGAGAACCTTCACTCCTCATCGGCCATCGGTTATTCGAGCGATGTGGCCTGCCCACTAATTCGTCGAGCTATGTCGATAAAAGTGCCCTACCACTAATCAAACCGAGAACCGATAGGTAATCGAACCCGGACCTTCGGATTGTGAGTCCAAGGATGTAGGCACTACGCCATGGAAGTTGATAGCACATCAAAGAAAATCAAGGCTACGTAGCTAGATCTCATTTCGAATGGAGTTCTCGCGAGCTCTCAAGAGATAATATCGCTCAGTTCAATTAAATCAGGATTACGCCGCCATTACGCGGTACGCGGACGTAGAGATAATGTGGATGCCCGCGACAAATATTATATGAGGCATTAATGTGCAACCTAAACACGCAACTCATCACGTCTAATGGAGGACTGAACCTGAATAATAGAACAAAGCTATAACATTACGAATAATTGGTCGCGAGAGGGGGGTTTTATACTAGAAGACTACATCGATGCGGGATTTAAAAGGGCTTACGCGCTTTTTCTACACTTGAATTTAGGCTTTATTTACAGGAACATTTACGTCATTTAGAATTAGAAGGACCCATATTCTGTAGGTGTCTTATAAGGTTAATATGATTCACATCAACACCTGATTGACGTCACCTCATCACCGGCCCTTTCTCATCAGTTCCTTTATTATGGCAATTTAAATTTATGACATAAGCGCATCTTTGATCGTTTCGGGTTTTCATAAAATTATGAAGATATTATGTTTATACAATAGTATCTTGTGTTTCCCTAGTTTCCAATTCGTAAAAAAACGCCCAAGTGCGAGTCGGACTCGCACACGCAGAGTTCTGACCATTATTTATGAAACGAGCAAAAAGTCAAGTTTGTTGTATGGGAGCCCCCTTAAATATTTATTTTATTCTGTTTATAAGTATTTGTTGTTATAGTGGCAACAGAAATACATCCTCTGTGAAAATTTTAAGTGTCTAGCTATCACATCACGGTTCATGAGATACAGACTGGTGACAGACGGAGAGACGGACGGACGGACGGACAGTCAATTCTTAGAACCCTAAAATAACCGAATAAACCGTCGACCACCGAATAAATCAAATGTTCCAATAGTTCCAGAATAAACCCTGACTCCCCGGGGTTCCATTGGCAAAATAGATTACAAGATTTAAAAATCCCGTCGCTTTCATTGTTGAGAGAGCAATCGAATTGAACTTTCGTAAATGTTTGCATAGCGCCAATTTACAATTCTAGTAATATAAACTATTCAGTAGTAAAATAGTAACTTGTATCGTATCACAACAAATAATATATTTCATATTATATTCAGTCTAATATATTTAACGGTTTAAGTATTAACGTGTAACTATATGTAGTATAATATCAAATCTTCACTGTCACAAACAAATGTTCATCCTCAGTTTTTATATAGTCTCTCTCTCTCTCTCTCTGTCTTTGTAGATATATCTCTCACATTAATTTTTTTTACATTATACAATATTGTTCCCTATCTATACGTGACCTAATCATAATAATCGCCTTGAAAGGCGAGCAGAATCCATAAAGGATCATTGTCGAGTCAACGAAGAACAATACCGTCTTCCGACTTCCGAAAAACGACTACAATTATCATATCGGTATCCTAATATTTTACTAAATTCTAATTATAGCGATTACGATAAAATGTGCGAACCTCAGCTCAAGGTAATTTAAAATTTATTTCAACGACAGCTTTTAAGAAATCTAACCTTTATCGACAACGGTGAGGTTATTATTCTTTCAAATCTGACTTGTACACTACAAACAATATTATCGAGTCCAGGTCAAAGCAATTTGTAAAGTCTGCTTTCCGTTCCCAGAAACGCTACGGAAATACCCGCCCGTCCCCCACCTGGACAGGATTTGCAACAAGAAATACAAACTAACCGATGACGTCACAATAGAGGCAGGCTGCCCTGTCTTTGTGAATATTGTGGGGATCCATCACGATGAGAAGAACTACCCCCAACCTGATGAATGGAACCCCGAGAGACCTTGTGCGACCTCCGATAACGATAACCTCAACTATACCTTCCTGCCGTTCGGAGAAGGTCCCCGCTTTTGTATAGGTAAGCCAATCGAATTATGTTATTCGTACAACCTTTTACCTGTTAATGTGTTAACAAGAAGTGGATCCGAAAATCCGCAACAGAACGTTATGGGCACGCCTCATCAACGTTTATGATCTCAACTTTTAATTATTTTAGGTCATTTCGTGAGTCATTATAACCGCCATTTATGTTCGATGAAAATTAAAAAATATTTGTAATTACTTTTTGTCGAGCTACCCAGAAGTAAAATAAAATAAAACCAGGAACTGATTTCTATTTTCGTGTTTTAGGGAAGATATGAAACGAATGATAGTTTTTATTTAAAAATCGCCCATTTCACAGAAGACTTGTTAGGTACGAGTATTTTATAAAGACACGCGTTTCATTCACTTAAGTTTTTAAGCTGTCTATCAGTGGCGAAGGGTCCATACAACCCGATTCCCACCGGCTTACCTTTCAAAAATCCTTTCCACATATCATTAATGTAATGTACTATTAACTTTTATACGCTCAAAATATTACTACAAGAAACGCCTGTGCGCAATTAAAAAGCAATACAAAAAACGCCTGTGCGCAATTAAAAAGCAATACAAAAAACGCCTGCGCACAATTAAAAAGCAATATCTATCAGTGGCGAATGGTCCATACAAGCCGATTTCCACCGGGTTACAGATATTATCTATAAATTGTCAAAGCCCGCCAAAACTATACCACAGTTCCCGTGTCAACTAATGCTCTGTCTCTTACGCTCTCGTAGTAAACGTCGCTTTTTATTTCACGATATAAGCCGGTGCATTTCGAGTTACTCGATTTCTTCTCTTTCGAACGCCTTATGCGGAGCGAGATAGAGAGTTATAATACGAGTAATTTCAAAACTATCATTTTAAGGAGAAAATACATCGCCAATGAGACATTTTTTCTAGCAAGTTAATAGTGTTATAACAATGCAAAATTTAGAAAGTAGTATTTTGATAGTATGTTTCATCGCGAGTCACATTGTTTTATTTAGGCGTATTTGCGTGTGATTTGTTCCGTTTGGAATAAACAACTTTAGTACGCGTGAATCATGAATGCTTGTTAGTACGTGATTAAATGCTCCTAGGTTAGTACTATCGATGTTTTTTATGTGACGGATTAGAAAGTATTTCACTTAGTTCGAAGTTCATGTGCTGTTTTTTGTGTTTATAAGGTGATTTACTTGCATATTTCGTTCAATACGGTGAGTTTTGTGTGCCATCATGGCTTTAATTCGTATGGAATGCTGCCTAACTGACTACTTGCTCATCATCTTCCCATTTGAAGAAATACTGAGAATTTCTGAAGCCGAATTTGAATCACGCGGTAAGCATTTTTTTTTGGATCGGCTTCCCTTCGCCAAAATTCCACCCTTCGCCACTGCTGTCTATAGACCATTATTTTGTGGTAGTTATTAGAAAAATATATGGATTTCCTATAGTTCTGTAAATACGTAAATAAAATGTAATGTCACGACCACACGGTATTACAAAGCTATTTTAATAATATTTTAAATATAAAGAAGAACTCATACTTAAGATTTGATTTATACAGCGAAAATATTCATCGACTAATGGCTTCGTTATAGCATTTTATTATATGCTAATCCAAATATTCTCGCCCCAATATTAAAGGCACGTACACCTCATCAGCTCCGACAAAAGGAATCCACAACAAAATACATTAATGCCAACATTAATGCTCACATGCATAAAAATAGCAAGTACAGCAGCATGTCAAGTAATAAATTTGGTGGAGAGGAGGGCACGCCTTATCCCACTCATGCTGAGCGTCCTAGAAGGCAGCGGCGAGCCAGGCCCGACGAAAAATTTAGCCTTCGTAACCTTTTTGTCTCACCGCCTTACTCACCGCTGCCTTCGAGGACCCAATCCAATAGCCGATCTATCAAAGCCGATACATAATTTACGAGCTGCCTTGACGAACTTCAGTGGACAGACGAGTCAAAGGCAAAACGAAACGGGCAAGAATTACATAAAACGAAACAGTGCGATGGCTATGTTTTCGTATAAACAGAATAAGGATAAGGAGGATGGACAAATATTTACTCCGTATTTGAAAAGTTTTGGCGGCATTGGATTGCTTAAGCTTTTCATGCAAATTCCTGTTCTTTACGCGGTAGATGATGATTTTATGTGTGATTTAAAAGTTTCACTACTTTTCTGCACGGGTTTCAGCTAGCATGTTTTGTTCATATCATTTCCCTCATCATCTTTAAAAAATTAATATTAATTAATTGAAATTACGAAGTGCAAGCCTCTCTACGACGTTCCGCCATGCTGTACATTTATATACCTATATATATATATATATATATATATATATATATATATGATGATTGCCGATGACAATTATATAAATATATCAAAACTGATGCGAAATAAAGAGTTTCATACACTGTATGTTTCTTTATTCTTTTTTTGTTATCTCCCTTTTTTACTTTTTTCAAAACCTGTTAGAATTTCTTAAAGAACATGCACGAGAAGATTTATGCACCGTCAATTTAGTTACAACCTATTTTTCTAGTATTTAATAGCTCTCTTTGCATGTAACCATAAATCACGCATACAGCGAACGGCTTAAGTACTCATATATTTCTTTTATTTTCCTGTCTGCCGTTTGTATTCAATAAACCACACTGTTTTATTAATAGTCAGAAAAGAATGTTTCTTGAAATAAAAACACGATTACGTTTCGAAAATGTGTCCTATTTCTAATTATTTGCTTCTTGCTCAGGAGTATAGATAGAGTACAAATAATCGGAATCAGCATATAAGATTTCCTGGTTTAAACACAATGTAATTACTCAAAAGAATTCAGTTTCCCAATATATTTTAGAACCGATAACACACAGTATATAGGATTGTAAGATTAAGTAGTCGTAAGGCAAGTAGGCCTTGTGGCCTTGACTTTAGAATCGAACTCTTGTATGTGGGGATGTATGAGAGAGTCTCATGGTCAACAGTCAGAGCTTAAAACCAAAAGTAAATGCGTTCAAAAAGAACTGGAAACCGACTTCAATTGCCCTAAAAGTCTACTTTTATTAAGGTAAATTTAAGATTTATATAGTTTTCTCATGTATTCCATTGTAAGAACTGGACCAAAATGGGACCATACAGGAAGCAGCAGCTTTCAAATAAAAAAAAGAATCATCCAAATCGGTTCACCCAGTCAAAAATTCTGGGGTAACAAACATAAAAAAAGAACAAAAAAACATACCCGTTGAATTGATAACCTTCTCCTTTTTTTGAAGTCGGTTAAAAAGTTCCGCGCAGTCTATGTGCAGCAGTTGATGTTTTCAGATTGATGATTTTTGGAATTAATATATGTAATCAAGTAACAGAGGCGACGACTCCTGAAAATAAATTGTTTCGATACATTACGCCATCAATAACTTTAGTGACAATTAACGGTAACAATATAAGTCTCTTCGAGTCTAATATATCGCTTAGCTAAATGCTAACTTATAACGAGACTACTTGGATCGTACTTATGAAGGCAGTTGTTACAGAACAACTGAGTAAGTGCTCAATGAAGAATTTGATATCGCTTCTCTGCAAAAGTGAATACGTTACGTGAGTTAACTAATTACGTAGAGATGTGAACGAATGAAATCAACTTATGGATGAACAAATAATTGATTACTTTACACGCCCATACTAAATTGTATCGACTTATTTACGTACGACAAATCATAATACGGCATTCAGATTTATCAATCTGATAAGTTTTAACAATAATGTGGCAAAATTATAATTGATTTTAATAACCAACAAATATAATCTAGAACTATAAATTGACAAAACTATTATAAAACTATCAAATATATGTAGTTTAAATTTTGTATATTTTTCAACTGTTCTCAGGGAAACGCTACGGGATGATGCAAATACGAGCTGCGCTTGCGCAACTGATTCACAAGTACAGGCTGGAGTCGGCTCCGAGACCATATAAAGTGGAGGCGGACCCTTACAGCGTCATCCTTGCACCGAAGGACGGAGGTTGCGTCAAATTCGTCCAGCGATAACAAACGTGGAACACCATAGCTATATCACTCTAATCTAAGGACTATCTGTCAACCAGCTTAACATTATCACGTAAAGTAAACGCTAATCTTCCACGGTCAAACTTAATTTGGGAAGCACACAACATTTATACTGATAGTATGGCAAAGTAGGCCAGTAGTTATTTTATCGAGGCGTGCGTGACAAATGAACAAACAGGGCTTGACTTAGCACGTGTAATTTCCTATCATCTCCGTCAGTGGCGCAAAATTGTGAAAAAAATATCATTGATCTTTATTATTTGGAATATAAAACACATTAATGGGCATGATGTCACGTGATTGTGTGCGACGATGTGGCCAACATATCGGTCACCGCCTTCAAATTGAGCCAGAAAAGAACTGTCCACGGTTAAACATTGGTTTTACCATGGTTTATAGCATTTATAGCGTTGAGAAAATCCAGATGCCTCCCGGTAGTGTCGATACATATGATGATAAAGGTTATTTTTATACTTCAGAACTCAGCTGTGTAGGCATCGACCTGGATCCAAATAGATGACGCAAGTACCGCGATCTGAATAAAAACCAAGCGCGCAAAAATTTTCGAATTATATTTAGTACATTTTTCTGACACAAATATGGCGTGTTGATTAAGTTTGATATTTTGTCTTTCTTAATTACAATGAAATGCTAAACTGACATGACGTATTGATAATCTTGATAGTGGCGCATGAATGTTTTAAACTTTAGATTATGCAAGTGCCTTAAGAAGGTACTGCACGAAATTTACTACTACACTATTATGCGCTAAATTAGTTAAATACCTAATTGGAAATTACTTATTTAAGTTAGCGGCTAATACGTGCCGCTAATGACATCAAGAAAAATTCTATATTTATCGAGATGTCATAAACGTTATGTAGTGTTTATTAATTATTTATGTATTTATATCAAATTTCAACAAGAGCTTGCCCTTGTTCTAGGAACGCGCTAACCTAAATAAGTACTTTCAATGTATTTAAACAAAACAAATTTTAAAAATTTATTACAATATTTACAAAATTTCGTACCGTACCTTCTTAATCTACATATGTGAAAACCAAGCGAACAACACTTTTTAACTAGATACTATGCGCTATTTCGTAGCTTGGATATGATTTTTTGTTGCTTTAAATTACGTAGGTATCGCAATCTGTAGGAAACCAAGCGCCAAACTTTTTTTCCAATTAGACACTACGTCTACTGACAACTAATATAATTAGCAATTTTGTAAAAAGTAAATCGACGAACGATAAAACGTTTGTCTTAACTTCAACTCTTTCAATCTCACTAACGATCAATCCCCTAAAACAACGAGTGGGATTGTCTGGACATCGCCGCATGACAAAGTGCTGTAAGACTATTTAACCGCCATTTTATTTGTAAAGTTTCAAAAAAATATATATTTTTTTTAATTGTAACGAATTTTATTTGATTTTATGCCGTGCCTATCTTCCCGTTTGGGCGGCGGTTGAGAAGCTTTGACGACAATTGATAATATGTGAGGCGGCATTCATGGGTACGAGTAAACATATTGTTTGAGCCTATATCACTGTACCTTTTAAATACGAGTATCTACACCAATGGTGTATTACCAAAATAAATTACTATTGTAAACTTTATAACAGCTATCATTTTTTAATAATAGTTATTAGTGTAAAATGTATTACAATAAATAAACAGTATCTTACATGTCAACATTTATTTGAATGAGGATTGTCTTTAGTGATTTTGACACTTTCAGTCTTTGTGGGATTTCATTTTTGGGGTGGACTACTTGCGACCGGAAATATTTTTGGAGATTTTCAATATACATCACTTTCCGGGAATCTTGTCCCACGTAGACAAATTATGTGACAGTGACACACTGAAGACGGCACACTGAAGCACAGAAGCGTGCCTAAATCATTTAGTAGACAATGTATATCAGTTTCCTAAAATAAACCAAAATTAGTTCTGGCCCAGCATACATAATGCTGTGCTATGAACATGGCTAATCTCTACACATTTCACAATTGCTTGTTCACAGCAGTAGCATGCAGTAAACAATTTGATATGAAGTACGTATATCGCTAACATACACTAAAAGACCCGCAAGCACAAAAAGTATTGTTCCAACACTATTTCTTTGCCATACGCTACAACACACGTGGAGGCACTGCGACAAAGTGGGGGGAAATGGTGAGAAGCAAGGAAGGGGTGGAGTCAGGTGGCAACTACAAAGTTAATTTTATACGGAGTAGTATAGGCACTTACTAGGCTTTGCCATCCGACGGCGACGAAATTAAGGGAATTGGAAAAGAGGCCCACCCTCTCCATGTAACTAAATTCGTCTTGAATGTAATCAGTGGGATGACTCAACCGTTAAAATTAACCGCTTCAGCTAGCAGATATCGTTAAACAAAAGTTTATTTACTTCAGCGAAAATAGGTTTTAAAATTTAATGTGAATGTTTTCTCTCACATTCTGTTGACAGCCATGTGGTTCTATTCATCTCTATTTTTACACAGAGTGAACGAAAACATTGATTGTTTTCGTGTTTCGGGGCTATATATTCATTCCACAATCAAAGGGAGTAAGTGGAATGGAAAGATATACTGAGTATCACTTCGTAAATATTACATCCCTGTAGAAATACCAGATAGTATTAAATAACATAAATAATGATAGCTATCTGTTTCTTGAAATATTGCGCGATTTAAGTTCTTCGACTCAATAATCTGAACGTATAGGATTCCAGCACTGCGTCATTCATTCTTTTACAGATAAGAAGAACCCGAAAATGCCATGAATATCGACAAAGGCACAGCTTGAGTAAATCCCTTCATATCGCGTGTCGAGCAGACCAGAAAACGTTGTCATAGACTTGTAAACATATACAGACATGGCGCTACAAACAGAATGTTTACTACATTTGCAGTAAGCTCCAGTAACATTGTGGAAAACTGTCATTTATGAACAATATGTAGCAATCACAAGTAGCAATGAAATACGCAATATGTGTTTTCTTTTGAAGTAATGAAAAATGAGGGGTTTATCGTGTGTTCTGTTCGTGTGCAATACAGTACGTGAAAAATATAAGATATAGACACTTCATCTAAATCATAATAAGTATAAAGATTTTAAATATTAAATACATTTGATCATATCTACTTGAGAACCAATTATTGCTGTAACTCGTCGAACTTTGCTGTAATTCAGATGATGATGATGATAACCTTTTGTCCAATGTGATCCCAACCCCCTAAAAATAAAAATATTGCAGAATTTTACCAAACAATCGCTCATTATACGAACTTATAATTTGTATCAACAGAGAAATTTAATTATACGAATGGAGTGAATTGACATCGACGTCAAAATTGTATCAATCGCTCATTGTTCGAACTGATAATTTATATAAATAGATAATAAGCGTTGCTAAATTTACAGAGCTGGAATCTGTAGATTTCTTGTAGATCTGTGTTCGTAATCCAAAGCCCGATCAGAACGACAACGCGGGCCAATTCGCCCATTGTCCTTCCCCTGTCCACTCGTATCGAACGCTAAGCGTGAAGTAATCTTTATTGTGGTATCCGACTCTTTTTCGTTTATTATTTGCTGGCAGGGATGTAATTTTTTCAGTTCTTGCTCTTCTTTATTTAGTTTACTTCCTTTCTTTATACCAAATTCGGTATAAAGATAGCGGATTTGGTAGAAAGCCCGACTGTTTTACTTAGTGAAAAAAGAGGATCATTGTGTAATATAAATTGCTAGATAATTATAATATTACGGCATTGTTATAATTTTAAATTAATGTTTGCATTAAAAATGTTAGTAATGGTTAACTTTTCCTATGAAATTGAATATTTTTTACGATTGCTGTACACCCGTCATTTTTACATTTTACGTGACACTGAAATCGGTTGTGTGTAAAATAGGTACTTAATATTTAATTTCAAGGCTTCTTACTGCCATCAGTTGAAATCTCCACTTTTTACCAATATTATGAAAAAATCATATATATGCGCTTAGACTAGACGTAGGCAGGTATAAGTTCTATAGACAAAGTTTACAAGTGAATTTCAATGTGAATTTCGGAATTATTCGTGTGGAACGCATCAGAATCACAACACGCAAACATATAGATGATATAAGTAACAACTTCACTCTTGTAGGCGTATATTCTGTAGATACACAATTTCAAACATGTAATTACGATTAACAAAGCCGCTTTGAAGATAAACACTTTTAGGTGAACATCAACTTCAAAGTGTTCCGTATTATCTCGAGTTGTTCAAAAACTGTCGCACAAAACCAGACTAAACAACGCAACGGAACAAACAGTCTTTTCTATTTCGGAGTTAATTACTTTTACTCAAAGAACGTCCATAGTGGTGAATGAATAATTCAAGGGCAACATTTTATATATATACCTAAATACCACTTTTTTCATTATACGGTATTTGATACTGAAATATAGCCTATTCTATTAAACTTCATTGCTGTACATGATATTTTCTATTTTTGTTTTCGATATTCATTATTTTTGTTAAGAATGACTCTTAATTTTAATGTGTAAAATCTGTTAGATCAAAACTTATGTTTAATTTCCAACTTATGTTTAATGTATGACATACTTCTTTATTATCATTACAGTTTAAAAATCATCATAGGTTGTTGTACCTTTAGAAGTTGAGTGTTCGGTGCTTATTACCTTATCTATTACTTTTTTTCAGTATGTTAACTAACTATTCATATTGCGGAACCCTCGGGGTATGAGTTCAATTCGCACTTGGCCGTTTTTTAACGTACAACAGTCGGTACACAGATGGTCGCTGCTGCTCCGCGGCTGGAATTTTCTCCGCCTTTTCCAACACCCACTCATCTCACCTGATGATGTGAGTGAGGGACGATAAGGCTGTAGGATGATAAGCATGCACACCCAGAAGCCTCAACCTAATGAGGCGCTGGCTTTCATACTGGAACACAACAGTGCTAAAACTGCTGTTTAGAGAGACAGAAAATGTCCCAAACCGAGTACTATTAGGTACCCCCACTGGGAATGGAACCTGTGACCTCTAGATTATTAGTCCAAGCATGTAGCCATTAGGCTACGGAGGCGGTTAATCTCATGTACACTCGAATACAAAAATATGTATCCACTTTTGAACCACGTCCCATTCACCTTTGCTTGTTCCTATAGCGTGTTGAGGGAAAGGTCAATTAAATGTGAATGTGACATGGTTCAAAAGTCGATACATATTTTTGTACTCGAGTGTACAACAATCAATTTGCGTATCTAAGGAAAACAAATATCTGCGGAATATTTTGCCATAGTCGCCTTTGACGATACACGGTTACATGGGATCTAATCATGATGCCGATACTCGTATATACCACACAACGGTGGAGATATGCACCCGATTATGAAATGAATCAGTGTCTAACCTTTGCTCATTCGTAACAGTGGACTACGGCAGCTCGTTGTGATTTTTCATTCCATTCGTAGTCGTAAACATATCAGTAACCACTCCGACTTCCACTAGAGTTCTCCGAAGAAAAGTGTTTTCAGTTCTAGAATCTATCAATCTTTGCAAAAGTCGAGCGAATGTTAAAGTGACCCGAGAGGCCTGTTTCCTAAATTTATGTCAGTAACACGCATCTATCGTAGTTCACGAAGACAGAGACGGCGTTAGGCTTTCGGAGAATAAGTTTCTTGAATCGCATTCATGTAACTCAGACCATAGTTTAAATCTTAAGAGGCTCTGTTGGTTAGACCACGTGGCCGCGTTCAAATTTGGATTGTTTTGTAGCTGTCCCTATCCGAGCCCTATCCTACCCGAGCGCGTACAGTGAGACAGCATACACTACGCGAAGTTATCCACCCGTTATTTGGATGTTTCGTAGTCCAGGGATCATTTGAAGGATACAGTATATTATGTAACCATTTTTTTAATACAGTATACTAATGAAATTTCAGATGTCGGTGGTTTTTCCAAATTGTTCTAAATTGATTCATACTCTTGTAAATCAGGTTCAAAGTTGGGGCTTTTCTCTACCGTAAAATACAATTCTTTGACGCCCTTTAACTCCCGAAGTATATATTTAAACGAAAATCTGACTCACCACCTACACAGATATTTGTTTCTAGATTGTGTCTTGAAAATTTCATAGATTTTCATAGCTTAATACTCAAAATACACTATGGCTACGTTTGTATGGGCGCTTTGACACCAGCATACCCTCTTAATAGTAATTCTTCAGTTAAAGACGCAGGAATATCTCTTTCGAAGTGGTGTGACCGTATTTGTTGTATCCCCTAAATAAGGAATTAATTTCGCGACCTTTTTTATTTTATAATATTTTATGGCAATATGTTTAGTGAACATTAAGCTACTTCTTGTCCGATCTAAACCTATCAACAGTATCAAAGCAATACTATCATTACAGAATCGTATGTTTCTTTTAACTTCAAATTGCAGTGCAATAGAAAATATTGAATCTCGAAGGTCGATTATTTGATTAATGGAACATGTAATACTTTGGTACAGTATCAAAGCCGAAACTGCAACGGTAAAATTATTACCGTCGTTGAGAAAAACTTCGTAACACAGTTTGTAATCCTCATCAATCTATATTAGATCCGCCACATATATCTATCTGTTCAACCAGATCCTATATCCAATTCGTAACAGTTCCATCATTATATGAGATAGTTGATTCAACACAGCAAATGTACGAAAATGAAATTTTAAATAATTTTGGGAAATGTACAATATTTATTTTCACTGAGTACAACCCAAATGTATTAAATGAAAGCCATTTCATTTCCACCAGAGTGAAATATTCACAGCGTATGTTTGGCATGCGTAGCGCACTAATATGTTCACGTATTTTAGAGTATTTACTGTTTCAAGTCACTTATATTTACAAACTGTGTTACACGCACACACAAAATAGCAGAGCAGAAAATATCATGTCACTAAATCGCTCTCTGGAGTCCAGTTTTGACGTGATGAACAGCGTGTACTGGTGCGATTAAATTTTTTATCATATATTCGTTATTTATTAGCTTTATGACACCAGCGAGCGACGAGGAAAAACTACGCACACAAGTTTTTCTTTCATCTGCTCATATTAGTACAAGTTCCTGTTTTGCAGAAACATGACTGTCAAAACCTTTCTGAAGTAGATATTTGATGTGACTTGGATCTAAATACAACTCCAAAGGAACCAAGGGGAAGGAACGCTAAACGACATGAATGATACTTTTTAGCGAGTTTAAAGGACATTATTTTCTCTTTAGCACGCAATCAAGAAACTTTGCCTCCAGAGACTCGCGAATGGTCAAATGATTTCATCAGGCAGAGTGTCCATAAATGAAAATGGCCCATTCCAATTCCGACCAGCCAGTTGAAAATATGGAAAATCCAACTGCTAACATTACAGTCTCATACAAAGGAATAATAAATCTGGCGCTGCATCAGTGAACGGATATTTATCGAGAAAAGTTTTAAGTTGAAATTTGAAGCATTTGTTGGAGAATAACATACTCGTATATGTAATACTCTACCTCAGGATATCACATGACTGTTATTGTTCTCTACCATCATTTTTTATCATTATCATCGAATGATTTCGTAACTGAACATATTACTCCCTCTATTGGAACTGGCTACGAGATAACAAAAGTACTTCAGGAGGATTGGCGATCGCGGTAAGATGTAGTCGATACCCTTTATTATGTATACCTACATATAATGTTGTAATAGTTGGTTAATGTGTAATTCCGTGCATTGGTGCTGTAACTGGAACATGAGTCATTTTGGTACTTGTTTGACCTAACCATTGCCCCAAAATTATTTAATCAGGCTGGATTCTATTAGAACTCACATTAATAGCATTATCTTAGTTTTAACATCAGATGAAATGAAGGCCATGTTCAAATGCGAACTCCTTATAAATAATAGATATAAAGGTACGAGTATAGCCGTGTGTTCGTTATTTGAAAAGGTTTTATTCGAGTGTGCGACGAGTTGCTAAGGAGTTTGTAGGGTATGTGATCCCCGTCTGCGAACAAACGGTGCACCGACCGAAACGGCAATGTTCCAGCGCTTCAGTGTTCAGTTCACGGGCGGGAACGCTACGGGGCGCCCGCTCGTCATTTATCCTCCCTTACTCCGAGCACCGATATACGAGTACTTTCCGCTAAGATCGGTGAAAACCAATACTTCTTAATACATTGAAACTTTGCGTAAAGTTTTCTTTAAAGTTACAATAGCCATTAACGCAATGGACTGCTAATTGGATTTAAGTTTCGTTGAGTGCACGGCGCGCTGCACTGGTAAGTTCAAAATGACATGCGAAACCTAAAGCCGATATTTTGTAGCTGCACTATAGGCAGGTTTGATTTAACTTCTAATTTAATTTTTGATGAATTACAATTGGCTTCAAAAACTAAGTCACATAAAACATTGGGTGTATCATTTTAAATCCAAATTTAATTTATATCATATCATAAATTTTATATCAATACACAAATTTTAAGGGGATCATTAAAAAACAGAGGTTACATATTATGTACATGGTATATACATGATCTGTTGGATATGAGCCTCAGTCATAGGTTGTCAGATCCAAAGGGCTTTCCGTGAGGAGATTTGCCAGTTTCACCACGCTTTGCAGGCAGGTTGGTAGAGGTTGCCACTCATCTCCTGAAAGTCACCTTTAGTCGCCTTTTACAACGCTCACGGTAGTACGGGGTGACCCTGTCCTAAAGGCGAGACCACACGGCCATACTGTGAGCGTATTAGATCAAACCCCAGAGTAAGGCAACTGATAAAAAATCTGCTTAGAGCAGCTCAATCCGAGTCCATTAATTACTGAAACCGACGTAATCTGATCCCGACTAATGATGTCTCTATTCAGTTCTTCCATTAACGTGCATCCTTTAATCTACTATTTCTATTGCAAAAAAGGTCTCCATATTTGTCTGGCGTAACAAACCTTATAGAAAACAAGCTTAAATGTAAATTGTTCATTCGAATTAGAATTCATCAGAAATAAAGAAAAAAAATTACATTTGTTGCTAAATATAAAAACAGAAACGGAACAGAAATAGTACAGAAACAGATAAAATAAATATTGGCAGCAGGAAGCAAAAGGCCTATCTCAGCTTATGCTGCAATTTAAAACTCACTAATCTATAGTTAATATTGAATTTAATTGAGGCATCACCTACTTTGCCAAATACAAAACTATTATACGACACACAAAACTTAAAATATATAAGAGGATTATAACAAAATTATTACAGAAAAGATTAGAATCAAAACAAATAAATACATAACAAATAAACTAAACAAAACAAAAAGATGTTTAAAAAAGACGAAGACAAGTGTGTATGCATGATTGATGAGGTGTAGAATAGAATCATTATAATACGAAATAGAATTTCATAGAAACATAAGAGTTTCGTACGTCAAAATAATATAACAAGATCCAACATACTCGGTGAAATTTTGTGGTTACGTTATCTCCACGATATGATTCTGTTTCAGATTAAATAGAATTCAGTTTAACAATTGTGAAAGGCGAAACCCAAATACAACTTGCCTGTCACAGCATGGCAACAACAAACATTAATTAAATTAATTTCAAATAAGATTACTCCCCATAGGTTATCCGTTCATCGAGCGATGTGGCCTGCCAATTGCTACTTCAGCTCACTGACTCGTCGAGCTATGTCAGTGATCTTAGCTTGCTTCGGATACGGATTTCCGCATTCTGAGCATGGCTCAAATTTTGTTACATAGCTCGTTGAGTGACTTTGAGCTTGTTCATTCGGCCCACAGTAAAGGACCAAGTTTCGGTCCCGTGTGCCATACTGGCAACACGTACTGATTAAAGACTTTTGCCTATGATTCGATAGTTGAGCCATTGATGACCATTTTTCAAAAGAAATATGAGGACTGAGGACCGAAATCTCATACCTACGAGTATCATCACAAACTTACAAGACGCTTCTTAAACTTAAGAGGGTATGCTGTTGTCAAAGCGCCCATACAAACGTAGTCCAGTCATATTTTGAGTATTAAGCTATGAAAATCTATGAAATTTTTAAGACACAATCTAGAAACAAATATCTGTGTCGGTGGTGAGTCAGATTTTCGTTTAAATATATACTTCCAGAGTTACAGGGCGTCAAAGTATTGTATTTTTCGGTAATAAAAAGCCCCAACTTTGAACCTGATTTACTAGAGTATGAATCAATTTAGAACAATTTGGAAAAACCACCGACAACTGAAATTTCATTAGTATACTGTATTAAAAAAATGGTTACATAATATACTGTATCCTTCAAATGATCCCTGGACTACGAAACATCCAAATAACGGGTGGAAAACATCGCGTAATGTATGCTGTCTCACCGTACGCGCTCGGGTAGGATAGGGCTCGGAGAGGGACAGCTACAAAACAATGCAACCTTGAAACCGACCACGTGGTCTTACCAACATAGCCTCTTAATAAAATGTAATCATTATTATGGATAGCGACAAGTCCACTGCTGAACTAGTGCTTGGTGATCGCACTTATTAGTCGTCTTTTATGACGAGAGGTTAAAAAAAGTGGTTAGAATCCAAATATACTCGTAATTAAAGCTTTCCTTGTTTATGTTCTTCTTGTAAATGTCCCTTTATCATTCGGAGCTCCCTTCATTTCGAGACGCCAAACCATCTGCGATACTCATCTGAAGAGGAAGGTCCTTGTGTGACGAATTTGAACATATCTCTCAAACCACTCTTTTCTCTTCATCATTATATTACGCTCAATAATCTATTCTTTAAAATACTCGATGATTTGATGCCGTAATTTAAGCATGAAATTCTGAAAAGAAGGTCAAATTAAGTACATCCCCTTAGATCGACCCCTTACTCAATGGAGTGGAACAAAATATTGGCCCCTTCATTCTTCACCCTCTAAAGTTTTCCTTTATTCACGGTAGAAATTTATTCAAACAGATTTATAAGCATTTGACATAAGTAACGAAATTAACTTAAATAAAAGCTTTTAAAATGTTTTATAGTGCTGTCAACTATAAAACAAGAGAATAAGTTACTAAAATTGTTTGGGCAAAAAATACACGATTTGCACCTGCTTGGTATGCCGTTATGCTCTGATGATTTATAGAATAACGATACAGCGTACGATAACTATCCATAGACCAATTAATTAATCAACATATCAATTGAATTCTTACTTTTACAGTAGCTTATGCCTGCTACTTTATTCCATGAGAAAAAGTTGTTCGACCGTGATAAAAACTAGTCTTTTCCCAACCCTTCAACAAATCACGGCATGCTGATTTTCCGTTAAGACGTAAAGACAAACTAACACACAAGCAGACAAACTCACTTTCACATTTATAATATTTATATTACAACGTTTTGCCCGCGACTTCGTCCGCGTGGACCTTAGGAATTACCCCACGAGAACTGCTCGCTCGACCGAGAGAAAAAGTAGGCCATGTTCTTTTTCTGCCCTGTAATTACCCCTATACATATTAATTCTGTACCTATACTAAAAATCTTCACATTTATCTTATTATCTTAGTACGTATTTTCTCTTTGATAAAGTAACTAAGCTCTAGTCACATTGCATTATTTTGTTTTCTGATGAAAAAAGTGCCGTCTTCCAACTATGACGTATGCTATGTGTTCTTCTACTCGTATTTATTCTAAAACTATTCTTGACATGACTGACTTGAGAATATATGCTTGTTAACCTGTTGGTTATAACCACGTTATCTGATCAACACATGTCATCATCATCATCAGCCAGGAAACATCCACTGCTGGACATAGCCTTCCTTAATGATACGCCACATCAACCAGTCCCGAGATCCAGCGACTCCCTGCGACCTTCACCAGGTCGTCGGTCCATCTAGTTGCGGGACGGCCCGGTACGTGGTCGCCACTCGAAAACTCTTACTCACCATCGGTTATCGGTGCTTCGAGCGATATGGCTTGCCCATTGCCGCTTCAGCTCACTGACTCGTCGAGCTATGTCGGTGACCTTAGTTCGTCTTATCTCGTAGAGGAATTCCGAGCATAGTTAGTTCCATTGCTCGCTGAGTGACTTGTTTATTCGGCCCACAGTAATGGACCACGTTTCGGTTCCGTATGTCATCACTGGCAACACGCACTGGTTAAAGACTTTTTTGTCTTTAGACGCTGAGGTATTTTGGACGAGAAGATATGCCCGAGTACATATTACCCGATTAAAAGGTTTCTGTTTACTTATAATTTCGAACCCAGCAACATGTTCTACCATGAATCGGTACGAAGTACTTCATATACACGTAAAGTCCACAATGTATAGCACCGAGGGGCACCGTCCCGCGTCCAAATTAAAAATTGTTACCGAAACATTTTCAGTCTGTGGAGAATAACGTGAAATATTCACTGTTATGTAGAATACTCAGTGGGCTAATGATAGCTTAAATGGCTTGATGGGTATATTAACTGGAGAGTTTTCGTTATATTCGTTTAAATTGTGAGATTCACACTGGGTATTATAAAAAGTTAATATGGTCCATTTTGGGCACAAAATTATATGTATCTTTAAAAGAATGGCTGAAAAATATACGCAATTGTAATTTACGCATCAATCGGTTTTTTTAAATTGACTTTTTAGTAAATTATCCTTCTATCCATTAAGAATGTGTTTTTGCCAAGCGCACTCCGTCCGTACCTTCTACGTTACGTTTGTTTCTACCTACGTATTATAAAACAAAGTCCCTCGCCGCGACTATCAGTCTGTCTGTTCGCGTTAATCTCAAAAACTAATAAACGGATTTTCACATACCAACAGATTGATTCCTAAGTAATGTTCAGTAGTATACTTCGTTACGGTTTTGGGTAAATTGGTTGACATATGACGGTAATTGTTGAAGATGTCGGAAAAAATCAAGCCGCCCGAAAAGATTAATCGAAAACGCTCCCTAATCCTTTTGAGATATAACAGAACAATGTGATATTGATTCTCTTTTATATATGTACAAAAAAAAGTCCGCGATGGCATATGACTTTCTTTTATGGATTGCTTACTACACCTAAAAAGTGCAATTTGCAAAGGCTATTTAGTGGGGATTTAGTGTAATCACCTTGCTTACCAGATTGATTTGTAATCCCAGTAATATATCCCATACCCTGAACATTTCCCTGATCCCCCTTCTACACGACGCTATATACGAGCCGCACTGCAAGTACACTTTGTTCTTTATGTCTGTGTTAACCGACACATCAGAAAGTTTTATCGCATTTCAACGGAACAGGGAATCGTTTTGCATCGATAAAATACACATAAAACTGATATACGAGTATTTCTACACGATGACGCAATGTGAACTCCTGAGCCGCTGGAGTTGAGAAAACAATACAAACAAAGCTCGGAAAATGTACTTCATTTGGAATTTCAGAGACAAAATTAACAGACGGACAGCAGAAATTCAGCCGGGAGTGCATATTCTTTGCAGTTGAATGCAGTCTCCACAACTGCATCGAAATAATTGTATGGAAAATTACATTTGAACGGCAATTTAGCAACTTGTTTGCGATCAAAGTGCAGACCATGTCGAAATATGAACAAAATTGATATTTGGATTCGCCATATGTCTTGTATAGTTTTCGAGAAATCATTAAAAAAAACTGACAAACAAATTTACGTGGTCGAGAAATAAAGCTCATTTCAAGGTAAACGTTTCCTTTCATATTTCGGGACCATTGATGCGCGAATCCAACTCGCACTGGGCCGGTTTTGGCCAATATACACGCATCATTCTTTTCAAAATTAACCAAAGAACATGATTTCATTGTCAAACGTTCCCATATCGCAGTAAATTGCTTGATGTGACCGTGACGTCATAATTTTATAAGACCTTTGGATGGTAAGAGCCTCAAGATAATGAGGCGCTATCGCTGCTACCTGCACCGGAACTGCTATTACCATTGTTGTTTGACGGCAGACTTAGGTAACAAGTCAGTAGGCTTAGTCAGGCGGACGTAGAAAATACCTTACTTCCAACCAAACCGAGTACCGATAGGTAACTCCACTGGGAATCAAACTCCGGACCTCCATATTGTCAGTCTAAACCAATGAGTTTTACTAAAGAGACGCAAATAACTCGATTTTCAAACACATAGAGCGTAGCCACTTATTGGACATCAAGACGTAACTATGAAAAAGACACAATTAGAAAGAATTAATATGTTTGTCTCAGTTGCACTTCAGTATGTCATACGATTAATTGGCTGATTAGAAAAAGTCAGACTGTGACTTTGAAAAGACAGTATGTGTGTTGCTAGTTGTCGAATTGATTTACCCATCTTATGGAATAAATTGAAAGAGTTGTAAAAAATTCAATACCATTTTTTTAAATTTAGATTTATGTGTCACTTTCTTCTATTAGGACAGTATTTCCTTTAACATTCGCCTTATTGCAAATTTTAAAATGGTACGTACATTGTGATACGAGTGCGGTATATATAAGTTGGCTTTGAGTTCCGTACTAAAAGCGTGCCCACGGGACCCTACTACAACGGCGCCGTTGTCCGTCCGTTCCTCAGTTTATTGTTTTGAAATATAAACCCCATTTGTATTTGCCGCCATTTTGCCTGCCGGTCTCAGACTGTGAATCCGTAGTCATATTTGCAAAGTGACCGCCATCTTGAACTTCCTTGCTTTTGGTCCGATTCCGTTCAAAATCGATATTTGGGGGTCCGCGGGGTCTCCGAATGTGAATCCGTAGTCATATTTTCAAAAAGTGACCGCCATCTTGAACTTCCTTGCTTTTGGTCCGATTCCGTTCAAAATCGATATTTGGGGGTCCGCGGGGTCTCCGAATGTGAATCCGTAGTCATATTTTCAAAAAGTGACCGCCATCTTGAAATTCTTTGCTTTTGGTCCGATTCCGTTCAAAATCGATATTTGGTAGTCCGCGGGGTCTCCAAATCTGAATCCGTAGTCATATTAGCAAAAAGTGACCGCCATCTTGAACTTTCTTGATTTTGGTCCGATTCCGTTCAAAATCGATATTTGGGGGTCCACGGAGTCTCCGAATGTGAATCCGTAGTCATATATGCAAAAAGTGACCGCCATCTTGAACTTCCTAGATTTTGGTCCGATTCCGTTCAAAATCGATATATGGCAGTCCGCGGGGTCTCCGAATGTGAATCCGTAGTCATATTTTCAAAAAGTGACCGCCATCTTGAACTTCCTTGCTTTTGGTCCGATTCCGTTCAAAATCGATATTTGGGGGTCCGCGGGGTCTCCGAATGTGAATCCGTAGTCATATTTGCAAAAAGTGACCGCCATCTTGAACTTCCTTGCTTTTGGTCCGATTCCGTTCAAAATCGATTTTTGGGGGTCCGCGAGGACTCCGAATGTGAATCCGTAGTCATATTTGCAAAAAGTGACCGCCATCTTGAACTTCCTTGCTTTTGGTCCGATTCCGTTCAAAATCGATATTTGGGGGTCCGCGGGGTCTCCGAATGTGAATCCGTAGTCATATTTGCAAAAAGTGACCGCCATCTTGAACTTCCTTGCTTTTGGTCCGATTCCGTTCAAAATCGATTTTTGGGGATCCGCGAGGACTCCGAATGTGAATCCGTAGTCATATTTGCAAAAAGTGACCGCCATCTTGAACTTCCTTGCTTTTGGTCTGATTCCGTTCAAAATCGATATGTGGGGGTCCGCTGGGTCTCCGAATGTGAATCCGTAGTTATATTTGCAAAAAGTGACCGCCATCTTGAAATTCCTTGATTTTGGTCTGATCTCGTTCAAAATCGATATTTAGGAGTCCGCGGGGTCTCTGAATCAGACCAAAAGCAAGTCATTTCAAGGTAGTGGCCACTTTTTTCAAATTTGACTATGGGTTTATATTCGGAGACCCCGCGGACTACCATATATCGATTTTGAACGGAATCGGACCAAAATCAAGAAAGTCCAAGATGGTGGTCACTTTTTGCAAATATGACTACGGATTCACATTCGGAGACCCCGCGGACTACCATATATCGATTTTGAACGGAATCGGACCAAAATCAAGAAAGTTCAAGATGGCGGTCACTTTTTGCAAATATGACTACGGATTCACATTCGGAGACCCCGCGGACTGCCATATATCGATTTTGAACGGAATCGGACCAAAATCAAGAAAGTTCAAGATGGCGGTCACTTTTTGCAAATATGACTACGGATTCATATTCGGAGACCCCGCGGACCCCCAAATATCGATTTTGAACGGAATCGGACCAAAAGCAAGGAAGTTCAAGATGGCGGTCACTTTTTGAAAATATTACTACGGATTCACATTCGGAGACCCCGCGGACTGCCATATATCGATTTTGAACGGAATCGGACCAAAATCTAGGAAGTTCAAGATGGCGGTCACTTTTTGCATATATGACTACGGATTCACATTCGGAGACTCCGTGGACTACCAAATATCGATTTTGAATGGAATCGGACCAAAATCAAGAAAGTTCAAGATGGCGGTCACTTTTTGCTAATATGACTACGGATTCAGATTTGGAGACCCCGCGGACTACCAAATATCGATTTTGAACGGAATCGGACCAAAAGCAAAGAATTTCAAGATGGCGGCCACTTTTTTCAAATTTGACTACGGATGCGCAATTGGAGAATTCACTAACTGTACAAATTGGCGGCCAACTTTGAAATGGCAGACATTACTTTAATTACTATCATTGGAACTGCAGACTTTGACTATCAAACATTGCAGTTATCGTGCTTCGGTTTTCAATTAGGAGAATTCACAATAATTTTTCATGCTAAATTTTCCATAAATCAACTAATTCCAATATTACAACTAAACTACTCTCCCTTGAAAGAAACGGGCACCATACAATAGTTAGTCTCCATTGACTCCTTTATCAAAACTCCCATGCATATGGGAAAATTGAAAGGAAATAAATAGCAACACTGGAAGCTACAATAATGCGTACGAAAATGGTAAGAAATAAATGATGTTTTTAATTATTATTTGATGTCATTTAATGAAATAACGACAGATTCATGTGTAAAAAGTGATACCATTTGTCTTACAATGTGTATCCGATCGAAAATAGTAGGATTTAACATGCATTTTTCCATTTTTATTTCTGCAATGGTTTGACGTGTTGTCCTTGCGCGGCAAAGTCGACAACTGGCGATAATTCTGACCAAAGGTCAGAATTATGTTGGTCCCACTAAGTACCACATACTGCGCCTCTGTTAGTAAAACTCTTTGGTCTAAACCGTATTGATTAGGCCACGGAAGTGGTTATAAGCCGTGCCCGTGTAAGTGCACACATAATTTGGGTGAGCCTATTCTAAAGGCGAGACCACACAGCTACATCAAACGACCAATAACGGTCACTGTCATTCAATGACATTAATTTCATTCAGAACATGAACGCACGTTACAAAAACTTGCTGCCAGATGCGACTTTCCTCATTGCTTTGACTAATGGAAAAGAGTAAAGAAATAAGGATCCCATTAGTAACTCAGCGAATTACACCCACCTACCTTCCTATGAATAAATTGTCATCTCACCAAACCGCATGACACTGAGTAAAGAGAAAAACTCGGAGCTCGGCAATGATAAACGACCCATTTCTTTTCCTATAATGTCTTATGGATATTTTGAGCGAGCGACTGTAAAATCTCTGGAAGAACACGTTACTGCTCTTTCTTTAATCTGACATCCGGAGTTTATCACACTATTAAGTGCGGAATGAATACATGCGAAAGACTCTCTGTCTCTTTGTATGTATTGCTTTTTCACGATTAAACGGCTGAGAAGAACACTTAACAGCTCCTTCTCTAAACTGACGTCCGGATTTAGCACTTTTATACATACATACTAATATTATAAACCTTTTTGTTTGTCCTTCCTTTACTTCGTGACGAAGAGTCAAAGGGACGGACAGTGGAAGGGCTGAAAAATGATTTAGGCTAATATATCTCTTTTTATTATTATTTTATGAGTATATATTAAATTTATGATTATCCATTATATGTATAATATATTTTTATATACTTATTAGAATTATAGTATGTTATTTCATTATCTTTATATATAGCACCATTTAAATATTATTAAATAAATTATTATGCCTCAAGGTTGCCTGGAAGAGATCGCTTACAGCGATAAGGCCGCCTTCCTGTCCCTAATTGTTTTTATTTATAATTTTTTTCTCTGCTATTCCTGGTGTACACTTAAGTTAAGTATATTTGATTTGATATTTCTTCGTCTAAGCCTTCGCAAACACAGTTGTGAGCAAAAGCTATGCTAGTAGTTGTAAATATGATAAACGTGATTTTCATAAGGCATAGAAAGAATCAAGTGTTCCCGTGGGAAAAGCTAATAAGTCGAGAGCCAACTCATATATATAAGAAAAATGTATAGAGGTGCTACCAATCTAATCTCCTGGAATTTGCCCTTAATCACCTTCTAATACCCATGCCACGGAATAAGGTTCTATTCAAAAACCGAAAGCAAATACATACCTACTTACATACATACTAGATTTCATACTCCCGTATAGATCTACCTGGGACGGTGAGACCTAACATGCTACTATCATATGCGAGTATCTTAATAGGCACGTGCTATCCTGTATTTAAGGGGCATATTTGCATAGATAGCTCCAGTATCCAGTAAAACATGTTTGAGATATGATATACCGATTAACACATCCACCCACGCCACGCAGCCATTACGATATCGGTTCACTTCACCGATGATTAATGATTTGTTTGCTCACGGTTAAGTTAGGAGTAAGGTGTGAGAAGAGAATTGTGGTTCAGAAAATTAAATTTCACTTGGAAATTTCACTTCTGTTCAATCACAAGTACGGAATGATAGAATTGTGTATACTCTTACATAGAGATTTCCGAATATTTCCATAAATTCTTCTTCTGAATTTTTTGGTTATCACCACGTTAGCACCCTGCCATCTTTTTACCCGATTGCACCAGAAGGAGGGTTATGTAGAGTATGTATGTATAATTGTTTGGCACGCTCTGCGGCCTGAACGGCTCGATGATTTTAGCTTGAGAGGTGTCGTTAGATTCGTATTTACTGTGAGGGTGACACTGGATAATCATAAAAAGTTAAAAAATGCATTCGAATTTTTAAATTTTTTTTCAATCGACCAGTCATCATGATAAATGGCTGCATAGCTCCACTGTTAAACTGAGCCGCCCTCATAAATCGCCCCATCTTTCCATGAAGGAATTTTGACATAATCAACACGCTCGGCATGAGGGTTGGTTTACGCAGTAAGATGTAGGTAGATAGGTCAATGCTGCTCCTCATCTCCTGAACAGTTTTTCCCGTTAATCGCCTTTTACGACACACGCAGGATGATTTGGGGAAAAAAATTCTGAAGTTGAAACTAAATGACTAGATACTGCGTTAGAAATCGCGACTGGCTCTGCGCATTGTGTCTTTTCTCAGCCAAAAAATTCAATAGCTGTACATTCTTACAATTTTTGGGGAATTCTAGCTCAACGCTTTGCCAGAATTCAGACACGACTTTTCCCTGTTTTTTAGAGACTAATTTTATTTCGTTGGCAAAGTTAACACAATGGTAGACGAGGCAGCCAAGAAACTTAACTGCAGCTACTGGCGGTAAGGTCTGTGCCTTACTAAGTTGGCACGGAAACCAGAACAACAAAGGCATCTTATTAAGTCTCGGGTACTTTGTGTAGTTAAAAACTTTTTACTGTTTAAGTAATTGGTTCGCTCAGCGTCACAGATGAAATTTTATAGCTGGACATTAAGGGGCACAGTTGTGTACAGAATAAGATATGAAGCTCGTTATGACTCGGAAAAAAAACTAATTTCTGTACATTTTGCCGCTCGAAAAGTTTCTTTTTTATTAAAAGTAAAAAACTTTGATTTGAAAAGTGAAATTGTTTTCTAAAATAATGCCTTTTTCTGAATAACCGAAGCACAAATATACTCCACAAGCACCACATCTTTAAAACAAAAATTGTTTTTCTGTAAAGTCGGTTTACAGACGTTAATTTTACTTGATAACGTCGTAAGAAAAGATGCGTCACAAGCGGAACGCTTAGGCCGATCGTATCTCTCTATCGCTTGGTCCGCGCTCTCGCTTTCACGCTCGGCTCAGGCGGAACGTGACACTTTTTCGTGCGTGCAGCAGGCATTCATCGATTTATAAGACGTTATCACGTCAAAAACAAATTGCAAAATTAACGAAACTTTTTTGTCATTCATTTACATCATGCAATCACACATACTCGTACATACGTCAACATATTTAATAGCCTCATTAATTACGGTTTGAAAGTATCTTAAGGTAATTCTGCAAAATTCGACATTATGTATCTCCAAAAACAAGCGAACAGGCGTGTGTCGCTAATCCAAAGAAAAAGGTTAATCTGAGAAAAAAGGGTTTAAAGGGACTTTATTATTCTACAAACGAACGGACGAAGTCCTGTCCTGAAACAACAGTTGATTGGATAACCACTCAAATATACTGCTGAATTAAAATAGTACAATTATTGGAGCCAGCAGGTAAAAATTTCTATGAGGTAATTTTTTTTGTACATAGCAGTTTTGGTTGTATTTTTAAAAAGGTAAAGAAAATACTTTCTTGGTTTTTATATACACTGCTTTTTGCAGGATGCCACTAACATTTAGAAAAATTACAAAAATACTACCAATAAATATTATATGATCTGCATACACCCTTTAAAGTCAGCAACGAATGTTATTTATTTTACTAAATACCTATACGTAAATACTACAGCCGTGTCGTTTCGGGATTATAAACCAACCCATGTTCTCCCGTGGGAATCGAAGAAGACAGCTTAAGGGAAATAAACGTATGTACTAAAAGATCATTGTCGGTTTTTACTTACATACGAGTATACCGATGTAAATACATTTCATTTATAAGCATAGTGTTACACACTGTGTTTACAAAATTTCATGTGTTTAGATTTAAATTTCTCACACTCATACGTAAGTACGTGGTGAATGGGAAAGCGTACGTATACCACATTTTAATAAAATGTGCATGATTCGTTATAAGATCCGAACTCAATTTGAAATAGACGGACTAATATCAATTTAAAAATTTATATATTATATATAAGATACAATATTGAAGAAAAAACCGGTCAAGTGGGAGTTAGACACGCGCACTGAGGGTTATGAGGGTATGCTGGTGTCAAAGCGCCCATACAAACGTAGTCCAGTCATATTTTGAGTATTAAGCTATGAAAATCTATGAAATTTTCAAGACACAATCTAGAAACAAATATCTGTGTCGGTGGTGAGTCAGATTTTCGTTTAAATATATACTTCCAGAGTTACAGGGCGTCAAAGAATTGTATTTTACGGTAATAAAAACTTTGAACTTGATTTACAAGAGTATGAATCAATTTAGAACAATTTGGAAAAACCACCGACACCTGAAATTTCATTAGTATACTGTATTAAAAAATGGTTACATAATATACTGTATCCTTCAAATGATCCCTGGACTACGAAACATCCAAATAACGGGTGGATAACTTCGCGTAGTGTATGCTGTCTCGCCGTACGCGCTCGGGTAGGATAGGTCTCTGATAGGGACAGCTACAAAACAATCCAAATTTGAACGCGGCCACGTGGTCTTACCAACATAGCCTCTTAATGAATATGAGGTGAATATTAATAACTAACATAATGACAATCATAAATAAAAAGTTGTTAGCGCTAAGAATAAATCGACAGGCGTTGTAACAGTTTGTAATCATCTAATTATAATGAGATATAATTAAAAAGTTATACTTTACAGATTTTTTCCTATACTTGTGCTGTAAGACTTCTTGATAAATTTCATGATTCTACGTCAATGAAAACCCTATAGGTTTTGAGTCCGCGGTAACATAGAAGCTTGATTTTTTAACAGCTCGAAGAGACTACAGTTTTGCATAGTCGATATTACTTTCAACTTGATGCCTCCACGCGTTCCTGAGAAAAATGGTCTTGACAGACGTACGACAAAGTACCTATAAAAGCTCATTTTTTCCGTTTAAGCTACGGAACCCTAAAAAAAGACGAGTTTATAAAAAGCATTGCGTTTCCCCCCTCCAGCGCAGTCCGCAGCCGCCATGACACGGTCCATGGTCACGGAGCCGCCGGGGATGATGGCCCGGCTGACCACGGCCAACGTTCCAGTGACCACCACGGCTCCCACAGTCACTAACGTCAAACCTGGAGCCAACGGGAACAAGAGGCCCACACCTATCATCATTTACCCTACTGGTAAGTGGTAAATCACCGTAGTGCCAGTTCATCCGCAAGTCACGTATTTGACATAGTATGGGCAAGTCACATTACGGGCAAGTCATACTGGTTATTTTTTACTGATACTTGTAGATCAGTATAGTGATGTGTCGTTATATCTGTCTTTGCAAGCCAGAGAACTGAAATAAATATATTCTCACAACTATCAACATTTCAGCTTTTAAAAACTTTCCAGTGACCAGCGTCTAAAGACAAAAGTCTTTATTCAGTGCGTGTTGCCAGTGATGACATACGGAACCGAAACGTGGTCCTTTACTATGGCCGAATAAACAAGCTCAAAGTCACTCAACGAGCAATGGAACGAGCTATGCTCGGAATTTCTCTACGTGATAAATCCGGAATGAGGAAATCCGTAGACGAACGAAGGTCACTGACATAGCTCGACGAGTCAGTGAGCTGAAGTGGCAATGGGCAGGCCACATCGCTCGAAGAACCAATAACCGATGAGGAGTAAAAGTTCTCGAGTGGCGACTACGTACCGGGAAACGTCTACCGGGCCCTACTAGATGGACCGACACCTAGTTAGAGTCGCTGGATGCAGGTGGCTCGGGACCGGTCGATGTGGCGTGCCATGAAGGAGACCTATATCCAGCAGTGGACGTTGCCCGGCTTATGATGTATGTTGTATGATTTGATGTATGATACGTAGGATATAATAGGATACTGGATGCGCAGGCTTATTATCCAACGGCCCTGGTCACTTTCCATCAAGTGCTACTCGTACTAACAAAAATTCCGTATAGAAAACTGATAGATTATTTCAACAGTCCCCTTACTTACCTACTCATCCACATGAACATATTAATTCAAGTTTCATTATTATATTGATGTTTACTTACACTTTTATCCCGGAGCGTAGCGCTGCTAGTATCCGGATATCGCTCCTAAACAAACATCGAACTAAGTTTTCAACTTGTTACTACAAGTAGATGACTCAGGAAACTGTATACATTCCCAACACTTATGCTCTACACACACCTCAACACACGTCTCAAATATTTTATATAACTTTTAATTTCTGTGAAAATCTAAATTAGGTGAATTATATCAACATTAAACATTTAATTGTCTTATTTACGTCATCATCATCAACAGCCGGGAAACGTCTACAGCTGGACAGAGGACTTCTTCATGGTACGCCAAATTGACCGGTCCCGAGCCACTTGCTTCAAGCGACTCCCCGCGACCTTAACCAGTCATCGGTCCATCTAGTAAGGGGACGGCTCGGTAGACGCTTCCCGGTAAGTGGTTGCCACTCGAGAACTTTTACTTCAGACCGGTTATCGGTTCTTCGAGCGATGTTGCCTGCCCATTTCCACTTCAGCTCACCCTTATCATCCCTTATGTCATCAGCATACCCTTAAATAACACAGCTTAATAGTGTCGTAAAAAGCGACAAAGAATATATATTCAGGAAATGGGTAAGAGCATCAACCTATGTAACATCAACATAATCATAATCATCATTTATTGGTACTGCTGGTACAAGTCAATATCTTAAAGTTAAATTACTACTAGACATGGAGTATAGTTGAAGAAGTCATCTATTTTATAGAGACACTTCTCGACAATCCATTCTAAAGTTTCTTTTTAAAAGAGTACAGACTCGGAGTCTCTCTAATTTGGTTTGGCAGCTTGTTGTCAATTCGAGGGCCCATAACGCGAATGGTCCTTGACATTTTGTCTAGTTTAAATGCCACTGGCCGCAGCATTGGTGGCTGACATTGTAGAATAGAATAGAAATAGTTTATTCGGCATACATACAGATTACAGTACAGTTCATACATTTATTTTAAATTTGATCTGCTGGACTGCAACGGCGAAGGGTCTTACTACGATCACCTATCCTGCCTCCCAAGGGTAGTGACAGAGGCAGGCTCATGTCCAACAATTGACTTTTCAGACTATTATTTTTTAAATATTAATTCGAGCTAATGTCCATAATACACTAAGACCATCAAAATTTTGGATAGCGTTTCATTTTGGTACACTTTTAGTTTGATTTTTAATGTAAGAGATTACAAGATACTTTATACTGAATCGTATATGGCATCTTAAGAGGGAACAGCAGATAAAAAATTTCATATGAAATTAAGGGTTTGGGATATAGCTGTTTTCTCAACGAAACGTTAGCCAAATTCAATCATTTTGATCTTATTCTCTTTATCAAAGAATAATCTAGGCCCGTTGGTTTTGCTTTTTTCAATATTTTGTCTACAATTAGAATTATGGGCATCTCAAAACTCAAAATTTCAGAAAAAATTTCTTTCAACTTATGGTACTCATTATTTAGAGTAAACGTAACATTTTCAGAAAAAGCAAAACCAACGGGCCTAGATTATTCTTTGATAAAGAGAATAAGATCAAAATGATTGAATTTGGCTAACGTTTCGTTGAGAAAACAGCTATATCCCAAACCCTTAATTTCACGGCAAAACTAGGCAAATACCAAAAAAAGCTTCAACTGTCCTTCTCGCACAGTTCGGTTCGGGAGGCAGGGTACACTATATCACAACTATATACTGTGTATTATATGTATAAAAATAAAGTAAGCATGCATTAGTGATGTCAATAAGCTTTATCGATTTTTTCGACTAATAGTGGTGGGAAAAATATATCGATAGATACCCTTTCTCGAGCTATAATGGTTTTACCTGTTAGTTTTAATGTTTAGATTGATCTAAATAAACAAATATAAAGACAAATAATTCGAAGGAAATTTATTTTATCTCTAGAACAGAACATTTTCCCTGAAATTCTTAGTTGTTGTTACGTTTTGTTACGTGTAAATAATTAAATATGATTTATGAATAAGTGACTTATGTTTCAAATATTTTTTTAATGTTAAAGTTCGAGTCGGACTCGCATACAAAGGGTTCCGTACCACTGTAAAATATCTAAACAGAAAAAAAACACAGAAAAAACATAACATTTATTGCATGGACATCCGTTTATTTATAACTTTTTTAAAAGCTTTTTTATATTATTTTTTGTTATTTATTATTATTGAAAGTCTTGAGAGAGAACGAGAAGTTATATGGACATCGCATGTACAAATCGCTACGGAGACTATATGACCCGACACAGATATCCCGGAGATCAGCCAGCAAGAGCTTGAAATGGCTCTCCAACAACTCAAAAACCGGTCAAGAGCAAGTCGGACTCGTGCACCGAGGATTCCGTACAGAATATGAATTAATGACATACTGAAAATCATAAATAATAGGTACGGTAATATGCACCCAACAATGCTCTACCGAAAATGAAATTCTAAGCTAAATTACATATTACGAAGTTAAGTTTGTAAACATTAAAAAATCAATTTTACTGTGCTACAATTAAAAAATTCAGATTTATTCCTATGGTTGTGCTGTAAAACCTTTCTTCTTGCCAAATTTCAAGATATTAGGTCAACGGGAAATACCCTATAGGTTTTGGTTCCATTGCATTTCGTACGGAAATGGTCTAAAATACAGCTATATCTTTTTATTGTGTTGACCTATAAGTTTCATTATTTCACAGATGTAAAGGACAGCAGACTTGAGTATTCGATATCAATTTCAACTTGATATCTGTACGCGTTACTGAGCAAAAGGATCTTGACAGACAGACGGATAACAAAGTGATCCTATACGGGTTCCTTTTTTCCCTTCTGAGGTACGGAACCCTAAAAATAACGGAGTTACAACAGTGCTATTGAAAATGGTTGTAACACGGTACTTTAGTCCTTCGGAAGCTGTTTCAACCGTTTTTAAATCAGAGACTCGTAGTACTAAAACCTGTAATATATAGTAGTATTTTATTATATATATTATATTTGTATTGAAATATTTTTTCCCAGTTATACATCTCATACACTTACAACGGGATTTTTAACTCGTCTATTCCATTGTGTGAAGTGTCGTGAAATTACAGCTTTTTAACCGACTTCAAAAAAAGAGGTTATCAATGCGACCTGTATGTATGTAATATTTCCAGAACTGCCCAGTTTTCATATATGTTAGTCTATATCAGCTTCTAAATAAGTGTGCCAAATTTCTAAAGTGTATGTATGTATGTTTGTCCTCGCATATATCCGGAACTACAAGTTCGATTTAAATAATCCCTTTTTTGTTTGTATTATTAAACTTAGGAAAGACTGCAAGTTTCATCAAAATCGGTTCAGTAGTTTTTGAGAAAGGGAATGTTAAGTGTGTATTAGTTAAATGTTTGTTACCTCAGAACTTTTGACTTGACTGGGTGAACCGATTTGGATGATTCTTTTTTATTTGAAAGCTGGTGCTTCCCGTGTGGTCCCCATTTCAATTTGGTCCGGTTTGTAGAATGGAATCCATGAGAAAACGATATACATCCTTAATAAAAGTAGACTTATACGACAGTTAAAGTTGGTTTCTAGTTCTTTTTGAACGCTTTAACTTGTTAGTCCTTAGACTCTAGCACTCTATGTACTAAAACACCTCTAGGTCACCTAGAGTATCGTTGGAAGACGAACGTTCGGATATGGCGAAACTAAAAGGTTTTCTTGTTGACTGTAGACCCCTAAAATGGCAAAGTCATAATTTATGTTGTATTTATATGTGATAGGTACTTACTAGTCAATATATCAAATACAACCACAGTATGTCGAGACTAAACCAATATGCGCCCAATAATTGCTCAAAACGTGAAAAAAGGGTTGACGCACGCTCACGTCAAGTTTATTATAATTTTGAAAAATACACTCTAGCCAAGCGTAGAGCGATGACTGACGAGGCGAGGGGTAGCGACTATGCGCAGCGCGGGGGAGGGAGGCCGCGTTGGGAGTGAATGCAGCGTTATTTGTGTGAGTGAAAGCATGTGAAAGGCTGTATGTGTGCGTACCGAATCGCGACAGCAATAAAATATTGAAATACCTACTATTCTACAGAGACTTTGCTTCATATCCCTCTTAAGAGAGGAACTCTCCATATGAAACAGTAATACGTAAGTTTATACTGTAGATACCAAGGTATTTGCAAAAAGATTCGTATGAATCGATATAAATGTTATAAATAAGTGAGTTTGTTTGTCCTTTATTCACGACGTAATGGACCTTTGTAATGGACAGTCAAAACGACTTGATTTTGAAGAGTAGTTGAAAGGCTGGGAAAGGACATGGGCCACTTTTATCCCTCAGGTAGTTCCCGTAGGAATTCTGAGTTGCGGGCAAAAGCTAGTATTGCATAAATACCCTTGTAACGTATTATACCATATTATAGGAATCCTATACCCTTGGATGTAATAAATAATTATAGTTCACAACGTTCCAAAAAACTTATGAATTATCGTAGTCTCCTTCGATTTCTTTTGCCTCAATATAACTTTTAAACAAAAAGAGAGGACAATGCCTTAAAAGCAATCTCTGACCGTAATACCGAACAAATCGTTTTAATAAAACTTGGCTGTTTCTTTTAAACATTGTTTTCTTGTAAAACTTCGAAATATCGAAAATTCTCGAGGCGGATTATCCTACAATGTTTACTTTATTTCTAACCCAGATATTTTTAACTTTACTCGGAGTCGAAGATCAAACGCAATTGGCAGCTGGCTTGCGCCTGTGACTTGTAAATAAAGTGAAAAATAAATTATTTATGTTGTATTGAGTTAAAGCACTTTTGAATTTTAGACTTAGATTTTCAAATGTAAGTTTTGTACAGAATTAGAATTGTTTTTAAACATTCAGGGACAACAGTGTCATCGTCTTTATAATTAACACGTTAAATAAGGACTAGAAACTGAGTTCAACTGTCCTAAAAGTGAAGTGCATTCATCTCATAAAATGATTGTTGATTTTCTTAATAAATTTCGATAAAATGCATATGAGACCACCTTTGAAAGTATACTATTAAACCAAAAAAGAATAATCAAAATCGATTCATAAGGTGGAATTATGGCGTAACATGCATACAAAAAAAATACAGAATTGAGAGCCGGCCTCTACTAACTTGAAAAGGCAAGAAACACTTGCTATTTGGAGATATAATTAACGAATGCCATATTCTCATATTGGTACATTTTTCCCACTATACTTTCCACCTTCTAAACGAGTTATGGGAACAAGTTATGATATGAAAATTAACATTCTTATCACGTTGATATAATATAATATACACTCCCTGTAACTACAAATTATACATGAATGGTATACGTTTATGTAATTTTAATTTATACACACATTATGTCGTACCATAGAGCCTATGTTCAGCTGTGGACGTTTTCCGATTGATTATGTTACATACTCGTATTATCAGCAACATCAATACGTTATGATTATTGTAAAATAACTTTCTAATTTGATTTAAAATACTATGATGCAAAGTATGATTTATATTGAGTCGCTTGTAGCAACAAGTCAATGCATCAAAATTTAAAAAAAAACGATGGCAAAATAAATTTAACTTTATAGTTTTGGTATATCCAGTGTCTCTCACAAGTAAGACAAAATCTAACGACACCTCTCAATCTGAACTCCGTCAAGCCGCGTAGGTTTAGATTACAGAGCGTGCCAAAGATGTCTGTACATACATATCTCACACTCGAAAAACACAACCCTACTTCTGGCGCAGTCGGGTAATAGTCCCGCTTTTGGCAAGAAATAAATATATGAAGAGTATTTGTTTTTTTTTATTATATATTCACTTGTAAGTGGCGTGTTATTTTTAAAGGGTTCTTTCACCGCAAAAGTTTGAGAACCACTTCGCTAAGACACTTATACAATATCTTCAAATTGAGTTTATTAAAGCTGTAAACCAAGCACGTACCTGGTTAAGACTGTTTCTTGGTTACAGCTCCATAATCATTAGTTCAGTAAAACTTTGGCGCAGGTAATAATCGTAACTTTTTAGTATCTAGGTACGGTTATGTCTCTCATAACCTTATTAGGTTCATTTAGATTTCCCGCTGTTATTGCTGAGTGAACATAGCAATAATCATTTGTGTATTATTTACAAGATTAATTAAGAGGGAACAGCAGATAAAAAATTTCATATGAAATTAAGGGTTTGGGATATAGCTGTTTTCTCAACGAAACGTTAGCCAAATTCAATCATTTTGATCTTATTCTCTTTATCAAAGAATAATCTAGGCCCGTTGGTTTTGCTTTTTTCAATATTTTGTCTATAATTAGAATTATGGGCATCTCAAAACTCAAAATTTCAGAAAAAATTTCTTTCAACTTATGGTACTCATTATTTAGAGTAAACGTAACATTTTCAGAAAAAGCAAAACCAACGGGCCTAGATTATTCTTTGATAAAGAGAATAAGATCAAAATGATTGAATTTGGCTAACGTTTCGTTGAGAAAACAGCTATATCCCAAACCCTTAATTTCACGGCAAAACTAGGCAAATACCAAAAAAAGCTTCAACTGTCCTTCTCGCACAGTTCGGTTCGGGAGGCAGGGTACACTATATCACAACTATATACTGTGTATTATATGTATAAAAATAAAGTAAGCATGCATTAGTGATGTCAATAAGCTTTATCGATTTTTTCGACTAATAGTGGTGGGAAAAATATATCGATAGATACCCTTTCTCTAGCTATAATGGTTTTACCTGTTAGTTTTAATGTTTAGATTGATCTAAATAAACAAATATAAAGACAAATAATTCTAAGGAAATTTATTTTATCTCTAGAACAGAACATTTTCCCTGAAATTCTTAGTTGTTGTTACGTGTAAATAATTAAATATGATTTATGAATAAGTGACTTATGTTTCAAATATTTTTTTAATGTTAAAGTTCGAGTCGGACTCGCATACAAAGGGTTCCGTACCACTGTAAAATATCTAAACAGAAAAAAAAACACAGAAAAAACATAACATTTATTGCATGGACATCCGTTTATTTATAACTTTTTTAAAAGCTTTTTTATATTATTTTTTGTTATTTATTATTATTGAAAGTCTTGAGAGAGAACGAGAAGTTATATGGACATCGCATGTACAAATCGCTACGGAGACTATATGACCCGACACAGATATCCCGGAGATCAGCCAGCAAGAGCTTGAAATGGCTCTCCAACAACTCAAAAACCGGTCAAGAGCAAGTCGGACTCGTGCACCGAGGATTCCGTACAGAATATGAATTAATGACATACTGAAAATCATAAATAATAGGTACGGTAATATGCACCCAAAAATGCTCTACCGAAAATGAAATTCTAAGCTAAATTACATATTACGAAGTTAAGTTTATAAACATTAAAAAATCAATTTTACTGTGTTACAATTAAAAAATTCAGATTTATTCCTATGGTTGTGCTGTAAAACCTTTCTTCTTGCCAAATTTCAAGACATTAGGTCAACGGGAAATACCGTATAGATTTTGGGTTCATTGCATTTTGTACGGAAATGGTCTAAAATACAGCTATATCTTTTTATTGCGTTGACCTATAAGTTTCATTATTTGACAGATCTAAGGGACAGCAGACTGGAGTATTCGATATCACAGTGATCCTATAAGGATTCCTTTTTTCCTTTTGAGGTACTTAAAATATAATAGTATAATATGAAGTATGACAGTAGGAAATACGATAGATTTCGACGATATTATTATTCATGTCGACAAATAAAAACTTGAAATATTTTTTCCCAGTTATACATCTCATACACTTAAGACGGGATTTTTAACTCGTCTATTCTATTGTGTGAGGTGTCGTGAAATTACAGTTTTTTAACCGACTTCAAAAAAAGAGGTTATCAATGCGACCTGTATGTATGTAATATTTCCAGAACTGCCCAGTTTTCATATATGTTAGTCTATACCAGCTTCTAAAGAAGTGTGCCAAATTTCTAAAGTGTATGTTTATTTGTCCTCGCATATATCCGGAACACACACACAAAAGAAAAACACACATAGGGTTCGTGGATTTCAACAAAGCATTCGACACACTCGAACATAGATTTATCTGGGACGCACTGGAAAAACAAGGCGTACATGCAAAATACATAAGAATACTGAAAAACATATACACAAAAAGCACCGCACAAGTGAAGCTAGAATCTACAGGCGAAGAATTTTCGATTGAGAGAGGGGTACGCCAGGGAGACCCAATTTTACCAAAAATATTTTCAGCTATCCTGGAAATGATATTCACAAATCTGGATTGGACGAATAAAGGACTAAATATAAATGGCAAAAAGCTGGGTCACCTACGCTTTGCAGACAACCTGATCTTACTTTCGGAAAACCCGAAAACCCTACAGACAATGTTCCAACAGTTAGCGGAAGAGAGCGAGAAAGCAGGCCTGTCAACGAACTTAACGAAAACAAAAGTAATGTCAAATTCCTCACAAACAGAGCCCATAACAGTAAATAATGGAGAAATAGAGTATGTAGAAATGGACAAGACTAATAACTGAATGGCAACCACGAGATAGCAAAAGAAAAAGAGGCAGACAGACTAGAAGATGGGAGGACGACATCAGACAAGTGGCGGGTCCAACATGGACCCGCATAGCGAAAGATAGAATAGAGTGGAAATCCTTAGAGTAGGCCTATGTCGAAAGACAAGCTGAAATGTAGGAACGACCGGTTACTGATACTTAATATAAAAAGATAAGTAACGTATAAAGTAAGCATATTTTTAAGAAAATTGTAACAAAAAATTAGTTCAGCAATAAAGGCTATTTTATTTAATTTATTTTTTATATATCCGGAACTACAAGTTCGATTTAAATAATCCCTTTTTTGTTTACCTAGGTATTGTAAAACTTAGGGAAGACTGCAAGTTTCATCAAAATCGGTTCAGTAGTTTTTGAGACTGGGAATGTTAAGTGTGTATTTCGGCGTTGCAGTGCAGCAGAGCAAATTTAAAATTAATGTTTTAACTGTACTGTAATCTGTATGCCGAATAAATTATTTCTATTCTATTCTATTAGTTAAATGTTTGTTAACTCAGAGCTTTTCACTGGGTGAACCGATTTGGATGATTCTTTATTATTTGAAAGCTGATGCTTTCCATGTGGTCCCATTTCAATTTGGTCCGGTTCTTAGAATGGAATCCATGAGAAAACAATATACATCTTAAATTTTCCTTAATAAAAGTAGACTTTTAGGGCAGTTGAAGTCGGTTTCTAGTTCTTTTTGAACGCTTTAACTTGTTAGTCCTTAGACTCTAGCACTCTAGGTATTAAAACACCTCTAGGTCACCTAAAGTATCGTTGGAAGACGAACGTTCGGATATGGTGAAACTAAAAGGTTTCTTTGTTGACCGTAGAACCCTAAAATAGCAACGCCATAATTTATATTGTATTTATATGTGATAGGTACTTACTAGTCAATTATATCAAATACAACCACAGTATGTCGAGACTAAACCAATATGCGAACAATAATTTCTCAAAACGTAAAACAAGGGTTGACGCACGCTCACGTCAAGTTTATTATAATTTTGAAAAATACACTCTAGCCCAGGCGGAGGGGTAGCGACGATGCGCGGCGCGCAGGGGCCTCTTTGGGATGTTATGCAGCGTTATTTGTGTGAGTGAAAGCATGTGAAAGGCTGTATGTGTGCGTACCGAATCGCGACAGCAATAACATATTCAAATACCTACTATTCTACGGAGACTTTGCTTCATTGGCCTCTTAAGCAAGCCGACATAACTTACGGTTGAGCTGAGCTCGCAAACCGCTCGCGGAATTTAATTGATTTGTACATATTGTCTGCGTTGTATATGCTTATTAACATTAATGACGATAAATACAGACACAATCAATTGATACGTTACTCTTTACCAAATGTTATGCTTTAAGTTCCAATTATCTTATTCGACCCAAAACAACTCACCAAATAAAAAATTATTTTATGCATTACTAGTATATTTGTCCGCTATTTAGCCAGCGCATACCAATATTTATCCTTAAGTTTAGATCGTTTAATACTACCTTTTTATGATATCCCATAATTTTAGATTATTCAGAATGCAAGGGTCCATTTATTAATTACTTAAGAACCGGAGAGGAGAAGCGGTGTAAAAAAATACACCTTGGGTTGAGTAATTTTATGATTCGAAATTCATTATTAGAAATCTACTTCGATTTCGAAGCCGAATGGCCATTTTACATTGTATTGTATTAGATGGACTAATTGGATTTGGCATCGTATTTTAAATTTTATTACTACTTCTTAAAATTTTAAATTGTGAAATGCGTTCATTTGTATACATTTTCAATCTTATAAATAAAAATTATAGTTATTTACGTATAGTAAATTTACGAAGTTTTTGTGTAGCCGATCCTTTTCTAACAACACTTAGTTGTTAGAATATTACGTAAAAAGGGGAGGAGTTCACAAGTTCGAGCAATCTTATGTGCCCTTACATTTGTCCAAAAAAAAGAAGCCAAAATCGTTCTTACGTAATTAATTAATGGGAGTGGGTGTTGCAATAGTTTGTTTGTTTCAGTGACGCCTGAGTCGATCGTGGTGCCGATCGTGTCGTGTATACTGGGGTTCCCGCTGTTAGCACTTACTGTCATCTGCTGCCTGAGACGGAGAGCCAAGCTGGCAAGGTAAATGAGACACGCTACTTGAGAACCACCGTTCTTATCAACGTTCGATGTATTTAAAGTTAGGATTTGATGGTTCTTTTTCTGACAGGTTACAGTGGTTAATAAGAGGTTAATAGCACAGTTTTTCGTTTTCATAAAATGTAAATATAACGTTACAATAACGACAAAAGAAGTAAATTAAAACATTGTGTTTGTATAGCAAAGCTTCCAGTTCATAATATTCTTGGGACGTAATTTGTAATCCGACTTACAAAATACTCGTATTGTACCTCGGCGTACTGTTTTAAACACAGAATACTATATTTATTTGTTTGTTTTGTTTTATTTTATAATTTTAGAAAAAGGGATAAATTAATATCCCACTAGAACACTTTATCCGTATGAAAAGCATCTCATGTTCCCTAATGATTGCCCTAATGCCATAGGGTACGTGTGTGCCACATTACATCAAAACTGATTCAGACATTTAAGCAGGAGAAGAAAACAATAATGTCGTGGCTGAAAAAACTGCAACAGAACAGGTAGATAATCAAAAACAAATTATCCATAGCAAACACAAAAAGTTGCAAAACTCCGTTACAATGTTAATGATTAAAAATTTCGAACTCCGCCGAACAACAAAAACTAAATTTCACGGATCGCGAAAAACTGCTACCCGCTCGAACGAGCCTGAAAATTGTTTTCGAGCAAATTTTCTCGACGCAATCTCGTTATATGAATATAGAACGATAAGGGGCTCATTCAGACGCACCTCCTCATTTGTAGAATGACTTGATGACTCAGACGAGAGTGGAATTCATCCTGTTATAAATTAGAGCCATTTCACTCTTGCCCTTTATTGAAAGTGTAAAACGAAGCCCGAAATGATTCATAACAAATGGGACATAACCGTTTTTGAAGATATTAGCATTGTGGGTTTACTGCATGCGTAGAAGAAGAAACATGTAATTTCATTTCAATATTGGCTAAGGCCGACGATACACGACGACGGTACAAAATTTTTTAAAAATTGAAAGAAAGATAGAAAGAAAAGCGTAAATTGCCCTTTATCAAGTGTTTATGAAAAGAATATTACAAAACCTATACGTCATAATCGGCTGCATGAGACCACTGTTGGGCATAAAGCTCCCGCGTAGATCGTCACATTGTAATTCCTATAATAGGATTTGGCATAATCACTTGGTAATACTACCAGTACCTGAATTTAAAATTATTGCAAAACAATGTACATTAATTGTAAATATTTTCATGGCTCAATCTCGTCTACTGTAACTTTCGGAAAACATTCTGCTGATCTAAAACTTCCTATAAATCCCATTAAAAATCAGTACCGTAAAGCAAACTTCACTTCACTTTCCAAAATGTCTAATAAATAAAAATACAACACAAATATTATTTCTGGTACACTCGAGTAAAAAATAATCAAAATAATATCTACCCACTTTTGTACCATTATTTAGGATTAGTACATTAGTACATCTTTAATTTGACATTTCCCTCAAAGAGAATATAAAATACTACGTAATAAGGGACGGGACTCCATACAGTGAAATTAAAAATTACCAAACGTCAAACGCGGCTAACTCACCATCCAACCTGACGACTGTACATTTATTCAGGTACACCAACACAAAGGCAGGAATAGAGATGTTCGACCTTATATTCAGAATTTTCAAATACAGTTGGGATCGTTCGTAAAATATACTTTACGCTACAGGTTTTATTTTAATTTTACCACAACACACTAAACCAGGAACAAGATAAGAATGTGACATGGAAAAGTGGGCACATATTTTTGTACTCGAGTCTACACCAAAAAAGAAAACAAACAAGAATACGTAATAAGGAACGATATGTGATATTTTAGACAGGCGTCTTTATCGATAAAAGCAAAAGCATCCGATACCACAATAATTCAAAATGAAAAAATTACAAACTTATGCACACAGTAATGGTTTATTTTAAAGATGCCTGCCTCAACTTATCTTCCTCTTTTCAGCGGTAAAAGCTATGTCGTGGTCACTTTATATAAATGGCAGCAAGGACCTAAAAGACTGTCGAAGCTTGTTGGGACGGAAACCATTTCTGATAGCGGCACCGGCGGGACATAATTGATTTATATGTGCTCTATCTCAGTGCCGGGTGTCGGAGCGCAGGGGTGTAGGGGTGCGATCGTAGAATCCGTCTCGATAGCTTACTAAATGTCCAGCAATTTTTTCCTATCGAGAAAGCTCAGGTTGTACGACTGCCTTTGGTTTGAGCAAAAACGCTATAAATTGAAACAAGCACGAGGATTGTTGCTATGCAGTGCATATATATGTACTTGTGAGTATCCTCAAAGCCGTTGTCTTGGTGAAATCGAGGGTGCAAAGGAATCTTCTAGATGTAAACTGGCGTTTACTGTACCATTCGTCGGCACGATCACCTCTTACCACAAGGCACATCTAGAAAAAGTGTCGTTCTACTTTGTTTTCTATTTTGAGTTACTTACAAACCCTAGGGTTAAACACAGTGACCTAAATTGTGTCATTCTAGTAGCCGAAGTAAATTTTAAAGTCCAGTATTTGTTAGTAAAATGCTATAATAGTGGTTTAATATGTAAAACTTCTTGAAATATTTGCCTGATTATTAAATAAAACATTATGACAAAAGGAAACAAAAATGTTCGGCCAAACCGTCACGTTGTGCGGTGAAAACGTTATCGAACCATATTTTTACTTATTTCTTATCTCATCTTTTCAAGGCATTCATCTCAGTTTCAGGATTGAGTGTTTCAATATTTCAATAAGCTTCAGTCGGTTCTTTGCTCGTCTTGCCTTCCTTATCAGCTCACAAAACAAGATATTTCCTCATCGTGACTGAAGGATAAATTATCTCAAACATTTTGAATTATCATTTTTTGCCTCAAACATTTCTTCTTAGAGTTTTTTTCCTTTAAAGATAAATTAATCCTAAATTATGTTATTACAATGCTTTTAAAATAAATTAATTAGACCGTAGGGCAATGTTCTTTCGTAGCTGTTCCGTTTTTATATTAAAATTTGTTTCACCTATTTAATAAAATTAGGTATTGAATGAATAAATACATCATAATGAATTCAATAAACCTGTGGCGTACGCAAACAAATTATTTGGTTCAGCCGTCAATCAATTACAAATGGGCACATTTATTACTTGTAAACAACCACCTGCGCGCTCCTGGAACGATGTTATTTGAATTATGGCTTCTAATTCATCCACATCTGGGTAGGTAATTCCTTGTAGTGGATTTCGTAGGTGACGGGAAAGTTACGGGGGAAGAGCTTACTTGACTCCAACTAACAAGATTATGGCAAATTATCGCAACTGAAAGCCCAGTCTGTCGAATCGCGTTCCGTAGTAGAGAAAGAATATTTTCATCAAATTTAAATGACCCTTGAAAATACTTCAATGTAGAGTTCCGTTAACATTACAAAGCTAGAATGCAAATGTAATTTGTACGAAATTTTACTAAGCCAACTAGATTTTACATGTTAGATGACTATTACTCGTTAATTCGTATGTCCAACTTTCTTAGCTATGATAGTTTTCCTTTTAACTTCGTTATACACACGAGTAAACGAGAGCAAAAACAAGACACTTCGCGTAATACGTGTATTACATTCCAGAGTACTTGACTGTATCTCAGTTTATTTATTTAAATTTTCAAGACAAAACGACTCAAGTGATCTTCATGAAAGGCACGCACGTACCCTATGTCATGGAGAATCAATCCCATGTGCTATTTTTATCTCGCTAGTGTCTCAGATGTTGCGGGTAAAAATCTTGTACTAAATAAGCGTTAATCTACCACAGGGAGCGAGAAAGGAGACGCAATTGCGAGTTGGATCGCGGTGAACTGTCTGTGGTGAGACTGTCTCCAATAAAGAAGCAACGCGCCGTGAGCCTGGTGCGGTCTCCGAGGGCGCTACCCTCGCTGGAGCTCGACACCGTGCTCGAGGAACGATCAGACCCTGAACAAACTACTGTCTCACAGGTAAGACAACACAATGCAATCAGATATAGTTGCACTCGATACAAGGCTAAGTTGATTTCTCTTACAGCTTTACAAGTATGTTTTATTCAATCGCTTATTTTGATTCCTGACTTATTTTGACTGACTGGTCACTTTAAATAAAGAAAACTCAAACAATCAAAGTAAGAGACACCCTAATATTTATAAAACATAAATCAACAACGGTCTACAACCGATAAAAAGTCGTTTAGATTATAAATATTGTTCTGCCCAAAAAATTGGTGTCAGTAGGAGCAAAACTTTCGTGATCCATCAATATTTCCTACCAATACCGTTATTAGAGCAAATAAAGTCTGTACCAAGAAAACATATTTGTGATGATGTATAAAGCTGTGTTTACACGATCATATCAAGATGACTGAAACGTGATCCAAGAAAGGCCATGATGATAAAACTTGCTGTTCAAAATATAATGAGTGAATTAATTAAATTTACCTAATAATTGGTCTTAACATAATTAGGTGCGCGAGTCAATCCCACATCGGACTTTCAATGATTGCGATCGCAGTAATAAATTGTTGAATACCCTGCTGCCTTATCTCCCTCATAAAGACGAACATAGATAATTAATTTTTCCTAAATCATAATCATGGATTACAAAACTTAATGCCAGTTCAAATTAAAAGAAAATTGAAATCTAAGACAATAGATAATCTAAGAACATCCAAACTCTGAAGGGTTCACATCCCATAAAACCACAGCCATTGATGTATTAGGAAACTAAAAGAATTTTTAAAACAATATAGATAAAATTATATAGTATACGACAAAATATTTTCAGGGTTACTCTAGGCTCCTTTCAATCTATTTACAACGAAATTCCCATCACAAGGTACTTTATAAGAACGGTGTAAATCATTTTAATTAATCAGGATTCAATTAGTCGCAGCTCGTTCATTTTATTCAGCTGAGTCAACACAGACTACAAACACGTAAGTTTCTAATATAGCGAATAAGAACTATTTATTCCCAAAAAGGAAACAACTATACGCAATCTTAACCAACAATAGCGGGAGACCTTTACAACATAAAGTTACTTCACAAATAAATAATTCAACGAATATTGTCCCAAACAACAATAAAGGTCTTCTTATTGATTACGATTCACCATCATGTCCAGCCTGGGCCAGTCCACCGCTATAAGCGTTTTTCACGGTGCACCACTTCCCACCTTTCTACCCAGTGGAAAGTTTTCTTACAATACTTTTGTCCAGACGTCTTAACTCCAGATCCATAATAACTTTAATGAAATGATTTATGGCACCGTCTGCCACGAGTCTTTTCGTTTAGTATAGGAACCTATCTTGGTACTTGGTGTCATTGGTGGCAGGGCACCTATCCCACCTGTATGTATATACATACAGGTCCAAGTCTTCCACCTAACAACAGTGTCATCGAGTTCCGGCACAAAGATAGGTGAGTATGTACGTAACTCTTTGCGTATGCCTCATTAAGTTGATTGAGGCTTAGAGAAACGCTTCCATCCTACCATTCTTATCCCCATTTACAAGGTTAGGTGAATGCCAATGACAAACTTATTCTGCAAATGTTCATATTCTAGGTGGAAGTGACACCTGACCGAGAAGTAGGCGCGATCCTGCTCGGCGCTGCCGGTGCAATAGGCACCGCTGCTGCCACGGCTGGATGCAACAGGGACAGTTAGCGGCGTGGCTCGGCGCAGCTTGGAGCGCGCTCGCCGCTCTGGGCCGCGCTGACAAGCCAGCCCCTGGAGGAACTGGACGGAGACGGTGACGACGAGACCCTCGACGGAGACGACAGCTAACATCTAGACGAGCGCTCCGTCATTGACATCGGCGAGCGCATGAAGCTGTTCCTAGACATCCCACTCAAGTTCTAAACTGATGATGGGAATGGATCACGCTTCTCAAGTACTCTCATGGTTTTCGTAATCGGGTGTGATGTGTGGAAAGGATCGCTTTCAGTTCGTGAATATTTATAAAATATAGGATTGCAAAAAGTGAAAGTGTCGGCACTAAAAATGTTTTAATAACGAGCTTTTAACGAGTTTAGCTATAAACTAATTTCTGACATCCTAATAATTTTCTGTAATGTTTCTTAGAAATCTTTCAAAAGTAATGAAAATTATTTCTGCAATAGTCTTATCGAGGACAATTCCCATTCAAATAGTATGGGATTTTTTGGAGTAACTCAAAAAGGTTTGAGAATGTTTTTTTCTAGGGATTCTAATGTAACTACAATTGACGAGGTTTAATATATAGTACTAAGCACACACAAAATAGAATACCTAAAGATGTTACATATTGGGAACAATAAAGCTAGGCAAGGCTTCAAAATCCTTGGCTGTACCAGCGTGGTATGAAAAGGTTCTTCAGTTTTTAATTATTATTTACAAGACGCCATTACATTTTCATTGACAATTCCAGTTTTTATCAATGGTACTGGTATAAGCTTAAATACACTTACAGCTGACGAGCCTTTACAATTTTCATACCACAATTATACCCACTTTGCTGAACTTCGTAGAGAAGCTAACATCTGGACATTTCATGGAAGGCTAGCGTTCTAAGCGTGTCACGTATCGAAAGGATTTTAAAGCGGATAGCGCGGCTTATCCGATTTTGCATTTAAAAATGAAGTACGTGATTGGTTTCCAAGCTAGACTGGATTTACATTTTTCAATTCGTGTATTTAAAATCAACTCAGCTTTATAATCTGAGCTCTAGTTTAATCCGAGCTCTGGTTGAATCCGATTAAACCTATAGAAAAAGGAAAGGCGGCAGATGCAGGAGTAGAAAATGTAGTTAGAAATTTGATGGCCTTGTCGATTAGGGAGAGTTTACATTACGCATAGGTAAAGATTAATTATGTCACGAATGTGACCAGTCTTTGACGTATAAAGTATAAATCAAAGACAAGTTTTAGATCATAGAAAGACCAATAGGTAAAAATATCCGACGTGACAGCATTCTAAAACGTCAATTTAATTATTTTTTCCTGAAACTCATTCGACCTGTACTTTTATTAGTCAATGTTTTATAAATAGTTTAGTAACAAATTAGAAATGGACGTGCAGAAGAGCAGATAAAAAATGTGCAATCAGTTTTTTTTATTACGCGGATTAAGTGTGCGAAAGCGGGATAGATTTACAGACATAGATTTACTTAATACTTAACGTTATCCCTCTCCTAATGCTTCCATACTAAATTTCTGTTGTCATAATCTTTTAAAATAGAACAGCTGGCTTTGATAAGAAATTACCTAAAAATGAGATGAAATCGAATCGTGTTGCGAAATACCTAAATATAATTAATTTACAACTTTATAGTTAGCTACAATAGCAGTTGCGCAGCTAATGGTTCATAGATGGCGCTTTGAACAATAATCGAAAAAGTGTTTAAAATGAACATTGTGATTCATTGTGAAGTTGTATGTTAATGATACTCATTTCACGACATCACAATCTGATGTCCTATTTTTAGATAGTTACTACACAAATCCAGCAATTATATTCTAAAAGATTATGGCAACAGAAATTTAGTATGAAACTTTGATGGAGGTGATCCACCTTAAATAACATATTGTTGAAGCTAAATCCCGAAACTGATTAACAGTAGAAAAACTGAGAAAAGAAAGAGTGACGTTTGCCGAATCCCACATGGCAACATTACAATTAAAATTGTTTCTTATCTGTTTTCAACCAGTGAACTGAATGTTTGTTGTTTAAAATTGTTCAGTAGGTAATGTTATAATAAAGTAATTGTACAGTAAAATTTGTATTTTGAAATGCAAACATGCATACTTGTATCTGGCGTATTAGACTTATCAAAATTAATAATACTGAAAGGTCTTAAATCGTGAATCAATGGTCCAAATTTATCGTCAATTTATGTAAAATCAAATCTTTAAAATTGTAGTAGGTACACAAATTTATGTTCCAACTAAAATGTTAACCCGTGATAAAGCTGTAAGACAGCTTCACAAATCTTTTGAGAATTGAATTTTTATCGGTTGGTGTATGAACTTTCCGAGCTTTTCAATCGCTCTATTATATTGATAAGAAACAACGGGGGAGATGCATGGAAAAATATTTTTCTCTAAATCGATAGTCCATGTTAAAAGGTAAACACCTCTATCGTATTTTTTTCGATACGACTAATTCTTTTTTTTAGTACAACCCGCCAAAAAGTAATTCTAGTCACGCGGTGCTAAAACGCTCCATATAAATCAGGTGACATTTGTGACGTCACACCTGTTTTTAGAGCGTTAAAATGTATGGAACTTGTTCAATTTTGGGGGTATCTCGTAAAATCTGGGGGCACGGCAGTGCCCCCACCAAGTCGAGCAAAAAAGCGTCACGGCCGTACCATCCTTTTCTCGAAGCAATTCAGACCATTTTCGACCCCCTGTAACTTCGTTGTGGATATAATGTTTTACATTTAGCCCTCGCAAAATCCAAATAAAAAATCGTCGTAATCGTATTTATATTTGGTGGGATTTCTTTTAATGTCCGTTATGCTATAAAATACAATTCAACCCAATCTAATTTTATTGCATCTTCCCTATTTAATAGCGCAATTACTACACGTGCGCATTTTATTCTTCATCCAGTGTTATATTCTGATATAACTTTTTCTTAATAAACTACAACATTTTATTGTCAAATTGCTGATTCTTGTTCGTTATAATGTTGTATGAAAAATGCAAGTAACCATCTATTTATTATTACCATTAAATTTTATAAATAGAAATCAGTATGTTTGTTCACTCTTTAGTTAAAATAGTCGGTGGTGATTATTTTATTGTGTCTTTGCTAAATAAATCACAAAATAAAAATAAACCAATGAATTGAAAATTACAAAAACGTTAAACTTTCCGATTTTGAAAACATGTACCTTTGTTTGAATTTATTTATTAAAGATAGACTAGTAGAATACATATAGTAGTATTTGTTATATGAATTATTGAATTCATTAAGCACAAAATAGTCATAGAACTGATATTCAATTGTACGGGCGCCACCCCGATCGGCTTATAATGTAGTTATGGAAGCACAACACATCATAGTGTAAATTAGCACTAGGGAACATGTACATTTGTAAAATATTAATAAATATCAATAAATCGCTGGAATCGATATCACGAATTTGTAGTTTCATTTCGATTATATTTTTACCTTTACCTTAGATTTTGAATCAATCAGAAGAATCTTTAGGTTTTAAAATCATAGGCTCAGTGAAAATTCGTTTCTGGGAATCACTCTGTTTTTGGACTCGCACTTTGATCATTTTCGTGCGTTCATCCTGCACTCAGATGGACATACCTCTAGTGGCTTTATTGTTCAAGCACTTCAACACTTAGATGTAACGATAGTCAATATCACACCTTTGGAGGTGCTTCAGCACAGCACAGGTTTTGATTGAATCAAGGGCTTTCTTGTAGTGCACAAACGGTAAACATAGTGGCCAGTTACACTCCTCGGTCTTCTGTATAATGTGTCGGAGCATGTGTATGTGGCCTACTGTGCTGAAGCCTTCTTGGAAAACGGCTTGCTCAGCAGTTTGAAAGTAATTGTACAGTAGGGCATTATCGCGTTTCCTAAAGAAGTCATGCTTCTGACGTAGTACCTTCGTGTATGACGTAATCAAAGATCTTATGAATGACTAAAATTATACCATCTATTTTAATTCTAAATCAATACTAATATTATAATTTTGATAAACGGTTGAACTCATATCGACAAAATTCTTCCGGCATATATGTTCTGAATTATACATAGCATTTGGGTTTCCTCGTGAAATAATGTAAAACACTGCAGTTAAACAAGTCGAAAAGAAGCAGAAATATAAATAGCATTCACCTGTTTCGAAAGTAGGTCAGCGCTTCGAGCACATGCTTGACGGCCGATGTGGTTCTCACAAAATATTCATTGTTCCTTTTCAGCGGAATACTGAAACGGTACTAAATAATTAAAGCTTCCCGAAAAACCCTTTTACGTTCAATAGCCGCCTCGACCTACAAACGACATTTGACTGATGTAACGGGATCGATACGTGGATTTATTCAGATGGTCATTGGAGATCATTCGCAGTCACTTTGCTATATATTCAGCTTCCGTTACACCACGTTACACATATTGGTTTATTTTATTATTTATTAAATTAGTACCTAATACATACAAATATAAGTAAATACAAATGCGTATTACTAACGCATAACGAAAAAAAACATCCTACTAAGTTGCATAGGATCGCATACACACCTAAATCGCTTGCTTACGCAACATGATTCAGCGAGCCAGATAGGATTCAGACATTCTGTCGATGGCAAATCATGTTTCTTATATAACTTATTACTTATAACTATTTACAAAAAGATGTTGTAGGTTTGACTCTCCCAAAAAATTCTGGGGTTTACAAACTAGATTGAAAATATTTGAATACATGGCTATGTTATCTCTGCTCACCATGTGCTTACCGAAAAACTGATACTCGTATGTCATATCTGTAGTCAATGTGACAGTGAAATCATCTTGTATCCATTCCTAACAAGCACACACTCTCCTTGTCTAAATGTCTCTGTGGTTTCTTCGTCGATTTCGAAACTTTGAATTGATTCCGAATAAAGTTCAACCCACATTCCTGTTATTAATACTTGTCATTATAGCTATTTACATATCCGACCTCGCCCTCGCCCTCGCCTCGGTCAAATCTCATGTCAAGGTTAGCCTTTGACACGTCGCCTATATACTTACTTAAGGTTCCCACACGCTCATGGTCGAGTAACTTCGATATTCCTGTTGTTTTCCACTTTAATATATGACACGATGGATTTCTTTCATCCATACTACGACTATTAATATAATAAATGCTAATGTGAGTGTTTTTGTTTGTCCTTCCTATACGTCGCATCGGAGAGTCAGAATGACTTATTTTTTGTATAGTGGTAGTTGAAGGGCCGAAAAAGGATCGACGCTACTTTTTGTCCCGATCTAACGAGTAATTCTCGTGGAATAATATCTGAAGTCTGAAAGCTAGTAGACAATGTTTGACCTATTTTAAAATTAATGGTATATAATTTAATTTTTGATCAAACTACCATAAATGATATGGTCAACGAAATCGCATGTCATTTTAAATTAGACGGTGCTTTGCTAAAGAAGACTCTCAAATCGTAATTTTCAGAGGACATGGAACTTATTTCGGTTTTGATCATTTAAGAAAGAAATCGTCTGTGAACACCGACATCTTGCAATAACATTAAATCGATTTCTAAATATATTTTAAATCGATTTACTATGTCGTCTAGAATATACAGTCATTTGTGGATTTTAATGGTTTTCCCGGAGATATGTGTACAGAACTCTTAACTAAGTACATACAGTAATCCAGGTAACGATGGTCATCATTACGAGTAGAACGTGTTAAACCTGCGACAGTCATTACGGAGCGGATACAATTGTTTAGATATCTGCCTGCGCGTGAAGTACGTTCGGTAACGTTCTGAAAACTCATATTTAACTATACTAGTAGTCGCCCAGTGGTCGAAATTCGATAATTAATTTTTAAAAATTTAAATATTTGCATTCTGCAATCCTCTATATAAACTATAAGTGTGCGAAATTTGATACTCCTCCGTCCGCGCAATTTTCGTGAAAAGGAATACAAAGTTTTTATTATTATTTAGTTATTAACATAGAGATAACTACCCTCAAGGTTATATCAGATAATATAACTAAAATAAAATCTTAAATCAAAATAGGAAACTAAATGTCTAGAATTAAGTTTTAAATTAGTTTAAATTATAGTAAGACTGTTTCTATATTTCAATAATAACAATAAATCCAAGTATAACATTACATATGTAAAAACGTTTAAATGGCTACTAGTTGTACATTTCTTATCAATTAAAGCTGTATGTTTTCCGAATATATTAAAATAAAATAAATAAACCAGATAAATTTGATTTTCTTATGAAAGACTAGCTTTATCCCCCAAAATCTGAAATTATACCAATCAAACGTATAATTTTATAATGCTAATTCAATTAACACAATTTATACGTTATTGAGTAATAAAGCATCCAAATCACATGTATAATATACGTGTGATAAAATTTCTTTATTACTACTATAATAATCAAATTACGTAATACATGCCAAATAAATTATTGAAATTTATATGCAATAGGTCCGCTCTTGGCCTTGTGGTATGTCATGATAAATCAGACGGATGGAAGAAGAAGATTCAAGTCAACAAGGTGACATGATACTGCAACTGCAACAGATACATAGTTTTATTATATTTTTTTTCAAAACTTTTTCCCCCAAAAGGCAAAGTTTGTAACACAGATGTGAGAAAAACTCTCTGAGTTGTTTGATTCGCTATTATATTGCATTCAAAACTATACGTGCTGGGAACCCTTTAACTATCTAGAATTAGCCACACACAGGCCTAAAAAACAATCAAGTGCGGGGTTCCGTACAGAATATGAATAATTAACATACGGAAAATCATACATAATAGGTGAGGTCACCGAAAAATGCTAGAACGAAAATGTAACTCCGATTAAATAGTAAAAAAAGCTATTTAAATGTGACATGATTAAAAATTCTGGTTTTCAGATATTCTCATGCTGTAGACCTTCCTTCTTGCCAAATTTCAGGATTCTAGGTCAACTGGAAGAACTCTATGGGTTTTGATTCCTTGCTTTTTAAAGGAAATCGACGATATATGCAGCAGCATACACGGACGTATATTTTTATTGCGTCTTAGAAGCTTGTTTTTTTTTTCTTCACAGAAACAAGGGACCACACACAAGAGTATTTGAGAAAAGGAGTATGTACCTACAGACACACAGATAGGGGGACAATAAAGTGTAGGATCGCTTTTTAGGGCTCCGTAGTCAAACAAAGAACCCTTATAGTTTCGCTCTGTCCGTCCGCGGCGTATTACTAGAAAGCGGTAAAATAAAATATTGAAAAATATTTTGTAAGGATGGCGTCAATGGCGGCTCCCATACACGTAATTTGGGGATGAAATAAATTTTTTCGCGTCTATCCCATTGTGTGGGGTATCGTTGAATAGGTTTTTTTAAAACATCGAGGGTCTGGGAACACTTCTTTTTTTATTGAGGCACCCGTTAGCGAAATATTAGGCTTTAAAGTGATAATTTTTGTCAGAGTGGGAGAGTGAGTGGTAGAGCCCTACACTGCGCTTGGCCCGACACGCACTTGACCGGATTTTTTTCTTTCAGGTACGGGACCCTAAAATATTTACCAGATTTTGTTATATCTACAATTGCGTGAACACGTCAGTACGTCTCATAAGGCCACTGTCGTCAAAAGGTCGTTTTATTACTGACCTAATTTAGCACAATATAACAAAAGAATAAAGTTTCAAGTTGATTAAATTTATAAGACTTGGCAGATACAGGTAATGAAGATAAAGTAATTCTACATATTATACCCGATTCTGTAGTTATATTCTGTAAAATTTCAGCGTTCGATCCGCTGTAAATCGAAATTTTAATTTTAAGTATGTAAAACGCATTAAAACAAAAAGTTGTCACATTACGTCAGTAATTTTTAAGTAAGTTCCCGCCGTTCATGTTTTATATAAAAATATTTGCGATTTCTCGATACATGCTACATTAACTCAATGCGATAATATTTAATTATATTTAATAAATATAATAATAATAAATATTTAATTATTCATTATAATTTACTAACACAGGAAGACTAAAAGCGCAATTTTCTAGTCACCACGCAAATACGTTCTGATTTGTATTGCATAGTTTAGTCGATCGAAGTCACGTCGAACCTAATCACTATCGCAATCCCAAAATCCAGCAATCGTCCACCATTTAGCGCGCCCGCTAACTCTCACCCAGTTTCCGAACGTTGCTAAGTATGATTGCTGGCGAGGGAGGACATCAATTAACCTACTTTCTGTTAATTCTCACAGTGACTAAGCCTATTTGTGATCTGCTAAATTAAAACCAGGTGTTACAGGATGGTAGATGGTATATGAGCGACGAGTTGATGTCCTGCGACGTAGCGACCAGAAATGTGAACTCATGTCCATCATAAAGATACAGAAAGTTGCGTATCTGAGACATGAGAGGTATGCGCTTTTGTAACTTATTATGATGGGTAAAGTTGCTGGAAAGCGACATGTTGATCGCAGGAAGAAGTCCTGGCTGCGGGACAATTAGAGTGGACGGGAATCTTGAGTGCCGCCGGACTTTTCGCCTCGCAACCGACAAAGAAAAGCACAGCGAGATGACAGCCAACCTTCACTACTACTAGAGAGAAGTTGTTGGTAGAGGAGACCCGCTGGGTGCAAGCAACTCAGCATCGGTGCATAATGATGATTAAATTGGTTTAACGACGACGAGTCGAGATAAGCGTCGGTGGCGCAGTGGATAAGGCGCGGACTCTCAATCTGAGGGTACCGGGTTCGAATCCAGCCGTGTACCTATGAGTTGTTTTTCAATTCAAGTACATTATCCGATTGCTTAACGGTGAAGGAAAACATCGTGAGGAAACCTGCATGTCTTGAACAGGCATGTGAAGTCCGCCGATCCGCACTGGGCCCGCGTGGTGGACTATGGCCCATACACTCTCTGTATGAGGGTAGGCCTGAGTCCCTCCAGTGGGGACGTATATAGGCTGTTGATGATGATGATGATAGAAGCTAACACTGAATTTTAGTACTTGTAGTGCGCCATTTTATAATAATGACTTTAAGCAATGCCAAAACTGCCAGCGGTGTCCGCAGATCTTAAAGAGGCGCAAAAATAATCAGGCTCAAGTTTTACGTCATGTGTGGATGCAGAGTTATTAGAAGCTCGCACCGGGCGCATAAAAGGCTAATTACGGCACTGGCAGTGTGCATGCACAAAGTATATATAAACAAAAGCCGAAAATGAAAGTGAACTACATAGTTCCTCTAGCACTAACATAATGTAATCTTCATATATACAAGTTTTATAACAGGTCGTTGCCAAACACGTTTTCTTCTTCTAAAGTCGTTTGTTACCATGTCCACAAAATAACCATTTTGTGCCATACCAGAATTTTGAAATAATTTCAAAAACCGGTATGGATGCAACATTGTCGAAAAACTACATATATTTTGAAGTTTAGTATGTTTAAATTGAACTTCAGTTCGTATTGAAACACTTTGAATTAAATAAACAGCCGTTCACAAATTTACTAAGAAATCATTGATTCCGAGTACCAAAACTAACTTTAATAAAACTTTTTAAGCTAAATACCTACTTGTCCAGGTTGATCATAGCGAAAGAATAAAATCATTTTTTCTACAGAACTCCATATACTTCCGCTATTATCCAATAAAGTAATCAGAGCAAATCATTTTTGACGTAGTCGCACAAAAAGGCGTAAAGAAATACAAGTGTCCGCACAGCGTAGCCCCTAAGTGACGATATATTTAGAACTATTATTATCGTCGTCGTGGTTCTCGGCAGGGGAGCTACTCCACAAAGGGCTGAGGGTGACCCTGATTAATTTACCGCCCTATCAAGAGGGCGTCAGGGTTGTGCAAACAAAAATACCATTAACGCCGGCCACAGAATATACAAATATAGGTACGCTGCTGGCACGAATATACGTACTTACCTATATATTGAACTAAATACAGTTCTGCCTCTGAAGTTAGCCAATAAAGACTGCGAAGTATCAATTACTAACGTATAAATGGGAGGCCACATCGCTCGAAGAACCGATAACCGGTGGGGAGTAAAGGTTCTCGAGTGGCGACCACGTACCGGGAAACGTCTACCAGGCCGTCCCCCTACTAGATGGACCGACGACCTGATCGCTGGATGCAGATGGCTCGGGACCGGTCGATGTGGCGTACCATGAGGGAGGCCTATGTCCAGCAGTGGACGTTTCCCGGCTGATGATGATGATGATGAAATGGGAGGCAAGGCAAGTTAGCGGGTGGAAAGAAATGTCCTAGTGTTTTAAGTCATATAGGGGTAGTTATTATCGAAAATAATAGACACACATTCCGTCTGTACATGTTTGAAATTGCGGAGAGCTAACTTCAGAGGGGCAAACAAAGCGTGCGAGTACTGTACGTGCCGACTGGGCGGCAATTGATTGGTTTGAATAATGAATCTTCGTTGATGTCAGATACTAGTGTTTGGGTGGTTATATTTTTTATGTACAATGGGTTTGTACTTGACTTTCGTCTCATCTGATGATAAGTGACAAGAAGTCATTTGGATGGAAAGCCTGCGCTGCGCACCAGAAGCCACCTGCTGCTTAGTGTGAGACTTAGACAGTATAGTGGTAACTAATCCTACGGATACTAGAAAGAAAGAAATAATCATTTATAGCCAATTACATCGTATTTTACAAGGTGTTAAGGTAGTAATTGCAATTTGTTCCGTGTATTTAACCTGTCCACAGATGTGCATATATTATATCTAAATCAAAATGATTATTTTATAGGTATAATACATAATTTAATCTCTAAAATCTAAAATATAAATACAATAAATAATCATCTTTAATAAGGAGCTGGAGCATGAATAAGGCACATCACCCCATCCCGCAAACCGCACCTGACTTCAAGTTGCGGAAATATGCCAGATAACGAATACAAATAACCTCTTCTGCTCCAATCACCGACTAAAGTTTATGAAAGCCATATTTCAAATATTAAAAAAACTACATCACAAACTGGATAGATTTTAGAATTTGTAGATCAAAGTGTTACATTTTAAAGTACGAAAAAATAAAACAAAGCAATGAATTAATTTAAAGATAGAACAAACAAGTAGGCTCGTGTTTAAACCGCTCAATCATCATGATTCAATCGTGAATTCAACATTAACAATTCACAAATCGACCACGAGAAATTAGCACTAGACATCCTCAGTTTCACTTAGCGTGCTCGAGAAAAACTGGTCGATAAATGTGGCCGGTGCGATTATAGTCGACAAGGCCGATCAGTCCTGTAACACTGCCTTATATTGAGCGGCGAGCCGGCCGCACGCACCCATGTGCCACGGTCCTTACAGTGCAGCGTGCGGAGCCAAATAACTTAGCCAAAAATAATTATTAACGAATTTTTTATTACTTATAGAAGTTGATAATTGATTATAATTTGTGATTCGTAGTGGATTTCTTTTTCAACAACATTTTATTTTCTGTGACTTTGTGTGTTTTATGAGGATTTTATGTTTATGAATATCTGATTCAAAAGGAAAGTTTTATGGACATGTAAGTACATTACAGTAATTAAGGATAAGATAAGTACAATTATGATTTGCAATACATTCAACATAGTTTTCAAAGATTTTTCGGTTGCCTAAATATACTTCCGAATTAATGAATTTCACTTAAAACCTGCAATCCAATATTCGATGTTAGCGGTACATACTAGCGTTTACCTGTGACTTCGTATGCTTGAATTTCAGAATTACGTACTGGAACTAAAGTAGTTATTCGATCGATGTAAAAAATGTCCTACTCGTATGTCCTTTTCATACCCTTCAACTATAAAACAAATTAGGTCATTCTGATTCCCCGTTACGATGTGAGGAAAAGACAAACAAACTCACTCTTGCATTCGGATTTTTTTCTCATTTTTGGTTTTCTATTTATCGAGACAAAAACTTTTGCCCGCGTCTTCATCTGCGCGGACTTCGGAAAGTATCCCAAAGAACTACATTCTCGATCGGGATAAACCGTTGCCTTCCTTTAAAAGCCATATTCCTTTTCCGTCCCTTCAAATGTCCCTATACAAAATAATTAACGCGTTAAAAAAGAACTAGAAACCGAGTTCAACTGCCCTAAAATCATTCCCTGCCCCTAAAATGTTCACCCATAGAGGTAGAATAATATTTGGAGTTAGATGATTTTTTCAAAAAGCGCTCAATTAATTTTGATAAAATTGTACCACCTTTAAAGTAGGATCTACCAAACAAAAAAAGAATCATCAAAATCGATCCATAATTGGCGGAGTTATAGCGTAGCAAAAAAACATACAGTTGAATTAAGCACCTCCTCCTTTTTGAAGTCGGTTGAAAACTCACTTGCATTTATAATATTAGTATGCATTATGGATTCCATCCTGTATGATTCTGATAGTATAACTATAACATCATTAAAGCCGAGATACTTTTAGGGATCCGTACTCAGCGTGCCAAACAGGTCTTACTAAGGACATTACTAATGCTCATCTGTCCGTCCATACGTCACAGGACTGTATCTTAAGAACCATATATGTATAGATACATTTAACTTAATAGAGCCTGTATTATTACTATTATTTATTCATTTATCCAGTTTAAAACAACAACACAACTCAGATATGCAGGACAAAAGCTAATGTTACAGCAGTCATTAAAAGAATTGAAATATACATTTAACATACTATGATTTTAAAATACGATTTTTATTATATCACAGATCTAACATTAGTTGAATTCTCTGTCAAAGGATCCGTGATGGCAGTGTAGATGAACACAGTGATCGAAGCAACTATTGAAAAAATATGCTAAAAGTTTAGACCAGACGAATAAAAGTAAGAATCAAAAGTTTAAAATACATGGGGGATTCTCTGTAAGAAGCCAAAACGTGTTTTTTCGGAGTGTTTGTTGTGTTATAGATGTATATTGTATCTTAGTACGGAACCCTTCGATTGCGAGTCCGACTCGCTGGTTTCTTAGTTTTACAGAATATTCATGTGAAGGTCAAGTGCAAACTCAAAATGCATTTCAAAGAGCTATACATCAGCCTACTAAATAAACATCACATAATTATGAGGTAATATAAAAAAGTAAAAAAAAGGTAAAAAGTTCTTGTTTTCATTAGCATATATTGGCATTATTATAGAGGCGAGAAACCAGGTCATTACCATTCTATTACGATAATGTCGTTTTGGTCGGGCCCCACACCTCGACCTTTACACAAACACGTATAAACTATAATAAGAAACCATGTCGTGGGTATCCGTGTTGTAACAGACAATTAATTATAAGTTAACGGCTGTCAAACCTGTCCATTAAAACAATGCTAAAAAGATTTACTGGTTAGCAAACTTGTAAAAAAACTAAAAGGATTATATATAAGGGATTAGTGACATTTGGATAATATTTTTATAAACAAAGAACTTTTAAACTACTTACTTGTTAGATTGGGATAAAACAATCCTCAACACATGAACAAACAAAGGGAAATGGGGAATATATATACTAGCTTCCGCCCGCGACTTTGTCCGCGTGTACTTCAGGATTTATTCTACTTGTTCGGTAGGCATAGATGGCATCTATCTCCATTTCCAGCATAAGGTACAAAATAGTGTTTATTCTGTTACGTAGGCTAATAGTTTAAAGAAACAAAAGAAATTTCAATATCTGACGTAGTTCATTCAAATAGTCTTCACACTAATATTATAAACGCAAAAGATTGTATATACGAATTACTTATTCTATGGTCGGTTCGTACGCAACGCGTTTTTGTTATGCCCAAATTGCCTATGTAATCCCACTAATATTATAAGTTTGATTTTGTACAATTTACACAATATATGTCTTTATAAATTATAGCCTATATGTTATTCTGATGTATAAGCTATATTATTGTAAAGTTTCATTTAAATCCATTCAGTAGTTTTTTCCGTGAAAGCGTCACAAACATCCAAACTTTCACACTTATAATATTAGTAGGATATATATATCCCCATTGCAGAGGCTCAGGCTCGACCCATCAACTAATCAGCTATATCGTAAGTGAATGAGCCCCTGCGATAGAAGCGTGCTCAACCAGAAGCCTAATGTCAATAAGACACTTAGCTTCTTTTAATACCGGAACACAACAGTGCTATTAACACGGATGATCGGTGGCAGACTTTGATAACATGTTAGTAGTTAGGTAAGCCAGGCGACATAGAATAAATACAGTCCTATCACCAACCAAACTAAATACTACTATAGCGTAAAAACAATTTTGGTGCAGTATGGTTAAACGTGGTCCTTTACTGTGGGCCGAATAAACAAGTTCAAAGTCACTCAGCGAGCAATGGAACAAGCTATGCTCGGAATTTCTCCACGTGATAAAATCCGGAACGAGGGACTCGTAGACGAATAAGGGTCACTGACATAGCTCGACGAGTCAGTGACCAGAAGTAGTAGTAGCAGTGGGCAGACCATATCTCTCGAAGAACGGACAACGGATGGGGAGTAAAAGTTCTCGAGTGGCGAACACGTACCGGGAAGCGTGTAACGGGCCGTCCCCCTAGATGGACCAACGACCTGGTTAAGGTCGCGAGGAGTCGCTGTATGCACGAGTAGCTCGAGGCCGGTCAATGTGGCATACCATTAAAGAAGCCTATATCCAACAGTGGACGTTTCCCGGCTAATAATGATGATGATGGTTGACTCTTCAAATAATCAAACCATTTCATACTTGTAACTATAATTATCATAACAGCTTTTGCTTCATCATAGCAGCACGTGGACTTTGTACAGAAAATACCGAAAGCGAACTGCTTGTCAAATTGGGATAGAAAGTGATTTATATAATTTTCCGTCCTTTCAACAATCCTAAAACAAAAAGTTGCCATTCTAACTCTCCGTTACGACGATAAGAAAGGACAAAGAAAAAAAGAAAAAAATTGTTACTGTATTTGTTTGTTGTATGTTATTATATTCGTATCGATAAAGGCGTGATAATTCTCTCTCACCATCCATGACGCTCTGGTACTTTTTAAGTAAACGAGTGGACAGCCATGTTTTTCAAAACGCCACTTGAAAGTAATGAGTCCCTCTTTCGAAATAACTGGTTGAATTTCGCAACAATTAACTTAGAACCAGCTCAAGAGCATCTACCTGTAACTTCATACATAAGTATTGCAAAACGTCACACACAGCTTTACAGAATGTTAAAAATAGTAGGACTACTCGTGTAGGACATAAATTGCAGGTTGACAATCGTACTTGTACAAATGTGAGTAAATGGTTGGAATTCGCTCAGAATGCTTCCATACAAAATTTCTTTTGACATAATCTTTTATAATAGCTGGTTTTGATAAGTAAAATAAAAAAAGAGATCGGAGTATAGTGTCGCGAAATGAATTTCATTAACGTACAACAATTGTCAGCTACAATAGCCATTGCGCAGCTAATGGTACCTAGATGGCGTTCTAAATAACAATCAAAAATAGTGTGTTAAAATGAACATTGTGATTAAATATGGGATTGTATGTTAATGATGATGATACTTATTTCAAGACATCCAATCGAATGTCCTATTTTACCCGACTGCGCCATAAGGAGGATATGTTTTTTCGAGAGTATTTATCTATGTATAAGATAAGATAAATATTTACTTTTTTCATACACTTGGTTATAATTAACAATTTATATAATACACATTCAAACAAAGTTCATGGAGCAGTGTGTGAAACTGGTGCCTGAGAAGGTTGCCCCGTGTTTCAGGACACCAGGTTCTCACCTCACAGTATATTGGTTTGGCACGCGCTGCATCCTGAACCGCTCGATGGATATAGCTTGAAAGGTGTCGTTATGATTACGTACCCCCCTGCCTGTGTTTAGCAGTGAACGTTCACTTCCGCTTGAAATGGTCTAATATAACATTATCATTTACAAATGACTAGCTTCTACCCGCGACTTCAGAAATTATCTCTTCTACGTCTACGATCGGATTAAAAAATAACCTATATACTATTCCGACCCTTCAACTGTCCCTATTCAAAAAATTAAGTCATTTTGATTCTCCGTTACGACGTAAACAAAGTATATATCAACTCACTTCGCATGTATATACCTCTACAGTATGGAAGTATGGATAATATATATACTCGTATATAATTAATTCGTATGTCTCAGGTCAAATTTAGGGCAAAGTTGGGCCGGCACTCCCCAACCCCAACCGTAGCTCAGAAACAATTAATTTTGTGAGACTTTTAGTTTAGACTAGGAACGTAATGCTTTCAAACATCAACCAAAATTGTTAGGAAGAAAAGAACTGCATCAAAAAACTTTGATGGCCTTTGCCTTGTAACAAATAAGGATCGCCATTGAAATTTGACTCTACACGTCTATTCTGTAAAACCTAGGTTACTTTACTACTATAGATCCAGTTGGCAAGTCCACACCTTTACTTAGCGTGGATGAGCGCTAACAACGTGCGTATGGGTATACAACCATACATAACTACACACGTATTGTATATATCTACTGCAGGCCGCGCGTGATATCGAAGATTTAATTACAACAATTAATCACCCAAAATGTTCTCCCTTATAGGTAGAATCATCTGGGCATATATTTTGTTTTTGTTGATTTTCTTTAAAAAGTTATTAATTAATTTCGATAAAATTTGTATGGGACTACATCTGAATCTACCAAACAACAAATTAATTATCAAAATTGATTTATAATTGGCGGAGTTATCACGTACAAATAATATACATACAAAAAAAACACAATCGAATGGAAAAAATCGATAACTTTCTTACAAAAGTGTTGTGAACGTTGCGAATGACATAATTTTACGACGGTCAGCGTCATATAGCCAATGAAATCTTTAGTATTCGATTACTGAAAGTAAATTTAAATGAGGTTACTGCTCTGATCGAATAATTACTCAAGTATGGCAACATTACATTTAATAACCAGCCTGACACGTAATAATTTGTATGACACTTATATAATGACAACCTTTTTGCTCGCAACTTTGTCTGCATTCCTTCGACTCGACCTTTATATTTACATCACACATCGTCGTACCAGCTTCGCGTGATCTGTAATTATCAAAGCCTATGTACTGACATAGTTACAAATACATACTCGTAAAACCATCCAAGTGCAAGTTGGACTCGCGCAAGTGTCGAACCATGGAAAGATAATTAACGCGTTCAAAAAGAACTAAAAACCGACTTCAATTACCTGAAAAATTTTGTTTTTGTTGATTTTATCAAAGAGCATGCAATCAATTTCGATAAAATTTATATGGGACCTCTGAAGTATGCTCTACCAAACAAAAAAAGAATTATCAAAATCGGTTCACTATTGGCGGAGTTATCGCGTAACACACATACATTAAAAAAAATTAAAAATCATACGCTTCGATTTGAGAACCTCCTCCTTTTTGAAGTCGGTTGAAAAGACACAGATATTTTTACGTTAATAGAATGTAAATTTTTAGGACCGGTCAATGTGGCATGCCATGAAGGAGGCCTGTATCCAGCAGTGAACGTTTCCCGGCAGATGATGATGAACCTTCATTTTCGCGACCGCATAACTAAGTTTGTTTGTCAAGGTTTTTTGATGATTTACGCAAAGTCCTGTATACTGTGATTATTACAGATTTTTCTCTTTGCAAAGTTTGGAGATAGAGGAGGGCAGAGGACTGGTATTTTTACACACTTTTTATCATGTTTAGTCGAAAACTATACTACAAAGAATATCATAAAAATCTGTTTTAGAATATACAAATTAATACCTTTTATATGATACTCCATTTGAGCTAGTGACTCAACTTTGAAATATCGATCCGATTATGTTTGTTTTCAAATATATAAATATTGCGTCAATTATTTCCCTCGCGTCACCTGTTTCCTATAATCATGCCAAAATTCAAGCCTATAATAGTATTAGTTGTTCCTGAGATTATTTGCTGTGACTTACGGACAGACAGACACCATAGTGAGATTATAAATAATAATAATTTAAAATTAATAAATTTAATAAGGGTTCATAGCATTATTATTTCATCATCATCAGCTGGGCAACGTCCACTGCTGGACAAGGCCTCCTTCATGGTATGCCACATTGACCGGACCCGAGCTATGCCGTGTGGTTACGGCTTAGAATGTAACTACCCCATCTCTTACCGTGGGTGTCGTAAGAGGCGACTAAGGGAAATGCAATACCGGGGGAGCAGCCTCCTCCTGAAGATCTATAACCGAATACTGCGATCACCAACCTGGCAAGGGTGGTGACTATGCCATATACCCTAATTATTATTTAACTCTAGTTAATATTTATCATGCACAGCCTGCGGCAGTCCACTGCTGGACATAGGCCTCTCCCAGAGTGTGCCACTCGATTCGGTCCTATGCCCTCCGCATCCATTCACGTCCGGCTACCCTACGTAAGTCGTCTTTCCACCTCGCCGGGGGACGTCCTACACTACGTTTGCCTAGGCGTTCTCGACTCGAGAACTCGTTAGTTAGTATACTATATAATATTACATCAAACCAAAATATCTAATTTTTCAATTATTTCGTTTTCAATTCATAACCACATTTAGAAAATTAGTTTATATATCACTAAATAGTATAAAACAAAGTCGCTGCCCGCTGTCTGTATGTATGTATGTATGTATGTATGTATGCTTAAATCTTTAAAACTACGCAACGGATTTTGATGCGGTTTTTTTTAATAGATAGAGTGATTCAAGAGGAAGGTTTATATATATAATACATGCATAATATAGTAGAGCAACACCGATAATTTTAGGGGTTTCTAATGTGATGTCGTAAATAAACACATCTTTTTGCGCTTACATTGCAAACGCTGGCTAAACCCTACCAGATAGATCAAAATAATGTACTACTGTAATGTACACCTTAGAAAGATCAACAAAAAAGTCCGCGATGGTATAGGTCTAACTATTGTATTTATGTCACTATAACTACTTTTATCAATTTTTTAAGTTGATAGAAATGCCGAACAAAATCAGACCATGTTATCCATACCTTTATATTAACCGTTATCAAAATAAATCATTTCATATTCAAGACTGCTTCAATATCTGTATATAGCTTCTTAAATTATTGAAATAGGACATTCCATTCAAAAGATATAACGAATTTAAAAAATCAAATACTCACAGAAAAATAAACGCCGGGCCCTGTACACCAAACATGACCAAACTGAAGCATTCAAATAATGTAGTACTGACCGAAGTGCGAAAGAGAGGCTTAGCGATGCTATTTAGCTGTGTATGAAATGAAAAAAATTACATAAGAAAAAATTAAACTCCTTAAAAATAAAATACATAAAACAAAGTGGTCAAGTGCGAGACGGACTCGCGCACCGAGGGCTCCGTGAAGAATATGATTAATAAACATACTGAAAATCACTATCACTAAATAGTATAAAATACCTCAGCGTCTAAAGACAAAAGTCTTTGATCAGTGCGTGTTGCCAGTGATGACATACGGAACCGAAACGTGGTCCTTTACTGTGGCACGAATAAACAAGCTCAAAGTCACTCAGCGAGCAATGGAACGAGCTATGCTCTTCTAACTTATATACGTGATAAGGTCCGGAATTAGGAAATTCGCCGACGAACGAAGGTCACCGACATAGCTCGACGAGTCAGTGAGCTTAAGTGGCAATGGGCAGGCCACATCGCTCGAAGAACCGATCACCGGTGGGGAGTAAAGGTTCTCGACCACGTACCGGGAAACGTCTACCAGGCCGTCCCCCTACTAGATGGACCGACGACCCGGTCAGAGTCGCAGGGAGTCGCTGGATGCAGGTAGCTCGGTCGATGTGGCGTACCATGAGGGAGGCCTATGTCCAGCAGTAGACGTTTCCCGGCTGATAATGAAATAGTATAAAACAAAGTCACTTCCCGCTGTCTATATGTATGTATGCTTAAATCTTTAAAACTACACAACGGATTTTGATGCGTTTTATTTAATAGATAGAACCATTCAAGAGGAAGGATAATTTTAGGGATTTCTAATGTGATGTCGTAAATAAACACATCTTTTTGCGCTTACATTGCAAACGCTGGCTAAACCCTACCAGATAGATCAAAATAATGTACTACTGTATTGTACACCTTAGAAAGATCAACAAAAAAGTCTGCGATGGTATATGTCTATCTCTTAAGGATAACCCACAGTAACCATTTTTATCCTTTACTTTTTCCGAGAAAAAACGGATTATTTTGCAGCGATCTTCGGCAATATACAGCATTAATCCTTATCCATTTAAGTACCTTATACACATTGTGCGTTTAATATAGATCAATATGGACCTTTACAGAGAGTAATTTAAATGAATATTTTCGAAGATATTACAGATCGCCTTCCTGAGAAAAAGGGTCTTGAAAGACACACAGACGGACAACAAAGTAAACCAATAAATAAGGGTCCCTTTTTTCCTTTTGAGTTACGAATCCCTAAAAATGTACAAAAATGTAAATATAGAAATGAAAAACTTTAGATTAAGTAAAAAAATTGAAACTCTAAAAATATAAATAGTAATTTAATCAGAAAAAACTACTTATGTCTTGCAAAAAGATACATTTACGTTTTTCCCAAAATGTTAAAAAGATAAATGTCCACCCGTGCGAAGCCGGGGCGGGCCGCTAGTATTATATATATTATATTGTTATTCTTATACTAATAAACACGTTTACTGATTGCATACAGATTTCAAATCGTACAATTGCAACGTAAACGCCTGCGGAGTCGGGATCCCTGTCAACATTCAAGTACTTTGACCTACATCCTACGTAGTGTGTCTAACCACTCATAACTTACTTATGTAAGTCCACAATGCACAGCTTACTTACTTACAAAACTTACATTGTAAAAGAGATTCGCAGACTGCCATTGTTGTTATCATATCGTGTCTATCTGCATTTTTAACCAAAGTCTATATTTACTCAGGTAGAAAATAATTATGGTGATATACTTCCTCTTGTCATCCCACTGTTTTGATTTGTTGAATTATATGCATATGGACAATTATAGCTAAATTGTAAACATTTTCTTTAGCAGAGAACACTGTCTTATAATTTGTTTAGACTACACACATAGTTAAACTAATAATAATTAATTCCGAATTATAGAATTTGTATTTACAAAAAAGTCGCGGGCCGCGGTTTGTCGACCACTGCCGCATAGCAAGCACTAATTCACTATGCAGATGCATCTATCCTATACCTGGTTAGATTTAGCTTTATAGCAATCGTGCAAGAAGTCATTAGCTTAATGTCCGCAGGTAGGTGAATAAATATTTAGAATACCTATAGCCTTTATAGGCAAAACGTTCGTAGTGCGGTATTGAGTATTAGGTGGGACTAGACTCGAGCTAAAACAGTACTTTTGTTTAGCGCATGGTGCGTACGACAAGCAATATCTGTGAATTAGTTTTAAGTTAGCTTCCATATTATAGTGACAATATTTAATAATGAGCGGGAATATTTATAAGTTTACAAAATGTAATTTTGATTAACCATTGAATCAATATTACATTTTCTCTATTTGTATTATATATAACAGACGCAAAAATGTTTGGAAAAAAGCAGCCAAGTGCATGTCGGGCCACGCGCTGTATAGGGTAGAGCAATAACAAAACAAAATTAAAATTATAAATATTTTAGTCGTTAAAATAGGTGTAATACAAAAGGTCATATTCCTGACTGATTTTCCAAAGAGTATGTCCGGAGAGAGCGTGAATACGGTTTTGTCTTCGATCAACAATAATGATCGAAGATCCATTGAAGAATTTTAATTTATTTTACATACTTAATTAAAACAGTAACATGATACAAAAGCGACGCAACATGGGCGTCAAATATTTAATCAGAATATTACAAAATATTTGTATTATTACTAAACATATCCCTTATGCTAATAATAATAATTAAATTTTTACTCATGGCGTACACTTTATTTTAATATTTGCGTTGACCCCTGAATTTATTCTGGTATGAATTAATGTCAACCCATACAAGACTCGATCGAGTGAACGATCCTGCGCCAGAGATGGTGAAACTTGGGTCAAACTTGATCATTGCGTCATAATTCGACTGCTGCTTCGCAAGGGCAATTGTTACATTCCATTATCATATAAACTCTAGTTATATGTGGGAGTGGCATATATATATGTATACTATACTGGTTCCCATAGTAAGCGTGGGGACACACCTGTGTTTGGTGTTCTGATCTGCCTAGAATGACCCAGACCGGGCTTTCTTGATTTACACAACTGCAGGCGTACTGATGTAAATATATCTCTCTCAGATATATGGAGTTTGTATGTAATTCGCGCCTCTTTCTAACCGGCCAGCACGTTCTCCGGGGATGGTGGCCGCTTGCTTGATGACCGGGCGTGCTTGACGGTGCAGTTAGACAAGTGTGTCTCGATCAGTACATTTTGTATGTTATTCTAGCCTTCCGGACTCCGGATGATCTGGCTAGATCAGAAGAGCAAAGACAGGTGTGTCTCCACGCTTATTATCCGAAGTCAACGCAAACGAAGTCTAGTAGCAAGTAGCAAAAGCTAGTACATTAATATTGTAACGTAGAAATAAAGATTGTGTTCAATTAAAGCATTTATTTTAAATTTTATAGCCAATAAAATATTCAGGCAATGAGAACCTTATTCTACGTTAAACATTCAAAATTCAAATTTCAAATTAATTTACGTAGGCCAAGTAAGGTTTGCGAAAGTAAATAGCATCTGGGACGGTAAATATTTCTAGTAAGTTAAACGGTACCTGTAAACCTGTTCACATCAGGATGCCTACCTTTCACCTTTGCCTCCTCTATTTCGTAATGCTGTAACCTAATAAGGATTAGGCACGCTTGGGTGAGTTTACCTTTCTGAGAAATACACGAGCAAAAATGTCTAGATTATATACCTATATAGGATTGCGAAAAAAATCTTTTTTGAAAGACATTTTCAGAGGCACCTTGCTAACATTGGGTGATGAATTAGATAGTTAGGTATTTAGACTTTTGCTTATAAGCTCAGGATCCGATTATTTGAATCGGCAGAGGTAGCGAAGCGACACACATTTTAGTAACAAAATCATTATTCTGTTTTGGTGGCGGACCTAACATAACAAAATGTTGTGTAAAATTTGATATGACGTCGACTTAAAATGTAATAATTCGTCCGTCCGTCTGTCTGTCTGTCACGTATCAAGATTGCGTGGAGATATCAAGTTGAAATTAATACCAAATAGGTCCTCGTATTCAAGTCTGCAATACCTTGGAGCTGGGAAACTGTCATAGAACTTTAAATCCTACTAATATTTTATTCGCGTATCCCACATACCCCGTTGAAGTTGTGCCGTTACGGGTCTGTTGGGAATTTTTTCCCCAGTAGACCTGTTTCTCACTACAAGGGGTCGAGGTGCAGTTCTATGAGTAACGGGACTACTGGGCGAAAAATTCCCAGCATACCCATCACGGGACTACGGGGTATCTGGGAATACACGAAAATATTGTGAGTGATAGAGTGTAAGTCAATTTATTTATTCTAATTTCTGTGTACTTACATTAGGTAATAAGGCAACCATGAGGATCTATGGCTCTTGTCCAACAGTGGACTTGATAAGTAGTTGATAATGATACAGTAATAACTTAAAAGGGAAGAGAATAATTTGTAGCGTCTATAGACGGACTTATCTTTGCATAAGATTTGCGAGGACATACGAGTATAGCATGAGTTGGCATTTTTTTCTGGCAATCTGTTAAATGTTCGTTCTTTGTCATTATGCCAATTTACACCAGATTTCAAAAATATTTTATAGTTCGATGTTAAATCTTTTATAGTACTACATCCACTGAAACATGGACATCGTAGAGATTGATTTCCCAGGATAATCGCCCAGCCTGGTGTAAATTATAAATACATATGTAGACCTAATAAATAAAATCAAGGTGCAAAAAAAACATCTATTAAGTAAGTATATGTGTATAATGGGGTTTGCACTTGGCCCTCGTCTCATCTGATGGCAAGTGAAGATAAGGCCGTTTCGATGTTAATTGTGGGCAACGAGAAGCCTCAATCTAACAAAATAATACATATACTGTTTCCCCAGAATTTTAAGCAAATCAGATCGTCCACGAGAAATGAACATCTGTAGTCAAGATAAATTTACATTGATTTTTATGAGATACACATTCTGAAATACGGTCCTCACTCACGGTATCGTTTTAATAATTACCGAATAGATAGATCATTAAAACAGCACAAGTACTTCTTTTTCTCGGCTGTCCATCCAATATCGATGCAGCAGTTCCCGTGAGAAGCAAGTAATACCTGCCTATAACAGTAACCTCGGGCGAAAATATTATGTATAAATTACGAAACATGTTCACGCAGGTTTATGGCTAACAAGCAACCATGAGCTTCTTTCTAGTTTGATATTACGCAAACTACTAGAACAACAACGATACAATCTCAACTTGGCTGACCGACGGTTAAAATCATCCATTGTTACTGTAACCTCACACATCCTTTGCTTATGAGGTGACGGTCATTCTTACGTATTTTGCGACATTAGTTCCCAAACTTAATATAAGCAACGAGTTTACACCGTTTTATTTATCTTTGTAACCATGTCAGTATCTAGTACAGACTTTAATGATTTCAGAGCACGTGAAGTTAGGACGACGATTGTGTGATGTGAATTTATCTGATCGACTGGTTCTTTAGGGCTTTAAAGTACCTATAAATGGACATTCGTATGCATAAAAAGTACTAGAAGCCGAAGGAGTGGAATTGTAACAAAGGATGACCTCCAAATTCCTCTGGTGAGTCGAATCAAACATTCGTATCGTATGCTAAGTAAGGAAGATGTAAAGGGCACGTGTCCGGATGGCAACGAACTAGCAATCTACTGACAGTCGTTCTTTGATACCTAACATGCACAGTCCAGATAGCTTTCAAGTAATTTAAGAACAGTGTTGATATAGCTAGAGACACCCTTATATTAGTTTAACGCCTATATCTCATTTTCTTACAGGAACAGAAGAAGTAATAATGAAAAATCATTGGATATTAAATTTCTTTTGCATCGTCACGGCAAACGGTTTCCAAGCGTCAAAAGTTTTCGATTATTGGACTGATCTATTTAGACCATTTCCTCGAAGTCCGAGAGAGGGATTTTTACCTGACTACACTCCGAGAGACCAAGAAACATTTGATTTCATAGTCGTTGGAGCTGGTTCAGCCGGTTGTGTTATAGCGAACCGACTTACTGAGGTACCGGGTTGGAATGTTTTACTTATCGAAGCTGGTGGCAATGAAAATTTCTTTTCCGATATACCGATATTTGCTCCTTTCCTTTCTATGACTCCTATGAACTGGGGCTACGTATCAGAACCAGAGCCGAGAGCGTGTAAGGACTTAAGAGGAAAGGTGTGTTTTCTGCCGCGAGGTAAAGTACTTGGTGGTAGTAGCGTACTAAATTTTCTCATATACCAACGTGGGCACCCAGACGATTACAATGACTGGTCTCGAATGGGCAATGAAGGCTGGAGCTACCCAGAAATCCTGCCGTATTTCAAGAAGTCTGAAAATATTAGAATAGATGAATTAAAGAATTCGTCCTACCATGGCGTCGGAGGGTATATGGACATAGACTACTCACCATTCCAGTCTCCTCTTCAATTTGCTTTCAAAAAAGCAGGACAGGAACTTGGTTACGACTGGACAGATCCGAATGGAGAAAACGTAATCAGTTTCTCCAAGCCCCAAGCTACGATGAGAAAAGGGCGGCGTTGCAGTACTTCAAAGGCCTTTTTAGAACCAATCCGACACAGACAGAACTTGAAAGTTTCGAAGTATTCCACCGTAACGAAGCTATTGATTGACCCAAACACTAAAACTGCGTACGGGGTAGAATTTACTAAAGGGAGCAGAAGGTAGTGAAAAGATGAAAATCAATACAGCTATTAATTGTTTGTGTTTCCTTGACCATATATGTTAGGTTGCAGGTACACGCTCGTCGTGAAGTAGTATTGTCAGCAGGCACGATTGGTTCAGCCCAGTTACTGATGGTATCAGGAATAGGGCCAGAAGACCACCTGAGAGATTTTGGAATCGAAACTTTAGCGAACCTTCCTGTAGGCTACAACCTTCAAGATCATGTCACGTTCTCAGGAAACGCGTTTATAGTGAACGATTCCAGGTTGTGTGTAAATGATGTAAGTACTCATAAAATTTCATTTCTTTTGGACTATTTTAATAACCTAATCATATAATTTACTATTAGCGAAATATTTTTCTGTAGGTCTAAAAGGTATATTTCAAAATTGCGAATGTAATTCTTTTCCGAGCCAGGCATATCCTAGTCTTAGTCTGAACTTTGTCTTCCACTCTCTATTGATGTATGTCTAGTTTCCACAATACTTACTCAATTTTAGTCTACAAATTCTAACATACTCAGATTATAAAATGTTACCTTTTACGTCATAGAAGTCATATTGTCTTGTAATTTAATTTATAGTGTTTGTTTAGGGTTATTTCTATTGGATTGAAACGGACTGTATGTTTTTGTATCTCCATTTCTGACATTTGTCATAGTGTGAGAGGAAAATAATAACCTACGTACATTATAGAATCTTGTACTGTGTCTTGAACTCAAAACGAACAAGAAAGGGACCACTTTCTATCATTTTACAATTCTATTAAGTACCGAAAGAGATGCACAATATGACGTCGCCAAAAAACAAGGACAGAATTAGCATGAGTACTAATCATGACGTGCAAATGAAGGTGCTATATTACGTATTATTATTTTTGACCATTAATTATTACTTTGACCGACTATCGTTTGCAACAGCTGACAGCAGCATCACCATTATCAGCAGCAGCTTACTTGTCTGGTGCCGGGCCTCTGACGCTGCCCGGAGGAGCAGCAGGGTTAGCCTTCACCCGCACAAAGTACAACTATGATGACCACGCGGGCACACGACCTGACATTGAGCTGGTCATGGGAGGCGGGTCGCTAGCTGGCGATCTGCTCGGAATACTCAGAACACTACTGGGTGAGGTCTTTATTATAATATTTTTTACAAAGACTCTTTGGACTCTTTGAAAAAATATATAATATAACTACCTGGAATGAATATAAAAAACATCAATAGTAAAACTTCATACTGTATCGAGCACATCATATTACTATTTGTTGTTTGTTTGTTTGTTCAATACGAGAAGAAATTCAAAAGTGTGTGTGAAGTCTACCAACCCTCACTGGGTCCGCGTGGTGGACTATGGTCCATACACTCTCTGTAGGAGAGTAGGCCTGAGACCCTGCAGTGGGGACGTACGAGTATATATAGGCTGTTGCTGATTGATACTGAGAAACTAACACATGAAGCCTGTAATAAATTTTGTATTTTTTTATTCTGTTTGGATGCCCGTTGATAAGAATCGCATTAATTTCATTGTTTACCTATGGGAAGTAAAAGTTCTCGAGTGGCGACCACATACTAACATTTTCAGCCGGGAAACGTGTACCAGGCCGTCCCCGTACGGGAAATCGCTGGATGCCAGTGACTCGGGACCGGTCAATGTGGCATACCATGGAAGTCCAGCAGTGTGCGTTTCCCGGTTGCTGCTGATGATGATAGCAGGCATTCTAAACAAAAAGATGGCGAATAAACAGTTCTTATGTAAATATAATAATGTTTCAGGTGTAACGGATCAGTGGTACTGGCAGGTGTACGGATCGTTGCCGTTAGAAGCGAGGCAGCGGTCGTTCGCGATGAACCCGGTGCTGGTGAGGCCGAGGAGCGTGGGGCGGCTCATGCTGCGCAGTCCTCGCTTTCACGACCAGCCACGGATACATCCCAATTATTTTGACAATGTCAACGACCTACGGGCATTGGTAGAGGGTGTTCGCATGGTGCGTAATCGAATAACGAGCCACGCAATCTATTAAATGTTAAATAAGTGCTAAAATCGTGGATTAGTTCGTAGGAGTTAAATTGCAGCAGTCTCTGACGTTCGTTATTTTACAAATCTCAACATTGAAACAAGTTAGTCAAAAGAAATTTTTAAAAGCCTTTTACGGCATTTACATTTAAACATATAAGTTGTTTTTATTTATTATATTTTTATTTAAATTTATTGTTCAGAAAAAATATACGAAATACAAAGAAAAATAAATACAAAAGGAACAGCTTTTTTCTTAAAGCAGTCCTGGGTCAAGCGACAAATAGTGAAAATGGCAGTGAGGCGTGTACATTTAATATATATAATATTATATGCAATTACTAATAAGGTGCAAAATATAATATACATGTAATACATATACATACATATACATACATACATACACAAAATAATAATATATATATATATATCTACTTATGAACTAGTTGTAAGATAAAGAACATGTTCCAGGACGTTGGATCACTCAATAGGTTCTGAGGAAAAAAAGGAATAAAATTTTAAACCTTGCAACACAGGTCCAAAGAGTGATCAACACCAAAGCATTCCAACGATACGGGACCAGACTGCACGATACGCCCTTCCCTGGATGTGAAAACCAAGTATTCGACTCGGACGGGTATTGGGAGTGCGCTATCATGCAGACTTCAATCACTCTGGATCATCAGGTAAATTACACATCAAGGAGTCAGTTTGATTAGTTGGTTAATTTAATTGTATATTGATAAGTGAGCAAAGTGCCGGCCGCTTGAATTCTCAATTTAATAAAGTACGCCAAGGTTGTGGCTCGCTCGGCTCAACCCATGGGACGGCAACTCTTGCGGATATGAACAACACTATCACTGGGCGTAACTTTAAGCCTTACTAAGTACTTAGAAGCCATCCATCAAAGTTTCATACTAAATTTCTGTTGCCATAATCTTTTAAAATATATTAGCAGGATTTGTGTAGTAACTATCTACAAATTGGCCATCAGATTACGATGTCGCGTAATGAATATAATTAACATACAACTTCACAGTGAAATAAAATTTTCATTTTAAACACTTTTTTCGATTATTATTCAAAGCGCCATCTATGAACCATTAGCTGCGTAACTGTTATTGTAGCTAACTGTAAAGTTGTAAATTAATGATATTTATTTCTCGACACTATAATTTTATCTCCTATTTTTAGTTAATTACTTATCAAAGCCAGCTATTCTATTTTAAAAGATTACGGCAATAGAAATTTAGTATGGAAGCATTAGGAGAGGGGTAACATTAACGGTTTTTTTTATTCATAAATTAATCTCAAGCAAGAACCACAGTTGACATTTTAATCTTGATGATTCGAGAGCTGTCGCTCTACCAAATTTACTACTACCAAAGACGTTTAAAATTTTACTGTACTACCTCCCACCACTTGGTTGGTGGCAGGGGTTTTTTGTATGTCCGTAGTTAGCGATACCAAGTTATTCTATAATAAATATCCCAAGCAGAATGATCAACAGCACTGGCATTACGGCAAGTAAAGATGACATAGGTACTCGTACCGCTGTGATAAAAAAAGAAGTTATAGCTATATAAAATTATCAATAGCCATTCAAAAATACAAAGTCGTAAATTATAGAAACAAAGTAAATTAAATTTAAATATAAAATAAAAACGACGCAAAAATCATATGATTACCAAATATACCTAAGCTCCGCACGGCAAGGGAAAAAACGCATCAAAATCGATCCATCCGTTCGAGAGCTACGATGCCACAGACAGACCGACACACACACACACACACATTGGCGTCAAACTTATAATACCCCTATTTTTGCGTCGGGAGTTAGAAAAACATCAAATCGAATAAAGTAAAACTTATCAACGATCTAGCAATAAGTGTAATATTAAGTAAAATGCCCTATTTCACTACTTAATAGTATAATAATGTATCAATAAATGGAAGAAATACCATTCTTAAAAGACAAGAAAACCCAATAAAGCACAATATAAAAATAATACAAGGATAAAAAACTAAAATAACCAATGAAATTACTGCAAGAAATGTAAAATTCATTTCCGGTTGTATTCCAGTGCACAGAGGCCCAAAGGCTAAAATAGGACTGCACACACCCTCTACCACGGCCTTAGACCTAGCCCTAAATCATGGCATCGCTGGGGTAAAATTCACTAAGACAAACGTCCTTGCAACCTCACTGCTCACGGATGTATTTGCCGTTACTTTTGATGAAATATCAAATATCAAAGAATACAGGGACCCTTGCCTAGATAAACATGCCCGACGAGCCACACCAACGCGCCACACCAACGCGCCCACCCCATCAGGATGCGGAACGAGACATCGCACTGCACCCTGATTGCACTCATCGGCTTTCGAAGTTAGTTGGTTCATAGTTGACAAGAGTAAAAACAAAGGCAGTAACCTGGGCTTATCTAAGAATATGATAAAAGACCCTAGAGAAATCTTGATAAATATAGCGATGGCATATTTAATCTATGGTTATTGCGTACAGTTACTGAGTGAAACTCACTGACGACATTAGTCTGTAATGGATATGGGGTATATATTATATATCGTCACGACGGACTTTCTATAAGAGGATTTGCCATAATCACCGTGATTGTCAGGCAGATCGGTGATCGCAGTAAGACGTTGTTGTTGCAGAGGTAGACCATGCTCGCCATTTCCTGAACATTTTTATCCTTAGTCGCCTTTTGCCACACCCACGGGATGACATGGGTGGTCCTTATTCTTGGTGTAGCATACCATAATTGATTAAGTTATTTAATTTTCCAGGTAGGCACATGCAAAATGGCGCCCATAGGAGACCCTACTGGCGTAGTGTCCCCTCGACTGCAAGTCCACGGCATGCGAGGACTTAGGATCGCCGACGGGTCGATAATGCCGCGCATCCCGGCGGCGCACACGCACGCACCCATCGTTATGATCGCAGAGAAGGCAGCCGATATCATCAAACAAGATTGGGGAATTTTGCCAAATTAATGATACCAAAGTTAAAAAGTGCAAATACATTAACATTTAATGTACTATTTAATAGTATTAAAGATGCTGACTTCTTATAGTTACTCTAAAGTAGGTTTGTGAGTAATTATTTTTTAGTTTAGAGAAATTGTGACTTTGACCTTGTTAGTTGAATTAAAATATTCAGATATTAGAAAAGAACCGCGTATGTCACGCACCCCGATTCGGGCCGTGGTCCCCGCAAGTCTCCGTGCTAGCCTCTAGTCTCTTCTTGCTATACTACCGACATCCCCCGACCCCGCCATCCGCGCGTACATCTCCCCTATTCGCCGACGACACTGCGTTGTACAGGTACGACGATAACGTCCCCCATCTTCAAAATTCTACAGTCTGCAACCGACGCATTGGGCGTTTGGTTCAGAAAGTGGACGATTGAGTTGAACCCCGAGAAGAACGCAGCGATTGTCTTCAGACAACTCCCCCTGCTCACTGTGTCCAATATCAAGATCTTCGGCACGCCGGTTCCGTGGCGGGATCAACACACGGCTTACTCTCTGCCACCACGTCAAAGCCGTGGGACGCCGCGCGTCTTTTGTGCTGGATCGCCTCCACTCTCTTCTCAGTGCTCGCAGTAAAATGCCCCTTCGTAACAAGGTGTCATTTTACAAGACGTGCATCGGTCCCATCATGACATACGCTAGCGTGGTTTTCGCCTACGCAGCTCTCTCTCACATTCACCGATTTCAGACCGTACAGAAGCGCTTCGTGCGCAAAGCCACTGCCGCCCCGTTGTTTGTGCGGAACCTTGATCTCAACAAAGATCTAGAGCTACCTACCTTAGCTCACTTCATGAAGGAGGTCTCTGTGCAGTTCTTCGAGTCCACTCCGAACCATTCCAATCTGTTTGCACGTTCATTGTCGTCTTACGTGCGGATCCCCGGCCGTAAGAGGCACCCCCGGGACTTCCTCAACGATCCCAATGACCCTATCATCTTGGCTCTTAAAGCACTATCTTTCCGTCCTCAAACCGACACTTTGCAAATACACCTTCTTCGCCGGCGGAGACGGCAAAGACACACCTTCCTCTCGACGAGCAATAATCCTAGCGCTTATCATAACTATCGGCACATTCCGGGCCGATTTTCTCCGATCTCTTCATCACAAGGGGTGTGCCAGTCTTAAATCTAAGAGTGGGTTCGTCGTTGTGGCTCCCTCTATTCCCAGTAGTTCAACTATCACTTCCATTGGCTTTATATCTCAATAGTCAAACTGACGGCAGTTGGATGTACTACTCTGAATATTATTATTATCAATTATTCCACGAGTCTGGAGCGATTTTTTGTAGAGAAGATGGACCTCTGGACCCCCACCTGGATACGTCACCTGTCTACGCTGTTTACAGACCTCAGTATCTATGAGATACATACATAAATCCATAGTCACCAGTCAGCAATCTTAGTTCCTAGTCAATATTTTACCAGTGCACTGTACTCGTCTACCTTCTTATGGTAGCTATAAAATATATATTGTTACCACTCGACACATATTCCAATATTTGTATTACTTATTGTGTGATGTTATTAGAGTAATGTAAAATAGAGTTGTATTATGGTCAGTTCACACCGAAACGCGACAAATACATATTATCATACAAACTCGCGGTGTGCAAGAACGACACGTCATGTGAAGCGCATCCTGACGACGTGACGACTTGTCTACTATTTTCCGTCCAGATTTCGTATAAACACAGTGCAGTCGAGTGCTTGAGTGAAAATTTTTATGATACACTAAGATCTAGGTATTATCCGATATCTTGCAGAGGAAAAAGAATAGAAAAAGCCTCCACATGCAAGTCCAGACTCGCACACCAAGACACTATTAACTTGTCACAATGTTCGTTTTCCCGACCGCATAGCTCATTTTGTTTGTCAAGGGTTTTTGATGATTCCTCAAAAACTTTCTAGAGACCTCACTTAGGTTTTCCTGTAATATTTACAAATCATCCTTTCTGCTGCAATTATACCACATTTTTCACTATGGAATCTTTGAAGATAGTGAGGGTATTTTACACATCTTTTTGTGCATAAACATGAGTCAAAACTGGGTCCCGGGTGCCTCCGGGAGTCATTATTTCCCATAACTATTATGGGACAGGAATATGTGTAAATATTACAGGAAAACCTAAGTGAGGTCTCTCGAAAGTTTTAGAGAAAAATAGTTACTATTCGAAGTTTCAGCTGTGACAAACGGATGGACAGACGGACAGACACCAGAGTGAGATTGTAAGGGTTCAGATGTTCATCAAATGTTTGGAACCCTCAAAACTAAGCTAGTGGTTTCGCGCTGCGCCTCGCACTGTCACACTATATGAACTGACCCTAATGTTTCCAAAATCTCTCGTCTGTTCATTTGCATGTGTATCAGGAATAAATTACAATTCAAGTAAATAATTGATTTTATTTTAAATTACAAACTACTTTCACAAAACGTATTCAGACATGTATTTAATCAGGTGATTGGCCGGTCTTAGTTTTTCTATTGAGTTTTCTGTAGAGGAATGACAGCCGTTTTTGAAGCTCCTTCCACTTGGTCGGCCTTTTCTGGGGCATTCCAACTTTTGACAACATTTTCTTTTTTCTTAGCAAAATCTGGAACACATCAAAATAACATTTAAACTATCTTTTGTTAAGACAGTTCTATTTAATTGAGTCACAAAAACTTTCAGATTTATAAAATATAGATTGTAATTTCACTTTTAAAAGCCTTTTATTGACTTTATTTTTGCCTAACAGACCCGATCTACATGACGACCTTGTGTCCCTATCATGAGAACAGCTCGATGCTACCATAACATTGCGTTGTCACCAAACTTACATGAGTAGCTCTAAATGCATACTGGCAAGTAATTTAAAAATTCCATTGCAATACTTCCCCAAACATACTAACAGAGGAAATTTAATAAAAGCTTGTAGTAGGATCGGTAAAGCTAAATGTCTCAAGCTGAAAAAGAATAGCCTGCCAAGTTTATCTGAAATTGTGAGAGGGACTAAGGGTCTAATCTCAGTGGTTCTGTTGTTTTATTAGAGATCAGACTACTGAGACCAATTTTATTATTATAATTATTCCTGTAACAGGACCCTCACATCAGGACTTTAAAAAAATTATGTAAACTCATAAAACTACAACAATAGTAGTAAAGACTACCTTTTAAATATTCAAATATTTGTGTACTGGAGAAATTAGTGTATTTTTCGACAGTTCATTGAGAATTATTTTTTTCGAGGGCGTAATCTTCTTCAGATACCTGACTCCTTAGGAGAGAAGCCGGAAGCTACTGACAAACTCTTTGCCCAGGGCAGTGCACTGAAGGGCCTGCGCAGGTAGTGATGTATAAATGTTATTGTTACCTTAGATTAATTTTAGTCCAAACACAGAAGCCCACATATCATGATATACAATTGAATACATATATAATTTTAAAAACTAAATATATGAATTGGGAAAACTTACATGGTATTCCTTTCCACTAACACCTCGTATCCATGAGGGAACGGTGTACAGTGTCTTAACGGGATGCAATTCACCAGATCCTAAAATGTCTATGTAATCATTCTGTCCAAACAGTGCCTTTCGTTCAGTCCATGGATTGCCCGGTCTAGAAAAATATAATAGGAAAACAGGCCAATGAGAAAAAAATACAAAAATCACATTTCTAGAATCAACTACATTGAAAAACCTTGGTTGGGGTGCACAAAAGGGGGCACTAAGGCAGGACTTAGAATAGTCATGATTTTTTGAAATTTGTACACCCTAACCTTAATTATTCATATTCTGTACAGAACCCTCGGTGCGCATGTCTGACTGGCACTTGGCCGGACATTTTTCATTCATGTGTATCCTTAAAACTTTATTTTGATTTTAAAAGATGACTTTGTCATCATCGTCATCATATCCAATGCTGCTCATAGGTCGCCGACCGCGTTGAAGGCACATTCATTCCTAGTGTTAACTTAATAGGTGTTAATATTCCCCAAAAGATATAAAAACACTAACCTGTATTCCGGCATTGGTAAAGGCCTTCCTTCGACACGGGGAAGTAGCCCACCACACCATATTTTTTCTTTGTATCCATACCTCCTTACTAGCCGAGTTTTATCGGCGTGATACCGTGTCCTGCAAACAAAATTCAAAATGAAAAGTATACATTAAAAGCAAGGGCTCAAAATGTCAGATGTGGTTTTCTAACCTTATCACATTTACTGTGGGGTTCCAAAACGCTCTTAGTACCTTTGAACCCAGCCATTCCATATTTCTTTCTAAAGTTCTTATTGAAGATTTTTGGACCTACAAGGATACTGAACAATGAATTAGAAATAAAATCATACAATCAAAGCTATGAAACAACTATGAAATGAATTTTATGAATTCGATCCAGTGTTGCCAACTTTATTTTTATCAACCCACCAAATAAGGCCGTATTGACCACCAGAAAACCACTAAACTTTGTCGGGCTCTCAAACCACTAGAATTCCACTAGAAATTACAGTGCGACACAAAATATTACTTATTCATAAGCGACAACCATCTGCGATACTTGTGAAATGTCGCGTGCTTAAGCGTAGTGTTATATAGCTGCAAACTCGCTATAGTAAAATCACTAGGTTCTTTAATTCGCCCGTTGGAACGCGGAAGGGCGTTCAACTCGCGGTGTGGTAAAGGAAAGCGGGAAAATATTAGATTTTAAATTTAAAACAGAGCAGGAATAATTAAAAATAATAAAATAGAGTACTTAGATTTTGATTTGCTATGACAATAAAATACTGTACTGTAATTGTCATTTCATTATTAAAAAGTTCGATTAAATCATTATTTGAATAATATAGAATATGCACGACTTTTAATTCTTTCATGACTACTAATCATACAATGTAGTAGTAAATATTTATATGTTGCAGTTCTAGCCCTCTCTCACTTCTATGTCTAAGCAAAATTTCAATTAAGTGAACACCACTCTAGTTTTGTATTGAAGTAATTCTATGGTTGAAATGTTCATACTTTGCTCAGATATTGACGAACTCCAAAGTATTGACTAGGACTAATGTTATAAATTGTATCAGTAAATTCTGCAAAGTTTCATATCAAATGATAAAAAAACACAGCAAATATGTATATTGCTTTGATAGTATACATAGGGTACTTAAGTAAATTAAGTAAGTAAGTATTCTTTATTGTGCACCACAGAGTCTTAACGTAAACATATGTAAGGAAAACAATATAGGTAACAACAACAGGCAGTCTTATCACTAAAAAGCTATCTCTTCCAGACAACCTTAGGGTAGCAGACACTTAATAAAATATTTATAGGAAATATTTGTATATAAGTAGTTAATAATTGTTATCAACTATGTATTTAACATCATTCTAATTGTCAAGATGTCAAATAATAGCATCAGTTAATGTAATGTAAATGGACCAGCAATTTAATTCATATAGCCACCATAAGTTTACTGCATGTTCACTATTGTTCACAGTTACAAGACACTTATATAAGTTGTGGTTACCTATAATTAGATATGCATAAATCATGATTGTTATATAGATTTAAGAGCATGTAAGAGAGAAGTTCCGGGCCTAAATGCTCATTTTTAACTATAACGTATACAGAGCATTTTATGAATCACACTAGCGGTTAAACTACGTAAATTACCACTAACTGGAACAATCTAATCCACTATAAAATCCACTAGCCACTAAAATCTCGCTGTAAGGCATGCCTAAACCACCAGATCTAGTGGAAAATCCACGAAGTTGGCAACACTGATTCGATCGAATATTATTTTCTTGATAGTGACAGTTGGCATTGACATTTACTTGAGTAGCACTGAGTAAGTAAGTAGAATAAGGAAGGCAATGGAACAGGCCATACAGCATACACTGAGTAAAAATAGTTGTCATTATATTTTTTAAGGAGAGCAATGATTGTCAGTCTTTTACTGCCATTTCGGACGTTTATCTCCTAGGAGCATATATTATATATCCCTTTTATATCCAGTCCAGTCATATCATAATATAAAACGTAGTGATTACCTGTATGCTCCTAGATAATCACTACGTTTGTTTCCGTGTATAATCTAGACATATAAATTATAATATAATTGCACAAAATGACAAATGAAAACATTTTAATTTAGCGCTAGTTTTGGATTTGTGACGAGAATTTCAAATATCAGATCCATCACTTACTGAGTCACTTAGAAAGAATCTAATGGCCCGTATACATCTTGTGAAGTAGTAAGTGCAGGTGTTAAGTAGAAACTACGTACAGAACGGTCGTTCACCGTCTACCATCGATCCACGATACCTCATCTCTCCATTCAAGAAAGTGATCCGGGTTGATCGCGTCACACGAAGCGTGCAGACACACCTGTCTTTGCTGTTCTGATCTACCTAGAATGACCTAGATCAGAAAATAATCCGGGTTGATCGCGTCTCACTTACCAGTCGACGGGCTTTCTTGTTTTGCACAACTACAGGCGTACTGAGACAAATCTCTCTCTCTCTCTCTGATAAATGGAGTTTGTATGTAATTCTCACTTCTTTCTGACCGACCAGCTCGTTCTCCGGGGATGCTGGCCGCTTGCTTGCTGACCGGGCGTACTTGACGTTGCTGCGGTGTGTCTCGACCGGTACATTATGTATGGCATTCTAGTCTTCCGGAGTCCGGAAAGTCCGATGTGTGCCTACGCTTAGAGTGACTCCAAAATGAATTTTTCTAACGATGGCAACACTGCTTTCCATTAAAAAAAATAAAAATCAAACAAACAAAATGGCTGACGGTCTTTGAACTTTAGCTTCGAGTTTTCGAAATAGTAATAAACAAAAGAGCATGTAACAATACAAACTACCAAATTGTTACTTTTGTCGTATTTATATTGACAAGTTTATCAAAGTAAGTAATCCAATAAGAGTCTTATAAGCTTGGCCTGATAGATAACATCCTTTTTCTAGCACAGAGTTCCTTGTTTGTTTTTATGGGTTTACTACGCTGTAACGCCCTTGTTTTTATTTGTGAAATGTTGACTTAGTTACTTCTTACCTCAGTGGCTCTAGGAAAATACAATAAACTTATTGTACTATGTAAGATACTCGTTGATAATATGCGTATTTGCTCGCTTTTTAATGCGTTTTACATACTTTTGTTTACTTTTAAATGAAACCAAATGGAATTTACATTTTCGCTTTGTATTGAGTTTCAATTATTCATTACTAGTATGTAGTAAAACTTGCGATTATGATGTTTTATTGTTTTCTACTATTTTATACTTTGTAAATCTTTTGTTTACAGGAATTGATAAAATGTCTAAAAGAGATCAGAGTGATAGACATGAGAAAAAACTAGATGCGGGAGATTACGAAAGTCTTTTAACCCAGCATAGCATATTTGAATCAACAAGAGCTAAGCACCAGGAACTACCTAGCTTTCCTGGCTTTACCAATGCTGAGACTCAGACAAAACAGAGTGATTTCAAGGGTCAGGCTGTGCAGTCTGGCCTAGGCGCTTGGCACTACAATCCTTGGTGGATGCTGGCCAGCACATCACGGAACATCCCATCACAGGAAGATTTCACAGAAAGTAATGATCAAACTAAAGTAAAACAAGAACCTGCAGGTGCTGGCACACCAGACCATGATCCTCTACACAGTGAAGTTGATAACTTCCCTACTGGAACAGCAACACCCCCCGCAGGGCTAGATTCCTTCTGTGATGACTGTTCAGACCCATACTGTGATTCCAGTGCAGCTGTCTGCCGTAAACTCTTTCACTGTCCACACTGTAGAAAGAGTTACCCCACTATATTAGAGTTTAATACACATCTGACGGGGGTACATCCTGCACAGAAACCTTTCAGATGCCAAATATGTTTGGAACCATTCAATAAAAAATCATATCTGCGAAGACATTTAGATGCAAATCATACTCGCAAAGATGTAAACAAGTGTTCTGTGTGTTCAAAATATATAAAAGATAAGAGTAATTTACGCAAACACATGCAGGTCCACACAGGGCGTGTGCCGCAAAAACAATTTAAGTGTGATTTATGTAACAACAAGCGCTACATGTCTCTAGACCGCCTCAACAATCACAAAGTGGTTTGTACAGGTGAGAAGGTGCTCAAGTATTGTGACATGTGCACTAAAGTATTTGACAACTCAAGATCATTGAACAGCCACAGAAAAGTACATGCCAGAGAATTGAAATGCGAAAATTGTGGTGAGCAACTTCGTACCCTAGAACAGTTTACAAATCATAAGCTCATGTGTCATGGAACATCTTCGGAAGCTGGTGGAAGTCAGAGTGTCCCAGCAGGTGTTGCTAATGCTTCCATGAATCGGTGCTGCACCCAGCCAGGTCTGTGTGAGCATGACAAGCCTGCCTACCTGAACATACCTGGCTATGCGGCCAGTAGAGTACTTGATGCAACATTATCATCTTTGAAAAATGAACTGAACTGATAACACATGATGCAAAAATTTGCTAAACAAGCAATTTAAGTATAATTTTCTGTTTAACATGATTACCAAATAGTTAAAACAATGACAGTAATAATTTTCACAACTGAGAATTTCACAAGACTGATGCAAATATCCCGCCTCACGACTTGCTTTATTATTACCATTTAAATTAAGGCTTTAGTTGTAGGTTAACAAGGGTAGAGTAAGCTGCATAGCTGTTTAAACACATTCAAATATTAGACTTGCTGGAATTTCTAAATACAATTATAGATGGTTAATTTCTGTTTGATCATATTTATATTTGAATGTGTCCAAACATGTCCGCCTTCAATTTTTATAATTAATAACACCTATTTATCGAAATTGTACCACCAAACAGCTTTACTGGTTAGATATATCAGACCGTTATGCAAATCTAAAGAATAACATGAACATTTTTGTTATTTGACTATAAAATGCCTTGACTGATTTAGAATAATATTTTAATGTGCAGTATTACATTAAACATTTTTTATTTTTCTATTTTGGGGGATGTTGTAAGAGCTACTTTATTTTTTTAATTTTTAGAACATAATATTTTATACATACATATATTTAAGAGGCAGTCAATGGAGGGAGACTGTACCAAGAGCAGAAGAGTATCCATTGCTCTTATGTACTTTATACTCCAAAGACAAAATAATATTAACATAGTATAGTGTTGCATATAGGAGTGTATTTCGAATATTTTCTAAAGACAAGTTTTACATGTTACTTTAGTTTGATGACAGTAGACAGACCTATACATAGATAAGTGAGTGTTTGTAAGTGCAATGAACCATTGGCTAAGCCTGCATGTTGTGGTTATGAGAAAAACCTATTTGTTGTGTTCTCCTTACCCAAAATATTTATTCTTGAAGTGTTATACACTAAAAAAAATTGCTGCAATTTATAGGATTAATTACTTATATGTAATACATATTTTATTAAACATGTAATGTAGAGATGTGTGTGTTATACATACATATTTAATCGTAAGAACATGAGGCTATGGTTTTCGAAACTTTGATGGTTTTAGTAGTTATTGTGCTGGGATTTATTCCGACTATAAATATTTTTATTCTTTTTTAAATTACTTACATTATAACCTTATTTATTTTTTATTCATGTTATCTATATCGAAGGAAAATAATATCTCTTTGGAGGCTTATTTAGTTGTTACTGTTTACATTGTTTAAAATATTTTAAGTTTTATTTTTATAGCTAGATCTAGATTTTTAGAAATAACTTAAATACTAATTGTTTACATCAATGATATTGGCCTGGTTACCCGAACAGTCTGTGTTAACTTGACAGACCTAACATGATGCTACGTGTTTATTTTGTCAACTGGCGGAAATTTCCAGTCAAATAAATAATATGCATACAAATTTCCTCTATGAGTTATGTTGAGACTTGTGCTTACTTTCAATTTTATTGTTATAATGTCATTCAGCTTTCGGCTAGCCATGTTAAACCAACAGACACAAATATAAAACCACCGATACAGTTCCAATGAATATTTAATTAGTGTAATTATTATATCAGTACATAAATCGATTACTGAAAATTCATTTAATTGATCATGTATTTTAGTTATACATTTACATTTTTTGTATACAAAAGTGCGCCATCAAAGGCCATGCAATAGCTTTCAGCTCTCTGTATTATCTGTAGTTATTATAATGGCGTGTAACTCGTAGAGGCTGCAGAAGGCACATTAATTGTAACACATTGATAATGCCCATATATCTTATAAAATATTACAAATATGTAAAAACATACCGCAGTTTAAAACTCAAATAGCCGACCGACGTGACGTTGCCCAATCGTCACTTACACAACACATTTTTTTAAAGAACCACCGCAAGAAACTTGCTTTCACGTAAAAAAAAATGCATCAGAATCGGCCCATCCGTTCGAGAGCTACGATGCCACAGAAATTCATTGGCGGCAAACTTATAACACCCCTCTTTTTTCGTTGGGGGTTAAAATGTTAATAATTTGTGTTCCAGTGAGACTGTACTGGAAGCGTAATTCTGTTTGTGTGTGCAGTAGCCAAGGCGGCTATCCCGAAAAGCTCATTGGTGTGCAATTTACTATTTAATATAATTTACCTCAACTACTTGGAACCGTGAACATTTTAACGCTAATAGCACACGGAATTACGGCCGATGCATAATTTATTTGAACTTAATGCCCTCTTCTATTATTATTTAAGATCATCGAATTAAGACTTTACCACAATATCGCCAGATTTTCCGTATATTTTTTCCAAAACTGAAACAAAATATTTTCAAAATCCATTTAAAAATTGTAAGACGTCTTTTCATTAAAATATGTGGGTATAATCAAAATGGTACATTTTAATGGATATTTCGGCTTGATGAAACTGGCTCGAGTTATTGAGCCCTTTAAATGCACTAGTGTTTAAGAAAAAATGTGTTCATATGAATTTAGTTACATAGACTAGATTAATCTTTAGTGCAGTAGACTGTAAAACAGTGTATTTTTTCATAACAATTTGAAAGTTGACGCAATGAAAAATGCACTGAGGGTATCATAAGATCGGATTTTTGTGTAAAACAGTACCTGCTAATCAAGATCAGTCGGAACCGGAACAGTACAAACTGCTACAAGTGTGAATGGACTGAGGAAAGTATGCCCTTTGCAAATTGTACCAAAAAGTTTTTTTTATAATAATCTAATAATATTTTTACAGAAGCAATGTTTTGTAGAAATGTAGAAAGTTGCTTCTTTCCGACTAATCTTGTATACGTGAAACTTACAGTGCTGTTATGTACTGGTAGTTATTTGCTGTTACTGTTCTTAGGGACTAAATAACCACCGAGTATTTATATACAAATATTTCTGCTGCATACATATATTATCATGAATAATAAACGAGGTTTCATTTCCGTTATGTAATGCGATGTTTGTTTTTATTTATGTACCTATATCCCCTATCCTTAGCAACTCAAAATGAGATCTAGAATCAGAAAAATTCATCAATCAATCCGTAACAGGTCAAACAGTTCCTGACATGTGTACACTCGTGAACAAAAATATGTATCCACTTTTGAACCATGTCACATTCGCTTTAACTGACATTTCCTACGAGGGGCATACCGAAAAGATCGGTAATCGAGTACTTTCGATTTAATTAGATTAAAAACTCTTTTTGATGAATAAACACTGGTTAGTTGAAAATCGAATACAATTGACAGAATTAAAAAAAAAATTTTTTTTAAAGAACAATATCAGTTTGAAATTGATAGGTCGATAAAAAAATGGAGCTTACAAGAGAAAGTTTCCGTGCCATAATTTTTTACAACTTTCGACGAGGATTATCTCAGGGACAATGTCTCGCTGAGCTTATATCTATATTCAAGAGTGAAGCGCCTAGCCAGACGACAATATATCGCTGGTATTCTGAATTCCGGCGTGGACGTGCTTCTCTTGGCACCGTACCTTCCACAGGCCGGCCAAAAACAGCGGTTACACCAGAAAATGTCGCTGTTGTGCGCCGAATGATACAGGATGACCGACATATTACATATGAGCAGATTCGGGCTACTTTAGGGATAGGTATGACTGCGATACAAACTGTTTTACATGGTGAACTGGGAGTGAGAAAGCTAGTTTCCCGCTGGGTGCCCCATAATTTGTCCGAAGAGCAAAAGGCGGCTCGTGTCAATTGGTGCCGGTCTACTCTGCAACGCTTCAACGGAGGAAAGTCAAAAGCAGTTTATAACATTGTCTCTGGTGATGAATCATGGATCTATTCATATGAGCCAGAAAGAAAGCATCAGTCGGCTGTCTGGGTCTTCGCAGGTGAGATCAAGCCAACAAAAGTTGTCCGCTCTCGCAGCGTATCGAAGAAAATGGTCGCTTCGTTTGTCGCGAAAACAGGACATGTAGTCACAGTTCCCTTAGAGGAACGGAGAACGGTTACCGCTGATTGGTATACAACGGTTTGTTTGCCACAGATGATATCCGAACTCCGTAGAGGTAACCCGAAACGACGCATAATCCTCCATCACGATAATGCGAGCTCTCACACCGCTCAGAAAACAAGCGAGTTTTTGAAGCAGGAAAACGTTGAATTAATGGATCATCCTCCATACAGCCCTGATCTGAGTCCCAATGATTACTTTACATTCCCTAGAATCAAAGATTTATTGCGTGGTCAGCGGTTTCAAGGTCCAGAAGAAGCAGTGGAAGCATACAAATCGACGATTTTGACCATGTCAACTTCGGACTGGAATTGCTGCTATAATAATTGGTTCGAACGAATGCAAAAGTGCATTAACTGCAACGGAGAATACTTCGAAAAGCAATAAAAATAAATTTAGTTATTTCCTGTATGTATTGTTTTATATTCCCGATCATTTCGGTATGCCCCTCGTACAACACACTACAAGTAGCTGTGCTGCACTACACTGACCAAGAAAGAGTGAATGTGACATGGTTTTAAAAGTGGATACATATTTTTGTACTCCAGTGTTCATATGGCAAAAATATCAAGTGATGTGTGTGCTAGAAGCCCCGGAGGGCTTGCCTTTTAGAAGGAAAGCTGTAAGTGGTATTATTTACGCAATATTAATTTATTTGTGGCATAGATAATACATGCAAGCTACAACATTTAAGTTTGTGATGATAAGAAAACCAATACTTTTATACATATATGTATTTCAAATTAATCAACTACCCTTGCTTCTCAATACTTTTGGCATACCGTTTTTCATGTTTTCTTGTTTAAGACGAAACGTAATCCAAAGAAGGCCTCTGCCGCATTCATTACCTCATCATCATTTTTGAATTTGATACCTCTGGTGTTTTGATTTTATTTTTTGAAACGGATAGTGCTCCATCAATGAAAACCATTATAAAGGCAGCCAGTACGAGACGAGTACGCGGAGGTGTAATAAGGACCTAAGCGTTGCTTCTTTCGAATAATTTAAGTCCGCAACTTTTTACATTATATTCGGTAACAAACGTAGGCGGATGTATTTTCTAAATTTCGAGTCCATAAGATTATTGGTTGCTGAGATAAACAGTTGTGACAGGTGGACGAACGAAGTCGCACCATTAAGGTTATTTTTATACCTTTTTGATTAAATCGGTAAACCTATAGATTTAATAAAACTACTCTTTAGAAAGTTATTTCTGAGTTTATTTAAAAAACTACCTATATCACGACACGACCTCTCTTAACTGCGGCTTTTACAATTTTCGTCTTCTTTTCCTTTTTCTTTTTGGAAATATTCTCCTTTCGTTTCTTTTGCCTTGCTTCTTTCTTCTCTTCTACTTTTTGAACTCTGCCATCCCATTGCTTTTTACTGTGCTTTTTCTTTTGTTCCTGTAAAGTAAATTCACATTGTATTGCATTTTTGCCTTCACATATTAGTTTATCACTGAAGCCTGGACAAGATGAAACTCAAGGCATCTAACGTTTGCGAAACGAAAATCACTTCCAGTTTTAATATTTAATAAGTTTTAATTTGCCATTACCTTTAAAGTACAATTTGGGTTTGAGAATTATCTAAAAATGAAACATGTACTGGAAATCTAAATTACTAAGGCACCAGCCATTACATTACACAACTAGATATCGATAGATGGCGTTGTTATCAACAGTTAACAAGGTGTAGAAGTAAAATGATATTCATTATGAATTTAAAAAGTAACATATATCTAGCCTAGTGGCCTATGTGCATGATAAATATATAGTTACAAAAATCATGTTTGATCTGTATTGATGGGGGTAATAACTTATGGTCATGTTTTTATAAAATCCACTTCACAAAGCCAGCCACCCTATTTTAAAAGGTTATGAGAAACGAAATTTTGAATAAATCGACTTTGTATTGTACTCCACATTTTAACAATATTTAAAAGTAAGTAATATGTAAGTAAGACTTATATTTTACTAAATGCTATAGATCATAATTGCATAACCTGTAGGACACTGAAGCCTCGACAATGAAAATGAGCCAGCGTAACAAACTTACAGACCCAGTAATATTTTGTTTTAGTGGATAATTTGAGAATATCCATAAAATAATGCTGAAACCACTTTACAATAAATATAGTACAAGATAAATATCGAAGTGAGTGCTTCATGAATTCAATGCTGAAGGGTGAGAAATTCTATCATTACATCCTAATTTTATCAATCACTAACCATCTGCTGAGATAAACAAGTGTACAAATACCTACTATGAATTAAAATATAATTATGTGTGTGAAATTCATACCATTTTCTTTATTGATTTTTTCAACAGAACTGGATCATCCTTAACTTTTTGACCTTCAGCTTTTTGAAGAATATTCTTCCAAGCTATTTTTTCTTTGACCTCTTTAACTTTGTTTTTATCATCATTTTCTTCCATCTTTTTCAACTTTTCTTCTTGTAGTTTCAGGTTTTCTAATATTTTTTTTGGATCTCTTTCTCCAATTTTTTTCTCTGCAGTAGGAAAAAATATAATTATTTATTGTTCCCTACCTCAAACTGAAAAAACAAACCTTTATAAGATACTACTAACTTAGTTGTCCCTCTGTATGTCTGTCAAACTGTTTTCATTGGGATGTACGAAGTCGAAAAGATTACTGTTAATACAAACTCGTTGACCAACGCATTACTTTCAGAGTTTTATAAAAATGGGCAAAAGATTCTGAATTGTCCTGCCTGCCTAAAAAGTTAGCAAGGTTGGACTGCACAAAAGTGGGTCCCACTTTTATAATTATTCTGTTATGGCCAAAGATTGTGTTCATCCACTTACCAATTTTTTTATGACCCACATTTGAAAAGTCAAACTTTGAAAAAACTAATTTGCCATCAGTATTGAAAATTGGCTTTGCATGAGCATTTACTTTTTCAAGCTTAGGTTTCTTCTCCTCTTTAATTTCTTTTACATCTCCATTCTCATTGCTGTCATTTGCTTTGTCATCATTGTTAGGTTTGGGTTTAGTCTTATTATTTCTTTCACGTTTCTTTATTTTCTTATTTAATTTGCTACTTAAACTCTTTTTCACTAATTTACTTTTCAAATTGAATTTATTTTGGGATTTGATTTTAGCAAGTTTTTCTTCTAGCTCAACAATGCTGCGAGCTCTTTGTATTTCCTTGTTGTCTCCATTGTCAACAGCTTCGTTAGAGGTTTCATCATTTAAAAGGTCATCTTCTTCATCTGAAAAATTTCAAAAACCAGTTATAGGCAGAACAAAACATGTGTCTATTCTTGATCTCATTTAAAATAATTCACTGCTGAACATAATGGAACTGGCTTTGTTACCTGTGATTTCTGGACTCAAGTTCCATTAATACTGCTTGTTTTGCTACATATATAATAACATAATTATTATTAGAGACACGGGGGATGGTCCACTGGGCCCAACCACTTACTGCGACCTTGGTAGGTCTATTGTGACCCATATGTGGTTAAAGAGCACTTCCCCGAGGCCCACTTCGATATATCAGACGATATCTCAAGGGGTGTAGACCTTATATCATTATATAAATTACATGACGATAGCTAGCCAGTCAGAAAAATTCTGGTTGGGATGCACAAAAGGGGGCGCTAAACCAATGCCAAAGAAAACAATTTTGAAGTACCTTACCTTTCATTTGTGAGGGCAATGATAAAACTGTGAAGACGTTTTTTAAAAAGGTCAACTCTTGTGATAGCCGTGCTTTCAACTGCTTATTACTCATATTATTTTTCACGCCAGACATAGCGATAGAGTTGTTTTCAAGGAAGCAAACCTAGAACAACAAAAGAGTTCTAAGCTATAAATAGACGTGTTATGAATTATCAAAACTTTAACAGCAATTTTACCATTTGGTTTCCTTCACAGTTCAGTAAACTTTTCTTTACACCTAGAGCATTAATAAAAAGTTAGTTCCAATCACAATTAATCACATCAAAATCACATGCTTTACGAAGCAAGTAAGCAACTCTTTTTGAATATAACCTCAAAACCAATAGTCAAATATTTTTATAGATTCCTTTTGAGGAGAAGCAATGGTTGTTAGACCTTACAGCAATTTCTTTAGTTTACGCGTCTTCCGTATTCTTAACACATCTAACCATAATGCAAATTACATTAAATTTTATGGCTAGTTTAAGACTTTTGACCAATTTTAATAATTAATAACTTGAAAAACGTTTTCAGTAAGTTTAATTTTTATAGGGAGTAAAGTTTGTGAAATAGCACTTGTTCATTCTAGCAGTATGTGTGTGGTATCTGGTATGTAATTATGTATGTATTGTCCTAGGTGCACCCACAAATCACTATATATGTACTACGGAGTGTTTATTATTTATTTATTATTTCAGTTTATTTGCTCTGTGTACGCACAGACTAATATATGTACCTATTATGTATGTACTACAGGTACATATATTAGTGTGTACTACGGGTGTGTACGGGTGCACCGTTTTGGGCTATGAGCTTCTTGTGAATATTATATTCTTTGGCTATGAGTGAATTTATTTTAAAAGGTGGCGTGAGAGTGTTGTTGTCACTACCCTCGTGCCACTTGTAATCTAGGAGACTGTATTAGACATTGTTTAAACCTACCCCTAGTTATACACAAACCTGAAACTTTCGGAACTATATAGATCTGTCCCACTAATTGCCCTTTTTAAAAGCTTTTATTTGGTTTAACCTGCCTAGATTACATCTATTTCCGATGTTTTGGGTAACATAAATAACACCAATGTCATACTGTATATTATTATTCAATTTATTATTAACATAACAATACTATGACACTTCAAACTATAGCTATTGAGTCCTTTTAAAAAAACTTATGGTTTGACTAATCTTACAATATTAATTTCTTGATGAAAGTCATCTATATCTTGATCCCACCTCTTCTCATAGTATATACCTGAAAACACAGACTTTTCAAAACATATTCTAGAGATGGATACAGCACAACACATTTCATATTTACCTTGTAAAAATTTGGCATTGTTTCCAGTTTTAATAGCCCATGGTAAATAATGGTTAAGGTAAAGTTTACGATGTTTTGGTTTAAGACGAGCTGCTCCCATTATACCTCCACTAATACACATGGGAAGTCTAGTTTGTATACCTTCAACCCATTTTATAGCAACCTGAAAATAGCAGGAAACATTTCATAGTAGTTATTACATTTACATAAGTTACTAAGTACATACATTTTAATGTGATCTTACCATTATTTATTTTTAAGTTTCTCCATGATCATGTAGCTTGACACAATGCCAATATATCGGAAACTCGTGAAATAAATCATGGTAACATCGCATCATAGCATTAATTGTGCATAATGATATGAAATTCTAAACGCACAGTCTAACTGTAAACTCAACAAAACATATGACCAAATCTTTTAGCATTTTTTCATCTTACATTTCTTCAGTTTCCTCTTGCTATTGTGCCCTCTGGCAGTATTAGCTACCTGCTCTATAATAGCTGTACTCATAATACTTATATATACAGTAGAATCTCGATTATCCAAATAAATTAAAACTTCGTATAATTGAACAATTGACAATCAATTTTAATGTCAAAACTTTTAATTAAATTATAATAGTTTTTATAGGGTTTTATATAGGTCATTGAGACAATACAATAAAAAGTTACGAGTTATTAAGATAATAATTTTAGTAAAAAAGCATGCTCCAGGATATTTTTCATGACTTTATGTTGCGAGCCATCAAATCAGTCCTAATTCAGTAATAAGAGCCATGAAGGATAAAATAAATTCAGATAATCGAATATTCGGGTAATCAAAGTTTGGATAATCGAGATTCTACTGTATTTAAATTATATCATAAAATAATAAATAAAAATTATTTTTCATAATTTTATTATTCCTTCAAACAACAATTATAGTATAAAAAACATCTAACCCTTACCTCTCCTAACATGGTAGTTTTCATGAACAACATTGCATGAACTAGATCATGTACTTCTCTGTATCGTTGCATAACATAAGCCAATTCTGTGTCAGCAATAAATTGTACAGGTAGTCTAGAATCAGCAGTAATACTATTTTCTTTCATGAAGTCTGCATATACACGTCCTACTGTATTTTCTGGCATTTGCGCCAGTTTTTCAAAGTCCACAGTTTTCGTATTTATGCGTGGCATTTCTTCTAATATTTGTTTACCTTCTGGAGTCCCCCTCATTTTTTCCCGCATGTAATTCAAAGAGTTTTCGCCGGTCACTTCCGCTAAACAAGCTATCATATCAGCACGGTAAGGATCGAATAGTGCAACAGCCGCCGAACCAAATGATAATAATAACTTTTGAAATTGATTGGTTGGTATGTAGTTCTTTTGCAATTCCTCCACGAATGGAGCTTTTCTAATTACGGAAGTGCACATGTGCCTTGAGAACATTGTAGGTTTCATGTCTGATAATAATTAATTTCTATATCAATCAATTTTTATTCGTTAAAATACCAAAATATTATTCAATCCTGCTGAGCTGACAGCTGACACTTGACAGTATAGGTACATATATTTATATTAGTCTGTGCTTGACAGTGAATGACAGCCTAACAGGCAAGCAAAGGTTTTTTTTTGTAGGGTTTCACAATAAGCACACATTCATAATTAAATACCCAAGTCACAACTATTTCATAAAGAGATCCTATTTCTTATGGCCGACACAGGACACCCTAACGTGGCGTGCCAGAAGCACATCGGTTGCATACATTTGTCATTTAGTAAGATTTAGTATGGTATGGTTAGAGACACATTGGAGTCACGACAGGACACGACCTACAAATGTGGCTCAATTACTCTGCTATTATATCAAAAATACTGGATTTGAAAGACAGCTTTTAGAAGCCTTTATAAAAATACATTAAAGACTTGACTTCAGCCTTTATCCAAGAAAGGATATTGTACTACTGGATGTTAGAAGACATGATAAGAATATTAAGATGGCTGTGTATTGTGTTATACCTTCGCCTTTTCTTAGTGGGAAAAAAACTTACAAAAAATCAGAAAAAATCTTTGGTTGGTCTTAAATTGTGAATGTGAAAATAAAACAGAAGTTTTTTCTGTGCTTGTAAATTAATTATACAATAAATTTTATTGAATGTCAAATATAGTTGGTTGCCATAAATATTAAGAATTGAATTATATATTAATCTATGATGGAAATGGATGAAGTAAATCCTTTAGCACTGTCGCCAACTGCTTCTGCAAATGTTTCAGAATGTAGTAATAAAAAAGGAAGACCAAAATTGTCCAAAGCTATTCGTTTCAGTGAAGAACCAAAATCTATTGTGTCCATATTGTTAAGTAAAATAAGAAAAAGTCAATTGGCCCAGAATAGTGCTGCATCAGATTTTCAGAGACCTAAAATTGAAAAAGCTATGTGTCAAGAATCTCAACGGTAAATTTTGTGAAAATAATTAATTTTTTAAGTATCTTACGTCATTGGTTACAAGGTGGAATTACGTGCCTGCATCTGTTTTTTCTTTCCCTAGCACTACAACTAGGATCTCTACATGGCTTTGCAAGGCTATAGTAAATACGAGGGGCATACCGAAATGATCGGGAATATAAAACAATACATACAGGAAATAACTAAATTTATTTTTATTGCTTTTCGAAGTATTCTCCGTTGCAGTTAATGCACTTTTGCATTCGTTCGAACCAATTATTATAGCAGCAATTCCAGTCCGAAGTTGACATGGTCAAAATCGTCGATTTGTATGCTTCCACTGCTTCTTCTGGACCTTGAAACCGCTGACCACGCAATAAATCTTTGATTCTAGGGAATGTAAAGTAATCATTGGGACTCAGATCAGGGCTGTATGGAGGATGATCCATTAAATCAACGTTTTCCTGCTTCAAAAACTCGCTTGTTTTCTGAGCGGTGTGAGAGCTCGCATTATCGTGATGGAGGATTATGCGTCGTTTCGGGTTACCTCTACGGAGTTCGGATATCATCTGTGGCAAACAAACCGTTGTATACCAATCAGCGGTAACCGTTCTCCGTTCCTCTAAGGGAACTGTGACTACATGTCCTGTTTTCGCGACAAACGAAGCGACCATTTTCTTCGATACGCTGCGAGAGCGGACAACTTTTGTTGGCTTGATCTCACCTGCGAAGACCCAGACAGCCGACTGATGCTTTCTTTCTGGCTCATATGAATAGATCCATGATTCATCACCAGAGACAATGTTATAAACTGCTTTTGACTTTCCTCCGTTGAAGCGTTGCAGAGTAGACCGGCACCAATTGACACGAGCCGCCTTTTGCTCTTCGGACAAATTATGGGGCACCCAGCGGGAAACTAGCTTTCTCACTCCCAGTTCACCATGTAAAACAGTTTGTATCGCAGTCATACCTATCCCTAAAGTAGCCCGAATCTGCTCATATGTAATATGTCGGTCATCCTGTATCATTCGGCGCACAACAGCGACATTTTCTGGTGTAACCGCTGTTTTTGGCCGGCCTGTGGAAGGTACGGTGCCAAGAGAAGCACGTCCACGCCGGAATTCAGAATACCAGCGATATATTGTCGTCTGGCTAGGCGCTTCACTCTTGAATATAGATATAAGCTCAGCGAGACATTGTCCCTGAGATAATCCTCGTCGAAAGTTGTAAAAAATTATGGCACGGAAACTTTCTCTTGTAAGCTCCATTTTTTTATCGACCTATCAATTTCAAACTGATATTGTTCTTTAAAAAAATTTTTTTTTTTAATTCTGTCAATTGTATTCGATTTTCAACTAACCAGTGTTTATTCATCAAAAAGAGTTTTTAATCTAATTAAATCGAAAGTACTCGATTACCGATCTTTTCGGTATGCCCCTCGTAGGCTACACCAGGCATGCATGTAAAATGCCATCTTTATTTTTACAAGGATATTAAAATTGCATGTGATTTTTAGCCAGGCACTTATTCTTATAAAAATAATATGATTTTAATTATTCAAATTCAGTACGGAACCCTAGGTTGAGTCCGACTCGCACTTGACTTTTTTGTTTTGTTTAATATAAATATTTTAACCTTGTTACAGGAAAAAGTCCAAGTCAACCAGAAACAAACACAAATCCAGTAAAAAATATGTTGAACAAAAATTTTTTTGTGATTTTTCCAATTGCTCTTATTCTTGCAAATTGTCTTGCAACCTCATAAAACATAAAAGGACACACACAGCTGAAAAGCCTTATCTCTGTGACCAATGCACATTCAGGTCTAACTTTGTCAATTCTTTAAAGGTTCATAAACGGACACATACATGTGAAAGACCATATGCTTGTGAAAGCTGTCCATACAAATGTAACAGTAGCTCAAATTTAAAGAAACATTGTCTGCACAGACACCCTGAAATTTTAAAGACATAATTTAATATACAGTTATTTATATTACATTTACAATAAGGAAGTCATTAATATTTCAAGACCAGCATTATTAGAACCACTTAGATATTGTCTGAACTAGAATTAAAGATTTTATCTATTTATTATTGTTGTTTTTTTTTTCATCGAAATCCTATTCACTTTTGGGTAGAGGTAATAGTAGAAAATTAGATTTTAGTTCCAAATACTAAACTAAGTTAAAAATAACTTGAACGATTTAGATATTTAAAATAAAAGTATTGTGTAAAGTTCCAAAAAATATTGAAATTCGAACCAGATGTCTGACGGGTTATCTATAGGTAGACCGCTTTAATGAGTCCTCTCCTGCGCGGGGGTATGGTGACAAAGGGAACAGGGGCGGTGAGGGGGCGTGACACTGCGCGACTGCTCCTCTCTCGATCCCCTTTGTCGCCGTACCCCTCAGGCGAGGACTCATTTAAGCGGTCAATCTATAGTATTCAATTCTTAGTGGTAAATACAAATTGAATGTTTTTTCTGCCAAAATCACGTACCAAATAGGCAGCAAGTTGACACATCTTATCCATCCGCATACTTATGTTATTGTGACGCGACGACCTGTAACTATTATTACTCTGTTCTATAACGTATACTGTATAAAGCGAGTCAAAGAAAATGCCTGTCCCACCTTTGCGATTTTTTGTGCTAATGGAAATAGTGGGAAACCCACACATCAATCATCTTTTTCTATTCTTAAAATAAATAAATTTAGACTGATACATTGATGTATATATAGCACACAACAGAGAAAACTATCATTATGTTATTGATTTGCTTTTACTATATACCTAAAAGTAAATAAATAAAGCACAGACGCTTAGGTAAATAGTCGTGCTGATTGCTAGATGTACATACAAACAACGATAAGGGCAATATAGGAATAATCAAACAATATTTATTATACAGTCCAAAGCATTTATATTCAACGTCATTATAACAATACATGGTAACTTGAATATGGATGTCTATACCTAAATATAATGTCCTAAAAATATAACTGGTATAAACAAGGGCGCTCAAAAAGTGTGTATACAAAAGCTGCCTCACAATCACACAATTATATATTTACACACTGTTATATTCTGATAACTATTTTGAGCATCTCTAGGCGAGGTTTCATAATACTCATTACATGCTAGGGTCGTTTGTATATCAGTGACAGTGTTCAGTGAAATCTACCACGACGGACTCTCGCCAGCCGAAGAGGAAGTACCCTGTGGCTGATCCCAGGACGACCGCGGCGCAGAGCCACGTGTTGTAAGTCATGAAGACAAGCATCAGCATATAGCTGACTAACACTTGGACGCCGTGGAGGACTGTCTGCCAACCGTGCGCCACGCTTAACATCGTCGGTCTGAAATGATAAAATAATATTTACATTTAGGTTGAAGTCATAGGAGGCTGACGATTGTACACACGGCTACACATCAAGCTATACATTTCCATTATACGCTGACTTCGCATTGAATGTACAACCGTACGATGCTGGTTCAGCTTATACTGGAAATGTATAGCTGGACCTGTAGGCGTGCCTACATTGTTAGAGTAGTGAAGTAATTTAAATACTCGGGCGTTGTTACTCAATAGACTTCTCGGGCGTTATAATAAAATTATGTTTACCATTTTCTTTACTATTCCATAATCATCATATCTATTCATCAGAAGTAGGTCACACACCTATTATTTTATGTACAATGAGTTTGCTCTTGGTCTTTATATAACAATGTCACCAGATTTGCACCAGATGGTGACGATAAGGCCGTGAGGTTGAAGCCTAAAGTTAATGAGGCGCTGGGTGACCTTTCATTACAGGGACACAATTATCACGATTGTTAGGTTGTAGCTAGCCAACATAGAAAAATGTCTTATCTATCGTTAACCAAATCGATTATTATCAGAGATAGCCCGAACAGGAAATCTAACCCGTGAATGTCGGATCGTGTGTGTATTCGCTATATGCTATATATATAGCACTATGCATGACTTTGAGAAAAACTTCTTCCCGACGCATAACAACCTAAATCCTAATCGCATAACCCTAAATAAAACAAAAAAATGTCCAGATTTTCGAATGAACAGACGTTAGTAATTTGTCGCATTCTCTTCTTAAGGGCTAATTTACTGTTAAAATAATTGCCCGCCTTACATTACAGACAAACGACATATTGCACAATAACAACATCAGTTACGTTAAAGATAGCAGAAATATTCATAATATGCGATGTGTTGTGCTAACATCACGGTAGTTGAATACAACAGACGTAAAAATGAATGACGCTGGAACTAAACACTATAACGTTTAATTAAATAGAAAATTGTTTCACAGCAGATAATAAAGCTGTACCTACTCGTGTTGAGCGAGAGTTGAATCCCTCGAAATACTCAGTTTTTTTCTAGTCTGTTTACCCTAGCTTTACTAAAGGTAGAGAGTTAACTTTAACTACCTATCCTCGGGATTCAATATTTCGCCCGCGACGTAATACATTGCTTTATCCCCTTAGTGCATAATCTACCATTACATGTCATAAAGGAAATTGTGGTGTAGGAAGGCGGTTAAAATAATGCCAATAATGACTATGATTTCGTAAGGAATATATTCGTGTAAACATTTTCTATGACATGAAATAGAACCATTTTTTAAATGTTGTTGATTAATTTTATTAATTATTTTACTCGAGTTGCCAATCTAAGTATTTTCAACTATAAGACATTACTCAATTAATTATAATCCATTTTGCATGTAACTCTATTTATTTATGAATATAATAATTTTTCAAGCCTTTAGGATTATGGCCGAGATCGGTTACTTTTTTATTACTTATTATTTTAATTTGCAACTTCAAGAAAAAAATTGCAATACAAAACAAAGAGAATTTTGGGACAGTAGATAGAATTGTTAGAAAGTATCGCATACTCACACATTCCTTTCAAGCACGTGCGGCACAGGCCTTGAAAATAAGAATTTTTCGATTTAATAACCACGTTCAGGTAGTCCATTAGCATAGAATATATATATGCTCTGTAATGTAGTTAGTTGCATGCACACTTGACATGATAAAATTAGTTTTGGTTAATTGAAGCCATGGAAAAAACAAGACTTAAATAAAATTTGCATCTAAGTTTCAAATGGTGCTATCAGCTGATTAAACTGCAGTTAAAATAAACAAATATATTGAAGTGTCACACAAAGTAATACTTTGATGATTATTTATCAAGTTGTATTGTTTTGTTATCATTACTTCTAATAGCTAATCACACCTACAATTAAACATTTAGTTTTATATTGAATTGATAGACATATTTTTAAATGGTTGTAAAACTTTTGACTAAGCATTTTAACTGATACTGATACAGACAAACTAGAAACGGAGCTCTAAGGGGGTAGATGTCTATGAAGCGAAACGTTTGTCCACGAATATATTCTTTAAACATAGACTAAATGTATATAAAAAGAAGTCAAGTGAGAGTTGGACCCGCGCACCAAGGGTTTCGTACAGAAATTGAATAATAAACATACAATCACAAATAAATAGGTAAGGTCACCGAACAATACAAGTCCGATTAAATCTTAAAAAAGTGATTTTAATGTGATATAATTTTAAAAATCTGGTTTTTAAATTGTGTTGTGCTGTAAGACATTGCGTCATGCCTTTCAGGATTCTAGGTCAACGTAAAGTACTCCATGTAGGTATTGATTACTTGCGCTCGCAAAGGAAATCGTCGAAATATGCGTATTTTTATTGAGTTGACTTAGAAGTTCGATTTTTTCACAGCTTCAAGGGACTTGAGTATTTGATCCCTATTCTTGAATTATAAATTGATACCTCCACGCGTTCCTGAGAAAAAGGGTCTTGATCGCCAGACGAACAAAGTGAACATATAAGGGTCCTTTCGAGGTACGGAACCCTAATAAAGAAGTTTTAAATATATTTTAAACTGTATTGGCACTCGGTTGCTGATTAAAACCAAGACGTGCAAATGCTGACATGTGAATGTAGTATGTTTGATTTGCAATGTAGATATGACAGTATGTATGTACTTCTCATCAGAAAAATCGAAACACCGTTTATGTTCTGTAAGGATTATCAGAAAAACCTATGAAAATTTAATTTGACTTTAGAACATTAACATTCGGATTTGAAAACATCATATTATTCACAATTAAACGACATTTGACATATACTCGTATTTCTAAATATACACATTTTTCTGATAGTCCTTACAAAACATAAACATGCAAGGTGTTCTATTTTTTTTATGCGAAGTATATTCTAACAATATGCGACTAGTATCTATCTATGTACTTGTATTATGTGAACTACAATGAAGTTTAACTCGGTTAGATATTTAAGCGCATAAAGATATTTCAAGGCAAAAGCAGTAATTATAGATACCTACATTAATAAATGTTGATACGTGATACATTGTAATGCTACGTTACGTACATTAAACGCCCACTACTGTATGCAACCGCAGAACAAGTCCTTTATCAGGGTAGCGATACATTGTTTCACCGCTTTTGATTACGAAGCAGTTATAATTGTATTTTTCGTTCGCTATCGCTGTTTAGATTTTAACGCGCCTTTACAGCCTTTACCCCTACCCTTTAATTAAAATCCTAAAAGTTATATCGCCGTTTTCATTTATTCTCAGTTTAGAATCTTGATGCTTAGATGGTATAATTCCTAGAACGTAGTTAAGAACATGATAGTTTCAGCACCTATTCTTTAAAAAATATATTTAAATATATTTTTTAAATAAGTAGTAGTAGTAATGTTAAAATTATATGCATAATTTTGTAAATAGTAAGAAAAATTAACGAAGGTTGTTAAAATTTTTAACAATTTAAAATTTGATGCAAATATACTTTATCTTATCATTTATACCACCCATTATTGACACCCTTAAATATTATTTCCTATGTGACGACGTGCCTTACTTCAATGTTTTTTATATGAAACATGTCGTCAGCGGCGGGTCTTGGATAGACATTAATCATTCATTATTTAAAACAAATATTATCACAGGCAAAAATAAATAGAGTACAGTATACAATTGATGCGATGTTTTATTAAATTGTATAGTTACTCAACTGTATGACTCTCGGTTCGTCTGTCGCACACACGTTAGAGACTCCTTTGTCCGGGGGGGCAACAGCACAGTACTGTAGGCCAGTGTAGGTTTTCCATAGGAGATGTTTTCTGTAGTACTTGAGACTGCAACAAGTAAAATTAGTAAAGTAGTTTGAGGTACATATGTATGTTCAATAATATAATCTGATATCACACTAATTTCTCCTGGCGCCTCAAAAGCTCGTGATGAAATGTAGCACATTGCCTATGGTATGGAGAGCGCTTCTTTTTATCCCGCTAAAGTGCTACAGTGGACTAATTTCTGAATGATACCACGTTGTTAAATTCAATTCACACAATCAACAATGCATGTTTTGAATACAGAAGTGCTGTACGTTAGACAGTCACAGTCGCGAAAACTTGAGACAGCATGATTCATGTGATTAAGGGAGTTAGTATAAAGGATGTTAGATTTATATTTGTAATTGCTTTCTAGAAACGCAGCACAGGTCGCTTTAGTAACAGTCATGCGCTCTATGACCCAAGTAATGTGGCTGATGGTGTGAACATAAATATATATAAAAGGTTGGAATGTAATATTGTGAGCGTAGTCATCACAAAGTATGCTTAGATAATCATACTTGTACATACACATTCATTCCTTTTGCTGCTTTCGGAGGTCGAGGTTAAATAGCTTTAGAATTCCGTGTTGTACCACCTAAAGAGATACAGTTTAAAGCAGCGGGGTCGTGGGTACACCTACAACATGTACCAGGTGTTTGTGGTACAATAAAGAGCGATTAGCATCATCGTACGAATACCACATGGGAGACATGAAAAGATTATTTTAGGACTTCGGAAATCCTCACTGCGCCTAGTCGATACTGGTGTTTTATGTGATTTTGTCAATTAAAAAATATTTTTGAGTTAGGAAAAGAAAGGACAAAAGACTGGCCACTAGACGGAAAGATGTAAAAATATATGTGATAAAAATGTATTTGTTAAACAAATAACCACATCAAAATGTGTCCATAACGTGGAGCTAATAAGCGGGACACGTGGTGCCACTTATTTTAATACACGTTCTAATGTAATGCTTCTAATGGTTCTAAAACGAACGCGGTACGTGAGGACACCCTAGCGTCTAGTTGGCTTGGTCAGGTATACATATATGATTTCATCCTGCATGCTAAACAAAATTCAACTATTTTAATTAACTTTATCTTGTAATAAAATAAGCCAGAAAACTCTCACCCTTCATATAGTAACGCCATTAGGAATATAGCGAAGAATGATCCAATGAATTCACCAACATTTGTAACTTTCCACCAAGAGAATAAAACTGTCTCCAAGAAGCCACCGTGAAACTGTGAAAAGTGCATTATGCTTTTACTTTACAATAATTATTAGAATACAAAAAGCAAACAAGTATTTATATAAATGATCTTACAGTCATGGCCATCATGTGCATTTGAGGGTCTCGGTGAGCATGTGCAGTATGTGATTTCAAGTGTATACTTGGATCAATGTCTCCACTAACATTGAGCATATTCATCTGTAATGTTTTGAGAAATTCATCATCACATTTACAAAACAAATTATACACATTCTCCCACGATTGAGGTTACATAAGCTATACATATTATGCTTACATCTAAATTTCCATTAAAATGAGTTCCGTTCATGTTCATATGATGTCCCATATCCATCATGTGATGCTCATGGCCCATGCCGTGACCATTGTGATTCTTGTGCTCTTCATGATTTGCATAATCCATGCTGGCGTGTCTTGATTAACTCGACTCGAGCACAATTTCTGTAAACAGCATTTGCCTACAGTGTTGTGACAGTTGTCTCAAAATGCCAAAGTAATTTTGGGAAGAGCATAGCAACTAAGTTTCATATATAGGAGGAACTGTTTATAAAACATAGCAGTTTAGTGCACATAAACACAGCTAACTAAGACAATTCATGAAACATACAGACTCATTCAACAAGATATATAATATAACAGTTGCTATGCCCAAACTTATTCAAAATATATAATATACAAACATCAGCTGCAAAAGTTCACTGTATATAATATGACAAATCAAACTTTCCATTATTATTTACAGCAGAAATAAAGGATATTTTCTTTACATATCATATCCATAAGATCCAAATAATGTTCAGAGAATGTACACCAGGTAGTCCCCCTACTAGATGAACTGACCACTTAGTAAAATTCGTGAGGAGTTATTGGGTCCAAGTGGCTCGGGACCGGTCATTGTGGAACACCATGGGAGAGGCCCATGTTCAGCAGTGGATGTGTCCCAGCTGCTGATGTTGATGGGGAATCTGAACAATGTGTTCAGGTTTCTGCAATGTTCTTAAGTCCTACCTAATGAAAAACCACCAGATTACACTTTGATAAACTGTAATATATCTACACTAATATTATAAAGAGGAAAGTTTTGATTGTTTGTTTGTTTGTTTGTTTGTTTGTATTGAATAGGCTCCGAAACTACTGGACCGATTGGAAAAATTCTTTTACCATTAGAAGCCGACATTATTCCTGATGGACATAGGCTATATTAATTTTTAGAAAAAATTAGATATCCTTACTAAAACTTCAGTAATGTAAACCAAGATGTAATATTTTTTGCCGTTATGGCGGGTTTGCGCCACGCCACGCACGCGCGCCGAGCGCTGTCAGTCGATCTGTAACTATGACTACGAAAAACAACGGCTGCTATTGTAAAATATTTTATTACGAGTCTTAAATATATTATTGTTGAACCAGAGCCTTTAGTCCATTCTTTTCAATATCCCCGGAAAGAAGAGTAGACAGTGGATACGCCCGCTGCGCGACAGCCTGCAGCGGTCGTCCTCCACGTGCACCTGACGTGCGTCCGACGTGCATCCGAGTAGAAACGTGCGTGTTTCGTGGCCTGCCGTGGAGCGAACATGAGCGAACGAACATTGTGTGCGAGCGCAGAATATTCTTCAGCAAGCACGGTTAGCAGGATTGTTTTAAACTTCAAAATGACGGAGGGGAACATGGAAATTAAACCTACAACGACGGTGGAAGCCGTGTGTGTGAAAGTGCCACCATTTTGGCCCGAAGAGCCAGCGCTTTGGTTCGCGCAGCTGGAAGGACAGTTCGTGCTTGCCAGCATCACCGCAGACAGCAAATACAATTATGTCATATCGAATCTTGAGTTCAAATACGTGTCAGAAAACAAAGATATAGTTAAAAACCCTCCCGGTGCGAACAACTATGACAAGGTTAAAACGGAACTGAACGGAACTGTCTTCATCGCAAGAGCAGCGAGTGCGCCAGCTACTCACGCACGAAGACATCAGGGACCGCAAGCCAGCACAAATTCTTACGGCACCTACAAAGTTTGGCCGGTCCGAGCGTACCCGACGATTTTGTACGTTCTATTTGGTCGAGGCACCTGCCAACGAATGTACAGGTGATTATTGCGTCGCAGCCTAAGAAAGCCTTTAGTCGGTTCTTTTAAATCTCCTGGGAAAGAAGAGTAGACAGTGGATACAGCCTGCAGCGGTCGTCCACCACGTGCTACGCCGTAAAATGTCTTTCATCGCATGTGCTGCGGAAACTATGAATAATCAACAGAACAAGAACATCAAAAAGCTATTTTCTCTGTGTTATAAATAAATAAAAGTATGGTTTTAGATTAATTTCTATGGTTGTGATGTGCTGAGACCTTGCTTTTTCCACATTTCAGGATTCTAGGTCAAACGGGAAATACCTTATAGGTTTTGATTCTCTTGCATTCTCTAAGGAAATTGTCTAAAAGTGCGGCTTAAACAGACATATCTTTTTACGTTGTGTTGACGTAGAAGTTTGATTTTTTCACAAATCTAAGAGACTGCAGACTTGAGTACTTGATATTAATTTCAACTTGATACCTTTACGCATACATTTACGTATACACTGAGAAAAAGGGTATTGACTGACAGACAGACGGACAACAAAATGATCCTTTAAGGGTACCTTTTTAGGGTTCCTTAGTCCAATAAAGAACCCTTATAGCTTCACTCTATCCCTCTGTTCGTCTGGCTGTCCGCGGCTTAGCTCAGAGACCCTGACTACTAAATAGCTGTAATTTGGTATGGGTATACATGGTATCACGATAGCAAAGTGGTGGTAGAATAAAAAAACTTGGGGATGAAATATTTTTTCACGTCACGTCATTGTGTGGGGTATCGTTGAAATATTACGCTTGAAAGTGAGAATTTTTGTCCGAGTTGAGCGTCCCCCTCCCCTCTATCTGCTAAACTGGTGCTTTTAAAAATCTGAAAAATTCATTAACATTAAATCCAAACCACTTATTGTTCCGAGCAACTACGGAGCCCTGCACTGCGCGTGGACTGACGAGCACTCGGCTGCTTTTTAGGGTTCCGTACCTCAAAAGGAAAAAAGGAACCCTTATAGGATCACTATGTTGTCCGTCTGTCTGTCAAGGTCCTTTTTCTCTGGAACGCGTGAAGGTATCAAGTTGAAATTAATATCGAATTAATGCGAATCTGCGGTCCTTTGGACCCGTGAAAAAATGAAGTTTCTAGGCCAACGCAATAAAAAGATATAGCTGTATTTCAGACCATTTCCATACAAAATGCAAAGAAACCAAAACCTATAGGGTACGTCCCGTTGAGCTAGAACTTGAAATTTGACAAGAAGCAAGGTCTTACAGCGCAACCATAGGAATAAATCGGAAAACCAGGATTTTCTAAAATTAAAATTTTTTCTTTGGATTTGGCAATAATTTAAAGTCTCAAAAATAGCGTTTATGCTAATTTGTGCGGTATATAATAAGAGGTTAAGGCGCGGACTCTCTATCTGAGGGTTCCGGGTTCGAATCCAGCCGTGTACCTATGAGCGTTTTTCAATTCAAGTACATTATTCGAATGCTTGACGGTGAAGGAAAACATCATGAGGAAACCTGCATGTCTTGAACAGGCATGTGAAATCCGCCAATCAGCACTGGGCCCGCGTGGTGGACTATGCCCCATACACTATCTGTAGGAGAGTAGGCCTGAGCTCATACAGTGGGGACGTATATAGGTATATGATGAAATAAATATATGTCTATGTAATTCATCTTAAATAAAGCGTGGTTTAAAGAAAAAACCGCTCGCTTCGCTCGCGCAGCTACAGCGTTTTAGCTACAATGCCAAACCTAACCAATCAAAAATCTCACCTGAATGGATATCTTTTTTTCTCTAGCAAGTAGTTTCGCCAACAACAAACAACCTGTGTGGGGTTTCAGACCAACTCCCTTAACACCAAAAATTCATAGAAACGTCAAAATTAGTTGACCATTTTAAACATTTTATACACCAACTCAACCCCTCGCGGTCGGTTGTCTGTAAGCCACAAAATATCGCGTGAATTAATTTACGAAATTTTTCATAAAACTAACAACTGAATCACTTTTTTGTCCTTCTGGTGTTATGTCTGTCAAGACCATTTTTCTCAGGGACGTTGGTCGCGTAGGGATATGAAGCTGAAAATACATTTACGCTTATCCAAAAATGTTTAAAAAATAAATGTCTACCCGTGCGAAGCCGGGGCGGGCCGCTAGTATATAATAAAACTGAAGACACTTTGATCAAACATATATGAAAAATTGTAAGGTGTAGCTACCAAATATGTAAAGTGAAAGGAATAAACTGAGAAGTAAGAAAGACATTCCGTGTTATACTTAAAGGTACAAAGTTGACCCTGCCACATAATGATCAATGTAATCAGTTGATCTACATTTGAGTAGGTACTTTCACTTTCACCAGTTTTTTGTACAGTACTTTTAAATTAGAGACAGATAAATGCTTTCAATATTTTAATATCCTGTCAAATTGGAGTTGTATTGAATAATTAATAATTACCATGACCACATATTTTGCAAGATATGCACTAAGTTACGGGAAATAGCTTTTCATGCAAAATGACGATTATTGTATATCACGATCACCCTGAATTATAACATAAGTGATAAAGCATGAAAGATCAATAAAATACGAAAGTAAGGTAACATTTACATAATTCGTGACATTTACTTACTGTTTTCGATAAATGTAATGCTGCTAATCACAGAGATGCCACTCAAAACTCAAAATTGAGTATTTATATTAGACAATAATATTTAGAATTTTAGAAAACCATTTTATAAATAGTTATTTTTCCAGTTCAATTATATCCATCCAAATAATATTTGTGGTATTATTTGTGCTCTGCTAATGATGATTTTGACATGTTACAAGAATGTTATAACAAGGTCTGTGACCAAAACGTGATTAAATGCTCCTAGGCTAGGTCGTGACTTTGACTGAAGCACAGACTAAATGTAACTGAAGAACGACACCAAACCTATCGGCATTTGGTGAATGGTTTGGTTCTGACGTTGACAGTTTTCAGGATGAAATGCTCCTAGGTTTTCAGTTTTCTAACGAAAAAAACCAGGGGCGTAATACGTAAAATATTACGTTAAACATTGTACTGTAAGACGGTGGGTAGGCCGGCCCAACGTAGTGATTACTTTACTTGCCCAGTGGGCCGGCCGGCCATAACGTCGCGTCCACAGATCACTATATATGTCGCGCTGTTGGATGGTGGTTGGGTCGTTGGTCTGGGACAAAAATTGAATCGGACTTGTTTTATGCAGCGAAAATTAGACAAATGTCATGTTGATCTTGCTCAGTGATGTTGATTGGTCGTAAAGGGCTGACTATTTGTCAGTTTCTTACTAATTGCATTTTATGAAACAGGCCCTTGATTGAAAGATCCCAGGGCCGTGTTTCATATAAATACAATTGATAAGAAACTGACAAATGTAATGTTATTTTCGCCAATAGTGCCCGTTGATTGGTCTAGAAGTCGAAAATGACCAACATTTGTCAGTTTATTACTAATTGTATTTTTATAGAATAGATGACAATACTACATTTTCGCGCCAATCAGCTATCTCCGAAGATGGCGCCACCTCAGCGCCGCCACTGAAACCCCCCCCCCCCCCCCCCCCCCCCCCGCCTTGTTCCAATTTCACTTCTCACACCGCGAAATAATTAAAACAATGTTGCCAGTTTTTAAGGGATGTGCTGGACACAGGAAATATCAAAGTAGTGAGACCTGTGTCAGTCAATGGGAAAAATATCCTTATCCCGAGGGTCCCTAGGCGAGATCCGGTAAGAGTTGGGCCATGTGAGACGAGGGAGACGTGGATGAAATATAAAACAGAGCAAATAACGTCTGGATTACATAGCCTAGACTAGGTATTTTCAGTACAACAAACAAAGGCTTCATATCCAAAGTACTTTATTTAGCCAGGAAAGAAGCCGAAACGCGAACATCGTTTCTAAATGCCTTCGGGTCACTAAATGCGGAAACATACATACGTGGCGTGCTGTGGCGTGCCAGAAGCACATCGTAGGTCGTAACGACACGGCCTACAAATATGTGCGTTTAAAGACATTTATTTACTCAAAGAAATTTTCATTTCGCTTAAATGAGTAAATTAAAACTAAAACACAAGTACATAAAACAAAAATATATAAAATTAGACTAAGACTAATGCAGCATTTACACATTCGTGCGAATCGCGAGGCGAATGGCGATGCGAATAACGAACACGCATATGTAAACAGTGCGCTCGGTATTCGCCTCGCGAGTTCGCGTTGGGAGCGGTTTTTCGGACGCGAATTAAAGGACGCGAATGGCGAACACGAACTTACTGTTTACACATTCGCCTGCATTCAGTAGTGAAGTGCGAATTATATAATTCCTAGAACTTAAAATCTAAGAAATTGCGATGACACGCTATCATCCACCATCGTCTGTGTCGTCGGTTCTTTTTTACTTTTTTTAAGCAGGATATCTAAATAAAAATTTAGCGCCATTATTTTCAAGTCCTCCATGTTCGTGTGCGAATGTGTGAACAGTAGTTCGCGACTGCACTCGTATACGAATGTTTTGTCGAATGTTCGTCGATTGATGAGGCGAATGGCGAACACGATTGTGTAAATGCGGTGTTAGATTTACAGAATGAGGGTATGTTTACAAACAGAGGATTATCGGTTATTAGACCGTGTATTGTTTACATGCTATTACAGTGTACTCCCAACCGAAACAAGTAAAAAATTCTCTAAAAATATGATTCGGTGAAGAATTTTTTAAGTTTTTTTTATAAACTTTCGTACACTTCGTGTTTTTTTAAATTCGGTTGGAAGTCCATATAAATTTTTTTTTATTTCGTACAAAATGTTATTTTTCCCGTAATTCATTCTAGGGACAGGAAGACAGATGTTATTGGCATTTCGGAGTGTTCTTTATTAGTTTGTTTGTGTTGAAAGATATTTTTGTGTGTATTTCTTTATTTATTATTTTATATATCAAAACACATGCATTGGTAATGTATGTTTGTCTAATATTCATGAATTTGGTGTCCTTATAGATTTGTTTCATTGCTGTCTACTAATCATATGAAAACTGTAATTAGTTTAGTTTGGGAGACTTGGAGGTCTTTCAAATTTGAAGGTGCAGCACATCCCCATAGTTCTATTAGATATTATAGGTGCGGTTTAGTATACAGTAAATCGAATAACACGTGACAGGCAACTGACACATTGTCTTGAAGCTACTGTGATCGATGTTAATTTTTGTTTCAAATAACAAAGCAGCTGCTGGAAGCAGCACCGCTTCCAGGTTAAACTACTGTCTAAAGTCAAACCTTTCAGAGTTCTTATTAAGAATGGTTTCACCGTTTACATTAAAATTTTACAGAAAGATGTAATTGTAATTTTTTTATTATTAGACGAGAATATAATGTAGCATGTTCTCGAAATGTTGATCGTTAGCAAGTTATTTCGAAACCACGAATGTGTGAATTTAGTGACCAAAGTAAAACAAACATGTCATAATAAATGTAGAAGCCGATGTGCTTCTGGCGCGTTAAATGCCACATGACGTAAGTATGTTTTTGCCATAACAATCATGTTTCATGCAAAAGAGGTATTTGTAAGTATACGAAAAAAAATTGCACTAAGTAATAACTTTATCACAATAACTTTAATTGATTGCGAGGCAGTCTGAGGCTAAAAGCATGATCTTAGAACCTGTGAAGATATGTCTATCTCGGCCAGTTTGTCCACCTTGGTAGGCAAAGCTTCAGTAAAGAAGCAGACCGCAGAATCCAGATAAGTTGGGCTGCATTTTGAAAACTCTGATTTCTTCACGTCGAGTATAGCGCAATCCCTTAAAAGCAAGGTGGTATAGCCAATGTGTTCTTCCGGTCATAACTTACGCAGCAGAGACATGGGGCTCTATTTTTGATTCGCTCTACGCGCCGCGAGCTTTCGATTTCTACTGATTTTCGTTCGACTTATGAAATTTGGTATTTTTGAATCGCTCTTCTGCAACGATTGGTCGGGACTACTCTTTACGGAGGTGAGCGATAGATTAAACGTCATCGTCGAACACTGACATTACCACTTACTAACATTAACAGTAGGAACTGTTCTATGAACTTTGTGTTCCGTTGTCCTTGCATGAATTACCGGTTTTATTTTTCTACGTAAAACGGATAAAATTAAACATTTTAAGTTATATTACCACACCTGAGGCGAATAATTCAAAAATACGGTCAAACCTGTTTTCATGCGACTTGTAGTCAATGTCAACGAAGCTATATGCGACACGAGCGAATCAAAAATAGAGCACATGTACGCTCATGTTGGGGCTAGTCCACCGCTTTAAAGTTTTAAAGTTGCACGGTAAGCCACGGAGAGGGCTAAATTTGGAATATCCTTGCGCAACAAAAGCAGTAATTATGAAATCTGCTGTCGTACAAAGGTGACCCGCGGTGACCGACATAGCTACTAGAATAATTAAGCTGAAGTGGCAATGGATAGGCTACATCTGTACGAACAGAAGGTGACTGGAGCCAAGAGATTTTCTAGTGGTGACCTCAGACCGGCAGACGGGGGGTGGGACGGCTTCCAGGCAGCTGGTCTGACGACTTTAAGAAGATTATAGGGAGCGAGAGAATGAGGAGAGCCTTATACTCGTATTCCGCAGTGGAGAGACACGGGCTGATAAGTCAAGTCAGTCTGAGACTGTCTTTCTACCTAACTACATCGTTTACCTGAAGTAAACGTATCCCTTTGAGAGTTGTTTCATCGACGATTGCTGGTCTTAGAATGACGAGATCATTGAGCATAACCTTAATTTTTTCAAGCTTACGAGCATATAGATAAAACTAAGCTCCAACCAACTAGTTCGTGGTCAATATCACGTATGTACTTTGTACGTACACGTCTAGGCCTTCCCTTCATATATTCGCGGAATGTGTCACTTGTTGCCAGCTGATATTCAGAATCAGGCTCTACCTGAGTATATTTCTTGTTGAGTCATTTAACAAATCAAGTGACACGTTCCGTGAATGTATGGAGCCAAGGCCTGTTCTTGTATAGTATATAGTATTCTTATTATAGCAAAAATAGCAAAAAATTGTACACTTATAATTTCAAAAGGTCATTATCAAATAAAAGTAATTTAGTTAGTTAGAAAACAATGATAGCGTCAATAAAATGCCTTTTGACGCTGTCATTTAGTACAAAAAGAATGATTTTGTACATATAAAATGAATGCAAAAATGTAATTATGGTATTTTTCTATACATCTTTACATTTTTACTTGATTTTTTAAATAGTGTACAGGTGCAGGCCGCATTTGACACGTCGCTTTTTAGATTTGGGATATATAGGATAGATAAACATGGGTAAACACATTTTTTTAAAATAAATAAAGTTACAAGAATAATTTCTTAACATTATACTAGTGAATATGATCCGTAAATATTATCAATAGTGCAGATCGTATATTATAATCGTCATTTTCAGATTTCAGTTAACATTTCAAATCTTATTTAATTTTTTACAAATATTCTTCGGAACCTAATCGAATTAACTGGCAATACTACACGCTTTTCGGTCTCGCTCCAACTGGTGGGTGTCTCTCTCTCTCCTCCGTCCTCCCTCCGCTCCGCTCATCAAAATTCTACAAAAAATGACACCGACCAAACAAAATGAAATTGCAGAATTTATGAATCGAATCGTATGATAGCAATGCATTCTAATGGCATCTGATTATGAGATTTCAAAATATACTTGCATTTATTTCTTATCAATGGATTTTCCTTAGTATTTATTTTCCAGAATTTATAGTTTCCCGAATAAAATTAGAGAATATCGCCATTCTCGTTTGATGCCTGATTTTGCCGCCATGTCGGAAGCTCGATATCTTCGGAGATCCGTGTTGTGCTATCTTATAATTAGTTGAAAAGGAGGTGAAATTTGTTAAAATAATGTATACATGAGATTATTGAATGACTATGAACTTAAATAGTGGCGTGGAGTGTTTGCTAGTTCTAGGCAAAACGACACAATTTGTTTTTACAGAAGAACTTGAACGACGTATTTTTAGTTCATCCGCCATATTGGCGTTAATAATTTCTTCGTAAGTCTTTTTTCATGATTTTAACATTTTATCAACACTAAATAGATGTAATTTTGTGTTATTTTGTTACTCTTTATGTAGAAGACTATTTTGAACGTAGAGTTGTCCGTGCATGTATCGAGTTCTAAGAGATTATCAAACATTTTGTTCGTGGCCTCTTTATAGGCAGTTTTCATCCATTTCTGAGCGAGGCTTGGATGTAAAATTGTGCAATTTGGTAACCTGTAACTCATTTTCATCATTTACGTAATTATTCTATGTGCTAGTGGTGGTTTCTTACAACTCCATACAAGATTGGATTTGGTAAGTCATTATTTAGGATTGCACATTTTCTACATCTGCAGAAAGGGTATTTGATTGCAATTCATCATCTAAACCCTAATTTGAGTCTATATCGTTAGTATAAGCTGCAATTTTAGTGCATTAGTTCAATTGTTTACATTATTTTGGGCAGTGATTGCTTTTCCAAAAGGGTGGTACTAGGGAATGTTCTAGAAAATTTGCTTGTCTTGAGGACAGATAGAGGCAGTTTCATTGTCCTGTTTTAAATTGAAAATTGGCATCCTTTTTTTGTATTTTTTTCTCTCCATTCTTTATGAACTTCATATTTATAAAGATTAATGAAAATATGTGTTGAAATATTGCTATGGAGATCAGGAAACTTCAAAACCAACATAAGTATTTTTATAGTATGCATGTAATCTATTAAACATAACCTTAAACCGTAAACAGTTTTCCCTCCATGATACTGGTATAGAATGGGAGTTCATAAGCTAAGATAATGTTAGTGATCTAATTTTGAGTTACATCTTATATTCTGTTTATCTTAAACATATATTTAAATTATTGATTTTCCAATATCTACAATGCACAGCAACATTTTATTCCAGACACAAAAGCTATCAATATTTCATCGGGTCAATCAGTAATATTATATGGGTTCTACTGAATATACTAGAATAGCAGCTGAATATGAGGTTTGATAAACAACAGTTTTGTTATGACAGGTTAACTTATATGAAATCCAATTTGAAATTTATGTCCAATTGAGTGTAGGAAATCCAAATATCTCAGGTTTCTCAATTCCTAAGATTCCTAAGATTTTATTAATAAAAGGTAACAAAATAAGCATACATATATCAAAATTCTATAGCTGATCATTCTTTTCCAGTTAATAGTTTAAAAATTAGATCACTACAAATAGTGTTTTCCAAAATGTGGACTGCAAGACAGCCAAATTTATATCAGTCAAGACAAGAGCTTAGACCAGCAAATTTTAAAATATGTGTAGAATATTCACTATTATAAAAATACACATAATGATTACAACAGATTTAGAAACAAAAAATTGAAAGTTTTGTATGAAATGAAAACTATTAATTATTATTCTAATCTTTAGCACCAACTTATGTGCACTCCAACTAAGGTTCTAGTTATGTCATTGTTGATTGACAGAATATAATACTACTGGTACACTGCACATTTAGAAACTTTGGTACAGAGCTAGTCAGGTAGACATAAAATAACCACTATTAAAAACAAGTACCTTACCCTACTGGAAATTAGGCTTGTGACTTTCTGGATTACTTCATAGGGCTAATAACTATGCTATTTATATTGAATATTGTGTAATATAAAATAAAAGTCAATAAGCAGTTATACCTGTGAATTTGTTTGTGTGGACTTTGGAAATGATCCCTTGGGAACATTTAACTAACTAACGTCAACTAGAAACTGTTGTCATTTATTAAATTCTTTCTCCTGTGGTTATTTACCATAATTCCTTAAATTGGTGCATAATTCCGCAAATAGTCGCTTTTTATTTTAAAATTTCTTGGTCGGTCGGTCGGGTCGGCCCGGTCAAAACGGTCGGCTGAGTTTGGTGGTTTCACTGATGTTCCTGTGACTCTAGGTTGCTGCGTTGTTTTGTCAAGTGCTTAGTGTAGTTCGTTTAAAAACAAAAATTTATTTTATCAATTTGTGTTACTTGTAAATTTGTCGGTTATTTTTCCCTCATTTGACAAATACACGAGTGACAGCAATGTTGTCCCAAGAACTGTCAAACAAACTATGATTGGAATCTAGGTGGTCAAAATTTCCAACAGAAGACAAGTTTTCTTTTTCTAGGGACCCAGGGTAGAATTTATCCATCCAACTCCTGATTCCAGGGTCAGATCAGCTCAATGGTGCTAAATTATTGTATTTGTCATCCGAATTATATTTATTATTTACTTCTATTTAATTACATACATTTATTATCTACTTAATTACAATTATTATTAATTAAATTTACTTGCTAGATTTGTTTACATACATAGTTAGATAGGTAATTACATACAAGTGAAATTAATATAAAGCATGTAAAAAGTAACAGCTTATGATATTATCTATCAACTGTATTCTAGTTTTTCATAAGTATTCTAGAAAAATGTTACTGTTGTAATGTTTTAAGATTTAGCGAGTTAACTGCTGGTGTGTGAATTAAAATATTGACCGAAAGTATGTAACTATTATGTGTTATCCAGGGTTTTTACTTTTTTTTTTCTTTAAACATCTGCTACTATACCTTTTCTCATTTTGAACTATGAGTTTTACATTATAAATCTAAATACTAATTTGCTTTACCTTTCAAAGTTTTTCTTTTCTTTTCAGAAGTGGAGTCCTTGAAGAAGTTGCTCCATAAACATCATCTTACCCTGCAAACATATGCAAGGTAAATATGTTTATTCTGAGACTAGTTAAAACAACATATTTTTAAAGTATATATTAAGTAACCTTGCTCATGTCAATTTCAGGTAGGATTTCTAATTTTCAATGAATGGGATGAGCTGCTAATAGGTGCAAGTGCACCAAATAAAATTATTTATTATGATAGAACGGTTTAATGTCATTAGAGGACTTAGCTGATGCCTCTTAGCCAGAAATTGGACGAGCCGCTTGTTACTATTGAGGTGAGAGCTCTTTCTTAAAAGTCAAGGAACTAGACTGTCCATGATAGACATAGTTCCATTACCATTTGAAATGTGTTGTAAAAATATTACAGTGCTTGCATCATTTTGGCAGGTAGATTGCAGACTCCAGCACGATGCAGCAGGCTGTCGATCCTCTGGCAACAACCAGCACGGTAAGCATTTCCAAAGTTAAAAAAGTCTTAAAATATTTACTACCATTGTCTGACAACTTTCTTATCTTGCTTTAAAACTCATGCATATTATTGGTAAAAATGAGCTACTGGCATTTGAATCAGGATTATGAAAAATCAAAATGTTTATTTTGAGGCCTTAAATATAAAATATAAAACAATGTATTTATATATCTATTTTCTTATTGCCTATATTATGTCTAAAGCTCATGTGCATAAGTGTACAAGGCATGCCAGGATATTAGAATGCTATGATTCAAAGCTTTTCAAGAGCATAGGCCGGACATTTTGATATCGGCATACATTGAACGTATGCCGTGTGTATACACGCGCATGTGTGAGTGAATTGGCACGCGCCATATACCGAGCCTTGAGCTTGTCACTTTGCGTGGAGAGGTGAGGTATCGCGGATCCGTGATAGGCGGTGGACGTCCTTTCTGTACGTTGTACTATATTAATTATGTGTCAAGACTGGGATATCTGACAGGCATTTGTATAGGTGCATCACAGAATGCTAGTACCGAGCATGACAGCTTACCAGTGCCTAGCATATCCACAGGCATGTGTTACTGTCAATGAGAGCTACACAAGAGTCACATATAAGTTTTTGTGAAGTAAATTATAAGGTTTATTTTATCAGCCATCGGCGGAGCCGGTGAATGGCGCGCCGTCCGATGAGTCGCCGCGACGGCAAGGGCGCATGACAAACCAGTTGCAGTTCCTGTCAAAGAACGTAATGAAGGCTGTATGGAAGCATCAGTTCGCGTGGCCCTTTCATCAACCTGTTGATGCAAAGAAGCTAAATCTACCAGTAAGTACTAAGTTGTTTTGAGGTGGCTTTGTAATAAGTACTAAATTGGTGTCCTAATTGACTGGAAGTAGTATGATTATACTGTGAGTATAATGAGATTAAATAGGGTTGTATGGTGGAAGCTTAAATGAAAGAGGATAGTTATTTTAGATAATATGGCGGTAGTCAGCTAGACAGGCAAAGAAAAGAAACTACTATCACACCAACCAAGAACTAGATGGTAGATACCATTGTGGAATAAAAAAGTAGGCAAAATATAAAATTTGTAATTTGAAAGTGAAGTTACAAAGTCAATTGAGAAAGTTGATGAAAACAAAATAAAAGATTTTTTTTTTCATTTCAAAACTAACTTAATAATGTCCATTAGCTGCACATTGCCCGCCCTAATGACAGTTCTGAAATCTGAATGAATTAATAACTAAAGTTTAATTTTAGGATTATCATAAAATCATCAAAAAACCCATGGACTTGGGCACAATCAAGAAGCGCCTCGAGTCAAATTACTACTACTCAGCTCAAGAATGTATTCAAGACTTCAACACCATGTTCACAAACTGTTATGTGTACAATAAACCTGGCGAGGATGTTGTTGTGATGGCACAGACATTAGAAAAGTTGTTCTTGAATAGGGTACGTATACATTTAATGAAAATACACAGTCATTGGTAAAAGCTTGAAAAGCAATTTTGAACTCTGATGCTGCACCCAGAAAATTAAGGTTGGCATACACCATTCTTGGCCTGCTTAATAATTTTCTGTTATTGTACAGATAGCGCAAATGGAGAAGGAAGAAAAGGAGATCGAGTTACCATCGAAAGGTGGTAAAGGTGGTGCTAAGAAACGACCGGGCGGTTCAAGTCTCCCTGCGGGGACGGGACCTACTCCTAGCGCGACGCCGGTGCCGAGCGGAGCGCGCGCCGCGGCCACCAAGACGATGCCCACGGCACCGCACCCGGCCCTCGTCGGATCCACCAATACGACAACGGCGCCCACTATCACGCCCTCGGTCACTCCACCAGCGACACACACAGGCCTGCCACAACAGGTAAATTACAATACAATGAATAGTGATATTTGAGATCAAAATCCAATGCTGCCGCTGCCAATTCTATACATATAATTTTTACTTAGTTGCCGTGACTGTTTTTGCTGCGATGCTGCAAGCATCCAGCCATCCTACCTATCATCATATACCAAACATAAACTTTAAAAACATTTGATTTTCTAATATGTTTCTGTTCGTAGTTAGGTTTACTTTTTAATTTTCATCTTAAAGTTTAAACACGTTTTTGTTCCAGGTGGCAACACAACCATCGAGCTTCCATGTCGCACAACCTGCGGCGACACCCGTTTCGACCATACCAACTGTTACTTTGTCTCAAACCCAGCCAGCAAAGGTATAATTGGATAATTCAATTGTGAAAATTTCAGTTTTGTATCTGTTTTGGTTGTCATTGAATTGCATTGGTGTTTTCTTTAAGGTTAAAAAAGGCGTTAAGAGAAAAGCCGATACTACAACGCCCATGGGAAGTTCATTCGAGGGCGGTTATGCGACACCTACGATTGATCAGCAGAGCGGACCTAAGCCCGCTAAGATATCTACAAGAAGAGAGAGTGGACGTCAGAAGAAGGTACCTCATTCGTGACATGAAACTATGTAGTACATGTATAGTGTTTATAGTGAAAGTTTACATGGTTGTGACTTATGTAGGCCGGTAGAGCTGCTGACGAGAGTTTCAAAATGGGTGGCCTATCGCCGAATGTTGGTGGCGCTGGTGCTTCGCATCACTCTGTCATGACCCCACAACTGGCTAAAGGCAAAGAGAAGCTCTCGGACGCTCTCAAGAGTTGCAATGAAATACTGAAAGAGCTTTTTTCCAAGAAACATTCGGTAAGTGTAAGTTATTTTATAATTGATATTTTTTATTTTTAACATTACTCAATTTACGGCAAACACTGATCATTTTTCAATGTGAAACTCTTAGAGTCGAATGATAATAGTAATTGTATTAGTTTTAATAGTAAAAGCCAAGTGCCGTCTGCATATTGGTATTTAAATAAAGTACATTTATTTATTTTCGTTTAAACAAGTATGTCAGTCCACAATATAAGAGTACTGAAATCATGCTCTAATCTTAAGATTAACAATAATATACTTTATAAACATCACTGGAATTTTATACATTCAATATAGGGTTTTAAAATAATCTCCTTCATGAATATAAAAAATTATGCAAACTCCAAAAATTTATGTGATTATGATTTCTTTGCTTCGTAACTAGTATGTCAACAGTTTAATTTTTTATTCTTTCATTTTTATCAGTTGTAGTTTCACATTCTTATAAGCTCTGTTCTCAACATCTTGCTTTAAATCAAAAGAGTAGCAAAAATGTGCATATTCTTTTTCGTGCATTGGAATTATTCGTGAAGTGAAATACAACAACAAAACAAGCCTAAACAACTGAATTACTTTTGTTATTGGGCACCTTATTAAGTCATTTTCGTTTCTGGCAGGGTTATGCTTGGCCATTTTACAAACCTGTTGACGCTGAACTGCTTGGGCTACACGACTATTTTGATATTATTAAGAAGCCAATGGACCTTGGCACTGTGAAACAGAAGATGGATAATAGGCAGTACAAAACGGCGGCGGAGTTCGCGGCTGACGTACGCTTAATATTCACAAACTGCTATAAGTATAATCCACCGGATCACGATGTCGTAGCTATGGCGAGAAAACTGCAGGATGTCTTTGAGATGCGGTATGTATTCGTAATCAGATCATACAATCATACTCATATTTTAAATGCGAAAATTGGTCCGTGTCGTAACGGATAGTCAGAATGCTTGATTTTTTGTATAGGAGTATATATTCGTAGTAATAGGATGGTTTAGAGACGGAAATATGCTTTTTTATCTCTATAGAACAATTAGTTCCCATGGGATAATTTCTGTCATTCTGACTGTCCATATGTTTCGGAGTATATTTTTATAACCCTTGGTCATTATAATGTTTACTTTCCCAATAATAAAATACTCAATTTAAATACCTAAACACATTTAAAATGAATAGTAATGAATACGTTTTGTTTTATAGATATGCAAAAATTCCCGATGAGCCAGTACATGTGGGCGTTGCTCACATCGACAAAGGCAGTTCTGCTTCAAGTTCCGAATCGGGCTCAGAGTCTGAGTCTGAATCTGATGATTCTGACGAGGAGAGAAACAACAAAGTAAAATTATTGGAAAAAGAACTGCTCGCGTTGCAAGAGAAGATGAGGAAGCTTGTAGAAGAATCTAATGCTAAAAAGAAAGCTAAAAAGAAGATGAAAGACAAGAAAAAGGCCATTACTCCTACAAGCTTGCCAAAGGCTAATACTGCCACACCATATAATGCTAAAGCGAATAATATCACGGAAAATCTAGGTAAGTACTAATAAAATATATTAGTCAAGATAAAGGTCATCAAGTTTACTAATTGATTCACTGTTTAGGATTTGATGATTAGGGGAAAGGGTTAGATTCCCAGAGTAGATTGGTCTATCTGATACTAATTTAGCTGGTGGTATTACAATATTATAAGTTCGCCGGACTACAATCATGTTATCTGTAAGATCCACAATAATCCTTTTGTGTTCCAGTATTACCACATAACATAGACAGTTGATTATTGAATTGATACTCCTGGTTGCCCAGACATTATTGTTACAATCAGATGAGATGAAGTCACTTTAAGACCAGTCTACATCTGCGTTCTGAAGTCTAAAACTCTAAAAAGTCTACCTTCATGAAAGATTTAGGCCGATTGATACAAATGTTATGGGATTGTGCCAGCAAAGAATGGTGATGATGCTTTTTCGTTCCCAACTCTCGTTCAAAACCCAACTCCAATTCGAAACTAACTCGATTGCTTTCTAATAATAACCTGAGACACGTCGCTGTTTGTTCTGCAATTCAATATCATCATAAGTATATTTTTGTGTTAGTAACTGCGGCGGGAGTGCGGGGTAAGGCTGGCGGCAAGCGTGGCGGCGGTGGCGGGAAAGCTGCGGCACGCAATGCGGCGCCCGCCAAGAAAAAGGGTTCAGCACAGCCCGCTGCGCCTGTACCGCACCAGCCTCCACATCCGGATACAGACGACGAAGATGTCGCGAAACCCATGTCCTACGATGAGAAGAGACAACTCTCTCTAGACATCAATAAGTTGCCAGGTCAGTGGTACTTTTCTACCTATTAACCTAGCGTTATAAGATTATTGTTTGCGATGGGGAAAATACGTTTCTCTTTTTTGGCGATATCTATTATTCCTAGGTTTCTTGTAAAGTTATAAACAATTTTCTAGCCAAGCCAAGTGATCGCTTTTCGAGGATGACCTTATTTGACATTGAAATTTTCAAGTTTTATGAACCTATTTTGTGAAATATTGGCAAAACCACTTATCATACGAAGAAAAGTTACTGAATATACTTGGTAGGAGATTTAAATAGCTTTTATTAGAGCTAAAAAAAGAAGTCAGTGAGATTAGCAGTTCACTCTCAATATAAAAAAACGAAATAAGGTAAAATGGGTGATACACACAAAAGACTAAATGTTGACATTTGTATCATGTGAACGTGATTAGTAAAATAATATTAATTTTTAACCATCTTCAAAAAAGGAGGAGGTTATCAATTTGACGGCTATGTGTTGTTTGTTTGTTACCTCAGAACTTTTGGCTGGGTGAACCGATTTGTATGATTTTTTTTATATTTGAAAGGTGGTTCTTCTCGTGTGGTCCCATTTGGTCCAGTTCTGACAGCGGCATCCATAAGAAAACGATATAAATACTAAATTTGCCTTAGAAAAAGTAGACTTTTAGGGCAATTGAAGTCGGTTTCCAGTTTTGAATGCATTTACTTGTTAAGATTTATATTTTTAAAACAACTAATTATAATTTATTTCATTACTATATAAATGCAAGAATGTTTATTGATTATGTATTTTCTTTTTTGTTATGCCATAAATTTGTACTATGCCATATTTAATTTCTTAATAAACCATCCATTCATGTATATCTATCTATATAAAATAGTTTCGATAGTTATCTTATACCAGATGTCCTGCGAAGGCAATTTTTTTTATTGAATACATGTCTGTATTCACTTCTACGCCCCAGCCTGGACTTCGCACATTTCGTTTAATTTCAAAACGTCACTTTTGGTATATTAGACCTTTAAACAACACGCACCCAGAATAAACGATCGTTCGCGAGTGCGCGTCTTGTGTTTTCGACCGGCCTCGCGTCGTCATCGTTGACAGCGAGGTGAGGTAGCTCCGATTGGGGGGAGGCGGAGACTGTCCTATCTGTATGCAGTATTAATATCTAATCTATGGTATTACTAAGACTCCGCTGTCCGTCTGTCACCAGGCTGTCTCATGAACCGTGATAGATAGTTGAAATTTTTCAAAGGTGATGTATCTCTGTTGCCACTATAACAACAAATACAAAAAAAGAATAAAATAAATATTTAAGGGGGCTCCCATACAACAAACGGGATTTTTATTTTTACAAGCTTAACTTTGTAGTTGAAAGCCATACATCGGATATGTAATGTAAACGCAAAGTAAAGTTGGTTCTTCAACCGGACTTATATTTTCGGTAGAGCATGATTTTAAGTATGTTAATTATTCATATTCTGTACGGAACCCTCGGTGCGCGAGTCCGACTCGCACTTGACCGTTTTTTTGGCTCTAACAAAGGTAATTAAATGTACTCAAAAGTATATTCAGTAACTTTTCTTGATAGAATAAGTGGTTTGGCAAATATTTCGCGAAATAAGTGAGTAAAACCTGAAATTTTCAATTTTCGACAAAAATTGGTCATATTCGAAGAGCCATAGTTAGCTCCTAAGGGGTTAATACAATATAAAAGTGTTGAAAACATTGTTTGCAAGAAATGCAGAGTTTTGGCCGCGGAGAGTAAATAGGGAAAAAAGCTCCGAAATTTCGAAGTTTTACTCGATTTTTTCCGATTCCACAGGTTATTCGAAGTTGCAAATTCGAATTTAGTTTATCCTAACAGACCCATACAACATACCAAAAATGCAGAACTACATCACGCTTTGCGAATGTAGCCTCTTTTTTGGCTATTTCCGACGGTCTGATACTCATTTGGCGACATTACAATCCTATGTACCCGTTATAGATAATCATTGCACAAATCCAGCTATCTTATTTTAAAGATTAACTTAAATAAATTTAGTATGAAACTTTTGCGCGCGAAATCAACTAAAAATAATGCATAACAGGCGGTCTCACGCTAAAAGCGATCTCTACCAGACAACTTTTGCTTACTTAAAAAAATAACGTGTTTATACCACAGGAATTCAGTTGGGTACTTTATTACTGATCTATGTGTATCTGTATGTCAGTGCAGCAAAGTCTTTTATAAATTTTTAGGCGACAAGCTGGGCAAAGTGGTGCACATTATCCAAAGCAGAGAGCCGTCATTGCGTGATTCTAACCCAGATGAAATTGAAATAGATTTTGAAACATTGAAACCATCCACGCTGCGTGAGCTAGAGAACTATGTCGCTTCGTGCCTAAGGAAAAAGACACGTAAGCCTTATTGTGAGTCGAGCCGACATTGTTTACCTTCCTATCTTGTGTGTCTTTATTATGTCCTATCTTGCTTCCGCTTCCCTATCCCTCCCTGTACCCAACTTAAGTTTATGTCGATCTTCCTATGTGTGAACCTTGTTGCCTATCCTTCTGGCAAACTATGTTGGTGGGACACCCTTCCTTTCAGTTTTACCTACTAACATACTGCAACAGTGATTTCATATTACAGATCGTAAAGTGTCCGGTAAATCTAAAGATGAACAAATGGCTGAGAAAAAGCAGGAATTAGAAAAGCGATTACAGGATGTGTCCGGGCAATTAGGGACACATAAGAAACAACAACCTAAAAAGGGTCAGTATTTTTAAATTCTTAATTTTTAATTAATAAGACAGAAATGAAGTCCAGTTTTGCAGTAAAGCTCCTGATAATTTTTATATGACATGAAATGTTATTTATTTGTCAACTTTTTGGTAAATTACAAAGATTTCATTTTCATTAATTTATGCAGAACCCTTAAAAAGTTTGCCATCGGCGTACAAATATTACTTTAAACAAACAACTTGATTAAAATTACCTTTAAATTATTTTTTCATAAGTCTTGTAGTCTAAATACTCTTTGATAGTATAGAAGAATTTTTCTAAAAGCCATTTAGTTAATCAGGTTTAAACATAATTTCGGGTTTTAAAAATAATGGCAGACTTGTGTAAAATAAAGTACAGAAAAATCATTTAGCAAAGTGAACATTAATCGCATTCTTCACTCGACATTTGACACTATATCATCGTAACAGCTACAAAAGTTCACTGTTGAACATGAGCCTCCCTCACAGATCAATAGATTCCAGGAGGGGATTTACCACAATCACCACACTTGGCAGGCGGATTGGTGATCGCAGTAAGATGTAGATGCTGCTCGTCTCCTAAACTTCTCTTAGTCACCGTTTACCACACCCACGGGATGATATGGGGTGGTCACATTGTAAAGCCACTAGGCACGCGGTCATAAACACAGGGCGCGGTATTTAAAAAAGCTAAATAATTATGTGGTGTGGAACTACAAGTTACGCAAAAGATGGGATTACAGGTATACAATACAACAAAATAAAATGTTACAATTTTTTATTTCTAAGACACGTGCGTTGATGCCTTTACACGATTTCTCGAAGTTTAATGTACGCTGATAGTAACATGCACTATTATTTACACAGCGAAATGTCAAGTTTGTAGAATTAACTTGAGAATGCGGCTTGTTTTATTCTTTCTTATGCCGTGTTCGTCTACACCATATCATGTCGTGTCGTTGTTTTAAAAGGCGTCTTGGGAAAAAATATCATCAAAAATGTAATGTAATGTCCGCCGTGACCATCCAGTTGGTTACTTATGGTATGTATAGATACAACAATATGTGCCTTTTTGTGCAGAAGGCGTGAAAGAGTCTCTGGGCGGTGGCATGTCGTCTTCTTCATCGTCGTCTGATTCGTCCAACTCGTCCTCGAGCACGGACACGAGCTCGTCCGACAGCAGCGACAGTGAAGCAGGTTAGAGCGCGAACACGGCTCACGACCCAACCACAGCCCCTCATTTAGAACCAACACTCAGTACGGACGGTGACTCTTTACATCGCCACATGTCTGCTCAGTGCCTCCCTCTGTATGTACCACTGTACGATCACGTTTGTATTGAGTGAACATAAGCGGCGATCGGAGCCCTGTAATTAAATTACAATTTTAAATTTAGAATTAACGACGCATTTAAGGTGAAATGCACTTTTTGAATCAATTTTGAATGCTCGAGATCTATCATAGACATAGGTAACTGGCAACATTATCATGAGTAGGATTCATGAGCGGAAACATGTTTTTTTAACAATCCAATTGAGTGTATTTCTATGTTTTTATAAAACATAGTATCGGTTGCAATAATGCAGTATGACAGATTATATTCGTACATCTAGTCTTGAGTTTGATATCAATTAGAGATGTGACCTAGAGTTGCTGCTATTTAACTGGATGTGTATGTTAAAGATTTTGTGTGAAGGGATGAGTTATGGCAAAAAGCAATCTGTATGTAGTTAATTTATCTTAATATTGCGAAGTAGTTTTTTTTATTTATGTAACTTTTTTACTTTTCACTGAACTATCGAAGAAAGTAGTTAGAAAATGAATTGGATATGGTATAGTTCAGACTACGTGGCTTCTCAAAGAGCCCGCATAATAATGTAGTAAATGTAACGTGAAAAAAATGGTAAACTCATCAAGAACAGAAACGTGAGAGAATAACTGTGTGTGAGTTGCATGTTTGCAGTTAATGAAAGGAAGTTTACGTAAATTTCATTTTATTTTTAATATTTTTGTTGTGAGCATGTGTGATATGCGAAAGTGACCGGTGTGATTTTTGTGCGACAGAAACTACATTTGAAATCTCGCTAACTACTATTTACTATACTGGAGTAATTGATCATAATTGTTTCTACTTTCCTAGAAGGTTCCTTCGATATCTACCGCTCGATCAGTCAGTCGCTCAAAAATCGCATCCAGTATGATTTAATTACTGTGATATTGGAGAAGGATTTGTCATCCAACTAGAGAACTTGTTTGGAAAACCGCTGGTTTACGTTACGCGATACTTACATATGGAACGTTTAGGAAAGGCACAAAACAGTTCTCGGTTTGGAGGGGAAGCCAGCTTTGGTGTTCGCTGATACTTGTTAGTGCCGGGTAAGAATACTTTTATTTGGTTTGCTTTCATAAACCAATAGGAAAAAAATACCTTTTCACATAATATTTTTAACTATGTCATGTCCTCAAATGCGATGTTGTTTCATTTGCATCCGTAAGATTCAGATATCTTAATATAAAATCTTATTGGAAACTTCAGATCTCATGGTACTTACTAATTGCTTTGGAGTGTGTAATTGAAACGTATAGTGTTAGTGACCGAGGTCTTGTCTCGGTCGGTAACGTTAGCTAGAGTGTCGGGTCGGGTCGGGTAGATAGCTGGCTAGTGTCGTGACGTCCATTGTCGCACAGAGAAGCGGATCCACCACGTGTGCAGCTGACGAGCGACACCCGAGAAGCAGGCACTTGGCCGGCAATGCAAACAATTGTGTAAGGACGGACACCAACTTAGCAAGCAAAATTCATATTATCATTGCCTCTTGTTGAATTCAATGACGTCATTCGTTACAACGAGGATCTAGTTTCGTGACATGTTGTAGTTAAAAATTATTACTATATGAAAAGGTATGTTTTATTGGTTTTTGATGCTTGATAAACAGATGCTTGCTCCCAAAAGAACTTGTGTCGTGTGAACAAAACTATTAATATATAATGTTCCGAGTACCATAAGCTGGCTCCTTCCTTCACAAATTGTTTGCAAACATGTTAATAACGAGCGATATTTTGTGGTGTTTAGCTATTATGTCATGATTTAGTACCTTAATGTCACAGGCCTTACAGCCAATTGTGTGTACTGATAGACTGTAAAGAGAAATATATAAATTAATATAAGTTTAGTAAAAATATGTGCAACTGAACTCCAATAGTTAAACAAATGCACAAGTGGTGCTTGTCGAAATGATTCCAACAACTTAACAACAATATCCTGAAAATTATTGATAAATGTCGCAAAATTAGATTTTATTTAAATTTTGTATGTGTTGCCGTCCTATAAAAATTGCGCTGGTCGTTGGTAGGTCCCATATTCGATCAAGAACAAAATATATAAATCAATATTTGAGAATGTGCAGAATTTTGTTGGTCTAGTCAACAGAACATAAAACAGATTGCCTGGGAGCAAATTTTATAACAGAAACTGAAGATTGCATAAGTTTTACTTTGTTACAGTAATTTTGTAGAATTTGAATAAATTCATTTTATATCTAGTGAAATAACATTTGTAAATTAAGTTTTAATCTTAAATGCTCTGCATCGTCTCTAGCGCTTTTTCAATATTATGTAAACATATTTTTACAGTTTTATTATTGAAAACAATTATATAGTATGTAGAGAAAAACAGTTATGAATTTGTAGTTTTTTGAAAGGCCTACTATGTAAAATAATTAGTACAGAAAGTAGACCACATTGATTTTACATGTTTGTTTAGGTGCACTACAAAATTACGAATGTAAAAACAACTTGTAAACACTATTAGGTATTTTTATCAGGTTGCTATACAAGGTGTATATTTATATTTTAATCAGTTATGTAAAACAGCGACCGAAGACAACTTTTACATTTTGATTGTTTTACATTACTTATACTGAAATTGTACTTGTTTTATATTGCATATAGTTTTAGGATACTATCACGATTATGTGTATCCTATTGTAACAGTATTTAATTTCTAAAAATGTAGACTATCTGTACATTCCTGATGAAATTTTTATATCAACCTTTTTTCCACCATTGTTTTCAACATCTGCTGGAATATATTTATTTGTCAAGTACGTGTGCTTGCTGCAAGATCTTATCGTAGGCTAGAGTTTAGTGATATGTTTTAATGTTATAGTTCCTCAATTCCTGTTTGAACTAAGATGAAAAGAACAAAGTTGGATATATTTGCATGCTCTTATTAATTATTTTGCCAATACAATAAGAGAAACTATACGATAAAGCCTTGTTTAAATGAAATGCACTTTTCCTGAGATAGTTTTAAAATCGTAATGATAAAACTAATGTGGTACAATTAGTTACTTGAGCGCAACAGTAGCAGTAAGTAACAGCATCTATATAGGAGGAGTGCGCTAACAGAAACATGTGTATTAAATTTTATATTAGGTTTATTTAATCGAACCACATGACTTAATAAATTGGTTAGTTATTAAGAGTGAGTGGAAAAAACTTTGTATATATTTCATTATATAATGAGAATGTAAGTAAATCTTTAAGTAATTTAAATGGATTTTATTTGTACTACCCTGAGATCTGGAGTAAATATTTATATTTATAATAAGATATCTTTTTTTATTTGAAAGGGATATACTGCACTTTATAAATTCTTGTTTTTTGCTTGTTTGTAATTAAAGTTATATTGACTGAATATCAAATACATGTTGAAACATGATATTTTATAAATCGATGGCTTCAAGTATCAGTGAACACCAGGGATGTCTATTTCATTTTGAAGAACAAAGTAGGTATTGTTTCATTTATAATAAAATTGTGATCGAGTGTTATCTTTGATGCCTATGTAGAAATTAACATTAATGTATTTCAGCCCCTGGCGCTGCGAGGACTCCCAAAAAGAAAGCGAAGAAAGCGCATCAACCGCAAGCACCACCGAACGTGAGCATTGTAAATATCTTTTTCTAACTTTGTGCTATTTAAGTAAGATACTGCCTGGATGATGCCGATGCAGAAGTTTAATTTACAGAAACCTGTGTTGTCGGCGCCCGTGCCCACTACCGCTCCGGCGCCCGCGTCTGCAGTGCCTGAACCGGTCGTGACGCCAGCGCCGCTGGCGTCCGCAGCTGAAACTAAACAGGCAGCTGCTGCTCCGGTTGTGCCGCCTCCGGTGTCCGCCCCGCCGGCGGAATTACCCCCGCCGCCTGCGCAACTGGCTGCGCCTGTTGTCTCGTCCGCTGCCGCTCATCCCATGACTAATATATCCGAATCCTCAACTGAATCTACAGCTCGCGAAACGGATGAAGTAAAACCCTCCGTCAAATCTGAATCCCGGGGCTTAGACAAAGTAGACTCATCACACTACATAGACCCCATAGAACGATCGCTGGCGAGTCTGGAGCGAAGTCTGAAGGCCGAGGTTCCGATGGACGTGAATGTTGACGTGTCTGAATCGTCTATGCGCCTCGAGGATGAATTCTCGATGCCCAAACAGCCGATGATGACAGACGCAACGCACCAGAACCTAATGGCGCAGTTGGGAGGATTATCTGAATTGACAAACATGCCGGATCAAATCAAGAACGAAATATACCCTCCTCATAATGGATTCGTGGAGAAAAACATGCATCACGAACGTGACGTACTGCGTCCTGAGATGAATCCGAACCTACCGGGGATGACGGGCGCTCCACCCGTGTCCTCAATATTCGACCCTGTACCTGCGGCACCGCACCCAGTGATCGCTCAAACCCATCACAACATGCCTAGTGGACCTTGTTTGATGACACCGGCCGTCAAAAAGGAAGAGATTAAACCTTTACTAACACCCAAACCTATCGAAGATCTCATGGGAATCCCTAACGTTCCTGTAACAAATAGTATTTCAGATAGAGTTAAGTATGAAATGGAACAAAGGAAGATGGAAGATGCGAAAAATTCAAACTTTGTCCAGGCCTTCAAAATGAAACAGAATGAACAAAACTTGAAGAATGCGAGTTCATGGTCATCTCTAGCTCAGGCTGGAAGTCCGCAGAGCATACCAACCATGAATACGAACAACCAAATAAAGCAAAAGCCTGTTATGGATAGCTTCCAAGTAAGTTACGGCTTATACTCGTAACATTAATTAGCATTATATTTCACAAAAAGAAAGCCATTAACGTTAGAAGATGTAATATCCTTGCCTTGTCTCTCGACATTTTGAAAGCCTTTGACAGGGCCTGGCACGATGCCCTTAAAAGCTTTCTGCTTATGAGGTACCGCCCGACCGGTGCGGGGATATCGGATTTCCAGAGATTGAGCTTCACAAATGGGCGGCTTCTAACTGTACCAAGTTAAAGATTCTGCATGGAGTACTGTTGCCACCTATGGATTGGGTCTGCCCTCAGACTACAAAGACAATTATACCGTCGTCCCCTTTTTACAATCGGTCAACCAGAAGAACAGCTGGGTTCCAGTCCCTACTTAGTTGACAATTTCACTGCTTCGCACGAAGTGTTTTGCTTTTTTATTTATTATTCAGCTAAATAAGAATTTTTCCCGAGTGCTACAATCTCGTGTCTTCAAGGCCAGATTGAATGGAATATTTGTAGGAAACCGTGTACCATCCTAGACCACATGATCGCTTAACATCACGTGAGATTGTGGTCAAACGGAAGCCTATCTAAAAACATACTGAAATTGGTTGAATAAAAAAGGTATTACGGTTGGATTTAAAAGGCGGACATAGAATTGGTGATTGCAAATTATGTTGGTACATATTATAGTTTTGTGTTGCACACATAACTTTCTATTTGTGAGCTCGGTTAGCACTTGACAAATTACTAACAATATAACTGTCTTGCAGGCGTTTAAAAAGCAAGCAAAGGAAAAGATCGACCGACAGCGCGCGCTTATTGAACAACAAGAGTTACGTAAAAAGGAACAACAAGCTGAGCGAGAGAGGCAACGACAAGAGACGGAGAGGCGTCACCCCGAAGAAGAGAAGATGAGGTGAGTTTGACGCATGGGTGAAGAAATAATACACTGTGAATAGATATGGAAATTACAGATATAAGTGATTAAACCTCTGTTGGAAAAAAAGAGGCCACCTATAGTTTTGGGTTTTGATTGAATAGTCAGTGTTTATGTGCTGAGGAGTGCCAGGTATCAATTCAAAATTAATATCAAATACTCAAGTCGTTAATCCCTTGGATCTGTGAAAAAGTCTACGCAATAAAACGAACTATTTTATACTTTTACCATGAAATACCTTTTTATGAATACAAACTTAACAAAATAGCAGTTGAATCTTGATCCTGATATAGACGGATATATGGGATAATATTTTTTTCGACTGTAAAATTTGTTCTTTAATCGGACTTATATTTCGTTAGAGCATTGTTCGGTAACCTTACTTATAATTTATGATTTTAAGTATGTGAATTATTCAAGTTCTGTAAAGCGCCATCGTTGCGCAAGTCCGACTCGCAATTCGTCGTTTTTTTCTATTGATGAACGGCTCACATAAAAAATTATTTCGTTGCAAAGTGCAGCCAAGGAATTTTTAATCTGAGGAGGACCACAGATTTAAAAAAGTTTTCTTCTGTTGGGAATTCTTTATTTTCTTCTTCCCCCCTACGTGGACAATGAAATTTACTACTACCTGCCTACTATCCGCACAGGAGAGATGAGAAAAATAATGCGTTATCAGTTCTGTACACAGAGCGCCACAAGGCGTGCGCAAGGTCCCTGAGGGCCCTGAAGTTGCGTCGCCGAGTGTTTCGCCGGTGGCGCGTGCGTCTCCGCCCGCCGCTGTTGCCGCCACCGCCGCGGCCGCAGCCCCCGACAAGCCTGCGGCCTCGGAGCGGGAGCGACTGCGTCAGCGCGAACAGGAGAGACGCCGCCGTGAAGCCGTAAGTTGACATATTTATTAAGTATATCATCATCAGCCGAGAAACGTCCACTGCTGGACATAGGCCTCCTTCATGGTATACCACATAGACCGGTCCCCAGCCACCTACATCCAGCTACTCTTTGCGATCTTAACCAGGTCGTCGGTCCATCAGTAGGGGGACGGCCCGGGATGTTCAATATATATAATGTCATAATATGTAGGTAAAAGTATACCCCAAATTGTCATACAATTAAGTTTAGCGTGATCAATGAAAAAGAAAAATTTGACTATGAGCGAGATCTTCATTCCTTAGAGTTCTCGTACATAAGAAACAAAACTTGTCGCCGTAAATCTCTAGCATTAATCTTAAATTAGAAATGAGAAGTTATACAAAATGATTGTAGCATTTGTACCCAATATTGTGCGGGGAAGAGGGTGTAGTGTTAGTGAGGATAATGTTACTGACTCAAAAAATGATATACGTAGTTGCACTTTAACAATAGTAGTAATCGCTCATTGAAAAGATGTTTACACAATCTTAAATATGTTTTAGAAATTAACCCATGGGAACTATTTACTCGATCGGGATAAAAGTAGGCCGTGTCCTTTTTTTGCGAAAAATCAATATTAATATGGTATGGACATGCTTTTGCCCGCGACCTATAAGTTAATTTCCGAAAATAATCACATGGGAACCCTTTAGCAGGATAAATAGTCATGCCAAGGGCTATGTGCATGCCAAATTTCATCAAGATGGGACAGACAGGATGATTAAACATGGCCTAGCAACATGTATTTTTCATTTATTGCTAGGATACAATTGATATGGTCACTGGCTCTTAAATAATATTTATTTATTTTACTCGAAATGTTGTAATTGTTTAATCAATAAATTACTTGACATAATGCTTTGTTTCAGTTGGCTGGTCAAATCGACATGAACATGCAAAGCGATTTAATGGCTGCATTTGAAGAATCACTGTAAAGTGTTTCACTCACGGACAATGTTATTAATTTGTACATAGTGAACGGTAATTATTGAGTATATTATGTAGATAATATCAATGCAATGGTAGGGTGACTGATGTGATTTTATAATCAATTTGTGCGCGAACTTGTTGACTAACATGTGGTTAAGTGCTGTGAATAGATATTATTTTAAAAAACTGTTTCGTCTACTTGGTCTCGTGATGGCCTTTAAATAATGGGGTGAAATTTATCGAGTAACTTAATATTTAAGTTGTATGTAAGTTTTTGAAATAAGGAACTCTCTTTACTTGAGTAAGTTATATTTATATTTTGTTCTAGTATCATCGTTTACCATCCACAAATTGTTATACACATTAGTATATATTATGTAACTAATGACTATTATCTCTTAGGAGTGAATGAAATTGTATGAAAAAAAATCAAAAAATGTTATATGTATAAGACGTAAGGCAATTAATTAAATTGTCAATAGTCTTTTACAATACGACGGTAACTGTAATTATGTTAGCAAAAGTTAAGCGATTTACCGCTTTAGACAAAAAATATAAGCCATCATAAGACGCAAAAGGTGTTGCGTCGCGTAAATTGTATTTATTTTTAGCTATTAGTGAATTCTGTTTCATATTAATTTTTTGATAACTTTTCTTTAATGTAAGTAGATTTTTAACAGTTTCTCATTTGAACACAGATCAAATGTCATACATTTGATTTGAAATATATTTATTTAAAATTGGAATGTGTCTTTTCTGTTTGTAGATAGATAACTCCAGTGGATTTTATTGTAGTAATATCCAAATTTTCATACGCTATTACATTTTACTAAATAATAAACAATTTCATGGTATGAGAAACAAAATGCATACCTATTCAAAACATTTACTTGTATATTGATAAGCAAATTTTAATTTCAGTCATTTACTCAACTCGAAATTGATTGTAGATATAAAGTAAAATATATTGACATTCCACAAATATTATGTTGTTTGAATTATAAAAGAAAAGCCTGAGGCAATAATGGTGGAATCGACCTCGACGGTGACGCATTTCTGCGTATACGCACCATACTACGACGACGATTGACGCAATCTGAGATTATAAGTCCAATGGCACTACTGGGACGAAACAATCAATCATTGGACTAGTGAGATAGATAGAATGTATTAAGGTATGTACAATCTTACCACAACGAAGAAACATAAATCAGAAACAAACATCACACATATATCCGGAAGATATATCGTCGCAAGCACACAACCAATCTTGATGAAATTTGCCCCTAGTAATCAGTAGTCCGATGATTGGACTGACACTTTGTCGTCGCAGTAGTTCGATGAAATATGAACATATTTATTTTTTGTATGGATGTTTATGGCAAAACGTAGTGGTTATATCTTATTGGGAGATTGTCCCCCGCCATACCTATCGATTCTATTGCATGTGTGGGTCGTCAGCTTCCTCATAGAGCTAGGGGAATTCTACGCATGCCAAATTTTAAGGCAATTTAGGAGCAATCAAACTTTAGCATTCATAATTTTGCCTTGTGTTATTTCTTATATGTTGATTCATTACTAAACTTAATCTTGATTCCCTATTAGTCAAATTAGTAGATTTGAATTATGCACCAACGGTGAAGGGTTAGATTCTCACTAGACCTCAAATATGGTGAAGGTCGTTTGTAAACTCTCTATGAAGTTAATCGGTAGTATACCATTGCTTATTTCAGTCGGCTCCTGGTCTAACACGCTCAATATACCAATTGAATCGATACGAAAGTGCAGGTTAAAATGAATTTTAAAACAATGATGGCTAAGTTGAAACTCTATTGTAATAGCGTAGCGCACGGAACGGCAACGGCCCGCTCAGCGGCGTCCGTGCGATTATTTTGAATTTTTTGGCGGAAAAATAGTTTTTTGCTTATAACTTTGAATCTAGACAGCCTGGAGATTTGAAATTTTGACTCGTGAACGCTCCTATTGTATGGTCTTATTTAATCTTTAAAACGAAGTCCTCACTTATGTAGTTTCAGAGATACATGTGTCAGCTGGCGACCCGTGTCACCAGCTTACACACACATTTCGGCTCGTAGCTCAAACAGTTTTAGCACTAGAGATTCGAAATTTTGGCGCCTGGCGCTGCAATTCAGCCTTAAATTATGAGGTACAATACATAATCGTAACTTGAATAATTACGAAGATACAGATGTGCGAGCTGGTGACACGGGTCGCCAGCTTACACACGGTATTTCGTTCGTAGATCTAACAGTTTATCAATGTGATCGTTAATTTTTTTGGCTCTCATTGCTGTAATTGTCCTTTAAATGCCTGACTATAGTTTAAAGCCCTAACCTCACTGGTTTGCCTTCTTGGCATGTGTCAGCTGGAGACATGGAAAACAACTCGCTGTAACTGAGTTATGGTTGCTGCTAAATTATGAATGTTAGTTTGATTGCTCCTAAATTGCCTTAAAATTTGGCATGCGTAGAATTCCCCTAGCTCTATGAGGAAGCTGACGACCCACACATGTACCAGTGCCATACCAGGAACTAACATTTGTCAACGTCGTTTTACATAACGGAGCGAATTAGTAAAGTAGTTAAGCGGTTATGTAAAACAGCTTATTAAGCAATCCAACTGCAACACTCAAGCTTCAAACTTGCAAGAGACCTCTTAAGTCGGGGGCTAAAAATAATGAAACAACACAATCCAATTGGAATAAAATATATCACATTCCTTCATCTTAACGACTACCTAATTAAACTACAGACAATTATACTTAAATATATTATTACAATACATACACGTATTTAAATATATTTACGACGAACGCTATGCGGTGGGTGTGGGCGAATCCCACTCGATGAGGTAAGCGGGCGGCGCAGAGGCGGCAGAGCGACGCGCTAGCACGTGGAACGTCTGTCCAACACGGAAGTACGATTGCACGCTGGACTTGAGCGCGGACAGCTGTTGGGCGTCCACCTCTGGAGCACCAGTATTACTCTTATGAGGGCTCAACTGTAGACTCTTCACACTACTGTTGTTATTGGTGCTGTTGTTCGTATTCCGCCGCGCGTTCTCATAGTAGTTCTTCTCTTGTCTTTGTCTCAGTCTTCTACCGTGAAATTTGACGATGTTATGCTGGCCGGTCTTCGCGTTCGCCTCTCCGTTCTCGTTATGAGTTTGGGCAGTTTTGGTGTCTTCTGGCAGTGGGCACGATTTGTTCATCTGCATCTGGTAAACATATAATGCGTGTATAAGACTGTGAACTTCGAGCCGGAGATCACGAGTAACAGTAAGTAGGAGTAAGAGAAGAATGGTATTTGGCACTAAAGAAGCGTACCGTTGGAATGAATGACGATTCCAAGTAGTGGGGTAAATTCACCTTGAATTACCTGTCAAGTGATGACTTGATGAAAGCTTTAGTTGTGGCACTAGCTATGCTATATATACCTAAATAGAACAGAGCTGTTAATACTGCTGTTTGGGGGTTGGTTTATATAAAGATAGCCGTGATGGGCACAGAAAAGTAACCTACAATCAACCATATCAACTACTGATAGTACCTATTGGGAACTGAACTCACGACCTCCGGAGTAAAAACAGCTACGGAGGCGATATTGGATTTTTTCTTCATAGAACTCACCTGTTGCAACTGCAAATATTTTCTGGGCCTTCTGTATTTCCTTCTCTTTACTTCTCCATTTGGACCTATTATAATATCTTTTTCGCATAATTTTCGTTTCATTGGCCTAACTAAAGGCCCCATTAGTGGATTAAGTTGCAGGGGCAAAGACAACCTTGAGTTAAAATGATTCTGTTTCCCATTTTGTTTGCCGTATAAGTTTGCCGTCGGTTTTTTAGTAGAGTAACTATTTTGCATAAGGAATGGGTTGTTCTTCCCTTGGAAGTCCTTCAGCGGTGGTATGATCGCGTCTAGTGTGCCCCTGCTCGAAGTCTCGTCGCCCGAAGACTCCATGTCATGGTTGAAGCTATTGTACGTGGGCAGGCTGCCCATATGTTGCAGAGACATTATCTTGGAATGTTCAATAATGTTTTTAGTAGACAGTTTAGATACTTCTAAATTCATAGTGGCTATTCTGGTCGAATGTGTATTGATATGAATGGTGTCGGAGTCGTTTTTTATGACATTGTCATCTGTGATATTTTCTTTGGGTAGCTTATCTAATTTAACGGTACAGGGAACTAGCGAAGTGTTGAGCGATGGCACTGGAGGGATTTCGCTAGTCGTTTTAACTTCATTATTTTCAGTCGGGCTTACTTCTGCCAATTTTTCTAAGTTTTCATCTTTGGTATCTGATTTTCGAACAGTGGACGTACTGACCGCGGCCATGGGCTGTTCCTCAACCTCTGTTTCTGTAAGCTTGGCCGACTCGTAGGAACTGGTTGAATCATTCTCAGAGTTGGAGTTCGAGAGATTCTCATGAAACCTTTTCCCCATCATTAAGTTTAACCAGTGCCCGTCGACAGGTACTATCATACTTTGATTATGATTCTTTTTATAGGAACTTTTTTCACTGTTACTGCTAGAGGGTTGTAAACTGGAAAAAATAAACGGTCATTAGATTCAGAAATGTAACTAAAGGCATCCAAATGAAGAAACAATAATTCACCTATCGTCAGTTGAGGTTGTTTGCGGCGAAGGCGCTCGAGGTAGAAATCTTAGTCTGGGTGCAGACACACGAACTAATTCATCAGTCAGAGATTCTCCTTTCTTTGTCTGAAAAATAATATAGTATATTTAGGATAATCTGATACTATAGTACGTCCTTAGGAAAATCATTTCTTAGGTGTCTCGTTAAAAATCATTGGCACTATTCTTTATAAGTAAATAAGGTGAGCGCCCGAGCATCATCGGAGTTTTGTTCTACTAGGTCCTAGTAACTGGGAAGTCGACCAGAGCATATCATTCAGTATACCCGGGAATGGTTCGCTACGAACTTACAAGAGAATACCTATTGCAGTTCTGCCGCCCCGGGGTGGTTTCTACTGTCGGAAGGCATGTCAGAACATAAGAGATAGGGGTACGCAATAGAAAGAGAGGTCGCATTACGCACACGCTGTGTTTGTGTCGCATTGTTACGCATTCTTTTAATGCTTTTGCTAAATAATTTTCTGTTTTAACAGACTTCAAAAAAGGAGGATGTTATCAATTCGACGGGGATGTTTTCTTTTTCTTTTTTTAATGTTTGTTACCTCAGAACTTTTGACTGGGTGAACCGATTTGGATGAATCTTTTTTTTTTGAAAGGTGGTGCTTCCCGTGTGGTCCCATTTCAATTTGGTCCAGTTCTGGCAACGGCATCCATGAGAAAACGATATAAATCTTAAATTTGCCTCAATAAAAGTAGACTTTTAGGGCAATTGAAGTCGGTTTCCAGTTCTTTTTGAACGTATTTACTTGTTATTTATACATTTGTTGTTAATACATATTTGTAATTTGTGTTTAGTTTGATATACATTTTATTTGGGGTAATTACTGTGTTATCCTGAAGCCGATGCACCCTTTTAATAAAACTAAATAAGTACGAACTTGTTCTAAAGCAGACAACTGTAGCGGCGGCGGCGGGGGGCGGCGCAAGCGCAGACCCCAGATAGTGGCGCGTTTCTTCATCTCCCGCCCACACTTGAAGCGTTTGCGAGATGACGTCAGAGCAGTCAGAATCTTCTCCCGGCGCTCGTTTACTGGAGTCCTCCACATCTGTGTCATAAATGCCATCCTATATGAATAACATATCAGTTATCATTGTTTTACTCACAACGCACGAATACATCTGCCGCGCGGCCATCTTGGTTTTACTATAACGGAACGGAAGTTGCGTCAGAAGAGAGACTTTAAGGTGTGAGAGAGAGGGGGTGCATATAATTTTAGTCTCCCATCACTGTGAGCTGAATTGCTTCTTATTGTGTCGTAGCAAGAGTTGCTGTTAATTGAAATATCTTTGCGAATAAATTCTTCTGTACTATCGTCACTAAAAGTGCGTATTCAATATTAAATCTACGGGGATGAATTCCCATTCGTGTTCTAGTTGAAACAGTGTCTTATAAATATAATCGTATATCAATGTGCCGTGACGTCACCAGTGACAGTTCGATAGCCAAGGATTGTTTGTTCTTTGAGCGCCTCCTTTGGCGCTGTGATGGCTTCAGAATTGAGTGCATTGTTGTTGAGTGTTTATGTTTGCGTAATTATTTCTGATATACGATGTTTCTATTTATTTACGGTTATTTATATTGGTTTGAAACACACTTAAGACTAGCTGATACAAGCCTTGTGGCTGTCGTAAAAGTTGACTAAGGAAAACATTTAGGAGATGGGCAGCAGCATCTACCTATTTAACAACATCTCACTGCTATCACTAATCTTCCCAGTGAGAATGGCAAATCCCCTCATGTGCAGTGATTATTACAAATCTTAGCGTGAAAAGTTCTATTGGACTATCTATGATGGAGGTTCATGTCGGAAGTGGACAAGCAGTCAATTAATGATGATTAAATGTCCTTATTATTTTTTTATTATTATTTATTATAAATTTATTTATTTATTATAAATTATGTCCTTAGATACCTTTTCTGGCAACTGCAGGGCATGCCAGTTATCCATGATGTAGGGCATGATGACGGTGTCCAGGTCGAAGTAGTTTGGAGCGTTGTACGCGGTGAGGTTGTATAGCGCGAGATGGGCCAGGTCCAGCCAGCAGAGCTCCAGACGTCGCAGGTACTCGTGGCCCCCGTTGCAGTCCGCACATGAGAATATATACAGTCTGAAATTGTACGACGACACCTTTATTTACTTATTCATGAATTACATATACCTGTTTCATTTAATTACTTTTTACATAAAATAGTTTCAATTCACTGCAAATTGGCAATTAGTAACATAGCGATAATAAAAAAATTCAGGATCAACAGTAACGTTGTCAGGAAGTACATAAAACTGTGTACATAATTTTTGTAACTTATAAATCGTACATACGATATACATAAAATCGCATGTAAATTCTTTTACAGTACCGAGTACATTTTTGGAGTAGTAGTAGTAGCAAAAGCATTACAAAATTCTTCAAATCAATGTTGTGTAACACATGAAAATAATAGAAAAGAAGTAAGACTCAAATACCGTTGCCATTATTTTCTCATCACAACCCTTTCATTGAAATGTTCAAATATCAAGTTGCATCCATAATAATAGCAACGTAAGTTTGTCCCTGTCAGTTTAAATTGATTATTGGTAAAGCGATAATTTCACCAGTTCCAAGGAAAACATCAGTCATCAGTCCAGAACCATCCAGTCAACTGCACATAGGCCTCCTCCATGGTATTCTCCAGTCCGAAGCCACTTAGATCTAGCGATTCCCAAGCGATTAAATTTCCTTATTCTGGATTGTTCCAAGCATAGCTCATTTCATTGCTCACTGAGTGATTTTGAGCTTGTTTACTCGGCCAACAGTAAATGACCACATTTAAATGTTATAAGTTTGTTATATTGACAAAGCTACCGCCTGATCAGTTTCAAAACAAATAAAAAGTTTGCCTTTTCTTTTTTTCAATAAGGAGAGACGAAAATGCTTTAGGCTTCATTGTAGTAGTTAGTTGTAGTTTAGGATCATTTTATAATGCATCATTGTGGCGTCCAACTTGCAGAAGTTTTACAAATGCAATAATGCTTTCTTGCTTTTTATAGTTTTATGATCTATACCAAAGAACTAGCAAAGCAACCCGCGACTGTATGCGAAACTGGCCCTAATGGTAGTCTGGCGGGAATTTAGGCGGTAGTAAGTTATAAACTCACTTATCTCCAGCGTAGAGCGGATATTGTAAGCTCGAAACACATCTTTGGTGAAACCAACGGGAACACCGACAACACAGCAGCATCTGGAAGAAAGGGTATGCTGTAGTTATGACATGTTTGCACCTTCCAGGGTTTCTTTGATGTACACTGGGTTTACAATTGGGTCTTTATCTCGTTTGATGGTGATTGACGATGGCCACCTTAAATTCTCAAGGTAATGAGGCACAGGTTGCTTGTCTCATTATAAGGAGGCTATATATAACACTGCTGTTTGGCGGTAGTCTTATACAGCATTTTGCTAGCTAGCCAGGAGGACACGCAAAAATGCCACCAATTAAACCGAGTGTCGATAGGGTCCTTCACTGGGAACTGAACTCACGACCTCTGGATTGTTATATAGACTGTTCGGCCATTAAGCCAAGTAACAATATGGCCGGCGATGGTACACATTGCTCAAGACCATCCACTCTTGATACGAGTATGAAGATAAAAAATTATAATGTTGGCTAGCAATAGAAAACATATTTTAAATATTCTAGAAATAAGAATGTTTATGGAATTTATTGAAATTTCTTATGCAACTTTGTAAGTATACAAAAAAATACGAAAGTTGAAACTGAAAACTGATTTATTCTTTCTTTTTTGGGGTGTGAATTCTTCTATAACACTTTGTTAGTCATTTGGATAAAAGTAACTTTCCCTGAAAATTAATTTACATTCCGCAATACCATTGTATTGTTCATTATACATGTTGGTGACTTAGCGTAAAAAGATGTTTAACAATTATTACAAATATTAATGTTTCATTTTCATTGAAACCAATGAGGATATAACATGTATAATAAAATTAAGTGCTATATAAGGCACTTACAACTTCCTCCTTTAAATTAATGAGCTTGACACAAGATATTAATTAAAATTTTCATATGCGAGTTACAGTTATTTAGAACACATTATTTACTTTTAAAATAGAGATGCTTTTAGGTTGTCACTGCATTTGTAGGTTATAAAGTAACTGTGCAGTACAATACCTGAGCCAGCCAATCACTTTTCTCCCCACAGTAGCAATGTGACTCATTTTGATCTTTCCCTGCCTCAGATGCAGTCGATGATGTGGTGGACGCAGTCTGAAAACATATTTTCTATCTATAACAATCCGTTACCAGCTCAGGTTGGTAATGAGATCGGTGCACCTAGACGTACATCGCAAGGTGGGGTCATCTCCTGCTGCTGCCTGCGCTGCTGGTTTCCCTTGAACCTGAATAAGTCTGACCGCTTCGATGCTCTGTTCTCGGCGGCGGCAACCCTGTACCTTTGGTCCACACACCTCTTGCAGTGCCACGATGCACCTGACAATAAACATCAGTTGTTTGTTTTAGTATTTAAAATTTAGTGTTTCGACTTTAGGTCTAGGTTAGGTTTATGCACTTAACTATGCTTTGGCCGTGGTAAAAATTCACTTTTTGTTTGCTTCCAATTTAAACTGATTGTGTGGGTAATCAGTCTCCTCTAAGTTATCCCTAGAGCTCACTTCTACAAAAGTCATGTACCTATAGTAATTATAATTCGAAAAATGAGATTACTCAAACTACAAGATATGCTTGATGAGTTTTTGATTGTATTTAAAATGTATAAGACTGATGACCCTTCAAGGTATTATTTAAATACTTCGTATTTAAACATGGCAAGTCAGTGGTGGCTAATTTGGAGTAGTTTACTATATGAGCAGCAAATTGTATATGGTAAGTATTTACTATAATGTAAATAAGAATAAGAAGCAGCGGTAGCTCAGTTGGGTAGAGCGTAAGTCCTTGAACAATCAAGGTCTGGGTTAGATCCTGGCTCGTACCAATTAGTTTCATTTTGTTATCTATGTAAGAATTATAAAAATAATTAATATTTTAGGTGAAGGAAAACATCATGAGGAAACCTGCACACTCCTAAGAAGAAATTGAAAGGTGTGTGTGAAGTCTACCAATTTAAATGTATATGACTTTGAATCAGCGTTTTTATTATTTAAGAAAAAATACAACAATTGAACATACCATTGATCCATGCTTCGACAGGGGGTGAGTGACATTTTGCGTGATAACCTCGCCCGCACATGTCGCACGCTATGATGGCACTGGTGTTTCCACCGGCAGCGGGTCCATCTCTCCGCTTGCACACTACACACATTATTCTGCCATCGTCCGCTGGCGGGGCACTTAGTAACTTCAGTGAAGACACTGCTGCCCATGAGTGGGTACCGTCCCCAAACTTCACTAGACATTGTGCTCCGTTTGCAACACCACTCACTTCACAGGATTCGGTTTCATTTATCAGCTCTACTATTGTTCCTACAGAAGGAAATACAATTGTGCTCAGAAATATTATTTGAAGATAACATTGCATAATTAATAATGCACACAAGATAATAGATGAACCAGGATGTGAAATAGGAATGAGCAGAAATAAAAGGAAATGTACATTTACAGAAGCCAATGATTTGCCAGATGTCCTTACTATTTCAATATCTTGATTGCATTCACATAACAATGGTTTTATATTTTAAAGGTTATCACAAGCACTATTAGAATTCCAGCAATAAATTAATACTTACTACTGTCATTGAACCTAAGAGTAATATGAAATTATGTTTCCAACTAACTAACCATGGCATGACTATCCATTAAAATTATTGTGGATTGTTGACTATAAACGCATAGTAAAATCATTATTTCAGTAAACAATCATTTGTTATGATAACTGAGCACTGGAAAGGCAATCATTGAAAGAATTGAGAGTTGTAAATAAATATATTATAAATAAACCTGATACTCTCGAGTGACATAATTTTTGGGTGCCATGATCATATAAAGCCCTAATAATTCACTCCAGCGTGCTTAGCATGCGAAGAGTGTGAGAGTGAGATATGTCATAATTTTGTGTTTGAATGACAATAATGTGATTTGACTTGACATTACTATATGATAATATATAATCAGTCATGCTACACCTACAGTTGATCTAACTGACCATCTGTTACAGGACCACAGTTTCTACAGCTTTGAGCCTGTGTCATTTGGTCTTTGTACAATTAAGGTTCTTTGATTGTATTTTATTTTGGTGTACAATTTAAATATTATAATTAATTATCATACCATAAGTAGTTTAATGTGAACCTCTCTAATTTTAAACTGTATGTCCTAAAATTCCATATTTTTGGTACTAACATTTGATGAGTAAACTCAAAATAAAATAAATTAAATTTGCGATGCTGCTTAAATTGTTGCTATCTTTGCCCTATAGCATCTAACAGATGTGTTTATAGTCAGATCGTCTATATAAACTAAGGAAGGAATATTTGAATAAACTAAGGAAAGAATATTGGAGATAACTTTGGTACTTTCTTTTCTTGTCATTGACAAATGGCAAACAGAGCTTATCTTTGATACCTCACCGTCAACTGTAAATAGAAGTCATCTATGATTAAGTCTTTAAGACGAAACTCTACATTACTACTAACCTAAATAATATCGTCCATCTTTGTTAGGGACAAGCACATCATCTCCACAATGGAATGGGTTAACATTGTTTTTCTCAGTGTTGGTCGTAGAGTCTGGCATTGCATCCTGTGTTTCTTCCTCTTTCTTCTCATTCTTTTTACCAGTACATGGTGTGATGGTCTTGTCAAAGTCGCTCAGTAGATCGATCAATGAAGTTGTAACCTCTATAAATAAGTTTTACAATTAATCTCTGCAACATGTCTATTTAAAACAAAACTTAAAGGCAGGTGTCTAAGTATTTATTATTATTTAATAAATGAGGTGTCTGAGTGGTGCCTATTTAAAATTTCTATGAATTTGCATAGTAATCAGCAATATAAGCAGCTAGGAAAAAGTGCTGATAATTGTGTAATTCAACTTTGGACACTGAAGAATAAATTTATTATGAGGTTGTAATCCTATACATTTTCTTATTTATGAAGCTTTGAGAACATTAATATGGTTCTGCCTTTAATAAAGTTTATCAGTGCAGTGCAAGTAGAAACTGTTAAAAAATATTAATGAAGAAGCTCCATGTTATGAAAACATCAAGTAAGTGATTCTTATGACATAATCCATATAAATGTGAAAGTTAGTTTGTCCTTCCTTCACATCATAATGGAAAGAAAGAATATCTAGATTTTTATCATAGGAGATAGTTAAAGGGCGAGAGAAGGATATAGGCCTTTTTATCCAGATCGAACAAGTTATTCCCGTGGGGTAATTTGTGAGTTCCACAAAGATGTAATCTTGGGCAATAATAATTTACCTGACATCATTACATACACAAGATTTTCCTTTCCTGGTTTAACTTATATAAGAGGGGTTTCTGCATACTGGAACCCTAACAACTGGAATCATTATTTTTCCTTTATTGGTGCATGTTCAGTATCCTAAGAATCATTATTGGTTACCTAGTATACTTTGAAGTTACTGAACAATCTAAACTGATACTTACTTAGATTATTCCACAATTGGTTGGCCAAAATAAAAAAAGTTTAGGTAAATTCAAATATGTCAACAAATTTCTTTGCAATATAAATAATATTACCTGGGATGTCTCTGAAAAATGTAGTATGATAATTTCTTTTCAAAAATAACCTTCCTAAATATTACAAACTTTTCTAATAAGAAACTACAATCATTTCATGTGTGGTCTATGACTTGTAATCAATGCTAGACAGCTGTCATAGATTTAAATATTGCAGAAAAATATCAACAACTTTACGAATATGGTAAGTTATTTAGTTCTGATACTGCTAAAGGGCCCACCCTAAATTCTTTGGACATTTTGGGCACTACTCAATGATGCATTTGTGTTTCCTTGTGCAGCAGTTTTAATGTATATTATACAAGCTTCAAAGCAAGTGTTAAGGGTAATCTAGCTTCCATTAGCTTACCATATGATCGAGGCGTGTTTATTGAAGTATTACAATAAAAATCTTCAGGCGTTGCTGTTAAACAAGCACTCGTGTCGAGCGTGTAGTGAGGAGAATGAGTTGAAGCAAAGATACAAATTGCGGAGCAACCATTTTGAGAAAATTAGTACTTACCGGCGTTTATGTCCATTTCAAACTTGTAACTTTCAAGATAAACTTAGTTGAACTACATTCTTCTACTTCTATAGAACAAACACGAGTATTGGCGCTAATGCGGCCATTAGAGTCTTCAACTCGAGCAACGTTTCGGAGTTTTCCCGCGATAACGAAATATATCAAACGTGTGAAAAGTACAATTTGTTGCGTTCACTATTTATCTACACTTTTGTTTTATAATTAACATATATTGTAAATGCAAAATTTTCTTTAAAAAACCCTAAAATTACAAAAATGTACCACCTTCAGTCAAATCTGCGGGATGGACCAGTGTTGCTGATGAAATAAAAACACCTTTGTACCCAACCCAATGTGTATACATGGTGTACGGTGTATGTACGAGAAGCGGCGAGCATAATCAAAAGTACAGTTAATTTGTATTGTTTTATTGTTTATTATTGAATAAAACAGCTTTTTGAACTGTATAGGAACATCACCAAGGGATTAAAGCAAATATGTAAATCATCAAAGTATGCACGGGGTCAATGGCATCGGTAAAGTAATCTATAATCTAGCAACACCTGTAAAAGAATGTTCTAAAGTTCGAAAATGCTTGATAATGAAGTTTGTTTTTCCTTTTTCTGTTGTCGTTATCCATGTTATCACACGTCCTTAGGCAATTGCATCTCAGATTAACTTGCATCCAGCGAATCTTTGTGACCTTTAGTCCCTAAGTTGTCGGTCCGTCTACTAGGGGAACGGCCCTGTAGACATTTCCCGGTACGTTGTTGCCATTGGAGAACTCGTACCCCACGTTTGTTATCCGTTATTTTATATGTATTGATAATAAAAGAAATATTATTTTTAAATTATTTTTAATTCCATTTTATTCTAATATTTTAATTTACAAATTCTGTGTTTTTTAAAATTAAACTAAAAAATAAAATATATCAAATGCTGCTTTTGAACGATCGTAATTTCTGTCAATGTCACTATGTAATTGACGTCTGTTGACAATCTTGTGTTTTCACCATTTTCTATCGAAATTGTATTATGTATTGAATTATTGATAAAGAAATAAAACGTAGAAACGGATATATTTAGTTGCTTATGCTGTCCTATCAAAATGTGATTATGGTTTTCTCTTTGTAGCATTGTACTGTGTTTGGAAAAACTGTAAGCCTAAGCACCTTAACTCGTGAAAGTTTATAAAATCGTTGCGATGGGCAACTCAAACCTCAAGCAACATTATGAAACTGCGTCAAAGACAGGCGTTTTACAAATCTCGAACCAAAAGCTGAAAGAAATTCCCGTCGAAGTATTCAACCTGTCTGAAACATTAAGGAACCTAGACTTATCCAAAAACAAGCTTGCAAATTTATCAGAGATAAGCAAGTTCAAACAGCTGAAGCAACTAAATCTGGACACTAACAAGATTGAAGTTCTATCAGAATCTATAGTGAATCTTAAAAAATTGGAAATGTTAAATGTTTCTAATAATTTAATTCGTTCTCTACCGAATTCATTGAATAACTTGACAAGTCTGAAGCAGATCTATTTAAACAATAATAGAATTACAAAGTTTCCTGTTCAGCTGTTAGGGCTCACTAATTTGGAAGTGGTAGAGCTATCAAACAACAAGATAACAGAAATACCTACTGGCATGTCAAACTTACATGTTACAGAATTGAATTTGAGCCAAAATGAGATATCTTTAATCTCTGATGATTTACATCGAGCACCTAAACTTAAGATATTGAGATTGGAAGAGAATTGTTTGAGCTTGGATGCAATAAAGCCAAGTTTGTTGAGAGATTCAAAAATTCACACAATTAATTTGGATGGAAACCTTTTTGAGCCGAAGCAGCTGGCATCTTTAGAAGGATACAGTGAATATACAGAAAGATACACGGCTATGAAAAAGAAAATGTTTTAATTTTATTTATCCACATAGAATGAAATACTTATTTTTGATAATTATGTGCATCAACACAATACAAGCACACTTTATTAACCTTTCATACACATTATTGATCTTATTTATTACTATTACCTATTATTATCAACTTTAGAGGTTCAATCATTCCATAATTATTTGAAAAGTCGAAACTTGTTTAAACTTTATTTTACCTATTTTTGATTAGGTGTCACTTTAATGTTATCTTGTTTAGGATTATTTAATAAATGTTTTGAATAAATATTAAGAACAATAAAAACATTGTTTTATTGTTGTATTCGTAATATTAATTTCTTAAATTTTAAGAAAGTAATATTAATTTCTTAAAATTAATTTCTGAAACATGTGTAAAAAAAATTGGTGGGCGAAAATAAGTGCTTTGTACTTTTTTTACTGGCAACATTATTTTAGGTAATTTTAAAGCTTTCTTTTTGAGCAGAAAAGTTAACAGACGAACATGGACCGCCTCCTTTAGATACTCCTTTAACAATAAGAAATAATAAAATTCTGACATGATGTAACACGCCTTTAGCTATGCTACAGCTGACTCAACGCTTTAGATTACATTGTACTATATACGATGTACTGACTGATGTCATATGATGAGTACAGACGCGGGAACGGGCGAACAATTTACATTACTTCAGTCAGTATCTGTTATTGTGCTCTGTGCTCGCGACGACAGTACACGTGTGCCTCGTCGCGTCAAACTCACCTCACAATACGTGTGCATGCAATAAACTAAATGAACAATTAACAACTACCTCCTTCAGTGTTTGTTGAATGAGAATTTGTGTGAAAGGATCTCTATTTGTCTGTGAGTACATACGTGTTTCTATTTAAACTTAACGAGATGATTTGATTGTTTTTAATTATTGTATGAAATGTCTTGCTAGTAAAAACATGCTATGTAATTAAAATTTATCGATTAACAAAGATTATTAACACTGTGTACCCTTATATTATTTTTAGATGTCGTATTTTAGCCCGTGACTTTGTCTATGACTAGAAATTATCCCACAGGGAACCATACTGTCCAAGACGATAGAAGTATGTATTGTCCTTTAGGCGACCGAAATTCCGAATTTCGTCACGATTGGTTGTGCCGTTGAGGCGTTGGTTGCAATTTTGAAGAAAAAAAAACCGCTTGATTTGTTTAAGAAACAAATTAAAAATATAATAACGATAAGGAAATATATAGGAAAAGGCTTTGGAAACAACAACAAAATAAATTTTTGGAGTTTTATCTTATCCAAAAGAAAACCGCATAAAAGTAAAGTTTGTATAAGATATGTCCAGTTGTTAATTAGGCATTGTTGTAGAGTATATCTTATATCAGATAAGAAACATAAACATACAATAATATTAGGCATAAAAGTCTGTATAGGTATCTGGTCTATTGCAAATGGTTTTATTATTAATTAATCACAGTATTCAATAGGCTAATTGATTGTGAGTTACAAAATACTATTCATTGGGATCAATATTTTTATATTGGATACCACCGATATCTACTCTATAACCTTGTGGTCTCCACTTTAGAATAGGATAGCCCTATGGCAAAAGGCGACTAAGGGAAAAATCTGGGCTGCAGTTCACATCTATACAACTTGGCGGCGCACGGGTGGCTTTGCTGGCTATCACTAGTTTCCTAGGACATAAGGATCAATGTCGATGGTTATGATTAATATATTAATGCAATCACCAATCCGTCGGCTAAGCATAGTGATTGTGGCAAATCCCCTCATGGACTGTCCTATGAGGGAATATTCGCGTTAGGCTCATGTCCAGTCAGGGTCGGACTGGCCATACTTGTCAAGATGGCGATTGCCACCCGGGCCCCTGCCTCCGCGGGCCCTCCTGGCTTCATGCCTGTCTGAAAAATAGTCAACCTTTGTGTGGATATTTTAGCTGCGTCACATCTTATTGCACCTTTCAATGTAAGCGAATGTCTGGGGTCCAGCTATAAGTCCTTAGCTTTTGTGCTCGAAGCCCTTGGACCATGAGACCCAGTCTTATCTTCGTTATACCTTAGTTTAAAATCTCTAATATTTTGCGAAAAAACACTTGTTGACCTAATGCCTTCTAGGCTGGCGGCTCGGGCCCTTGACTGATGTTGCCACCCGGGCCCCAGATGCTCTCCGACACTGTCCAGTTACTTACTTATCACTGACTTTTTACATGACGATTATACATGACTGATGTCGATATTATGTTGTAACTACTCAAAAATAATATTATGAAATTATTATGTTAGAATGTAGAATTGGAATCAATCAGCTATTGTCTGGGAAATCTAGAATTTAGGTCACATGCCTGAGTATTAACATGACTATTTTAACTTATGCAAATTATTCCATTTCAACAATAGTATTTTATATGCTATGCCAGTTCTGGAATATTATGGAATGGATTACGAGTATGTATAAACATAGACTACTTGATGTTTTCCTTAGTCGCCTTTTACGATAACCCTTAACATAGGGTGAACCTATTCTAAAGGCGAGACCACACATGGCAAACGCCTGACAGTGAATAAATAGCCAAATCTAGATCAACGTGGTATACGAGGATATTATCTTACCCTCAAGTTAGGTCGTTGCCCAGTGTTGATGATTATATTTCGAATTTTAAAGAAAATGTACGATGACATGCAAACACATGTATCGAACCTAAAATTGTATCTCGGTGCTCATAGTTTGGACAAATTCAAAGCATTTTTGTAATTTATATCAAAAGACTGCAAGTTTCGACCGCGGGCCGGTACTATTATATGGGGAAAACATCCTTTAGTCAAGCCTTTTACATAGGTAGTAGTTTAGTTTACGCCAGTTAAAATAGATAGACGTGATATATACCTATCTCTCTCGTCTCTCGTTCAAAATCCATAATGTACGAGTAGATTATTTGTCACTTGTAGTTTGTTCAAGTATAATACAAAGCTACGTCCTTCTGAGGTCAGTAGATTCATAATTCTACTTGCAATGCGAATAATATCCCTACTTATTTGTTTCACTATTAATGACCGCGAGGGACAGGGTTATCGTCTTATCTGCCATCGAACACGTGCATCGTACAAAGTTCAAGGAAAAAGTGAGTTACTTATCAAGAGATTTATATTTATCTCATGATAGCTGTTTACTGTACTGCCATGCCACGAGATCAGGATGTGTTTCATTTTGTGTGAAAATAGTTTTGCACTTGGCCTTCATCTCAACTGTTTTTTTTTTAAATCTGGTTTTTATTGGGATTTTTCATCTCAATTTAAAATTCACTACATCGTCCAATTGGGTAAACCTGTAATGGCGGTGTATATGTGTTTATGTTACCTGAAAATAAATGTAATTCTATTGTACACCCTCAGCTGTGAAGAAATTCACTTCTGTGTCAACGCAGTAAAAAGATATGCCTGTTTTTTTGACGATTTCCCTTGAGAACGTAATCAAAACTTGTTATGGGTTTGCACTTGGCCTTCATTTCACCTGATAATAAGTGACGATAAGGCCCTTAGTTGTAATTTACAACTTGTAAAGTTTGCTCATCCAGAAGCCTCGAATATAATGAGGCGCTGGTTCTTTTATCTTTCATACCGGAATACAAAAACGCTATAAACACTGCTGTTTAACTGCGGCAGACTTAGGTAACATGGTGGTAGTTAACCAGGTGGACATCAAAAGTGCCCTACCACCAAGCTACACATTTGTTTTTTCAAATAAATAAATTTATATAACAAAATCCTATATATAATAGTAAATTGGGACAATTGTAAAAGTCTATGTGTAGATTTTATTGTGAAAAAAGTAAACATTTTTACATTTTATTTATGTATATCAATTAGGTCAAGTTAAAGGCTACTGATAAATACATCGAATTGAGAGAGATAAGTGCGGCTGCATTCGTGCTATAGGAAATGTACAGTTTTTATTTCTTAGATCGAATCTCAATTGATTTCGTTCATGAACCATCTTCTTATCGTTCTCAGAAACAATTCGTGATAAATCACCGCGTCAATGTAACGTATTCCCGATAAATTGATCTCAAATGTAAAATCAGATAATAAACTGTACTATTCCGCTTGAATTTCAAAAGATTCGGGAATGTTAACTGTGTGTGGCCTGTGGGGTTTTGGAGCGTCGGTAAAAATTAAATTATGTAAAGTACCTTGAGCCTCCCCAGAGAGGACCATGGACAGCGAATATCGAATTTTTACAGCGCAACCGCGCTGAGTCAAGGCTCAAAATAACACGACTCTTATTGTGTGAGTTATTAACATTTCTAACAGTTTCGTCCCCCAAAATATGAATACAGGCAACTGCGCTGACCATTGACCAGACACAGTCAAAGCGACAGCGGACTAGAATTGATTTACAAAAACTTCCACACATTAACTGAAACAGTTGAGATTAGTGTGTAAAAACGTCTACACTTCTACAGCGATTTCAAGACTCAGTCGGAGTTTCTGTATCTCTCTCCCAAAACCGAAATCACACGGTATCCAATGTGTTTGGAAAATGCAGTGAATTTTTGATAAAAAACACAGAATCACACTGGACTATCAATGTTTTGGCAACCATAATCCTGAAGAATAAGAATAAAGTTCGTATAACTATATAAAATTTTATATATAAAACTTTATACGATAGAAGGTTGTAGTGGTATGCAATTTGAACTGTGTGGAAAATAGGATACTAATGAGTAAGGGAAATATCGGAAATATTGTATTGTGCAAGTTTGTACTCATCGAAGACTAATATTTGTTGATGATGTCTCTACATGTCCAAACGATGTCATTCAAATATAATATGTTTAGTAATCTAAAAGAAATAAACGGACTCATGAACATACCTACACGTACACACATCAACATACACGGGTGTAGTAGGGTAAATATTAGATACATGCATGTTGTAGTATACCTTAGACGAGAATTTAAAATCGAACTCGTTACTACATGTGCGAGGGATTTCAACAAATTCCCAGCACAGATTGATGAACTGAAGCTGAATAATAAATATTCATAAATAATTACACTGTTACCACTGCATCCGACTCGACGTATAAATAAGATTTTCATCATCAGCCGGGAAACGTCCACTGCTGGACATAGGCCTCCTTCATGGTACGCCACATCGACCGGTCCCGAGCCACCTGCATCCAGCGACACCCTTCGTCGGTCCATCTGGTAGGGGAACGGCCTGGTAGACGTTTCCCGGTTCGTGGTCGCCACTCGAGAAACTTTACTCCTCACCGGTTATCGTTTCTTCGAGCGATGTGGCCTGCCCATTTCCACTTCAGCTCACTGACTCGTCGAGCTATGTCGGTGACCTTCGTTCGTCTACGGATTTCCCCTTTACACGGACCTTATTACGTAGAGAAATAATAAGAATAAGATTTGACTGACATAAAAAACTTATGTCATTTTTAAACTTTTTAATGCGGAGCCCTAAGATATCTTAAGGCCAAGATCAAGGGTAACAAAATTATATGAATTCTTCTAAAATTTTGTAGACAGACGACGCAGTGAGATTTTGTCTAAAATGAGGAAAGCTATAACAAGTAATTGCCTTGTAGCTATAGCATATATGCTATGAATATAAGGCAATTAAGACCAAAGAAAATAAATGACACAAACTTTCAGCCAGACATGGTGATACAAAAATCTATTATATACTCGTATGGCCGATCTTCTGGCAGAATAGCATGGTCACTTGTTAATTTCATTTAGAAATTGTTATTCAGGTAGACTAGGTATCAAAACTAACATTACCAATAAATACTATGTACACTCGAGTACAAAAATATGTATCCACTTTTGAACCTTGTCACATTCACCTTTAATTCACATTTCCCTCAACACACTGCATAGGAACAAGCAAGAGTGAATGTGACATGGTGCAAAAGTGGATACATATTTTTGTACTCGAGTGTATGTACCTATTTTTTACGTATATGGACATACACTATTCTACAGTGATTCGAGGAAATAATCTTATCTGGTAAAATAAATAGTGACGTAACTTGGTTTGCTGCATTCTATAATATAATTTAACCCAAAGTTTATCATTGGCTTGTTTAAAATATGTAACTGCAAATTATTTGCAACATTTTTAGTTTTAAAAAATCAGTAACGATTCAAAATATGAAATGTCAATGAATGATAGATTTCGTAATCGATTGAAATAATTTGATTTATCAATACAATATACAGTTATTATAAATAAGTATAAAGATCTACAGTTTGAAAATTGTAAGTTACATACATCTAGTATAAGGTAATATCTGAAAGAACTCCATTATCTCACTAATATTTAGAATGGAGTTTCAGATCAGGGTGGACACTCGGTGTATAATGTACAGTACAGAGTATAGAGTCATATTGATACTCGTATGTATAGTAATATTCGGTTCAAAGGTGGATGAAATCGCGAGCATCAGATAGTATAAAATAAATGTCCTCATAGGAAATGGACTCATTATTTACCAAATCTGTTAATCTAGAATTACGAATGTTGTTCTTGTTTTTGTTTCAGGGTAGCGCACATGTAGACATATCTAAAATGACAGCCTTCAACGTTCTGCTGGGATGCGTGGTGTCCCTGATAGTTATAGTGTTAACGATAAGTTCAACGGCAAGATATTATATTAAGGTAGAGTATCGTTCAAGTAATACATATTACTACTGCTACATACGAGGGGCATACCGAAAAGATCGGTAATCGAGTACTTTCGATTTAATTAGATTAAAAACTCTTTTTGATGAATAAACACTGGTTAGTTGAAAATCGAATACAATTGACAGAATTAAAAAAAATTTTTTTTAAAGAACAATATCAGTTTGAAATTGATAGGTCGATAAAAAAATGGAGCTTACAAGAGAAAGTTTCCGTGCCATAATTTTTTACAACTTTCGACGAGGATTATCTCAGGGACAATGTCTCGCTGAGCTTATATCTATATTCAAGAGTGAAGCGCCTAGCCAGACGACAATATATCGCTGGTATTCTGAATTCCGGCGTGGACGTGCTTCTCTTGGCACCGTACCTTCCACAGGCCGGTCAAAAACAGCGGTTACACCAGAAAATGTCGCTGTTGTGCGCCGAATGATACAGGATGACCGACATATTACATATGAGCAGATTCGGGCTACTTTAGGGATAGGTATGACTGCGATACAAACTGTTTTACATGGTGAACTGGGAGTGAGAAAGCTAGTTTCCCGCTGGGTGCCCCATAATTTGTCCGAAGAGCAAAAGGCGGCTCGTGTCAATTGGTGCCGGTCTACTCTGCAACGCTTCAACGGAGGAAAGTCAAAAGCAGTTTATAACATTGTCTCTGGTGATGAATCATGGATCTATTCATATGAGCCAGAAAGAAAGCATCAGTCGGCTGTCTGGGTCTTCGCAGGTGAGATCAAGCCAACAAAAGTTGTCCGCTCTCGCAGCGTATCGAAGAAAATGGTCGCTTCGTTTGTCGCGAAAACAGGACATGTAGTCACAGTTCCCTTAGAGGAACGGAGAACGGTTACCGCTGATTGGTATACAACGGTTTGTTTGCCACAGATGATATCCGAACTCCGTAGAGGTAACCCGAAACGACGCATAATCCTCCATCACGATAATGCGAGCTCTCACACCGCTCAGAAAACAAGCGAGTTTTTGAAGCAGGAAAACGTTGAATTAATGGATCATCCTCCATACAGCCCTGATCTGAGTCCCAATGATTACTTTACATTCCCTAGAATCAAAGATTTATTGCGTGGTCAGCGGTTTTAAGGTCCAGAAGAAGCAGTGGAAGCATACAAATCGACGATTTTGACCATGTCAACTTCGGACTGGAATTGCTGCTATAATAATTGGTTCGAACGAATGCAAAAGTGCATTAACTGCAACGGAGAATACTTCGAAAAGCAATAAAAATAAATTTAGTTATTTCCTGTATGTATTGTTTTATATTCCCGATCATTTCGGTATGCCCCTCGTATTATTATTTACATCTACATATTACTCCGAGATTTATTTCGTTTCGGATTTCGTTCGCATTGCATATTGCGGATTTTGATCGGACGTATCTCTGCCAGTAAGTAATGTTTATGTGTATGTAATTATTATATTCATAACCTTACCTTCAATTGCCATCAACGGAATTTAGTGGAAACGGGAATCCATTCTTAATTTAAAAAAATTGTATCATCTACATTCTGCAGCATATTCAAATTTTTGGTATTGTAACGGATATTCTGCCTACATAGGTTCACGAACAGATAACCTTGACTCTTAAAAGATGTGAAGACGTAGGAGTTAAAAGACATTTTAAGACAATTTGAACAACTGCACAATTAGTTAATTGTATCCTTTTTGTTCCAGTTTACTGTGTTTATGGTGTTATCGTTAATTTTTGCGACGGCGCCGCTCCCCTTGATGCTGTTCAAACCATTCAGTCCGACAAATGCATTGTAAGTGATCTTGAATTGTTATCAAATCATGTCAAAAATCACCTTCGATTTTTTTAAGATAATTTAAAAACAAAATCCCAGCGGCCAAAATTTTACAAAATGGCATATTAAAATGAGATTATTTAGCACCATTCACAAGCACCAGGCCCAGATCAGTCCGTATCGCGGTAAAGTTGACTAAAACTAAGTCACGATTTTTGAAACGTTGTATTTACGCTTTAGCGGCTTTAACGAACGATTGACGATTATTAAACTGAGATGAACCTTCGACATCTCAGATAAGCGTAGAGTTACCTAGAATAAATAATTTCGTCCTCTACCCAAAGCCCAAAAGTTGTCTGGAAGGAATCACTGCGTCCGCGTGTCGATCTTCGACATTATACTCGTAGTTAGCTGCAAGTCCACTGCTAGACATGAGCCTTCCGAATAGATTGCAATATCCAAATTTTCGTGAGGGGATTTACTGGAATCACCACGCATGGTGGATTAGTGATCTTAGTATTGTTGATACATGGGTCTTTTGACCATTTCCCTTATAGTCACTTTTTACGGTGGCACGAGTTGATCCTATTCTAAAGTCGTCTAACAGTACGCTGTTTTTTTAAAGGCAGTTTAATCAAGAGGTATTGAAAGGTACAACTGATTGAGTAATAATGAAATCAATGCAACAAGAAGCAGTTATTTACTTTGTACACAGGTAGGTATAATACATAATTCTGTATAAGCAGCGAAGTTACGTATTTGACTTTGTGTCGGACATCTTTACTGCTCGTTGCGTGATAACCTGACAAGTGAAGGTCGGCGCTCATCTTGGTCGTTAAATGCTCTATATCATGCTATTTTTCCTGATTATCTCCTATTTCTTGCCCGATTGTTTCCGATAAAAATGATTTGCGTAAATAACATTTTCAACCGACTTCAAAAAAGGAGGAGGTTTTCAATTCGACGGGTATGTTTTGTAATATTTGTAACCACATAACTTTCGACTGGATGAACCGATTTTCATGTTTTTTTTAAAAGCTGGTGCTTTCCGTGTGGTCCCATTTCTATATTATTTATTCAGTTTTTTTACTTCGTATATTTCATGATCGTGGTAGATGGTGTTGTATATATGATAGGAAAGGTTTACAGGTTTTGGCCTTTAACAGGATACCGGCTGCGCTTCTGCGGCTCACCGCTAAAGTCCTCGGGCTCCGTTGGACTGTGAGAGGATTGGAAAATGTCGACAATTCTAAAGGAACTGTCGTTCTATTGAATCATCAAAGTGGTATTGATCTTTATGGTGAGTGAAATAGATGTCTTCTTAGGAAAAAAATGTATACACTGGCTGTATTTCTGCAGAAGTTAAGTTAGGTGACCATGACGCCTATCGATGTCAAAATTCAAAACGATTGAATCTTCAGAAAATAAAAAACAGTTTTTTAAAGCTTCAGGGTCGTTAGCGATTACAAAATAAAGCTTTTCTTTTTTATGGATGTAAAACAAGGATTTTATTACCAGTTTTTTCTGTCTGAAACTACTTTTCTTTTGCATTGTGACTAACGATATTAAAATTCAATATGATCAGAAAAATATCTCAGTATTTATAAGCTTCAGGCGCTTTGGTAACAATAAAATAAGCCTTATGTTTATGTTAATTGAACAAAGACAAGTACATTTGCCTATAAATAGTACGTGCGACCGGCTTGAACGAAAAAAGTACCTATATTTTGTCGGAACGTAACCAAGGTGACTGAAGTAAAATTATTCAGCAACCATGTAAAAACAGAAAACATGCCCATGAAATGTTTTCAATGCTTATTGTTACCGTGGGTATCATGACTAAGTTACATAAAATAAATACACTGTTCAAGTGTTCAAATTAGTATGTACGTAATTCACACTCATCCTCGTTTTAAGCTTTTGTTCTGCAACCTTTTTCACATTTCAAACTCATCGTAATGCGAAAACGGGAAACAGCGAGAATAGCGAAGGCAGAGTGTTGTCTAGCGACAGACTTGTGATAAAGTGAGATGTTTGCAGGTTGCTGTGTAGCATTCTGTGGCTAAGACATCACTCAGCTATGACTAAGACTTCGTCTGCGTGGATTTAGGAAATAATCCCACGGGAATTACATGTTCGATCGAGATAAAATTAGCCTATATCCTTTTCCGGCCCTTTAACTATCCCTATACAGAAATTCTGCCATTATGACCCACCCTGACCTAACCCTTACGACGGGGAAGAAGGTCAGACAAACTCACTTTCGCATTTAAAATATTAGTATGGATTATAAGATGCGAAAGTTTGTTACCTCTTGGAGCTTCTTTGACGGCACTACCTTTGACATACTTCCAGCCTAAGACATGTAGTGGGATACTTTTTATTTCGGTGCATGAATTGGTTCGCTACGGATGATGAAGTCTACGTAGACCAAGTCGCGTGTAAATACTAGTAATAAATATATATATGTTCAATATATTATATTGTAGCGCTGGCGGTGTTGTGGCCGCTTATGGAGCGTTGCACGGTGGTGTCGAAGCGCTCCCTGCAGTACCTGGTGCCTTTCGGGACGGCAGCCTGGATGTGGGGCACTGTGTTCATAGACAGAGGGGCTCGTTCCGCACGGGACGCGCTCAACAAACAAGCGGAGGCTGTCAGAGATCAAAAGGTAATTTAATGATGAGATGCTCAAGTATTATTATGGAACCATGCTCACCTAAAAGCCACAAGTTAATGAGCCATCGGCAATGTTATCTTTCATTATTACCAACAGATTTACAACAACAAAAACGGCGTTTTCAAGGGAAGACAGCTGGGTAGCCACTTTCGGTCTATTAGTCACCAAATGCGTTCTAAATTTTCTATTCTGTGCCTTATTTGTGCTTGTGATAGAAAAATAAGCTTGTAAATGTTTCACCTGAATAAGAATCTATCCATCCATAGTTGTTTGATATTGATATATATTCTTCAAACAATCACGGCTTAATATAATATTGTTGGTTCGCGTGATCTCGAACAGGATTATGTTAATTTTTTTGGTGTTTGTCTGTCGAGTACGTTCATGTCGCACGCATGATTCACGTACATACCCTATAGTTGACATTGATCTTATAATTTTTAAGAGGTGAAACTCACGCCAAGTTTTTTCGGGTGCACTCCATACAGACGTGGTTCCATCATATTCTGAAAATTAATTAAAAGCAATGATTTTCTAACACAATGAATTAAATAAATTAAAATTAGACCAAATAAGTACTTCTTAAGTAGACACGATCTACTTAACAATGAATATGTCTGTAGTTTGACAGATTTTCAATAGAATTTTATTATGGTAGAACTGAAACACCAGAAAGAACCCTAAAATTTAAAATCCAAAATAGATTACAAACAATTTGCCTGCGTATTTGTCAGATCCTACACAATGCAATATCCAAGCACTGTATTGTGTGACTTCAACAACTCTGGACTCTGAACCCGAACTATTTAGCCAATTGCGAATGCCGACAATGCTTTCGCACTGCTTTATTCTGATCGCATTTTTAAAGGTGTCAAAGTCATGTTACGAAATGAGTGCTACTGACTGAAGCGATGTTGTTTCCTTTTAGGATGTCTGAGTGTACTTCGTCCATCGGTCGCCTTGACCGAGTGTGTAATGTAACGAGTGTGTGCTTAGGGAAGTAACGTTGTGTGACGTCATCGGAAACTACGACACACCTTTTAATTGTTGACTTTTGCTTTGATATAAATAAATATTTATTTTTGAACTGACTGCGTAGGGAAAAAGCCCTTTGTAAGAATAAAATTAGTAATTAGTAGTAGTTTTCTTTCAGTTTATTTATAATACAACTGACCGTGTCATTAATGAAATATGTTTAATGGTTGGGCTGTTTAAAATACCGATTTATCGATTACTAAATGTTCCTAGTCTCTCCTCGGACCAATTTTATGACGTTTCGCTAATAGACCGCGATTACACTCATATATTATAACTGCACTCGGCTTTCATCTCACTCGACCTGTCTTCACCCAGAAGCCTCAATCTTATAAGGAGTCCTACTTGGGAGACTCAACCAATATAGGTGAGATAGATACTCGTACCTACGCTCAATAAATACAGCTGAAATATTTCATTTATTTACTTCAAAAACAGACAGTCTGTGTGCGAAATAATTACATTTTAACGTAAAACTATTCAATGTACACAAAATAAATGTCTATAAATTACAATAATAAATCAATCAATAAAATTAAAAGATGTCAATTATGTCAAAAATGTTAATATAAATGAAACTTTAGATTTTATGCTATGAACCTATAACAAAATAAGACCCATGGTTTGATCAAATATTTTATTTAAAAAATATTTAGGTTCCGAAGAGTTTAATTATAAACTTATAAGTAAGGATGTAGGTTATTTGTCTGGCCTAGCGATAAGGAAAGTTTTGAAGTATAAGGATTGCTGTCACCTCTGCTCAGGGCCACGACACTCGGGGGCATTGCTTATTGATAAGGATAATATGGAATTAAGTCGTATTTGATCCGGTAGGAGGTATGCACTGCCATCACTTTTCTATAGCGGAATATTTTTAATTCTGATATGATATATTGCCTATTCTAAAAATTTCATACAAGTATTTTTGGTAGTCATATTTCATAATCTCGCGATTATGAAATATGTTATTAAATATTGTTTTCTCAATTTATATAAACAAATACATATGCCTTATTGCCTATACATGTTGGGGTACATATATTTCTTTACTAATTAATACGCTCGAATAAATTAGCACTTATGTTATAAGTAAATGTATGAAATAAATAATATTTCAAAGGAATAAAACATCATCATTTTACCAGCTCATAAGGTATAGGATATAGAATCGATAAATGATCGGAAACGAATTTAACTACTGCAACGTAACTATCATTGAGTTTCATGTTTAAAAAAGATATTCATATCCCAATATCCGTTCTGTTTGTTGAAATTTATTTGTCCAGATAAGAAAGGGTATTAGGTATACCTAATGCATGTATTCGTATACACACATATAGTGTTTACAGTATACATATGTATTATATAGATAGTCTCGATTATGTTTGAAGTACTCGTAAATACATCAACATCGGGGGTCATGTTCTACATACCGTCGCTATGTCAGCGAATAGTGCTATTCAATCCAATAAGTATAATATATACCTACAAACACATTGTAATTATTTATTGGTGTCTTATTGCTGGTGTAGTAGCAAATTAGCAATCGCCTCATGACACCAGCAAATTCTGTACTGACTCGACTCCCGTTTGTCCAGGTTCACCCGATCAATATGTCAATCGTGAACGGTTCTCAGCCGGTTAAGATTTTACTTGCAACTGGCCTAGGCTTAGGGATGTTGCTTTGTCGGAGAAAATCTTCCGATAATGGCGGCGAGCGCCTGAATTATTAGTAGGACGTCAGTTTATTTGTTTTGAGGAGTCAAAGTGATCAGCGGGGTCGTTGAGGACGTCCCGGGGGCTCGATCTAAATCTAAACGCGAGTTTCAGTTTTCATGTACTTGCGAGCAATAACGTATTTATTTCATTCAAAAATGGTACAGTCACCTTGAAAACTCCTACGCATATTGGATGCCGTATTTAGTTTAACATTTCGCTAAAAGACTAAAAAGAAAGAAGTAGGCGATCATGTCAAGTTCAAATTTCGTACTATTGTCGTATACTCGTACTGAACAGTGCTATAGACATTGAACTATTACGTTTACAACTAGAATCGCAAATTAAAACAGTGATCATATTACGAGTTATTCTTTCCTCATTCGTCATTATTGCCATAGTATACTTGTACAGAGGCGTTAAAGGTAGTTAGAAAATGCTTATTAGAATGCTTAGCAGGATCTACACAATGTCTGCTTTGTGCTACACAAATACCGTTTATTGACTTAGAAAACAAATACGTACCTAAATGGTACAAAATGAGACGTGCGTATGTAGGCTCTCTCGCAATATTTGTGTTGAGGAAAGTTTTGTCTTTGTTACGTAGAGTCATAGATCAGATATTAAGTAGAGTGGGCGTCGCGGTAAAATTACCACACATTTACGGTTTGCATGAAATACAAACTTTATTAGTAGTCTTTCCCATGCCATAAGTTTTGAAAAAACAACACGTTTTTTCTAGCGTCTTCATCTTCTGTAGGTATATATAAAAAGCTTGCTTGCTTACTGATTTCATATAAATCAACGATATGCCAAGGTTATGCCCAAACCTCTTGAGCTAGATAATTTAAATTTGGAACATCGATCGCTTTGATGATGTTGAGCAGGGATATCTGTTTCGCGGGACCTAAACTCTCAAGTGTTAAACGAATCAGTTTCATTTTTCATTAAATAATTGTTTGTGTGTAATTGAAGTTTATAATGACGTAACAAGACGAAGGGCGGACAAACACGACTCTTTCAATGACCCCCCCATTTGACAAAATAAGAGATGTTTAGGAGATCTGAGGGAACATATGAACATACACATACAAAGGTTGCTAGAATCATAACCATCCTTTGGCTTCGCTGTAGTAGAAAAAAAATTATTTGAAAATTGGCCAAGTGCGAGTTGGACTCGCGCACGAAGGGTTCCGTACAGAATATGGATATTAAAAATACGGAAAACCATCAATAATAATATGCACCGAACAATCCTCTAATAAATGCGCCTCGATTTTCTTTATCCATTTAGTTTTGCAGTTGCAGTAGTAGACGAGTACGACACTGCTATGTTACATCGTACGTCTAAAAAAATCTCGTTTATTGTATGGGAGCCCCTTTAAATATTTATTTTATTCTGGTTTTTAGTACTTGTTGTTATAGCGATAAAAGAAATACATAATCTGTGAAAACTTTAACTCTCTAACTATCACAGTTCATGAGATACAGCCTGGTGACAGACGGACGGACGGACGGAGAGCGAAGTCCCAGAAATAGGGTCCCTTTTTTACCCTTTGTGTACGGAACCCTATATATATATATACCATATTGAGATATAGAGATGATAGAGTTTACCATATTGTTATATATGGTAACATATATATATATATATACCTAATTTTAGAGTTTACCATATTGTTATATATGGTAACATATATATATATATATTATTATAAATATATATTATTGTTATATATGGTAACATATATATATATATATATGTTACCATTATATATATGTTATTATATATATATATATGTTACATTATATATATATATATATATATATATATATATATATCCCACAAACAATCTTGCGTCCTCCTATTGCCAAATTCTCATTTAATCCTGCGTCCACCGCGCTATTGCGTCCGTATACGGACGCCAGATTGCAATCGCCGTTATTTTTACTTCAGCGACGGTTCTGACATCTAGGCTATTATTTAAGAAGTTTTTGTTCGGACGTAATTTTGTTCCGAATGTGAAATTTTAATTCGCAACTCCGCCGCACGCCACTGTGGCGCTGCACGCGGCGACGTATACCTTTCCCCCCGCGCGCTTTTTACCCCTTAAATGTATATTTTAAACCATCCTAACAACTGTTTTGCGCCCTTCGGCACACACTGGTTCTCACCCATTACCCTCTTCTGTACTGCCTATTGCGGTGCGGTGCGGACTCATTTTGCCGCCGGACGCACAATAGTGAGTCAAAATCAAGCAAAAATATTTAATGAAAGCCCACTTCAAAAGCTGTTTAATTCTTTTTTTTTTTCAGAGGCGCATTTAATTTCACTTGACAAAGTGGCTGTATGCGCGTATTTCGCATGAAAAATAGCGTGTATGAATTGGTATTTTTTTAATAATGCGCCTCAAAAATAAATATAATATAATTAAAATATAATAAAACAGCACTCATAATGAGCTATCATTTGGTAGCCAAAATTGTCCATCTCCTTTAGCAAATGTTATACGTAATACTGACGTTTAAAGTTTCATTGGAGGTTCAGACAAGAACAGCTTCATGAAGCAAAATAATACACACACTCGCAGTGCTCCATACCTACTTACACATGGTGCGCCCTGTGAGTGTGTGTTTTAATAAAAAATCAATGCAATTGGACGTTGTTATGCAAAAACGTTCCAATCATTTTGAAACATTACTGTAAAATGGTGTGCAAATGAAAATCTATTTCGTAAAAACGTTCTAAGCTTTTTGAATCATTATTGCAAAATATTAATCTATGCTAACCTCATTTTTCAAGAGGGTTGGATCATTTTTACCTTAAAAATGTGCTATAGATTATGAAAAGTGTGGGTTGGAACATTTGGAAAATGAGCTATAATTTACATTTTCACAAAAGTATTTTTGTCACATGGTGGGAGGCCATTAATCAAGTACGCTGGTGTGATTAACTCCATTTTGAGCATGTTGTGGATTGGAACGTTTTTGCAAAACTACGTCCAATTAATTTCGATAACTACTTACTCTAGTAACATCAATATTCAGAAGAGAAAAATCTGCTTACCATACTATATTCGTGAAAATAATAATACTAATAACATCTTTATTATTGATAAATATAGAATTGATAAAAATAGGTACTATTATTATTATTAGTGTGCTATTTTTATTTTTAGAAATACAGTAGGTAAGTAGTAAGAAATGACAGCACCGAGCTGTTATCATGAGAAATCTTAATGGAAATTCAAATTTTCAAATCCTTCAATGTTTGCAGGCAGACCATTAGGGTCCTTTAAATAAATCTAGCCCAACTGGACAAATTAAACATCCACAATATGTTCAGTATATTATGAAACGCCCAGTAACAGAGTACTGCACAACATCCAAATCTTGTTTAGCATATTTTTGCGGTGGTTGCTCCAAAGCAGAATCTCCAGCGCAGCGTTTGCGTGATCGCAAGTAACACCTATATGATCTCGTGTTTTCATTAGTCATGTCTTCTCTCCTCCTAAGATCCTGCTCACTGAATTTTTTATTTGTACTGTCTTTGCTGTTTCGGTTAGATTTCAATTTGAAACATTTTCTGATCTTGAAACATTTTTCGCAGTAGCTGTATAAAGGATTACTGTTGTCTTTTCCACAAAGAGCGCACTTTAGAAAATAGTGATAATCTATTTCCGAGTCACTACTGTCCGAATACGTCCGCTCAGAATCCGCCAAATTAAATGATTCGTTGATTGCTGTAGAAATCATCTGGTCAAATGTCGATGTGACATCGCTGTTACTGATATCACTAAATGATGATTCACTATCGGTGGTGTTCCGTGCTAATCATGTTTCTTTTGATTGGGGTCATTGGTTGGGGGGTTGATTGAATCATTTGGGGGTCGAAGCTGCTCGCGTCCGTAGGTTTTGCCCTAGATGCCTACACGTAACCCCTGGGTGGCGCTAAACGAGCAGCATCTTTACCGGTGGTAGGCTTCGGCCGTGGCTGGTTACTGCTGGTTAAGGCTGCCCCGCCACCTTGTGAAAAACCCCGGGGTGCTCCATCGTGCCGGTTGGCGACCGGATGCGAGGACCCGATGGCCACTCCCGGGGGGGTCGGGCGTCCCTGCGCGCTCCAAACTAGCTTACCATCAGTGGGGAACATGGTAAGCACCACTGGGTTAGCAGTGCCGCGTCTCGTCCCACTTCTTTCATCCTGCCTATTTCACTCTTCCAACCAAAAAACCAACATGAAATACAGAAAAGAGAATCCCACAGCGGAAGCAAGTCCTCGCGCTCAAAGTGCACCTCAGTAATATTCGAGGTCTGCACTCCAATCTCGTTTCAGTCCATCAACACCTTGAGGCTGAGAGGCCGCACATGCTCTTTCTGACGGAGACTCAGATCAGATGTCCGACAGACACAGCATACCTCAATTACCCAGGGTAATTGGTCCTTGGAGCACAAATTTGCCAGCAAAGCTGGAGTTTGTGCGTATGCCCGTGATGACATCTGTTGTCGGCGTCTCCGGAACCTTGAGGACCCAAGCTTCTCTGTAATGTGGTTACTGGTGGATACAGGCACGCACCAGCTAGTCTACGCTGCTGTTTACAGGTCACATGGAACTGATCAGGACACGACGAGGCTATGTGATTATCTCGGCAAAGCAGCTGAAGCTGCTCAACAACGGTACCCGTCTGCACAACTCGTTTTTCTGGAGGACTTTAATACTCATCATCAACAATGGTTGTTCCCATACCAGAAGACCGACCACGCTGGGAGAGAGGCGCGGGCAGCAGCTCTTTCGCTAGATCTCACCCAGCTGGTAACTTGTGCAACGAGAGTACCGGACGTCGATGATCACACCGCAAACTGCTTGGACCTTCTACTGACAATTGATCCAGACAGATACCAAGTGTCGGTTTCCTCCCCACTAGGTACCTCTGACCACTGTCTGGTGAAATCTGTATCTGTTTACTCACCTGCTGACCCCAGTACCAAGGGAACTAGGCGAGTTTGGCGATACAGGTCAGCAGATTGGGATGAGATGCGTCATTTCTTTGCATCTTATCCTTGGCGGCAAACGTGTTTCAGTACAGACGATCCGTCGAGCTGCGCTAATTCAATCTCAGATGTGATTTGTCGAGCTATGGAGTATTTCGTTCCGTACTTCGACACGTCACTCGAGAGTAAAGCTCGCCCTTGGTTTAATTCGGAGTGCAAGAGAGCTGAAGCACAAAAACACTCCGCTTACCTGGAATGGGCAGATGCTCGTAGTCGTAAAGCTCCAGACACACGTCGATTAAAGAAAGCGTTCAACGCAGCCGCCAAGTCCTGCAAGAAGACTATGCGCAAGGCTCGGTTTGACCATATTGGCCGTATTGGAGCCAGACTAGCTTCTTACCCTTCTGGGAGTAAAGCATTCTGGTCTCTTGCCGAATCTGTCGAGGCAAATTTCTGCCGACCGTCCTTGCCTCCACTGGTGAAACCTGACGGATCACTGGCTCACTCCGCGATTGAGAAAGCAAACCTATTTGCATCTCTTTTTGCGAGCAACTCACGTCTAGACACTGTGAACAAAACTCCACCAAATGTACCCCGTTGTGATTCCGAAATGCCGGATATCCATTTACATCAAAAGGAGGTACTTAATATACTTCGCAATCTAGACGTGAATAAAGCCAGTGGTCCAGATGGCATCCCAGCAATAGTCTTGCGGAACTGTGCACCCGAGTTGTGCCCTGTCCTGACACGCCTGTATAAACTCTCCCTGAGCACTGGGAAAGTCCCCGAGTCCTGGAAGTTGGCTAACGTGCAGCCTGTGCCTAAAAAAGGCAGTCGTGCTGACCCTAACAATCACCGACCCATCGCAATCACCTCCATACTCTGCAAGATTATGGAGCGTGCATTAAACAACCGCCTCCTGGCATATCTGGAAGCTAACGATCTCCTCAGTGACCGCCAGTTCGGATTTCGCCGTGGCCGGTCCACTGGGGATCTTCTCATTTATGCCACTCACAAATGGAGCGAAGCCATCGAGAAACACAGTGAGGCTATTGCCGTGTCACTCGACATCTCGAAGGCTTTTGATAGGGTCTGGCATGATAGCCTTATCAGTAAACTTCCAGCTTATGGGGTAACTGCTGGCTTGTGCCTGTGGATATCGGACTTCCTGAGGGGCAGATCGATTCGAGTAGTCATTGACGGCTGCTCGTCTGATCTGCTGAGCATCAATTCTGGTGTCCCTCAGGGATCTGTTCTCTCTGCTACTCTATTTTTGCTGCACATCAACGACCTGCTTATAATGCCCGGTATCTTTGGGTACGCAGATGACAGCACAGTAACGGAGAGCTATGTGTCCACCGCACAGGCCAGTAGTCTTGAGCACTCGTTCCCTCAGAGAGGAAACGGTAGAACGTGTTGAACTGACGCTGAAGGCCGTGTCGATTGGGGCGAAGCCAATTCAGTTAAATTCAATGCGTCGAAGACACAGGCGTGTCTGTTCACAGCGAAGCGGAGTCCATTTCACCTTGCTCCATCTTTCCAAAATGTATCCATACCGATAACAAACCGTCTTGAGCTCCTGGGATTGGAAATCTCGTCTGATCTCAATTTCGGGAGCTACATCGAGTCCATAGCAAAAACTGCGGCCAAAAAACTAGGCATCCTATCGAAGGTCAGACGGTACTTCCAGCCATCACAGCTCTTGAGTCTATATTGCGCTCAAGTAAGATCATGTATGGAGTACCTCTGCCATCTTTGGGATGGTTCAGCTCGCTATCAACTAGCTGCTTTGGACTCGGTGGAGCGTCGAGCTATGAGACTGATAGGCAACGATACGCTACTTAAGGCAAAGTACCAAAGCCTGAAACATAGGCGTCAGGTTGCCTACCTTTCGGTATTTTATAGGATACATTTTGGAGAGTGTGCGCAGGAGCTATTTTTGTTGATTCCACCTTCGCCGTTCAAGAACCGGTCAATCAGAAGAACGGCAGACCTTCACCCGTACACTGTTGATATTCCTACAGCTCGCACGAAGCGTTTCGCTTCCACATTTATCGTGCGTACAGCAAAAATATGGAATACACTACCGGTTTCCGTGTTCCCCGAAAATTACAACTTGGGAATCTTCAAAAGAAGAGACCTTCTAGACCAACATGTAACATCGTCGAGCTCATCGTCACTTACCATCAGGTGAGTTTGAGGTCAAGTGTTGGTCTATCTTCACTAATAATAATAAAAAAGATTGCACACTCTCGACGGAAGAACTGCGATTCCTGGATCCCCCGGACTTTTTACTCATCGTTCAAATATTTATGTTCCACTCTAAGTTTAAATTGTAGCAAGAAACTATAGGTAGACAATCCTAATAAAGAAATGTCGACTGCTTTGAGCGCACACAACATGCAACGAAACCATCTAACACAATAATAATAATATACTCCTAAATTGTTTGGTATTCATTTTGTAATTAAAATAAAAGATTTGACCTCGAACGGACTCCACATTCGCCGCAGAATAGTAGGAGTCAGCATGGAGGGTGAAATGAAAAATGTATAGTACATTTCGCATGTTACGATTAAGTAAGTGCTACTATCGCCATCTATGTAATTATTAGGAAAGTATTCACAAAAACTACAAGCGGGATTGACAAAAAAACAGGTGGACGCAGAATTAGCGGATTTTTGGAAAGACGCAGAAATGATACCGGGATTTATATATATATATATATATCTAAAATTAGGTAAAAGCATTCATTTTTTAAAGAGGGTTTTGTAGGTTTGATTGGAAATGCACTGTGCTAACAGAGTTGTTTTCATTATTAGTTTTCACAGTTGTTTTTACCTTGAACAGTTCTCCGCGGGCGATAATTGTTTCAGCAATTTGAATGTAGATGTTGAAGCACTTGATCTGTGACTTGGTGTTGCACAACCATAGAGGAAAGGAAGTTGTACCTACTTAATTGAAATAAATAAGACGACACATATTTCTAGTATTAAACAAGCTGGTACAGTATTCTTAACTTTACACATGTGCCCACGATAAGAAAACCTTCATTCTCATCTCATCTTCATCATCAACAGCCTATATTTATGTCCCCACTGCAGGGGCTCAGGCCTACTCTCCTACAGAGAGTGTAGGGCATAGTCCACTACGCGGATCCAGTGCGGATTGGTAGACTCCACACACAACTTTTTTTGATTTTGTATTTCTTATCAGGAGTGTGCAGGTTTCCTCACGATGTTTTCCTTCACCGCGAAGCTAATGGTAATGATTTTTTATCCTTCTTACATAAATTCCAAATAAAGAATTGAAACTAATTGGTACGAGCGAGGATTGAACTCAGACATCGATTGTTTAAGGACTTACGCTCTACCCAACTGAGCTACCGTGACTTCCATGAAAACTAAATAAGAGTAGAGCAATAACTAATTAAAAATGTCTGTCTTCTTTATTTTCCCTTAGACTGTACTGAAAAAATGTTTGTAGGAATTTGGGTGTCCAATAGTAGGTATTTGTTTATCTTTATATGTGTGAAACAAAGTACATTTAATTTGAATATAGAACAAAATGGAAGGACGCACAAGACGTTGACTTTGTTTTTAGACTTTGCCAATGTTGATTTAATTCGATCGACACTTATCAGATACTTGTAGTTAGCTAGAAAGGCTAAGCAAATTCTCAATCGGTGACTCAGATATGTTCGTCAATTACTTATCGTAACAAGTACACGATTGTCTTTGTTTTATGTACAAGTCTTATCGCATGATCTGTTATCTATTTAGTACAAAAGTATGTTACGTTTTATGCCGAAGCCGTCTCGTAATGCTCAGCAAACTCGTAAACCGGTGATAGCTATTATCTTATCAATAACTTATAAGATATTTTTCTAAAAAGATGTGTACGTTTAAATAGTAAGAAAATGGGAAGGAGATCTGTGAGAGTTTGTTACTCAATCTTTATACGAGTTTTTTGAGACAGGTCCGGTCATCATCAATCATTAGAAATACGTTTTCTTCCAGTAAACTTTGTGTAAATTTATAATTCATATTTTTCAGAGGAAGCTGTTATTGTTCCCGGAAGGCACGAGAAATTCAGGGGATCAACTGTTGCCGTTCAGAAAAGGAGCATTCCACGTGGCGATGGATGCGCGTGCGCCAATACAGCCCGTCGTCGTCTCCAGATACCACTTTCTGGATGCAGAGCGTCATCGATTTGGTTCAGGTGAGCAGAAATGTTATTTTGTAGACGTTTAATAAACACAACTTTTTAAATCTCACCTGACGTTTGGAGAAGCCAACGACGCCGGTAGAAGATGTAGCATGTTAGTTTTGAGTTTGTATTGTATTCTTAAGAGGGAACAGCAGATAAAAAATTTCATATGAAATTAAGGGTTTGGGATATAGCTGTTTTCTCAACGAAACGTTAGCCAAATTCAATCATTTTGATCTTATTCTCTTTATCAAAGAATAATCTAGGCCCGTTGGTTTTGTTTTTTTCAATATTTTGTCTACAATTAGAATTATGGGCATCTCAAAACTCAAAATTTCAGAAAAAATTTCTTTCAACTTATGGTACTCATTATTTAGAGTAAACGTAACATTTTCAGAAAAAGCAAAACCAACGGGCCTAGATTATTCTTTGATAAAGAGAATAAGATCAAAATGATTGAATTTGGCTAACGTTTCGTTGAGAAAACAGCTATATCCCAAACCCTTAATTTCACGGCAAAACTAGGCAAATACCAAAAAAAGCTTCAACTGTCCTTCTCGCACAGTTCGGTTCGGGAGGCAGGGTACACTATATCACAACTATATACTGTGTATTATATGTATAAAAATAAAGTAAGCATGCATTAGTGATGTCAATAAGCTTTATCGATTTTTTCGACTAATAGTGGTGGGAAAAATATATCGATAGATACCCTTTCTCGAGCTATAATGGTTTTACCTGTTAGTTTTAATGTTTAGATTGATCTAAATAAACAAATATAAAGACAAATAATTCTAAGGAAATTTATTTTATCTCTAGAACAGAACATTTTCCCTGAAATTCTTAGTTGTTGTTACGTTTTGTTACGTGTAAATAATTAAATATGATTTATGAATAAGTGACTTATGTTTCAAATATTTTTTTAATGTTAAAGTTCGAGTCGGACTCGCATACAAAGGGTTCCGTACCACTGTAAAATATCTAAACAGAAAAAAAACACAGAAAAAACATAACATTTATTGCATGGACATCCGTTTATTTATAACTTTTTTAAAAGCTTTTTTATATTATTTTTTGTTATTTATTATTATTGAAAGTCTTGAGAGAGAACGAGAAGTTATATGGACATCGCATGTACAAATCGCTACGGAGACTATATGACCCGACACAGATATCCCGGAGATCAGCCAGCAAGAGCTTGAAATGGCTCTCCAACAACTCAAAAACCGGTCAAGAGCAAGTCGGACTCGTGCACCGAGGATTCCGTACAGAATATGAATTAATGACATACTGAAAATCATAAATAATAGGTATGGTAATATGCACCCAACAATGCTCTACCGAAAATGAAATTCTAAGCTAAATTACATATTACGAAGTTAAGTTTGTAAACATTAAAAAATCAATTTTACTGTGTTACAATTAAAAAATTCAGATTTATTCCTATGGTTGTGCTGTAAAACCTTTCTTCTTGCCAAATTTCAAGACATTAGGTCAACGGGAAATACCGTATAGATTTTGGGTTCATTGCATTTTGTACGGAAATGGTCTAAAATACAGCTATATCTTTTTATTGCGTTGACCTATAAGTTTCATTATTTGACAGATCTAAGGGACAGAAGACTGGAGTATTCGATATCACAGTGATCCTATAAGGATTCCTTTTTTCCTTTTGAGGTACTTAAAATATAATAGTATAATATGAAGTATGACAGTAGGAAATACGATAGATTTCGACGATATTATTATTCATGTCGACAAATAAAAACTTGAAATATTTTTTCCCAGTTATACATCTCATACACTTAAGACGGGATTTTTAACTCGTCTATTCTATTGTGGGAGGTGTCGTGAAATTACAGTTTTTTAACCGACTTCAAAAAAAGAGGTTATCAATGCGACCTGTATGTATGTAATATTTCCAGAACTGCCCAGTTTTCATATATGTTAGTCTATACCAGCTTCTAAAGAAGTGTGCCAAATTTCTAAAGTGTATGTTTGTTTGTCCTCGCATATATCCGGAACACACACACAAAAGAAAAACACACATAGGGTTCGTGGATTTCAACAAAGCATTCGACACACTCGAACATAGATTTATCTGGGACGCACTGGAAAAACAAGGCGTACATGCAAAATACATAAGAATACTGAAAAACATATACACAAAAAGCACCGCACAAGTGAAGCTAGAATCTACAGGCGAAGAATTTTCGATTGAGAGAGGGGTACGCCAGGGAGACCCAATTTTACCAAAAATATTTTCAGCTATCCTGGAAATGATATTCACAAATCTGGATTGGACGAATAAAGGACTAAATATAAATGGCAAAAGCTGAGTCACCTACGCTTTGCAGACAACCTGATCTTACTTTCGGAAAACCCGAAAACCCTACAGACAATGTTCCAACAGTTAGCGGAAGAGAGCGAGAAAGCAGGCCTGTCAACGAACTTAACGAAAACAAAAGTAATGTCAAATTCCTCACAAACAGAGCCCATAACAGTAAATAATGGAGAAATAGAGTATGTAGAAATGGACAAGACTAATAACTGAATGGCAACCACGAGATAGCAAAAGAAAAAGAGGCAGACAGACTAGAAGATGGGAGGACGACATCAGACAAGTGGCGGGTCCAACATGGACCCGCATAGCGAAAGATAGAATAGAGTGGAAATCCTTAGAGGAGGCCTATGTCGAAAGACAAGCTGAAATGTAGGAACGACCGGTTACTGATACTTAATATAAAAAGATAAGTAACGTATAAAGTAAGCATATTTTTAAGAAAATTAAAACAAAAAATTATTTCAGCAATAAAGGCTATTTTATTTAATTTATTTTTTATATATCCGGAACTACAAGTTCGATTTAAATAATCCCTTTTTTGTTTACCTAGGTATTGTAAAACTTAGGGAAGACTGCAAGTTTCATCAAAATCGGTTCCGTAGTTTTTGAGACTGGGAATGTTAAGTGTGTATTTCGGCGTTGCAGTGCAGCAGAGCAAATTTAAAATTAATGTTTTAACTGCACTGTAATCTGTATGCCGAATAAATTATTTCTATTCTATTCTATTAGTTAAATGTTTGTTACCTCAGAGCTTTTCACTGGGTGAACCGATTTGGATGATTCTTTATTATTTGAAAGCTGATGCTTTCCATGTGGTCCCATTTCAATTTGGTCCGGTTCTTAGAATGGAATCCATGAGAAAACAATATACATCTTAAATTTTCCTTAATAAAAGTAGACTTTTAGGGCAGTTGAAGTCGGTTTCTAGTTCTTTTTGAACGCTTTAACTTGTTAGTCCTTAGACTCTAGCACTCTAGGTACTAAAACACCTCTAGGTCACCTAAAGTATCGTTGGAAGACGAACGTTCGGATATGGTGAAACTAAAAGGTTTCTTTGTTGACCGTAGAACCCTAAAATAGCAACGCCATAATTTATATTGTATTTATATGTGATAGGTACTTACTAGTCAATTATATCAAATACAACCACAGTATGTCGAGACTAAACCAATATGCGAACAATAATTTCTCAAAACGTAAAACAAGGGTTGACGCACGCTCACGTCAAGTTTATTATAATTTTGAAAAATACACTCTAGCCCAGGCGGAGGGGTAGCGACTATGCGCGGCTCGCAGGGGCCTCTTTGGGATGTTATGCAGCGTTATTTGTGTGAGTGAAAGCATGTGAAAGGCTGTATGTGTGCGTACCGAATCGCGACAGCAATAACATATTCAAATACCTACTATTCTACGGAGACTTTGCTTCATTGGCGTCTTAATCGAGATTTTTGTTTTGTCGTAGAGATCTAGTTTTAAAATAATCAATGTAGTTGTATTTTAAAATACCTATATCAATTTATATGAAAAATACGTGTACATATCCTCCGACCAGTAGTAAGCCCCTATGTCTAGACCTATGTCAGCAAAGCAGGGTCTATTCTATGATATAATCAGAAGGTCCGAAATATAAGCAGGCGAAATTGGTGCTAATAACAAATTGCTTGGTTTATAGTTTCTAATTATAAATGAAGAGATGTTGATAAGAAAAAGCCCAGTATATTTCTCATAAAAGTAAAAGATTATTAATATTTTTAGAAAATAAATTCTAAAAAATAGACATTATATATAAGTCACGTGACAGCGTGTTACGTCACGCCACGCAAACATAATTTTTGTTGTTGACGTTTTCATACAACAGAGCAGGTTACTCCAGGGTATTTCGCAGACTGTGACGTCATTCAAGACGCCATGACACTATTCAGCGTTTTCGAGGGAAATCTAAATTGGTTTTTTAAACACAAAATACGTAATGAAAAATATTGCTATTTTCTTTAAAATATAGTTTTTTTTGGGATAAAATAGATATTAAAGTATATATATATATATATATATATATATATATATATATATATATATATATATCATATATCATATATCGTAAAGTATATAGATATCAATTTAGTAAACTAGCCTATTGCAGTAGGTAATTTCCTGATTCCGGGACCTGACTGTTACCAGTTTTTTTCATTCCGGGTTTCATACAAAAACATACTGGATGTAGGTACTAGTAATGAGATTTTTAAATGACATGTAATGCTTAAATTCTCGTTTATTTACTCGTACTAAATTGAAATGTTATCAAAGCTATTAAAATACAATTTTGAAAACATTATTATTACGGTTTAGGAAGTAAGCGGTAATAAACGTTCCGGCATGATGGCTTTTCGGATATGATATATCTCTTTGTGTTCTACGTAAAATTGTCCACATTACGCCTTCCGCTCATTTTGTACTTTAAACTGCAGTAATCTTTTCAAGCTAGAATTTTCCACAATTTTATCAACAGCACGTGAATTATGAAATTAGGATTAACGTTTTAGTAGTTGGTAGTTTCTTTGGATAGAGGGAAAAAACAGTCAAGTGCGAGTCGGTCTCACGCTCCCAGGGTTCAGTACAGATATAATCATGCTCTACCGAAAATATAAGTCCGCTTGAAAAACCAACTTTGCAGGTAAATTACATACCCAATGTATGGCTTTCAACTAAAAAGTTAAGTTTGTAGACATAAAAAAGTGTGTAATAATTAGAAAATTCTAGTTTTACGTATTCTAGTAGTAGGACCTTGCGTCTTTCAGGATTTTAGGTCAACGGGAAGTACCCTATAGGTTTTGGCTTCCTTGCATTTTGTGTCGAAATGGTCTAAAATAAAGCTATATCTTTTTATTGCGTTGATTTTTTTCACAGTTGCGTGATCAGACACACAAGACATGCGTCTTCGATATTAATTTGAACATGATACGCCTCGACGCGCTCCTGAAAAAAAGGTCTTGACAGACAGACAGACAGATATAATGGTTCCTTTTGAGGTACGAAACCCTAAAATTGGATGACATAGGCGGTCATAATATATTACATTAATAACGGATTAGGTTGGTACTAGGATTTTACACCTTTTACAGCTATAAATTAATCCGTTAATCGTATATGATCCACCGAGGACGCACATTTTGGGCTTATTATCTAGCTCTATACGTCATTTTAGATAGGATTAGTAAAGTTTATAAAATATTATAAGTTATAATATTGTTTCATAATAATGTCTATAATTTAGTAACTATAAGATAATGTCTAATATACCTACTTATATACCGTGACGTAAGTGACTACAAGTTCGCTTTGAGGATCTGGAACTGGTTTACTGAATTTCTGTAGTCTATGTACAAGTAAGTCTGTTATGTGGAACAATATTCAGGAAATGGTGAGCAGCATCTGCCTGTGTAGCTACATCTTAATGTGATTACCAATACTAAGCTGTATAAAAAACATTGCTAAGCGTGAGCTAACACTATCACCAAAAGTCCAACGTGTCGATCTATGGGGGAGGTTCATGTCCAGCAGTCAACTTGATCATCATCAGCCAGGAAACGTCCACAGCTGGACATAGGCCTTCATGGTACGCAACAACGACCGATACCGAGCCACCTACATCCAGCGACTCCCCGCAACCTTAACCAGGTCGTCGGTCCACCTAGTAGGACTTACGTAACTCATAAAAACTTTATTTCTAACTAACATTATATTACCAATTCTTGTGACGCGGTATTATCTGTTTTGTAGTTCTCTAATGCGGACATTAATCGGGGTTATTAAATAGGCTTATGGGCTGACGATTGCCATTGTTTTTCAGGATATTCATCAATTCGATAAAATATGTAACTAAATGTTAAATAATACTTGTAAATGTGCATTAATTAATTTATACTAATATTAAAAACAATAAAATGTGTCTTACGGTTACGGTTTAATACATTTATTTAACAAAACAGAATACAATTCACTTATATTGTGAAATACAAGATACAGTGGGTAGTATTATTAATATTTTAACTAGTGGGTAGGCTGGATATTGAAATCCACCAGAAAAACAAATCACAAAACAAAATGCTACCTTATTACATGTCGAAACAATAGTCTTTCCTTCACGTTCGTAACAAAGAGTCATAATGATCCTTTGTATAGGGATATTTGAAGGGTCGCAATAGGCTACTTTTTTCCCGACTTAATAATTCCCATGGATAAAGTTACGCAGTCGAAGTCGCGAGGAAAAGTTAATTATATAGCTATTATCCGAGACTGCGGCCGTGTGTTAAAGTTACACAATAGATCGTGGCTAAAAGTTGTTATAAATTTCAATAGCGAGAAAAATCCGTATTCACTGATTACCCCATCATCGGGTTGCATAAGGCCACTGTTAAAAATGAGCCTCCATTCTAGCTCCATCATAGACCTACACATTCTGTTCTGTCCGGACAAAATCTTGCTTGCTGACCGGACGTTGCTTGTCGCTTCGTCTCACACCGTGTATTGTATGCTAGCCTTCCTGTTCTAGGTAGAACATAACGTTATCGGTACGTCTGTGACTGGGCTTAGATTGCCACGTCCGGTATTATTATAGTAACCCACGTGTTGTCCCTCAGGTGAAGTGATACTGTCGATCTTGCCCATGATCGAGACGGACGGGCTGACGAAGGATGACATAGCGACGCTCATTGAGGACACTCGACGTAGCATGCAGCAAGAGTTCACCAAGATCTCTGCTGAAACGATGCGACGTCAAGACAAGGCTGAATGAATGTGGTACGTTGCTTTCCTTGCTAGCTTTTTAAAAATTATAGAAAAATATCGTCAATGACAACAGATTTTCTGCGCAAAGTTTTGAACAGTCAATAACGATAAAATAGCGATGTATTTTGTAAGTGGTAAGATAGATTGGCCAAAACTTTTGGTGTTATTGTAATGTTTTCGTTGATATTATGAAAAACTTTAACATAAAGACATTAATTAGTTACAAAAAACTAAGGAATAAAGCACAATATTAGTAAAAATAAAACATTTTACTTGCATATAAGAAGGAACATACAGAAAAAATTGACTTTTTCTTAAGAAAGTGCTTTTCTTTTCAGGTAGAGTTCTAAGGTTTGGGAAAGTTTGAACTGAACTGTGATAAATAATGTAAGAAACAGTGAAATTGGTGGTCGTAATGCTAAGGACTCAATGTTAATTTATGTGTAATTTTTATACAATAAATTTATAAACTTTTTCACGGTCGTCTCAATGAAAACAACAGCATACCCTGTGATATATTTTATTAAAAGACTCCACAATATGAAAACATGGAAAAATAGTTCACATTCCATTTTGTTTGTCTACATAAACAATATTCACAAGAATATATTTTTCCCATATACTTTAGAACATATATCACAATATCCACGAATAGACGTTTTGGTGGTTACATGGACTATAAACACGATTACAAATTACAATAGTAACTATAAAAGTTGCATGCACACATCGAAGAATATAAAACACTTATCGATATAATACCACTAAAGAGGTCAATAAAACATCAATCTAGGTCTTCGGTATTTTATGACTGCTCGGGTCTTGCAGCGTGTGTACAATTTTATTGACTGGTACGGCGCTGCCACTGGTACTGATAAACCCTCCAGATATACATCTAGTATTTACGTCATACGTTCAGGTTAAATGTTATTTATTGGGTCGCGAAACCAGAGCTTGTCACATGCTGTATGCAATAGCAACTCAAAAATATCTCAGCTGATACATGCTATAACACTCCATAGAGCGCTAGCGGCCCCCTCATTCGTTCTTTTTTAAAAAACTTCTCCGCATTTATAGAATAATTCCAAAAACCAATCCGGACTTTTTGTAGTCATTGCTGGTTAACGGTTTAGCGATACATTATGGATTCATGGTCACTTTAACTGTTTTATTGGATATATAAATTCATGAAGTATCGTTAAACGGTGCTCCAAACAGCTCAAAAATTCGGGCTTGTTTATTGAAATTATTTTATCAGATAATAGCATATAAGGGCGCCACTGTCGCTCTATGAACTCGTAAATAGATTATAAAGAAATTACAATTTTATCTAAATTTCAACTAATTATAAATTGTAACAGTACAAAACATTGTCCGTACTTCCCCCAAATTATAACAATAGTGACTTAGGATTCATGTGTGGAAGGAAAGAGCATAGCGTCTATTGTTCCAAAATTAGATTAAATATCTGATTATATGAGAAACATTTCGTATTGAGTAAAAATCTTGTAAAAATAATGATGAGTAAATGATATTAAATTGATTTATTGAAAAATAAAAACTTTACGTTGGCGTGACAGAATACACGTTCGTTTTTGTCAGTTTTTGAACCATGGAACCATTCCAAAACTGAAGAATGTTTTTTGTCGTCAATTTTTGAATGTAAGGAATATCATTGGTTAATACCATACATTAATTATAATAATGACTTATATAATCACAATATTGTCCAGGTGCAATTATGTGTCAAATCACTAATTTGTGCATTCCCTAATATTATATATCGGGATCTAAATAGTGAAAGGGCTCCAGGGCCATTGCCGAGCAAGACTCGACAATTTTTTATTTTTAATTTTTTATTAATTTTTTGGGAGAAATGTATTTCTCTTTTCCTTACCACCAATCCCCAGGCCCAAAAATATTTATCAAGTAACCTGGAGCCGACATTGTGACGTGGCATCAATTCATAATGGAAATAAGAGAAACATAGCTCCATTAATACTATTTTAAATACAGGTAGGAATGTTGGTAATAGATTTATTTACAAAAGTCTGGTATCGTTACTACACTAACATTTGGCCTATAATTGGCATACCAAGTTTTAATTTTCTTCCTTCAGATGTACAAACAATATAAATGGCACTTTAACACCAAGGATATAGAACGAATATTCTAAACTACGATAAAATGTAAACAAACTCGTTACCTAAACTAAGCTGCCAATATTTGGTATAAGAGCGACTAATTTCTGTCTTTTGTAATGTCCAGGCATTACAAAATGCACACCGACGATTATGGTAAATATATCCATTTTGCTAGACAATATACCAAGACGTAGATTCCAAGTGAATGAGGCTTTTTCGTCTGTGCTGTTGGCATTACCTTTCCTTTAGGTACTCGCGTACAAAAAGACGTTCTCACTTTATTTGAATTTGCTCTCAACACACTGGATAGGAACAAGAAAGGGTGAATGTGACATGCACTCTCACAAAGTGTATATCTCGTCTCTGATGCAAAAAATTACTCTGTTTACCCGTGGTCCCCCCGAACCCATCTTGTCCCCCGTGCACCCCCGGACATAGTCCGACTGATAAATGAACTATAATTTCATTGTAGATGTTATTGGCACCACTAGTAATAAAAATATAATTTACCACAATGTTACTTCCTCTCCCCTCCGTTAACATGTATGGGGAGACCATGGGCAAGTAGGGAAAAATGACAAATTTTGGAAACTAAAACTAAAATTGATTGACTCGTTTGGATATGTAATCCAATGCTAAATGATAAATATTTAATCGGATTTTAATAAAGACATTTTCCATTCCGAATAATTTCACGCAGAACTTTTTTAAACGACAAGCTTCGTTTTGATGATATCATGGTATCGACGTTATATTAAGTGGTTTGAGGACGTCAATCGACTATAAAAATATTGAACACATATTGATTGAGAGATCTTATACCAAGAATACTATAATACCTGATATTAATGTAGACTACTATAGGAAATATGTTACAAAAGAGATCAATGGACTCTTGAATTCCATACCAATACATATTATTACACTAATGACGGTAGCGGTACCTCTAGTTATATTCTATGAGTACTAAAAAGTCAAAAGTAGAATGGTAGAACACTTATCAACTACGCAAAAATTCTAGCATCGTTTCAACGTGTCCTTTTGTCAGTATCCATCTCTTATTCTATTGATTCTATGAGAGAGAAAGAGTACCAGAGCGATGCTCAGTCAAAAAAGTTTTCATTCAATAATTTTTGACGGAAAGCCATCATGGCCAGTTACCAGACCAGGTGGTCAGAATCTTTCGATTTACATAGTGTATAATAACAATTTATTAAGTTTTCTTTTACGGCGATAGTATTTCAAACCGAAAATTAAAATAAATTATACACTACTCATCAGAAAAATCGAAACACCTAGCAAGTTTATGTTTTGTAAGGATTATCAGAAAAACCTATGAAAATTTAATTTGAATTTAGAACATTAACATTAGGATTTGAAAACCTTATAAGATTCACTATTAAACGCTATTTTACATATATTCCTAAATATACATATTTTTCTGAGAATCCTCACAAAACATAAACTTGCAAGGTGTTTCGATTTATCTGATGAGAAATGTATTTAGAAATATACTACAATTATTTGTGATGTAGCCTCTTTTTTACAAAAGTTATAAAATAGGTACTAGATGTAATGTCTTGTTCACATCAAGCGAGTGCTCATTCGAGGGTTTGACAGAGTAGTCATTTCCTTTCATTCGTTCTCTTTATCGACAGGTCGTACTCAAGATTCAGTGAAACTCAAGGTAAGTTAATGTTAAAGTTTTCTATACATTCAAGAGTAATCTCAGGGTTTGCAATCTTGAGTACCGTTTATACGAGTCCAAGGCCACTAGTTTTGCAGTATCGAGCTCGGTTTGACTAATTACCTTATGAACTGTGTTAGCGATTGATAATACTGTTTCTTCCAAAGCATAAAACCTGTGCTGTTTTCTACCATCCTAATATTTCAGTGTAATTTCCATATCGACTTTGTCGAGAACTCGACTAATGAGAACAAGGCATTTGTATGATTAGTTACAAAAATAGTGGGGTCACTAGTGGTTCATTGTGAAACAAAGTAGGTAATGTAATGAATTAATGAGTCGGCAGATCATTGCAATTCAACAGGGGTAATGAACTTGCGTAATAACTATTTCGTATTCAGAATTCGAAAATGTCACGGCAATGTTTCGAAATCTAGTGCAGTGGAGGAATAATTTGTAAAAAAATAGAATATAGATAATATTATGCAACATTAAGATATAAAGTTCAATGCGCTGTGGATCTAAGAAATCTATAATATATATATACATGACTAATCACAGCTATCCTATAAAATAATAAAGTATAAGTGAATAATTCAATAAAATCATTCGCTGTCATTCAAATAGATAATGATGCATTACTTAACGACAATTCGCTCAGAATGCTTCCATACAAAGTTTCTATTGCCATAATATTTTAATAAAATAAGTTATTTAAAGGAGATCAGATAATAGTGTCGCGAAAGAATGTCAGTAACGTAACTTTATTGTCACCCAAAATAGCCGTTACGCATCTAATGATCTCTATATGGCGTTTTAAACAATACTCGAAAATAGTGTGTAAAAACGAAAATTGCGATTTCCTAGGAAGTTGGATGTTAATGATACTCATTTCGCGACAATATAATCCGATGTCATATTTTTGGATAAATACAGCACAAAGCCACCAAGTATAATAAATGGTTTATCCCTCTCCTAATGCTTCCATACTAAATTTCTGTTGCCATAATCTTTAGCTGGTTTTGATAAGTAATTACCTACAAATAGGAGAAGAAATTATAGTGTCGCAAAATAATTATCATTAATTTACAACTGTATAGTTAGCTAAAATAGCCGTTACGCAGCTAATGATCGCTATTTGGCATTTAGAACAATAATCGAAAATAGTGTGTATAAACGAAAATTGCGATTTCCTAGGAAGTGGCGTGTTAGATACTCATTTCGCGACAATACAATTCGATGTCCTATTTTAAGATAATTACAGCACAAAGCCACCTATTGTTTTCAGAGATTGACTTATCAGCCCGTGTCTCTACACTGCTGAAGATTTTAAAAGATTATGGCAAAATAAATTTAGTATGAAACATTTATAGTCGAAATCACCTCAGTTTCAGCGACTTCCAGATTGTTAATGCAACAAAATAAGGTCCATAATAGAGTTAGGCGCATCGCACGCACCGCGCTATGAGCTAAGCAAAGTATTTTAAGTCATCCTTACTTTCTCTAAACTAATATTAATACCAGCTACTAAGTGTCATTGCGTATACAAATATGAAGCGTTGACTAATAGTTAATAAAACCTTAAATAGCTAAATAGAAATAAATGGCAAAAATGTCGAATGTTTATGAGTATAAACAAGCGAGTTTCAGTTCGATTACTTATAACTTAGTGTAGGATATCTCTTTGGAAATTTGGCGGGTGCTATTCCTTAGCGTGTTTCATAGAAACAACTGGGAGTTCTTCAAACAATGCGACTCGGTCACAAAATTGCAGTTACGTTAGAGCGGGAACAGTGTAGTTGCGACGAAAAACGAATTATTTGATCTGTAAACTCGAGTACGAAAATATGTATTCACTCTTGTACCATGTCACAATCACCCTTGGATGTAGTGTTAAAGGAAATGACAATTAAGGTGAATGTGACATGGTTTAAAAGTGGACACATATTTTTATACTCGAGTGTACAACGGCTCATAGGCTTGCCATAATAAAATTCTTCCTATTTAAGCACAACAGGGTTGCACTTGGCCTTCATATTACCTGAAGGTATGTGACGATAAGGCGGTATGATAGAATTGTGCTCGCCCAGAAGCCTTAAGATCTATTCTAGCACTAGTCCCTAATTCTATGTGGTATAATTTCTTGTGAAAAAACAATATTTCGTATTTCAACTGATTACAATACTTACGTTTAAGCTTAATAGATGGCACTGGACAACCAAACGGTAGCTTGGTGATATTTTGCAATATATACATTTTCATGAATAGGAATCAATTTAAATGAACACAAAAAAACATTCTTTAAATATTTCTTTTGCCTCTCGCTTCTAGGGTTTTGATAGATAGATTGCAAACTATTGAGAATTGAATCGCCACACTTTGTGTCTTCCGGCAATGCCATAAATATATGATTTTAGAAATCAATGTGAAATTTTACATATTCCCACATTCCATCATTGTATATACTTTCCGGTGCAAGTAAAAAAAACCAATATTCGAATTCAAAGACTGCCAAATTAAGTACAATACAGTCCATATCGATAGTTCAGAATTAGTCATTCAAGAGACAACTAACACAAAAGTCAGTTGCTGTAGAAAATATTGATTCCTGATGAGCGACGAAGATTCAAGGACGAGTTATTAACGCGACCTTAAAACTCGAAATATCTTATACTATTACTATATGATTGAATGGCATCCGCGGCTTCAAAGTTACCAAATAAATGACGTTACTTGTGATCAATCAGTGGTGGCTAGCGGATAGTTGGTTGGTAAAGCACTGAGCACCTCTTTAGACAGCTCTTTGTACGCGGCGTCCATTATGTTCCGCACACGAACTATAAGCTCCGGAACGTCTTCCATCGTTAATCCTTTAGTTGGGATTGGTTCTAGGCACTGGATTATAGCATGCCCTGAAACATAAATAGTATTTATATATTTTTATTCGCACTTTACACAGACATAGAGGGAAACAATCTTTTGTGTTTGTGAATAGTATGGGAAAAGATAAATTTCAAAAATCGAATATCTATTCGCACGAATTACTCACACATACTCAAATTTTTTTATACTCAAAGTTATTTACCCAAATTTTTACATAGACAAGTAAAGTGTTACAAGACGAAAATATGCTCAAATATATACTCGTACTATACTATAGTCTGATAGGTTAGTGCGCGACCCTCCCCGTACAGACGTATTGGGGGAATACCGGAACATCAGCGGGGGCCGGTTGAAGCGGGGTAGAGAAGTATGCGCAACTGCGATGCGTTTAATATTGGTACCACTCTCTTTTACACACGTTTCTAATATTAATCAGAATTTTATTTCAAATATTCACACATATTCCTTTCTTAGCATTTTAAAATTCGACTGCTAAGCATTAACCAATACATTACTATATTGATACAGAACGGAATTGCATTTGGCCTTCATTTCACTGGATAAAACCTTATAATGGAAGTGTGATCACCGGAAGTCTCAACTCCAGGGACTGGCTATGACTTTCATTACCGGGAAACACAAGTGCTATAAAATCAGATAATAAAATGTGTTAAAAACCGGGCGTCATTGGATGACTAATTGATAAAGAAATCCTAGTTATCACTACGTAAGAGCTTCGTTAATCGTTAATGAGTGTTACTCATAGGTATAAACATGGAACGGGTATCCAATGAACTCATGTGTTGTGTAATTTCCATACGAAAATATTCCGGTAGCGTTCTGTCGGCGAAATCAGTACACGTCATGTTGTATCTAGGGAGGCTTCCCAATTTAGGTTCGGACTTATCCATACTAATATTATACATGCGAAAGTGTGTTTGTTTGTCCTTCATTCACGAAGTAACGGAAAGTCAAAATGTCTTGATGTTCTGTACAGGGATAGTTGAAGAGCCGGAAAAGGCTACTTTTTATCCCGATCGATCTAGTAGTTGCCGTGGGATAATTTCTGAAGTCAACGCGGGAAAAAAGCTAGTATAGCATAAATACCCTAAAATATAAATCTAAACAAACAATAAACAAATAAATTGGCATAATAAATTAACATCATTTTATATTCGTCGTTTTAGTAGAGGATATAAGTATCTTTATCTTTAAGTAATTTTTATCCGTATCAAAATATGTTAAAAATCGACGTATTTGACAGTTCATAAATAGGTATTTTTAAATTAATTTATAAAAAATTTCAATATCTTATTTTACTCAATTTCAGCTAGCTTGTCATCAGTCACCAATCCATATTAATCCTGATCAAATTGAAATTCCATTACTTTAAAAGTCACATAAATATTAACAAACTAACTACTATTATATTTGGTTACCTTTGTTGAATATATATTTCTTCCTGTTGATGAAGTAGTAAGGTGAGAACACAACTGGAATAATTGGCACCTGAGCGGCAACAGCAATGTTGAATGCACCCTTTTTGAATGGCAGTAATTTCGTGAAGTCTTTATTTCTAGTGCCTTCAGGAAATAGCCAGATTTTCGTCTGAAATGCGAAATTATATACGTTTAAAAAGCGACAGATTTTCAAACTAGGAGAGTATTTCAAAAAAAATCTGTGGGATCAGTCCACAGTTGGAGATGAGCCTCTCTAATAGAATGCTAAGTCGAAAGGGTTTTCTATGGGTATTTTACCATTATATTTAGTAAAATTGTTGGCTAAAATACTTACTTTATTCTTAATCATAACTTCCGATGTAATTTTTAATTGTTTGTAAGCATCTTTCGAGTTATTTCTGTCTATGAACACTACACCAGCCAAGTACGCTGCCAGTCCGAACGGCCATACGTAGAAGATCTCTTTCCTAGCGATAGCGGCCACTTTGTCAGCTACATGCCAAATGTTGAACATTCCTGAAATGTCGTAAAAGAAATGTTAAAATATTTTTTTTAATACGAGGCAAGAGGCATGAGCATTCATCATACTGTTGGACATAAGATCATAGATCAAACCAATTAGGTTCAAATTCCATGATACATGGCGAAATTGAACTTTATTCACGTTTTACGCCACCCATGTGTTGACTTGAGGTTCGATTAGAAGCCGGAACTATACATATAAGAGCACTCATCATATTAAATTATCTCTCCTTTTTGATATTGTCAATGACAGGTTGGAGATTTACATAGATCGATGCATTACCTTGTTTTGATTGCTACTCATATCACTCTTATAGTTTAAACCAGTGGTTCCTATTTTAAGACAAAATTAAGGTTCGCGAAACAAAGTTGAAATTGCAAAATAAATTATTACTTGCTTACTATGCGCGGTGGTGGACTCGCGGGCGCAAGGCATAACAATACATTTTTGAACTACGCCTCTGTTGCATTAGGCAACATGCTACATGCTTGGACTAATTATGTGGAGGATTCAGGTTCGATCCCCAGTGTGTACGTATGAGTACTAGGTTTGGTTAGTCCGCCTGGCTAGTTACCACCATACCTGCACGCCAAAGTCTGTCGCCAAATAGCACTGTTTGTTAACAGTTTTGCTAGGTAGAGTCAGTTCCTCTTTAGCTTGAGGCTTCTGGGTGCGCACGCTTACCATCCCACGGCATGATCGTCACTTACCGTCAGATGAGATGAAGGACAAGTATAAACCCATCATACATTAAAACGACAACTTAAAGTTGTAATAAAAGGAATTAATGTCTGCAATCTGCATTGAACAAAAAGTCCAAGTGGTCCACGGTCAAAAAGGTTGGTAACCACTGGTTTAAACTGAATAGATTGAAATATAGAGCAGGCAAACAACATTCAAATGATAATTGGAATTGTTACTGAGGTGTAATCATTTTGCTTGATGTGATATTAATATATTTGGATGGTCTAAATGATTTACTCTGAATTACTTCGAATTATTACATGTTGGTTGTAATATTTTATCATAGAGATGCATTAAATGATTGAAATTCTACTATTACAACAATCAAACAAACTTTCGAAAATATTATATGTGTTAAGAAAGTATGTATGTGCATCTGGCCCAGATATCCTTTGCTTGTAACAGGGTAAAGATTCAATGTTTATTAACAAATTGTTTATGTTTCTGTTCTTCTGCTATAATGATGAATATAGCTTGGAATTACAATAAAACTCATTGTCTCATTGTTCACAATGAAAGTGATAACATTATATAATAAAGTTCTCTCATTATTTATAGTCAGGTCTTATCAAACACTCAAAGTGAAGGCTGAGTTGAGTGACACTGTAAATTATGATGATGGTCATCTTATGTCACACAGTCATTGCTACCGATTAAAATTGGATATTCATCCAAATTGTTGTTCATGTAATTATCAGATAAAATCCAGGTATTGTATCCGAATTGAAACACTGTAAGTTTTGTGATGTAGATATTAGCAGTATTATATTCTTTCAAGCTGTTTTTGTCCTGCGTCCGAACTAATATCATAAATGCAAGCTTGTTTGTCCTTCCTTTGAGTTGTATTAAAGAGACAGAATGACCCAATTTTTTGTATAGGGATAGTTGAAGGGACGGAAATGAAATAGGATACTTTTATCACATATAGCTCTATAGTTCCCGAGGGATAATTTCTCAAGTACGCACTGACCAAGGGGCAAACACTAGTATGTGCTAGTACCGAATGGAAACGGGACTCGTGTTTCAAGAATTAATTTATTATTAATTATTATTATTAAATTAAGTATTATATTCTTTTAAGGCCACAAAAAATAAAATAAAAGTTTGAGCTTAGGCAGAGACCCTGTGACTGCCAAGCATGTTTTTATTTTTGTTTTGACAGGATGATACATTCATGAATGTCACTGACACTGTTAAAATTTCAAGTGTTTAAATTACGGCTCAATGGTATAGCCCTGTGACAAACGGACAGGCAGCAGCTTATTAATAGGGTCCCATGGGGTATGGAACCCTAAAAAGAATAATTTAAATAAAAAGATACGAAATCACATACACACACAAAAATGTAATGTTACATGAGAAACTTCAATTTTCTGTCTGTAATCATATGTACTATGTTCAATGCAAATAATTTTATCTTTAAGATTTTATTTAAAATATTATGTATTATGTGTATAAAATATACACTTAAAATTTTCAAGCTTGGGAAAGAACTTGAATTTTAATCAATACTAAAGATAAAGGAGAAAAGTAATATTTTCTCACCTAATATGTCAATTGAGGATTGATGGTTGGAGACCACGACGGCGCCTCGGTCCTCAGCCAGCACTCTACCATTTCGAAGTAGCCACTTTACTTCAATTATTTTCGTTACATGCTTAACTATCTGGGACGCAAACCTGAAATTAACCGCACACACGCGTTGAATAATCAATCACTTATTGCTTAACCGCTTGAGAAAATTAAAATGAATAATACAGAATTTATACTCACAAAGAATTTTTTACATTTTTTGGGTTAAACACGAAAAACGGCAGCAGTATTAAAGCTGTCAATGAACTCCATAAATAGAAAATAAGGAACTTAGACTTAAATTTAACAAAATTCGGCGTTTCTGATAATAATTGCTTAAAAATATAAGCGGTTAAGAGGATCATTAAAATGTAAACAATTTTATCCCACATAATGTAGCAAAGTACTTCACTCCTATTTAATAAATTCGCAAATGCGATTTATTTTTATTCCACTATTCCATCAAATTAGTAATTGTTTATAAGCTTAAAACGCATAGAAGTGTAAAGTATGTGTATCTCATTTGACGTGACGATAAACAACTAGTGTGACCAGACTTTTCTCTAGCATATCGAATCGACCAAACATAACAAGTAATATCTACTATGTACTCGCACGCTAAGTATTAAGTTAGCTCTGTGGAATTTCGAACATGTGACGAAATGTGTGGGATCATAACTACTCCTAGATGACATGAAACACTAGGACATTGATTTCCACCCCCTAACTTGCCTTGCCTTTCACGTATACGTTAATAACTGATACTTGAAGAAAAAAAAAACGCACGCTGAAAAACGCTTAACGCAGAAGTTACAATTCAAATTCTAAACTGCTCGCTGTGAGATCGGTGGTAGGCTTTCAAGCCCCAGTCCATTTACAAAAGGTTGGTAAAATGTGTTGTTATCTGGTTGTGACACGATGGAAATCATGGAGAAAGCAGGTATTGTGTATGTATAGGTCATTGCATCCAAACCTTTAGAAGTTGAACCACAAAGTAGTGACAAGGAAAACTCCAGATTTCATGTTATAATATCTACATTACATCTATAAGCAGTAAATAAAATATTGATTCGTCCATTGTACGGTACGCCCACTTTTTGGATTTCTAGAAAATATTTTCTACCATTGTCGATTATTTAGGCAACACTGTGGAATCAGTATCTGCTACGCTCCGCTACGGATAAATTCAGCATAAACCTGCGTCTATAAATCTATCCTGCTTTCGTTCATGTATTCCGCCCAATGAAAAAGAGGACTGCAACCTTTTATTAGTACACACATTGATTTCTACCTAGTTGCTAAAAGTCTGACCAATGAAAGCGCATCAAAAGCGCAACCTAACAAAACGCGGCAAATTCAAAATATTTACTTGTTGTATATTTTTCGTACTTATAATCGAGACCCTAATGGTCACACTAACCTAATGCTGGCACTTTACATCGTTATTGATTTATAGAGCCTTGTTTTAACAAATTCGTGTGTTGTCCAAGACAGTATTCACACAACACACAATTATCATTAGAATGCCAGTAGCAAATACGCCAAATACTTAGGAATATGTTTGTTAAGCGCAGTCTTTTATAAAGGTTTCCATGTTTGTAGCTGACCTGACTTTGCACTTGACCTTTATCTCACCTGACTAGGTGACATAAGGCAAGTAACAATTAGGGCGTTGGATGGAAAGTGAGCGCACCTAGGTCTAACCTAACGACGCGCAGGCTCTGATACCTTTCATCAGACTTAGATAACATCACAGAATTAATATAGTACCTACTACGTCCAGAACGGACGTTCGCCGCCTCCCACCGATCCGCGATACCTCACCTCCCCGCAAGAGACTAACTCAGATAACGACAATTACGTAATACTGCCCGCGGACTTACATACACATGCGCGTGTATACAAACGTCATCCGTTCGATGTGTGATGATATCACGACTTTTGTTCCAAGAGTCCGGTCTGAATTGAACAGCCCACAGAGGTGGAAATTACATGGAGAAGCCTGAAGCGCGACAGCTTACAATTGTTTCCGTTTTGATATGTTGCATAACATTTCGGGACACGCATTTATTAGCCATACGCTAGTATCTCCCTTTCAACGCCCAACTCGAACAGATTGAATTAGAAATAGAAACTTGAAAGTTAGTAGGTTAGTAGTAGAATGTCGATGTCACCCAACCCGAATAAGAAACTTGAAAGTTAGTACTTATATGTTAATGCCATTAATAGTGCTATTCCATTTTGTGGTGACGGTTGCAATTTCCATTGTTTAACTAAAAATTATTCGAGAGGAAATTAATAAATACATGTTTAAATTGGCGATGTTTGACGTATCTCGCTTGCTCTCACATCGAGGTAGTCAGCCACCATTGGGTGGTTATAGTATAATTAACACGTTCAAAAAGAACTAAGAACCGACTTCAAATGCCTTTAAAATGTTCACCATTATCTGGGTACATATTTGTTTTTTGTTTTACAATTAATTTGGATAAAATTTATATGGGCCACCTCAAACAAAAAACATCACACATCAAAATCGGTTCACAATTGGCGGAGTTATCGCGTAACATACATACAAAAATCCTCCTTTTTGAAGTCGTTTGAAAATATACGAGTATATGAGGCTTCTGTTGATTGTCAGTTGTTTTGGATTGAAATGAACTCTAGGTATAAACTTTATTTCTGATTTATTGATAAACTTATGAATAATTATACTCCACAAATACCTAAACCTAATCAGTGATAAAATGTAGGCCTAATCAGTAACAAAATAACCTAGTTTGAGACCTTCGTATATTAATGCTGTAGGTACTACTGTAAAATCATAAAATAATTTTACGATCTATGAATATTTCGTTATGGTTATTGCGTTTATATAAGGCATACTATAATCAATAAGATAAACATGGTATGTCAGACCTAATTATCATTTCCATCTTTGATAAGTTTAATAGCGTACTTGCTTATTTATAGGTTTAGTTAGTGTATGTGTTCAAGTATTTGTAATACCTTAATAGTCCTGTAATGTACACTTGAGTAAAAAATATGTATCCACTTTTAAACAATGTCACATTCACTCTAATTGACATTTCCTTCAACTCAACACACTACATAGAAATAAACATGAGTGAATATGACATGGTATAAAAGTGGATACATATTTTTGTACTCGAGTGTATCATGTAAAAATCACCGTTTCCTTGTTATGTGGTGTATTGAGGGAAACGTCAATTAAAGGTGTAGATGACATGGTACAAAAGTAGGTATATATTTGTACTCGAGTGTACCTAAATTGTCACAATGCACTTTCAATATTTATATTATTTGGAAAATGCAAATGCGAATTAGTTACTTATTAATATTATATGTACGATAATAGTTATTTCTTAATAAAATTACATAACAATTTTTTTCTAAAGCGAACTTAAAAATAAATACTGACTACGAGTACCGACAGAGACACTCACATTTATTCACACATAAAAACGCTTGAAAAGGTTGGTCTCCATTCGAGCAGTCTCCTTTCCGAGCCATCTCGTTCCCACTTCACTTATAAGCTCCGAGTTTATAAGACACGTGTGCGAATAATGTTTTGAAGAAAGTAGTCATATCATATCGAATCTGTATGAATGATCATACATTTAAAGGCTACAGACCATTCACCCTAGTCCCCTGCCGTCATATCAAGGAAATTTTAATGATGAACGAGATTATGTACTTTCGTACTAGTACACTCGAGTACAAAAATATGTACCCACTTTTGTACAATGTCACATTCACTCATGCTTATTTCTATGTAGTGTGTTGAGGGAAACGTCACTTAAAGATTAATGTGACATGGTTCAAAAGTAGATACATATACATATTTTTGTACTCGAGTGTACCATTTTTATATGTCGCGAGCCCAAATTGATGATTGATAAAAAGTGTGCCAGAAACCTAGGTGCGAGCAGTTCTATGATGAGAAGTTGTAACTTGTCAATGTAAGTATTTAGTTTAGCTTAGGTTGCGATTCAGTTGTAACCTAGCTTAGCTTACTAAGTTTTGGTGTGATAGCGCTGACATACGAGTATAAAGCACATAACTCGCAAAGGAAAATGGGAAATTGCGTCTGATTGTGTCGTACCGTGAGATAACTAAACCATCGCAACGAGACTCATCCTGAGACTGCATCTAATGGAGGTCCAGCTTAACAATCAACATAACTTATCCTACTGTAGTATGAGGATAATCTGACGGTAAAACATTAAGCACTTCTTTGGAAAGCTCCTTATATGCCGCTTCCATAACTCCGTGTACTCTGTCCATGAGATCCGGTAAGTCGTCCATGGTTAACCCCTCCGTGGGAATTGGCTCCAGACATTTAATCACGACGTGACCTGAAGATATTAAAAAGGTTAGTTGTTTAGGTATTAAAAGGGTTAAACAAAGCTGTGTTTCTTAATTAGAAGGCGGTTTTAAGGTAAATCTGAGTTATATTTGGTTATTTGGTTTTATTAAAAGGTCCTAAAGCGAAGTCCACATAAAAATCAATGTTAATGGGATTTCATTTTATTTTATACATCTTTATACATCAAGTCTCTTTTACGATATAAAAATGATTTTGTGATTAAAAAAATCCGGTCAACATTACAATATTCAATAAAACATCGAGCAAACCATGACGGAAAAAAAACACTTTTCTTGTATGGGGAGCGCCCATACGAGAGAGTGTAAGTTTGCAATAGCGAATACACTCTATCTGATTTCGGATATAAAAATGAATGTATGATAGCCTGAGGTCGGCCCGATAACCACTTTGTATTATATATAATATTCTACCTTTACTGAAAATATATCTCTTGGCATTGACAAAATAGTACGGCGAGAATAAAACTGGAATAATTGGCACTTGTGCGTTCACAGCCATTGTAAAAGCGCCTTTTTTAAATGGCAGCAACTTTGTGTAGTCTTTGTTCCTTGTGCCCTCAGGAAACAGCCAGATTTTAGTCTGAAAAAGACACATTTTATATCAATCGAGATAAACTTGATGAAAACGATTCACTGTCCCAAATAGACACTAAAAGTGTTTATGGGAAAGTTGTTTTTGCTGCAAATTAAACACAAAGTTACGTACAACGTACTGTCGAGGAATTTCATTGTTTAGCAAATTCAAAACAATGTTGTTATCCCGACATGTATGTATACCATATCACATGTAATTAAAGTGTCATCTAAAGTGTGTTATGAAAACACACGGTAATATTCATTTCACGAATCTGATTAACAATTAAATTACTCGAACGTACGAGTACTATCGGGGTCGGAGAATATTTATCAATTTTCAACTTCGTTTGTTACTCACATCTCGTCCAATAAAGTGAATTTATTTGATAGATATGATACTAACTTTTACCCGCTGCTTTGCCTGCGTGCGATTCAGAATTAAAGATCAAGAAAAAAGTTGGCCGATACTTTCTCCTACCCTTCAATTAACAAACTTTCACATTTGTAATATTAGTATGGATACATGATTAAAAATCTTTCTTGATAATGATTTTCTTGCTCCAATCGATGGTACATTCTAAATAATTACGTCCCGCATATAAAAGTTTTATTTGTAGACTCCAATCCGATGTTTTTCATACAAATAAGTCTAAAAGTAAAAGCAGAGCTATGGGTACGTACGTACTAGAGCGTTCAATCGACACTTATTAATCTTAATAAATATCCACGGAAAGGCAAACAACTCCAACTAGCCATACATCTTCAAAATATCTACATGCCTCATCTATTGAGCTCAGTGATTGATAACGCTTCCTATTCTATTCAATTTAGGAATTTCTCGAGGAACGAAATTGCTGCTTTTTGTTCGTGTACGTACTCGTACAAGCGACCGCAGGGTGGCAGAGTCATCGCTCGTAATACGCTTAAAATTTGCCGCTTCGACGTAAAGGAATGCCCTTTTGTTACGATGGCATTAAAAATTTCCGCCTTTCAATCGACGTTTGAAATTGCAAGTGGCTCAAGATGTTTGTTTACTACCAATTTTTAACCGACATCAAAAAAGAGGAGGTTATCAATTCGACGGATATGTTTTTTTATGTTTGTTTCCTCAGAACTTTTGACTGGGTGAACCGATTTGGATGATTCTTTTTTTATTTGAACGGTGGTGCTTCCCATGTGGTCCAATTTGAGCCAGTTATGACAATGGCATCCATGATAAAACGATATAAATTTTAAATTTGCATTAATAAAAATAGACTTTTAGGGGAATTGAAGTCGGTTTCCAGTTCTTTTTGAACGCATTTAATTTATCTTCTAGTAAAGTGGTTCTTTTATAAAAGTAAGTATATAATGTTCTCTCAACTCACCGAAAACGGCGAAAACAGCAAAGCACATAATACATATTTGTATACATTTAACATAATAAGACGCGGGTCTCAGAAAAAAATAATAGAATTTGTATACCTGTGGTAATGCCACCTTTTGTTTAACTTGAAGCGAGAGTGAGGTATTGAGACATTTATCTCACCGCGCTCAAGCTAGGCCTGCTGTTGGGCCTTTGAACAATGAGGCAAAAAAGGCCCGAACCAAAAATAGCATCTAAGAAAATGACTCGACTGTTAAAAAGGCAGTTTTATTGTACTGGCTTCACTATACAACTCTTGATAAGTGAGAAGAACTCGGCTGCGTTAACAGGAGCGGCCATAGGACACGGCTACTTGAAATAATTTCTGTTCACCCTAGATTATGGCACCGCCGACATATACTCGTGCAGGCCATGGAAGGAGGAGAAACAGACGCTGCCACTCGCTAGAGTGCGGACCGGCAATATAACGGGCTAAATACTTCAGGATATCGAGGTCGCTCCCCGAAGGCATAAATACGAGGGGCATACCGAAATGATCGGGAATATAAAACAATACATACAGGAAATAACTAAATTTATTTTTATTGCTTTTCGAAGTATTCTCCGTTGCAGTTAATGCACTTTTGCATTCGTTCGAACCAATTATTATAGCAGCAATTCCAGTCCGAAGTTGACATGGTCAAAATCGTCGATTTGTATGCTTCCACTGCTTCTTCTGGACCTTGAAACCGCTGACCACGCAATAAATCTTTGATTCTAGGGAATGTAAAGTAATCATTGGGACTCAGATCAGGGCTGTATGGAGGATGATCCATTAATTCAACGTTTTCCTGCTTCAAAAACTCGCTTGTTTTCTGAGCGGTGTGAGAGCTCGCATTATCGTGATGGAGGATTATGCGTCGTTTCGGGTTACCTCTACGGAGTTCGGATATCATCTGTGGCAAACAAACCGTTGTATACCAATCAGCGGTAACCGTTCTCCGTTCCTCTAAGGGAACTGTGACTACATGTCCTGTTTTCGCGACAAACGAAGCGACCATTTTCTTCGATACGCTGCGAGAGCGGACAACTTTTGTTGGCTTGATCTCACCTGCGGAGACCCAGACAGCCGACTGATGCTTTCTTTCTGGCTCATATGAATAGATCCATGATTCATCACCAGAGACAATGTTATAAACTGCTTTTGACTTTCCTCCGTTGAAGCGTTGCAGAGTAGACCGGCACCAATTGACACGAGCCGCCTTTTGCTCTTCGGACAAATTATGGGGCACCCAGCGGGAAACTAGCTTTCTCACTCCCAGTTCACCATGTAAAACAGTTTGTATCGCAGTCATACCTATCCCTAAAGTAGCCCGAATCTGCTCATATGTAATATGTCGGTCATCCTGTATCATTCGGCGCACAACAGCGACATTTTCTGGTGTAACCGCTGTTTTTGGCCGGCCTGTGGAAGGTACGGTGCCAAGAGAAGCACGTCCACGCCGGAATTCAGAATACCAGCGATATATTGTCGTCTGGCTAGGCGCTTCACTCTTGTATATAGATATAAGCTCAGCGAGACATTGTCCCTGAGATAATCCTCGTCGAAAGTTGTAAAAAATTATGGCACGGAAACTTTCTCTTGTAAGCTCCATTTTTTTATCGACCTATCAATTTCAAACTGATATTGTTCTTTAAAAAAAAATTTTTTTTTAATTCTGTCAATTGTATTCGATTTTCAACTAACCAGTGTTTATTCATCAAAAAGAGTTTTTAATCTAATTAAATCGAAAGTACTCGATTACCGATCTTTTCGGTATGCCCCTCGTAATAACTTGTTGGGGCTTCTGTTGGAACTTAGGTGGCTAGTTATTAATTCTGATATGTTACTATGAGTCACATTTAATATTAATTAAATAATCGACAGTCGGTTTCGACAGTCCTCTGTTGGATATGAATCATGAGACTCCCTTATTGATCAGCACCTCCATAGGACTTGTGATCGCGGTAGGTTCTTGATGAATTTATGATACTTTGGAAGGTGCATTTCATGTAGTTTTTCCTAAGTCGCCAATGGGGTGTACCTTTTCTAAAACCTTGACTTGAGGAGACCTGTCTGCCAATGCGAATAAGGTGATCTTTGCTCAGTATAAAAAAACACAACACTACTAATTATCATTCAAGTTTTTATTATGTTCCAAACCCGCACTTACGCGATTTCTCGTATGATTCAAAGGTCGGGCCATGTTCATCCAAATAACATCTTAAATTTACAGTTATTGTATTAAATAAAGAATATTATTCCGGCAATTTGTAATCTTTTAACGAGAAATGCTTTAACGGCTGTTTAAAATAAAGATTATGGTCTTCAAGGGCTACTTTTAGCCATGTCCATAAGTCTGTATGCCTAAAAATTCTTAGCATATTAATATTATAATATATGGTTTTTTAAATGACTTATTTATTGATATACCACAACGTTCATCTCCCAAGCATAGCGACATGGCTTCCTATGTCCATCCCAAATGTTAGCGATAATATTTTCGGTCACATAAACAATGTTGAGTGCCGAATTTTCACACGGCTCTGAGGACGAGGGCAAGGATAGACTAGTTATCTATTACCAACCTTATTTTTAACCATGACCTCTGCAGTGACTTCCAGCTGCTTGTAGGCACCGCGCGTGTCCCTCCGATCAATGAACACTACTCCAGCCAGATACGCAGCTAAACCGAAGGGCCATACGTAAAACAGCTCCTTTTTAGCTATCACAGACATTTTCCCTACCAACTCCCATATGTTGAACATACCTGAAAATACACGGGTATTCATTTGCAAGTTTGTATGATAGTCGTACTATGGTCGTTTTATTTGACACTTTAGATGGTTTTTTTTCGAGAGAAATTACTACTTGTATAGCTAGTACGTTCCTTTGTTTTTACTAGCATTTTTGAAACAGAGCAATGTTTCTTAATCCCTGTTGTTTCTTAAAGTTCACATGTTCGTGTATATAAACTTTAAACTAGCCATTGACAATAAATAAAGTATTCTAGAGATCGTACTGCAATGACTCCATCATTAACTTGCTATTTTACAAGCTTACGTATAATTAAAGTCGTTTTATAAATTCAATTTTATCACAAGCTTTGTTGACAGTACTTAATTATTGCACTGTCGTCGGATTTTCCTAGCACCAATACAAACTAAACGAGCCCAAGAACGACGGTTTTATTATGTGTAGTTTAGGAATTACTGTAACCACCTTCCGGTTTTAACGTCAGACCCTGGGCGTCACACAGCGTTTTAGTGTTTGCTCAGATAAATCAATAGAGTCCAAACACGATGGGTTTATCATTTGTAGTTTAGGAATTACTATAACCACCTTCCATATCCAGCATCAGACAAACATGATGGTACCATATACAGTGCATTGTTATTGGAAGTGAACCAACATGCAGAAATTTGACTCCTATAAAGGATAAAGAGTCATATTTCTGGGATGGGTGTTACCTTGCCATAGTGGTGCCAACTAGGTATATAATAGTGGCGCTAAATCGTGAAAACCCTCATTCAGACGATGAGTTTTTGGTCCTGTATTTATATTTTGCATTTATTTATGTAACCTACGTAAATAGTACAAACTCTTAAAGAAATGTATGTACTATAAGAAGCCTAAAAATGTTTATCAAATCGTGTCAAATAATGACGTTTATTATACACTTCGTTGTTACAGTGACCTTATTTAACAGATATGAGATTATATAGATATATCGCATATATACGCTATTATAGATAATGCTTTTATGATTCCGATGGTATCTCATAGCGCGAAACAAAATCAAAACGTAGCGAAGCCGCCGTATGAAGGTGCGACGCGTAACCGTTGCGTCAGTAAAGTGACGTATCCAGAAAGCAAAGGTCACCAAAAATGATCTCTTTAGGATTCCGTACCCCAAAAGTCTGTCCGTCAAGACCCTTTTTCTTATGAACGCGTTCAAATTGAAATACACAAGTGTGCATTCTTTTGGATCTGTAAAAAAATCAAGCTTTTAAGTCAACGCAACACGTAGTTGTTTTAGTAATATTTTGACCATTTCCTTTGCGAGCGAAAGGAACCAAAATCTATATGGTACTTTCCGTTGACCTAGAATCCTGAAATTTAGCAAGAAGCAAGATCTTACAGTATAGGTATAAATCTGAAAATCAGAATTTTTATTATATTATCACAGGAAAATAGCGTTTTTCGATTCAATCGGACTTACATTTTCGTTATAGCATGGTTAGGTGACCTTACCTGTTTTTTAAAATTTTCAGTATGTTAATTATTATTCATATTCTGTATGGAACCTTCCTTGCGCGAGCCCAACTCGCATTTGACCGTTTTTTTGAAATATAACGGTCTCTAGTAGGAATAACTAGTAAGTAATAAGGTAGATACACCTACCTAGAATATCTAGGGAAGACTGATGATTTGAAACAATAACAGCTCCACGCTCCTCCTTCAATATATCACCGTCTCGCAGTTCCCATTTCACGTCATATACTTTCGTTATATGTTTTAATATTGAGGCACCTGTTCTGGAAACAATGTTGAACATTGTTACTTCACCCTAACAATTCGGGACCGTGTAACCACAAAAACAAGCTTACACCGTACAGCCGGGGCCCTATCCTATTATTTATTTTATCTGTTTGTACTTAAAACCGACGCGTTGTCCTCTGAATGCTGTTGGACGTGAAATTGTTGGAAAACAAAAATTAATTTGTTGGCTTTCGGTCTTGTATATTAATAAAGGTTTTTGAAGTAAAAGTTAGTTTCCCTTACCCATGCCGCGGTACGAACAATGTTTACGTACGTAAACAAAGCGAGCACGCTTACACCTTAGGGCCTTACCGTTACTATCAGGTGAGATAAACGTCAAATGGCAGCATATTGTAAACAAAAAATGTTCTTTACATTTGACTTATGTACAAAGACGTAGAATAAAATTTTTAGTGCTGCTTACCTCAAAAAGAAAATCTTATTTGATCACTTTGTTGTCCGCCTGTCTGTCTGTCTGTCTATCAATACCCTTTTTCTCTCAAGGACATGTCAAGTTGAAATTAATACTGAATACTCAAGTCTGCTGTCCTTTGGATCTTTGAAAAAATCAAACTTATAAGTCAACGCAATAAAAAGATAGCTGTATTTCAGACAATTTCCATACAAAAAGCAAGGGAACCAAAACCTGTAGGGTACTTCCCGTTACCCTAGAATCCTGAAATTTGGCAAGAAGCAAGGTAATTTTGTAATTATAACATAGTTAAAATAGCTTGTTAGGTTTACAAACTTAACTTTGTAGTTGAAAGCCATACATCGGGTATGTAAGTAACAGCAAAGTAAAGTTGGTTCTTTAATCGGACTTACTTTTTCGGTAGAGCATGATTTTAAGTATGTTAATTATTCATATTCTATACGGAACCCTCGGTGCGCAAGTCCGACTCTTAATTGAAAGTTCCAACGCATACTGTTACGTCACAGAACATGCGGCTGATTTGTATGGAGCGCTTTCAGCACCGAGCGTCTAGAATTACTTTTCAGCGGGTTACATTGGGAAAGTTGTATCGATAAATCTTTGACAGGGCTATTCACAAGAGCTCTCGAATGAGAAAATAACTTTTAAAGTCCAATACCCAATTTACTGACATAATATAGCAATTATTTACGAGTACATTCGTAGAAGTTCGAGTCGAACTTCTATTCGTACGTTTGGCCATACCAACACATGACTTGAAATGAAATAAACATGTCAATTTGTTTCTCACAGTTGAGTTTCTTAAGAACTTTTATTATAGTTATTTTAATGTTCAATTTTGTTAGCTGCATAAATTAATTACTGTATTGGCTTCTCCCAGAGATTGCTAAATTTCTCTTGGTGATGCACCGAGATGCTTCTGCCTGTGTACTGGGATTTCGCTTTGGTGGTCATTACACGACACCCATTGAATGACAAGCGGAGATCATACTTATTCAAAAATCCATCACATCTATATTATTGTTGCAGTATCTTTTTTTATCTTCAAGCTGACTGTCACACTCGAGTGACAGCTTTGGGATTCACGGCTGTTACTCAATTACGCCAAAACGATATAGATGTGTGATAAAGAAAGCTTAGTTTGGTAGAGCGTCAGTCCTTGAACAATGGAGGTCAGGGTTCGATCCTGGCTCATACCAATGAGTTCCAATTTGTTATTTAGAATTTATGTACAAATGATAATTATCATTACCATTGGCTTTTCGGTGAAGGAAAACATCGCGAGGAAACCTGCACACTCCTGAGAATAAATTCAAAGGTGTGTGTGTGTCTACCAATCCGCACTGGGCCCGCGTGGTGGACTATGCTGTATAGGAGAGTAGGCTTGAGCCCTGCAGTGGGGACATATGTAGGCAATTGATGATGATGATATAGACGTGTACAGAAACAGTCTATCATACGGGATTCCTTTTACATCTATAAATAAATATATTCCACAGCTACAAAAAACCACTGTTGGACATGGGTCTCCCTCATGGACGCTACATCGGACTATCCATGAGGGGGGTATTTTATTGGCATACTCGTAGCATGGAGAAGGACATATGCCACCTTTTATCCTGATAAAGCGGTGAGATAATTTCTGGATTTCAAACACACGAAGCGTGGTGTATAAATAAGGTTCCCGGAAAATATTAATGATGAACATTTATTACGTAAACATACACAGTTTCGTACTAATTTACTCAATGCATGATTGAATTGAATAAGCCATGCCATGGCAGAGATATCGGTACGTTTCATTTTGCAAAATCATGATATCGTAAACCCGTTTCTCGTAATCATAATCTTGTTATGAAATATGCGATACGTCGAGTGTTTTTAATTTATTAAAAGCATTATACGTTGTGCTAATGAATTATATACGTATACATCAGATATTTCGTATAATTTGCAATCCAAGTTGTAGGAAGAATGTTTTTGTTATTTAGTTATACCTTATAGTGTGGATTTTGTAATTGAATTTTTCCGGCTTTAATTACACAAAACGATTATTTACGATATAGCCGCGTGGTGTTTAGAATAGAATAACCCCGTGCCATCTCGTAGATGTCGTACAAAGCTACTAATGGATTAAATCAGGAGATTGGTAGTATCGTCCTTTCTACCTAACTGTCAACAATATCTTGCCGACACCAACATCATCGCTACCACCCAATAGAAGACCTGTCGTGGCGATCTTTGAGGGTGGCTCATTCCCAACAGTGGACTTGTGCACCTGATGATTAATTGATTTGTGAATATCAATCGTCAAAACATATTTTACATCCAACCTTAATGTACTTGGTCAAACAATCAAAATGTGTATGTCTTCTGTCAACTATAGAACAACATTCAAAAGAGAATCTGCATAAAATGCTAATTCGTAACACTACCTCTATACAAGCTCAGGCAGTAATAGCATCTTTTTATACAAGTAGAAAGCAGGTCAGCTATCTTAATCTAATCTCAATATGAATACTTACCTAGCGTTCAACACATCCTTCGGTTTGAGCAGAAACAGCGGCCATATGATTCCAGACACTAGAGACGTCCAGAAGTAGAGACCCCAGAAATAGAAATTAAACTGTATCCTATTCGGTCTCCTTGAGAATATCTCCTTTAAGATATAAGCGGCGGCGCACAGGAAAACAACGGCAAACACGTCGGTCCACATGTCGATTGATGGCACGCAACAAATTAGCACGAAACACAGACGAACGACACAATGCCTAAGTACATACTGAGTTTGTTTTGTTATCCTATGTACAAATTATTGTTTATCGCGTTCCGTTCTATCGTATACGACAGATCCAGTAAACGATAACCAATGTAATGCATTTTCTTCTTTCTTTTGGCGGCCGTGGACTTAGTATGTTGAGTCTAATTTAAATTTAATAAAGTTCTGTGGTTTTTGTTCGTCGCGTTTTAGATATTTATTGCATAGTTTGTTTTATAATGATTCCACAGTTTACAAATTCATACTATAGGTGTTAGGTAGGTCAATATAACCTAATCAAAGTAACCCACCCTCTTTGGTGCAATCATGGTTCCCATGAGTCTAGATTCTAGAAGCTACAGTCCTCTGTGCTAGAAGCATTGCCACTCCGCGCCATTGCGAAACAGAAAAGATTAGCAATTCATTCGTACAGAAATAAATGTATGAAATATAGGGATATTGTTTATATATTCTCACTTTTAGTCATTCCTGCAACGAGTTTCTGCAAGTGCTATTCTGTAAGGACAAAGTCACTTTTCATCAGGAAATTAGCGGTGAGTTTCATGTTCTGTATATCGTTAAGTCGATCCTGTTAGTCAAAAATCCGCATTATCAGTGAAAATGTAGTGAAGCGAAACCCAATTTCGATGTCAGTTGACAGGTGAAGTTTGAGAATAGCATCGGAGGTATGAAGTGAAAATAAAAATTCGCGCCCTACCGGCACAGTAAAATATTTTTAGCTTCAAGCGCCTGACAGTGAAAGGGGAATCAGTCTACACAAAAAATTTGTACTGGTAATATAGATGGGATCAAAGCGATTAGTTAGTTACACTTTTTGAAGTTAAATCCAATGTTTTAACTTAAAAAAACATTACCAAATCAAAAGTCATGTCAAGCTTGAAGCTCGATTCTTTTCGGCAAAACTAACAGCGTTTCACGATGGTGAAGTATGACGGTTCTTTCAAACTAGATTTACCTCATCATTGCAGTGTCCCTTGGGCGGCAAACGGTTGTTTACCTTTAGCTGGATTTGTATACTTTTATTTGGCCAGAAATAAAGGAATGCACGAATTAAATGTTTCTCTAACCCGATGTTTTTTACATGTTTGTTTTTGACGGGAGGGTAATTATACCAATACATATATTGCGGGAAACAAAACAGACATGAGTGATTTTTAAAAATTAAGAAATTAAGCATTCAGTTGACATTGTTCTGACAACATTTAGACAAGCAAAAATGTATTACATAAAACAAATGATTACCTACAGTAAAAACACAAAAACAACTTTAGTAATATACATTATTTAAACTACCAAATTTACCTTTCATAGGGATTGCAGTGTAGTGAGTCTATATATGTAATGAGAGGTTTCTGAAATTACGCACGCTAGGTGGCAGCACAAAGGCGTCAGGTACAAACAGGTGTCAATTTAATTTTTTTTTAAATAAGTACAATAAGTATTCTCTCAAAATCGAAATGACTCAAAGTTATGCAGTTCCAAGCTCAAAAAACGGGAGACCATAAGTGTTCTGAGGATAAAATATCTGTAAAACCATGGCTAACAGCTATTCGTAGAGATCGTTTTACATCTAGAAACGATAGTATTGTATGGAAAGACCACTTCACTAAACACGGTTAAGAGCTGCCGAAATACTCAGTTTTAGATGAACGTCAGCATTTTATAGCGTTCTATGATTAAATTGGTTAAACTATAGATATAGATAAAGCGTCGGTGGCGCAGTGGATAAGGCGCGGACTCTCAATCTGAGGGTGCCGGGTTCGAATCCACCCGTGTACCTACGAATTGTTTTTCAATTCAAGTGCATTATCCGATTGCTTAACGGTGAAGGAAAACATCGTGAGGAAACCCGAATATCTTGAACAAGGCATGTGGAGTCCGCAAATCCGCCCTGGTCCCGCGTGGTGGAATATGGCCCATACACTCTCTGTAGGAGAGTAGGCCTGAGCCCCTCCAGTGGGGACATATATAGGCTGTTGATGATGATTGATATAGATAGAACCCCTTCTAAGGGATGCATCTCGGGCAGTAAGTGGTGGGGATGACTAAGAGGAGTATCCGTCTCAGACCTCCGCTTTAGGAAAGGTATAGTTTGGCGTGACTGAGAATAGACAGACTACACTTTATCCTAATATTTTCACTAGATTTCTAGAAGTTGGCTATAATATCATGAAAATATTGTTTTTGGCACTTCGTCGGTCTCTGCCGCGACACCCTTGCCTCGCTCACTCTGCGTGCGCGTTTTGGACGCAGTTCTTACCTAACTGACACAAATCTGATCCTGCCTATTTTTGTTGACATATTTTTCGTATAAAAATGACACTGATATTGAACCTTAGTGCTTAGAAACTACAACAACGCGAATAATATTGCGCCAAGGCAAATCTACATAAGGTCTAAAAAATTCACAGCGTGGCGTACACGGAAAGTTGATGTTTTGTGGGATCACACAAAGCTGAAATTGCCTAACTTTGTGATCACGAAAATCAATTTGTTCTGTAAAAAGTAGCATGCCGAAATATGTGATGGTAACATGATTGTCGAGTTATTAAGAGTAAGTAGTTTGCATCGCGTAGAGGGAGAAATTAAAATATTATATAATAACATTCAGCCTTGACCTTGAAAATAAATGTTCACACACGTACGAGTATAAAGTACGTGTAATAGTTTTCTATTACTCGGTCAATAAAATTTTGATTGCCCAAGTGATTAGGTAATTTAAAAAATTCAGCTATAAAAATTTTCGTATTGTTTTCTGTTTTATTTTACATTAGGTTAAAAAAGTACAATGGCCAAAGGAACATTGTTGCTTTTGCTGACATGTATTATTTTAATGTCAAGTTTTATTGAAAACGCAGCGCAAAATGAATATCCTCTTCTGTACAAACAAATCGTATACCGCGATTTGAGTGAGACCGCAAAGAAAGTCTTTTTTGCTGCGGGCGGTCGTGCGTATAGTATTAATAATTACTATTTATAAGAAAAGTTTATTATAGAGAATTAGGAAATATAAGGGAAAAGCCTTTGCCCAGCAGTGGGACTCGGTTGGCTAGTCATCACCATTATCAGCTAGGAAACGTCCACAGCTAAACAAAGGCTTCCCTCATTGTACCCTACCGTCATCGGTCCCAAGCTGCTTGGATCCAGGGGATTCCCGCGACCACGGTCCATCTGGTAGGGGCGCTGGTACACATTTTCCCGGTATGTTTGGCTAATAATAATATTTAGCCACCTGCGGAGCTAAGTTGTTACATTTTCGAGACTCCTTTTAGTCTTAAGTCAAACATATCAAATCTATGGTCAAACGCAATGTATATTGTTCATGACTGTATATTGTACATATATCGGTGGACAGTTTTTTTAAGGGTTCCTGGTTTGGTTTGTGGTAGGGCAGTTTTCTTTCACAGCTCACCATGATATTATCTAAGTCGACAAACAAACACAACCTCTTCATTTATTATGCGCACAGCTAAGGAGTGAAATTCCCTGCCGCCTGTAGTGCGTGTATTTCCTGAGAGATACAACTTAGGCGTCTTCAAGGCCAGAGTGAACAGCCAGTGAACAGGCTACTTAAGGGAAGCGTGTAATATTCCACATGGTGGGATTGTGGTCAAACATATCTAATAATAGAAAATATGTTTCATGTTGTTGCAATAATTTCAATTTAGGTTTTCATGATTTTTGTGTGACTTCACACATTTCAGATCCCAGTTGTAAAGCAAAAGGAGGACATTGTATAGCGAGAAGCAAATGTAGGCAACTCAAGATGCTGTACATAGCCAGCTATTGCTACACGCACGATTTGGTCTGCTGCTACGACGATACTACGAGGAAGCCCTTCGTAGGCCGCACGAGCCGGCCCTCGACAACTAAACAAACAAGAAGGTCTACGACTGCTAATACGGAACAAGAGAAGGGAGCAAACAGCACTACTACCGATCATATGGAACAAGAGAAGGGAACAGCTGAGGACTCGACGGCGGCGACAACTGTAGCTGACTAGCTTATTAAGATCATTAAAATGCTATAAGCTATTATTGGTTTTTTATACTGCTTGTTTTGAATATTTTTCCCGAATTTTATAATCTGACTTAGCTCTAAAAAGAGCACCTAATTTGACTGAAATTTTCGTTTCTGTGCGTTTGTTGTATTTTAATTGATATCTTCACCATTTGTGAACCGATTTTGATGATTCTTTTTTGCTGGATAGACTATCGCAACGATGTTCGCATTTTATTAGAATGTATTATATTATGGGTTGCCATAATCTCATTTGATGATATGTGAAGGTAAGGCCATTTGGATGTAATCAAGTGAGATGAAAGCCAAGTATACAATTTTATTACTGTGATTACTTGAAAAACAATGTATTTCGAATCGGTTATGAGTGCTGATAAATAATTTATCGTAGGTCTGTTTAGATAAGTTACTCGAAGAGTACCCCCATTTGAGCTCTATCAACTAAACCATCTTATTAAAACTTGTCCGTGTGTGTAGGAGGTCAAACAATTAGTGGGAACGAACCCCTAATGCTCTAGAAAGTTCAATCCGAAAAGTTTTTCCAATCAGACTTGTGAGAATGGACATGTTTGCTTGCCCTGTTCCCGCTACTCCAGCTCGCTATCTACAAACTATAGTACGAGTAACATGTTCCGCTCGTGGAACGTAGAAAAAATGAACTATTGTTAGCATCCTCCTTTCCCTCCCATATTCCTCTCGCCCGTTTTTGTGAGTTTTTTTCGGTCTACTGAAAATGTGTTAATTATTAGCAAATAATATTTTCACTCGTCAACTTCGGAGTTTGTCGAACGGGAATAACTGAATCGACCAGAATAAAAGACATAACATGTCCTTTTCCCGGGAATAGACTACGCATATGTAATGATAATCCAGAGGTCCCGGGTTCGATTCTTAGTGGTAATACCTATCGGTACTCGGTTTGGTTGGCTTCAATTGTGCTATCTAAATCTGCCGCCAAACAGCACAGGATACAGCGTCGATGTATACAATAAAACATTTGGGGATGCTATTTCAACTATATTACATTAAGAGTATGCTATGAAATATTATGTACGATTCAGATAGCTCGATTTAGTTAATGGAAGTATTTTTAATTGCCATCATTACTGTTGTACCTCAAATTTTGTTTGAAGTGAATTCTATGTATGTAAAGTATGGATTTTTATACTCCTCACTAGTGCTCACACTCTAAGAAGCACGTTTTGACAGCTAACTACGACAATAGAATGTAAAAAAATCAATGTGGCTAAAATCAAGAGTAAACTTTATAAAATATTATTAGCTTTTTGAATTTCAAAAACTAGTAGTTAAATAGTATGTAAAAATTATTTCAAGTACTATTTTATCACGTACATTCTGGAGTAAAATGTAGTTTTGAATTGATGCGTAACGTCGTAAAGACATAAAAATAGTTAAATGTTAAATTCTCCGTTTTTCTCTTTTTCTTTTTTAAGTAGTGCTTAATACGTTGATCATTACGTCTCGCCGGCTAATTTAGATTACAAATAGAACTAAATATTCGAATAATGCTTTATATGCAAAAATAAATTTCTCTAAATCAAAGTCTTTTTGGATGATCGCGATAAGTAGTTAACATGAATTTTTATTTTATTTAAAAACAGATTTATTTTCTTGATTAATTTGAGCGGAAAATGATTAAATAGATGTTGATTAAATTAGATTGACCGACTTGTTTTATTTTTGATAAAGAACAGGTTTTGTGCTCCATTGGATCAGTGTATCACTTTCTAGAACTTAAAGATAAATAAAAAAAAACAAATTCTCGTGATAATCGTTTGCGCAGGTTACCGATTTGTATAGTTCACATCCTAATCATGTCACGATGTCAAAACGGGCTTCTAAGAGTATGATAACTATTGTATTGATAAATTAATATTTTTATTTTTTTACCTAGGACTGCTGTAAGAATTTTCTTTTAGAAATAAGCTGTTCTTTTTGTATATATTTTTCTGTTTTTGTGTCATGTAAATATTTTCTGTGTATAATCAATTGTTTAAAAAAACCTGTCGATAGAGGACTGAAAAATTGTTGTGACATCATCAAGCCCCGACCCACAACTGTAAAACAGTCGTAACTAGCGAAGGATAATATTTATGGGGTTGTTTTCATGGAGCCGCTCGCTATCGTTACTTTTTCTCGTTCACATTAGTTGTCATCAAAATAGTTTTAAAGGTCGTTCTCCTCCGATGGTAATAAGTAAATAATCTCCTCTTGCATGATTCTTGTGTGTATACCGACCAACTCGTTTTTGAAATAAAACAAAAATGACGTTTATGTCATTGTCGTTTGCATAAAACCACTGCTGGACATGAGCATCCCTCATAGATTGCCATAGCTTTCCGTGGAAGATACATTACTATCACTACGCATGGCAGGCGGATTGGTGATCGCAGTAAGATGTTACATAGGTAGATCCTGCTCCTTAAATCTTCCCTTTTAAGTTTTTTACAACACTGACGAAAGACGACACAGATCGATCCTATTCTAAAGCCGGGACGACACGACCAAATATATAGTAAACATATAGCACAGATCATTTAACTTATTTACACACTATATATATTTAAATCTCTTTGGATTATTTAAATCGAACTTGTAGTTCCGGAGATATGCGAGGACAAACATACAAATATACATCCATACATGTGTACATACACTTTGTGCACATTTGTTTAGAAGCTAATATAGATACATAAACGAAAACTGGGCAGTTCTGGAAATATTACGTACATACAGGTCGAATTGAGAACCTCCTTTTTTGAAGTCGGTTAATAATAATTGGATGTCATGACCTGATCAATTTATAGTGAGCAGGGACAAACCTGTGTTCATCTGTGGAACTTTCCTTACATAATAATAAAACATTTCCTCCGTTCTTTAATTTTTTACATTTCTAAATCTATTTGTGATTTTTCATTAAAAAAAACTCGTACAATGGGCTTTCACTTGGCCTTCATTTCACTTAATAATAATTGATGATAAGGCTGGTTAAGGTTCTAGTTAGATCTACATTGACGTATATTTATATATTATTATCTAATCTCTTAAATTTAATTGTATAATTTTTTTGTGCATGCAGTATCAGCTGGTAATAGGTTACGCACTAGAATTAGAATAATTTTGCTTGTAAATATAATATTAAAGTGTTGTAATTGTTAGCTGATCCAATAAATAAAATAAAAAGGTCGCGGGGAGTCGCTGGGTGCAGGTGGCTCGGGACCGCTCGATGTGGCGTACCATAAAGGAGGCCTATGTCCAACAGTGGTTGTTTCCCGGCTGATGATGATGACGATGAAGAAGGATGGAAATCATGCTTTCACAGAATCCGTAGGCAACCAGGCCTCTATGTTACATAAATCAAATTTGATGAAATAAAACTTGCATCTATTAATGCAAAGGCTTTAAAGTTATAAGTGATCCGTAGCTAACAACATGTACCGCCAACATAAGTCATACAGTGTGATAAAGTCAAATAAAATAAAATACGCAATTACTCGCAGGTTGAAGGTGAAGTTTGAGCACACAAATTAATGCGATGTGCACACCAACTCCATTTAAATATAAATAGGAGATTGTTGCGAATGTCGGCAACGAACGGGAAAGTTGCTTACGAACGTGGGAAGTTTCTGCCGTGCGAATCAGGCTCAAACAAATGGTAATTTCACGGAAGTACAGCCGCCCTTGCTGTGTTCCAATGGCAATTTCTAAATTTATCTTTTTGGCATGGTAAACATTATTTACTGCATCGCCAGCAGTCTTGGGACTTTTTTTCTTCGTTGTAATATAGTTAAGTACGGGAATTTGTCTGTGAGTTTGCAATCAACAGCACGAGATGAAAAGATTGTTAGTTAACATCACTCATTAGAAACGTGAGGGTGCTGACGGCAACTCTTGCGTAGGTAAGTAACGCCATCCCTGGGTCATCCATCAGCTCGACCGGTGCATATTCTTCTTCTTCTGGTTTTCTCTTCTTCGCTTTTGTTCACTGTGCAGAGCTGAACTGTTCCCCGAAGCTCGGCTGACGCCACTATCTGTGGATGTTCTTTTCCAGAATGTGCTATCGATCGTATTTTTCTCTGTGTCTGTTTTCTTTTGTTTTAATAATTATTTTGTTTCATTCGAGAATGTCCTTACTACGTATTGTATTTCACTGTATTTCACTGCTATCCAGTTTCAATGATCTAGAATTTTCTTTATTTAAAATTTCATCATCTTTTCTATCTCTTTTACTCCTGACTTGTCAACCGACTTCTATCAACTTAGCCACGACTACGTTAACTATATAGTTGAAATTTCGAATATTGTCCGTAATTGTTAATGTTTTGTGTAAGCCTGCTTAACTCCGCTAGGGTTAAGTTATTTATTTATTTAGCGTATAGGCCCCTTGACTCTTTTGCTTATTCTGATTCGTGTATGGGTGAACCACAGATCACTAAATAGCGTCTGATACCGCATTAGAGGTAGAAAGTAGGTACTTATATTTTTAAAGCACCGTGGTGGTGACGTTGTCAATCAAGCGTTTAAACTTTAAAATTACGAGTAGGTTGACGTTGCCTTAAAATGGACGGCGGTCGACCACTCAATAATCAAATAAAATTTTACAGTGATAGATAACAGACAGAAATATTAATAACTAAAATTAATTACACTATTTTCACATTATAGAATGGTATATTGAGAATGGAGACAGCAATGCTGACAGCAATGACAATCTTTTGACAGTTGATTTTAGCTCTATGCTTGCTCTATGCCATCTATCAGGTATGAAAATAGATTGAAAATACGCGTTATTACTATGATGAGTATACTCGTATATACTCGTATTTAGAAACACTGATTTGTTTTGATGAAATTGAACGATTTTTGCTCTAGTCAATATTAGCGCTATCATTGATGTATTTTTTTGTAAAACATTTCACAATGTTATTACCTAGTATGTTCGAGCGTGCTTCTACTTGGTCTTAAAATCACCTGGTGATCAGGATGGGGCCTTAGGAGGAAGTGTTCTCTCCCAAAAGCCTTTTCTTCTAAACTCGTTTCGTGTAAACTCTATCTGGGGGTAAAGTAGGTATAGTAATTAAATTACTTGTATAGTCGATTCCGACGAATAAACTTCGTTCCAACTTGGCAAATTAGGTAAGTAAATTGACTTTCTCCTAAAACATGGTCGAATGCACGGTTTAAAGTACCAGGATCCCAGAGTCCGACGACGACTTAATTAGGTGGAATTTACGGGTGTTAAAGTAAGCATCACTCTTAGACAAATAGGATTTCTCTTCCAGTCCTAATAAAATTATAGGCACCGAGTCCGTTTTGCTTGGAAAATATTGCTCAGAGTATTTAATTAAAGAAAACTCCGCTTCGGAAATTCCAGCTTATTGGGTCTCGATGGCAAGTAAAAATAAACTTTTAACTGAACCTTCCTATTAATTATCCCGAAGACGTTGAGTGGTTTTCAAGGGCTTGTTGTCAGAGTGAATAGGGGAACATTCATTTACCGTTAATGTTTCAATGCCGAAAGCGCTAAACCTGTTGCCATGCTATAAAATATGGCATATATATTACTTTGTACAGCTAGATGCTATCGAGAAGGACAAACCATAGTTTTTGCCCCTTTTTTCGATTCAGGGATCCGTTTGTGAAATATTAAGTTTTAATTAGTAATTTTTGTCAGAGTAGGGGTCCCCTCCCCCTCTATCTTCTAACTAAACTATTGCTTTTAAAAATCTGAAAAAATTTGCAGTAGTGGTATGTATATTGAAGTTACAAGGAATACTATCACGACTTAGGTGCCGTTACAGGTTAACGAGTAATTATCGATCAAATTATTAAATTCCAGGTGTCATAATGAAAGCTTCGTACAAATTCCATTCAAAATTACTTTACATCGTGTGGGCCCAACTACGGAACGCTACATTGCGCGTGGCTCGACATGCACTTGGCTGCTTTTACTTTTATATTAGCAGTTAGATAATAATTCTTCCAAAATCAGCTAGATTATTTATACCAGTGGTTTAACTTTTTAGGGATGATGATGGAGCATTTGACTCAATTTCAGTCTTGTCACAGGCCATTAACTGTTTGGAGATAATATACATGTAATGTAAAGAATAAAGGGTTGTTCTAGTTAACAATTTTAAACAAAAGAAGCATACTAATCGTTCAAAGTCAACAGTATTTTAATTCTTACGTAAAGTGTACACTACAGCGTTACGTAGGTATATTATTTTTATGCGGTTTTTTGTGACTGCATACTCCTCACTAACTTCTGAATCTTGGATCTTTCGCGGACCACTTAAGAGGGTATGCTGGTGTCAAAGCGCCCATACAAACGTAGTCCAGTCATATTTTGAGTATTAAGCTATGAAAATCTATGAAATTTTCAAGACACAATATAGAAACAAATATATGTGTCGGTGGTGAGTCTGATTTTCGTTTAAATATATACTTCCAGAGGCATCAAAGAATTGTATTTTACGGTAGTAAAAAAACTTTGAACCTGATTTACAAGAGTATGAATCAATTTAGAACAGTTTGGAAAAACCACCGACATCTGAAATTTCATTAGTATACTGTATTAAAAAAATGGTTACATAATATACTGTATCCTTCAAATGATCTCTGGACTACGAAACATCCAAATAACGGATAACTTTGCGTAGTGTATGCTGTCTCACAGTACGCGCTCGGGTAGGATAGGGCTCGGATAGGGACAGCTACAAAACAATCCAAATTTGAACGCGGCCACGTGGTCTAACCAACAAAGTCTCTTAAATGCTCAAAACGCACTTTTTTCCAACCATTGAAGTTACACGTTACAAGGGTAACAAAAAAGTTTTGTGACATTTTAGAACGTTCTTCGAATTGGCTGAAATATAATTTTTTACGTTTTCAACGCTTATATCTCTGTCATTTTAAAAATTGAATCGAAATATAAAAGACGAATATAATTTCACGAGAATCGGTTGAAAAATGCGACCTGTTGAGGAGAACATGTGGACGTCGTAGGAAAGCAATTTTGTCTAAACCAAAAAGGAGACGCTACGTCCGCGCTTGGCGCTCGCTCGTAAATATCTCTTGCAAATGAATGTCCAGAATATTCATACATTTCTAATTGTATCTCTATAAAAATTGGTTGAACAGTCCTAATGGCTTGCTTTAAAAGCTAATAAGTTAAAGTTATTGCAGGAACTCTCATAATACTTAACATGTTTGTAAATGTAAACTGTTTTCGTCATAACATTAGTGCTACGAATTAGTACTTTGTGACTATAGCTGGTGCCTTTATTAGGTGTTGGATGCAGCGTAACTTGGATCTAAGTTATCTCTGCGGGGAACAACGGAACTTCCAGCCGCTAGCTTCGCGAAGTTTCGGTGCATTTGCACCAAAGGATTTCGCGTCATGAATTTTGGATACACCTTCACAAATTTAATTGTAGTTAGAACCTAATGTTTCTTGGAATTCAGGATCTGTAGGAGAGTAGAAATATCTGAGATATCTCAACGCTTTGATTGCTATGTTGGTACAGTACCACAGCTTGTTAGAAAGATCCATAATGTAATCAATTGTTACAGCTGATAATTAAATTTTTAAAACAGGCTCAGTGCGAGTTGGACTCGCACACGAAGAGTGCTACCGTACGTACAACATTTTAACAGATATCGAACAACAAACGTTGAAAATACACGCTTCTCGTATGGGAACCCACTTTGATTTCTATTTTATTTATTTGGACAAGTGTCTGTCTACCTATAAAGGTATAAAAGATACAGCCCAGTGAGAAACGGACGGAAAGATTGCGGAGCCCTAATAATAGGATACCGTTGGGCTCGTTTTAGGTACGGAATCCTAAATAACTTTAAAACATGAATATGAAATATCCCTGGGAGAAAATGATGGACGATCCGGACTTTGTCAATCATGAAGTGTTGAACCATGGTGAGGTGACGTCCAGTAGTGTCCGGTGTTATTAGTTTAATATTAGTAATATAATGTACCTATATTATAAGGAAGAAATTAAATGTAATAAGATAAAGGTATTAAGAAAGTTTTTGATGTCATCGCTCCTTGGCTCAGGTGTCGATCGAACGTTAGAAAGAGCACCCAGGTCCAACACAATCAGGGATAATTGCGACACGAACTGGCGCCGCTCACTTTTAGCTAAATAAGATTAGTTAGAGAGTACTCGTATGAGGGATTATTACGTTACGACTGGTATTGGAGTCTTAGCGATTTATTTTGTGATACTCACTCTTAATTATACGTGACATAATTATACCACCATGAATAATTTATAGACTAGCCTTCTGAAGGATACTATTTATTTTTGATCTTCTGTGGCACAAAAATGTAGTAGAATTCAAATAGCAAAATTAATCGGAATCTAGGATGAAATGAATTATCATGTTTAAAACATGGAAGTCGATTTGTAGACGATAAGGAGAATGTAGAAACACGTAATAAAATACCAAGAATATTAAAGTAAATAATTGAAAAGATACCAACGTGCAAAAAGCATATTATTTATTATGTACAATCTATAATTGGAGAGTTTGGCTATATTACGAGTAAAAGACTGGGCTGTAATCAATTTGTCTGTTACGTTATTCCAAAAGTTAATTATTTTCTCACATTTCCTATTATTTGGACTATCCAATCATAGTAAACTGATTTCACTCACTAAATCTAACACAATTTAACAATTGAAAACAATCATATATTTACATTGAAACAAATTGAACTCATAGGGATTGTACGTCATACTATATATATTGGTTGTATGTCTGGATAATATATCTTGTATGTTCCCCTTACATCCGGGGATGGTTCGTGTCTATCGGAAACTAGCACTCGGGTGCCCAGAGCGAGCCCGCCTTGGGTCACCATAAATACGGGAGAAATTTATGGACGTCGCAGAATGTCCTCGAAAAGCAGCCTTTCCCCAACTTTCCCCTATTTTTTGTTGGCTGATCTAATTAACGGCTTGTTGTGTGATCTCATAGTGTCGTTTTGATTTACTTTGGTTTTAACTAGATTTAAAAGCGTGAGGAAGAAATTATATTTTTGTGTATAATTAAATCTTAGTTTTTATTTTTGATTCTCTATTATTTCGATAATAAAATTACTTTTCAATATTTAAGAGACATAATGCAACAGTGCGATGAAAAGGTGTGGCTGAGTAAATCTGAAAACAATGATATATATGAATTTTTATAGTTCGCTTATTTGCTTGCTAAAAGTTTCATACTAAATTTCTTTTACCATTATATTTTAAAATAGGATAGCTGGCTTTGTGTGCCTTAATTTTATAAAAATAGGGTTCATTTCTACACACTATTTTTCGATTATTGTTCAAAACGCCATCAATTGCGTAACGGCTATTGTAGCTCACTATAAAGTTGTACGTTAATGATATTCATTTCACGAATTATAATCCCATCTACTATTTTCGCTAATTACTTATAAGAGCCAGCTATTCTACTAGAAAATATTATGGCAAAATAACTTTAGTATAGAGCGGTAAACATTCTGAGCGGAATCCCGTCAAGACTTTTGTGTTAAATAAGGCACCACGCCCACATTCAACTTCCTACAATTATATGTATATATCTATATATATATCTATATATATGGCCGATTTTGTTGGCTATTTGATTATTTTCAGCTGTTTATAATTTTTTCCTACGTATCATCTGAATTATAACATTATTTACAGGTATTCAGAAGCGAACAATATTACATATAAATAACATCTCTACGCGACATATTTGAGACCACACTCTTCGTATTTAGAAATTCCTTTAAAAACTATAAGTGTAGTATTCCTACAGTACATTCATCTGTCTTACATCCGATCTGACGTTCAGGCTGGTGGGGAGTTGGTTTCTCCGCTTTTCATACAAGCATCCGGTTTAGACGGCATTAGACGGAGGTTTGTCGAAATACGCCACAGATTCAAAGGAGACTCAAGTGAGCGGAAAGCGCCTACTTACGTAGGTACGCACATTCTTATTAGCCCATGGAAAACCTTTATGCAGTACGAGTCACGTTTGAGCCCATTGTGTACCGTGCATTTCAATCTTTCACGTAAAGCTGGAAGTTTACACAAGGGACAGACGTGGCGAGTGGAGAGAGGTATTGAAAAATAATTTTGTTTCTGCTTCCCCTGGTTTCGTTCGATGTTTCAATTATCCACAGGTATTTCCTGTGGGATGCGACCCGTTGTCGAGCCGTGACTTGCTAACGGCAGCCTAACACTGATTTATATCAACTCCTCCGTACCTTTCTCATTATTTATTAACTATTTGTCGCTAAATTCTTGCTCAATTATTTTTATGGGCATCGTGTTACACCACTGAACGGCCATTGTTCATACTAACGTTCATCCGAATTGCGTGACTAAATTGAGTTGTTATTTCTCCGTAATCTGCTATAGATTTGATAAATAGTTGCAATTGAGATAATATAATCAAAATTAATGATAAGTCGTTGCTGGCAATTTTTATAGGCTCTCTACTTATCTGGTTTTGATAAGTTTTTTTTCTTATCACTTACCAGGTTTTCCTCCTCGTTCCTTTGATTTTTTTACATCCCATTTGTTTACGTGTCAGTCAGTGAGTCATCAGTAATTGTTATTTTGTAAATTTTAACAATCTTAAATTGGAATACATAGCTACCGCATTTTTTACAAATACTTATATTTAAACTAAAAACAAAGGAAATATTTAACGCAGACAACGTAATGTACGAACGCAGACAACGTAATGACATCGTATGTTCTCATTTATATACACACGTACGTATTTTTTGAGATTATAAAATAGTATAGGATTGGATTTTACTAGAAATAATAATAATAAGTTTATTAATTAATCATCTTATATATATAGTATATATATAAATGATTACAGCGAACGTTTCCTGTTCTTATCTTTTACCTCTATCCAAATTATCAAGGAGCTGCCTAATTTGAATTACAAATTTGAATTTGTAATTTCAACCAAAAATTGGGTCTACGAGTACTTACCGGATTTTAATTTTCTTACATTTCTGCTGCGCGGTGGAGCGCCTAACGTCTAATCTTTACCGCCCCGGGAAGTCCTTGAGGCTGAGAGCGATTCTTTGTTATACCCCCAAAATATTGTCACTCTCTAAATCACAATCCCTGGTCCATTATTAGCTAGCAGTGCTCCGAAATGGGCTTTATCTCGACAGTAGTTTTCGTGTACAGTAGGTTCTCCTACAGGCCTTATCGCTGGATTATTTAACCCTCGGCCTTTTATAGAAACAAAAGCACCGAGCGTTGGCACTTTATCTTTTAGCTCAGACAGATGAAGGGTTGGTTGTTCGGCCCCCTGCGAACCTAAATGAAGCGTCCTGTGAAATCTATTTCTGTAGACGACTCTTTCTCATTTTGAGAAACAACTCGACCGCAGATCGCTTGGAATTATTATTATTAATACTGCGAGGATGGCGTCACTTTTAAAAACATATCATGACAATTTCTTTGAGACGGCAAGAAACATGACATTGTCTGAAGATATAATGAACGTACGCATAGTTTAAATCATGTCGGAATTTTTATACGTAATTGCCTGCATCTTCACTCCAGCGTGGACTTACATACCGTAAGCTATGTAATTGTTATTTTTATTTCAAGATCGGTTCAGCTGTTTAGCAGTGAAAAAGGCAACAAACAGACGGAGAGACAAGGCTACTTTGGAGGGCGCTTATACGTAATGTTTATGCGGACATTGTATATAACAAATTAAGCTGTTGTATTCGTCCGTCCGTCAGATAACTGACGCAGACTGATTTATTGATTTCACTGGGGCAATAAATAATGGTTAATCTATGTGTTTTATATTTCTATAAAAGAAAACAGTAAGTGTATGCTCAAAATGTTTTGTTATTTCACTTTGAGGTCGACTTGAAAATAGTTAAATTTTTTACTGTTTCGAGTAATCGTTTGCTGATATTCCTATAATATTAAACGAGCAGTTTTGGTTTATATGCTACAAGGACCTCTATCTTATGAAGTGAAATAGTTCATACGAGAGAGAGAGAGAGAGAGAGGCAGAAACAGTACATAAGAGACACAAAATTTTCCTTGTCGTCTTTTTTGAAAATTTTAAGATTTTCTGTCATGTACAATGAGAGGCAACGAGTTCCACAATCTGTCTGTATAAACCTACATCTAAGTCTAAATTGATTTGATTTAATTCACATTTCCCTCAACACACTACATACGAATAAGCAAGAGTGAATGTGGCATGGTTCAAAAGTGGATACTTATTTTTGTACTAGAGCTGGCAAAATAAAATAAAATCGTGTGACAGGTTGCAAGCACTCTACATTTGAATGTAGCAATAACGAGTCTTTTGGTAGAGGGTCTCGTATTTGATTTCTACTTTAATAAATATTTAGCTACTTAACATTTGACATTTCAGTTAAACTTTCTGTGAGAGGCAACTTCCCCCATTCCAGAGAATTCTGTTTCAATTGGGAGCGAGAAACTCCAACCTTGCTTGGAACTGTGCTAATTTCAATAGCTTTAGATAATGTGTAGTATATATATGTATCTAATATTAATACTTATTGATATATCAACTTGATAACATTTATATTACTTGTAAAATATGACTATGATTGAACAATAACCAAAAGTTACACACGTTCGTCCGCGCCTATATTTGCGTGGACTTCAGGACATAAGAAATTCTTGTTCCATCGTGATAAAAAGTAGCCTATAGCCTTTTAGGGCAATTGAAGTTGGTTGCCAGTTCTTTTTGAACGCATTTACTTGTTCACAGATCAAATGGATTCCGCACTCGAGTTTAAGATATTATAGGTCTAACGTGTAACTGAGTCTGTTTCTGAGGTACGGGAGGTGTGTCAAGTGACGTGTCGCTCGACGCCCGACTGATGCTATACGTCGACATAGATTAGATGTTAATACTGCATAACGTCGTTCTACGTTCCGTAAACACCCTCCCGTTCCGCTCCCATACTTCAGAAACAGACTCAGTTCTGACCTGTACTTTCAATTTAAATGAACCACCACGCGTTCCTGGGAGAAATATTCTTGACAAACACACAGACGGACAGCCAAGTTCCTTTTTTCCTTTTGATGTACGGAATCATAAAAACGATATCAATAAAACAGAATAAAATATAGTAGAATACTCGCAGCAGTGATTCCTGTTAGCAAATTTAATTTTTCCCGAGCTGCAACGTCTGCGGAATTGGTTTAGGCCGCGTGAGTGGGCCACGCTGATAAAGGAGTCAACAGCGATTCTCACTTGTTTAACTATCCAACAGTTTATTTAGTGGCCTTTGAAGAGGTCACCAGTCCGCCGTAATATTTGTAACGACTCCGTAATACCCTTGAATAAACCGACCTATATCATCGGTCAATAGCGAATAGCGCTGGCTGGCTCAAACGCTTTTCATAGTTAATGACAGTATCTATAAATTATTAATTAATTCCAAAACTTTGTGTGTATGTAATGAATATAAACTAGTTTCAATATATAATTTATTACATCGGAATCATTGATATGCTGAGTAAATACAACAGTTGAAGTTAAAATACTGTATACTTTCTGTAATATAAATGTATTCTGCATACAAAATATAAGCAGTCATATTTTGGCACAAAATATAACGAAAAGGCACATTTTTTATAAGGAAGCGATTTCCCCAAGAAAAACAATCCTTTTCTCGATTCTTCCCGCATTTTTCAAACCAATACGGAGTCCAATAACATTAACAGAATATTTACATAATGTGCGCTGGAATTATTCGTAATGTTTCGAATCCAAACTCGGCATCTGATTCCGAGTCGCGCCCTAATGAAGAACAATGGATTTCTCAACTCTTACAAATGGAGCTCATTGCAATTGTAATTCTTTCTAGTCGTTGAGTGCTTGTTAATGAGATTTTTATGAAGTCGTTTTTCTTTTAAAGTGCGAATTTTGGTCACCTGTGTAATGTTGTGTTCTGCAACACGATCGTTTAAGACGTGCATTGTTATGCGACACTTAGTGGTAGCCAGACGTGGATGTGTAATTCTACCCTTAGGAGTCACATATTTTAGGGTAACCGAAATCATTTCGTGGATGAGGTGAGGGATATACGAAGCAGAGTCTACTTTCTTTACATCATCAACATCAACAGTCGATATATGTCCCCACTGGAGGGGCTCAGGCCTACTCTCCTACAGAGAGTGTATGGGACATAGTTCACCACGCGGGCTCAGTGCGGATTGGTAGACTTCACATGCCTGTTCAAGACATGCAGGTTTCCTCACGATGTTTTCCTTCACCGTTAAGCAATCGGATAATGTACTTGAATTGAAAAACAACTTAGAGGTACACGGCTGGATTCGAACCCGGAACCCTCAGATTGAGAGTCCGCGCCTTGTCCATTGCGCCAACGACGCTTCAACGCTACTTTCTTGCGATAGCCAATCTTAATAAATAAATAAAGAGAATAATAACGAATGATTTGTTTTTTAGGCTTCCGTATTCAAACAATCCTTATAATTTCGCTCTATCCGTCTGTCTGTACGCCCGCGAATTAGCGCAGAGACCATTACTACTAGAAAGCTGTAATTGTAAACAGGTGTACATATTAATTATGCCGGCAAAGTGGTAGAATAAAATCTTGACCAAATGATAAAATAAACTTATAGTGTCAAAATTAATTATATAAAACCAGTTCAACTACGGAACCATACGCTGTACGTGGTCCGACACGCACTTGACCGGCTTTTCTTTAATACGTTTACTACTATTTCATTTAGTTACTTATTCACTAATAAATATAATAGAACTCATATTTAAGGCGAGCTAGAATAATAATTTCATCGGTAAAGTTTTATGAAGGAAATAATTAATGTAATAATTTAGTAGAGACTGTTCCTCTTTGAGAGGTTACCGCCTGATCTGTTTATTTTAACTCAATTTGGTCCCGTTAACTTGAAGTTTCTTAGAACGGGTTTTAATCCGGAGGCTCGATCTTTACTTACCTTTAGCTAGAACAAAACATTACAGGAGAACACTGCATAAAATGGAGGCAAATTAGATAAAGTAGCAAAGCAAGATTTATTCTTCACTTTAGTAGCTTTAGGATTTTACGTTCAACGAGCGCAGTAGGTAAAGTGCAAATTAACTATCTCATTTTGGTTGGTTGATACTGTTCTATGTCCGTCTGGGTATTCGCTACTCTACTTTATGTATCATACGAGGACAAAACCTTTTGTGAGAGTGTAATTAGTGAATTAAAAATAGAGTTGCAGTGATTAGTGCTTTAGAGAAAGAACATGTCACAAAGTGTCTTCGTCTTAGTTAAAGTCCGTCAACGGACTGATGACTTAGAAATAATTATATTTAAAGTTAAACAAGTAAATGCGTTCAAAAAGAACTGGGAACCGACCTCAATTGCCCTAAAAGTCTACTTTTACTAAGGCTTTTTAGGTTTATATCGTTTTCTCACGAATGCTGCTGTCAGGACTGGGCCAAAGCCACCTTTCAAATAAAAAAGAATCATCCAAATCGATACGCCCAGTCAAAAGTTATGAGGTAACAAAAATTTAAAAAAAATACCCGTCGAATTGAGAACCTCCTCCTTTTTTGAAGTCGGTTAATTAAAATTGCCTATCAGATAGGTAGGCTAGATTGTAATAAATAAATGATTTAGAAACAATAGTAAAAACTTACCTGCATAGCTTCAGGATTTTGCGTTCAACGATGCGCTCGTTGAAGTGCAAATTAATTGTTTAATTTTGGTTGGTTGGTCCGTCTGGGTATCCGCTACTCTACTTTCTATATCATACGCCGAACAATTGAATAGTACAGTCAGCATCATATGTATCTACGCAACGTTATACCATCTCCTATTAATTTTTATCATGTCTCTTGATACACTTAATAATATAATTCCGAGTGAGTGTGACATAATACAACGTTGCGTAGATACACATGATGCTGACTGTACTGTTCTTATATAATATTAGCTACTTGGTTGTCAATTTACGTTAGGAAATTCCTCCCAATTCAAAGCAATGCTTTAAAAATACAATATAACGAATTAGATGTCATCCTCAACTGTACATGTCCACAGTTGGACATGTACCTCCACCATAGATCGTCCATTAGTTTCAATCCTTAGTTTGATGTGTGTGATAGTGATCATGGTGGACGAATTATTTATTATGTGTACTGATGTACCACCAACCTGATTCAGTTTTCGATATTGCTTTTCTTAAATCAGCGTAATTTTTTACTTACCAAACCAAGTCACATTCAATCATGTTCCATGCGAATGAAGCGCGGGTCAAAAGCGTTTTACAAAATTGGTATATATTTCCCGGCAGCCGCAATTTTGTCGGGTAGAGTGGAGTGTAAGAATGCTTAAAAGGTTACACACACATTGCTTAAAAGGTTCGTTATTTATTTTGAAGGTTTTCGCTCGGCCTGCGAAAAGTCATACCCCCGTAAAGTGGCAGGGTAAGCCGCCTTGAGACACCTTATAGTTATAACATGATATAGGGACAGTACCGTTAAATTATCTCGTATAACGGACGGTGGAAACTGGAACTTAAAGCTTTAAAAGCGCTGCTGTCTAATAAATGACAAGTGGTGCACATTTGAGACATTTGAGAAGTAGTTTGGTGCTCTCGGAAGTATAAAATACGTTTTCCGAGTGGCACCGTTCTATGAGATTGTTTAAAAGTATAAAACTTGATGAAATATTTGGTTTCTAGGTCTATATAAAAAGTTTCGAGCAGATGTTGTTATGATAATGTAGAGACTTCGCAACCGTCACTTTCGGCGATTGGCACATTTTTAAACTCGTTAATGATCCTGTTCGGCTTACATTAGCATTAGCGTAATATAGATTCTTGTATAATTCGATTTCACCTTATTTGCAAACTTTATGTGGTTGTTTTTAGGGTTCCATAGTCCAAGGTCAGCGTATCCATCTATTTCATCATCATTTAACTTCATTACTATCGGGACTCTCCCTACTTTTCCTGCTCCTACTGAGTGAGGCGTGAGGGCCATATTTTAGACCCTTATTTGTGGAATTTTCAAATGATATTTGTAAGTACTTAAGATAAATACGATAGTAATCATGTTGTATGTCGTACTGAAAGGAACGTTCTCACTTCGACAACGTTTATATTAAATTTTTAAATTTATATGTGTCGGAAAATTCTGAGAGTAAACTTCTGGAGTCATTTCAAATCTTACACAATTCGACTAAATTACTAATAGTAGAATAGTAGCTGAATTATATCTCTCTTCACAGACTGCCACGACGAAATGGCACTCATGTGAGTGTTTGCCATAAACACCATGGGCAGGAGAGTCGGTGTTAGGAGACAGATTTTAGTGGACATTTTTTCTTAGTCGCCCTCTAATGAGGTGGGTCCTATTTAAAATATATCCGTAAAGCAATTGTAATACCTCAAATTATATATCATATGGAAGTTTTCTTACTAACATAATACAATAGAACAGTAGGACTTGACACGGTGACGGACAAACGGTTCGGTCGATATTGACGACGGAACCACGGAACCCCTGTGGCATATATAAAATATATAGTCTCAATCAAATGATGTCACCTCGGTATGGCCTCCGTGTTTCTGTTTGTTGACGAACAGAATAAACTAAGACATTCTCATTTCCTCAGCGCATTGCGGTGCCTACCTATCATCTCTGTCATGAATAAATATGAAGCTTCATGGAACCTCCTGAGGACTGTTGCGGATAGATAAAAGAATTATTGGGGGATTCGGGTCCCAACCTCGCTGTACTTAATTTTATGTTCCAGTAAAATTTGTTGAGACGGATTGACCGTAACCGAGTGGCGCGACGTATGTGTGCTTCTACATCTATTCTGAAATGTAGCCTTAACGTCAATGTGTGTATTGTAAAACAAAGCGCAAGCTGAACGATTCTGTAATCAGCAAATCTGCATGAAATCAAGTGAGTGCTACAGTTGCAACCCCAACTGTTTTTTCTTCGAACTGAATACACTTTTTAGACAGATTCTAAGAAATTCGCTAAATTTAATTTACGTAGGTTACGTATACGGTTTTTTATGACTTTTGATATGATTTTTATTCAAATTCAAATTCAAATTCAAAAGACTTTATTCGGCACAGAATATAAGTATACATAAACAGGAAAGGAATACAAAATTTGCTGCCGAAAAGGCGACCAGCTCAGCATGTGCTGTAGCTAGAGCCACAGCGCTGGTTTTCAGCTGGACCTGGCTCCTACTCATTGGTATACATACATAAAACAAAACAAAAAAAACAACACAAAAACAAAACAAAAAACAATCTGTTTACATTCCCTTAAGTGAGATGTGCGATACATACATACAAAAGAACTAATTACATTACTAATCTAATTACATTAATAAAATTTTAATAAAATAAAAAAATATATGCAAGGGGTGAAATATATATATATATAATAAACTACTAATTGATCCTTAAATAATTATATATTCGGTACGTGACTTTTGCATAAGCAGCTTCAATTGCTGCTTAAAGCTGGTTACGGATCTAGAAGCACGTAAGGGTGGTGGGATGGTGTTCCAAACTTTAGCGGCAGCATATTTGAAACTACCCCGGAATGCTGCAGTTTTGTGTGCAGGGATCGCAAGGAGACCAAGGCGACCTTGGCGTAACCAAGTAAGTTTTTCGTGTAAATACAGTGGTTTCCGTGTATTTATAACTCCGAAAAGGAGGGTTGCAAAGTGTAGGTAACGCCTTGCTGACATCTTAAGAACATTCGCATTTTTTAGATACGGTGTTACATGAGTTCGAGGCGGAATCTTAAAGCAGAAGCGGGCGCAGGCATTCTGGACCCGCTGAATCACGTTTTGAGTTTTTTTCAGAAGGCGAGGGCCATACACTGTATCTGCATAATTGAATTTCGACAAAATAAGTGATTCAACTAGTTTCATACGGAGTGGGATACTGAGATAGTCTCGCACTTTATACAAGACTTTAAGCCGGTAAAAACAATTTTTCGCTATTTCCAACACATGGGTTTCAAAACGTAATTCCGCGTCCATAATGACTCCGAGATTTCGCGCTTCGCTTGTCTGTTCGATGTCGTTTCCCATTACTACAACCTTAGGTTTCATAGTGGCCACTTTAGATAGTTGGTTTTTAGTGCCTAAAATCATAAATTTAGATTTGTTTGGGTTAAGGATGAGATGATTTTGGTAAGCCCATTTGCTTATTCTAGACAGGTCGTCGTTTATGAATTGTAATGCTTGGTCTAGTTCACCAGGTCTGAACGAAAAATATAGTTGCAAATCGTCTGCATACATGTGGTACCTACAGTACCTTATGCAGTTCACTATATCAGCAGTATATATAATAAATAGTAATGGTCCTAAAATGGAACCTTGTGGCACACCCCGAGACACTGATTTAAGAGAAGACTTCGATGAAGAACCATTATTTCCTTGAAGTTCAACATACTGAAAACGGTCACTTAAGTAACTATCAAACCATTTCACAGTAGGTACGTCAAACCCGTAATACGTTAACTTTGACAAAAGAAGTGAGATATTTATTGAGTCGAACGCTCTAGAAAAATCTAATAAAACCAGTATGGTACACATTCCGCTGTCTTGCGCCTCAAGTATATTACTAGTCACATGAGATAGGGCAGATGCAGTACTACGTCCTCTACGGAAACCTGATTGCATGTCTGGCAGGATATTACTCATCTCCAAAAATTCCGTGAGTTGGAGGCATACGGCTTTCTCAAGCACTTTGGATAGACACGGCAATATACTGATAGGACGGAGGTCCTTGAATGTTGTTGGGTTCGGTTTTTTTGCGAGTGGATGTACAATAGCCGTCTTCCATAAGTGAGGGAAACTTGACGATGAAATGGATTTATTTACAATTAATGTTAGGAAGTCTATATTGTAAGGAAGGGTCATTAAAATCATATCAATTGAAATCCTGTCAGTACCTTGGGCTTTGGACTTGAGACTGTTGAGAATTTTCAAGATGTTATTTTGGCTTATAACTTTAAGACTAAAATTAGATTCTCCGAATCGGTGATATTCGAAATAGGTTAGAATAGATAACTCAATGTTACCGCTGTCTGGTATCTCTAAAAAATGTTTATTCAACTCTTCGGGCATACTGAGGTGCATAGGTATTTCTCTTTCTTGTTTGGCCGGAAGGACGTGTGTTTTCAAATTTTTCCATAAAGTTTTAGGACTGTTAATGTTTTGATTTATGTGTAGAGAGAAAAAAGATTGCTTTTCATGATAAATCGAAGTGTTGACTAAACTTTTGAGCTCTTTAAAATATGACTTATGTCTATCACTTCTAGTTGAATAGTATTTTTTTAATGCCTCATTTTTCAATTCAATCATAATCTTTATTGTATCGGTAATCCATGGGTGCGAGACTGATTTCATAAAGATTGATTTAATTGGGGCGTGAAGATCAAAAAGAGTGACAAAAACGTCATTGTACGTTTCAACTAAGCTATTAACGTTGTCTATGCTTGTAAAAATGTGCCAGGGTATACTTTTTACGTCATTAACGAACAGATTCATATCGATATCCTTTAAAGGCCTGTAAGTTACATATTTCGGTGGAACGATTATTTTTTTAAAATTAAACTGGCAAGTGATAAAAGCGTGACTGGTGAGCTTGTTGCCTATAATCTCGGTGGAAACGTTTCGAACTCGGGCGTCAGTACAAACGACATCTATTAGAGTGCGGCTGTGGTCGGTGTAGTGCGTCGGAGACGTAACTACTTGTTGAAGATTAAATATTTTCAAAAAATTTAATAGTTTTGTTTTACTAGTATTCATTGAACCTAAAAAATCAATGTTAAAATCACCCAAGAGTATAATATTATCCGAGTACGCAAACGTGTTAATGGACTCCATGAGGGCATCTAGAAATGTATCAACACTAAGCCAGGGAGGACGATAAGCAGTACCAATCATGATTTTATATTTATTTACGTTCAGCCTGACCCACAGCTGTTCTACGGAAGGAGAATCAGGATGTACGCAAGTACGTGCGTAAAGCCCTTTCCTAATATAAAAAGCAACACCACCTCCACGACCTCCACGAACAGTCAAAGGTCGCGGCGCGCTGCGCAGTCCATAGCCGGGTACTTTAGGAGCTTTGTCCAATTCATTTGGCTTTAGCCATGTTTCGTTTATTGCCATGATATCGATAGAGTGTTTATTCATAGTTACGACAAACTCATCATGCTCCGTTCCAAGAGACCCAGGATTGTACAAACCAACTGTTAAAAATCTCTTGCTATTCATCATTAAAGCTATATAAACTCAATAGAGTGAGCAGCATGTGATATTTATAATTATTTATAACGAAGAAAACATTTTTGAACTTTAGTAGGCGATAATTAATGAAAATCGATAAGTAAACACGTTTCACACCCAATAGAAAACACAAAAAACTGATGAATATAATTATATCCCAGCATGAAATAGTTAGATTAGAATTATTGTCATAAAACATTTGACTCAAACATTCATTTTGATGATAATCTGTAATCGTTTGTAGAAAACAGCACAGCACATTAAGGCTATTGAAATAAGTGACAATCAATGATTGTCTCTGATACGGTGGATTGATATTACGCGCAAACAGTAAAATAACTAAAAAACTCTATCCAGGTCTGCATCGCACCGCAGGCGGTGACGCGGAGCGCCATGCTCCTGCCTTGCGTATATTTTGCCGTCCCGAGTCCAGGTGAACTTCCACTTGGCGTGAGCGGCAGCTTCTCGGGCTTTAAAGAACAGCTGACGATTTGCGCGCGTAAGTCTTTCATTGACGTAAAAGCGATGAGGAGCACCGTCCAGTCCCATGTCCGCGGTGGTGACGCCGCGCCGCACGCGCGCTGCCGACAACAGCTGGTCACGGTGCGCGCGACGCAACAGACGGATGACGATCGGCCTTGGGCGAGGCGCAGGAGCCCCCTCCACTGGGTGACGCGGTGGACCAACGCGCTCTGCGCATACGATGTCTCTTTCCTCTAGGGTGATCCCCAGCTTTCTGGCTACTGTCAGAGCGATGTGAATTGTACCTTCAGTTTTATTTTCCGGTATGCCGCTGATTTCCACGTCGTTCGACAGCAACTCTTGGTCTCGCTCATTCAATTGGATCTTCAGCTCCTCAACCACGCTCCCAACCGACGAACACTCCTTGCAGCCGTTCTCAGAGCGCTTGTTTTCTAAATCGTCGACACGCTTCGTTAGGTCGTCAATACGTCCAACGCAGACTTCCAGAGTAGCATTCACACTCGAGAAGGCGCTCCTGAAACTCTGCATCTCCTCTCGTACTGCACGCATCTCCTCGCGAAACAGCCTCATCTCCAGTGCAAGACTCACTTCTTGCGTGTTGTTGACGGGAGACAACTCAGAGTCGCGAGGATTGTGTTCATCCAGTGACATCATGGACTCGTTGACGCAGGAAGTCCTCACGGGAGTGTCGTCGTTACGCTCTCTTCGAGTTACATTAGTGCAGGCGTGGCACAACCATGTTTCTCTCAATTCTTGAGAATGCTCTCGGTAATGCGCAGACGTGATGTTAAGGCACAAGAAATGGTACGTTCCACGACATGCCTTGCATGCAAGCAGTGTTCCAGCTGCGATAGTTTTGTTACAGCACAAACAAATCATTGTTTCAGTTCAATCGCCCAATTTAATCCGAAAAAATATACAAATAAAATATTTGTCCTCCCAGAGACAGCTACGTATCACGTATTCGTGACGCTTCTGTTTTCATTTATCTCGATCCAAGTATGCGTTACTGACTCACCGGCGTAAAACGGCGCAGAAATGTCGACCTTATATCGCACGGTTAACCGTGGGAGTAGCGTGCACTCGGGTGACGGCGTTTTGCTTATATACCGTCGGCTGATTCCGACAGTTGAAAAATATTTGCAACTAATTTCACTAACACTGCATTGAATACGATAATTATGCGTTAACTGGTATTTGAATTATAGTTTTTATTGCACAAAGCACACAGTGAACTAAATTTGAAAAGAAAACACAGCGATTAAACAATTTTAAAATTAAAAATGTAAACAGACGAGGCAAAATCAATGCTGTCAGTAAGACGGCCAAAGAGTAAGTTGATTTTTTGATTTTTGTATTTTTTGTATTTTTGTATTTGATTTGAGTAATTTTTACGGTTGAATATCAACTCCCGTGGCCGACTTCATAAAAAGAGCAGAAACTATGTTCGACTATGTGCGTATGTATGTTTTTAAATGTCTTAGATATTGAGTAAATATAAAAGCTAAAAATAATAGTTGCTTCAAAATAGAAATAATTTGTACTTATCTAAATTAATTCCAATCCGAAAAAAAGATAATACAGATGTTAATTAGTAGCGATGTTACTTAGGTTAACAGTTTGTACTGTAAATAATTTTTCCTATCTTTATTATTTATTTATTTAAATTCGGCATTACGAGAAGCAGTCTAGCAGCAGCAGCCATACTATCAAGAGTGTTAGCCTTTATCTTGTGTTGACCTTTATACCTATTTAGAATGTTAGGTAAGCGTTTCTGTTATGTTTATTCGATTAAGTTTCTGACCGAGACAATGTCAAAATATACGAGACGCCTAATATCGTTAACTTGTTCAGTTATCAGTGAGCCGTGATATGAACAGTCTAATAGAGTATGTTTTCCATTACATTTCCTCGAAGGTATCGCAAGATATCCCCGAAAGATATACCCAGAGCCTTTGTGCTATACACATCAATAAATATATATGTTTACTTTGTATATTATGAAAACAAGAGAGAAACCCTCTGAGTTGCGACTGATTTACAATATCAAAAGTAAATCACAGAAACTCCTTTCATTGAATTTATGCTTTTGTCGCTTGTACTACGAAGGAAAATATTTACGGGTGTATAAAATTAACAAGACATATGACATTTTCGTATATTTTAAAAAAAAAGTTATGGTATTTTCATTTTACGTATGTTAATTGTTAAAATGTACCTATATAACCCAAAAATTTAATTGGAATGTTGATCGAATCGAAATGAAAAGTAAAGCAAAAAAGTGTCGTCACTCATCGATTTATTCCCCATTTCCATGGCGAAATAAAATACTCATTTCACTCAAAAATGCATCATTTTCGCATCACCAGCTGTAGAGGGGAGATATCTGACTGTACTTGTAGCAATCGTCACCAGTAAATATTTATTAGAGCACTTAGACATATAATTGATAGGGATTTATCAAGCGGCAAGTTGACTTGACCCAAATAAACACGAGTGAAAAACTCCTGTCCGTCATTCTTAGAGTTATAACACGTAATACTTTCGAAATTGAATTCCCAGCTCAGGCTCTGTTTATCTACGGGAGGTGACCGCGGTGCGTGCCAAATATCTTCCAGTATTTTATTACATTTGACGCTGTCGTAGGGGGGCTTAGTTACGATGTGTTTGTTCTGTTATATTTCCTATCTGCTGGGTTTCCTCATTGTTTCCGCTAAAATCAACATTCTTACAGATACACGATAAGGACCTGATGTTGTTCCAGAATGTATGTTATTTTGTTATATATATTTCGTTTGTTCCTCTGTTTGACATTCTGATTAATTTTACGGAGATAAGAACCTCTGAACAAAAGATATGCTTTATGTATTCTTATTTTGTTCCGTCATTAACACTTCTGTCTTCCAATATACTTTTCGCCTCTTTTTCCAACAAACTTTTCCGAAAACTCTACCGGCTCTATCAACTACATGTAGTTTTCCAAACAAACGAAATATGATACTGCATCTCTATTCTAACAAAACTCCAGCGATGAGCGGAGCCATAAAATGGCGTCGTTCCTTTTTCGCGTCTCACCCCTCGTGCAACTTAAGACAAACACGTCGATATTGAGGGTGTTAGAAAAGAAACGGATCACGTTACAATTCCTGGCGACAGGCGGAGCGTAGGCAAACATCATCCTTATTGGTCCCACCTGCGGCTGTTTACATTGCCACGACTACTTATTGATTTAAATTACGTCAGTTTTTGACTACGCGGGTACATTTTCCGCTCTTTTCATAGTGTGACCTAGTTACCTAGTTAGCACGTGTGCTTGCCGAACTTTGAAGCTGGGGAGAACAGGGGAGAGCTAAAATTGTTTCGTTGTTGTTTAGCTACGTACCTATTCGGTAGATGACTAAAATATAACAGGACTAATACTTTTTCTAATATAACCCGTGGAACAGTGATTCTAATCACGCGGTACAAAAACGCAACATAAAATCGGTACATGATGGGTGACATAACGACTAAACGACTAGAAATCAACCCTGAAAATGTCTGAAATTTTTAACAATATTTGAGTTATCTCTTAATGAGTTTATGTGTCCACACCCATATTAAATACCTTCACAGTGTATTAAAATATATAACGGGGAGTTGTGTGGGCGTTCGTCTTCTTCCATCTTCAAATTAACCGAAATAAGGCTTCCAACGTATTCTCTGATTTATTGTGATTAGGATCGTGTTACAATTAGTCGAAAACAATCAAACACTCCTCTGATTAAAGCGGATAACTTATTCCGGAACGCGGTGAAGTCGGTCATACGCTGACACGGCCGCACGGTCCGATGTTTCGTTCAGAAAGTGCCGGAAACATCGGTGACAGTTGACAACTGTCATGTCTTAGTGTTGCCAGCGCATAGTCCGAATACACCCAAGTCGATGTTGGCTTGACGTTCCGTTCAATCTCCGACACGGCCATCTTGACATGTCACACGTCCCTGTGTGATGCTCCTGAAAGAGTAAAAGTCATTTGCAATACCAGAGTATCTCCACTCGGCCTATCCTGATTAACTCACTTGAAAATGGATCTTTACACAACAAAACAAATCGTACAGGAAATCAAAACTTTATTCTCACATAATTATGCTTACGTCATAAAAAAAACAACATTTTACAGACCATCGACCAGTATTCACACACTATATACAACCAAAACCAATTACTCTTTACACTAAAATCAACTCTACAATCACCCATCATCAACTCTATGGGTCTCGGTCGTTACTTTCACCTTAACCAGCAATAGTAACTCATGCCACTCTACTGAGCGACGTTATCTCACAACCAGGCGTCACTACCACCTAAATCGAGCGATAGTGACTCATGCCACTTACTCAAAGTGACGATAGCTCACACAGTCGTTACTACCGCCTAAATCGAGCGATAGCAACTCATGCCACTCGCACCAAGTGACGATATCTCACACAGTCGTTACTACCACTTAAATCGAGTGATAGCAACTCATGCCACTTACACCAAGTGACGATATCTCATCCAAGTTAGCACACAAACTTTACATTTTAATTGGTTGAATAGTGGTCAATGGGTTACACAGTTTCTTCTACATCACTAGTTTCCGACTCTACAGGAATTTCATGATCAGGCATTTTTCTTAGTCGGTCGTGGGCGTACTTGTAAGTACGTTTAGAGTTTAAAGCACGCAACGTATAGCGGTCGTTATCCAACACCTCTATGATTTTAAAAGGACCCTTATACTTTGGGTCTAGCTTCGTTTGATTTCGTTCCTCGTTCTGAAGAAGAACAAAATCACCGACAGAAAAGGGAACGATCCTAGCTTTTGTCGCGTCAAAACGAGCTTTGTTGTAGTTAGCGTCCTTATCCATATTAGCAACCGCGGCGTCCCTAACTTGTTCTATGTCAACGATAGGCTCTACATCTTCGGCTAACATCACCTCTAACGGTCGACCTACTCTACCTATTAACAACTCAAGGGGACTCGACTTAGTGACGCGGTTAATCGAACAGTTAAGAGCGAGCTGCACGTCAGGGAGTGCATCCTGCCAAGACTTGTTTGATGTTTCAGATGCAGTAAGCATGTTCTTAAGCGTCGACATCACCCGCTCTACTTGCCCGTTGGCACGCGAGCTTCCGGTAGCAATCAAGTGCAGTTTGATATTAACTGAATCGCAAAATTCACGAAACTCCTGGCTCGCGAAACAACGACCTTGGTCCGCTATAAGTCGTACGGGTGCGCCAAATAAAGAAACACTATGCTTCACGGCTCTTATACTGCTCGCGGTGTCGATGTTGCGGGTATGATGCAAAAGAACATACTTAGTAAATGCGTCAATTAAGACAAACGCGTATTCTTTTGCATCTCTCTTGCCACTCAGCCTGCCAGTGGCATCTATGTGCACCGTGTGCCAGGGGACCGCCACCTTGGGGATGGGATGCATCACAGCTTGAATTTTTCCCGAGTGAGATTTAGAAACACGACAAGTTACGCAACTCTCTACAAACTTTCTTACAAACTTCGTCATGTTTTCAAACCAGTAAAAGTCGTACATCTTCTCTACAGTCTTTTCCCATCCCAAATGTACCAGTCCCTCATGCACACTGTGGACAATAGACCACCGCAAAGATCTTGGAACGACAGGAAGACAACGCGTCTTTCCGCTGCGTTGTATTTTGCGATATAATGTACCCGAACGCAATTCGTAAGTTTTGGCGACATCGTCAGAAAGTTTGCCGCTAGCGAGGTCACTAACCAGCTTACTTATTTCGCCATCTCGCTGTTGTTCTGCCAAAAGCCAATTCTCGGAAATTTCCACAACAGAAATTTGTTTGGGCTCTACTTTATCGAAAGCTTTGTTCGTTGTCGGAGGTAGAGGGTTTCGCGATAGAAAATCCGCATGAACCATACGTTTCCCTTCTCTATGTACCACGTCAAAGTCGAAGCTTTGTAGGAAAGCCCACCATCTGTGGACTCTTGGCGTTAGATCGAGCTTTTTACGGGCAGACTTTAACGAGTTGCAATCCGTTACGACGACAAATTTTCGACCGTGCAAAAAGTGTCGGAAATGCTTCACCGCATTCACGACTGCAAGAGTTTCCAACTCATAAGAGTGGTATTTTGACTCTGCAGTCTTGGTGCGTTGGCTGTAGTAGGCAACGACGTGTGGTACGTTATCGACTTTCTGAATGAGGATAGCGCCGTATCCGATTGCACTCGCGTCCGTATGGAGCTCAGTTTCGCGGTCAGGATCGAATATAGACAAAACCGGTTCACTCGTTAAAACTGAAACAATCTGTCGCCTAATCTCCTCATGCTCCGGTTTCCAGTTAAGTTTGCCATTACTTGATGTTAAAGCGTACAAAGGTGCCATAACCTGGGAGAATTTGGGTACAAACTGCCTAAAGTAGGAGGCTAGGCCAATAAACTGGCGTAACTGAGTTACGGTTTCGGGGGGTGATAGAGCGGTAAGTGCTTCTATTTTTCTCGGGTTTGGTCGAATCTCTCCTTGGCAGACTTCAAAACCTAGGTACTCTACCTTTTTCTTTAAAAAGGAACACTTTTTCCAATTAAGAGAAAATCCCTTTTCGGTCAAAGTTTGGAGAACCACCTTCAGTCTTTCAAGCGCTTCTTTGGGATCCTTAGCAATAACCATAACGTCGTCCATGTACACAACGACATACGAATTTGTCAGATCACCTAGAGCGTTAATAACGGCGCGTTGAAAAACTGACGGCGCGTTGCGTAGGCCAAAGGGCATTGCCAAATACTCGTACTGAGAATCTGGTGTAATAAAAGAGGTACATTCCACAGAGTCCGGGTGTATTGGAATTTGATTAAAGCCAGAAGCCATATCTAAGATAGTAAAGTAGTGTGAACCGTGTAATCTGGCAATCTGATCTGAAATCAGGGGAAGGGGATATCTATCTGGTACCGTATTGTCGTTGAGCTCGCGGTAGTCAACGCACATTCGGTCAGTGCCGTCTTTTTTCTTAACCAGAAGAATGGGGCTGGCAAACGGAGACGAACTAGGTCTAATAATATTCGCAGCAAGTAGCTCATCAACTTTCTCACGCACAACTTTACGCTCCTCTACACTGAGTCGGTAAGGACGGCGGTACACGGTCTTATTCGGATCTTTCAGACGTATAACCATAGGTTCGGTATCAGCGCGGGAAACGGGCACACCAGTTGTAAACGAACTTTCGAACGACTTTAAAAGCTCTACCAATTCGTGTTTATACTCGGGGGGTGCATCGGTGTCTATAGAATCAAAGTCGATATTCGATTTAGGCGCATTACAATTATTTACAGTCCTAGTCCAAGAAAATGACAATTTATTGGAGGTCATGTTTACAGCTAAACCTAAAGCCAGCACTTCACGTCCAATCATAATGTCGTGGTGTAGACAGTGATCGGGTAAAACGTGTAACAAAACTTCAATTGAAATATCATCAATTTCGATCTGCGATAAAATCTGTACAGTACTAACAATAGCGGATTGGCCTATACCGGTCAATGAAACATTACAATAGCTACGCTTGCCTTTAAATTTACATGCAATCGACTCTCTAATCAATGAACACTCGGCACCTGAATCATACGTAAAATGAAACTGCTCACCCGCATGATGCAGCATCCCAGTTGGCGCATTGACAGTGCAGACATTCACGCGCTTCTCCTGCAGAGGGCCGGCTGTGGTGTTGGAGCTGCTCTCCCGCCTGCTCCTCTGCGGACAGTTCTTCGCGAAGTGGCCGGCAGCGCCACAGCTGAAGCAGCTGGTAGATGGAGTTGAGGATGACTTCATGTCACTCTGTGTCTTCGATGTGTTATCTCTAGTATTGAAACCTTTTCTCGAACGGCACTGTGCTGCTTTGTGGCCTGATTTTCCACAAACGAAACATTTCACAGTTGAGACATCAGTTGCTATACGAGGTTTCTTAGCGTCGTGGCTATGGTCATTTGTAGACGGCATGTTGCGCTTCATAAAAGAGACAGCCTTGAGCTCTTGCGGTAATTCATTTCTCGTGGTTATATTTTGTGTGAATGACAGCCGTTGGACACGATTTTCAAATTGGGAGATATGTGACAAAACAGTAGACACGGCAATCTGTTCTACCGAAAGATTTTTCCATCTTGACATTAAGGATGACATCAATTTAGACGCATAGGAAGCCAAACATTCACTAGATTTCGGTCTACTACTCTGCAGGTTTATTAAGAATCCAGCAGCAGTCTCAGCACTCTCATACCTGGTAGTGAACAGGTCCTTAAAGTTGCTCCATGTCATACCGTGAAAGGACACTTGGGACAGCCATGTTGATGCTTGACCTTTTAGTGCACGGCTCAAGGTCATCATGAGTGGAGCACCCTGCATGTCCGGATCCGTTATGCACATGTCCGCAGTAGATATCCAGGCACGAGCATCCACGTTTTCTTTGTCCGGATCGAACTCTGGTAACCGGATATCTTTGCTGGCCGACGATGGTGTTTTCATGGCATTGATAAGGGCCATAAAATTACGATTTTGCTGCTCCATCAGTAACAACCATTTTGATTCGTCGTTACTAGTCGAATCGCGCCGATTTTCTTCATGGTTACATCCCACATCTGATAACGGGGAGTTGTGTGGGCGTTCGTCTTCTTCCATCTTCAAATTAACCGAAATAAGGCTTCCAACGTATTCTCTGATTTATTGTGATTAGGATCGTGTTACAATTAGTCGAAAACAATCAAACACTCCTCTGATTAAAGCGGATAACTTATTCCGGAACGCGGTGAAGTCGGTCATACGCTGACACGGCCGCACGGTCCGATGTTTCGTTCAGAAAGTGCCGGAAACATCGGTGACAGTTGACAACTGTCATGTCTTAGTGTTGCCAGCGCATAGTCCGAATACACCCAAGTCGATGTTGGCTTGACGTTCCGTTCAATCTCCGACATATATATAAAACTGAATCTAATAAAAATTAATTCAACTTAGTTGGTTTTTGATTTTTTGAGGGCTTTAAATAAGCTTTTGATAAGCTGTAAAACTCAAGTAAAATAATTCATAATATTAGAGTTTTAAAATTTAAGAGAAGTTTTATAATGCCATGTATGTTTAAAATTGGTTTGGTTGGATTTGGTGTCTACCTTATTATTTGTGGACACGTCTCTATCAGGGTTTCCTTGACTTCAATTCTTATCCATTTAGATTATACAGCCCGATAGTACTGTTAGAATGATAAATGAACCATAAAATTATGTTGTCACCAAATAATATCGACACTAAATTACACAAAAGTGTCAATTGGTTAATGCCGATAACAGTATTCATCCTTTGAAACGAAACAAAAGCGTTCGGGTATGACGAAGTCATTAATAATTCTTTTCGAGGAATCGAGAAACAGGCAGGTACGTTCTTATATTTCTAAACTTTGCTAAACCTATTACAGAATAATTCGATTTAAGCGAAGGGAAAATTATTAAAGCTTTTTGGGTTCACTTAAAAGGCGAAGATAGGAGTCTGCACTAGAAGGCTCATTTGTAATTCAGATGTTGTAGTTGGGAGCGGAGCGGAACCATCGCATGCCTTTTAGCCGGTCTCGCTTCGCCCTGTGCCCTGCGCCCTGCCACATTTGATTTTACGACCTCTGAATTGCTTCGGAGTCAAATAGCAGCCCTGAATCGATGCTAGCCGGATAGAGGGGCTCTGATTTTAAAAGCTTCTTGACGGTTATTTTGCTCTTCTATTTCTAATGGCTTTTGTTTTACAAAGAGGAAGCATACATTTTGCCACTACTTATATAACTTTGCCATTAAAAAAGCCTTGGGAAAGGAACACATTTTATTTTTTACAATTGTAATTTATAAGAAATTAAACTTAAACTAAAAGCTTTGTTCCTGTTAGAAAATAGTATCATATTTTATTATACAACTAGCTGCTACCCGCTACTTCATCCGAGTGGACTTCAGAAATTATGCCTTTGGTTCGATCAGGATGTGTCCTTTTTCGTCCATAATGAAAATATACTTATTTTTATCCCATTGTTTGGGTAAAAATATCTAGATAATGAGGATTTGTGTTGTCCTTGAGTTTCGTGTATACCGTGAAACCACAAGTTTCTATGCAGCACCGGTCTACAAGATACTATACTATATAATACTATTTACAAATAATAAGACATTAATGAATTATTTATCGAATAGTACTTAAATTGTATTCTCTTTCCAGCGATCGCTGTGGGACACGTGCCCGAAACACTGGCGATGTTCCACCTCTGGTGGAATTATCTAGGTTACCATTTAAATCCATGTGGTGGTCCACGGCGTAACTTCGGGGATTCGATTGAGATTTACAAAGCAATAAATTACATTTATTTCGGTACAACTACTACAAATTTGTACACTGTATACATAAGTATAACGGAAAAGAATCTACGTCTTTCTCAGTTTTGACTGTTCTACTTTTGAGAAAATTCAATACTGACAGTAGAAACATTAAATCTAGTCAGATATACATAAATGAGCAATGGTGGCCAACAGTCGAGGTCTGGGTTCGATGCGCTCGTACCAATGAGTTCCAATTTGTTATTTGGAATTTACGTACGAATGATAAAAATAATTACCATTAGCTTTTCGGTGAAGGAGAACATCGTGAGGGAACCTGCACACTTCTGAGAAGAAATTCAACCAATCTGCACTGGGTCCGCGTGGTGGACTACGGCCTATACACACTGTGTAAGAGAGTAGCCCTGCAGTGGTAACGTATAGGCTGTTGATGATACATAAATTTAAGAGAATAAATTAACATTCACGTGCGCAGTAAACAATACAACATACAAATATCGTATCAAAGTAGCTAGATTTCAATTAAATATGGATAAGTTAAAGACAGGTGCAAAGAGAACAAAGAGTTTCAAAAATTTCACTTTTCTCTACCCTCATTAGCAGGGCTCAAAAAATGAAATGCCCAAGGGATACTACCAGGGGTGTTGACCGTCGCTGGCAGAATACCAATTAGAAGTGCGTTCTAACAGCAAACAGCGGTGCGGTGCCCACCGTGACCACGCGGACTCGCTTAACCGCAAACTAATTAAAAATAAACGTTGCTCTAAAACAAAAACGTGAAAATTACACTGGCGATACCTACAGCGGATTATTTCAAGGGAGGGCGGAAAATATTTTGAATGTAAACGGGATTAGCAGTGACGGGGTCTCGAACGAGCCTCCACTTTGATTGTTTTATTAGGTTTCTTTCTGTGACAAAAGGTTTAATGGGAAGGGTGTTTTGTATAAAATCTCCTTGAGTTCATTTTTTAGGGTAAGATATTTTATGAGAATGATTATTTTATGCATTTATTTGTAAAATGCAAAATTGCACAGAATTTGTTGAATCAATTCGTCATGTTAGACATTTACTGAATTATGTAGTGTAACTATTGATATCCATGAGGAAATGCCAGGTTGGAGTCCGTGGGATTATTTATCTAGGATCGTTTTGGGATCACAAGAGTAAACAAAGCATTTCCTCCTGTAATCAAATTTCAAATAAGGCAACTGCCGTGATTAAGTTTTAAACCGAGTCATCGGAAATAACTCACATTTCTCTGCTTGATTGAAAATAATGTAAGCGTCGATGATGAAAAGATGATTCCAAAATATAAGTTACTAAATGTTCTTTTTTATTCATTTAAAAAAAATCAAACTGCTCATCATATTAAACGTAATTAAAACAAGTACATAGGCAAATTTCATCGTCGAGCATTGTGTATCACGCATCGCTACGAGATTTCAAACAATAGGTAATTAGCACATCTTATTTACGTGTCTTTGTTTGTGAGACACCGTCCTTTGGTTAGGGAGACACAGCGCCTTTGTGCGGGGCACAGATGTGGTCTGCCGACGACGCGACGTGGCCAACCATTATTAAAGTACACCATTAATATTACCTGTGAGACTTTACAATATACTCGTAGGTGTTGATTCTGGAACGCACTTACTTTGTGTTTTAAAGTAATAAAACGTCCTTCAACATATTGAAAAACTAAATAAATATTGACGGATCGTTTTTGTCATCAGTTAATTTTATTCTGGGCGCCCGAACTTCGCTAGCAATCTTGCAAAATGTTTAATACGAACCGCTATTATAAAAGGCAGGATTTTCTCGAAGGTACGATACGTGACTAATCTTACTCTAAACTCCTAAACCTGTGAACTTTTAAAAATTACAATAAAGATGACTGATTAAGAAAATCACTAAAGACTAACCCTCAAGAATTGCCAATTCAATCGTATAAGGCTGATATATGCTGTGACGTAATACGCATATTTGACCTCACTATAACCTGAATGCATATAATACCACAAAATATTATTTGCTTAGGGAAAGGGATTAGTCACAAATCTAACAGCTTCTACTGAAACTTACCCTAATTCTTCTTCGTACGTAATACGTATGCCTTCTACGTAAAACTACTACAACATTTTAAAGTTGAAACTGTAAGTTCCAAAGAAATATAATATCATAACAATAATATTTATATCAAATATGTATTTCACATATCAAAGGAACATAAGTAGTTAGACTATCGATAAATCATAATCCATACCAACATTATAATTGTGAAAGTGAATTTGTTTGTATTTTCCTTACGTCGCAATGCAAGGTCAGGATGCCATAAACGTTTGTTAAGATATATTTGATGAGTTCAAAAAGTACATAGGCTCCTTTTTATCTCGATCGAGCAATAAGTTCCCGTGGGATAATTACGGGAGACCAAGCGGAAGTTTGTATAAATTTATAATAAGTAATTCCTTCTTTAGTAGCTCTCTGAATCGTCAAATGGACCTTGTATAAGAAACTCTCTGCAAGGAAAATCTTATAAACTACTATTTAGAGTCAATTTGATCTTGTTAACCCTCCTCCATAGGCGCGGCCGGTCCGGGACGAAGGTGTTCGTGTACAATACGTTGAAACACCGTGTAAAGTAGCCGGGTAACGGTAATGAGGGACGCTGTACATACACCGAGGGGGTGATAGTTAACTTACATCTTTATGTCTTACTAAGGTATACTATTTTTCCCGTTTAGCGACCAGCCCTCAGTCCCTGCGCACTATGCGCATAATTATACGGGTCTAAGTTGTTGTTGTTGTAAGTTGTACTGGTAGACTGAACCAATGAATTTGAATTAATGAAGCATGCCTTAAGGTCTAACGCATAGCTGAGTCTGTTCCTGAGGTACGGGAGCGGTACGGGAGGTAATATACTCCCTACCACCTCCCTAGTTTCAAATATTTTTAGTCATCTCCGCTTCCTCTTCAATATTACGTGTATACTAATTTAATAGAATTGCCAGTGAAATTATTGTTGAAATTATGCCATTTTTAAAATTAAATTTAATCCCAGGACAGCTACAGGACCGATATTTTTGCATAGGGTTTGTAAATCTAAATACCTTTCAATATTTTTAGCTTTTCTACGATCTTACATGACGTCAATTTAGTGTTTAAACGTAATTTTTAAGAATAAAGAATAAAATTAGAATAAAAAGGTGGATAAAAGCTAGTTAATACTGAGTTACTTGAATTTTTATTGAAAAGGTTGCAACCTTTATCCATCGCAGACTCTTTGATTGCAGACAATCAATTCCTCTCTCAATACGTACTATGCTACTCGTACTTTCAGTAAAGCGTGCTGCGTTATTTACCAGGCGGGATCGTCTGTCTGTCTTGATATTACTTTGTAACAGCTAAACTTTCCAGGAGAAATTTTAATGTTTTAATGTTAAAAGCTTTTTTTTCTTTCTATAAAAGTGCACTGTAACTTCGTCTTCCTGCAATGTCCCACGTGACTACTGGAATAAATTTATATTTGAAATTAGCTGATTGTATTAATCGTTATCGTCGTTTGCAAGAATTAGATATGAAGAGTGTGTAAATATTGTTGGGTACCTGTATAAAGGTAATTGAAATTGTCTGCTTAAAAGGGCTTGGTAACACCACTGCAGCAAGGTTGCGAGCGAAGCTTAGAGGTACAGATATTTCAAATAGTATGGTGCATAAATATACATATGTAAATTAAATATGTATTTGTATAGGTACATTGCACATAAATACATACGGCCCAGCACACATTTCCCTAATATTTTGTATGGAATTTGATATATGTTTTGTTGCGATGTATTCAGACGTAATTAAAGGGTAGGGTTCTAAGAATTTTATTTGATCTCTTTTTCGTCTTAGGAGGATATAGCCTTGGCTCAATGAATTTTAAGTTTTTAAGAATGTAAGAGCATTGGGTGTAGCTTGTTTACGTTTCTTACATGTGTTGTCGCTAGTTATGGATTGTAAATAAATAAAACGACACGAGTACATTCAGATCATTCGATGACTGTTTATTTACATATAGTGACGTCATTATTGTGACACTGTAGATATAACCAGAACATAAAGATCACAAAACTGACCAGTTATATCCTATTTTAGTAATAATGACATTTCACTAAAGTCCTATTAAGTGATCACTATGAAACTAAATACAAATATATAATCGGATCGTTTGTGGCTTTGACGGGATAACAGAATGGCCAAAGCCACAAACAGAACAATTGACAACATTCCAAGTTTACAACTAAACATGAATCAACGTACCTCCTAGTCATACCTAACCGATACTAATGCTATCGGACTCATGGAAAATTTTATCGCATTTTCTTATGATGGAACGAATAAATCAACATTGCGAATGGAAAACAAAAGAGAGAGATCGTAATTAATCTTTCCTTGATCACATTGTAATAATGATGTTGATAATGTATCCGATTTGACTCTAAACATTCTTAAGACAGGGAAATAAGGGTTGGAAATTTGAAATCTTGTCAATACATATCAATATTGAGATCGACATAAAATCTTGAACTGATTAAGATATCCTAGTTTTGTTAAACTTACCGAAAAGAAACGTTATGTACAAGGTACAGTAAAACTTAACTTTAACTTATCATTCTATGCAGTCAAATCTTTGACTAAGGCCGAATGCGCGCGATGATTTCATAATTTGCCTTCATAAAATGCAAACGAAACAAAAACGTGTTTTTGAAATTTCAATTATTGATCAACTAAAGTACACTTAGCAACATAAAAACTTATTTGAGCTCTAGATAAATATAACGCGATAGGTTTTAAAACAAGGCTCTTTAGTACACTCTTTAAATTAGAAAAGCCATATATTATCTGGAGCAAGAATTGATACTCACATATCCATTAACCTGATGAAAGCAGTATTCGAGATTTAAGCCGAACATTCCAAATCAAACGTCGAGATAAATGTTTTTTGGTACGTTTATAGTGAAACAAAGCCGCGCTGCGATGCGAGTTGAATGCGAGCCAAAAAGAGATTCGGGTACAGCGCAGCGGAGAGTCCGACTTTTCATTGTATTTGGGCAACACGACGACCATGTATGACAACAATTCGTAATGGATGTTTTATCCTTTTCACTATGAACTAAAGTTGTGATTCAAGAATACTTTTACACAGAGAAACACTCCAGTGAATAGTGCATTTATTTGTTTGTATCAACTGTATACTAAGTAATTACTGTTTCGTTGGCGTTTAGTAACAAAATTAATGTTTAATTTGTCTTGTAGGCGATTGAGTAGGAATCAAATTATGTAAGAACTGCAACCCAGAACAGTAGCTTTATAATCTATCGAAGAACAGATTGACAGATAAGGTATTGCTTGATCCTGTTATCAATACGATTGATGTTGTAATCTTTTGGTGGCTGAATTAAACATTCTTAATTAGGTACGAAAATGGATATCATTTTCTTCATCTTTATTTTCCAATATCTGAAGTCACTATTACACTCGTGTATGAATGCGAGTAATAATTAATCAACACCAATGTAATGATAAACTGGGATTTCTATTGTTTTGTCTAAAGTATACTTACTTACATTTTCATTATTATTATTTTCCATCACCATTTATAAAAATCCAAATAAAGTACTTTTTTTATTGAAATGATATTTATTCATGTGTAGTTTGTTTTCAACATTATTTTAGTCAATAATTGCTTTTGTTTTCCTGAGTTGTAAGATTTATTGTAATTCTAAAAAAGCGGCGAAAATATACAGAAGCGTAAATCGCAAACAAACTCATAGTGCGTTTGAAATAGGTATATCTACAAAACAGTCGTTAAGGTCTACATACACGATTGTCATTTTCATTTAGACTTAATATTAATTGATTGGCAGTGCTGTAACGTCTGTATAGTAATATCTATAAATAAGTAAATATTAATTAATTGTGGTATGGACACGAATAACAGACACAGTGGGTGCATATGTTACATCTTGTTTTTTTCGCCTGATGTTATATTAATAATATGAATTTTATTAGGAATATCTTATCTTTTTGAACGAATCTTTTGAAATAAGTTGAAAACCAAAACTGTATTTTTATTTCCCAAAAAAGCAGGCGTAAAAAACAAGCATGCTACTTTTCCATGTCAAATATCAACAAAAATTAACTTTTTTTTCTTCATTTCAATTATTATATATTTTATTTATTGTAGTATCTTCATAACATCTGACCTATAATTTTTATTTTCTATAAATTTTAACTTGCTATGGTTTTATTTGTGTCCAAAAGTTACAGACATTTTATACATTTAAATTATTTTTTGGCATGATTATCACTGATATCGTTTAAACAAGTGAATTGTTTATACTTCTAGGATCGGATTCCCATATTTGAGTCGGTGATATGTGAAAATGGAGAATAGTCTAGGAGGTAATAAATAGTCACTACCGATTTTCCATACTAAGGCGATCAGAACTTCTGCTTTTGCTGCTGTTTTGATGCTCAGTAAAATAAGTTTACTTTAATAACTAATACTCATAAGTGGGCGAATCATTATATACAAATGATAATTTCTTTTCCTAAATATTATGGTTTTGAACCAAATGAAATATTTGATGACTTTCATGAAATTCAGCACTGATGTGAAACCGGCTTGATCATTGTTCAGGTGTTTACAGGTGGTGAATTAATTTTTTTTGATATAGATTCCTTAATTACCACATTATAAACCAGGAACAAGTGCATTAAAAGTCAATCCTATTATTGATTACAATAACAACCCAGTCCATTTGTAGTTTTACGAAATGGAATAAAGATTTCTACATTTTCAGAGTTTCAAGTGGAATAACCAATAATTAGGTCTAATAATTTAAGATAATTAAAAATTTTAATAATTAAAAATAAATATAATTAAAAAAAGATAAATAAAAATTTAAGATAGTTGTGAAACGCGTAACAATTCTATTAAGTGTTTTAAATATTTATCTTTTTCTTTCTCGTGTGACGAAAAATAGTCAGAAAAGTCCTTGATAAAGTCAAAGGCATAAATATCACCAGCAATTGTAAATATAAACAATAATTTTTCTCAATATACCACTGGATGGAACTACAATTTGGAATATTCCAATACCTACTCTGTACGTACTAATAAATAAAATTTAGAAATTCAAACCACATTTAACTATAAATTAACACTTAAACATTATGTTTCGCACTTTTGAATTACAACGACGATCCAGTCACTTTACTATTAACATGTATAAGAACACTTTTATCTCTTATCAATAAATAACCATAAAGGAAATTGCTATGACTTGCGCTTTGCCGAACCCCGTGCTAGTCATTTACCAAACTATATATTACTTATTCGATTAGACCAAGATCTCTGAGACTAATCGAAATCTGTCACAACTTCAAAAGTTCGAATTTAAAAAAGTAGCTTTTGAAATTATTTTGAGTGATGTTCATATAGTTACTGACTGAGTTCAACTATTTTGGAATAGGTTTCATAATTGAGTCAATGGTATATATGTAATATTTTACCATCAATATATGTACCTTGATATACGCTTCAACATATTTCATGATAAAAATCACTACCATTAGCTTCTCGGTGAAGGAAAACATCGTGAGGAAACCTGCACACTCCTGAGAAGAAATTCAAAGGTGTGTGTGAAGTCTACCAATCTGCGTTGGGCTCGCGTGGTGAACATGGCCCATACACTCTCTGTAGGAGAGTAGGCCTGATCCCTGCAGTGGGGACGTATATAGGCTGTTGATGATACCTTGATGATACAATAGTACTGAACGCAGACCTATCTTCTATAGAACGGAACCTGATCGATGTTATGTAGTTCTGCAGAGTGGTCGCTGTGATAAATTGGTAGTACGCATATAGCCGCTGCTATTCCCATAATATCTGTCATCTTCGGTGATACCTATGAGTAAAAAATTCGTTGCGTAATTATATGCTATATTGCGAGACTTAATGACGAAAGACTGACTCTCCACAATAAGTACACATCAAACGATACTTACCAATATTCAATAAAGAATAAATAAATAAAAATTGCATCATACGACTATTTGGCAAATCGTAGGACAGGGTTTGGCAATACGCCAACGAACCATCAGAATTCTATAGTCAACATTAATAATTGTAACTATTCACTAATAAGGTTATATCGAAGATTGCCATGCGGCCGTTCAGATGTGCTCATCCTGTACATCTGCCAAGAGAGAAAAAGAACATTATTTCAGCATGTGTGTGTGTGTGTGTATCTACTTTTTTCGCAAAGTTGTGATCACAGGTAATATTATCTAAACTATCTACTGATACCATCGGGTCAACGTATACAGCATTAACAAAGCAATGTCAAAGAAAAAGGGTCGCTATCTCGCTCTATAAAAACGTAATGAGCAAAACGTACTCGTGAGGGTGTCTATGTTTTGTATGCGTATGGATGATTCTACAAAAATATAACTGGTGTAATCTCGTGGAAATAGCGAATTAGGCTTCAGCGAAATGAAACGTGGCTTTAACGCTGAAGTGATGATATAAAGGTTTCTCAGTGTAGCGGGAGAAGGAAATGTTTCGATCTTTATTTTAATAACAGTGAATGTAGAAATAAAGTGGTATATCTCGATGTAGCATGAGAAATTGATTGAACTTCGGCCAGGCGTCCATGATAACATGATAGTCTTTGCGGATGAAAACTAACGCAAAACATACCACATTAAAATATACTTGAAATATTGTCCAGGATACCAGGAAGATATATGTAGTTTGCACTAAACCTACCTACAAACAAAATTAATGGAAAAATAACAACATCCATGCAAGGAAATCTCGTTACACAGCATTTAAATTCAAAACATTTTATATATTTACACAAAATTGGCTTCTGCTTAAATACGTTCAGTTGAATTTCAAACGATTTCAGTGTTATTTTCAGGTGTAAACAAATTCATTGTTAAAAATCGTGTCATTAACTCAAGCCACTGTGTCCACATACATAGTTATGAAGGTGCTACACGTATTTTATTATCGAACGCGATTGCAGAATGCGTTTCATATGTCTAAACTACTTTTGATAGGTTTGAAATTATTTATAGACAAGACGATGCAGCTCGGTGCCTTTCCTGAAGATTAAGTAGACAACACATTCTAAAATCGACATAATTACAGCTTGATTACAGCACACAATTCACAGTGGTAGCATACAGTCACAGGTGCAGTGTGTCGTGGGGAACATGCAAATAACTGCGGTCGCGCATTCAGATTCACTAAACTTTACCACATTGTTTGAAAGTTATTTACAAAGTTTAATCTTGTAGCATTAATTTGTTTTTTCCCACTTCCACTATTTATTAAGTTGGGTATAAATATGAATTATAAACTATACTGTACTTCATTTATGTTACAAGGAAGTAAAGGTATTGTTTGTTACGATAGTCAAAGTAAAATTAGATTGAAATTATCGAGAGATATTTCTATCCGATTCTCAAACCTATAATAAAATTTTAGATTTCAGTATTTGTATTTGACGGTTACTTTTGAAAATTCACGAAAATAATTATAGCATTACTTCGGATCATCTTTACTAACATTCCTTAGATGGAAACCAAACGTTGACACTAATGTCGGAGTTAGAATGGGACGTCCTGCACAAGTTTTACAATTTGCATTCTGCAAGTTCGGTCCATCGAATGAGACTCTCAGGATGTGGTTTCTAACAGTGAATCTGAATACTTGATTCTAGAAGAGTTAACAAAACTGGTTCAAATCTACAAGGGTATTATTAGTTTACTATTTTGTTTTACCACTTCTGATGTAACTAAAAAAGTGGCTATATTATGGCTTGTCTGCAAATTGTATCAAGGAACACATTTCTGATTTAGTTTTGTTGAAAATAAAACCCTCTTAGATTTGGAATACGTCAATCGTGTTACACCTGTACACAACACAAGTACTTACAGGGAGCTACAGGGTTCAGGATAACAACTCCAAACTACTCAAATATAACGATACAAACAATCAGGTGATAGGATCACATACCTAGTCACAATATTCAAATTGTTAGTTCATGAAGTAGCTCTTCCTCTCCTTTAAAAGTCAATGATCTTTTTCTCCCAATTTAAGGATGTATTTGTTAGAAAAATAATATAAGTTAACAGTATTAACATTTAATTCTGTATCATATCACTTAAAACATATAGTTTTAAAATTAACTTTATCGCGTGAGCATATTATAACGAGATTTGACTGCATGAATTTTCACATCACTACTGTGAATCTACTACAAGTAATGCAATAATAAAATATATAAAGACGCATAAAATACAAAAACCGATGAACAAGATAAAATTTTAATGCTTATAGCCTATGAAGTTAAAATCAACTATCGAGTTTAATACAACGGAAACGATGCAACGACAACTTGATCCTAAAACTATCTAAAATGTAACTCGTGCCAATAAAATATTAACGTGATAATTTGAAGACAATTGTGTTTATAATATTATTATTTTATTTATCCTAGAAGACCAATCGTTGTAGCAATATTTTAAAGCTAAGACTTTGTCAGAGCTGGGACAATAACAATTACGCGGAGAGGCCTAATTGTTATACAGAAGTTTCTAGAGATGAGTTTATGTCAAGGAATACCATCAAAACATACCCAAAAGCTGGATCGTCAGAAAACTTCCAAAAGTGAAAGTGTGGAATTTAGCAAATATAAACGCGGAACATGATAAATGCTAGCATGGGATTTGATACATTAAAACCCTGGATTTAACAAATGCAAATGCGAAATATGACAAATGATGCTCATAATATTCAATTTCAGTTCAAATTGTAAGTAATCGCCTTTGGTTTCGGAAACTTTCTAACGTCGCTGCTCTCAATCGGCTGATATTCGGGACTAGACTGTGACTTTTATATTTATCAGGAATGCCGGCAAAATCCATCTCCAGAAGTAACTAGCAATAGATAGTCGGTAATTAGTTTACAATAGAATAGAAACAACTATAAGTAACCTTACTAAAGTATATCTAAGTCAGTCTAGTTGGATTTACAGGTAGGTTTCGTAAGAAAGACGCGTGCATCGGAACACCCGAGTGAGGTAGACTTGGGAAATAGGCCATGGCCTGGTTAGTCAGAAACATAGCCAGAAACGAAACCACGCGTTGATAGTAGAAAGCTATGGAAAACTACTGTGTACTAAGCCTGCGCCACAAAAACTAGGTTCCTGTCAACTTACCTTCGGTAGTTAGCTTACTAGCGGTCGACGTTTGTGATTAATGTGTCGTTTTGGAAGCATTTCTACTGTGATAGCAACGAAACAATGACCGTAACTTCAGCGCTAAATACTGCTGGGCGCTTCGTCTCAAGCACGCTGTACCTAGTAGGATTTCCATAGCTTTGTAAGTCAATAGATACATGTGAACAAGGAATACGGTACGTAGGTGATAGGGGAGGGGTTTTGCGCCAAGAGTTGTATTGCGAGCTGAAAACTTTGCAGGGGATTTCTGGAGAATAATGTGTTTCCCTACGCGATATTCGGGATTTATATTCATAGGCTTTGTACGTGGTGCGGACATATTTTTGCGGTTTTGCCAACGTACACATTACGAAATATTTATTGGGTTGACTTTGTAAACGGAAATGAAGCCAGAAGCTTTTGTTATTCCACGTACTTCGATACTGTAAAGCCACACATGTGACTTTGTGAAAGCAACTTCTCATTTGAAAGCCGAAATCAGTTTTAAAATGTAAAACAGAAACAAATAAATTAGATATACTAAGTCGTATTTGACATATAGATTCACAAAGCAATAGCATAGACACAAAAAGTATAGCGGCTTTAAATACAACAATGTTACATAAAACGCAATCATATTTTCCCTGGAAATGGTTTGTGTACATACGAACTCTACAGAGTAGTTCGAAAACAGAACCAACGTCACGTAATAGTAGCTATACTATTGCTTCAAATAAGAGGGAGTAAACATGTTTACATCCTTCCCACTCATACCCCTAGCGTAAATAATTAAAAGGGTCCAGAAGATTGATTAGATAATTCAGATGAGCATACAATCGGCTATGTTTCATGCGCGTATGTAATAAAATACGATTGAAATCTTTGATTAAAGCAAAAACTAGAGGCTTATTACCACGTTTCGTACGTTTGTTTGTGGATAGAGCATCGCCGTCATCTACTGCCGCAGTCATGCAGCGCACTGCAGGCGCTAAAGACCAGTCATCATAATTAGTTCCTTGTCATCATAACACTTTGTCGTACCTAGGGGACGTATAGTGGCGAACGATCTGTACATTTACGGTGCCGCCAAAGGAAAATCTGCCATTTTTGTTTAGCAAACGTCTGTTGCGCGTATGCGGTAGTAAATGACGGAAAAATATTTTCATACCAAGTGTTGATGTTTGTTTGTCTATGTATTTATTTAGTCTAGGGTTGGGATAGTGCTCAGCGTCAAGGAAGTTTGTAGTTGAGAGGGTCAAACTGACGGGGGGTTAATAAAACTGGCCTCGAATCCAGAAGGGTACTCATCATTCGAAAGGGTATCCGTCCAAAAGGATTTGTAATAGTCCACCTAATTGTATAACTACTTGTATGACGACGGCACCTTTCCGAATTTGATTCCTATTCTGTAGTAGCTAGAAGTCACATATCGTACCTTAATAGATAAACAAATATTAACAAGTTTCATATTCGCTATTTTCTATTTAAATGTACATTATAATCAAGAGAAACATAACATGGGTTGATAGATGGAAAATATGGATGTTTCCGTCATATAGGATGGAGGTGAGAAAATTTGGCAGAGATTGAAGAAGTCGTCACTACCAATTGGAGTGCAACTGTAAAAGGGATTGAATGATTGAGTCAAGGAACCAGAAATGAAGGAATTTTCCAAATGCTTACTTATTAGCGACGTTTTCTGGGTCAGTGAAATGAAAAACTATGTGCCCCATCATTTAAATTCCGATTAAATTATATTATGTTATTCTAGTGGATGATGATTTGGTGTTTCAACCGTCTTACTAATAAGATCATAATTTTTAAATAGCTTAATTTCAAACAGGTGTTAAAACACCGTCGCGAATAAAAATTCTTGATACAAAAAGTATCACATTGATAATACTCGTAAATATAAATTGTTACTTGATGTATCTGATTTCAAGGTTTAAAAAGAATATTTCTGGAATGTTGTTCATGGTATTTATAGGTTCTAGTTTAGGCGGTTCATAGTGTCGCAGAATTTGCGCCGATACGTGTGGTCTTTTCCCAGTTTCAGGAGAGATTAAGTTCCCTGTTGTTAACTTGAAAAATAATAATAATGACGAACTGGTCACAATAGTCTTCTTTAGCAATAAAGTCTTAGTTCATCGCAGTTTTGTCTTTCGAAATCATGAATTTAAACATTTTATACATTTTACGGATTTTAAGGAGTCATCGCATATTGAAATATCCCTTCATTTGTTTTGAGTGGAGAGTTACGGATGGATGGGGGATGGGTGTGGGGGTTGTTTATAGGTAGCTTTCAGAGAAATCAAGGTCTGAGACAGATGCACGCGAGGAGCGCGTGTAGTTGGTGGAGGTGCCGTAGTCGGAGGTGGCGGTGGCCAGGTCGGCCATCACTCCGACCGTACCTTGGGTCACGTCCGCCGCGGCCGACTCGCGCTCCAGCAGCTTCTGTTTCAACTGACGGATACGCTCCTCCTTCTGCAAATGTACTCACATGTAAGCATTGTTTAAAAAATAAACGCATACCCAAAAAAAGTATTACTTTTTTATGCAAGGCCGTGTGCTCTCCGCTTTAGAATAGAATCACTGCATGTCATGTTATGGAGATGGGCAGCAACATTTACCTATGTAGTAGTAACACCTTACTGCGATCACCAATCCGACTGCCAAGCGCGGTGATTATGACAAATCCCCTCCGTTTAGAAAGTTTAATGCTGCCCCCTATGAGGAAGGCTCATGCTTATATTGCTTTTATTATTGACCATGTCACTCAATGTCATACCAGTCTCTCTAAAGACAGAGCATCCTAGCTTCACAAATAGGATGACAGCAGAGAGATTTAAATATAGTAATAGGTTATAGAGCGGTCATTGGGAAACGTTTCATATAAACATTTTGATCTCAAAAGTCAATGGTACTCGTATGTCAAATGTATTGTACGGCCGCGTGACGTGATGTGACACTAGATTGAGTAACTTATTACCAATTGGTAATAAGTTTAGGATCAAAATGTTTGTTTGCTTTGTCCGGTCTATTAATATTAAATGTCTTTGGATGACAGTAATTATTTCAATGTTAATGTTTGGCAATAATTTTATTTCATCAAGTTTTTGTCTTCTTAGAGAAATACCTTTATACAGTCACTTATCATCAGTTGAAATGAAGGCCGATTTCATACAAATGTTCATTTTGTTACTTTGCCACGATTGACAAAAGTATCATAAATGTATTTTTTTTATTAAGGCTTACCAACTAATTACACACAATAAACAAAAACAACTAAACTTACAAAACAATAGTGTCATATGTGCAACTAAATTAAAGGTAAACACAGCGAAAAATAAATTTAGACAAACATACTTACAAATCTACATTAGAAAATTCAGTTCGAGAACTACTTTTCACGATGTTTTGCTTTATTAAATCGTTCCAAGGCTACCCGTCACCATCAAGTCTTCTGTTGGTATCTGTATCCAATCTATGAAATCTTCGCTTACCGTATGTTTGTACCTTTGAATTCATTAGAATTAACAACTTAAAGGATATCATCGGAGCGCCTCCGTATTATAACCTAAAATTGCCTTATGAATAATTGATACAATTTAATAAAGCCTTCCTGAGATCCTATATCTTCTGCTATAGCTAGATGTAAGTATGTACCTACCATGTTTTAATCATCTCCGTTTTCTTTCGAGAATATTGGAGTAATTTTAGATTGGAGAAACATTTAAATTTTGTATGTCTTCATTACTGTTTAATTTCATGAAGAAACAGTGTGTTTATGGTTTATTTACAAAAACTTGTTTACGATTCTGGGCAAAACATGAAACATTAATAACGACCAAACGACCAAACGGTCGTGAGACTCGGCGAACATGTCTTGTTTGGCAAATAAGCTGCGAATTAGAATTTAATTTCGGTAGAGTACCAATTCACAAGAAGGTTGTTATTAACTTTATTTTAATAAAATATTGCGGTGAGTCAGTACATCAATATAATAATATATAACAGTATTCTTCAACAATATGTTCATTGTGTTTTATGTTTTTCATCCAACTAGGAACTGTTTCCTATGTGTATTATTTTGCACATAATTTATTTATTATTAGAACTTCTGTTAGTCTTAGTCTGTCTTGTTCGAGAGATATTTTCATAAATGTGCACGAACCTGTGCGATTAGCTTCTGCAGTTCCTCGTTCTCCTTGACCAGCTCCTGGTATTTCTCCTCGTCGGCGGGTGCGGACCCTGACCCTGACCCCCGGCCGCTCTCGGGGCGCTCCGTTGGATGGCGGATCACTTCGATCACCTGAACAAATTCAGAGCTCACATTACATCCTTGTCGATTTTACAACATAGAAAAGAGAAAGATAGATTGCTGCTTTAATGCTTGAAAATGTTTGTATCTGTTTGACTGTATTCTTAGCTTACGATTTCGGTCTAAAAAACCCCATAACAGTACATACTCGTACTTTAAAAAAATATTGACTGTGCTTTGACTCATAGCACTTGACCATATCGTGAGAGTTTAACTACTACCTAACCATGTACAATTTTATTTTAGTTATGATTGTCTCTGTAATAGTTGTATATTTACAATATACAATACTACCATGTGTGGGCAATGTGTATGTATAAGAAGACTTCTTGGTAAAGACTAATTTGCTACTACAGAACCTACAAATACATCATGGTCACAGAAGATTAGGCCCTCGTCTATTATCTACGCCTGCTTAATAATGTACTTAAATTTGTAACGGGTCACGTACGCCGCGTCGATCCCACCTGGTCACGTTAACAATTCCAATTTACTAGTTGTTCTCTTTGAATTGTTGCCATGGGAGCAATAGCTAACCATAATAGCGACGGAACCAGCGTCCAAATATTCATGAGTTGACTTCAGAATTACAGATAAATAATTATTGGCTCTTTTAAAGTTTAAAAGGAATCAATTTGAATGCCGAAACGAATTTAAATTTCGTAACGCAGCAAAGTCATTTATATTCTTTAATCCACTGGTTCACTGAATCGATAAAACGGGAAAGGAAGCTCAACTGACAATGTCGGCAAGTGGGTGCTTATCGGAAACCATTAAATCGTGGTTAGAATTGCGAACTTTTGCAGTGAATCTTCATTAACTCGCACAGTAGTAAATTTAATACAACCGAGATATGAACGCGATGAGAGGGTAATGTTTACAGTCTCCAAGGGCAGACAGCGCCTGAAGATTGAAGGTAATATAACCGGTCGTAAAACACTCGTAGAAATCAGTACCTAAACTGTGAAGGTAGACAAACCTTAATGTCTGTCTTAGGTCGCGTAATAAAATTTAACCCCCAATTCCTTTCGGTGAAACCCCAGGACAAGAAGGATTGGTTCTCTTTTTTTATCAATGAATGGCACTCCATGGGACAAATCACGTGTTTTATCATTTCGCCTCGTGTGCTTCTTTAGATGTAGCAATCCGGATTGCTCAATAGGTCGCGATAAATTTTCTTGAACTTGTGAATAGAGCGGTTAGAGCGAGGGCGAAGGAAATGTATCTCCTGAGAACGAACTACGAGAACTCGCATGTCTGTGACAGGAAAACATTCCAAAGAGAATGCTTTAACAACCATAATCAAAGTAAAATGCTGTTTTATTCGCAATGAAACAAGCAACATTGTTTTCTAGCGTCCATGGAAGGTAAGCATTTTTATGAGCCAATAAATCGTAGTAATTGTTTTTTAAACTGCTGCCTTGTACTACAAAGAATGGAAATGCACATATTTGAATGATAGTGTTCTTAATTATCTATAACATGCAATAAAAATGTTAAGAGTCTTTTATGTTTTGTTTCGTGAACAGGATTTTTCGGGACTCTGCTCACTTGTTATTGATTTTGTAGCGACAAGTGATGTGATGACATGACCCCGTGCTCTACCGTGCGAATTATTGTAGTGTGTAATAAATGAATAATAATAATTATAGAGAGGTCAAGCTCTATCGCAAATTAAACTAAGCTAAGCTGGTTTTGAAAATAGTGATTTTTTCCACACGAGCAGGATTCGCACCTGTGTCTCTCGCCAAGTCCGAGCAAACGCTTTGCCATTTAAACTATCGGTCACTTCCCGTTACAGTCTGAAATTCTTCACTTCTTCAACCGGCGGTTTCTGGCATCTGGCGGTTCTCATAATAATGAAGAATTACAGACTGTAGATTGTTTTTCACTATTTTCATAATGTTTGTGGCAAAACTTCGCCTATACAAAACCAAGAAATGCTTAAAACATGTTGTGAAGTTTTCCCAGTAAAAAGTTGTTTGCAATTCTAAATCATACAAGAAAGAAGAAAGAAAGAACATCTTCTCGTAATATGACTCGTAGATGCACAATAAATTAAAAAACAACAACATAAAAAGTATGGTTACTTTGTTCATTATATTGTAATTGGGGTTTATGTGCTCGATGTGAATCTTTCCATCTATGGTAGTTGAAAGCGTTTGAAATGTATTTGCCATTCTAACTTAACGAAATGGGGAAATATTTGTAATGTCGTTACTCACAATATCCCTCACCTTGGGAATGAAGATCAATGCCATGCTCAGGAAACAGCAGAAGACGATCGCGAGCGACACGAATGCGAAGGCCGCGTCCTGCTGGCTGGCGATCACCAAGGTGACAGGCGCCGTGATCAGGCAGAGTACCACCACGTTGTATATGCTCATGCCCACGTAGCGGGAGTCATTGATCTTGCGCACCTTCACGGAGCGCGTCTCATACGCCAGGAATAGGCCAAATACTAGCACCAGACCTTTATACCCGTACATTACACCTGCCGACAAAATTAGGATTATATTTTCAGTGGAAATTAGGAGCAAACTACACCAGCCAATCTCTTTTCTTTGTTCTATTTCCTGTCAGGTGTAGGTTTTATGTTTCACACGTATAGTCTAAACTTAAAAATTCATGCATGCACAAAAGTTATTTCCAGGGAATACAATAAAAAGTTCTTTATGGTAATACCCCACCCAGTTTTATAGTGTGAACTGTCTGAATGAAAATAAACTTACAAGTGTATGTACGTACTTAAATTATTTGTTAGTAATGTGCGTAAACAAACGTCTAACTTTAAACAACAAATACGAAATACAAAAACATTCTCAAGCAGCGAAGAACCCAGTTGTTATTAACAACATTAAAAAGTTTCGAATTTCGTTGTTCGAGTTACGGCTGCAAATGACTCGCAATGGACTTGGGAAGAGGAGATTTAGGAAACATAATTTATTGTTTACGAGAATCTAAATTACCTCATATTAAAGCTCATCTTTCATAATTATTGCGGTGGTTTCGAAATGTCTTATATTTTTATTATTAATAAAAATGGTTAAGATTTATGTTTCGACGAGGAACTAAAAGAGACGTAAGTTATTTATAATGATTACGAACAAGATCCTGAATTGTGCGGAACTTTGTGGAGCCTCCAGATTTATTTTCAGCGGGAACTCAATGGGAAGTGATTTCCCTGAGGATGAGACATGTGACACACTTCTTACTTATGAACTACAACTGTGGGGGGTAAAAACATACTTAAAAGCATGATCTACCGAAAATGTAAATCCGATTGAAGAACCAACTTCATTTTGTTTAAACATAAAAATGCAATTTTTACCGTGTTATAAAAAAATCCTGTTTTTCAGATTTCTTCCACAGTGGTGCTGTAAGACCTTGCTTCTTGCCAAATTTTAGGATTATAGGGCAACGGGCCTTATAGGTTTTGGTTCCTTTGCATTCTCTAAGGAAATGGTCTAAAAGCACGTCTTAAACAGCCATATGTTTTTATTGCGTTGACGTTTGATTTTTTTACAGATTCAAGAGATGGCAGACTTAAGTTTTCGAACAAAACAAAGTATGGTGGGATTGTTTATCTTACGAGTATATAGGTCTATAAAAAAATCACCAATAGCATTTGTCTATCCTTTCAGGATAGCTTAATGTCCATTGTAACTTTTTTAGATGATCACAAATAATGTGGTATATACCTCTGCTCTACTGCCCGCGCGAAGCCGGGGCGGGTTGTTAGTATAAGGTAAGTGCATACCGAGCCAGACAGTGTTGTGTTCACTCTCGCAGTGCTCCAACTCCGGTCGTATGTGGACGTCATCGTCGTGATGCCTGGGTGCCTCGAGCGGGAACACCTCCACGCGTCTGGTGAGGGGGTCTCGTAGCTGCCACGCTGTCAGTAGAGCCACATCCACAACGAGTAGTCCTCCCACCATCGTGTACAGCTTCCAACCGTGCATTCGTTTCTGAGCCACACGAAAACATACAATTGAATTGGAAGAATATTTGCAATGAATCTGTTTACGGCTTAGCTCGCGTTGACTTTTCTATATTCTTTAAAATAATATATTGGGTGATACATCGCAAAATGCAGCTGGGTTGGACGTTGATAAATGTATAAGGTAACAAAAGGTGAAAAAGTTTAGATACAATATTATAAAACAAAGTCACACGCTGCGTCTGGACAGACGCTGTCTGTCCGTTCGCGAAACTCAAAAACTACTGAACGGATTTGTATGCGGTTTTCATATATATACTGATTTTTGAGGAAGGTTGAAGATATACAAAGTTAAGGTGTTGTGTAAATTGGTTGAAATATGACGATAATTCTTGACGATGTCGGAAAAAATCAAGCCGGCTAGGAGCATTCATCGAAGACGCTGTCTAATCCGTTTGAGATTACTGTAAAATCATTTATTGAGGCACTTACCTTAGTATCCGGCTTCGGTTTAGTAGTATGCCTGTGCACTCTCCATACTTTAGTGAACATAGCTCCGTAGGCCATGGAAAACCCGATGGCGAGCAACCATGCGCGTGCGGCGCATAGACCAGTGAAGTGCTGTGGCTGCACCCACCGCCCGTCCACGCCCAGTGCCACCGCTGCACCCAGGCACACGCAGCACCCACACAGCATCACTGTGTTGCATTCAGGATGCGACCACTGGATCACCCTGTATAAATGAAACGTTATAATTATATACGATATTATTATTATATACGATACGTGTTTCGTATGACATGCATTAGCTTTTGTTTTGCAATCGTAATTCTGATAATTTAAATGTAACATTAGGCACAATTCTAAATTGTTTATATTATCTTGAACCGTATTACCTAAGACTTCATGGTCCGACTGCTCAGTCCGATTACTCGGACCACGCGGATTTTTTTTCTATCGCTGTCATCAAAAATAAAGTACCCATCGAGACCTTGTACTTTGCTAAAGACACCACTAGTCTACGGTCAGTATTTTCCGAGATATGAGTGTTTCAAGTTTGACAGCTGCCATCACAAATGAAGATCTCATCGAGACCTTTTACTTTGCTAAAGACACCACTAGTCTAGCATCAGTATGTTACAAGATATGGTCAATTAACTTTTGAAATATTGAAACAGATTTTTAGAATCGTATAAAGTATTCACTATATACATTTAAAAACAGTGTATTAGCAAAATTAGAATTCACGAAACGAAACCCGCGATAACAGCCATATTTCTATAACCCTCGCTAGATAGATAATTATATACTACATACAAAATAAATCTCCAATTTGTATTGTATTTCTCACATTTAGATTTATTTAGTCGAACCAACAGTAAAAAGTTCTCGTATTCCGATAGTCGCACTAGGCGAAATCTCAATTCCGCGTGGTCCAAATAATCGGGCTGAGCAGTCGGACCACGCGGTCTCAGGGCTCCGGTTCTTAATAACTACGGTAAGTTTATTATATAATATATAATGTATATTGTTTTGGTATCAACACTAAGCATAGATGGATGTTTATCATGTTTTCAATGTTCCACATTCACCTTTGATTGACATTTCCCTCAACACACTGCATAGGATCAAACATCCGGAAATCACTGCCATCTTTTAAATTATATATTATTTAGAAAATTATATACATTATTTATACACAATATAAACTGTTTATGTGTATTGATGTTCTCGAGATTTTCGGCAGATACAGTTGTAAAACGTAATTTGAGCTCAAAGACGTTTCTCAAAACAGAGTCTGAATTAAATTCTACAAGCACTGTGTAGAGAAAATTTTATCATTTCAGTATAACATTTCCTCTGCGAAATAGGCTTATTTAATTAACTGCCATAACGAAAAAAAAAAGGAAAATCTAAAACAATGTATTTTACGTTTCTTTATGACAACGTTGGCAGTTACGTCGTCGGTGCATTCGAGGTGTGACCACCGATACAGTCCCCCATAAAAATGTAATGTACCCACCTGAACCCGTAAAGGACATAAAAATATTTACGTAGCGCCGGCTCGGCTCGGCTGCGAGGTTTAACGACTGTTTCGATATCCGCTCCCAATAAAAATGAAAACTTGTACCGCCTTTATAAAAGAATACACCCATCTATATACAAGCACAGACAAGATTCTTAGAAAATAGGAAGAAAAAAGAGGGAAAATTTACCAGGGTATTTAATATTCACGAGGGACATACTAGAAATATTATTCTTGTTTTTTATCTTGACGTAGAACTAGATCCTACAATCTAAATAAAGTGGAAGCTAACTTAAAAAGAGTTTTCAGTTTCAAAATAATGATGTTTCTTCAGCGGCCGGCTCAAATTTTTACTCGACACATAATTTATTAGAAATCATAAGCTGTAAAAAAAGTTCAAAGTAAGTTGACTACGCTAGTAGTTATTCACAGTTCTCGTAGGGGTTCTGTTTTCTTCTATCTTTATTTTAGGAGGTTTTGTCAAATCGACAATGTCAATCCCATTGTACTATACTGTATACTGAAAAATAGATAGCCTGTGGTACAAGAATCTTATTTATGACTATACTAATAATGTACTTTATTCAACGCAAAACATCGCCTACCTTGTTTTTTATACAACTTGCGATTTATTAAAGCCTGTTCACCGAAGCTTAATTCTCAGCTTAAAAATATTTAATTCTATTCCTTGAGGGTTGCGTCAACGGGTTTCCCCAATGACCCTGTGACCGTACATCAAACAGCAACCAATCATTAGTGAAGCCCTTGGCAACGTTTCTAACAGAAAACATTAATAAACTGTCGACAATCCAGATTTTATTTATTTCGACGGCCGTCGATATAGGTCCAAATTTTAATGAGACCCATGTCAATATTGAGTTGGCGAACAACAGCTCCTAACACACAGACACATGGAGAAGAGGCGGGATGTCAAACAAAATGACGAGGGTCATACCGATACATTTTTTAAGATCATAGGAACAGATTTGCGAATTGTGTTGTGAAAATCGTGGTTCGATCATATTATGGCAGTCGCTAACATCGTAACTAAGTATTACGAATATATGTAACATGAATAATCAGGCAGTGGAATAATCGAGCTTACATTTAGCTTTTAGTACGCTGCATGGAATGTTATTCGGAATGGAGATATTGTTTACCGGATTTATAAACGATAAGAAAAGTTTACATTTTGTGTAACATGACAATAAAAGGTTTTGCATGATTATTGATTATGGACATGGACTTTGTTATTTCTATGACTAGAATCCAGTTTTTCGTATCTATAGAGGTCAGAGGTGTATTAGCAGTCTTGGAGACACTAGATAAATTTCAAATCGCACATAAGACAGAAAAAAAACGACACCTGTTTTAGTGCTTTATGTTTCGTGCAGTTTCTCGGTGACGGTTTTCCGTCGCGCCGCCGCGCGCCGCCTCTAATATCTGTATTTAGTGGCGAGCTGGGTCTATAATAAATTTTCTGATTTGCTACACGAAGCCTAATTTTACTAGCATCGAAACATAACAGGAGGTATCTAATATGTATTTAACTTTTGAGGTTGAGGTTGTAAATTAAAGTATGAGCGCCGATTACATTAAATCTTTGGAAAAAACAACTTTCTATAATGCTTTTCTACATCAAGTCCGCCATACATGGCCATCGTAAGCGACGAGAGTGGAATCAAAACATTACCATTCAACGAGGTATATGTAACTCGATATAGATATAAATCTCTTACATAAATAAATAAAGTCTTCTCTCTTGTTCTCTCTAATTAAATTCGGAATATTTTGTTATGTCATTATGAACATTACCTTCGATGTCTATGAATGATGTTGAATATGATGAGTCCGAACGCAGCGAGGATCCCCGCGATGCAGAGCGCAGTCATGCAGGCGAACAGCGGCAGAGACACGGTCCTCAGTTCGTTCACTATCACCGTGCGATCGGGAGGCACTTTACCACCTGACAACATACATTTATTACTCAACAAATCGTAAAACTTACAGTTATAAAACTGTTATTCCCCGATGTGCTATGTTATTTTAATCAGCTACATATTTTTCTTAAAAGAGAACCGTATTCTGCGCACGACAACGTTAAAAGAATTTCTGATGTTTTACGATACAATTAACTTAGTTATTATGAAAAGCGAGGTACACCGTGCAAAGGCGTGTGCCCCGGGGCAGTTCTCTTACCGCGAATTTTTTAAAGAATTAGTAACAATTTCTTTCAGCGCTTTGTGAGGCGTACCTTCTGTCTGCTCGACTCTCTAAAAACAGTTTTATTATTTACCTTTGTGTATTAAAATTGAATTATCGTGGTTGGGCTCGAGTCCACTTTATCTATAGGAGGTGGATGAGAATCCTTTTGTTGCTTGTTTTATTGTGTCGTGTACGTGGACCTAGTAATATTCGTGTTTCGAATATTGTTTTACTTACCGACCCACCGTTCCCGCTCGAGCCACGTGAGGTTGTCCGCTTGCGTGTCGTAGTAACCAAGCTTCACGTAATGGTTGTCAGCCAGTTGTTCGATCTGAGTCAACGCTATCCGGTCACCTTGAGACGAGAACGCCACCAACCCCTACAGACATAATACTACAATAAAACGCGGGCTAGGGAAACGGACAGTTTCCTTGATTGCTGACATGACAAGAATAAATCGAATTTTTTCCTCCCTCTGAAGTTGGTAGAATCAGTTTTCAGGTCTCTCTGGAGTTTCGACGAGAATTCAATCTGTAGTAATGAAATAGAGACCCCAAGGAGCGCACTTGTAAAGTTTGCAACAAACTGGTTTGGAGTACGAACAATTTTAGAGGCAGGTCTTCTTTACTAGGTATACCTTCATAGAAATGTTTATATATTACAAATGGTTGAGCAAATTTTTATTAATAGAATTTCTTATCATAATCATCAGTCGAAACACGTCGATATTGGCCTCCTCATGCTATAGTGACATGGCACAATGACCGGTCCCGAGACGCCAATTTCTTATACAAAAGTTTGATTACAAAATAGAACAACAAAAGTCTTATTTCTTGATAAACAATATTAAATAGATTTGTTGGTTTGTTTTCGAAAGTAAATCAGTTAGGAGAGATTTTCCAAGTTTACAAGCCACACGGGACATACGGTCTGGCAATAAAATCAGGAAAAGTGATAAGTATCTTTAAACAGTTCCGAAAATTTATAGGACCGAACCGCTTCATGTAAAAGTCATTTAACAGGAAAGCCCTATGGTGGGTTGCCAAAGAGCGAACAATAAAAACTTCCTAATGTATAGATCATAAAGCTGGATACTCACGGATACACCAAGGAAAGACGTAGAATTTATAGCCTCGTATATGTCGTCCGCTATCTTCTTGTTCGTGTACGTGAAGTTTTTCAGACTCAATCCGCTTTTTTCCAGTTTCTCCATCGTTTTATTGAAAGCTGTCAGGGTAAAGACGTACGCTTTGTCACTTACGAGTGTAATTCATCGATGCCGTTATTCAAAACCAATATTGTAAGTAGGGGAACTTTTCGAATTTCTATGCTTATTGGATGAACTTTGAATAGATGACTTAGATGATTTATATGCCTAAACTAGATTGGGCTTCTGAAATTATTCAATAAAGTGTTTGGACTGACATGAAATTTCTATTAGGAGTACAAAGGCTAAAGTGCCAAATTGGCCCCACCGTTCATTCCATTCGTTATACTTTTTTTGCAGTTATACAATAATTGCATAAACCAAACCGGACTTTTTATAATCATCGCTGGTTTACAGTTTATTCATACATAACGGATTCAAATTTATAGTATGTGTATCTGGTATGAACTGAACCACCTAAATTGGTCACTTTTACCCGTTTATTGATTGTTATATATATTATATCAGAGAATCGAAATATGAATCAATGATATCTCGACAAACCGTAAACTAGCAATGACAATAAAAACTCCAGCTTGCGTTTTGGAGTTATTGTTCTATTAATGCTAAACTAATTAATGGAAAACGTCGAAAAGTGCGAACGAGGGCGCCGATGGCACTCTATAGAGTCTTAAAATATCAATTATACAAGACTCCTATTCCACTTTTACTTTCCTTAATTGATATTCCACCGTGTCTAACGAAGCGTTTTGCTTCTTAATTTATTTGGGAATCTTCTGTGTTTCCCGCGCACTAGAGCCTGGATGTCTTCAGTGCTACTTCTAGGAAATTATGTACCGTACCATCCTCGTTACTTGACGTCAGGTGATATCATGATCAAACGCGATGATATTTTTGAATAATAGAAAAATCAAGTATTCCTTTAGTAATTTCAGAAATATGTCAAATTCATTTCCTACATGATGTTTACAGTACAGTGTGTCAATTAAAAATATGTCTGTGATTTATTTCTATGCTCTGTAAACATTTTCCTTGAGATCCACATAAACCTACTTTTGACTATCCTGGAATCTCGGAAAATCACGTAAGCAATAAGGCCGCCTGCATGCACGAAGTTTCTAATCTCTATTGTAAATTATTAATTTTTCTTTATAAATTAAAATAAAGCATACATCGATTGTGTGAAGGATTGATTTTCTAAGATTGAAAAGAATCCTGAGCAGTTCCCAGTTCCTGAAAACTGTAATTATACATACATCTCACTGGCCATCTGGCGAAAATTTAGAAATAATATAGATAGTTACTAAGCAACACTAGTAATATACTTGCCTAAAGCGACGGCCCACACTGCGTCATACGCTAACGGTGCTTCTTGGTATCCCTCCGGGTATCTCTCTCCGTCGATGTCGTACCCAGCTTCCCTCAGTGCTTCGTTCAGTCGAGACCTACGACAAATACATCATCAGCATAATGAGATCCATGTTCAACACGATCGCAACAATCAATGAGATTTTCGTACGAGTCTTATTGCTGTGTATATTGTATTTAAATGTACACGCCATGCAATGTGCAACTACCCTCATCTTTTCACGATTTCTTACTCACTTATAATTTTGTTTCTGACATTACTTTTTGTTTATAATAAAAGTAAAATAACATAGTTAAAGTTATTTATTTAATGTCAACATGTCAAAGATACATAGTGTTACGGAGCTTGAAAAGTCTAGAGATAAAGGAAAGAGAGAGGTGTATCCATCTATCCCCTTCGTGTCGGATATTGACAAATGACTATCGTAGAAAGCTCTTGAATACTCGCATAAGGATTGTCATGTGCGAAAGGGAGAGCAATTCATCGATCTCCTTCGTGTCGAATACTCTCCAATGTTCCTGAAAAATCTAGACTGAAGGATCTAGAAACACTACGGGGTATATATAGGCGCGAGCCGAGCGTCAGAGTTGAGTTCAGTTTGAGTTGAGTTCACAGCGAAGAAAAGTGAACAAACGAAAACTGGAAGAAATTGTAAAGCGAAAGTACAATCGAGGTGGAAAAGTGTTAGTGTACTAGTGTGTCACGTGGTGTCAGTATCGACAGATCGGCGTCAGTAGTGCCCAAGAACTCTGTACGTGGAATCCAGGGACGGACTCAGTGCAGACGACTCGGAATTAGTGAGACAGGGACGTACTCTGTTTGGGGGGGGGACCCGTGATTTTGAAGATTGGTTTGTGGACTTGTGTTACCAATAAATTCCGGAACTTTGGACTTTCTTTCTCTTCAATAAACGAACCACGAAAGCTCGTAACACTATCTTATTGCTGTGTATTACGAGTAGTATATTGTGTTTAAATGTACACGCCGTGCAATGTGCAACTACCGTCATCTTTTCACGATTTCTTAATCACTTATAATTTTGTTTCTGACATTACTTTTTGTTTATAATAAAAGTAAAATAACATAGTTAAACTTTTTTATTTAATGTCAAGATATTTACATGTCAAAGATACATATTTTAAATTAGATTTGTTAGTACACTTAGCCTAGATTAGTTATTATTAAGGAATGTTATAGATAAGTTATTAGTGGCAGCAGATATTGATCAACAATTCACAAATAAGAAATTCTTTACGTTTTCTGATTACTTTAAAGATAACATCGCTTGAAACATCCAACAAGCACTCAGATTATATAATATAATATGTTGATATATTTACTAGGGTAGCTTCAAAGTGAAGTACACAAAGGATTTTTCAAATTCTTCAACAAGGTAAGCTGGGGTCCGGACCCGGTGCTATTTACCTTTTCAACTGAAAAGCGGCGCATTAAAAGAATAGAATATTATGTTCGCTCGTGTCAAGTGGGGGCTCGAAGCTTATACGGGATCGAGAGTCGTATGAACACAAACGGTTTTGAAGGCTTAATAAAAGAAATCGTCGTCACGATATCAGCGTGGATTCCCGTGAGATTTTCATCGGTCTTCATTATTTGGTGTTATAATCCTTTTTTATAATCCGATATTGAGAATTATAAGCTTAGCAATTTGAAGGACAAAGTGTGGGGAATCAAATATACTGCAGTTTAGCAATTCAGTATTGTAGTTACTACATTTATTTTACGTTGCAAAAAATAATGCCGTTTAAAAAAGTATGAAAAAATATTTATTTCCTTTCACATTCACATTAAATTACAGTTTTTGGGACACTCCTTTTAAGTTAAAACAAACTTAGAGTTCCTATGTGTGTGTGTGTGTGTCTGTGTGTGTAATCGCAGTTTATTATAATCCACTGTAGATGAAAGATTTAAGTCACTCCCAAGGCACGTAATTGCATGAAGTGATTGGTTTCTGATCCGCGTAACATCTACACTGAGAAGCAGAGACAAAAAAACTTTCTATCGCTAAGAAGTGCTTCTCGTAATGGTTTCTACTCATTAGTTGCTTCGCCATGTGATTATTACTGTCATGTCATAATATGAAACGAGTAAGGTACAAATAACTTACATAAATGAATAGCTGAGAATTTTGTAAAATGCATTCAAGGAGATCATACGTCTTATTACGTCGCCGTTACAGCTTTACAACCTTGTTTCTAAAGCAGGTATTTTTAGAGAATTTCATTTCATAATATTTAACCCAGCTTTCCTTACATGGACGGTCAGTGGGATTATCCCTTTCAAGCTTTATGTTCAAAAGTACTGTGAATTAAAACTGTAGCAAGAGTTGAAAAATAAAATTGTTAAGCTCACGTTCCGATTTTTAAGCCGTGTCAATGTTCTGTAAAAGCATTTTCATTTAATACCGCTTGATGCTTTAGAATACAGGTATAAAATACTTCATCACGACTTCCTTGACTAATTGACATATTTAAACGCCTAGCTTAAATAGCTTGAGTAAGAAAATTTTAAATTTGGAACATTTAGGCTTTTGAAGGTCTACATAACCAATAAGGAAGGAATATCTACGCGGGAAACTCACATGTTGAATATAAAAACGATTTCAAGAGCCGATTCTATCCTGTTGTATTTCGTACTTCAAAATACATCCATTTTCTCTGTTTCATTTCGAATTCTCGATAGTTGATTCACGTAATAGCAATCAGCACTGAACCATTCTTTTTTATTACAAATCAATATTCTAATTACGAGTGTCAACTAATTGCAGTTTTATAGCATTCTATTGCACTATTGATTCGTATAAATTCAATATTTGTCTTTATATTCTTTACAACTAGTATTTATTCAATAGGTGACATAAACGCATTCGGATTTTAATTTCCTTTTATCGTAATCGTAAGTATAAATATACATAATTAAGTCAGACATTATATTTTACTAGTTTACTGACATAGCTCAAAGATCTAATAATAGATGTACAGTCAGCATCATATGTACTTACGCAACTTTGTATCATGCCCCCTATCTATTATGCCCGATGCTGCGAGACTGGCTGTCATTATGCACCCGTGTCGCAATGCTATAAGTCTGACATATTTGACTAGTTTTTCTCTAAAATCTAATAAAGGATGTACAGTCAGCATCATATGTATCTACGCGACTTTGTATAATGTCATATTAATGAAATTGCTCTTGATATCCTTAATAATATCAAGTCAGAGTGAATGTAGCATGGTACAAAGTTGTTTAGACACATGTGTCACTGACTGTAAAATCTGAATTAAATAAATAAACAATGAAAATAGACGAAAAAAAATAATTTCATGTTTTGCTCTTGAGATATATTTTGTCTTGAGTGTGTATGTTGTCTTGTATGCTTTGATTTGAATTTATTTAAAAATGCTTGCTTGCGACTGCGTTTGCGGTGACTTGAAAAATCAACAACCAACCTTTTCGGGATGTGATAGCTTGAATTTTCATTTGCTTTTATAAGATAATTTTTATGTTACTTATTTTATATGGCAAAAATACTAGTTTTCCATTCAGATCAATACTAGTCAACGAAGCCAGTACCAGGCATTACAAAAAACATTTTGACTCTTAGCTACGACTTAAAGAACGGACAAACAAACTCACACTCGCATTTATAATATTAGAATGAACACAATCTGACCTGAAGTCTTCTGAAGTCATCCCTGAGATGGTTGTCTGGTTTGCATTCTGGTTCCACATGAGGGCCTCGGTGGTGAGGTGTCCCTCCGCCGCCTCGCGCATCTGCTCCACCGAACACTCGATACCTTCCCGCTCCAGGTTTGTCTCGAACCAATTGTCTTCGTACCAGCCTACGAACAATACAATGTTCGATTAAGATAAAGTTCTGACAACCCTCTAAGTAGACCGATGACCTGGTAAAGGTGGGGGTTCCAAATGCGTAGTCATTATGGCGTACCATAGTGGAGGCCTATGTTTAGCAGTGGAAGTTTCCTGGTTGACGATCAAGCATAATGGAGGACCACTGGTCGCTCGAATCACATCATTTAAATCCAATGTCGTAATGTGTTACCGATATTTTCAGCTATGTAAGAGTCGGACAGACCATTTCTTTGTGCAAATCCACTTTAATTGGCTCTGAAACCCTTTTTAGTCAACTTTCAAATGAAAACAAACGTGTAACAAAGGTAGGTCTTGCATTATTTATAATAGTTTCAAATTTCAAGTCGAAATCACAAGTAATTGCCGCGATAATCAACAGTGTCAGACGGACAGACAAGCGCAAGTGTCACCCTGTAAGCATTTCGGCTTTTCATCGGATGTACGGACAAAAGAAGTTGACAGATGATGTGATGGATACATGACAGCTTTATCCGCACAACGTAAGCTATTATGTTTACCTTTTTCTTTCATAATAGACTTTAAAAAAGAACTAGAAGTCGACTGACTTCAACTGCCCTAAATGTCTACAGCATTCATCCCCTAAAATGTTCACCCTTAGTGGTAGAATTATCTAGGTACATATTTGGGTTTTGTTGATTTTCTAAAAACGCTCTCAATGAATTTCGATAAAATTTATATGGGACCACCTCTGAAGTATTCTCCACCAAAAATACATTAAAATCGATTTACAATAACGGGGTTATCACGTAACATTGCATACAAAAAACATACAGTCGAATTAGGAACTTCCTCCTTTTTTGAAGTCGGTTGAAAATGACTTTGATTATTTCGTACAGATAAATAGAAAAATAGGGAAAAAATTATAAAAACCAATAGATAAAACCTTTCGATATTTCACAGCCTGAAAGACATATAGCCTGAGCTTTTTTCCGTTATTAGTCCCTATACGTGTAAATTTTTGACAGATCGTGAAGTAACGGGGTGGAAATGTGGTGGAAATCAATGCTCCAATAAAAATATTGCAGTCTGTTCTTTCATTCGACGGATTACGTGTTAGGATAGATTGAAAGACGCAGGTTAATGCTAAAATAGCGGAGCGTAGTTCTTCAATGTATGGAAAAGCGCTGACTACAACAATATCATACACCTCTATATTGTCTTTTCGAACGTTTGCAAACATACAAACAGATATACGTATAGGCAATATAGGTATGTTTAGTTTTTGCCGAGGTCCGCGCGGCTATATTTATTTGTCTCTTTTCTAAATCCATTTCCTTTGTCCTGTTTATTGTTAACAAGGCCTGCAGCGGACGAATGTGTGTTTTGACAAAGCTCTTTCAAGAAAATCTTTACTAGGGCTCCGTCATAGAATTCCTTTATGTGCTACGAAAGTGTACGGTGTCATAAATACAGTATAATGTCTAAGTAAATAAAAAATGTTATTCGATCATTCCGTCAACAATCCATTCATTTCTTACTGCCGTTCTGCATGTGACTTTACGGTATAAGTAAATTGCTATATGACTAAAGAAATGTATAGGAAAATAGCTTCACGTTTTGCTTAGTAGCTGTAAGGACTTTTCTGTCCAATTCATAACGTTGTATACTTTGCATGATTTAATTTTTTGTACAAGAGAGCTTAACTGTATAACAAATTCGTAAGTGTGGACTTACGGATTAGGCGATTTCGTCTAGAGGTGCAATTCACTAATGACAAACATAACATACATTATTTTGTGCGTGTATTGCTGTGACATGTTTTGAAAATGCAACCGTATGGTTTTGCTATTATTGTTTCGTTCTGCACAGTCGTCGCGCTGACAGTTACGTTTTGCTCTATGAATTTTTGCCGCACTCCGAACACGTCACTGCGAGAGAACTCACAAAAAGTGAACCAACATGTATTCGATGAAACACAAAAAAATCAATGCATGCTGCGTCAGACATCGGTACCCGATATTTTCTACTGGGAAACTGCAACTGTTGAAAAGATTCTGTTTCATTTATCTTTCAGTTTACTTTGCATTGTGTATCTACGTGATTATAACTGGTTTATATAATTGATTGGGAAAACTATACAATACTCTTAAAGCTAAGATAAAACAAGTAAGGTTATAATTAACGCGCTTAAAAAAACAACTAAAAACCGACTTTAATTGCCTTAAAAATTTGGTAGTAAGTTAAGTATTCTCTACCAAATAAACAAAAATAATTATTAAAATCGTTTCACTATTGGCGGAGTTATCGCGTAGCACACATACAAAACAACAACAACATACGCGTCGATTTGAGAAACCCTCTTTTTTAAGTCGGTTGAAAAGATAATATTTTATGCACTAATAAAGGCGCATTCTAAGTACCCCTCATAACCCATTCACTGCACATCCTCTGTCACTGGGGTGCGCTCCATCACAGTAGACAAAAGTACCTTAGAGGCCATATAGTCACAACAGACGATGTTAAGGTCTCCATCCTGGTCTGGAGCTACCGTCCGATATATGATCGGAGCGGGCCTCGGGGAAGAGGTTTTACTATATAAGCGTCACAATAGATCTTACCAATACTACCACTTGTCTTGTCATAACTAATCAAACTACTACGTAGTAGTTACTCGTACTATATCAAGACACTACGTTCGCATTTTTTTACTAAGAAAAGTAGACTTCCTCTAAATCCCACATTATTTTTGGAGATACAAAAATTGAAATGATGATTATGAGATACAAAAATTTATCTTTAGGGAGATATATCACTTTACACTTGAACAACAGCTTTTACCGTATTGAAATTCAACCGTGTTTACGATAGAGTAACTATGTCACCTATGGGATAGCTATTATAAGTACCAGTTGGCTGCTCTGGACTCTGTATAGTGTCGCGCAAATACAGCGAATTTTTCGAAGCTCAAATTTCAAAGCCCCGAAAATAGACAAAAAATGACCTGTCTATTATTCAACATTCATTTTGGAAAGTGTCATTGCCCCGAATTCTCATAGACGAACAACAGGGCTACACCAGCCCACAGTTGATATCCCTATGGTCTGAACTAGGCGTTTCGCTTCAACTTTATCATGCAAACAGCCAGGGGGATGGAATGCATTTGCTAGCAATCGTATTTCTACAAAGCTACAATGCATCATCAATTTTTAAGTTGAGCAGCCTTCAAGGATTCGCCGTCACCACCAGGTGAGTTCGTGGATAGTAGTCCAGTGTAGTAATAATAAGGATAGTAATAATGTGCCAGACTTTGCACATAAATAACAAATAAATTAACTACACTAAGATGTTTATAGTAATTGCGTGGTATGTAATACAACTTGAATTTCAGATTAATTACTCTACTAAATAGAAAGATCTTCATAGGCTTCGTAGCAAATTACTGTCTTTGTGAATATTTTAGACTTTGAATAAAGTTACAAGTCCTTTTTGATGTTATTAAATTAAACCTTCGAATTTTCCATTGCTCTGTGAGAGATGACAGTAAAACATTTATGATAAACTAGCTGCAAAACCCGGCGTTGCTCGGGTTAAAATACATCGCATGTTTAATGGTATAAAAAATATTTGAGGATGCATTTTTTAACGTAGATAATATAGATTTCTATCTTAGGTGTATAGAAAGTATATTTAATTAATTAACTAATTGAAATAATTATAAGTTAAGTAATAAAAAAAAACACCTTAGTAAATGGAAAATTTATGTTTTGACAAAAAGTCACTGATTTTCGGTTTATATACCGTTGGAAATCGAAATTTCTAGTATCAGAACACTCTAGAATAGTCAAATAGTTTTTACTTTTTCATTTGTTCAAATCACTTGAATTTATGTAATCACTGTTCACTCTTGGCTTCAATTGATCTTTTCGCGACTGTATACACGGTTCAACTGACAAAAAGTCACTGATTTTCGGTTTATATACCGTTGGAAATCGAAATTTCTAGTATCAGAAAACTCGAGAACATTCCGATGTACTTAATTATGATCTGGATCGGCCCGATTAATTTCAATAGTTGCACACATTTCGGAACTTTCTAGAAGCTTCTAGATTATTCTAGTCATTTATAGAACTATCTAGAGCATTCCATATCGATTTTTACACTTGCACACAATTTTGAATCTTTCTAGATCTTTCCAAACATTTCTAGAACTTTCTAGACCATTCCATACCGATTTTAGCAGTCGCACACGATTTCGAAACTTTCTAGATCATTCCAGAAATTTTTAGAACTTTCTGGAACATTCCATACCTATTTAAGCAGTCACACACAATTTTGGAACTTTCTAGATCATTCCAGAAATTTTTAGAACTTTCTGGAACATTCCATATCGATTTTAGCAGTCACACACAATATTGGAACTTTCTAGATCATTCTAGAAATTTTTAGAACTTTCTGAAACATTCCATACCGATTTTAGCAGTCGCACACGATTTTGGAACTTTCTAGATCATTCCAGAAATTTTCAGAACTTTCTGGAACATTCCATACCGATTTTAGCAGTCACACACAATTTTGGAACTTTCTAGATCATTCTAGAAATTTTCAGAACTTTCTGGAACATTCCATACCGATTTTAGCAGTCGCACACGATTTTGGAACTTTCTAGATCATTCCAGAAATTTTCAGAACTTTCTGGAACATTCCATACCGATTTTAGCAGTCACACACAATTTTGAAACTTTCTAGATCATTCTAGAAATTTTCAGAACTTTCTGGAACATTCCATACCGATTTTAGCAGTCACACACAATTTTGGAACTTTCTAGATCATTCTAGAAATTTTTAGAACTTTCTGGAACATTCCATACCGATTTTAGCAGTCACACACAATTTTGGAACTTTCTAGATCATTCTAGATATTTTTAGAACTTTCTGGAACATTCCATACCGATTTTAGCAGTCACACACAATTTTGGAACTTTCTAGATCATTCCAGAAATTTTTAGAACATTCTCGAACATTCTAGATCGATTGTTACAGTTGTACACATTCTGGAGTTTTCTAGATTATTCCCGAAATTCCAGAAATTTTTAGAACTTTCTAAAAGTTCCCATGAGTTGGAAAAGGACAGATCTATATTTTTTCACATTTTCGCCACCCACAACCACCCACTTCCACCCACCGCGACCAAACTCCCATATTCCCACCGGGAGACCAAGGGGTATTTACCACCCCAACAGGAAGTTGATTGGAATTGGTGGTGATAGAGAAAACCCTGTCTTTACTTACGCACATTAGCCTTTCTAAAAGTTCCCATGAGTTAGAAAAGGACAGATATATATTATTTCACATTTTCGTCACCCACAACCACCCACTTCCACCCACCGCGACCAAACTCCCTTATTCCCACCGGGAGACCAAGGGGTATTTACCACCCCAACAGGAAGTTGATTGGAATTGGTGGTGATAGAGAAAACCCTGTCTTTACTTACGCACATTAGCATTTTATATATATATTAAGATTGGAACAGGTCAAAACCATTGCTACTATTTATGATTGTTTAATGTTATCCCTCTCCTAATATTTCCGTACTAAATTTCTGTTGTCATATTTTTTTAAAATAGAATAGCTGGCTTTGATAAGTAATTACTTAAAAATAGGAGACATAATTTTAGTTCGCGAAATAAATATTTACTTTACAACTTTATATATAGTTAGCTACAATAGCAGTTACACAGCTAACGGTTCATAGATGGGGCTTTGTACAATAATCGAAAAAGTGTTTCTAATGAAAATTGTGATTCACTGTGAAGTTGTATGTCAATAATACTTATTTCGCGACATCACAATCTGATGTCCTATTTTTAGATAGTTACTACACAAATCCAGCTGTTATACTCGTATTTTAAAAGATTATGGCAACATAAATTTAGTATGAAACTTTGATGGAGGTGGATCGCCTTATTGGTTAAGGCATGCTTAGGTCAAAATAATGAAGCCTTTTTTTCCCGTCTGGTTCAACCGTGATGATAATATACGATTTTGGGCGGTGCTACGTGATCCCAATCGAAGCTTCTCGTAGGCAACGCTACGAGTTGCTACGAGATGTTACCTAAAGCAGCCAAACACAAATTGGATGAACCAGAACTTTCGCTGCTACTCGTACATTTAGAAAATAATGATGCGATTAAATATGACAATAGGTCAAATGAATTGTTTTGACGTTGCTTTTGTCGCTCTCGTAGGATTAATGTTAACGTCACGCGACACCAATACCATTGTGTAACGTCTCAATAGGTGTTGATTCAAAGTAACAAATCTACTGCAACTGAAGGTTGATAAGAATTCGTCTTCATATTGAAAATCGCTCATAAAAAGTCCTTCCGATCGATAGCAATCTCCCATTAAAATTGTCGCATGTGTTAGCTAAAACGTTAGAATCCACACTCGCGGCGAAATAACGCGTCGATTATTTTTATATGAAGTGATCTCTTTAACGGGGAAATTTATAGCTCGTAATAATATTTTATGAGGAGCAGAGAGAAGATTTTCGGTGCCTATATTAAGGTCGGCCGGACGTTGATAACCTGCCGAACTTGCGTTGACACGTTGGCGTACTGCCAGGTATAAGGTCCCACATTATGTCTTCCGCTGTGATCGACACTTGACAGTTACACCCTAATATTGTTTTGCAGCCCTTTGTGATTCCGGGCTCGGCGTACAAGGCCCTTAACAAATATCCTAATATCAATGTAAATATGATCATGTTTGTTGGTCTTACACCAATAAATTTAACATTACATTACGTTCTACTTGTATTAATAGATGTTGTTCTTCCAATAATAAATAAATTACTAGTGATAAACCATAGTCAGTGAGCTGAAGAGGCAATGGGCAGGCCACATCGCTCGAAGAACCGATAACCGGTGGGGAGTAAAGGTTCTCGAGTGGCGACCACGTACCGGGAAACGTCTACCAGGCCGTCCCCCTACTAGATGGACCGACGACCTAGTTAGAGTCGCAGGGAGTCGCTGGATGCAGGTGGCTCGGGACCGGTCGATGTGGCGTACCATACATGGACGTTTCCCGGCTGATGATGATGAAATGATAAACCATACAAAGGAAACAAAATGTTGATTCCCAACTTTTTACCAATTGGTAATAAGTCACAAAGTCTAGCGTGATCACAATCACGTCACGTGTCCATTTAAGACATTTAACGTACAATTGACTTTAGAGAGCAAAGTTTTTCTATGTAGAGTTTCTCAATTCCGCTCTATAAGCTATTGCTATATATTGAAATATGTCAGGTCTTAACTGATTGAAATTCATTACCCTTTATATTTATTTTATCGCTACGTAGCTCCAGGAGACCCGAAGAATGGATAACCGGTAGAGAGTACAAGTTCTCGAGTGGCGACTACCTGCCGGGAACCGTGTACTGGGCCGTCCTCCTACTAGACGAACTGACGACCTATTATAGGTAGCGGGGAGTCTGGGTGCAAGTGTCTCGAGGCCGGTTATTACGGCATACCACGGAGGAGGCCTATGTTCAGCAGTGAACGTTTCGCGGCTGATGATAACAACGTAAGCAAGAGCTTCCTAATAGATATTCGATCGGTAAGAAGTTGTTGGTCTACTCGACATACCTCTTTAGTGGTCTGCCAACGAAGATGAAAACAATTGAACTGTATTTTTGTAAATAGATTTGGGCACACATAGAATTTGTTGAATACTATCTTTTTCGGTAACGTATTCTCGAGGGAGAAATTCGAAAGCCCACGCAGACGAAGTCGCGGTGATAAGGTAACATATAATAAGGTTTACTTCAATCTGGCTGTAGGTGAATTCTAATATAAAACCTTTGTACACAAGCGAAGCCACAAGTAATATCTATTCGTAGATCAACAAACAAACCACGAAATGGACAATCATAATTCCATTAGGACCCTTTGTCTGTCTGTCAATCAGAACCTAACAGTTTCTGCAGATAAACCTGTCTCGAATTTTGCGAACTAAATACAGTAACTTCAATTAATATTAAATCCCACAAAATTATACGTTGAAATTTTAAATGTTATATATTTAAATGAATATATTTATAACAATGACTGAGACTTCATTGTAAAATTCAAATCTTTAGTTTGTTTAAATAATACAGAAAAATGTTTTATTTACGAAAACTCATAAATTTTACAATAGATACTTTATTAGATTTTAGATTTATTTTTCAATATTGATGTATTTGTGCTACGTAGCCTCGCTTTTCCAGATTTATTTACTTGATTACGAGCATAAGTGCAGTAAAAATTTAAGTTAAAGTACGAGTAAGTATACATTTAAATAATTAGGTTAGTTGAATATTACTTTCTTCATTATATTCTTAAGTCTGTATAATATCTTAAGCAGTACATATCACTGTGGAAACTTAGATAAGAAAATTTGTTCAGTTCCTTCCAAGTTTATGTCTGAAAGCAGCACCCATTGTTGTTTCTCTTTTCTGCACGTTATTATCTTAGTTCTTTTTTACATTTCCTATTTTGCACATAATTTTTTTATAATATATAATTTAATAATATCTTTCAAAGTCACAACTTTTGTTCTTTTCCTGGTGTCACTTAGCCACTCAATCTTAACAATGAATGTTAGCGCATATTCAGTGTATATAACAGATACGCCGTTTACGTATGCATATTACAATAGATTTTGATTACGCTTCAAGCGTCGATTGACAGTGATACAATCAACTAATCAATTTGAAATACTACTACACGTAAACAGTAATATCGACCGACAGACTCTAAGAACATAATTTGTGTACACGACGCAACTCACAAAATGATTTCTGACGGCTTCATTTGTTTGCAGACTCCTCCGTCTGAATAATACGAAACTCTCAAAATTTCGGAGGCACATTAATGAGAATTGACTCGAACAAAAGACAATCACCATCCCTAACAACCGTCACGACTGTTCATTCATGAATATACAAATCGCATTTTATTGCTTTTGCGTACAGAATTACGATTGCTGTAGCTAAATACTAAATAAAACAACATCGCCCACCGATGCTTGGGTCATAAAGAGGGCGCCCGCGACATCGCGTGGGTCTGTTTGCGAACGTAAGTTACTGTCATCCCTTCTCGAAAGGGCGTGTGAATAATTTAAATTAAGTAGGTACATAAATTGACCAGGATCCGGTGTAGGTCAGAAATAAACTTTGGGTACAAACAGAGACGGAGATAGAGGAAGAGGAAATGGCTTCCGACACACACCAGTCCGTAACTATACATGCATAATGTTGGGGACTCGTTTTATAGATCCGGAGTAAAATATTGACTATTAAAATGATTTTGCACACTAGGGCACAATACATTTACCTGTAATTAGGATTTGTACAGCAAAATTATAACCGTAAGTTATCCATCGGCAATATATAACAAAGACGTAGTTTCCTAGGCAATAAAAGAGACATTACAAAAATTTTCCGCACATCTCTTTAGCGATGTAGTAGCGCCGTTAGTGTGATGTAGAAACTCAAACTATTTCCAAAGATATATTTTATATTTATATAATAGAACAAACAACCAGAGCTACAACCAAAACAGACGATAAGATGACGGTAATTTTTGGTTCCTCAAATAACCGCTGAATAAAAAGTTAGTAAGTTTAATCAAGATTAGTTCGTCAGTTTAGTTGTGACAGTTTTTGGCAGAGTGACAGATAAATAGAGTTACTTTCGCATTTATAATATTAGAATGATGAAGTACAAATGAACTTTATCTACCCTGATCTATTAAACAATTGTTTAATAATGTATAACACAACGATTTAAGTCTAAGGTAACTCAGTCACAATTGCAAAGGCGCTACTATAACATTGCCACTCTGTAGAGAGTATAAATTGTTAACGAGCCTCATATTATCGAATTCCGATACATTCCAATCGCGTATCGTCCAAATTCAGACGTACCTTAAATAATAAAGAGAGCTCTATAAACTGCATGAAATAAGACTGGTTTATAAAAGGAATACGAGTAATGGCGCTGGCGACGAACGCCTCCTCGCTCGTGGATAAAACTCATCTCTACATTTGTTTATGAAGAAGGTTAAAAAGAATAACGTTACTGTATTCTTTTCTCGTTGTCGAAAACACCACAAGTGCTTTATATTTCACAAAGTGTAAGACGTTGCGCGAACATATTTTAAACGTAAGCGTCTCGCTGTCTTGAAAGTACGAGATAAGTACAATTAAGTATAGTCTTGCGCGTAGAAGAGGCGATGGCGTAATACTTAGCTCGCGAGTCTTAGTAATCTGTCATCTAATATAATACTTTAATTTAAACACGAGCGCTATGATGAGATATGAACGCCTTTCCGACATTGACATAAATTTCAGTTAATTCAAAAAGATTCTATCGATTCCAGTTTAATTCCTTAAACCTGTAGTATAAATTCTAAACAAGTGATTTTAGATTATATAAAATATGCCAAAGAAGATCTATCTCTAGATAACCCTCATATCAGGATATTTGTTATGAGAAGACAGAGAGATGTATAGTTATTAATGAATTTCCCGCGCCAGTGTAACGGGACATCGCGCAGGCGACAGTAATGGCCGCGAGAAAAGTAAAAACCTTAGAGAGAGCTAAGAACAGACGACGATAACGATCCTCTAGAGTGTTGTAAAGCAAAGATGGATACAGCCCTGAGCCTTCGCCGGCTTTAAGTAGCTTTTCAACTTTTTCGCCTGAATATTACGTAACGTCAGTGCGAAGACTCGTTCCTAGGACCTCCCTAATACTTGACGTAAATAGGCCGGTAATGTTCTCGTGTTTATACTATTAAAATTTTACTATTACAATAATTGACGCGCCTGTGTAACTTGTCTTGAATATACATTTTGGCTATAAATATTTTAGATTTTTCTCCATATCATTCATGCGAGTGCGTAGTAGTAGTGCAAATGTAACGAATGCTTAGCATGACTTGATTTTTTATAGGAATAGTTGAAGGGACGAAAAGAGCATTTGCTGCTTTTTATTCCGATCGATAATTTCTGAAGTCCACGTAGACGAATGTCTACGTTTATTTATAATTTAGGTTATGTATAAGGTTTAATAAAATTCGTTGTGAAAATATTTTCTAACACATTCTTTACATCTGATAATACATATCCTAAATCACATCACATCAACAGCCTATATATGTCCCCACTACAGGGGCTCAGGCCTACTCTCCAACAGACAGTGTATGGGCCATAGTCCACCACGCGGGCCCGGTGCGGATTGGCGGATTTCACATGCCTGTTCAAGACATGCAGGTTTCCTCACGATGTTTCCCTTCACCGTTAAGCAATCGGATAATGTACTTGAATTGAAAAACAACTCAGAGGTACACGGCTGGATTCGAACCCGGAACCCTCAGATTAAGAGTCCGCGTCTTATCCATTGCGCCACCGACGCTTCTCCTAAATAGTTTTCGAATATGCATTTCACATCATACCAATACTAAAAATAGTAATTTTTTATTTGTTCTTAAAACGCTAATAAATGTGCTAAATTCTGGGCATGTGCTCAGGAAAAAATATTTTTTCGCTTCGGAAATCATGATGTTGGACTATTCAAAGAACATTCGAAATCCAATTCCAGAAGTGACGACATTTTTGTCGACGCTTTATAAATAAAATGTCACATCCTTTCCTGAGGGAGAGTCGGCCGCGTCCCCAAACACGACATTATCAACGAACTGGTTTGACAGTGACAAAACTGACAAGCGGAACACACGTCGACGGAACTTACATCAAGTCAAGTAATACTTATTTGTTTGGACGGGAATACGAAAAACCTACCGACAACGTGGAGTAATATTACAGTACGTTACGCGTCTACTATCATTACATTTCAGTAGAAAACCTGCAGGAAAAAATACATTATCTGAATATCTTATATGATTCGTTCTCGCTACTCTTATATGCACTAGTTACTCATTAGTCAACTTCAGCACAAATATAACCATGACAATGGGGTGTGGGATAGAATTTCGAATTTAGTCCAGCAAATTTGCTTTTGCTTATGAAAGAACAGTGAAATTACAGATTAACAACATTTAAACTAATATATTTTTATATTTAGGAACTTCCCAGTTGTCCTATAACTTGTAGTCAATGGCTACTCACTTGTATAAGAGAGTTGAACAGAGAGAACTACAGGCCTTCAGGTTACGACTGATAGGCGCTATTTCTTTACCAAATCACGATATACTTTTACGTACAGCAATTTAAGTTCATTGTCTCGTATAGAGAAACGACGATAAATCAGATTGGAATGGAATAGAAAGGTTCATCCGAATGCAGAAAATCTTGAGGATTCCGCTTACTAAATGGATGTCTCACAGTAAATTGCCTGTCGTAGATAATTTGGGTCGAGCATGTCGTTTCAACGCCTTTCTTGGCACCACCCTGGCCGCGTATCGTTACGCATTTCAAAGATTGCGTTGTTTTAAATTTCAGCAAACGAGTAAACCTCGCGCATACAATATGAAGGATCATAAACGGAGTCGTATGTCACAGAGGGTTAATAAATGACGTCATTTATCGTGCGTGTTCAAACGTGCCACTGTGTGGAACGGGGTCGGTTTTCAGCGTCGGGAACGAGATAATTCTGAAGAAAATATTGAGTGGGGTTTCTTAAGAAACTGCAGGATGCGGTTAGGAAACAAAATCTCTTTACTATAGAAACTTATTTCTTAGATTTACTGTCATTTTTATTAGATAACTAAATTATATTGCAATGTTGTTTGGTAAGGATCATCTCGTATCTTGTCACAAATGTTGTAAACTCAACAACAGGAAAATGTATTTAAAATCGATATTTTAAGATCGCCAATCCTACAGCGCAGTGACTGTATAAAAGCTGGCACGTCAGTTGGGGCCGCATTTAGTAATCACACCCTGTTTAGTATCATAAATCTGTATATGAAAATATATGAAGCTTTGTTAACTGACTGATTGGTGTGGTGGTGGTGGAAATTTAGAACATCGATCCCTGCTACGAGTATGTTGTAGAAATGGTTTTCAGAAATTCAACTACCAAGGGGAAGAAAAATAATGACGCTTAATTAACAAATCACTTGAGCTACAAATTGAACCTTGAAACTGACTTGACTTGAAAACTTTGAATTACTGTGATACTGAGCTATTTGATAATTTCGAGAACCAATAAGGAAGTAAGTTTCCGTGCAGGCGACTCCACTAGTTAACTCCAATACTTATATATATTTATTCACGAACGTAAGAGAATAAAAGGTACCTGACCAACTCGTATTTATATACATATTTGAAACTATAAAACGTTTCTATAGCAATGCACATTGAAGAATGTGAACAAACCCTCTAGTTGGAGCGTCGCGTCGCGGCGTCAGTCGTGTAATCAAACAAAATAAGGCTGTGTGAAATGTAGCAAAGGGCGTAGATCAGCAAGACTTGTCTCATATAATGATGGTGACAAGAATCATCATCATCTGCATCTGAACATAGGCCGCGAAGGTTCCGAATAGCTTGCACCCAGCGGTTCCCCGCGACCTTTTCTCCTTGCGTTGGTCTATCTAGATGAGTATAATAAATGAGAAGGAACTGACATAACCAACCAGAATTGTTACAAAACAAACTGTTGGACAACTTTAAGCGTAACTTACAAATTTTCAAATTGATGAAGAAATTATTCAGCTGTCGTTAATCAAGTTTATGAGTTACTTAATCACAAATAATACTTGACACTTATAAACAAACTAATATTAATGAATGATTTCAGGGTTTGCGTCCGTAATAACATTTGTTAGGGGATCAGAGGAGATTAGTTCGGTGGAACATGTAAGCGTCTGTGATAGACATATCTTTCGAGGTCTTTATTATTGGGAAAATGCCGTGAAGAGGGCAGAGCTGAGCGTACTAATTCAAGGGCTGAGCCGACAAGTGACCTTTAGAAATCCCCTAATGTTCGGCATTGGTCGAAATCACTAATAAGCTTACTCTTTGCACAGCTCGAAAACGCTAGTTACTGTTCGAGCAGTTTTATATTTCTATTTTCAATCGGCACTTTATTTTACTTCTTCGGTTACTAATGTCCAGAAAATTTTGGACGAAACGGATTTTAATAGCTATAAATCTCAGTTCTTTTACGTTAGACTTCCCAAAGATTTTCACTATAAGCAGGTATACATTCACTATGTGTGATATGCGTGGTATCTGAAAGGCTACCTTTATTAGGATGCAGAACTAAATCGATATTCACCATGGTATAGTCTATTTCTCAAAGTGATTATAAGTTTCAGAAATATCGAACTAGTAAATAATATACAAATGGTGTGCTTTGATACGAATTTGAATCTCACTAAATAAGTGAACCGTTGGTTAGTCTAGTATCACGAGTACAACATTCTTTAAAATCAACGTTATTCTTCAACACTGCCTTATGTACCTACAAAAATCCCATTATGGCATAAACCCTTTCCACTCTCGGACGGACGCTTGTGACTTAACCGCGGACGTATGAAGAAGGAAATAGATAAGAAAATTCCGAGTGTACACTTCATTTGCATTCGTTTTCCACATTTCTGTCTCTCAGATAGCCTAAATATGTTGGAATGTGGAATATTTATTTACGATGTGTAAACTACTTATATACAAGTTTTAAATATATATTATCGTGACATTTAAAACCGCGAAAACGCATTACTTTCGCGTGTTTTTGACCACAAAGCCTAAATGGGCAATAAAGTTCGACCAAAAAATATATGAGCGTGCGGCCGAATTGCTAAATGTGAAAAGGAATTATTCGTTAGTAATACTCTATCATTATTTATTAATGTTCCCAATGGATTTTTCACATTTAAATAACTGGCAGCATCGATGAGATGAATACATTATTATCGATTAATCTGGAGATTATGTCATGCGAGTCTAGTTAACTTTATAATGGCGTTTTGAACTTTAAGCCCAGGAAATAAAGATTTCTATCGTTGTTTTATCGTTATTGGGTCCATAATGAAACCAAAAGACGGAAGATATAGCTTCCTATACATATATGCTATGATAACACAAAAGCCTCGATTTTTTCAGCACTGGCTCTCTTGCCTCTGGTCTTCTTGGTGCTCACTACTCGTAGTTCTATCATTACCGCTAAATAAATTCATTATCGAACACCCCAGCGAATTTCAGCTTAGTGTTTCTTCATTGTGGCTCTATGGCATAAGGGGAACATTAGATCATGTCAGAGGAGCGTTCTACTATAACGCACGGGTACATATCAAGCTATGCCAGTATAAGTTGATCTCTCATTGTACGAAAAGCCGGCATTGTAGCTGCCGGTACATAATATGGTAGGATATTATGCCGATGTGTACACGCTTGCGACGACACGCGCCAATAGTCAAAGCGGTTTCTAGGGAGGTGTCTGTATTTAGTTGTAAGAGCAAAACTAATTTGGTGAATTGAGCTGCAATGGTTGGTAAACCTAAATGAAACCTGTTCTTGGTACAGGTATGTGTTTCTGAAGAACATCATCTGTATGTACCTCTATAATCAAATGTGACTCAAGCTCTAATCTCATATCACGGTCATGTCATATTGATCACCTGGGCAACGTCCATTTCTAAACACAGGCCTCACGGCATACGGCACTTATCACGGCCATGCACATGTTTATAAATATTTTTGAAAATATGAGATATCTGTAGATTTTCTTTCGCCATTTTACTATACAACGCCTTTCTGAAAGTTAAGAGCTTGAACGTGATATAAACTTACCGATAAAAAACCAGACGTACGACTTGCCGTACAGTCGATGCTTGTATACCTCGCACAGCACCCTCCGCGCCGCCACCACGTAGAACAGGCCCACGATGACGCGCGCGTCCTGCCGGCGCAGGTTCCGCACCGCGTCAGACGGGTCCGAGAGGAACGACTGACGCGTCACGATCTCGATACCGGATTGCTTGCAGTGGGCTTCTAGGTCTTCTACAGTCTGTAAGGAATAACTACGCTTAGTATTTGATATGGAGGACGAACATTACGAGAAGTTCAAAGGTTACACATTGGAATAGTAAAGCTACGGATCGACTATGCGCGTCAAACGGTCGAATATTGGCTTGTGCTCCAGCCGTGCGAAATGGGCAACGTCTTGGTTTGCGCGCCAATTGGGGCGTTCGAACCAATTTGGGACACTCCAAAATGGAGCAAGTCGTTCCAAAACCACACGCCGGACACTTCAGAGAAATGTCGTGATATTGGTTCCTATTCCGCACGCGCACGGATGGATGTCGTTTGTACAGACGCGCAAGTGTGTATTCGCGCGCGCTATACAACCGACCCCTGAGGCGGACACTTTCTTGCGGGGAGACGTGAGGTGTAGCGGACCGGTGGGGTCTGTGAACGTCCGTTCTGTACGTAGTACTATATTTTATTTATTTGATAAGGAGCATCAACAGTGTTTCGTAGTCTGTTCAATTCAATTATGATAAAGTAATTACATACTTCGTAATCATTCTTCAAATAGAATAACACAATGTGAAGAAATAAAAACTAGATAAAAAAACTACGCTGAAGGAAGCACGCGCCCGTACTCCACCACGCACAAATTATTTCTCTTTCTTTTAAAATAATTCAAGCAGAAGTGAAATGAAAGCATTGCACGCCACTAGTATTAAAGTTTTTTCACGAGGAGAGAAAAAAAGCGTCGGATGCAAGAACGCTCTAAACCCACTTATGAAGAAAACCCCGGAGCCGCTCTAATTACATTGAACCGGCGTGAAAGGCCCGGCCCGGCCCCATTCATTGCAACTGTACACTACATGTCCCTCGTTAAGCCCAGCCACCACCCACCGCCCATAACAAAAACTAAGGACACGACCTACCTTAGCTTATTATATGTTTACTGACAATGATCAGGAAAACTAGTAATAAAATATGTCTTGAAATGTTACATTAATTTGATTGTAGTATTCGACAGACTTTCAATCGCCTGCGTGGCCTGGCTGAATGTTTCAGTAACAATCCAGAGGTCCCGGTTTTGATTCCCAGTGGGGGTACCAATCAGTTCTCAGGACGAGTCGAATTGAATACTCAGTATAAGCGAATGGAAATAGGAAATATGAAGTCTTATGCCTACAAGAAATTACTTCTATTAAAAATTTAAGGGATTTTTTCGCGGATAAACATTAGCTACAAACAAAGTCAAGGCCAGTGATATTTTTGGTACTCAAAATATTTTCTGCTTTGCCTAAGAGAAGCAAGTTATTTATAATGAAAATATATGATAGAGAGCTGAAATAAACATCAATACAAAAAATCTTTTCATACATTCGTGGTTTATACAATTTTATTATATTCCATCAAAATATTTTGCAACGGTATTTTAACGGTACTCAAATAAAAAAAATGTAAACCTCTTAGTCACTACTTTATAGTCAGTGCGGAATGAAAAATACGTTTCATATATTTTTTACGACCCGCAGCGTGAGGATTACCTACAAGAATTTCCATACAACATTGCCATGGTCACTTCAAACAGTTGAGCGCTGAGTCGAAATAAAATTGTTTATCTCATTATCCAATGCCAATACTTCGAAAACATATTTATGAAAATAAATAAAACATCAAAAGCAAGCTTTGTAAATATTAAATGTTATTTCAATCTATTTTAATTAAAAACAAAATGCATGTGCAGAAACAGCTTTTAAAAGTAGAGGTTTTTTCTTTTCTAATTACGTATGCTACCGGACTCCGAAAAGAATTTCTTACTAACCTAAATTAACCTTATTAAATAAAATAAAAATAGTACTTTATAGTGGTAGAGATACAAAGCATTTATGTACATAAAAGAGTGAGAAACTGGTTCAAACTAATAACAGGAAAAAAACCGCCAAGTGCGACTCGAACTCGCGCACGAAGGGTTCCGTAACATTCTCTATAAAAACGGCGAAAACAACAACAACATTTGTTTTATTTTATTTTAAATATTTATTTTTCAATAGAATATATAACTAAATATTTTGTGACCGTTATTAATGTCTGTTTGTTGTATGGGAGCCCCCTTAAATACTTCTTTCATTCTGCTTTTTAGGATTTTGTTATTATTATCATCTGTGAAAATTTTAACTGTCTAACTATCACGGTTCATGAGATACAGCCTGGTGACAGACGGACAGCAAAGTCATAGTAATAGGGTCCTATTGGTTACCCTTTGGGTACGGAACCCTAAAAAACATAGCCGACAGGCCTCTTAGAAGAATTTTTTAAAGTTAATTTAATTTTCAGAGTTTGGTTAATTCAATAAAATACTGCAAAACTCCTAAAACCTCACCAAAATTTTGTGAACAATAGGTACATTTATTTTCATACGACTCCGTTTTTGTTTTATTAAGAAAGTCGTAACGCGAAAGTGGCTTCAGTTTTGAGACGCGAGCCGTTTTTATATCCCTCTGTTTCGCAACACTTGAGCGACATTACTCGAATTCGTTTGCCGCTATCAACATTCACACGCACTGAATAAACACCCCATTTCCATAGAAATATTCGCCCCGGAGACGCTTTGAGCCAATCGGATTCTGTAAATGGAGACTCGGCAGGGCCTTAAATTCAGGCCTTTGAATTTATGTCGGAAGTTGTTCGATTTTTTTTCTTTTCAACGAATAATTAAGAGTAGTTAAAAGCTTTTACCTTTCGTTTGTATATTACTTAGCAGTCCATTTGAAAAGAACATACCAGGTGTTCGGAAGGACCGGGTCGGGGGCTTTAAGCAATTGCGTAAGTTGTATATTTAGTCAATATTTTGAATGTTAAAAGATAAAGCGAAAAAAAACACTAATGTGACACAAACGATTCAATGAAAAATTGTCTCTCTATGTCTATTTTAATAGTCATACATGAGTGTTCAAAAGGGCTGTTCAGTGTTCCAGAAATATACGAAAAAAATAAACAACGATATTAACTGTAAAACTCTGAAAATACGTGATTTGCTTTGTTTGTAAGGACCCACAAGGGCACGTCCCAAGAACTGGCGATGCGAGATGAAAAAAATATAATTGAGATGTTTTCATGTATCATGTCGGAGTTAGCAGTGCTACTCTCCCGGGAGGGATTATTGCCTCCTCTTGGCTATTCAACGATGTCGTTCACGTGGGGAAACAGTACGTAGATACGCTAGATAATTATCTAACTAAGAAATATTTAGAAACAGTGATTTTTCACTTCTACAATGTATACAAAAATTATATACAGCAAGACGCAAAAATCTGTAAGGATACTTTTATAACAAGCATTTCAATTTTGAAGTCCATTCTCTTACTCAAATGATTTAAAAAATTGTGTACAGCGAGTATATTTCATATGAGCGTATAATTTATCCAGATACAGTTTACGGCCGTACAAATCATTTGTGAAAGCAATTTTGTTGAATAGCTTAAATAATAAAGAGTTAATCATTTTTAAGAGTACGACCGAGCAGCAATGTTTTTTTATATATATATGAAATTGACTTTACAAAGGATAAACGGTTTATTGAACTGTCATGATACGAGTATTACGTGTAAAAAGAATCATCAATCAGTCGATAACTTTCAATGTAATTAATACACGCGGTAATGTCAAATACTCTCACGGAAAGCTTATACGTTGTGCAATGACTAATAATTATATGATTTGTTCAGCAGTGGGTGTTTCCGGGCGAGTGATGATGATACCACTGTCCACCAACCCATACATAATTCAAGCTATCAAAATTCTCAAAGCACATTTGAGTTAACACATAGGACAAATTTTAGGCCTATACGGAACTCGATAACAATCGCATAACAGATGGAGCGACTTGGGACGTGTTTGATTGCATTAACTTGATTGTATTTAGAGTCTGCTGTTCCGACTACATCCGTATAAAGCCATTCGCAGAAACATACGTATTGATTTTATGTAAATCCACAGCAAACACCCCTCGTCGTGTGTGAATCACCTGTCCGATTAAATCATGCGTAGGCGTGAACACCAACCCGGTGCAGAAACCTGTGACATGTTTGCGAACTATTTAAAGAGTTATAGACTGCAGGGTATGGAATCCAGGGGCTGTCGAAGGCCAATCACGAACATCGTTTGTCAATCGACATACAGAGCGGTTAGCGTGTCGTACTCGACTCCATGTCGATACCAACAAGTATCTACTCGTAACTGTCGATCGAACAGTATCTGTCACGCAAGGGTGCATGCCACCTATCTATACACCCCGATACATGTATCGTATCGCTACGTTTCGATAATGCTCCCCCTGTATTTGTAGTTCAATACGCCACAGGTTGAGCTGACGAGGACTAATGTAATGTAAAGATAACATGTTTAAACGAAGGTGGTGTTTGTATGCCGTAAGCCTGGAAATGTCGAGACAAATCCGAGCTTATTCCGCTATAACAAGAAACAGGGAGAAATAGGTGACACGTTCCGCAGATTGTGCTGCGGCAGACAAATAGCAAGAAATAGAATGGTAAGTTTGGATTCGACTATAAAATATCGAGGCAATAAATCAATAGGGGATATTGCAGACACGCGAACTATTACAATGGCGCGTTTCCCGTATTGGCCTTACCTTTTGAGAAATCGAACATTTGAAAAAGTAAATGGACCGTTTATTGTCGAATGAAAGTAAATCAATGAAAAAGGAAACAGGCAATAGAATTTGTGACGCAAATCACGTACCTTTATTTAGTTAGATTTATTTATTTTCCTGTTAGTACGAAATAAAATAGAAGAATACCTCCTACGAGGTACAAATGGATAAAAAGATGAATCCATTAGATTGGTTATTTTTTATTGAATATAATTCAAAAACCTATTCAGGATGCTCATTCACTAAGAACAAACATCCTCACGGCTCGTGGATATATTTGCTAACGCCGTTCGATATTGATCCTTGTTGCCTAGGAAACAAGAGATATCACATCAGTTGAGGGTGAGGCTGCCAGAATCGTTCAGAGACATGAGGGCTGGAATTAGTTGGAGAACCTAAATACATGCAGTTAAGGATTCAAGAAATGACAATCGATTGCGTAACACACAAATGTATAGGAAGTGCCACGTACAGCGTCCTCGAAATACCACTTCTGCTTCCTATTCATACATATATAGTGATCTGTGTGATACATCACCTTGTAAGTGCCTGTCGGTTTCTAGACGGAGATAAATACACCAGTGTCAAGGGCCCGCTAAACAGCGACTGTCTCTGTTCCTCGATATTAAAAAAGAGTGTCACAGATCCGTTACAAACGTGTTGAGACGACTGAACATGAAGAAAAAATTGAGTGACAGCCCTAACGCTCAGCCTAGAGCGGGCGCGTCATTTGTACACACAAGTTATTCAAAACATACAAACTTCAAACAAATAAATATATTTTTACAGACTTTGATGCGCTTCTAAAAGATAGTCTTATAGTAACCAAATCAGTTGAAAGTGAACCCCAAAAATATTAAATTTATAAAATAAGAGAAAGCATCACGTATTGACGCTCGTATGATACAATATTTATACGGTTTCTGCAATAAATTAGTGGTATACGTAATAATACATCGGAAAAATATCTAAAATCAAACACAGCTTCTGCTTGACAGATTCTTGCAAAAACTCTACAATGGCTCTACCGATTTGGATATTGTTTTTTTTTAAATATTTGTAATAATCTGCCTGCGTAGCATGAGACGCGTGAGAGTGTGACGTGTCATTTGTAAACGTCAAATATCTATACGATTTGAGATTCTTGAATGATGATAGAATGTACACATTATACATTTTATTGAGAAAACTGCAGAAGAAAATGAGAAAGACGAGATATAATCAGAGTAGGCTTTGTTCCATTGCCTTCCCATTCGGGAGAATTAAACTACAATTACTACTCTATACGATTTGACATATACGACAATATCTCATTTTCACAGCTCTCATGCGTCTCATGCTACGCAGGCTGGATGTTGGGATGAGGTTTTAGGGTAGGAAAATTCTGAAAAATTGGGAGGGGCCCAAAGATTTTAATTTAAAAAGAATGACGTCAGTCGGGTCAGCTAGTTTTAAATAAAAATGCAAAATCACAAAGTTTCGACCTTGAACACAGCCGACTCGGCTGCCGAGTTTAAGCAATAATATTGCTTCTAGTAACGCCAACCTTCAATATGAGCGGCCGGTGTCCAGAGCCGTGAAATGCCCGTGACAGATAAAAAAATCTACTACTGACAGTCTGACTGACACTTCAATATTTCCGCACCTTTGGTCCGCATCAGTTTTATACGCTCCTCAATTATTTATCGTAATATTTATGTACACCCAACCATTTATACATTCAATTACACACCTTTAGTACACCACGCACACTACAAATATATTTTATTAGTTTATGTTTATGAGTGAGTGCAAACAAGTGGTCCAGTCCGGCTCGGTAAGTCATTTTTATTATTTAAATGTTCTCCCGCCAAATCTAGCAAACAGCCACCAGGTGAAGCTGGTGCCTGGCTCGATTATAGTTTTGGTGCCTCCTGTGAGGATTTGTCCTCTAAATTATCATATTTTGCTAACTGATTCGATTTTTTTGATCCACCCGCAATTTTTATTTTGGCGATTTTTATACTCCACCCGCACTTTTATTTTGGCATAATTCCACCATACATAATTTGTTACTACGTCAAATTTGTATAAATAAGTTTGCGATTATCACTGGGTTTGGTAAAATGGCTCAAACCGTAAAAGCGCTTCAAAAGGAGCTGTTGCTACAGGAATCATGTCGCGAAGCGTATTTCTTACGTTTACAACGGATTTTCGATAGTTCTAAAACAATTTCAACCCCTGAGAGTCGTGAGTCATTCCTTAACGCCGCGGAAACCATTGATGACATCCGACGCGATTTCATGAAATGTATACACGACATAAATTCCATAAATATGGAGTTGGATAGTGCCTTTTCGCCTGAGTTTTCAGCATGGTCGGGTTTTGAAGATCTGTACTGCAATATACGGCGCACTCGTAACCAGATAACAATAAATTACTCAAGAGAAGAAGGCCCTAAACCCAAATCATCCGCCCCCAGATTGCCACCAATAGAAATCCCAGAGTTCAACGGTAATGTGAATCAGTGGAATATATTTTATGAAACCTTCAAGTCCACTATTCATAGCAATTCGGAACTCACCAACTCAGAGAAACTGTACTATTTGCTCGGAAAGTTGAAGGGGTCCGCTCAATTGGTTTTTTCTGGTATGAATCCGACTGCAGATAACTACGAATATATTTGGAATTCTTTAGTAAACAAATACCAAGACACGCGCTTCTTGGCTTCGTCTTTTTTAGATTCAATTTTCGCAATGAAATCCTTGTCGAGTCCCGCAACCGCTAATCAACTGGAAGAGTTCACTGATAAATATGTTGCATCTGTAGCCGCGCTTAAAGAGTTACAGATTCCTAATCTGTGTGACTATATTTTTATCTACTTCGCACTAAAGCGTTTGGACGGTGAGACTTCAAAGGCATTTGAAATGTTTGTTCGCGATGTGGACATACCTACTTACGAAGTGTTCATCAATTTTCTAAAAAGTCAAACAAAAATTCTTCAACGCACAAATCCAATCGCTATTATTAAAGAGCAGTCAAAATCAAAACCTACCACTCCTTCTGCGCCAAAAATCTCACACAGTTATTTAAGCGCGAATTCTGTAAACAACGAAATTCACCCGCCGTGCTTTCTGTGCAAAACCTCTCACGATCACATTTATAATTGTAAAGTATTTTTAGACTTTTCACCAGACCACAGACATAGAATTGTTAAAGAACACAATTTATGTACGAACTGCTTAAGTTCAAGACATAGATGGAACGCGTGTCGCAGTACTTCGGTTTGCAATATTTGTAATCTAAGACATCATTCGTTAATTCATTTACAACGTGTCGTAAATTCGAACCAGAATACGCCTGCGGCGACAATGGCGCCCCCTACGGGTACAACTTCCTCATGTATTTCTGTCTCTGTCCCTCCGCTAACGCATTCTATTCCTCCCCCTCATACTGATGACGTGCCTGTCAATGTCTCGCTACCGCACAACGCTCACCGTCCCGCGCAAACGCCGGCTTCTGATATGCCTGCAGCCGGAGGTGTCAGTTATTTATCAGCTGATGGTAATAATGATCATACTCGCGCCAAGTTAAACTCGCAATTACCGCCCTACACAAATGTTTTATTAGGAACCGCATGTGTTTCTATCCGCGATCGTTTTAATAATTTAATATCCTGCCGGTGTATCATAGACCCAGGGTCACAAAATAACTTCATCACTACCGCATGCTGCCGCAAATTAGGTTTAAATATAGAACAGTTAAACCGGAAAACGGTTATTAAAGGTCTCGGTGACCATGCTAGCACGGCTCTCGGCAAAACACATCTGACGTTCTCAAGTCGTGTCAACATCAATCGCTCTTATGACATGGACGCTTTAATATTGACTAATATCACTGGAAAGTTGCCAGCTGTAGCAATTGATATCACAGCTTGCGAATATTTAAAAAAACTGCCGCTTGCTGATGAAAACTTTTCAGTACCTGGCGAAATTGAGATATTGATTGGAGCAAAACTTTTCATTGACTTAATATTACCTGGTAAAGTTACCGGATTGCCTTACCAACCCTCCGCTTTTTTGACCACTCTGGGTTATGTAGTAATGGGAGAAGCTCCAGTTGATACCGAACCTGAAACTTCAGTGTCTTATTTCGTAACTGCAACTACAGAGTCCATTCATAACGACTTAGGAAAGTTTTTTGAATTAGACGAAATCCAAGAAACACCAATAGTATCTCTAGACGATACCAATTGCGAAAGCTTTTATAAAGCTACAACAACTCGCGATGTTTCAGGGAGATTTACAGTAGGTTTACCATTTAAGAAAGATCCCTGCCTTCTAGGTGATTCATTAAAAACTGCACAAAAACGTTTCTTGAGTCTAGAACGAAAGTTCCAAAAAAATCACAATTTTAAATCCCGCTATGATGAAGTTATACATGATTATATACAGAAAGGCTACCTTTTAGAGGTTTCCAACCCGAAAAACAACCATGAGGGCTTTGTATTGCCGCATCACGGTGTCATTCGCGAAGATAAAGTTTCTTCAAAACTTCGCGTCGTACTTAACGCAAGTGAATGTACGGACTCCGGAACTTCACTCAACGACATTTTACATACTGGACCAACGCTTCAAACGAATTTATTTGATATCTTGATAAATTTTCGGCTTTTTGAAGTAGCAGTCACCGCAGATATACGCCAAATGTATTTACAAATTTTAACGCGTGAACAAGATTGTTCTTTTCAACAAATAGTGTACCGCTTCAATCCTCGCGAACCGCTTAGGTATTTCTCCTTTCAACGAGTATGCTTTGGGCTACGTTCTAGTCCCTATTTAGCCATACGCACTGTTCATGAGCTCGCCAATCTAGAAAGGGAACGGTTTCCACTCGCATCACAGCTCGCTCTGCGCGATCTGTACATCGATGACATCGCTAGTTCATTTCCGAATACGCACGTAGCCGTTGAGTCATCGCGTCAGTTGATCGAGATGTTCAATGCTGGTGGCTTTGATATGGTTAAATGGTCGAGCAATTCGCGCGAAGTATTATCCACGGTCCCTGAATCACACCGGTTAACGGATCCTGTAGATTTAGACCAGGATGAATCGCTTAAAATCCTCGGCATGCAATGGCTACCCTCAAGCGATCAGTTTGCATATTCCATTGCGCCCTTACAACAAACGACATGTACAAAACGAAATATACTGTCGACGACAGCTCGTTTATGGGACATCATGGGTTTAGTAGGGCCAGTGATAGTTTTAGCAAAATTATTAATAAAGGAAATATGCACCCTCAAATTAGACTGGGACGACACCCCACCAGACTATATCATACGCGCTTGGACTCAGTTCCAATCTGAGTTACCATTAATCTCTCAGATTAAATTTCCCCGCCATTTAAATGTTTTTCAAGATAGTGAAATTATACTCTTAGGTTTTTGTGATGCAAGCGAAAAGGCCTATGGCGCTGCTGTTTATGCTCACGTAAATAACAAGAGATATGGTAATATAAAAACTGCCCTTATTTGTGCAAAGTCAAAGGTAGCCCCTAGTACGGTGGTAGTCACCCTACCACGGTTAGAATTGCTAGCAGCGCTTCTTCTTGCGAAACTGATTCGTGTTGTGAAAGACAACTATGAATCTCGTTGTATAATCAAACGAATATACGCATTTTCAGATTCAACTATCGCGTTACATTGGATAAATACTCCACCCCATCGTCTTCAAACGTTCGTTGCAAACCGCGTTTCAAAAATTCAAGGCTTATTGCCAGCAGAGCACTTTTATCACATCCCCGGAATCTCCAATCCGAGTGATTGTTTATCTCGTGGCGTGTTACCCTCACAACTCATCAACCATCCTTTATGGTTTAGTGGTCCTCCCTGGGCTACAATGGATGAAAGGGATTGGCCCATAAAACCATTCATGGCAGGCACATCAACTGACATACCTGAGATGAAATCTGTAGCTCTCCTTACTTGTAGTACTGCTATAGCAGAGGATGTACCACTATTGTGTCAATTAGCCGCTCGCTGTTCCTCGTGGTACAAGCTACTTAGGTCGATTGTTTATATTTATCGGTTTATAAAAATATTAAATCGCGATAATCATGTCTCTGCGAGCGATTTAGATTTCGCTGAAACTAAACTATTGAGTGAATTACAATCCGTTCATTTTAACGAAGAACTCATGAATTTAAAGTCAGGTAAAAAATGTAAGCGACATATTCAAAAATTAAACCCCTTTTTATCCAACGGTCTTATACGAGTAGGCGGCAGGCTGAGGACCGCCGAGCTTAACTTCGACCAGCAACATCCCATTTTATTACCGCGAAAAGATAATATAGTAAATTTAATTGTAAATCATTTTCACCGCCAGTTTTGTCATGCAGGCCCTAACTTATTATTTAGCCTGTTGCGTCAACGGTTTTGGATAATTTCCGGAAGACGCACTGTTCGTTCTCAAATAGACCAATGTAATTACTGTTTCCGAGTTAAACCAAAACCTGCGTGCCCTCTGATGTCAGATTTACCGCCAACGCGAACACAAGTTGTACCTAAAGCATTCATACATACAGGCTGTGACTACGCTGGTCCTTTCAAAGTAACTCTAAAACGGGGTCGCGGGATCAAAGGTCAGAGTGCATATATCTGTTTATTTGTATGCATGACAACACGCGCTATTCATATAGAATTGGCATCTGATCTTAGCACTGCCACGTTTATGGCAGCTTTAAAACGGTTTCTTTCCCGCCGTGGTCCTATATCAGTGTTACACACTGATAACGCAACGAATTTTGTCGGAGCTAAATCCTATTGCGATGAGCTGTATCAATTCATTACCTCTGAGCAGTATCGTAAAACTTTGGTACATGAACTGTCAGAGTGTAAAATTATTTTTAAAAATATTCCACCAAATGCTCCACATTTCGGTTCTTGGGAACCGTTGATAAAAACTGTCAAGAGTCATTTCTCACGCATAATCGGACCACATATTCTCACATTTGAAGAAATGACTACTGTTCTCTGTCAAATAGAAAACATTGTTAATTCGCGTCCGCTATGCAAAACCCTTAGCCAAGATCCTAGTGAACCTCTAGCGATCACACCCTCGCATTTTTTAACGTTATCACCGTTGAAATTTCTTCCGGCTGCTGCAGTAGATGACAAACCAGCTCACTTGCTAGAAAGATATCAATTGCTGGATAAAATGGTACAGTCTTTCTGGGACAGATGGTCTCTAGAATATTTAAACACTTTACAAGCACGCGAAAAATGGAATGTTTCATCAGCGAATGTCCAAATAGGTACAGTGGTAATTATTATACAAGACAGTAGAACCTGTCCACTTCAATGGGAGCTAGGAGTGATTACACAGGTGCATCCAGGCGCTGATGGAGTCGTACGTGTCGCCTCCGTTAAAACGGCTCGGGGTGTATTTAAACGGCCTGTAGTGCGTTTGTGTCCGCTACCTACCCAATAGTATTTAAGCTTTGCATAGGTCTTAGTTAAGTTAATTTTTTTCTCGTTTATCTACCTTTATCTATTGAGTTATTTAGTTTAATGTATATGTTAAGTGAAAATTATGCCAAATATAAATTTTCTTAATTGAAAGATGTATTCTTTCAAGGCCGGGTGTATAGTAACGCCTACCTTCAATATGAGCGGCCGGTGTCCAGAGCCGTGAAATGCCCGTGACAGATAAAAAAATCTACTACTGACAGTCTGACTGACACTTCAATATTTCCGCACCTTTGGTCCGCATCAGTTTTATACGCTCCTCAATTATTTATCGTAATATTTATGTACACCCAACCATTTATACATTCAATTACACACCTTTAGTACACCACGCACACTACAAATATATTTTATTAGTTTATGTTTATGAGTGAGTGCAAACAAGTGGTCCAGTCCGGCTCGGTAAGTCATTTTTATTATTTAAATGTTCTCCCGCCAAATCTAGCAAACAGCCACCAGGTGAAGCTGGTGCCTGGCTCGATTAGCTTCACTTATTCCAACACTCTTTATTAAGCATTTCACTTCTACATCATGCACTAGCCAAAGCACTAGCGGATTCCATGTTCCCCAAAAACTACAGTTTGGGAGTCTAATAACGAAGAGTAAATACGTAGGCACCTTCTAGAACAACGCGTAACATCGTCCACCTTATCGTCATTTAAGGTGAGATTGAGGTCAAGCGTTGATCTATCTTTATATCTGTATTAAAAAAGTAACTCACAGATATGAAGACCTCCTCGGCCTGCTGCAGGATGGCGATGCGGGACCAGCCGAACTTCTGCATGAGCTTGATGCGCGTGGGGTTGTGCACCGTGGCCGAGGGGTGCGTGCGGAACAGCGTGGGGAAGCGCGCACGGTCGGAGAGAGCTGGCGACGATGCCCCGTAGCACAGCTGAACACAAACAAAATCAAATCAAATATTTATTTATTTCCACAAAAATAATAATATAAAATTTTTGACGTAAATGAAGTTATGTAAAATAAATACAAATATACCTATTCGTTAGAAAAATTTTTGGCTTTTAGGTTTTTAACATAAATTGAGCCACTGCTGCCGAACTAGGTGGAACCTGTGCTTCAGCTAGCAGGGCCGATCCTCCTGGACTCTTATCTTATTAGCCTATTTTAGTTTAAGACAACAGAAAAAAAAGACAACAGATATATATCTGTTGTCTTTTCTTTCTGATATATATATATTGCTCACCTATTTTTTTGACAAAACTATATTCTTTAATTTAATTTTATTGTTTTTGGATGGCTTACAGCTATCAATACAGAGCATAGATAGAAAAATAAACGACAAATAGCCATTGATAAGCCTCCATATATAGCTTTTGTATCAGTTAAACATTTACAATTATAATATGTATTATATGTACTTACTAATAAATAATATAAATACTTAAATAATATTGAAACTAGATTAAAATGAATAAATAAAAGCATCGAAGATTTTATTTAGTGTAATTTTTTAGTGTAATCTTTGTCCAAATGTTTTCTGTACAAAATTGTATTCTAACCTCATTATGGTAATTATTTTACCATAATCTTTTAAAATAGGATAGCTGGCTTTGTGAAGTAATTCTCTAAAAATAGGACATCGGATTGTAATATCGCGAAATGAGTATCGTTAATATCCTACTTCCTAGTGAATAACAATTTTCATTTTTACTCACTAATTTTGATTGTAGTTTAGAACGCCTTCTAGGGACAATTATCTGCGTAACAGTTGGTAAGTTATATATATTCATTTCGCGACACTATTATTCGATCTCCGATTTTTAGGTAATTACTTATTAGCTATTTTAAAAGATTATAGCAAAAAAAATTATTGAAGCATTCTGAACGAACTCCGTTACGCTATATAACTCTGTTAACGAGAAGTTAGAAACGGGAACTTTTAAACTCATTATATAGTCAGTTAAAGGATAAAGTTGATTTTATACCCTAACCTAGTTTTCTCGTGCCGTCAAGTCTGGACTTTGGACCCCATGTCATACCGCGGATAGGGTAAAATGAACATTCAGTAGATGGGAATCTCAATCATCTTTCTTTCACATAAAGTCCGACATGGCTTATGTTCAGCAGTAAACTTTAGGTATGTAAAATCTAAAGCTATTTTAGGTTTGAGAATAAATTTAATTTTGACAAAAATAAAACAGAAATTTGGGTACGGAATAGTTAATCTGTATATTATTATTTTAAAATTAAAAATAACTTATGCGGGCCGTAGCCAAACAATTTTTTTAAGACTATGTCCTGTTAATGATCGCTGAAGTTAAAATTTTTCTAGTTAATCGGCATGTATTCAAGATGACGGCTTTTCAACCGACTTCAAAGAAGAAGGAGGTTCTCAATTTGATGCGTATGTTTTTTTTTGTATGTATGTTACACGATAACTCCGCCGGTAGTGAACCGATTTTTACAATTTTTTGTTTGTTTGGTAGAACATATTTCAGAGGTGGTCCCATATAACTTTAATCGAAATTGATAGATCGTTCATTGAGAAAACCAACAAAACCAAATTTTAAGGCAATTGTAGTCAGTTTTTAGTTCTTTTGGAACGCGTTAATTATTTATATATTATTATTATACGTGAAGCAAAAACGAGTGCAGAATGCTAATATTTAATAAAATTAACTTAATTATGGTCGAATTTCAACCACTGCGCGACCAGTAATGTATTACGGTTAATAATTGGATAATTATGAGATTTATTTCCTCATCCCCTTCATACTATAACATTGTATACATTTTATACAGAACAGTGTGTATGTTATAAATAGCAAAGGGAAATAATGTAAAATTCCCATAAAATAATTAATTTGTTCTAATCTAAACTCGAGCGTACGTTTTGACAACATTCAGGACGGTATACCCTTTATCGACAACTGATCAAATCTGTCAGTTTACCAAACAGGTTTCGGGTTGCGGGTAGAGGACGCGGACTAAAACAATATGAATATTTTATAATTTGGAAACAAATTGCACGGGCTTTGCAATTCAAACAACTTAGATGGAAACATAAGTCCTACATAATCAATTTGATCGTGGTAGTTGGCATTCAAAAGCTTATTTGTGGTAGTTGTGATAATAAAAGGAATAAGGGTGACTATAATGTGACGTCATCAAAAGTAGCCGGTATTAAAATAAGTGCCATACCTTCCCGTAGGTATCCTAAAAGTTTAGGAACGCGTGTAAAATCGTAGAGGTTAACTAAACGAAATAATTTACCGATGATTCTTCAGGTTCTATTTAGAGCACTTGCTGGAAAAGCGTTAGTTGATTTGAAAAGTTTTTATTTAATCAATAACAAGAAATAAGTAAAAACGATTAAGGAATTTAAGTTAATCGGCTTTGAAACAAATATTTAATTTACTTTAATTTAGCGCAAACGAAAAAAGCGTTGGTTTTAAGTTAAACACTTTTTTAATTGAAGGTACTTAAGGAAAGATACTATAGTTTCTGTATATTTACTTGTTTGTTTGAACTAAAGATTCTCTCAGACGAGAGAAGACAAAGGAAATGTAAATGATCTAGACTAAGGACCTAACAAAGAGATATTTAATTATCTTGTAATGAAAAAATTTTCATGTCAAAGTTCTGAAACGATCTTTGATTCGATTAGCGGTTGAGTGGCTTTGAGTACTATAAGTATAGCCAACATATTTTAGATGCGGTTGAGGTCAAGTGTTGGTCTATCTTTAATAAAAAAAAAAAGATGCGCCACAAAACTGATATCCTTATCCAATAACTTGCATAAACAGCTTATTCGACCTTGAAATAAATATCACCATTTATTTTCAATCGTAAGAACATATAAAAGGTAAAATGATTTAATTTTAGGGTTAATTTATTCTAGGTTAACAATATGAGTGCTAAACGGTGATTAAAATTTTAAATGTTTTTTTTTGTGTGTTAAATGTTACGGAGACTCCGTCAATAAAGAAATCGAGGTAAGATTTCCTTTCAGAACAGGAATGGATGAAATGCAAATATGAGTCGCAATCAGCAAAACAAACTACAGCGAACATGCCTTCCTTATAGAAGATCCTCCTCATAGATACCTTAATAAACAAACTTAACTATGCGGTCGGAAAAATGAAGCGAATAATTTTTATTACTATTTCTTTATTTAGGTCAACTTGGGCCATGATTAGATATCAAATATAAAATTATTATTTTATACATCGAAATAAAATGTTATATTATTATTATTGACTATTTTATAAACACATACATATATATTTTTACGACTTCCATGTGTGTAAATATAACACACAAATAGAACACACCTAAACGGACGGTATCACACAAGAGTTAGATTAACAAATGAGACTACAATAGAAACTAAGACGATAATGTAAACGACAAGCCGTTTGTCCGATGGTCCGATAAATTGGGAGAAACAATTGAAAATATTGACTCGGCCCGCCATCGCCAGAGAGGCGTGTTATAAAGACTGGGCTATCAATGAGTGTAGATGAGCTCTGCCCCTTGCTGATTCATTCATATTCAAAATGATAAATGATGCTAGTGGCCAGAACAAATGGATATACGAAATCGGCCACTGTGGAACACCGTTTAGCTTAGAACAAAAGAGGATACCTTTTATATTAATCATGAAACGGTTGCGGTCACTTTTTGAGAGGCCTCGTGTCCGAGTTTTACATTATTGTGTAAGCTGTGAGTCTTCCATCCGGTTTAAAAGATTGTTCTTATTTAGAGCTGAGAAGGTGGTCGGTAAATACTATTGTATTTATTATTATTACTGTATTTTTTAGTTTGCAATTGTAAATAAGTGACTTTATTTATTGACTAGGATAAATAAATATGTATAAGTTATAAATGTTATTTAAAAAATATCGGTTCCGAGTATCCGATGAAAAAATGGTAGCGGGCATCGGGAAACTTTTCATCGAAAAACTTTGATCTCAAATGTCGACCAAAACGTGTGGCTGCATAACGCGATGTGACACTACACTGAGTGACTTATTACCAATTGGTAAAAAGTTTAGGATTCAAATTTTGTTTATGTTGTCCGGTCCATTACCAGCAATGTTAAACGACTTTGAGGTTGAGATATGTAGAGTAAGTTATAAATAGGAAAGCTTTTAGGAAATATTTATCTATATTTCGATCGTGGTATTTACGAAGACTATAATTAAAAGCTGTGAAGGTAAATAATTGCTTACAATTAATATTCAGTGCTGTCTTTTGCAGTAAACAAAATAAACTGAAACATTTATTCTATGTTTTTCCTTTACTAATTATAGTGCCCGTATGCTATTAATATTTTACAAACACGCCATGGTCAAAAGAAGTACTTAAATGTCAATAAGTTTTATTAAGTTCCTCAACAGTGTTCGGTCACGAATTGAACGACGACGGTTGAAAACTTTCGTTCTAGGAGTCTTTGGCCCTGGGAAGTTCGTGGCAGTATGTCTGTCTTCAGTGATTAAGTTATAAAAAGTATTGGATATAGTGTGATTCTAATGAAATTAATTCGAAACGATAAAAAAACCAGCCAAGTGCGAGTCGAACTCAAGCACCGAGGCTTCCGTGCACAATATGATAATGAACTTAGAAATTAAATAATAAGAATTAATTTACACTAACAAAAATGTAAGTTTAATTGAAAGACAATTTGTAGTGAACATTTCCCCCCATACATCGGTCAATAACACGGTCGATACTTAAACAGCAAAGTATGTAATGGTGAAAATATTTCATACAATTTTTTTTCTATACTTGTGTTGTGATATCATTGGTGCAATTCATTAAGTACACACATCCTTACAACTTCAACCTCAACCTTGGCTGACGATATCTCTAATTGCCTTATCAAACAGGATCAATGTCTAATGACGTTAGTAAAGACATCCTCTCACCGTAGGGATGTAACGATGTTTGTCCTTAGTGAAAGCGCCCCCTTTCTTCTTGACAAGTTTCATCATTGTAGGTCAACGGGATCAACCGTGTATAGATAGACGGACTTTCTGATTGACGACCAAGGGGTCTTCATCCCTAGTAAAGTGGTTTCAATATGAAGAAGGTCGCAACTGGCCCCAAGGATATTATTGGATGAAGTTCCCACAATACTTCTATAACGGTTACAACAACGGTTACAGTTTTATTGTGTACTTAATATTGACTTTAATTGATTTAATTTTTCCCCTGTAAATAATTTATTTTAATGCATACTATCTATCTTTCTTTAATTTATTGTGATAGTAACTGTGAAATGAATAAATCATATTTAATTACTATATAGCTTTCTCTCAGAAATGTCATGAAAATCATTCGTACAACTTAATGCCTAATTTAGTAATGTGTCATAATTCTTGAAAGAATCGTTAAAAGCGTGAACCTAGTGTGTCCTACAACATGTACTAGATGTACAGTTACTGTTCTCAACGCCAAAGTGACATTTTGTATGGACACTAATCTCGTCCTCAGTCAATAAATAAACTCATCACAGTCTACTCACATGAGATTCAATTAAAATTAATGAGAAAAAGGCACCGGTACACAAAACTTAGTTTAATTGCCACATTTAACAGGGTATGTTGTGTTTGTTTGCCTTGAGTAATTTCAAAGTTTCGTATGATAATGTCTAAAGTAAACCAACATGTATGGACACGCCAGAACGGATTTGTCAACTGAATATTTATGTACCAGTAAAACTAGGTCCATGTAACCTCTTCTACGTAAGGCGGAAAAGTCTACTAATTAAATTCACGGGTGGCTTACAATTTGTCATGTCACTTATATAGGATCCGAGTTGAATGAATCGCAGTGAAATTTCGATCGTACGCAAGTAAAACTACGGTAACACCATCTTTTTTGCATCTAATTAAAAGACAGACTTTAGACGCTGTGGAGCGTCTCTTAGAATTTTCTGTTAGTCGCCTTTTGCTAACCCCGGCAAAACATTGGGCTATTATTATAGGCATGCTCTAAAATGAAACCAAAGAGCATAACAATATTTATAGGTAAATGCGTCCAAGACATCAACTTTTAGATACTTTTAAGTACACTCGTAAGTGAAATTAATTTTATTTCTTTCGAATTAAATTGGCGTACTATCAAACTGTTACGTATAATAATAATGTGGATACATGTTATTAATATATACAAAGTTTAATTACTTAAATGAAATAATGTTTGATACTTGGGACCTACTTCAAATTACGTGGGAGTAAAGCACATATTAGCGTGTCTATATTTATTTCTCGGTCTTATGTTAATGTCGACTTAATTTCCACTGAAACGGGTATATGTACATATCATTGTAATTATTTTAACGCTCACGGTGTATTCTGAGTGCTTATAATTACAGTCGAGCATCTACTTTATTATTACAGTATCACGGTACAACTACTATATGCTTTTCTTTATAAAGTCGCAGTCGTGACGTCCTAAAGTTCAAACCTAAACATAGCTTTTGTGTATATTACATATCTATACATTAAATGCTATAAAAATCAATGACTCGACGAGTCAGAGAGCTGAAATGGCAACGGGCAAGACACATTTCGCGAAGAATGGGTAGTAAGAGTACCGGGGCTATCTCCTTGCTAGAGGGACGCTTTGCATCAGGTCTTTTAATCGCATCTGCTCGTACTGGTCTATCCTTTTCTGTATAGTAGAGCGCCATTCCGGTCCTTGTGATGCGAGCTTCTCACGTCGGTCGGTATACAGCAAACGTTACGGTTTGAGGACGCCTGTACTTATATTTCCGTTTTCACTAGAAGAATCTATTTGATAAGACACGTTCTATGTTATCTTTTTTGGATTATGGATTTGCACCTCATCTCATCTGATGGTAAGTGACGTCAAAGCCGTTGGAATGTAAACGTGCGCAGCCAGAAGCCTTAATCTAATGAGGTGCTGGCTCTGCTTCCTTTCTGAATACTACAGTGCTATTAACACTGCTGTTTGGCGGCAGACTTAGGTAACATGGTGGTAGGCCAGGTGGACTTAGAAAATGCCGTACTACCAATAGTTCTTTTCTGTGTTAAGCCAAGTGGATATCCAAAAATTCAGAGTTAAAGCTTTGCTAATTGGAAAACTAATTAAAACCCATCAGCCAAAAACTATTAGTTAACAGTAGTTAGTCGAGGAGTTTTAATTTAAGATGCAATAATAAAGTTTAGTGGAATTCATTGATTCAGTCGCAAAGCCGAGCGATTTGAACTTTGTTCGATTCGAACATTCCAATATTCCGTTTGATAGCCGGCTTTAGTTGGCTTCTCAATTATTTAAATGTTGGGATGGTTGGCATTATCCTAACGAAATCATTGTAGGAAATCTTCCACCAAGTGTTCGAGGCTGGCTTTGAATTATGCAATCACATTTTTTTAAGTACAGTCTTAGTCCAATTGGTGTCAGTGGTTGGTAATGTAGATCGGGTATGAGGTAATTGTTGCAAATTCGTTTTAAAGAATAATTTATTTCTCAAAAGAAATTTACATTTCACTTACAGAGAAATTAAGTCTATATTTATATTATGAGTATGTAAAAAAACGTAAAAGGGCATGTAGAAATTTACATTATAACAATTTATATTTAAAAAAAAACTAATAGTTATCCTTGGATGTGGTTTAACAGTTTTGACTTGAATTCTAACAGTTTCAGTTCTTGTAGTTGGAAGACCATTGAACAGTTTAACACCTTCAAACAAAATACTCCTCTTTCCGTAGTTGGTTCTCAGTCCTCGCAGTTGCAAATAGTTTTTTGAAAATCAAAATTTCGATTTTTTGGTACGTTCTCAATTCAAGTTAGACAATACAAAAAAAAGTTCAAAACTGTAAAGTTTCATTAACATTAAATCTCAAAATCGAAATTATTAATTAAGAAAATGTACTTTCTATTCATTGTTTGAAAGGTCCTGAATTACATAAGTAAATACAAAAATAAATCAAAATAATTCGCATTCAGGCGTCTCGTAGGTGCTTGTGTCTAAAAAGTTGATTAAGAAGCTCGTTCAACTAATTATTCCAAAATACATAATAGCAAAATTTGACGTCATTGGACAAAGTTCGCATGTTTAGCTTAGATATACAAACAATGTACATATGAGAACGTGTACATACCACCATCAAGTTCCACATCTTGGCTGCTTCGGCGACAGTTGTACAGACGGTGGAGCAGCCGGCGAGCAGCAACAACTTCTGCGGAGGGTTGTACAGCAAGTTGTACATCACGCTGGCGCCCAGACCCGGCTCGCACTGACAAAAGATATGATTTATGTACTCCAATTAAGGTTTATAATACGCCTATAAATTGGTGGTAGGATGATTTACTTGAGATCTTTTATTCGATACACAAGACTCTTGAAGCTACCTACTTTAACTAACCTAAACGAAATATTTTAGTGGGTAACCACCAAAAATTCATAAATTATTTGTGTGAATAGTAATTTGAAGTGAAGAAATGATAAGCAAATAATCCTAATTTTACAGCTCGAAATTATAACACTTTTTGATAGTAAAGCATTGTAATTTCTTTTTACGTCGTAATTTTCGTCCACTGAGCAAGGAAATCACTACGTTTTATTTTCGTCTAATTTTCTAGTCAATGAATAACGTCAGTCAATTGTTTTTTTAATTATGACATTCGTTGCCGTGGAGTTCGCACGCCAAGGAGATTTCGTCTGTGGAGCTAGGCCCGACACGGGCTTGGCGTGTTTTTCTTTCATGGAGACTGTACGTGTAGTCTCGTTTTTATAATAGGACCTTCCCATGTCTTCCCACGGATGTTGTGAAGTTACGACTAAGGGATATCTATTCAAGAGGTAGTTAGCGATTTTAAACCGCCTCCGTGGCTTAGAGGCTACACTTGGACTTACAATCCGGAGGTCCCGTGTTCGATTCCCAAGGCTACCTATCGGTACTCGGTCTGGTTGTTGGTCAAGCTAGTATTACTATAATATTATAGTTGCTGTAAAAATCGGACAATCCCCAAAACATGGCAGATTTTCCATTATAAAATTTCTATAGCTCGGTAGGTACATTTCACTCCTTAACTTAATTTCCCACGTACCAAAGCAGACATCGAGGGACAGCAATTCGCAATTAAAGTTGATTCAATTACGATTAATTTGCAGCTCAATTAGCGTGAGCGCGCGCGCCGCCATCTTATCTCGCCGTCGAATGGGAGGGGAAGATCTATCAGGACAAGGTATTTGCCATTGACGATCCGAGTAATCAGGGCCACCTTTGTGTAATGGACTAATGCTGTACCATCCCTACTATTAGCGATGTCTGAGTGAGTTTGTGTGTTTCACTTAGCTCGTCAGTAGCAATGGCGGACGAAAGATATACTGTTCATTCTGATCAGGAATCTTGATGTGAGACTTCAAATGTTTCATCAAAACGCAAGGATGCTTATCTCTGCTTCTATGTATGCGAGAGATGATAACGTGCGCACCCAGACGCTCAATCCTCTCAATAATGAGACGCTGGCTCAACTTCTTTTTATACCGGAATACAACAGTGCTATTAACATTGCACTTTGGCGGCAGACTTACGTAACATGGTGTTAGCATGCAACTTGCTAGCAAGGCGGATATAGGAAATGTATCATCAACCAAGCACCTATAGTGACCGGTACTGGGAATGGAACCCGGGACCTTGGCATAGTGAGTCCAACATTTAGCCATTAGGCCACGGAGTCGGTTGAGTTTTAGCCAGTCTTATCAAAAAATGTTGACATTAATCGCAAACAAATGAAGCTACATTATTTTTGACATGCCACTGCATTGCTCACTTGACACTGCTTGACCACCTCTTCACGGCGCCGCCATTATAGAAATGACAATTTGTTCCGTGAATACAAACCGATTAAGTGGGAAATTACTTTAAAACCGGCGACACGGAAATTCTTTCCAATAAAATGATTTCCGTGAGCGATTCATAAATTCTCAATAATTGAATCGAACGTCAGAGCCAGCCATTGCAACGTCGGGCCTATGATTATAGTCCATTCGAATTTATGGTCAGACTTCAGTGGAATACGCGTAGAAGGTAGGTTCCCCGCCATCCTTCTGGTTAATTACGGAGCCTACAGCTGCGATGGATTTTCAAACTTAATGGATTAGGTACTTATCACAGTGACGAGCGTCAACACGGTGTGCGCATTACGCTGATTGAAATTATAATAGGCATTTTACTCGCAAGTTTGGGAGACAAAGTTGCTCCTTAACTATGATTGAATACCTAACGCGCAGGTCTGATTTATGATCAGCTATCATTTACATTAGGATCGGCTGTACTCGTTAGGCTGTAGAGCAAGGAAGGTTGAAAAACCAAAAGGCAGGTAGAAGTGACGGAGAGCTTCACGATGTGCATATTTATCGAAAACAAGTCGTGATTCTTATGTTTTATTTAACACATGAACTATTCTTCCCCAAAACCATTAAACAGGTTTAAAAATGTATAATAATGGATTACAAGTTTGCCGTCATCTCGCCTGATGGTAAGTGATGATTGGGCCGTTGGATGGAAAAAAGTACTCATTCAGAAGCCTGGAGATAATACGGCTCATGCTTATACTGAACATTAGCTTGGTCCTAGCTACAAAAGTATGTAGTTATCAGATAGTTTATGTTTAAGTTACCTTGCTGTCATTGCTGTGTAGTAGCAACTTGAAGCCGGACAGAAGATCTGAGCGTGCGTTGACGTCGGCCAGCGCGAGCTCCGCTGCCGGCATGCACGCCTGCCCCCCCTGCCAGCCACCCTCCCCCTCCATGGGGAAGATCCCACCGATGTGCAGGTCCTCGTCGCGCCGGCCCTCGCTGGACCGCCCGCAACCGCTCAACCATAGCAGCAGCAGCGCCCGCACCCGACGTCCGCTACCCCGCCCCCCGACGCACCCCCGCAACACCATCCACGACACACACTTGGCAACAACGAATAATTGCACTATTGTTTTCACTAATAATGACCTAATGTACGATGTTCTAGTTCGAAAGCTAAATAAACTATTGAGAGGTTCTTTTAATTTGACTAGCGGACGCTTTGGAAAATTAAAGTTCGCTGGCGCGTCGGCCACGCAGGCGTTGGCATTGCGATACACGTGTGATATCACCCGCAGAGATTGTAGATATAGCCTAATAAGCGTGAAATTTTCTATAAAATATGACGTGGGGGGTGTTAGGTCCGCGTCACACCGGGCGGGCCGGCGCGCGGGCGTCGTCGTCGCGGGCCGCGGCGACATGACGTCATTGTACACCTTGTCTTGCATCACACATCCTCCTTCTGAAACAACACATACATGGGGTTCAGTTCAACAGAAATCGATCAAATTAGTTTTCGTCAATTTATTAAATTCGAAGTCAAGTTAAGTGTAATTTTCAATTTGAAAGAATGCAGCGTTTTGTTTTGTTCCATCCATATGAAATCCATAGACCTCAAATAGGTGCTAATTACGTAAAAGAAGTAACAACTCATTTTTGACGCCCTACTCCCAAAACCATTTGTTCAACCTTTTATCAAAGAGATTCAGATTATTACGTCTTCAGTAAAATAACAACTTCTTCATTAAAAACGTGTCAAACCACCTTCCTTGAGCAACAATACGACGAACAATTATGCCTAACAGAAATGGCTGATTTTCGATTCTCCATTACATTTCTTCAAACTCGTTTTCGTTTTATTGATATTACTGCCCCATTGTATCCATTCAGTCTCACAGCTTTTCAACGGTTTCCGTGATCGCCAATAAAAGCGGATTCCGTTTTAATTTCGACGTCTGTCGACAACCCTCCGGAAGCTCCTTAGGTCATGTTGCATCCGAGCGGTTCGCGCGTGAATAGACAGCCTGATCACGCGGGTAATTTTATAAGAATTTGTTTGCTAGGAAAGCGGCTGAGAGATTCGTAACTCTGATAAGATTAAAAATAAATACAAATTGTTTTCCACATCTAAGTTAAGCTTCACAAGTTCTATCGTAGCCAGTGCCTTATTATATTAAGGCTTCTAGGTGCGCACACTTACCATCCAATCGATTATTCGCAAAACTATCCAATAAATAAAGCAATAAAGCCGGGTGCACGTGTATTTCTTTAGTCATTTTCGTCTACCATGATGCTTTGTTTTGCATCTGCCACTTATAGAACAAAGCATCATTGCGTCGTTGTGAAACAGGCCTTAGTCCGTACGTACATTTTGCGTTTTGTACATTCTGGTTCCATCGACCAGGATAATGGTAAACTGTGCATGCATAGGAGATTTGGCGCAAGATAAGAAGCCCGATGAATTTAGAAGTCAGTGGCGAAAGATTTTGACGATGAAAAGTCTTATATCGATAGCAGAGACTGGCGACTACTCCTCGTACAAGAGTTGAGGAGAATAGATAAGCTATGTCTTCATATTCGAGTTTGTGAGAATTATAGTAACATTCATCAACATAGAATAAGTGAAGGAATGTGTGCGAAACTTAAAAGTTTAATTAACAACAATCCATGCCTGGAGCTGTATACAAGTCAGTATCAGTACCATTTTACAAATGAGTGTAACGAAAATTATTTCATTTAAGTAAAGTTGATCACCAACTAATTTGTTAGTAAAATGGATATGGATACTTTAATAACCACAAACTTATTTTTGTGGACACTCCGTATTGTATTAAATGTAAAACAAATTTTGGATAATTTTTATGGACGTTGTGAACGGCTGCCTGCGATACGTTAACGTTACCAAAATCTGTAAGTAATTTAAATATATTTCGTGCCATGTTGGGCAGAAGATTGTTCTTTGGCGAACAATAAAAGTCCGCATAGTACGTACCTACGACGCTCGGAGTTAATGATTCGTGGCTCATTTTCTGTTATGCGGGCGGTGATCAATTAAAAGAGAAATCGATAAGTAGATGCTTTGGTAATATTGGACATTCAATAACGCTCTCTCATCACCCGTCGGATGTAATTAACGACCGTTTTTCATCGCCGAATAATTTACTATTTATCGATGTTCTTTATGTTTTCACAGAGACATTATGAGACGTGATCAAACAAAAGCAATTTGAGTTTAGTCTCTTTTCACTAACATGTGGGTATGTTTATTTAGGAATATATTATCAGTTATATTGAAAATATGTTGCCTGGTATATAACGGTGTTTTGTTTATTGTGTATGAAGCTGAATATTTAATAGATTTTGTGTACTTTTTATCGGTCTCTAATCTCTGTTTTTCTGTATATATTCATTTCAGAAATGCAATCAGGTTTTTCTGTGCCTTCCACATCTATTTATATACATAAGGGAGAGTGTGCGCGATAAAGTAAATTTGATTTTATATGACTGTTGTGCTAGCGATCCATCAGGCGTGTTTACTCATTACTTTGAAACGATATGTCACTTTATATTAGATATATTTACCGACGGGCTCGTCTCCTCGTGTAACTCCTCATCCCCACCGAACGACCCAATGATTTATTACATCCCGCCCACCGAACTTTCAACTCCACGAGGGTAAACGGAACAAAAACAGGCCATTATAAAGTTCATCTCGCCATTGTAAATGCAATTTTCGATGCATTTTATTCTCGATGACGGCAGAGATTGAATGAAAGTTTCGGAACGTTTCAGAGGAGCCCGTCGTTTTCCTCGCAGGACGGCTGGGCTAGTCGAGCCGCCCACGGCAATCATTTTTCAAATGGTATTTTCTGATTTGGTCCTTTTACGGTGATATTTCATTTCGGGATAAAAGTTTTCAGTTTTCTAAGATACAGTCGGTGCAGGTTGGGACATTTAAGTTATGAAAAGTTAACTTCATTGTATGCGGCAGTGTTATATGTGTTTTGATTCATCGTTGAAGAATTTTGACGGTGTTTAATAGAGCTTCATCTAAATAATGAACATTCATATCAACGTGCCAATAAAGAAACCCACATCAGAGCTTAGAGAAGGCAACAAACTATCACACTGAATTATAACTTATGCAATGCTACAAATGTAATTAATCTCTCTAATGCGGGCGTGATTCGGTGAAGCAAATGTAATGTCTGGTACATTACAATACTAGCTTATTCTATTTGATTGTGAATTTGTATGTTGTTTCTGGATAGGTACGGTTTCATCTTACGCCACTATTATCAGAGTGTGATAAAGGATAAGTCCTTTGTCCATATATTATCGTCAATATCCTGCAATTTATAATAAGCCAAACATGGTTTTAATATTAAGTATAGATTACAACGCTAGATTACAAACTGATGTTTTAAATGACTTTGTGTTCGACATATTTTCCTAGAGTATGTCTGTTTATTTTGCGTTTGTAGATTGCCAAATTGTTATCTGCAGTGAACACGAAAGTGGTAAGGCATGTTACTAGTTTACGCTTTAGTAAAGAAGTCTTTATAATTTAAAAGAAGTGTTCCTTCATCAGGGCAACCCATGGTTAGGGTTTCTAGGGCGAGTAACTTACAAAATATAGGTTAGTAGACAGAAAACTATGATAATCGTAATCAAATCACTATGATATGTAGATCAAACTCCATCAGTTGGTGCTGACCGCCAGCGATTCGTCTAGAACGCGGTGCATGGATGCCGGTCGTGATAAAAGATGACGTAACTCTATGTCCGCCCCGCAACCATCACCACGACGCTCCGCTAGAGCTCTTCCATTTATTCTCGATCCAACTTCTTCCATAGACGCGCCGACAACTATTATAATACCATAGAGCGTTTACGATGTTAAAGCAAGTATTTTAAAGCTTAAGACTCTACAGAGCGACAGTGGCGCTTTCATTCGCTCTCTTCTCGGACTCTTTTTTTGTTATTGTGCGTTTACGGTTTATTGATACGTCATGAATTGATAATATCGATTGTGTGCAGTCACTAAAACACTCAATAAAACAGTAAAAAGTGACCACTTTAAGAGGTTCCATTTATAATAACTACATAGAATATAAATCTATGACGACTCGATAAACGGAACAATAGCAATAACTACAAAAAGTCAACATTTGTTCTAGGAATTTTAATCTACTTGGGTAGAAATTTAAAAAGAACGAATAAGGGCGCCACTTGCGCTCTATTGATTCTTGGAAAAAAAATTGAAGACTTAAAAGTAAACAAATGTTGTGGGGCTATATTTGTTTATGTCTATATCCAATTGGATTGAAACAAACTATTTATCACAAATATTTCGGCCTTGTTTTATAATATAGCCCACGGTCTACTTACGTTCCTCTACTCAGATGAATGTCTAAAGTGGTGGATGCTCTATTTAGGTCATTCCCGTTTCTGTTAACAAAGAGTAACGACGTACACGAAGTGGTTCCATTTTTCGACAAATAAACATCTTGCATATCTAATGATCGAATTAAGAGGGAACAGCAGATAAAAAATTTCATATGAAATTAAGGGTTTGGGATATAGCTGTTTTCTCAACGAAACGTTAGCCAAATTCAATCATTTTGATCTTATTCTCTTTATCAAAGAATAATCTAGGCCCGTTGGTTTTGCTTTTTTCAATATTTTGTCTACAATTAGAATTATGGGCATCTCAAAACTCAAAATTTCAGAAAAAATTTCTTTCAACTTATGGTACTCATTATTTAGAGTAAACGTAACATTTTCAGAAAAAGCAAAACCAACGGGCCTAGATTATTCTTTGATAAAGAGAATAAGATCAAAATGATTGAATTTGGCTAACGTTTCGTTGAGAAAACAGCTATATCCCAAACCCTTAATTTCACGGCAAAACTAGGCAAATACCAAAAAAAGCTTCAACTGTCCTTCTCGCACAGTTCGGTTCGGGAGGCAGGGTACACTATATCACAACTATATACTGTGTATTATATGTATAAAAATAAAGTAAGCATGCATTAGTGATGTCAATAAGCTTTATCGATTTTTTCGACTAATAGTGGTGGGAAAAATATATCGATAGATACCCTTTCTCGAGCTATAATGGTTTTACCTGTTAGTTTTAATGTTTAGATTGATCTAAATAAACAAATATAAAGACAAATAATTCTAAGGAAATTTATTTTATCTCTAGAACAGAACATTTTCCCTGAAATTCTTAGTTGTTGTTACGTTTTGTTACGTGTAAATAATTAAATATGATTTATGAATAAGTGACTTATGTTTCAAATATTTTTTTAATGTTAAAGTTCGAGTCGGACTCGCATACAAAGGGTTCCGTACCACTGTAAAATATCTAAACAGAAAAAAAACACAGAAAAAACATAACATTTATTGCATGGACATCCGTTTATTTATAACTTTTTTAAAAGCTTTTTTATATTATTTTTTGTTATTTATTATTATTGAAAGTCTTGAGAGAGAACGAGAAGTTATATGGACATCGCATGTACAAATCGCTACGGAGACTATATGACCCGACACAGATATCCCGGAGATCAGCCAGCAAGAGCTTGAAATGGCTCTCCAACAACTCAAAAACCGGTCAAGAGCAAGTCGGACTCGTGCACCGAGGATTCCGTACAGAATATGAATTAATGACATACTGAAAATCATAAATAATAGGTATGGTAATATGCACCCAACAATGCTCTACCGAAAATGAAATTCTAAGCTAAATTACATATTACGAAGTTAAGTTTGTAAACATTAAAAAATCAATTTTACTGTGTTACAATTAAAAAATTCAGATTTATTCCTATGGTTGTGCTGTAAAACCTTTCTTCTTGCCAAATTTCAAGACATTAGGTCAACGGGAAATACCGTATAGATTTTGGGTTCATTGCATTTTGTACGGAAATGGTCTAAAATACAGCTATATCTTTTTATTGCGTTGACCTATAAGTTTCATTATTTGACAGATCTAAGGGACAGCAGACTGGAGTATTCGATATCACAGTGATCCTATAAGGATTCCTTTTTTCCTTTTGAGGTACTTAAAATATAATAGTATAATATGAAGTATGACAGTAGGAAATACGATAGATTTCGACGATATTATTATTCATGTCGACAAATAAAAACTTGAAATATTTTTTCCCAGTTATACATCTCATACACTTAAGACGGGATTTTTAACTCGTCTATTCTATTGTGTGAGGTGTCGTGAAATTACAGTTTTTTAACCGACTTCAAAAAAAGAGGTTATCAATGCGACCTGTATGTATGTAATATTTCCAGAACTGCCCAGTTTTCATATATGTTAGTCTATACCAGCTTCTAAAGAAGTGTGCCAAATTTCTAAAGTGTATGTTTGTTTGTCCTCGCATATATCCGGAACACACACACAAAAGAAAAACACACATAGGGTTCGTGGATTTCAACAAAGCATTCGACACACTCGAACATAGATTTATCTGGGACGCACTGGAAAAACAAGGCGTACATGCAAAATACATAAGAATACTGAAAAACATATACACAAAAAGCACCGCACAAGTGAAGCTAGAATCTACAGGCGAAGAATTTTCGATTGAGAGAGGGGTACGCCAGGGAGACCCAATTTTACCAAAAATATTTTCAGCTATCCTGGAAATGATATTCACAAATCTGGATTGGACGAATAAAGGACTAAATATAAATGGCAAAAAGCTGAGTCACCTACGCTTTGCAGACAACCTGATCTTACTTTCGGAAAACCCGAAAACCCTACAGACAATGTTCCAACAGTTAGCGGAAGAGAGCGAGAAAGCAGGCCTGTCAACGAACTTAACGAAAACAAAAGTAATGTCAAATTCCTCACAAACAGAGCCCATAACAGTAAATAATGGAGAAATAGAGTATATAGAAATGGACAAGACTAATAACTGAATGGCAACCACGAGATAGCAAAAGAAAAAGAGGCAGACAGACTAGAAGATGGGAGGACGACATCAGACAAGTGGCGGGTCCAACATGGACCCGCATAGCGAAAGATAGAATAGAGTGGAAATCCTTAGAGGAGGCCTATGTCGAAAGACAAGCTGAAATGTAGGAACGACCGGTTACTGATACTTAATATAAAAAGATAAGTAACGTATAAAGTAAGCATATTTTTAAGAAAATTGTAACAAAAAATTAGTTCAGCAATAAAGGCTATTTTATTTAATTTATTTTTTATATATCCGGAACTACAAGTTCGATTTAAATAATCCCTTTTTTGTTTACCTAGGTATTGTAAAACTTAGGGAAGACTGCAAGTTTCATCAAAATCGGTTCAGTAGTTTTTGAGACTGGGAATGTTAAGTGTGTATTTCGGCGTTGCAGTGCAGCAGAGCAAATTTAAAATTAATGTTTTAACTGTACTGTAATCTGTATGCCGAATAAATTATTTCTATTCTATTCTATTAGTTAAATGTTTGTTACCTCAGAGCTTTTCACTGGGTGAACCGATTTGGATGATTCTTTATTATTTGAAAGCTGATGCTTTCCATGTGGTCCCATTTCAATTTGGTCCGGTTCTTAGAATGGAATCCATGAGAAAACAATATACATATTAAATTTTCCTTAATAAAAGTAGACTTTTAGGGCAGTTGAAGTCGGTTTCTAGTTCTTTTTGAACGCTTTAACTTGTTAGTCCTTAGACTCTAGCACTCTAGGTACTAAAACACCTCTAGGTCACCTAAAGTATCGTTGGAAGACGAACGTTCGGATATGGTGAAACTAAAAGGTTTCTTTGTTGACCGTAGAACCCTAAAATAGCAACGCCATAATTTATATTGTATTTATATGTGATAGGTACTTACTAGTCAATTATATCAAATACAACCACAGTATGTCGAGACTAAACCAATATGCGAACAATAATTTCTCAAAACGTAAAACAAGGGTTGACGCACGCTCACGTCAAGTTTATTATAATTTTGAAAAATACACTCTAGCCCAGGCGGAGGGGTAGCGACTATGCGCGGCTCGCAGGGGCCTCTTTGGGATGTTATGCAGCGTTATTTGTGTGAGTGAAAGCATGTGAAAGGCTGTATGTGTGCGTACCGAATCGCGACAGCAATAACATATTCAAATACCTACTATTCTACGGAGACTTTGCTTCATTGGCGTCTTAAGGGTAATATACTGGTAGGTCAGAGGAACTCGCGATGCTGATGGTGATGATAAAAATAATCTACACAGATATTACACAGCAAGGAGACCACTTTAAAGATACATTAATAAGAGCATACTGTTAGCTCGCCTGCGGCTCTGCATGTTTTTCCATCCTCAGTGCTCTTCAAAATCGTCAAATTGATCCTACAATTTTTTTAAATTTTAGGGGCTCAAATGTTTTCCCATAAAAATATTCTCTGTTCTTAGTTCGTATAGTGGTTTCTACATTATGAACGGGTTCGATGTCCTAAATTTCAAGTTCCTAGCTCAAGTGGTTTGGTTTGTCTGTTGATATGTCAGGGCTGCTATATTACAGGTACAGCACATGCCACTCTTCTTGTTTTCTTGACGTTTTATTAAGCCAATATATCGTTTTAGTATTTTATGTCTAGAACAGTCCTTAGATCTCTGAGTCTGCTTTATTTATTTGGGGTGTGGTCACAAGAGATCAGCTCAGCGATTCAGAACTACTGTAATTTTTGAAATTTCTCAACGAAGTGCTGTCGAGTCTTATGTCAGCCTATATATAGTAGGAGTTGTCGTTCCATTTCCAAATCAGTCACTTCGAAATCTCAAAAAATAACTGTTTTCATAAACTACATTGTATTTGAATATCAACCACTCATTATGTTGTCACCTACTCATGTTTAGGCATATTGTAAAATGGCTTTAACTTGATCGCGATTTGGATTATAACAAACATGGAGTTACAATTAGTCTAGTAGTAGTTAATGTAGTTGCCATTCAGGAATATGTACTTCTTTTAATAAATACTCTAACAAAAGAGCTTGAATGGAGCTCTTACTACCTCCTAGGGTGGGGTGGGGTAGGGGTGTAGAGTTATATCTTTTTTTCAATCGAAATGATAATTTGCCCTGTTAAATGTTAAACCAATGAGTTATACAAATTAACAATCCAGGTCACATCTAAATGCAAAGTACAAAGACTTGTGTAGTCACGTAGCAGCATATATATTTATTTGTTTCTTTAAAAAAGTATTTTTCCTTTATTTATTAGACAATAATATACTACACCTAAGAAATATATTTTATAACAGTAGTCCAGTTCTGGTTCTGAGGAATTTCAACTAATTCCTAACTCGAATAAATTTGTAACAGTAGATAAAATGTCGCTCAACGTACGTAATCACATAAACGGTGATAGTACAGTAATTAACACTTCACTTCCAAAGAAGGATTTATTTATTTCACAAAATTTTATTTGTGGGTTAAAAGGTATGTAGGAGGCTCCCACAAAAAATGAGCGCTTTTATGTTGACTTAGTCGACTGGAATAATTAATTACAAACAGATTATCCGTTAATTTTTTATAATTAAGCCCACGGTTGATTTAATTATAGTTAAATAATTTATTCTATATTTTTATACTTCCTATCATGTATAATTTTCATGTAACTGAAACTTTATGACGATAAATTGATCAACTACTCCTTTTTAACTTTTTTTAACGGCGTGGAAAACATCATAAGCCACCAGGCGCTTCGGGAAAAGACACCGGGACTCTTCTATAACGTACTTCAACCGAACCTGGTAACGAAATTCAGAAGTGTCATGTGGTTTCAGATATGATATGCCCTCGACTTCATCCACGTATCCCATGGGAACTTTATGCTCTGCCGGGATAAAAGGTAGCCAATGTCCTTTACCGGCCCCTCAACTATCACTATACAAAAAATCAAATCATTCTAACCATCAGTTACGACGAGAAGGAAGGACAAATAATCATACAAACTTAATTTCTCATTAGGTAGAAGTATGGATTATCCAACAAAGTGAAAATTCCAGGCCCCGTCCATCTGGCCAGCAGCATCCATCTATGTACCTTTCACATCTTACTTTAATTTCTAGCAAAATCAGCATGTTAGTCTGACAGACATAGAAAATACCACCTATCACCGACCGAACCCTAACATACTAACGGTTCCCTGTTTGTACTTGCTAATAATATTAAGCGATTACATAAAGTTCCTACGAAACACAGAAACCGTTCAGGATAGAGAGAGAAGAGAAAACACACGAAGAAAAAACGTAACCAATACAATCATCCCTAGAATCAAGGTGGTACAGCACAGTTCTTCTTTTCAAGCGGTCAGATTATTTAACAAGCTACCGAATAACTTCAAGCAAATCCCGAGCCCAATTAAATTTAAAAACTGCATTAAATCCTTCTTGTTGAAAAAGTGTTACTATTCTGTTGACGAATTCATGAATGATGACATTTTAAACGCTGACATTTCCTCTAGAACGTAATTTGACTTTATTATAAGAATGTGTTCATTAATCTATTATGTATTTGTTGTTAAATTTTTGTGTCTACTTTTAGTCTTAAGTCAAACACAATGTATATTGTTCATGACTAAAAAAACAAACCGAGCACTATTTCGTACTACATTTATTGTGACACGACATCATGACATCACGAAAAAACAAACCTCATACCGGTCAGTATTTAATCATTTTTCGAGATTTCAACGGTATTCTAACAACACAATAAAAGCTGTAGTCTGTTACCTAGTATATAATGATATTTTAAGTAAGGAACTTCTAACAAGAAATGCGAAAAAAAGGAACTCTAAATTAACAGAAACAATACACTTTCGGTGTATATCTCGTCCGCCCTAATGTGGCGTTATCCTAACATCCCCCGATACAACGTAACACGAGTCTCGTTGGATTTAATTCCTGTAGTCCTATCTTAATGTTCGATCGTACCATCAGACCCAATCGCACTCTCTGGGGGGCCCTCATAAAAATACCCTATTCGTACAACCAATGAATGACATAACCATTAGCGTAGATTTTCTTAAGATGTTAAACGACCGATTGTTACGAATCATTTTTTGATTTATGTATTTTTCTGGCTTTGAATTTTTATTTTTGTTGAGTTTGTTTGGTTTTGTAAACACCCACCCCTCTCTCAAGCGTGGTTATAATGGCATGTCTCTCATGGAAAGTGAGATCGGTGTGGCGATTTAAAAGGGAGGTTCATGACTACTGAACATCCTTTATAAATAATAGGGGTAATAAGAAAAGGGGTTATTTAATTACGCAAATTTCTAAAAGCTTGTTTTGTGGAACTAAGTAATAAATAATATTGTCTATTCAACTATGATAAGTTATCCTTATAGTTGACAAACTCGTCATTCATTTAATTTATCTACAATATGTTGGCAACATATGCTGAATTATCACATGGCGGTTGAATTATTTTGACGCCAATGGGATTGTGAAATAACTAATATGAAATATTGTTAAGTGGGAATGTTATAATAAATTACATAATTTAGTGCTTTCATTCAGTTAGTCCTATATGTAATTTATTCTTTCTCTCTCAAAATATAAAATTACAAGCAATAAATCAGCGCGCGCTACTTCGTATACTCAACAATATTTTTCTCGTCTCGTCTCTGTTACGTACCCACCAGCCTATACTGAGCGAATATTTTGAACGAAAAAGTTTGTTATGAGCATTTTACTTCATATTGAACCAGTTTAATTATAAAATACTTGTATTTCAATTTAAAATGCTGCCTCGCATTATTTTCAGAAAAGCTCGGTGAAACGTTTGTGCATACGACTATTGTTCGAGGCTTTATTTTAATTTCAACCTGAACACACGCATTGCCCAGTGCGCTGTGAAATTCGAGCACATCCATCGTAATAAAACAATTCTGTATAACAATAGTTCAACGAGTATAGTTCAAACGAACTGTATTAGGTTTCGAATACATGCAATTTATGATACGCGCGAAAATTTTGTTGCCTCGCCGTGCTGTGCAAGTGATTTTGTTTTCGCTGAAAGTTACATCTGTGAATTCAACGAGGCACTTGGCACTTCCCCAGTCAGCACTATAGTGACAACTGACTTAATATATAAATCGCTGCAAGTATACTTCTAGCAGAGTTTGTGAGGGATTGCGTCGTAAAGTGTATATTTACGAGCTTTGCGTCCGACGTGTTTAGAACATTAACCGTTGATGCGAGCTCTTTAGCCGGTGCCGGCGCCCGCGACCACAGCCCGAGGTTCATCATGGCTACCGTCGACGTCGACGTGTAAAACCACCATAATTATATTAACAACTACACATTCACTTTATACTCCCGGTTTCTTTGACTACTGGGCATCTTTGCGGCGTACTTCCACAGCTCTAACGAATACGGCAAACAGGTCTCTTGCATTAGGAATTCTAGCGAAATTGAGCTCGTTACCTTGTGAATTGTAGAGATGAGTGGAGCTCCACTCCTCAAGTCTAAATGTACATACTTATGGCTGGATTCTGTTTGAGCTTCTCTGCTCTGCTTGACTACCTAAAATAGCCAAAGCAGAGGGAACTCGGTTTAAATTCACATTGATATTAATTTTAGAAAGTTGGCTGTGTCCAGTCCATCCGGGCTTATCTTAACTCAGAGGTAGCCAGGTTCACTTACAATAGTCATAAGTAGATATTATTTAAGTTGGAACAAATTCGTTACATATGTTTCCTACACAAAAATAATTTGAAAATTGAAAAAATAAATATTTAAAAAAACCTGTAACGAGTCGTACTGAACAAAGACATGTTTAGAGGCTGCTAGGACTGTTTATTCTAAACTGTGATTAGCAGTAATTTTAATCACTTTATGAACACGCTGTTCTGAATACAGATTACATGTGCTGTTACACCAACTTCTAAATGATTTCAAGGCGCATGGGGATTAGCTATTAAGACTACGTGATTACTTTGTATTCGCGAATCAGACTTGTTAGGAACTTCGTCTGCCTTTTATTACAGCGCTCTCGTTCGGTGAGAATGAAGACAACGCGAGATGCGATGAAATTTGAACAATTTATTCTATTATGCTCGAGACCCAGGAGGGATCAACGTACAAATAATGGGGAGAGGAGTCGAGTAGAAGCACGCCAACCTAATGGTGCTGACGAACAAATCGTAATCGATTTCGTTCTTAGTCATTTCTTCGTTTCAATTTATACTTGACATGGCTGGCAGAGCAGGTCGGGGACACGGACAGACATAGCTTGTATATTTCATTTTCTTTCTGTTAGGAAAACATGTCTGTTGCGCTGTATGTGAGTTTTCGTTTCTAGATTACGAGTAGTAGATAACATAGCTCGACGAGCCAGTGAGCTGAAGTGGCAATGGGAAAGCCACATCACTCGAAGAACCGATAACCGGTGGGGTGTAAAGGTTCTCGAGTAGCGACCACGTACCGGGAAACGTATCCCAGGCCGTCCCCCCTACTAGATGGACCGACGACGGTTAGAGTCGCAGGGAGCCGCTGGATGCAGGTGGCTCGGGACTGGTCGATATGGCGTACCATGAAGGAGGCCTATGTCCAGCAGTGGACGTTTCCCGGCTGTTGATGATGACGCTCACGGGATTTATTTATTTAACAGATTCAAGTCTTTTTAATTTTTCGGAGTTATTAAATGTCATCAAGAAGAATATTGCCAGAATATGAGTATCACTGGTTATACTCATATTCTGGCAATATAATATATTCTCTTTCACACACGTGACAATCTATGCTGCTATGCTGAGGCGGAGTGCTTTATTATATTTATTGATAAATGATTTGAACGCAAGTAATGTTAGCGAGCAAACTCGAGTCGAGACGGTCGCTGTTAGGTATCCAGCCAGTAAGTGATACGTAAACATCACAGGACAACAGGACAATAGTCGAGCCCTGTCTTGTTTTATGGCCTGTCTCCGTTCCTTGGCGGATAATATAATAGAACGAGCAATTCAAGACGTCGGGCGGCGAGGCGCGGGCGGGCGGGCGGCGTGGCGCGGGCGGGCGGGCGGCGCTGCAGTAGTTCTATCCCCTCACGAGCGACGCTCACTTGGACATGAATAATAAATGTTGTTTCAAACACTCATTGCCATCTTGGCACAATCTACCCGTCCCCATGATACAACTTTAATTGTATCCATTTAACTCTTGGAGAACTTCCTCCAGTTAAACATTAATGCCTCGACGAGGTGTGACGTCAAACGTTATTAGACTCCACCTAACTTCAGATTCTCTTTGTAAAAATGAGAAATAAATAATAAAACTAATTTTTTTTCTACCCGGCCGTCGTTATAACGAACGAGCGGCAGGCAGGAGGCACTAATGGTCTCTTAATTTAACTTTGAGCATTGAAAGTAATTTATTATTTCATTTTAGTACAAGTCAGTGTTTTTAAAATAGTATTTTAATGTGGCTTTAGCTGTAAAGGAAAGCGTTTAACCCTTTTTTGTTCTCCGTATAAAGGTGTTTGGAGTACAAAGAAGTAAGCGACCGTTCGTTTGGGGCGTCGAAAGGAAAAGCAATTAGCTGGAATGCAAATAGCGAAATGTATTGTGGAGTTGAGCACATTTGCATGCAAAGCGTGGGTGCGGCTGGGGCCGGGCACACTCATTTCTATATAGCCTTCCTTTCAAAACTTTCATCGTTAAGTTAAAAAATTGCAACGTTCACTCTCAAATTGATTCGGCGAGATGAAATTCTCCAGTTGGTGCCCCCTATATTTCATTTGAAATGAAAATGAGTTCCGTCAATATAAAATCCTTACATTTACCAATGCGATCACCAACATCTCTGCCAAGTGTGGTGATTTTATATAACCCCTTCATAGTAAGACAGTTCTGCCAAGTGTGGTGATTTTATATAACCCCTTCATAGTAAGACAGTTCGTCGTGGAATTTTTACTTTCCTATACAATGTGTGGTATTATAGTAAAACAACTAAGAAAACCAAGAGAAATTTTGGTCACACAAAATATAACGATAGTAATTTTATTAGTAAAAACTAAATTGCTTGGGTAGACACAGAAACGCTTGACAGTTATAAACTAAGGGAAATATTTAGTAGCATGTAGTCGAGGGTTATCCATCTTTACCTTGGAGCTCGAAATAGTATCGCACGATCGATGTGGACAGTACATTAAAAATGCATTTAGATGCAATACAGTTTCCTATTTTAAAGTATAAGACAGTCTACTGAAACCTAAATCTAGAGTCTTTATCCATCTACGCCTCAAGTACAATATAGTTTGTTAGTGAGTGGTATAATTAAGGTTTGCCTCCCCAATCTACGCATTCAACAATCAGATTGTATAGCGAGACCATGATTAAATACATCTTGTGTCTTTCGGACAACCTTTTGAACGTTTAGGCCAAAATAGTTATGAGTATTTAGAGGGCACAAGTGAGGTTTATTTAACATATCTGCATTGATGTCAGCACGTTTTTAGTAATTTGTCTAGTCAGATCTTATCTATTATATTGAAGTGTTACGTTAACAATTCATTTGTTTTGCAGAACACCATTTCCTTCGTGCCATTTGCCTCGAGTCGGCCATTCCGTGGTGCTACACGTTAGAATCGTCTAATTAACCTGTCTATTACACAATTTATTGCTCTCCGGACGCTCCGGAGTAATTTCGCTTAACCCTTATTGATTGTTGTGGCACGAATAAATCACAGATGACCCATTTCTCCGCACGGCCGCGGTCGCCACGGGTTATTGTTGCATGTCACGGGGCCTCGTGTCAAACACCATGGACGCGGGATGGTGATGAACGACGGTGGTTGCTAGTAAAAAATGTACGCTCGTACTAAACATGTATTGATTAGATTTTCTGGTGATGGCGGTCGTACTCGTATGTCCTACGAGTGTTCTTTGGCAATCGTAATCGGGATAGGTCGTTTTTATATGTACCTATGTCTTTCTTCATGTTCTACAGCGGTTCCCAAACTTTTAGGCCATGGAACCCTCAATTATTATTAGTTTCGTGTATTTTATGGAACTCCTCACTTCGTTTAATGTTGTCCCATCATCATCAGCCGGGAAACGTCCACTGCTGGACATAGGCCTCTCGCATGGTACGCCACATCGACTGGTCCCGAGCCACCTGCATCCAGCGACTCCCTGTGACTCTAACCAGGTCGTCGGTCCATCTAGTAGGGGGACAGCCTAGTAGACGTTTCCGGTATGTGGTCGCCACTCGCGAACCATTACTCCCCAACGGTTATCGGTTCTTCGAGCGATGTGGCCTTTTTTTTACGGAGGGGAATCTTCCAAAGATACCCGGCTCTTTAGGGGAGGGACCCGGGTTATGTAGGATTTCTACCTACTAAACCCCTCCGGTGGCCATCTGCTGCGCATGTCGGAGAGCTCTGGGTCCTCCAATGGAACGCCTCCAGTGCTCCCCTAGCGCTATGCATATCGCACTTCCCGGGTTGATGTGCCAGCCCTTAAAAATCTATTCGCAACGGAAACGGGGCCACACCGTTTCCGCCGCCCTCTCGGGATCGAGGAAAGACATCCAGAGCCCCAACTCTGTCTGTCTTCGGTCCCCAGCCCTGTACAACCGGGGCTATGGTGGTGGGACTGCAGGGCGAACGTTTCCGTTGCCCCTTCGCCTCCTCCTCCGAGCGGGGTCGGCCCTTTCCCGCTCCCGCTCTGCGGTCTCCTTCTGCAACATTAATGTCTCACAGAAGGATACCACTGCTCCCCATGCAGATTCACTCTCCAGTGGCCTGTCCATTGGCACTTCAGCTCACTGACTCGTCGAGCTATGTCGGTGACCTTCGTTCGTCTGCGGATGTTATCCCATACCTTCAGTTATTTAATGCCAAATGGAACTGATTCGCGGAACCATTGAGACTTTTCTACGGAACCTTTAGGTTCCGCGGAACACACTTTAGGAATACCTTCTAGGGTATAAAATGAAATGCATATCTAGATGTTGGTACATACAATCACGTATTTAGCAATACGTACAATATAATATTAAGAGCTAAATTGAAATGCGAGTATGATTGATTTATGACGACAAGTCATCACTCGTTCAATGTTGGAGCTGTAGACCTTCGTCCTCATGGTTGCGAATAGTTGCAATCCGCTGTATGGGCAGCGCTAGCCGCCCCGAGCGACACACATACATCTGCTAACATGGCTTTGGTGCTGCACCAGCGCGGCAGTGGAAGCATGTGATGGCGCGCCATGCGTCGTGGTCGGTGTACGTACTGGATACGCACGCCCAGCGCCAGCGCCGCACCGTGGGCCAACTCCACAGTATATACAAAAAGTGATCTCCACAGTATATATAAAATGTTATGGCAAGTCATTGAGCAATCCAGACATGACATTGGAACCAACTCCATTCTAAACTTCTGCATAGCTACGTATGAAGCATGTTTGGGAAGGCGTGAACTTAGCAATTTTTTGCAACATATTTCTTCTTATTTTAGAGTTCTGCGGTAAGTCCATCCATCTGGCTGTAGGGCTGTATCTTTTGAACAGTAATAAATATACTGCTTGAACAATAAATAATGAAAATAAAAACATGAAAAACTAAAGGGTACCCATGAAAAAAACGTATTTTTTCGGCTTTTTAAAGTGGTATTGAACGTTTCATGTGCGAGTAGGACTCGCACTTGACCGGATTTTGTTTAGTATGCTAAGGCATAAACTTCGAAAATAATACGACCTACTGTTTTGTAAACGACAAGCAGCTTACATTAATTAAAAAGCTGAGTTGAGTTGCTTGGACTGTTCAATATCTGCCTAGAAAAATATTTCCTTACATTTCTGCAAAGCTCTAATCCACACCAACGTAACTGTTTAATTAAATCCCATGCGAAATACCGTTCCGCATAGTTGTAGCCTACGTATAAATAGCAGAGTTTTATATCAATACCACTCCACTACAAAACTCCACAGCCAAACATATGCCACGAGTATGCCAAGCCGTTTAGAATCAACGGACCACGACCACGTATAACCTGCATACGTCGTATTTGTAGTAAAAAATACAACAATAATTATGAATTTACTTTCACTAGTATAGATATATTAACACAAAACGAGTTAAACGCGTCTTTATGTAATAGAACGAAATAATATCATATCTGAATGTTTGTTTAAATTTAATCTGACAGCGAGACAGCTGCCTTTCGTTCTTAGCTGAAAATTTAATATTGTTTTCGCAGAAGTTTCTCTTGCATACGATATGAACAACCCGAGTTTGATATTACTTTTATAACGAAAATATATTTGATGAAATTTTAATAGGATCAGTTGAATTAATTAGATGTCAACTGTGAGAGAAATTAATAATTGTCATCTACGAGTAGAAGGATTTCCAAAATGATAAAAACGGTGCTCCTAGAAGGATACTTTCTAGATTCCGTTGACTGATTTATATGATTTTAATGCCTTTGGAATTGAAGTAACATTTATGTGGTAAGGTCAAGTAGAAAAGTATGGTCAGTCACATCATTGCTAAGTAGAAACATACATAATGTTTCTACTTAGCGATGATGTGACTGTGCAGTCACATTGGATACAATGGGCATGATGACTAAAAAAATATTATGCTCTCATTCGAGAGACCGTGTGCAAAAATTAATAGCCTTACCAAATAATTTTCAACACGACTAATATAATATAACCCGTTGAAAAATGATTCTAGTCTCGCGGTGCAAGAACGTTCCATACAAATCGATACAAAAGCGTAACGTAAGGGATTCGCATTGAAGTTGTAAATGTATGAAACTTCTTACAATATTTGAGTTATCTCGTGACACGTCCTTACTAAAAAACCATAACATTTAAAAAAATTCGAGTAAAGTTGGTTATTCGAATTTTTGCGTGCTTTATACGCTGTAAAAATTCAGTCAAAAATCAAATAATATTAGATATTTTAAATTTTATAGAACCTTTAAAGACCTTTATAGTATAAAATGTAATTTAACTCCAATCTGATTTGTTGGCATCTACCCTATTGTCTGGTTTGAGACAATTGTACCCTGTTGATTGTACCAGTGGCGTCTAAAGTTTTAGGGAGGTGTAAGAGGCATGAGGTCGTCGTTAAATCTTGGAACATAGACTGCTTTTAATGGCGGTTATGTTTTCCAATGGGATAATTTTTGCAATCAACTCAGACGATGTCGCTAGAAAAACATAGCTTTGATAAAATAATCATATTAATGTTGTAGTAGAAAGAATTCAAATGTTTTGACTAATATCATATTAGCTCTTATCGATGGAGTAATGTAGAAGTTGGTTCAGTACTCGCATGTGTGTAGCACATTATTATGAAATCACTTACCTATGTATATGTATCACTTGGTAATATCTACATACTTACGTTTACTTTATCCAACTTCAATAATATAACGCTACTAGCTGAAGTTAAAACTTTCCATTTTTAACGACTCCACATACAGTTGAGTTGTACTCAAGTTCCGGAAAAGCTACTTGACGACTTGGTTTGGTTGACGGCAGGGCATTCTTTAATGTCTACTTGGCTAGCTACCACCAGTCTGCACCCAAATAACAGTATTAATCGTCGTAACAGCAGTGGTAGGCTTGTGGGTGAGTACACTTCAATCCCAATACCTTATCGTCACTTAACAGAGCGGCACCAACGTGCCTTAGTAAATAAGAGTAGAATGTATTTTTTTAAATAATTATTTTATGTGTAATAATTGTATCTTAATTTATTGTATTGTACTTTATATATACTATGGGCCTTTGTTACCTGATTATGAAGAAATAATAATAATAATTAACACCCGGTGACTCGGTGAGATAAAAACTAGATGCAAACTCAATTCTTTGGTGTTTGTATTTTTGGGTAGAATTCGGAATCATTCTTTAATTCGTGGTTTTAATTTTCTTTAATTAGATTTTTCCCCAATCTCTTTACTCTGTATAAATTTCGGAATATAAATAATCTTACCCGTTTCTGTAGAGTGTTAAACTTACAAGTTCCAAAACAAATTGAATTAAACTTAGGTGCGATGATACCGCTGCGCTCGTCTCTAAGACAGCTTTGGAATGGAACGTAATCGATTGCAATTTTTCAAAGCTATAAATTTAGTACGTGTTCGAACCTCTATACAGTCAGTGAGGGTGCAGTTACATCGAAAGCAATGGAACATCAAAATTGTCAACTCATTGCGTTGTGTGAAGCCTTATTGCGAAGTTTAAAACTGCAATGCGAAGTGTGAAACGGTATTGCGATCTCGCAAAATTTTGATGTTTCGATTTGTGATATCATGAAAGTTTTAATTGTTTTGACATGACATTTAGGAAAACAAAATGAGGCTAATTTTATACAAAATGTCAAAGTGGACTTGTCGTTGATCCCATAAGGGTTACGTTTTTAATCGGATTCACATAGCTTTACAAAAATAATTTCAAAGGTATAAAGCACCAAGTATCGTCATTGTCTAGCTAAAGAAATTTATGGGATCTCGTAAAACCCAAGTCTACTGCACAGTGTTTTTGCGTATGCATATAACTTTTACGATTAGCGACATCTTTAAGACTTGGAACAATAACCAATAGATTGGCATACAAAGGAGTGGTGAGCGTTGCCAAAGCTACCAGTAGTTAAGACGAGTCGGAGGTAACCTAATTTGGCATGCGCTCAAACCTGCATCGGGAAGATGGCGAAAAAGTTAAGGATTTCTTTCGTTTTGCATCCGAATAATGTCAGATTACGACGCGTATTGTTTTTTCATAATGTGCTTAAACGCGGGTTTTATCTTATTATGGTAAGTGCCAAGGAGCTATATAGCTATATGTACGGAAAGCTATGAGTATTATTATTACTCTAACAACAGTGTCAAAGTTTGTATGAATATTAGTCATAGTTTAAAGTATTTTACTACTACTAGAGTAGTCATTCTCTTGAAGGCCCTTTATTTTACGAATAAAATTGACGTCTGTTTAATTTACTAACAGCATTAGAGTTTACAAGGAACAATACTGTCATCGTTACATAGAATAGAGCCCATAAACTAGCTCAAAATGAGACACTATCATAATCGTAATTTAGTGCTCGTTTTCCGTTACAAAAAGTAAAACAGACATGTTCGGAGATTAAATATTTATTGATCTTCATAACAATTAAAAATCGAAACTAATTGTAAAAACTAATTTTTTAACAATTAAATTCGTTCGTTCGTTCGTTCGTTCGTTAATCGTTAGATATGTTTATAATATTTGCACACCTGTGGACAGGTTAAGTACATCGAATTAATTGAAATTACTATCTAAACACCGTGTAAAAAAAACTATGTACTTGGCAAATAAATTTTTCTTTCTTTGTTTCAAATAATAATTGTAATAGTAATATGTAATAATAATATTGTTAATAATGTCATGTGTAATAATATTATTATATGTAATAATATTTTTTATGGTAGGTGCACTCTTTTAATCTGATTAAATTTGTATCTTTTGCAACATGAACGTATTGCTATCAGCCACTTCTTTTATAAAGTCGTAACTGTCTTCTAGGTTTAGTATATCTGAGTACATTTTAGGTCCACGTCTGGTCTTGCCAACAGTTGGAAGTCCAAATAGTAATACCTTACAGCACACTTTAAATGCATTGGTGCATCCAGGAGCGCCTACCTCGAACCTTTGGTATGACGGACATTCTCTGATGTGTACACAGACGCCACCTCGGGACCAGCAGGTGGCCGACGGAGTCCCTGGTACCAATATTATATATGAATTGTCATCCATCCATTCATACACATTCTAACAAATATAAATTATAAACGGCAACCTGAATGTTTCATAATTCCAATTTATAGATTGCTTATTGCATTGTTTAGAACCTCACTATCCTTATTTACAAGTGTGTTTCGTTAATAGATGTGATGAATGAAATACAATTTTTTATTCGCAAATGTTTGCACATCTTTAAGATCGTACTCGTATTTATGGTCACACTTTTAATGATCTAATTTATTTAATTTTTCTTTTAAGTAATACAGGCAAAGATTTTGATAGACTTTTCACTAGCATTGCCCTTCAGTTTTGGTGGCAGAAAAAAGTGATGGTAGTAGACATGATACAAACTCACCACTGTGTACAGATAGGCATCTGATCACGTGAGTAGACAGGTTAAAAACAAGATGAACAGACATCGACAAGAAGCAATGTAAAGCACCCGTCAAGATTGTTACCTTCAATTTATAATTGTTAATAAATTCAAGTCAAGGCTTTTCGGTGCAGAAAAATATCCTCGCATGCGGCACGACTCAACAGTGATAAAATTTTCTTTTGAGCTGAAGATAAATACTCAACCATTGGCAAATGCTTGTTATTTGCTTGTTATTTGAACCACATCACAAGATCTCGGAGCCAATTAAAAGAAAAATAACTATTGAACACCAACCTCTGACCTGTCTACCACCAGAACCCGGTAGGAATACATCCTTATATGAGTCTAATATCTTCTGGGATTCACAAAATAATATTTTTAACACAATCGTTATAAATATGCAGCTGATTCGTAGCACCATGACTGTATGATTCATCTTATAGGAAAGGCATAAAACTGCGTTATGCAGATTACCATGAAATTAATTATTGTTGAGAAGTTATCGGTTGACTTCTGAAATTATAGTGTTATTGAACAGTAAGACTTTATTTCGCAATCAAATCGTCCCAACAAAAATATAAGCACAATATTTTAATGATACAATAAAATGCGAAGCATATCTAAGTCAGTGTTGTTTTTAGGTTGTTGTCTCTTCTTTTTCTTTTTTTTAACCTTCTCTTTTGCTTTTATCCCTTCGCCTCCAAACTCGTAGTATATTTTCCATGGATAGGCCAAGTTATTAATTCCATGGTGTGTGAAGTCTTTAACATTACGCTTATTCCAAGTGAAGCAGCAGACTTGTAGCTTGTCCCTGCAGCCTCGGACCTCGGTCTGGAAGTTGTACGGGGGACACAGGTTGTGGTTTACGCAGATGCCGCCTTGTTCCCAACACGGCGTGGATATCAATGATCCTAAACAGAGTATATTTAAAGCTTTACTTAACATGTTCCCATGTATGTGCACATAGCTATTTCACTTGCGCGCTGACTTGGGACATAATATCTAGACTTTTATGTTTTGCAAAATTCTTTAATATCTGTGTAATGCACAACAGTTTTGTACATTACAGAGATATTAAAGAATTCCTCTCACTTCAGAGATACTGTGTTTGTGAGTGAGACGTGTTAACCGTGTGTTATGTAAAAATAGTATAATACTGTTCAAAAGTATATATTTGACAGGCAGGCCATTTATAATAAACTGTAATATGGAAATATTATACTGAAATAACTAAACATTATTTACATTTTCATTTCATAACGGTGGTAATGGCTATGATTAACTAACATTTCACTGCAAAAAGAATCTGTTCAATTTTAGATTAACAGATTCTTGTCTACGTCATAGGTTTTGTTGTAATGAATGAAGAGGTCATTAAATCCACTCTTAAAAAATCTATCTGAACTTACTGCGGCTTGAAGAGAGCTTATTGAGAGCTGTGTGGTATGCGAGCAGCTCAGCCCGGAGATCCTCATATTCTTCATCAACAGAGAGATCTAGATTGTCGTCCACTTTCATCCTATCAACGAGTCTGTCCTCAAATTCATCTCCTTTCACATCCTTGAAATAAGACCCCGACCAAAACAAAAACGGAACGACTATCTGTAGAAATCTCCCCGAATAATACATCACGGTAACATTGCAGCTTTGCTGAGAATATTTACCTTTTGACTCGATTACAAATACATTTCGTTCTTTCGTATTTATTTTTATTGATGTTGAAATGCATAAACCGGGATGATAAGCCGAGCTCGCGACTATAGAGTTTTGCAATAATACGTAAAGGAAATCAGAATGTCAGGAAAACTGTACTAGTTACATTTTCATGGCATTCAAATTGTACAAAAACTATAATGGGTGGGTAAATATTGGTTTATTAGTAGACGTTTTAAAACTTGATAATGGCAATAAATTAGAAATTTAACATGATTGTTTTTACAATTAACGTCAAATTAGGACTGCATACTTTATGGATTTTTGTTGTGGTCACCGATTTCTACACAAATTCGCTTATTCGTGTAAAACCCTCACTAAAGCCATATTACATTTATCATCCATCATATCATGCAACGGGTGAGGTCATCAAAGCTATATAAAATTTAATTAAATTCAAAATCTGTTTGAATAAGTACATATTAATGAATGAACGCATCCCATGAGGTTGTATGCTTCGCTGAATCGATGTAATGCAGGTTTAATTGATTCCAGTACGCAGCGTCCGCTGATAACAGAGCGCACTATGGGGTTCACGCAACACGGCGGGCGGTGGGCGGCACGGGAGTTGACCGGTCGTTCCGCTGAATTATTGAACGGATGGAACGTCACGTGGAATCAATCGAGCACATGTATGCGGACCCATTGTCGCAATCCACCTATAAAACCACCTTTCTGCAAACGCTTGCCATTCAGGGGACTTCGAAAAAAGATTTCGAGGGACGAATATATTTTCTTTTTGGACAGGTGACGCGAGTCATAATCCTGAAATCGATGAAAAGCGTTATCCTTTTACGGGCTCAGGGTTGCTCATACCCATAAATACAACAATACGAATATTTTACTGAGGATATGAAGAGACACAAAACAACGATGATTTTATTACGTCCATAGAGAAAATAAGGTTTGATGATACAAAATCGGATTTACCGATTGTTGACGGAACCCAAAAATATTCTTATGTTAAATTTAACAATAAAAGGGCCCTGAGAAGCTCTGAATATGTTTTCGTCCACAAGAAAATCTATTCATTGCCTCAAATAGTTTGTACAAAGGAAATCGCTCGATCAATTTGATTTATTTCTGTTTTGGCGGACTCAAAAGATCTAAAGTTGTCTCTCATTTTTCAATTTAAGTAAGTAATCCGAGAGTATCTCAGTCTAGTGGACCCTCTCAAGATATTGCACGTTGCTCGTGTTATAGATTACGTTGTTGACTTGACCTTTTCGGTAATTGGATAGAATGAGACAGCAAAGTCCTTTCGGGGAGGTGTAATTTGAAGGCTCGTGGTAATGTTAGGCTTTTGGCCATTGTTGAGGCTGGGGAAAGATGTGATTAGATTAGGTATCAACTGTGATAAGAATGGTAGTAACTTTTAACCAGAACTGTGTCGAAGGTACAACCTCACTGCCGTCTTTTTGTGCTCTAAAGGAATAAAATGACAAATATTGCATAATACATTACAAATTTTGACGAATGATGGAGAGCACGGAAGAAAGGTTATAAGGAACGCATGCGGATTCTGCACACCGATGCATACTTTAACGGTTTTTATTGATTAGAGATGTAAGTTACTAAAATTGCATTAGTTCATCTCATCGTAACTCAATAACAAAATTACCCGAGGATGACTCTACAGATTCGATAAAAACGAAGCAGACATTTTGTGTCTCGAGTCTCGGGCCAATTTTTTCCTAGTGAACAATATTCATCAATATCTTCTGCACTATTTATGAGCTGTTTGTATCTCAAGTAGCGAGGACGTTTGATTGATCGTCTCCCAGAATGACATTCGACGGCGCTGCTCCGCAACGTAAACAACAAAGTTTAGCTAAAATCGCTTTTGCTGGAACGCCCCTAATTGCACCGAGTCAATTTTGACAGCTGATTGTTGCTCGAAGACAAATGGAACTGTGAACAACTAGAACTGTTTCTATAGCGATTGAATAAATAGAGACAACACACGTCACGTCGTACATCCTTGGCATTGCGCAGACGGTGTTGATATCTTCACCACGTCGCGTCACATTGCACAAAGAAACTATACTAATTGACTCATCATCGGTTTTTGTTTTACGTCGAGATAATGGAAACACCGCTACTAGCAACAGCTATGTCAATGCGACTCCAAAAAGAATCAAAAGAAGAAATCAAATCGTTTCCACGTCCTTAAAGTTAAAGTAAAAAGTAAAGACGTACTTAAGGCTTATCTGAAGGTTCCGGAAAAGGAATTCACTTTGTCGCGGTAGCTGAGGACTCTTTTGGGAGCGTCTCAATATTTTAAAGGACATCTTAATGTATTCACTTTATAGCAACACGACCACAGATACCCTCGAGAGTGTAAACAGACACTTTACTTCCCAACATGCACGTACATTAACGTATCGTTTACAATGATACGTTACCACTAACGCGTATCTGTTTACGAATAAAGCGGTGAATTGTTCAAACATCTCGACACTTCTAGAGGCTCTTCTAATACATTATACTCGTGAAACATTTCTGAACTAAACTTCGAAGACACGCCGGTCAAAGCTAACTTTGAAAAGTTACGCTCCAAAACCTCTGGAACTTGGCATCCTATGTATTCAGCCGTAACTATTTATAGATGTGATTACAGTGTATATTATGTATTTAATACTTTAACAATGACTAGCACTGTTACAGTACAATAGTAGGTCGGGAAATTACTTTATTAGTTCTTGAAATCGTTAAATTTCAAGCGCAAATGATTCTGATTACACTTATAATGACCCTATTTACGCCCATAGCCACCAAGCTGCAATGTAAGCGGCATTTTCGAAAATTCCTTTTTAGTGATACTCTACATCATTAAGGAATTGGCACTCAATTTTTTAATTGATAGATCAAGCTGTCTTAGCTGGGCGTTGATGTGTCAATCAATCAGGGAAACCTTTTTATTTATATACATGGCGACAATTTTAGTGGTTGTGTTCCTGCGGCAGGATGATTTGCCATCAGTAGTACTATCGAAACATAAAATTAAACTTTGTATTAAATTATTTTAAAAATTCGTCAACTCGGATTTATAACTGGTGTCCTGTAACACAGGGTCACACCTATCTCAGGCACCAGTCTATCACAGGTACACCTACCTTGTAGCAATTATGTTGTTTATTATTTATATTATAGATAAGGTGATTGTGAGATAAAATAAATAGTAATTATTATTATAAAAAACTCGTTTGACGTCGTACTCACTCTACTCTAGAAGTGCTACTACTTATTAGTTATTATTCGACTGTCATTGTACAGCTGTAAATCAGCACTGTGATCGTTATGTCACAGCATCAGTACGGTTTACGGTTACGGTTTAAGACATTTATTTCACAAAAAAGAATACAATTCACTTGTATTGTGAAATACAAGATACAGTGGGTATTATTGTAATTATAATCAGTATGTTCTGGTCGCCGTTTTCCAAGTTGAATTGGTTAAAACCAACTTAACAAAAACGATTTTTCGTCTTTTTTTCATTTGTTGCAGTGTCGAGTTAAAATCGTTTCGCTTCGAGAATACAATCACAAACATTTCAGCCATCTATGCACATAATAAAATCATAAGGGTGAAAAATTGTACATTATATATATATCTGTCAAAATTAAATTGATTGAGTTAAAGATTGATTTAAAAAGACTTACTAAAAACGTTAATATACTAAAAAATTATGGTATACAGTTAACAATAAAAACAGGGAGTAAGATAATTACCAGATATTATTAACTCTTTACGTATATAAACATCAATATCGTGGAAATTAATCTAGAAATGAGCGCTAGTGAAGTCAGGTCAGGGTTGTTTGTCATTATCATTAAATGCCTTTAACGTACACTATCAGCCTTAATGGACTCACTGAAAAAGCAATAGTTGGACGAATAGTGAACAAGACCAAGGGAATAAATAGTATTTTCTCAAATTATGTGAATGTTTGTAGATTTAAATTGAATTTTGGGGGTTGAATTTGATCTTGCATTGATTCTCTGATGTATCTAAGGGTGTAAAGTACAGGCGTTCAAAAAGAACTAAAAATGATTTCAACTGCTCTAAAAGTCTATAGCAATAGGCTTAAACGGTTTTGTCATGGATACTATTATTATTATGATTTATTTAAATCAGACATACATCCATATTATTAGTAAACTTAGTGCTATGTTAGTAATTAAATATGATGTCAGACATGATACTGGGACACTGGTGCATGTAATGACAACCAGTGTCGCAGCATCGGTCCGTCGGTTCGTTGCGCGACCACAGCGAGTAGTCTGCTGCGGCTGCCCCGCACCCTGCGCGCGCTAGAGGCCGCCCTCTTGCGCATCGTGCTGTAGAAGTGTAGAAAGAAGCTGTAGAAATACTACGTGTGCCTATTGTCAGAACTGAAGCAAATTGAAATGAGACGACACGGAAAGCACCAGCTTTCAAATAGAAAAAGAATAATCAAAATCGGTTCACCCAGTCAAAAGATCTGAGGTAACAAACACACAAACTCACACTTTTTTGAAATCAGTTGAATATTTGTTACCGGAGTTATGATCGCAGTATTACACGGAAGATGATGCGTTACCTGCGTTATAATGCGTTATAATTACCTTAAAATAAGAGATGAAATTAAAGTGTCGCGAGATAAAAGTCATTAATTTACAACTTTGCAGTTAGATACAATAGCAATTATGTAGCTAATGGTTCATAGATGGCGCTTTGAACAATAATCGAAAAAAGTATTTAAAATGAAAATTGTGATTCACTATGAAGTTATACGTTAATGATACTCATTTCTATTTTTAAATATTATGGCAACAGAAGTTTAGTATGAAACTTTCATGGAGGTGGATCACCTTAATATCAATATTATGTTGAAGTATTCAAGGTAGCAGAGCCAGTACCACATTAGCTTACAGCTTCTGGCTGCGCACGCTTCCCAATCAATGACCTTATCGTCATGTACTATCAGGTGAAATGAAGGCCAAGTGAAAACCTATCATAAATATATTTAAAAAAAGATCACTGTGACGAATTGACGAAATGATTGGAATCGCAAATGTTGTAGAACGTAAATAAGTATTTCCTGAAAATTTTCTTTGTCGCTATCTGTCGCACGATTCAAACAAAATATCATTTTCAAAGTTATCTGTAGAAACGATCTAAGTTTAATGTCTTATGGTAGGTAAATTATTAGACAATTAATAGCGTCGGTGAGCTGGGTTCACCTCGACGCGCTTAGTTTGCTTTGTTCTGTCTAGGTTGACACTGTTGTGGTTGTCACTATACACTTTCACTGGGTGTATTAAACAGGTTTCTAGCGCCTGTTGCTAACTATCTTACAACTTAGTATTCCTATAAATTTGTCTAAGATGTTATTAATTTCCACTGCATTAATACTTTTTAGAAGGAGTAATTCCACAACAATAAGAGAACCTCTTATATTTCTTATTGAATGCAAAATCTTCGACTAATAACCATAAGTTTTTCGTCAACAGGTCAGATTTTTTGCAATAGGAAAGCATCAAGTAAAATCGAAGCACAAAATGACTTATCATGTCTGTTCATCAGGTGATATTTATTTGTGAAAAAATATATACAGTTTGAATTTTTATTTATTCTGATTTAGGCATACGTATGGTATGTAAAGTATGCTATCTTAAGCCGTCCACTTGGTTTATCGAAATGAGTTTTCCAGATAAAAATATTACAACTCCCGATTTAAAAAAAAAGATTGATTTCTTATTCACGAACTACAATACGTAGTGCCTAGAAGACTGGCCATAAAGAGCACAGAATTGAGAAATGGACAATTATGTGGGAAGCTTTCCTCTAAAACTGGGAGATAGAAAGCAAACACTAAAACTATTCGTAAATAAGTTAGCACTGCAAAGATCTCTGCTTAAAGAACTCCGTATCAATTGCCCTAAAACAATCTTCATATTTCATCCTCTGTACTCCAAATTAAATATTTTGGGGCACATTTCTGCTGAGCCTCTCAAAAATTATTATGATGGAGAAGGAAAATAGGGTCGATCCAAGGTAGAATGATGGTCTGGGGATTTGTAAAAGCTTTGCCACCGACAGAGATATACTCTGTTCTAGCTCTCTCCAAAATATATAAGGTTAGGATGCTTAACAATGTAAGTTTTTTGGTACTGTCATTTTTGTCCTACGTAAAAAACAACTATAATATCTGATAAGTGATTCTAAAATTAATTAATGGCTTAAAAGAATTTCATTTGCGTCTACTTCTTGCAAATTTTTATTATTTCATTAACGTATTTTAAAAACCACTTCACGTCAGCCACACGTCATTTAAAATGGGTATCATTTATTATATCGACTTTTAAAATTATATATCAAAAGTAAAGCAATTCCTGAGAGATGTTTGGATATAAAAATTATTTCTGGATTTTCTGTAGAAAAGGTTAGATAAGTTTTTCTAAATGAAATTGTCCTTCCTGTGCAAAGTGTTTGTTTTGCATTTCAGAAACATTTGCAAACGGAACAGTGATGATTGAAATTCAAAGGTTAATCAAGCGGTTATTCTGGTCAGGATTCAAATCGAGGGTTTATAATCAATTTGCCTTTTAACCCAACTTAATTGAATTCGTTTCGAAGATCATCATGAAATTCATGAATCAAAATGAATAAATAAATTTATTTGTTACCAATTTTACGTATTTATGTACTATACAGCCAGTTACGTGTGAGAACTTATGAAAAGTTATATATACTCGTAAATCAACTGGAACGCAGGAATTGAAATGTTACATTTTTACAATCCATTATGATTTTTTGTAGATATGAGTATATTGTTTGTTAACATGGTAAAATGATTTTTATTGTGTTTACTGTTTACCATTTTATGCAATTGTTACGAAATAATGCACCAAACTTAGGCCTTGAAGGAGAGGAAGCTCTATGGGTCTAAGAGTGTACCTAGTTTCAATATGGTAATGAATCCACATTATATTGCGGCCTACCAATATCCCACAGGAGTCTTTATTTGTATTCAATTCCTTCTGAATTTCTTTTCCCTTCAATTCGTGAAGTAACTTTGAGTACAAAAAAAGAGAGTACAAAAACTATTATTTATTGTGATGTTGGAATAGATTATCCTCAAAGCTCTCAAAATGGCTGGTTGAAACTAAAATGAGCAGTAAATGGGGTTTTATGGAGATCCAATCTAGTCTGAATCCGTTTTATGCAAAATTCCAAACGGGATTTATCTGGAATTGCATAACTAACTGTTTCATTTGCTGGCTCCCAACCAATATGTCTCGTGAAAATGCCAAACTCGGATTTTATACAAAGTTCAACGACATTTTTAGAAGTTGGCTTCTTGAAACTTTGCCATTATGTTCTTAAAAAGTTCAACATGGTAACTCAATTACCTGACGGTTTATTTATACAGAGTCCTGATGCTTTATAATTGTATTAAGTATAGAAGCTACCCGACTACAGTAAGGCTGTTGGAAGGCTTGTGACTTTAGCAAACTATGAGTGTATGTATATTAATCTGTTCAAGACCGTAGGCTATCGTCAGTTGAAATTGTGTTCGAACGGAAACATACGTATTTGCTATTTAAAAAAAGCAGCCAAGTGCGTGTCGTGTCACGTACAGTGTAGGGTTTCGCAGTTGCCCGGGAAAATAAGTTCACGTATCCAATAAAACGATAATAACATCTAAAAAACGGACACAGGACGATGTAAAGTGATTTTAGATGGAATTTGTACGAAACTTATTATGACATCTCCAAGTATATTTCATAATTTGGTCGACTATTACTCGTTAACCTGTAAAGCCAACTAAGTCGTGATGGTTTTCCTTTTAACTTCAGTGGCCCTCAATATTTTTGAAAGACCAATTCCTCACACAATGGGGTAGACGTGAAAAAATACTTCATTCTCAAGTTACTGCACCCTTAAACAATTTTTTTAAGATTTTATTTTACAACTTTGCTGACGCGACCCATACCAAATTACAGCTAGTAGTAGGGGTCTCTGAGCTAAGCCGCGGACTGATAGAAAAATACCATCTAGGGACCATTAGCTGCATAACGGCTATCTGAAAGGTGCACCGTAATGATATTAATTTCTCGCCATTACAATCTGATGTGCTACTGTTAGGTAATAATAATAACTAATTAAAGCCTGTTGTATTAAAAAGTAATTTCGTATGGAGGAATTCTGATAGAATACTCGTTTAAGGGGTCGCGTTGCGCTCATCTCTGCGTGTTTGTTGTGGGCCCGCGCCCGCGCCCGCGCCCGCACCTCGCCGCCGCCGGTTGTTCACACAGAGAATACATATTGTATGAGCCGTCTCAGCATCATGCTGCCACAGGAACGGAACGGAAAGGTTTTTAATCCTACAGAACCGCTACTAGGGTATGTTTTTCCTATGCCAAGCAGTGTCATTTATAATCGGGTCCATGACTTTGTGTGGAGGCGAACAATTAGAACGAGGAAAATAACAATTGGGTGACATTAATTTCTGGTTTATAATGCCAAGAGATCAATGTATTTTCTGTTGTTATGTCATTATATTAACAGCCACTAATAATTTAAAAAAGGCGGTTTGGAACTATATTTATCGGAATAAGATTTTGTCGTTACATAGTATATGTACACAGTTGCTGAACATGCTACCTATCTAATGATTTTTATTTTTATTCGCCTTTAACATGGGGTCATCCTATTCTAAAGCAGAGAACACATCTATTTAAAATTCTATTTAGTGAAAATCTATTTTAAATGTTTGTAGTCCGGACGAGGTTAACTGGTGACAAAAATTTTACAAGTTACCTAGCTTGTTAGGACATAACGAGTCTGTCGGGTCAGTGAGTATATAATGCAAGTATATAGACAGCAGCGGTGGGATGGACAGTGTAATCATACCACAGCTGACATTTTGAAGTGCGGCTTAAACTTGTACCTATTTATAAATCGTTCTGTAGAAAGTCTCGACCCTAGATCCAACAAAATATCAATTTAATAGAAAATCTTGACATTTGACTAATCTCGCGATCATATCAATGTTGAGAACAATGTATTACCACACGGTTTAGCTTCAGCTGAGGCAATTAGTGGTTTATCCATAGTGATTTGCACTTGGCATAGTGATTTCAACTGATGGTAAGTTACGAAACGGTTTGGCGTTGTGAGTATTATATTCTTTGCTAAGCATACTGCAAAAATAGTCAGCAGTCAAACTCCTAGATTGATCACAGTGATCTATGAAGGAGGACGATGCCCAACAGCTGCTTATACAGCTGATAACGAACAGATTCCGATATTCGCTGTGTGCGCGAAGACAGCGCCCCAAGTGACCACAATTATTCTGGATTGTTTTGGCACTAAAACAAGGGTTGTAATTTTTGCACGCAGTATAGTAAAAAATAGAATATAATCAGTAATATCATTCTAGTTTAAGTTGCTTACTTTTTTCGCTTCACAGCAGCTATCGATTTATTTATTTGCTCCTATTTCCATGTTGATGTGTGTGGAAATGTATAAAACTTGCACGAACTGTTTTTTTCATTGTTTCAACACTTTATAACACAACATGTACTGTGAACCATATCGTGAATTTTACCGCCCGTCCAGAGTCACTTCACATCTCTGCCACGTCGCGCCTGTGGTCTGGCGGCCACTGCATTTAAAAACGTAACACTCATCAAAATTTATTAAAGGTCCTGTTTGCCGGCGAGGCGAGCGAGGCAAGTATTAGCTGAACACGTGACTCCGCCTACCTCGAAGTTATTTGAGAGAACGTGCACATAAAGAGAGAATTATCTACAAGAGTCAATCAAGTGTACAGGGTAGGAACCTACGAACATGTACGACAGATAGAGATTTATACAGTGTATGATTCTGTACAGACAGTTTTTAACCGCCTGCGTTGCCTAATGGCTACATGCATGGACTAAGAATCTAGCTGTACTGGTTTCTATTCCCAGTGGGAGGTACTAGTACCTATAGGTACTCAGTTTAGTCCGTTTAGCTATATATTATCATGTTACCGAACTCAATAACAACACCTCATTAGATTTATGGTTCTGGGTGCTGATACCCACCAACCAGCGGTCCGTTACCATCAGATGAGATGAAGGCCAAGTACAAACATATTAACAAATCCAGACCACTTCAAATAAAATTGCTTGAATTAAATTTTTTCATTATGAACAATTTTTTACAGTTTAAATAAAACGGTTTAAGATTATTTCTTTCTTAAATTATCATTACTGAACATAAGCTTCTCTCACAGATCATTTCTAGGTAATTAAGAGGCTATGTTGGTAAGACCACGTGGCCGCGTTCAAATTTGGATTGTTTTGTAGCTGTCCCTATCCGAGCCCTATCCTACCCGAGCGCGTACGGTGAGACAGCATACACTACGCGAAGTTATCCACCCGTTATTTGGATGTTTCGTAGTCCAGGGATCATTTGAAGGATACAGTATATTATGTAACCATTTTTTTAATACAGTATACTAATGAAATTTCAGATGTCGGTGGTTTTTCCAAATTGTTCTAAATTGATTCATCCCTTGTAAATCAGGTTCAAAGTTGGGGCTTTTTAGTACCGTAAAATACAATTCTTTGACGCCCTGTAACTCTGGTAGTATACATTTAAACGAAAATCTGACTCACCACCGACACAGATATTTGTTCCTAGATTTTGTCTTGAAAATTTCATAGATTTTCATAGCTTAATACTCAAAATTGTCGAGCTCACATTAGGACAATCCTATCCATCCCTTCCCATCAAGCCGATTTCTTTTCCTACTCATTCACGGTTCATGCAGCCAGATTGTGGAACTCGTTGCCTCACACTGTACGCGACAGCAAAACTGTTTCCGCCTTTAAGAAAAACGTCAAGGAACATTTTCTATCACTATAAGATTATATATATTTATAGTATGTAAAGTATGTATGTATTATTATTGATATATATTAGTTTGTTTTGTATCTCGTATTTATGTAATCGTTTATTACGGTTTATTATATTTATTATATCGTACACGCCTAACTGCCCTCCTTTCTTCAATATTTCTCCTTAACCTAGGACTGCTGGAAGAAATTTCTTTTAGAAATAAGCTGTTCCTTTTGTATATATTTTTTCTGTTTTTGTGTTATGTAAATATTTTCCGTGTACAATAAACTGTTTAAATAATAATAAAAAAGACTGGACTACGTTTGTATGGGCGCTTTGACACCAGCATACCCTCTTAAGGGTTTCGTAATAATCACCACGATTTGCAATATTGGCATATGAATTGGTAATAACTGTAACACGAGGTGGTCTCTTTATGTTTCATCTTAGTCACTTCTGATGAGACCTACGATAAGATGGTCTCATTCGAATCCAAAGTCGGAACCACACAGTTATCGCGATGCTCAATTTTATATAGCAACATATATTGCGACCATTACCGAGCAACATTTCCGATCGACTCGTATGTCGAACCGGCGTAAAATGTTCAATTAGATACGTTAATAATTCTACGATTTATCACCTACAATTTTCGTGTAATTTAAAGGGCACCAGACCAATCGGATGCATATAATTGCAGCGCGGCGAGATTTTACAGTAATAAAATGAATGCACAAAACGGTGTCCTATTTACGCGAATTAAGCTGTTTAAATGTTCAAGATTGGACCAACCCCGAGACAACTCACTGAATGTCTATACTACACAATAAAAAAACACTTGACACATAAATGTCTTGAAGTAAACCTATTTTAGAGTTATTTGTTCCAAAGGATCATAATGGACATCTAATTGTATAAGGCAAAAAAATGAAAACGCCTTTAAGGGCGTTTTCATGTTTTTTATCTCCATCTTTGTTCGTCTGCCTTTTTTGTATAGTAAGATTTGTAGCTCTTGTAAGGCAAGGGACTTAAGACTTAAACACACAATACATAATACTATGGACAGGTTTTTCAACAAAAATCGTAGTCGAACTAACTAACAATTCCGGTTCAGTTTTACTGTTACTCTACTAACATTTGTTTTATTCAAGTTTACGTAAGAGATTAATTAAATTAAGTCCTATTTGCAATGTACTACATACAGAATATGCTACGCTCGAGCGTAGCTGAGCCGTAGCAAAGTGCTACGCTGCGGTAAGCTCATGCTACGAGTAGTAATAGGGTATGAAAATATACTTTCGTTCAAGTGTATCTTGTCGGAATCTCTTTACTAAAGTACTCATTTGTTATAAAAACGTACAAATATAAAGCTTATCTTTCTACTATAACTTTTTATTCAATTTATAGATTTAGGACTTTCATCTTACTGAATGTAAGTGACAACAAAGATGTACGTACGTAAGGTATACGAGTAAGTGAAACAGGTTTCGTTAAAAATGAAAATCTGTTTGAATGAAACTGAAAATAATAATAACGCACTTGAAAAGAATCGAAACAATGAATCATTGATTTTAGACATAATTTGTTATGAGCAGATCTCAAAAGAAGTTTTGACGCACGAAGCTGTGATTTTCAGAGCAAATGACTCATATAATAATTCTCAAATAGTAACATGATATATTACAATAGTATAAAATAATATTAATTAGTAATTATATTTTTTATTTGCGTTTGGATTCCAGCCGAATGCTGTATGCTGGCTGGAAATTAAGTTGGTTACGTTCTTATTGTTTGTAATTATTTATGTATTGAATATTTTCAAGTATATAAGTTATAATATACCTCTAGTCGAAACATAAATTCGGAACCCTTCATATGCGAGTCTGTTTTGCTCTTGGCCAATTATTTAAGATCCAGGGAGAGTCAAATTAATGACCATCAAATTTTCCGCAATTTTAGGGATTGTGTTGGAACGCTTGCAAATTAATTTCAATGCCCTATTAGTCACCATCAGATGAGATGAAGGGCAATAACATATATTATCAAACGCACACACTTTCTAAATTATAATCATACTAGGAAGTAATATTACGTATAAATGGAATGGCATGGAAAATTATATAAATGCTTAAACTAAATACCCAACTACTTTTATTTTATATGAATTTTATTACATAAAGCATTCACTTTAATTTTTGAAGTTTAACACAAGGAACTTCACTAGAGGCAAAGACCGAAACTTCAAGTAATTAGAGAGTTAAAAAGCACGTTACTTCCAACTACCTTCTCTGGGGAACGGATAACTGGACACTAGTTTAACGGTTTTCCTTTTTGTACAAACTTTATACGAGATACAAACTTGCCCGCACTTGTACTGAACATTTACTTTTATAGGACCATTGGTAACAAGAAATAAACCGATCTCCTTTACCTCTATACACGTTTTCAGTACCACACAAACTATACTTCTCATCAGAAAACCTTTGAAAATTTAATTTGAAATTAGAACATTAACATTAGGATTTGAAAACCTCATATTATTCACTATTAAATGACATTTGACATATATTCCTAAATATACACATTTTTCTGATAATCCTTAGTATGTAAATTTACTCAGCTCCGCTATAGATAGTATCTAATATAGCGTAAGTATGCGTCTGTATATCTATTCTTCTTTCGAACTCATAAACCTCCGAATGAAAAAACGAGACGGCAACCTTTTTATCAGTTCCTCAATTTCAACCTCGATACTACGCAATCTGTCCAAAACTGACAAGTATTGACTAAAAACCGAACAAACAAAAAAGAAGTTGAGGTTAAATAACGTTTTAGGTAGTTCGTTGTCACGTCGCGAAGGTTAACATATACAATGGAATTCTTTCACTATGCTCGAAAAAAAATTGCAGCAAGGTTCCTCATCAAAATTTTTGGAGTAATTAGTCTGCATCCAGTCAATGTTTACAGTATCTGCAAATTTATACTAATTGCTTTAAGTGTCATGGAATTGTCTGTTTTATGTGGATTATTTCTGATATAAATAAATAACAATAGTCAAAACCGTAATGTGCACTATCATTTTTTTTCTTCAAAGTGTGCATTACGGTTTTGACTATACACGTTGACATTGACATGGGATGTCTATCCTGAAACAATGTTGTCTCCTTTTAACAAATGACCTTATTAGATGATCCACGAGCATATCTTCATATGGTTAACTTCAACGTCAATTTATACTCCATATAATAGACTAGGATCTTTGTTTTATAGGGTGAAGCTATTCTAGGTTCAACTGCACAGGCTATGGATCCGTCGGTCTTTAAAAATTTAGCACGTTCGCGTGTGAGGGAATTCTGTAGTTTGTATAAAATTAAAATTAAGGGAGACATTTGTTTGGATTAACTGTAATAATTTCGATTATTAAAACATATGATTTATTATTATATTACAGAGTTAAGTGTATGTTTTTAAACTTATTGAAATTGAAACTAAGTAACTAAATTACGCGAGCGCCAGCCTTTTTAATGTATTCATATTTGACTTTCTTAAAAAGCAGGTCAGTCCCCCGTGAGCTCTCTTTGCGAAGGTTATTGCTACTTGAAACTTGAGACTCAAGTTGTAGAACAGAATCGAGACAAACGATACCTCTGGGCTTGATCATTAAAAGTACCGAAACCTAAAATATCCCTTAAAACTTTTGACACTAAGCAGAAAACTTTGTCTAAAGCTATCTTACTTAACTCGCTAACTCAACATTAAGTAAGGAAAAATTAATGATGCAATGAAAAGGTAATACAAATTATGGAAGAAGTAACATAACGTGTATGAGAGCGAACATATTTAACAGACTACCAAAAGAGATATAAGAATCGAAAAATTTAAATATTAAAAAAAAAAACATATAAAACTTACATTACTTCATAGCTTCTAATCCGACCCTGTTCAACTGGCCGCTGCTATGCAATGCCCGCGCTAATACCCGCCGACTGTTTTATTTTGCGTCTTGTTTATTTTGTTGTAAACCTACCCACTAATATAAAGAATATTATCTACTATTAATTTATTTGCTATCTTTTTGCTCTAGTTCTAAGTTTTCTCATTAAGTGAAATGTAATTTTATTTCTTTTGAGAATAAATATCTTTAAGCACATATTGTGCGAAACTTCACCCGCACGGAAGTGGTTATTTTAATTCGATATTTTTTTATTCTGCTAGACCTTCATATCCACATTGGTAAGTAGCGATAAGTCCATGCTATTAAAACAACTAGTCGATGAGGTGCTTAATATGTGACTGTCTTTTGTCTGGGACTTCATCCGCGTGGATTTTAGACTGTATCCCACGGGAAATCCCTGTTCGAAGGGGATAAAAGCATGTCCTTTTCCGGCCCTTCAACTATCCTATCAGTTACGACGCAAAGGACGGACAAACAAACAAACTTACTTTGGCATTTATAATATTACGATGGATTTTCACTGCTTTTTGATGACAGACATCATAACATGGTGAAAACTAGTTTTGAGAGGATGGAAAAGCTCCTACCACCAACTAAATTCCAGTATGTATCCAGCATAACAGACCCCGTTTCTACAGAATCAGATAACGGTGGATAAAAATATGTTCTATAATTTTTATATATTAATCGATAACATGACCTCATGGTAGTGGTAAGAAACTGTCAGAATACAAGTCATTTAGACTTATCGACCCTGTTTTTGTAAACAAAGAAATACAACTTAAATATGATTGGCTACACAAATAACCGCAGTTTAACACTACCGATTGCTTAGCACTACCGCCCATCGAAAAGGAAAACTTATTAGTTCCTCTAAATATGACATATTATTAGTTGGGAGGCTGTGAAAAATATTCAAATATCGAACTTTATTCTGACAACAACAGCTCCTTTTGTTACTTGACTTATATTACAATAAAGTAACGTAATAAAGTATTTAACCGCCAAAATGGTTGTAGAAAGCGAATAAAACATGAGGTAGCGAAACGAAGTGGTTCGACACAAGGCGATTCACCGCCATCAAAGTTTCATACTAAATTTCTGTTGTCATAATCTTTTTAAATATAATAGCTGGAATTGTGTAGTAACTATCTAATACGAGTAGGACATCAGATTATGATGTTGAAAAATGAGTATCATTATCATCCAACATCACAGTGAATCACAATTTTCATTTTAAACACTTTTTTCGATTATTCTTCAAAGCGCCATCTATGAACCATCAGCTGCGTAATAGCTAACTATAAAGTTGTAAATTAATGATATTTATTTTACGACACTGTAATTTCGTCTCCTATTTTTAGGTAATTACTTATCAAAGCCAGCTTTTAAAAGATTATGGCAACATAAATTTAGTTAAGAAGCATTAGGAGAGGGATAAAGTTAAAGACTAGCTTTTGCCCACGACTTCTTCCGCATGGAATCATACGATAAAAGTATGCTACAAATCAATCTGCTACACCTGTCTGCAAAATGTACAAATCTGTTCAACCGTTTATATGTCAAAGAGTCACAAACATAACTAACAAACTTTTACAATTTAATATCAAATTTGTTTAATAAAATTGTACTTAGGAATATTCAGCACGTACATTTCGCTTGCCTAGAAGTTTATTCATCATGTAAAGCCTGCGGCAGTCCCCTGCTGGACATAGGCCTCTCCCAGAGTGCGCCACTCGATTCGGTCCTCCGCTCTCCGCATAGAAGTTTATTATAGTAATTTAATTAATTACAATTATATTGAAATATTACAGTTTACATCTCATTAAAATTAAGGCTTAGAAGTGAGATCCCTCCAGCCCTCCAATCGCTATCATCAGGTGAGATGGTCGAGAGCGTTAGTGATTCCAAAGATCTTGCATTTGACTTGTGAGATTTATAAGTTAGAATAGAGTGCCTATTGATCTGTTCTGCTCATTTTCAACAGTGGACTTTTGCAGGTGTTGATGATAATAATAAATATTTGTGTTAAAGTCTGATTTAGATATAGTCAATAAGTAGCAGCATGATTTTTTTAAAATTGAACTTTGTTAAAAATTGTTTCAAGAATATAATCGTCAGTGTTACCTTTTTTTATAGCTACTCTTAGCTAGTAACGGCCGCTCTCCGCCTAACTCTTTAAATAAAGTTTTGTCTGACTTTTTTGTTTAACTTCAAAATATGAAATGTGATACAGTGTGAATAATAAATCTAATATCAAACGTTGTAGCACGATAAAATGCCCTACCATCAACAAAATCTCCCCGACCTAACACTTAGCGTGGGATTTACCCAAAAGGTTCTCCCTTCACTTGTTTTTTAATAAAGGAACTTAATAAAGTCTTCTTGTGACAAAAACGCCGTAACACTGTAAATAAAACATGAGCTCGTCTCGCAACGTAACGAGTGCTTGACTTTTTTTATACGCAATGTGTTGGCACTTGGCCTTCATATCACCTGAAGTTATGAAGCGTGTATGATGAAAGCTTGGTCACATAGAAAACTCTAACTTAATTCAACAGTAGAACGTTTAAACAATTACCAAAGAAAGGAATACATTGTTCTTTTCTCATGGTACAATAAGATGCTAAGCCTGGTACTCGTATTCCATTCCCGTGACAGCTGGTTGAATTCACAGTACATGCACACGTCATCAGCTGTTGTCATCGGTACCAAAACTCCTGACTGTTTCAAAGATGCCAATTATTGCCAGCATGCTCTTTCTAAACTTGTCTGGTAGTTTAAGGTCTTTTAGAGTGCATATTAAAACCCTGGGTTAAATGTTCGTTAGAATCGCATTAGTTGTTCTAGAGCAGGGGTGGCGAACCTTTACGTATCAACGTGCCATTTTATCAAAAGAAATGTTTAACGAGGTCATAGACGTGCCATCAAATAATTTTGACTTTCTGATTATTGGGAAAATAATAATAATAAATACTATAAACCCCAAACTCTTAATTTACTACAAAAAATAGGAAAGTTTTGCCATGTTTCATATATATAAGCGTATAAAATATGTAATACGCGATCGCTAGTCATATAATACCTACTTTTTTTCGTAGTGCATAATGAATTTCGTGAACAGAGAAGTGCCCAAAATATTGTGTCGCGTGCCGTCAATGGCACGCGTGCCAATGGTTCGCCATCCCTGTTCTAGAGTTTTGGCGCTTTGGGAGTAAATTAGTATTACGAGTCTACCCGGTGAACACAGGAAAACTCTTAGGTGTGTAAGATACCGAGCTGCCACACTAATGTCACACAAACTAAGAGGATATGAGTAACGTACTCGTATATGCATATTTCTGTAATACTTGAAATACTTTGTGTTTAAATAAAAGCAAACACAGAAAATCATTACCAACAAACAACATTTTCGTGAGTCAAAGACTAAAAACTTTTATAGGCAAAATATTTTGTCAGTTCCTACGTGCCATTTTCGGATTTCTTACAACAATATTATTTATTGACGCGTAACAATGTTTACATAGATTATACACTGTGACGTCACGCTGTCTAGTATTGCGTTTTGACGTATTAGATTTCGAGAGAATTAGTTAGATGTTATTGTTTGGCAAGAATTTGGAAATGAAAAAGTATTAAGGTATACATCAATAACAATAAAGATTTAAAAATTAGTGTTGAAGACGTAATGTTTAAGATCAGTTAGCTCAGTAAGAAAGCGCCTGCGTATAAGCGCGATAGTTTTTGTCTCTCTCTCTCTCATTATAGTTTCAAAAGGAAGCATCGAATTTTATTTTATCCCGTATTACGTCCATATACAATTAGGATTATTTGGACAAAATATAAGTTATATGCTTATACCTTATTACATAGAGAACAACGACTTACATAGGTTGTAATAACATTTAGGTTAAAAATGCGAACATACGTTCTTTGCAATCCATAAGGTTTTCAATGTGCCATTTATTGAATTGTCATATAGGCACGGCAATATAAAGGAGGAAGACTATCATTTTAAAGACTAATTTAAAGTGTTTTTTTTTTCATGTATTGTGCAGTAACATTTGCTGTATGTTTTAATTGTTGTATCAGGATCTGATGACCATTTATCCATAATCTTGATCTCTGCATTCACAGAAGAACAAATAAGATAGTATGCATTTCTTCGCATACTGAAATAGTCTGAGAGGCGTGAATGTTGGTCGAGGGGGGGAGGGACACGTGTATACAGTGAGTGAGTGAGCACCGTGTTAGCCAGTGTTAGTTTACCTTGCGTGAGGCTCTCTAATATCTCTCAAGAGCCGCCCACGACGCGCCTGGACCCTAACAACCTCCGCCTAAATGACTGTACTGTAACTTTCAACTCGGGGTTTCTTTATAATTTCGTGTTATATTCGTGTTTTTATGCCTTACGTAAGTTAACAATATACGGTATGTTTTTCTGTAATCAAATTATTTATTTTATTTATTCGGATTTCCAATAAAGAATCACTATAAGTATACACAATAAAACAACTTAAAATACCAGTAAGTGCTCCTTCAATGACAGACAACCTATTTGTCAATAGTATTATTTTTATTATGCGAAGGTGAATTTGTTTATCCTTCCTATACATATACTTCCTATACTGTTCCTATACTTTCTTCTCCTATACTTTTATCCCAATCGAACAACTTCTCGTGGGATAATTTCTGTTGTTTACGCGTATGAAGTCACGAGCAAGAGCTAGAAGTAAATAAAAGCAACAAAACTGTTCTAAGTCCATGAATTAAAAAAATATTTTCAAGTTCATTCACAGAAACATCATTTCGTGCAACGCCAATTCTTTGTTCAGGCCGACATTAATAAAACAATGGATAAACTGTTGGAAGCCTGATGTAGTAACGTTCGTATTTCCATTCGTAATTCTTAGTCAATTTGCGTTCGAAGGGCGTGAATGAACGAAATTCGCAATGTCATTGCAAAACGAAGCAGAACAAAGCGCATTATTCCCCGCGGTGCGAACCAAACAGCCCGGGGAGAAAGGGTGAACTCTATACCTCTATAGTACGAGATCCCGCCGTAAGATTGTGATCCTATCTGATATTACATCGAAATGCGAATTTTAATTCAAGATTATACATTATCCATACCACTAAATCTCCCTCAAAAATAGACATATTAAACGGGTTTTCTATTAGGAAATTTGGAATGCTTATGGTTTTCTTCAATTATTTTTTATAAATTGTTGTAATTTATTCCAAATCAGTTTTTTTTTCTTCTAAATAATCATATATAGAAAATACTAGGCAGTCGTCGAATAATACAAAAGATTACTTGGAAAACTTTATGTGTATATGCTTTGATTTGTTACCATATCACATTATCTAAAGTAAACCAGAGGCCATTTAATAGCGATATCTAAGTCACCTAAAAGGTAATAAGCCATTTCACAGACGCCTGCAACCTTAAGGTGAAGCAAATATCAAAGATGTTAATTTTGAACAGCTTTTGTTTTTCTTTAGTGAGTTTACGTCTAACTATCAATTACACATGACCCCCAAACGGTTATCCCTGTCATCTTCCTGACCTTATCCCACTAAAGTACAAGTTACAAGAGGAACAAATAAAAGTACTTTTTAAATATTTTCTAGCTATTGCGTCAAGCTTGCCGCTGCGAATTACAAATCTGTTGTATATTCATGTAATCTACAATTAAAATGGCATACCGATAGAATATCACATAGTTTCACATTGTTGCAGTGGGATCTTAGACTACAACATCTACAAACTCGTAATCAGTTCAGAAATATCATGGAGTTGGTTTACATTTTAAAGCAAATACCTAAAGTTTGGATTGGCTATCCTCTGAGTTTTGAGTAGAAGGTTGAAACAGATTAGGATTACTAATTAGAATATTTACGAGTTTCTCTGACTTAAATGAATTAGTTTTTGCACAGATTTAGAGCGTTCTTGATGAACACATTGGATACATTTAATAAGAATAAAGTTTTCATGCGATTAAAATAAGAAAACAAACTCAATTTTTGGCGGTTAGAAATTTTCCTCTCGTCACGTTTAAAAACGACGAAACCAATAAATGTCAAACAATTCTTACTCATTTGACTCGAGTAATGTAACAAATGCAAGTTGAAACAATCGGGGTTTCGTATAGTCCCTCGAATATAAAACTCATTGTTTAAAGGCAACAGGAAGGGATCTCTCCTGGCGCCTTCGTCGGTGTTCGGCGCCGACGCCATTTGTCTTGCCGCAACAGTCCGCATTGAACTGTCAAATTTGATGCTCCGTTGTTAATAAGACTAGGCTCAAATATAATTAAACGGTGGAAAGGTTTGCTGTCATGAACGTTCCGTTAGCGGTTTGATGGTTTTACGTTTTTGCGAATCATGCAATGAGCTTTTACTCGTAGCAGCGACATGGAAAAATGTGAACATTGCTTTCAAACATTTTTTCTGTTTCGGTAGAGCTCGCCTACTACTTTTTTAGAATACAAAAAGTTGTTTATGCCCCAAAGAAAACAATCGCCTTTCCCCCAAGAACTGCACGTAATTATTCAGTTTAAGAAACTGCAGGACCCTTCCCGTCGCGATCCTCACCACTGCAGACCTTCAGTTCATCGAAGTTACATGTGAAGTAAGCAAAGTCTTGTAAAACTAAACCTGATACTTATAATGGGATTTCAGATATTCCTAATTTGTTCCTTGCACCTAAATACTGAGCTGTGAGTAACGGTATTAGGTTGGAGCAACTTGACAATCCTTCCTGTCGTAATTCTCGTCGCTGCCTGTAGGCACCCAGCCTAGCGTACACAGGTTACCCAATCAAACGTCCTGCGACACTCCAATAGTTCTAATAGCATTTCAGATATGCCTAATTCGTTCTTTCACCTAAATACTCGTATTTCGCCTGAACACGTTTTGAATACGAACTGCGAGTAACGATATTAGGTTCGTAGGAGCAAGTCGACCCTTCCTGCCGCCGTTCTCGTCGCTGCCGGCACCCAGCCCAGGCAGCGAGCGCAGGTAAAGCAATCAACGTCCTGTGACACTCCGTAGACTCCGCACCAACACGACCGCAGTGCGCGGCACGCATACTGATGCTTCAAATGAGAAACTTCTAGCATTTCAACGTTGACGTTATGGCCATGATACTTTATTCTGCGGTCCTGACGCGCAGTAAGCAGGTGTCGTAATTTCTTACGCTTAAAAAAAGTATCACGGTCCAGTACTTAGCCTTAGTCGCAGCTGATGGAAAATGACGAAATTATATGGTAAGCGTGCATCCAGTAGCTTCAATCTAATTAGGCACTCGCTCTGCCACCCTTCTTGCCGGAACACAATAGTGCAATTAGATGATAGTAGATGACACTATAAACAGTTTTTAAAATTTGAATTTTAGTTGTATGTAGCAAAAGATTTATATATATGTAGCAAACGCTAGAAGTTTCTAAGATGATGTGGTGTGCATTGAGCAATCGTCTTTCATACTTCAGCTATTTATACTCCTTTAGTAGGAGGCGATGAGCCCCTACTTATCACGGCACAAGTTTACAGTTCAAGTCACTATGCACAGTTTTCGTAAGTCAGTTCTTTAGAACTACACCTTGACGCGAGGGTGTAAATGGGCGAAGTGAGCGACATGGGTAACGCAAACACTGTCGACGAAATTGAGTCACTAAAAGTAAAGGAACGAGGATAGAAGGAGGTTTATTAAAGCACGAAATAAGTAATAGTGCGTAGAGTACGTGAGGTGAAGTTAAGTTATGCGGGATGGCTCTATAGTGCCAAGAAGAAAACACTCGCTAACTGTATTAAAATTGTTTACTGCAATAAAACTAAAACACTTCGCAATTTTTATGAGAAAGCTCTTGTCAGATTAATGTTCTTAAGGAACTTGTTTTCTTTATTCTTAACTTCACCTTGTTAGTACTTTATCAGTGAACAAGTTGTATTTTTGAGGGGGCCTATTAATGGACGATTCCTGGCTGATGATGATAGTACTTTTACAAGTATACACAATGTAGTATACGTCCATTCCATTCTACATCATCATCGTCATCATCTGCCGGGAAACGTCCACTGCTGGACATAGGCCACCTGCATCCAGCGACTCCCTACGACTCTAATCAGGTCGTCGGTCCATCTAGTAGGGGGACGGCTTGGTAGACGTTTCCCGGTACGTGGTCGCCACTCGAAAACCTTTACTCCCCACCGGTTATCGGTTCTTCGAGCGATGTGGCCTGCCCATTGCCACTTCAGCTCTTCTTCTTCTAGCCATGGACTACGTACGTGACAAATTTCATCACGATAAGTTGTCCAAAGAAACAAACAAACTCCCTTTTGCATTTATAATTGTGGTGGTACTCATTTATTACGTAGCTCTATATACATACTCGTATTTACGGTGTATGACATGTATATCAATTTTAATTGGACCATGGCAGCGTCATGATGAAAAACTATTACATTAATATCTAATAACACGAATATCTATTTTATTTATAAATATAGCGATTTGTATATCAAAATTAGTACATATCTGATTCACTTACGAAAAGAGAATCCTCTACGCCCCCTACTCGATTTTTCAAACACTAATAACTTGAGTTGCTCTTAATTGGGACGTCAAAACGAATTTAGATTGGGATTAAATGATTTCTATAAGAAAAATGGTATTTTTTCAAATATTTATTTTAAGGAATTTAAAGGTATTAGAAGAAGGCGAAAATCAAGTCACTCAAAAAGATACAGAGATCAGAAAATCTTGAAGCCGTGTTTCTCTGACCACGTTTGAAGAAAATAAGTCAGACACTTTCGTTACAAGTACACACAAGCGTACACGAAACAACATCAGACTCTCGGCCGGCGTTTTGACACGAGTGTTGCGTATTATTGTTGACCTCACGCAGTATTAGACGAGGTGTCTCTATATTCTTTACAGATCCGTGCAAATGCCTATTTGATTTTCTTTTTTCATTTAATTTCGAACGTTTTTGAAAAAAATAAAAATATAAAACTATATTTAGCGTGATAAGATAACACAAACATACATGCATTTTGACAACTTGAATGTCGACTGGTGACGTCACAGACCGCGCCCGATTAGTATGGAGCGTTTCCGTACCACGTGACTTGAATTAATTTTCTAGCTACGCTATCTTGTCACATGGTATTTCAAATATGAGCATAAATTTAACCGACTACCAAATTCTATTGATTTTTCAGTAGTGAATAAATGACACTTTATTTAATCTGTAAAAACCCAGGGTTCCGTATAGAATATGAATAATTAACATACTTAAAATCATGCTCTACCGAAAATATAAGTCCTATTGAAGAACCAACTTTACTTTGCTGTTAAACTACATACCCTCAACTACAAAGTTAAGTTTGTAAATAAAAAACGCAATTTTTACTTTGTTGTAATTTAAAAATCTTGGTTTTCATATTTATTCCTATGGTTATGCTGTAAGAACTTGCTTCTTGCCAAATTTCAGGATTCTAGGTCAACGGTACTATAGGTTTTGGTTCCCTTGAATTTTGTATGGAAATGGTCTAAAATACAGCTATATCTTTTTATTGCGTTAACCTATAAGTTTGATTTTTCACAAATCCAAGGGCCAGTAGACTTGAATATTCAATATTAATTTCAACTTGATATCTCTACGCCTTCCTGAGAAAAATGGTTTTTACAGACAGACAGATGGACAACAAAGTGATCCTTTTATCCTTTTGACGTACGGAATCCTAAAAAGATGATAAAAACGACGTACCCAAAATATGTGCCCAAAAAGTGTCAAAGCCGTCAGTCCAACAAAATGACAGCGACATTAATAAACATTAGACGTCACTATGGTTTGATCACTTCTATTAATAACTCTGCGGCACGGTAATGTGTGTAAGTGATCGTCATTTATTATGACAGGTTTGGACTCATATTGTCATGTAAGCTCGTCAACTGTCATTACAGTCCATGCAAAGTTTAGGGTTAACCCCGTTGACTTTCAAAAACAATGGCAGGGTCACTAATTATAAGGCCTACGGTCTGACCCAGGGCACTTTGAAAACAGAACTACCGTGCACCGCTCTTTTTACATTTATGCGTTACATTTTACTGGAATGTATAGAGGCTTTTACACAATTTTAACAGCGAGCTAAATTACAAAGGACTCTATAGCAATAATAACTAATATAAATAAGATATTAGTTAATAATGCACTGCACTAATCTTCAAGGCATACTCGTATATAGTACGAGTAAATTAGTCGATCAGAAATTTTAACCAGCACTATACGAACATATTTTGCGTATTCTTGTAAAAGACCAATATCCTCTTTAGATATCTGTAATGGAACGCATCCAAACATATATTTAAAAAAAGTAAAAGAACTGACAGCGACTGTCAGTAGAGACGTCATTGGACCTTTGCATTGTTGCATTGCATACCATTTTATTTAATTGTAACTAATATTAAAACATCTTTGTAAAAACCATTAAAATAAATACATTGAAACATTTATAATTGTTTCATTAACTAAACAATACTTGGCGCAGGTAGGATATGGAATGGTCAACTATCTAAGAAGTTTGTAGTTTCGTAGTAGTTTGAGTTTGTAGAGCAAGTAAGAATTTGTCAATTTTATTAATTACGTGTTTAAGGCATCAATACAATAAAAAAAAATTGCTTAGAGAATATAAACTGGCGTCTTTAACGTGTTTATAAATCATTGTCGTACCCTACTGTGAGTCGGTTGGATCGATTAGAAACTTGCCCTTCACATTCTGCAGCGCTTATCTCAGCACAAAGAACCCGTGTTGCGACGCAGCCCTCATCTCTTTGTTTGCGCTCCCACACCGAAAACACGATAACGATTGGTAACTACCCTTACACCCGTGTTTAATGTGACGCCTTATTGAAATCAACAGGCTGAACTTGATGATAAAGCTCGCAAAACCAACTAAGCTTATAAAATGTAACTGTCATGTAATGTTGGATGATTGTTTGTGTTCAATCACGTTTTAGTTTTTAGGATTTGGATATAATTTGGCGCATCATACTTTAAAAAAAATAGGCCTGCATTTGGCATTCATCTAACCTGATGGTAAGTAATAATAAGGCCGCTGGATGGAAAATGGTCACATCTAGAAACCACAAGCCAATTATTATTATTATTTTTTTGTTTCAGACATAATGCATATTTTTGTTAGTAAATAAAATAGTCAATTTTAACCTAGTGTTAGTAATAAGCTATGTCACAATGTCATCACTATGTCACATTTACACAATGTCAATTTATACTATTTACACAATGTCACAATTGGGCAGATCAAGACCATACCCTCTGCCAGGCCACTAGTCACGTGCAGTGTGCAGACGTGACCAGTGTCCCAGCAGCGGGGAGTCCCACCTGTCCCCAAATACGCTCAGGATGATGTTTGTCATGGATCAATGAATGAGGCTCTGGCCCTGATACTTTTCATACGGAAACATATCAGTGAAGTTTTGATGCGTTCAACGCGTCACGAGCGCTCGATGTCTACTTATTTTCGTTCAACTTGCAAATTTTTGTGTTTATGAATCGCTTTTCTGCAATGAATTGTCTCAGCCCAGACAATAGTGTAGAAACCTATAAAGCGATCATTGCTAAAAATGTCATAGAAACAATTTCAATTCAAACAAATTCAAACAATCGAAAGACAATCATATACTAGACTGAGTGACAATGCATGACGGGTTTTACACTCGACCTTCATCTCACCTGATGGTAAGTGACGATAAGACCGTTGGATGGTAAGCGTGAGTACCCAGAAGCCTCAACCTAATGAGGCGCTGGATCTGCTACCTTTCATACCGGAACACAACCGTGCTATTAACACTGCCGTTTGGCGGCAGACTTAGGTAATATGGTGGTAACTGGCCAAGTGGACATAGAAAATGCCCTACCATCAACCAAACTAAGTGCTGGTACTGGGAATCGATCCCAGGACCTCCAGGCTGTGAATCCAACGTAGGCGGTTAAATTTCCGATGTTTCGAGTCATTCTTGTAGTAAATTCGTCACATGCGTGGCGACACTGTCACCGATTATTTAGTTTGGTCTTTTAACATGGGTCTCTATGCTACTTATCCCATCGGGACGAAATCGTCTCAGTTGTCCCATAATGGGACAACTCAATGGAATTTGAAATGGGATAGAATAGACGGGTAAATTCAACAGATAGCCAGTCCGGTCTCATTCTCCAGTTTAGCGAGTATTTGCACAATGTCGGCTTTAAGTTATGGAGCGCAGAACAGTGTTTCTGATTCGGTTAATTTCAGTTACAGAGAAGTCACTTGTTTTTCATATTCCCTCAGCACAAAAACCATAGGGTGACGAACTCACCCCTTTGTTTTTGTTTCAACGGTGAAAACACGATAACGAACGCTGTGTACTTTTAAAAGCCAATACACGGAGAACGAAAAGTTGCTGTTCGAATATGTTTTGCGTTCTGGCAAATTTCTTTTTCCGTAATTTTTATTATGATAATATATTATATTAAATATGGGTATAATTTGTCATTTACGAAATGTTCATGGTCCGGCGACCTCTACAGCTTCACCCGGACAATGGCGAGCGCGGAAGGCGCTCAGCCGGTAGAGTTATTACTAGCAACAAGCCTAAGGGTGCTCGCTTAGGCTCGTCCTCGGCTTAGGGCGTTGCTTTGTGATGAAGAGATCGGAGATAGTAATGCTTAGAATATAGGCGATAGTATATATAGTCTCCACGGGGCCACAGGGGTCTGAATTTTATAATATTTACAGTGGAACTGGAAATCCAGTTAGATTTCGACGAAGCACTGGGTATGTTACTTCTTGTTCACAAAATACAACAATAGCTATTCCTTGGCCTGAGTTGACTTAGACAGCGTAGCTATATAAACAAAACAGATTCTCGTAGGGCCATTTAATTTTTTGGATGTAATTAGAGTTAACAAAAAAGTAATACTCTGATCAAACAAAGAACCATACCTACTGGTATTTACAATCGGTCAACCAGAAGAACGGCTGGGTTACACCTCCACTTAGCGGTCATACAGGCAATTCGTTATAAGCGTTTCGCTTCTTCACAGCTAAGGTGTGTAATTCTCTGCCTGCTTGTGTTCATTTCTTTCAAGGCCGGTGTGAATTGGCTACTTCTAGGTAACCGTGTCCGGTAACAACCTAGACTACACCGTCGCTTAACATCAGGTGAGACAGTGGTCAAATGGGAGCCTATCCTATTTTTATTTATAAGTACTGTCCGACCGAGTCTGACCCGTGATCTCTTGATCATCAGTTCAAGTGTGTAGCCACAAAGCTACAGAGGAGATTTAAAGTACCTAATAAATATATGTATGAGTATCAGTGGCGAAGGGTCCATACAACCCGATTCCCACCGGCTTACCTTTCAAAAATCCTTTCCACATATCATTAATGTAATGTACTATTAACTTTTATACGCTCAAAATATTACTACAAGAAACGCCTGTGCGCAATTAAAAAGCAATACAAAAAACGCCTGCGCACAATTAAAAAGCAATATCTATCAGTGGCGAATGGTCCATACAAGCCGATTCCCACCGGGTTACAGATATTATCTATAAATTGTCAAAGCCCGCCAAAACTATACCACAGTTCCCGTGTCAACTAATGCTCTGTCTCTTACGCTCTCGTAGTAAACGTCGCTTTTTATTTCACGATATAAGCCGGCCGGATTTCGGCATTCTAGATTTCTTCTCTTTCGAACGCCTTATGCGGAGCGAGATAGAGAGCAATAATACGGAGGAAATACATCGCCAATTAGACATTTTTTTCTAGCAAGTTAATAGTGTTATAACAATGCAAAATTTAAAAAGTAGCATTTTCATAGTAAGTTTCATCGCGAGTCACATTGTCTTATTTAGGCGTATTTGCGTGTGATTTGTTCCGTTTGGAATAAACAACTTTAGTACGCGTGAATGCTTGTTAGTATCGAAGGTTTTTATGTGACGGATTAGAAAGTATTTCACTTAGTTCGAAGTTCATGTGCTGTTTTTTTGTGTTTATAAGGTGATTTACTTGCATATTTCGTTCAATACGGTGAGTTTTGTGTGCCAATATGGCTTTAATTCGTATGGAATGCTGCCTAACTGACTACTTGCTCATCATCTTCCCATTTGAAGAAATACTGAGAATTTCTGAAGCCGAATTTGAATCACGCGGTAAGCATTTTTTTTTGGATCGGCTTCCCTTCGCCAAAATTCCACCCTTCGCCACTGATGAGTATGTTTAACTCTTGAGCTGGAATAATTATTGTTCTTGCAGAGCCGAGTCGGTTCCATAGTTCACAGCACTTATTTGAAAAAAAATACCAATTGAACAAATAAGCAAATCCCTCATATTGCGCCGCGATGAACGAGCTCTCCAAATACCAAACAAATGAATTCATAAAAATACGCAATTCCCAAATACAACTTCAATCTACATCAACGTAATAACTTTCTTTATTTGATCCCTTACACAAACAAAGTCTAAAATGTAATTTGATTCTGACTGGCAGAGATTCACACGTCATTTTATATTTATATCAAACAGCACCGCTCCTTTATGATCCGAGACGCATCTCACAAACTGTCTACTCACATTTACTCCCACAGTATCCCCTCCCCTCACACCCCCTAGGCCCAACTCCACCCCCTCTCTAGCCGAGCGCAGTGCCTTCAGGCACTCCAGGCCACTCGCATTATTCTTTCAGGAATGCTTCGACTCTAATTAACACTTTCTATGCCCACAACCCAGACGTTTGGGTTCTTCGAAAGTTCCTACCATGCCCACGACCCAGATGTTGTGTTCAAAATTATATAATTTGCAGCTATGCCTAAGCACCCGCGAGTCGGGTCCTGTCAACTAGGGTTGAACTATGTTTCTAACACCCGTGTCGTGGGTTGGTTGACATGAACTACGTGTATAGGTAGTTATGTAATTACAACGGACAAAAGCTTAGTATAACAAGAGTCCACGTTTAGTTTAAAAATACCTGAGTCAGGTGACTAAGCTTCCATTACATTACCTAAGTGTAATATTAAAATAAATATAATGTGTTTACACTTGGCCTCCATCTCACTGTTTGCTAAGTGACGATAAGGCTGTAGGATGGAAAGCGTATTCACCCAGAAGCGCAATAAACGCTAATAAGGCACCTGTCTCTTTCATAGTGGAACATAATAGTAATATCTTAGTGCATTTTAATATTTATTTAAAACGCTGCCGTAAAAATATATATTGAGCTTAAAGCGGTCGTTTGAAATGTAAACGCTCCTAGATCTAGACGTTATTATTCTAAGCCTCCTGTAATCAGTAATACGGACATAATAAATTTGGAAGTGAGTTTGTTTTGTTACCATTTGGCGCTTCAACGTCAAGCTAATTATGATGAAATTTGGTACTCAGCGTAGGGTATATATGCAACTTTTTAACCGACTTCAGAAAAAGGAGGTTATCAATTCTACCCGTATGTAATATTTCCAGGACTGCCCAGTTTTCGTATATGTTATATATACTATATATCTAAATAAGTGTGCCAAATTTCAAAAGTGTATGTATATTTGTCCTCGCATATCTCCGGAACTACAAGTTCGATATAAATAATCATTTTGTTGTTGAACTAGGTATTGTTCAACTAAGGAAGACTGCAAGTTTTAGTAGTTTTTGATATTGGGAATGTTAAGTGTGTATTAGATGAATAATTGTTGCCTCTGAAGTTTTGACTGGGTCGACCGATTTTAATAATTCTTTTTTTATTTGAAAGCTGGTGCTTCCTGTGTGGTCCTATAATTTGGTCCAGTTCTGAGATGGCATCCATGAGAAAACGATATAAATTTTCCTTAGTAAAAGTAGACTTTTAGGGCAGTTGTAGTCGGTTTCTAGTTCTTTTTAAACGCGGTAACTTGTTACTGTCTTAATATCCATGAAGTGGTTCCCGAGCGATGGTTTCTGAAGTCCACACAGACAAAATCGTGGAAGAAAATACCAGTATTTACCAGTCAGAAAGTCGAAATTTGAAAAATCAGATTGGTTAATAGAAATAACATTTTTCTAATACAAATATAAATTCAGCAGATAAATAAATTTGACTAATACAATTGTTGTTTTACATCCTGTTTTTAAAGACAAAACCATATGTTTTATGGCGGCTTCGACTATTTATGATATTCACTTCGTGGAATTCTCAACAAGAGTCGCCCGCCGACAATGTTTACAACAAGATCAAAGGTGGCCGCATGCGGCCATTAGACAAACAATATTTTTGTGCACGCCGACTTTACAGCGGTCTATTGTTATGTGCTGATAAGTTCTCACGGACTTTTTTACTGTGGTGTTGTAAATCTTGTTTTTGCGAAAAACAAAGCTTTCGTCCAGATCTCACGGACTCTTTATTGGGGTGTTGTAAATCTCGTTTTCGGAACGAACAAAGCTTCCGCTTATTTCCAACTAACTTATTTTATTGCTCTTTTGGGATTAGTGGCAAGTTCTTGCCTGTTACTTCATATGCGTTTGCGTATTCGCAGTGTTCGGTACTCTCCTTGGTTTTCTCGTGTGTTTTGTTTTGAACGATAATTTGGCGTGTTTAATGGACTTCGATTATCCACGCTTTTAACGATTATTGTGCTTGTTTAATGGACTTGTATTACCTACCTTATCGACGATTATTTGGCATGTTCACTGGACTTTGATTGCCCACGTTTTGGACCCAATCGCGCTAGTGATTTGTGAAGTGACTGTGAAGCTTCATCGTCATGGCTCAACAACGCTCTGCCGAGGACATTGAGCGTGATATAGCCGAGATATTTGGTGATGATTTCGAGGAAGCAACACCAGGTCCGAGCACTGGTGGGTTCCACCATGCTTCACCACCATATCGTTCATCGTACCATGCGTCGGAGCTAAATCAACTCGAATGTCTTGTGGGAGCAGGAGACGAGGCTGCAATTAACTCCGATGAAGAATTTTTCGATTGTGATAATGATCGGTAAGTGTATCATTTATATTATTTAACCTATAATTGGGTATTTGAGCAAACAATGTAGTCCATGTAAAAAGATAAATAGCTCTATATATTTTTTTCATTACCCTAATAGTTCTTTTAGTATGAATTCCGTTTGGCCAGCGGTCATGAGTGGGTCGTCTGCTTAAACATAGAGCTATGAGAATTCTACGCATGCCAAATTTTAAGGCATTCTAGAAGCAGTCTTCAACGTCATCAACTTTAGCATTCATAATTTAGCAGCAACTATAACTCACTTACAGCGAGTTGTTTTTAGTGTTCATGCCAGGAAGGCAAACCAGTGAGGTTAGGGTTTTAGACGATAGTCAGGCATGTAAAGCACATTTACAGCAATGAGAGCCAAAAAATTAACGATCACATTAATAAACTGTTGGATCTACGAACGGAATTCCATTTCATTTGTAAGCTGTCGACCCATGTCACCAGCTCGCACATCTGTATCTTTGTAATTATTCAAGTTACGATTATGTTTTTTACCTCAAATTTTAAAGCAGAATTGCAGCGCCAGGCTTCCAATTTTTCTAATCTCTAGTGCATAAACTGTTTTGTTTGAACTATGAGCCGAAATGTGTGTGAGCTGGTGACACGTTTCGTCGGCTGACACATGTTTTATCTCGGAAACTACATAAGTAAGAGTTTCGTTATAAACATCAAATAATGACATACAATTACAGCATTCACTAGTCAACATGTCAAACCTCTAGGCTGTCTAGATTCAAAGTTAGTAAGCCAAAAACTATTTTTACGACAAAAATTCAAATTAGTCGCCTGGACGCGGTTAAGCGCGCCCTTGCCGTTCTGTGCGCTGTGCTATTACAATAGAGTTTCATCTTAGCTGTGATTATTTTAAAAGTCATTTTAACCTGAGCTTGATTCAATTGGTATTTTGAGTGTTTGGCTATAGGCCGTCGGAAATAGTCAAAAAAGTGGCTAAATTCGCAAAGCGTGATTTAGTTCTGCAATTTATTATTAAAAGCTTTTATTTAACTTGCAATGTTTTGTATGTATGTATGTTCGGGTCAAATCTTGCAAGGTGAATTAGAAGCACTTCCTCTTATCCTAGGGAGTTGAAATTTTGCACGTTGGTTAAGTTCCGATGACAATGCGTTTTTTTTTTGGTACTATCGAGCTGGTCTGATGCTGGAGTCAGGAGGAATAAAGAGGAACTCTTCAATGGGCCCGTCGAATTCGGGCTCATCTCAATATCAGAATACCAGGCTGACATACGTGTAAAGGACTGTGCTATATCGTTTTTGTAGCGCAGGTTAATTTCCTACCAAACTATTGAAAAATCATTTGAAGTACCAGCTTATCAGAAACAGAAGAAGTTGATGACATATTCCGTGCGAGTTTGAGTAAAACTTATTTTTTGAAATGAGAACGCTCAACTTTTGTCACTTCTGTTTTTAGGGTTCCCGCAGTCAAACTACGAACCCTTTTAGTTTCGCTCTGTTGGTCTGTCTGTTTTTTGCTGCATTGACATGTTACAAGAGGATTGTTGTTTGATTGTTGAGGCTGTGCTAACCGGAACACAATCTTCTTCATCAATTTTACTATTTGTTATATTTTTTCGCAAATGTATTAAAAATGACGTTCAAAACTAGTTTCGAAATGTACTATTTTCGCGTTTCCCCCCGTATATCTTCTAAACTATTGCTTTTAAAAATCTGAATACTTCACAATAGTATGTACACTGAACTTAAAAGAAAAACTATCAAGACTAAGCTGGCTTTGCAGGTGAACGAGTAATAGTCGACCAAATTATAAAATAGACTTCGAGATGCCATAATGAAAGTTTCGTACAAATTCCAATCAAAATTACTTTACATCGTCCTGGGCCTAACTTGCACTTGGATGCTTTTTAAAATTGAAATAGATTCAGTAACTTAACTAGACTTTTTTAGTCTTAAGAAACATTTACACAGCGATAAATAAAAAATAAATTAATATAAAAAAATTCATAAAGAAGCTTTTATTTAAATGCTCTAAAAAGAAGAAAATAAACTTTAAAACTTTAAAGTAAATCAAAGCCATCCATTGATTACATTGAACAATTTATATGCTATAAAAGCTTGTCGCGTGATTTACTAGTGTAGATGTGTGTATATTTACCTATTTTATAAAATACATACTTTTTTCTCTAGAACAGTTTACATAATTATTGTATTCTGGTTCATTAATACATAGATCTCCTTCATGGTACGCCGTATCGACATCAAATCGACGTAAAATCACGCGACAAGCTTTTATAGCATATAAATTGTCCAATGTAATCAATTGATGGGTTTGATTTAATTTAAAGTTTATTTTCTTCTTTTTAGAGCATTTAAATACAAAGCTTCTTTGTGAATTTTTTATATTAATTTATTTAATATATCGTATGGGTCTGTTGGGGTAATGTGAATTCAAATTTGCAACTTCGAAAAACCTGTCAACACTGAGAAAATCAAAAGAAACTTCGAAGTTTTTGAAAAATTTTCACTCTTTGCTATCCAGGGCCAAAACTATGCATTTCTTGCGAACGATGTTTTACACTATTAAATTACCTATAAATTGAGTCCAATTACAGCTCTATTGATCCCTTAGGAGCCAGGCTATGGCTCTTCGAAGATGACCCATTTTTCTTGAAAATTTAAGGTTTTACTGACATATTTTTCGAAATATTGGCAAAACCACTTATCCTACGACGAAAAATACTGAATATACTTTGTAGTAAATTTAGTTATGTACATAGCTTTTATTAAAGCCCAAAACGAAGTCTGTGAGAGTAGCAGTTCACTCACAAGTGTTTAAAAAACAAAAGAAGGAAAAACTGCAATAGAGAAAAAATACATAAAAATATATTGGGTTATTGGAAATAAAACAGGAATGTTATAAACCTCTCCTGCCACAGAACCTTGTCATTTTTATTCATTTCTGTAATGTATGTGTATGTATGAATTAGCAAATAAATGGTTTAAATAAATAGTGCTGGTGGGAGGTCATTTGCAACAATATATGGTTCAATTTCCAATAACCCAATATATATTTAGTCTTTTTTCTTTATTGCAGATTTTACCTTCTTTCGTTTTTATGATATTGTGAGTAAACACTGAAAACAACTCGCTGTAACGGAGTTATGGTTGCTCCTAAATTATGAAAACTGAAGTTTGACTGCTCCTAAAATGCCTTAAAATTTGGCATGCGTAGAATTCTCATAGCTCTATGAGGAAGCTGAAGACCCACTTATCAGCGGTGTCCTGATGGTCACTGTAGCCACAATCCGTAATTTAGTCGTATAATCAAACATATTTAAGGATGAGTGGGTCGTCAGCTTCTCACTTATGTAGTTTCAGAGATACAACATGCGTCAGCTGGCGACCCGTGTCACCAGCTTACACACACATTTCGGCTCGTAGCTCAAACAGTTTTAGCACTAGAGATTCGAAAATTTTAAAGCCTATTGCTGAAATTTTGCCCTAAAATATGAGGTACAATACATAATCGTAACTTGAATAATTACGAAGATAAAGATGTGTAAGCTGGTGACACGGGTCACCAGCTTACACACGATATTTCGTTCGTAGATCCAACATTTTATCAATGTGATCGTCAATTTTTTTGGCTCTCATTGCTGTAATTGTCCTTTAAATGCCTGACTATAGTCTATACAGCCCTAACCTCACTGGTTTGCCTTCCTGGCACTAAAAACAACTCGCTGTAACTGAGTTATGGTTGCTGCTAAATTATGAATGCTAAAGTTTGATTGCTCCTAAATTGCCTTAAAATTGGGCATGCGTAGAATTCTCATAGCTCTATGAGGAAGCTGACGACCCACTCATTATTAAAGGACCTAAATCCAGAAGTGCACCTTAGAATAATATAAGTTTGTGTGTATCGAACATGGTGAATATGATGACAGCAAACAAAAATTAGTATCTCAATTTGCATGCAAATATTTTCAATTTTTACAACATTTTTTGAAGTTATGTGACTATTTAATACTACGAAATGCAGAAACTATCATCATGTCAGATACCATCCAGGAGTTATTTAACTGAATCAAAATGAATATTTACTTTGTGGTACATTCAAGATACATATTTTAATGATCAGTTGTCACGAAACGACCTAACTTTAATACTTATTTTCAGAGATGATGACGAAGAAGACGAGGAAGATTTTGATGACGCTGACGAAGGCGTCGCGGAGGACGTCGAGGAGGACGTCGCGGAGGACGTCGCGGAGGACGTCGCGGAGGGCGTCGAGGAGGACGTCGCGGAAGGCGACACAGTGAACGAGGTAAATGCGGAAGATGAATGGGTCCTGCATCGTCCTCGAGTTGACCCAGTTATATATACTGGTCACGAAAATTTAAACATACCACAAAACGCATCAACGCCGATGGATTTTTTTAATTTATTGTTCACCAATCAGCTACTGAACGACATTGTCGTAGCGGCGAATGAGTGCGCCGTAGAAGTACTAATGAGTAGTACAGGACCTTTCAGCCGGATAAGCCGCTGGAGAGATTTGAACGTGGCGGAACTGCTGGTTTTTCTGGGAATCCTGTTCCACATGGGAAACATAAAAGTAAACAGGTATACAGATTACTGGAAAAAAGGTTATCTGTATAACCTGTTTGCTCCAAAATTTATGTCGAGGAACAGATTCCTATTAATATTTAGGTGTTTAAGGTTCGGACCGAACAACATTCATAGTTTAATAAGTTATTTTAATGACAAAATGTTCTCCATATTCACGCCTGGCGAAAATTTGTGCATTGACGAGTCAATGATTCTACACAGAGGACGGAGCGGAATAAGACAATACATAAAAGGCAAACGACACAAATTCGGAATAAAACTTTATATTTTAGCGACACCTGGTGGCCTTAGTCTCCAAATTCATATGTATAAAGGGAAATATGACATTGAAGTTGGAGGCGTAGGCCACACAGAAAAGGTAGTCGCTAAATTAATCAGGCGGTACCTAAACAAGGGACACCATCTATACATGGACAATTTTTATAATAGCGTGTCCCTAGCAGAGTTCCTGATAGCACATAAAACAAATGTTACAGGAACTCTGCGCACAAAAAGGTACCGCAACCCTAGGGTCGTTTGCCAAAATGTTTTACGTAATGGTGGCAGCATTTATCGGTACAATCAGAAAGGGGTTTGTGTTTGCAAGTGGCGACACCGGAGAGAAGTCCTGTCTATCAGCACCAAACATGCACCGGAATTAAAGCCCTACATAAACCGGCGGGGCAACACCATTTTAAAACCAGAAATATGCATACAATATAGTAAATATATGTGTGGTGTTGATAGACAGGACCAAATGCTATCCTACTACACTTGCGAACACAAAACAATGCGGTGGTACAAAAAAGTAGGCATTCACATTTTCCAAATGTTATTTTTGAATGCCTACTTTTTGTACAAAATAAAAACAAATTCCCCGATAGATTATTACGCATTTAGAGAAATTATAATAAAAACGCTGCTGCCACCTCCCCCCTCCACTCCGCCTCCCCCTCAAAATAGGCAAGAGGCAATACACCTACCGTCTTTTCTCCCCAAGGACGACAAAGGGCACACGAAAAGACGTAGGTGTAAACATTGTTGGGACACTAGAACTTTAAGAAAAAATACAAGTGTTTATTGCCCTTCTTGTCCTAAACAGCCAGGTCTGTGTATGGAGTGCTTTAGAATATATCATAATTATTAATAAGGTATAGAATAATTAGTTTATAGTATTTAACGTGATTCGTGTCAAAAACGATTCATATAAAAGAGATGTTTCAAATTCGGCCTGCACTTGTACACTGTTTACACAATCAAGTAAGAATCTAAATATGTATAAATACTACAATTACATTTTTGGGTTAATTTTAATTGTACAAAATCATTGTTTTTGTACTAACTGACAGCGTCAAATGTCATTTTATTGACGCCATCTTTGTTTTCAATGTCAAGTATTCCCTGTTTCGTGCGTTAATGTTTTTGTACAAATAAACTAAGCCGAAATATACAAAACTTGTAACTAAATCACTTTTATTTGATGATGGCCTATTAATTAAAATTATAAGTGTACAAGACCAGGCCTTGGCTCCATACATTAGCGGAACGTGTCATTTTTTACCATAATCATTTAAAATAAGATCGCAGACTTAGTGCAGCGGATTTTTGCAAATTTTGGGGGTAATTATTATAGGGCCATCCACTACCACGACTATTGCAGCTGACACCGAAGTGGCACGTTAGTGAAATTATTTCCCATAGTGGTAATTTAATTTAGTGTAAATTAACAAATATATATTATAAATAGTAAATTACTGCACGAGGTCATCTATCTTATTTTAAGAGTCTGCAGCAAGCTCGAGTCTCCATACAAACGCAGTTACGTCCTTATTTTTGAATAACACATTGCATCATCATGAAATTTGGCAAATATAATAGGCCCCCATTTGTCCTTGGTTTTCTTTCTAGCGCCCTGTCTCACTCTAGGTGAAACAACAACATTTTGAAAAGTTAGGCGCGTGATCTCAGCGCGGAGTTGAGCGCTGCTTACTGCAGACTCTTAAGAGTATGGAAAAAATTATTTTGTATGAATTTTTTTTGCACGAATCACGTTAACATATAGGTAATATTAGTTAGGTATGCAATGTCTTGTCAAGGTAATGTTATGTTTGTGATTATGTACATATGTTCAAAACACATGTGAGGTAGATTCATCATCATCGTAGTTCAGGTTATGAATGATTATGTGATTACAGTGTATATAATAATTAGTGTCCTATATTAGTGTATATAATAATTTATAGTATCCTGATTCTGTGATTACTTGATTGATTGATTTTAATTTCATTATTACATAGTAGATAGATGTATACTATTTTTTAAAGATATCATGATTCTGTGATTGTACATAGTAGGTATGCAAATAATGTTACATGCGAAATATATTCATTGTATTTTCTGCACAGGTAGGCTAAGAATCAGTTACTGTGGCATATTATGGGGGAGGTTTATGTTCAGCAATTGACGTTTCCCCGATGATGATGACCCTACATTTCATGCAAGAAAGTTTTATTTTTCCGATCGCATAGTTAAGTTTTTGTAAAGTTTTTTATGATTTCTCAATAATTATACAAAATAGAGACAGATTTTTCTCTGTTCTGTTCTCTCTTAACTCTCTATAAGTTATATTATTTCATAAATATTCCTAGCAAGTCTTAATAATACTTCTCATACAGCGTAGTTCTACATTTAGGTTTTAAGAGACGTGTCAGGTCTCTTTGTCGGAGTCTTTGATCAATTTCTGGTTTGTCAGATAGGTTTGTCTCGAACTAATTTTACAATTTCTAGCATGTACAGTTTATACTTGTAAATATACAAACAAGCATCTCCAATGTTGTTCTTTTTCTAGATCCCGAACCCTCAAAACATATGTGGTTATACCAAAGCATAGAATATATTATAATAATTAACCATAGTGAACATTTTTTAACAATATTAATATATTAATAAAATAAATTACACTTTTAATATTAATTTACTTTGTTTGTTTCATTGTATTTAACTGGAATTGTTTGCTTTAGTATTGCATACCCTCTCGAATGCTCACTGACATAGCATTTTTATTTCTGTAATCTCATTAAGTGAAACATAAATTTCTTTTCAGCTAAATTTCTTTAACCACCAAAAAAATTGATTTAATAATAATTAGTTAAACTGGAGCCGCCGCCGGGCACACTTGCGGCTCCGGCGGCAGTGTTTGCGGCGGCAGTAATGTTGATGGCAGTGGCCGCTGTCACACCAGGTGCTTTTACCTCTCCTGGTCCAGTGTGGCCTACTCTGGCGAACCTCCTGCCGGACCAGGGTTTTTTTTTTAGCACCTAGTTGTGGCCTGAAAAGTCCACAACAAAAAAGGTCTAGAACAAGACTAAAATGAATTTGGACAAAATAAAGTAATCAAATTAACTATCTGTGTAGCAAAAAATCCAAATTGAGGTCATATTTAATTAACTAGTAAAATAAATAGATTCATCTTGACCACTATGTAGTTCACCCCTATTCAGACAGCCGCAACATCTACCTATGTTACTGTGATAAAAAATCTGTCTGCCAATGTGGTGATTATAGCAAACCCACCTATAGAAAGTCTGACATAACTCAGGAAGGATGTGATGAAGGAGGTTCATTTGCAACCGTGGACTTATTCAGCCAATTGTGTACAGAATAGACGTCTTGGAATCATTGATAAAAGGTAAATATTCTTACTTTCGCGTACAGCCGACGAGCCAGTGCCCCCAACGCCGCCGCCGCCAGACTTCTCCATCCAACGACTCCCTAAAAAGTTGATTAACGCTAAGTAGATACATACAAAAGCAATACCACCTCACACACCATATATGTTATCACAAAACAGGTTAGTACCATCGCAAGCTGCGTAAGTTCACTGTTAGACATAAGCCCTCCCCATTTTCATGAGGAGATTACCATCCTCAAAACCACAAGGAATGCACCCAAAGCTATAGTTAGTAAAACTGTATACAGATGCTTCAAACATATCACAGAACTGCCACCGAGCTTATTCACAAAATTCACGAGCTTCTTTCACAAACTGCATGCCTTTTACCTACCAAAGGAAAGCATTTTAAACCGCTATAATTCAAACTGATGGTGCCGCATGACTATAGCATCTTTGTCCTGGTTGTTGTTGAAGTCTTCTGAATAAAAGCGTGTTTAGATTAAGTTTGAGACAAAATTATGTAGAGAATCCAATCAACAGAGTGAATTAAACAAGATTACCTTTCGTCATTAACGCCGCTCATCGCGTTTTTGTATGCCTCCTGATTCCTGGAAACAAAAACTCGTGATCAAACTTTTGATTTCCTACAACCAACCTATAATTTTCAACATCACAAACAATAAAATGAATACTGCATTGCAATTACAGTCTCTGTCTTTACGTTTTAATAAATAAATCTTAATAATTATGAACTTACAATAATTTTAGTGCGCATACGCTGCTTGACTTAACTTACTGGAGAATAGAAAAATGACTAAATGAATGAATGACTGAACGAACTTAACTTATTTTTACAAGTAAGCAATGGTCGTTATACCTTACAGCCATTTTGAATGTTTTCTATGTATATCGGGGCATTATTCTTCTTAATTCTTATCAAAACATCTTCAAGTAATGAGAAAATGTAACTGTAAATACTGAAAAGGTTAAGAGCTAATAGAAAACAAAAAAATGGCTGTAAGGCATGAATAAGAACCATACCTTATTTGTGAAAATAAGTTTCTTTATAAGTTCGTTCAGTCATTCATTAATTAATCATTCTCATTTCTCGGCCATTTTGCCATTGATTGTCTCGAAGCGTGTGCGCATATAAATTGTTGTAAGTACATAATTATTATGATTTATTTATTAAAACTAAAGACAGAGACTGTAATTGCAAAGCAGTATTAGTTTTTATTGTTCATGATGTCGAAAATTGTAGGATATCAAAAGTTTGATCACGAGTTTTTGTTTCCAGGAATCAGGAGGCATAAACGAGATGAGCGGCGTTATAGATGACGAAAGGTAATCTTGTTTAATTCACTCTGTTGATTGGATTCTCTACATAATTTTGTCTCAAACTCAATCTAAACACGCTTTGATTCAGAAGACAATCCAACATGAGCCAGGACAAAGACGCCTTAGTCACGCGGCATCATCAAAGAGTTTGTATTGTAGCTGTTTAAAACTACATAGTACCTAATCTATGTTTTAATATGCTATCCTTGGGTTGGTAAAAGGCATGCAGTCTGTGAAAGAATAATATAAGCTCGGTGGCAGTTCTGTGATATGTTTGAAGCATCTGTATACAGTTTTACTAACTATAGCTTTGGGTGCATTCCTTGTGGTTTTTTTTTGTGTGGTTTGACGATGATGATCTCCTCATGAAAATGGGGAGGGCTTATGTCTAACAGTGAACTTACACAGCTTGCAATGGTACTAACCTGTTTTGTAATAACATATATGGTGTGTGTGGTTGTATTGCTTTTGAATATCTACAGCATGAATCAACATTTTAGGGAGCCGTTGCTGGGAACAAGGCTGACCGGAGGCAGGGGACGTAGGTGGTGGCAGTGGCTCGTGTGCTGCAGCAAGGAGTAAGTATATCATTTGTTATTTACCTGTCATCAACTCTTCCTCATGCTCTGTGAGATATACATACTTCAGACAGGTCAAGATCTGTCTCTTAATTATTGAAACGATTCAATGACATATGACCTTAAATTTTCAAACATGTTTGGAAATATAATGTGGTGTTTTAGTTAAGTACTACATCTGTATGTGTTCTAAGTCAACAGTGAATAGTCTCCTATGCAAGCATGTATCATTCTTTACCGCCTCCCTAGCCTAATGTTTACATGCTTGGACTAACAATCCAGAAGTCCTGGCCCGATTGTCAATAGGGGTACCTATCGGTACTTGGTTGGTTAGTGGTAGTGCATTTCTATGTTCGCTGGGCTGGGCTGTGTTAATAGCGCTGTTCTTTTACAGCATGAAAGGTTATTAGTGAGCATTTTTTTCAATCCAAGGGCCTTATCATCACTATCAAGTGAGATGAAGGCCAAGTGCAAATGAAAATTGTGTTCAATTGAGAGCCTATTTGTAGTAAAAAATCTCTAATTATGAGTAGGTACTTGAAATTATTTACTAATGTCTTGTTCTGTAACTTATTTGTTCCGGTGTATTGTTAGGTCACAAACCCTGCCACCACCTATTGAGCCCCTGCCTCTAGAAGCAGAGGCGGAGGAATCGCCTCCGGTTGAACTGCCGGCGGACTTCCTCCGCCGAGCTCGATTATCCTTCTACCGCCACCTCGACCTCCCCGAGGTAAGGTGCCTGGAGGCACGCCGGCTATCTCGGGAGGAGGTCGAGGCTCTGCAGGAGCGCTGGCGGGGGGCGATAGCCGCCTGTCAGAGTAGAGTCCAGCGACGGCTTAAATAAATATTGGAGCTCTGATAATACTAGATTTCTTCTAGTATTATCAGAGCTCCAAAATAAATGAACTTAAAATTGAAATGAAATTGTACATATATGTGTGAATGATGATGCATGCCTGTTTGTAAATAGTATGTTTGGTTGTGTGAATGCTTTTTTTAATAATAAATTTTGTAAATAGTTACTGTTGCTTTTATTGTACCCTACAAACTACAAATTAATATGGTTCGTTACGATTGACTTTATGTGGATAGGAAATAGTAGATGCAAAGTAAATTAAAATATTTTCTTCAACCATTGAGGTTTTAATTAAAATGAATTTGAAAAACCTTTTGTAAATACATATCTTGTTATTTTGTATTGTTATTTTTTAATATGAATAAACTAACCATCTACATTGATTATGAGATTTTAGATGTTTTCGTTAGTCTTAATGCAAATTTTTCAAGTTTTTGGAAATGGACTGCTCTTTGATAAGACACTGATAAATATGGCACTGGTAAAACTATATTTTATGATTATTAAAGGTGTCCAAGGAAGCCTCATTTCAGTAACTTCTAAGTTACATTTTATATAGATATTACATACAGTTACATGTTTAATTGTTTTGAGTTAGGGGAGTGTGTAGCAAAAGTAATACATAAAATCCATTCGTTGCGTATTTGCTGTTTCAAGTACAATATTTTTGCGATAGTGTGTTTTACATTATGTTTTAGCACTAAGATGACTGACTGATGGGTCATTAGACAAACTGAGTCAGAATAGCTTTAGTAAAAATTGCTTTACAGGCTCTTTTTAGTACTACTACGATTCACTGGTCATATTTATTTGTCGGTGAAACGATACAGCAGATTTTTAAAGCTTCGCATTGAACTATTTGATGGCGCCACTGGCGTTTCTGTTTACGCTAGCTGATAAATGATCATTCTAGTTGTTTTATGTTTTCAAATATTATTGGTTCAGCCCTAGACCCAACTTCGAGATGACAGCCTGTGGCAGATGAACCCGACTGGCGAGTCGCGTGGCGTGTGGAGAGATTTTCGAAGGCATTGTCGTACCGTGGACACGACTCGCGAGTCCTGTGCATATATATTGATTTTTCCATAGGAACAATAATGTATTCAATAATATTGAGGAAGGCAATGAAA